>CM035769.1:22552500-25105000 GCA_020466155.1 Pachypeltis micranthus
GAAAACATAACTGCATTTAGGAGGGTTGAGGAAAGTGTGACGCATTGCACCAAGTATTGTTGTTTTGTTCGTAATTTATTTGAGACTTGGAAGCCTAAAAAAAGGTAATGAACAGTTTCTATAAATGGAAATGCGAAGAGTGGGTTCAAACTCACAGAGACACGAATGAGCCCCAAAAATAGTGTTTTTTTAATCGTTACAAGATGTTCACAATACGTGTTGCAGTAGAAATTCGTTGAGCGAGCATACAGCGAAAACTATGCCAGGAAATTCAATTCACATTGGGCCGAGGAAAGTATTGTGAAGCGCCGCATCAGATATGTTCATCACAATTGATCGGGCACTGGACTTTCATTCATCTTTACTCGACTCGCCTAATTTGGCATGTGAAGAGTGAGAAAAGCTGCTTACTCGTAAATTAGTTGGCTGAGTGAGATGCATTGCAGCTGATATTCGAATGGAAGCTTCAAACTACAACTTCAGTAAAACACGAGTCACCTACAAGTGTTGATTTTGTTCCATAACAATTGTAGAAACACGCCATGAGTGAGTTGTCTTTCGCAATTAATTGATTAGTTGTAAGTAGTTAGCTAGGTTTTTCTTCAAATTGTGCGTTGCCCCCAAAATACATATGACGATGACCAGTTCGAAACAGGAAGAGAGTCAGTTGCCGACGGACGGGCGCAATTTGGGAAACCCAGAAGTTCAACGGGTTCAGCCGCTCTCAACCAAAATATTTCCCGACCCGCTCATCGTCGCTAAGGACATCCGGGACCAACTGAAAGGTACCGAATTCAGTACCGCCCTCAAATCTAAAATATCGTCGACGATGAAAGAAGTGGAACAGCTTTTGAAATGTCACCGGGAGGTCGGGCCTTACTTGAGGAAACCCCTCGTCGATTTGAGAAAAACTGTCAAGGACCGAGTCAAAAACGACGACGAAAAAGTTTGCGATTTGTTGAGGAAATTTCAGTTGCGGTTCGAGCGAGTGAAAGCGAAAAAGCATCAAATTATTGAAGCGAGAGAAGTAAAGAAAATGGCGGCTGACACTCAAGTCAAAATGTTTCAAGTACGTTTTCACTTTTCGCTACCCAAATTGTACGGTTTTGCAGTCGTGGCCGCCGTAAGCCCCAAGCCATGTAGTTAGCAGGCCTCTGCAATTTCTATACGCACACAACAATTTTATTAAACATAGACCTGCACTTACGCCTATGTCTTCTACCTACTCTCTATAGATGCATTTTCCGTTCAGGTCGCTAGAGAGCGATTAAGGACGGGAGAAGCTGAAGTGCTCGCCTTTAGAATATTTACGTACTTGTTATCATCAGTGAATTGTTTGTCGCGATTAGCCGCCCCTAATATCTGGCCGCCCTGGGCCTTAGGGCAAATCCACCACTCACGAAGTAATCGCGTAAAAACTAAAGTCCCGCTGAATCCGAAAAAATTAATTTTGGGGGGTGGTCTGTGTGTATCTCAGCAGTTCAATGTGCAGGAGAACGGCTGAATCGATCCAGCTTGTCTTTTTCTTGACTTTGGAGATGAAATAAGGTTATGTGCGATTTCTATCGACAGAAAAGGGTGTGGGAGACCAAAATGTACCAATAACGTCAGTTTTTCGCATGTTTCTCCAAAATAGCTCGAATGGTTTGGATTAACGGTTCAAATTATCACCTACAAATCAGTACCCAACTTTTCGTTTCCATAAAAATCTCACTGAAAGTATTGTGAACAAAGATATCGGCCTAAGAATGAAAAAAAAATTTTGTTTTCTTAACTTTTTGGCAAAATGGTTTTAACGGTGGATTTTCACCACACTCACCGGGTGGAAATTTCTCCATAAATGTTCCTCCGACAAACTCCTTCAATGAACGACAGGAATAACCAAAATATGTCAAAAATCGGGTTTTTTCACGGGTTCAACAATTTTATCTACCTGATGTTGTTCGTCTTCTACCCAACGAATCCTACAGTTTCTTAATCTATTTAATGTTACGATTGATAGTTCACTGGGTCAGCTACAGGAGAGTGAAGGGTTCGATCTCACGACTGATGTGCGAGAGGATGCATAAGCTTTCGTAGATGATGATTTCCTTCTCACGGGTACCAAACTGGGCGTGTAAATCGCTGTAGATAAGTGTATGGAGCAGCTTGGTGAATCCTCAGAGCTGTGGCGCAGTCTTCTTGGCGTTGTCCCAGCGAGGTAACAGATGCTTGGGTCAGACATCTCCGTAAACACATCTAGAAGTGCTCCCTTTCTACTGGTGTGCAGGAAGATGTTGGAGAGACAGGCCAAACCATTGTCTGCACACGTGTGTTCGCGAGGTGGATCTTTCCCTCCATATCCTCCATAGATCCTCCATTGGCCTAGTGCACTATGAATGATAATGCCAACTGCCTTGATTTGCCTCTTGTCAACCAGTAGGTCATCACTGAGACGGATACTCGGCCAGTGCTGGCCCCGTGATCAGGACTCTACCGTAGCTTCAAAAGCTATCCACGCACACACCAGTTTGGTCTGGAGGACGTCCAGGTTCTCGGACTCTCTAGCATGTGGCAGGGCTGTCGCTTGCGCTGTGGGTCACCCCATCTGCCTCCGAAACCAGTTAGCTGTTCGAGTTTGCGGCTTCTCTCTGCGGTTCTTCAAAAAAGAACTCACATTACTACTGCACTTGCCAAGCTCTGTTCTAACGCTAAAAGAAACACGTGTTCTAAACAGGTCTACATATGTGACAACATCAGGCTCTGCTCGATGAACAAGATGACCGATCTACAAACTGTGATGGGGGAAGCAAAAAAGTTCAAGCGGTTGATCAAAGAAATCGAACGCCTCACTGCCGTGCACTCTTTTTCGACCATCGTCAAAAGCGATATTCGTAGGAGCTTGCAGATGATGGAGAACATGCTCGCTTTAGACGGGATTCACGCCTTGCGAATGACTCACGATGGAACGGTACTTAAAAACGCTGTCGTCAAAGGGAAAACAGCCGAAGAAGAAATCGAAAAACGTATCAAAAGCATGAAGCCCAAGTTGATAAAGACAATCAAAGAATGCGAGAGAAAAAGAGTAAGTTGACTAATTTTCCAATCTAAATCCATTTTATCAACGTACTGATACGAATCCTACAGTTTCGTTTATGTATCAACACTGTGGTCGGAGGTGGAGAGGTAACAAATTATAAACGAGCGGTGCGTAGCAACACACAACTTTCCGCCGCCCCCTAAGTTCGAACACCAGCTACATATGCGGGTGCTATATCTTCGTTCAACGCATTTCTACAGAAACATTTATAGAGAACAAAATATAGTGACTAGTTAACTGAGAGTACTCCGTAAGTTTGATCGAAATCGTTAGAGCCGATTTTGAGAAAATTGGAACCCCGATGAATTAATATTCGACAAATCTCCTTTTCTGAGTTAACTTGGCTTATATCTCCGTTCAAAAGATAGATACAGAGATAGTAGCGTGGAAAAAAATGTGGGTATGGGTGACTAAAAGACACTGTAAGATCTACTACATCTGGTGAAGCAGTTACCCTGGAATTTACGGGAATGTTCGAAAAAAAACGTTATTTTCGACACAAACGAGCGGTGAGAATCGCTGAAGCCATTTTGCCAAAAAGTGTAAAAAATTACCCCATTAAATTAAACAGCAAATTTGCTTCATAGGCCTATATCTCCGTTCACCGTATTTTCGTGGAGATATGTATGGAGACGAAAAGTTAGGAGTTGATTAGTAGAAGATAATTTGAAAGTTTCATAAAAATCGTTAGAGCCGTGTTCGAGAAGAAGGCGAAAAACCCTAGTTTTTGGTAAATTTTCGTCGCCCCTCCCCCCCCCCCTCCAATCGACCAAAACCACCCATCACCTTATTCTGGTGTATACGAAAAATAACGAACAAAACAAAAAATGGCTCAGCTCAATCGGATCAGCCATCTCGCAAATCGAACTACAGACACACACATACGGACCACGCGCCGAAATTAGGTTTTGGTTTATTATTCATTCTGAATAATAACCCTATGTTTTCGGTCACGAAAAATTTTTTACAACCCCCCCTCAAAATTTGATACTTTACGTTTCAAGACATGGAGATTCCAAATTTGCAATGTCCGTCCGCCGTCCCCCGTCCCCCGTCCCCCGTCCCCCGTCCCCCGTCCGCCGTCCGCCGTCCGGGCCGTTTTGTGCCTTTAACGTGGTCTAAAAAATTCGTTCTTTCGCCCAAAAATCCGATTTGGTATCTAGTTGTGCCCGCCATCTCGGCAATCCGATCGGACGAAGCCCGTGGTTGTAATGGGCAAAAAACGGTTAAAAAAATTAACGAAACGCAGTACAACGCGGGAGCTACAAGCGTTTCGTCGTTTGAATTCCCTCCGCCCCGCCCGTCTCATTAAAAAACCAACCGCTCTCGAGGCGAGCGAGTGCGGCCTCCCGCTCGCTTCCCTCCCAACGACCCGGTCTCTCCCCATTCGCCTTCCTCTTCCAATTTCCCCGACGTTTTCGTTTTAATACGATTCAATTTTTTTAGATTCTTTCGTTTCATTCTCATTATGTTTTTTTCATAGATTTTTGGTTAAATTTTGATATTAGTATTTAGCGTGCATGTTTTCATATTAAAATTCAGTTTTTTCTAGATACTTTCGTGTTTTTTTGTTTATTTTAATATTACGATTCAGTTCTTTTCGGCCTTTTTTTGGGTTTCATTATGATATTTTTCGATGCTGAATCGAACAGGATGGGTCTCGGAGCATTAATGCTAGGTCAAGCTGATTATCCGAATAATAAACCGTTGTGTAATAATTTGCAGCGTTTTAGACTCAGTAGGCCTCAAAACGTAAAGATCTGAAGAAAACCCAAATTTTTTTTTTTGGCTCGATTACTATACTTTCCTTTCCCTATGGGGTAGCGGATAGTAAAAATCACTAAGGAACTGGGTATGGGTTGAGCGCAGTAACAGAGAATGTGAGATTTCAGTGCCAGCAAGAAGGAAAACCATAAAAGTCATATAGGTTTACTTCAGCGTAGTTGCCATTCGACATCATCGTACCAGGCACTCCTATTGAAAGGTAAATAACATGTGATCCTGACATAAATCTGGACGATATTAGTCCAACTAGGATTGCTACAACCTACAAAGTCGTCAGAACAGCCAGAAATAGCTGTCAGTGCAGGAGTTTTGCACAGTTCAAGTCGTTAAACAACGCGCCCCTTTAAATCTCAGTTCAGCGTTCATTTGGTCAGATTCCTTTCTCGCATCTGACGCGCCAGGTCCCCGTTTCTGATCAACCAAACTCCCCAAAACCTCACGATGCCTTCAAAATCCAGAGATTTCAGCGCCGACGATAACAAACAGTAGATATTTTGACGCTCACCCGGGAACGTTCTCAATTCCAGGACGAAGCCGAAAAGTCGATGAGAGAAGTGCGCTGGAAGGTCATGTCGCAGATGGATAAAGAAATAAATGACATCATGAACAACATGAGAGACAAGAATCGTTACGTCGAAGGAGGGGCCACGAGGTAAAGTCACGAATCGCTGCGTTTGCCGTTTGTTTTAAAAATACATTCGTCGTCGTAAAGGATTTTATTATTGAAAATTTCGGTTTTCGAGAAAATAACTTTTTAAATGCTCAAAATGTTTGACATAATCTTATAAATGCTCGACCGCTCCGTGATCAATTGGATTCGCACGAGGTCTTCGGTGAAATTACTGCAATTCATTGACCCATATTCACAAGATCGAAGTGAGAATAATGTTTTTGTTGTTTTTATTGATTAATGGATTTATATAGCTCACGACTGTCTTCAGACTAAAGTGCATTCATCGTTCTAACAACTAATGCTTTTCACTCAGTTAACGGAGCGTATTAGAGCTCAACGTTAAATAGCCGCACTCATGTTTAATGTGCCGGAATTTACTGCGTACTACCAATAATATCACAATCTCTATCGAGGCTTACATTTTTCTTGTTTTCTTCGAGCTTACTACGATTTAGTCCTTGTCGACTTTGTGTCGCGCTTACTGCACTTTCACTCGTCAACCGTCTCCTTAGTTTGAGTCTTCATACTTCTACTTTATGTAATTGTGCAGTCAGTAGTAATTTGCTCCTTTTCCATTGTCTTATTGTCTCTCAAGTTCCCTTTCTTTATTCCCTCTTCATCGGTTTTAGCTTTTTTTATTTGATAGTGTTGTCAAGTACATCAGGCTTTCTTCCAGCAGACAATTTTTAAAAAACAAGACGTAAAGATTATTCGTTTTAATCGCGTAAGTACCGGTTGACTTATTTTGTCTTTAATAAAGTTGTCTTTTTCTTCGTTTGATTCCACTTCCTCCAACGGCCTACAAAATGATTAAGAATTCTAGTGTGCGTTCTCTACGAAATCATCACTCAATTTTCCACAGCTCTATGAGCATTCAACCGTCATATCTGTTTTACATTCAGTTTATATGAATTTAGTAGGGCGCTCAACGTGGTGGCGCATAAGGTCTTGTCATTTTATGAACCTTTATTGAACATTCGCCGTCGAGGTAGTTTGTAGGACATTGGCGTCATATGAGCAATATTTAGGATGAAAAAAAAATCGTAGATTCGGTCGTTATCCCCCAATCACGTCGTCCAGACGGTCGTACAGACCGTTTTTCCAAATGTCGTTTTTAGGACTTGAAACGTAAGGATCGAAAGAGAGAAAAAAATAACTTTCCCTTTTTTTAACTAGTGGCTCTCAATAATCACCCTTCTGCAGATATAATCATTATTCAAACGAGTACTTCGATAGCGATTATTCGAAGCGCAATACGATTCCAACACAACTCCACTATGCGAGTAAATTGGCCACTTTTGTTTCCAGACGAGTCATCGGGGATTTTTGGGTACCTCCTCCCATAACGGAACTTCACCTTGGAAAAGGGTTCCACGACGTACTAGATCAGTACTTGGCGACCGTCAACACCAGAAAACCGCGGTACGTTTATCGTGAAGCTGGTAAAGGACGAGGTGATGACACAGAACGGTTAATCGAGTGATACAACTGTAATTAGCTGAGACTGGCAACTAATAGAAAAACTTGAGTACTTTTATTTTGTAACACCATCGACGAATTTGGTGTATTTCTCGAAACCTACTTTTGTTAATTTGATATGCATTAAAAATATACGAACTTATTTACTTAGTAGTTTTGTGGTTGCTTAATTATGCCTGAGCGTTGTGGCTTGATCGGCTGAACCCGAAGATTGTAAGACGTAACTATCAACTCCTGCGTTTCCAATTTGAGAGTAGACTCCCTCACTTTTGCTTACAGCAAACGGGTTAACTCACTTTTTACCATCGAAACTTCTGTAGTACATTCTAAACTAACTTTTTACCGTTGAGAACATTTTTTTTTACAAAGGGAAGCGTGATCAAGGACACTGAGACCTTCCAACTCACCCAAAATAGCGCAAATTTTTATAACTCAAAACCTCACTTCACTACAGGAAGAACCAACCACTGCCTGTTCACCACCACTACATTAGTTCCCAAACCACAATATGTGTACCAGGTTGTTGAGTTTTGCCTCATCTAGAGATCAAGTTTGTCATAAAAATATCGGCTATGCAAATAACGACGAAATATTTTCACGTCGACATTTTTACTTCACTTGGCTCTGCGATGTAGAATGAAAAGTTATGTAATCGGCTGACAAAAACATTTTGAGTTCCCTTCAGATCTTTACGTTCCAGACCCTACTGAGTGAGAAAAACTATTGGGGAAAATGGTCTGTGCGTGAGCGATCTTTATAGAAAACAGCTGAACCAAATCAACTCAAACTTAACATCTATAGCTCACAAATCACCACGGCACGCCAAAATAAGGGTATGTGCTAAATCTACCCAAAACTAACTATAGTTATCATAGTGATCAAAACACCAAACATTTTTTTTCTCGAAAACGACATTAACGATATTTGTTAAATATTTTTATGTGGACAGCACTTATTTGGGTGACTATACCATAAAATTCCCATCTGTGGGAAAATGACGAGAGCAGCACAATAAATTACCAAAATTTTCGACGAAACGATTTTAGCGCGGTTTTTTTACTTTCCGCTACCCGAAGGGAAGGAAAGTATAGTAATCGGCCCAAAAAAAAAGTTGGGTTTTCTTCAGATCTTTACGTTTCAGACCCTACTGAGTCTAAAAAACCTAATTTCGGAGAGAGGTCCGTGTGTATGTCTGTGTGTATGTCTGTGTGTATGTCTGTGTGTGTGTGTGTCTGTAGTTCGATTTGCGGGCGAACGGCTGATCCGATTGAGTTGGTTCTTTTTGTTTTGTTCGTTATTTTTTGTAGACACCAAAATAAGGTTATGGACGATTTCGGCCGATGGGAAGGGGGGGTGGGGGACGAAAATGTACCAAAAACTAGGGTTTTTCGCATTTTTCTCGAAAACGGCTCTAACGATTTTGATTAAACTTTCAAATTATCTTCTCCTAATCAATACCTAACTTTTCTTCTCCATACATATCTCCATGAAAATACGGTGAACGGAGGTATGGGCCCCTGAAGCAAAAATAGGTTTTTACGCTTTTGGCAAAACGGCTTCAGCGATTTCCACCAAACTCACAGGATGTTTTCAAATAGTTGATACCTACATATTCTTCTCAATAAATGTTCCTGTGACGGTCCATTGAACAGAGATAAAAATCAAAATGTGTCGAAAATAACGTTTTTTCTAACATTTCCGTAAATTCCAGGGTAACTTCTTTACCAGATGTGATAAATCCTAATGGAGTGTCTTTTAGTCACCCATACCAACATTTCGTTGTCTATAATTATTTCTGTATATATATATGTTGAACGGAGATATAAGCCAAGTTAACACAAAAAAGGAGATTTGTCGAATATAATTTTATCGGTATTCCAATTTTCTCAAAAACGGCTCTAACGATTTCGATCAAACTTTCGGAGTACTCTCAGCTAACTAGTCCCTACATTTTGTTATCTATAAATGTTCCTGTAAAAATGCGTTGAACGAAGATATAGCGCCCGACTATGTAGGTGGTGTTCGAACTTTAGGGGTGGCGGAAAGTCGTGTGTTGCTACGCACCAGATATTTTCTTATTGACTCCGCTGAAATGCTACTAGAATTTTCAAAAAAATTGTCAAGGTAGTCCAATCCAATACCTACAGGATGAGCTTTTAAAAATGCTTATAAGATATATGGTGGTTACTCCAGAAATTCTGGAATTCCTGCTACCGCCGTTAAGCTTAGTACCATTTCTAAACGTTTTTACCCAATAACTCTGGGAAGGTGTTTATTATCCTCTTCAAAAAAAATCGAGTTTACAGCCTCATTAATTCTCTGTGTACCAATCGCTCAATAATGGTCCGGGAATGAGTGCGAGCAGCACAATAAATTCCGGAACTGTAAGCTCTGTGAAGTGATGTTTGACCAAGTTGAAATGTAGAAAAAGCCATGAACCCAAGTGAACTGACATCGAGCTAAGATATATTTATAGGTGAAAGTAATTTTGAGTTAGAGAGCTGGCATCCTTTTCATAGTTATTAAATGGAGGCGATCGAATTTGCCCGCAGCCGCTTTTGATCGTCTAGCAACTCTATTCTGTTGTGTATTGGTTCACGTCCGCCTCCATTAAACTTGCGGTACAATCTTCAAAGTGCACCTCATCCTTTAAACCAGCATCCCCGATTGCCCGCTCACCCGCAATTAGTTTAGACTGACGCTCCAACTGAACGATTTAAATTTCGTTCTTAATTTAGCGCAAAGATAACTATCCCGTTACTGTCGTTCTACATTTTACTGTCCACTTGTTTTAAACTCTACAAGGACTCACAACATAAAAACGGGAATTCCCCAAGGTAGCGTCTTCAGTCCCCTCCTGTACAATGTCAACGTCCATGACATTCCTCGCCCCCGTCAAACCACTTTCGCTCAACTTGCTGCCGGGCAACTGGGGGTTCAGCAAGCGACTCTCAAATTAGACAAGTCGCCACTGCACAAAACAGAGCTCTACGGGTCATCACAAGAGCCCCCTGAATTCTTCACAACTCGAGCATTCGTTGAGTACAAGAGGCCATAAGATTATCCTATGACGCTACCACTCAACCAGCTTGGTCAGCAACCTCCTCACAAGGCCCAGGCTACCCCTAGACCTTCAAGAGACAGTCGGTGGTTAAAACGCAAATGGCACTCCAATCCAGTCCACACCCATCTTAGGACTACTCCTCTACCAGAAGTTTCACCCATGTCAAACGCTTTCTTCTCTCTCAACGGTTATGTCACCATGGGCTTCACCCGTCCACAGCTTATAAAAATCGCGGTAGTTACTTGATTGTAATTAGCCATAATTTGGTGGTTTAATTACCTCATTAACACTCAAGTAAATTTGTGTGTATGAATACTTAATAGTGTGTTCTGATACTTAATAGTGGCTCACAATAAAGTTAATTTTTTTTAATACTCGTTTAAATACCGAACACACTTGAATGTTTTGGCAATTTAAATCAAATGATGCAGAATCATACTCACCCTAAGGCGTTTCAAACCTTGAATTCTGGTTTTTAATAAGTCAGCCATTTCTTCCCGTCGTCGTTTTTGCAGTTGAGCGTCTTTTTTGGATCTCTTAGCTCGTAGGAAGGATTGCGCCGTGTCAGGGAACTCAACCTTGGGTTTCGACTGTCACATCCAAATTGACAAATATTTAAACGTAATTCGACGTATGAAATGCCATTTATATTTACATAATGCGAATTTTGCACGCTACGAGCGAGTGGTCTAAAGTATGTTGTTATTCCACTTCTGTCCCTGGGACTTCACTGTCTCTCCCATATTCGCAGTCAATGAGGTATGCCTTTAAGGTTTGGAAATAGTCACGGTTTGCAATTCTCTATGCAGTGTGCCTTGACATGTACTAGCACATTAAAGCGCCGGCTTTTAGAATATCAATATGACTCTCGAGCAGCGGCCACGAATGAGACATGAGAACACTCCGAAGTCGTAGTGACCACACCCTCATTTAACTTAGCTCTCGAAATCTCCACTGTTGCAACTCGTCAAGTACATTCTCCATCACATTGTGCTCCGATCCCGTTACTTTACCAAAGTACCTGTGTCTCAGCCCTATTCCACTCGAACATCCTTATGGCACTCGATTTCGACTCAACCTCGGGGGATTTTCACTCTTCTATGCTGCACCATGCAAACAAGGTACCATCAAACGGTTATTTTTCTCTTTAAACGTCATTTCCTTCCTAATGTCTTACGTCGAAACAAAAACAATTGTAATCTCTACCGTACAACGTGCTGGAGACGTGAACGACGGCAGAAACCAAGACTGGCATTCAGACTGTATCCTTACCAGCGTTACTGGCAAGCTAAGATTTATGAATTCAGAGTTCATGCCTTGATCGGTGGAAGAGTTAGGTAGGAAGGTCTAGTGTCTCTGGTTGAAGGTTCATAATATTTATCCAATAACGCCGTCAAATTATGTGACACTTTTGGAGGTTGGTTTTCAAATTCCCTGAGTAGCTCAGATTCTGTCGCGACAAATGGAGATTCTGAGGGCCTGTAACACAGGAAGCAGGACAGAAAGATATTTATATCTTTCACAAGACAAGATCTAACGACTTAAGAACGATTTTTTTTATTTAACAACAGGTGGTTCTTCCCTCAAATGCAGTCATGAGTTGGACGACTGAGGTGAAGCATATTGTGGCCTTCAATGACTAACGTCGAAGCATACTCCAGTTCCTCTTAGTGGAAACGGGGGAGGGAGGTGTAATAAGAAGAAGCACATGAAGAACCTGGCACAGACCTACTGTGAGGTTGGCCCACGTGGCACTCAGTTTTAGTAACAAAACAATGAAGCAATTTTATTCCTTTATGCCCACACAGCTTTCTACAAAGATCTTATGTGGCTCCTAACTCCTGATGAGTGTGATCCTATTCTCTCTGTCAATTCCAAGCAGCGTCATGACTTACTTTTTAATCAAATCTTCCTCCGAAGGAAAGTTGACAATCGGTTTTTTGTTTTCCTTCGCTTTGGCCAACCTCTCAGCGGCGGCCGTTCTTTTTAAATCTTCGCACATTCTCATCAAACCTTCGTATTTATGTTTAGCTCGTTCCTCTTCCGTAGGGTGACATCGTGGCAGCTCCAGGTCGTCTGCGTCCACACCACTCCCTTCAGCTTTAGTCGATTCATCCAAAACCTCTGAAACAACACACTTTGTTAATCTTTCGTATGTATTTCAGGTCGCATCACACAACAACTTGTCTCAGCTCCACTTGCATTCAGCGATTTTGTCACTCCAGTTCGTATGAACTTGTGAGAACTTAGCTCAATAGTCTGCAATCAAAATCGGTAGATTCCAGAATTTATTAAGTCGCTCTAGTTATGTCGTGACCATGATTTATTAAGCAATGCACAGACGATTCATGAGACTGCCAACGTGGTTTTTCTGAGAAGTTTCGTGTTTACTGTTTTCGAATTATTCGGTAAAACTATGAGAAATGCTAGTGAGTAAAATGGTAGACGTTCGAGTGCCGGAATTGCGTATGTATTGAGCTGCTCTTGCCAGTTTCCACGCGTAATAGTTTTATGGCGCTAATACATTTATAAAGTTGGGAATCAAAATCATTACATCCTTTTTTGCGAGAAGAAAAATCGGTGTTACGACCTCCATAACTGTAGTTCAAGCGATTTTGTCCATACCCTCATTTTGGCGTCTCATGTTGATTTGCAGGCTGATTATCACATTTTAGCTGGTCTCGTTCTCTCTCAATCGCGTTTCAGACACACGTCATTTCCCCACGCGGTGGTTTTAAAGATTCAGATGCCTCGTAGCCATAAAGACCTCGTAATAACACAAAAAGTTCAATTGATTACATAACTTTCCTTCCAACTCGGTAGGGTTAAAGAAGTAAAAGTCGTGTTGGTAGTCCCTTAAGTCACCAACACCATGATAAGTGTAATACCGGTTAAAACAATTGGGGACACCCCGTGAAATTTTAGGATTCGCTATTGTCGTGCCTTTGACCGTCGCTTTTCCCAGGAGAGGTCCTCAACTATAAACACGAAAGTTGCCAACATACTTGAGTTACATAAATAGGAGCAACTTAATACATTCCAGAACCTCAAGACTACGAGTTTCTATTTAGACTGTTTATATAAACTGTATGAAATACGGTGGATTTATCGCAAAAGTGACATAATTGCTGAATGAACGTGAGGCTGAGGAATGGTACGTGGTGCGTCGCACCAGATATTTCATTCTGTAAGTCACTGCTCCGCCGCAAGTTTTTACGAAAAGAACGTTCCGTCGAGCTTATTGTTATCAGTTCATGTTAAGTTCTTGTGGACAGTAAATCGTGTAAGGGCCGACGTACGTTAGGTGTTTCCACTACATCCCCACGCTAATTGCCTGTATGTAAGCCTCTTTCGCTCGAGCAATCTTGATTCTGAAAGCTCTTAATGAAGCCCGAAAGAACACATTGTCAAGGTCGGTCTGTGGTGCGATTGTATCAACCTACTTGCAGCTCCACAGGTTCTAGACTTGTTTTGCAAGTCTTCCAAGAAATCCATTCCTCGTCGACTTTCAAAATTCCTATTCAATAGCGTGATATCTGCAGTAATCCGGATGCCGCGTTGAGAGTCGAATTTCCAGGATACGCAATATTTAGGTTGGTGTTTTATTTTAAATGGAGGAAGCAAACTAACCATTTTTTCGGCGTATATTTCGAGACTACAGCGACGTCCAATGACTCATCGGTTTTCACTCAACAACTTTTTTGTCGTTCCAGCGTCGAATTACATGAGTTTTCCAATACCAGGTGCGCCATGAAATCGGTGATCGTTAGCGAGTACATCTCCGTCCCCATTTCCGTCCAATTCGAAATGAAGCAGATGTCGATTAAGTTCCAGCTGCGTGGGACCTCTGCCAAACCGCGGAACAGTGGGGTCAAATACGATTCTTCGATTTAGTTTAGAATAGAAAAAACACTCATTGGATATGATAATATTCATAAATAGCGTCGACACAGGCTAATTGGGTTTACTGCAGTAACGTAAGACAAATGTACAGACCACATATGACTGAAGACTAGCACTGTTTAACGTTTTTTTCGAAAGCCCTCAACGAACTTACAGACACAACAGAGCAATAGAAAACTAGCAACTCTGGCGGTTACGACAACCATTCGACTCCAAAATTCTTTAAAATCCAAAAACTATTAAGCTCCGAATTGTCTCGGAATTTATTACGTTCTCCCTACCTATGTCGTGACCTTGCCGGCAGTGCTACAGTTGCGTACGTAACTGATGAGACTGTATGTATGGTTTTTCCTTTCCTTAGCCCCACGAAGTACAAAGGAAAGTTATGTAACTGGAAAAAAAAGTTCACATTTTTTAAACATTTTTACTTTTTACAGGCTTTCAAGTCGGAGGAAATTGCCATTAGAGAAAACGGTCGTTCTGTGTGTGTGTGTTTGCCTGTGAACCCGATTCAGAGAAAGTGACGAAACCAAATCAACTCAATTTTTTCTAAATGTCAACGTGGGACGCCGAGATAAGAGTGTGAACCGAATCAGTTCGCAACGAACTCCTAATTTCTCCTGAAGCTCTTTAAATTCTTGTGACTCGAATTCTTGGGTTACAACTCTGGGTTGGAGCCGGCGTGTTAGAGCGTGGTGTTTCGAAGTGTTGCGGCAGGAAAAAGATCGTTGCCGAAGGAGATGAGGGCGATTGGTTTGAAGAAAACGAGCGGTTGTGAAAGGAGCCGAAGAGGTCTGAGGCGTGGGAGCCAGCGAAGGACGTAATTACTTGTTGGGCAGCTACTGTGATGCCAGTCTCCTCTGTCAGGCACAATGAATGCAGTAACGGGCCGAGGATCTAATTACGAGCGGCTAGCCGACATGAGCCGAGCTCTTCTTCCAATGGTCGAGTGAGCTCAAGCTGGAAGAGTCTCTTCCCCGTCGCTAGACAATGGCTCCAGGGCGGCCATACTAAAGAGAAGCCCAACCCTTTTCCGACCCCTACTCACGATATCCTGCAGCTACAGTGTGTGCACCCTTATCTACCTCAGGGGCTGTCTGATCAATTTTCAACCGACAATAGTTCGAAACTATCAAAACCTCCAAAACTTATTTCTAGGGAAAACCCAAACAGAGCTGATCAAATAAAATGGCGATGTTTTGGATTCTCCACTACTTTTTACCCCATTTCCCACCAATTTTCACATACTTCCAACAATGTTTACTTCACAACGCCCGGCCACCCTATAACGGTGTTAAACCCATTTTGCCTAATTTCCCAGTTGTTCATACATAATCTCTTTTCTCAATTTTTACTGAATTCACTAACAACTTTAAATCTGCAGGATTTCCCACAACTTTTTTTTTACGAGTCCTTACCCTTGTTATAAATACGCAAACAACTTTTAATGCATTTAATTTTCCGTATTTACTCAAGCCATCATGTTTTGCTCTATTGTTTAAAGGGGCTTTGAATTCTCCAAAACGACAGATAAGTAACGTTGTTTGTGCGTCACGACAGATTTTAAAGTGATTTGCTCCCCACGGATAAAAATTAATCAAAAATCTATTGGTTCGTATCAGCCACCAACAATTTGTTTCGTCATTGCGTAAGCAGGTGGTCCAACACTTCAGTAGGAGTTCGCCTCCTTCCCAAGGCATCCACATTCAACAACTAACCGCGTCGGAGAGAACACTCTCGCCAACCCTCGTGCTGAGTTTACCTGGTTGGATGCTCCCAATTTTCCTCAGCAGCTTTCAAAGACACTCGCTCAATTAGGCCAAGTTTGGAAGCGGAGCATTTGTGGCAATAGAGGCGTGAACGGGACGAGTTCAAACGCCCTTTATATTTCGGGCCCACAACTTGAGAAGTTCTTGGGTGGTTCGGTTCTTGAAGAAAACCGAAGAGCTTATTGTGCGAGAAGCCTCTCGGGTGAAGTTGACCGTGGATTTCGAGCGAGCGGCGTTGAATTGGACTAGGAAACGAACGTCCAAACGTGAAAGGAAACTCCGGTAACAGGAAAACACGTGTACAATGGGATTCACGTCATCACTCTTCAACAAGTGAGACCGCTTTTAAGAGATACCTATCTACAGCCTCTTCTGCCGTCTTCAACCTCCTCTCTCAACTCCAAAGTGTAGAAGTCTTGGTATTGTCGGGCGATGTCATCTTCTAAACCGGCACCCTGACAATTAATTACATACCAACGTCAAACTACACAATAATTGAGACCAAGAGTGGGACAACTCACAGCTGAAGAACAAATAAATCAAAAACAAATCTGAATTATCCTATTTGAAGCAGGCAGTTGATTGCACTACCACTGGCCACGCGAAGCTAAGTAACCTGAACAAATATAAAGTAGACTGTATGTGTATGAAAAATTAAACAAACTAAACCAAACAAACTACTCGGGCGCAGAAGCCGGGTGAGCGTCGAACTACTAAATAATTTTTAAAATAACGGGAAAGGAGAAAAAATTAGTCTTGTAGTTCAGTATTGACGCAAAGGCAACGAATAACATGCGAATTTCAAATTTTCACAAATCGGAAACGTGTTCTCAAACCTACTAGCTGTGCAAGAGGGTTGCCAAATGAACAGATTAGATTCTACGAGTACGAAACCGATAACGATGGACATGTAAAGGTCATCTTTCGGATGTCATTACAATTGAACATTAGCATGGTATGCCCGCGAGCCGCTAATATCGCGCGCACCTTTTTCCCGCCCTTTCAGCAGTGTGAATCAGAAACGCTTTACTTGCTGTTGGAGCGTGTGCAAGAATTCTTGGCTCCAACGCTGCCAATAGGGCACCTTTCAAGAACATCCAATCGGTTTGCAAGGAATTTGGAGAAGTCCTCAGCAGGGAGATGATCCAGGCTAGAGCCAAATGTTGAAAAACAGAAAGAACACTCCGATTTTCACTGAAAACACCAAGGCTGTTGAGATGTGCTTCTATTTGAGCCAGCAAAGTGACCGTCTCCTCATATGTGAGGATTTGTTGCCCAGTGAGTTTCAACAAGGACGTAGCACTCTTATTGTTCGACTCCCAGAGACCACCAAAGTGAGGAGATGCGGGAAGATCCACTCTCCAGGTGATGGATCGACGAGTTAATTCTTCATTGAGTGCTAGGCAGTACTCATGAGAACGAACTTGGTAGAGTTCCATCAAATATGTGCGGGCACCAATGAAATTGGTCGCCTAGTCAGAATAAATCACTTAACTGGGATCACAGCGTGACTGGAAACGCCGGTATGCAGCCCGAAATCAAGGCGTTGATGGGCTGGGGGCCAATTCAAAGTGCACAGCTTTCGTTGACATTTAGACGAATAAACATAAGTAATCCTTGCGCGTGGTATCTTCTCTTTTTCTAGCAATGGTGATGTCCAAAGGGCCCGCATGATCTACACCGCAGTTGTTATAAGCTTTGGCTTGCTGAAGGCAACAGGTTGTTCTCGAAATCGGTGTTACAACTGTGCACTAACTAAATGTCGAACTGATAGGATCCTTAATCTGTTTTTCATTAGTGACATCAGTAAATGAGACCAGGATGAAAATTCGCTCGATGTACCACGTCTACTAGCAAAGCCACATAACGTTTCTTCACAGGGTGCTGTTGGTCATACGGCCACATCGAGTTTTGAAAGCCCCCACCGACCTTGATGAGAGCATTTCAACGCCTGAACACCAATGTCGTCTTGCTTTTGGAGACTCTCGATTGATTCTGGTGCACTTTAAGTTGGTGGAAGATATCTGAGAAACGTTGCTGCTTGATTTGTGGCAACCAAACCAACTCAGCTCAAAGAATATACAGGCGTCTGGAGACATTTAGACCTTGCAGTGGAAATACGTGCAAACCCCACAATCCATGGTATAATTCTATGTATGCGTCTCTTCGAGTTAGTAGATTGCAGCAATGAGTATAATATTCAGTTTGGAAAGTGAGATGTCAACAGGGGGAGGAATTTCATATCATCAGCAGAGGGGTTAAGCTCCACTCGTGAGCAAGACGTGAGTGCCCATTCAGGTTCCTACAGTAGCCAAGGAGAACCCACAAACCACTGTGGGTGTTCCCTCACTTGACTGGCATCGAAGCCTCTACTAAGGCAGTCAGCAGGGCTAGTCTTGGATCTGTATGATATACCATGGCCCCAACCTCAAGAGTGGGACCACCCCCTTCCCATTTGGATCATTCATGAATTCGTACCATGAGGAAAAATTCAAAGTTAAACTTCATGTGTACCGTTTACTCTCCCTGACAAGACCCACTTCTACCACACGGTCGCCTGTAAGTAGGCAGCTCTCTCCACGTGTATGTGGAGAGGTGCAAGCCCAGGAGGGCCTCCTGCGCAGCTGTGAGAGCTATCTGCATGCAACCCGTCACAGCCTACTAGTTTATTCAGCTGCAGTTGCGCAGTCTTCTTTCCAGACCTGGTCCACCTGACCAGGGCACCACAGGTGACCTCAGACCTAACAATGCCAATCATTCTGTCAATTGCCCACATCACGGATGAAGCCCTTCGCATTGCTTTCTTCTTTTGTGTTTGGCCCTCGTGAGCTTCCTGTCTAGAAAAACTCCCAAGCGTTTCCTGGTCCCTGGCTGGTTTTGTCTGGATAGACACATAACCCCTGCCCATTGCACCTTGTATGCACAGTGTTCATAGTGAACTGCATTCGCTTGCCAATCACACTTGTGAATTCTCCACTCATAATTATTACCAAGTCACCAGTGTGCGATATTACTTTGCACCCTCTTCCTCTAACAACGAAAGTAGGGTTTCTGCAACAAGCAACCAGTGGAAGGGGGAGAGTACACCCCCCTCCCCGTGGGGACACCCCCTCAGTGGTCTAACGGTCTAACTGAGAGAGTCTGTCCTCCAAGCTCCGAGAGACCACTCTGGTTTCCAGCATTTCGTTAGTCCGTGCGATCAGGTGGTCGTTTACTGCCTTCCTCCTGGCCGCATCTGTAACTGATCTGAAAGCAATGTTTCTACGTGGCTCAGTGAAGGACGAACAATCGAAATATTGTGATTAACTAACAAATGTGACTCTTAGAATAAAGTCCCCAAAGTGAGGCATAGTCCGAATTTTGACAACCATCAGGGCTGCTGGTCCCATGAAGTCAATCCGAGCGACTAGTACTTTGGGCCTGCTGGCTCTTTGGCATTGGAGTACTATTTGCTCATTCGAATAATTGACCCTGGATGTTTGTTGGTTGCGGTGGTGCGGGATATAGCCCGTATGAACAACTTGACTCGCATAAGGAATGTGGGGCGCACCCTAATAGCCAATTAACAAATATCCAGGGGATTTAGTTCCCAATGGGTCGAAAACTGATTTTTCTTACAACGAGTACAGAGTACAGAGAGTTCTTTATTTCTCGCTGTGATTAATTGACTTTAAACCTCTTACTATCGCTAAAAGAACTTCGAACTGGTAAGTGTATTTCGAATATTTGAAGTGTTTTGACTCGGTTTGAATCAGAATGATAGCCTCATTCACCTCTGAAGTAGCCTCGATGAACCGTTTAGCTGGCAGTGACGAATTTTGATTCTTCAAATTCGCACAGCTCAGTTGACTGGACACACCGAGAAGTTGTTTCCTAAATGGCCCTGCCTAATCGAGTATTAGTGACCTCGTCGTCCGCGGTCTGAGACTGACGCTCTGGAGGAAATCTCGAGCCAGAAACAAAAGCTCATTTCCGTTCTCCGAAATGAGTTCATTCATCCGATGCACCGGGTAAACGACGATATGCTGCCCTGAACTCATCAACGACTACTTCGAGTGACGCGTGTAATCCATAAATTTCATTCCTCAGGCTCCGGGCGGTTGTGAAGAAGTGCTGGCAGACGTGACCCGTTTCAAGGGGTCTTCAGACGAAAACTCATTCACTTTTACGCCTTTCTTCCGACTCAGTGGAGCTTTGTATTAGGTTCGTAAATTCAAGTGATGGATATGTGAAGGTGGGTGTCACAATCCAGTGACATTTCAATTCTTCTAAATTTCAACTAATGTTCAAAATTTCCTTTCTTCATTCTATAATTTCAATTCATATACTGAACTGAAAATCTTTCAAATAAGTGCTTTATTGCGTGTGTCACGTTGGTACAGACTCACTAGGCTCGGTATAGCTAAGGTGCCACAGGTAACTAAGGACACCTAGCTATATTCAGGAACTAGGATACCTTTACAGAGGTCGGCATGGTCAAGGACATGATGGCGCCCATGTATGAGTGCGATAGGAGATACAATGAGCGACCAGTAGGAAGCCTGGATCGAAACCATCGCTTTGTCCTGCTATGGGGCGTGGAAATGTGGTTCTGGGACGCACATTGCCGTGGGCCTCACTCCAACGGACTTTCAAGCAGAGATCATTACTATCACCGCTGGGGCGCTTATGAACTACTGCTCAACGTCAAATTGGTGCGCGAGTGCAGGATAAGGCTTAACTCCTTAGCAAATGCAAATAGAGTACACGTGTATTGAATCCCAAGGCATAGGGGGATCACTAGAAATGAGAGGGAGGGCCATCTGGCCAGACGTTTACTGTACCTATTGGGCCACCTCCCCCTTGTGGGATTTCTCTGTCACTAGTCAAGAGGACTGTGGGAGAATATGCCAGAAGAATGCATCAGACAGTCTGGAATGCTGCGGGAGTAGGGCACTCCAAACGCTTCATCTCTGGACATGAGATAAAACAGAACCTTCTAAGCATGGAGAGGAAGGACCTAAGGCAGGTTGTGGGAATCATCACGGGGCACGGCGAAATGAACAAACACAGGTATGTTATGGGCATAGTTGACACCCCTCGGTGAAGGTGGTGTGGCACAGATGAGGAGACGAACTACCGTGTCCTGCCCGGGACTTGCGAGGGAGCGATTTCTGGTCTTTGGTACCACTTCTCGAGGGCGACATCAAAGAAGACTCTTGCAGGAAATACTTGGCATGTCTTACGAGGCTAGGCATCGACCAGTGAGACATTTGGACTGCATCACCCGAGTGTCAGTCGGAGAGCTATTTGTACGGGTGTCAACGCATTCAATTATTTCGTTTTTTACATCCTTAATTGGCTCTCTTGTTTAGTTTCAACAGCGAGTTTTTGTTGTTGTTTTTTTTTATATTCTCTCCCGTATAATTCCTGACCCCCAAATATGAACCTTCCGAAGCGAATCACATTGACAGCCTCGTCAATCACCTATATGTAGGACTATCAATGAAAGTCGTTGCATATGTTGCAGCGCAATAAATTCCAGAACTTTAAGGGCTACCAGTACTCAAGTAGAACCAACCTCACTCTTGCCACATCCTCTCTCTCTCTCTCTCTCTCTCTCTGATTAGCGCATAGTCACCAATAACGCCTTCATAATATTTGGAAGGAAAAGCTCGTCAATACCTCGGTTATTTTATTGTACAGCATTATCTGCGAACTTGAACGTACTGATTTTTAATAATAACAATGATTGATTCTCCAACAGTATAAACCGCCAAACGTCTTCGTTTCGCTTCTGCAGCTCATAAACTAATCATTTTCTATTTACTGTCGGCGTCATAAGAACGAATAAATAAATGCGAATCTAACTGAGTGGTTCAATAATTATTATTGAAATTATAATCAAACGAAAATACATAATGAGAGTCAAATAACTCGAGGTAACGGTCAGAAGGATTTAATTCAGGATGGCGAATTAGCTCATGTTGATGAGATGGCAAGTTCACGAACTACGTAATTTTTCACATTGAGTTAAATTTTAACAAGCCCATAGAGTGGCAATCTGAGGTGAAATAAATCAGAGCATCAGATTTCATCGACCTTATTGGAAAAGCGACGAATGTATTTACCCTTAATGCGTCAGCTCTGAACGTAACTTCTCACAACGCTTTGTGAGTAATTTAATACACGAATAAAATATTATTTCACTTCCAACTAACCCCAGACGTAAAGTCGTCTTGCTTTCGTCCTATACTTTCCAATGACCCCTCGACTCGTGATGGGGGTCACCCAGGCGGGGACCCACTCGTAAGTGGCCGATTATTTATTTCGTGGAACGGTTCGTTCGGCTAAATGATCATTCGGAACGGGGTGAAACGTGAAAGGCGTTCGAAGTGGCAGATGGTTACCGAACCACAGTTGCCGTGAAATATGGCCCTCAAGCTCTCAACTTCCAACTTCCTCACCCGTGCGTCCGGCCATTATTACACCTTTTTTATGGCGTACCGGCTAATAAATCGAACTGACGCTTCTTAGGCTTTTGCGCGGAAAACTTTCCCCCCTCTGACTGGCACTCGGCGATACCTAAACCAACGAGGAAAACCAAACGTCAGGCACGTTCTTAGAAACCGTGAAGCCACGATGGAACGGATCCAATTCCATCCCTGTCAATTCTGTATTTATTTACGGGTTCGCTACCAATTTACATTTTCTGTACATTCGGCAACAATGCGATTCGGAAGGAGTTAATGACGAGTAAGGATTTACACAAAGAAAATATCTGGAACGACGTGCCACACAACTTTCCCCAGCCCCACGTGTATTCAGCGGTTTTCATCACTAATCAAATTTATTCTATTTATTGAGTTGCTCCGTCTTATACCACGACCATTATTGAATAATCAATGCATAAACTGTTTATCGGACTATCAACAGAGTGAGAATGTTAGTGTATACTGTTCTAGAGTTATCGGGTAAAAACGGAGATATGGGAGTGCTCAAGTAGCAGTGGTAGCTAGTTGTTTTATGAACTTTACTAAACTCTTAGCGTACGGTATCATATCGTATAGTAGATTACCAACCTGATTTTAAACGGAATATGAGCAGGATTTATAAGGAAAAAACTGCGCTAAAACGTGTTTTTAGACTCGGAAGCCTTAAAACGTGGAGATCAGAAGAAAACTTAACAAAATGTCAGTCGATTACATATCTTATTTCGCTCTGTACCGCCAAAAAATCATTTAAAAAAACACGATTGTAAAATATTATCCACCTCTTTCAAAATAGAATCCACCGTATGATCACTAGCGCTCCTTGGTTCTATCGAAATTCCATTTTACACTCTGACTTGAATATTCTTGCAATCAAAGACGACATTCGGAAACAATTTACCATCGTACTACAACAACCACAAACCCGCCACAGCCCAGACCAAGACATCGACTCAAGAGGAAACGTCCCTCTGATTTTCTTGAAAACCCCGTTAATGCCATCACTACAGACGCATGTGAGGATCTATCAGTAGGAAGATACCTCATTCATGTTCCACGTCCATTATGTTTACATTTCCAAGACTTATGCTCTACTATAATGTATTTTTAAATACAATTATTAATTTGTTGCAAAATATCTCCTCTCGCTATTCTGAAGTAACTGCAAGTATTGACTAGTTAAACTGAGCAGTTAACTTTCCCACTGACTAATTCTAATGTTTTGTTATTTGAATTGGGCAGTGAAACATGAGAGGCATTTTACTTTGTTTTACTTCGTAACGCCACTCAATTAGACCTCTATTATATTCCCTCCACTGTGACTTATGTCATCCTGCTGTGACGAGAATGGTTCAATGGGTAAGAGCTCGTAATATGCCCTTATTCAGTCGAGGACAATAAAAAGATGACTGCGTCTTGCTCATCTTGCAACACGGTAAAAACTCAATTTTACAAGAATTCAAAATTCACTTTAGTGAAAGACATACATCCGTACGGAATGAATTGAGCATGGTAGAGTTCCTGAATTTTCAAGACTCCCTTTTGCCTGTCCTTGTCCCAACATGAACTCTTCAACTGTAATTGACTGCCTGACTAGCCTAGTCACCACGTTTGGTTTACCTTCCTACGTGCACACTGACCGAGGAGCCTCATTCACATCCAAGAAGCTGCAGGAGTTTCTTCACACTCTAGGGGTGGCGACTTCCATGTCTGCCCCTTATAACCGCACAGGAAACGTCCAAATCGAGCGGAAAAATGGCATTATCTGGCGTACTGGGTCACTTGCTCTCAAACACAGGAAATTGGACCCTTCTGGTTAAGAATCAGTTCTACCAGACTCACTGCATTCCATTCGATCCCTACTAAGCAGCAACAACTAAAACGCCTCGCGAGAGGATGTTCCGCCACAACAGAAGTTCGGTTAATGGCTTTCGCCATCGAACAAAGCGCTAACGAAGAAGCACGTACGAACTAGTAAGTACGATCCATTGGCCGAGGAAGTCGATATCCTGGAAGTCAACCCACAGTATGCCAGGTTTCGCCTTGATGATGGACGGGAGACGACGGTGTCATTGAAACACCTGGCCCCTCATGGTGGGACGACAATGGTGTCAGAATCAGAGGAAACTGATACAGCTGGCAAGCACGACACCAACCCTGTCTTGCAACCAGAAGAAAATCAGCAAGATCGAGAGAGTACTCCAGACAAACACAAATCTGTGCCGTTCTGCTAGAGAACGATATACGCCTGTCCGTTCAAAAGAATATGAACTAAAATTTTAAAATGAATGGAAGAATTGTATGATTCATCCAGTTATTATAACAACAGTCATCTGTTCTTATCTTCTTAGTAACATGTGTTTGCACTCGACCATCTTTGTGTAACATGTTGATATTTCTGTTCTAAGTTTATTCTGAATAATAAAGCCTAATTAGCAAATGTTATACTATTTGCAGCCTAATATAATTTTAATACACGGTGATGCACTCCAGTCCTGGAGTCTTGGAAGCCTCTCAACAGCCTTTAGAGGAAGTCGTGTCAGCTCAGAAGGAAGGAAAGCTCAGAACACCAGATATTTTTTATTTCCATCTTCCTGTTATTATCGCAAGAAATAATCCGTGATGAATTAGCTCCTTGCGAAACACCAAATCGCTGTCACATTCTGAGGAAAAACGATTTTCAGCATGGGCCTTGCGGGGAATAGATTGAACCGATAGTAAGGTCAAAAATAACCAATGATTGGTGTGGTGAGGAGGTTGCATGATGCGTGGCACCTGACTTGTTGTATAGAGTTAGAATCCAAGCGTCGTTGAAGGTTTCACGTAGAACATTTCTAATATATGCCCCCATGCTGCACAGAATGTCTTCGAGTGCAATTCGTGTTTTGCTAGTGAACTGATGATTTATGGAAGGGGAAGCGCAACGTGTTTGGTAAATGTTTTACAACACGAGAGAACAACAGGTCAAAGCACTGTCGGTTATTGTTGAGAAGAAGAATTACAACCTCTCCCTCGAGAAGCTCTGAGAGGGAGCACTAGGTGCAGTAGCTCTAACAGCTACTTGGAACGCAACGCTTTAAACTCTATTCATTGCCTCCTTCAAGCGGCCCTGTCACTATGTCATCGCATCCCTCCCTTGTGATGAGTGGAAAACAGTTTCGAGTCTGCACAAGAGACGATGGGACGATTTTAAGGTGAATTTGGCGTTACAACGGTCCTCTTTGGTCAACAGAAACTGTTACTACCTGTTCGAAGCGCTCAAACAACTTTGGGACAGACGGATTTTCCATCACGCGGGTTCCATCTGGCAGAAGTCGTTCAAACGAATGTGGAAGTTCGTTGATGATCTGATTGAGGCGCAACGAAAACAACAACGTTTACAAAGTAAACACTGTTGCACAATTAATCGTAATTATTTAATTAATTTCAATTATAATCGGTATATTGTGTACATAGTGATCCCAATAAATTATTCTCACTCTCTTGTCTAACTCTGACGTCTTCAAGCTACTTTTAAGGTTGAAATACGGATCTAATGGTGGTCGTATCAAACGTTAAGAGGTTATGCAGGCTGAGACGCAACGCATCTCCTTCCACCACGTCTCGCTCCAGGGTAGTCAGTGCTGCAATTAATGTTCTCTACCACTGAGCAATTTGTGAAGTGAGCGCAATATCGTGACTTCTAGAACTACTGGATAACCAGGATCCCTGTAGACCACTAATCTCCCCTGGACAACCCACAGTACCTCGCTGTTGGTATTTGGTTGGGGATTATTCTTATATTAAATCAGACAGTATTTTGAGTTCGTGCAGATTGAGTTCTAACTTTTTTAAATGAATATTTTACCCCAATTGTGAATTCGAGCACATAAACCCATACAGTTACCGCTGGAAGAGGGTCGTTGCCAGTCATTGCCGCCATTGGTTCCGATCAAATCCTGGGTCTCTGGGCATTATTTTGTGCCCGCGATTCTTCTTCGGTTCTTTTCAGTTCTACAGAAGAAACGAACGAGTATTGACATCAGAGCACCTAACGGTCTTCAAAGGCAACGGCAGAGGATGATATTTGGGTTTTGAGAGGAAGCGCATTTGCTCTGGCGGATGGTCGTAAGACTTGACTTGAAACGAATCGCGGACGAAAATCAATTGGCCATCGGGGACGACTCACCGACGGGCGTTCGAACACTGACGATGAAAATTGAACCAAATGATTGGCACTTGAAAGCGGTACGGCACGAGGGAGGTCCTCATCTGGCGGCCGGAACAAAACAAGGCTCGGAATTATTGATTTCATCCATCCGCCACACACGCTCTTGATTTCGTTGCAGCTCCTTGTTCGTTTCAAGAAGAAATAGCGGCACGAGGGAGTCCACTTTTTGGGATCGGCTAACTCGTCTATGGAATAGCGAAAATTATATCTTCTTTCTAGTTCTAGTTTATAAAACACTGAGATCGTTAGCAGGTCGTCGAACTGTAGCCAGAGGAGGTCATAACTCAATATTCTAAAAAGAGAGGGGATTTTAAACTCCCAACTTCATCAACCCTTAACTTAGAGGGATAACATTATACATAAACTCCGACATGTTTTTCCCTTAGTGCAGCTCAACAGCAAAGAAAGTTATATAATCGGCCGACAATTTTAAATTCCTTGACTCCTACTGAGTCGGAAAAACACTACTTGAGAGATTGAGCGACAACGGCCAGATCAGCTCAAACTTGACATCTAGCCGGTAGGTTACGATGAGATACCAAAGTAGGGTATGAGCAAACTAACTATAGTTATCATTGTTATGAAAACGCTAAATTTTGTTTTTCTTAAAAACGATAATAACGTTTGTTGCCCGTAACAACCGTGGGTTCCAATTCAACATCTAACAAGTGAGGAACCCGCCGAAAAATGTCGCGAAAGTTATCTTTTCTCCCCGGCCTGCGCTCATTTCCTCTCTGCCTCTCGCCTCACTCCAACTACCCACTACCCGTCATTTCGACTCGCCGCGCCGTGCCAACGGCCTAGCGTCGTCTAGAAAGCATCAATTTTCGTTGTTCCGGTGTAGTAGTCTTGTTCCGTATCATTCAGTACTATTTTTCGATGCTGAATCGAACGAGATGGGTCACGAATCTCGAAATGACGTTTTTGAACTTCTTCGAAAAACGGCTTTCACAATTTTCATCGCATTTTGAATGTGCTGTTCAACTATTTACTTGCATGGCCTTCCTTTCGTATAGTATGTCTTTAGTTATTATTTTGTTTATTAATTAATTATTTCATTAGGGTTGGGCCGTATTATTTATTTTTTATGTATTCATTTGTTGTATTGAATAAATAATCTACTTTGATCTGTATGGTTTGCCTCTTGCATACATTAAAAAAATTATTCATTTGTTTGTGTTTATTGTCATCTTTCTCAGTTGTTTGTTATTTAATAATAAACCTAATTTTATCGATTAGTTACACGTTTATTTTTACGATTTACCTCCCTTAATTTATGTTTACTTATGAGTACAAAACTTTTCTTCTCTATACATATCTCCATGAAAATACTGAAAACGAAGGGGTCTATGAAGGAAAAATAGGTCTTTTTGGCAAAACGGCTTCAACGATTTTCACCAAACTCACAGGATGTTTTTGAATAGTTAATACCTATATGTTCACCAACCGCGAATTTTTCGACAATTTTACCGAGCGACACTGACACTAAATTTCCGTTTATTGCGCTGAATTCATTCATGTTGAAGGTTAATTTCGCGTAATATTCAAACGGAAACTAAAACGACGAATGAATCGGTTGAGCCTATATAGACTGTGGAGCGACAGCAACCTTAAACGAGCACTGAGGCAGTAAATTCCGATTCATCTGGGCATTAGACGAGTCGAAACACGAGAATACTACGAATACCCACGAGAATAACCAGAGGTAGCTGCTATTACGTCATGTTGATGAGTCATGCCCTTGAACGATCATGTGAACACTCTAGCGTCCCACAAGGATGATGTCACGTCTGTCCCTCTTGTACCACAAGTTTACGTTATTTTTCAACAATTCATTGGTACTCACTGTCATTCATTGGTCACTCGTACCTCAAGGACATACTCATCCAAGTCCAAGTCAACAGAAAAAGCTCATCCAAAAAGGGAATCTCAGCTGGAGTACTGCAGGGCTCTGTAGTATCACCGGGACTGTTTAATTTGTACATAGCAGATGTCTTTAATGATCTACCACCCCATGTTCACATTGCAGGCTTCGCAGATGATCTCACACTGTACACATCCAGTACCTCACCCAACAAAGCCACAAATAGACTGCAAAATGCTGCCCACATGATTGTACAAAAGCTGGAGCACAGGAAAATCAAAATTAACGAAGCAAAAACCGAGGCCATATTTATTATTCACGGCAAAGCGTAAGGTCCCCAAAGAAATCACGATAAGAGGGATAAAAATTCCATTCCTACCATCTGTGAAATACCTTGGTGTCTACCTAGATAAACTACTAACGTTCAGTACGCACATCAAAATGGTAAACAAAAAAGTCTTACACAAACTCGGTAGATACTATAATCTACTGAAAGCAAGAGCTCTACGCACTAAGCTCAAGCTACTCATATACACAGCCATCATTAGACCAACCATGACCTATGCCGCTCCCATATGGTATACCGCAGCGCTCACCCACCTACAGAAGATACAAACGACACAAAACAAATGCCTGCGCATTGCAACTGCCAGCCCCATACGCACGGATGTGGCCACACTACACAGGACGTATACGCTGGAAATGCTGTCGCCATTCATCCACCGACTAGCCTACTCGTTTACAAGCAAGCTCAAAATGCACCCTAATCCGCTAGTAAAACAACTTAACGCCCCCCAGAAACCCTGCTGGAAGCAAAGACCCAGAAGGAGGCGGATTTAAGTGTTTTTCCTCCACATGTACTGGCAAAGACCTAGATTTAACTGATAATATATTGTAACCCTCCGTCTTAAGGTTTTGTTCAATAATTTTTTCCTTACCCTAATTTACCTAATTGTAGTACCCCACCTGTTTGTGATCCACCTGACTTATGTGTAAGACCAATTGAGGCAGACTTATGCTGGTATTGATGCCTAAACCATTCCTTACTCAAACGATTTAATATTAATTTTGATTCACAATTCATGTCAATAAAGATTTCGTATTCGTATTCGTATTCATTGGTAGCCTATTGGATACAGTGTTCAACTGTAGAACGTGAGGTGCTGTGTTCGATCCCAGGGAAGAAAGTTTTTCTTGAGATGACATCAAACTTTCAGCTTGACGAGGGGGGGGGGGGGTAATCCTACTACTGCACACTCACCAGGAGGCACGTGGGAGAAGGCTGGATGGAGGGGAGAAAAGGTAAGCAGTGTGGGAGGGGGGGGGGTTATAATAGTACATATTAGTATGAAGAGAGGGGGTAAAAAGGTCGTACTATAACGTGATTGGTTGGTGGGTGAAACAATTGGAAGGAGAAGTGGTCAATTTCTGGAAACTGCGGCAGGGGGTGGGGGTAAAAAAGGTTGTACTACAGTACCATTGGTTGGAAATTGTTTCGGAGGGGGTAGAAAAAGTCGTACTATTACGTGATTGGTTGGTAGGTATGGCCAAAAACCACGTACTATAGTACGAGGCGAATTTTTCTTCTCCCACTCCAATTGAGCCAGAACTCTCAAAACCCGTTTCAACGCCTATTTCTCTACTACTGTTCTCAATAAATGTTCCTCTGATAGTTCATCGAACAGAGATTAAAATCAAAGTGTGTTGAAAATAATGTTTGTTCTTACACGTAAATTCCGGAGTAACTGCTCCACTAGATTTGATCAATCTTACGGTGTCTTCTAGCCACCCATTCCCATATTTCGTTCTATGTTATTATTTATGTGTATATCTGATGAACGGAGATATAAGCCAAGTTAACTCAAAAAAGGAGATTTGTCGAATATTAATTTGTTTTAATGTTAATTATGTTATTGAATGTTATTTATTAATTTCGCATTTAGTATATTTATCACTCTTTTCCTCACTTATTTATTTATTATTTTGTAATTCAATCAAATTTCTTTGTACAGTTTCTTTCTCAATTATTTACTGAAGTGAGGTTTCTGTAGTCGATTCGATATTCTTGAACGCTATACCGTTCGCTTGAAAAGCACTTCAAAAAGCGAAAGAAAGGCGGGATGAAGACATCAAGTGAAAGAAGAGCCGGCTCAGGTTTAACCGGACAATTAAGACGTGAAAAGGAGGCGCCGTCCCGCTGAATTTATCGGTTTGAAAACCGTCTCAGAGACCCGTCCAAATCCAATTTGTTCAACGAGTTCTCCCTCCAAAAAATGCAAATTGATTTCGTTTCGAGGCGTCGCTTTCAGCGAGAAATCGCCGGTTATCCGCCACACACTCGGCTAAGTGCTGGAAGAGACGACACGGTCCTGCCCCGTGTTTACTAGATCGTCTCGGCCGTCTCTAACTGTTTGCTACGACTTTTTCATTGGATCAACAGAGCGGCTTCTTTGAGGAGCAGGTGACCGCTAGTTCTGTACTCGCAGCCAGAACGTGTTAACAGGGGTCAGAAAAATGTGGTCGTGGGCCGCCGTAACTTACTCAACTGAGATCAAGGGCCTTTAGATCTGTCACAAATGGGTTGTATCTCTTAACCTAGAGTATGCGGACGGCTCAGCGCTACTTGTAAGCTCGAAGCTCGGGCGAATCAAGTTTAACAGGGGTGTTAGCAGTCAGAATTCATGATGCATGTTGATGAGACCTTCATACAGTACTAGCCTACTAGTGCACCATCGATCTGTACAGGAGCTTAGCTCCTGTTTTTGTGCCCCTGCTCTTGCTTTACTAAATGCGTACTTCAGTAGCCTTGTAGAGCTGCAGAATGTTACTGTGGAACATTCCGATTGAGTTAATAATTTTCCTTGTTATGTTCCGCGTCAATTTTACTTTCCACTGCCCAAGGAATAAGGAAAGTATTGCGATTGTGCCTAAAAAATAGTTAGGCATCAGAGCACAGCAGTAACAGTCCTCTGCAGAGGCGCTGACTGCAAGCTACCATTCATAATTGAGCTGAAATACTCTTATTGGTACAAACCCAGTTCAAGTTATGTGACCTTCTAGAACAACCACCGACAAATTCCCTAGTATCACTACGAGAAGGCGGTCAATGTAACGAAGTGGAAGCATTTATCAGAACGGCTCAAAACTTCCATGTGGAGCAGGCTGTGGTTTTGACGTCCTATGCTCTAGTTGATCACATTCACCTAACCAAAAAGTCAAAATAAGTTGAGTTTCCTTCAGATCTTATCGGTTTTGGGCCTGTTGAGCCCATAAAGCATAATTTCCATTCTCGCTCGCGGTGGTCCGTGTGAATGTGTATAAATTTTTTTAAACGTATCTACTCTTGCGCCTAGAACGATCATAAGCGTAAGCTGTTAAATACACATTTCTGCACATATACAAACAACTTAGTACATAAATAACCCAACATAATGATTATAAAGTGAAACAAAACAGCAGAAGTAATAACAAACATTATAGTAAAGAGAAAGCCACATAATGATCAACCGAATCATCCACAGTTTGAGGTATAAGAAATGCCAGTCATAGACACAGTTTGGATATGCAAAACGTTGGAAGCAAGAAGAACATGTGGCATTGATGTTTCTGGATGTGAAAGGTACCTTCAGGCGGCAATCCTGTGATGTCTGAAGCAGCTGGGATGTCAAGGGAATCTGTTCCAACTGGCTACGTCTTATTTTTCAGGAAGGAGTTGCACATCGAGAACCCGGTTCATCAACAACTCTTCAAGCATCTTATCCATCAATGGAAGCAGACTGAATGGCTATATTTGCTAGGGCTGAAGCTACCATGCTTCCCAATCTTGGTAATCAATATAGTATAGGACCTTTTCCAACACCCTTAGAGGAACATTCCCTGCTGAAGACAACCCGCATGAAGCGAAGTTATGTCGTCCGGGTACATCCTGAATGCAGCGCTCAAGATCTTTAGCGTCGAATCATATTCCCTTGGAGAATTATTACACATCAATCAGCCAATGACCCGTTCGACTGCTGGCCTACGGAAAACATTATCGTTCTCAACAAGAGTCCATTGTGCACCGTAACGTGTCTTTTAAGCCCTCAGCCACCCCATTAGTGCACACATTTCTTAGGGGTATATGGGAGCCCTTAGCATTTGATTCCCTTCAGTATTACAAGGTTTTGTAACAGAAGTGACTCATATTTGGCTCATGAGGGTATGCGCGCATGTCAGTAGTTCAATTTGCGGGATTGAGCTGGTTCTTTTCAGTTTTATTTGTTATTTTTTAAGGACGAGAGTAAAAGATTATGAGCAATTTCCATCATTGTGGAAAGGGGGGGGGATGTACCAAAAACTAGGGGTTTCCGCATTTTTCTAAAACACGGCTCTAAGGATTTTGTTTAAACTTTCACATAATATTCTAAAAGCTGTTCTATTACACAAATATCTCGACGATAAATCGGTGAACTGAAATAGAGGCCAATGAACTCAAAAAAGGGGTTTTTTCACTTTGTGCCAAAACAGCTTCAACGATTTTTAATCAAACCGACGGGATGTCTTTAAATAATTAATACTTACATACTGTTCTCAATAAATGTTCCTCTTACAGCCCAGTGAACAGATAGATAGATTTCCAGAGTAACTGCTTTACTGAATTTGTGAAGTGTCTTCAAGCAACCCATACCCATATTTTGTACTACGCAATTATTTCTGTATTTATCTGATGCACGGTAATGTCAGATGTGATAGCGCGGAAAGCGAGATTTATCGAACATTAATTGATCGTTTTTCAAATTTTCTTTAAAAGAGCTCTAACGATTTCGATTACTTACGGGGTCCTCTCAACTAACCAGTACCTACATATTGTTCTGCATAAATTTTTGTACGAAAATGTGTTGAACGAGATATGTAAAGAACAGGTCGTCGTTACGACGGCTGCGGAAAGCTGTGTGTTATTACGCCTCAGATATTTCGGAGGTGCGATTATAAGCTCTAGTAATCGGGTTTTTCTCGCTGTTTATATGGACTTGGTAGATCTAAATGTAACATTGGTAGTGCTCACCATTTGGAAATTTATTGGATGAGCAACCACAACACCACCGTCACCGAGGGCTGTAAAAGAACCGTAAGGAGTCATCAGCTTGTAAATTACCGTTTTTCTACTTTTATCCCAAACGCCTATGATGATTGTTATAAAACTTGCAGGTAGCTTTCACCTAACTAGTACCAACGTTTTGTTCTGCATAAATGTTTCTTTAGAAATGCAATGAATGAAGATACAGCGCTCCTATAAGTAGCACATTTGCTGCGGGGCTACTCACCAAATGTTTTATCGACTGGGCCCCCACCCCCACCCCCACGCACACACACACGAAATCGATTATACGAGGGTATTCTCTTATAGACGAAGCCTTACCAATAAAGGACTTATCTTCGGAGGGACGTATTAATAGCCTGCCAAGTACAAGATCATTAGCGGTGGCGCCGCCAGCGAAGTGGCACAATACAAATGACAACTTGCCCTTCATTTGTTTCTTCTTCGCTCTGATCTACCGCCGTCTTTTTTCATACTTATGTTTAAAGCAAACGCCGCCCTCGCAAACACTTTCGGTTCGAAATGGCTGCGGTAGCGGAACCGATCTCAGGTTGTTTTCACCCTCTGAGTACGAGACAACAAAAGGTGCAGAGCAGATAATTAGTGGAGATGGAGGAACGTTCTATTGGGGCTCTTTTGTAGTCGGCAAGTTTTTACTCTCGGGCCGCTGGTGAAAAGCCGAAAAAGAAAACTAATGAAAGCGGACGGATGGCGGCTGGATCTTCACACGTTGATCGTCGATCTGATCGAAGGAACTTCTTTTGTTCTTTTCAATACCTCAGTTTTTGCTTCAGCCTCGCCGATGGACAAGGAGGAAAATCGAAGGATTACTTGGCAAATTCCAATTGGAGTGTAGGCTGCTGCATGGCAAAGCAAAGACCGGCGAGCGACGGTACCCAGAAAGCGTCTAAAACTCATCAAAAAAGCTCTCCCAAGGTGACGTGGGACATCAACTGTACTCGTACGTTGCTGGCAAGTTACCGTATCAGCCATGGTGTTAGCTAAAGCGCGGATAAGAGGACACGGTTCAGCCGCTTTACTTCAAAGTTGACAGTACACGTCGAAATTAACTTTTCCCGTTTCAGGAGTCTCAAAACGTACAGGCCTGATGGAAACTCCACTCTATTGCCGATCGGAATACTTTCCTCATTCGTTGGGCTGAAGAAAGAAAAAAGCTGGCTTTTTATCGTAAATTTACTACTGAAATTAACCCGATCCCCTATTAGTACTATTTCGTTTTATTGTCAAGATCCTCCTTCGACTAGCAATCCCACCCCCTCGACACATCGAGGTCGCCTGTAAAAGAGCCATCAACTTCTAAAGCATCGGGTGCACGACAATGTCGCCTCCAAAGTGTCATGCGACAGGCCAAATAGCTGGAAAATATGATTCCCAAGTGGAGGCGATCCGAAGCTTTCAACGGTCATAATTGGTTGTATATCACCAAAACAGTGACAAGGCTCGACAAAACGGTTGTAAATCTCAGGAGCGTTAGGGGAAGTTCGTTGACGCCTTTCCCTGAAGTGGAGCCCCGGCATCGCAATCACGAAGGCCTTTTTCCGTCTGCTTTGGAACGAATCGTTCCCTGCTCCTGACAATTATGACCCCACTGTTATAAAAGTAGTTACCTATTGTTATACCATCTCAATTCGCTTCAAAGGGGCAAAAGGAAGAGGAGGAAAAAAATGGAAGTTACTGACGAGATGGGACTTCAAACCTTTTGGTAGGTTGGCAGTCCCATTTTCAACTCCCTCGTCTCTCACTAGCGACAAGTTCGACTACAAATCGGTCGGGTCTTCGACCTAACTGTTCCCGATAAGGGTGGCAATGTAACGGCATGAGATAAGAGTAGTTGTGGAAGAGAATCACACCAAACTTAGCCCCAGAACTAGAATGTTCGCCAGACGGTGCAGTCACTGGTCCACTGAAATCGACACAGTGTGGGAACCAAATGGCACCACAAGAATTCGAATTTCTGCCTCCAAGCGTAGCACAACAGTCGTCAACCAATATTCCATAATATGCCGTACGTGCAGTCGTTCTCGTTCAATGCTCTCCTACTGGAAAACGTCCCTGCTCCTTCAACTTCAAATGTCTTCACGTTTTTAAGTTTATCGGATTATAGTCTATAAATAGGTATTTTCTTTTCATAGAAGCTAAGAATACCCCCAATTGCAAACGCCATACATATCGCCTACAAAAATGAAGCTAACACGGGTAATCAGAATATTAAAATCAATCAGGTCGAGATCTACTTGGAACAATATCTTCGCAAAATATTATACTCGTATAATAACGTTAAAGTAACACAAGCCAACGTCAACTAAATAAACCCACGCTGAAGGCACGGGCTCATGAGAACCTAAAAATACCTGGTAGACGCAACACACAGCTTTCCTCAGCCCCAAGAACATTCAGTTATTTTCGTGGCTTTAGCTACTAACACAATCTAGTCATCCGGTCATATGAACATGGTAAAACGTAACTTCACGTTGGGTACTTCCGTTTCCTCTTAAAGTTCCAGAATTTATTGTGCTGCTGCAACTTATATTCTGTGTGTGTTTGTGAACGCAATTGACCGATGTAAACAAACCAGCTAAAACTTGATATCTAGCAAGCAGGTTACGCCATAATAGAGTAGAGCTAAATCCGCCCGTAACCAACTATAGTTATCGTGGTGATCAAATCACCGTTTTCTCCAAAACGGCTACAACGATTTTGATTTTTTCCTGTACAGACAGCTTCAGGTGACACGACAATACCATAAAATTATCATCCGTGGTGAAATGACGAGACGAGCGAAATAAGTTAAGAAACGTATCGACGAAAATTGATTTTAGGTCGGGTTTTTTCTTTAAAACTGTGCCCAAATCTAATACTAGATTCTGCAGAAAATTTGACGTGATAGTCCAATCAAGTGCCTATGCGATGAGCGTTTCATAACGCTCTTAAGATGTTCAGGCGCTACTCTAGATATTCCCCTTAATTACTACCATTTCCCATAGTTTTTACCCGATAATTCTCAGACTTTCCTTCAAAAAAACTTGTCTACAGCCTTATTAATTCTACACGTACCGAACGCTGAACAATAATCGTGGCACCAGTAGGAGAACCTCAATAAATTCTGGAATGTTTTATATATCACTTGAAGTTAAGTTAGACCAAGTTAACTGAGTGAAACATGAATTGAATTAGTAGCAACAGCCATGAAAACCGTTGAATTTACGAAGAGCTAAGGAAAGTTGTGTGATGGGTAGCAAAAGATCTCAAAATCAAGATTTTATGAACCCCTGGAAATTTCCAAGTCAAATTTGGAGTTGTCTATATCCGGTAGTGCTGGTTAGTGGGAGAATTTAAAGGGCTGTTTTTGCGTCAATTTCGGACCCCCTAGTTCACGGCCGTCGAAAGCTATCGAGCATAACTGTGGATTTAACGAAAATGTTATAATACAATATTTGTTACTCATGAGAGAGTGATTGCAATGATTTCCTTCGCTGAAAAATATTGAAGAAGAAGGATCTCGAGCAAGTGCCGTAATTGGACACCACTTCTCTCAAACTAAATAAGAGTAATGCTAATTAGGGATTTCGACGGGTTTAAAAAGGTCGTCGGAGTTTGACGGCGCTAATCCAACTCCAACTGCCGCCGCTTTGAGGTCTCAAAATCCTACTCAAGATGAATCGTCACCTCGTGGGACGTGTTTCCTCTCAAATTTCCAAACTCGGCCGCTTAGGTGTCAAGTGCTCCAAGTCAAAAGGGGGACGTTGGTCTTCAAAAAGCGCGCGGATTCGGTGAGAACTAGGGACATTCGAAATATGGCGAGACGCTCAGACGCAATAACACAACTATTTTATTGTCCTCCGGTTATTGAGCCGGAAGACGTTATTCCAACACATATCGAGATTTGGAAATCCAATCCCAAGAAAAACGCGTGTAAAAAATACCAATGAAACGCATGAACACTAATAACCAAATGAATAAAAAACTCCTCTCTCTCTCTCTCCCCTCTCACATTTATTGAGAGTCCGTTGTTCACGTTTGTATACTCACACTCAAACTGATAACGCTATTCTGTCAATTATAATACAGTCCTCACTCACGCTCGCCACGTCAACAATTTGACACCTTCAACCGCAGAAAGTGCTCTGAGTGATGAATTGAATCGCAGATAATGGGAGAAAATGTGAAAACGAAAAGACCATGAATTTATAACACACCTCGTGGCGCATCGCATCTGGACACATCGATCAAATTGAGTTACACATTTATCATAAAAATTACGAAAACGTTCAAAAACACGTTAATGGCTCATTAGTGTGTGACATATTTGTGTGCAAACAAACCGTCCGTTGAATAGAGGCATACAAAATTGAGATTCTCCAAACGTAATCTATTTTTTCTTCAATAGCACCAGCTGACAGAGCGCTTTCAAGCTAACGATTGCTGAAGTGTTTCCGAACTAGTTTTTCTCGATTTCTCATCGATCTTTTCAATATTTTCCGACTAGTTTTACTCGTTTTTCCCAGTTCGTTGTATCTAAAAGGTACCGCGTGGAGTGCATTTGGAGAAATTGTCTACTTTTCGCGTTTTGAACTGTTAAGTGAGGGTCGGGAGCACATAAAGGCGTTCTTGCGACTGGTGAACAACGAAAGCAGAACCCGTTGAAGGATGCTGCGCTGAATGTTGACCAAACGAGTTGACCAGCTGATTAAAAGGAGGGAATACGAGAACCGGAAGAAGAATAATGGAACGGCGAAGGGATGGGGCAAAAGGAAGAAGCTAATTGGTGAGGAAGCCGTTAGAAGCGATCTCATCCTGTCGGCCGATTTGTCTTGGCGCTCGACGATGAATAATAGTTTTCGAGTTTTACAAGCATATGTCGACTATGTTGTGGTAACCCTGAGCCCCGCAGCCATTTCCACTCTGCGATCCATTAATCTCACCGGTTACGCTCGTCTGCTTTAAATATAGACCACCCTGTTTGGCCTCAACATCCGTCATTCTTCGCCTCACCTGAGCTCATGTCTCGTTACCCGACAGTTCTGGATCTACAGTTTGTCGTCACGACTAGGAGAGTTGAAGCTGTTGTTCCAAAATGGGGATGAACAGCTCAGGCCTTCTGTCATGGATCTTTGTACAAGTTTGCCACCGTTCTTTTCTCCTTCGCTGAATTTTCACAGCGATATTCATAGAGAAGAAAAGCAGTAGTTGTAATTTGAAAGCTAAATGAACATCAATAGTAGTAATTATTATTGAGAAAAATCCTCTTTTTGGTGTATTTTGGAAACCCACCACAGAACTGCTCATAAGATTATTTTCTTTAAACATTACACAAAGTAACGTACACAACTGGGCCATTCTCCGGCAAACCCAACTAGCAAATGTATGCTACACGTCTTACGAAATATGAAGCAGCCATGTAATCGGCCAAAACCGTTTTTTTGAATTTTCTTCGTAAGAACTGAGTGAAAAACAGGTTGCATTAATCAAAATCGCTGAAGCATATGCACGTGGGGATATGGAAAGTTGTGTCATGCGCTCTGGTAGACATTTTTTGAATGGTTTGTCAAGTTCCAGTCGTCTTTTCTTCAGCTCGTAATCGCCACGAGACCCCGCTTTAAAAAGACTGCCGATTCCGATTTTTCGAAACGGTCCAGTTGCTCCAGACAGTTAAAACCTCTCAAAGTGGAACTGAAGACGTCGTGAGGTCCTAGGGGTTCGGCCACCAACTTTTCTCGGTCATACACTTTTCATCAATTAGGCTAATCTCCAAACAGGGGCCTGGAGGGAATCCAACAGACCACCTGGAGGTTCGAGGTCAGGCCGACAAAGGAAAGCTCAAAGTCGCCGCCGGGCTACCATGCGCCTGCACCGTTCTTCTCCTTCGCTTCATCGTCTCATCTTGGCCCATACGGTCCACGTGACCCCCCTTCTCACTTCAGGGACCTGCCCTTCAACTTCGCCGACTGTCTAAACTCTTTTTGACTGCAATAAATACAGATTTTTCCCCCTCTCAGACTGTCGTGGCCGCTTCTAATGACCATTTAATTATTACCTTGTCACTCAATCTATGCAGGGGCGTCGCTGAACATTGGAACACTTCGATTTATCCACTTAAAACGGAAAATTGTGGATATTTCGTTTAGAATTGAGCTAAAATAGAATGAAAGTGTGCCACGCATTACACAACTTTTCCAAGCTCCTCCTACATTCAGCAATTTTTATCGCTCTAGACAGTAATCCGATGTGTTTTTTACTCAATACGTATTAACTGGCAGGGCTTAATTGAACGGTTAATGTACAACAAACCGGCAGTGCGTTAACATTTACTGGTTTACAACTTTCCTTGTGACACTTTTATCGCTCTAGCGCTTTCCATTTTATTTTTCACTCAATTCTTACAAACTTGGTAAAAATGTAACTTAAAGTTTTACTTAAAAACTATTAGAGTTTAAAGTGCCAGAACTCAAAGGATGCTAATTATTATTACTGGACGAACTGTATTTAGCATAGCGTTGGTCACGGCTGATTAATTAGTTTATGAAGAGAAGCGGCTTATTGTACTGCCGCTATTAAACTTTCAGTGTTTAGATAGGAAATTAGACTAACTCCCTGATTTATTATTTGACAACGATATGGTCACATGAGTGGTTGGTACCCTGTATTTCATTTGGAACGAAAAAACGCTTTAAACTAGTACACAACGGTTTATTATTCGGTATCATCCAATTTGGTTCTGCCTCGAAACATACCAGTAAACCCCGAACAGCAGAAGGAGATATTTCTTGATCGAAAACAGAATGAATAATAAACCCACATAGTCATTTTAGAGAAAAAAATTGGGTGTTTCGATCACTGTGATAACTATAACTAATTTTGAACGGATTGGGCTCGAACCCCAATTTTGGCGTCGCATGTTGCCGATATCTCTCTGCAGACTAAATGTCGAACTGGAACCGATTCGGTGCTGTCATTCTCCCTCGATCTTGTTCAAAGACACACACGTGTGCGCATACATCATTTTTCGGGCTTCGGAGCCCTTGAATTGTAAAATTGAAGGAAGACAAACTAATGTTTAATTCCTTCTTTGCACTGTAGGGATAATGCAAGTAAAACGCCGCAAATTATTACGCAACACTTATTATTCTCTTCCTCAGTATGATTTGGACCTATTCCATTCAATCCAACGTCGAAAAATACTAGTAAATGTTACTAAACATGACCACTACAACGGCACAACGAAAATTGACATTTCTAGGAGACGCTAGGCAATTGGTACGACGCGGCAGATGGTAGGACGGATGCGGGGGGCAGTCAAAGGAAATGAGCGCAGGCCAAGGTAAAAAGATTACTTTTGAGCTGTTGTCTCGCTAGTACCTTCAACTACTAGCATAACTGTTATTCCACTATTTTCCTTCTAGAAGCAGTCATGTATCTCTGAGACCTGCCCTAATCAACTCAGCATCAAAAAATGCCGAGTAAACGATACTAAAAACGACGTATATGCGATAAAATTACATTTTCGGCTAATTTGTTTAACCCGATTTCGTTTCGTCCGATAAAATTGCTGAGCACGCGGGCACAAGTAGACACCAAATGGGATTTTTGTGCGAACGAAATTTTGACGGGGATTTGCAAAAAAAAAAAAAATGCTCTGGACCGAACACATAGGTGCGTTATTCTGAATGAGCCAACCGCGATTGGAATGTGATAATCTTGCAGAACCCCTAGACGTGGCTTGGCTGTGTGTTCATAAGCAACATTATGTCCTCTCCATTCCACTCCCTCAAAGCTCAAGGATATTTCTTTATAACTGCGAAATCTACGTCGTTACAGCCGATTTTAGGGAAAACGCAAAATATATTGCGAGACGTGGCATCGCGGCACTTGGAATGAACCCACGCATTCACAAATATCACTTAATGGCGCAATTTCGGCGATGCCATTCATTTGAGCGTCTGCCTGCGCTAATTGTGTCGTGTCACGAGGACCAAGAACCGTTTCGCTCGGTTATCTCCCGTTCAACATAAAAATATAAATGTTAACGGGATAATCCGGATCTTCCTCGGTCTTCACTTTGAAGATATTTGGCCAACGTTCAACTTCAAGAGCTCGAAGCCCCTTGACGAACCTAATCGAAATTTTACGCCGAGGATTCCAACTCGTTCCGCTGCGTTAAGGCAACGCGATCTCATGAGAAGCGGCATTTAAGTTCAGTCGCTAATTATAATCCGTCGACCTAACTTGAGGTCCAACCTCAGAGTGCTCAAAAATTTGAATTCAATGGTCCATCCAATGCTTTTCGCCGTGACCATCGGAAAGGCATGTATACGCTATTGGGGTTCGTATACTGCATGTTTTACATTACTTACCTCAATCTACAGGGTAAGGAGTGTTTGTTAATCGTAAGAAAAAACGTGTTTTGACACATTTCTTGCTGCAGTCGTTGAAACATGCGCGAATTCGAATTTTCAAAAAGGTTTTGCAAGCACGCATGACTGACGAGTTTCCTGAGTTTCAAGTATTGTGTATAAAAGGCGGCTTTTCTGTCTTTAACGTTCTTAGGTCTCTTTTCTCAGTATTATTACATTATTTCGCTCGAATCAATAAGGTTAAGCTGTATTTCGTTGCTACATAAAATGATAAATCCCATTGTACGTTGTTTTCTTCGTAGGCCTTGAAAATGTTAATGAAGTACGCCGAAGATGTTGCATAAAGAATCACTATCACTGAAGTACGAAAATAATCCATTAAATATATTGATGGTCCTACTGAGTAGAATGAATGGTTGGGAAAAATTGAGATTGATTCGGATCCAAAAGTTTCTAAGAGCGATAATCATCGTTGCGTTACCTGCTGATTTGTCTGTTGTCGCGATCGAGAGAGATCGGTGTCTACCAATCCAATTTTAATATTTAGCAGAGTTTTTTTTGTACATCCGAAAAACGCTACTTGAGGAAACGGTCGGTGTGTGTATCAACGCGATTCAGAGAGAACGGCTGAAACAAATAGGCCTACATTTGAGATCTACTCTACGGATCAACATAGCACACCCAGGCGAACGAGCGAAGTCGGACTAAAATTAACAACAATTTTCATAGTAATGAAAACACAAAACTTTTTTTTTTTCAAAAACAACGAGTACCACTTTGATTTTCTTTTTCTTTTGTGAACAAACCCACATAACATAACGGTAACACAAAGTGTTCGATCGTGGGAAAATTGCACAGTTGATTATCGGTATTAATTACCGTGTTAACAGCCGCAAGAATTAACTGCTGGACACTCAATAAAAGGGGCGACAGAGTAGAAGCAACTCAATAAATTCCATTGCCTCAGGCACTACCAGTTTCCTTTCAGAACGTCATACCACGTAAACGAGCGGTGCGTAGCAACACACAACTTTCCGCCACCTACTTAAGTTCGGACACCAGCTGCATATGCGGGCGCTATATCTTCGTTCAACGCATTTCCACAGAAACATTTATACAGAACAAAATGTAGGGACTAGTTGGCTGAGACTACTCCGTAAGTTTGGTCGAAATCGTTTATAGCCGTTTTTGGAATACCGATAAATTAATATTCGACAAATCTCCTTTTCTGATTTAACTTGGCTTATATCTCCGTTCACCATATATATACAGAAATAATTATGGAGAACGAAATGTTGGTATGGGTGATTAAAAGACACTCCATTAGGATTTATCATATCTGGTGAAGAAGTTACACTGGAATTTACGGAAATGTTCGAAAAAACGTTATTTTTGACACATTTTGATTTTTATCTCTGTTCAATGGACTGTCAGAGGAACATTTATCGAAAGGAATATGTATGTATTAACTATTTGAAAACATCTTGAAAGTTTGGTGATAATCGTTGAAGCCGTTTTGCCAAAAAAGCGTAAAAAACCTATTTTTGCTTCATAGCCCTATTTTCACCGTATTTTCATGGAGATATGTATATAAAAGAAAAGTTAGGTATTGATTAGTAGAAGATAATTTTAAAGTTTAATCAAAATCGTTAGAGCTGTTTTTGAGAAAAATGCGAAAACACTAGTTTTTGGCACATTTTCATCCAAAAAAGAACCAGCTCAATCGGATCAGCCGTTCTCCCGCAAATCAAACTACACACACACTCACACGGACCACGCGCCGAAATTAGGTTTTTTAGACTCAGTAGGCCTCAAGATCTGAAGAAAACCCAATTTTTTTGACACGATTACTATACTTTCCTTCCCTTCGGGTAGCGGAAAGTAAAAATTTGGAATCCAGTGTAGCTTGCCTACTCTGGAATCTATACAAATCTATCTATCTATTTGTCTCGGGGACCGTGACAAATACCATAGTTGTTATAGGCAAAAAAAGAGTTTAATAAAAATTTGCAAAAAATTTAATTTTTTCAGTTTAACTGCAATGCCGGCTTGGTCGAGGTTGAATCACGGATGCTTGTTGGTAGAATGGGTATCGGAGGTTCGAGAGATTAATAATTTGCAGAGTTATTTTGGAATGATGTGACCACTCACCGAGACAAGGGTTTTAGAATAGTGACGTCAGCCTTTAATTGTAGTGCAATTTTACGCCCAACAAAAAACAAAATTTATAAAACTTGAAGGAAATAGTATTAGAATGCGAGGGTAAAAAGCCGGGAAACCGCGCGGGCGAACGATTAAACAAAGCTCTGGAACCTTAACTGATCAATGCCCCATGTTAGCACTCAGGTAAGTATAAGAGCGTTACGAATCGAACTCAAAACATATGTATTCATACGCGCCAATATGTGAGCATAGGGCCCCTGTAATATACGCCTTGTTAGTTAATATATTTTTTCCAGCTCCCTTCCAGGTCTCTGGGACTATAAAACCGGCGACTTTCGAAAGTGAGGTTTTTCCTTTTGAAAAGCCCGCGAGATTATTCTGCTGAGTAATTTCCCGGCAGCTTCGGGGGACGAGTGGTTTCCCACGGTGGTTTCGTGAAAGGACGGCATCGCTGGAGAGCTTTGTGTAGCTCCAGAGCCCATTGTCGTTCGGGAGCCTCCGTGTTGTTTAACAGATGACCACTCGACGAGTTGACATTGTTGTCTAATAATTAGGAAACTACTGGCACGTCGCTACCGGTAGTCACAACACCTCGGTCACTCACCTGTTGATTGAATGCCACACATCCCGTTTCCCTTAAGTGTTGAGAAATGGCGAGAAATCCAGCAGGAAATCTATCGTGCAAAATGCACTGAGAATGGGAGGGTTCATCTTCCTATACTTCTATCATTAACTGTATCTGACTTTTCGCAATCGTGTAAAAAAAGGTGTGTTTTCTACAAATCTTCACGAAAATATGTGGGCGACATATTGCCATCTTTTCCTCAGCCCCACGTACATTCAGCGATTTTTGTCTTTATCTACTAGCAATCGAATCTATTTTTCATTGGGGCCATATAAACTTAGTAAATTGTCACGAGGCGTTCTACACTGAAAGTTATAGCGATTGAAACTTCTAACTTATTTAGCTGCTGCTACTTATCTCACGATTTCATTTAAATAATTAATCTCAAAATCAAAATTATTTTTCTGGGATTTTTAAGGTTTATGTCCACAATTGTGAAACTACAAGCGAAACACTGCAAATAACGTGAAGTCAACAAAACAAAACTAGACATAATTCGGGGATTTCTAAGGTTGCTCCTGGTTATTGTACAACCACTTAGCTAGGTACTGGACTACCAACCCGATTTCTTTTTGAGACGTTACAACAAGTCAGGTTTATAAGGAAATTTTGATAGTTTATTGCGCTTCTCTCGTCATTTTCTCATGGGAAAAAATTTGGTAGAACTGCTGTATCAATCATTCAGAACAGTCTATACAAATATTTATTCAGCATCGTGTTACTGTCGTTTTTGAGAAAAATAATGGTGTTTTGACTACTATGATAACTATGGTTGCGTCCCATGGTGAATTGCAGGGTAACACGAAATTTGCGCTGCGAGATTCTTATATTAAATAAAAGACCGAGTCTCACTGTTGATTCCGACGCCTCACTTGCCCCTTCTTATGGAGAACATTTTTCGTAGGTGTTGCCTTGATTGTTTTGTTTTCATTTTGAGAATGTTCTCTTCAGAAGGGTCCTTAAACGTGATGCCGTTTTCTTATTAAATTTGGTCGGACCAGAATGGGCTGTCTTACGTTTAAATTTGTAATAAGTCGTGAATGAAGACCATCAAAATTGTGTTTCATAGTCTTTATCTGTTTCTCCTCCGTAAAGGGCGTCTCCTTAGTCGCATCTGCGGTAACTCCGTAGCGATGATTAGCAGGAAATGGTAACGCGCGGGCAAAAGCCATGAATTGTAGGACCGATTGAGATGATTCATTTCTGCCTCAAGACATGCCTTCATCCCCCTTTGAAAGAGGGATACGAGAGATAAACACCATTATACCTCTCATCTTCCTTTCAGCAAACCAACCTGCAGGATGGCAGCTTATGATCAATTGAATACCTTTTTCCTCGGCAAAGTCTTTAAGAGCTGGTGAAACGAACGGTGTACCATTATCCGTCGTTATTCGTTTTATTTTGTCTTTGAACTAATTCGTTACTGTTCTAGAATTCTCCTTCGCGGCCTTTCCACTCGATAATATTGAAATACTCGTATTTTTTATCTCAATCGCATCCCCGCACACAGACAGAAGGACCATTATGAGTTTAGGTAAGTAAAAACCTAATTGCGGCGCATGGTCTGTGTGTTCTGCTATTCCCTTTTTGTGCCATCAGGCTGTCGGGCTCGTGTTGTTCACGAGTTCGTGCTTTGAGTGTGTGCGCCCAGGTTGGACACATCATGAACTTCGATAATTATAGTTTCTTCTGACAAGATGACGAGGGCTTCATTTTGCGATTTCGTTCGAGACGGTGGACAACGAGGTGTGCGATCGAACGTTGCAACAACCGCACTCTCAGCGTCGACATCGTTGCGAAACGCTCAGCCCTTTTTTTTGCTAACTGCCGGTCATTTCGTTTTTTTTTTTTTCCTCTGGAAAACTCCGCGAGAAACCCCGAGTTTGAAGAGTTGGGAAATTGAGCGAACTACCCGGGCGAAGTAACGCGGGCCTTGGATTGCAACACGTCTCCTTCGACACACAACAGCTCGTTCCCCTCATGACACTCACTCACACTGTCCACCAACTGGGTTCTTCTACCACCGTAACAGTCGTTGAGAAATGAGTGGTTTTTTGTTGGCCGGTAGCTGTACCCGTCAGCCGTCGTTTCAGTGCGACTATTTATTCTCTGATCTCCAAATTTTTCCAAGGCCAACAATGAGATCCAATGAGAGAGAATAAACCTCAGATGGAACAGCATTCCTTCACAAATCCTGGATTTCTAATTTTTTCTGTTCCTCATCGAAATCGGTATTCGTCTAGGTTGAAAACGGTAAGACACGACGCGACCGTAAAGTGGTACTAATGATTGTTTAAGAACGACGTTGATTGAACGATTTCGATTACACTCATTTCCCTCCAGGACTACAGTCAATAAATTATTCGAGAATTGTCAAACCGGTAATACATCCCTGGTTTCCCCCAAACATTTCACCTGCTTGCAAAGCAACTATGTTTTAGCCAGCTTTTCTGCTTGTCACAAAAATATTTAAGATTTTTTTAATTGACTGGTTACGGCGCACTTCCTAATATTCCCACACCATCCTCCTACAGGCAGATCTCGCATATTATTGATTGCCGCAGAAACAGTTTGTCGTTTTCAATTGACCCACGAGCAATTTATCGCCTAATGTCATTTAAAAGTGAGGAAAAGGAAAAGTTCTTTTCCTCCGAATCTTTCGAATTATCGTTCCTTTTCCAAAAGTTGCTTTGTGAATGATAATTGAAGAAGACTGAAGGCTATCCTGAGAAGTTGGATGATGAATGAATGAATGAATTTATTTATCGACCGGGGAGAATTAATGCCATGTGGCCCTCTCTTCCTTTCTCCCTGGCACAGTATAGAAAAAATACGATTGATGCCAGACCTGGCTGAGCTCGAGGCCTTAAGATCGACGAACGACTGACATTCGATTGGGATCGAATTGAGCTGGTGGAGAAGACTCAGGTCGTAGCCTTTCGTAGAGCGGTAAATTTCGTTGTTGCTGTGAAGCCTGGAGGATGGATTTGGAGATCTACTGAGTCTTACCAAGGTTAGGGATGCCATCAGTACTCATCTTAATTAGACGTATCACATTTATATTACATTAAACCAACGATATAATGGATGGCGAGTGCCTTTTCCCTTGGAACGTACTTTTCAGGTTTTAATTTTTTCCACTTAATATTTTCCAACTAAACGGCTTGAGTAGTCCATTGTGAGTAACTCGTCACTACTCACAATATCCAGCCTTTTAAAATATTAAACCGTGGTGCTCGTTGACTCGGCTCTGCTTCATATTGAGCCACGTTTTTCATTCCCTAAGACGCGGCGAATTTTTGTCTTCATCCCGCGCTGCTCGTTCGTCCTACGCTTTAACCCGGAAAACTTTTCCAGATTTTTTTTTTCCTTTTTTCCGAGAAGCCTGTCTTTGAGCCTTGTTGGCTCGTAAACCGTGTAAGCTTCCGTACAAATTGCCGAGCGATGAAAAAATTAAGTGGTTTTCACGACGACGCCTTCAAAATAAAACGGAGAATTTTTTGAGTTTTCGGTGCGTCGGTGAGAACCAGAGGAGTAGAGACTGAGAGACTTAGAAACTGCCAACGTATGAGTTTCTTCTTTGAAGCACCATATCTCGGAGAACAGGCACCAGAGGCGTTCAAATTCGAAAAGGGGTGAAGTCGGCTGGCGCATGGAGGACACAGAATGAGCAATCCGCTGTTGAGCAATGTAATCACGATTTGACTTCGACCATTCTCCAATTAGAGGATCTACCGTCCCATACATCCTTTTTTACAACCCGCTACTGGTTCTCTTCAGATCTTTACGTTAGAGGATCGCACGTAATGAGCAATTGCCATTGATGATGATAGGGGGGGGAGGCCAGAATATATCAAAAACTAGGATGTTTCGCATTTTTTCCCGAAGACGGCTCTACCGATTTTGATTAATCTTTCAAATTATCTGTAAAAACTCTGTGAACAGAGATATAGGCTTATGAAGCAAAACGAGGTTTTCTTATCTTGCTGGAAAACGACTTTTATCAACATTATAGCGTGTCTTCGTCTTGTCAACTCCTAAACGTTTACTAATTTCGGTTCGAATTAGATTAACTTGACGGTGTCAACATAACATTTTCTCCTCACAACAATTACTGTAACCATCTGTCGAAAGAAAATATAGGCGAAAATACGACGGAACGAGATTTGTCCAACAATATTTGATACTGTATTCACTTTGGTTATTGGTTATCACTCTAGATTTATTTTTCAATGGGTATAAGTGATCTTCGTTCTATATCGAGAAAGATGAAGTGGCTTTTTCCTTTTTTTATTTTCCCTCTCCTCAATTTCAGATTCCTCTCCACAAGAGACAGCATCTCCCAAAATTCATTCAGCTACGAACTTTCGCAAAAGTCACACTCGACTCTCTGTGACCCTTTCCTATATCTATTCTCCGCCCATACAGTTCGCTATCTCCTTCCAATACAGTTTCCCTCGCCAGTTCGCGCATTTACGAATCGTCCCCTAGTGTCCACCTTTTGTACACAAACTCTACTCACCTCATTGCATTTAATACAGTCCTCCTCACGCTCATCGAGTTTCTTTTATTTTCCATCTGCAACTCTCTCCCTCTCGAGCGCCTAACATATCTATTGAACGTTAATTTAAGCCATGATAGCTGGAAAAACTAGACTTGCCGAATATTACTTTAACGTTGTTCTAATATTCTCAAAAACAAAGTAGTATCTACATTTTGTTCCCCATAAATATTTCCGTACAAATGCGTTGATGATACCGCGTCCGTGTATATAGGACTGTCGTCAAATTTACGAGTGTTGCTGAATGTTGTGTGTCGCTACGCATATTATTACGCTATTGCTGTACAGATACATAAACCATTTTCTGAAATTCCCCCTGTATAGCCCATCTGCAATTGGCTTCTCTATGGTACGACTGTCTGTGGTTGCCAGGAGAACCTTGCTCAACGTGTAGGGAGCGCATTTATTCCACTCGTCTTCTTTTTTTCAATCGATAAAACTCGAACGTTGTTCCATGAGTTACGTGACACATAGTCGAGGAGACGTGCACTGCGGAGGAAGTTTTTTTTAAGGTGGATAGTCGTCAAGACAATCGCCCTCGCGGTCCAATTACAATGAAGAGTGACAGAGTGTGTGACACAATAGAACCCTCGGGGAGCGGATAATGGCCGGCATAATGGACATTCCTCGGCTTCATCTCCCACAGGTGCTGTCCTCTACAACCCCGTCCCATCTTCAAGACTTCCTTCTGGATCGCTGAGCTCGACGCATTCAGTTAAAATGGAGTGGTCTTCGGACGCAGCATAGTCCTCCATCCAATAATGATACGCCTACGAAGCGACTGGATTGGATGAGTGAAGCCTGTAGCATCGCAGCAGTTTTTATTTGAGGTTTTGTTTTTAGTATCATAATAGCAAGGTTACTGATCACCAACGGCGGACCCGCAGTGCAATACGTTTTACGTTCAAAGGAAACGAATAATTAAGCAGTTGTCATGTAATTTTGGTCAGAATCAAACGAAACGCGAACACCAGGGGGAAATTTTTCTTTTAAAAAGGCACAACAAAGAGACAAGCAATTAGAGACAGGGCCCTCCTCTCTGGAAAATCAATTGCTACAGTTTGTGGTCCGGCCCGGAGGTAACAGCGAAGACAGGGGCAAAAAAATACCGACACAAGAGAGAGAGACGAGGCGTTCTGTTGGTGTTAATGACGAAAACTTGTGTAAATGTTTTTCTAGAGAAAAAATAGCGAAGCTCAGAAGGTGGTCCTTTTTCAATCGGGTTCTTTAGAAACGACTTCTCACGTGTTCCAACTGGAGCGGATTTCGGTGAACGCTCAATACTGTCGATTTGTTTAATTAACTGCAACTGCTAAATCTGCTCTTTTCAGGATTTGAATAGCGCTAGTTAGGCAACATGGAGGAAAACTTGCAAACTGGGCATGGTTTTTTTTTAAAGGAAAAACCAAGCTGTGTGTTTTGTTCCTCGAAACCCTACTCTGTCACTTGGAAGTTTCGATTCAGGCAGCTCTGATCGTGATCCAACTGATCACGGCTAGATAAGTAAATCAAGGCTACCCTTTTTCGTTCCAGCTAGGGTTGCCGTGATTACGATGCCATTATGCTCCATCGAGAAGGCAGTGGACTAATGAGGAGTAGTAAAGTAAGGAAATTGGGCGACCGGTAAACAAGTGTCGCGTAAACGTAAACGGCCCCGTAACCTATATTGCGTGCATCAGATGCGGGAAAGAAGGTAATGTATATATATCAGGATTTAGCCAAGGCCTTCGATACTGTTGCACATTCAAAACTAATCTCAGCAGTAAAACCATCGGGTGTCAACCGAGGGTTTATCAAGTAAACTGCAATTTATCTGGAGGATAGATCTCATTTTACAAAAGTTGATGATGTTATTAGTGAATGAATTTTGCAACTGTGGAGTCCCTCAAGGAACGGTACTCGGGCCGATTTACTTTATAGTATTCGTGAACAGACTTCTTAACATGGAATCTAAAGGTCAGTGTCTTTTGCCGACGACACAGCCATAACAGGTAATTCCAGGGAACAAGTCATCATAAAAGCGGAATTATGTCTGACCCGAATCCTTCATTGTCTTCAAGGTATGGGAATGAAGATCAATTTTTGTAAAACTAATTTCCTAACTTTCACGTTCAGAAGTGACATCCCGCATATAAAGAACCTAAAATGCCATGCTGATAAACATAACCTTCAGTGCTGCTGTGAAGTCATCAGTAAATCGCTTCTCTACGATACCTAGGCGTAGATCAGAACTTAAGAGGGGACAAACGCCTGAAAAAAGTGACATCGTCGATGAGAATGATGATCCATGTGTATAGAGAGCTAAGAAGCTTTTTAGACATTAACAGACGTAGAATGGTATACTATGCGCTCATTCAGTCGCTTATGATTTATGGTGCATCTGGTAGGGGGGGATGCGCCCTTCTTGATTCATTATTCCTAACCCAGAAGGTCTTAAATACAGTCTTACTTTAAAAAAGGACAAGATATTCGACAGAAGCTCTGTTTAAAGAGTTTGCAGTACTCAAGTCGAGAGAGCGAATTGACAAGATACCAATAATTAAAACATTCACAGACTTACTAAGCAACCGCCCGACATTTTTAGAGGACGGAAAAACAAGAACTTGTGGACAATTTCTCTCTAAACTGCCATTCCGTAGGATTCACCATGGACTGCGGGCGTATGATTACCAAGGAGCAAAACTGTTCAAGGCCCTACCACATGAGCTCCGCTCTATTCCAAAAATTGAAAAGTTCAAAAAAGAACTGAAAAAACATTTAATAATCACGTACTCTGAGATCCATTAGATTAGATAATACTAAAACTTTAAGGTGGTAACTAAACAACTACTACGTATTCTGATTTACCTGAGGTACATATAGGCCCTAATATACTTACTTATAAGACAATTATTGAATAAGAAATTGAATGAGTGCACCGATTACGTACTACTACCCACAGCACAAGTATACGACTTATAGTGAGGAGTAGCATTTTCTGATTTGTGTAGCATTTATTTTGCATTGCAATACCTATCTAATAAATGCTGTTGGGCACACGAGAGGGCGAGAGTTGAAGATGGAAAATAAAAGAAACTCGATGAGCGTGAGGAGGACTGTATTAAATGCAATGAGTTGAGTAGAGTTTGTGTACAAAAGGGCGACACAAGAGGACGACTCGTAAATGCGTGAACTGGCGAGGGAAACTGTATCCAAAGGAGATAGCGAACTGTATGGTCGGAGAATAGATATAGGAAAGTGTTTGAGTGGGCACAGAGAGACGAGTGTGACTTTTGTGAGAGTTCGTAGCTGAAGGAATTGTGGGAGAAGCTGTCTTTTGTGGAGAGGAATCTGAATTTGAGGAGAGAGAAAATAAAGAAAGGAAACCCCCATTTTAGGGAAATCTTCTGCTGTTAGAAACAACCACGGAGGTGGAATTCTGCAGATACGAGGGGGTAAGAGGAGACAATGACTTTGTCACGAAGGGACAGGGAGCGTCATTAAGGCGGGAGTGGGGACGCCCAGCCCTCAACAATCAGGATTTGACCGAATTATTGTTTCTAATGATTGTCAGAAGCCAAAGTGGCCGCATTAACCCCTGTCGAAGCTGAAACTGATGAGGTTCATAAAGTGAAAATACACGTACTCCAACTGCAAGAGCTGCTGGAAAAAGCCAAATCAGTCCAGGAGAATGTTTTATGAGAACTGAAAAAGCGGTTCAAGAAAATGAGAGCTGAGCAAGAAATAATTAAAACCGAAATTGTGAGGTTACAACTTTTACAAGCAAGGGATTTTAACAAGAAAGGGAGAATTATCGTGTTTAATAAAAGGTTGTCTAATACACTAACTTGAGTGTTATTAATTGACATTTCCTACCTATCTGCTTTTAAATCCACCCTGGTAAGCCATTTGCGTTTGGATTTTCTAACGCGGCGACATGACGTCTAGTTTTTTCTAAAGCTGAAACACGCATTTTACGCGAACAACCACTTGATTTCGACGATTGTAATACTTTTGTTCGCAACAGAATTTAAATTCATACATCTTGAATCGTCGGAACTCTTTCCTATCCATCTGGGGCGTCGGGTGAGATGACGATAACCTAACATATTAGATTATCGTCGTAGTGGAAAAGCAACTGAAATATTATTGTTCCAAAACGTTTGTAAATTATTCACAATAATAGAAGAGAATACTCGAGGGAGCACAGTAATGGCGGACAAATATAAGGATATGATTAAAAAAGAGCTTTTTTGGGGCTTTTTGGGTTTCCCGTTTATGCGGCCCTTACACTGTGACGCAAAACATCTTAGAGAGAGATCGGTTTCGTGTAGGAATCGACTCTTTGAAAACGTTGGCGGAGCAAAGATTATCAGTAGTTATCACGAGCTTGACCCGAACGTGCGTTGTTTTGTATTTTCGGGCTTTCCCGTTTTGTTGAAGTCCTTCCCGAGAACTTTACCAAGTCGTTCCCATCTCATCCAGACACAGACTCTGTCGCTCACTTTCCCCAGTTTTCCGAATCTTAATCATCTCGCCGAACCATCTCTCCAGCTTTCAACTGAGGAAGACGGGAAGACGCTGTCCTCTATTTATTTTATTTCGGCCGTAGGAATTGGATTCTGTTGGGAAGTTCGTTTTCTTTTATATATTTTCGTCGTTGTCTGTGTACTTGTGACACTTATCGGAGTGCTAATTTATTTTAATTAAATTGTTGATTTTATTTACGCTTGCAATAGTTGGTTTATTTTCTTTCGTTTTCATAAACTTCAAGTTTACTTTGATTTTATTCATTATTGCTGATCTGTCATTGGTCTTAGTGATGGGTTCATCCCCCAGCTAAGGAATAAGTATTCGTCACAACACCAGTTTACTTAAGTTCTGAACCAGATTGTGAAACGTAGCTTTAAAAAGTAGCCTGAGTGTGTATCTTACAACGTACCTAATGTTATTGAATCTTGAGAGGTAAGATAATTGCAGAAATTACTTAAAAACGAGAAAAGTTTGAGTTGGAAACTGTGGCCAAATTAATTTCTCTTCGGACGTCCTCATTTCCACCTGCATTCCACTTAAGCGCAATATAAAAAAAGTCCCGATAAGTCATTAACTCTGAAGGATCAAGTCTATTCATAGCAGGAGGGTTTCCTCCTTCACAATAATCTGCCTGGCGAGACAATAGTTTGGCTCATCGTTTTCTCAGCAGGTGGTTTCATTCACTTTGCTGGGACTCCAGTTTTTTTTTTTCACACTACCTGGTTTTCTTGTTCCCTCATTTTTTCCTTCCCACTGGTAGATGTTTTTCAACACCTCATTTCCTCTTTGTGGAGATCCATCTAATTATTTCCTTCAGTGGAGGGCAGGGAGAAGGCGGGTTTCGTACAGCAGGATTCTGTACAGCTTCGCGCTCGTATTCTGAAAAGCTTCCACCGGCGAAGTTGCTGTCCTCAAAACCCAATTTCCCGGCCATAATACGCTTAAAGATTTTTCCATCATTTCAGTTCAGTTGGCAAGTCGAGAAAAGAGGTACACAGAAGAAAATTTTTACTATTCTCCGTAGATTATCATTTTTACATTCTGTAGAAAAAAAAGATGTGCGATCGTTTCTTCCGGATATTAACGTTTCAAAGGCTTGTGAACCAGAATTTGGAAAAATGTTATGTGTTCCTATGATGCGACTGAGAGAAGAAGACTGAACCAAATCGGTTCAGATTTCACACAGCGTACAGATCACCACGCAATGATCAAATGAGGTAATAAGCAAAATCCGTCCAAACCAACTAGATACTACAGTGATCAAAACGCCTAATATTCATGACTAAAGGTATTTGGATTGAATGTATTGTGTATACAGTTCCAAGGACGCGTGCCAGTGCTTTAAAATTCTCATCCGTACTAAACTACGAAGAATAGCACAATTAATTATTTAAAATGTAGACAATAAGCGATTTTTTCCTTTTAAATCTATCTTATCAAATGATTAACTAGAGTTCTCAGGAAAATATGAGTGGTAGCCCAAAAAACTGCTTACTAGTTTAAAGTTTCATCAAATAAGTCAGGAGCGACCCCAAAAAATTCTGGATTTCAAACCACTGCCGTTTCATTTGACAGTGTCTCTCACACCCTTACTCGATAATTGCAAAACGTTAAACATCAACTTTCCAATACATTTTTCTCACTAAACGTCGTGCCATTAGTAAAAAGAATTCACAATTGTTTCTCAAAAACGGTTTTAAAGATTTTGAATTTTTACTTTCCTTGGCTTTACGAAGTAAAAACAAAAAAATCGATTTCTCTTCAGATCTTCACGTTTCAGACCCTACCGATTTCGAAAAACGCTATTTGGGAAAATGGTCTGTCTATGTGTCTGTGAACAATTTTTAGAGAAAACGGCTGTACCAAATCAACTTAAACATAATATATAGCCCGAGGGTCATCATGGCACGCCAAAATAAGGGTATGAGCAAAATCTGCCGAAAACTAACTACAGCTATCATAGCGATCAAAACACCAAATTTTTTTTTCTCAAAAACGGCTCTCACGATTTTGATAAAATTTTTTATATGGATAGCTCTCAACAAGGTTACTATACCATAAAATTCCCATTCTGGGAAAATGACGAGAGCATCACAATACATTGCCATTTTGGTGCGGTTGTGTCATTATAAATTCCGCTGAATCGTTACTAGAATATTGAAAACAAATTGGTGTGATAGTCCAATCCAATACCTACAGGATGAGCGTCTGAAAACGCTCATATATATCTTCACTCCAGAAATTCCAACTTCCGCCGTTTCGCTTAGTACCATGTCTAAAAGTTTTCACCCAATCACTCATGAAAGGTGATTATTATCCTCTTCAAAAAAATCGTGTTTACAGCCACATTAATTCTCTGTGTACCAATTGCTCAATAATAGTTCGGGAATGAGTACGAGCAGCACAATATATTTCGGAACTGCAAACGCTACCGCTTTCTGCCGTTGTAAATTGAATAAGCCATGGACACAAGTGAATTGACGTAGAGCTAAGGAAAGTTGTGTGGTGCTACGTTTGTATAAATCGTAGCCAATGGTTCAACCTTGCTATAAAAGTTTCAACAGTGGGAACATTAAGAAAACAGCACAATAGATTAAAAAAGTTCGACAAAATCTATTTTAGTGCTGTTTTGTAGTGTAAATGCCGCTCGTCTGACACTAGCTCTCACCGGAATGGTATGGTAAGCTAGCTATACGGACGAAGCTTAATAATGGTCGTGCGAACATAGAACTGTAAACACGAACCAAAAACCAAAAACATGATGTTGTCATGTTGGTTATAAAATGAAGGTGGCGACATAAGTGGAAGCAGCCTGATAAATTCCGAAATGATAAGGGTACAGTTTGTACGTAGGATGTTATGTTATGCTTAACAAGTTCATTTCAATTGGGTGAAAAATAGATTAGATTGGTCTCTAGAATCTACGTATGGCTGAGAAAAGTTGTGTGGCTCGTGGCACCAGATATATTTGTTAAAATGCCATGTTCTATTAATTGAGTCCGCATAATCGGAAATTTCTGAGGTTTGCCTCTCAATAGTTGGCTCCAACAGCGTCCCTCCTTTTCCATCCTCTTGAAGAACCATATTCGCGGTTCTTGCACATTCGTAATGGCGCCTTTTGCAAGACGGTTCGAAGGGTCGGCGCAAAACGTTTTATCAGAAATCAACGAAGCGAGAGCTCGGCAATATTCGTCGGAGCAGAGATCCGTGACGGGAGAGCCTTTTCCAGGTCCTTGGGGTTGGACACGGTGCAGTGGGCAAGGAGACCAAGGATTTTTCCTCGGCCGGTCGTGGCATCGAAAAAACGGCGTTGCCCTCACTCTCACCTAGCTCCCTTCCTTGTCCCTTTCTACTGCGAATCGCTGGCCCAGATCCATGTCGATAGTTTGAAACGCAATATATACGTTAGTTACTATCAGATCCCCGATTTCACTTAACTGTCCAAGTTTAGCTACTTAACAAATGTAGTAGCACGCTAAACTAACCTCAAACGCCCACTCCACCCACACCGAAGTGTAGTAGTCAGCCATCAACCATACCAACTACTGATTCCGAAGCTTTCCTGCACATGATCCATTTACAAAATCGGTCACAGCTCTTGGTATATCCTAAGCAGGTATTTGTAGAACCACCAGGGACTTCGATACACGGGAGGAACAGCGACATCGAAATAAATCTTCCAGATTGGACCAGCTCGAAAATGCACCAAGTACGAATGGAAGCCAAGCCAAGCACGTACAACATTCTGTCAACTGTGGGTTGTTATGGCTCTAATGACGTAAATGCGAAAGTATCCGACGAAGCCTGATTACTAATTTTGTTTATCCTTTCAGACAAGGAAAGTAAAATCACGTCAAGTGTTTCGAAATCTCTTGAATGAGGAAACAATTGCGATTGCGGCAGGAAGAAGATGGAAATAAAACAGGTTCGACTTAAACAGCTTCCCTAATTACTGACGGACCATTGCCAAGCTATTGGAGTTTGGTTACGACCGCTTGAGCCCCCAGGCCGTATATCACGCACTGAAATTGGTCACGGCCTCCTCGACGGTTCTTTCTTCGCATTGGAGCGCTGCCTCTTCGGAACGCCCAATGTCTTCGCCACGTGATGACGTCTAGGAGATGATCCAGAAAGTAACACACGTGATCACAATCATTCTTCCCGAGCCCACCCACGTACTTGGCTCGAACCAAATGAAAGAAATCCTCTCCTGCTGTAGTCACCTTTTTCGAGGAAGAAAAAGAAGAACTCAACAAAGTATTTTGACATTCACTAAGATATATTTCCACCACGTCCACCCTGCTTAGTGTCAGGGAAACCAAAACTGTTTTACTACGGATCGCAATGTACAGTATCAAACATAGTGAGAATTAAAAAAAGTACACGTCCTCCGATGAAATGGGCAGGACTAGATAATAATATTATCTTAGTAATTAGATAGAGAGGGGAGGTTGATGAATACAGCAAAATCCATTGAACTATTGAGAAAGCTTGATTGTTTCTAAGTTCATTGTCAGGTCTAGAAATACCAACCCTTGTGTTCGACCGGGCTTGGAATATTGATTGATCGTATCAACGGTGGTATCAACTTGGCTTGAGCTGAGCAAAACACGAAGGCTCATGGCATACACCATAGTAAGACACGAGAAAGTTCTCTTAGTTATTTGTCTCTTTTATCCGTCCTGTTAACAGTGACACAACAGCAGCGTGTATAAGTTGCCGATATGAGGAGAGACGTAGACTGTGTGAACGTTGTGGAGACCCTCGACGTTCGCCGTTTTTCAGTGCATTAAGGTACTACGGCTAGAGGATGGACATGCCTTCCAACAACTGCCTAACATTTTATTTACATCCTGATATTATTCCATGCCTTCTCAGCATGTGCCAAAGACGATGTTATAATCATCACTTTCTTCAGAAACTGGGAAAAATAGGCATGGATCAACTGGTCAGTCCAAGAATCCAACACTCTGCTCATTTTAGTAGAAACTACGCAGGAGCAGATCCAAAGCGCTTGACGTGCAGAACGGAAAAATGATGGAAAAGAAGAGCTATCCTGTAAGGAACCGGCTCTTGTGTTGGTCTCAGATCTTCACCAATGACGTCCTAGGATGCTGGGGAAAAATTATTTGTCGCCTATTTTCCCGTTCTCCAGCCTACTTGATGCAATTGACTGCAGCTCCAAAAGAAACTAAATTGAAAATCATATTATTATTAGTATCCACTTTACGCAATTCCAGCTCAACGATCAACGTGAAGTCAGCGAGGGCGAATTTGACTGGCATGACTGGTCAGGAGCGGCGGATAAATGGCAACAAAGTGCCCTAAACAAGCGGAAGAGAAAGTGTCTAGCGAGACGAATCCTCAAAAATATCATCATCAGACGGCATGACGAGGGTTTTATAGAGAACCACTCTAATGGAAAGCAGAGGAGAGATAAAAAATATTGCGCGGAGACAATAGCAAAGTTTTGTAACTCCGAACCTGAAGACATTACGAAGAGGAAGTTGACTAAGTCTTAGAATGAGAAGGAGGAATATCTGGTACGAGCCATCATTCACCCGTCAGAATTCAGGGATGTTGATTACGCTTTTCCACTCTGGAGCCTGCTGTTGCTTAACCCTCTATACACAAACTAAGAGTGTTTCGCGTTTCAAGAATTTGTTGCATTTCTCCTACTTATCTCACGATCTACTGATTAATCAATGAGAAGATAATTAGTAGGACTGTCAATATTATTTGTTGGGGAAGATTCGTGTTACATTTCCGGAATTATAGAAAATACTAAAAAAGTAAGTCCCGATGATACTGAGGCTCCTCCGATAGTGCGAACCAGTGCTTCGAAATGATGCTTACTGTTAAGAACGCAAATTAAATCAATCGAGTCACAACTGAGTTAATCTCAGGTCGAAGGGTATGAGCGGTCCATGAGGGACTTTAAAAGACGGGGCTTTGTGTGGAACACTGACAGTGTGCTGCTGGGATTATTCTTCCAGGGAACGTGAGCGGCAGACTGAAGAATGATGTGGGTCAATCTTGAGTGACATAGTTGGCCTGCATGTAATCGAATTGGCTTGATATAAAAATGAAGAATCTGAGAGGTAAGTAAGTCAGCGTGCGTTCGCTCTTGTGAAAGGCAGACCTCCCTGCGCATACATTTGGCTGGAATTTCCATTTGTGATTGTAAAATGTGGTAAATAATGCCGCATGAACCTTATTATATTATGCTATCATAGTAAGCCCTTCGGAATGTGAAAACCAGAATAAATAGTTCAGATGCTGGAAGGCTCTCTTCGCACTGCAGGAAGTACTCCTCCCGCACTTTTCAAACACTAGTGCATTCATCTGTCCCATGCTATATGGCTGAGTGGGCAACTAATATCAGTTGCCAAGTCTTCGGGCTACGTTTGACATCAACCTTCTCAGCTCATTATCGCAGTCGTCGTATTTTCTGCACCTTCTTAAAGCGACTCAGCTTGATATCGATCGTGAGACCAAGTTCACCCACTAGCTTCTTAAAACATACTCATATGGCACTGAGCACTTTTTTCTTTCTTTTCTTTTCCACCTCGTTAATCTTGGTGACATCACTTCTTAATCTTTTGAGCGAAATGGAAAACATAAGTTGCATCGCAGTTCAGCGAATAATCAGAAAAGGCGGGAACCCTGCTGATGTCAGAACAACGAGATGCAGGGTTTCTGCCTTTTCTGACTATTCGCTGAACTGCGATGCAACTTATGTTTTTCCTTTCGCTCACAAGATTAAGAAGTGACGCAGATCGTCACCAAGAACAACGAGATGGGGCTTCCATGAAAAAAAGAAAAAAGTGCTCAGTGCTTTATGCGTATGTTTTAAGAAGCTAGTGGCTGAACTTGGTCTCACGATCGAGATCAAGCTGAGTCGCCTGGAGAAGTATAGTTTCCACCCTCATTATTTTGTCCCCCCCCCCCCTCCTCAAAGAAGACGAAATTGTAATTCCATACAAGTGAAATATTTTGGATGCTTCACATTGTGAGCGGAAGCTCGTCGCCTATTGCAGAGTAGTCGCTCCCTCAGGCATTCACCTGTCTTCTATCCCAAAGCGGCTCCATTGTCCGCCTGAAGATTGAATTGAGCTGTGGGGGAGGGGAAGGGGGGGGCACGAAACCCGAGATCGATCAGACGAAGGTAAAAGGAAAAGGCAACAGAAGCGACGGTCAAGTTGAACAAGAAAAAGGACGCTGGTCTTCGAAAGGGTTGGACGAGCAGAGCAGACAAAAGGAGCTAGACGATCGCCCTCGGATACTTTCTCCAAAAACAAAATTGACTTGGATATTCAAACCCTGGTTCCCACGGAGCCGATCTCCTTCCCAGAATCTTCTTTTCTCCACTCCCCTGGTCAAGTTTTCCAATGACGTTCTTGTAGATTGTGACAGAGGAAACTGATCAACAGCCAGAAGAAGGGCCCTTATGCTGGGGAAGCTTTTTCTCCTTCATCAAGTCTTCAAACTATCTTCGTCCTTTTGGGCATATCACTGAACGGCAAGAGCATTAATCAGCTCTCGCGGGAATTACAAGAAAACTAACTTCATGGGTTTTGCAAGCTGGCCTAATTGCTCCAGAAATTGGTAGAATTAGTTGTCACAAGAGTCAAAACCGTTCTGATTGTGATTGCCAAAGTATAGCCCAAACTACGCGTACAAAATATTTGGAGGTGGGTGTCGACCAGTGTGCGTGTGGGATCGGCATATAGTATAGTTAATGCAAAGATACGACGATTGATGCCAGTTTTCTTTGAAATTGGTTGTTTCCTTTCAATAAAAGTAAATGTTTTACTTCGCCCTAATTCAGTCATGGTTGGTGTACAATATCGTTGCTTGGGGATTTGCTTACACGACAAGAACTCAATTATCACAAGCTACTCAAAAGTATATAAATTTTAAATAAGCCAATTGTGTATTAAAGTGATTGGGTTAATTCCGCCTGTAGGTAAATTACTAAAGTTAACATACTTGTTGGGTGGGTCCGTCTTCTCTGGCTGGTGGGATACTGTGGGCGAGCGCTTTATATGGAAAGCGCTCGCCCACAGTATCTCACCAGACAGAGAAGACGAACTCACCAAAGAGGTTACCTTTAGTAAGCCTCTTGTGCACCCTTCTGTGGAAGTATATTCTGAAATGTAGGTTGTACCCCTTCCTGATATTATATTAATTTGTATATTATGTACTTACTGGGGCACTTTTCAGTCTTGGAATAAAACACCTTAACTCTGCCTCGCTGACACACATCACTTGGACAAAGGTTATTTCGGGGTACATTTAATTCTTTGTCCACTAAGGAGTTTACTGTTCCAATTACACTAACGCTCTTGAAGAGTAAGTTAAAGCATTTGTACATTTCTTTGGGTAGGGTTGTTCTGCTGGTTTGAATTGCTTTCCTTTTATATTACATTGATGTGGCTAATTTGTATAAGAGAGCTCATCTTAATTCGATTTGATTTTTTGCTGTTCTGATTGTTCTAATTTCTATTGAATTGCTTTTCTTTTTATGACTCCAACTCTCATCACAAGATCCTTAATGAGAATTCGTAGCGACCACCGAGTAGAGTATACTGATCACTATATTACAGTGTTCGGTGTATATATTGTATTCTATTGTGTAAACACAAAAGTAAAAAAGATAAAAATAAAGTTCTAAAAACTAAGCATTTTTTAAAAATAACTGGCGGACATGAAAGATTTTGTCATCCTAGTCACTAGGAGCCTTAATAGTTTTGGGCACCTTATAGTTTCACAGCAAAATAACAGACCCCCAGGAGATGCGATCCCACGATCAGATTTGATCTCTGGACGCATCAATGCTCGCACCGATTCGAACCTCATCAGACCGGCCCTCTCGATATGTTCGTGAAGTCCTTTCGACAATAGGCCCTTCAACAGGTTTAGAGGGTTCGGAAACACCATCAATCAATTACCGTCGAAATGATTAGCATGGGATAGAGAAGCAGGCTACTAGTGTTGCTTCTCAAAGCCTCAGTCTCTGGCGTCATTGTTCAACACCAGGCTCGGCCGTATAATGAACATCATCTTCGACTTCATTGTTGATCGAGAGTAGCTTCGTGACGTGGGAGCCCTCGACGAACGAACAAAAACTCTCGCGCCTTTCAGGCTTCCACAACGAGAAGGCAACGGTTATCTCTTTAATTACTTCCAGCCTAATAAATCAAATGGGAACCATTTCCAATCTCCATGAGACTACTGGCTATTGTTAGAAGGAGAAGACAACTGCCATTTCGTTCTACCAATAACGTGCCTAATATTGTCTACACTTGCCGCCCTTTGTGAGGAAGGTATTCTTTCAGTCTCGCTGTTACACTTTTTAGGAATTTGAGAATTAAAATATCTGGTGCGCACTTTTAGAGTCTCCTGCCTCATTCCACCTTTCTTCGGTACGCACCAATCCAGGAATAGGTATCATCGTGTTGGCTAGGTTGAGAACCAGTTGCTATGTAGCCCAGGAAATTTAGTCATTAACGGAGTGAAATAGCCCTAGCCCTAGCTCAACCGGCACTCGTATGCTTCTTCCTCGAAAACCGGGGAATCGCATCCCGAGGATACCTTGGCTGAAGCAGGAGGTGCCAAGGACCAGAAAAGGACGCCAGAAATTACTGATGAGCAGGCTCTTAGGCTTAGACATTGCATGCCGCTGCAACCTCCAGCACCGTAGTTACGACTCAACCCAGACACCATCACCCATTTAACTCGGGAGTACAATATAATCATGTTAAAAAACCGCGAGGAAAGTCAATTTGGCTAACGGCACTTGATGTTCCCAAGCCCTACGTAAGTACTAACCACGCCCGACGTTGCTTCACTTCGGCGGTCAGACGAGAGCAAGTGTATTAAACAAAGTATGGCCGTTAGTGACAGTAGACTTAGCTATGTTTTTCTCACACCAGCTCATACCGAATACATGCATCCCACCCAACCGGCAGGCACTACAATACACATTCAACATGTATACATCGACTTATCTGAAATGTTTAATATTATTATTAATTAATATTATATTAAGTAGCCTCATGGTTCACCTCCTTAGTTCAAACTACTCATCATCTAACTAACTATGGCAACATCTTGCACTTGGAATATTTTTAGTTTGGGGTGACTAGAGGACGATTCGTGCCAAATAACCCATTCATCAAATAAATAATAGTCATGAGGCGTACTTAATAAAAAGCATTCCTGTAAACTGACCTACTAGCGCTTATTTCATCGTACATTTCGACAGGACACTTCTGCCAGACGAGAGTAAACCATAAAACCCAGACCAGTAAATCCATACGAAACATGACCTGACTACAACGGAACGACGAGAACTAAATATTCCACGCGCCCGTAGGCAATTTGCGGGACGTTGCAAGTCGAGCTGGTGGGTGGTTTTAATGGGGAGGGAGAGCAAATGATGAAACGATTGCTTTCGCTGTAGGTTTGTCCTGCGAGTTCTTTCAGTTAATAGACTTTGGTCATAATTACTGTGATTTCACTATTCTCGGTCTAGAAGCAGTTGTGCACCTCTATGAACGGTTCCATTCGATCCAGTACCTAAAAATACCTAGAAAACTGTATTAAACTGCCACAATTGCGTTTTCGTTAATTTTTTTTACCGTTTTTTTGCCCATAGCAACCACGAGTTTCGTCCAATTGGATTGCCGAGCTGGTGGACACGACTAGATACCAAATGGGATTTTTGTGCAAAAGATACTAACCGGCCTGGAGGGTGGACAGACATTGCAGATTTGGAATCCTGAAGTCTTGAAACGTTTTGAGGGTGGGTTGTAAACAAAATTTTTCTGGGCGTATTATTCAGTGAATGATGATGAATAATAAAGAAAACGGATGGAGAAGGGAAAGAAGGCTGACGTCTCTGTCCGGGGTCACCCTGTGCGCACCCTGGAGAATCCCTGCGAGTGCCTATGAGATGAGCCCTATATAAGGGCGGGGAACAGTAGGCAAGAATCTCCCCTTGATAGAGTGAAACCAGCGACTACAGCCTGAACGTCCTGGGTGTTACCATCGAGAACCAAGAGGAAGTGTTAGGCTCGACAATTCTGATTGAGATTTGGCTGAACCCCGTTGCGTCGGCACACACAGACCACTCGCTGAAATTATGCTCAGTAGGCCTCAAAATGTAAAGGCATGAAGAAATTTAAGTTCTTCTTGTTGGTTGCAAAAATCTCCTCATGTTTTGGGTAGTACAACCACAGTTTCCAGTTACTCGTAACTCCATTGATGAAACAACCTGAAGCCCAACAGAATACAGACTCCCTTTTGGGTTTGTAAAACTACGATGACAAAAGCGGAATAGCTGCTCTTTGATATAAACAATACTAACTATTACAGATACCAGTTTGAAGTGACTCATAAACAGCAGTCGCTTCTTGTGTCGACTGAAAACAAACTCGCGGTCACAAGGTCGAAGGCCGCCAGAAACGCTCGCAGTTGAATGACTCAGGATCTAGCCCGTTATGTCGTCTCATCATGTTCTTGGAACTGTCGAATCGGATGATCGTCTAGGCGCCATCCACCTTCGAACCCTTAAGAAAAACTTTGGGGACGAGGGGTCCTTGTCCTATTTGAAACAAGGTTCTTCTCTCGCAAGGACCCTGGACAATGCCACTGGGAGCAGTAGCTGCGACCATCTCCAATCCATTACTTCTCGCTCCCTTCAGTTTCGTCCCAACGGGCACCGCAAAACCGACTCTATCCGCTAGATGGTAATCATGGTGGCATTTTACCCATTTTTGTTATTTGTGGTCGCTTTCACCACCACTTCCCTGGGACGTTCTCAGGACTTGTAATATATTTTACTTTCCGGTACCCAGGAAACTATTACAATCGTGTGAAACATAGAAGTTGGGTGTTCTTTTATCTTATCATTTTAAAGGTCTAGTTTCGGGTCAGTGTGTGTCAGTAGTTAAATTTGGATGCGAATGTCTAGACGAATTTAGCTTGTACTTTTTTGTTTTGTTCGTGAATGAGTAAAAATAAGATTATGAGCAATTTCCATCTATGGGAAGGAGGAAGGGCCAAAATGTTTAAATTGAGGAGCCTATGAAGCGGAAAGAGGTTTATTTCACGTAGTAGAAAAACTTCTTTCTTTAATCTCATAGGGTGTTTCCTACTATTAATTGACTTGTTTATTAAATCTTCTCTAAAACAAAAGGCAACACTTTTGATCAAACTCATTAAATATTTTCAGCTAATTAGTTTTTAAATTGCTCCATAAGCGTTTCCGTATAAATACCAACGACTTTAAATGGGTTGTGAAAGTTGTGTGATGCGCCGCACGATTGTGATGGGGCACTGGCTCAAGGACGTACGACGTTCGATTTGATTCTTGAAAAACTGTTGAGAAAAAGCGTGTCCAACCTGAACGGTTTTTTACTCGTTCGTCGCCGTGTACCGAGTGATGGTCTGAAGTTGACGCCATTTTGAAGGTCCATTACCAGCCAGATTCCATTCTGTGGGGATGAAAGGGAAGGAAGCTGAGGAGGGTTTTTATAGTCTGAGGAACTCTTCTCATAGAAAAGGTTTTCTCAGGGCTTGGAAGGTTTTGTGGGAAAACCAAACGGCGCTCTTGAGTCAATATACTGTCCCAGTGATATCAACCATCGCTCCGGCCGGGGGAATTGACTGCACAGTATGTAGTAAAGGAAAGTATGCTGCATTTTAGTGCAATGTGCAAAATTTATCGTCAACGTGTTAGCGAGGGACAGAATATTTGAATAATTGACTTGGAACAATTGAGCAGTGCTTTACATAAACCAATCACATAATCCTCACGTTCCTTCACGAATAAATCACCTCGATAGTTCCATAAATTAACTGTACGCTCAATAAACACCCCCGGATAAATTCTGGAACGTATATCACCAACTTAAGTTCTAAACGAAATATTTTCTGTTTCTCTCTTTTACATCGTGAAGTATGTGGTGCATTCAATTTTACCCCACAGATTGTGATCCCCATACCTTACTAGTCTACATCCCAGTTCCCTATGGGAGAATTCCCTTTGAGAAAACCACTAACATCGTCCCTAACTTTATCGCCTGCCTGTAAAAAAGTCTGTATTAAAGTAAATACTAGAGAAAAAAAGCCGAAAAAGGAACCATGTCTAAAACTCCTTTGAGGCGGAGATACTCTTTTTTTTGTTTTCTTCGAAATGTAGGCTAAGTAGCTCTGCACTTTCGCGAACTCATAGCATAATGGCTTTTATTGCAGCACGGATCGTTTCCCAGGATTCTTATCGATAATACAAACTCACAATTGAGGAACGTACTAAATTCCAAATTGCATGGTCATACTGTACGCCGGCCTTTTGAAAACTTATTATCGAACTCAAGTCTTCAGAATTTCCGGAAAGGCTGTTGAACGTGAAGTGAAAAAGACGGGAAAATGGAAGTTTTCCGGAAAGTAACGTTCGGCTCGTACCAAACTGACAGGTCAATTGAAAAGGGGTTTCGTCGATGGGCACTCGATGGTGGGGCAACGCGTTTGCTTCACGGGAGTATGAAGTAAAAAATAAATAAAAAAATAAAAAGTAGAAGCTGTCAAAGGGGGAAAAAATGGAGCTATGCCGAAGTACGTCGATGACGGCCATGTTGTTACGTCACGGGGTCATTGTGGAGCCCCGGCAGTCCGTCCGTCCGTGTTACATGGCTCCGCGCGGTCTGGTCCGAAAACCAGTCTCGAACCCCTTCTTTGTTAGCTCTGCTTCTTCCACAATAATTCCAACTTCTTGGCGAAGAGAACGACAGAGAGGGAGGTAGGGAAAGAGAGAGACAATGATGAATTGCTTATTTAAAAAACTTGCACAAAATAAGTCCTGAGGAGGCAAGAGAACCCTGACGATAAATTAAGGAATATCAGTCTTGAAACACCGCAAAGAAGAGAACTGTGGGTGATTAGTAATAATACCACTAATAGTTGCTTAGAAATATTTCGATGCATTTTTTTCTAGAATAGCTCAACCGGAATGTGGAAATAGAAAAGTTTTAAGTGGTTTTTCAAACAGATTTAATACAGAATAATTCTGCATGTGTTTGTGTACTCATTAATTTACAGTTATCGTATAGATACTTCGGAATCTTCATTTTTAGTACTTCAAATCCTCATGCTCTAATTTTCAAAATACTTTTTTGTTATACGGTATCATATGTTCCAAAATGTCTGGTGCAACGCATCACAAACACTCCTCAGCTCCTCGTACAATCTATTTTGCTCTCAGTTTGTACGACCTTGTAAAACATAACTTAACGTTCGACTTAGAAAACGGCAGGGCATAAAGATCTTGAACTTATAGAGCTGAGACTGTAACTGAAAAACCACTGTATAGGTAATTGATGGGACTGTCAACATAATTTTTGTAGAGCGGTCAGTGTGGGATGCCAAAATACGAGGTATGAGCAAAATCGGTCCGTAATACAGTTTATTTAATTATTAATGAATTCGTGGGCAAGTTCAGAAACAGAAAATAGAACATAATAAAGATTACGTTAGAGCAGCTCACTATGACAATTATATAATGATAATCTCACGCAGGAAATCCAAAGGCCACGACAGAAAAACCTCTGAAGCGGTTTCGGAGAACTCTAGGCTAGATTGACAAATGTTCCATCGGAGGCGAGGTTTCTATACTCTTGAGCAAACGCAGGGAGCGGTGAACAAAAATCAAATTCAGGGAAAGACGAGAGAACCAAGTTGACCGAGCCTAGATATTCTAGGAAGGGGTCATTGATGATTAGTCGAGAAAGAACGGAACGTAGAAGAGAAGTAGCGAACGAGCAGAGGGTTCAGAAGTCAGACGGCAGATTTCAACTAAGAAAACGCCAGAAATGGCGAAGACAGAACCCTTTTCAAGCGGACAACAAGCCTTCAGCCAGCTAACTGTTCATTCACAGCAAGAAAGAGCCAGTTACCATTATTCTCAAAAACGGCTTCACAGAGGTGGTGAAATAAGTAGGAGCAATGCGAAAATTCCAGAACGTTAAGAGCCATAAATTTCTCGCTATAGAACGTCAAGTTCGGCGAGGCGCATGTAAACTGAGTAATGAGCATATTGTATTAATGACTGAAGCGTTCCGAAGCTTCATGGGACTGTGGAAACATTTTACCGTCAAAGTACAAAAGCTGCTGAAACGTTCAGTACCACAGCAAAGAAAAGGACTAAGTTATCTTCGCAAACAGCTCAGAACCGCCAACCAGTAACGTTATCGTAGTTAGTGAAACTTGCTCCAGGTGCCGCGTCATCGCTTTACACCAGTTTCGGTCCTTCGGGCTCTATCATGGACCGTGGGGGTTTCCCCCGGTGGAGCGTGGGCATGTCTCCAGCCTGTTTGACGGTTCAGCGCCTTCTAGTTTCCCGAGATTTCACCCTCGAAGCCGTTGGCCAACACATCGAGGGAAAGCAGACACTTCTCACCGGCCTGGAAAAGTCATCGTTACCTAACGAAACCTAGTAGATCACTCGCGAAAAAGAAATTAATTTTTTTTCCAGTAATAAACAGGTTCCAGTGGCTGCGTCATGATCACCAAGTTATTCAGTAAAAAATATTTGGTACGATGCATCTCACAACGTTCCAGAGCACCATGTCCATTCAGCGAATGTTTTACCTGCAGCAAATAACACAAGCAGTTCTTCACATTAATGTGAACTCGGTAGAATGTTCTACACAAACTAGCGATCCTTGATGTTCCACAATTGTTCAGGTTGCTCCTGCTCACGTTACGACCTTCAGTGACAAACCAACGTGCACGCATTTGATGGGACGGTCAATATGCTTTTTTTTTGGAAAGGTTCGAAGAAACAGTTCTGGAACTATCGAGGAAATACTGACAAGCAGGTAACGGAAGTACCTAAGATAAGAGAAACGACAATTTCAATTCCGGAATTCGTGAGGTCGCTTCTAATTCTCTAATGACATTGCTAAATATCCATCGTATAAGTTTCACATTGGACTACGTCCCCAAGGAACAGATACCTTTCAGTAAATATGACAATCTGCTATAAATACGAGCATCTTAGTTCAACGCACTTGTACGGTCAAATTCATGAGAACGAAACGTAGGTAATAGTTAGCTGAAAACACCCATAAAGAATGAGCTCGATTGGTTCAGCCGTTCTTCCGCAAATCTGACTACAGACACATACTTGCAGACCACCCACCGATATGAGATTTTTTCGATTCAGTAGGCCTCAAAACGTGAAGAACTCTGCTTTTCATTTATACGGTAGGTAGTGGAGCGTAAAATACCTCTTTATACATAATACATAATTTTATTGTGCAGCCTTCTTCATTTTCAACAGATATTAATTCTACATTATCCTTATCTTATCTGATCAAACGAAACGTCCATTTTGGAAACGTCTACAGTAAGCGATTAACTCAATTTTAGCTGTCCCTTGAATAGCCCGAAACCACACACGGGTTTCTCCTAACATTAACGTTAAAAGTTCATTTTTCAACTTTTTTCAAAAACGGCTATGACGGTGGTGATCAAACTCATCGGGTAATTTTATGTAACTGGTACCTACATTTTGTTTTCCATAAACGCGTCCATAGAAATAAGTTGAAAGAAGGTGCTTGTTTATGTAGCATACCAAATTTACACGGCCAGAGCCGATATTTAGAAATACTGTGTGGGAAAGGGAATATTGATATTCTGGAGTGTAACCTTAACGTCAATCTGAGGCCCTTTGTTATGTTCTTCTCTTAAGATGTGTGGCCATTCAATCTAAGCGTCGACAAACTGTCGCTTCCGAACTGTTATTTTCGTTTCCTTCCGTCGGAAGCACAATTTATGGAACCCGCCTCCAAAACAGGTAAGTAAATGAACGGAAGCGAACAAAAGGACGGCAAGCGAACCAAATTGAGACCTCGACGCGAAACCGGTTAAAGACTCGCATTCGAAAATGGGAGCTTTTTCGAAGCTGAACAAGTGCATTTGGAGGACAAAAAGGCCAAAGTTGGTTGATTCGATTTGGCCCATAAAACTGAGGGGGGTTGAGAAAGAATGGTAAATGATGGGAAGACTGAAGAGGTACCGAGGGACGTTTAACGCCACCGGACTGACAAGAAGCCAAGAGCTGAGAGGTTCCCAGAGACGTTGATATGACCTGGTGTGGCCTCCTGCGCACTGCTCAGCCATTGAACGTGTTGTAAAACAATTGTGTTTCCTTTTGTCGTCGTGTTGATCTTTTTCTTCAACTAGGCTTTTCCTACTGTTCTTAGACGAGGTACCGAGAAGTTTTCCCTTTTTCTTCCTGCCTCTCTTCAGCTCCTAGCTCCTCCCCTTGTAAAAGAAAGTGCTCTCTTCCTTCTGTTGTGTACTGCCTCTTCTACCGGAACAGTTTTTACCGCCGACGCACCATCTCAGAGCTTTTCCCATAGTCTTCTCACAAACTTTCTCAAACTATCCAACGAACCTTCTTGATCTTATTCTCATTCATTCTCGAGCCCACTGAATACTTTATCAATTATACGCCCCATCTAACAAACATGTTTAAACACAGTAACAGAATCTGACTTGCTACATAAATATGTTCGGACACTTAAAATACTTGGAACCACTGTCCTCAGAACTTACTCAATTATTGTACACATAAACCAGGGTAAACAGTTGTACGGGGTCATCTTCAAGACCAACCCAACATAAACAGTGAAACAAAAAGGCCTAAGTACGAGACACAAACGATGAGGCTATGGCGGAACAGAGAGATTGTTGGGATAGCCAAAAAATTCGAAGTTTTCATAGCCCCACAGGAACGAAATGAAGAAATCCACGGGTTGAGAGGCAAAGAACCAGAAAATGTATTTTGGACGGTCAACTCAGAGCAGTCTTAACTCGAGAGTTTGTCGGCAAAGATCAGCCATCCAGCGCCCCTTGCATAAGGGAAGCACGCGACAATTTGCCAACGAGGATCCGTAGTTTACTACTTTCCTCAGCTCTGGTAAATTCGATGACACGCTATACGAGGCGAATAACTCAACGCACACCGAATACAACACGTTCCGTGCCCAAAATACAAAAACGTGCATCAAACAACTCAGCCCAACGTGCATTCAACGGCACTCTAGCTAATAATTCATTCAGTCCTAAGTTCGTCAAAGAAGCTGGTGGCGCTTGAAGTCCCATAATTTACTGAATAGGTGCTACTTATATTGCACCATTATTGAGTAACCAGCGCATTGGTTTTTCTGAGAAGGATCGTGTTTACCGTTTTGGAATTGTAGTTGAACTGTGAATTCTGAAATTGCTCCTTATTTTGATGAGCGTTATTAAACTCTCATCTTATAGCCATTTTATGGAACTACCTGATATTTCAGATATCATACGAGTGGGATTTATAAAAATAAAAGTGTGCTAATCCCAATTTTCTTCGAAATTGTTGATAATCTATTGGGGTGATTTCGTCATTTTCCCCTCAAATTGGATTTTTATGGTACGGGTTTGTTGTTTGGAGCTGTCTATAATAGAATGTAATCAAAATCGTTAGAGTAATTTTAAAAGAAAAAAACTATTGTAAGTTTTGTGCCGATTATGCACATAACCTTATTTTTCGCCCCACGGTGATTTACAGACTGCATGAAATTTGAGCAGATGTGGTTCTACTTTTGGCTCTTAGTCGCATTCATAAATACACAGACCATTTCCCCAAATGGTGTTTTTCGGACTCAGAAGCCTTGCTTACTACTTACGCAGCTGAAGAAAGCTCCATATGCCCCAACTCCAGTAAACCTTCTGAGTTTGAGGCCGCTTTACATGATTAGGTTGAAGGATTAGAACTCAATAACACCGGCGAGGGTGGAGTGGGCCTTCAAAGAGCAACCATGGAAGAGATTACCGGCATTTTGGATGCACACTGAATTTACTCATGGGAGACGCGAGTCAAGACGCGATCTACTAGCAGGTTGCCGATGAACTGTCATCCGATTGTTGGGCAGGGCAGAGAGAACAGGTTTGTCTCTGGAGATATAAGCCATGATAGCTCGGAAAATGTGGAACATCAAAAACGGGTCTACCGATTTCGGAAAAATTTACGGGTCAACTAATAAGCACCTAAATTTTTTTTGCGTGAACGAGACTGTAAAAATGTGTGGAACACATCACCCGTATATTTAGCAAATCGGAGAATTTATTGAGGGTGTTGAAGCATGTGTAGTGCTGCGAACTAGCAATTTTTTCCGATTGATTACTATAATTTTCATTGTTCTGGTTTGGGTTGTGGATGCAACCTAAGAATCTCTGTTGAGAGCTGAATGGTTAGTATTTCACTCGGCATTCGCAAATTACCCGTTAGAACAACGATAGCAGCGTTAGACGGTACGTTCAAGTTTCGTTCCCTGGAAAAGAGCTAATTCCCCGGGAACGTCCACGTCGAATTTTCGCTGAAACCCCGTCAAGAGCCCGTAACGAGCTGTGGCCAACTAGTTCGAACGCTGCGTTAATTGATAAAAGGGGAAGACGTGAGCCCTCAGAAGCTGGGCTCAGAAGAAATATGAAGGTAGGTGCGTTCTTCTTGACGGAAAATTGATTTTATGGCCGGCTAGTAACGGTTTGACTCCATTCACGAAGACGGGTTTTCCCATTCAGTTATTTGCTCGGATATTATGAAAGACGGGGCCGCTGATTTGCCGCCGATCAGCCACCGCGTGAACAAATCGAGCGAACCGAATCATTCGGAAGTTAACGAGCCGCATGCGCGAGATGTGTCATCAACCTGCGGAACCCTCTTCGTCCTGGTTTACTGAAGACGCTCCGAACCGGCACAGACTGGAAGCTTAGTCTCTCCAGAACGGGGTAACCTCTGCCTTTTGAAAATAAATGAACAAAATAATTGCCGTTGCCTACGGTATGAGGGAAACTCGTACCGGTCCAAACCAGACCCGTAATCACCATCTAAGCGACGTTCTGCACCCACGCCACGCAAACCTATGACATTACGACGTTGCGTATTCTCAGAATTCTGTTCTTCGGAACCGAATGACCTTAATGGAGGATATTTTAACTACCCCGTGATCTTGCATCATGGAGGTAACGGTCAACCGGTGATTAATTTCAATTGTTACTAAAAACGAGCAAAAGAAGATGTTAGAAGCAACAACGGGAACGACAGATGAGGTTGAGCAGAACTACACTTTGTGACGAAGTGGTTCAAAAGCAACCGTTTTACATGCTCTCAAACAAACGAGTGTCCATCCAGTCCTGAAATGTAATCGGCTGGACTTTTTTTACTAGCTCTCCTTTTTCCCCAAACCTGTCGTCTGAATCCGCCTAAATATCCGCCTTTTAGTGCAGCATTTGGTTCCTTAAGCTGTCTTCACACAAAAGGAGAGGTTGTATGAAACAAAGTAAGTTGATGCGTGGTGGAGGGGGGGGGACGTGGAATGGGGAAATGAAGGGTTTTCGCATTTGTCTCAAAAACAGCTCTATCGATATGTATGAACTTTCAAATGAACTTTTACTATTCATATTGTTTCGTTCTGTATATTTCTGTGAATTTGATTAACAAGACTAAGTGGTTCGTACCTATACCCAAATTTCGTACCAAGCAACTACTTTTGTAACTTTTGTAACCACTCGTTAAACGGAGATATAAACCGCAGCACCGGAAAACCAAATTTGCAGAACATTAATTAATCGTTTTAAGTTTTCCCATACGCGACTAGTAGTTTCAGTTAACGCGTACCTAGATTTAATTCTTCCTCGTGGACACGCACTGAACTAAAATACGTTTCATCGAATTTACTGAGGCCAAGGTAAATTGTGTGTTGTTTGCCTCCGACGGGAATTTCAAGCAAAATAAAGAAACGAACTCAGTCTGTTTAGCCGTTTTCTGCCAATCCGACTGCAGGCTTACAATGTGCACTGATAACGACCCAGTAGGCTTCAAAACGATGAAAACCTAACTTTTCCTGGCTATTTCAATTATATCTTAACCGTTCAGTTTGCAGAAAGTAACGAGGTGTTTGACCAATAATTGTGAGTTCGAGTGGTTGAATCGTCATATATTGTTGGTGCGTATATTTGTGCGTGGATTTCGATGCGGGCAGTGAGCAAGACGGCTGAAGGGAAGTGAGTTCAGTGGGGAGAGTCAACAGATGGAGGCTGTCATTGGAGGTCCTGCGTAGCCCTGGCGCAGGAGCCCTCTTGCTATTGGCCCACTTGACAGCACAGTAGGAGGAGTTTGTATGGACCTGGGGCACGCCTCTTCTCAACCCTCCGCCGTCCTCTTCTCGCATTTTCTTTTCATTTCGTTTCAGTCGGTGATACGCCTTCGTCGGCCCGGAGTTCACAGTTTCGCGACAAACGCGCACAGTTTTCTGAGTTTCCTACCTCCCACACTCTACACTTTGCAACAACAACGTCGAACGTCTCATCCAACGCCGTTAACGAGTTATGTTCATCTCGAACAATTGACGTGCAGAAGATGACAGTAACTAACTACGATATGATGCGCCCCTGCTTCACTGGATACCCGTTCCAAGGTGAGACCTGATGACCTGTGTGTGCCCTGATTCTGTGCATGTGTGTGCCGACACTTGTGACGCCCTCCCCAATCTGTTCTGCCACCGGATCCCAACGATATTCGCGGAATTTTCCATTTGGTTCTCCCCCCGCGACCTCGAAATTCCTTCCCAAAACCCGCTAATATTGGCAACATGACTCTGACAGCGGCAATGCACAATTTGTTACTAGACAAAACTATGGGTAAGTCATTTTTATGTGTTTTCCCGCTTTCGAACGAAAATGGGACGATTGAATGGGGATAAATTGTCGGCAATCGATTTACGCTGTACAAATTTCGCTTTGGTTGCCAAGAAACGGGCGGGCCCTCGTCAGCTGCACCCAATTTAGTCACGCGTTGTCAGCTGAGGTGGAGGTTTAGTGATCGCATGTGCACGAGTGAGGGGAGAAAGAGTGCAACAGTGGTATTTGCTTCATACAGGAAGTGTTGTGTAATGCATTCGATAACACACAGAATTTACTTGCATACAGAATTCCAATTAGGCTCAAAACAGTTATTTTAATCCCATATCCCAAAGACTACGACTGTTATCAAACACAATCACGAGGGAAGTAGACAAGATGTTGAAAGCACCGATAAATTGAGCGAAGTACATTTCGAAGATTTTTGATTTCTGCAATCCAAATTAAATGAAGCATTGTAATTTGTCATAACCAGTTGAAATTTCATTACATATTTACGTACTGAGGCTCCCGAAGCTAAATGAGCAAAGCATTTTCTGAGTGTGGTTTGCGAGTGGACGGTTCAACCAATTGAGCTCGTTCTTTTCTTGTTCATTATTTTTGTTAGGCCCAAAAATAAGATTTCTATTGACCGGAAAGAAGAGTGAGGGATGAAGGAGTAAAGCGTACAAATAAATAGGTTTTTCGTCATTCCCTTGCCAACTGCTTGTAGCTGTTTGATTAAACTTCCAAACTGTCATGGCCTAGTTAGTGCTAAGCCCAATGAGGTTTCTCCGTAACCATTTGGAAGAACAACTTTTATAACTCAACTCCAACTTTCAGAATGACTTGAGCTACTGTACATCTAAATATTGTACTATATCAATTTGCTGTTAAATGTAATAACCTCAAAACGTGCATCGAAAAAACGCCCTGGTTGCGGAAAGTTGCGTGATTTAGTTCGCTGTTTGATGAACGCGCGAAACTAATGTAATTTTTACAATTTTTTGAAAAACAACTTCTACGAAATCGATTAAACTTGTAAAGCATCTTCTGTTTAAAAAGATACGTAACTTTCGTTTTCAATAACTATGTCTGCAAAAATTCGGTGAACGGAAACGTTTTTTTGAAAACGACTTCAAGGTTTCACAGGTTTCTCCATAAACGTTTGGTTGGTACTCCGTCGAACGGAGAATAACGATCTAAATGTGCCGGAAACGATGTAGTTGTGTGTGTGATGCTTCTCCCTAGATATTTTCCATTTTGTCAACGTTTTTTGAAGGTTCGAAAAAAAGGTTATTTTAGGGTTTTTGTTAATAAAGGGTTTTTTCTATTGAACCTTTCTTTCAACTGTATCAACAACATGACGGTCTTCAAGGAACCTATACCCACATTTTGTTCCCTACAACTATTTCTGTAACAGACCGCTGAATGAAGATACATCTGAATATTAAATGGCCATATTTCATTTTTTCTCAACAACGGCTTCAACGATTTTGAATAAATTTACGGGGTAGCTTAATCGTATGTATTTACAATGTATCAACGCATTTACGAGGATTGAGGAAAGCAGTGTGAGGCTTTACACCAGCTATTTCTATTTCAGTTCAAATAAAATCTGTTACATTCTGACAAGTTGTTTACTGCGCTACCTACGGGGTGATACGAAAACAAAAATAAGAGAGTCCGGTAGAGAGGTTTGTTTTGAACAAGAGACTAGAGCTAATGAGCTACCACACACATTAGTTTCCAAATGTCAGCTCCATACATTTGTATTATTGTCAATAATACAAATTCACGTCAATTGCAATTGTCGAAAAACGCTTGCGACAAAATTTGGTTCAAGCAAGAAGAACTTTTTGCACTTCTTACTCCTGACGTCGAAATACTTGGTATAGTTATCATAGTAAATAACAATCAAATCAAACATCATAGCAAATCTTGTTTTATCTAAAACCGCTGTAACGATTTCGACCCAATTTTCGTATTAACAGTTTCTACAGAAACAACAGCAATATAGAATGTTCATCCGTAAAAGAATTACGAAAGCAGCACAATGAATTATCGATTGCAGGGTAGTGTTGTTGTATAAATACCTCACCTATGAAGCGACCGTTCGTACAAATATGGTGATAAAAGTAGCAACTCGACAATTTCCAGATTTCAAACTACTGTGTGTTTCTTTGAAAAAACTGTTTTGACAGCGTTTAATTACGTAATTTACAGTTTTTACATAATTCCTGAACAATAAGCAAGAACCTTCCAAAAATCACGTTTACAGCCCCATACATTAGCTTCACACCGGTCAATAAAGGTCTGACATAAGCGCAATGCAATAAATTCTAACTGGCACTCATAAACTTAGTGAAAACCGCGGGATTAGTTGCAAAAGCAGTAAAACTCGCCGAATGTACGTGGGGTTAAGGAAAGTTGTGTGATGCGTCGCCCCTTTTATTTTAAATACACTCATAATAACTTTTGGAACACGGTTTATTGCGCACAAAATGATGATTTAAATTGGTGAAGAGAGGAAGACTAAAAGAAGCATGTCAAAAGAAGATGAAGAATCCAAATACACAGAGAACCAAAGAAACGGGTTATTATTTGAGTCGATTACTCGCTTGAACGGTAAAAATGTTATTGTTGGTCTGATCTTTACGTTATGTGGTTTCTTAGTAAAGTTAACTTTTGATACCAACAATAATAAAAAAATGAAGGTACGGTATAATCAAAATCATTGGAAATGATAGTGGAATAATTAACCGAAAATTCCAACAATAAAATTATTACTTTTGGTAAGAAATGAACACGAAGTAAGACAAACAAATTTATGTACAAAATAGAATAACTCGTCCATGTAATATAATATAATTAACTCCTGTGACTCAGTCGGAATAGCAAAAGAAATTGGTCACTAACTTCCTGTACAGTTGTGAGCAGTTAATTGAATGACGACGATGTGTAGCTCTGTGATATCAGGCAGTCAACTACTTTGAGTGACTCGACATAGGCATTCTGTTTTTGTAGTTTGATGGACTACAACGCCACCATATAACAGAATATTGCTTTATCCCGCAGTTAGAAGTAGTTCATTTTACACATGACGGAGTCACACGAATCTCGCGTCCAAAACCTCTCAATATGCTATCACACTTCAAGGCGTTCACGTCAAGATGAACAAAAGTTCAAACTCGCGTCTATGAGTTCAAAATTAAATTTTATTAAATATGTATCTGGTGTGATAACACAACCTTCCTCAGGTCCGTACACAATTAGCGATTCTTATCTCTCAAGCAATCGATCCACCCTATTTTTTCACTCACTTCTCGCGAGCACGATAGATTGTGAAATTCTACATCAGGTTCTGAAATTTTCCCGGTTGTTCCGAGGCAAGAAGTAACCAATGCCTGAGTTTACTATTTTAGAATTATAGAGAAAACACTTTGGAAAAAGTTAATCAATGAAATGACAGCAGTTACCTGCAGCAATTTATTGTGTCACTACTAAATAACTCGCGCCCATTATCGTACTACCACTGGAATCACTGGACTACCAACTCAATTTTCGTAAGAAGGATAGTTTCATATGAGCGGAATTTATAAAGCAGAACTGTATTAAAGTAGAAATGCATATTGTGGCGCACCTGCCATTTTCTCAAGAATGGAAATTTCGTACAACTGTTATGTTATTTGGGAGTGTCCACAGAAAAATTTTAATCAAATTTTTAGAGCTGTATATGAGAAAAACAATACTTGGTGATCAGTAAGATAACTACAGTTGAATAGAGAATGTTCATCAGCAAGCTATATATTTAATTTGAACTGTTTTGGTGCGGCCGTTCTCAGTAAATCGTTTTCTTAGGCTCACAGACACGCACACGCTCACACAAACAGACCATTTCCTAGAACGACGTCGCAATGCTTTTGATATGTAAATATTTTAGAACACAAAAGAAAAAACTTCAACCGACTACATAATATTCCTGTTCACTTTGTAAGCAAAAGAAAAGTAAAAAGTTCTAATAAAATACTCTAATTTAAAAATGGCAGCGGTCTAAACTAATAAATCCTTCGTAGTCCGTATTAATGGGGATACAATCAATTGATAACGCGACAAGGGAAGTTGACACGGCAGCTGGATCCAGTGACTCCGCCCTGTGTGGCCGCAAATGTAGTTGGCTTTCCACTGTGAGCGAGGTTGAAACTGAGTAGCAGAGTGAGCCAAGCCAGAAATGAGATGGGAGTGCCTCATTCCATTGTCAGCGGGCTGACTACATCTCTTGGCTGTTTCAGTGACGGCGGTATACTTAATGACACCGTGTTTGGTCGGAAAGTGGGTAAAAATTAGTTGGATTTCCCGAGTGGGTAGTCTACGAGTACCGACTCCAGTGCAGTGTCTGCAGATTGGATCCTTCCCGCCCAAGGCCAGTCTGACCCTCACACCATGTTCGTGGATCCGAGTAGTGAGTCGGTACAGGAGTGAAATTGGGAGCATGTGAGTAGCCTCAAGCTTGTGCTGACAGATCACAGGCACCATTCAAGAAGCCGCTTTGGTACGTTAGACCGAAATTTCCGTGAGTTCAACAACACATATGCTCATGAACATTAGCACCTCATAGAGCTGGTTCATTTGAAGAAGCTTACGAACTTCACAAATTGCTTGGCACTCATTTTTCACGTGGGAGGAAGTTCAGCTCACATTAATCAGCTAAGCTTCATGTTTTGTTCATGTTCGTTGTGCAATAGTATTGACTGTACATGTTTCAACACATGTTCCTTTAGTCTATGCATGAACAACCCTATTTGGTGTTTGATTCTTGAGCTTGCATTTCTCACGGTGGAAGTAGAAAGCTCTGTAATTGTAAAATCTAACGGGCTTATTTCGTTTTCGGGAACCAGACGTGTGCTCAACCGGCCAGGGCAGAGTCAACCAACTCGGAGGCGTCTTCATCAACGGCCGACCTCTCCCCAATCACATTCGACTCAAAATCGTGGAAATGGCCGCTGCAGGAGTGCGCCCTTGCGTCATCAGTCGGCAGCTCCGCGTCTCGCACGGCTGTGTCTCAAAAATCCTAAACAGGTACCAAGAGACTGGTAGCATACGGCCGGGCGTCATCGGTGGGAGCAAACCTCGTGTGGCCACTCCAGACGTCGAGAGGAGGATTGAAGAGTACAAAGGAGAAAATCCCGGAATATTCAGCTGGGAAATCAGGGACCGGTAAGTTATTTACAACTTGTACGCATTTAGTGAATAATTATTAATCAATGAGTTATTATGAATAGAAATAATTTGTGTAAAACAGTAGCTTAACCAAGCTTAATGCACAACCTGCCGACAAATATCTCTCTCAGAATGTCTGGCTCCAAATCCATTTCTTCTGTTCATGTATGAATTCTCCTAGGTTCTTCATTCCGCTTCTCCTTTGAACCGAGCAAATACTTCGCACTTATTTAGCTTTTCCGTCTTGCACCACTCCTCCTTGGTCCTTTGTAAAAAAATGTACGTTATTTTTCACTCCCAGGAGAAAAAGTTGCTTCGTTTGAAGAAAATGCCTTGGATTGATGAGAGCCTAGATCAACAACGTCCAGAGCACTCGCCAGTCGGTGGCATCAAAAGGTTTCCACCGCCCTTACCTAAATTTTCGCCCTTGGTGATTTCGTTTCTTATCCTAGTCTGGAAGGAGTGGCCTCTCTCAGGGAGCTCGAGGCGGGAGAATTAACCACAGCGTACATAGTCACCACTCTCAAGTTGCCTGTTTTCTCAATTATTTCCCAATCCATTTCTCTGTGTGATATATCGACAGCACAGAGCAATAAAGATAAGGAAACAGTTCACACGAAAGGCAGCGTCTAGGCACCTACCACGGAATGGTAGAACAAACCCCTACAAGCCGAAATCACAGTCGGCAATACTCTCAAAGCTCTAGGCCCCATGAAACTGCAGGCAGGTAGTTGACCTTTACATGTATACTGTAGAGTCTTTGAGAAATATTGGAAAGTCAAGGTAGAGGAAGCTTTAATTATTTTTCATCTGCTTCGAAAATTTGCTACACAGCTTATTCGATGCGAGTACCATTGCTAAACAGCGTCTAAGTAGGTTCACGTTTTATTCACAAGCTAATTGATAAGTAGATCGCTACGTAATACGCCCTACCCTCCTGATTTGCCCCACTCGCCTAGTAGTTTCTAGTTTCAACGCACTTACCGCCATAGGAGTTCACCAGTATTTTGACGTATTCTGATAATACCACGTACCCTGATTCTCCTCATTTGCAGCCAATTTCGATTTACTTTTCGTCTCTACAAGGTGTACAAGGCATCCAAAATGTTTCAAGAACTGGAGGCTCGGTACATACTCCTTGAATTTCTCGAACGTGCTCGTGAACATGTTCGAAGAGTGAGGGTCTGTTATGACAGTCTTTAAAACATGGTTTCAGAACGAGTATGACATTTTTTCGGAAAGCAAGTTAACTCTTATCTTACGTTTTATTTTTTAGTTAACCACTTTAGAGCAACTTTTTTGCACTACACTGGCGAAAGTGAGTGCAATAGTTGTTGCGTAGGAACCTACCTACAAGTCTCATCCGAAGGTAATTACGCTAAACTCCTCATACACTAGCTATTCCATTCAAATCTATCATATTAGTAGTTTATAACGCAAAACACCCCCAGCACTAGCTTTTCTCCTCTATCAACCATATTAGCACCGCTACAGAAGTATCTATGGTCATACTTCGTTGTCCAATCAAACATATTGACGTTATAAGCAGTAAAAATCATCAACAAGGTGGATGGCGACAGCTCCCGACTTGATTCTATGAGTTTCTTATCAATTCGTTAGAAAAGAGAAACATCAAATTTGGTGTACAACAGCAAAAACGTGTCGATTGTTTATCACAAAAGAGGACTGGGTATATTCACATCCGCGTTCAACTACGGGATTCTCATCGCGCGCTTTGAAGTTGTGCAGCGACTACACGGATAGCGCGAAAGACAGCCGAGTTATTATTCTCCGGTGTTTATTCTGAGCTATTATTTAAAGCTTGTCCCCTAAAGAAGGGCGTGACCAATCCCTTGAAAAATTGAACGTCTACCAAGTCGCCCTGTTCTGGCTCAATAAGACGCTGGTTACGAAGCAAACGAGACGCCTCCATCTCAACAATGTTGAAATGCTCTTTTAGTGCTGCTGTTATAATAACATTTCAGTCGCATTTCGAGCGTCTGCTTCTCGTCAGTTGAACGACACAACTAGACCTTTGACTAAGTTGATTCTTCTTTGAACTGTGAGGAAGGCCCGATGACTGATTGGTCTTGACACCTTTGTGTCACACTTTGAGAACTTACGTTCATATTAGAGTTGTCATAAGTACTGTTGGCTTGGGGCTACGGTACAAACCGTGGCACTTCTGCCAATTCCATTATTGTGGTAAACAAAGGGTTTCACTCCGTCGAGAAATTTGCCCCGATTTTCATATTTTCGGGTGTTCAGACTTTCGTGGACATCCCTCTGAATTCAGTTCTTGAGAAATTTTGGGCCTAATTGTCTTGGAGTGTTAAACGTACTAAATTTGAAAATAAAATGAAATGTTAAAAACTGAGTTAATCGCCTTACAATGTATTCAATTTTAAACGCTGATTTTCCTTTTGAGCTCCAAATTGACTCCTCTTTTAGTCAATATAGTGCAGTTAGTGACCTCGCAAAATTGACTCCGATCGTCAGAAGTTGCTTGAGTATTCAGAAGTACAAGCACAATGGGACCTGTAGGGAAACTCACGTCAAAAACCGGAACGCCCTTAATTTATTGCCCATTCACCTGTCAAGGGTGTCTGAGCTTTCGTCGAACGTCTTCTCGTCAAAGTAAACAGCTTGACGGGAACCCGTGTTGCATTCAGGTAAAGACCCATTCGCTATCACTCTTGGCGCGTTAGAATCGTGGAGTTGACGGAGCGAATGATGAGTCCCAAGAACCTCGCTGTTTATTCGTTATCACAAAGAGAGAGCCCAGTGAGTTTTCGGATGTTGGAAATAAAAGTTGCCCTAATGGATACCCAGTAAATTAAGTAAAGATAATCAGGAAGCAATATTAGTTGGCAAGTCGGATAAAAATATTGAGAGACACCGTCATCATGTGTGTGTTTGTTCATTGATTTTTACGACCTTAGCTCTTACTAAAACATGTTTTTCACTCATATGCTACCTAGATCGTAGCTCTAGTTCTAAAAACGTTAGTCAAAAAAATTACGTTAGTTTGCAGTCCGACATTTCTGAGATCATTATTAAACTTCCTTAATTTAGCAAGCTTATTGGACTATAGGTTTCTAAGCGCCTTATGTCATATGAGTGATATTTGTTATGAAAAAACTGCCTAATATTAAATTGGAGTTGGTTCTGCCGTTCTTTCTCTGTGGTGTTCACACACGGACTATTCGTAATAATCTGAACTCAAAAGAAACATTTCTCAAACGATGCTTTTTACTCCATAGGGATAAGAAAAGTAGAAAGTTAGTCGTTGAAATATTGTTAGTTTCGGGCCGTTTTTTCTCATACTCTCATTTCAACGTTCAATAGTGAATGCTACGAAATCTATGCCGGTTAGGTGCAGTCTCTTTCAATTGCGTTCACAGCCACACACTGATCTTTTCGCCTAATTGTGTTATGCGGACTCGGCAGCCTTTGAAACGAAGGAATCTTTAGAAAACTTTTTTTTCAGCTGCCTAGGTACTTTTTCTTTCTAGTTCGAGAGCCTGGGAAAAGAAAGAAATTGCGCTAATAATCGCAGCAGAATAATGATACTTACTAATCATTTTTCGAGTGTGTCGCCCACACAGTTTGTGTTGTATCAAAATTATGAATTTGGGACAACTTCTCCCTTCAAGCCAACATTTGGGCACATCATTGAATCAACACGAGTCCTTAAATATTACCAGAGAAGAGTCCAATAGCAGTGAGTATGATCTTCGCCCACGATATAGATTCCACTATCATTAAAAAAGATGTTCAACGTCCTGAAGGACCTGGCACGGATTGCAGCTCTCCATACGAAAGTAACATTTTACCACGAACCGCCCTTGTTCTCATGAGCGTAATTAAGTTTTCCCGGAGCATTTTTCAACGCAGTTTAGTTAAATACAAATGTGGATAACAATTTATAGCACCCTTTTACCTCTCAAACTTTAATGTTTCAAAATCGGTCAGCGAAAAATGTCAACACTTTGAAGCGGGCGAACTATTTAAGACCACCGAATTGTTCGGAATTTTGTTCAATTGTAGTTTTGATGAAAGCGAAAATAATCACTCCGCTCTTTTGTTGCCAGAAAATGTTCGAACGTTGAAGTCGGAACAAGCCTTGACAAACCGTCAATGAATACCGAATGGCCGTGAGTACCGATCATTTGACTTTACAAAACACAAAAAGTTGAGTAGAATAGTCTTATGGCGATTTTTGGAGACTAAACTTTTAAAGCAATGATAACTGTTAAGAGCGGAAGATTGGGGAAAATAAGGAAGAAGGAACGTAGATTGCGTCAGGACGGACTGCAAATAGGATAAATAAGAGCGATGGAAGGGTGATAACAGAAGAATACAAAACTACGAGGGAAGAACGGTGCAAACTTAACTAAAAAGTAGATACGGCCAAGGATCAATTTTTATTAGCACCTTTCGCAACATGAGCTGAGAGCAGAGCGAATGTTCCCAATCAAACACAGAGGAAGCTTGGGTGTGGAGGGAAACAATGTTCATGATTGGGCATTCCAAGGTGAATATGAAGGTAGAAATAATCCACAGCATTATATCGAAATTGCGAGGCTTAAGCAACCAAAAGGGCCACCCAGGATCAGAACTTTATAGTCAGCCTTTGCTTAAAATTAGGACATCGGCAGTTATTTTTGAATGAGTTTCGTAACAATTTTGAAAATAAGCGTTGAAAAAGTTTGTGAATACTAGACTAGTTAGAGCCGTTTACGAGAAAAATGTGAAAATTCCTCACTTTGTACATTTTGGTACCCTGTCTCCCTCCCGCCCCACCCCACCCCACCACCTTCCATCATTGGAAATCGCTCGTGACCTTATTTTTGCGGCTGCATAAAAAAACGAACAAGACGAAAAACAAACAGGTCAGTCAGTCCAGCCGTCCTCCCGCGGATCTAACTACACCACGTTGCTAGGACTCATTAGGTCTCGAAAACTCAAACTTTGTTTACAGAATTACGATGAAAATAGTTTTTGATACTATTTTCTTCTATGGGGAGTGAGAGGTCTACTTCAAAAGTTTAATAGACGCTACAAATATTTTTCTAATTATGACAACAAAAGTTTGCACATTAACCCCCTTTGTACAGTTGCAGCGTTATTTATTACTGATATTTAATCACATTATTATGAACTAATAGTAGATCGCTGGTATTATTACACAATATCACATTGAGTCATGTTGTACACTGCATTAAATAATTATTTTTATTGATAAAAAACTAAAACTGCGCCCCATTACAAAATTAATTTGTTATCGAATTGGCTGTAAAATAGTTTATGATCATACCATTATTATTAACGTGTCAATAATATTCCTAAAGCTGGCGAAGGGACGTCTCCAAAATACCAGACGAGTCACAAGAAGTTTAACGCCCAAGGGCCGGAGATCTTAAAAACCCACCTACTTCCTGCGCTCTCTTTCTCGCGGCCATTCACTATATCCTTTTTTTTTTTTCGAAGTAATTAATTTTTAGTGGAGTCGTAAAGCTCAAATCGGCATCTTTGACCGAAGCATAAATTTTAATGGTCGCTGCAGGGCGGACTTCAAATCGGGGGCGTATTTTTATTTTTTTTTTCTCCGTGGAAGCTGTGTACTGGCAAGAGTTTGACGCACCGGTGCAGAAATTGTTGAGATTATAACCTGCAATTCGAGGTTTTGAGGTTTACCTTTGACAATAAAACAAATTATGTCGTGCAATGCTTCGCATCATTTTTCTCACCCCCACGCGCCACGATGTACTTTAACTTAGTTTAACTTTCTCAATAGTTTCTACAAATCAATACCTAACTTTCACCATCCATTAATATCTCTGCGAAAATTCGGTAAGCTGACATGCAGGCCAATGAAGCAAAAAAATGTTTGTTTAACTTATTTAGAAAATGGCTCTAATGATTCACTTCAAAATCACCGGCAGACTAATTCAATACCTGTATACTGGTCTCCATACAGACAGACAGAACAATCATGCGTTTTCTGAGTAGTATCTGAATATGTAACAGTGGCGAGAGAGGGGGGGGGGTCATTAATAATTATTTCCGCCTTTTAACGCTCCATTAATAGCCTTTGAATACTTCTTGAATAATTTTGTTATCGTACGAAGTGAGGGAGAAGATAAACTATAAAGATAATTACAGAATAATTAGAATACGGAGTTTATTCGCAATTACAGTCCGGAGAAGATTTATCACCGCAAACAGAGAACTAGGTGATAGTAAAGGTACAAGTAAATAGAGGGAGTTTGATGAGCCTAGTCAGTAAGTGGACGACTGTTCACTGAATCAGTGAGTTTGAATTGTCCAGGTACAATAGCAAGAAAGAAAGACAGTAGAGAGTATCCCTGGCGCGCAGCTCGCTTGATTTCAACATTTCTATCTGAGCTTCCTCTATTCCTTTCTCTTCGACGGTCCTTACTAATAGATCACGCCTTATCACATGCTTCCTCATTATGAATAAAACACGTTAACACATCTTTCCCAAGATATCGCGAATGCCACGCTGAAAAGATCGGCAAATGGGAGTGAACCTATTTCTTCTCACGCTCCACCAGAAAGTAAGTGCGGAGGCCCATCGTGTGGAATCTGGGAAACGGTACCAGTTTCCCGAAGGTGAGGACAATGAACGGGTCAGTGGCTCGTCCCTCGGCCCCACGACCCTAAATCTTCCTTCGACAACAGTTTTCCTTCCCACTGGCCTCCAGCACATGTCCGCTACCAGGCGACCCGGTAAATAGGCATAATGCGGTCGTACCAACGCTTGACGCAACGCTGGCAGGTTTCGGAGGGCACGACCCGCTTGTTCCAAGAACGCATCCCCCCCCCCCCAATCCAACCATCATCCACTGCTCGTCTTGTCGTTACCTCCCACCACAGGCTACGCGCTATTATGTTCTGGACGTTTTCCCTTCAGTTCTCAATCTTCAAGGCCTGAACTACCAGTCCTCCTGAAATACGGCAGATATTTACGAGCAATCAACTGTCAGGCATCTCACTCTTAGTGCCCCTCTAATGGAGATGTCCCTGCAACGAATTAAAGAGAGAAAGGAAACAAGTGCATGGGAAATATAAAGTTCTAATCATTTTTACATTTTTAGATTTTTTTATTCCGTATAGCCCAACGACTTCCACTCAATTTTTTAATAAAGTGTACCACGTTTCACAAAACGTTTTCATCGGTTTCCACTAAATTTCATTCAAATCCAAAGTATTTTATTCCCATACATTTTCGAGTTTTCAACTTATTTTACGTATTAACCAAGCATTTCTTTCAACGTCTTCCTACATTCGAAAATATGTTACTCAGTTTCCCAGTAATTATTCCATATTCTCATTATATTTACTCAGCATTCCAAAATCTTCATCAATTTCGACGGTTATAACCCCATGTCATAAAACACCATTTTCCACGCATTTACTTAATTTTTAAATAAGTAGAACATAACGTATCGACTAAGTAACACCTAGTGGAATAATTCAGTTGGAACAGACATTATTGTCTCCCTTTTGGGGACGAACCTGCGTAACATAATACATATTAACTGTGAGGTAGATTATAGCAGCCCTGAACTTAAAAAGAAGTTGCACCTCGCCCTAATCAGGTTTCAGACACTCCTCATTCGCCCAACCAAAGCCATGTTTCAATAACGGCGTTGACATAGATGATATAACTCCATGATTTATAAGAACTACATCACTCTTCTTACAAATATTAATGTATGCTATTCGAATCTCTTTTTAACATTATTTAAGGGCTAAACAAAATAGTTCACTGGTTGGACGATTGTCTCTAAGATTAAATGTGGAGTGTCAAAACTTTATGCAACGCTACTCATTCTGTGACAGGTTAATCAAAGAAGGACTTTGCGACCGAGGGAACGCGCCTTCCGTCAGCGCTATCTCCAGGCTGTTAAGAGGAAACGAAGGAGACGACCCCGACAAAAAGCTCCATGACGGTAAGCGACAATACTTCCCACTAAGTGTTTTTTTGTTATGCATTCGTTGTAAGAGAAAGGTGTCCACAATTTATAAAATTCTAATAAATTCCACTTCCAACGATCAGCCTAAAACATGTTCTTCACTTAGGAGCAGCCACATCGAAAATCAAAATATCTCTTAGTTATACGAAACAGAATGTTAACGTAGAACTAAAAAAAACAAAGGAAAGAAATGCCGATAGCTGAACTCACTCACACTACCGAAGTATGGATATCTTTTGCAGTTCTTCCACCTGAGCACTCAAACAACGAATTTGGATCTCCTTCTAGGGAGATTTCCAACACCTACTTTACTTATTATAATTTATTATTCATTCTGAATAATACTTCCAAGTTTTTGATCATTTTGATTAGTAGTGGTTGATTTATTAGTCCAAATCTCGGTTTCTAATCTGTTGACTAATTTTGTTCTTAATTTGACCACAATCACTTGGACCCATTAATATTAATTTCCATATAGATCTATCTCCCGTTTGGCGATGATTTGATTAATTTAACCTTATTAAATTTGATTTGCATTAAATTCGATTTTGATCATGTTTTCTCAAATAATTTTAAATCGCGACTTTGATGATCGTTAATTCATTGTTATTAGTATGTATTATCTTGATAGTCATCTATTCATTGAGATTGTGATATTGATTCGACTTGATTAATCAGGTTCTTAATTCAATTTTCTCTTGATTCATCTGGTCTTATTCATTTTGATTTTGATTAATTTCGATGTTAATTGATCCATAGCTTTTGATTCATTCGATATTACTCCATAATGCTTACATTGATTTATACTTCACCTAAGTTTTATCTTTATTTTTATTGACGTTGATTCATTTTTCTTAACACCCGTTCATTGTTATCGTTAATTCGGTTCATATGAACTCAGTTTATATTTATTTTGTTTAATCTCGTTATTGATTTTAATTTTAATCAGATTTTTTAATATGGTCTTATTAATTCATTTCTTTGATCTTCGTTAAGACAATTTTGGTTGAAGTAAAGTAGTTTTAGTTTAAATAAAATAATTTCAAATGGAAGGACGAGTTAAAATAAAATACTGTGAATAAGAAGAAAATTAAATTGAAATAAAATAGTTTTCGTTGAAATAAAGTCAGAATATATAAAATGGTTCAAATTCAATAATGACTGAGGTTAAAATTGTCTAAGTTGAACTAAAATATTTGTCGTTAACATAACAAAATAGTTTTAGTCAACGGGAAAACTGTTAAGTGAATTTTATTTTTTAAGTTCAGATTGTTTCAGGAAATTCATTTTTGTGCTGCGTTCCTTTTTTTCTGAAAGTGGTGTTCTTAGGGCATATGCGAGAGTTTTGTTAGTTTTTAGGGCCGCTTCGTAAATTGGTACTCAGCGGTGGCTCTTCGTAATGAAAGGAAGCTGCGGTTTTCAAGCTTGTTAAGTTAACAGCCCTTAAGAATAATATCCCCCGTTGAAAACGACGGCTTCGTAGTTCCGGAAACCCCGTTTCTTTTCCCCTTCATCAAGGAAACTAAAAGAGGTTAAAATCAAAAGAGCTTCCGTCCTCCGAATCCTATTTTTTTCCTCTCTCCCATCCAGTCAAAGGTGTCGAACCTTTTTCGGAACTTTTTTCGTAACTTTTTTCGAAACTTTTTTTTCTTTGCTTCGTTTGTCGCTTGTGATTTGTCACGTCTTGGAGTCTCCCCCTCCAACCCGCGATACCACAAAATAGTTTACAAACGTGCCGTCTTGTTTACACAAGGTCGGTAGCCGCCAGCACCATATGGGTGTGCGTGGTCTCTCTCCACCCCCCCCCTCACTCGTAAAAAGGACCCCTGACACTCACCGTTTTTGGTTGTCACACTAATCGCTACGTCCCATCTCATCTTCGACTCCTCCGACCTGTCGAGCGGCTTTTGGTTTTTCGGTATGAAGCCTGACTAATAGCTCAGCCAGAGGCTTCAATTCACTGAAATGACTTCTGACTCGACCCGAGTGGAACGACAAGTATTCGAATATGTTTGTCTATTCGCCAGAAGAAGTTCATAATTAAATAACGTATCATATAATAATAGAATTTAATAATTATCATTCTACTGGTCGTCTTCCACATAAAGCACCTTATAATACAGCTACTGAAGCTGGTAACTCGCGTCCACCACATAAAAATACCAATGAACTCTTACCCCTTCTCCTCTCCAAGGCGATTCACAGCCTCGTCCCTAAAGAAGGTAGCCGAGGATGTATTAAACCAAGCACATACCGCTTTCCTAAATTGTGCTTTTCGGACTCATAAGCTCATAAAACGTAAAGATCTGAAGAAAACTTCTTCTTACTTCGTAGGGAGAAGAAAAGTAAAACGTTGGTAAAAAAAGACAATAATTTGAATTCCAGAACTTGATAACTGTGATTACACCATCTTCCTGGTATCTTACAGCACTAATTGGTTTTTTAAATTTTTAAATCGAAAGTTGTAATAATTTGTATATTGCCTCTCTCGTGGATTTCCCCACAGATAATAATTTAAATTGTTGTTGTTTTAATTGGAACTATCCACACGAAAATTGTAATTGAAGGAAAAATCCTTACTGCTTTGATCACATTGGTGGCAAATGTCATTGAGCTGCTTAAAGTCCGATATGCTAGGTTTTTGATACAGAATTAGAGAAGGAAAGCAAAGACTACTAGGGATTATGAATTATTTTCTGGACCGACGTTAACGGCTTGAAGCCGAGCTCGGTTTTGTTTGTCGACTTTCACTACAGAGTACCGTATGAAGTGCGAGTGGAACAGGCGGGAAGTAGACCATCCTATGGTGAATTATACTTATTAGTTAATAATGACGCAGTGACGGCAAGATATGCTTCATAATAACCTAAGTTTTATAATTATATTAATCAAACAGTCTCAAACAGCTAACGAACTATCTGATTTTTAAAAGCGTGAAGGTTATGAATTCAAAATTGAGGTGAGAATTCACTCAGTCAAACGTCACTGATTTGATGACGCTGGAACTGGATAATTTTTCAGTAAAGAGGGTTAAAACCCAAATATGAGTTCAAACGACATTGGTGGTGCAACCATCCCCTTCTGTTTTATATCTACTGTTATGTATCTGAATTATTATCCAGTTCCCGAGCGTCGTCATTGAGCCCTCTTTCGGTTTCTATGAAGGACTCTCCCGCGGGAAATAAGTAGGGCGTAAAAAGAGATCCTTTGTTAAAGATGGCCGATTGTGAGAGGAGGGAGAATTCCCTTTTGTTCGGCCGGGCCTTTTTTCTGTGTATTCCGAACACCGCTGTGCTCCCAGTCAAGGATGGCGTAATACGTCGAAAAAACTTCAATCTATAGAAATCTCGCGACAGAGCCGATGTCGAGGAATCTGAATGCACCTCAATGTGCGGCCTACAGATAAATTCGAACGAGGTTCGCTCGATCCTTAGTAACTTCACAAATATTACACGAACGAATTACAAATTCAAACCTCATCATATGAAGATATGACAGGGGCTAATGAATACATAAAATACCAAGTCTAGAGACATGAGAATATGAGTGCATTAGTCAGCAGAGGTTGGATGTATGTGCATTGCAAATTTGACCAAAATCGTTGGTGGTGTTGTTAAGTGTAATCGGTGTTGCTTCAACAACGATTACCCGATGTTCGACAAATTCCATTTATATCCTTACAACAGATCGTTTCAGAAATAAAACGCAGGGAATAAATTACGGGTACCGGCTGCTCGAAGGCACGACGTTTGGTTCATGAAATTCTAACTCGTGTGTGTACTGAAAAAGAAACTCGAAAAAGTTCGAAATGTTTTGGGACTGCCAGTGAAACATTTATGGAGAACGGTGTATAGGTAAGACTTTGTGAGAGTTGCAAACGGCAACCGTTTGAAAGATGTTTTCCACAAAAATTTTAAAAACGTTTGTTTTATACTCCCGTATCTCCGCTCAATAACTTTTAGAGATATTTATTGAGAACTAAAGTAAGGTATTGATTATTTATAACATATTTTGAATGTTTAATCGATATTAGTGCTACCGTTTTTGAGAAATATGAGATTTCGTGGTCCATTTCGATCCCTCCTCTCCCCCTTCTTATCCACGACGATGGAAGCTGCCCATTGCACCTGATTTTTGCATAGTAAAAAAATGACGAACCATACAAAAGAAGTGCGACATTTTTTTAAACGATGAAAATGCTTTCTTGTTCTATGGGTAGCGGGAAGTAAAAAGCATCATCAAAATCGGTCGACAATCACAAAAAGAAAAGTTTTACCTTCTTACTGCCTCCCCCCCCCCTCATTTCCGATTCCCTTTCCAATAAATAAATTCAACATTTGAGAGGTTAATAGCTCAATTTGACTCAGATCTGAATTGAACGAAACAAGAATCATGAAAATCGGGTGAAAATGATGCAAACAGTATTATTTTACCCTGTTTATCCCACCATTTCTTCCTCAGAGTGATGAATTTTCAGATCGCCGTGGGTTTTCGTTACACTAGACCAAAACCTGAATTAACCGAAGAAAGAACCATCAAAATCAGTTGAGTAATTTAGCTTAGGCATTACAAGATTTTGCTACACACTGACAAACGTTCATTTTTTAAGCTCATTTACTACTTGGTTGTGTAGTAAGGTCTTAGAATCCGCTCACAGTTACCATAATAGTGCTGAGAGTACACGTACACAAGAAACTCTCGATTTTTTTAAATGAATAATAACAAGTCGGAGCTCGATCCACTTAATTATGCATCAGTTATGTTTGATGAATGAAAGTGTGATATAGTGGGGGTCCTGATCTCTCCAGCACTGTACGCAACGCTAAGCCCATAGGTTGGGACATGTTCCCAAGCGACTTCCATTACCGCTAGTTCGTTGGGACGAAGTCATTAATGGCCCCGGTGTGTCACGGGGTATAGCTCGGCTCTGATGGACAATTTAAAGCCGTCCTCATGCGCTTCGGGACGGAGGGCTCTTATGGAAATACGACCGAGTTAATCAACTTTCAAGTTCGTCCTCGGCATCACCTGAAAAGCAATTAAAGTCGCGTAAAAGTAATTGATATTAAATGAAAGGGACGTCTGACGTCAGAGACCCGAGGCCGTAAAAGTCGCTTATTCGGTTTCGAAGAGGCGGGCGAGGACTTGAAGGAGAGGGAGGAGCAACGACAATAAAAGTGGAAAAAAGTGGGAAAGGATTGTGAGGGGATCTTAAAGAGTGGCTCTGCGGGTTTGGTTCGAAGCTGGTCGCTGGTAGTAGATGTACTCCACCCTGGAGGGCTTTGAAGGTACCGCTGGCCTCCGGTACAAAGCATAAAATGACCCGTCGGCTCTGCGGGTCGAAAAATGCTCTGGAAGCTAAGATTACGAGAACTGAGAGGAACAGTTCGATTGAGAACCTTTACTGGTTGATCACGATTCCTAATCATAACTCGGGTTAGCGCATAAACGATGCAACTGGATATCTGCCACACGCTAACTGGTAGAAACAACTTTCAGAAATTGAGATATTAATACGATCTCTTCCCGCCAGTACTGAAGTTGCCATTCTATAATTAGCGTTTATAAGCTAAGAAGGACGAGCTTGTGCAATCCACGTGAATATTTTCGAAGACGTTTGAAATGACCCTTTGTAAATGGTCAAAAGCGTTACGGTATATTTGTACTTAGCACGGCGGAGTAGGAATGAAAGTCACGTAACCTACTGAACTATATATTTTTATTTATCTAAAGATCTTGACGTTCCAACGGCTTCTGAGTCCAAAGAAACAGATTAAGAATATGCTCTGGGTCAATAAACATTTTATTCACTCCCGCGTTCTCGTTGATCACAGGCACTACAGTCCTAAGTTGTATGGCCAATGTATCAATTACGCATCGTTGGACCTGAACATTTAAGACTTTGTGTCTGTAAACGGAATGGAGAGAAAGCAGCTGAATTAAATCTGTTGAAGTTTTATATATAAGCTACAGTTCAATACTGAACACCAACATCCCGAGTCGAAGCGAAATCGGCGAAAAACTAAGTATAATTATAACATTCACCAAAATAGCACTTTTTTCTGAGAAACACATTACATCGGTACTACACACTTTTCATTCCTGTGAAAATGAGCAGCACCATAAATGATCAAAAATGTCGATGAAATGCGGGTTTTTCCATTTAAATTTTGCTCATGTGATACCAGCGTACTAAAAAAAAGTTGGGTACTTGTCCAATAAGCGACCCAAATAGCAGAACTTTGAGAATGGTGAACAACTAATCGCGAGCAATCTCAGAAATTCTGGAATTCATATTAACCATTTTTTGGTGCACTTTTTCAACTACAATTTCAGAACAGTGAACACGACTTCAAATAATTATGCTGACCTTCCAATAATGTAGCAATACGTTATTACTCAAAAACGTCGGGATGTAAATAGCTGCAACCCACGATGTTTCGGAGCCACGCCGGGTCTACGGGGTTATGATTATCTGCGCGAGAAACGGATTGTTTTGGTGGAGTGTCACCCTTCTTGTATTTCTCGCAATTTTTAATTGCCACGATGTGGATTACCTGCGTATTTTGGTTTATTATTCATTCTGAATAATAACCCTATGTTTTCGGTCGAGAAATTTTTTTTACAGCCCACCCTCAAAATTTGTTACTTCACATTTCAAGACATCGGGATTTTAAATCTCCAATCCGTCCGCCGTCCGGGTTTTGTGCCTTTAACGTAGTCTAAAAAATCCGTTATTTCGTACAAAAATCCTAAATCCTATTTTGGTATCTAGTTATGTCCGCCTGCTCGGAATTCCGATCGGACGAAGATCATGGTTGTAATGGTTAAAAAACGGCTAAAAAAATTAACAAAACCGCAATTTTGGCAGTTCAATCGCAAATACGCCGTGTTTGGTATCGTTTTCAGGGTATTTTTAGATTCCCGGTCGAATGAAGTGAGTATCACTCCAACGTGTGCAACTGCGTATAGTGAAATTACAGTAAATATAATGAGCCAAAATCTACTAATTGAATGAACCCCTTTCTCATTAAAACCACCCTTCAGCTCGACTCGCTACAGGAGCCTGGAATATTTAGTTTTCGTCGTTCCGTTGTAGTCAGGTCATGTTTCGCATGGTTAACTGGTATTTCTCGATGCTGAATCGATTAGGATGGGTCTCGGAGCTGTGAGAGTAAGTCACGCTGTTCGAGACAGTAATAAACCGTTGTGTAATAATTTGCAGGATTTTTAAATGATTTGAGCTTACTTGGCGATGACCCATGAAAATTCGCCCGTCGCGAGCGCTGCTCCCGTAAATTTTTTTAATACGACGGTTGTAGTGTTTTCTATGTTTCATCTTACACAAACCACACCGCGCAACACATCTTCCGCGCAGAGATTTTTCGTTGCTTAGGGGTGTGAATCCACCAGTACGTGCCGGCCCGATTTCATTGACAGGCTCCGAGGAAGTAAATGTATTCAGACCAGTTGGCAGAGTCGGGAAGCGACAAAGAGTTGGATGCTGCGGCAGTCGGAAGCTCTTTTGTACAATACCGTCACATTTCGACACGGTCATTGTCTTTGACGCAGGCGACTGGCCCCTCCGCGTTAGACACGGCCTCCCACACATTCCCTTCATTTGTCAACTCGAGATTTTTTTTGATACATCGGACGGCGGCAACTGCCAAAATAGACCTAATTGCTTGTTGAATATTTTGGTTAAAACGTAGACATGTTTCGGATTGTCGCCATTTATTATTTATTTATTTCCTAAACTATCACAAGGCCAACTACAAAATCATTAGTACAGTAACGTTTAACGTACCTCTTCCAAGCGCATAAGTAAATTAAAACTTGCAAGAGCAAAAGTTACGATGAAAATAGGATCATCTGATCCTCACTTAGGCCCGAAGGCCTATGAACTAAATCATTCGCGAGGATATTGTGGAAACCCATTTCATTAAAAAACTGAATAAACAATAAATTGTCTATATTTCCACAGAAATAATGAGCACAATTGTTAAATCGATTTCGACGGTTAGGTCATCATCAGTAGTTCATATTTGGGGTGAACTAAAGAACATGGACCGACCGCTTGATAACGCTACGACTGCATGTATCGATAGTTCGCTTGAACGCTACGACTGCAAGTATCGATATGTGTCACCGGCGCAGTTGGTGGGGGAGAGCCTATGAGCAATGTCTGGCATATCGATAACCTGACCTGGGTCGTGATATATCGATATACTGCCTTACCAGAGGGCAAGATATTCTTTGCTTTTACCCATGTTTGTTACTGATGATGACCTAACCGTCGAAATCAATTTAACCCGAAGGCCTCTTGTGTCATCGACGGAATATATCGTGGGGTTCGAAAATCCTACCCCTTTCGATATTCCTCAGCCAACTAAAAGATTTATTTTCACTCTTAACGAAAAGGTCAAATTTCGGAAAGGCCCAGCCCGAAAAACATGCAAGTAAAAATCTGGTGCGTAGCAGCAGTCAACGTTCCGCGACCCCCATAAATTTGACGGCCTGCTTTACATATTTCGTTCCAACCATTTCTATGGAAACAATTATTCAGCTGACAGTACCCCATTTCGAAAATGTTAAAAAACACGACTTTCGGCATATTTCTGGTTTTATCTCTGTTCAACGTACTGTCAAAGGAACATTTGTGGAGAAGAATACAGAGGTGTTTTCCCATAAAGTTAAAAAAAAAAGTTTCAAAAATATATTTATAGTTAAAATCAAGTACTAATTACCAGTAGATAATTTGAAAGTTCAAACCCTCGTTTTTTGTGAAATCCAAGGAAATCGGCCATATCCTGATTTCACTAACAAAGCAAAAAAAGTATCAGTTCAGTCGATCAAACCGTTTTCCCTCAATACGTTAAAAATCTGAAGAAAACTCAACTTTTACTCGATTATAATACTTTCCACACGCACGATAATTCGGGATATTGAGTCTTCACCAATTTTTATGGGGTTTTAGGCGCGCGAGTCTTCAATTGAGAACTGAATCTCTTCAATACTTCATCCCCTTCCCACAATTCTATTCTCAGGTAGAAAGGAGTTTATTTAGGAACTAAATGAACGTTATTAAAACCCCTCGAAGGAGCTAATGACTGTTTTGCCGCTTCTAATGCTTCTACGTATTAGTGAGTGGGGGGGGGGGGGGCTCGTGACTTTGACAAATATCTGAGGGCCCTTCAAGAGGGAAACCTCTCGGCTATTGTTCCCACAGGCTACGGGCGTTAGACGACTGGAAGGAGAAAAGAGGCGAGGTGTGTTAACTCACGTTGAAGACCTGGAAAGCAAGGGAATACTGACGATTCGGAGAGTTTATTAATAAAAATTCTTCAACAAGTAATTCGTACGTTATTGAGAAGTCCCATTATTTGTAGCCAATCATTCGTTATTGCTGTTCTATTTAACTATATTCATCACAATGGCAGAGGCGAATCTGATACGCAGTTTTATCTGATTCTGATACTTTTGTTACGGGGGGGATTAATATTAAAAGAGGTATCGCACTAGGTGAGTTGGGAAGTAGTTCGATAGAAGCCGAATGCAATTGGAACAGAGTTTTATTCTCAATTACATTCGGAGAAGTTTTACCATCACGACGGGGAACTGAGTGGGAGTGAACCCGAGCGCAGACGACATGGCGACGAGGGAACTGGCTCGGTTACAACTGATGGCAGCGAAGTCTCGAGCGAATCGGGGCATTTGAGGTGCCCAGCATAAATGCCTCAGACGAGCCTTCGCTGAATCGAAGGGTTTGGTTCGTCCCGTTACACTTTCAAATATTAACTTTTGCCATACTTCGTTGTTGAAAGAGAAAAACGCTTTATTTTTGGTCTGCTGCAAGGTAACACATAATTTTCCTCAATCTTACGTAAATCTAGCTATTAATCCAATCTATTTTTCGCTCATTCCAAGTAATGACCAGAGGATCTCGACTAAAATTGTTTTTCGGCAAAATGTTTGCAAATGCATTTATATTTATGTCGCTTGCGTTACTTTTCCACGAATGAAAATTTTATGGCACGTTCATATTATTTGAATCTGTCAACACAATAAGTTTAATCAAAATCGTTACTGCCGCTTTTGAGAAAAAAAAATTTGCTGTTTAATCACTATTATATCTGTAGTTACTTTTTGGTGGATTCTGCTCATACCCTCATTTTTGCTTTCCATGTTGATCTTCAGGCGGAATATCAAATTTGAGCAGATTTGGTTCAATCCCGTTTTCTCTCACATAAACAGACATTTTTGTTAAATTTGTACGGTGTTGTTGTGGATATAATCAAAGATACATCGGAAAATGAGATTTCCCGTACATCGTTTTTTCGCATTTTATCGTAAACGGTTCTAATAATGACTTCGATCACAATTATGGGGTACTTTCATCTAACTAGTACCAACAATATAAATTGGTTGTTTTGTTTTGAAAAAATGTTTCCGTAACACTGAACGGAAAGAGGGGATACGGGGATTGCGAAAAGCTTCGTGATTTACTCAGTTTATTGCTGCCTCGACTTTTAATCAGTACATTAAATAGTTACTGTTCACCTAATATTTAGTATATAGAGAGAAGCAAACGTCTCCTGCTCTACCAACCTGACACGCACTACGTTTGTGGTATTCGTCTCTCCACTGACTGCCCAATTCGCATTTAGTTCAGAGACCAGAGAAGGGACCCTTCAGGTAAAGCGCCATGTGTGTTATCGAACTTTTACTCTGATAATTGTTGTGCTCACTGAACGCTAATGCACACACGCTGCTGATACATTTACGCCTTTCTCTCCGCTGTTTTCTTGCTCTGACGGACAGCTGCAATCAATTCTCGATAAACCCTACTGCAAAAATAGTTTTGACCCACGATAAAGGTGGAATATTAAATTTGAGTTGGTACGAATCAGCTGTTCAAACATAAGCTCGATATACGCTTTTCCTATTTATTTTACTGATTAAAAGTCGAGGCCGCAATGGACTGAGTACATCTTCTGAGTCTTCTTACTGGCTCAGATCCGACGAAAGCAAACTTGTAAGACTTTCTTTTATATATCTGTTTGCACGTACGTAATCCTAAACCTCACAACATAACTGTGAAATTTGACGGCTTCCTGCGTCAGACAAACCCGTAAAACTCGTAGTAGGCGGAGGAAGGTCTGTGGCAGCCACCTGGAAAGACAAATGAGCGGCCTGGGCGTCGGATGGCGGTGGAGTCGGCTTCTCAAAGCGGCTTTTTGCCCTTTTCAATCGCGTGAGTGCGAGCCTCCGACCACCGCAGGCGAGAAAAGTAAATCACAAAAATGTTGAAGTGAATAAAAAGTTCCAGACACGCAGCCTTCCTGATGAGCAAATTTTCATAGTTAATGGAGATTTTTTTTACTTTTGTAGAAAAATGACTATTTTAATCGAACCCATTTTTTGTTCTCCATAAGATTACCCAACTTTCTTTCTGGTCTAAGGGCTATTGACATTAAAAAGACGTTTCTATCGCGTCTATCTATCTCCAAACCCCGTATTTCATCTTGTTTTCCTGACTGCAACGTTTATTTTTCCAGTAAAAGGAAGCGAAGGGTCGGACTGTGATTCGGAACCTGGGATCCCTTTGAAAAGGAAACAACGGAGGAGTCGCACCACCTTCACGGCGCAGCAGCTTGACGAATTGGAAAACGCTTTTGGGCGGACTCAATATCCGGACATCTACACGAGAGAAGAGCTCGCTCAAAGAACCAAACTCACCGAAGCGAGAATACAAGTGAGTTCTCTTCTAAAACTAAACAAAAACTTTGTTTTCTCTGACGACTTTTTCAGTTGTCACTTTTTTTCTTCGTACGCAACGTCACGAACAACTCATCAACGCACCATCGGAGGATGAAACTGATTTCAGTGCTACAGCAAGCTATTGAAGGGGCTGCTCATACACAAATCTCGATCTCTCTTACTCGATTTACCGGTTAACCAATGTATTAATATTGTTTAGAACGATTTTACACAGATTCCCAATTTCCCAATGTTTGACGTTTAGTGGCCAAATCCCCACTTGCAGCAACCTAGACAGCGTTATAACATGAATTTGTACCTACAGGTTTGGTTTAGCAACCGACGGGCCAGACTAAGGAAGCAACTGGCGAGTAACTCAGGAGCAGGCTACACAGCAGGGATGGGAATCCCAATGAGCTACCCGCCATCCAGTTCAGCTCCTCCTTCTTACATGATTCCTCCGCAGAGTTTAGGCGAACCGACTGCCTTTACTCATACACCTCACAGTAAGCACTCCTTTAACTTTGATCCGTGTACTTTGGCGTGTTTACTTCTGGACTTTTTCATCAATTTAACTTATTCGGTGTTTAATAACGAAAGCGCTTAAGAGCAAGAGGAATATGAACAAACATTGGTGTAGGTAGTTGGCAGTTTTGTTTCAAAAAGGAGAAGGAGAAGTGAAGGAAGAGGTAGAATAGGATGAGTTGATAGGGCCTTCGCACTTTTCCGTAGTGCTTATTCAAATTAAGAGAAACTGCGGTAGAGGACAAATATCGATCCTATTTATCGTGAAGGACCGAGTCGTTGAAGCGGCAATTGAGAAAAATGCGTTAACTCGTTTTGGGTACATTTTGTCAGGGGGACGGCCAAATCATACAAAAACTAGGGATCCGCTAATCCACTTTGATCTGACTTATCTTCGACTAATCAGTTCTTAACGTTTGCTATTCATAAATATGTTTGTGAAACACATGTCGCTGCTATCATAAGAATCTAACCACCGGTTATTTGTGCCACTTTTCAGTCGGGGAAACGAACGGAGGGTACAACAATCACGTAATGGGACCGCTGGATCCTCAGGAGCGGACAGGGAGTCCCGGACAAAATTACAGCTACCCGCCGCCTCCGACAGTCACTTCGGCTCCTCCGTCTCTTCTGACGTCGCAGGTGAGTGATCTACGGCTTTCATTAATTGGTTCATTAGTTTCACGTCCTCGCGTGCCAATAGGTTTTTCCGTACAGCGCCCACTCGGAAGGCAGATGCACCTCTAACAGCTGCTTTGGTGGAGAAATCCGTGACGAGCTCGGCTTCCCGCTTTAATTGAATCGGAAGGCACGGGGGTCTGGCACTAAAAATGGAAAAATGGTTGAATGTGCTGATAAATGGTGATGAACCCTCAAGTATTAGGATGTGTTTGTCGAGTAATCTCATAAGTCGCGTTTGATCCTCAGATCCTCGATATTATAATCAGCCTCGCCGAAAGAATTTTTATCAGTCATAGCTAGTTTTTGAGCGATTTTGAGTATCCCCCACTGATGTGGAGATAGAACATAAAATTTGAGGAGATTTGGTTCTGCTGTTTTCTCTCATGCGATCCACAAAGAGGGGAGTATCATTAAGTTATGAATATCACGCAGGTAGCGGTTTTGCTAGCATGAGGGAGCCTAGGCACTCGCTTAGCATCGACCGAACCCGAATATATGAAGGTATGGCAGGTATTGTTAGTCAGTCTCCCGGTAGAGGACTCATCATAACCACACGAAATTCCAGAGTGCCTTGGGGAATCCCAATCCCGGAATCCCGTACCTTCCTTCACGCCTAAATCTGGTGTTCCACTTGATCAAACTATTTACTAGGGTGTCAAGTGTCAACTGTTGAACTCTTTTTGGTTAATAAGCCTACATCCTTGTTACTAAATTTACGCAGAAGATATTCATAGAGAACTAAATTTGGGCACTGTTTAGCAGATGTTTTGTATATTTATTCCAAATTGTTAGAGATTCGCTGTCGAGAGAAATTCAAAGCCGTCTTGTTGTGTTAGCTGTTGTTTTAGCTCATTTCAGCCATTCTCCCACACATCTGACTGCAGACTGACACAGACATTCCACGAGCCAAAATTAGTTTTTCCGATTCACTAGACATCAAAGCGTAAAAATCTGAAGAAAATTCCTTACTGTCAGGGTAACAGGAAGTAAAAACACTACAAATTATAACACAACGGTTTATTATTCCCTTGCACAGCTTAATGCAGCCTCACACCTCCGAGACCCATCCATTCGCTAGTAAGCGATACGAAATATGACCCGACTACCACGGAACAACGGAAATTACTTAATCCAGGTGTCTGTAGGCAAGTCTAGGCAACTGGCACGGGTGGTTGGAGAGAATGAGAAGGAGTGCAAACGATGAAACGACCACTAACTCTCCCATGAGTTCTTCCAATTAGAATACTTTGGCTCACTTCAATTTCTACGATTTCACTGGTGTCGGTCTAGCCACAGCTGTACACCTGCGAGAACAGTACCATTCGACCCAGCAACAAAAAATGCCTAGAAAACAATACGGAACACGACTTGACTGGGTAAAGCTGCCAAAATTGCGTTTTTGTTAATTTGTTTAACAATAATTTGCTCATTTTGATTTTGGAGTTTTAAAAAAACCGTTCCTGACCGAAAACATACTAATAAACCAAAGGTCATTGACTTTTGTTTGGCTAACAATTCATTTGATTTCCAGATGCATTCGTTGGGAAATCCGAGCGTTCAAACGATTGGAAACGTCTCTCCAGGTCTTCTCACAACTGCAAGCAACGTTTATCCAATTCCTATAAGCCCTGGCTCGATGCTGTCTCCAGTACCGACGAGCCTCGCATTGATGGGAGCTCCTTCAGGTGAGTTTCAAAACACAGTAACATCGATATTGTATTCGCTACGCAATTGATGAAGAACACATTACATTGAAACTGAACCCGGCTCATTAGGCTCAGGTATTGAAGAGGTTGGTCATGCCCCTACATAAATGTAGCAGTGTATATGCCGAATACAGACATCAGTCAACCATTACTTTTGGATGCAGATCCACAGTTAGATTATCCGAGGAATCATCGAAGAATGTTCGTACCTCGATTTACATACATCACCGCGTATTCCTCCAACACAAATGTGAACAGTTATTAAATAGTACCATTTAATCATATTTGTAATACAAACCAAGGACACAGGGGGCTATACACATCCTCAAAAGCATCATACTTTAGTCATTTTTTCTCATCTCTCAATCACTTTGCCGAGAAAAGTGTCGAAAACCGAAGATGGCATTCTTAGCTGTATTACAGTACAATACATTCACTTCCACGCCCGATAAAACTAGCTAACTGATTATTAATGTTCAAATGAACAATCAGTGCATTGTGAAGTGGGGGAAGTTGTCAATGAGTAGAAATAGTGCGCGATTTAGTCTCGAATGTTCTGGAAAGGTCCAACTCCATAAATTGAATACTCGAACGTCAATTCATACCTATCGCTACATGATTTCTCGACTAGAGAGTACCATTTAATATTCTCGAACACAGTTGTAATGTGAACCAAGGAAATACCTGTGAACATACCTTTTGAAGCATCAACTTCATTCACTCTTCCTTGTTCATTTTTCTTCGTGTCAATCACATCGTCGAGATAAATGTTGAAAACCAACCAAGGCATGCTTTGTTGAGTAAGCTCCTATCCGCAAAAAACTCGAAACTCCGTATCCGATAAAACTAGCTAACTGATTATTAACGTTTGAATGAACAATCGGTGCACTGTGAAGTGGAGGAAGTTAGACAATTAGTAGGAATAGGGCGCGAATCCTTCATAGTGATTTAGTCTCAAACATTCTGGAGAGATTCCTCTCAAACGATTCTGGGGTCGAATAATGTTCGTAGATCGATTGATACATATGGCCGTGTGATCTCTCAACCAAAGCACACTTCTTCAGAAGCATCATACTTCCTTATTTTTCGTTATCTTACTACCTACATTTAATGAACTCTCAGAGGAAGAGAATGAATTTGGGAAATAAAATAATGACTAGTTAACTCTGTGTTGACTCTGTGTGTTGTAGATGAAAATATTTCAAGTCTGTTGTTGTTCACTGAATTTTGGAGAAATGGAAAATAATAGTACGGATGTAATCAGTAAAATATAATTTGAAAGTTTAATTGCAAGAGCCATTTCCGAGAAAAACGAAAGAAAGCTCGTTTTTGGAACATTTTGCCACCTCCACTCATCGATTTTTATGACTCTAGCAACTAATAAAGTCCGCTTTTAGTCAGTTTACATGAACTTGATGTAAGGTTCTGAAATTTATTGAGTTGCTCCTACTATGGCCACGACTATTATTGAGTATTCATTGTTTTGAAATTATTGTTTTAAAACTGTGAGATCTTGTAGTACGTGAAACTGTAGTGGTTAGTATTCCAAAATGTCAAACACACGTGATTCTACAGACACACACTGAAAATGCACACTTACACAACAAAACAGTATGCATGTACAGAACCTTCAACACTATTCACGTACACATATATTTCATAATATTCAACACACAACGTGATTGGATTTCATCAACCCAATAATTGTATAATAATTAAGTATTTATATTTTCAGTAACAACAAGTGATAGCATGGTTGGAAGCTCCGTCGATATGGTGTCCATGCACAGCCCGAACGGAACTGGAGCCTCTACCAACTGGTTACCGCCTCATCACAGCCCAGGGCCCCTCCTCAGCCCAACAGGTGGGAACTACAACTCGTCCAGTTTCATGCCCACGCAACATCGACCACAGCCGTTCTATCCCTGGTACTGACCCTCGGCTTATACAGTAGTTTCTTGTTGAACTGCCTTCAGCAATATACTGCTGTGCATGGAATGATGGCAAGATTTGAATGCATATAGAGAATTATTATCTTCCAAGCGGGAGACTACAAAGTTGTTAGTGCCTGCTGTACATTGGTCGGGAGAATAATGCTGTATATATTTTTCAATCTCTCATTTAAGGCGTGCACAATTGCAGTGTGGTTCGTTCAAAAAATTATCTATTTCAATAAGAAGAAAAACCATCACCGCTCCAGTAGTCCGATTCTTCAAAATAACCCTAAATAAATAACAGGAGCCACCCGCTACTAATGTGATCTATCAAGTTATTTTGGCCCTCAGTAAAGAGGGACACTTAGTTTCATAAGTCCGTCCGTTTGGGGACGTGGGGCAAATACCCAGTGCATTAAAAATTTAATTGTAACATAAAAACTGAGAAGTATTATCTTACAAACTAGTGTGATTTTGTACATAATTGTAATTTTAAGTTGTTACCAGGAGAACCCAGTGAAATGTCGTGTAAACATGTTGTTTTGAGTTAACGAGGGTGACAATATACGTAGCAAGAGTCTGAGCTTTTTATGTGTAATTCACAAATTTGAGTTCCTAGCTTTTAAAGTAAAAATGTTTGGTTTATGTAATTTTTCCACTTCGGCATCACATGAGGTTGTAAATGCTAAGTATTAAACGAGTTTTCTGGTTTGTGCGTGTCTTGCAGTAACGTGGATCTAATGGTTCGTGGAATGTGTAACATATTTGAGCGTGAAAGAAAGATTTTGTAAATTAAATTGGTACTTAGAAGTAAACTGATTATTTTATGTTACCTCTCATATGTCCCACCCCTTAATGTGCCACCTTTGATCGCACGCCGAGCCTTGTGACCTGTAGGCAAATGTATGTAATAGCATCAGAGCATAGCAGTAACAGCCCATTGCAGAGGCACTGCAAGCTACTGGTCGAGAACCTAAGACGACCAGTCCTACATTGAAAATTATGAGTCTGCACACTGCTCCAATCCTTTCACAACTTAATCATACATAGCAGTGACGAACTCAGGAATGAGGGGCAGATGTAGGTTTGCAGGTCACAACGCTGTAACTGGTCTTGCACAAACCCAGGTTCATCATAGCATGTGTAACATCCAATGTACATAAGCAGTCTAAAATCCAATAACAGAAGTGTCAGAGAGAGCCTTAACAACCAGGTCCCACATAAGTCGTTGTCTAATTAGTAATCCACATATGTTGTTGTCGATGGGTTTAGCATAGATTAACCGTACTGTGGGATTACTGCTCTGACTGAACCTCAAAAACCCACTGCCTGCTTACCCTTGCGTTGCCCTTGGAACCAAGTCCCTCTGGCCATCTACCCAGCAGTCATACACATACTACTTACTGTATCCTTGACCAAACCTACTCACCCAAGTCTTCTCTTGTAACCTATCTAGCCCAAGATTCAAGGTCAACAGCTTATTGTGATTGGGGTGGGCTCTATTTGTGCTCCAGTGACGCTTTACACATCATTCTGTGTTCAAACACATCCAGCAAGTCTGACCAGCCACGAACCCCCAATAAAACTTTACATGGCACAAGAGGCAGCGGTGAGTAGCAACACACAACTTTCCACCACCACCTTATGGTTCGAACTTATGTTCGAACACCAGCTACATATGCGGGTGCTATATCTTCATTCTACGCATTTCTACAGGAACATTTATAGAGAACAAAATGTAGGGTCTAGTTAGCTGAGAGTACTCCGTAAGTTTGATAGAAAACGATAGACCCGTTTTTGAGAAAATTGGAATTCCGATAAATCAATATTCGACAAATCTCCTTTTCTGAGTTAACTTGGCTTATATCTCCGTTCAACATATATATACAGAAATAATTATAGAGAACGAAATGTGGGTATAGGTGGCTAAAAGACATCAGAAAGATCTATCACATCTGGTGAAGCAGTTACCCTGGAATTTAAAGAAATGTTCGAAAAAACGTTATTTTCGACACATTTTTATTTTTATCCCTGTTCCATGGATTTTCAGGGGAACATTTATTAAGAACAATAAGTAGGTATTAACTATTCGAAAGCATCATGTGAGTTTGATGAAAACCGTTGAAGCCGTTTGGCCAAAAAGTGTAAAAAACCTATTTTTGCTTCACAGGCTTATACTCCGTCCACCGTATTTTCATAGAGATATATATGGAGAAGAAAAGTTAGGTTAGGGAAGATAATTTGAACGTTTAATGAAAATCGTTAAAGCCGTTTTAGAGAAAAATGTGAAAACGCCTAGTTTTTGGAACATTTTCGTTCCCCACCGCCACACCAATTCCCACCGGCCGAAATCGCCCATAACTTTATTTTGGTGTCTACAAAAAATCAAAACAACAAAAAAAAAAGAACCAGCTCAAACGGATCAGCCGTTCTCCCGCAAATCGAACTACAGTCACACACACATACATACGGAAATTAGGCCCTCGCCGAAATTAGGTTTTTTGGACTCAGTAGGCCTCAAAACTTAAAGATCTGAAGAAAACCCACTTTTTTTTTTTTTACACGATTACTACACTTTCCATTCCCTTTGGGGTAGCGGAAAGTAAAAACGACGAGGAACATAATCTGTCCATTATAAATTTAACAGTGCTGTATTTCAACTTCGGAAATTTATAAATAATTTTTTTTTAATTTACAAAAAGATTTGACAACAATGACACAAGCCGAAATGAATCAATGAACAAAAACTCATCATTGCTTTGAGGAAGGTAAAAAAGGAAGGGAACAAGAACAAAAAAACAGAATCATTACTTACACATTACGGGTTCCTATTATCCCAATATGGGATAAATATCATATACAAATTGTATGTACTTGAAAAGATATTTGTTTTTCGCATGATTTCAACATTCGCTAGCCACAGTGCACAACTTGAGACAGTCGCCCCAGAGATCGAGGTTACCACCCAGAGGAGGCCTCCAGCCTCTCGTTGGTAATTGAAGTCGGGAGGGGGTTAGTGAGCCAATGTTATCTAAGCAGAAACGTGACGCGGATAACAGAAGGAATGCGAACAGGAGAGGAGTTTGAAAATAGGATGACCTTGAGACATTGCGCCAGAATCAACGATTATAACTACTTTTGAGTCAATATTTCAAAGACGCGAATGTTTGAACTGTGCATTTTTGAGGACTGTGGCGAGTATGAATCGTATGTGCAAGCAGAGCTGGCTGATTGAAGACTTTCGTGGTTAATGAGGTTGGGATAAGTCACAATGGGTCAGCCACTGAGTCTAAAAATTTCTGCAGGACATTAGCAACACTGTAATTTATCTATTTATTTCGATCCTGAAGCAGACGTTAATTGACTTACGGGTTTACTGAAAGAAGGGATAACAGGGAGAGAGGGTGGTGTACGTCTACTGATTAGTGCGAGGGCCCTCGCTGATTCCCTCAAAAACTGACAAGATAGATGAGTTGAATGTTGAACACAACTAGTCTGTGTGGGAGAGGCAACCCAAAGTGTCGTAAGGGTTGTATTAGCAAGAGCTCAACCCTACCACGAGGTCAACAGTTAAACTGTACAAAGTAGGTACCATTCCTACTAAGCAGCGAAGGGACAATACCAAGCAACAGGGAAAGTTGATCACGCCTTTTGGTGTCAACAGGCTAAAAACTATTCCTACTCCCACGTGGAGCAACTTGGTCATTTATGAGTTTTCCTGAAACAAAGACTCAACAGTATCTACGTACTTCATGAAATCTGGTAAGATATGACAATGAACAGATTATGAAGAGAACCGTAGGTGGAGGACCTAATTTATACAGGTGCCTTGTAGCCAAACTAAAAACATTATCAAGGCCCAAACCGTCCATGAACCTCCCTTAGGGATTCAAACCCCTATAGATCTCCTAAAAGAACAGCAGGCGAAAGCCGCTAATTTCTAGAGGACTCCTGGCTGGACTATTAACGGGATGTCAAGGGATTTTGTACAATGGAATGTGTAGGTTCTGCGTTAAGAAGCTGGCATATTTGAGGGGCCTGTGAGGTCTTACGGTTCTGGAATCCCAGCTATCTAATTCCTCTATTTCTCCTGGAGCAAAGACACATCAAGGGCTCTTTATCTAAGCAGGAGATGAACGACCATTCTGTGACCTGTAGCCACAGGGGATGGGGGAAGGGAAAGGTCGTCAGACCAAGATTGAGCAGTGGCTGTCAAAAGGAGCCAAGGAAGATGGATTGAAGGCACAACCGTGTAATGTCTACAGGTTCCTTGTAGCTACAGGAAACAAACTAATGCCAACACGTAACAGCTACTCTCGTTTTGGTCACCCCTTGTCCAAAAATCTCACAAGTCACTTTCGCCCACAAGGGCTGATCACACCAACAGTAAGTACACAGCCCAACAGATGTTAGTTAATATCGGGAGCGTCTTAAGGTAAAGAAATTATGCAGAACATGGGACCAGAATTCCTTAAATTGAGTCAATAAGTTTTTATATGACATGAAGCCTGAAGTTGGGTTAATTCATTATCTGAGCGCTGGGCCTGGTGCACAAGTGGAGCCAAGGAAACAGTGAAAACCAATTGTCCATAGAGCAGCAGCTGACAAAAGAAGCTCAAAGAGACCTAATGCTGGCACAACCAAAGTAACAACATCCTCCTGTTTGAGTTGTCTCCTGTCCAGGATTCTCACAAGAACGTCATTTATGGGCATAAACTCTGCCTATACCTTCAATGAGGAGCAATCAAGGTCCAGTTGCCTGGTTCCAACATTAAAACACTTGTGTTAGAAACAATAACTGAATGCCTTATCTTTGGCATCTAGTTTTGAGATTAGGACAGTCCACTGGATCCAAGGCGTGAGCCATATTTTCATCAAGTAGTTCTGACACAGCCCAGATGAATCCTAGGATCTTTTAGGTGGGCAATACATGAGTAACCCTATCGGAGGTAGTGAGATGAAAATGGTCATTCAGAAGTGGCCTTCAGCCCAGGGAGAGGACACGTTCCAATGTTGGCAGGTACACGATTCCACCATTGGTTGGGTCATCACAAGTCCAAGGCTCTCACAAGAACATCAACGTCAATGAAGAAGCTCTGAACTTACCATAAGGTGTAGTCCACGTGCAATTTATTAGCTGCAACTTAGTCGCAAGTTTAAAATATCTGGTGCGTAGCAACACACTACTTTCCGCCACCCCTTTAAGTTCGAACACCACCTACACATGCGGGCGCTATATCTTCGTTCAACGCATTTTTACAGGAACATTTATACGGAACAAAATGTAGGGACTAGTTAGCTGAGAGCACTCCGAAAGTTTTATCGAAATCGTTGGAGCCGTTTTTGAGAAAATACGAATACCGATAAATTAATATTCGACAAATCTCCTTTTCTGAGTTAACGTGGCTTATATCTCCGTGCAACATATATATACAGAAATAGTTATGGAGAACAAAATGTTGGTATGGGTGACTAAAAGACACTTCATTAGGATTTATCACATCTGGTGAAAAAATTACCCTGGAACTTTCGGAAATGTTCGAAAAAACGTTATTTTCAACACATTTTCATTTTTATCTCTGCTCAATGGACTTTCAGAGGAACATTTATTGAGAAGAATATGTAGGTATCAACTATTTGAAAACATCCTGTGAGTTTGGTGGAAATCGCTGAAGCCGTTTTGCCAAAAAGCGTAAAAAACCTATTTTTGCTTCAGGGGCCCATATCTCCGTTCACCGTATTTTCATGGAGATATGTATAGAAAAGAAAAGTTAGGTATTGATTAGGAGAAGATAATTTGAAAGTTTAATCAAAATCGTTAGAGCCGTTTTCGAGAAAAATGCGAAAAACCCTAGTTTTTGGTACATTTTCGTCCCCCACCCCCCCTTCCCGCCGGCCGAAATCGTCCATAACCTTATTTTGGTGTCTACAAAAAATAACGAACAAAACAAAAGAAGAACCAACTCAATCGGATCAGCCGTTCGCCCGCAAATCGAACTACAGACACACACACACACACACATACACACACACATACACACGGACCACGCGCCGAAATTAGGTTTTTTAGACTCAGTAGGGTCTGAAACGTAAAGATCTGAAGAAAACCCAAATTTTTTTTGGGCCGATTACTATACTTTCCTTCCCTTCGGGTAGCGGAAAGTAAAAACTAGCAACTGAAGATGTAATTTTTGATACAAATTCAATGATTACAAGGGATCATTTGATGCACAGCTCAGGCCTCAATTCCATCAAGTAGTTCTGGCGTGGGGGCACAGATGTGATGCGTCCATGGTGGGATTCCATCTAGGTGAGATGTAGCAGAAGTCATTCCCTTACAGAACTGTTCACGGGTGGTTTTGAGGAGTAATGGCATTTAGGCCAAACTGAACAGTGACTTCCAACAGCCATTGGGCATGTATATACGACACTAGTGATTCAATGTATTCAACTTGAAACAAACCCATGCAAACAACAATAGTCACTGCCGTTTGAGCTGTCCCAAATCCTGAGTTATATCCAAACTGTAATGACTTCAGGCTTCCAAAACGATGCAAATAGAACCATAATCATCTGGCATCTGTGGTAAATATGGCATTTGAATGTGGAAGGTACATGAGACGTCATTCCTGAGAATTCATTGAGAACAATGGTTGATTTAAGAGCAATCAGAGCCCTGCAGCCGCATAGGCCTAGATTTAACTGTCACCATCATGAAGACCCCAGAAAGATGGGCCGAGAACACATTTTCAACATGTAGCTTGTAGCTAGATGAGATCAACGACTACCGACACCAACATCAACAGCCTCAAAACTGAGAGAAACCGAATCATTTAGTTCGTTTAGGCACTGTGCTCCTCTCAAAGTGATTCATAAAAGTCAAGTGATATACGATCGCACATGGAAGCTTAATAACCAAGTTCTGCTCAGTGAGAACAATCCAATTGTACCCAGCATCCCTTGAGGCCACAACGATAGGTTTAAATTATGAATAAAATCATTCATCATGGCAAGAAGCGAGCAACAGTCAGCAGCAACAACAATTATGACACATGTTTGTTGTAGTTGTTGAGACAACCCGCACTAACACACACACTAAGTTCAACAAATTGAGCTTGGGACTCCTTGAAGCAATGGAACTCAGTAGTGACTCCCCATTAACCCTGAAAAAGAGTAACTAAAGATGTTCCCAGTTCCTCAGTGACTGATACTTGATCATCCACTTCCATCAACAACAAACGTTGAGGTCGTGGGCAATGATTAGGGTGCACCAATCAGATGACACCCGATTGAAGTCAACACAGCCATAACCACTCATATGCCTTGGGGGGGATCTGAAACTAATGACCTTTGTAGGTCGATTAAGCAGGATTCATTTTGGCGAAAAAAGACAAAAAAAAATTGACAAGTGTCGAAAAAGTGGGAGTTTCAATAAAAACAAGAAACAAAAATGGTAACAGGACATTAAAGGATCACTCGTTACTCCCTCAACAATTTTTTGTTTGCCCAAGCCCCATTTTTCGTCAAGAGTCAGACCACAGTTGCTGTGTCCCCACACCATTCACTCATTCCCCTTCTAGTGTTTTCTAATCGAATTAGAAACCTTGGGCTGACGCCTGACCAACCTTTTTTTTTACCGACGACACGAAAAAAGCTAATTTTAACATAGTCGTCGAAAAAGATAGAAAAATTGACTACAAACCACAAGTCGTTTTTCACTGTTCGCCACGAATGGCGCCTGAAAAGGTGAGGAGCAGGGTTGAGAGTGGGTGAGCAGGAGTTCAGATTTGAAAGAAAAAGAGCAAAAGCAGTCGGTGATCAAGGAGGCATTGGAAACGTAGGAAACTGCAACAAAAGCAGAAAGTAGCCAAAAAAAAAAGAAAGGAGAAAGATGTCAGAGGACGCAAAATATAACAGATCAATTTAAAAAAATGAGTTTGGGGGACCACAAATTAGAAAAAAAAGTAAATGCCAAAAACGTAAATTCTCGGGGTCTACAAGGGAGTGAGGGGAAAAAACGATGTTTAATTTTTTCTCAAAATTTCCTTTTCTTCTTCAAAATGATCTCACTACTGCGTCTGCGCGACAACTCCAGATGAAGCAGGCGACGACACTATTTTAGTTTCCCCTCCGTCAGCAGATTTACTCGGTTTCAGTTGGTTATCTTTTAAATGCTTTTCTACCTGCAAACGACAGAGATAAACGATGAGAGTACAACGCGGAGTGTGGCTGGAAAAGAAGGATATAAAACAATGAAAGAAGATGGTTCATGAAATGTTCGAGATATGGGTCATGATGTTGTGGAATGACAAATGGCAACTGAAGCTGACTGCGATCATGGTAGAAATGAATGAAGACGTAGAACATATTCTGCGTACTTTTTTTTTTACTAGTTGGTAGTAGAACAACATACCAGATTCTCTGCCTATTATGGACAATTATATTTACGTTTTTGCTCTCAGAGGCATTCTCATTACTCTAAGATTGCATAATTAAGTTGCATTGGTTGCTCAGTATGATTTATTCATTCGTAGAGGCGGATGATAATTTGGACCGGATGGGGCCCAGCAATTTATTGGGTATACTACAGACATACATATCATTTCATTTTCGGAGCATTTATTTAATTGCACAATTTATTATTCGAAATAATAACCTAACGTGAAGAAATAAATATTTATATGCATAAATATTCCACTGCAGCGCCATGAAGAGCTGTTTTTGTCTCGGGTTCCAACACTAGCCCCGTACGCTCTTTGTGGGTACCAACCATCATTCACGAGTCCCGCAGATTAAAAATTCATCGTATCTCAAAATAATTAGAATTTCAATGGAATTCACGTCAATTGTCCAGACCTGGAGTCATCCAATATGCAATAAGTATTTTGCTGGGGAATATTGAAGAGAAATATTCTCATTGAGCAATCTGAACCCTAAATGCAATCTTCCAGACTTCGAAATTGAAGATGAAAAGGAGGGGGGCAACATTAACTATCTACGTGATAAGTAATTATTGGCCTACGCACAAAATCGCAACGGGCAGTGTTAGGTCCTCATTGAGACGGCCAGCTCAGCGTCCAGCATCCTGTTCCTTCCCCCTTCATACCCACCCTTTTTCGTCGAGCCGCGCAAAGCTGAAGCTAATGCTTTTCACGACTTCTTCCGCCCTGGACCTACACTACTGTGTGCTCTCACGTTTTTATCGCAGGGGGATAGGTATGCAACTTCTCATCAATATGTAATCATTTCCTTTCCAATCGAGCGTCTCTCAACACATTTTACATAGTCCACCCGATTAACGCTCCTCACGACCAAACAGGCAGAATGAATATTGATAACATGCAGTGGAGTCATGTGATACTGATGTCGAATTTTCGAAACTCTCTAATTGTAGCCTTTGTGAAGAATCTTCCTCTAACGACACAATTTTTCTCCCTGAAGACTGGGACGTCTTTTCACTGCAAAGCATAATACTTCTCAAACCTCCGCAGTGTACAGTAAGACGAAGTAGGTAAGACAAAAGCAACTTTTTTTTCTCATGTGATTTCATCGAAACCATTAACATTATAATATAACTAGGTGACATGGTTCGTAGTTGGTATTATGTTAATAGAACAATGGAGGAGTAACACTTTATATGAATAGACTATGTTTTGAAATTGTCTTGGCTGTGCCAAGGGCAGATAATTAATGTATCTGTAGCAGTTATAATTCTTCTGTGACCTAGAGATTGGGAATTCTCGTTTGGGGTTCCATATCACGGTCCTGTTCCATTTTGAACCAAAGGTGGGTTCATGTGCTATGTATTTTTGCAGTACACAGTTCTGATTTGCTCGATGCAACAAAACTTGGTTTTAGCGCAACATCCCCATACTGTCGCAGCATACACCAACATGTTTACGGATTAATGTTAAGCACATGGTTAATCTGGTTTGTAGGGAGAGGAGTGGACTGTTGATGATGATGCAGAGTTGGTTGGAGTGGTTACAGAGTTCATTGAGAGTTTCAGTGACATGATGGTGAATAGCTCTCTGACTGTCTCAAAATTGGGATGAGCACCTCGGCCTGACCTATTGTGCCAGTCCTAATGTCTCACAGACCCATCCCTCCTAAGGAACGCCAGCTATTTCCTGCAAGTCTTCATTGCTGTCCACTCTTGGATAAGTAGCACAAACGATCAGAAATTGCTCAGTCTCTCGTCTCCAGCACTCGGCCAGGACATGTAGGGAGTTTCCTCATCTGTGCCACACCACCTATACTGAGGGATGTAGACATGGTGGTGAAGAGATTTTTTGTGATTAATTTGTAATGGCCACTTGATACACTGTGTGAGCGTGTATAGTTTTGTTTGAAGTCGCTGGGAGCTTGATAGCTCATTCAACCTATTCTTTCACCAGTAACTCTACTTGAAATGGTAAACTTTAACCAGTAACTCGACTTGAAATAGATTGTATCCTACTGCCACTATGGGATCGCATGAAAAATAAAGAAATGAAGACTGTCTCTGCGTGTAATCCACCCCATCACTTCAACAGTCTTACTATCAATTCAAGAGTATTATGGGTCGGTTGAAACATGGGTCTATCTGAATATTGAGTATAATTACTTCTTTCTCCCAACACATTGTGAAAACTGGACGAGTACCTAGGAAATGCACAGCCCCTGAAAGAAATAAGAGTGATTGCAGGGCACCTTAGTACAGACGGTGCGTCACTAGTTCGTTTCTTGTTTTTGTTCTCCCTCCACAAACTTTAGACCCAATTCTACTAGCCGCCTTTGATTACTGACGAGCTGACCTCGTTGCAAATACCACTGATGCACCAGAAAAGTCAACAATTTGGCTCCTGCCTCTAAAAACAATAACTTTTTTTTCCGAAGACACACGGGACAAAGTTCCTTAGTCACTGTGACCACACATGGGCCTATTGTGACACAATCCCTTGCTTAGTAGAAGGCGTCGAACATACCCGCCCTGCCCCCCTTAGGAAACAGAGTGTGTGCTTCGCCACAGACTCCCCTACAATTTGGGATCCAATGAGCCCCTGAGAACAGTATTCAAATCGTTTGGCTGCCGAGGCAGAGCAGTCACATAGGATAGGCTGCGCCATTTCATCATCCTCACCACACAATCCGCACTCCACCGCCTCTGAGATGCTCGTCTTGTTGAGGTGATACCCAAGTGGGAGGTGTCCAGTGAGGAAGCAAATCAGAACTCTCAGATCCTGTCTAGAGAGTGTCAGCATTGCCTTTGCCCTTAGACAAGAAGACGTAACAACTCTTTCTCGTCTTAGTCATGACTGGCGATGCCAATAGGCGCTGCTTTCCTGTGTCTCCCATTGGACCATCACCAGGTGATTCAGGCAGTTCAGTTCTGATGGGTAGGAACTCCGTACCCCTTTTTGCAAGGCAGTCAGCCTTTTCGTTGCCCTCATGCCCCCTATGAGCCAGCACCCAGATAAGAGAGAGGCTATTATGGACCCTGAGTTGCTTGAGCGCTTGAACAATAACTTGAAAAAATGAAGACCAGAAAGAGTTGAATTAAACACCATAACTAAATAATAAACTTACTATTTTGCGAATATGTATGTACGCTTTTGTATGACCATCCCCCTGGATGTTATCAGGCTTGTAGGGTGGAGCGATTTTAACTTGATTCATAATTACTATATTTGGTCCGTCCCAAGTAACTTCATTGATACTGTAACATAAAATATCACACTCATGAATTTATAAAACATTAGGTGCGATTAAGGAAACATTTTTTGAGATTTTGAGTGAAAATTGTTGGAAAGGATATTAAAAATAATTGGGGAATCCACTAAAATATTTAGCAAATCGAGTAAAAATAGGATGTTGCGAAATAATAATTGAGGATAGATTGAGAAATCACTTTAACTTAGGATCAACTTAATTGTTTTGCCTCATTGTTAACAAGAGTGGGGTTCACAAATGAAATCAACTATTAAAACCTAATCACAAATAACACTTTACTAATACGGCAGTGTAGCAATTGAACATGTAGTTAGCCGCATCATCAAGGCATTTGCCTGTGAAATGAATATTAAAGCTGACCTGTGTTCGCTGCGACAATTTCGCTTCTCCAGTACATTTAACCAAATTTTCAGAAAAAGTTGAGCTACTGGGATCGAGTTCTGGAATCCTAGATTTCTATTATATATAAGTTATATGTGGTACGACGCATCACCCAACTTTCCTTGGCTTCGCGTGCATTCAGCGATTTTCTCGACTCTGGCAACTAATCAAATCTGTTTTTCATTCTGTTGATAGCAGCGTTCTACGTGAAAGCTAGCGGCGATAATGGTACAAGAACTTATTGTGCCGATCCTACTAATGCACTATTGAGCAATCAGTGCACTGGAGATTTATGAGAGCCTCAACATGATTTTTTCTTTCCGCGATTTGAAGAATAAGGAAAGTTCGATCGAATCCAGTGACGCTGTTACTCAGGAAATGACAAAAATGTTCAAAAACACAAGAGAAGTTTCATGCTAACAAGTAGAAGATAATTTGAAAGTTTAATCAAAATCGTTAGAGCCGTTTTCAAGAAAAATGCGAAAACCCCTAGTTCGAGCGCATCTTTTCAAACCCCAGCTTTAGAGACTGACGGATAGGGAGGAGGATGGGAAGAATAGTAAGTTCCACCAGCCATAGAATGCCCACCAGTTGAAATACAATCTTAACAACATGAATGAATACAGCCGAAACATCTCAGCATTTTTCGCGAGCCTGTGTCGTACTTAGGAATTGCAATACAAACGAGCGACACACAACTTCCCGTCACCCCCCAAACTTCGAACACCAGCTACATATGCGGGTGCTATATCTCCATTCAACGCATTTCTACAGAAACATTTATGGAGAACAAAATGTTGGGACTAGTTAGCTGAGAGTACTCCGTAAGTTTGATCGAAATCTTTAGACCCGTTTTTGAGAAAATTGGAATACCGATAAATTAATATTCGACAAATCTGCCGTTCAACATATATATATACAGAAATAATTATAGAGAACGAAATGCGGGTATGGGTGGCTAAAAGACACTCAGAGAGATCTATCACATCTGGTGAAGCAGTTACCCTGGAATTTACGGAAATGTTCGAAAAAACGTTATTTTCGACACATTTTGATTTTTATCTATGCTCCATGGATTTTCAGGGGAACATTTATTGAGAACAATACGTAGGTAAACATCCTGAGAGTTTGGTGAAAATCGTTGAAGTCGTTTCGCCAAAAAGCGTAAAAAACCTATTTTTGCTTCATAGGCCTATATCTCCGTTCACCGTATTTTCATGGAGATATGTATGGAGAAGAAAAGTTAGGTATTGATTAGTAGAAGATAATTTGAAAGTTTAATCTAAATCATTAGAGCCGTTATATAGAAAAATGCGAAAAACCCTAGTTTTTGGTACATTTCGTCCCCCACCCCCCTCCCCATCGGCCGAAATCGTCCACAGCCTTATTTTGGTGCCAAAAAAAATAACGAACCAAACAAAAAAAGAACCTGCTCAATCGGTTCAGCCGTTATACTGCAAGTCGAACTACAGACACACGCGCAAAAATTAGGTTTTTTAGACTAAGTAGGCCTAAAAATGTCAAGATCTGAAGAAAACCCAAATCTTTTTTGACACGATTACTATTCTTTCCTTTCCCTTTGGGCAGGCAGGGGAAAGTTTAAATTCGCTATTCAAAAGACACTCACAATACTCAAATAATAATACTTGATACGCAAGAAACACTGAAAATTTGTAATACGGGAAAAAAGGGACAAACACAGGGATTAACCAACTAACTCAAACTGAATATTTGGAATTATAGGAAATTGCAGAGAAATTTGAATTGCTTACTCAAATGCATTATTTGCAATTAATTATGGTTTGTTTTATATGTTGTTGTGAAAATCAAAAGCTTTTGCCCTACACAGCTTGTGAACCTGAATGTAGATGGGGGAATCATTGAATTGTACAGACCACCAGGCGCTGACACGTTATACGGAACCGTTGGCTTTTGTATTTTTGCCACATGCCTCAGTCTGTGGGGATCGCTCAGCTTTACAGATAACTCTTGGTATTCACGCTGGACGCCTCTACATGAGTAATCACTCGTTTTTACAACACACCACGCAATTGATGAAGTCTTCAGAGTCTGTTCGGCCAACCTCAGTCTTGGTGAAGGCACACTGAATTTTTCAGACTAGGCAGTTCCAGTGCCAAGGAGAATTTTCCTAATTTAAGCTGGATGCCTCACGCTGTGTATGGAATTATTGAGTTTTACAGACGTCGATGTTATAGAGAACTTTGGTACTCAGGCCCCTCCATTACCGTGAAGTTTCACTCAGATGCTCATGGCGCTGTGACAGGAAAACTGTGTGAGTTAACTATCGTCAACTAAACCATCAAACTCGATCTAGATCAAACTGGAACATGAATACCCCAAAGTACTACGTATAGAGCTCAGAAAAAGCTGATCAGCAGAGTTAACTGTTCAAACAGAGACTTATAAGTCACTTCACAGAGAACATACCAAAAACAAGCATACTAGAGCTTCACCAGAGCCTTCAGACCTCCTTACAATCACCATTGCCCTCTTGGCTTCCACACTTTCCCAAATGGTAACGGACACGGCAAACTCGTGACACAGCAATGTTTTGAAGAAAAAATTTTCAGTAGATAATAGTTTCTTCCAACATTCAAAAGCTGAGGAGAATGAGAAAACATATCTGGTACAATGCACCATATAACTTCCCTCAGACCTCTCCGGTACTTCAGCACAATTACCATCAATTATTATTATTATCTTTTTTCGCTCAGTTTACGTGAGCCTATTAGAACTCGACTTCTTCAGCAGAAACATGTAGCACAAACGTTCCAGCATTTATTGCATAGAGAACATTGAAAGTGTACTTCCACCTCAATGTCACGGTGAATCAGCAAAATTGTCGTTATTGGGCTGATGAAAATCCCCGACAATTACACGAACAACCGCTGCATAGCCCAAAAGTTACTGTTTGGTGGCCATATCCCAAACTTGTATCATCGGCCCTTAGTTCTTTGAAAACGACAATGGCATTGCTGTTACCGTCAACTCAGAACGCTATGTCGAGATGATAACCGGCTTCTTTACACCTGAATCGAGACAAAAACGTATTGCGGCGTATGTGGTTCCAACAGGATGGGGCAACCGCTCACACAGCTACGGCAACAATGAGCGTTATTCGTCCTTTTTCCCCTGGCCGCCTTATTTCCAGGTTCGGTGACGTTCACTGGCCTCCTCGGTCTCCAGATTTGTCCACATGTGACTTTTTTCTGTGGGGACAACTCAAAGCACGTGTTTACCAGCACAAGCCCCGAACATTAGAGGAATTGAAGGATGCTATTCGCGTGGAAATCGTCGCAGTTGAGAGAGCAACGTTGGAAAGAGTTTTTGGAAATTTCCAAGAAAGACTCCAGCAGTGTATCGCATACGAGGGACGCCACTTGACTGATGTGATTTTCCACACATGAATTTCTAAAATGCTTTTAAATTGTGAATCTTAATATGTCAATAAAAAATTTTTTGAGTAAAAATTACCGAAGTTATGATTTTTTCAAAAACGTCCAACCTTTATGTCGCACCCAGTGGTTCTGGAATCATTGAATTAAATTATGCAGAAAAAATTAACCAATGAAACGACAATAGGAATTTATCGGGTAGCTCCTGCTCCTAACAGTGTTAGTTATACTTTCGTGGTAAAGATAGCACATTAGATTTTGTGGGAATGCAAGCTTCAGACGAGAGGGATTTATGAGGAAAAATTGCACTACGATAGACCTTTCTCGACATTGTCGATAATTTATTGTTCTGTACTCGTCACACAGAACATTTCCTGAAATGCGCTTTAGGAACACTACCTAGAGAAAATTCTATTCTATTCTATTAGAATTTTTTTTCCAGTTGCCCTAAGGGAAGTAAAATCCCAAGTGAGCTACGCTGCAAGGTCAAAAGAGTAGTGACGCATTAATGCTAGAAAACCAAGTGGCTGAAGTAATCAAACCACTTAAATCGCTCAAAAGCTCTTACGTTTTCCCAATCGTGTGAAACAGCATCAACCCCTCTTGAGTAACTCCAGCTTTGACGGCGTCCATTAAACACCTTTTCGTTTCTATGTTCCTCCTCACGCGTGCATTTATCTGCAACAAAGTAGAGATGTATTGAAGAAATTAACCTTGTTTTGCCGGTGAAAAAGAAGAATCAACTTTCCCAGGCTCACGGCCTTCCCAGCAGGCCAATTTTCATTAATCTTCACGAAAATCAGCCTCAAAACGAACAAAACACTGATAATCCTCATGTAGGGTTACTAAACTGTATAGAAACCAACATTGAGTAGAATAGCAGTGTGACAGTTCAGAACCCAATAAGTTCAACTTCAAACTCAATTAGCAGTCTAGTCGTCCAGATACATACACATCAAGCGTTATAACTATAACCAACTCACTTTCTTTAAGTTTAGTTGTTTCGCTGGTTCTGGCGAAGTTGTCACTTCTTTCTTCACTTGAACATCACTAACTAAGGCTAAATTCAGTATGTACACATCATTTTGGGTTGCCTTTCCATTGGTGGCAGGACATTCTACAAACGGTGTTAAGGAATACAACGACGACAAAGCACAAATTCATTAAATAATTACTTGTAATGTATCGTGCTCACACTCAACAATTTTTGTCGTTGTATCCAATCTGTTTATAACCCTGAACTGAAGAAAAGTTTTAAAGTACTTCAATCGACTGCACATAATTGTAGGTTTCAAAGAAAGTAATACGTCGCTAATTTGGCGATAGAGAGCCTAGAGAGAGATAGCCTTGTTAACAAGACAGCGCTCATTGATTAACCCGCTAATTACACCACCCCACACTGTCATGAGGTCCATCAGATGTCACACTTAACTAGGAGTAGTTTCTTCACATAGTGAAATTCGGGATCATTAGATCACGTCGAGACAGTCTCATGATTACAGTGAAGGTTTGGAAGTATAGCAACCTATACGAAAACTAACTCAAACGAATCCTATAACCAGCCACAAGGACATTTATCGATTTTTACTGCTCTAGCAACTGATACAGTATGCTTTGCAGTCGGTCTATGACAGCCCTTAAAAACTCATGTCAACGTCCTACAGCCAGAAAGTGGAATTTATTGCGTAGCTCCTACCTATGTCACGCCTTGATTGACATACCAGCATGTGGCACTCACAACATGAGTTTTGTGGGAAGAATCGTGTTTATTGTTCTGGAGTTACAGGTTGAACAAAACTTACTCAACGAAACCATAGTAGTTTAGATTTTAGGATTTATTGGGTTGCTCATAACTATCTGACGCAGATTACTAAACTTCCATCGTGTATGTAGCACATTGGACTACCAGCATTATTTCTGTGAGAACGCCAGCCTAACCTCCGTGGGTGTTACAAGGAAAACCTATACTAGAATAGATTTTTGATGATTTATTGTTCAGTTCTCATCAGTTTCGCACAGATTAAAATTTTGTGTTGCGTTGCCATTTAGAACTGTCCACAAAAAAATGTAATCATATTCTCTCGATTTATTTTTCTACTCAGAAGCCTTTGAAACGTGAAGATCTGAAAACTCTACACGACTTTTCATTCAATTACACGACTTGCTCTCCACTGGGACAAGCAAAGTAACAAAACAGACCTGCTAGGTGATCAAAAAGCATACCTCATGGAGATTTTTCATACCTGCACAATAGTCAATGGGTGCTGCTAAAGGTACAGTATACTGAACGTAATAGCCATCAATTCAGTATTAGGCCACAACTATTTCCTGTGTTTCTGTCACAATGACAGCCCCACCCGGTGCTATGGGTTCGCTGGAGGTCTTTAAAGGGAGTCCCCTAGGTGTGAGGGTGAGTTGTATGAGAGAATGGAAGCTCAAGGCAGTGTTCTGGAAGCTCAGGACATGGTGACTTCAATACGCTCCGCTTCTTTTCTCTGAAAGACTCTCCATTATGCACGTCTTCTGCCTCCAGTGCGGAGGAAACAAGAAACCATGTGCTGCTCCATTGTAGTTTCTACAACAGTGAGCGACAGTTGTTGGGAGGGCAAACGAACTTAGCAGCATTGACTGCTACAAAGCTAGCCTATAACCATTTTGCTGAGTTCGCAAAGAAGGTGATGGCTAAGAAATGTGGTCATAGTTGATCTGTCATTTTGAAACTTGCAACTCAAATACACAGTTAGATCAGGTGGGAAACCAGATTATGAACTCCTCCCCGATGGTACGGGATTCCTCAGGTGGTCACTTCCACGCAGTAACACACAGACAACAGCTCTCTACTGGGATACTGGCTAACGACCAAATACCTGCTGTACCTCCGCTGGTCTGAGTTCGGTAGATGCTGTAGAGGCCGGCCTCTTGCATATTAGCGAAACCGCAACTTCCATGACTGATATAACCCTCGTTGAGGGTTTGGGTACAGTCACCAAATAAGGAAACAGGCCTGTCCTGGAAGCTAAAACTCAGGTATTAGTGTGTCAGGTTGCTGGTGCACTGAAGGACAATGTTGCAGCTCCTACAGGTGTCACAGCCACTACCCCAGGACTGGCACTTGGGAGGTTGTACCTCTGCCGCGACTTACTGGAGTCCTTCCGAACCTCAGGGAGAGCAGAAAGTCCACACTGCCTGGGAGGAGGAGAAGCCGTAAGTGCCATTGAAAGATGGTGCGGGCCAGCGAACATTCTTGCCTTTAGGGTTGTTTGACCCAAACATCGTACCACAGGAATGCACAGCCTGCTAGGGCAACAACAGGTGGCTGCTTCCGCAGGGCAAGGTAGGTAGAATAGGGGCAAGGCCTGAAAACGCTGGAAATCGTGGAGTTGCTGGAGGGTAGTTCTCCCATACCGAAATTCGTTTTTAAACTGCAGGGTCTGAGGTAGGAGAGGCCACCCAGTCGGTACTCCCCCAGACATCCCTAGATGCAGATTCATAACTGTCTTACCTGTAATTACTGCCTTCCTATAAATTATTCAATGCTAAGCAAGCTAATCCCGTTTATATGTAGTAAAATTCCTGTAAGAGGGTTGAGGTGTCACTATGAGATGAAATGTGGTCTCCACATTACCACATGGAGTGTAAGTCTTCACAATATCCATGTACAGTATGGCGATGGGATCAGGACTGGCTCAAAATGACACAGTCCAGCTGTAGCTCCCAGTTACTGCTGACTACTTAGAACCTCACATATTTGATAACAAATGACTACATCAGAATGATACAACTAATACATCAGCACAAATATACCTCCTGTGAGAAATACAGGATTCCTGCATAGGCATAGAGACGCAGTCACACACGAGAAGAAACCCACCAGTCAAAACTGCAATAAAAACGTACTGTGGGGCTTTTGATACGTCGACAGTTTTAATAAGAAACAGCAGTCCTAACTAACACTGGCCTACCTGTGACTTCACAGCGCTGAATGACAGCTTCCGAAGATCTTTTAGTTGACATAGGGGGTTGGAGCCACGATATTACAAGCTAATAAAACTGTAACAATTTACAACTATTACCCGACAACAGGTGCAACTACGCGAAATTTACATCAAACTGTTCACCCCCTGCTTCCTGTTTTCGCAATCGCGTTGTACCTCAGTTCACCATTGTAGTCATCATCTTCTCTACCGACTTTCATAATTTTCGTCATTTTTCCCAAAGCTGAGTTGGGCGTTTTTGCCACAACCCGGGAGTTATAATGATAAGATAGTGTTATAGTTAAATTCACAAATTACAATTCGAAACTTGAATTTTACAAAGGAAAAATGGGTGTTTGGTGAGATTGAACAAACTTCAAATAATTGCTTTTCCAGATTTCTTGAAGATGCACTAACAACTACTATTACAGTCTGGCACGTAACTAATGACGTCTTCAAAGGTGAGTGCTAGTTTTTTTCAAATCGAACTTGTCAAGTTCGCATTTTCGTTGTCTGAAGGACATTTTGCCACCATCGCAGTCACATTTCGCTACCCTCGCATGCAGGTACTTGACTTTTAGGGCCGAACACCCCCTCCTATTAATGCTGTGGAAAACCATACTCAGAGCGAATGATATCACCCAATTTTCCGTAGAACATACAACGCCATAGAGACAAATACTTGACAGAAGGCTTTTGATAATACTTTGTGAAGGTTCATGCAACTTGTCCAACGTATTGCGCCATTACGAGTACCCCCACAGGTCTAAGGCTGTTGAAAGCTCTGAGCCAACAATTGATACCAAAAGACTTGAGCAGAATGATGCAACCCATAAATCAGCATAACTGTAACTCCAGAACTTCAAGGCGTAGTCATCATGAGAGGAAACGGACCTGCCGGGGAGGAACCATGCGATGAAAACCCTACCTGAAGATTTTTCACGCACGCCTAGTAACGGTATTTTCAGGATAATTCGCTAATTCATAGTATAGAAGTCACTAATTTGGTATGAGGCGATAAAAGTGGGAAGAGGGTGTGCTAGTTGAGTTAATGAGACAACACCCAGACATTTAATAGTTGAATGTTAAAGTTGTGGTAATCCACCACTCGCGAGTCCCCTCACACAACGTCATCTCTCGCCTACAGATTCACCGAGATGAACACTCACTCAACAAGGTGCCTCTACACCTCACGGAAAACCACCACTAATTGGCTCAAAGCTGACAAATCCTAACCTCACGAACAACCACAAAATTCGGAGTCCAAATCTGTCCAAAACGCTTCGTTCAAGACACTTTACGTTAAACAAATGGGAAGTTGGTGGTTTCTTGACAATACGAAAATGAAGGTCATTAACATCATTTAGGGGGAGTCTCAATTAGGTAATTACGGAACGATGAAGTGGTTCTATTAGTATCAGTACGAGTTCCGACTAATTGACGTTCCTCCGGTACTTGAACCCCTCGAGGATCTAACTAGAGAACGAGGCGGGTACTAGGGCACAACGCGGAAAGGATGTCAAAAAACCAGAAACGAGTCACAAGCTTATCGTAAAGATCGCAAGCACTTGAAATCGTAACGAAATTTCAAGACGAATTTAGAACCTCAAAAAGCACGAAAAATTAACTTAAGAGCTAACGAAATGATAAAAAAGGATACTCAGTATCAGCATTTTGGTTTTAGGATCGAACGCTTGCACTTCGCCTTCGACGACTGTGTTGTAACATGTTTTACAAGCTACAATACTTCCAATGGCAAAATAATCACTAACGCCAGCCATTTTCTACATTACAGTACGCACTTTCTGGTATGAGCACCACACCACGTCCTTATGATATCGGGCCGAGCGCACACAACGAGACGAAGAAGTTCGATAACGCTTTCGCCAATCAAAACCCAATTTTGTCGAACGAAGCGGACGCGAGTGTTGAAGTGAAAAAAAAGAAGTCTTTCCGATCAAGTGCGATAGAATCTAGACGATAAACTAACCGAGTTAAATACTTATTAAGCAAATCCGAACTTAACTCTATATTGGTGGAAAATTCGCAGAAAAGCGACTGGCTGCTCGGAAGAGATCCGGCAACACCGCCGTTTTGCTTTCCCACGGCTTTGGCAATAAATAACTTCCCGTGAGCCTTTGGAGCAAATCAGTTCTCCGAACGTTTCCCGCTCGATTTCAAACGGTGTCGCCACGTTTTGAAAAACTATTCATTTGCCTCTTTTCAAGCCCCTATTTCTACTCGACACTACGAATTTCGAAAAATAAAATAACTGCTAACACCTTTCTGTACGCGGTGAATGATAAAATAGGAAGTAGATGAGCATAATGATCAATGCCTAGATTTAAACATCTCATTGTAGTTCTAGTACGCGCATAGGAACGTGATGAACACCAAGTAAAGTTGCGACGAAAGTATGTATTGACATATTCTGGCTATCATGTGAGATAGGCAGACATTTACTAATGGCCATTTATCTGCAGAAGTATAAATAAGTGTCGAAGTCATGAACAGCAGCCCTTAACTACCTACTGATGGCGAGGCCTCAAACTAATGTACCTAGATAAAAAGTTTGTCATAGACAGATGACTGCTAATGTCAAGTTTACCATACACAAATTATAAAAGAGAGACGATATGTCCTCAAGCAGAGTGCCTCAAGCCGTGTCTTGAGGTGCTGCGTAATTTTGAGATTGTAACTGCTTTTTAGTGTAATGATAATCGTGGGTGGGGCATTTATAGGGCTGTTGATGCATATGTAGGGACTAATGAGCATGAGAAGTGGCAAGGGATTGGCATTTTATTAGTTCTACAGCCACAAGTCAGTTCCTGAATAGACACTTTCTTTTAAAATCAATAAATAATTCGTAACTTTTGATCGATACCTGACTATCAATCTGAATATTTCTTACTTATATCAAGTGTGTATAATTTGTATATTACCAATGAGGTATATTGTTAATTAACACTGGTTTCTACAAAATAGATCTCTAAAAATAACTACCATCCATCAGTCGTTCAGACAAGAATTAGAAGAATAGTACGAGTTGTCGCGCTTACAGCCATGAAGTCAAATGGTACAGTAACAAAACGCAAGCGCCAGTAGTGACGTTCGAACAATTTTTTAAATGTTGAAAACCGAAAATTGTTTTAATCTGACGTTTCCGTTACTAAACCAGTGTGCATTTTGGAAAACTGCTAGTTTGTACTTATCTGTTCGCTTGTGGAAAAGTTCTAAGATGCACTGAGAACGAACTCGTTATTTCATTCGAACAACCCTCCTGGAACAAACAGCAACAGTGATGTGTTGCCAAGTTGAGCCGCAGCGTTGTTATGCACGATTATTTGAAAACATTTACTATCCTCGTTTTTATGTAGTATTTAAATTTGTTAATGATAATGATGAACGGGTACACATTTTTCTCTCTTGAAGTTGTAAGGGTTAGCCACAACTTAATCGTTTTAGTCGGAGCAATGGTCGATCGAGAAGGCCGTAACCTGTCCGCCATTTTCCACTATTGTCGAGAACTATTACCCAGTCAAAATAATTTTAGTCCTCAGTATATTAACTAGCCAAAATATTTACAGCTTCGCGAAAAGTTCACAAAATGAAACTCGTCTCTCGGAGTATTTTCGTTATTAATTACGCGGCAGGAGTGAAATGATGACGCCGCGCTATCGGTAAATGCCCAAGTTTGAGAGGCCGTCGTCTCGAAAGGTGTTGAGCCGGAAGAATGGCGAGAAGTTGAAAGGAATGCCAAAAGGATGGCAACCGTTGCTGTGGATCCTTTGGTCGAATTCGGCGAATTGTGCCGACTCTGCGGCTCCAAAACGAGCGTTTTGATGGGACTTCACATTTTCGAAAGGGAAGGGAATTTAAGGGAAATTTACAAGAAAATCAAAGCTTGCCTTCCCATCCAAGTGAGTTTTTTTCTCGTTTACTGGAGTTTTGATAATATTATATTAAAAGACTTGAACGCCTCGCAAAATTGAACACCAATAAGAGATTATTATTAACGGGGATGGTTCAACTTGGGATGCTTAGTTGAATGAGGACTGCAGCTTGTAGTTTTAATTAATATGCAATAATAACCATCATTGTTATGTTTAGTGCCATTAACGTAAGCCAAAACGTTTGGCCAACAGTTATTTCTTTTCGAAACAATTAAAGTTTTTGTATGTCCTGAGATTGAGAGGGCATAAGTTTACGTGAATAACGCTATTCATAAGGTTATTTTACAATTTAAGTTATAATCGGTGGGGCCTGCCGACTGATTTCTTCGGGGTTTTTAATTTTTGATACTGAATGCAATACCCTCCCTGGCCAAAAATGATATATTTAACCTTATACCATATTTGTTACTTATGTGGCATTGTTAGGTAAAAAAGATGGTATAAGGCTGGAGATGGTGTTGTGACTTCAGAGGCTCTGATAAAATTGTAAGCTCCTGTTGAAAGGATACTCAGTGATCATAGTCTAGTGGTTGAAGACGAAGATTCATATTCCAAGGGAACTCGGATATATGATCAGAGCTCAGGACTGTTGCACTTGACAGAATCGGCAGATCTCCATTTCTGTCCTTCGAGATAGCAAGTCGCCTCTCCATAGTCCATTAATACACTAAGGACCGGTTTATCAATGTCATTTGCGGGCTCGAATAAAGACCGAATAAGTCAAATCTTCGAATAACTCCCGAGGGTTTCTGGTCTCCTGTTGTTCTTATTCAACTCCTCACACCTTTCCATATCTTGTACTAACACCAATGCTCCCCTAATTTTCCTTACTTTAACATTTTTCCCTCGTACTTCCCATTTCAGCAGCGTCTGAGTACTACAGGATGCAGCATTTCACAGTATGGTTTCTGAGCCAAACAGAGATGGTCTAGCGGATTTGTTAGATCTCCTTCTTGAAAACAAGGCAATGCTAGTGGTTAGCATTGTGTAGCTAGGGCACTGGAGAGAAATACTAATATGTTTGTTCAGCAGCTGGCTACAAGTGAGCGAGTTAAAAAGTTGTGTGCCTTTGTCACAAGGGAACTAGTACCTTAGCCAGCTACTTTACTCACTGGCTTGTAGTGAGTACAGGTCTGTTTCGTTATTAAATAATTGTTCCTAAATCCTCGAAGAGGTTACATCAGTCACTTGTGGTGAGTATACACACCCTGTGGTATGAGTAACTTTTCCTTCCATTCGTTTGAGTTGTAGATTGGAGCACGTATCAAAGAACTGCACAACTATGAGTTCTCTTGTCGAAATATTCCGCGTGTACAATATGCTATTTCCGGCATTAAGACTTTGATCGTGCCCACCCCACCATTAGGTGTAGTCTTAACTAACTACTTTCAGGCGAATTTGTGGTTCTAACTTTGTGGTTTACTGTGAGCTCCCACGCCAGGGACGATGGATTTATTCACATCAACAATTCTCTATATTATGTTGGAACTTTCAGGTCACCAATGAGGATAAACTGCCGAAAATGGTTTGCGAAGAATGTGTGTACAAATTGGACGCTCTTTACGAATTCAGGGAAAAGAGCGTCAAAACTGAATACATCCTCAACAGCATGATGAAAGGCTTGTTTGCTTCCGTCAATACACCTTCGACTCAGCAGTATTCTCCTCCTACAGGCCTCCCGATTGAAGGCATAATATGCAGCACTCCTCTTCACCCAAACGAACCGATCCAACAGGTAATTTCATTTCATGGCGCATCTTGTACTTAAATCAAGGCTGAAAGTGAAGGTTTAGGTGCCACGAATTATTTGAAGAATCAGCACTCTGGCTCTAAATAAAATTATAATGAAAGATGTCAGTTTATTCCACACTCTTCGATCAAGTGCAGTATGTGGTCTAATATACTTTCTGATAATATTACGGAGATAGCGTGATTATCTATTTCCGCTAAATTTTGTGAAAATAGACAATCGTCCTTTCTCAGTTTTATTATTGAAATAAGTCCCGTTCCAAAGCCACCATCCCTTCATTTAAATCCTGGTTATGCTCCACTTATCTTGTTTTATTCAAGTTAACGCATAATGAATCTTGTCAATCGCATACTGCCCCATTCAGCCTGCCAACCGTCACACAATATATTGATACTCGTATGATCACCAAAACAGAAGCTAATTCTCCAATGTGACTGATTTACAGGTCGAGGTCCATATTACAGATGCTCCTGACCAATTAGAGTCAATTATGGTGACTTACCCAATGAATGAAGAGTCGAGCGCAATTAAATGCGAGCCTGACATTGATGGCTTGAAGAGGAAAGCGGAGAACTTATCATCGAGAAGCGTCGAGGGAGATACGAGTGATTCCCTTGTGTCCATCACCGATGTGGAACACAATCCCGACAACTGCACAATTACAGAACACATCGTCAACAACATCCAAGTTGCTGACATCAGGTGAGCATAATGTGCCGTTTTCATCTTTGGAAAACTTCCAAGTGAGCTAGAAATTTTCCGAATGCGCTAAATAGTTCGAATCTATTTTCAAAAGAGCCAGTTTATTAGGAGTGTGCCTTTCATTTCAGTAGAGAATGGTTCTAGTCGGTTGTGCGTAGCCTAGCCCAAATTGGACAGAAACCTAATTAAATTGAGCTGATTAATGCCAAATTCGTTTTGAGTTGTCCAAATCAGGAAATAAAACGTTCCAATCGAGTCGAAATAATAACCTGGTGTGACGCGTCGCATCATACAAGTTTCATTACCAGCACGCACGTTCAGCGCTTTTCATTACTTTAACTACCAAAATATTTTTCACTCAGTTCGTTTAAACTTGGTAAAGCATAACTTCACGTTTTACATAGCGCTTAAAGTTCTGAAATTTATTGAGTTGCTTCACACAGCTGATTCGTGAACTGTCAACATTATTTTTTTGAGAAGAATCGTGTCGTGTTTTCTGTTTTGGACTTACCAGGTAAAAACTGTGAGGAATGGTCAGTAGTAAGTGAAGCGGCAGTTGTCGGAATTCCTGAATTTCTGGGATTGCTCCTAATTATCTTATGAGCATTATTTAGCTCTCATCGTACAGGTAGTTTATTGGACTACCAATCCTAATTTTTCTGTTCTACATTAGTGGAACTTATGAGGGAAAAACTGTCTAAAATAACAGACAGTGTGCTGTTCTCTCTGTTTTTCCTGAAATTAGAGTTTTAAGGACTAGTAGTTAGGTTCATGCAACTTCTGGGATGAGTGACATAATCCCCATAATCCCCCCCATCATTGCCCAGCTGATGTATGACGTCACCCCTCCCTCCTCCACCCCATATGATATGACGTCCGACCCCCCCCCCCCACCACCACACACACACACAATAGAGGAGCAATAGAGTTGTTAAATTTACGCGTTTTGATTTTTCGAAATTAGATCGGTTATACGACTAGTTAGAACAATAAAGTTTATATAGTGTGAACACGTGTACTGTTGGGGGAAAATCGGGGTAGGGGGGCCCTAGAAGTTTGCGCAATAATTGGTTGGGGTATGATGTACATTCTCTCAGAAGTTGCGTCATTGTGGGGGCAAGACGTCACCTTAGAAATAACTATAGTAGACAAGAGCAGGACGTCATACGATAGGGCTGATCCACTCAGAAGTTCCGCCAGTTGTGGAGGCATGACGTCATACGAGGGGGTTGATCCTCTGAAAATTTACGGTAGTGTGGGGGGGGGGTGATATGACGTCACATTAGGAGGGTTGAGCCTCCCAGAAGTTGCGCCAATTGTAGAGGCATGACGTCTCATGATGATGTGGACTGGGATGGAGGTGGAGGCCAATATCAGCTGTAGTCGATGGTGGAGGGGAGGGGGATATTCTCAGAAGTTGCACGATTGGAGGGAGTATGACGTCACATGATGATGCAGGCAGAGGGGGGGGGGGTCTGCCACTATATCATATGAGGTGGTGGAGGGAGAGGGGCTACGTGATACATCAGTTGGCGGGGGGGGGGATTATGTCACTCATCCCAGAAGTAGCATGAACCTAACTACTAGTACTGCTGTTATTTAGAGCTGTCTATACAAAAAATTTAATCAAAATCACAAATTTAAAAACAAAATAATTTGGTGTTTTCATTACCGTGGTTATTTAGTTTTGTGCCGATTTCGCTTATACTCAAATTTTGGCATCCCATGGTGACCTGCTGGCTGGATATCAGGTGTGAGTCAGTTCGGTCCAGTCGTTTTCTCCCAATCACGTCATAGACACACAGGCAAGTTTTCCAGATGGTGTTTTCCAGACTCAGTAGCAACTCATCTTTTGATGGGATAGTTTATATCGGGCGAATAAATTCAGACTTTAAAATTACGGGGGAATAAGAATATCGCAACTAGTCGATCAAATACCGAGAAAATTAAGTTCTTGCCCAGGTTAAATAAATTTGTTGTTACTGGTGATGAGAATGAAGTAAAAAAATTATGTGGGCTGTTCAATTTAAAAAAAAAACTGAAACATTCCTCATTTTCAGGTCTCTTCAAACTATCAGCGACAGCACTGAATTGAAAACTGCTGAAGTAGAAGGGAATAGGCATTTCATCATGGCGACTCACAATGACCAGCCTTGGTTTTTCTGTGACATTTGCGGAAAGCCATTTGGGGACAGCAACGAGTTTCAAGCTCACTGTGAAATTCACTGGAAAAAGTGTCAAGCTTGTGGTGTGACTTGCGCCAACGACGAGGCGTTGATGTTGCACTTGAGAGACTCGCACAATTCAACGGTCACTCCGCTCCAAAGTTTACCTCAACCGACGTCGCAAGACCCTCTTTCTGATCCTTTGCCATCTCAATCTCCACCTCCTCACGATCAACCACCAGTTGAAGTGTTCAATGAGCATGAATCTAATGGATCGTCGGAGGCTAGTGAGGAGAAGAACTCGAAAACCGAGATTAAGAAAGAATCGACTAGAGGCGAATCTAAGTCGTGCTCTGAGTGTGGAAAGGAGTATCGAACTAATTATAAGTTGGCAGAGCACATGAGGAAACACACGGGTGAAAAGCCTTTTAAATGTTCAATGTGTGAAAAAACCTTCCGCTCGAAAATAGGTCTTGCGCAACATGAAGCGAGACACACGGGCCACTACGATTACACTTGTAGTACTTGTGGTAAAGGCTTTCAGTGTAAATCTTATTTGATAGTCCACCAACGGGTTCACAGCGACGTCAAACCCTACCCCTGTGATACTTGTGGAAGACACTTCAAAACGAAGCAAAGTTTATTGGATCACCAGAATCGTCACTTAGGCGTCAAACCGTATTCATGCGAAACTTGTGGTCGGGGTTTCATCACCAAAGGACTGTGTAAGTCGCATCAAAAAGTTCACTCTGGGACAGACAACAGGCAGTACCCTTGTTCTGTGTGCAGCAAACTTTTCGTCAGCAAATCCTATTTGGCCACGCATATGAGGATTCACACTGGGGAGAAACCATTCATGTGCGAAGTGTGTGGAAAGGGCTTTCTTACTCGGGTTGATTTGAAAATCCACTCAACGTTGCACACGGGGGAAAAAAGCTTTGTGTGTGAAGTTTGTGGAAAAGCCTTTGCTCGAAGAGACGCCCTTCGCTGTCATAAAAGAAGTCACACAGGTGAGACCTGATCATTGCTTATAAAACTTTAACTTAATTATACTTCTGTGTGCACGGTAGGAAAAAAAGTTGACTTCTCTCCAGATCTTAACGTTTCAGTCTCTTAGAGTGAAAAAAAACTGGTTTTTCTTTCGTTCCTATGCAAATCAAATCTTTTAGATTAGCTGGAAAAAGTTAGTCCCTCCTCCCTTTATTTAATTTTTTTCCGGATGATCCAAATTATCTAAAACTTCGAAGAAAATCTATTTTACTGCAGTTTCTCCTTATAAATTCTGTTTATATGATACTAGGATTTTTCGAAAAATTATGGTGGTAGTCCAATACCATGAGAATTTCATAACGTTTGTAACATAATTAACAATACTAGACATTCTGGACCACTGCCTTTCACTATTTCACTTCATTTGTTACTCAATAATTCCAAAGCACAATCCTTCTCAGAAGTATCGGGTTGATAGTATCGTGAATCACGTATGCACTGATTACTCACTAATGGTAGTGGCATACGTAGGTAGTACTCGATAAATTCGTAAAGCTTAAATTCTGCCAGTGACCATCATCCACAGACTACGCAGAAATGCGTTGATTGAAGGTACAGTATCCGCATATGTACGACGTATCATCAAATGATGGTCTGGTTGGTTATTACTTGGTTTTGTGCATTGATGTCTGATGATCCATTTCTCTTGGTTAAGTGAGTGGTTGAAAAAAAAATTGATATCAAGGTTGAAAATACGTTGCATAGGTATTTTGTTAGTTCATGTTATTACCGTAATCAGGAACGGATCAGCCTTTAATTACCTTTTTAGATTTTGGATACGAGAATTCTTCAAAGGTTTTTCTGTTCATTAGATAAGGCCTAACAGAACGATCAAGAAAGTAAAATCGATTTAAGATCTAAAAGATCGAGGCTACATCACTATTGAGGCTTTGCTCGCTATCTCTCCTCTGTGACCAACTTCCTGCACTTCACGGTGTGCCGCTTCTTGCTTATTCATTCGTACGGTAATAGTCAGTTGTGGATTGTTTGTGGAAGCTCGCGTTTTATGATTATTAGGGTTATTTTAGTTGACGTAGCTATGATTGCCGTCTCTGTTTTCTCGGCAGAAACGGTGAGATAAAGAAAAATGCACATGATCGATGATACACCTGAGAATGTTTTCACTGGCATTTCGTTGGTTCATATTACAACTATGTTTGAGAATGATAAATGATACTATTTAAGTGACTGCTTACACTTCTGTTGTGGAGTCAGCTGGCAATGGGTGTACATCGAGGTACGAACATTTTGCGAACATACGGACCTTTAAGGAATCGTTTAAAAGGGCACTTTCCAGAACGTTCTAGACTAAATCTTTATGAAGGTTTCGCGCCCTATTCCTACTCATTGAACAACTTCCTCCACTTCACATTAATCCAGTTGTTCATTCCTACGTTGATAATCAGTTAGCTAGTTTAATCTGACACAGAATGTTCGGTATTTTAGTAATGTAAGATTTAGGACGCCGTCATCGGTTTTTGACATTTGTTTTGTCGAAGTGATTGTGACGAAGAAAAGTGGCTAAGGAAATATGACACTATTTAGTACCCTTTTTGACTTAGATTCACGAAACCGGCGGCAAGAGGTATAATTCGATGTACACATATTCTTCGATTTACAGAGTCGTCCGAGATGGTCGTTTCCAGAACGTTCTAGACTAAATCACTGTTAAGGGCGCTCTATTCCTACTCATTGACTACTTCCTCCAATACCCAGTTCACTGATTGTTCGTTCCCATATTAACAATAAGTTCACTGGTTTTATCGGGTACGAAAATTCACGTATTGTAGGTACTTCAAAGGTAAGGGAAAGAGATCATGCAGCTACGATTGCTGTCGTCGGTTTCCGATTGTTCCCTCTGTGAAAGAATCGACATGGAGAAAAGTGGATGATTCAATATAGTGCTCCGAAGATGTACTCACAGGTATTTCGTAGATTATGTTAGTCACTGTTATGAAATCAGGCTGCGATGAGTACGAACATCTTTCGATTTGCGGATTCGTTGAAATCGAACTTCGCCTATAGTAAATGCCTGTCTCTTGTTACTAACAAGTTCTATCTTCTTTCAGGCGAACGTCCATATAAATGCGATATTTGCGGCCAAGGATTCACTCAGTTCTCTCCCATGGCGATCCACAAACGGCTTCACACTGGAGAAAGGCCTTACTCGTGTGATGTGTGCAATAAGACTTTCGTTTCTCGGTCGACGATGATGTCTCACAGAAGAAAACACGTGTCATGACATTCGGTCAACTCTGCTGCACCGTCAATTTCCTCATCAATTATCACAATTCCTGCCTCTTCCTCGAGTAAGTATCTTCATTATTGATTAAGTAACGAATTGGCCATTGGAGATTTTGATGTTGAGCTCTTTACGTCAGATCTCTTAAGTTTGAGAATTACTCAATTGGAAAACCTAATTTTGGTGGGGGGGGTGGTGTAGCAAGATTTGCGGAATAACAGCAGAACCTGTCGAGTTTGTTATTTCTTTGTTTAGTTTTGTTCGTGATTCAGTTAGATGTTTCGAAAATAATGTTATGAGCAATTCCATCGAGGGGGTTGTACCAAACACGATGTGTTCCGCATTTTCTTCAAAAATGGTGCTCATGATTATAAATCAACTTTCAAATTATTTTCTACTGATCAGTACCTACATTTTTCCCCTACTCATGAAAATTCGGTTAACAAAGATGTAGGCTTATGAAGCTAAACAAATTTTTTCAACTGTTTGGAAAAATGGCTCTCATGATTTTCATTAAACTCATTGGGTGTCTTCAAGTAGGGTTCACGAGTACAGCTCACAGTAACAGTTGAGGCTATTTAGTCAAATGTCGACAGATATTTCAAATTAAAAATACCTTTTGCTTTTGATTCATCAACTTCCATGATGACACCATCATCCCTAGTCATGTAATTTGCATACATAATCAGTTTTGTCCTCTTATCAATAAGACTGTTCCTACACCCTCATAAGAGTTATATCACTAAAGTTAATGTACCTGTCAGGTGAGTCCGTTTCCTCTGGCTGGTGAGTTACTGTGGGCAAGCGCTTTCGATGTAAAGACATCATTGTCTGGCCGTTAAGTCAGTACTGGAGTCAGTCAGTTGGTCGTGGTCTTTATATACGAAGAGAAAGGTGAAAGGGATGATGGAGCGTCGGGGAAGGGGCAGGGAGAGGAGGTCATGTACCACAGGGGGAAACCTCCTAGAGTCGAATGGAACGTCTTGAATGATCTGACAATTGTGGAATTTACGTCTTTTTTGTGTAGGGTGGTCTGTAAATTCGTCAATTGGTTGTTTTCGTGTGTGTAGTGTTTTGAGTGGTGTGAATATGGTGTCGCCATTTTGTGTTGATTTGTTCATTTATGATCTGTCCATTGAAGTTTTTTTGTTTATAAATTTCCATGTTTTCTAATATGTTCAGTTTTCGTCCTTTGTATTGTTTTTGTAGTAAGATGGTGCAGTCCTGTATTTTGGTAGGTTCCTGTCCAGTTGTTTTGAGGTGGTTGGCAAAGTTTTAATCGTCGTTGTTCCTACTAAGAGATTTAATGTGTTCTGAATATCTGCTCCGTATTTTTCGTCCGGTCTGTCCTATGTACGCGTTTTTACAAGTAAAAGTTATTTTATATACCCCACTTTGGTCGAGTGGGTCTGTCTTTTCAGTCTTTGCAGTTAGTTTGGTTCTAAGTGTGTTGTCTGTACGTAATGCGATTTGTATACCTTCCTTTCGGAGGATATTAGTTATTCCCTATATGGACAGATTATAAATGAACAAATCAACACAAAATGCGACACCATATTCACACCACTCAAAACACTACACAAACGAAAACAACCAACTGGACGGATTTACAGACCACCCTACACAAAAAAGACGCAAATTCCACAATTGACAGATCATTCAAGACGTTCCATTCGACTCTAGGGGGTTTCCCCCTGAGGTACATGACCTCCTCTCCCCGCCCCTTCCTCGACGCTCCATCATCCCTTTCACCTTTCTCTTCGTATATAAAGACCACGACCAACTGACTGACTACAGTACTGACTTAATGGCCAGGCGATGATGTCTTTACACCGAAAGCGCTTGCCCACAGTAACTCAACAGCCAGAGGAGACAGACTCACCTAACTGGTATGTTAACTTTAGTTATTTGCCTACTGGCGGATATAACCCAAGAGTTATATCAGTCGACTGTCATGGAGGTTACAGTTTTGCTATCACGCAAGAGCCCGGCCACTTGTGCAGCATCCACCAAACCCAGGCCTGTGGAGGTGAGACAGGTATTCATTTTGCCAGCGTACCAGTGGAGAGCTGTTGCCTGTGTTGCCACTCAGAGGTATGACTCTGGGGAATCCCGTACCAACTCTGATGAGTTCTTAATCTGGTTTCCCACCTGATCTAACTTTATATTTGTGGCAAGTTTCAAAGGAAGACATCAACTATAACCACGTTTCCTTCTTAGCAATCTGGGTGAAACAGTTTAAGCTTGCTGGTTGGTAGGTTTGGCTGCTCTTCCAACAACCATCGCTCTCTGCTCTAGTAACTACATCAGAGTAGCATATGTGGTTTTTTGTTCCCTTCACACTGTAGGAGTAAGACGAACAGGATGGAGAGTCTTTAAGAGAAAAGAAAAGGAGCCACGCATCATAGTGGCTGTGTTTCGTTAGGAATTGACTCAACCCTCTTTTTCCCAAGATGTTCACGGTTGTTGGGAAAAAACTCATACACGTCACACTCCTTTGACGAGGATCTCCAGCGTGCTCTTGGTGATCCACATGAGCACAACTCTCTGGGATTGGGCCAGTACTCTTTTTGATTGACTGTGAGTGTGCTACCCCTGATGACGCCTTGGTAAATGACCTTGTACATGAGGGTTGTCACAGTAACAAACTCCCCAAGTGCCCTTACTAATTGTTTGCTACGAGGCAAATCTTGCCTTTGAGGGGCTAGTGGTGTTGGCTGAAACGCCACCTCTCACCTACATTGACTCCTAAGTACTTGACTTCCTTCTCAAGAGGAACCTATGGCCACTAAACCAGCTGGAGCACATGGTAGGTTTTGCCGGGATTTGGTGGATTGACTGTGCACAGATCCATGAGAAGACCTTTGAAGAAGTTATTCCAGAGTGCTGGCCTAAGAACCTACCTCAATTGTTCTCTGGGCTGAGGCATACTTGTATTTAATTTTAGCAGTTCTATTCATCTTGTAACTTCTGATGAGCAAGCATAGGCTATAGGGAATTCCCTGACCTTTGAGCTCATTGACAGCCATTGGCCATCAAAGGTGTCAAACGCTCCTCTGATGTCAATGAGAACTTCTACGACGTACTTAGCTGAAAACATCATAGATTTCAAGTAAGACGTCCTTCTTCAGTAGGCCCTTATTGTTTACCTGTGAGGTTGCGGCCTAAGACTCAAGATCTCTAACGTTTTATCCAATATGAAAAGAATGCTGAGCGGTCTTGATGATTGCGGGCCTGACTGTAATTGCCTCCCTTTTTAAGAGTGACGACACCGGCAGATTTCCACTGAAGGGGGAACCTTCTGACCAGCACACAGTCATTAAATAAAGTAAGGAGGCCTGTGGCCGCCAAAGCGTATTTTCAGTTGGCTATTCAATCTTCCGTTTAAGTAATTAACTTGGTTTTTTCCTCAACCACCTGTAGCTTTACGCGTCACTGGATGACATGTCACACATCATGGTGATGCACTCTTCTCGGCAGACAGTATGAGTGGACAGTTTAATTTTCAAAGCAATAGTGTTTGGTGGCAGATCCATAACCCAAAAAAAGGTGATAAGTAGAATGTCTCATGTACTCAGGTAACTAAGGCTAAACCACAACCCCGTATGCACAGAACGTTTTAAGTTGGTCTCCATTCAAACCTGTCTTACGAACTACTTCTCTCACACAATTCACGACATTAATATTTGTCAGGGATCAATTTGAACCCCGGATCCATACACCACTGTAGAACTTTACATTCGCCTTAGCGGCTACTCGAGAACTGATGAGGGATGATTCGGACTGTTTGATTCTATAGTGCAAAAGTTCCAGGCTCATTTCGAGAAGGTAGAATGTGCTAGTCGGGGAATAGTGAGCAAGTGAATGGTACAGTCTGGATAATGCAATTCACCCTCATTCTGTTCAATACCTATCTTGTTTCTGTTCAGTGTTCCTAAAGGCTCCTTTTACACCTACAACTAAATTCGACTCTGCTGGGCAACAGAGAGAACTTCCGCAGAATGAAGTGTGAGAGTGGTTCTTTTTGCCTTCTTCCCCCCATCCTCCCTTTCACTAAATATGGTGTTACACCATATATTTATTGCTTCTTCTCATTCGAATTTGTACGTTTTAATTAGTCTTATGATGATTACAGGTGTCACTGATGAGACAGGCGCCTTCGCTCAGGTTTTTGTGGTTGCTGCAGACTCTCAAGCGTTTATCGAGGAATCGAATCCTGTTTCTTCGGTTTAGTGATTCGTCGTTGCAGCAGAGTTGACCAGATGTTTCGGATCTTGACACAACTTGTTTCTTCCGGTCTTATATTTATTATTTAGAGTGCTAGAATTTGCAATCGGTGAGTCGGTATTTGGTCAATTTCATTGACTCGTAGGGAGTTTTAGTCATCCCCGGGTTTTCTTCGTGAAAGTTGATTTTTTCGTTGCGTCTTTTTTTTTTTTAATGCGCAGGTGCGTACAAATCAGGGCTACCCACTCACCTGTCCCGTTATTGTAGTTTTATGAACCCTCTGGGGAGTGGGGGAGTCTTTATTGTGTACAGTATTTACTGATATTGTTACAGCTGATATCCACCAAATCAGTTTGCGCACATCTCAAGCTTATTCATGAATTATTCGATCATTTTACGTCAAATTAGTTATTAATCTAAAGTATTGTAGCTACTCGATTAGGAAAATTTTTCTATTTCATTCACATTGCTGAATGGGGGAGCAGCACACAGCAGGCGGGTGTGTTGTTTTCTATTGTTAGTGACGGAATGGTAATTACGGCGGCAATATTTTAAATTTAGCCGCAGGATTCAGTCACTTCCATTTATGATAGCCAGAGGTGGAGCCCTTGGTTTTTGATCACCAGCTGTTTTGAGGAGAGCGTGTGTGGAAACTGCAATGGCAAACCCTAACTTTCGATGTTCGAAAGCGGATTTTGTAATTGTACAAAATAAACGATTTTTTTTAAGTTCTAATTCATACCTCATCTCGTAATTAGCACTTACATTACTGTCTAATGTGTTTGGCAACTAACTGTGATGGATACTTCAGATTTCCAGTATTGTTCTACCACTCATACGCCTGAAATCTTCAGTTTAAGAGGAGAATTAGTGGTGGCTGGCCAAAATATTCTCTGCCTATTTGTGTTCATCCTAGTGGAGGTCCTCCTGCTTTCTACCTTCATCAAGTTGTATTAATACAATTATACCTCCGCTCAATAAAGAACAAGGATGAAACACCACTACAGTGAGAGTACAATGAAGATGATATGATAGTCCCAATTATCTGGTGAGTGCACCAAGCTTTATACAACCCCCCTAAATTCGACGATCTGCTACATATACGAGCGTTCTTCGTTCAACACGCTTCTACTAAATATTTACAGAGGAAAAAATGTAGTTAATTGAGAGTACTCCATCAGTTTGATCAAAGTCGTTCATTTTCGAGAAAACTGTTAATTCCATTTCGATTTCATTCACCTAATCATTTTCCTATCTTCCTTACCAATCTTACTAGCAATTGTAGAGAAAAATAGTGGGGATAGGTTGTTTGATAACAATCTGTCAATTAAATGTTAGCAGTGACAATTTTTGGAACTTGTTGGTCTAAAAAAATGAAATCGTTTCGAATTATTGTCGAAAGCGACTCATTCTGAAGATTTTGAATGGAATATCTTCTACTAATCAGCACGTAAATTTTGTTCAGTATAAATATCTGTGAAAATTTGGTGAACGGCTACTAAGCAAAATGGAGGTTTTTTGATAAACGACTCCGAAGGTTTTCATCAAATTCACTGGACATGTTGAACTATCGAATAATTGAAATATTGTTCTGTATAAATGTTCCTCTGATGGTTAGTTGAACGGTGATAACAACCAATCTAGGCCAAAAATGATGTTCTGGTTTATTATCCACTCAGAATAATACACCTGATAATACAAAACAGAATAGTACACTAATTTCCTTTTAACATCTCCCTAATTTAAAATTTGTGTTTTGAGGCATGGGGATTCCAAATTGGCAGTCTAGGTAGGCTGTATTTTTCCTTTAACGTGGTCTAAAGAATCCGTTATATCACACAAAACATCCATTTAGGATCTAGTAGTGCTGCTTACTTGGCAATCCGAAACGACGTAACCCATGCTTGTTATTAATAGCCAAAAAAGAAAGATTTTGGCAGATTTGTAAGTGCATCATGTTTGGTATCGTTTCTCAGGTATTTTTGGATGCTGAGTTGAATAGGATGGGTCTGAGTGGTGTAGGTCTGCGTCCATTGCAAAACAGTGAAATCGCAGTAAATATAGTCAGGCATTTCTATTACTTGAAGGACTTGTGGCTAAATGTAATTTATCCCTGGTCTACGCTCATTTTCCTCCAGTCACTCCAACCATTCGTCACATCTGGCTAATTGCCTAGCGTCGCCTAGAAAATGACAATTTCTTGTTAGTTAAGTCACATTTCGTACCATTTACTAGTACTTATCGATCCTGAATCGAGAGTAGGTAAAGCTGATTGGGACAATTCGAAATTTTCGCAGTAAATACGTCATTAAATTTGATCAAATTGATGACTTGTCCTTTATTTAGCAGGTTATACGCACAAGCCCCAATGACTGTTGATTGGTGTTATACCCCTAAATGTTATGTGAAAATCAGATTTGCCAATCATTATGTTTTTGTGAAAGGCATTGAACGAAGATGCAGTACTCGTACTTTTAGCAGGTTGTGGAAAATAGTGTGTTGATATGTACTACTTTCCGTATTTTTTGGGTTGCAAAAAGGGAAAAGTGTGGTTCCTACCGTAATTTGGGTGTATCCAATATCCCGGAAAATTCAAGAAGGGATAGCCAGAAAATTAAGGCTTCCCACTTAGAGCTTGCTCATAGCTGGTGTATTTGAGCCAATGACTAATCCTCTGGTTGCCTATCGAGGGTTAGTTTACTGGAGGTAAGCTCGGCACTCTGAACTCTTGACAGCTGCTGCTTTCCAGTAGCATTACACCTATTACACCATTGCTACGCCTTCCATTTCTGTGGTAGATAAGCCTTATTTCCCTTCATGCTCTTCACCGTGTAATATGTCTGGTTGGTCCTTGTCTCTTGAATCTTCTCGATACAGACTATCTGGAATGTTAAGTTGTACCAGGTTCATATATTGTTGGTGGAGTGATAAAAACAACAATGAATGCATGTGAGGCTGAGGAATGTTGTGTGATGTTTCGCACCAGTTATTTTTGAAACTCAAGTTTCTAATTGAATTCGAGTGTTCAATGGCTGAAATTATATCGCATACATCTTGCAGGTGTTGAGTAAATTGTTCGGTGGATGAAAATTTCTCTGAACAAGAACCGTACAGAAATGCTTCAGACTGCAAATATGGTAATTCGTCTAAAACAAGCCATGCCTCTGTAGATTAGAGTGGAAGGAGACAATCTGCTGAAATATAGAACATTCAAGCGTAACGTACGAGATAAATAAGTGAGTGTTCTACACGTACCTGAAATTTCTAATCTAGAATGCTGCAGGTTAACATAAGGCAAGATGTTGTTGGGGGGGTTTATTTGAGTAACACCAAAACATCTCAGTGCAAAGCATAAGAAAATGCTAGAGTCGTTTTCCATTGTGCATCCCACGTTTTGGCGTACAATGGTTTTTGAATGTTACATTGGGATATTCGAGAATTATGAGTCACCTCAAGCTAGAAATAACCTCAAAATTCGTGCTAACTTCCTCACATTTGTACATAGTATTCAAAATGTTCCAGTACAACAGAACTACGAGGTAGCAAATATGAATATATTTAATATTACTCCTCTATAATCTTCTTAGCCACCGTACATTGTTTGGAACGAGTTAAACTCTGAAACCCCTCAACATCAATATTGTTAACCCCTTGGTTCATCAAGATTAATCCAGGCTTAAAATTTATTAGCAGTTTGTTGTTGACTGAATTTACTACTATACTTATACATGAAACGAAGGTACAGAACTTGTTCCCAACAATCTGATAAGAGTATGACTTTAGTTCATCACTGAGATAGTGTAGTTTTCTTCTCTTTTCTCTGCAAGTCGTTGATGCAAGCAAATGGACAGCTTCAGCGTTGACGTGAGCACACGTCTGACGTAACTTTGTAACTTACAGATTGAATGCAACATTAATTTATCTAAATTTTCGAAAGATCAGCAGCGAATTTCTTCAGAAACATGTATGGGGGGGGGGGGGGGCTAGAATGAGTATTGCTTTATTGTGCTAGGCCATGGATATGTTAATAAAAATTTTGAGGGTACTGGTTTGAAAAATGTGGGTTGGAAGGGGTTTCAATTTTCTGGAAAGCGTTCAAAATTCCCCTCTGGAGAATTAGTTCGTTCGAAACAGGGACGAAAGATGTAACTGATTCCAGGGGGCTCCTTGATGGAATGGAGCTGCCATCTGGGGAAATTTCAGAGTGCGATTTGATTCTATTCCTTATATCTCGATTACGGCTGGTATTGGAGAAAGTAATAATTATTAAGAAATAGTTCCTGAGTAATTAACATAATTTTGACTATTTGATGCCGAGAGAACGGGCTATTGGTGAACTATGAGGTGTGCATGTTGTTCGCGAGATAGCGACACGCGCTGGAAAAGAGCTTGAAACCGCTTCAGCATAGAAAAACAAAAATCATGGAGCCACGTTATTGAACTTCTGTGAGATTGTGTAGGAGTCACCCGTGGCCACTGACTCACGCGCTGCATTTGTTTCAAAAACATATGTAAACCGCCGCATTTGCTCCTTGTCGAAGAAATTATGAATATTGCGTTCTACCAGATATCCAGAAACAGATTCTATTAGTTGCTAGAAGTGATAAATATCGCATCTTTCAAAATAGATTGAATTAGTAACTAAAATCTACGCAGTGTTCAGTGTGTGACGCATCGCACTAGTCTTCTTAAATTGTCACAGTCTTCTTCAGATCTTTTGTGCCACACTCTCCTGAACAGAAAGTCCTACGAATTTCGTCCTGCCAAAAGTTGTTGCTACACCCGATCAAGATCCCTTTTTTTTACTTTCCTCAACCTAAAGGGCAAGGAATAAAGGTATAGTGATCGTATCAAAAGAGTACGAGTATAGGTACGGGGCTGTAAGCGGTTTGGTGAGATCCATGTTAATAGTTCTAGAATTATAAATTAGGCACTGTTATGAAACGTATGGTAGTTTCATTTCCAGAATGTCTCGGGTTACTTCTAATTATCTTACTACCGCTGGTTTCATGGTATGGGTAACACATTGTACTACCAGATCTTTTGTCATTTGGACCTGTACGTCCGAACATTTTAATCAAAATTGTAAGAGCCGTTCATGAGAAACAAAATATTCGGTGGTTTCATCACTATGATGACTGAATTTCGAGCTGAACCCTTATTTTGTCGTTCCGTGTTGATCTGCAGATTGGATATTATCATTTGATCCGATTTGGTTCAACAGTTTTCCCTCAAAATTCACCACACACGTATACCATCTCTCGAAAGTGTCAGCAGGGGTTTACCCTTATTAGCGGTACTAAGTACATACACGCTGCTGTGCTTAAGGAAGTGTGTATGTATAGCATACATTTCAAAGGACATGAAGCGCGATTTACTGTGGCAAATATTTAATTGATTATACAACGCAGAAAAAAAACAACAAACTACGCAATTCGTTTAAATCTAAAATGTTGCTCTTGTGGGAAAACGTGAAAGTACTTCTTGTACACGTTGCTGAGGTCGCGTCCTCCGTAGTGCCGCTGGTTCCAGGTGTGTTCCATGTTGGGGTCGATTTTCTCTGATGTGATGTTTACTCTCCCAGGCATGAGAGCAAACAGTGTGCCGTTACAGCCCATCCCAACCTGAAAGTATAAGATAAATTAATTAATAAGGCATTCTATTCCCAATTGCATGGCAGATTGTTTGGTGGTATATGTGCTACAAAGGCCTGAAAATTACAAGCCAAAGATCATGAGTGACGTATTTTCGTCAGCCTCCTGAAGTCTATAACCGCTCAGAAGCCCTTGAGGCTGAGATGAAGCATGTTGACAACCCCCCACCCCAACCAGTTAGGCACAGCCAACAGAACCAAAGTTCTCCATATTTGAGTTGGCAGTCCTTCTGAACAAGAAGATCTAGAGATGCTAATCAGCTCTGGCCTGATGAATGGATTCCTTTTGAGCCATTGCATCAGAATTTTTTCCATCTACAATTTTTCTCTGACCTGCTACTCACTCAAGGGATGCCAGGTAGTGTTTTGAGAGGGAGCATTGAGCTCACTAGTCGTCACACTGAGGAGAGGCACCCCTGTGATAGTATACCTTATGGCATTACTGCACTGAGAAGATGGATCACAATCAAAGGAGTTGAGCGACAGAGGACCGTATAAACCTGGGAGAGTCAGGGTTGCCACGGAGAGTTAACAGGTCAATGTTTTCCCATGTACTTTCATTGATTGGGTGCCTACTGTGATGCTGAAAGCACGTGTTCATTGCATACTTCATATTTCCTCACATTTATAGTCTTGATTATTTTGTTGGTTTATTATTCATTCTGAATAATAACCCTATGTTTTCGGTCACGAAAAATTTTTTACAACCCCCCCTCAAAATTTGATACTTTACGTTTCAAGACATGGAGATTCCAAATTTGCAATGTCCGTCCGCTGTCCCCGTCCCCGTCCCCGTCCGCCGTCCGCCGTCCGGGCCGTTTGTGCCTTTAACGTGGTCTAAAAATTCGTTCTTTCGCCCAAAAATCCGATTTGGTATCTAGTTGTGCCCGCCATCTCGGCAATCCGATCGACGAAGCCCGTGGTTGTAATGGGCAAAAACGGTTAAAAAATTAACGAAACGCAGTACAACGCGGGAGCTACAAGCGTTTCGTCGTTTGAATTCCCTCCGCCCGCCCGTCTCATTAAAAAACCAACCGCTCTCGAGGCGAGCGAGTGCGGCCTCCCGCCGCTTCCCTCCCAACGACCGGTCTCTCCCCATTCGCCTTACTCTTCCAATTTCCCCGACGTTTTCGTTTTAATACGATTCAATTTTTTTAGATTCTTTCGTTTCATTCTCATTATGTTTTTTTCATAGATTTTTGGTTAAATTTTGATATTAGTATTTAGCGTGCATGTTTTCATATTAAAATTCAGTTTTTCTAGATACTTTCGTGTTTTTTTTGTTTATTTTAATATTACAATTCAGTTCTTTTCGACCTTTTTTTGGGTTTCATTATGATATTTTTCGATGCTGAATCGGACAGGATGGATCTCGGAGCATTAATGCTAGGTCAAGCTGATTGTCCGAATAATAAACCGTTGTGTAATAATTTGCAGGGTTTTCAAATGAGCATCACAATTTTCCAAACTTCCTAAAAATGATCACCACTTTGAGCAAACCTGTGGGGTGCTTCAAGTTATCTAGCTCCTAAATTTTGTTCTCCACGCATGTTTCCGTAGAAATGCGTTGTATGATGATACACGGCTCGTATATGTAGCAGACCATTGATTTCACAGGAGTGCAGAAACTTGATTGTTGCAACACACCAGATATAGAGAATGTGTGACTATCTTACTCTCTGCCTCAGAGCTATTCTATACCATACTTGCCAAGACATTAACTCGTCAGTCCAGTGCATCATGAAGACTGCTGACATGTCGACCAACTAGATTTTAATGATCCCACTCCATGCCTGCTAGATGGCCAGGAGTGGAACAGTCTGTTAGCCTAATCAAAGGCCATACCCTGTATGTAAATATGCAGTAGGCCAGAATAATCTTCAATGCAGGTGCACCCTATTACATGGACACGACTGCCGCGCTGAATGTAGTTTGTCATTATCAATCAATATGCAACTTACATTCAACCCTGGATGAAAACGAAGCTTATTCTGGAGGACCAAAATAGTTCCTGTCTCCACAAATCGTCCTGGACGTTGCTTGATGCCACGATGTTTTGGTCTGGCGACTCCAGCGCTATTGTTACAGCTCCCTCCAGCTTTCTTAGAGGCAAACCTTTTCCAAGTCACTGAAATCAAAGTATTGCAGCAAATATCAACAATGGAATACGTACAGAAAGAAATTGTGAATGACTGGATGTTTCTAGGACTTCAAAGTGCGAGGATTTGGAGGAATGATCTGAAGATATTAGTCTCACAAATGAGAAAATGGATTTCTTGTGGGGGAGGGGGGATGTGGCTAGTTGATCGTATGTTTGATGACGACTGTTACAGCAGCCATTTTTGAGAAAATTTGAAAAATCATTGAAATGATCAACACATCTGCTTTTCCGAGGTATCGATTGTTGCTGGGAAAAATATGTGGACGTAGATAGCGAAAAGACACTCCGTCAGTTTGGTCAAAGTCCGTTATGTTTCTACTTTGGGTAGGCCGAAAACCTTCAATAAAATAACACGATTTTTGCCCCTATTTTGGTTATCTCCGTTGAATGGACTGTCAGAGGACCGTTTATGCAAACCGATATAGACGTATTGACTATAAGTCACGCCTGTCAGTAAGACAGGGTGAGTTTGATTAAAATTCTTGCAGCCGTTTTCCCGATAAGATCAAAAACATCGCTTCATAGACCTCTATCTCCGTTCTTCGAATTTTCGTTGGCAATCTGACATTCAGCGATATCTTCGAATTAAAAGCATAAAAATGCATTAGTAGAAGATCGTTTGAAAGTTTTATCGAAATCGTTAATCCTGTTATAGAGAGAAATGCTAAAACAAAAACCTCGTTTTTTGGTTTATTTTGCTTCCCGATGAAAATTGCTCATAACCTTATTAGAGCCCGAGAAACGAAACGAATAAAGAATCAGTTCAATCGTTCTGCAAGCCTAACGACACGCCGCCCAAAAGACTGTCTGACAAAAATATTCAACTTCCCAATTTTTTGCTCATCAGATATTTAGGTTGTGACAATTGAGTAAAAAATTCAATCTAAAACATTATTCGAATAGTAGCTCGTCCAAATTTTGGGTTAATTTATTGTAACGCTCTTCGTACAGCAAGGAGAAATTCTTCACTTTGCCCCCCTCCCCCCTCTCTAAGTTAACAACATTCCGAAAACGCCAATTTAAAAGGAATTCACATCCCTTCCGTAAGTCTAACATTTACAATGTGTGAGGACCAAAGCGAGGTGGCTTTTCGAATAGCAAAATTTAATCCCCATTCAAAAATTCCCATGACTATGGAACTTACTGCCGCCGAGCAAAGTTGACAATTTCTCGTAGGATGGTATCAGCCATTTGCTCGATGTGACGTTCATTTCGTTCCAATCGAAGTGCGTTAAATAAATAATAATAAATCCGCTGAAAATCTGACGAAATTTAAGAATAAATTTTGTTTTGAGTCGAAGGGCACGTTTTATCACATGATAAAACCTTATCAGAAGGAGTTGATAACATTGGAAGGACCGAGCTGCTCGAGGCAGTAGCGCTTCACCCGGAGCATTTTAGAAACTATAGCGACACGAGTTCCATTAAAGTGCATAGTAATTAACGAACCCTTTCAGTATGTCGTTAACTGCTGATCTCCACAATCTTGAAAGTAATTTTACGCTTGAGTTTTAGAAATATTTTGTGAACAATTCAGCCACCGTTATCAGGATAGAAATTTTTTTATATGCCAAACCTGTTTTGTGCCACATTTTATTACATTTGTATATTTATGGCATATTGCAACAAATAATCACAATATATGCCAGTTCTCTGAGTGCAAGCCGCTAAAAATAATAAAAAACGAACTACAAATTAAAGCAAATGGCATGCCTAAGATACAGACAATAAAATAAGGCGCATTTAAACAGAACGCTGGTAAATTTTGATATAAGAATGAAATAAACACCATACCACACTACAAAACTGTAGAGTGAAGCGAGAAGAGGATTGAGTATACCGTATTGACAATATTTTAGTTTTGTTTTTGTGTTTTGTCCCTTCCTTATTTCAAACTTGACACAGAATAAAATAAGTTTCTCTTCGATTAAAATATAATCGAGTTACTGATAATTGAAATATTCCATATTCTTTACCGTTACTTGTTCATATAATTCATCCGTAGCTGTTCTACCTAGTTCAATAAATTTATTCATTCGTTTATTCACTTTATAATATTTTTCAACCATCCGCAGGCATATCCAGAATATCGTTAATTTTTCAATGTTGCAGATAAGAAACAACATCTCATTTATTGTAAAAGCCGTTTGCTCATTCTAAACCTTGCTAATCATAATGGTTTACATGATGAGAAATATGGCAATTTACAGGCTTACATTCAACTCAATCATCTGATTATAATTTAGTTTTTTATCTGTTATAATTTGCTAAACTGTAAACTAGTTATGTAATTAAATATTTATCATTTGAGTACTCCGCCACCCGCTTCACTTTGAAGGTGGTTGGAGGAATAATCTTAAGATATGAGTCTCATAAAAGAGGTAGATGAATGGGGGGGGTCGTAGTTAGTTGATCGCTAGTTAGTTGAAAGTACCCTTCCTGTGTGATTGATCAAGACCATTGCAGCAGTTTTTGAGAAAATTTGAAAAACGATCAAAATGTTCTCCGACAACTCTGATTTTCCGATGTGTCATCTCCGTTCAACTGATAGTTACAGAGATTGTTGCGGGGTATAAAATGTGGGAGTAGATCGCGTGAAGACACTCCCAGGTTGGTCAAAACCCGTTATGTGTTTACTGTGGAAATGTCAAACCGTTAAAAAATAACGCGATGTTCGCCCTATTTTGGCGGCAGAATGTTTAAAAATAAACAGTTGTTACTTCTCTTGGTTCTACAAAGTAGAAAGGAGAGCCATGAAACCAGATGAAAAAAAAGTAGTCAAATCTTTGCGTTTCATACCTTACTGAGTCTGAATGACATTATTTGAGAAACTGGTCTGCGTTTGTGTGGACGGGTCTTCGTATGGCGGGGTCGGAAGCACGTGGAGTGTAGGCAGGTAACATCTGGGTTGCAGCAGTGACCGTGTAAGTACGAGCAGCACAATAAATTTCGGAACTGTAAGTAATACCTCTTTCTACCACCGTTAAGCGGTGTTTTACTAAATTTTAATGAATTGAGTGAATAATAAATTGAATTAGTAGCAAAAGTCCACCAGCGAATTTATGTATAGCTAAAGAAAGTTGTGTGATGCGGCGCACTCCATATTTTTTGGTTTTTTCCTTCTCGTCGTCCGATGTCAACTAAGACCAGGTTCAATTTTAAAAATAAATTCACTAGCTCCTTGAATAGGGATACACCAATCGCAAATTTCTTTATAAACAGATCGTATCGATATTTATTGTTGTCTGATGACCTGAACTTATCGCGTGTAGCTCTTAGTTATCAATACATCCAGCGGCCATTCACCTATTTCCTCACTATTTTCATTCCTTGCCTCGGCTGGCTGTGAGAATGAGTTTAAACTCATGTTCATATTGAAGCAATTAGTTATTTTAAGTAACTGTCCCAAAATGTTCTTATATTAAAACAAAGTTTAAAGTTAGCCATACATAATCAGTTACCATAATCAAAGAGCCAGTTATAAATGGTTGGCTGCACGAGGTAATCTAGAAAGTGTTCGTTCATAAATGCATTTCTACGCATACATGTTTCTTTAAGTGAGCGGCTTGTCATGTTCCTTTCCGGAGCTACCTGATAGTTTCGTGTTCCTTTGTTTGAATCCATTGTCGCACTTCGACTTGTCTTCCATTCAGTTGAGTTCGGTTTGTACTTCAAAATGGGAATTCTAACTGCATTCCTGTCGAAAGGGAATTGGTTTTTGCTTTAGATCCAATTTGCGCTAGAATTTGAATCTTTTTATCTATCGGAGTCGATGGACCTCGCAGTTTGGGATTCACTGGCATCTCTTATGAAAGTGACACTTCAAGTGTTGTTGACTAAGACGAAAACATTTCTGAAAACTCAAATCCAACGCTTCGATCAGACCTCTTAATTGGAATGAACGACAAAGGGTAAGAGATCTACACAGGTTTCACATTGGCTCAGACTGTCTGCTCTAATACCTGAGAGAGACAATGCTCACTACCTCAAGACTAACCCGATTTCATCAAAGCAATTTTGTATTTTATGTTTCATATACCTCACAATGGGGTAATGGTATCTGCCAAGTTTATGGGCCATCGAATGTGAGTGCCTCAGGAACTTTCCTACACACTCCTGATTTTTAATACGCTTTGCTCCATAGTTATGTGCACTTTTTAGTATATCCAGCTCCGTACTTAGACTGCGCCTTTCTCATTTTTAGAAAAATTATTTCCCTCTTCAGGGGCCCTTCTTCTTCGCGTTGAGATCGCCTTTCTCACTGCGTTCGTCTCTTCTCGTTCTCTTTTCCAATCATGCTTGCTCTTCATCCCCACATCTCCCTGCTTGGCCATGTTCTAATCGCAGAATTTGAGCATAATCCTCTACATCCAGAAAGTTCTTTCTCGGAGTTCCTTCTCAAATTATCCTTTTCTACCAAATCGAGTAGTCCTTCTACTAAACTCGATCAAAACACTAATTTTTACTTTCCGCTACCCGAAGGGGAGGAAAGTATAGTAATCGGCTCAAAAAAAATTTGGGTTTTCTTCAGATCTTTACGTTTCAGACCCTACTGAGTCTAAAAAACCTAATTTCGGTGCGTGGTCCGTGTGTGTGTGTGTGCGCGTACGTGCGTGTGCGTGTGTGTGTGTGTGTCTGTAGTTCGATTTGCGGGAGAACGGCTGATCCGATTGAGCTGGTTCTTTTTTTGTTTTGTTCGTTATTTTTTGTAGACACCAAAATAAGGTTATGGACGATTTCGGCCGATGGGAAGGGGGGGGGACGAAAATGTACCAAAAACTAGGGTTTTTCGCATTTTTTCCGAAAACGGCTCTAACGATTTTGATTAAACTTTCAAATTATCTTCTCCTAATCAATACCTAACTTTTCTTCTCTATACATATCTCCATGAAAATAAGGTAAACGGAGATATGGGCCCCTGAAGCAGAAATAGGTTTTTTACGCTTTTTGGCATAACGGCTTCAGTGATTTTCACCAAACTCACAGGATGTTTTCAAATAGTTAATACCTACATATTCTTTTCAATAAATGTTCCTGTGACGGTCCATTGAACAGAGATAAAAATCAAAATGTGTCGAAAATAACGTTTTTTCTAACATTTCCGTAAATTCCAGGGTAACTTTTTCACCAGATGTGATAAATCCTAATGGAGTGTCTTTTAGTCACCCATACCAGCATTTCGTTCTCTATAATTATTTCTGTATATATATGTTGAACGGAGATATAAGCCAAGTTAACTCAGAAAAGGAGATTTGTCGAATATTAATTTATCGGTATTCCAATTTTCTCAAAAACGGCTCTAACGATTTCGATCAAACTTTCGGAGTACTCTCAGCTAACTAGTCCCTACATTTTGTTCTCCATAAATGTTCCTGTAAAAATGCGTTGAACGAAGATATAGCGCCCGCCTATGTAGGTGGTGTTCGAACTTAAAGGGGTGGCGGAATGTTGTGTGTTGCTACGCACCAGATATTTTTTTCTCCAAAACGACTCTAATGATGTTGATCAAATTTCTTGTATAGACAACTCCAAATAACACGACAATACCGTACAATTTTCATTTGAGGGAGGGAGAATGACAAGAGCGGCACAATAAGCTAGCGCCCTCAATTTCCGTCAAATGTTAGTAGCATCCTCAGAAAAGCATCCACTTAAGTATTTATACGATGAGCGTTTAACAACGATCTTAAGATATATTGCAGCTACACCAGAAATTCAAGAGTTTTACCCCCCCGCCGTTTCACTTGCTCCATTTCAGTTTTTACTCGATAACTCTGGAAAACTGATTATTATCTTTTTTGAAAAAATCGTGTTTGTTTATTTATTTTTTATTCAGTAGGTCTCTGAATCCCTGGCGTATAGAACGAAGAAAACTGTTTTTGCATGATAGCTATACTTTTCTTATAATCTGGGCAGCGGAACATTAAAAGACGGATGTCTACTGCTCCGCTCCTGATATTTCTAGTTTGACACCAGCGGTTATTTTGTCCACCTGGTTAATGTTACGTTCGACCTACTACTTTTAAACCTTAAAGTCACTTTTCAACGTTTGAATAAAGTTCGTGGTTCTCATTACAGTTAGTTTCGCTCACAGAGATACTAAAGGACTAGTTGCCTGCGTTAGGTCGTAAGGAAGCGCTTCCTACGCGATTAAACCGAAGTAACTGAGCTCACTATCGCCAGACAGTCATTACCTGCGCGATAACCTGAGGATAACTGTCGCAACCTTCTGCAAACATTTGTCCCCCCTCCCTCTCCACACGGAAGGATAAAATATCTTGCCGTGGGATTTTGGAAGAAGAAGGACGCCTTTTTTAATTTCTCTCTCCCCACCTTCTCTCTAAACGTTTTGCCGCCGGGAACGTAATCGTCGAGAGCCGCAATAAACGGTCCCGCGTCAGCCGGTGGCACATAACGTCAGATAAAACCAGAGATAAAATAGTCAGGTGCGCTGTGAACGTTTTTTTCCTGACATTCCGCTATTAAACGGCGAGTTGACGAACTCGCGAAATACGCAAATATGACCTTGTCGCTCATAGATCTTGATCCGGAAATTGCCCGTATAACCCTGGCGCTGCAGGTGCTGATCTACTGCATGCAGCGTACTATGGCGGGGTGGAGGGGGGGCTGCTGAAGGACCAGGTGGAAGAAGAACATTTATTCCGTTTACCGTCCTGTAAATTACGTGTGCGCACGTCTTTCCGCACTTCAGTTACATTTAAATTTACATGAACCACTGAGTTGTCTCAGGAGAAAGACTGAGGCCTGACATCGCCACCGTTGGTCCGGACCAGTCTGCAGTGATCTAGGATGTCCAGGTGGTATCTGGCCGCCGGGCTCTTGCGCTTACTTGGCGAGCATATGACTGGAAGGATCTTAGTACGGCAGTGTCAGAAGGTCGTGGAATGGAGCAGGTAACGTCAGGGTTGCAGCGTCGACCATGTCCTGGCGCAGTACGTGTTGCCGAGGAGATGCGTCGGCTGGGTTCTACGAGTTATCAGCCCCGTATGTTCCTCTGTTGCTTGGGGTGAATTTGACCTGGTGTTCGTTTTATGGAGGAACTTCCACTCATCATGCTGTCCATTCACCTGTCAATCCTTCTATCCCTATCCCTTTTGTCGTTTTGTTCGTGGTTATTATAAGCGGTACCATCTATGGGAAGAGTCGGTGGGGTGGGATGTACCAAAAACTAGGCTTTGTCAAATTTTTCTCGAAAACACCTCTAACGATTGTGATTAAACATTCAAATTATCTCTTATTAATCTTTTCTTCTTCATAAATATCTAATATATCTCTGTGAAAATTCGGTTAATGGAGACATAGGCACGTGAAGGGAACTGGTTTTTACTTTCCGCTACCCGAAGGGAAGGAAAGTATAGTAATCGGCCCAAAAAAAAAAGTTGGGTTTTCTTCAGATCTTTACGTTTCAGACCCTTCTGAGTCTAAAAAACCTAATTTCGGAGAGAGGTCCGTGTGTATGTCTGTGTGTATGTCTGTGTGTGTGTGTGTCTGTAGTTCGATTTGCGGGAGAACGGCTGATCCGATTGAGCTGGTTCTTTTTTGTTTTGTTCGTTATTTTTTTGCAGACACCAAAATAAGGTTATGGACGATTTCGGCCAGTGGGAAGGGGTGGGGGACGAAAATGTACCAAAAACTAGGGTTTTTCGCATTTTTCTCGAAAAGCAGCTCTAACGATTTTGATCAAACTTTCAAATTATCTTCTCCTAATCAATACCTAACTTTTCTTCTCTATACATATCTCCATGAAAATACGGTGAACGGAGATATGGGCCCTTAAGCAAAAAATATGTTTTTACGCTTTTTGGCAAAACGGCTTCAGCGATTTTCACCAAACTCACAGGATGTTTTCAAATAGTTGATACCTACATATTCTTCTCAATAAATGTTCCTGTGACGGTCCATTGAACAGAGATAAAAAGCAAAATGTGTCGAAAATAACGTTTTTTCTAACATTTCCGTAAATTCCAGGGTAACTTTTTCACCAGATGTGATATATCCTAATGAAGTATCTTCTAGTCACCCATACCAACATTTCGTTCTCTATAATTATTTCTGTATATATATGTTGAACAGAGATATAAGCCAAGTTAACTCAGAAAAGGAGATTTGTCGAATATTAATTTATCGGTATTCCAATTTTCTGAAAAACGGCTCTAACGATTTCGATCAAACTTTCGGAGTACTCTCAGCTAACTAGTCCCTGCATTATGTTCTCCATAAATGTTCCTGTAAAAATGCGTTGAACGAAGATATAGCGCCCGCCTATGTAGCTGGTGTTCGAGCTTAAAGGGGTGGCGGAAAGTAGTGTGTTGCTACGCACCAGATATTTTTCACTGAACTCAAACTCGCTGGTTGTTTTGAACTAGCTGGTTGTTTTGAACTAGCTAATACCTATGTACTGTTCTTGAAAATTCGCGTTTTTACTTTTATGTCATTGGTTTCTCTTTAGACCTTTACGTTTCTGAGTCCGAAAAACACTATTTGAAAATATCTGGTGCGTAGCAACACACAACTTTCCGCCACCCCTTTAAAATCGAACACCACCTTCACATGTGGGCGCTATATCTTCGTTCAACGCATTTTTACAGGAACATTTATGTAGAACAAAATGTAGGGACTAGTTAGCTGAAAGTACTCCGAAAGTTTGATCGAAATCGTTAGAGCCGTTTTTGAGAAAATTGGAATACCGATAAATTAATATTCGACAAATCTCCTTTTCTGAGTTAACTTGGCTTATATCTCCGTTCAACATATATATACAGAAATAATTATGGAGAACGAAATGTTGGTATGGGTGACTAGAAGACACTCCATTAGGATTTATCACACCTGGTAAAGAAGTTACCCTGGAATTTACGGAAATGTTAGAAAAAACGTTATTTTCGACACATTTTGATTTTTATCTCTGTTCAATGGACCGTCACAGGAACATTTATTGAGAAGAATATGTAGGTATCAACTATTTGAACACATCCTGTGAGTTTGGTGGAAATCGCTGAAGCCGTTTTGCCAAAAAGCGTAAAAAACCTATTTTTGCTTCAGGGCCCCATATCTCCGTTCGCCGTATTTTCATGGAGATATGTATGGAGAGGAAAAGTTAGGTATTGATTAGTAGAAGATAATTTGAAAGTTTAATCAAAATCGTTAGAGCCGGTACATTTTCGTCCCCCCCCCTTCCCATCGGCCGAAATCGTCCATAACCTTATTTTGGTGTCTACAAAAAATACGAAACAAAACAAAAAAAGAACCAGCGCAATCGGATAAGCCGTTCTCCCGCAAATCGAACTACAGACATACACACATACACACACACACACACACACACACGGACCACGCGCCGAAATTAGGTTTTTTAGACTCAGTAGGGTCTGAAACGTAAAGATCTGAAGAAAACCCAATTTTTTTTTTTGACCCGATTACTATACTTTCCTTCCCTTCGGGTAGGGGAAAGTAAAAATGGTCTGTGTCTATGAACTCGATTGAGAGAAAGGCTGAACCAATACAGCACAAACTTAATGTCTAGTCCACAGGTCACCATGAGAAACCAAAATAAGAGCATCGGCCTATTGTTAGCTACAGGTGGTCAAAACATCACAAGATCTTTTCTCAAAAAACGGCCAGAACGATTTTGATTTAATTTCTTGTATAGACAGTTCCAAATGACAAACAATTACTGAACACCGAAAATCGATTTTAACGCCGCTTTTGGTTTATCATTCATTGTTCACCCTATGTTTTCGGTCAGGAAAATTTGATACTTTACGTTTCAAATTATCGGGAGTCTAAATCTGCAATGTCCGTCCGCAGTCTAAAAAGTCCGTTCTTCGCACTGAAATCCCATTTGATATCTAGTTGTGCCCGTCTGCTCGGCAATCCGATCGGAAGAAGCCCATGGTTGTTATGGGGCAGAAAACTGTTTAAAAATATCTGGTGCGTAGCAAAACACAACTTTCCACCACCCCCGTAAGTTCGAACACCAGCTACATGTGCGGGTGCTATATCTTCGTCCAACGCATTTTTACAGGAACATTTATAGAGAACAAAATGTAGGGACTAGTAAGCTGAGAGTACTCCGTAAGTTTGATCAAAATCGTTAGAGCCGTTTTTGACAAAATTGGAATATCGATAAATTAATATTCGACAAATCTCCTTTTCTGAGTTAACTTGGCTTATATCTCCGTTCAACATATATAACCAGAAATAATTATACAGAACGAAATGTTGGTATGGGTGACTAGAAGACGCCCCATTAGAATTTATCACATCTGGTGAAGAAGTTACCCTGGAATTCACGGAAATGTTCAAAAAAATGTTATTTTTGATACATTTTGATTTTTATCTCTGTTCAATGGACTGTCAGTGGAACATTTATTGAGAACATCTGTATGGAAGAGGAGATATGTATAGAAAAGAAAAGTTAGGTATTGTTCAGTATAAGATAATTTGAAAGTTTAATCAAAATAGTTAAAGCCGTTTTCGAAAAAAATGCGAAAAACCTTAGTTTTTGGTACTTTTTCGTCCCCCCACCTCCCTTCCCACCGGCCGAAATCGTCCATAACCTTATTTTGGTGTCTAACAAACAAAACAAAAAAGAACCAGCTCAATCGGATCAGCCGTTCTCCCGCAAATCGAACTACAGACAAATACACATACACACACACACACGGACCACGCGCCGAAATTAGATGTTTTAGACTCAGTAGGCCTCAAAACGTAAAGATCTGAAGAAAACCCAAATTTTTTTTGACCCGATTACTATACTTTCCTCCCCTTCCGGTAACGGAAAGTAAAAATTAATAAAAACTCCATTTTGGCTGTTTTGTCGGAAATACGCTGTGTTCGGGGTCGTTTTCTAGGTATTTTTAGATGCTGGATCGAATGGAACAATTCCTAGAGGTCTACGATGCGTCAATAGTGAAACCACAGTGAGCCAAAGTCTACTAATTGATAGAATTCACGGGACAATAACTACTGCGAAACTAATCGTTTCGTCGTTTGTATTCCCTCTCTCTTGTCCCAAAACTACCCGCCCGCTTGACTCGCCACGTTGTGCCAATTGCCTACAGGCGCTTACAGTCGTTCCGTTGTAGTCAGGTCATGTTTCGTGTGGTTTCCTGATGTTTTTCGATGCTGAATCGAATGGGATGGGTCTCGGAGCTGTTAGACTCCGTTCAGCTGTTCAGACAGAATAATAAACCTAAACCATTGTGTAATACATTGCCGTTTTTTCTTCATAAACTCCGTTCAGAAAAATTGAGGTGGAAATCCAATGAAGTACCTATACGACGAGTCTTAGATAACGCTCATATGATATATGGGGGCTGCTCCAGAAATTCTGGAATTTCAACCCAATAGTTTTTTACCCAATAACTGATAAAGCGATTGCCGCGAGCAGAATAATGGTCAGGGCATGAGTAGGAGCAAAATAAAGTCCGAAATTCTAAACGCTACGCCTGTTTACCACCGCGAAATGATGTACCAACTTCAAATGAACTTGAGTGAAAAATAAGTTGAATTAGTTCGCGAAAACCACTGAATTTACGTAGAGCTAAGGAAATGATGCGTCGCACTTGGCTTTTTAAAATGTTTTCCAGAATAACTGCTCGACTGAATCTTTATACAACCTATACCCAAATTTTGCAACATAACTACCTAACCGGTATCTGTCCATGGAATGGAGATATATGCCGTGGCAGCTAGGAAAACGAGATTTGCTGACCATTAAATTATTCTTAATTATTGTTGTTCCGGTTTTGTAGGATATGGCTGTATCGATTTTGACTTACGGGATGCTCTTAACTAACTTGAACCTACAGTTTGTTCTTCATAAATGTTCCCGTTGAACGAAAATACAGAGCCCTTTTAAATAAGTGGATCGTTGTATGTAGGGGGTTGCTGTGAAGCGTTGCTTTGGACTAGATATTTTCCTGATGTTCACAAGCCAATTTTCCAACGTTCACCCCTCTGCCTCACGAAGACGCCTTATGTTTGCTACAACAGAATGAGTCAGCGCTAGGCGTTGCACATTTCCAATTAAGCGGCTGGTGGCAATCAGGAGAAGTTTCCGACGTTTGTGATAAAACGGAGGAGGGGCGGTTGGATCCAATGTCCTGCCCTGCTCTGCCGATGCTGCGTCGTATCTCAAGAGCATCCGCAGAACCGGGAAACTCCTTCCTCGTCGCTCAATCCGTCTCTTTCCACTTCCCCGTCAATTCCTTATCTCGCCTTAAAACTTATTCCACCCGCAGGGAAGTCGCAACGTTTCGTGATCTAATCAAAGAATCCCCCGAAGGGCGCGAGAGCGAATGGAGGGTCTTCGGCCTTTTCTCTTCCTCACGCGCTCACCCCATCGACAACTCGACTAAAAACAAACCTCTTTCCCTCGCGCACAATCGAGTTTCCTCAACTTCGTGCACTCGCGAACTGAACTTCGTGTCTTCGGACGAACCTTTCGTTTCAAAACTTCGGCAATCAAGTTCCGTCGTGTCACCTGACAACCCACGAAGGGAACCGCCTACTACCTCGTTTCGAGTTCTTGAAAAGCCCAACAACGTGCCTGAATGGCGCCTATCAACTTCTACGCGCTCCAGCTGAAAGATCCCTGAATTACTTTTTCACTTGACTACATTTTTTATATTGACCCTTCTTCACTGTTCCATAATTAAACATTATTGGATGCAAAAGAGGGAGACATGAACAACTTCGTGCAAGAAAAGTTGACGAATGAGATGAGTGAGATAAAGGCTTGTGTTGTTACACTTGAGAACAGGGTAGAAGTAGAGAAAAGTGTAGAGACAGTTTATGTAACTGCGGCCGGGGGGTCTCTGGAAAGGTGCAAGTTGCAGCGAATGTTTTTGTACCACTGACAAGGAAATTCCCGTAGAAATCAAATAATGATAGGAAAAATTATGATACAATAAATCCCCCACCCCTCCCAGCCATCGAAATTGGACCGTGAAGTGTCAAGGCGTGGGAATTCCAAATTTTCAATGTCTGTCCGCCATCCGGGCCCTTTAACATGATCTTAAAACAAAAAATGCCATTTCGTTCAAAATTCCATTTGAGCCCTTGTAGTGCCCAACCCTATCAGACAAAACCAGTGGTTGTTAGGCGCATAAAATGGTGTAAAAAAAATTAGTCAAAAATGAAATTTTAGCGGTTTTATTGAAATCACGGCGTGTTTCGTATTTTATTCAAGGTATTTTACGATGAGTCTAAAAATACCAGAGGGTCTCAGAGGAGTAAGGCTTCGTCTCGATGGAAAAACGGCGAAATTCTACAACTTGCAGTAACTTCCGAGACAATACAGCGAAAGTTATGGTTTCTCTCCAGAAAGCGCTCATTCCCCGTTCTGCCTCCCATCTCACTGCAACCACCCCTCAGTTCGACTCGTCGCATCTTTCCAATTGCCTAGCCTCGCCTGTAGAAAATAACGATTTTAGTTGTTCCATTGTAGTGGGCATGTATATTATCGTTTACAAGTATTTCTCGATGCTGAATAGAATGGGATCGGTTCCAGAGACGTGAGACTGCATCAAGCTGGATAACTATGGAGTTATCAGAAATGGTCTGTGTGTGCCTGTGAACGCGGTTGAAAGAACACGGCTGAACCAAATCAACTCAAACTTGATATCTAGCCCGCAGAATACCGTAGGACGCCAATATAAGGGTATGAGCTAATACGCTTGAAAGTAACTGCAATTACCACAGTATTTAAACACTAAATTGTTTTTCTCAAAAACGGCTCTAACCATTTAGATAAGATTTTTTGTGTAGACAGCTGCTAATGGGGCGATGGTACCATACAGTTTCCATTGGCGGGAAAATGACGAGAGCAGCACAATAAAATACGAAATATTTTGACGAAAATTGATGTTAGCGCCGTTTTTACTTTCCGCTACCCCAAAGGGAAAGGAAAGTATAGTAATCGTGTCAAACAAAAATTTGGGTTTTCTTCAGATCATTACATTTTGAGGCCTACTGAGTCCATCAAACCTAATTTCGGTACGTGGTCCGTGTGTGTGTCTGTAGTTCGACTTGCGGGAGAACGGCTGAACCAATTGAGCTGGTTCTTTTTTTATTTGTTTGTTATGTTTTGTAGACACCAAAATAAGATTATGGGCGATTTCGGTCGATGTGAAGGGGGGGGGGACAAAAATGTACCAAAACTAGGGTTTTTCGCATTTTTCTCAAAAACGGCTCAAACGATTTTGATTAAACTCTCAAATTATTTTCTACTAATCAATACCTAACTTTCTCAATACCTAACCTCTTCTTTTTCTCCATACATATCTCCATGAAAATACGGTAAACGGAGATATAGGCGTGTGAAGCTATGAAAAAAATAGGTTTTTTTACGCTTTTTGGCAAAACGGCTTCAACGATGTTCACCAAACTCTCAGAATGTTTTTGAATGGTTAATACCTAGATGTTCTCAATAAATGTTCCTCTGACAATCCATTGAACAGAGATGAAAATCAAAATGTGTCGAAAATAACGTTTTTTCGAACATTTCCGTAAATTCCAGGGTAACTTCTTCACCAGATGTGATAAATCTTATAGAGTGCCTTCTAGCATTCTAAACCCACATTTTGTTCCACGTAACTATCTCTGTATTCGTCTTTTGAACGGAGATATAAGCCAAAGTTAACTCAGAAAAGGATATTTGTCGAATATAAATTAATCGGTATTCCAATTTTCTCAAAAATGGCTAGGACGATTTCGATCAAACTTACGAATGACTCTCAACTAACTAGCCCCTACATTGTGTTCTCTATAAATGTTCCTGTAGAAATGCTTTGAAGGAAGATATAGCACCCGCATATGTAGCTGGTGTTCGAACTTGAAGGGATGGCGGAAAGTTGTGTGTTGCTACGCACCGTTCGTTTCCTTATAAACTCCGCTCCAATGTTACTAGAATATTCAGACAAAATCAGATGGTACACTAATCAAGTATCTATATGATCAGAATGTGATAACGCTCATAACATATAAAGAAGCTAGTCCAGAAATTCCAGGATTTCAACCACCACCGTTTCATTTACCACTATTTCTCACAATTTTTACCAGATTATTCCAAATGATGTACGGAATCCTCCTCACAAAAATCACGTAGTCTTTTAAATCGCCATTAGCCTCGCTCCTGTTGTCATGTTGTTGTAAACAGAATGAAAAACAGTTTTGATTAGTTTGTAGTCAGGAGAATCTCTAAACGCACGTGAGGCCAAGGAAAGTTGTGTGGTGCGCCGCACCAGATATCTTGAAATATCGATAGCTCCGTGGTATCAAGTTCAAATGATCGCCAAATGCGAGTTTTCGCAATTTGATCGCAGTTGCCCTGGCACTTCCCTCAAACTTCTAATAGGCCAATATCAAGGAGCGACGTCCTGTCAACCAGGAACTCCTGTTTAAGGAGACTTGGCGCCGAAATCTTTCGTTTCCCTCCCTAAAATTGTGTGAACTCATTTTGGAGTCAAAAGCAGTTGAATGCTGAGAATCCTCTCACGGGAGCGTTCTCCAGAGATCAGCGGACTAGACCGAGGGAACCGTGAAAAGCAGGTGCTCCACTTATCTCGCGTTTGAGCGAATCCTTCGGCGTTCGGAAGGTTTTCCACGAGCGAGTGAGCGGGTAATCAATTCAGCAGTTTGTGTAGTCAGCGACAGGTGATCTCTGAGCTCTTACTTTCCTTTAAGCTCCTTTTAGCTCTCGTTAATAAAAAGAAAAATTATGTAGTTGGCTGAGCAAACAGTCACCAGGAGCACAAAAACAGGATAAATCTGAGGTTTTCCTTCTAGTGATTTCGACCATCTTAGGTGATGATTTCTTCTGTAGAGAATATAGCTTCTGAAGGGTTTTTGCAATGTGGTCCCTGCCTTGATGGACACAATGAGCTCCATGAACAATTTCTTTTCTCTAGTCCTATTAGGCCAGTCCCGATGTTTCACTAAACCTGAAGAACTTCATATATCTCCTCTAAAAATCTTCTTTGTTGTATACCCTTCGAGAGGTGGTACCAAAGAACAACAAACGCTCTGTACTAAGGCTCTGGTACTGGACTATGGCAGGGAGCCTCTCCATCTATACCCCACCACCTACAAGGGGTGTCCCTTATATCCATTAGCCTCGTGATGATCCCCACTACTTTTCTTGTCGTCGTGAGAAGCTTCCTTGTTTATCTCATGTGATGGTCTTCGAATAACGCATTTCGAGTGCTTCACTGCCCCTGAGTTCCAACAGTATCCTGTGATATTCTCTCACTCTCTTTTTGACTCGGGACCCAAAAGCCCATAGTATTTAAATAGAACGTTAAGTTACATATTAAAAGTTCATATGAGCTGAGTGAAAGTAGATTATGCTTATTAGCAGCTAGAATGAACGTAGGAATGAGGAAAGCTGTCTGAAGCATCGCATCGTACTTTTTCTTCATTTGGTCACTTCCTTCGATGTTGTCTGGATACTACACGCACAAATTATTAAAACTGGGCATATGCCGTTAAATATATAAGTAAATAGACAATGGTTCGTTAATGGTTGGTTGCTCACGGTCGATGGTAAAGGGGGTGGAAAGATGAGCTGGTAGCACATAAATTCACAGAAAAAGGGGAGTGTGCTGGAGAGCGAGGCAGCGCTCATTAATGAGTAGTTGTACGGCAGGACGACTTGAGATCGATAGGACGGAGAGCGTTACAACCCCCGAGGGGCCGGTTGCCCAAATGATGACGGGCACGTGTCCTGCCCACGTGTGCAGTATCGGAGGTTTCCTGCATGAAAAAGAGAACTGAAAAGAGCATGGTGGGAGGGAGAAATAATATAAAGTGCCGTAGGAACGCTGTTCGAGGGAGAGTTGCGGACTTGAGTCACTTTCCTGTTCCCGCTTTCGGAAAAACCCCCGCGGGGGCGACCCTTCTCGTCCGGAGTCACGTTCGCTCCATTGCTGCTCTCCAGCTCTGAACTGGATGCTGGCGTCGCTCTTCATCCGTCCTGAAGTTCTCCAGAACCCAAACCCCTCTTTCCACGGCTCGATGAATCGATGGTTTTAATCAGAGCCGCCCGCAGGACACTTCCTCCGTCTGAGGGGCTCGATGCCGATTTTCAAATGACTCAATAAGCGCCCCCCCCCCCACCCGTCCGTCCCTGTAAGTTTCCTGCAGGGAAGGTTACTTCCCACGGTGTTCAGTTACCAGCTCCGCTCACGTCCGCGCCATAGTTCAACAATGCGCTCCTAATTGTGCCCGGCGTCAACGGGCCGCTGTCTCCGGCACGGCGAAACGCGCCGACGAGTGACACATCCAATTCTCAGCCCAGGGGTTTAGATATGAAAAGCATCTGGTGCAGAGCAACACACAGCTTTCTTTTCCCACTAACTCAGCAACGACCGCGGGTATATTATAGGCGGGGTTGTGACAAGGGTGGTAGGAAACCTCCCCACCATTCCACAGGATTGGGGTATAAAGATGCCAAATGCCAAAATCAATTTCCCAACTTATGCGATCGACAAATAGGTTCCCACTCTTTATAGTTAATTCAGGCGATATTATGATGGGTGGGGGGGGGGAAGGCTTACAGTTAGTAGAACTTACCTCAACGTTCTCTACAGCGACTGGTAGTGATGATAGTTCCGGAATTAATTGAATTCAACCTTGAATAACTAGCGTATTGGTAATTTTTACTTTCCCCTACCCAAAGGGAAAGGAAAGTATAGAAATCGTGTAAAAAAAATTGGGTTTTCTTCAGATCTTTACGTTTTGAGGCCTACTGAGTCTAAAATACCTAATTTCGGCGCGTGGTCCGTGTGTGTGTGTGTCTGTAGTTCGACTTGCAGGAGAACGGCTGAACCAATTGAGCTGGTTCTTTTTTTTTTGTTTGGTTCGTTATTTTTTGAAGACTCCAAAATAAGGTTATGGGCGATTTCGGTCTATGGGAAGGGAGGAAGGGACGAAAATGTACCAAAAACTAGTAAACGGCTTCAACGATTTTCACCAAACTCTCAGAATGTTTTAAAATAGTTAATACCTAGATATTGTTCTCGACAAATGTTCCTCTGACAATCCATTGAGCAGAGATAAACATGAAAATGTATGGAAAATAACGTTTTTTCGAACATTTCCGTAAATTCCAAGGTAACTGCTTCACCAGATGTGATCAATCTTACAGAGCGTCTTTTAGACACCCATACCCACATTTTGTTCTGTATAATTATTTCTGTATATATATGTTGATCGGAGATATAAGCCAAGTTAACTCAGAAAAGGAGATTTGTCGAATATTAATTTATCGGTTTTCCAATTTTCTCAAAAATCTCAGGCGATTTCGATCAAACTTACGAATGACTCTCAACTAACTTGTCCCTACATTTTGTTCCGTATAAATGTTCCTGTAGAAATGCGTCGAATGAAGATATAGTGATCGCATATGTAGCTGGTGTTCGAACTTGAAGGGATGGTGGAAAGTTGTGTGTTGCTACGCACCGCTCGTTACTTTCCTTGGCTCTACGAAGTAAATAGGAAAGTTATATATCCGTGAGAAATGATTTGTTTAGTTATCTTCAGATCTTTGGGTTTTAAAGGCTACTGAGTCCGAAAAACACGAGTTGACAAAATTTGTTCTTCGGCAAACTTATTTGACAGTTTTCTCTATAACACCAAAATAATGAACACAAACCTTCCCGCAAAATCGCGTGGCCTGTCCCTTAAAGTACTTCGGCGCTGGGCACTCAAATTAAAGTCGTGACAATCAGGAGCAAACAAATCAGTGGTCAAGGGCTGTATAATTAGTTATCAAAATCCAGTCGAAGACGTAACTTTCCTTTCTACTCCGCACAGCTAAGGAAAGTAAAAACCGAAGTAAAATAATGCTTGGTCGAAAATTTTGGTATCTAATTGTGTAGCCTTGGTCATTTCCCCACTTATACAAATGTTATATTACAGCTCACATGTTAGGAAGTGACCAGATGAACACGATGACCAATATTTGGACAGGCGTTTTGGAGACAAAATTTAAGGTTGTGTGGTTTTAAATTGTTGATGATCTCACTACGGCATTTCGTGTTGATGTGGAGGCTAAATGTCGAATTTGAGCGGAGATGGTTCAGCCGTTCAATGCGGCAACCTCGTTGAGAGTCACTCAGTAAATCCGTTCCATTTGTAGTTTGTTACATACCGAAATGATTTTGTCCGAGAGACCGGCAGCCTGTAAATTGGTTTCACTTCAAAGTCGCCAACTGCAGAAGGTCCCTCTTCTTATTCTCCCAGATTTTTCGTTTTCTTTTTCTCATTCTGCACCGAGTCCTCCAGTGGACCCACAAAACATGTCCTTGACTCTTCTTATTGTTAAGTTTTGAAAGGTTCGGCGACCAGGGCCGCCGCGGGATGAGGGTCTCGTTACATCAGCAGCTCAAGGCAGCCGTAGGATGGTGGTTTGCCGGTAGAATGGGGGGGGGGGGTTGAGGGCCACTCTCCGGTCAAATCAGACACAGAACGTGGAAGGCGCCAATTAAGTACACTTTTGAGTCAAATAAGTTAACTCGAACGTATTAGTTGACACTTCAACGAACAGTTAATCGTTTCAACGGTCCTTTCCACGAATATCGCTTTTACAGCTCATAACTTCTATTTTGACGTTCTACTCAGCAGGATCGATATTTTGTAACAGAAAAATATCTGGTGCTGGTTAACGTTCTCACGCGCATGATTCGGTGTCTCTTGAGAATCTGGAATTTATCCAGCTGCTCCTACTGATTCACCGACCGTTATTGAGTAATCAATGCGCGGGTGATTTCTGAGACTGTCAGTTCGATTTTTCTGAAAAATATGTGTGAAAAATTGCAGTATGCTAAACGGTGGGGGGTTTGAATTTCTGAGGCTGCTTCTAATTATTTTAAGGACGTAACTAAACCCTCGACGGGTAGGTAAATTTATTGGATTCCCATATCGATTTTTCTGAAAACGCTAAATCATCTAAGCTGAACTTATCAGCTAAAAACTGGGCTGAAACCGATTTACCTCGACATTTTTGGCAATTTATTGTGCTGCTCTCGTCATGTTCCCTCAAATGACAGTTCACGTTGCTGCCGTACAATATGGAACTATGTGTGCCAAAAATTAAAATAAAATCGTTGAAACATTTAGGAAAAAATTCGTGTTTTGACCACTATAATAACTATTATTAATTAATTAATATAAATTAGTCGCTTGCGACTAGTGGCAAGTTTAGTATGGGAAACCCTAACATCACGAAATTAACAGGTAATATAACTCCTCCGCTCGCCAAAAACGTCTTCTGGTTCCCCAAAAAGCCTCTTCGTTTTTCTGCCCCTCATTTTTCCGCGGCTGGATCCCCCCCGTCAGCACCTGCTCCGCATCTGTGCTGTCCAGGAACCAACTGTAAGGTGCAGATGATCATCGGAGAAGGAAGTCACCATGTGTCCTGCCTCGCAGCCTGTGTAACCGTTTTCACAACGACGACGATACAACTACCGAAGAAAAAAAAAAAAAAAATTAAAAATTAAGAATATAACGAGACGATGTTCACAAAAGACTTGACTTCGCCTCGCTTTCCCCCGGCCGAGTTCCTTTCGTCCAGTGAAAATACAGTACAAGTAGTAATTATGGAAATGAAAGTTGCTCTCCTCAGTCACTTCCGACGGTTTATTGAACGCTCCCATGATGAATTCCGCGATAGTGAACGACTTCAAAGTCTCAATTAAATCATGAACGTACCAGAAAAAGCCAATGTATATCGTTCGAAACGACAGAGACGGATTGAGTGATGAGCGAAGGGTAAATGCTATGTTGTGCAATACGAACTTTATTCGTATTAAAGCGGAGCTGACGTAATGTGAACACAAGAAAAACCGAAACGATCGTAGTTCGGTACCACACACTTACCATCTTCGAAATTAGCGCGAATTGGGCGAGGTGGCTTCAGGGGTTGTGAATATACCAGTTAAAGTATATTAGAAGGAAAGTGGTACGGAAAACCCAGTAAAAAAAAAGAATCAACTAAAATATTTGAGATATCCCGTGAAAATCGAGGAAAATACTTGAGACATGGATTCAAATAATTGAGTAATCGAATAACGAATATTGGGGGAGGGGATGGCTGTTTCTCTCCTTCCTGTCTTCCATGCGAGCTGTACGTTTGAGAAAGGCAAAAGAGTCGAATCGAAAGTTGACTATTTGACAGTGGCTGTGCCGACCCCCCTATGCTGATGAAAACCAGGCATTTTGCTCAACTCCTTTCGCCTTAGAATCTTCTGCGTTTTTCTACGCGTCACGACAAACGCCGTACAAATTGTTGACTCGATTGCTCACCTTAAAACACGCGATCAAATCGTTCCGTAAATAACGAACAAGAGGTTCGCACTTCGTTATCTGAGTTCGTTCGGTTCTCGTGCACCTGAATTCTAAGATATCGCCCCACATTTTTCAAGGGCCTTCCCACCTGAACTCAACTCATTTCAGGTATTAGCGACGAGAGCGAGGCAAAATAAATAAAACGTTACACACCAAAAAAAAAGAAAAAAAAAGAAGCGGAACGTACAAATCTTAAGGTGGAGCACCTGAGCAAACAGCCCGAAGGAGAAAATTAAGGCGTTGGTGACTCTTGAGAATGAGATAAGACGAGAATGAAGCGAATAAACAAACACAGGTGTTCGGAGAAACAAACACCAATAAGGAGCGTTTTGTGTAAAGAGTACAGTTGCACCGAGAGGAGGGTCCTCGGGGAGTTTGTCAGGAAAAAGGGGGAAAATCCCGCTTGATTATTATCGATCCGAGCTTTTGGTTTAGGGGGCTCGTTTAATCAGCTTTTGTGAGCGTTCAGCTCCTCGACAAATCGACTTCGTAGTTCGTTAAGGCGTTTCTGGCCTTAACTTCAGCGACAAAGTAAGAAACTAGTAACAAGGATCGTGGATTCTGTATTAAAACAAGGGGGAAATCGGGCGATGAATTTGGTCTACAATGTAGAAATAATTACAGCAACCAATCGTGGGTGAGTACTTCCCCTTAGTACATTCCTCAAACCTAAGACGAAGTAACATAAGTAATGTAATCGGCTGAAATGCTGAGTATCGTCGAATCTTTACATTCTTAACAGTATGAAATATATTACTTGTAAGTCAATAATATCGGAGAGATCGATATCGTGTTTTTAACTGAAAAATGACTCAGTTTACTTCAGTTCGGGTGCAGTTGCTTGAACACTCGCTGCCTTTTGTCTACAGTTGCAGTATCTTCCGTTTGTTTTGTTACCAAATGCTTCATCTTCATCATCTTACCGGGTATCGCTTCTTTTTGCTTCCTTAGCCGTATGGAGTAGAAAGGAAAGTTATGTAATCGACTAACCCGTGAGTTTTTACCCCAATCGTGTCAAACAATGTTTGGTTTTTATCAGATCTTTACGTTTTGAGGGCTACTGAATCCGAAAAACCTAATTGACGACGCGAAAACGTCACGTTACTTATCTAAAATTGGATCGATGACAAGGGCGATTGCTTTAAGAGCAAATACGATTGCGACTAACGTACTGGTATAATAAATGTACGGTACAGTCGCGAGTTCTCTTAGTACGTTCCTTATCTCTAAGAAAAAACATGAAAATTATTACACAACGGTATATTATTCTCTCTTGAACAGCCTGACCTAGTCTCACACCTCCGGGACCCATCCCATTCGAATAAGCGTCGAAAAATACCAGTAAATCATTTACAACATGACCTGACTACAACGGAACGACGAAAACTAAATATTTCTGGCGCTCTGTAGGCACATTCGCACGACGTTGAGAGTCCAGTCTGCGGGTGGTTTTAATTAAGGGGGGATGGGGGGAGTACAAAATATGAAACGATTACTTTCGCTGTAGTTATTGTCCCGCGAGTTCTATCAATCAGTTGACTTTGGCTCACTATATTTACCGTGATTTCACTATTGACGCATTGTACACCTCTAGGAATTGTTTCATTCGATCCAGCATCTAAAAATACTTAGAAAACTATACCAAACATGGCGTAGTACAGACAAAATGGCGATAAAATTTGCGAAACTCCGCTTTTGTTAATTTTTTTTAAACCGTTTTTTGCCTATAACAACCATGAGCGTCCGATCGAATTGCCGAGCAAGCGGGCAGAACCAGATACCGGATTTTTTAGACAACGCTAAAGGAACAAAACGGACGTCGAATGAACATTGCAGAGTTGGATGTCTTGAAACGTGAAGCATCAAATTTTGAGGAGGGGAGGGGGGTGTAAAAAAAAGAATGATAAACCAATAAAATGAGGTTTATGGACGAAGTTGAACTAAACAAAACTTGAAACAGGATAAAATACCCCCGCGAGATCCTTTAAGTAAAGAAGATGTAGTATTTCGGGAAGAACCAACTGAATAAATAAGTAGAAAATATCTCGATTGACGCAACACGAAATTTCCTCAGCGGTCATTGTTGCTGTAGCAGTTAATTAAATCCATTTTGGTTTATTATTCACACCTACGTTTCGGTCAGGAAATTTTTTTTACAACCCCCTCCCCCTCGTCAAAAGTGGACACTGTACATTTCCTCCATGCATGGAGCTTTCAAATCAGCAATGTTCGTCCGCCATCCGGGCTATATTTGCCTTTAACGTGATCTAAAAGCTCTTCTCGGGCTTCTTAAGTACATCAAGTACAAATATTCCATTTTGGATCTAGTTGTGTTGACCACCTACTGGGCAATTCGAGCGTAGTAGTTTGCAAAATCCAGTACCCAGGGTTCTTTTTGAGTACAAAATGGTTTAAAAATATCTGGTGCGTTGCAACACACAACTTTCCTTAGCTCTACAACAATTCACTTTGTACATGGCTTTTTCTACTTAATCAATTCATTTATCACTCAGTTAATTTGAACTTGGAGCAGGAAGCGGTAGCACTTACAGTTCCGGAATTTATTGTGCTGCTCGTACTCATTGCAGGACCATTATTGAGCAATCGGTACCCAGATAATTAATGAGGCTGCAAAACAAAAATTTTTTGAAGAAGGATAATGATTACTTTTGCAGAGTTATTGGGTAAAAACGTGTAGAACTGGTAGTAAGCGAAGCAGCGGTAGTTGAAATTCAGGAATTTCTGGAGTAACCCCCATGTATCTCATGAGCGTTTCTAAACACTCAACCTTTAGGTATTGGATTGGGCTACAATACCAATGGTTTTTAACATTCTACAAAATTTCCAGCGGAGTTAATAAGGAAAAAACTGCGCTAAAAACGCATTTCGTCGAAAATTTTGATAATTTATTGTGCTGCTCTCGTCATTTTCACACAAATGGGAATTTCATGGTATAATTGCCGTATTGAGAGCTATCAATATAAGAAATTTAATCAACACCTTTAGAGCCATTTTTGAGAAAAAAAATATTTGGTGTTTGGATCACTATGATAACTATAGTTAACTTTCGATGGATTTTGTCCAAACCTTCATGTTGGCGTCCCATAGTAACCTGCGGGCGAGATATCAAGTTTAAGGGCATTTGGTACGATGGTTCTCTCTAAAAATCGTCCACAGACACACAGACATACAGACACACAGACCATTTTCCCAAATAGTGTTTTTTGGACTCAGGGGGGTCTGAAACGTAAAGATCTGAAAAGAACTCAAAATGTTTTTTTCAGCCGATTACATAACTTTCCTTTCTACTTCGTAGAGCCAAGGAAAGTAAAAAATATCTGGTGCGTAGCAACACGCAACTTTCCGCCACCCCCGTAATTTCGAACACCACCAACATAGGCGGGCGCTATATATTCGTTCAACGCATTTTTACAGGAACATTTATGCAGGGAATTCCGATAAATCAATATTCGACAAATCTCCTTTTCTGAGTTAACTTGGCTTATATCTCCGTTCAACATATATATACAGAAATAATTATAGAGAACGAAATGTTGGTATGGGTGAGTAGAAGACACTCCATTAGGATTTATCACATCTGGTGAAGAAGTTACCCTGGAATTTACGGAAATGTTAGAAAAAACGTTATTTTTGACACATTTTGATTTTTATCTCTGTTCAATGAACAGTCACAGGAACATTTATAGAGAAGAATATGTAGGTATTAACTATTTGAAAACATCCTGTGAGTTTGGTGATAATCGTTGAGGCCGTCTTGCCAAAAAGCGTAAAAAACCTATTTTTGCTTCAGGGGCCCATATCTCCGTTCACCGTATTTTCATGGAGATATGTATGGAGAAGAAAAGTTAGGTATTGATTAGGAGAAGATAATTTGAAAGTTTAATCAAAATCGTTAGAGCCGTTTTCGAGAAAAATGCGAAAAACCCTAGTTTTTGGTACATTTTTGTCCCCCCCCCCTTCCCATCGGCCGAAATCGTCCATAACCTTATTTTGGTGTCTACAAAAAATAACGAACAAAACAAAAAAAGAACCAGCTCAATCGGATCAGCCGTTCTCCCGCAAATCGAACTACAGACACACACACATACACACGGACCACGCGCCGAAATTAGGTTTTTTAGACTCAGTAGGGTCTGAAACGTAAAGATCTGAAGAAAACCCAAATTTTTTTTTTGGGCCGATTACTATACTTTCCTTCCCTTCGGGTAGCGGAAAGTAATTAGCTAAAAGCGACTGGTTTTTGACGCTTTATCGCAATGACGACGTGTTTGGTATCGTTTCCTAGATATTTTTTTGATGCTGAATCGAATAGAACGGGTCACAGAGGTTCACGGAGATAAGTTCAACTACTTGAACGATAGCGAAAGTTATCGCATCTCCCTGGTATGCACTCACTTCTCGTCTCCCTCCAACCACCCGTCAGTTCGGTCGTTATTCCGTGGTTGTCAGGTCATGTTTCGTACCGTTTAATAGTATTTTTCGATGCTGACGCGAATGCGATGGGTCTCGGAAGTGTGCAAGAGAATCATAAACCATTGTATAATAATTTCCAGCGTTTTTCATTCAGTTTATATGAACCAACAATAAACACAACCTAACTCAACTTTCTACATGGAGCGCTTGAGAATTCGAAATGTATTGAGAGCTGAGAGCTTACGGCGCGACTATTACTGAGCAATCAGTTACAGGCGATTCTTGAGACTGTCGATGTGGCTTTTCTGAAAAGATTGTCGTCATTGTTTTGGAATTACCGAGTAAAAGCGGTGAGAAAGACTGGTAAGTGAAATGATTGTGGGTGAATGCCGATATTTCTGGGGTTGCTCCTAATTATCGAATAAACGTTATTAAACGTTCACATTTATTGGAATATCGTTCTGACTTTCCGTGAATGATATCTTATGAGCGGGAGTTGAAAGGAAAACACTGTGTTAAAATAGATTTTTGACGAAACGTTTGATGAAGTATCGTGCTGCTCTTGCCATTTTCCCGCTCGTGGAAATTTTATGGTACTGCCGCGCCATTCGGAACTGTTGCACAATAAGACTCGTTAATCAAACTCGTTAGAGCCATTTTTGTGAGAGAGCTTTGGTAATACAACAGAACGATTGTTTATTTCCACTAAATGCTAATTACAATGTTGTATTTCGACAATTGGGATATTATCAATAACAAGAACGTAACTCCACAAATTTTAAGACAATAAGCAATCGTCCTAACTCTGTTTTATAGTTGAAATCGGTTTCCCCAACTTCGTAGGGAGTGATTTATTTCGTAAAGATTTGATCACTGCGTTAACCGTTGTTAGCTTTACAATAATTTTACTCACACCTTTACATAGACTTCCCATGTTGATTGGATATTGAAATTTAAGCTGATTTGAAGCTCAAAACACGACAGCTCCATTTAATTCGCACGTGAATAAGACGAGAGCAGTAGGTTATTCATAATTTCAACAATTTTTTTCCCTGATAAATCACGCTTTCCTGAGAATGATAATTGCATTCCCAGAATAATTGGGGTAGTAGTGCAATGAACTAAATATATGTTGAATGTTTATTGTGCAGCCTCAGACGCCATCGTTTCACTGATTACAATAACTCACAGTTTTTACCCGATAACTCATTAACGATGAAAAATAATCCTTCTAAAAATAATCACGTTGACAGTCTCATTTAATGCTCTGTGTAGAAAGTGCCCGGTAATAATCTTAGCATGAATAGGAGCATCACAATAAATTTCGAGACTTCAAGGGATACCATTTGTTGCGTGAGATGTGAAGTAATGTCCACTGAGTGAAAAATATATTGAATTAGCAGCTAAAGCCACGAACTGGCGAATGTGAGTGACTCTAATAAGCTATGAGAAGACAAAAGGAAGGTTGGAAGTCGAGTAGGATAGTTGACTTGTGGGCCTGAACATGCCAGAATGCCCTGTAACGCAAACGAAAATTTCAACTTAAAAAATGTAAAAACACCACTTGTTGACACGATTAGAGAGACAAGTCAGTTCAAACCAAAATCGTGTTCGAGAAATTAAAACGTTTTGGTAGTTATTATGAATTGTGAGTTTCTTGAGAACTCTTTGCTCGAATTAGATTCCCCGAAATACTTTTGTTGATTATCATGAATGAATTTTTGTGGATTTTTGTTCCGAAAGTTGATACATACTCTCTCAGAAATTCCGATTATTGACTCTTGTAGATCCGAATGTTGACACCTTTAATTTTGATAAATCCCGTTTTCCTGAACTACCTAATAACCGAAGGAAGGAAATGGACAAATGAGGCTTAGCACCATACTGGGTGAAATTTAATTGAATTAAGAAACACATAAGGTTGGGATTTCAGAATTAGGTAAGCTCCTACACGACGACAGAGAATGGAAGATTTCGATATAAATATGTGGAACGACATCTTATGGAGGAACGGGAATTGAAACGGGGAACCGAAATTTTCCAGTGGTTCTTCTTTAGCGACTGAGCTCGGCCAATTTTTTACATACAAGAAACGATTTCGTTTGATGGTTAGCCTAAACACTCTCCTCCTGTGCCACATTTCAGAATTGATATTCACCACTAAGCAAACTTATTCCGTGTTTTTACTTTCCTTGGCTATACAAAGTAGAAAGGAAAATGACCGTATCAAATCAGCTTAAACTTGATATCTCGCCCGCAGGTTCCCATGGGACGCCAAAATGAGGGTATGAACAAAATCCACCGAAAGTTAACTAAAGTTATCATAGTGATCAAAACACCAAATTTTTTTTTCTCAAAAACGGCTGTAACGATTTTGATTAAATTTTTTATATTGGTAGCTCCCAATATGGCAACTATACCATAAAATTCCCATTCATGGGAAAATGACGAGAGCAGCACAATAAATTATCAAAACTTTCGACGAAATAGATTTTAGCGTGGTTTTTAGAGAAAACAACCGTACCAAATCAGATGAAACTTGATGTCTAGCCTACAGGTTACCATGGGACGCAAAAATAATACTTCGAGTAGGTCAACCTCAATACTTACATTCTTATCTGAGGAATGATGCCAGTTTTGAGTGTGTAGTGCCTCAGAACCTTATTTTTGCGCTTTGAAATGAAAGTGTCAACATTTGTAATAGTGTAAGAGTTGGTTTTTGTACCCTATGTATCTGGAGTAAAATTTCTGCTACGATTTTGCTCAGCTTAGTACGTGGGCCCAAGTCTTTTATTTATTGCTATTTTACTCGGATTTATTTTGCGTTTTTCTTAGAAAATCCTTATACTTGTCCGTCGTTTGGCTGTCTCATGGCGGTATCTCGTGCGGATCCACTCCAAGTCCTAAATTGAGAGCGGCGAACGAGGGGAACGGAACTTTGAGGCGAGTCCGAGAGCTTTTTTTATCGGCGGAACGACGGGGCTGAAACCGTTTAGCGGTCGAGCGCGTCTGCGTTGAACGGACGTTAAGCGCGCGATAATGTGCGCAATCTGGTTTCAATAACCTCGCGGCGGAGGAGACGATTCAGTTAACGAACGAACACCTGCGGCGGCAGCGGCGGCGGCGTCGTCGGTCGAGCGAAATGCCGGCACCGTGACCGAGCGGAGCGGCCAAGGCGCCCAAACGACTTCGGGAATCGCCCTTTTTTTTCCTATTTGGCGGCGATAGCGCGGAGCTCTGAACGAGAAGTTCGCTTCCCACGGCCTCGAACCGCCGAGTGCTCGCAATTCAGTGCTCACTATCGAGTGCTCACCTTTGAAAACTCTTCAACACTCGCGACCGCCGCAATTATTCGAGTGAGTGAGCAAATAAAAGAGTAACTGCGAATTATCGGCGCAACGGGTTTCTACACTGCCGTATAGAAGGTCTTCAGCGCATATCTGCACTCCACTGTTGTGCCCCATTCAGTTAGTTATGATCACGGGCTAAACTTCACCTTAGCAACCATTTTCTTCCTTCTGATATAATAAATTCGATTCAATTGCGTTCTATCATTGCTGAAAAGATGTCTACTTCTCACCAGACTTTATTCATATTTTAAACATAACATCCACTCGCTAATAAAAAACATAATTGATAATTAATGATGTACTATTAGACGATAATTGACATTTTTAGTTGTCATGAATACTTAAAACCTTTTCTGAGTGCAAAAATCACAGTGGCGAATTCAGAGTTGGGAGGGGGGGGGTACGAAATTATGGATAAATATTTTTTAGCTAGTTTATTAGCTTTTCTTTATAAGAAAATTAAGATTATTTAGGTATTTTTTCTTCAATTTTCCTCTCAATCTTTCCTTTCCCGGTCGCATCCATGAAGACAATAGAAGTAACAACAATAATAATGTGCAGAAAAAAAAAATATATAAAATGAACATTCGTCTGCCCCCCCCCCTCCGCCAATGCACTGGATCCGTCAGTGTGAGAAAATAATGTGTGCGTGGGAGAGGAAGACTCAAATTGTGGCTAAGGTGGGACCAAAACCGCTCCCCGAAGGTTGAAGAATAGAAAGTAGTGCGAAAGTGCTACTGAAATATATGGTGCGAGGCATCACACAACTTTCCCCAACTCTGAAGTCATCCCCAGATGTCCTGGATGGTCACAGACTTGAGCGCGAAATGAATTTGTAATCAGTGGAACGATATCTAGGTCGAATTTTTTTCAGTTAACCGAAATTGAGACCCGTTCAAAAAGAAGCCACCTAGCGTAACAGTTTGTCCAGTGCTATGTAGACGATCATTTTGATCAAATTGGTTCGAGCGGTTTTTGTGAAAAGTGGAAAAACGATAATTTTATTGGATTCAAGTTTGGCAAATCTCATTTTCACAACTATTTTAGACTATATCACTGTTTAACGGATATTCACAGAAATAATTCTGGTGGACGAAATGACGGTATAGTTGGGTAGAAAATACGAAACAAGAATACGTTAATACAAAACAAGATTCTCGGTACAGATTGGTTGCGATCTTCGTTCAACTGCCTGTCTGAGAAACATTTATACACAACCTGAGCCTTTCGTAGGTCTATATCTCCGCATTGCCACCGAGATATTTGTAGAAAGACATTAGGTACATTTTAGTGCCCGCGCCACACCCCCACCCCTATTTTGGCAGCCAATGGCAATGACTCAAAATTATTTATGTGCCCTTCGAAAAATTCCGAACAAAACAAAAAAGCGCCAGCTCAATTGGTCCAATGGATTCTTGAATGAGTATTTCTATTTTTTTTCCAAAGCTCAGCGTAAATGGGACGGTTGCACTCAAAAAGAAGAAACTAAGTAAATAATAAGTAAAGAAATGGGGAGGGCGTCAAGACTAGCCTACGGCGGCTCTAGGAATCACGGGTGGCTGACACACCCAGCCGACGCATCTCCTCAGCACTTCTCTTGCTCCACACACCACGCCAGGACACGTAACCCTGATGTTACCTGCCTCAACTCCACGAGCTTCCGACACCACCATGCGAAGATCTCTTCTGTCGTATTTGCGGTTTTTGGTTTGCGAAGGTAGCGGAAGATCCTGGCGACCAGACCTGGACATCCCGGATCACTGCAGACTGGTCGGGACCAACGGCGGCGATGTCAGGTCTCAGGCCTTCTCCAGAGACAACCCGGTAGGGCCACTCTCTCTCCACTTCCCTGCCCTCAGATGACAATGCACTAGCAACCTGCTTGCTGACCGCGTCATGACGCTTGACACGGCCCCCATGAGTACGCGAACACACTTGCACCACATGATTCAGTGACTCAAACAGGCAACGAGAATTCACAACATTACGATCCCGGCCTCTTGTACACCTCATTGCTGTAGGCAGTGATGCCACACGAACGGCGTGAAAGTGCCGGTAATCCTTCCCATGAATGCTCTCTGAAGCTCACTCTACCTACGCAGAAGAGTAGGGGGAGTCAGGACACTGCCTGAGTTCCCGCCTGTCAATCGAACAACACACACACCTCGATAAAAGTTGTATTATGCAAACTCCTGGCATCTCTTTGACTTTCTTCGTTGTCTTTCCCGTGTAATCGAAGAACAGTTAACACGAAATTTCACAATAAACCATATTGGTAGTCCATGTAACCAAACTACGCTCTAGTTAATCAATAAAACTCGTGTCATAAGTGGGAGCAACTCGATAAATTTAGTAACGATAAGCACTACCAGTTTAGGTGTAGAGTTCTTACCAGGTTCAATCGAGTTATTCGTAGTAGTTGGTTAAGCGATATAAATTGCTTAACCTAAGGAAAGTTGTGTGGTGTGTCGCACCGCATCTATTTTGGAAATAAAGCGCAACCGAACCGCAGTAAAATAAATTGAAATTGACACCATTTTGTCGCGAAACGCCAGCTGGGTTTTAAATAAAAAAATCGTGCCTTCCCCTCCGGATTTATTTCCGGCAGAAGAGCCGTTCCACCAACGACTTCCACACCGAAGAGCTCACCTGATCCGTCCATCCCCCCCGCACTATGTCTGCCCTCCGTAGTTCCTGTCTGTCCCCCGAGTAATCTTGGTCGGTTGGCCCGCTGCTACAAAGATTGTATGCTTGGCTTATGTTCTCAGACGATTCGCTCGACGAACTTCTACAGGTGTGGTTTTGTTTGTCCCGCACCTGTTTCACATCTGCGTCCTTAAGAAGGAGCTTTAGATGAGTATCGTCCGAATGTTGAAGGGAACAAGTGAAACTGAATTAAATTATTAAATTGAGTAACGCCTTTTTCGAACGTCTTTTCGTTTACTGTCAATTTTTTTGGACAGTTTCTACTGCCTACCAGACTAGACTAACACAAAACAGATTAACGCGGCTTCCTTAAATATGGCGGCCACAGAATTAAAAGTTGATATTTAGCCTACATATCTAACGATAGTTGTCGTAGTGATCAAAACACCAAACTGTTTTGTTTTTAAAACACGGTTAAACGATTAACTTTTTCGTATGGGCAGTTCGTTTGAGGCAAATGGCGAGAGCTGCACTCTGAATTATCAATCAAATTTCAAAGAAAACCAATTTCGATGTACGTTTTTCCTAACAAATCTCGCTAATGTGATTCCCTAAGTACAAGGTGCTCCGCATCACACAACTTTCCTTAGCAGTACGTAAATTCAGTGCTTTTCATAGCTTTTGCTACTAATTCAATTTATTTTTCACCAAGTTCATTTGAATTTGGTAAAACCTCACTTCTCGATGACAGTTCCGGTAATTATTGTTTTGCTCGTACTCACCACCTGAGAATTATTGAACATGCAACACACAGAATTAAAGCTGTAATTACGAAGTTATTTTTGAGAAGGATAACCATCACTTATACTGAAATATCGGGTAAAAACTGTGAGAAATAATTGTAAGAGCAGAAAAATGCTGGAATGCCGGAATTTCTAGAGTATCTCCTATACTTTTTTGGACTACCACGTCATTTTTTCCAGATAAGTGGAAGTTCCTCGATAAAACGACTACTAGGTCAGATTCTCGCTGAGCAACACACAGTGGGTGATACCTCGAAGAATGCACCCAGCCGACACATTTCCTTAGCACTTTTCTAGCACCACACGTTCTTCCAGGACGCGGTTCTAAGCTGGAAAACTGATGTTACCTGCCTCCACTCCATGAACTTCCGACATCCCTACACAAAGAACCCTCTAAGACCCAGCCTGTCATATTTGTGCCTCTTGGCTCGTGAAGCCCTATCCGATCATCCAGGATCATTGCTGACTGGTCAGGACCAATGGTGATGATGCGAGGCCAGACAACCCCCTTCTCCAGAGACAACCCTTTCTCTCCACTCCCCAGCCCTTAGATGACAATGCACCAGCTACCTGCTTGCAGACCGGGTCAAGATAGTTGTTGTGGTCCCCATGTGTTCATAGACACACCTCACCACATGATTGAGCGACTCAAACTGGTTACCACTGGCATGGTGGCGAGCACTCACAACGTTACGATCTCATCCTCTTGTAAACCTCATCTCTGAAGCAGTGAGACCACTTGAAGACCCCCTGGCTAATCACCACTTTTCTTGGGGTCAGAGACAGTTTGAGTACACGGCAATCCATCCGAAGGTTTCCAATATAGAGAAGTAGGTTGAGAACCAGCAGCTCAACAGGCTTCGAGGCTTTATTCCATCTGCGGTGCAGTGTGGACTTCCATCAGCTCCAGCAGAAGTGGAGTGGCTGCCACAGCACTTATTAGGCTCATCCTTGAGGACCGGGGAACACATAATGCTGGGTAAGGATTCACTAGTGAGAGCAGGGGGCACCTCACACTCCTCAGAGATGTGTCTAAGAGAACTCATGAAAACGCCACGAACTCCTGAAGAGTATGCTGAACTTTCCCATGCCCTACACCCTCCAGCACCTCAGATCACGTTGCTACTACACCCGCCTCATCCTTTTGACTTCCCTGTGAACACTTGCAGAGGGCGGATTCGAGATATCTCGGTTCTACACCCCCACACCAGTCGTGTACTCAACTCTTGGGAAAATGCAGCGCAGATATGGACCTGAAACCTCGTCCACAGAAACACCAAGGCCAGAAACAGCCCTCCTTGTCAGTCAGCAGGTGGGGATTCTCATAACCGTTCATACGGCTCACCTGCTCAGCAAGCTACAGAATCTCACTCTCCAAAAGCGGCATAGAGTCTGAGGCTGCCAGGTCTGGTGAGCTTACTGGGTGCTGTTGACTCATGCCTGCAAAGAGAGAGATCCACGATGTGTTGGAGGAAGAATAGGTAGAGAATGAGGAAGGGAAAGGAGACAGACAGTCCCTGTCTGGGGCGATCCCATGAGACTCCCCGAAAACCCCAAGTATTGATGTGCAGCCGTGGGTATTTTTTGAACTCATGGGGACAGAAGGGCACACAGACTATTTTCCTGAATAGTATTTTTCGAACTCAGCAGGCTCCAAAACACAAAGATCTGAAGAGAGTTCTTTTTTTTTCAACCGATTCTACTTTGTAGAGCCAAGAAAAGTAAAAATTCAGAGCAGTAGTCCAATAATCTATCGGTAACATGGAAGCGTATTGATGACCATTAAATAACCGTTGCCAACTACAGAAATTCCGAAATTCAAACCCATGTCTTTTCTTACTACTACTTTTTACTACTTCAATAATATCATGTTGACAGTCTCATCAATTTCCGACACGTTGATGATCAATGACATATTGAATAAGTAGCAGTACCCCTGTGCATTTCGGAATTTTAAGCGTAACCACAAATGTTCAGTTATATTTTACAAGTTCACGTGAGCTGAGTGAAAATCAGATTGGATTGCTAACAAAAATGTAGGTGGAACTGAGGAAAGTTGTGTGCTGCCTCGCACCAGATATTTATGACTCCTCACTGTCACGCCCCCCCCCTCCCCCTTAATGGGTTAAGTAGCAGTTGAAGGAATTTTCATTCACAGACTACTCTGACAATTCGACAAATCGTCAGTTTCTCAATTTTCGTCATACGCCCAGTTCCCAATTAAATCGAGCAACGAAGCAGATTTTGTAAGCTTTTCATCGCGTCAAAAGATCGAGGACTCAACGCAGATTAGATTTTTTCGACGAATGGCACTTGAAAGGAGGATGTCCCTCTTGGGCCAGAGAAATGTGATGAGCGGCCCTTAAAGCCTGAAGTGAAGAAAGCTCCAAAACTGCTCGTTGCCCCTCAACTCGTGAAAGGGGAAGATTTACGACGTAGTAGGAGTTCAGGTGTCGCAGTCCGGGTTTTACTGCTCACTCCCGAAGAGGAAAATTCGAAGCTTCGAATTACCTTCTTCGCTAAAATAAAAGTAGTCGACAATCGTGGGAAATTGTTCGAAAGGTTCAGACAAAAACATCAGTATTTCGAATTGGGGGAAAAATCTTGGACTTCCGTTCTTTCGTCTGCAAAAAACTGAGCTGTTCTTGGGCGTTTTAGACCTGTAATATCTGGAGAGGTGGTCGTAATGTGGTAGTAATGTTAAACGTACCTTGAAATCGGTGACCCAGTTCTTTCTGTGAATCACGAAGGCCTATGAAACAGTGTCCTCCAGGTGCACTAGTGGAAAAGGAGAGAGTTCTAACAAATATTTGTTTTGTTATGTCCTATGTCCAGAAAGACTCATCACAATAAAAGTCAAAAAAGTTTTTTTTTTCTATCTTTTTCTTCATTTTATTTACTTTTCTGACCTACGTACGAGAACCTCGCTGCATCTCTAGAAGGAGATGGTTTGCTGATGGGAGGAGACAACTTGCAACGTACTGTCTTCTGAAGGGCACGCGAACAGTCAAGGGATCTAGATGTGGGGCAACTTGCGATGTGCTATCAGCTCGAGATGACATAGTGGCACAAGATCTACTCGTTATGGTGTCTTGTCAACATTGGAAGGGTGGGCTGACAGAGTATCTTATTGCGCTGCTCTGGTCATTTTCCATCGAATAAAGATTTATTTTCTCGTTTTATTATTTGGATCTGGCTACGCAAAAAATTTAATCAAGTTTGGTTGAGCCGTTTCTGAGAAAAAAAGTTTAGTGTTGCGATCACCATACTGACAACCCTCAATTTAATTCATAGACAGACACAGAGACTGCTTCCTCCTGCTCAAATATTGTTTTTCGGACACGATGGTTTAATGTCGTAGTGAGCCGAAGAAAGCTCGGGATTTTTTTTCTTTTTTTTTGTCTCTTAGGGTTGAGGAAAGTAAAAAGTGAGTAATAGTAAAGAAATTGAGTAAACTGTTCAGGTATATGGAGTACAAATTAGTTCTAACTTGGTTAGATTTGTAATGAAATCGATTATAATTTGTAAAATAACGCAATAAGCGAAGAAAAGGTTTTTCAAAACTCGTAACGTTTCAGAATTCAAATGTTAAGATTATTTTGTTGGAACGTTACGTGACTTCTCTTCAGAAGACTATTGTTCAAATGTTGAGAGGTTCATTGGAAAATCCGAGCGCTGTATGAGGTCTCCAGATGGTGACAACTCGTTGCATTTGGAATCTGCGTACAAAATTCGAAAATTGCATTTCTCGCGGGCAACTGCGCCCGGCAATAATTTATGGGCCTCTCGCAGAGTTCGCAATTGAATCGATTCGTCCAACAACCTAATCCAGCTCACTTAGGAGCGACACTTGTTCCTTTGACGAGGTCTGTTGCCAGCCTTCTGTTACTCCCATCTGTTACAGTTCGCGCTTTTGAAAACTCCATCCGAAAACGCGTTTACCCCTCGCCCACGAAAGAGAAGTTCCTTTTCGGACGAAGGCTTTTTATATTAAATATGCAAGAGGAAACAGCAGCCGGCGCTGTTGATGGATATTGGAAAGTATGGGGTCGGACGTATCAGGTGCGCCCCGAGACAAGGAACGCAATGCAGAGCAAGAGCCAGAAAAGGGCAGGGCACATGTGCTCCGTTGGGAGACTTGGGAAGCCGCGCCTCCAGCTCTCCCCAATAGGTTTTCTGAGTCATCTGAAAAATAAGGAGCGACGGCCCCAGTCCCAGTCCGTTGCCCCTGGTCGGCCCACGGACTTGCCCCGGGTCCATCTGGCTTTTGAAGGGCCGCCGCTACGGACAAATCCCTCCGCAGATGGTTCCCGACATACCGACAATCCGCGACTAGGGATCGCTTCAACATCGACAACCGTCATATGACAAACTTCTCAAAATGACGTCGTCGTCAAAAAACCTTTCCCAAAATTGACTTTGAGCCGACAGATGGTCTCGAGCAACTCGCCTTCTCCAAAACGGACGTTTTACTTTATAATTCGCTCGCTCTTCTCGAGCAGCGACGACGACTTGGCTCCCGAGGGAAGACGTAGAAGGTTAACGACCACCCAACTCGTCAAAAATTAACCGCCTTCGTTTATTTGGCATATATGGGCGAAGAGAGGGTCTTAATGACTGCGATTTCCAACAGCCAGATATGGTCTAGTCGAGAGCCGATCCAGAGATGAAGAACGCGACAGGTGGTCAGGAGCTGGGCCTATTTAACTGAGTGTGGGCGAAGCACATGAATTAGCCATCAGGGAACCAACGCTCCTTTCTCTCACAAATTTGGTGTACTGGCGTTTTTAAGACGAAGCTAAACCGCTACATTGTCCGGACTTCATCTACTACAGGAGAGGGGGACCAACGAATACTTAGATTCCAAAAATAAACGTGAATCATTCTTAAACCCGTATCCGTGCAAAACCATATGGGTACATCTGTTATTTTACAGCTCTTGACGTTTCAAAGGCTAACGAGTCCAAAAAAACGTCATTTAGAAAAATGGTATGCGCTCAATTATTTAGTAAATCATATGGGCGGGACTCACAAGTAAACAACGTACGGTTTTCATGGTGTTAGCTACTAATCCAACGTATTTTTCACTCAGTTCATTTGAACTTGGTAAACCATAAGTTCACGTTTTACGTAAAAAGTGGTAGTTCTTGAAGTATCTTGAGGTGCTCTTACTTATTCCCCGACCTTCACCCAGCAATCGGTGCACAGGTGATGATTCATGGGGCTGTCAACATGATTTTTGTTTTAAAGAAAGATCCTGTTAACTGTTTCGGAATTATCGAGTAAAAAATGTGAGAACTGGAAATGAAGAAGTGGTACCGACGGTGGTTTGAATTCCGAAATTTCTGGGGTTGCCCCAATTATCTTATGAGCGTTATCGAACGCTGACTGTATAGGTCGTTTATCGTACTACCTCCCCATTTTCTCATAGTGCTGGAATCATATAAGCGGGATTTATTAAGAAAAAACTGCTTTAAAAATTTCTTCGGATTTTGTAGTGGCTTATTGTGCTGCTCTCGTCATTTTCCTACAGATGAGAATTTTATGGTGATTTTACAGACCTTCACGTTTTAAAGGCTTCCGAGACCGAAAAATGCCATTTGCGAAAATGATATAACCGCCGAACGTCTAGAGAAAACGGCTGAACGACATTGACTCAAATTTTGTATTTAGCGTGCACGTCCCGATGGGACGCCAAAATAAGCGTAGGAGAGAGTATGAGTTATGATAGTGATTTTTTTTCCAAAAAACAGCGAAATCGATTTTGTTATAATTTTATAATTTTCATCGGTGGGGAATCGACGAGAGCACCACAATAATCTACCAAAACTATCGACAAATCACCGTCAACTATCGATGATTGTTGTGTTGTTTTTTATTTTAAATTTCGCTCGAGTGAGACAAAAAAAAAACAGAGTGTAATAAGCTACTTATTCGATGAACGTTTAATGTTGTTCATTGGGAGAGCGAGAAAATCAAACTCAGAAATTCTGGTATTCACCTTACCTTTGTGACTAACTTTCTTGGTAGTATTTCATCCATAAGTATAGAGCAATTGACATAAACCATCCGAGAAAAATCATGTTGACAGTTCCATCAACTAAGTATACGTTGGTTTTTAAATGTAGGTCGTGACATGAGTAGCAGCAGCCCAATAAATTATGGAAAATGAATTACTGTGAATTTTATTACATCCTCGTTCTAACTTGAGAAATGCCCTGATCCAACTGGTGGTCTGTCGTCTCCTTGGATTGCTTACATGATGCTCACCAGCTGATGCCAAAATAGAGTGCTAACCTAAATTTGCGTTATTGCAGGGTTGGTGTCAACTGGAATATGGGGTCGTCTGTGAAAAATTCGAAAATTTGGAAACTAGTCAAAAGAAAAGCCAAGATCAATAAGGGAAAGGGTCGTAAATCTTCCTGAGTCGAATTCTTACGGTCTAAACGATGGAAGTTGAACGTTTCTCGCGATTAGGGCGAGGGACAGGTAACAAAAGACGGAGCCTACCACAGGTGTTATCATATTGTTAACTGGGCTATTGTTATTCGGGTTCACTCTCCGGCTTCGAGTCAAGGGGTCGTTCGTCCCCAAGGGAATTATTTTGAGAAGGTTACATCCTTTGTTTGCCTTCTCGTTCGAAGGCTCGCCCTCTGCGTCACGCCTAGTGGATTCCAACTCATTTTTTTCTCCCTACCTTCCTTATTATTAACATGTGTAGCTCAACACTGTAGTAGGTAACTTGGAAAAACTCCTAATTTATTTTCTTGTTTGTCAAATGCAACTCATTGTTGAATTGGTTTTGTGCACCTGTGTCACCTCCGTCGTCAGTTTACAACGAAACAGAATCCAGCGAGAGCGGCAGAAGGCCAAAAAAGTTACTTTGTCGATAGTTGGATAAAAATATTTGCTGTTTGATCACTACGATAACTGTAGTTAGATTAGAGTGGATTTTCTGCAAACCCATATTGTGGTGTCATTGTTGATGTGCATACTGGATATAAAATTTGAATTATTTTGGTATAGCCGTTATTTCAATTATGTTATGCTTGTGAGTCCGATTAACACCGTTTCAGAAAATGGTTTGTGTGTCTCTGAACGCGACTGAGAAAGAAATGGAGAACCGAGTCAAATTTGATATTTAGTCTGGAAATTAAAATAAGTCGGTGTAGTGAAGGTATGAGCGAAATGGATTTAAATACTAACTAGTTATCATATTGATGAAAATGCCAAATTTTTTTTTTTCTCAAAAACTACTGGAACGATTTTGATTGCGTTGTTGTATGCAGTTGTGGCAGTTCCGAATTATGTAACAACGCCATAAAATTTGCATTCTTGGGAAAATGGCAAGAGCAGCGCAATAAATGATTGAAAAATGAGTTTTCACTGCAGTTCCTTATAAAACAGTAGTCATTCTGAGAAAAATCAAGTTAACAGTCTCATAAATAGCCTTCCAGTTAATTACTCAATAATGGCCGTAGCAACTCAATAAACTCCATAACGAACTTCATGCTAACTGAATTAATAACAAATGTTATTACTTGCTAGAGTGTTAGAAATGACTGACTACGTGTGGCTAAAGAAAGTTGAGTGATGCGTCGCACCTAAAGCGTGCTTATCTTAACGGCGGCCAACTTAACTTTTATCAAACTCACAGGTTACATTCAGCTAAGTTAATAATTCGCATCTTGTACTCTATAATCGTTTTGATAGAAATGCATTGATCGAAAACCCTTACAATATATTACACACGATGTGTCATCAAATTTACAGGGGCAGCAGAAAGTTTCACGCTCCATACTTGATATTATTCTATCGAAGACTGACGGTTCGTTTTCCTTAAATGTGATTCGGTTAAAGAACATAACTTTCCTTTCTACTTCGTAGAGCAAGGAAAGTAAAGAGCGATCAACAGTTGAAAATATAGTGTACCTCAAGATGCGTTCACAGGTAATTCGTGGGTTCATATCGTTAACGTATCGGCTTTTAATTACCTTTTTGGGATTGGTCTTTCTATTGTTTGACAGAAAAGACGAATATTCTTCGAAAGTTATTGGAAATCGTTTGGAAAGGGCCTTCCAGAAAGATCGACACCAAAGTAGAATCGATGGGGATCAAAAACATCGATACTAAATCTTTATTAAGGATTCGCGCGCTATTTCTACTCATTGACTAACTTCCTCCACTTCACCGTGAGCGGCTTTTTCATTTGGACGTTGATAATCAGTTGTCCAGTTTTATCAAATACGGAAGTTCGCGTTATGTGCGGTATTGGAGTTGTTTAAGATTACGGAACGACGATTGCCGCCGTCGGTTTTTGTCGTTTTTCTCAGCGAAGTGAATGGGATAATGAAAGCTGAGTACGGAACGATGATGCTCCTGAAGATATATTCACAGGTATTCGTTGGTTCATGATACAACTATATTTGAGAACAATGAGCATCAATGATGCTATTTAGTTACTGTTTTCACTTTTGTTTAGAAGTCAGCTAGCAATAGGTATAAATCAAGGTGCGAACTTCGATTTAAGGAATCTGTTGAAAGGGCACTTTCTAGAACGTTCTAGACTAAATCGTTATGAAGGTTTCGCTCTTCATTCCTACTCATTGACCAACTCCTTCCACTTCACAGTGAGCAGCTTGTTCACTCTTACATTAATAATCAGTTACCTAGTTTAATCGGATACGGAAGTTCTTGTTTTGTGCGATATTTTAGTAATTAAAGATTATGTAGCTAATAACGCCATCGTCGGTTTTCGATATTTTTTTCGTCGAAGTGATTGGTGATGAAGAAAAGTGATTAAGGCAACATGTTGCTTCTGAGGGTGCGTTCAAAAGTATTGCGTACATTCATATTACAATTATAATTGAGAAAGTTTAATGAAAGTTTAGTACCTTTTTAGACTTTTGTTGACGAAACAGGCGGCGATGGATATAATTCGACGTACAAATATTCTTCGATTTAAGGAGTCGTTTGAGATGGCCCTTTTTATAACGTTCCAAACTAAATCACTGTTAAGGACTCACGCTCTATTCCTGCTGATTGAGTAACTACCTCAATTTCACGGTTCGCGGATTGCTCATTCCTATGTTGAAAACCAGTTCATTAGTTTTATCGGGTGCGGTTTATGTTAAGTTTACGTACTGTGGAGTATTCCCGAGGTTAAAGATCAACCAGCTGATTGCTGTCGTCGGTTTCCTATAATTCGCTCAATGAAACACAACTTCCTTCACTTCACGGTGCGCTGCTTGTTCATTTGTTCATTAATAATTAGTTTGCTAGTTTTAGCGGATAAGTAATTTCGCGTTTCGTTCGGTATTTTGGCAATTTAAGATCATGCTGCTAAGAATACCGTCGTCGCTTTTTGATCTTTTTCTCGGTGAAATGATTGAGATGAATGGATGTGAATGAGGAAGTATAGTCTTTTTGAGTGTGTATTCGCTGCTACTTAGTTGATTCATATTATAGCTGTATTTGAGAACATTTAATGATGTACTCTTTAGTAACTGTTGACACTTTTGTTGAGAAATCAGGCGGCGATGAGTATAAATCGAGGTACGAACATTCTTCGATTAACCTCCGTCGTTTGAGACTAATCACTATTAAAGATTCGTGGTGGTTACTTCTACTCTATGATAAACGTCCTCGATATCAGCTCTTTGGTTCTTCCGGATACGTTTTGCGGAGTATTGACGCAACTATCAATTCCGCTGTTGGTCATAGATATTTTTCTCGGCGAAGTATGTACTGCTTGTCGGCGCCGAGGCATGCTTATACGCGAATGTTTGTCCTGTGCGCAATGATTCCCACTTCTCGATTCATGCTTCTGCACACTTACTGGCTGCTTTAGACGGTCTCAAATGGCCCTCCCTAGCTGACCCCACATCAACTCAATTGGATTGAGGTAGGTGCTGCAGGCTGGTTCAAAGCGAGAATATCGAGTCTATTTAAGTAATATTTGGTACCATCCTGAATAAAAATGAAATTAGCAGCAGCAGCGAAATCTATTCAATGTAGCACTGAGCTCTCAGTCTCACCTCGACGAATCATGAGTTCGGTTCGATTGTGGATTGCAGTACCATGAGAGAACCAATTCCAAATAGCGATAGTCGGAGCAAGCAGCAGGGGACAAAACGTTCATCTCCTGTTCTCCGAACTTTTTAAAATCCATCATTACCTATGCTCATCATCGGATTCAACTGTACCATTTTCATGACGGTTTTTTAGGCGAGTCATTTTGATAGAACGGTTCATCAGCGCATTTTCCCAATGGTCTGGTCGGACACTTTTGTTTCAGTATTCCTGCCTACTCAGGTCATTTTGTAGTTCTCTAGCTATGGAACAACAATTTCTAAGAGCAGTTAGCCTCTAAAATCGGTTCTTCTATGAGGAAAGTAGCTTGTTCTTGACCATGTTTCCTGGGACCGCTTCCAAATCATAAAAATCACAGATTGGCTTACCGCAAGACGTCAAGCAACATCGTGCTGACAACAGCCTACTTTCAGCACCGTGACAATTCTGAGCACACTGACTTCCAAAAGAGACGGTGTAAGGACGTACCCGACCTCCATGGGCCCCAAAATAGAAGGAAAAAGCTGAACGACAGTCGAACTGACAAACTTCCTTTTTGATACCCCCTTTTGAGCGTTTGAGACACATACAACAAAGGTCGTGAGATATAATGTGCACTTTGTCTGATTGATCATGTGTCTTTGACGTACTTGAGGCAGGCCCTGATTTACGTTTTTGCCGCCCATGGGCATGAGATGCGACCGCCCCCTCCATACGAACTAATAACGAAAGTAATTGAAAATAGAATAGCGCTGATTTCGTTCCTTAGCATATTTTTAAAATGAGCATAGTGTAAACCTTTCCATAACTAGATATAATTTACATTCTAAGTTCCAGAACTATTAATTATTACAGTTAATGTAGTTGTTTAGGCGCTTGGGTATTTTCAAATGAAACACGTTGTGGACTAATAATTATAACACGCGAACTCGATATACGTTTTTATATACTCAATAGAAAACTAGAAGTGTAACTTGGAGATTGATACCCACCTTACTAGGTAACGAGTCAACAGTGTTATTATCCATAGTGAACCGACATTATGGACATCGATTGAATAATGTCTGATACAATAAAACAATATTACGATTTACAGGAAACTCTAGTTTTATTCATAAAAATTAAAAAGTACAATTTAAAGAAACATGTTCAAGTTGATAACGAGGCTCTACTGTCATACCTCCGTTTACTTTGGCTGACTACAGAAACTTAACACGTCTGGCTTTTTTGTTTGCAAACTTATATCTTCAAAATCTAATCTAGTAGTTGAATATTTTTCAATAAGTAAAACTGCAAGATTATTCAGCCGCTATTGTGCTGTAGTTGAACGTAAATAGTTTTTAACCCTTGAGAGAGCAGAGAATGATCTCTCTGCCGAGCAGTTTGAAGCAGGGGTGCACAGAAATAGTAGCAAGGAAATATTTACATTCGGGTATGGATCTAGCAGACCTTTTGAAATTAAAAACGTGCACAGTTTGGACAACGTCAATGGCTCATCAAACTTCTCTTGATGCAGCAAACCTTTTAAATGAATGCATTCAATCTCAAATGCTGGTTTCAAGTTTCCAATTTAAAAACAAACCTCCAAACATTTGCCGCCCCCATGTTGCCTTTGCGGACTTGACCTGAGGAAAAAGGATTCCTTAATTCTTGTGAGGCTTGTGTGAAGCTCCTGAAGATATATTCAATTCGATTTAAAACTATATTTGAGCACGTTAAACCACCGCGATTTGTTGAGAAATCAAGTTTTCGGTTTGTACTGTTTTTGAGCTACCTATCTTAGATTCTACAGCCGCAATGTCGTTGGTTTTCGACATACTCCTCGGTGAAGTGATTAGGTCGAAGAAAAGTAAAATAATATAATACTCCGGAGGGCAGTTATCAAAAAAATTATGTCGGCAGTGGTTACCAAGAACTGGTTACTGGTTTATATGTACAACGGCGAGCTACGAGTTGTTACAAACTATTTGAAAAACAAGTAGAGGTAGTCGCTAGAGTTTTCTGCCGTTTCCGTGTGTTAATTTCAATCACCTCGTTGTTCTACTCGTAGCTCTTCAATTCGTGTACCGTATTGTACTCGACGCGGACGAACGAATTCGCTTCTCACCCGCAGACATTGCGAATCGGAGACATGTCGCCAGAAATAAAGTCTTTTAGTACCTGACTCGCTTAGCGGCCGCAGGTCGTTCAGGTTCTAAAACGGGGCGAGGTGAGACAAAGAGAGAAAAAAAAAGGCGAAGGAGCCGAAGAGGAAAGAAACGACAGAGGAGCAGGCAGGACATAACTTGAGAGGTTGGAGCGTCTGGATTGACGGCGCCAACAGGCCGACGAGGCCTATGACTCTTGGGGTTTCTCCTTTCAGGTGTCCGTTGGTCGTGGGATACTCCTTCAATAGCTTCGTCAGCTCAAATCACCGCAAACAAATCGACGCAGGTGGCTCAGTCAAAACCATAAAACATTTAGCCACCCCAACCTATCGGTGTATGTATAAATCATCCTCACGGCTGTAGTAAACACAAAGGACAACTACTTAAACCCTAATTAGATTTTTTTTAAAGTTTGATTTTTCTCCAGATCTTTACGTTTTATGGGCCACTAAAAGGTCTGTGTGAGCGATTAATAGAAAATGTATTTATTCTGAGCGTTGCTACGGACCGCCAAAATCGGTTGAACACTAAGCAAAGCGATCAAAACACTTTTTTCTAATAGACGACTCTAACTGTTTTTGATAAAGTTTTGGGTATGGGAAGATCACAATGACACGGCAGTACCGAGCAATTTTCATTCGTCGGAAAATAACGAAAGCAGCACGATTAACAATCAAATCTCTTGCGTCCTCAAAACAACGAGCAAACTCATAAATTCCGGTGTTCGAAGTAACTTCGTTTTGGTTTATTATTCATTCTGAATTCATGCTGATTATTCAGTCAGGAAAATCCGATCGGACGAAGCCATGGTTGACAATCGCCTACACGCGCTTACGGGCCCCTGGAACATATAGTTTTCGTCGTTCGGTTGCAGTCAGGCCATGTTTCGTGTGGTTTACTGATGTTTTTAGATGCTGAATCGAATGGGATGAGTCTCGGAGCTATGAGACTCCGTCAAGCTGTTCAAGAGAATAATAAACCATTGTGTAATAATTTGCAGGGTTTTCTAACTTTGGTCGCAGTGTTTCCCTTATAATGGCAGAACTAAGAGCACGAACCTTCCCTGAAACATCATTTCGACAGTCCAATCAATTATCTATACGTTGGTTTTTCAATTAACGTCCTGTCGTAATTAGCAGCCGCCCAATAAATTCTGGCACTTTAATAGCTAAAAGTTCTTATGTAGAACGTTTCATAGGAACTGTAGTTCTAGAGAAAAGCAGATTGGATTAGTGGCCAGAGCGATAAAAATGTCATTCGTAATTGAGATTCGAGCTTGTATTAAATGTAGTGATTGAAATTGTTTTTACTAAATCTAACGTACCTGTTAGGTGAGTCCGTCTCCTTTGACTGGTGAGATACTGTGGCGAGCGCTTTCGATGTAAAGACATCATCGTCTGGCCGTTAAGTCAGCACTAAAGTTTGTCAGTTGGTCGTGGTCTTTATATAGGAAGAGAAAGGTTAACGGAATGGTATAGCACGGGCGAGAGGAAGAGGGAGGTAATGCACCTCTGAGGAAACCCACTAGAAGTGAAGGGAGATGAATGTAAGGTATGTCATGAATAGTCTGTTGATTGTCGGCTCAAAGTCTTTTCGTATGGTTTGTAAATCCGTCAGTTGGTTGTTTTCGTTTGTTTAAGTGGCTAGAGTGGTGGAAAAATGGTGTCACATTTCGTATTCATTGAAGTTGTTCATTTATCCATTGAAGTTTTTTGTTTATAAATTTCCATGTTTTGGTTTATTATTCATTCTGAATAAAAACCCTATGTTTTTGGCCAGGAACATTTTTTTACAACCCCCCCTCAAAATTTGATACTTTACGTGTCATGTCGTGGGGATTCCAAATCTGCAATGTCCGCTGTCCGCCGTCCAGGGTCTAAAAAATCCGTTCTTTCACACAAAAATCCCATTTGGTATCTAGTTGTGCCCGCCATCTCGGCAATCTGATCGGACGACGCCCATGGTTGTTATGGACAAAAAACGGTTAAAAAAATTAACAAAACGCAGTATAATCGCAAATACGCCGTGTTTCGTATCGTTTTCAAGGTATTTTTACTGGAATGAATGGAATGAGTATCAGACGTGTAAAACTGCGTATAGTGAAATTACAGTAATTATAGTCTACTAATTGAATGAAATCGCGGGAACTACAGTGGAAGTAAATGCTTCGTCGTTGTACTCCCTCCCTCCCGTTCAATCAAAACCACCCACCCGCTCGACTCGCAATGTCGTGCCAATTGCCTACAGGCGCTTACAGGCGCCTGGCGCCGGTGGAATAATTAGTTTCCGTAGTTCCATTGTAGCCAGGACATGTTTCGTATGGTTTACTAGTGTTTTTCGATGCTCAATCGAATGGAATGGGTCTCGGAGCAATAATACTAGGTCAAGTTGTTCATGAGAATAATAAACCGTTGTGTAATCATTTGCAGTGTTTCTAACATGTTCAGTTTTCGTCCTGTGTATTGTCTATATAGGTAAGGTGGTGCAGTCTATTTTGGTAGGTTCATGTCCAGTTGTAAAAGGTGGTTAGCAAAGTTTGAGTCGTCTTACTTCCTATTAAGAGATTTAATGTGTTCTGAATATCTGGTCCGTATTTTTCGCCCTGTCTGTCCAATGTACGCGTTTTTACCCGTACAAGTTATTTTATATACCCCACTTCGGTCGAGTGGGTCTGTTATTTTTCAGCTTTGCAGTTAGTTTGTTTCTATGTGTGTTGTACGTACGTAATGCAATTTGTATGCCTTCCTTTCGGAAGATATTTGTTAATCTGTATAGTTTTGGTCCTGTGTGCGTCTTGTCAAAGTGTGTACATTTTGTGTTTTTGGATGTCTTTTTTGGAGTCATATTGTCTTAATAATTTGTTTATTGTATTTTTAGTGTAACCATTATTTTGTGCGATAGTATTGATAATATCAAGTTCTTTCTTGCAATTTGGTTCGGATAGTGGGGTAGTTTTGGAGGTATCATGCGTCTGAATGCACTTAGTTTATGTTGTTGTGGGTGGTTTAATGTATAGTGTATGGCTGTGTCTGTAGCCGTGTCATACTGTAGTACGTCGTCAGTCCGTGTGATTGTCAGGTCCAAGTAATTAAGAGTTTTATTCTGTTCTTTGTCCATGTCATATTGGATGTTATGGTGCATATCGTTTAAGTGCTTTAATATTTCGTCTGTGTTATCACGGCTTAATATGCAGAGAATGTCATTTTTTATCTGGCTCGATATTTTATGTGTTTTGTCATTAAAGTCTGGATGTGAGTTTCTTCGTAATGTAGAAATATTTCGGTCAGTATGGACGAGGTAGGGTTTCCTATACCTAATCCATCTTTTGGTTTGCGTACGCTTAAATTAGAAATAGTTCTGTCCAAATGTCAGTTTGGTAAGGTTGGTAAAATTTCCAGTAGCTGCCGTATCTATTTGTCTTAGTCTCGTTTGTAGTATGTCAAGGGTTTATTTATTGGTATGGAAGGATATAACTTGTTTATATCAAATGATGCGAGTCTAGTGTTTGGAGTTATAGTCACGTCTTTTAATCTTCTGTGTTGCATATCGTATATCTGCTGGGCAATGTAATGGCACTTTTTAGAATTGTGCTCAAATATTTTGAAAGTTTGTATGCTGGTGCAGATGTAAAGTTTATAACTGGTCTGATAGGTGTGTCATTTTTAGAAATTTTTGGCTGTCCGTTCCTATATAAAGACCACGACCAACTGACTGACTTTAGTACTGACGATGATGTCTTTACATTGAAAGCCCTCGCCCACAATATCTCACCCGCCAGAGGAGACGAACTCACCAAACAGGAACGTTAACTTTAAATAAATTAAATTTACCTACTGGCGGAACTAACCCAATTACCTCAAATTGTTTTTATTTAGCTTGGTTCGTTATTTCAACAGAAAAAAAAAAACGGACGGGGGGCTTTTTTATAAAACGTTGTAACTATTTCAATGAAGTTCAACCAACTTTTGACCTGTATCAACTACCGTACATTTTTAATTAACGTCAAATCTAGAGATCTGAGATGTATGACCATGAAGTAAAATGAGTCTCGTTTTGCTTCTTTAAAAAACGGTTTGAACGATTTAGATGACGCTCGCAAGTACCTCTGTATCGCTTTTCATAAATGTTCCCGCGACAGTCCGTAACGGGGTTAACAACCAAAATGTGCCAGAGAATGCGTTATTCACTATAAATGTCCTACTGACATCTTCTTGAAATGCGTACTCGTGTACTTTGCAACTGTTTTTATGACCATTGACATAAACTGAAATGAAGAAAGGGAGATTTGCTTTGAAATTTGTTCACAAACGATTTGCATCAAACTGAAATGTTTTGAGATGCTCCCCACCAGATGTTTAGTTTTCACTCTGTTTGCTTCCTTCAAGTTCTTTTGGAAGCGAGAAAGCAAAAATCTCTGGGATGCTGAGATTATTTCGTGACGTTGAAAATATGTTTGGGAGATGGAAGGAGCGCGGAGCGAAGCAGACGGAGCCTTTGAATACCGGTCCCTCGGGTGGAGACACACGTGGTGGTCACACGTGTACATTCCATAGCCGCGGCCACCTTCTTACCTGGAGGGCCCAGGTAACTCTCGGCGTTTATGGGAAGCGTCGCCCTTTCGAAACGCATTAACTCCCCCCCCTGCTTCAGCCCCGCGTCGCGACAACGAAGGTGCTTTGTGGTGTCGGTACGGTGGGTGGGGGGGGGGGAAGAAGAAAGAAAAATAGGGATCGACGGGAGGGAAAAAAAACGAAAGGTTTTCTTTTTCTTTAGGAGTTTGTGCGCAGGCGCACAGGTTGTTTTCCCTTCAGGTGGATCGCACGGAGCAGGTACAATACGGTTTCCTATTAGCGGCCACCTTCGAGCGCTTGACCGTCTTCTCGTCAGCTCGAGGGCGCCGCACCTGTGCGCTGTAGCAGGATTTCAGACCGTTTTCCACGAAAGTCTGACGTCGGGTACCGGATGTCGTCGTTGACCTGCTCCGCTTCCTCCGGAGCCAATTAGAGGAAATTTGAGGTGTGCAATCCCATTCCCACTCGACGGTGACCAGGTAGTTCACCAGAAAACAAGTGTCTTTGTTGAATCTGCGGCTTTGACTAAAAGTTCTGGGTAAACTGACACCACATAACACTTGACCTTTCGATAAGTCCAATTGAATAAATACTAAAGTATTATTACATTATATATAATAGGGCGCAAAAAAGAAAAAAACTAAGGTGCGACGCATCACACAACATTCCTCGGTTCCATGGACATTCTGCGATTTTTATCGCTATACTTCCATCGATCTTTTTCTCAGAATTAATGCTGTTACGATGGGATTCTAAATGTAGGAGACTGAGACAAAAATTACAGCGATCCCAGGCTCTGATCTTATACCCGTAGCTTCCTCGGAGTATGAATCATCATCCTTGACCACTGGACAAGACTGCTATCGCTCGCAGAAATGAACTTAACGTTCTTTGCAGGAACTGTTAAAGCGGGACTTGCGTTACAACCTCCATTGAGTTACTCCCGTAGGTTAAACGACTGCCAACTGGATTATGTCGTTTGTTCATGGTTGGTGTTCAATGTTCTGCATTTCTAAGGAAACCTCCCCGCCCCCCGCCCCCTGCCCACATAGACCTCGCTGATGTTTTCCGCTTCGAGTCTGTGGTTGAAGTTCTAAAATCTGAAACATGCTTTAACTGCTCATTTTTACTCGCGTTGGGTGTACGGATTAGGAAAGTGACGTAATCGGCTGAAATTCAAACATTCGAGTCCGAAAACACCGTTTAAATGTTTGTCAACACGATTGGGAGAAAATGGCTGGTAGCAGTAAAACACGGTTTTCAGCACAGCATATGACGTCATCATGCTGTGCCTCCCCTCGCCTATGGGTTCACTTAGCACCGGTAAAATCTTTGAACAGATTGACCCAATGGTATTTGAGCTACGAAGCCACCTCACTGCAGGCGAGAGCCAGTGACGTCACACTAAGGGGGTGTAAAATTGTTCCTTATACCGCCGAGGGGGGCCGTATGGGTGAGCCGCCTCGACTGGACGGGGAGATACACGTGAAAATGAACTGTGCCACCCCTCACCCACCTTGATGGGAGAGGACACAACGTCATCTTCCCTGGAGGGAACCGTCTCAATGAACTGTACCTCCCCTCATCCAAACCATTGGCTGTGGAAGGCACAGCATGATGACGTTATATGCTGGTCAGAAAACCATGTTTTACTGCTACTATGGCTGAACCAAATCGGCTCAACATTTTTGTATTATGGCCGTGGTAAAGCCAAATAAGGATGCAAGGAAACAAAAGGTTTACAACTGTTTCCAGGCGATATAAACACCGAAAGTTTTTTCACAAAAACGGCTCTAACGATTTTTATTAAATCTTGCGCGGGAAAAAATCCAAATACCACGACGATGATACGAAATTGTTAGCGCAGTGTTTTGGTTTATTATTCATTCTGAATAATAACCCTATGTTTTCGGTCACGAAAAATTTTTTACAACCCCCCCCCCCCCAATATTTGATACTTAACGTTTCAAGACTTGGAGATTCCAAATTTGTAATGTCCGTCCGCCGTTCCCCCTCCCCCGTCGCCCGTCCAGGCCGTTTTATGCCTTTACGTGGTCTAAAAAATTCGTTCTTTCGCACAAAATCCCATTTGGTATCTAGTTGTGCCCGCCATCTCGGCAATCCGATCGGACGAAGCCCATGGTTGTTATGGGCAAAAAATGGTTAAAAAAATTAACGAAACGCAGTATAATCGCAAATAAGCCGTGTTTCGTATCGTTTTCAAGGCCCGCTCGACTCACAGCACCGTTTGGACTCCCAACGTCCTGCCAACCCCTCCATCGGATCAGACGTTTACGGGCGCCTGGCGCCGGGGGAATATTTTTAATTTCCGTAGTTCCATTGTAGTCAGGTCATGTTTCGTATGGTTTACTAGTTAGTATTCGATGCTGAATCGAATGGGATGGGGGAGCAGTAATACTAGGTCAAGCTGTTCATGAGAATAATAAACCATTGTGTAATAATTTGCAGCGTTTTCAGATTTTTTACTTTCCGCTATCCAAAGGGTAATACTGAACACCATGCAAAACAAGAAAAGTCGAATTTTCTTCGTATCATTATGTTTTTGGAGCCCACCGAATCGAAAAAACCTACTTTCAGCGCGTAGTCTGTGTGTTTGTGCCTGGAGTTTGATTTGCGGGAGAACCGTTGGACTTATTGAGCTGGTTATGAGCAATTTCCATCAACTTTATGAACGGGGAAGGAGACCAAATGCATCATGCGTTTATGGTTTTCTCGAAAATGGCTCTGGTTAAACGATTTTGATTAAACTTTCAAACTACCTTACACTCTGAATCCAACCTTCGTTCTTCATAAATATCCCTGCAGAAATTAGGTGAACGATGATGTAGGTCAAACGAAACGTGTATTTTTTTCTTTTTTGGTAAACGTTTTCAACAAGGGGTGATCAACTTGTCAACACGGTATGCGCCATTCTCCGTAAACGTTCCTCTGACAGTCCGTGGAACAGAAAACGTGCCTAAAAATGTTTATAGCAAACTATCCAGCTGAATTTAATCAACGTGATGCACTGTCTATCTGCAAATTATACCCACATTACGTTACGATTTGTGTAACCGCCCTTTCAACGGAGATAGCGGTACATCAGACATTAACATTGCCGCTTATATTATGTTATATTTTTTTCGTAAACTGCAATAACAATACTTAAACGTTATCATTGAGAGGCTTTGAACGAAGATACACCGCTGATATCGAATTTACAAGAGTTTTGAGAACCTGTGCGAAGCTTCGCGCCAGATCTTTCAAGAACCGTATAATCAGAAATTCTCCGGAAAAACTGCACTAAAACCGAAATGAAAATTCATCCCGCTGCACTCGCCATTTCTCCTCGGTTTAAGCCTAAAGTGGTGGCACAACAAATTTAACAAAAATCGGCTGAGCCGTTTTGAACAAAAACATTGGGTGTTTTGATCAGTTCGATAACTGTAGCTGAGATTTAATTCATAACTTTACTTGGGCATCCCATGTTGTTGCGGAGGCTAAAATATCAACCTTCAGCTGTTTTAGTTCTGCTGTTATTTCTCAATTTTGTTTACAGACATACACACACCATTCTCTCAAATGGTTAAAACAAAGTTTTTCTGTTCTGAAAAAAAATTGTTTAGTCGTTAACTTAACTTCCTTTGCTGCGGAAAGCAATAAGTTGTCACGAGGCGCCTTGTCTACGTTCAATTGCTTCGTGGTTGAACAATAACATTTATTTTTCGTACGATTACTTCCGCGTGTTCGAGCTGCTTGAACTATAACACTCTCGACAGGCGACGATCGAGATGTCAATAAAATATCGATAACGGGAAACGAGCTCGGCACGGAGAAAAATAAATTGCATACCGAGAAATTGCGGCCTTTTTTTACGGCCAACATTCTTCCGTGGGTTGAGGCAACGGGTAGGAGAGGAACGCCGTTGTTATTATCGAGGAGTTGCGAGACGGCCAGGAAGACGCCAGCTCTCCTTCGAGAGGAATCCAAGGATGTCTGGAGGGTGCTGTCTTGAAGAGGCTTCGCGTGGAGCTGACGAAAGGGAGAAAAATATCAAGGCCAAGGTGAGACGGCTCGATAGATTCGAGGCTTCCCGTTACTACAGTATGTATGGGGTATGAATTCATAAATGATCGTTGACCCGAGAATGTTGTCGTACGTTACTTGATCAATACGGACCGGGAAGGGAACTTTTTCGTCTGTGACTCTACTTCAACCCCATTTAGGAATTATAACATCACTAGCAGATTCTATCCACGGTGCATGAGTCACGCCTGGTAATGGGGTTTGAAGCGGATACCGTGGCTCAAGACAAAAATTCCCTTTTCGTGTCAAGTTTCTTAATCGAGGAAATTCCCAGGACAACTCACAGCTTCACAGCTCCCTCCTGTTGCCACTTATAAATTCCGCTTCCCTATCTACCACAGCCACGTTCCTCTATATGCCGTCTCCGAAACCACACCCCTTCATTCAGTTCACAATCCATGCACTCCGGCTGAAAAGTTTGGGTTTTCTTCACACCTTTACGTTTTTAGACCTTTTCAATCTGAAAAACACTATTTGAGAAAATGGTCTGCGTGTTTGTGAATAACATTGAAAGAGAACGGCTAAACGAAATCGGCTCGAATGAGATGTATAGCTTGCAGGTCACCACGGGACAAAAATAAGGGTAGAGTAAAGTCGGCCTAACTTAAATTCTTGGTGCACCTACTGGAAACAGCTCATAGTGGGATGCTTGTAGCTTGCTTGTATAAGGCCATCTATCTAGGCGTGATTGGCTACTGCACCATTGTCTGGGGTAGCAAAGTAACAGTCAAACAAAAGAGAGTATTGGCCCAATCCCAGAGGACTGCGCTACTGTGGACCACCAAGGCCTATAAGACTGTATCAACAGAAGCACTCCAGGTGATCACTGGTCAGTAACCAGTTGACTTGGCTGTGGAGTGTTTAAACGGGAGCTTCCCCTGCTTTGGGCTGAACTCCGTGCAGATCTCACCCCACAACGAAAACTTGCCGCTATTAATGAATGGGCGTCAGAGAAATGGCAAGCGAGATGGGAACCCTCGTTAAAGGGTCGTGACACGTTCTTCCCCAACATCCGTGAACGTCTTTCTAGAAAATGGGTTGAGTCAGACCACTGGACCTCATGGGACATGGTGACTTCAATGCGCGGCTCCACTTCTTTTCCCTGAATGACTCTCCGTCATGCACGCCTTGCGCCTCCACTGCGGAGGGAACAAGAAACCACGTGCTGCTCCACTGTAGTTCCCACAACAGTGAACGATGGTTGTTGGGAGGGCAAACGAACCAAACCAAACGAAGCCTATAACCATTTTGCCGAGTTTGCTAAGAAGGTGACGGCTAAAAAACGTGGACGTAGTTGATCTGTCCTTTTTGAAACTTTCCCCCCAAGTAAATCAGGTAGGAAACCAGATTAAGAACTCCTCCCAGACAGTACGGGATTCCTCAGGTGGTCACCTCCGCGTGGTAACATACGGGCAACAACTCTTTACCGGGAGACTGGCTTACGACCAAATACCTGCCGTACCTCCGCACGCCATGTTACGACTTACGTATCACTATACGCACGACTAACTTCTCAACAGCTTTAACCAAAATTCAATTTTCAATGCATGATGTGCAACGCACAATAATGATTGACGATGTCAGGCATTGTGTTGGCCCATGGCGAGGTGTTCCAGAAATGTATGGCTGATGTACAGGTACACAAAATCCGCCCTACTCGACCTAAAAGTACCTAAAAGTGATTGGTTAGTCGAATTCAACTTTATGGGGGATGCTAGGACCTACGACTGCCTTGCTTGCTTTTGGCCTATCGCAGTACAAAATATTTTACGACTGTTTCTTTCCCACCTGAGCTCTATCTTCTAACTGGGTACCACCAATGCACCAACACCTATGGTTAGGAGGTCTCGACTTGAGGACTACTCGAGAAGGTGCATGCGCTGGCTCGGAAAAGGTTTTTAAAGGCAGCGTTGGTATTACTGATTCAAACGCCGCGTAGGAGTGTCCCCAAAACTTCAATCACCTCTGAATCTTCCCTTTGAAGACTTATCAGGTGATCTACCTGGCCCCTTTCATAGGATGATAACACCAACAAAACGCTGGACATTTCATACCAATATGGAGCAGAAGAAATATATCGCTACAGATGTACAATATCTGTATGATGCGCTATGGTTTTACCGTCAGCGTAAAAATTTCTTACCAAATTTTTTTCCTAGTTAGTAACATTAGTAACAGCAGCCCAATAATTACCAGTTTCCACAAAAGTAGAAGAGACTCTAGAGCAAAGCCAGTAGAATGGAGGGGGAAATAGCTGCGTGATTGCCTCACCCCCAACGAATATGGCTGGCCAGGAGCAGGGTTGGGAACTTGACAAGACTATGGCAAGTGAACGGAGAGTGCCAGCCGGAACCGCAATTTCCATGACTGATATAACCCTCATCGAGCGTTTAGGAACAGTCATCAAATAAGGAAACAGACCTGTCGGAGGTCGTGAAAAACTCGAACGGTTTATTGTAATAATTTAAAACCAACTTCCTCTCAAACTCTACAACTTTAGTGTTCCCTAACTTATGCCAAGTGAGGCCTTGGACACCCAACTCATTGTGAGTACGTGCATCTTTTAATTTCTGGATTTCTCCTAAAACTGCATTAGACCACCTTTATCGTATTGCCATGAGATAGGTTTTAAACTCAGTAAAATAGTAATAAAATACCTTAATTGATGGTGTGCTGAGACGAAAACAACTCAAAACAGACTCCAACAATTTAGGTAACATATTTTTGAAGGACAGCTCTACATAACACACCAGTACCTTGAAATATTCCGTTGGAAAATGAGTGGAGCAGCACACCAAATTATGGTCATTTTCATCAAAATGCGATTCTAGTGTCGTTTTAACTTTCCTTGCTCTACGAAGTAGAAAGGAAAGTTATTGGCTGAAAAAAAAATTTTGAGTTTTCTTCAGATCTTTACGTTTCAGACCCTCCTGAACGACGATTTTTAGAGAAAACCACCGTACCAAATCAGCTCAAACTTCATATCTCGCCGGTAGATTACCATGGGACGCCAAAATAAGGGTATGAACAAAATCCACCGAAATTTAACTATAGTTATCATAGTGATCAAAACACCAAATAATTTTTTTCTCAAAGACGGCTCTAACGATTTTGATGAAATTTTTGATATTGGTAGCTCTCACTAAGGCAACTATACCATAAAATTCCCATTCGTGGGAAAATGACGAGAGCAGCACAATAAATTACCAAAACTTTCGACGAAATCGATTTTAGCGCGGTTTTTAGAGAAAACAACCGTACTAAATCAGCTGAAACTTGATGTCTAGCCTACAGGTTACCATGGGACGCACAAATAAGGGTATGGGCAAAATCCACCGAAAGTTAACTATAGTTATCATAGTGATATGGTGATCAAAACACCAAATATTTTTTTTCTCAAAAACGGCTCTTAACGATTTTGATTACATTTTTTATATTGATAGCTCTCAATAAGACAATTATACCATAAAATACCCATGTGTGGGAAAATGACGAGAGCAGCACAATAAATTATCTTAAGTTTTTTCCTTATAAACTCCGCTGCAATGTTAGTAGAATGTTTTAAACAATTGGTATTTGTAGTCCAATCCAATACATAAAGGGTGTAGTGTTTAAAAATATCATGAGGTACATGGGAATCACTCCAGAAATTCCTGAATTTCAACTACTGCCGTTTCGCTTACTACCAGTTCGAATAGTTATTACCCAATAACTCTGCCAAAGTGATTACTATCCTTCTTCAAAAAATTCGTGTTTACAGCCTCATTAATTATCTGTGTACCAGTTGCTCAATAATGGTCGTGCAATGAGTACGAGCAGCACAATAAATTCCAGAACTGTAGGCGCTACCGCTTTCTGCTGCTGTGTCCTGTTGTTTGACCAAGTTCAAAGGAACTGAGTGATAAATGAATTGATAAATAGAATTAGCCATGTACAAAGTGAATTGTTGTAGAGCTAAGGAAAGTTGTGTGTTGCAACGCACCAGATATTTTGGATTATTATTCATTCTGAATAATAACCCTATGTTTTCGGTGACGAAAAATTTTTTACAACCCCCCCTCAAAATTTGATACTTTTCGTTTCAAGACTTGGAGATTCCAAATTTGCAACGTCCGTCCCCCGTCCGCCATCTGGGCCATTTTGTGCCTTTAACGTGGTCTAAAAAATTCGTTCTTTCACACAAAAATCCGATTTGGTATCTATTTGTGCCTGCCATCTCAGCAATCCGATCGGACAAAGCCCGTGGTTGTAATGGGCAAAAAATGGTTAAAAAAATTAACGAAACGCAGTACAATGCGGGAACTACAGCGGAAGTCAATGTTTCTTCGTTTGAAGTCCCTCCCTCCCTCCTGTCTCAATAAAAAACGTCCTCGCCTCGCAAGGCCGCCTGCCCGCTCAACTGCTCAACTCCCCTTTCGCCTCGCAACGGGTTCGCTCGAAGCGCCCCCGTTCCAATTTCCCCGACCCGACGGGGCAAAATTATCAGACGTTTTGTTTCCGTAGTTCCATTGTAGTCAGGACATGTTTCGTATGGTTTACTAGTATTCGATGCTGAGTCGAATGGGATGGGGGAGCACTAATACTAGGTCAAGCTGTTCATGAGAATAATAAACCATTGTGTAATAATTTGCAGGGTTTTTCACAATAAATTCTTTCATATGACGCTATCGTTCTCAAAAAAATCGCACTGGTAGTCCAATCTAGTGCTTCAGAAACACGTTGGTATTATCGCTAATTTATCCCCTATAATTCTAGAACTATGAAAAAAAATCATACCGCCAGTACTATCAAATACATTCGTTTCCAAACGAAGGTCGTGTAGCAGCAGCCTAATAAATTACGATACATTCAGCTCTACCAGTTTCTACGTAAAATGTGAAGTAACGTTTTATAAATTCTCAGGAACTGAGTCAAAAATAGATTGGATTGGAAACGAGAATGTAAAGCTGCGTAAAGGTGAGGAATGCGTCGCACCAGATGTTTCCTTATAAATAATAAACAATAATTCCCGCTTTATAGGACATTAGAGCCCTGAGTAAACCGTGTGAATAGCCCAATACACGATCTATATAGAAGTATAATAGTGATCATAAATCACGAACAACCTCAGATATAGCAAAAAAACCTACAGACAGTCCCATTAACTATTTATTTGTTAGTGTTTGTATTAAGGTCGTGGCATATGTAGAAGGAGTGCAATATATTTTGGGATTATGTTTTACCAAATTCATGTGATCTGTGTGAAAAGTAGATGGGATTAGCAGCTAGAATGAACGGGGAGCTGAGGGAATTTCGTGATGTGTCGCATCAAATATTTTTACCTGACCTAGATATGGAATGAACCGAAACTTTAAGGTTCAGTGGCTCCGATGAGCACAAACAACCTCTAAGTTAAGTAAAAGTAAGCACTGAGATGTAGAGTATCCTGAAGTATAGTCAGTGCGTCAAATGTCTTTGCTGCTCCTAACGTTAATGGCTCTCAATGGCAAAAAACGAGAGCTAATATTCCAGACATTTCCATAGCAAAACTTGGACGAACCGGGATCTGACAAGATAATATGGATCTGACAGGAAGATTAAACGTTTTGGCTCATATCCAGTTCCGTATATTAGCCGAAGGGGGTTTTCCGCCCTTTCCAACTCAACTCCCGTGTATCCCGTTGATGGAACGAAACGGGGAGTTCCCCTTGTTGACATCGGACTTATGTACACAGCGTGGAACTGTATTGATCCGAAGGTCTTTAACATTCCACTTCATCATCATCGTCAACCGCAGGCTGAACTGCGTCGGACAACCGCCCGACTACCTGCCAGCGGAATCCAAACCCGGCGGAACGGAGACTCGGTTGAATTAATGTCTGTAAGAAAATTAAACGGAGCTTTTGAGCCGCGATTTTATGGTAATGGCGGGGAGCTAACGTCCATCATGTCGCTCTTTGTAGTGCGGGACGTGACAGGTTCGAATCGCATAATTTCAGGGATTGGTCGTACGACGTCGCACAAAACGATGGTCAAACGCGATTTTCAGAACGGAAAGTGAATCTGTACGTGGAACATTCGGAACGCTATCGGCACAAAGATTTGATCGAAGTCATTGAAGTCGTTTTTGAAAGAAAATATCTATTATTATTTTTCGGACTCAAATCAGTTTAAAACGTATAGATGACAGCCATATACATATATAGATGACGGCGAATAAGCCGGGTGCTCCAGAATTTCTCCTTCTTCGGGACCCGAATTATCTCCCATGCTGAAGGAGTTTTGAAATGATGGAACTGTACGACGGGAACTATGTCTGTATTTGTATGTTTGAATTGATTAAGTCAGCTCGTAAGACCCGGATCACTCCTCCCTTGACAACATCCGATATCGTCCGTAAAACTCATCATCATCTATCCCGAGTCCTTTGTAGAGTTTTAATGTACCGCTCCCCATAAATCCCCCACCCATAACTCTCACTGGTAGGTAGGTATTCTCAGGGGTTCTCGCGAGCGTCCATAGACCAAGTGCGCTTGTCTTCAGAGCTGAGCTTAATAATTGGTATCTGGAGCCTGGAGTATTTCTCAGCCCCACGTTCATTCAGCGATTTTCATGGCTTTAGCTACTAATCCAATCTGTTCCAGTTCGTGTGAAGGTGTTAAAACATAACTTTACATTTCACGTAGAACTGAAGTATTAAGAAGACTTTTTTGAGTTGCTCCTAATTATTTTATAAGCACTGTTAAACTTTCATCGTATAGGTAGTGTTGGGCGCGCAAATGGGGGAGCTTGAAACTGCGAAATAAATGAACGTGATGAGCGTGAATGAGGACTGTATTACACATGCCAGAATAGCGTTATCAGGTTGAGTGTGAGTATATAAACGCGCACACGGGACTCTCAATACGTGTGAAGCTGGTTGTGAGACACTAAGTGGATATTCGAGAGACTTATGCTGCCTAAACTTCTCCCGTACCAAACGCCTGCCATACCGGATTTCCAGTTTGGATTGCAGTCTCTCCATTCTGGCCAACAGCAACTCCATAGGGTTGTAGAAGAGATTCTCGCAACGTTTGAAAACCAAGAAGTGTGCCAACGGCTCCTCATCGACGCGGAGAAAGCCTTCGATCGCGTCTGGCACCCCGGTTTGCTGTTCAAAATAATCCACTTCCGGATACTTACTACCAGCTCATTCTATATTTCATATCAAATCGCACATTCCGCGTTAGGTTCGACACCTCACAATCCTCTTGCAAAAGCACCAGTGCATCAGTGCCTCAAGGGAGTGTCTCGGGACCCATACTATACCTCATGTTTGTGTGTGACACACCTACACGACCTCGGCCATATTCGCTGACCATGCCATTTTATCTCATAACCCATCTGGTATAGTGGCAACTCACAACGTCCAGCTACACTTCAACGAGATCGAACAATTGACGAAAGAATGGAGAATTGCCATAAACGGCACCAAATCGTCACCCACCACATTTATAATAAAGAGGAATTTCCAAAAAGATCCGCTGACGCTGATTGGTAACAAAATCCCAAGTGTAGTTCGATACTTAGGTTTCTTCCTTCAACAACGACTCGCGTACGAACACTTCATTGGAGAGTTGGTCAAGACTGCGTTCCAGAATACGTCTCTTAAAGCCCGTTTGTTGTATCCTACTTTAATAAGACCAATATGGCAATATGGCTGTTCTACCTGGGGTTTGGCCTGTGACTCAAATTAAAAGGATCCAAACTCGACAGAATAGGGTATTGAGAATAATATCTAGTGCACCATGATTCGTGAGAAACGACTTATTACACCGAGATCTCGATATCCCAGAAGTTGCAGAGGTTATCAAATCAACCATCAACTACCATCATGCCACCATATCCAACCATACAACTCCTAGTATTTTTCAAAACCTGCTGTCACTTTGAGGAATACATCAGCTCAGAGCCTTAAAAGACATAGAGCACCTGACTCAAGTGATTAATATACAAATAAATTTGAGTACCTGAATAGTTGTTACATTACCATTATTTTTAGTCAATATTTGTTATCGTTTGTGTTATTCAATTACGTCATCAACATAATCTACACATAGTATTGTGGTCAAAACGAAAAATAGCTCAGAGCCTGTCATTGGACAGCAACCCTGGCATAAGTGCCATAGTACTTCTGTAAACAAATATTTATTATTCTCTGTTTTGGCACTACATATAGTAGTAATGTAATACTGAAAGTTTAATAAATGTATTCAAATAAAAAAATAAAAATAAAAACCAAGTGGAGGGAGAGGGACAGAGAGAGAGAGAGAGAGAGAGAGAGAGAGAGAGAGAGCGAGAGAGAGAGAGAGAGAGAGAGAGAGAGAGAGAGAGAGAGAGAGAGAGAGAGATAAAGTTGAGTTGTGAGTAGCGCGAGCTGAGTGACGAATCTTTGGGAGAACTGGGAGATGACTGTATCGCGAGAGAATGAGCTGGATGACTGACTTGGGAGGAGCTGTGTGTTGAGAAGAGGAATCTATAATTGAGGGGTGGGGAAGACTGATGGGAAAGTCCAGGACAGGGGAAATTCGCCGTCACTTGGAAATAACTGAAGAGCTGAGGAACACAAACAAAAGTATTGAGAGTACCAGTAGGTGCGAGGGCGGATATTCCGGAAGGCAAGCTCCAGCTAATTCAGCCGAACAAGTGATTTATTGGACTAGCCCTCCAATTGTTCTAAGAATTCTATCTACTATTGTATTGGATTTATGGAATTTGTAAGAAACAAACTGCGCTAAAATACCGAAATTCTTGATAATTTTTCTTTAAAAAACGGCCAAACCAAAGAGGATTGCTGTGGACCCAAAAAACACGTTGGCCCAAAACTAACTACAGTTATAATAGTGATCAAAGCACTACATTTTTTTTCTCAACAAACACCTTCAACGATTTTGATTACTTTTTTGCATGGACAGTTCCAAACAAGACGAGAGTACCATAAATTTATCGTTTCTGGTTAAATGACGAGAGCAACATAACAAATTATCAACAATTTCGAAGTAAAGGTACTTTAGCGCAATTTTTGCCGCTCGTTCTCACGATAATTAGGGTGGTGGTCTAATAAGTACTTATACTACGAGTGTTTAATTTACGTGCATAGGATGATTAGAAGCAACCTCATACTTTCTCGAATTCAAACCGCTGTTGTTTTATCATTTCTCAGGTTTTTACCCAATAATTCTAAAATGTAAATACGATCCTCCTAAGAATAACCAAATGTACCTGGGGCTGAGGAACGTCGAGTGACGCCTCAAGTAAGATATTATCGGTTATATTACGAATCGCACATCTTCAGAAAATCATATGCTTCTACTAGTTCACGAACTGAAAGACGGTGATAGCACAAGCAGCCGCGGAGAGTCTGTGAATAAATCCCATCGGCGTTTCTTCTGAGTTTCGTGCGAGTGTCCAGGAAGGGGATGTCGCATTAACTATGAAAGAAACTACGAGAGTGCAATTAAATGAAGAAAGACGAGCCATCTGCCGCCGGAGCCCGCGTTCAATTAGTTGTCGCGAGCGAGTTGGGAGATTCTCCTTCTTCCCTCCTTCTGCTGCTGATTTGTGATGCTCCATGAGGGGGGAAAAAAACATCTGGTGCCAAGCATCGCACGACTTTCCCCAGCCAGTGTCAATTCTATGCGCGCTATACAGGAGGTGATAGTGAACAAAACCTTCAGAGAATCTCATTTTTTGATGTGTCTTCTTTTATGCTTCCGTTGCCGAAAAAGTCGAGGAGATTGTAATGTGTATACGCGTTGCTGTCGAACTCACCGGCCAATTCGTCAAATTCAGTTCGGCGCATAATGTGAAGAAAAAAACCTTTCCGTCAATAAAGACTGCTCATAAGGGAATTTCTGCGCCTACAAACAATAGCCAAACAAATTATTGAACAACTTGCGCAGCTTGACGTAGTCTCAACTTCCGATCGAAAAATACTACGAAGCATGACCGGAACACAACGGAGTAGCGGGATTAGAGCGACTTTGGCGCAGGGGCTAGTGGGGATGACCTGACAGTGAGGATAACATTTATGAAACTTCCTTTTACGACGTCGACAAACGCATACGACATACTTCTCTCACCAACCCTGGAAACGATAATGAACTCTACCTTGAAAGTGACGACTTTTGTTCACGTTCCCAAATGCCCGATTGATTTGAGATGTAGTGAATCGTTAGAGGTGTGCAGTCTGAGTGGATTATTCAATGCAAGTTTCGATTTGAATACGCTGCACACGGCGAAATCGCCATAGCGTGATGATACATGAAATGCGATATAATACCGCTGGGGCTGTGTGGTTATACGACAATATAAGTGGTCTAGAATTTTCTCTTTACTTCAACCTACCTAATTATAGTATCCCCTTGTTTGTGATCCATGTAATATACGTAAGATCAATTGAGGCACCCCTTTGCTGGCATTGGTGCTTTACCTTACTTATTCAAACTATTTAATAATTTTATGAATAATTTCTGTCAATAAATCTTTCTTATTTGTATTCGTATTCGAGTGATATACTGGCCTAATTGAGGTATAGTCCGCTGGAATGCGCACGTCTGCGACAAGAGTTCAAACCTTGAACTTGCTGCGTCACTTATTTAACGGCTTTTTATTTAATGTTGGAGTTTATTAAAATGTATGAAATTTCCGGAGAAAGAAACTACTCCCGGCGACAACAACAGGGTGGTGGCGGTGACCTTGCCAAGAAGGGTTCCTCTCCTAAAAAGGTAGGTTTCATTCAGGATATTCAAAGTCTCTATTCCCCCTACTCAACAAAAAAGCGAAAATGTTTATGTTCTTGGCGACGCTAGACAATTGGCAAGACGTGACGATTCTAGACGGTGGGCAGCGAGGGAAGTACTGCAGGCCGAGGAGAAACGATAACTTTCGCTATACTGTCTGGCGAATTCCTTTAAGTAGTCGAAATTTCTCCATCATTTTCACCATGATTTCACTGTTTTCCGTCTAAATCCATTCCTATACCGCTGAGACTCGTCATATTCGATCCAGCATCGAAAAATACCTAGGAAACGATACCAAACACGTCGTAGTTGCAGTAAACCTGCCAAGATTTCGTTTTTGGCTAATTTTTAAAATCGTTTTTTGCTCAAAACAACCATTGGTTCGATCAGATTGCAAAGCAGGTAGGGACAACTAGATCCAAAATGGACATGGAAAGAACGGACCACGCTAAAGGCAAAGAATGGCCTGGACGGCGGGCGCACATTGCATGTTTGGAATCCCCATGCCTTGGAACGTAAAGTGTTAAATTTTGAGTGTAGTTATAAAAACATTTCCTGGCCGAATACAGATGTATTATTCACTATCAATGTTATCAATAATAAACCAAATCAGTGCAGGGACGTTCCGTTTGCTGTTGTACAAACCAATATGTGATCAGTCAATCTGCCCCAATCACCGACCTGTGATGTGTGGGGCAAATATCGGGTAGTTGGGAACCGTAGACATGATTATTAGGGTTGGTACTCTCCAGGAATGATCCCCGGAGTAACGGAGGATTACAGGCTCGATGCGGCGTGAAACACAGTTTACGATTGATTTGTCGAACAACTCTTCCCTAGAAGACAGCCCCCGCAGCATCCTCCGAGTCACAGGTCGAAGACATGCACTCCCAGTTTCGTCAAACACTATTGTCAAGCTCAGGCGCAGAGTTTTCGAAGCATCATTTCTCGCTGACAAAATGGTTAGAAGCTTCTGTGGTCCGTTGTCAAACTTCCTCGCTTAGTAGGCATTGATCACGGCCAGGACGGGAAAGGAGAGTTCACATCTATATTAAACAGGGCTTTTCGTGTTTTGGATCATCAATCCTATGCAGAACATCAATCATTAGTGATGAAATTTTTAAACTTCAGATCAAACTATCAGACTGCTTGCTGTTTTAGTGAAATCTAAATTGCAAACCATGCGACGAATAAGAGCGTGATATGGGTTAATAAAAGGCCTCTCCTCGAAAATTATCCAACGAATTGAGAAGCAAGAAAATTCAACGAGACGCCAACAAATTCTCCTGGCGCCCTTCCCTTTTTCGGAGCCATGTGTGTTAACAGTATCCACACAACTGCGGGGCCGAATGTTTCCCTTCGCTGCTGCTTGACAGTTGCACTCTAAGTAACAGATGTAGGTCTAATTAAAGTTACAGCATGTGAGGATTATTATGGAGCCCAGGGCCTGTCGACAGCTGACCCGACGACGGCCTCTCCCGTAGATTTGGCCGCATTAGTAAATTTGTCTTGCGCCTGCAGTTGCTCGCACATGGCGTTTTGTTAACAAAAGGGAAACGCGATTTTCGGCGAGCGGCGCTCTAGGCGGTGCTCTAAACTGAGTTTCTGTGAATCACGTTTGCCAGCTCTGGAAGGCTTGTTCTGCTGAATCTGGCGCGAAAATTCTCTAAGACAAATTAACGGAGCACCCCTAAGTAGTCAAGTGACGATGACGAAGCCGTGCCCGGTCACCTCATCCACAATACGTGCAGCTGTTGCATCCGATAGGAGTATGTTGTTCTCTAGAGTTTAAATTCGTCTTACATTCAACACAGCAACCGTCCAGAACTTGTGGTCGAGAGGGGGCTAAAATTCGAAAATCTGAAATATCTGGTGCGACGGTTCGTACAATTTTCCTCATCCCCCATACATTTTTCGATTTTTAACGCTTTACCAGCGTCTTCTTTACTGACATGATAAAAAAAGAACGTGATATTCTGCGTAGAAATAGGCAGCGCTTACGGTTCCGGAATTTATTCAGCGAACGGTTCATAGTCGAGGCGGGGTTCGTGTAAAACCTGTAAGAAATTCTCGTGTGGATTCTTAAGAGCAAGGAAGGATGAATGAAAAGCTTTCCCTAGGCCGACATTTCGCTTAATTAATTATGCATCATCAGGTCTATAGGATATCACAGCAAGCAATTAAGTTACAATAAATTATAAGTAGCTTATAGATACACATTGAACTGAATTAACGTTGAAAAACATACCTCGGGAAATTGCTAATAGTTTTTTAAAATATACACTTTCGAAGAAAAAAAGAAACAAACAAACCGAACAGACCTGAATAGTAAATAGTAGATTGAACTAGTATGGAAGGTTTTAACGAGGCTATGAGTAAAAAGGAATATAGTAAAGACATCAGAAAAAACTTCAAGGATGTCAAAACATAGAATTATTCTTATTTTCTAGAAGGAGATGGGAGAAACAACGTAAATGAAAGTTAGGTGCAACAGTTTATTAGGTTCGAATAAATTTACTGGGCTGAAGTTAGTTAAACATTCATAATTGAAATTTTGACATGAAGTCATGGGTGGTCCAAAACATGAATATGAAACATGTTTAGAATCAGGAGAGGAATGTCTAGATGGGTCTTTTTCGGATTTTCGAGATTTTCCTTAGTCCCATCAAGACATTCCTCTCCTGGTTCTAAACATGTTTCATATTTCTTTTATTTTTCGTTTGAAGTGATGACTTACCCGGTCAAGAATCTTGGTTCTGTCAAAATCAAATGTATGTGCGTCATTGATTGAGTGTTTGGCCAGCGTGCAGTGTGTGTGGAATGTGTTGATGTCAGATTTGTGGCCCCTAATTCTGGAAATCGTGTATTGCTTTGTTTCTTCTATATACAGTTCAGGACAATTGAAACATGGTATGGAGTACACGATGCAGCTCCAGTTTTGGGTGAGAATTCGAAATTTTGTATTTGAATACACCATGTTGTTGCGGATGTTTTATTTTTATGTGCTATTTTACAACTGATTTGGTTAGATTTGATTTAGATATTTTCTCAATAATCCACACCAGAGTTAACTTCTACAGTCAAGAACGACCCTACACGTGTAAGAAATACTAATAAGTGAAACGGCAGTGGTTCGGGGCCATTTTTTCTGAAGACGCTGGTGACGGATTAGAGAGAGATTTATGTGGTAAAGCTGGGCTAAATATCAAGAGGAAATGAAAGTTATGTGACCGGCTGAAAAACTTGCATGAGTCTTCTTCACACCTTTACGTTTTAATGGCTTTTGAGTCCGACGATCACCGTTTGAGGAAATGGTCTGCGAGTGCGTCTGTGTTCGAAAGTTATTGAGAGAAAGTGGCTGAACTAAATCCGCTCGAATTTTATATTTAGCCTGTACGTAACCAGGAGATGCTAAAATAAGGGTATGGGCAAAATCAGTCCAAACCTAACTATAGTTATCGTAGCTATCAAAACACCAAATATGTCGTTTTTCAAAAATGCCTACAATGATTTAGATGAACCGGTTATATGAACAGTTCCAGATATGGCTACATTTCATGCGTGAGAAAATGACGAGAGCAGCCCAATAAATCATTAAAAATATGATTTAAACCTCAATTTTAGTGCAGATTTTTCATCGTGAATCTCGCTCGTATGAACCTCAAAACCATGGGAGTGGTAGTCCGACAAGCTACCCATATGATGGGGGTTAAATAGAGCATAAGGTAGTCGGGAGCAACCTCAGACTGTCGTTTCATTGATTTGTTCACATTTTTTATCGTACAACTCCGTTACAATAAACACGGAACTTCCCCACGAATAATCAGCTTGATAGTATCACTATCACCTCTGTAAATGTCTTGATACAGTTTGACTATAATTACGTTTCTAGTTTAAGAACGTCGAGCTGTGCAACGGGCAGCACATCTTAGTGAAAAACATATTGGGTTAGTAGCTGTATTCTCCTTAATCTCCCTAATTTACAGTTAGCGTTGTCAGAAAAATAGTGCTGTTATTCCAATATGAACGTTTAACGAAGGTCGTATGATAATTAGGAGAAATACAGGTTTCGGCATTCAAACCGCTGCCGTTTGATTGACTAACTTTTTTCTAGGTGTTTATTCCATAACTACAGAACGATAAACACAAACCCTCTCCCTCCCCTACCACAAATTGTGTTGACAGTCTCATAAATTACCTAAGCGCTGGTCACTTATTGAAGGTCGTGGCATAAGTAGGGGCAACCCAATGAATTCCGGAACGCTAAGCATTACCGGTTTCTGCATAATTGCTTAATTAAAAATACATTGGATCAGATCTTAGAGCGATAGGCTGTCGTGACTGCAGGTTTTGTCTTACCAAGTGTTTGGTCTTGTACAGTAATATAATTTAACGTCTTCATATACCGTTCGAAGGGCAATCAAATTTGCCCACGAATCGATAACACTTGTACTTTTTCAGGAATTAAAATTAAGACAATCTGAACTGCAACTGGAAAGTGTCATCATCGAATCCGACGATAGAGTGTTTTATTAGAAAATTCACGTCGTTTTCAAGAGTAACTTCAATTTAGTTCTAGCGTCTAAAATTGTCATAGGATTTTTTTTTTAAATTAGAGTCCATAAACCGCACAAAACAGAGTTGGGCTGAGAATCGAACGCGGGTTTTTAGTTTTTTTTTGCCCTTTATCGCCGTGGAATCATATGCCCAAGTTTCTCGTATTTTCCGCCAGTACGACACGCTCTGTTCGGGTTTTATAGTCTCCTGGTCGTGAGTCAATCGAGGCCGTTACGTACGTTCCAGAACGTCGTCATTTCTGGTCATACTTTTCTGTGGAAATCGTTGGAAAAAAAACCTCCGTTTTAAAGGGACGAAGACTCCCGTGGAACTTTACTGTTATTCTTTTCCATTCATCTGTGGGAAAAACTAGTGAATGAAACAACTCCGGGGGGCCCTCGGGAGCGGACGACCACAGTCATTGAGCAGCCTGAATGGCTCCTTCCTTTATGGTAATTATCTGCTTCCGCTTGCCGCTGCCAGCCAACCAAACCAAAACTACGACCAAAGTCAGAGGACTCGTCCGTTCGAAGGCTCCTGAAGGCCGAGTAGAACCTGATTGCGGTTCGTGATATTGGCTAATACAGAAGTTTTGCTCAGTCCGAAGCTTAAATTGATCGCAGTACGGCGTCATGGCCTAAAAGAGGACGTACATTTCCGGGCTCACTCATGGAGATACCACCTACTTTGACCCTGGTACAGCTGGAAATGAGAGGAAATTGTTTGTGTTTTCATTACCGTAAGAGTTATCAGCTACAATATACCGATGGTCGGGTGCGGTCTGCTGGAGACTGACAAAAGCCCGAAACATCCAACACTTCACCGTCAAGTGTGACTCATTCATAGAAATCTATGGCTCACATCATACATCGAATAATGCTAATATTTGCCCGTATAATAAAAGTGACTTTGACTGCCAGCAGATAGTACCAATCGCAGTTCATTTTAGCCAATTCTCCTTAAACAATATCTGGTGAGTCGCATCACAACATTCCTCAGCTCCACGTGTATTCTAGCTACTAATCCAATCTACGAGTATCTTAACTTTCCTTGGCTCTACGAAGTAGACTGCAAAGTTATGTAAGCGGCTGAAAAACAATTGGTCTGTGAACGCGATTGAGGAAAAACGCCTGAAACAAATCAGCTCAAACTGGATAGCCCACAGATTACCATGCGACGTCATAATAAGGATGTGAGCCAAATTCTCCCAAAACTAACTGTAGTTATCATAGTCATCACAACACTAAATTTTTTTCTTCAAAAATAGCTCAAATGATTTTGATTAAATTGTTTGTATAGATGGCTCCAAATGACACAACAGTGCCATAAAATTCCCATCCATGGCAAAATTACGAGTGGAGCACAATAAATTGACGTTTCAAAGAAAATAGATTTTAGCGCAGTTTTTTTCTAATTAACTCTGCTTAAACGTTACTATGATCTTCAGAATAACCGACGAGGTAGTCCACTCAAATACTTATACGATGAGTGTTTGATAACGCTCCTAAGATACATAGGAACTACTCCAGTTATTCCGGAATTCCAACCCCCCACTGTGCACTTTCTACCATTTCTCACTATTTTTTCCCAATAATTCTTGAACAGTAATTATAATCGTTTTAAAAAAAGTTGTGTTTATTGTATCATTAATTCTCTGTGTAGTGATTGTTGGGCACAGGAGAGGGAGAGTTGAAGATCGAAATGAAGAAACTCGGTGAGCGTGAGGAGGATTGTATTATGTGAGCAATGAAGTGAGTAGAGTTAGAATTGAGCTGAGTTCGTGTGCAAAGGGGCGAAACAAGGATGGTACGTGTGAACTGACGCGGGAAACTATATCAGAAGGACAGTAGTGACTTTTGTCAGAGTTCGTAGGTGCGAGAGTATTTTGGAAGGAGGTGTCTGTTGTGGAGAGGAATCTGTAATTGAGGAGTGGTTAGAAGATGGGTGTGTCCAGACGATGGGGAAATCCGTCGTCAATTGGAATTAACTCAAAAGGTGGAATTTCCGTTGGTAACAAAGCGCTGAGGGCGAAAATAATGACTTTGCAGTTGGGAGTCCCGTTAGAGCAGGTACGGAAATTCCGAGGTCAAAAAGCTGGACTGATTCGGCGCTTTGCGTCGAACAGTGATTGCTCAATAATGGTCGTGGTATAAGTAAGTGCACTACAATAAATTCCGGAAATATAAGCGCTATCACTACCTACCGCCTTGAAGCTATTTTTGACGAAGTCCAATTGAATTGAGTTAGTAGCAAAAGCTATTGAATTTACGTAGAGCAAAGAAATGATGCGACGCACCTGATGTTTTAATAAGTTCATACGAACTGGTAAAACAAAGCTAAACGCTTTACCAATGAACTGGGAGCGCGTACAGTTCCAGAATTCATTGATCTGCTCCAACGTGCATTTTCTGGGGTGGTACGTGTTCAGAATTCTGGAATTGTATACATTACAAAATAAGTCGATGAAATGAAGTTAGGTTGAATGTAAGAATTTCTGAGGCTGGTCATGATTACCACAACACCGAATGATCAAAACACTCCATCGTATGGATAGTATGTTAGACTTGATTTTTCTACGGATGATATGTAACGAAAATATCTGGTGCGACGCATCATACAACTTTCCTTAGGCCCACGTGGATTCGGCGATTTCCTCCACTCTTCTCTCAAATTTGTTTAACGTTCAGTTTATAACAACGATGCACGAAGAAATTGCTGACTCAAGGTTCAGGATTTTTATTGAGCATCTCCTTCTTGTGCAACGACGATTATTAAGCAATCAGTGCACACAAGATTTGTGAGACTGTTATTTTATTGAGAAGGATCGTGTAGAAGTTAAGTAGAACATCGACAGTTGGTTCCGGAATTTCTGAGGTTGCTCTCAATTATCGCATGAGCGTTATTAAACTGTCTTCGTGTACGAGTAGATAGGTAGGTGACTATAATTGTAGTGATCAAAACGTCAAATGTTTTTCTGGAAACGCGCTCTAACGATTTTAATTTTTTACTTTCCTTTCTCTACGAAGTAGAAAGGAAAGTTATGTAATCGGCTGAAATTTTTTTTTTTGAGTTTTCTTCAGATCTTTACGTTTCAGACCCTCCTGAGTCCGAAAAACACTATTTGGGAAAATGGTCTGTGTGTGTGTGTATGTGTGTCTGTGAACGATTTTTAGAGAAAACCACCGTACCAAATCAGCTCAAACTTCATATCTCGCCCGCAGGTTACCATGGGACGCCAAAATAAGGGTTTGAACAAAATCCTTCGAAAGTTAACTATAGTTATCATAGTGATCAAAACGCCAAATATTTTTTTTCTCAAAAACGGCTCTAACGATTTTGATTAAACTTCTTATATTGATAGCTCTTAATAAGGTAATTATAGCATGAAATTCCCATTTGTGGGAAAATGACGAGAGCAGCACAATAAATTACCAAAACTTTCGACGAAATCGATTTAGCGCGGTTTTTAGGGGAAAACCACCGTACCAAATCAGCTGAAACTTGATGTCTAGCCCGCAGGTTACCATGGGAAGCAAAAATAAGGGTAAGGGCCAAATCCACCGAAAGTTAACTATAGTCATCATAGTGATCATAACACCAAATTTTTTTTCTAAAAAACGGCTCTAACGATTTTGATTACATTTTTTATATAGATAGCTCTTAATAAGACAATTATACCATAAAATTCCCATTTGTGTGAAAATGACGAGAGCAGCACAATAAATTATCAAAATTTTCGGCGAAAAGCGCTTTTAGGGCGGTTTTCCTTACAACTCCGCTGGAATGTTAGTAGAATGTTTAAAAAAATTGGTATTGTAATCCAATTAAATACCTATAGGGTGATTGTTTAAAAACGCTCATGAGATACATGGGGCTCACTCCAGAAATTACCGCCGTTTCGCTTACTACCAGTTTTAAAACTTTTTACCCAATTACTCTGCCAAAGTGATTACTATCCTTCTTCAAAAAATTCGTGTTTACAGCCTCATTAATTATCTATGTACCAATTGCTCAATAATGGTCCTGGAATGAGTACGAGCAGCACAATAAATTCCGGAACTGTAAGGGCTACCGCTTTCTGCTGCCGTGAAATGTTGTTTGACGAAGTTCAAATGAACTGAGTGATAAATGAATTGTTTGAGTAGGAAAAGCCACGTAAAAAGTGAATTGATGTAGAGCTAAGGAAAGTTGTGAGTTGCGGCGCACCAGATATTTTAATGGACAATTCCAAATAACACAACTCGGTTCAAAATTAACCGTAGTCATCATAGTGATCGTGATCACGTCACACATTTTTTTCTGAAAAACTGGCCCGACGGTTTTGGTGAATTCGTAAAACTTTCATCTGTGGTAAAATTTCGAGAGCGGTACAATAAATTGTCGATTTTAGCGCAATTTTCCCCAGACAAAGTCCGCTCAAATGCTACTATCATTCTCAGAATCATACGGTCGGCAGTTCAATAAACTAACTTGACGATGAACGGATAATGACGCTCATATAATAATGAGGAGCAACTCCAAAAATGCCAACTACCGGTTTCCGACGTAATACCATTACTCGTTCGTACCTGATAATTCCGTAACAGTTGACATGACCCTTTAGTTAAAAAATCAAGTTGACAGCCTCATCACGTAAGATACCTTCTTACGTCCCAACCAATTTAGTTATTAGTTACTAGACATTCTTGAATGTACTTGGAGCTAAGGAATGTTGTATGGTGCGTCGCATCAGGGGGTTTCGGACCCACGAGCTCTTGATACGTTAAGATTGTCCTTGTCAAATGACAAAACTTACTATATCGCAGGACACTAAAAATATTTTGTTTTGTTCACTACGATAACTATAATTAGTTTTAGACCAATCCGGTTCATACCCTCCTAGCCTGAGTATTAAATTTGAGCCGATTTAATTGAGCTTTTCGTTCTCAATTTGGTTCCCAGGCACACTAACTTCTCAAATGGTGTTCAACTATCTCAAAAACATCACATTCCTTCTCACGTCGTGCAGCTAAGGAAATTGAAAACGAATAACGATTGAAAATAGGGTTCGAGTAAAGAATATCGTATCTCTTGAAAAAAAGACGATTATTTAATTTTTTTTCTTTCTCTTTTCAAATGCTTTATAGAAATATCTTAATTTACATCAAATTCTCCGACGAACTTTCCAAGTCCGCGGCGACACAACACAAACATCCATTTAATTATATGTACATTTTAATTTACACAATTTACAGCGTGTCAAACTAAAAAATATCAAGCGAAAAAAAAATTATTCTTTTTAAACGAAACAAAACTTCGTTTCAGTCGAAAGAAAAAAATATATATAACGAAGAGCGTCAACAACTTACGAGGAACAACGACTTTTGTTCTTTACAACGTAGAAATTAAAATTACGTACATTTTCGCCGATTGCGACATCGACAGCGTTTTTCAAGTTCAGCGAAGCGTTAAGTCGATACATTCGAAACTATTTCTACCGTGTTTCCAAATCAAATCGAAGGTTGTTCGAAAACTTCGGATTTCCCGGGCGTTCGACGAGTTAAAAGGGTGTGGTATGTTTTTTTGCGCAAAACCGTCATTTTAAAAAACAAATTACTGTCGAGGCTTTCCAAAAGCGCAGAGCATTGACGCAGAGTTGACATTTAGTGAGGGAGTGGGTCTCGTCAAACACGAGACACAAAACCGTCCACACCAAACCGAAGGAAAGTAATATTCGTTAGTTGGAGGGGTAGAGAGAACCCCGTCAATTAGCTTGAGGCTTGTCTCAGGGTGGTTAGAAACATTTCGAGTGTCAAACAGAAAATTGATACTTGAGCTCCTCAATGTGTAACCAAATTCTCACCATGAAATAGTAATTGTAATGTACTCGAACATCGATTTGGAAACTTCTTTGAAAACGTTAATCGAATAGCCAACCCTAGGATTTGAAACAGCAGTAACAAAATGTGAACCAAAATTCTCGAATCACAATCGAAAAGCCTTGGCCGTGAATTAAGTTATCGAAAAGATTAACGCGCATAAAAGGATCACATTTCGGCTAATTGTTTTGCTACTTTGGGTATTAATGTAGTCCCCCAGTCTGAATTAATACAAAATTGCGTTGGTATATGCGTTAACAAACCGTCAAATTCACGTTTTTAAATCATTAACACCCGTAACAAAATAAGTTCGGATTTAAAAGCACTTTCACGAGAAACAAACGAAACGTATGCAACTGGGCTGTGTCAGTAGAACATTTGACACATTTTGAAATGAACTGGCAACGTCGTAAAAACGTGACACGAAACAATGAGCAAGTTGAAATAGACAGCTTGATTTAAAAAAAATTGATTTTAAAAGAAAAATACGACGTTGAAATACAAAAACTTGACATTTTAGATGAAACCCCGCGAATTAAAAAAATACCCAGCTCAAATCTGCAATACATATAACTGGATTTAGAATAAAAAATTCGGAAATACTGAATTGACTGTTTAACGAGAAACAGTTTATCGCTCTTGAAATGAAAATTCTCCTGATTAAAAGAAAATTTGACTTTTGATGAGTTAAACTTTTATTTTCGATGGAAGAATCTTCGATTACGTAAACGATAAATTTGATTTCGGCTTCGAGACGGAAACGCTGGGAACTCTTAAATAAAATAAAATCTTCAATTTTGGAAGTATATCAATGGATTAAGAGCTGAAAAGCGCAATTGATTCGTGAATTTTAAAGTTTTGATGTATCCAAAAGGGGAGAAAATATTTGGAAGAAGGAAATGTCAATTTGACACGAATGACTCGAATTTAGATCTCCCACTTTGAATTTGAAGAGGAATGCCTCAAAACAAACCCCATCTCGACATAATGCCCCATACTCTACACCTTTTTCATAATTTGCTCCCACCGAAGTATGCCAACTTTAGAGCCGTTTTCCTGTGACTTCAATCAACGCTATTTCCTACACTTGAGTGAGTAGCGAGGCTGTCACAACTTTCTCTGAGAAATGTCAAATATTTCAGCACTCGGGAGCCCCAAACCACGTTCCTTCAACCTGCGGACCCAACTCCTTATAGCCTTTCTTTCGCCACAACTCCACCGGAATTACTCTTTCGGCACCACGCCCCTCACAACTAACACAGTCAAGAATTGTCACGTTTTTCGAGCGTGCAGTTTGACAAACTTATCACCACCAATTTCCCGATCAGCATCAATCGGAAAACCTCGAATTTGAAATAAATGTTGAGAAATTAACTCCAAATTTGACGCAAAACGGAACTCAAACGCCCAATGAAAATAATTTGATTTAGGAAATCTTAAATTTGACTTGGAAACTCCGCAATTCAACGTTCCTTATCCATACGCGACGAATACCTTCGTTACGTCACAATCATCTCAAATCAGAAAGAATTGAACTTGAAATACGCTGAAATCGAAAACTGAACGAAATTTACACAAAAAATAAATAAAACAAAAAAAACGAATTAAGCGAAACAAATTTTTTCAAAAAAATATTTTGTAAATTTTTTTTCTTATAAATCATTAAATAAAAAAGTAATCACAGACGAACTTGTAGGGGAGGGTAAAACAACAATCGAGGGAAGGAGGATGAGATGACATGAGGGGTAGGAATGGTAGGGGTGTGGTATTTTGGTTGAGTGGTTGCGGGGAGGGGGTAAAGGAATGTTGTTGTCGTTTTTGACGTTTCTAAACGGAAACTGGCCTCGTGTCCGAAGGCGACGGCTTTTCCGAAAGCGACACCTGCGAAAGGAAACAAAAAAAAACGGATATCGTGAATTTGTCAAACAGAACGGGGCAACAAAAATGTCAAATTCATGAGGGAGATAAATAGAGTGTTAACGAGGGGCATTTTTCTAACGTCTACGCGTGATTTAGGTAGTAACAACGAGATTTCGTCATTTTTTTGTTTTTCAAAGCAACTTCGTGAATTTTGGACTGAACTTGGTGACATCGGAATTACGTAACTCGTTCCGATCGATTCCTGACGTCTTTCGCCCAAATGGCGCATTCCGAAGAGGGTAATTTGTGCCGTAAAAGGCGACTTTTAGGGGGAGACTTGGTTGATTAAGTTAGTGACGAGGAGGGGAAGAGTTGCGTGAAATCACAAAGGGAACAATGACCGGGCAGCTTTCACCTGAGTCTCGGAGAGACCTACATTAAGGCGGAATTGAGCAACGAAGTTTCGAGCTCCGCTCGCCGCCACTTCCACAGAGTCGTTTTAAAACGGTAGGAATTCTAGAATTGCGAACGAGTTTGGTTTAGTTTTAAAGAGACTTACGTTCGACTCGTCGTCGGAGCAGGCGATGGTGTTGGAAGCCAAAACTCCCAAAGGTTGACGGGGGACGGAGTTGGGCGTTCCGGGGGATTTGAGGAGCCCCGGCGTCTCCAGAGCCTCTTGCAGGTCGCAAATGTAGTCGATGACGTGTTGTATCACTTCCAATTTGCTCAACTTTCGGTTTTTGGGCATAAAAGGCACGAGGTCCTTCAATCTCGTCAAATAGACTTGAAGCTCCTCCTTTTCGACGTCGCGCCGTTTCGTCACTCCGCAACCGGATTTCATCGTGAAAAAAGTGAGTGTTTTCGAGGCGCGAAAAAACGAAATGTCGAGTCGTAGAGATCGAACGGAAAAGCGTAAGAGTTTCGAAGGAAGTAACGAAAAATAACAAGTAGGTTACACAGAAGCACAGGAACACCGCGGTCGAGCTGGCTACGAACTACGCGGAATATCGACGGAGCACTTCACAAATGGCCGCCGGAGGCCACCACCGCCGGATATATATACGGCGCCCCCCTACTTTTACCCTCCCTCCTACGAGTTTAAGGGGAGGGTTTTGTGGAGGGGGTGTCGAAGGGGTCTTTGCGTCCCCCTTCTAGTGACAGTCGAGGGAGGGAAGGTTTCATTTTTTTCTTCTTTTACCTCCCCCTCCGCCCTTCGCCGTCGATCGCTCTTCCTTCCAATCCTCCGGGGCGTTCCCCCCTACTTCGTCTTGATCCGCGAGGTCGCCCTTCCGAAATCTGTGCGCCACCTGAGTGCGGCGAATCGCTCCTCCCGCCCGCCCGTCACTACGACTTCCGACTCGAGGGCTCCGAACTCGCGTTACTACGAGGCCATCGCGCAACTTACTTCGCCCCCTTCTCACGTCAACTGGAGCGTCTCTCAATCACCGCACGACGTCACTCATTTTGTTGCGCATTTCTTACACCTCCATTTACCAATACCAGCCCATCCTACCTCCTATATCCTCCAAGGCACGGAGCACGTCCTGTTATTTATTCACCAGCAATGTGTAATGGAAATGAAAATATCATGTCACAGAACTTTCCCTAGCTCCACGTAAATTATTAGTTTTCATGGCTTTTACTACTAATTCAATTTATTTTTTCACTCACTTCGTTTGAAGTTGGTAAAACATCGCTTCACGTTAGCAGAAAGGGATAGCGCTTACAGTTCCGGAATTTATTGCGGCACTCTTGAGCCACGACCAGTATTGCGCAATAATTGTACAAAGAATTAATGAAACTGCTAACAATATTTTTTTGAGTACGATAATAATCACCATTCCTGAATTATCGGTGGACTAAATTCCGAAATTTCTGGAGGAGCTACTACATATCTTACGAGCGTTGTATGGGCTTATCATCTTACCCTCATCTTATGGGCGCTTCATTCACGAACTCTCCGCTCTAAGCACTACTTCCTCCCAAGTTCCACCTCGAAACAGCATGCCTGTGTCGTCTGCAGAACACACCATTTTTCCAGAGATTTCCAGAGCAAGAACGGAATTTATGTACGCGAGTGATAAGTTACGAGTCGTAATCAAGGGAAAAGCAACAAATGAATGCACCAATTCTAGTTATAACAACTTGTTGGGGAGGAACAGAAAATGCTTTTAGCACAGGAACAAGCGAAATCCTCAATACGAAAGGCAAACTGTAATAAACATGCCGCGAGGTTGATGGCCGGGGTTAACGACTGCGTGAAGGACTGTGCAGGTATAGACATCTTTTAACCTTCTTGGCTTGTTTGAGAAACTATTGAGAAGCGCTGGGTAAAACAATAGCACCCCTCCTAACCACGCACGGGTTAAGGTAATCGGGACAACGTACGTAAGGTATATCTCGCTCGTTCGTAGTCCCCTCGATTTCTCATCTCACATCTGGAATCCCTCGGTATGGGGCGCACGCATTAAAGCAATTGGGTTAGATCCGCCAGTAGGCAAATTACTTAAATTAACGTACCTGTTAGGTGAGTCCATCTCCTCTGACTTAACGGCCAGACGATGATGTCTTTACATCGAAAGCGCTCTACAGTATATCACCAGCCAGAGGACACGGACTCACCCAACAGGTACGTTAACTTTAGTTTATTGAACGTGTTCAGTAGAAACTCCTATGATTCCTGCACCAAAAGATAGTTTTCCGGCCCGTGGTATTTAACGAGGTCTAGTTGAGGGTTTCCTTGGATGCGGTGTGCTTCCTCATGGTGGAGCTTCCAGGTTTATTTGTTTATTTATAACATATACGGGCAGTGCCCAATTTAACAGTAAAAATAAATAAAAATTAAAAATAAAATTAGGGCAAATTCAATCGGCAGCAATCCTGAGCCAACAAACGGAGATCACAATAGCCGTCCAATTTTGGACCTAAAAGAGTCTTTCGACAACAACAGTAGGTCCACCGAGTCATCGTGTGACAACCTGTTGAAGTCCTCCTAAAAGCGCACCATGGGATTATTGCGGAGATAGTCGAAGAGGTATGAGCGTAAAAAGGCTGATAGAGTCTGACAGCGTATGGAGGGGCGTAGAAGTTCAACTTGGAAAGCAGATACCCTGGATAATTTTGTGTTCAAACCACGGACATTTGATAAAACGCCGTGATATTTAATCGTTTTTTGCTGACTGAGATGGACGAGACGAGTGCTGGAGCTTGGGAGTGCCTGTAACTATCTGAGGAAATCTGGAGACATATTTAATAGTTAAATCAACCTCACCGGAATTCAGACGCCGATCCAGTTCACGCCTAAGCTGCTTGAGATTGTCTCGCTCCTGCTGTGATCTGTCCTGCGAAACTTCTCTTTACGCTATTCGCTTCGCGATTAGTGTCCCGACCGATCGATTATTTTTTATTGAAGTAATTGGGCTTCTAAGCCTGCAATGTTGAACAAATAGATAAATGCAAAGAGCTCATGTCTGAAATGCATTGCAGGGATTCGTTACGGCTTAGTTTAGAGCACATAATTGACGAAGTGAGGAATGAACAGTAAGATTCCAAACTTCAATAACTTTCGGTGATGAATGGAGGCTTTGATTCGAAACGCCGTATTTTTACCAAGCTCGCATCTGGTGCAAACACCAACTAAATAAGAATTGAACAATAACCAAATAAAAATTGAAATAGACGCTGGATTGCCCCCACAAACAATATCTGGTGCGACGCATCACAACTTTCCTCAGTTCCACGTACATTCGGCAATTTTCACCGCTCTAGCAACTAAACCCATATGTTTTTCACTCAGTTTGTGAAACCTGTAAAAAGAATTGTGCTGTTTTCTTCAGATTTTTACGTTTTAACGGCCTCTGAGCCCAAAAATACCGTTTCAGAAAGAGGCCCGCGCGTCTATAAACGCAATTGCGAGAGAATCGCTGATCCTAGATCCGAGTCAGCTTAAATGTGAAATTTAGAGTGGAGGCGTTCAAAAATGTTAACCAGGATGGAAAGAAGGCTGATTGGCCTGTTAGATGTTAGGTGATCTTCAGGTTTTTCTGGTTTCGGAGGCGTATGGAGTGCTTTCCTCTATCCTCCACCTGGTGCCATGGTCCACGACGTTGCAGCCCTTGTGGGAGGCCCTGACACCACGACCTGTGCAAAATTACGTTTTTCTGATGCAGTGGATGACTGGTGTGATTAACGGAGAGTAAAAGTCAATCCTACAAAATCTTCTTTGGTGTGCTTCACCTACATGCTCAAAATTACGTCATAATGTTTCGCCACACGGAGTACCTATCCGAGAAGTTAACTCAGTCCAGTATCTTGGACTCGAATTAGACAGGAAATTCTGAAAAACCTTCGGTTCCGACTGAAGCAGTTCAAACATGTTCTTCAAGCTTCCTCTAAATTACCCACCCACCTAACAAGACTCGTATATCTCACCATTCTACGACCTATATGGCTCTACGGGGGAGATTTCTGGGGAGCAGCCAGTAAGTCCCAAGTAAATCGAATTCAAGTCTTCCAAAACAGAATCCTCCGCATGATCACTGGTGCTCCTTGGTTCGTTCGAAATTCCATTTTACACTCTGACCTAAAATATTCTTCCAATCAACTACGAAATTCAGAAGCACTTTACCACCCTACACGAAAGATTGATCCTACACTACAACAACTAGCCACAAACCCACCACAGGCCAGACCAAGACGTCGACTGAAGAGGAAACGTCCCACTGATTTACTCGAAATTAGCAGTTAATGCCATCGCTACAAACGCATTTGAGGATCTATCAGTGGATAGATACCTCTCTCACGTTTCATGTTCATTATTTTCCAATTTCCAAACTTGTGCTCCACTAAGATGTGTTTTAAATACAATAAAGTATTAATTTATTTAAGAAACCAAAAAAAGTAGTTGTGGCATGCTTCCATTTCTTCGGGAAATCCCCAATACGAGTTGCAGGTGTGTTTATGCGTGAAAGGTGGGACAGAAGTTTATGTGGGGCGTTGAGTAACAGAGACAACTCCGGGTGCTTTGGGAGACAAATATTTGCTTGTTAAGTTGTTTATTAGGTTTAGAGAGAATAAGATAGCAGGACATTATCAAGCAGAATCATTGGACTTCATAATAGTGGTATGAGTAGAATCTGCGAAAAACCGACTACAGTTATAGTGATCAAAACAAAACTAATTTCAGGTTTTCTTGACAGTTACGATTCTGCATTTAGGGATAACTGGGGGAGTACCAACCGGGTAGCCCTTACGTCCCTCAGACCCCGCAGATTTAGAAATAAAATTTGGGGTGGCCGAACTACCTTCCAGCGACCCCACGATCACCACTATATCCAACATTTTCAGGCCTTGCCCTGCAAAGGCAGCCACCTGTTGTGGGCCTAGCCCGTAATGCTGTGCATTCCCGCGGTACCATGTTTGGGTCTGACAACCCTTAAGGCCAGAATGGTCGCTGGCCTGCCCCATCTTTCGATGGAACTTACGGCTTGTCCTCATCCCAGAACAAGACAGTTTGAACTTTCTGGTTTCCCTGAGGTTCGGAAGGACTCCTGTAAGCCTTGACTGTCTCATACATAACCTATGGTCACACAATGAAAGTTGTTACATGAATACTAGCCGCTCAATAAATTCCTTAATCCATGATCGTCGCCAAATTCTAGAACATTAATTTAAGTTAACTGAGTTAAAAATTGCTAGTGTTGAATATCCCTGAAAAGTTGTGTGATGCGTCGCATCAGATTTTTGTCTCGAGAACTCACATACTTATGTGAAAACGAATAGATTCCAAGATTTTTGGTGTGCAGTGACCAGGTTTATGGTTGGAGGAGGATCTATCGACAATGAGCTCCAGATTGCGATGTTGTGGGTGGACAGTGGGATCCAAGGACGTTCAAGCTGCGCAGGTTCACGGACGAGAGCGAGCGGTGAGAAGGTACATTGTACTTTAGTTTCGAAGGAGGAAGAAGTAGAAGAAGAAGAAGACGAAGAAGGCAAAGACGACGAAGAGGAAGAATCTACGACTAATCGAGTTGCCGAACGCAAGAGCGGCGGACGCATTCCAAGCTGCTCTGGTCATAATCAGGCGCTCATCTCTTGAGGTTGAGGTAACTGCTCTAAGCCCCACGACCACCCACCTGGTCCACAACAACCGGTTCCAGTCTTTTCAAAAACCCTCAGTTCTTTTCATTCATGAGGGGCAGCGAATCCGTGGGAGAGTCGAGCTCAGGCGAATTCAGTCCCACGTTTTCCCCCTTTGGCCATGTAAATTAGTCCCAGCCTCCAATTTAAGAGAAGATTGACAATTAACTCGAGAAATGTAACTACCTGCCATAACGTGGATTAGACGCCTAGAGCTAAATTACGCCTTTTTGGAATAGGCTTCACAGATCCCTGCAGGGGGAGTTTTTTGGAAACAAAACTATTTACTATAAAAACTTGTTTATAGTGAAACAATTATGAACAATTAATTTTGATTTGATGAAAAGGAAATAATAATAACGAATAAATAATGTGTGAATCTATACGCGTAGTAATCACTTTCAAAGACAACTAAATTTAAAATATCTGGTGCGTTGCAACACACAACTTTCCTTAGCTGTACGTCAATTCACTTGTGTGCATGGTTTTTTCTACTTACTCAATTTATTTATCACTCAGTTACGAAACGGCGGTAGTTGAAATTCCGGAATTTCTGGAGTGACCCCCATATATCTTATGCGCGTTTTTAAACGCTTACCCTATAGGTATTGGATTGGGCTACTACATCAATGTTTTTTTTAACATCTAGTAACATTTTAGCGTAGTTTATTAGAAAAAAATCGCGTTAAAATCAATTTCGTCGAAATGCTGGGTAATTTATTGCGCTGCTCTCGTAATTTTCCCACGGATGGGAATTCAATAGTTGCCTTATTGGGAGCTATCAATATGAAAAATTTAATCAAAATCGTTAGAGCCGTTTTTGTGAATACAGGACTCAGTAGGATCTGAAACGTAACTTAACTGACTTATAATATCTTTCCTTTCTACTTTGAAGAGCCAAGGAAAGTAAAAATATCTGGTGTGGCGCAACACACAACCTTTCTCAACCCCACGTGCATTTTAGCTGCACATTCAGTTCATATGAACTTGTAAAACACCACTTAACTTTCTACGTCAAAACTGGTGGCGCTTACTGTTCAGAAATGTATTGCGCTGCTACTGCTCGTGCCACGAATTTCATTAAAATGCACCGTAAATGTAACGAACGGGACTGTCAACATCCAACAATTCTGCTAAAAATTAAGTCATAAAAACGACGTTAACTTGAATTTCGGAATTTCTGAAGTTGCTGCTGACTATTTTATTTTAAATTTCTACGATACAGGTAGCTTATTGGACTACCAATACGATTTTACAGAATTCTTGTGCTTTCTGTGTGATTATAAGGGAAAAAAATCCACTAAAAACGAATCTTTTAAATTCATTGTACTGCTCAGTTCGTATTCCCTCGAGTCAAAATTGTATTTATTGTTGAGTTGCTCCTACTTACGTCACGACCGGTATTGAGGAACGAACAGGTGGGTAATCAATTCAAGTGTAGTTTTCTACGTACCGACTGTTCAACACTGACAAGTTGAGCTAATGAACGACAATTGTTTAAATTCCTAAATTTTAGCGCTTCACATTACCTCACGACTATTATCAAATTTCCGTACAAATCGTTATCATATGAGCTAGGAAAAATGACGCTGAATTCTCTTTTCATTGAAATGTTTGATAATTTTTTGCGCTGCTCTCGTCACTTCCCCACAAATGGGAACTTCACGGTGGTGTCTAACTATTTGGAGCAGTTCATACAAAAAGTTTGTTGTTTTGATCACTATGATAACTATAGTCAGTTATGAGCCGATTTTACCCATGGTTCCCATCCCCAAGATTCCCCAATATTTCGATATATCGGTGTCCTTCTCAGCGACCAGCAGGCTCCCTTGAGTGTGACAATGAGCAGAGGCTTCGTTGCTCTCCGTTTATGACTTGCTCTAAACGAGCGATATCTCGATTAACTCTCAACCTGGAAACCCTTTACAAATTTATGGAAATGAATGCAGTTGCTTCCTGCAGCCGTGGAAACAACGTTTTCGGAGCTGACGAAGTAGGAGAGCACTGAGGACCTCCCCGGGATTATCCAACAGATGTTCCCAAATTGTGGACCACCGGAGTGAAGGAATAAATTAAAGGCAGATTGGTAATTCCGTCACAATTGCTGAAACATTGAGTATAAATCGTAATTGAGGTAAGGGGAAATATATTGTGCGTAGCACCACACAATTGTCCTCAACCCACGTAAATTCGACGATCTCCTACTAACGAGCGCTGTATCTTCGCTGTTCGGTGTACTACGTATTAATACTTTTTTCCTCAATAGCGGCTTCTACAATTTTAATCACAGTTCTTGTGTGGATAGTTATAAATGACATAACGGCCGTATAAAATTTTCATCAGTGAGAATATGACAGCAGTGGCACAATTAATTACCAAATATTTCGACAAGAATCGATTTTAGTGCTGCTTTGTCCTTATAAATCCGGCTCACACGATACTAGCATTTTAACAAAAATCGTGTTGCCTGCCTAATTAGCTCAACACACAATGGAATTTCAGTATTGAAATCGTAAATAATTACGAGATACGCTAAAAATTCCTTCGTAGTTTCTGACACTACAAACGTATTTGACATTCTTTTGCTTGTAATTCCAGAACGACAAGCGTGAACGTTTCAACAAAAATCGTCTAGCCCGTTTCATAAAATATCTATGCAACCGTCACTATATGGAGGTTGTGGCATAAGTAGGAGTGACTCAATAAATTCACAAACTTTAAGAGCCACTAGTTTCCATGTTGAAGGTTGAGGTGAATTCTTCAATTGAGTGAAAAACTGGTTCTATTAGTTGCTAGAGTGGTGCTGAGGAAAGTAGAGTGATGCGTCACACCAGATAATTTTCGCACACTCACTCTGAGGCCAAATAAATGTTCGTCGGAAGAGGATTGGTCGGTATGTGGGGCGTGCGGGGGCAGTGCTGGCCTCTCTGCCCTAACCTGCCTTCTCTCTCCCCCCCCCCCCCCACCGATCGGGCATAAGAACTGGGTGACTCGGAACAGGGACTACCTCCAGCAAACCCTCAACCACTGCGATATCTGCAAGAACCCATTACTAGGTTGCTATGGATCGGCGAATCGCTCCACCTTTGCCCTGGTGTCCTGTAGAGGCATCCACCTTATGTGGACCTTACCCTTGGTGCAGTGGCTTGGGCCGGAGGCTGTGCACCCTCGCAGTAGCGTCAGGAAAAATATCACTTAAGGTGGAATGGTCCCCTGCCCAGACAGTTTCCTAGGCGCTGGAGAGAAGTGTATAACATCCCTGTCCACCAACACCCAATACATTACATATATTCTTCCCTTGCATACACTAATCTACATACCATCCACACTACAAATTACATCCATACCCCATCCATTCTTACAATACACTCACACCTGAGGGGGGCAAAACCCGCTGCTGGCCTCGAGCCCCCCCCCCCCTAATAACCATAAAAACCCCAAATAACACAAAATTTAAACCAAACAATTCAGGAAACTGGCATCAAAATAAACAAATTAACTCATGGCGCCCAAAAGCAGCCCACGGAGGAGCCCCCTTCCCCGAGACTCCACCGACCCAGCCGAACACGCAATCACACTATCAATATCACAGTAGCACTTACTCTAGCCGAGTACAGGGGTGAGGAGAATTTTGTGATGTGGCGCGCTGGATGAATTCGTAACTATCCTCGCACTAGAAGAGGGTAACAAAGAAAAATCACAGCATTCGAAATGAGGCGACAACTGCCCTGTAAAAACCCTGCTCAACCGAAGATTGTTCCTTAAATCGCTCCTCGCTATTTTCGAAGAACGGTTTTTTTTTGTTCCTCTTTTAAATCAACTCAGTGGTTGACGAAACCGAAAATCCTGGAAGGTAAACTGGTCGGGGGAAGGGGTTTCGAAGCGGTTTCCATAGGATTAATTTTATAGTTTCCAACAGAGAAAACGGGTCTTTAAACCGCTCGAATCGTAACGTTTTTACTGCCACCGTAAAATTGTGGGAATTGGTTTCTTTTGAAAGGAACCCTTAGAGACCGAGCAGGTCGCCACTGCGGCATAGGCCTTTGCGAAGGGACGGCTACAACGATGAACCTGCGCTGAGCCAATCAACTGACAATTAATCTTTTTCGTCGAACGAAGTGGAAGAATAAGACGCAGAGTATGGCGAGACGGTAGGGTGCGAGTGGGAACCTTTCTCGGCTCCTACTCAATGCCAAGTTGCACAGTACTAGTATTTCCTTCTTATTTAATACGCAAAACGCCGAATCAGTAAGTATCAGTTTTTTTACCTCGGAGTTCCAGCGCCCACTCTAACGGGACTCCCTAGCCCTTAACGGCAATGTCATTGTTTCCCCAAAGACCTTCCGTTCACACACGCGGAAATTCCAGCGGATTTCCTTGAAGTGGGTTTTTCCTTTCTTTATTTTCCCTCTCCTCAATTTCACATTCCTCTCCTCAGCAGACAGCTCCTCCCAAATCCATTCACCTTGGAACTTTTGCGAAAGACACTCGTCTCCCTGTGCTGTGTGCTCACTCATACTATTTCCTGCGCCAGTTCATGCATATGCGAGTAGTTCCCTTGTGTCGCCATTTGTATATGAACTTAACTCAATTCATTGCACATATAATACAGTCCTCCTCACGCTCACCGAGTCTCTTTCCATTCTTCAACTCCTCCCTCATGCGCCTTTCATACTTATCCTATCTTTCAAAATAACTTGGTATTAGAGTTCTCCTCAAGTATTTCTTTTTAATTCGCTTGTGTTACTCATAAGATTAATATATGAAAATCCGGTGAACGGAGATACCAACCGACATGTGCAAAAAATAGTGTTTTTTGATGTCGTTTGGCCCAGTTGTAGCCTGATTGCTACAAAAGTTGACCCGAGGCCTTCATTGGGGAGCCCTGGAAACCTGGAACTACCCCTGTCAATCGACTTCCGTCTTTCATCACTCTGAGCCCTAGGGGACAAGGACTGGTATTTCTTGAGCTGACAAACTACACCGTACTTGCCATCTTATGGCGTTCCCGATGTTGAGTTGGGGTTTTCCTCACCTTCTTCTCACTTCTCACCCCTTACTTTTCCCAACTGCTGCCGTCTAGCCCTAGAACTCCGACGTTCAACACTCTCTCAACTCTTGTACTGGTTCACACTAACTTCTCTATGTAGAGATTAATACTCGCGTGTGTCGGGTGAAATCTTGTCTCACGGGTAATCCACTCTGCATTCTCTTTCTATCGTATCTCAAGTGGACGTTCAATTAACTAGTGTAACAATTCGCCTGCAATGAATTTCATAACTCTCTCTCTCTCTCTCTCCTGCACCCTACAAACTTTTTCAAGTTTTTCACTATAAATGCAAGTTTGAATTTGATCACTCTGATGGAGCGTTTTTCAGCCATACTTACAGCCACACTTTGTTCTTTATTCATCCTTTGAACAGAAAATTAGGTCTACCAACTAGGATTTAGATCAAACTGGCTAGTACCATAATTTTATTCTCTATAGACATTTCATCGCCCGTATAACATACATATTATGAGTCAAATTCATCGAATTTACTGCGAGAGCGAAAAGTTGTGAAATGTGGCCGAACAAAATACTTTCGAGTACAATATAGTACCCCTCGGTTTACCAGGCAGCGGCTATAGCGTGCGTGTTGTTTGTTTTGTTTTTTAATTCAAAATTGAATGATGGATGGAGTGAAGTGTTGTATGAGAAGATCCCGAGCACGTGGAAAGAAACGGGTTATGGACAACAAGGCTGCTATAAGAACTGTAAATCCCACTCTCTGTAACGTATATGATGATGCCTGTAAATGTGTGTGTAAGCGCCGTATTTCCTTTCCCTTATTCCTCAGCGGATAAACTGCATTTCACGAATACTGTGCTCCCATAACTCACATCCAGCACAGTAAATCAAAGGACTGATGTACTAAGAAGGGAAAGTTGGAAGCGTAACGCATCCAGAGCCCCGTTGTTGCTTCAATCTGTGACGGACGCAGCTGAGCCGGGCCTCGAAGGGTCTTGACCTGCATTTATCTCATTTCTAAAACACTGTTTCCGTTTCTTATCTTATCGGGCGTCGAGACTCGGAGATCCTTTTCTGACGCAGCAACTCAGAAGCCGCTAAGGGAGGGGGGGGGGGCCTTAATTTTTCCCCTAACTGTCAAAAAAAACGTCATAAATCGTTAGGGGCCCTTCGACGATGTTGAAGGGCCGTATCTTCGAATTTACGAGAAAAATGATGCCGCGTAGGTGACGTTCAAGTTTATCGGTTAACTGAGAAAGAACGAAAAGGTCGTTATCGAGATCCTTCGAGCGACACAGATCTTTACGACCCAGAGTCGACAGACCGAAGCAGAAAGTGCGAGTAGCTCGAGGATTTCTCGACAAGAAAATTACTTTAACCCATCGACCAACTTTCAATTAGTTTCCCTAATTTTCAAGACTTCAGAGCGATCGATCCCTCTTCACGTTAAATATTCATTGAAAACTAACTACTTCAAAAAACAACTAACTGTGTCAGTGTTTTCCTAAACAAATATATTGCTGGAAGGTCTGATTCATTTTAGGTGCAGCCGCGTTGGGTGCCCAATATCTGGTGCGACGTATCTCACAACTTTCTTCAGCCCCTCGGACGTCCTGTGTAGATAGAAACTAGTAACGCTTAAAATGTCAGAATTTCTTGGCTATCTGCCCATAGTTCCATGACCTTAATTGAAAAACCAACGTATTAGTAATTTATGGGACTTGCAACACTTTTTTTGGTGCACGCAGGTGTGGAATTATGCAGGAAACACTGTGAAAACAAAGTTAGAAAAACGAGGGTAGCTCGATTCCTGAATTTCTGGGATTGCTCGTGATAATTTTATGACCACCGCTCTACCGCATAGGTAGCTTATTGCCCGCCACCCTGATTATTTTTTTTAGAACGCTGGTGTCGGATGAGCGAGCTAAGAATTTTGATAATTTGTTGCGCTGATCTCGTCATTTTCCAACGAATGAAGTTATTATTTTATCATGGTGTTGTTTATAACTATCGGTACAAATAATGTAATCAAAGTCAGACAGTTACTAACTTCGTTTAGCTTATAGGCTTTTATCTCCGCTCACCTACTTTTAACAAAGATATTTAAGCGGAACAATTTTAATCAAAATCGTTTTTGAGAATAGAGAGAAAACTCCAATGTTTGGGACATTTCTAAAGAGTAACGAAATAAATTTCGGAACGTATTAATATAGATCACTAAATCCCGGCTCATTCAAGTAGTTTAAGTGAATAATTGGTAGAACGATAGAAATGGCTGAATTTACGTAGGACTTGCTACGTAGCCCGGTGCTGTTATGTGGCGTAGGGTAGAGGTAGGAAGCAAAACGACGAAAAATGTTAAATATTGTCATTAAGAAAATAACTGCCCTAGCTCAACCTAGGGGAGCGGGGGGGAGCTCGCCATTTAAATAGTCAATTAATAAGCAGCTATGAGTGAGGATACGAGGTGACCACCACCTCAACGCATACCGCAAAACGTAAAAGGGAAATAAAAACTAAAAAAACACTCCCGACGTTGGACGTTGGTAAAAAGACACGCACGTTGGATTCAAGTCCTAGCGAACTCATTCGTAGACCTGTCAGACTGGGGGGTAGTGGTGTGGTGCGTCGCACCAAATGTATTTTCACTTTTTGACATTTTTGTCTTTACTCAGAAAAAACATTACAAAATCATTACTTGCAAACGAATACATAACGTAATACGCGGAGACGTACCAATTAAACGGAACAACGTTGACGATAAGATCTTCAATTGTGAAGAATTTCTTGAAGCGTTATCTCGCCTTATTCGATAGGTGTACGATTTACCGATCGCTTTGTTTGGTTATTTCAGCGTCGATTTCCGCATCGGATTTTCGCATTCGGGCATTACAATTGTTGAGTGAAACGTTCGGTTGTGAGCTGAATAATTCTGCGACGGACGTAACATCGACCGAATACAAGCGTTAGATTGCCTGTACATTCCTCACCATGAGTCATCTCTCACTATTAACACCCCAATGGTAAGGATGTAAGTAAGGAATCTTGTACTAGGAGGGTGGAAAGTGCATCCCTACGCTATCGATTATGGACGGCGTGAGTGTGATTCTCTATCCATCCTGACGATCGTATCTCGAACTTGGCCTGATATTCCCCTTTTTAAACAGTAAGTGTACAAACACTACCAGGCGTGATTGACTGTATCCGTATATAAACATAGTGAGCGAGAAAAAAAAGCTTCGAGGTTTTCGCCATGAAAGCTTTCTTGTCTACAGTCATATGCTATGTTCCCCTCTGATTCCACGATTGAGTCCCACGGTACAGCCATGCCGGCAGCTCCATGCCGATATTTTATGTACCCTTTCACTTTAATTCACCATTAGTTTTCTAAAGAATCATGACAACAATTGGTAAACTAAATTCCACGCGGACTATTAACTAACCATATACAAATAAAAAGCAACGACTGTAAGTGGTTTTTCTTTCAAAACAAAAGAGTAGTATTCCGAACTGAACAGAAAAACTCTGAAATGAAACAATTTCTTCTGATACATGGGATATAGAATAAATAAATAGGTTCTGGATCAAGCTTGGTCCTTATACGTTTTGAGAAGATTTTTATAGCTGTTTTGGAAAGTTTTGGCAGAAATTGCGTTGGCGTTATAAAACTTGATCAGGAAAGATCTGTTGAATAAATCTGTTCTATGGAACGGAGTGATGAGAGTGGATGAGGCGTGACGAGTATTGACATCATGAATGTTGCGTTGAAAAGTGTATTGCTTGAACAAATACTTCGGTTTTTTGTCTTTAAAGATTTAAAATAGCATAGTAGCCACTGCAAGCTGCTTTCTCTCCTTGGTCTCAAGCCAGCCAAGCTACGCAAAGTAAGGAGTTAGATGGGTATCGGGCCTAAGGCGAAACACAAATGTTACGATAGAATTTAGAGCTCTTTGTACCGTCGCGTAGTCGAAGCGACACCTAGATTCTTTAACGAAGTATGATGGGTCTGGGATAGCAGCCTGGCATTGCCTAACACCATGTACGCAGCCGGATAAGGTCCTCATTGATCATCTCGACCGCTCTCCCTACCTCCAACACACTACACGTCGGGGAATAGTTGTATCTCATTCGCATACATTTCTTAACAGCAGTGCCGTAACACATCGCGTAGTGTATCTATGAACACTATAAACATCGGCCCAGACAGCACCAAACCTTAAGGGCTTGTTCGGTGCCTATGTCAACGCTCTTCCACGAACACAAAGAACCATCTGGAGCTTTCGTACAGTGTGACCTCCCCGATATATATGGTGGTCACCACTAGCACACCTTTTTTTGTGGCAGACCAATCAAGATTGCCAGAACTCTACAAGTCTAACGCCCTACTGAAAAGAGAGAGGGAGACATTGAAATTTATTGAATTCCTTTTATTTAACAATCAGGGATGACTATGTCCACTGGGCCCTCTCTTCCATCATCCCTGTACAACTTCACAAATATTAACCAGTTGCATTCGTTTACAAATTAAATTAAAATAATTTTCTTCTACGTACAGTGCTTCAATTAACATTTCTTTAAATTTTCCTTTGTAGCTGTCCACCTTTTGTGCTCATGTCAAACATATCGATGTTATCGTTGCATAATTTGGATGCCTGTACCATAAAGGATCTTGTGTTTATCGAGGAACGGCGCGCCATCATTTTCAAGTTTGTTTTTTGATCGGGTGTCTCGTTGATTGAAAAACTGAAATTGGCAATATGCGTACTGTGGTTTTTGAATAGCGTTGCAGCTATCTGAAGCAATTTTCTCTCCCTAATTTTTAGCCAAACAAGTCGCCGGTTTACTTGCTCGTCGGGACAAGGTCTCAAGGCGAGTCGGAGTGACCCATTGTGCGCTTTCTGCAGACGACTGATTTCGCAGGTCTCGAGATCACAAAGCGCTGGGGTAGCGTAATCAAAGTATGGGATGATTAGGGTTTGCACTGGTTGCTTGCGCACGTGTGTGGGAAAATCCTTGGCAATTGCTGCGGAAGGCCATATTGCAGATAGACGTGGTTTGGAGATCCCGAGAAAGATTATTGTCGATTGAGATTCCCAAGATACTTGCAGACTCGACGTATTCAAGCGGGGTATCGTTCTGGATAGTTTTTGGGATACCTAAATTGCTAGTTTTATTGAGACTTTTTGGATATCCCAATACCATCGGCTCAGTTTTTCGTAGTTTGATCCGCGTACCATGCGATACGCACCACTCAGCAACTCGTCAGAGATGACTACTGAGTGTTCTGACTGCTCCATCAATTTCGTCCACGACGCACGTCCGATAGAAGTGGATAGAGCCACTTCTATGTCTTTCCAAGGTGACAAACAGCCATCATCTCCCTTGACAGCCAATTGTCGTTCTCGTAAATAAGACTCGAACCACATTAGCGCACTTTCTGTGATCCCAACCGAAGACAGAACTGCACCCATAACATCTTTCTGCATCAAATGTAGAGGAAAAATGTACCATAACCATTATAGTGATTCTTTTACGATCCATTGCTTCTCTCACGTAGTCCATAATGCTAATCAAGCTAAGCTTCTCGACATGGTCACGTATTTGCCTGTACACGACCTTATCAAGAACTTTTCCAACTACACACTGGAGGAAGATTGTTCGAAAGCCTGCTGCAGTATCTGTCTCTTTAACTTTAGGTAATGGTTTGATTAATGCTTTTTTCGAGATGGTTGGATGACCACCATTTGCACTGTGCCAGCCATTCTTATTTCCCTCACTTCGGTAGTTGGAGTTGCGCTCAATAAATTTAACGTGTACAGTTTTTGGAATCATTTTACACGCATTTGTGCGTTCGTCAACCGAATCAGGGAATTATGGAGCTGGAAGGAAAACAAATATGCTGAACAATATGAAAATGTCTCGCTGTGTTGCAAACTTGCACGCAAGCTGATTTCGGAACTCGTGTTTCTTATTTTCTAGTCATTTAATAAATAATAAGTTTCACGATACCATTCTGAATTACTATCAACCATTTTCCAAGTTACTTGTTACGCCAGGTGGGAAGAACTTTTGCTGACAGCTCAATACGTTCTATTTAGCTTTTTTATACGATAAATAGTTTCTTTCGGGAAAAAGCAGCGTGATGTATTTGACGAAACGTTAGGGAAGAACATCAAAATCCGGAGTTCAATAGCCGCGTCAGGTCACATTCTGCATTTCGGAATTCAACAGGTGTAAAACTCATTGTCGAGTGTCTGGAAAAGAACCGCCTTCGTCTCAAAGCTCTCGTTGGAGATCTCTTGATTTGAATCGAACAATCAATTTCAGGTAAAGGTCCTAAGCCGAGGTTTAAAGCTGAGGGGAAGACACGTCTCGTTGCCTCTCCCACGGTATCATTACCAGTCGTAGAATTCTCCGCATCTGGGCAATCCCCCATCCAGAGAGCCAGCCGCTTGGCTCGTTCGATTCATTTCTGCATTCTTCAGCTACTTTTCCCACCGGGACAGTCTTCGTCGAGTGCGTCCTTCGGGAATTCGTCTTTGTTTTAAAAATCCGCGGAATAAACGCGAGCAGAGACGAGAAGGAGTTGGAGGATCCGAGAAGAGAAAGAGCCGAGAGACGAGAAGAGCCGCAGACGGAGAACGTGGAATCCGAAAGGCGAACCAATTAAACCGCTTTGGAGCTGCACATGACCAAGTGAGGTTGGAAGATCGAGTCTCTGGTGCACCTGAGAGAACGTGGGAGTTTTTCTATACCCTCTCTTCTGCCTCAATTAGAAAAATATATGGCGCGACCCATCGCTCAATTTTCCTCTCCCTCACGAACATTCTTCGATTTTTATCGCTCTAGCAACTAATTCAATTTACTTTTCCATCATTTACTACGAACCGGCTACACCTTAATGTTCAATATGAGAACTCAGCTTAACACATCATTACACTTATTTATTCGGGACAGTCAATACGACTTTTTCGGATTTTGGACACGATTTTCGAGTCAACTGTTCAGGTATTTGTCTAGGAACAACCGCTAAAATATCTGGTGGATGCCGTCACGCGACTTTCCGTGACCACACCAAATTAACGTCATGTACTCGTATATAGAGGGTCTTTACTTTCGTTCAATCTACGAGTATTTCTACGGAAACGTTTATGGAGAACGGAATGGGTATGTCGAAACTAGTTGGCTGAACGCGCTTCGTAAGTTTGATGATCGAGCTGGTAAGAGTCGTTGAAAATGAGAAAAACGACAATTTCAGTCTTCGATAAATCTTATTTTTCGATGAATTTTGGCGTACATTTTCGTTCGATGGATAGTCCGAAAAATAATAATAGGTAACGAAATTTGGTATCCGGTGACCAGAAGACACTTCGCCACGTAAATCAAATTCAGATGCGGATTCACTGAGCGAATTCCGGAAACAATAAAAGCGCGAGTTTTGACACATTTTAGCTATCTTCGTTCGACGGGCTGTCACTTAAACATTTATACATGTAGGGTCTGACTAATTAAAGACACCCAGTGAGTTTAAGACGGAGCACATTTCCTTAAAAGTTTGTTTCTTAGACCTATATTTAAGCTCACCTAATTTTGGCAGAGGTGTTCACGGAAAACCAAGCTTCAAAATTCAATAAAAATCGTAAGTGCCGTTTTAAGCTTCTCATTTTTGGTACAGTTCATCACGACAACGGAAACTGGTCATGATATTAATTTCGAAATTTTTGCAACTCACTACTCCGATATGTTTTTCACTTTATTTATGCGAACAAATTGAAACAACTTCTGTAGCGGTATTGCTTAACGTTCAGAAATTTATTGCGCAGCTTCTATTTATGACAGGATCTTTATCGAGTTACCTTCTTATAGGTAATTTATGAGACTGTCAATTAGATTCACGTAGGAAGGTACGTGTTTATTGCTCTAAAGCTATATGCGGTAAACACCGTGTTATAAGTTAATTGGTGAAACGATGGTAATTTGCATTCCAGAATAGATCCCACGGCTCCTAATTAGGTTACGGCCATTATTAAACTTCCATCGTATAAGAAGCAAATTGGACTACCAGCACGGTTTTTGCGAGAACGTTAGCTTTAGGTGTGAGGGATTTATAAGGGAAAAACAGTAGATTTTCGTTGGAACGTTTGATGACTGTTATATCATGCGAAATATTTGATGTGATATCTCAACGAGAACTTGCTCTTAATTGCGTCAAGTAAACAAAATATGAATTCTAGCAACCAACATCTTTCCTTCTCTTTTATTTGTATTTTATGTTTGTCCAAAGACCATTGATATTGTAATTTCTTTTTCTTAAATATTTCCTGCGTTCAAAGGTATCAAATGAAAACGTGTAATTCTTATTTCTTCTCCCTCATTTGTTTTGATGAGATATGATCTCGGTTGATCCAGTCTGCGTACTACTTATTTCATTCTCTTACTAGTTACCCGTGCAGATTGTCCCGGTTGAAGGTGGGATAATTTCATATGACCTCCATGTCGACGATCACAATTTCTTTTTGACTTTGGGCTTATCCGTCTTTTCTGATTCTTCAAAAACTCATTCTCAGGCTGTTTCGGTACCAAGTTTTCCAAAGCGATTGACACAGTTGTCCTTAGCTCTCTTCCCATTAATAGCTATGATGGGGCGTAGCCGTTCTCCAACGAAGTAGAATTATACTTCAAGAGGGATCCGTCAATGTCCTTACGTTCTCAAGAACGTGTTTAACAGTGTTAGCGTTAGATTCTATTAAACAGTTTGACTGAGGGAAAGCTAGACTACTTGTAAGACGTTCGAATTCATATCTTTTAGCGAACGTTTTGAAATCGTAGCTATTGGAGGGTTGTCCTTTGCCCGATGTAACACAGTGTGGAACGCCGTGTCATGAAAAACATTTCATCGGAGTATCGACCGTGTCGTAGTTGATGCTACTGCCGCAATTTCTAAAAATCTTGAAAAATAGTCTTGAATCCCTTCTTTTAACTTTTAATAAATCAACGCCAACTACGGAGTGGGACTATGGAGTGGGTTTCGTGGGTTCAGACGGGTCTCTGCTGGGCACAAACAAAACAATCGGTAACTTCCGTAAGCTTGACGATTCCTAAATGACTCGAGTGTAATCTATCCAGTGCCATCATGGTATGAAAGTAAATCACGGTACTTATAATACTGTCCCACTAAAGGATCCCTGGTAAAAAACATGAAACTTTTATACCACGGCGCACTTGTTTGGAACTGTCCGCGCTCAAACACTTTGTGTTTAACTCACCATGATAGCTATAGTTAGTTTTAGACTTTTATTTGCAGGCGAAATATGACATTTGAGGTGATATCGTTTTCTCTCAACCACGACCATGAACTATTTTTTCAAATGGTGTTTTTTTGGACACCATAGATTTAAAAACGCAAAGACCTGAAGAAAGAAACTCAGTTTTTGTTTGTCGGGCGATTAAATGATCCGCCTTCCTGCTGCACGGGATTAAGAAAAATAAAATTAATGACTCTGAATTGAACGTAAATTTTTTTTTTCATGTTAAGATTTAGTTTATTCGCTTAGACTAGACAACTTTCTGCAGTTTCCGAACCCCTTCAGTTCGCACACGCTGCCGGGGGTTGTATAAATTAGTATTAGCTCGTGGTGTGGTTGCGGAGTGATGACTTAGGAAGTTGGGAAGAGCGAGGCAAGTCGCGAGATGCCCCGGACCACATTTTTCGGGGTGAACCGAGCAGTGACATTTGAGAGGGACTTAACTCGAAATCCCACGAAGCTCGAACGAGAACCAACCGAACCTGATCATCTTCCTGGGCGTGGCCTTTCGAACTCAGAACCTCCTCAGATTTTAGACAATTTTGAAAAAAATAAAAAATAAAACCCCTCCCTCCGACTGAGAAGTAAACTTTTGTCCCCCCCCCCCCACATATCCCTCTCTCTTTCCCAGCAGCCTCCAACATCCAGTTCCACTCGGACTCGTTCTCTGTGGACCTGGGAGGTACGTCTTCGACTCGAGGGTATTAGATAATTATACGAGAGGACAGGTCCTATCCGTTATGTTTACGGTGTCTTCAAATGTTATGTCCCACTTCCCAACTCGGCCACGTCAACCTTCGTTTTTCCCTCTTTGGAATCACCGTGCACCTGCTCACCCTTTTGCTGTACGAATTTTCAAAATCGGTCTTCCCGCTCTCCGAATTGTCAATAGTAATCTCATAACCGGCCCTATTTTTGTCCTAAAGTCGACTCGCTACCTCAAAACTGGTTAAAGGATTAAATTATTACGATTTGATATTACAAATGCAGCTGTAGTGTTGAACTACCAACCTACAAGCCTCCGAAAATTATGTCACATTTATATTGACAAGGTCCCGACCCTAATCAAGTTCGCCTCCTTGAGAGTCACAACCCACTCGAACTGTGCATTTTCGAGTCCGAGATAACTTATTTGGTAGTGACTGGTTTTTGCTATTCCTGTTGGGCAATTAACCGAAAGAGATTGGAAGTGCGCTGGCGAGTTATCAGTTGACTTGAACACAGAGGTGGGGAGCGATATGGAATTTCCGGCGTTGTAGACTGCATTTGAGGAGAATGAGAGGTTCATGTGTAAAAGGCAGCAAAGATGGTTTACGTTCTCAAAGTGTACGAATTTTGTCATGATGCCGAAAACGTTTTTGGAGAATATGGCCTCAAAAAGATTATTGGACGAGTCAGTTCCTCAGAGCACACAGTGGGTTGAAGGCAGAACGTAGGACTTTAATTGGCTTAGCTATACTGCGTAGGAAGGAAATTTATGTTTTCAGCTGGAAATAAGGTTTGAGTCAGTTCATTCCATCCTGTTACGACTGACCTCTGGAGGACTTTCAACACGCACTTTTCCCCCTCAGTGTCTTCGAGCCGCTTGATGTTTTCGGCTCATTACAGTCGTTTACAGTCAGGTAGGTCCCCTGTCAGCACCCTTCAGTCTGCTGTACCTCAGGGCTCTCGCCTTGACCCCCTTCTTCTCACTCTTTACATCAACGTTCGTGCATCTGCGCATCTATTCTGGTGATGGTGAAGGTCCAGTCACCACCTGCTGACCACTGACGCAGACTGATGTCCTCCTGTAATATACATTTCACTCCCTAGTGTTCTGGTCAGAAACCAAGTCTTCCTTTGCTGCATACCCCTCAAGATATCATAATTGACATGGCTTTTCTTCTTAGTCTCCTGTTGGGCCAACTTGGTCTTCTCGCTCAGGTTGGCCTGCACATCCTCTGCCCAAACTCTGCCACACTACATGACCCACTGCCTGACCAGTGTACTCCACAGAGCCAACTTGCTGCTTTCGTCCACTCCCTATCTTGACCTGCAGTTATATGTTCCTGCTTCTCAATTTACTAGCTTCTACCCTCCCCTCCTTCCCTGTCTGCCCTCATCTCTCGTAAATTCGCATCAGCGTGCCATGGCGACTTCTATTATAATCTTTTATTACTGAGCTTGCTCCCGTTTATCATAAATAAATAAGTAAATCGCACCTAGGAGAGGAGGGGCTGAACAAAATAATGTTTACTCACCTTAATTTAATTTTCACATCCATCATCCTTGCTGAGTGGGGGGGGGGGAGTAGGTAATCAACTTTTAAAAGTTGACGTTTTCTTCAAATCTATATTTTAAAAATCTTCTGAGCTTCTAGAACGCTATTTAAGCGTGTGTTTCCCCTTACAATTCCAGAACAGCCAACACAAACCCTAAACAATGATCGCGTTGGCAGTCGCATGAAAGAGTACATGATTATAATTTGGTTATTTAATAATAGACGTCAAGAAAGTGGTGGCAGTGTAATAAATTTCGAAACGCCGAACACCATCAGTTTATATGTAGAACGTTGAGCTTTCTTAACTTCTTGTAAAATGAGCAAAAAATATTTTGGTTTAGTAGCTAAAGCAATCCACGCGGGGAAGAGGAAAGTGGTGTAATACCAGATGTTTCCAGCTCAAACTATATAAAAACAGAATGCACTGCAGATATTGTCACGATATCATTGCAACTTGGGCGAAGCGATTGCCGCCACAGGAGGGAGATGGGTGAGTGATATAGAAGAAAAACCATTTAGGTAGATTAGAAGGAAATGGATTGTATTCGTATCAGAGCATAGTCAGCGTAACGTGAGCGAAAGAGACGTAGAAAATGAGAATAAATGTTCGGGATCACACGCAACACTTTGGTTGAGGATATTCGGTTATTCGGTTGCCAACTTACAGATCAGACGATCGAGTGAGAAGGAGATTGTACCAAAGAGGGTTGTATCAGGTATTGGGGTGACAGGTGGGGAAATATCGTAGGATTAAGGTGTTCCGTGCGGGAGTGGGGAAGAGAATGATAGAGAGATTAGCCGAACTAGACTCTGCGTTACAGCGAGGAATGCGTTAGGTCAACGTAGGAGGACCGTAGTGCAGTGTTATCAGTCAAAGTGAATAAACGTGGCGCTTGCTGGATGGTAAAATATTCGTCCAGTGGGAACCACCCAATCACTGTTTTCGATTCGTCCTGACATCTGAGGCCGAAGCGCTGCTTTGAAGCGGATGAGCTGTTTCCTTGTTACGTCCGACATATGTCACGTCCTTGCGACAACGTGCCGTCGAAACAGTACGGAGTGGGAGGGGGGGGGACAGGAAAAAAACAATGCGCTTTGTCAACATGTGCACGACGAGAAACAACGTGACGACAACATGTTGAGGCCGTAACTTTTCCAGAAACTCCTCGCAACAAAAGGGGTTTTTCCTGCTTTTGGTCGCCATATGCTCCTCTGCTCGCCAGATTTCGACTTTTTACGGGCCTCCGCTGGGAACTTTCCATCCCCTGCCAAATGAGCGTCCCGCTACTCAGAAAATCTTGGGAATGGCGTTGCCAAATGGCCACGGCATTCCTTCAAACGGCCGAGCAAAAAGGAATTGCGGTTGCTTTTTTTTTGAAATTTAGTTTCCTCCTCTCGAACTTTTCGCGTTCATTTTCCCGGAAACGGAAACCGGTTGTTACCACTTGGTGCTTTACAATCTCCACTCGTGGCTTAATGAAGGGGCGAGGGAGTGCTACTTCGCTCGTTCCAGTCTCATTTCTTTGCCCGAGTTTTCCAAGATGGAAAGCACGTTAGTATGAAACTAGGACATTTTACGATACCTCAATTCCAGGATTGACACAACTCAAATTACGGAATTCGCGGAAAGTTATCTTATCAGCCGGTCTTTCAAAATGCACACAACTAAAATCATTCTTAGTGACTCGAGTATCACAACAAACCATCAAATATTACGACAAAAAACTGATTTTAACAACAAAACAATTTGTCAAAAATCGATTTTCAGTTCTTGTTCGTAACGTGACTATTGTCTTGCGAGAGCTAGAAACGTGAACAGAAAGTGGTCTGTGTGTGTGCGTGTGAAAACTATTTAGAGCGAACCGTTCAACTAAACTATGTACGATGTTTACTTTTATATTATTACTATCATACACATTCAAATTAATATTATTACTTTTATAATGGTTTTTAATTTTTATATATTAATTACTCTTACTTATTTACTTTAAATAATTATTTAATTTATTTCTCTTTTATTTTCTGTAATGATGTAAATATATTCGAATTTCCTTCTGATCTTTAATATTTATAACTCTTCTGAGTTCCTAAGTCCCCTTACAGAAAATAGTCCGTGCGTCTCACTGTTCGCGACTCGGCTCGAACATCGGCCAAATCGGCTCGAACATTACATGTAGCCCGCGGGTAACCATGAGATGCCAAAATAAGGATATAATCACCAAAACAAACTATAGTTTTCATAGCGATCAAAATATCAAATAATTTTTTTTCAAGGAGGTTTTTAACGATTTAGATTACATTTTGTATACACACAGCTCCAAATGACACAAAAATACCGTAAAACTCTCATTTTGGGGCAAATGGCTAGAGCAGCACAATAAATTGCCAAATATTTTGGTGAAAATATGATTTTCGCGCCGTTTGTTATGTATTCTGAATAATAAATTTATGTTTTCGGTCAGGGAAATTTTATTATAACCTCAAATGGAAATACGCTGTGTTTGATATCGTTTTCTGGCGAATGTTACATGCTGGGTTGAACGGTGGTGCATTCTCAGAAGTGTACGACTGCGTCTAGAACGAAGATAGTGAAATTACAGTAATTACAGTGAGCCAAAGTCCACTCCAACCGCCCTTCAGATCGACTTGTCCCGTCGTGCCAATCGCCTACAGGCGTCTGTAATCTATAACGTTTCCTATCGTTTGCAGGTATTTTTCGATGCTGCATCGAATGAGATGGGTCTCGGATGTGTGAGACTAGTATACGTCAAGCTGGGCCAGAAAATAATAACCCGTTGCGTAATAATTTGCGGCGCTTTTCCTTATACTCGTTAACTCCGCTCAAATGCTACTAGGAGCTTCAGAAAAATTGGCGTGGTAGTCCAATCCAACTCTCAACTGCTTCTACTACTACTACCATTTCTCACCTTTTTCACCCGATTATCCCGAAACCCTGTACGAGATCCTTCTCAAAAAAATTACGTCAGCATTCACTTAAATCGCCTGAGAATTGATTGCTCAATAACGGTCGTGGCACAAGTAGGGCTTTCTCAATAAATTCCCGAATCATAAACGCTTCCAGCTGTCGTCTAGAACGTTTTTATAAAGAATTAAAAACAGATTTGATCGCTGTATGCGCGTGAGGTCAAAGAAAATACTGCACTACACAAAGATAATGTTTCGTTTCTAGGAAAATGACTAGAGCAGCAGAATATCGAACATTTTGACAAAAAGGGGTTATAGCTCAGTTTTCTGCATAAATCCCGCTCGTATGGCGCTTGAGGTGTCTTACTACCTTTTACCAGTAGCTCAATGAATTCCGGAATTTATGGTTTACCAAGTTCACACGAGCTCTGTGAAAAACAAACATATAGCTTACGTTTTTCTCCTTGTTTTCGTTATAATTCCAGAACTTCAAGTAAGAGCCATTCCAAAGAAACAGCGTGGTGTGTCAAGTAGCTCAGGCTCCGGTATAAGTAGCACAACTCAATCAATTCCGTAAATTTGAGTAAGTTTCTTTATTTGAAGTTCATGAATGAAAATAATTCCTCCGTGAATGTCGTGCAAATCGCGCTCGTGTGTAGCCAGCGCTAACGAAAATGATTTAAGTACCTGCACTAGGAAGTTTAACACTAAGTATGAACTTATTAGCAACAATCCGCGATTCGAACTTCTTTCGATTCTATGACCAACTTGTTTCGCAGTTCTTCCCGCTGTCGTCTAGAACGTTGTTTTTATACAGAATGAAAAACAGATTTGATCGCTGAATGCGCGTGAGGTCAAAGAAAATACTGCTCACACAAGGATAATGTCAAAGTTTCCGTTTCTAGGAAAATGACTATAGCAGCAGAAGAATATCATCGAACATTGAGACAAAAAGAAGTTACAGGTCAGTTTTCCTGCATAAATCCAGGAATTTTAAGTAGTACCAGTTTTTATGTAGTAAACTGAGTGAACAGCTGGTTGGTAGTATGAGGCTGAGGAATATTAAATGATGCGGTGACTAGATGTTGCTATTCTAGACCAGAGTTGTACACCCCCCCCCCTTCCAATCTGTGACTAGCAGACGACATCTCATCAGTGTGGCTTCAGGTGGACGTCATAAAAATGATCACCCAACGTCTGTTGTGGATTTCTGATCCGTTCGCGGCGCAGCAGTTGATCGACTCGTTACGATAAAGATGAAGAAAAAAAAAAAGAAAAGAAAAGCGACGCAACCAAAGTTGAGCGTCTCGGTTCGATTTCTTGGACGGAGAGAGAAGCAGAGTACGAGAGAACGGAGATCGTAGCCGCAGATACTTTACCGTTAGAGGGAGGCGAAGTGAAAGCCAAAGCCCGAAGCGAGGACGGCCAGAGCAGGACACCTGTGCGCCAGAATCTGAGAGTGGGAGGTGCAGGTGTGATTCAGACTCAAAGGCGCCAAGCACCAACTCCCCTCCCTACGCCCCTCCACTCTTACTTCATCATAACATCCACCCCCCTCCGCCCCGTACCACCACACCGAGAGGAGCTTTGATTTAGCGCCCTCGTCTTTTCATTTTCTTTTTCTTGCTCCCTCACTCGTTGTATCTCTCGCGTTCTCTCTCTCTGACTTCTCCCCCCACGGCCCCTACTCACTCCTTTGCTCCTCGCCGTCATCTCTATACCTTAATGTTATGTGTGACCAGCGAGGCCTTGGCGCATTCCAACCCGGGGGGGATTTTTCTCACGTTTCTTTCAAGACGTCAGAGGACTGTAGAGGGGGGGGGGTGGTTGTGTGAAACTATCCGATGTCAGTGAAAGCCTTGAATTAGTCTGAATTGAAAATTCTGTTTCTCTTAATCCGATTCTATACATCAAGTGTAGAACTTCCTTTTTACATTCAGCTACCCAAGGGGAAAGTGTTGTAATCGTGTCAAAAAAAGTTGGGTTTTCTTCAGATCTTTACGTTTTGAGGCCTACTGAGTCTAAAAAACCTAATTTTTCGCGGGGTCCTTGTGTGTGTGTGAACATAGGTGAGAGGTGGGGCTTCAACCTCCAGTTCGTTAAAGGCACTACCACTGCAAGGTTTGCCTCACTGCATGCAATTACCAAGGCCACTTGGGGTGTGTGTTACCAAGACACTATCCTCATGTATAAGGCCATGTATCCAGGCGTGATTGGCTACTGCCCCGTTGTCTGGGGTAGCAAACTAACAGTCAATCAAAAGAGAGTATTGCTTAATCCCAGAAGCTGCGCTCCTGTGGATCACCAAGGCCTATAAGACTGTATCAACAGAAGCACTCCTGGTGATCACTGGTCAGTTGACTGGCGGTTGCAGATTTCGCGAAGAAGGTGATGGCTAAGAAACGTGGTCACAGTTGATCTGTCCTTTTTTCCTTTTTGAAACTTCACACCCAAGTAAATAGTTAAATCCGGTGGGAAACCAGATTAAGAACTCCTCCCAAACGGTACAGGATTCCTCAGGGTGTCACCTCCACGCGGTAACACACGGGCAACAGCTCTCTACCCGGAGACAGGCTAACGACCAAATACCTGCCGAATTTCCGCAGGTCTGAGTTCGGTGGATGCTGCAGGGCCTCTAGCACATTAGCGAAATCGCAACTTCCATGACTGATATAACCCTCGTCGAGGGTTTAAGAATAGTCATCAAATAAGGAAACAGACCAGTCCGGAGGTCGTGAAAAACTCGAACGGTTTATTGTGATAACAAATGCCAATTTAAAACCAACTTCCTCTTAACTCTACAACTTTAGTGTTGCCTAACTTTTGCTTTTGCCTATGTGATGGCCCAAAATAAGGTTGTGGGCTTTTTTAGGTCGAAGGGAAAGGGGGTGGGGGACAAAATTTAACTCTAACGATTTTGATTAAACTTTCAAATTATCTTCTACTAGTCGGTACGTAACTCTTCTTTCCTACACATATCTCCATGAAAATACGGTAACCGGAGATATTTTACGCTTTTTGGCAATATGGTTTCAACGATTTTCACCAAACTCACAGGATTTTTTTGAATAGTTAATGCCTGTACATTGTTCTCAATAAATGTTCCTCTGACAGCCCATTGAACGGAGATAAAAATCAAAATGTGTCGAAAATAACGGTTTTTCGAACATTTCCGTCAATTCCAGGGTAACTGTTTCACCAGGTGTGATCAATATTTCAGGGTGTCTTTTAGTCACCCATACCCACATTTCGTTCTGTGTAATTATTTCCGTATATGTACGTTGAACGGAGATATAAGCCAAGTTAACTCAGAAAAGGAGATTTGTCGAATATTAATTTACCGTTCTTCCAATTTTCTCAAAAACGGCTGTGACGATTTCAATCAAACTTACGAATGACTCTCAACTAACTAGTCTCAACATTTTATACTGCATAAATATTCCTGTAGAAATGCGTTGAACGAAGATATAGCGCCCGCATATGCAGCTGGTGTTCGAATTTACGGGGGTGGCGGAAAGTTGGGTGTTGCTACGCACCTGATATTTTTAAATTCTTAAACTGGTGCGACGCTACACAGAACTTTTTTACCTTTTGTCTTTAACTCAGTAATTAATCAAAATTGTTTTTCATTCAGTTTATAACAACGTTTTATATGTAAACTGGCGGCGCTATACGTTCCGGAATGTTTGAGTCGCTAATACTAGAACCACGACAATTATAGAGCAGTCAATAGTCAACACACAAGAGATTTATGAGACAGTCTCCATAATTTTTTTTTCAGAAGGACCGTGTTTACCGTTTTAGTTTTATGGTGTGAGAAAGGTTAGAAATGATAGCGAGTGAAATGGCGGTGGTTGGAATACTAGAACCCCTGGAATTGCTTCTAACTATCTCATAAATGTTATTAAATCCCCACCAAGCTGGTACTTTATTTCCCTACCGCCTTAATTTTCTGTAAATAGCAAAATCATTTGAGTGGAAGTTATAAGGAAAACTGTGCTCCAACAGATCCAACTTGTCGATAGTTTATTCAGCCACTCTCGTCGTTTTCCCTTCGATGAGAAATTTATGGTATCAGTTTTTTCTCTATTAATCCTGTGTTCATAGAAAAATTACGGTAACCCAATAAACTACCTATACGGTGAGGTATCCTACACATCCCCAACTTGAACTAGTTCAATTTTTTACTTACTTTTTATCAGCTTTGTAGCAGCAGCTCAATAAATTCTGGAACTTTAAGCGCTACCTAAAACGTTAGGTTATGGTTTACCAATTTCACAGAACTACGCGAAAAAAATGTTGAATAAGTCGCAAAAGCCATGAAAAAACCCTGAACACATAAGTTAGCTGAGGAAAGTTTCCCACATAAGGGGGCTGAGGAAAGTTGTGTGGTGAGTTTCAACAAATATTTGCTTATGAATCCAATTTCTGACTCAGAGAGTAATGAGGGGGGGGGGGGTTAATGTTTAGCTTTATTGATTTTTTTTGTTTCTGGATATTATTATTGTTATTTTCGTACGAAAAGAAAGATTCCTGCCTCTTTTTCTGCCGTTCAAATCAATTTTTATTTTCTTATATAAGAAAGATAATCGACGACGTTAAAACTAAAACTTTCAAACCAACAATCCCTTGTACCCGCTTGTATTGTATCCATATGGCACTAGTCCAATAAGCTGCCTATACGATGGAAGATGGAGCTTCAAATTGCCATAAAATAACTTGGGGAAACCCACGTAATTTCCTTACAATTTCAAAACTGTAAACAGAACGGAGAAAAAAATTTTGTCGTTCGTAAATTACCTATGAAGGATCAATAAAGAGGATGACATTAGTAGGGGCAATCCAATAGATGCCAGAACGTTAAATATTACCACACACACACATGAATTGAGCGATAATAATCACCAACGCACGTGGAGCTGAGGAAAGTGTTGTGTGTTGTACGCCGTTTCAAAGAAGCCGATTTTCCGGGCCAACCGACAGTTTCTCATTCACCAAAACCGGGTTCAAACCCGAAAAGATGTTCACCCGCGATAATATTCATCGGCCTCCCCGAAACCTCTTTCGTGTGAATCCAAGTGAAAATTCTTAACGCTTCCGTGAATCGAGAAAGAAAAACGCCGGTGCGTGGGGACACGGGCGAAGGACGGAGCGGACGTCCGGTCACATCCAGCGCATCCTCAGGGCGCATCTCCCCCGCGTATGGAAAACCGTCGAGGAACGGCCGCTCAACCAGAGTTGCAGGTGTCCGGAGCATCCGGTGATTTCCAAGTCACGGCCAGTCGACGGAAGTCGGTCCTTCGGTTAATTTACATTCGAGGTGTCAGATTTGTATTCGCGAGGGGGCAGTCTCTCCTGTGTGAGCTGGGGACAACCAAAGCTGACAAGGAGACGAAAATAATTTGTACTTCTCACGATTTTAAATAGCAACGAGCTTGATGAATACGAATAAATATTATAATATGTTTTTTACTTTCCTTAGCGCTACGTAGTAGGAAGAAATCTATGTAATCGGCTGAAATGTAAATCAAATATTTTTCTTCACATCTTTACTTTGCAAGGGCAACCGAGTCCGAAAAACATCATCTGGAAACATTATCTGTGTTTGTGTATAAATAAATTGAGATAAAACGGCTGAAGCACTTAGAACTTGAAGAAAACTTTACGCCCTAAAAAATGTTTTTCCAGCTGATTACATAACTTCCCTTCCAAGTTAGTCGGGCTGGGGAAAATAAAAATCATGTTGACATCCGCATGAATTATACTGGGCTGAAGTTAGCTAAATATTCATAATTAAAAGTTTGACCGTTGGGCCTGAAGTCATGGATGGTCCAAAACATGAATATGAAACATATTTAGAATCAGGAGAGGAATGTCTAAATTGCCACCTTTTTATTTTTTATTTTGAAACGGTGGATGCAGACGCTATCCTCACTGTGGCCACAAACGGGCTTATTGTAAGGGCGTCTATGATCCTCCCTGCACCACCCACAGGCCCCCCATGGCACTGGCCTCACTTGGGGTGACGTCACCTATGCGCCCCCACCACTCCCGCACAAAGCGGAGGACATCCGCAAGTTCTGCATTTGCCACCTCTTCTGGCTGAAGAAAGGGCCTCCCAAACATGCGACGGCGTGATGCCGCGAGTCCATCGCATACGCACAACACATGCTCTGCCGTCTCTAGCCCCACCTCGCAGAACCCGCATGCCTGTACCTCGCACCAGCCAATATTTGCACGGTGGTACTTCAGCGGACAGTGTCCTGTGAACAGGCTACATATGATCCTCATATCGTTCCTCCCCAGTGCAAGCACCTTCTTGAAGAGTCGGATGAAGAGTTTTGACTGTTTAAGGCCGGGCATCCCCTACCAATGGGCAGCCCTGCACTTATCCTCCCATTTGCCAACTTCTCCACATAGGTGGCTCCTGGTAGTCCCAACAAAGGGCTCAGGGCCGACAGGGATCTGTGCCGATCCCTTCTTTGCCAACCCATCAGCCCGTTCGTTTCCCTCTATACCCTGATGCCCTGGCACACAGTGTCGGCCAGGGCCTTCAGTCAGCGAGACACTCTCATATCTGCCGCGATGTAAGACAGTATGAGGCTAAGGCCTCATAGTAGCCGCTGCACACAGATCGTCACCACAGCCACCTATGCCTGGAACACTGTGGCCAGCGACTCCAATGGGATCGCTGCTCTAATTCTCGGTCCAAAGGTGCCTGCCCCTGCAAGGCCACTCTGCACCGAGCCATCAGTGTAGTACACCAGGGCCCCAGCTTCAAAAGTGGGAACTCCGCCTTCCCACCTGGATCGCTCATGAATGAGTATCCGAAAGGGTAACGCGAAGTTGAACCTCGCAGGCATTGAGTCTACCACGTGCAGTTTGGGCCCCTCCACTTTGACCTTCTCAAGGATCAAGTAGCAGGAACTCCTCCTCCCGCGCATGATCAGACCCAACTCCAACATACGCACAGCCTGGAGGAACGCCATCCATTTAACATGTATGTGGAGGGGAGCTAAATTGGCCACCTAATATAAGCTTTGAGTCCGAAAAACTAAAAAAATACCCACCTAGATATTCCTCTCCTCATTCTAAATATGTTTCGTGTCAATCGCTGCGACCATCCAGGCAAACGGTCAAACTTTCGATTATGAATATGTAGCTGTGAATTATTAATACGCCGGTTACAAAATAACACGTAAAGCAGTCCAATGAATTCCTGAACCTTAAGCGATATCAGTTTCTATGTACATAATATGTGCGGCCTTGGGCCTGTTTAGCTCAACCAAGGTCGCGTGAACCGAATGCAAAACAGAATAGATTAGTCGGTAGAGCGATGGAAAGAGAAAAATGTACGTGGTGGGGCTAAGCAAAGCTGTGCGATGCGTCGCATGGAGATATTTGTACCTTTTAGTAATAGTCAATAAAGAGACTGGTTTGCGAACTGACTAGCTGATGAATTGAAATAAGAAGGAGGCGAGAATTAAGGAGAATGCAGGTCGAGGTACCAGCGGAAGGTCGCACATAGTGATGAATTCAGTTATCAGGGTTTGAAATGGCTAGAATCTGTTAGACACAATCTTGAGCCACAGTCTTCGAGCATTACTTTGAATTGAGCAGAGGCCGATTCAGAGTGGAGGTGACTCGCAGCACCAACTAAATCATCTGCGAGAGGTAGGTCGTGGCAATATAGCCACGTAAACGTTGCGCAAGGCGCGTCACCTCGTCTGCACGAAGTTGAAGGATGGGAATAACCCCCAAGTGGTCGAAACGCTTCACGAAAGGTTCGAGCCTCGTCGCATTCGACATTGAAATTACAAGGAAGAAAACTGGACGGTTCTCTCGACGGAATCAGCACTCGGTTTGTCGTATCGTTGGAAAAATGATTCGTCAGGATGCGCTGGCGCCTCGGCGTCTAGCTGGTTAGTCAGCAGAACTCAAGAGTCACAGGTACGCAGTTTTTGCAGCTCGTCCGAGCGTTTCATGACAAGGAAAAGGAGGAGCCCATCTGCTAACCTGGCGGTTGGCTTCAGTGCTGTTCTGTACAAGACAGAGAGATAGAGGGAGAGAGAGATATTGAAAACTTTCATTTACCAATCAGGGATGATTAGGACCACTGGGCTCTCTCTTCCATCATCCCTAAACAATTTCATAAATACTAACATCATTTACAAATTAAAATTATTAAATATGATAATATTTCTTGATTAACATTTCTTTAAATTTGTCTTTAAAACTATCCACTTTTTTATTCACGCTGTCAATCATATTGATGTGATTCTTGTATAATTTTGATGCATGCACCACAAATGATCTGGTGTATGAGGAGAAACAATACTCAGGGGTTTTCAGAAATTTGTTCCTTGATCGGGTATCTCGTTGGGTGAAAAAATTGAAATTTGTTATACGCGTAAAGTGGATTTTTCGTTTTTAATCTTCTCTCTCTAATTTTTAGCCAACCACGGCGTCGGGTAATATGGCGTTACATGCTCGTCTGGACGCAGTCTCAAAGCGAGACGGAGCGCCAGGGTTCTGTTTTTGTGCTATCCGCTTCAAGACGACTGATTTGGCAGCTCTTGAGCTCACATAGCGCGGGGGCATAATAAAATGTAGCATGATTAGGGTGTGCACTTCTTAGTCTGTGGGAATTTTCATGGCACTTCGCCGTAGTTGGTAGATGCTGCCGAAGGCCTTATTGCAGATCGACGTGGTTTGAAGTTCCCAGGATAAAATATTTTCGATTGAGATTCCTATGATATATGCACGTATTCAAGCAGGAAATCGTTGTGCGTAATTTTTGAGAGAAAGAGAGAGATTTTTATTTATACACCTGAGTACAAGTAGGACCATAAGGTCCTCTCTTACTGTATTCCTGGATGGGACAGTGCAGTCGGGAAACATCCTCTAGGCAATCATACATGAAGTAAATACAAGTTACGAAATACATTATGTGCCTCAAATATACTTATTTAGGTATGGAAGCAATAAACATAAATTTCTTCTTCTATTTTCAACAAAAAAATATCTGGTGCGTTGTAACACACAACGTTCCTTAGCTCTACGTCAATTCTCTTGTGTACATGGCTTTTTCTACTTACTCAATTCATTCGTCACTCAGTTCATTTGAACTGGGCCAAAGAACACTTCACAGCAGCAGGAAGCGGTAGCGCTTACATTTCATCAGAATTTATTGTGCTGCTCGTACTCGTCCCAGGACCATGATTGAGCAATTTGTACAAAGATAATTAATAGCTGTAAACAATAATTTTTTGAAGAAAGATAGTAATTACTTTTTCTGAGTTATTGGGTAAAAACTTTTAGAACTGGTAGTAGGCGAAACAGCGGTAGTTGAAATTCCGGAATTTCTCGAGTGAGCCCTATGCATTTTATGAGCGTTTTTAAACCCTCGCCCTATAGGTGTTGTATTGGACTACAAGACCAATTTTTTTTAAACATTCTAGTCACATTACAGAGAAGTTTATAAAGAAAAAACTGCGCTAAAAATGATTTTCGTCGAAATGTTTGATAATTTATTGTGCTGCTCTCGTCATTTTCCCACAAATGGGAATTTTATGGTATAATTGCCTTATTGAGAGCTATCAATGTAAAAAATTTAATCAAAATCGTTGAAGCCGTTTTTGATTTAAAAAAAGAAAGATTTATTGAATATGCTTGTTCTATGTAGAGGAACCTGTACTAATTATAGGGTGCCCTTCTGATGAACATCCCGCAAAAAGTGAAGTTTCTACTCAAATTAGCTCCGTGTTCCGCATTTGAGAATTTTAAACAACATTATAGTGTTGGCTAGTTTAATTTTACAGGTTATTTTCAGCCATTTCTATTTTACGTAATACGGAGTCACGGGTTGATCACGTTTCAGCCTATAAACAAACCGAATACTGCATTCTGAGATTTTTGTAGTAAATAAATCTGCTCATTATTCAAGTCGCAAGTCGCCGAAAGTTGTGTGTGAGAGATAATGAATGAATGAATAACGACCAGAATCTACAAAATTCACCAAATAACTACTAGTGCAGTATACGTAACAGTTTCCATTTCTCCTTCGTAATGTAAGGTAATTTCCAAAAAAAATATTTATCGAAAATATTTTTTTAGTGTTATCTTACATAACAATTTTCTTTTTAAACAATAATGTAGAAGTACGACTATTTACAAAGCCTTTCGTGTCAATACAGATTATCAGGATTTTAGTGAAGAGATAGCAAATATTCTATCACACATTTCCATGATGCTTTGCATGATGAATGATAATCGGTAGGCAGTGGAGTGGCATTGTGGTAAACGGGATTGTGAATTTGTTTCCGCTTTCCAATTTACGAATTAGTGGTTTTTCTGTAACTTAAAAAATCGAGCCCAAAACAAGGCCAGTCGGGGAAATAGCCCGGGCACGTGTGTGAACACGATTGAGCGAGACCGGGTTAACGAAATCAGCTAAAATTTGATTTTTGGACTGCACGTCAACCTCTGCCTTGTCACTACCCAATATGCCCCCTCTGCACTCCAGCGTGTTCACAAATATTTTCAATCGTTTCTGCAGCTCATGTTAACTTAGCTCTCTCAACGGCTTCTTGGGCCGTTACTCAATTTCTCCCTTGTGCTTTGCAAATTTTTTTCGGTAAAAACCCAACAAGTCTCTCAAACACCCAGCTGCCGTTTGAACTGTCATGTACGAATTAATCTCAGTTATTCCGCTTTGTGCGTCCTTCGCAAGGCGTAATTGGCGGTTGAAGAGCTCACTTCCGACGAAACCTAATTCACGGGTTTACCTCTCGATCGGCGGGTGTCTTTTTTATTCTTTCAGTAAAAGATTGCCATTTTGAGTGTCATATGGAAATCCGTACGCGAAATATGGGGGCTGAATTCTGACAATCACCACACCAGAAGGCGACGGAACCGCGATAATTAGTACGACCGAGCATTCAAAGGCGTCGATGACCTTGGCCAACTTATCGCTTCAAAACGTCTGCCTGAGACAGAAGCCAAATCTTACTTGCAAAATTGTGTTCGGCAGACTCTAATTAACACTGATTGCCGGGTGAGAACATGGTCTAATGATTGGGGGGGGGGGGGTGTTATTTGGTAAATTCCAGGCTTTCCAGCCCACTTCCGTACGTGAATTCTCTTGAGCTGCGATTTTACTGCTTGGCAGCCAACAGTATGAACTCCAAGATAGAAATGAGTACAGGTTAAATAAGGTTAGTGCCTAGTAAAAATTGAAGAGAACTTGGGCCACATTGTTTACGTGGATGTACAGAAATTGTAAGAAATATTTGGCGAGTGACGTCACACAACTTTCCACTACCTATGTAAATTGGTTTGTTTTATGTAAACGTTAATAGAGAGCAAAATATAGGCACTACTCACCTCAAAGCATTTTTGTTGAGAAGAAAAATATCTGGTGCGTAGTAACACCCAACTTTCCGCCACCCCTGTCAATTTGAACACCAGCTGCATATGCGGGCTTTCCGCAACACCCCCGTAAATTGGACGAACTGCCGAATAGACCGGCACTGGATCCCCGTTTAACGCGTTTACAGAAACATCACCTTATTTTTATGGAGGTAACTGTGCAGAAAAAAAGTTAGGTATCAAGTAGAAGACGATAATTTGAAAGTTTAATCAAAATCGTTTCAGAGAAAAATGCGAAAACCCCTAGTTTTCGATAGGTTGGTGCTTGTTTGTGATTTTGTGCGGAAAATCGAATTTTTCAGACAACGTTAAAGGCGGACGGCGGACGGAATTATTTAAAGATATCCTGTGAAAATGCGGCTTTTAACCAATTTTACTTTCACTAAGCTGGTCGTTTTAGACATATCGACTGGCCAATAACGCCCAATCGACATTACGGTCATGCCAAATTAAGGAAAATGTTATGCCAATAGGTACTAGGGATTTATTTTATTCTTATTTACATTAAACAGCGTATCAATGACAAACAGCGTATTCCCTGAACTGGAAGCGAGTCTAGAATGATTCCGTCGAGATTTGAAGACACCTTTCGAATAGTATCACCCCCCACAGTATTTGGAATACTATTCGAGGACTCGTCCCGACTTTTACTGTGAACCATAACGTCGACCTTTCGAGCGCTTCCAAGTGAAGGTCGCACGTCGAGGGGAAACGAATAGCGCAATTTCTCACGATGTCGATTAAATAACGGGATACGTCATATCAAACAAAGGGGAGGACGATAATGGATGGGAAGGGGGGAAGGGAGTGTCTTGTGTTGTGACCAAGTGCGTTTGGTTCTATGGCGATAACGTCAATATTGTGATAAGGCTGCCGTCCGGATGGGTTCCGAGGGAGTACGACCTGCGGCAGGGTCTTGCCCTTAGCGCTTCGTGCAAACGATCGACATTTCGACGGCTCTGTTGGTTCATCAACAAGAATTTTGGTTATTTATTAATTGTGACGCATTGGCCCTACTCACAATGTTGAGTAACCAGCGTATAGGTAGGTTACGCCTCCCCCCCCCCCCCCGATATTTTTAAAGTTCACGTTTACTGTTATGGAATTAAAGAGGTGATTTCCAGGAATAAAGTTACTAAAAAAGGACATTGGTTTGAATTCTGGTATTCGAGAGATGTCCCTGATTATTTTATAACCGTGATTAACCTTCCATCGTCTAAATAACTACCAATACGCTTGTGAGAACGAAAGTGTCATGTGTTAATGATGTTTTTTGTGGGAGTTATAAAAGAGTTGTTATAGGACGCGAAATGTTAAAAATTACTCGAACAATTGGCCCCTGAATGCTGCAATATACTGCATCAAGGGTTGTGTTAGCCGTTGCAGTAGATTTTTTAAATAGCCGATTACATCACTTTTCGTCCTTTGTGTTAAGCTATGGACAGTAAAAATCAATCTAAAATTCCTGTAGGGGCGCAGTTGGAACGGCTGGTAGCAACCCCACTTCTCATTTTTAGTTTTTTTCTTTTAACGTAGAAGGCAATGCTATGTATGCGAATTATGGTAAAACTACGACCGTCGTTTAAATTTTTTCCTGGTTTCTGTCAGCCCCAGCACGACCCTGAGAGCCCGAGAGAGCGGAACGGAGATCCAAAGAAGAAACCAACGATCAGCGATGGGTTTTGACAAACACCATTTCACATTTAGAATCACCCCCTTTAAAAGCGGACTGCCGTTGGATGCACATCTGTCTCTTATTGCCTAGTCAGTTTGTCTGTAGCCTGTAGCCTGTAAACAGAGCTAAACAATGTCCACTTAGCGATCGCATCAGCTGCCAACTGCGGAGCCGATGGGCTTCAGCTCGGGAGGGAATTAAATTCCCCCGGACGCCTCTGCCCAGTCATGAGAGTCATGAGAACGGAATGCGCGAAATGAGCTAAAGGGCTGATCGGAATTTTCAATTACTCCCCGCCGTTTTCCCGAGTTCAAAAAGCCATACCGACCCCCAGGAAAATCAAATATTCTTTGGCGAAGGGGGATGCTGAGCATCTGGCGCGAGGAGGCTTCAGCGGAGATCACTGGCACGAGTTCATTTTCGAATTCCACAAATCTAGCGCCGCTCTTCTCCACGAAATAACGTTAGAGCAGCAGTTTTCTGACCAATTTCAGGCACTTATATTGATACTACATACAAACATTTTTCGTGCGGTACACTTACTTAATTCTTTTTCAGGGTTTACGTTACAAAATAAACAAATTTAATTTCGCAGTTTTCACTCACTACAATAATCCGTTACTGTTGCTTCCATCCATTCCCCTACCGTTTTCGCACACCAATGTTTTACTCCAAATATTTTAGTTTCTTATTTCATTTCTCCCACTTTCAACAATTTTTATTCAATTACCGAACGATTTCACACTATTACATTACATTAGGCTTTTGACCCGACCCCTAACGAATGATACAGCATCTCTCACAAATTATAACTCAATTCACCAATTTTAACACTGATTTGCCCCAATGTTCTCGCACAATTTTCCAAACCCTAGGTTTTCGGCCAGGAAAAAGTTTTTACAACCCCCCTCAAAATTTGATACTTTACGTTTCAAGACATGTTTTGAACGGCATTGGCTCAGCGTTCCATGTTTTACTCGACGCAAACCTCTTTTACACAATTTTTTTTCTCATATTTTGTAAAATTTCTATATTTAATAGATATCATTCCGAAAATTTAACTTCATTTCTTAATGTATTCAGTCATCGAGTTCAGTTTTATTCACCCCCTTTCGCTTTGCACTCGCAGTTAGCTTCTCAGTGTATTTTTGCGCTCATTCGCATTGTTTGCCGATTTTCCAGTGTTTTCTATTTCATTTTTCTACGACTTAAACGCACATCCTCACGAATTGTGCTGCGTTTTCCGACACACCGTTTGTTACACCGTGTCACTCGTTTCTATTCGATTTGCGAACGGTTTTATTGTCAATTCGTAGACATTTGAAAATTATTCTGAACTTTCTTACACGGCTTTCTTTGTTCTGTGACTGACCCTCAACTTCACTGGTTTCTCGCCGATTTTTATTTAACTTCGAAACATTTTACACTCAACCAATTGAGCTGAGTTTCCATCACATTTTCAAGATATTCATGATTTTTAGACGATTCTTTACTGAATTCCCGACATTATAAAATTATCCTACATTACCAGCGTGTATTTTAATTGGTATTCTAACTTTTTTCGATCTACGATAAAAACGCGTTCTTCAACTTTAGGTTTTGGCGCCTACTGAATCGAGAACCACTAAACAAGGGGAAAACCAAATCCAAATTATTTATTGTCGTGATTCAATACAAAATTAATAATGATATAAATTGAAGTGAAAGGGTATATAAAATCTCCGTCTGTCTGCCCATCTCCCTCCACTTAGTGTCTCACAACTGGTTCACATGTATTGATGTATATTGAACGCTATTCTGTCAAGTATACTACAGTCCTCACTCTTGTTTGTGTGAATCCATTTATTTCTCAGTTTCAAGCTCCCCCATTCGTGTGCCCAACCTCTTTGTATCAATCAATGTCTATCTTTCGTTCTGTACAAATATCCATCAGAACATTTGATCAATCTTATGAGAGACCTATAACGCAAAATGGATTTGTTTCACCTTCCTAGCAAAACGACAGACTATTTTTATCAAACTGACAGGTTGCTTTGAACTAGTTAATATCTATATAACAAGACTGGCAATAAACGTTTCTCTGAAGCGTTGAAAATGAAATTTCAACCGAAATGTGTCAAAACTCATGTTTTTAGAACGTTTTCGAAATTCCTCCGGTAGTCGCATAACTGAATTTGATCAACTTGAAGGGTCTTGTAGCAACCAATACCTACATTTTATCGCGCACAACCTCCTCCGTTGAACGGAAATGTAAGCCGAGATATACCGGAAAATGAGATTTGCCGAAAATTAAATATTCATCTTGGTAATTTTCTCAGTTGACACCTGCAACAATTTCCACTGTATTTTTACTTTCCTTGGCTCTACAAACCAGAAAGGAAAGTTATGCAATCGGCAGAAAAAAAAGTGTCTACAGATCTTTACATTTCACACCCTACTGAGTCCGAAAAACACTCCTTGGGAAAACGATTTTTAGAGAATTGTGGGAAAATGACAAGAGCAGCACAATAAAGTACCAAAACTTTCGACGAATTCGATTGTAGCGCGGTTTTTAGAGATAACGACCGAACCAATCAGCTCAAACTTGATAACTAGCCCGTAGGTTACCATGGGATGCCAAAATAGGGGGATGAGCAAAATCCACCGAAAGTTAACTATAGTTATTATTGTGATCAAAACACCAATTTTTTTCTCAAGAACCGCTCTAACGACTTTGATTAAATTTTTTATGTTGAAAGCTCTCAATTAGGCAATTATACCATAAAATTCCCATTCGTGGGAAAATGACGAGAGCAGCACAATAAATTATAACAACTTTCGACGTAAATCGGTTTTAGCGCGGTTTTTTCCTTAGAAACTCCGCTGAAATGTTACTAGAATGTTTAAAAAAATTCGTGTAGTAGTCCAATCCAATACCTATAGGGTGAGTGTTTAAACACCCCCATAAGACATGCAGGGGTCACTCCAGAAATTCCTGAATTTCAACTACCGCCGTTTCGCTTACTACCAGTTTTTACCCAATAACAATGCAAAAGTAATTACTATCTATCCTTCTTCGAAAAATCGTGCTTATAGCCTCATTAATTCTCCGTGTACCAATTGCTCCCCATATGACAGGTCCTTACAACAATCGTGGTGATAGTTCCATGAGCTACTTGCAGGATGGTCGATGTCGGGAATGAAATAGTTGGGAGCGATTTCAAAATTTCCGGAATTGAAACTACTGTCGTTTTTGCAATTTTCAAACAATGAGTACTAATTTTTTCACAAAAATTGCGTTGGCAGTCCCATAAATTACCTGTGACCGTATTAGTCAATGGAGGATGTGACGCGCGTGGGAACAACTCAACCAATTCAGTGAGGTTCTACCGAATTCATGTTTACTGAGTGGAAAACAGATCGTATCAATTGGCAGAGCTATAAAAATAGGCGAACTTGCGGGCGGCTGAGAAAAGGTGTCTGACGCTTCGCACCAGATATTTGTTGGATATTCGAAAGCCGCATCTCTTCTGGAAGCTCGATATAATTAGCAACCACGTCCTGGTAATCGACCTCGATTAAGCTCAACTTCGAAAACCTCTTCGCCTTCTGCTCGTAAACACCTGATATTTAATAAGGAACTCGACTAATTTCTGAGTCGAGGTTTTTCATTTTGCAGCCAAATGCTCGAAGTTAAGCCGCTTTAAGGGCGTCGAATCGACCTTCGAGTAGAAAGAGCCTTTTGTTGCCCCGCGATAACGACTGTGATCAAAGATTCGGCGAGAAGAAAAAAAAAGGAAGAAAAAAGGGGGGAAAAGATCTCTTTCTGGCTGCAACCATATGGCGGGTGCTGGCTCTTTATCCGCCTTTTGAAATCCAATGACGTGGCCCTGAGAGGAGCGAGTTCCGTATGCAAAGCAGCCAGTGGGGACAATCCGTGATCCTCTCCAAGGTCCTGATGATTCCTCGGTCAACCTTCTTTCACCTTCTTCCAGTCCTTCCCTCAGTCCGCCTATGGGCTGTAAAACGATTTAACCGCCGAACGTCCTCACAGGAACAGAGGGCGCGGCAAATCCCCCAAACCGACAAATTTTTGCTTTCTTTAGCCCTACTAAGTTAAGTTATGTAATCGAACGTAAAAAAGATTTTGACAAGAAAACGGTTTAACTGTATTGGCTATAATTTGATAATTACCGTACAAATTAACATGGGCCACCAAGGCACACGCAAGGCAAGGCTCAGGGAAGTAGATGTTAACCACATCCGTATAGAGTCAGAACACAATGCATTAGAGTTGGCATTGATATGGTGCATTACATGGTATTGTATTTGCTACCAATACTACCAATTATAGTAACCAAGCAATTAAACACTCCTGCGTTATCGTACCACACATGTTTATGACTGGCAACTAGCAGCTCAAAATCAGGTCCGAATGTTTGCAGAGCGTCAACCAGAAGGAGACCGTGAACGCTCAATGACAAACTGGTATCGAAGGGTCACTTGCAATTCCGCAACACTTCTGCCTCTCGATTGGACCAGTAGGAAACAAAATTAAATTATCGTAATATACGCTTGAACTGCAACTTTTAGTCTTTAAATATAAATAAACGCATCACTTCAGGCAGCTCTCAATGTAATAAAAAAGTAAGGATACGCTCCCACTATTGATCCTCATTACACCAAGAAAGTTTTGCGGCTTGTAGCGTTCTAGATGACCTGAGGTAATTTGTACTCTGACTATATAAAGACTATCACACGCTCAACCTTGGACGAATGCCACAGACCTGAAAACTGACACGTGCACGAATCCCAAAACGAATGTTCTATATGTTAAGGGGGGAAGGGGATTGTGACATACTCATGGGCATACTCTCCCTCAATCCCATGGGGCCTATTTCAAGTATAGTTCTCGAGCAACTAGTGAGAGCTATTCGTACTTCCAGGTTACATCCTAAAATGATCTCGTCTTGACACTAACAAAAACCTCAGCGTGCCTTCTCATAATTACTCGTTCTGATTTTATTTACACCACCACTCGAAATCGGTGCAAAACTAATTATAGTTATCACAGCGATTAAAACACCTTTTTTTCTTAAAAATGGCCGTAAATATTTTTATTAACTTTTATGTGTGAACAGTTCCAAAAGACGTGACAATACTGCAAACATTTTCAACTTTGGGAAAATGACTAATTCGGCCAAAAGCAACTTGAGTGCAGTTTTTTTCCTCATAAATCAATCTCATATGACACTAGAATTTAAAAAAAAAACGATAAATTGGTATATATCGAATGCTCCCCCTGTAACGTCAAGAGTTTAATAACGGTCACAAGATAATCAGGAGCAAAATAAAAAATTCGGGAGTTGAAACCATTTACGTTTGGGTTAGTACCTAGAATGCACGTGGTGACGAGGAAACTTGTGTGATGCGTCGTACCCGCAATTTACTTTCTGAAATGCGAAAGATAAGGAAAGTAAGTCAATACGCAAATTGCAATGCGTACAGGTGTCTTCAACGCGTTTCTTGAGAAAAAATGTGGCTCTTACGAAACGGCACTGGGTCGAATTCCGGAATCTCTGGGGTACTAATTATCTTACGAACATTGTTGGTTTTTTTAGTTCCTCACAGAGTTCGCTTATGCTCATATTTGCCTTTTTTGGACTGCAGGGTTTGGTTAATTCGTTTTGTGCCAATCGCGATCAGACAAGACTGTTCCTCAACCATCATGAGAAAGATATATCAGTCGTCACGACCACACACACGCAAGTATTTTCCCGACTTTTACGGACTCAGGAGCCTTTGAAATATGAAGAAAGTGGCGTGTTTTTTTTCTTAGTTAATTGCACACCTTTCAAGTACGTTTATTTCCTTATGAATCTCGCATTTTTTTTGTTATCCTCAGAACCAGTTCCGTAGAAGTATATGAACAGAGACAATGAAAGTCGCGGTATTCACTCATAAGCCGTACTCGTGCGACGGCTTTTTGGTCTCAAGTTGAGTCTCCGAAGTCCACATTACGTAACTACAATCGACGTAGTTTGTTCGGTACGATCGTTCAAACAAACGCGGCTTTGTGAATACCGAGGGAGTCCGCGAACCAAAATATCTGATCGCAATATCATCCTGTTAAAATTGTTTTCATTCCAAACATCAGGGCAAAAGAGGAAACGCCTACTTATTTCAGGCCTGCCGAAGTGTGGAAAGAAGGGGCCAGTCCGTGAACGGGGAGTGAGGATTGGATTCGTCAACATAAGGTTAGTTTCAAAAGCGTATACGCAGCGTTGGTTGAGTTTCACTGCAAGAAACCAGAAGCAGGAGGTACGGCCATGTGGAAGTTGAAAACACAGATCACGTTCTGGCCAACGTCTTGGGCTGCAGGGAAGGTCGGAATCGGCCATGTGCTCCTGGTTGCGGATGGAGTTTCCTTTTCCACCTTCCGCTCTAAGAGGGTGGAAAGCGTCGACGGAACTATACGCGTTTATTTGTACTTATTTTGAAGAGTTTCGCCGCCCCTACGACGTCCATTTTATGGAACATAATTCAGTATTAGGACGTTTTGTAAACCCGCTACATTCTTCATATTGTCTCCCAGTGGAGTAAGTAACCAGTGGCAGAGGACAAGACCCAACTCACCCTCTTTAAGGGACACTAAATAGCCAGGTTTCGGTTTCTTCTGGAGAAGCACGTCAAGCATCTAGGAGTAACTATTGGTGGAAGGTGGCATTTCAATAAAAACTGGAGCGCTTCAAAGGCAGAACTCTCACCAGGTTTACCTCACTGAGCTTGCTAATATCGCCGCATGATGCGTGTGCTATCAAGACACCATCTTCATGTACAGTCCGCGTGTCATGGACTGAATTCTCTAATTTCCCAAGCGATATTCCCTTGAAACGTGGAAATCTGTAGAATCCTTTCTGCTCCGTAGGGGTAATGGAAGAAATGTATCATGGACCCTTTATGGATCATATGATTCTTGCCAATGAAAAATCTCTTTCTTGTTGAAAAATTGTGCAAATATGAACATCGTGTCATCTTGATCCACGAACTGTACCCTTTTACCAAACCAACACCAAGTAGTTTATGGCGTGGGTCTCTTGAACTCTTCTCGTCCTGCAGTTTAACGCAAAGAGTAATTTGTCTAATGATTTCATGATGCTCAAACGGGACATTGACTTTTGATAGAATAAACGCACAAATGATCAGTTGCGTGATATCCTCGTACCAGACGTTGTGAAAAAGTGAGGTTTTTTCCCTCCACCCCTTACCTTACCACCCTCCACTCGTTTCCCTTTTCAAAAAATATCCCTCGTCCGCCGTTTGATAAGACATCTGTTTTGGAGCCGGACATCTGTCTATTGGGTTTTCAACTGAACTGAACCCCGAGCAGATCTGCATGCCGCATGCTCTGCTTCTGTTCCGTTCTCTTCGCCCAAACGCGTCCGCGCACCTTTGTGTGCCCTGCTGACTTTCATCTGCCACCTTTTAATGAGCGGGGAAAGCCGAGGTCGCAGCTCCTCAGCCCCGCACCAATTTTTCATCTGCTGGGTATCGATCGAGGACGACAGGCGGGCCCTTCGATCCGCAAACTCCCTCGTGTCACAGTTATGAGAGTCTTGAATCATAAATAGGAGGCCGCGTTGTTTGAAACAATGAAGCGCGAAATTTCCAACCCAAGATCCAGTGCGTTAACAGTCAAATCTGGTGCGGCTCATCACACAACTTTCCTCAGCCCACATTCATTCTTGCTATTTATCCAACCTATTTTTCTCTCGGTCCATATGAACTTGTAAAACGTAAGACACGCGCTGTAATTTATTTGACTGCTGCTACTTATATGTTGACCTTAATCGAAAACATAATGTATCCGTATAGTGCGATAACATTCTTTTTGGAGCGGTTCGTGTAAACAGTTCTTGAATTGTAGGGGGGATACTCTGCGAAAATATCTATTGCAACGCATCACGTAAGACACTTTCAGAGCTTCCTTAATACGCAGCGTTGTACTCACTTTTAAAAACTATTCTCAACAATCAGAAGAAAAAATAAAAAAAACAAATTTAATAATAGTTTTATTTTCATTTTTCCTTATTATACAAATTTACTTTACTTTTAATCAGTTATTTTAATTTTTATAACATTTTAATTTTTTATTAGTAACAAAATTTGCTTCGTCTAAATGTATATGTACTTATGTATGTGTATATGAGTGTATTCCTTTCTCTAGTATTTGTACAGTCAACAACTCGTTCAATTCTTGAAGTGATGTGGATAGTAACGAGTCACTAAGCATGTAGGTGTCAGTGAGTAGAACACCAGCTGGTATGGTTATGAGACCTAACACTTCGAAACGTCGCCACTGAATATGTGTCATTATTTAGAAGTAAAACAACTATTACTCTACCGTGAGCGATGAAGGTTTATGATTGAGGAAAGCAAAATGGAAGTGCAAATTCTGATTTTGTTTTATTAAAATCTACCAAGTCGATCTTTTAATTAATATGAGCTTATTTCAAAGTCGACGGAAACGTCTGGTTCCCCCCTAAATATTTGTGGCACGTTGCGTTCTCTTTGATGGATTCGGTGATAAAATGAAGGATTGATCTCAGAGTTCGAAAACCCTTTGCCCTGTTTCTCTGAAACTTTTTGTCGTTCCGCTTTTCTCAGAAGGTTTTGTGAGTAAGGGAACTCCCGAGGATTACGCCGTCTTTTCAAGGGACTTCTCTGTTGGAACACGTGCAAAGGGAGGCCAGGCCAGCTGGGGTATAGGGAGTCGCCTAGACACAACCGCCCATTGTGACAAACCCTCGACACCCAGAGCAAAAGTCTCCCTCCTTTTTCTGGCCGAGCCATCCCATCTTTGGGGGCCCCTCCTGTATCAATTGAAAATAATGCACGAGCATTAACATACGCCTTTGGCGTCATTGTCGAGGGAGGGAAAAGGAAAGGGTCTTCCTTGTTAAGAGCCAGAGCCTTCGGGCCAAAGGGAACCGATAAAAATGTTACGAAATTCCTTCGCCGTGGAAAGGGGATCGCCCCAACAGAACCTCCTTTAAATTGCGGCTACAGAGAAGGTTGCGAAAAACTATTGCGCACAAACCCACGCATTCAGCATTTACGTAACAACAAGCTCCTAAGATAAATACTAATGGAACTTCTGTCATGATTGTTAGTGAATTAATAATTTGTTAGTACCTTCCGCAACACAAAGTGTATGAAAAGTTTCGCACCAGACAACTTTTCTCCCCACGCATTCACCGAATTTTATCGTTCTAGCAACTAATTTGCCCCGCTTTTCTTTTTATATGATCTCGGAAGAACTCAACATCCCACATAGAGAACACGATGTTTCAAATTTATTGATATGATTAGGCATTGATCTTTTTTGACAACAAAAATATTTAGTGTTTCATGTCAATAATTAGGCTGAATACGTAATTTTAGCTAAATTTCTGAAGCCTGAAGGTTTTTCAAGTCAATAACTCAACTTCCCTTCCCAGTTCGTGGGGCTAAGGAAAGTAATTGAACTGTCCACAAGCTTTTGCTCTGCTCCTGCCATGACATGCGTTTGATAGATTGTGAGTCGCATCAGTTCAGCAGTTGTGTGGAATTGCCCTTTCAAAAATTCTAATCAAAGTCGATAGAGCTATTTTGAGCCACTAGAAGCGTTAAGGTGAGAAGAACACTTATTTTTTCATTTAGACATTTTCTTCGAGGGCCCCCCAAAAAATAAAAGTTGGGGAAAACAAAGGTAATAAATTTTGAGGAAACGCGCTAAGAAATATTGCGAAGTTGCTGGGCACTAGTCAAAATTCATTGGAAAGTTCTAAAGAAGTCTTCTAGGTTCAGTAAAACTGGTGAGGAAGTAATTGTTGGGTTGGTTCATTCCAAGTAAACTAGATGCGTAGATCGAATAACGATTATTACAAATCGCTTTACTTTTATTGTCCGGGGGTAAAGCTATTCAGTGAAATAGCGCAAATATTGTCTCGGAAAGTGGGTGGAGAAAAGTGGGGATGTACACTAAAATGGCAGAAAACCTGAGATAAATTAATGGGATATTGAGTAAAAACTCAGAGAAGTAAAAATTTATAATGAGTAAATAGTTCGCAATTTCGAAAGTAAAAATTCTGGGAAGATTTAAATGATTGAAACAGTTGATAAACAGTGTGGTCTATCTTAATGTAATGGTTCATTAAGTGGAAGTAGGGGGCACAGTCTAGAAGGGATTGGGAAATTGTGTACTAAAGTAGAAGGAATCCTGGGATTGAAAAGTTTGAGCAATCAAAATTAAAGACGCTGCAAACTATTATTCTTTTGCACAGCTTGACGCAATCCCACACACCCGAGACCCTTCCCATTCGATTGAGCATCGAAAAATCTTGGTAAACGATACGAAACATGGCCAATACATCTGAACGACGAAAATCGACCTTTTCTAGGCGACGGGTTGTTGGAGGTAGAGCGGGAAATGAGTGCAGGTCGGGGAGAAACTAAAACTTTTGCTACAGTGCCCCTCGAGTTCCACAATTCCCCTCACGGTATTGACATCGATTTCACTGTTTTCCGTCTAGACGCAGTAATACACCTTCAAGACCAGTCAGCATCTAAAAACACGCAGGAGATGATACCAAACACGACGTAAATGCAACAAAACCGCCAAAATAACAACCATGGGTTTCATCTCATCTGATTGCCAGGTATGTGGGCAGAAGTAGATGCCAAGTTGGAAATGAAAAGAACGAATTTTCAGACCACGCTTAAGGCAAAATATTGCCTGATGGCGGACGGACGAATGTCATGAAACGCAGTTAACTTTCCCGACCGAAAACATAAATGTGCTGTTCAGTATGCCGAATTAGGTTGGTCTTTGACCTCCGAAATGTCCACACTAGCCCTAACAGAAAGTCATTGTTACCCCAAAACACCTTTCTATCTCATGCCTTTTGTTTGTACCTGTGGAAGTCCCGTTCCTCAGTTATTTCCAAGTGACAACGGATTTCGCCCTTTCCTGGACTTTCCCAACTATCTTTTCCGACCCTTCAATTTTAGATTCCTCTCAACAACACACAGCTCCTCCCAACAGTCAGTCATCCAACAGCTTTCGCGATAGAATCATCTCCCGGTTCTCCCAACGATTTGTCTCTCAGCTTGTGCTACTGACAACTCAACTCTAACTCTCACTCTCTTTCCCTCTCCCTCAACTAGTTTCTCACCACCAGTTTACATGTATTGAGAGTCCCTTGTTTGCGTTTATATACTCACACTCAACCTGATAACGCTATTCCGTCAAGTATAATACAGGTCTGTTTCCTTATTTGATGACTGTACCTAAACCCTCGACGAGGGTTATATCAGTCAGTCAAGTATAATACAGTCCTCACTCACGCCACGTCCATTTATTTCTCTGTTTCAAACTCCCCCATCCGTGCGCCCAACAGACGCTATTATTCAGAATGAAATCGGAGTTGTTCAACAAGCTAACTATATGGTGCGAGTTTAATGTTCATTGTAACTAAATCAGGTGTAACCCTATTAATTTCGGAATTTAAACTACTGTCGTTGCATCGACCAATTTTTTTCGCAGCGATGGCCTTATAATCCAGAGCGACGATCCCCCCAAAAAAATCGTGAAGGCAGTCCCATAAATGACGTATACATTGGGTTTTCAGCGGAGATCATTGCATAAGTAACAGCTGGATAATAAATTTCGAAACGTTAAGGACTTCAGGCTTCTCGCTATTAAACGCCAAGTTCTAACAAAACTGATTTGTTGCTTGAGCGGGGAAAATCGTGCATTGTACATGAGGCTGAGGAAAGTTGATGATGATTCCATCACCTCTTTCATCACCAAACTTTCGCTCGCTAGGCAGCCGCCTACGTTACTTATATGAACCCAGCTTTTAGTTACCGAGGTGATATTTCGAGTAGTTCACTCCTTCAGTTCATTCGAACACGCCGTGTGGTTATTCCGTTATCATGCAGACCCAAAGTGACTGCACAATATTTACTTGCAACTCGATACATTTCTCCATCTCTCAAACACATTCGGTCTCATTCGCTTATCTTGTTTCTCCAGTGTCGGGACCGTACGACACTTTCACCAGACCGATTGCCCCTAAAGAGTCCTTTCCCTGCGGGACCCAGATAAGGCACGTCTGAGTTAACTTATCTTCGTGTCGAAGGGATGTAACCGGTCCGCACCCTTCGACAACAATGAACCTTTTATCCGTAGAGAGGACAGAACTCGAGTCCTCGTGACTCCACGGTCCTTGTCGTCGAAGTTGACCTTGAGAATTAATTATTAAAATTATAATTTCGGCATTCGCGCTAAGTTTCAATACAGAAGACGAGACACGCGGGAATAGGGTGTAGTGAGTAGGGAACGACTAGCGAGGGGTAAGTTGAGCCTCAAGGTGTGCAATCACATCTGGCGTCTGCCGCACCGAAGGGAAAGTAAGTATAGCTAGGTGTATTATTTTAAAACAGTTTCTAGCCCTAAATATAGGAAACCTGACAATACCCACAGCGACGACGTGCTGTCGTTGCAGATGCGCCGCAGATGTTATCGAAACGAACTTTTCGGCTCATCGGGCGCAGAAGCATCGCTGGGTCTGAGTAAATTTTAGACCATCGCACAGCGTGTAATTGTAAGGCATTCGACAGAAATGATCGTTTTCACAAATACTTTTTATTTTTGGCTCATTTTCATAGAAAACGAAGCTTGGAATTTTAGAAAAAACGTTTGGAGCGTCGCTTCCCACGACTTTTATCAGCTCCTAGCAAGTGATCTAATCTATTTTTCAGTCAGTTCATAAAAACTTGTAAAACCCGAGTTCCGAAATTAATTGACCTGCCTTAAAAAAAAACGACATATAGGATGGGGCTGTCAATTTGATTTTTTAGGATTTCGGAATTATAGGGAAAACGCTGCTATAGTGATCGAAACACCAAAGAGTTGTCTCCCAAATGGCTGTAACGTTTTTAACGATAACACCACGGAATTAAAAAAATTGTATTTATGATCAAATGTCTCTACGAAAAATGATTTAGTGCAATTGTTACTTTCCTCGCTCTACAAAGTAGAAAGGAAAGTTATGTAATCGGCTGAAAAATTTTTTTTTGAGTTCTCTTCAGATATTTACGTTTCAGACCCCTTGAGTTGAAAAGCACTATTAGGAAAAATGGTTAGTTATTAAAGAAATTGGGTTGTGTCCGCCAGTAGGCAAATTACTAAAGTTAACGTACCTGTTAGGTGAGTCCGTCTCCTCTGGCTGGTGAGTTACTGTGGGACTGCAGCAGGACTGCACCATCTTACTACACAAACAATACAAAGGACGAAAACTGAACATATTAGAAAACATGGAAATTTATAAACAAAAAAACTTCAATGGACAAATCATAAATGAACAAATCAACACAAAATGCGACACCATATTCACACCACTCAAAACACTACACAAACGAAAACAACCAACTGACGGATTTACAGACCACCCTACACAAAAAAGACGTAAATTCCACAATTGACAGACCATCCATCCAACACGTCCCATTTATCTCTAAGGGGTATTCACCCTGAGGTACATGACCTCCTTCCCCGTCCCTTCACCGACGCTCCATCACACCTTTCACTTTTCTCTTTGTATATAAAGACCACGACTAACCGACTGACTCCAGTACTGACTTAACGGCCAGACGATGATGTCTTTACATCGAAAGCGCTTGCCCACAGTAACTCACCAGCCAGAGGAGACGGACTCACCTAACAGGTACGTTAACTTTAGTAAAAATGGTTAGTGTTTCTGTGAACGATATTTAAAGAAAATCCGCCCAACCTCGATATTTAGCCAGCAGGTTACCATTGGATGCAAAAATAAGGGTATGAGCAAAATCCACCGGAAGTTAACTATAGTTATCATAGTGATCAAAACACCAAATTTTTTTCTCAAAAATGGCTCTAACGAATTTGCTTAAATTGTTTATATTGATAGCTCTCAATAAGGCAACTATACCATAAAATTGCCATTTGTGGGAAAATGACGAGAGCAACTCAATAAATTATAAATCGGTTTTAGCGCGGTTTTTTCCTTATAAACTCCACTGAAATGTTAAATAAAATTGGTGCTGTAGTCCAATCCAATACCTATAGAAATCCTGAATTTCAACTACCGCCTTTTCGCTTATTACCAGTTCTAAAAGTTTTTACCCAATAACTCTGCAAAAGTGATTACTATCCTTCTTTACAAAAATCCTGCTTACAGCCTCATTAATTCTCTGTGTACCAATTGCTGAATAATGGTCCTGGGATGAGTACGAGCAGCACAATAAATTTCGGAACTTATGCGCTACCGCTTCCTGCTGCTGTGAAGTGTTATTGACCAAGTTCAAATGAACTGAGTGATAAATGAATTGAGTTAGTAGAAGAAGCCATGTAGAAAGTGAATTGACGTAGAGCTAAGAAAATTTGTGTGTTACAACGCACCAGATATTTTTTTTCTAGTTTTCCACAGATCTTTTACATTTTAAGGACTACAAAGTCAGTACAATCGTACACTGTGTGGCTGATTCGATTAGTAGCAAATGCTATGGAAATCGCTGAAATCCTCCTAAGTAAACCCTCCTCATGCGACATTAGAGTTCTCAAACAATTGAGGGGGGGGGGGGTATTACAATATACTACCAATACGTTACTGGGCAGAAGTTAGTTACATAATCGTAATAGAAAATTTGACCGTTTGCCCTGAAGTCATGGATAATCCAAAACACGAATATGAAACATTTAGAATCACCGAATTTCACAAAACTGAAAGAGATTCTCCTAGATACGTCTCTCCTGATTCTAATCATGTTTCATGTCAAGCACTGCGACCATCCAGGACGGCTAGGCAAACGGTCAAACTTATGATAATGAACGTGCAGCTAACTTAAGGGGTTTAATTAGTAGCTACCCAAACGGTAATGACCGTTAAATTGTTATGGAGGCGTCAAGGCTTCTTATTCTTGAGAATGACATCAGTATGTGAATGTTCTGAATAAAAATAGTAGGATTTCGGGTCGTAGTGAAATTGTTGTATACCAAAATAAACGCGGTATCGAACTGAAATCGGTAAAACCGTAAAAGTTAAAATTTGCCTTAAAACAAAGTCAAGTCAAGGACGAAAACTGAACATATTAGAAAACATGGAAATTTATAAACAAAAAAACTTCAATGGACAAATCATAAATGAACAAATCAACACAAAATGCGACACCATATTCACACCACTCAAAACACTACACAAACGAAAACAACCAACTGACGGATTTACAGACCACCCTACACAAAAAAGACGTAAATTCCACAATTGACAGACCATCCATCCAACACGTCCCATTTATCTCTAGGGGGTATTCACCCTGAGGTACATGACCTCCTTCCCCGTCCCTTCACCGACGCTCCATCACACCTTTCACTTTTCTCTTTGTATATAAAGACCACGACTAACCGACTGACTCCAGTACTGACTTAACGGCCAGACGATGATGTCTTTACATCGAAAGCGCTTGCCCACAGTAACTCACCAGCCAGAGGAGACGGACTCACCTAACAGGTACGTTAACTTTAGCAAAGTCAAGTCGTTGAAAAGTGTAGTAAGTAAAGCGTTGACAATGGTAAATTATCTTGGAAAAGTCTTCACATACCGAATGAGAAAACTCTGTTGAAGTTATTAATATTTAACGTAAAGTCGTAAACTTCGTTGTTAAAATGCTAAACGTTAAAATCGAACGAAAGTGTACGGTACATCGAGAGATGTTTATTAGAGGGCCCACAAATTGAAGGTAAGCTCATGAATATTGTTAGAAGTATCTAGTCCGACGCGACACACCACTTTCCTCTGCCCCGCGTGCATTCAGCGATTTTCATAGCTTTAGCTATTAATTCAATCCACTTTTCACCCAGTTAATACGAATTTAAGAACATACCTCTCACGTTTCGCGTACAATCCCGAAATTGATTGGGCTACTGGCAAGTAACATGTGCTACAACCTTCATCAAAAACCTAACGTTATGAGTACTGTAGTAACGATTTTCATTTTCCTTGGCTTTACGAAGTAGAAAGGAAAATTACGTAATCGGCCGAAAACCCATTTTTGGGTTCTCTTCATATCTTTACGTTCTAAGGGCTGAGTCCGAAAAACACCATTTTGAGAAATGGCCTGTGAACGCGATTGAGCAAAATGGACAGCTTGTAACGAGATGAGAAATACCATAAAATTTCCATTCGTTGGAAAATGACGAGAGCAGCACAATAAATTATCAAACATGTCTATGTGGTGGTCGTGTTTATTCTTATATGAGGAATTATAAAGGGAAAACTGCGAAAAAATAATCCAAAAAGCTTGTTACTTATGTTTGAATTCCGCCATTTTTGAATTTGTACCGTATATGTAGCCCATTTGAATACCGCTCTGATATTGAGGATTTTAGTATCGTACGAGGGTGATTTATGATGAAAATATATGGTGCGTAGCAACACCCAACTTTCCGCCACCCCTGTAAGTTCGAACACTAGCTACATATGCGGGCGCTATATCTTCGTTCAACGCATTTGTACAGGAACGTTTATAGAGAACCTTTTCATGAGTTAACTTGGCTTATTCCTCCGTTCAACATAAATGTACAGAAATAATCACAGAGAGCGAAATGTGGGTATGGGTGACTAAAGGATTGATCAAATCTGGTGAAGCCGTTACGACACAATTTACGGAAATATTCGAAAAAACGTTATTTTTGACACATTTTGATTTGTATCTTCGTTCAATGGACTGTCAGAGGAACATTTATCGAGAACAATATGTAGATATCAACTGTACCGCCTGACTCCCTTTAAAGGCAAGCGGTTGATCGTGGTCTAGTGGCTAAGACAGTTGATTCATAATTCTCGACGTAGGTCGAGGATTGTGGATCGAGCTCCGGCGCGATTGCTGTAATTTTAGCCTGAGTCAGCGGATCCCCAAAACATCTCCAAACCCCCCTCGTAACATTGGTGGCAGCGGCGGGACTGCATAGCAGCAGTAGCACAGTTGCTCACAGCCATCATCACCCTTGCCACCAGCCCCAGTAGACTAGACTTTCAATGACCGACATAATTACTACGATTTGTCAGCCACCTAGATTCCAGTGTGCGTCAGGCTCGTAGGCTAAATTCACGATAAAAACCCAGGACATAGCGGATCAGTTTTTGGAGTCGAACCAGTATCTTAAACGACTCTAGAGTGATCAGAGAGCTATGCTCTACAAGGGGGTGTACCTGTCCGAGCCACAAGCCACCGCACTTACGGCAACTGTGGACAAAGCGACAGAAAGAGTCGCGTCCTCAGTGAACAGAGTGAGCAGTGACTTGGTACAGTTAAATTCCAAATTTAACGAGTTCCTGGGAGTTATGATGCACATGCAGAGGCAGCACAGTGAGCTTGTTGGGTGCATTCATAGAATGTCTTTCGATACCCAACAGCTTAGCGATCGCCTAGATCGGTTGGAAACAACCAACCAATCTGAGAAAGCACTGTTGAAGCAGTCAGTGAGCGACTTAGCTTGTGCTATGTGATCTTTGTTCAAAAACATCCTGTGAGTTTGTAAAAATCTTTGAAGCCGTTTTGCCAAAAAGCGTAAAATATCTAAGTTCACCGTGTATCTTCATGGAGAAGAAAAGTTAGGTATTGATTAGTAGAAGATAATTTGAAAGTTTAATAAAAATTGTTAAAGATATTTTTGAGAAAAATGCGAAAAACCCTGGTTTTTGGTACGTTTTTGTCCCCCAACCCCCTTTCCCATCGACCGAAATAGCCCATAACCTTATTTTGGTGTCTACGAAAATAACGAAAAACAAATAACAAAAAAATAACCAGCTCAATCGGTTCAGCCGTTCTCCCGCAAATCGAATTACAGACACACAAACACAGACCACGCGCCGAAGTTAGGTTTTTAGATTCAGTAGACCTCAAAACGTAAAGATCTGAAGAAACCCCAACTTTGTTTTGACATAATTACAATACCTTCCTTTTCCTTTGGGTAGCGGAATGTAATAGCTGCTTTAAGCGAGTTCATTTTACTGCACTCGTATTTTTCCTATGGATGACAATTTTACAGAACATTCATGTTGTAGCTGTTCGTACAAGTTGATCAAAATCATTAGTTTTTTTGAAAAAACAAAAAAAAATCGACTATAGTTAATTTGGACCGATTTTGTTCATACCCTTATTATGGCGTTGCAGTCTAAATATACAATTTTGAAACGAATTGGTAGAGCTGAACTATTTCAATCGCGTTCTCATACACACACAGGCCATTTTCCCTAGTTTCTTTGCCGGGTTCAGTTTAGCGAAAAAAGTGTACCGAATCGTTATAAAAATCGCGATAATTGGCGTAATTTATAGTTGCTGATGATGCCCTTAGAGTATAATACTCTCGTACGTTTAGAAAACCTTTAGCTAATGGGCTGGCAACGTGAAGTCATGTCGGTGGCATCTAAAAACTGGCCTGAATCGCCGTACGAGGCTCAATATAAATAATTCAGAAAGTCACGTTTTCTAGCCCCCCAGGAACGTCAGCCTTCCGAGCAGAGCCCAGAGCGCAATCAACGAGCTCTCCGCCCTTCGTCCGTCGACAGATTGAAAGATGTTTTCGTATTTTCCCGGAGCCGTCGAGGGCATTTGCGTAATAAGATTCAATACGGAACTTGGCCGTCCGAAGGTTGCCGTTGCTAGGCACAGGTGCGGGGCTCTCTCGCTAGGTCTGTTTCTCCAAAGGAGGTAACGACGGCCCTGGACAGCCTCGCAGATATGTGCATAATGAATCGACGAACCAGCAGTTTTCACTTTCAGCGCGTTCTCCTCGCCCTCGAAAGACGGATCGGACCTCAAGACATGAGTCCGATAATATATGAATATTAATGGGAAACGGAGTAAAAATAGTTGAAAAGCCAAAAAAAGATTGTTCGAGTGAGGAATAAAAAATTACAACTTTCCTCAGTCCCAAGCAACATCAAGTCTCGTCGCTCTAGCAATTAATCCAACCTGATTTTCACTCAGTTTATGGCAACCAGGTACACCTTAACGCAGCGTTTTGCATAAAAACTGGCTGAGCATAAGGTATTGAGTTGCTCCTACTTACGTCACGAGAACTTCATTGCGTAACCTACGTACTGCACACGATACGTATTGTGAAGGTTCTCTTATGGAATTAATTTCCCCTTCAACTGCGATATCTGGGCCTACGTATCACACAACTTTCCTGTGCAATTTTCTTCTTTTCCGCGTTCAGCGATTTTCATGCCTCGGCTTTTCTAATCTGTTTTCCATTCAGTTCATGTGAACACGTTTTACATAGAAACTGGTAGCACCCATATTTCCGAAATTTATCGGGATGTTCCTCGTCACGGCCATTACTGAGCCATGACTGGTAACACGATTCGTTTGAGAAGGGCTGGTTTTTGGAATCATCGGGTAAAAACTGTGAGAAACGCGAGTAAGTTAATGGTTTGAAAGCTGGAATTTCCGTTCATGCTCCTAATTATCTTATGAGCGATATTAAAGCCACGTTGTATATTTAGTTTATTGAGCTGCGTACCTAATTTGTCTGAGGGCCCTAGTATCGTGTGAAATGTATCTATAAAAAGATTCATTTCGACAATGTTGATAATTTGTTGTGCTGCATTGGTCATTTACCCTCAAATTCGAATATTGTGGCACTGCTGTGTTATTGAGAGCAGTCTATACAACAAGTTGAATCAAAATCTTTAGTTTCGTTTATGAGAAAAAAATGTTTAGTGTCTTGAAGACTATGGTAGCTATACTTTGTTTTGTGCGGAGTTTTGCGCGATTTTGTTTTATTTTAGCGTCCCATCGTTCGGTCTGGATATTAAGTTTTTTCTGTTTTGGTTTAGACGCTTTTGTATTCAACCACGTTCACAGAAAATACGTGCACACTCACAGGTCTGTTTACTCATGAATATGGCTGTTCCCCATACCCTTATTGTAGGGACATGTAGGCTAAATATAACATTTGAGTCGATTTGGCTTAACTTCTTTCTTTCAATTGCATTCTTCACACGATACTAGGGCCCGATTGTTTCCGAAATAGAAAACTAAGACAATCTCTAGACCTGGAAAAAATCTGGAAAATCTGATTTCAATCACAATTAGAGCTCTCAACTACTAATTCGGCAAGAGTACACAGCACAATCGTAGCTCGTTGGTCAACAATTGTAGCCTGTTTGTTGGCTTACATATCAGCTACGCCATCGGTTTATTTATAAATCAATTTCAGGTTTTCTGTAATACCATGAAGGAAGGTGTCGGTGCATATCTATGGGTTGTGACTTGATGCTACAAAAGTTCGTTGACCTTTGTTTTTAATATCCTCGAAAAGCTCATCCTGCGCTCTTCAGCGCCGTGCTGCGGGTGCGGTGTACTTCTCAAAATGACAAGAGCCCAAAACGGTGTGGAAAGCGTGGTACCAGATGTTTGACGGGATTCAACTCGCGCGCTCCGCTCGCGTCCGTTCTGTTGTCGTTCGGAAATGAAAGGCTCGTAATTCATCATTAATTAGGATATCTGTACATCCCCATCACTCCAGCTAATATGTATTCATTGCTGAAATGAGAAAGCGCATATGCCACGCACAGGGCGACGTCCCGCTAGACATCTGTGACTTCCAACCAGCCACTCGCCCGAGAGCTCTCTATTCGGTCCTTTTCCTCGTCCTTTCGTTCCCCTGGAGGCCTCTTCTCAATTCCCTTCTCTCCCTTCCCTTCGCCTGAAGAGCTTCGCTGTGTTTGTATACCATTTCAAACTGTATAACTCCCTCGTGTAGCACACCCTAGCGCAATCTTCTAATCCCAACTGGATACGAAACCTGCACCTTAATCAACCTCCGCCCTCCCCTAAAGCTCTAAGCTCAATTTATGTGAAGCTCCTTTCACAACCCTCTGACTAGCTCCAGTTACCAAACTCCGATATATGAAGCTGCAACTAATTGACTGGCTGGCGTCAGGTAGAAGCATTGGTTACGTGAAATTACCTAACCGAAAAATACAAAAACGAAAGGGGACTATAGATTTAAGGAATTGGAAACAAAATAAAATAAACGCCTCATCTACAGAAGCTGAGTGCACGTAGTATAAAAAGGAGTTAAAGAGAGAAAAGAATAGCAGAAATGAATTAGCTCGAAATTGACGAGACGGCGACCAAAACACACAATTTAACATTAGGAAAACTAAAAAATTGCAGAATAGACACGGCCACGACCTCAAACCTATTAATTGAAAAGACTGTGAACTGATCTGGAAAAGTCCCACGAGTACAAAAGCGTTAACAACGGACGAACGAAGGCCACATTCAGGGAGTCTCAACAATCGAAGATTACTATTACCCACGAGACGCTGATGTGACGCGAACACACAGCTCAATTGGTTGTTTATTCAGTTTAAACGAGCTAAATTGGGTTTGTTTTCGCGTAGAAACTCGTAGTGCTTAACATTTTAGGGAAGAATTGCGTTGAACTTTCCTGAGCCGATTTCCGTCGAAATATTTGGTAATTTATTGTGCTGCTCTCGTCATTTTACCACGAATGAGAGTTTTACGGCATTGTCGTGTGTTTAAAAACTCAATTAAATTCACTAAAGCAGTTTGAGAAACAATAATTTAGTGTTTTGATCACTGAGATAAGTGTAGTTAGTTTTGGGCAGATTTTGCTCATACCTTTATTACATGCTGTGTGGCCAGATATCAAATTTGAACTGATTTGGTTTAGTCGTTTTTGCTCAATTGAGTTCACAAACACACGTTGCGTGCACACCAATTAATATGACTGTTCCTGAACCCTCGGAGGGAGTTATACCAGTCGACACACACACCATTGCTCCAAATAGTGTTTTTAGGACTCAGTAGGCCATAAAACGTTAAGTTCTGAAGACAACTCAACCATTTTTGTTCAGCCTATTACGTAATCCGTAAACGAGGAGTTTTCCGCAATATCTTCGAAAACGGCACCCTTTCTAGTCATCTACTAATGAGTATGTAACTTTCATTCTTCATAAGTATCGGCAAAAATTTTACGAGCGGAGATATGAAGCAAATGTTTGTTTTCATTTTGTGGCAAAACGGCTTCAACGGTTTTCACCAAAATCGCGGAATGTCTTCTAATCAATTCCTATATATAGCTCTCAGAGATAACATCCGAAATGTGTCTAAAATCGTACTTTTTTTTAGAATGTTTCCAAGAATTTCCATAGTAACCGCTTAATTGAAACGGGCCTCCTGACAGTGTTTTCTGGTAGTCTACACTCACGTATTATTTCAGCTCTATTTCTGTAACTATGTGTTGAAGGGAGATATAAAACATGATACCTTGGAAGGAGGCTAACGTAATGATGATTTAGTTTTTCTATTTCTTCAAAAGCGGGCTCGAATGATTTGTTCAAACTTGTGGGATCCTTTCAACTAAGCAGCACGTAGTTTTTCTCAGCATAAAACTATCGGAAGAAATGCATTGAACGAAAATACAACACTCGCATGTGGCATATCATCGAACTGGTTGTGAAAAGTTGTGTGTTGCTACTCATCATATACTTTTGGAAAGCTTCGATTTGTCCGAGGGTTATAGGAACAACAACGTTCGCCGAAATTACGAATTCCGCGTTCGTCCTAATTGGAATTTGGGACTTTGTTGGTTTGTTCCAACTAATTTTATAACCGCCATTGAGATTTCATAGTGTATTAGGTTACTGGACTGCACCTTGATTTTTTTATTCAGAAGCGGTCGTGTTAACGAATACTCTGCTGGTACCCTTAGACAGTTCAAGTGAACGTCGCATCAGAATAAACCTAAACCGTCAAAATTATGACGTAGCTCTTGATAAACTGTGAAATAGCTTCTTCAGACGGCATTAATAAACTGGGATTAGTACCAAACGTAAGAAAACCCAGGAGAGTGCAACTTAGTTACTCTTCAAGAATGCTGTACTCTCCAAGACACTAGTACCACTTCTTCAACATCTACAGCTCTGCTCGCCCCAAGAAAGTTCGGTCTTGTTTACCTGAAGATGCAGAAACTCGAGTTTACTCAGGTTCTCCCCTGAGTTTACAAACTACGAATTTACCTCCCAAACAGAAAGGAGATCTGCATCGCAGACAGTCCTTTTGATATCGAGCTCCGCTAACACTCGAACTTGTTTAGAACGGTATTACCATATGAGCGAGATATATTAGGAAAAAACTGTACTGGCATCGATTTTCGCCGGAAAGTTTCATAATTTATTGTACTAATCTCTTTATTCTGCTAAGAGTGAAAACCCTTAATTTATGTGAACTTGAAAGGGGGGAAAACCCTGTACTAAAATATAAAAAGTTATTGTGTTCCTTTGGTCCCTTGAATGAAAATTTTGTTATCACCGTTCAGTTGTTCGGAACTGTCAGCATGAAAAGATGTAATCAAAATAGTCGAATGACAAAAAAGTATATGTTTGGTGTTTTGATCACTGTTGATAGCTTTGAAACAACGTTGTTCATAACCTTATTAGGGCATCCAACGTCCGGGCTTGGTTTGGTCCTGCCGCTGTGCCTAAATAGTGTGTTGCGCTCACTAAACAATAATTTTCTACTAATGAGTTCTACATGAACGTTGATTGTTTCCTGCCTGATGTTATGGCAACGCCTCTCTGCATGTGGCGCATATACACAGTTCGGGTCAAATGCCTAAAACCAGAGGCGTGGAAATTAATGAATTAGCAACTACCAGTTTCCGTATTGAGTAATAGGCTTCATCAGATTGATTTGGTTGTAGAGCGATGAGAATCTTGGGATTAACGAGGGGTTGAGGCAAGTTGTGCAATGCGTCGCACCAGATATTTTCACACGTAATAACTCGCGTCAAGTTTAGCGTTGTTTACTGTTGTTGTTAAGGGTAACGTCGTCGTTAATCTCCAATGAATTTGTCGACTCCTTCGGGCGGAGGAGGAAATCACAATGTTATTGCAAAGGCCTTCAAAATCCACGCAGCTGGATGACACAAGGGGCGAGAGGATTAGCAGGATGGCGAAGATCCCATATGTTGCTGGAGAAGACCTATCCCTCCCTTGCTTTCTGGTTGTTGTCGAACTTTTTGGTAGGGGAAGAGACGGACCAGCGGAGAGAAGTCTCGTGGGAACTGGGCGGCACCGCAGGTTTCGGTCGTGTGCATTGTGCGCTGGACGCCGCCACGTCCCACGTCGCACACTTTGCACAACAAAAACCCCTTTTTGAATCTGCGTCACCGGTCGTCATCTGAAGGCAATAGGAACGGTACTGCAGGTAGAGAGGCTCCTGACTGTCCGCTCTGCCTTGAAAAGAAATGCCTTTGTTATGTTTCTTCTTCATTTCACCACCTGGTTAATCCAAATCTGTTGATGCTCCCGCTCCTCAACGTGGCTACGTGAGATCTTACTTACTTCACTGGTCCATGCCAAAATTATGATTTAATCAACAGAAATGTAATCTAAGAATATGGTAATGTGTACCAATGTGCACAGGAAAGTTATGTGTATCAACCGCATTCGGGTGATCTCTCAATTATCTATACTAATGTTATAAAGCGGAAGAGTTTGTTTAAATACATGCTAATGCGCTAATCTCAGGAACTACTGGTCCGATTGGAAAAATTCTTTTTTTGCCGGATAGTCCATTTATAGAGGAAGGCTTCAAGCTATATAACATTACTCTGCGACCAATATGAGCGAAGCGTCAGTGAGAAATGTAGCAAAAACAGGGAAAATGATTCACATTTGAGGACTTTCGTTGCGTGCTGCATAAACGGTTTAAGTTACTCAAAAAATATGTATCAAAGAATTATTCTTTTTTAATAATAAAAAAAAGTCCGTGGCAGTATATGTCTATCTCTTAAGATTCACTCATAATAATATTATTTGTGGAAGAAGGCGATAGAACTCTCAGAGATATTAGAAGCTGTGATAAAATTATGGGTGGGATCACCGTTATGTTTTCTGGGGATTTTTGACAAACTTTACCGGTAATAAGAGGAACTGCCTACGAACATGAAAGCACATTTGTGGGGAGGGAGTACAAGTTTTCCTTCAAAGTTACTTTTAATAGGAGACGGAAAAGTACCTCATTTTGAAAATAAAATTGAAACTGATCGCGATTTAGGAGAAAGAGTAACTAGCATTGAAGATTTAATTTCAAATGTTTACCCTGATATCGTCGAAATAGAAAATAAAGATCATCGATGGATGTGCCAAAGGGCAATATTGGCGGCGGGAAATAGTAGCGTTGACGAAATTAACGACCTAATTTTAACTAGACTTCCAGGCGATATAACTACCTATACATCTATTGATAACGTAATGGATCAAGAAGATGCTGTCCATTACCCACAGGAGTGTCTCATCTTCCACCACATTCCCTCAAGTTAAAAATAGGTGTTGAAATAATTTTACTCAGAAATTTTAAACTATCAAATTTATGCAACGGGACCCGACTTCAAGTAATAAACTATAATCCAGAAAAAGAAGAACATTGTGTTTCAACCATGAAAATGTTTCACCATGTTAACTAGTCAGACTATAATAAATAGCGGTTACCTCGGTAGTGTTAGACGATTCTTGTCAAGAAACTCAGGATTTGGCATCGCTAGGGCCTCACAAAATTGTATCCATTTTAAAATCTTCGAATTATTGCGGTCGCTTCTATTAAACAACCGCTTCATCGCTGATGGGTAGTGAACAATTTGATTTGGATCCTACCACAAACAAACTTATTTAACTTAATTCATTTATTATAAAAACGCGAATTGAAGAATCTTGGGGGCAAGCGTAAAACGCAACTTCACGTGATACGTACGAACTGATACCGCTGAATGTTCTTACATTTAACGAGCTGGTGCTACTTTTGCCACGACGATTATTGAGCCACGCCATGAATCAATATATAGCCATATTGATTCATGAGATTGTCAACGCGAATTTTTTAATGGTGCACGCTGTTATAGAAATGTCGGGTATGGTACTGTGTGAAACTCAGATAATTTTCCTATTTACTTTGTACAGCTAATGAAAGTATTAATGACGAGTTTAAATTCCTGAATTTCTTGGGTTGCTCCTAATTATCTTATGGCTATTAAACGCTCATCGTAATGGCGGTTTATTGACTACCTTGGCCTTGATTTCTCTGAGAACGATTCACACTGCAAATTAATATACAAACGTTTATTATTTTCTTTGTACAGCACGTCTTCAGGCAGTCTCAAACCTCTGAGATCCATCCCATTCGATTCAGCGTCAAAAAATACTACTAAACGATACATGAAATTACTAGAATCGAACAACGAAAATTGACATTTTCTAAGCGGTGCTAGGAAACGAGAGGCAGTCAATGGAAATGAGCGAAGGCCGGGGAGAAACGATAACTTTTGCCTCGCTATATTTACTACGATTTCACTGTTTTTCATCTACGGGCAGTCCTAACTCCTCCGAACTCCGTCCTATTCGATTCAGCATCGAAAATTACCTTAGAAACGATACCAATCACGACGTAAATACAATAAAACTGCTCAAAATTAATTTTCGGCTAATATTTGAAACCATTTTTTGCCTATAACAACCATGGGTTTCGTCCCAAGCAAGCGGGCACAACTAGATGCCGAATAGAATTTTTGTGAAAAAGGACGGATTTTTTAGACCAATAAAATATTGGAAAGATTCTCTGGATGGCGGGCGGATATTGCGGATTTGGAATCCCCGTGCCTTGAATGGTTAAGTAACGAATTTAATGGGGGTGTAACACAATTTCCCCAACTTACAAACCGAAAACAGAATTCAGAATGTATTATGTTCGACCAAGATTAATTATCGGATTCATTTAAGTAATTCCGATATCGCATGTCCGATAACCTTCGTTGCCTGGCCCATTCCAGAAAGGATGGACTGTAGGCTTTTTACAATCATGATTCGGTCTCTTCTTTCTTCGTTCTCGTTCGGTTTTGTGAGTGACACTGTCCGCCAGGCACCTCAAGCTCGCCCGCTATTTCTGTTATTTTAGCTGCGATTCCCTGAAGTTTGGTACTGAAGACATCGAAAGATCTGCGTCTTCACAGTCGATGTGCACCGCGGCCAGATGACCTATTGTGCCAGTCCTAGTGTCTTACAGGTCTATGCCTATTTCTGTGGAAAGCCAGGTAGTTCCTGAAGGAGTCCTCGTTGGTATCCATCCTGGGAGAAGTGGTGCCAAAGACCAAAAATCGCTCCCTCTCAAGTCTCCGGCACTGGGCCAGGACATGGTAGGGAGTTTCTTCATCCGTGCCACACCACCTGCATAGAGGGGTTTCGGCTAGACCCATAACATACATGTGTTTGTTCATTCTGCAGTGTCCTGTTATGATCCCAACAACCTGCCTTAAGTCCTTCCTCTCCATCCTCAGAAGGGTGTCTCTTGTCTCACTTGTTTGCTCTGAGACAAATCGTTTGGAGTGTCTTACTCCTGCAGCGTTCCAGATTGTCTGATGCAGTCTTCTGGCATGTTCTCTTACAGTCCTTTTAACTAGTGACAGAGAGATCCCGCAATGGGGCGGTGGCCCAATAGGTACTGTGGACGAACCACGTCTGGCCTGATGGTCCGCCCTCTCATTTCCAATGATCCCACTATGTCCTGGAATCCAATACACATTAACTCTATTCGCACTTGCTAGGGAGTTAAGCCACATCCTGCACTCTCGCACCAGTTTTGACGTCGTGCAGTAGTTCAATAGCGCTTTACATGACTCTTGACTATCGGTCAATATATTGATAGTTCTATTGCTATAGCCTTTCTCATGCATTCGGATTGCCCCAGCAATAATAGCATAAATCTCTGCTTGAAAAACTGATGGAGTGGAGCCTAGGGCAATATATGTCCCACTCCGTCCAGGGCCACTTATCCACACGCCGGATCCTGTCCCCTCTGGGGTTTTCGATCCATCTGTGTAGATGTTGACGCCACTGGGAGGCCGAAACTGGCGGCTCTCGCTGTTCCATGGACCTCCCAATAACTCTGGCCTCTCTTCAATACGTATTAATCTTTCGACTTTTTTTTTTTTTTTTTTCTACAACAATAACATCTTCCTTGCGTTACTCTATTATTATAATAATTTTCTTCTCGAATAAAATGCGGACGACACGTGCTGATGATGAACTTGTTCCCATATTTTCTTCCTCCAAATCTCAGGAACCACAAATTGAAGTCCTACTTCTTTTCCATTTTCACTTTCCCATCTTCTGTACCAGCACCCTTCAACCAATTGCAACGATCGACGCACGTTCCAGTACACCTTGACATCTTCGGCATGCGACTAAATTGCTTCTCGTTGTGGCCAATATTCTTGTTCTACTCAACATAACAGCGGTTACAAGTCAAGGTGGAGGAAATTCGTCGGCGCTATGATCTGCGACTGAAAGTCAACATTTTCGAACCGAGTTTGGTTTACTGGGAAGTAATTTGTTCTAAGTTTGAAGAATTTAAATTGAATTTATCTTTATTTTCGAGATAATGAATTCGCAATCGCTGCACATGCTAGTGATTTTATTTCAAGTGATACACTATTTGTCTTCTGGGTTCCCGATTGTGTTTATTTCACTCAAATTAATTAGCCTTCATTCCACTGCGCCCCTCGCTTTTTGTGCGCTCACAATAACTTATCATTGTTTGGCACTGGCCGAAGTAGTTGGAATCTGGAGCTTAGCCCTTTCCCAGGCACAACTATTTCTGACCTAGAGCCTTTTTCTCGTTAGCGGCCGAACTGCCCATTCAGTCGGCTTCTCTCCCAGAAATGGCCGGTTCAGTTTCACTTCTGAAGCAACAACGGATTTCCCCATTTTGGACTTTCCAAAATATCCTCCCCCCCCCCCACCACAACTCTACAACACACCGCTCTTTCCATACACACCCTTCTCTCAGTTCTCACTACAGACCTTTATCTATCAACTCTCAGGCTAGTCACAGCCTTACTCATTCTTTCTCCACTCTAGTTTCCCATGCAACCAGTTCTCGTATTCAGAGCTCCCTTGTGCCTCGCGTATATACTCAACTCACTACTCATTTAAAGTGTAATGCAGACCTCACTCGCCACGTTCCTTTATTTTTTAACTTAAGCTCCCTCTCAGGTGAGCCCATCAATTATACTGCGCTCGCCATTTCACAACAAATTTAGTACCGTCTAGTTATTTGGAACTGCTCACACGACAAACATTGCGATGGTTCGATTGCAATGATGTTTGTAGTTAGTTTTGGACCGATAGTGCTCACACCCTTATTGTGGCATTCCATAGATATCGGCAAATGTGAGCCGATTCGGTTCAACCGTTTCTCCAAGTCGCTTCATGTACGTATTCTTCAAATTCAGAAGCCGTTGAAACGTAAAAGTGTTAACAGTACTCCAAAAAAAATCTAACTTTTCTTCCTACTGTATACGGCTATGGAAAGTAAAGAAAGACCGCTCTCTGAAAGACATTGTTGTCAACAATGTACCTTGTGGCCTTGGAAGAAGCGCGCAATGAAAGAGACTCGCCATTTCCTGTATTAATCGAAGTTCTGGTTGCATAGCGGTTTCATGCGACATCGTTTTATTCGGTAACCTGGCCAAACTTGTGTTGAGTGTCTTCTTTTCCATAGGAATAAAATCGAACGTAGGGTAGGAATGCCAATGAACTTAGTTATCGTAATGCCAAATAAATTCATTTTTCTCAGCTGTGACCAATTTGAAATATTTTGCCAGACAGTTCCAAGAAATTGATTGGTAATATACCATTTTCATTTAGGGTGATTATACGTAGACCTCGATAAATTATCAAAAATTTCCAAAAAATTGGTTTTGGTTTATTATTCATTCTGAAAATACAGCTGTTTTCGGTCAGGAACAGTTTTTACAACCAACCCCTCTTCAAAATTCCCCCACTTTCTGTTTCGAGGCCTCGGAAAAGGAAGATTCCTAATCTGCAATGGCCGCCCGCCGTCTGGCCATATTTTGCCGTTAGCGTGGTCTAAAAAATCCGTTCCTCTGCACTAAAATTTAATGTGGGGTATCTCGTTGTGCCCGGCAGCTCGGCAATCTAATCGGGTAAAACCTATGGTTCTTAAGAGCAAAACAGTTTTATCGCAATTGCGTCGTGTTTGGTATAGTTTCTAATGTATTTTGATGCCGAGTTGAATAGGATGGGTCTCAGAGAGGTGAATTCTAGTAGTTGAAGAAACTCGCGGTACAATGTAGCGAAGTTTACAATCTTTTCTCCCTAGCCAGCGCTCAGTTCTCAGACTCGTCGCATCACGAATCGCAATAGCCCCGCGTCGCCTTGAAAACGTCGTTTTTCGTTTTTCAGGAGTAGCGGTAATGTTTCGTATCATTTATAAGCATTTTTGGACGCTGAATCGAATGTGATGGGTCTCGGAGGCGCTCTACAAACATAGTCGTTTCCAGATTGTTGACATAGCCGCGGTACGTTCTCATTATTTTTCGACTTGGACTATATAGGATAGGTCCCAGTCAAGCTGTGCCCGAGAATAATAAAACAACGTTCTCAAAAAAGGCGTGTTGATAGCCCAGGAAGACTATGCAATTGTAGTTTAATAAGGTTGAAAAATAATTAGGAGTAACCTAAGAAATTCTGGAAAGCTCACACAACCAGTTTTTTTAATTTAGAACGCTGTGCTATGATTGTACTAGGTTCATATAACTTGAGTAGGAAACAGGTGTTAATCAAGTTCAAAATTGAAAAAGGCCTAAATGAAACAGATGCCAAGTTGCAAACGGCCAATCCCTAAAGTTCTAGGTAATGTCTACTCTTCGAGCTCGTGGATTATGATCAAGTTTTTTATATTGACAGCTCTCAATAGGGCAACTATACCGTAAAATTCCCATTTGTGGGAAAATGACGAGAGCAGCACAATAAATTATCATAATTTTCGACGAAAATTTCAGCGCGGTTTTTTCCTAATAAACTCCACTGAAATGTTACCACGATAGTCAAATAAATTGGTGTAGTAGTCCAATCCAACACCTATAGGGCGAGCGTTTAAAAAAACTTATAAGATATAAGAGGGTCTCTCCGGAAATTCCGGAATTTCAACTACCGCCGTTTCGCTTGCTACCAGTTCTAGACGTTTTTACCCAATAACTCTGTAAAAGTGATTACTATCCTCTTCATTATACATCCAGGACAAATTAGTGTCTTATAATTTCATCATCGATCTGTTCAAAGGACAATCAGTCAGTTGCCTAATCGTCTGCCCACACTGAGGTGTAAACTTCCTCCGCTAAGTTCTGCGTTAACACATAATAAAACAGCCCGCCTACCGATGATTTTTCTATAGCTAATTTCATAACTGTTGTTCATTTATGGGTCATCTACGTGTTAATGTAAAACCTCTCTTGTTCACTATTCATGAGTTAGTTCACCGAGTATAGCGCTGAAAGCTGACGTAAGTACGCATTTCTGCAATATATATCTGCAACTAAGCCTATTCATTCAAGTCATACTGAGTCTCCCATAAGTCAATCCTTGGGATACAACATCAGGAATTGCATTACCTAGGTATAGTGAAGGAGGGGCTAACATAAGCCAGTTTTGATTGTTGGCACTGATCAGTCGTTGAAGGTTTCAAGATTTTGCTTCAACAAGCCTCAATGTGTAACTTCTAATGCCGCAGCTACCAAATATGTATGTAGACTGTTATTGGTTACAAATGAAGGAATACTGAGTGCTACGTTGTCTTCTGCGAGCTCAAGAGAGAAGCTCTGCTTCAACAAGCTAAGCATGGTAAGGTGGAATAGGAGTGAAAGAAGAATGCAGAAGCTAAGGTGTGAGGCAAAACACAGGTAAAGAAAGGGCCAAAGTCAAAGTACAGTTGAGCAAGAAGGAAAAGAGGGTTTCTTCTTGGCGAGTTAACGGATACAGTAGTCTGGAAGAAATCAGGGAAGTCGACTGTGAGTCTTCTCTGTAAAAGATAGGAGTATAATCGGCAACTTTCTAGTATCTGGTATAACATATAAATATAAATAGCTAAATACATTACTTGAGATAAAGTCACGGAAGTGCTTCGGCAAATATTTGTTTTTCGTTTATTATTCATTCTGAATAATAACCCTATGTTTTTTTTGTCTCAAAGTGAAGTGATTGCCAACACGACGAAACGCGGATAACCGTCGTCGAAGGGAAAGTACAGTTGTTCCGAGTCGTGCGGCGGGTGTCCCGAACGGCGCCTTTTGGATCAGTTAAACGATAAAAGCGGGCGCAGCTGTGATCGGCGGCGTACACATTGGCAGGGGCCCCCCTGCGAATGCGCGGGGCGGCGCAAGGTGGCGGCACACATTGGCGGCCGGGCGGCCCCGCGTTCCCATGTGACCCCCACCTGCTCGCGCTGTACGCTGTACGAGCTGTGATTGTTCCGTGCCATCTGTTTTTACCGGCTCCCCTCCTCCCCTCCACCCCTTCAGCCCTTTCCGCCTCTTTCATGCGTCGTCCTTCGCCATGAGAAATACTTCTAAATGACGATCGTTTTTAATTCGATCGAACCGTTCGACGAGGACCGGCATTGAGTAGACATCCCGCGGCTGAGGGTGAGTCAATCAGCTGGAACTATGATACGAGGAAAACTGAGTAAAAATGGCACAAATGTCGACGAATTGGTAACATTTGAGTAAAAATGAGAAATGAAGTAACGTCAGTTTGAAAATGCAAGACAGTTCGTTGGAGATGATTTGGAATTATTGAGAAATGGAATTAATAATACTGGGAAACGAATATGATAACACTGAGGGCCGTTTTCACCAAAACAGCACTGATAGTGATCGCACTGATCAAGGCTCGATAACTAAATCATCGCTAGCCTTGATCACTGTGAAATGCGGTTAGGATAGCCGTGGTTACGCTGTTATTAAGCCATATCGAGAAGGCAGTGGACTAATGAGGTTACAGTAAAGCAAGGTAATTGGCATCTGTTCAACATCCCGTCCCGTAAACAAGTTTTCGGGTATCCCGTAGATGTCCAACCTTCAAATATCCAGATTTAACCAAATATTGTTTGTAACTATTGTCAGAAGCCAAAGTGACCGCATTAACCTCTGCCGAAGCTGAAACTGATGGGGTGCATAAAGTGAAATTACGCGTACTCCAACTTGCCAACTTGCCAACTTGCCAGGCTGCAGGAAAAGGCCGAAGTGGTCCGGGAAAATGCTTTGTGCGAACAGGAAAAATCGGAAGCGATTCAAGAAAATGAGAGCTGCGAAATTGTGAGGTTACAACTTTTACAAGTAAAGAACTTTAACAAGGAAGGGAGAATTGTGTTTAATAAATACACTAACGTGTGTGTTAAAGTGTGTTATTATTTAACTATTCCTACCGATCTGCTTCTAAACCCGCCCAGGTAAGCCATTTGCGTTTGGGTTTCCTAATACGGCGACATGACGTCTAATTTTTTCTAACTGTAAGACACAACTTGTTTTCGACGACCGTAATAATTTTGTTCGTATCAGAATTTAAATTCGTACATCTTGAAGTCGTTGGAACGCTCTCCTATCCACATGAGGCGCCGCGTGAGATGACCATAACCTAACAAACGAGAATGCCATCGAATGGAAGAGCAACTGAAAACTGCGCGCTTGTAAGCAGCATCATTGTTTATTATTATTATTATTCCAAAACATATGTAAATTATTCGCAATAATAGAAGAGAATACTCGAAGGAGCACGGTAATGACGGACAAATATCAGGATATGATAGAGAACGATAAGAGCTAACCGGACCATACCACCCAATTTTTCGGAGTTTTAGCGGCGGGAGGCGGTTAGGTACTGTTAATCTAGACTAAATGGATCATTAAGATTTCTATTACACGTCAAAAATTGTACGAAAATGTCAGGATAGCCAGCAGACGTTTGGGAACTCGAATAAAAGGTGGTTTAAAAAAACAAGTTGAAAGTTGAGTAAAGACTTGAGAAATTCCAAACAGAGGGGCCAACTTATTTTAAAATTTCGGCTGAAAAACGTAGACGGAGGCCGCAACCCCCTACATTCTGCTGCATATTTCAAAATATTCCATCAAGAAAAGCACTGCGGTGAAATCTTCTGCGGCAGTCGTGTCATTTTCAGCTGTTCAACGCAACATTGAATCAAAGTAGTTAGAACGGTTTTGAGAAGAAAACTATTGAGCGTTTTCATCACTACAGTAACGAGAAAGGTGCGCTAAACTATGCAGCTTCCAAGAAGGGGGCTGGGTATGGGTCCACGACTCTAAAAGAAAATATGCGGGCACTATATCTTCGTTCAACGCATTTTTACAGGAATATTTATAGAGAACAAAATGTAGGGACTTGTTAGCTGAGAGGACTCCATAAGTTTGATCGAAATCGTCTGAACCGTTTTTGAGAAAATTGGAATACCGATAAATCCCCGTTATATCTCCGTTCAACATATATATATATACAGAAATAATTATGGAGAACGAAATGTTGGTATAGATGACTAAATGACACTCCATTAGGATTTATCACATCTTGTGAAGAAGTTACCCTGGAATTTACGGAAATGTTCGAAAAAACGTTATTTTCGACACATTTTCATTTTTATATCTGCTAAATGGACTTTCAGAGGAACATTTATTGAGGACAACATGTAGGTATTGACTATTCGAAAACATCTTGAAAGTTTGGTGATAATCGTTGAAGCGGTTATGACGAAAAGAGTAAAAAACCTATTTTTGCTTCATAGGCCTATATCTTCGTTCACCGTACATTCACGGAGATATGTATACAGAAGAAAAGTTAGGTATTGATTAGTAGAAGATAATTTGAAAGTTTAATCAAAATCGTTAGAGCCGTTTTCGAGAAAAATTCGAAAAACCCTAGTTTTTGGTACATTTTCGTCCCCCGCCAAAATCGCCCATAACCTTATTTTAGTGTTTACAAAAAATAACAAACAAAACAAAAAAAGAACCAACTCAATCGGATCAGCCGTTCTACCGCAAATCGAACTACAGACACACACACGGACCACGCGCCGAAATTAGGTTTTTTATAAATCTGAAGAAAACCCAAATTTTTTTTTGACACGATTACTACCTATACTTTCCGCATGGCTCGTGGCGATGTTAGGAAAATGACGGCAGCGTGATGTGAGCCATTGAGTGAACATTGAGTGGAAGTTGTCATTATGATAGGATCGTTCGTTGTTCTGTAAATAAGAAGGTTGTCACTTCGTTAAAGTCCATACACAACATTTTATCGCTCTAACGAACTCAATACGAAAAATATTTAGTGTTTTGATCACTATGTAACTATATGCCGATTTTACCTAATACCCTCATTTTGGGATATCACGGTTGCCCGCAGCCTAAATATCGAATTTCAGACAGACACAAACAACTTTCTCAATTGGTGTTTTTTCTGAATCAGTAGCCCTTGAAACGTGAAGGCCACAAGAGACCTAAAAACATTTAATCACGTATTCGAGGGCATGTAGGCATTTGGCACGAGATGACAGGTGGTTGGAGTGAGACGTGAGACAAACGGTGAAACGATTATTTACGCGGTATTGTTTCAGTTCTTTCAAGTAGTAGACTTTGACTCACTATAAATACTGTGATTTCAGTTTTCGGCCGAACCGCAGTCATACACCTCTGAGACTCGTTCCATTCGTTGTTTGTTAGGGGCAACAGGCCTTTGAGAGGGCAGTAAAAGTAAGATAAAAGAAGCCTCCAAACCTCCTTCTCCCCTAACTATATTTACATAAAATGTAATAAATGGAAAATAAATTCGCTTTATGTAAAATAAAATTGCAAATAAAAATGAAAGAAAATAAATCAAATCGTCCGACCATCTGAAGGAGAAATTGTGGGAGTCCGCGGCTGTATATAGGTAGAGCCCACCTTTTCGTAGGCGATAAGATGCGTAGATCTTGTAGTCTTTCGACCGCTTGAGAGCTCCAGCTTGGAATGTATAGTTTGGTACTAGAACCATCTGCCAAGAGACAATTTCAAGCTGGTAGAAAAAGAAATGTTCAGGCCGTGTCGCGTGGGCAGACGAATATCGAGGAATGGCGGCTGCGGTAGACCTCTGGTCGCGGCTGACTTGTTCTTAACCACTTTCACCATATTTTACTTTTCATTTTAATAAAAAATAAATAAATATCATTCGTTTATACAGGCAGGAGCAGGGTCCTTTAATTATGATGGTCCTGTCCTACCATGAGTGCCTAAACACATTGCATTGAAAAATACCTAGAAAACGAGACCAAACACGACTTAATTGCGATAAAGTTGCCAAAATGTCGTTTTTGTTAATTTTAACAACTATTTTTTGTCCATAACGATCGTGGGTTTCGTCATATCAGATGGGTGAGCAGGTGGGCACAACTAAATATCAAATGGAGTTGTGCGGAAGAATGGAAATGCTGCATTGAAGTTTGTGGGAGGGGGGGGGGGTATAAACATTTTTCCTGACATCAGTGTATTATCCAGAAAGAATAATAAACTAAAAGAATGTGAATGAAAGCGAATGTACGAGGGGCTAAGGAGGGCTGTGTGATGCGTCGCATTAGATGTTTATACAATACAGTTCTCTCGCTCGTGTATAATTTTTTGCGTATTTAATGTCCACCTCTAGCTTGCACCAAACGCTCACCAAGGCTTGTTGGACAATATACTCTTTATTATTGGATATTCCAGGGTAATTCGGTGTTCGAAGGCTACAGTATTCCACCGCAAGGACACGAAGTTGAGGAGCCTTAAGACATCTGAGCCCGGCTGAGCCGCTCTTGGGCTCCGGCGATGAACAGCCTCATTCCCCAGGGTGGTAACTAAAGACTCTGCAAGTTGAAACATTGTTAATACAGTCACTACAGTACGCATTATATACAGCCCGAGTTCATCAAATGTATATTCTCATCACTGCGACTCTGTCCTTCTCATTTTCTTGCACATCTTTTCCGCAGGGCACTGAGTCTTCTGCCTGACGATCCCCGGGCACAGGCTGTTGAGGAGTTTGGCGTAATACTCAATTTTCAACAACAAATCTCTCTTCAACACGAACTCCGAATTGCACGGGTCTGTCCGCATTTCGACGATCTTTTGAGCGTCTCGTAAAACCTTCAACGAATATTCGGTGCGCATAGCCGCGTGTTTTTCGAAAGTCAAAACTCTGTTCATGATGAGATCCGCGTCCCTTTTTTTGATTTTCTTCTCGTTGAGGGAGAGAGCGTCGAGAACGTGGTTGGTAATTTCCCTGATTTCCTCCAGAGTCGTTTTGTACGTATCCACGGCCTTCAACTGTTGAAAATTAAGTTTAAGCATGAGATACAATCAGATCGAGTTTCCTCATTTAAATTTAATTCAATCCTTGAACCACCTCAAATTTGCCGACTGCGATTCTGCGAGGAAGCGCCCTGAAAACTGTCCAGGGGCGCCCAGAAACCTACCTGGAGTAGATCAACGTTTGTTAAACAACCACCCCCACCACTATTTTCAGTGTACTGCCTGACTCCCTTTAAAGGCACCGGGCGATCGTGGTCTAGGGGTTAACATTGGTGGCAGCAGTCTGCGAACAAGTCCATGCTCTCCAAAACGGTATTAGTCGTAATATCCGTTAGCAGCAGCTTCTATTTCGTTTAAATTGTGCGAGTGATTCCCACCACTGCCACCAATGTTAAGAGGGGGGTTTGGAAACGTTAGGGATCCGCTGACTCAGGCAAAAATTGACAGCAATAGCGTGGAGCTCTGATCCACAATTTCCGACTTTCGTCAAAAATTAAGAACCATTGTCTTAACCACTATTCCACGATCACCCGGTGCCTTTAAAGGGAGTCAGGGGGTATATCAGTATTTCACAAGATTTCTCAACGATATCTATTGAATTCCCAATTATTACTCAACTATTCATTGTCTTGACTAAATTAAAGAAAATTTTGTAGTCATTACTCCTAGAACTTGATTAGTCAACAGTCTCCACTCGATTTCCCTACGACTGTTAGGGTAAGGTAGGGGGAAATGACCCCAGATCCTAAGCCATGATCCTTAAGCAGAAGTTGGGATAGAAAGGAGTGTACATAGCTCTCGGGCTGTCCCAACATTGGGATGAGCACTGCCGCCCAACAACCTCTTCTGCCAGTCTTAATGTCTCACAGGTATGCCAGCTATTTCCTGCAAGAGTCTTCATTGCTGCCCACTCTTGCAGAATTAGCACCAAAGACCAGAAATCGCTCCCTCTCAAATCTCTAGCACTGGGCCAGGACGTGGTAGGGAGTCCCCTCATCCGTGCCACACCACCTACACCGAGGGGTGTCAACTATGCCCATAAATTACATGTTTTTGCAGAGCCCCGTGATGATCCCCACAATCTGCATTAGGTCCTTCCTCCCCCTCGACCGAAGGCTCAGTATTATCTCTTGTGTTTGCCCTGAGATAAAGAGTTTGGAGTGCTTCACTCCCGTTGCATTCCAGACTGCCTGACGCGTTTTCCTGGCATATTCTCCCACAGTCCCCTTCACTAGTGACAGAGAAGTCCCACAGTGGAAAGAGTGCCCTACAGATACAGTATACGAACCGAGTCAGGACAGATGGTCCACCCTCTCATTTCCCCCCTTTATGCCCTGGAATCCAATACACATTAACTTTATTTGTGTTTGCTAATGAGTTAAGCCGCATCCTGCACTAGCACACAAGTTTTGACATTGTGCAGTAGTTCTTCAGTGCCTTTCACAAAGGTTGACTGTCAGTCATTGTTCAGCGCAGGCCGACTTAGTTGAGTTTTTGACCTCCGAACGTTGCTTGGCCCTAACAGCAAGTCATTGTTTCCCCGAACACTGAGCCCTTTTGTTTGTACCTGTGGGAAAGTCCAGGTCTTCAGTTATTTCCAAGAGACAACGAATTTCCTTCCTTCCTGGACTTTCCACAATATCATCTTCCCTTTCTCACCCATCAATTTATTTCCTCTCCACAAAACACAGCTCTTCCAAGATTCATTCGTCTCTCACAACTCAACTCAACTCTCTCTCTCTCCCCCTCTCTCTCATCTTAGTTCCCTTTGAAACCAGTTCACGTGTACTTAGAGTCCCCTTGTTCACGTTTAAATACCTGCACTCAAAATTGATATCACTATTCTGTCAAGTGTAATACAGTCCTCACTCACGCTCCCCACGTTAATTTATTTCTCAATTCAAGCTCCTCCATTCGTCCACCCAACAGTCACTATGTTAATAGTTTTATTATTATAGCCTTTTTCCTGCATTATGATGGTGCCAGCAGTAAATCTCCGTTTGAATAGTGTATAACAATCATAGAATTGTCCTTATGATCTCATTCGGTCTCAAATGCATTATTAAACAATCTCGTGCGTAGTAACAGAACCAACCGGATTCAACGATCTGCTATACATACAGCTATCTTCGTTCAACGCATTACTATGAAAAAATTTACGGAGAAGAAAATGTAAAAACTAGTTGGTTGACATTACCCCGTACCATTTATGAAGTTTTTGAGAAAATTACGATCGTTTTCCGAGCTATCGTGGGTTACATCTTCTATCAACGGGCAGATACAGAAATAATTGTAGAGGACAACATGAGGTTATAGGTTGCTTGAAGATACTCCGTCGAGTTGATCAAATTATGTTATGAGGCTATTCTGTCAGTTTGAAAACGTTAAAAAAAAAGATTTTCACCAATAGTGATGTATCTGTCTGTCACTGACATATCCATTTACTGTGTTGTTAATTTCCTAACGGCAAATCATTAAATGAACATTGCAATGCGCAATATAATTTAAAACTGAGACTGCCTTAAAAACTGTCGACGTCTGCTTTCGATGGAGGCGTTACTGCGACGTAGAGCTGTCTGGTTGTGCATTAAGATCTTCAAATGATATATCACTGGAACCTGTTGTTTAACTGAAATTGTTAATGAATGTTCACACCCAGAAGAGGCCACTCGACAGTCACGACGTCCCCAGTGAGCGTTTTCAAGTCAAAAGAGCGGAGTATTGATCACCAGTCGGGTCGTCAGATGGAACGCCAACTTCTTCACCAAGTGACGCTCCCTCGTCTTGGAAGTCTCGAAGTTCGTCGGAGGAGGACCTGGCACAGCAAAGATAAGTTAAGCCCTTTTCATTTTTAAACGGGTCTCAGTTTTTCTAGCTCCTAGTCCAATTAATTTATTCGGGTATGAAACGAGTCGGAGTCGTAAGAAACTTGGAAGAATTGAAAGCTCATTAAATTCAAAAGAAGGATTTAATGTCTTCGTGACTCTCTGAAGATAATTGGCCTGTCAGAGGCTCGGCGGATGGCATTACGACTCAAGCCACTTCCAAAACCGCCTTCATTTTCCTCACGACCGACCGTCTTATTTGATGCTAATTGAAGATCAGAAAGATTTGCGGCGCGGACTCATCGAATTGAATTTGATTGGAATTAACGGACCTGACGATTTTTATCACCGTTCCCTCGTGCACGTCATTACTGGATGAAAAGGATGTTCATCGCTGGAGCTAACTACTGACTGGTGGAGTGGTGGGAGGGGAAAATTAATACTTTTATTTCCTTCGCCCGATGAAGTAGGAAGGAAAGTAATGTAATCGGCTGAATTTTTTCTTTTTAGTTTCCTTTGGATCTTCACGTTTCAAGGGCTACTGAGTCCGAAAAACACCATCTGGGAAAACTGTCTGTGTCTGTGAACGCGATTGAGAGAAACCGGATGAACCAAATCGATTCAAATTTGATATTTAGCCTGCAGATCATAATGAGCAAAATCCGCTCAAAAAAAGTACCGTAGTGATCAAAACACCAACTTTTTTTCTTAAAAATAGCTGTAACGATTTTGATTAAATTTCAAGTAGGGAATAGCTCCAAGTAACACGACAGCACCATAAAATTCTCAGTTGTGGGGAAATGACAGGACCACAGTTTAGTGCAGTTTTTAACTCATAAATCCCACTCATCAAGCCATCCCAGAATATCAGTAATTCAAACCATTGTCGTTTGGCTCTACTTACTACAGCATATAAAAGATGTAATCAAAATCGTTACTGCTGTTGTCGATAAACAAAATATTTGATGTTTTGATCGCTATTAACTGTAGTTAGTATTGGAATTTTGTATCACCCCCTATTTTGGCAATGTATACACACTTTGAGAGAAAATAGCGAAGGTCCAGGGCGGAAGACGACGCGAAAAGCACTAGTTTCCGCCTCGTGCGGCTCGTCGGAAGAAGCTATGAGTGGCGGGGGAAGACGATGGGCAAGAGGAAACTTGTCGCTGGATGCCGAGCTTCCCGTCTCGCAACGAGGCCCAAACAGTTGGAATTTGTTATATCAACATAGGGGACGTACGTTTGAGTTTTGAAGAACGTAAGCAGGTTATTAAGTGGTACTGGAAGTTTTAGAATGTAAATGAAGTTCAAAGACAGTGGAGAAGGGAGTATGATACAGAACCACCTTCAAGATTAACAATTACACGCATACGAGACAAATTCAAAGTTCATGGAACAGTGTGTGATGTGCACAAAGGTCATTCAGGTCGGCCTCGAACAGCTACAAGTGATGGGTCATTAACGGCAGTCTTGGAACTGTTTCAACGCTCTCCTAACAAATCTTCAAGGCAAGGGGCACGTGAAAGTGATGTAAGTGCTAGCAGCATGCTACGCATTCTGAAGAGAGGCAAGTATCGTGTTTACATTCCAAGGCTGGTGCAACAGCTAAATGACGACGATCCAGATCGAAGGTTGCAATTTTGTGAATGGATTCAGGAGATGGTGATACGTGAACCGGGATTTATGGGTAGCATCATTTGGTCGGATGAAGCCCAATTCAAACATAATGGAACTGTCAATAGGCACAATTGTGTTTACTGGTGTGAAGAAAATCCTCACATTACAATTGAAAAAGCTGTAAATTTGCCTGGTGTAAATGTGTGGTGCGGTTTGTCTTCAAGGGGACTCAAGGGGCCTTTTCGATTTGAAGGCACTGTAACTGGTATTAATTACCTAACAATGCTTGCTGATTCCATATTTCCTACCATTCGTGCATTATACGGTAATGATGATTTTTATTTTCAACAAGATGGTGCTCCGCCGCACTATCACAGGGACGTACGAGCTTACCTGGATCAAAATTTGTCGGGCCAGTGAATAGGACGCAGGGGGCCAATCGAGTTTCCAGCACGCTCTCCAGACCTTACACCACTGGATTTCTTCTTGTGGGGCACAGTAAAAGATGAGGTGTACAAACGTAAACCACGTAACCTAGACATTCTTTGGAATGAGATTCAAGCAGTGTGTAGAGAAATCTCATTGGACGTTTTGATGCGATGTACAGAATCTGTGGTGACTCGTACTCAGAATTGTATTGATGCTGCAGGTCACCAATTTGAACAGTATTAACATTTGTTATTTATGTTTCATTTACATTGGACTTTCAGCTTTCTATTTTCCTGAAATTTAACTGTGTAGAACGGTAAATAAATTTTCTATGGAAGTTCAAAGTGTGTATACATTTTTGTGAAGCACCCGTATATGGCTAATTAAAATTTTGACTAGTCGATTTTAGCGCATTTCTCCATAAATTCCGCATTATCAGAAAAATTGAAGTGGTAGAATAGAGTACCTATACGATCAGTATTTAATTACGCTCGTAAGATAATTAGGACGACCAAGATTGAGCAATCAGTGCACAGAGAATTCATAAAACAATGCCCATGATGTTTGTTAGAAGAATCGTGTTTCCTGTTAAGGGATTATCGAGTATATACCGAGAGAAATGGTAATAAGTCAAACTATAGTTGGAATTTCCGATGCTCATGTATGGCGCATCCAAAAAAACTGAGCTAAAATAGCTTTTCTTCGACATTTTAAGTTAACTTATTGTGCCGCTCTTATCATTTTACCCACAAACGGGAATTTAACGGGATTGCTGCGTTGCTTGTTCGTACAAAACTTTCAATAAAATAGTGGCAGCTGTTTTCGAGAAAAAACATTTTTGATCACTATAACTATAGTTTCTGCGTCCCGTAGAGGTCTCCTAACTAAATAATAAATTATTTTTGAAGCCTTCTCTCAATATTTTTCACAAGTCCTTGAAACGTGGAGATCTGTGCGCTGTTGTTCTCAGCCGATAGCGTGATTTCCTACTACATAGAGCTAAGGGAAGTACAAAGTTGGAAAATGATTTTTAAATCGAACAATCAATAGGTAGTTAACTCTTCAAAAATCAGTTGGAGAACAGAACTCGTTGAAAGTTGTGGAAAATGTCTAAAAACTGCTTTAAAATGGTCGCAAAAAAGGGGGAAATAGAAAATTTGTTTATTAATCGAGTTGATTATCGAGAAAAACTGTAGGGAATTCGTGAATCAGTCTTTTTGCTTTTACGCTTCACATTATTTACTGGTTAGTAATACATTGCGTACTGGTCAGAAAAAATGCATTTAAGAAACTCAAATTTGGGTTTTAATCGTTCACGCCGTTGACCCTCTTCTGTTTTATGACGTGCCTCTGCAATACACGTGTTGAGAGAGGACGACTAGGTCTCACTCTAGTGGTTTGACTGGAAATGTCTCAAGGCAGAGCTGCTTCTCGTTTATTGGCTTCGACCGACAATTTCGTTGATAATGAATTTCGTAAGGTCATTGGGTTCGTGGTCGTATATCGCCAGACTCAATTTCCACCCTATAATTGGCGTCAGCTCAAGACGTAAAACTGAGCGATAAAGTATCAACGATTTATAAATGTTTTTACTACTGTTTAATGCGCATCTGGTTTTTTGGTTCTCGGCGAGGCTTTGAAAGAGTTGGGCTCGTCCGAAACCTCCTCCTGAGACGCCTGGGGCGCCAATATCGTGGTCAACTGCTCTTCGAGCTTCTTCATCACGTCTTCTTTCGACATGTTTTGGTCGGGCTTCGCGTTTTTCATGGCTTCTTGGGCTCGTTTCAATTTCTCTTGGGCGTCTTTCATGTCCTGCAATTTCTCTCTCGCTTGATTCAGAGTCGCGTCGACTGCAGCGGCCAACCGAGCTCTCTCAGGCTCCGGTAGAACTGTAATTGAATTGATGGCTTTTTTCACTTCGGCGCCTTTAGCTGAGGCTTCGTCGTACAGTTCTTTGTGGTACGTCACGAGTGTTTTCTGTAAAGAAGCGTGTAGGATAAAGTTTCTTTTTTCCGTTTAACTACCAAAAAAAGGGGCGAACCTACCTTTACTTCGGTGGTGCCTTTAATTGGCGAATGATCGTAGAATCATCCACATTGTTTCCGAGAGAGAGTGATCAGTGCACGATTTCCCCGATACCTACCGACAATTTTTGGGTCACTATTGTCCCAAGTTTGATGTAAAAAAACTAAATACTACATACTTTGTAACAGATGAGTTTAACTAATCAGACTTTAAAAGATACGGATGAGCTGCGCTGCTCCAACAAATTGTATCTCGTGTTAGTTAACAACTTTAAAAAGACTCATTAAAACGGTCAGTTTCCACACACGAACTCTCACGTCCATGTTGAACTTCTCCCAACCCCTCAAACAACGAATCGGCTTATGGCTACGAATTGTTTTTCATATTTGTGAATGTTTCAATAATTTAATTATAAAAGGAGGTTATGAAAGAATCAACTATTTTCCTAAAAGCAAAACGCGTCGCCGTCAAACAGTGTTACGTTAGGGAATGTACATGGCGACTTCAATGCGCGGCTCCACTTCATTTCCCTCGAACACTCTCAATCATGCACGTCGTGCGGAGGACACGAGAAACCACGTGCTGCTCCACCGTAGTTTCAACAACAGTGAGCGACGGTTGTTGTTAGGGCAGACGAACTTAGGAGCATTGGCTGCTGCAAAGCTAGCCTATAACCGACGAAGGTGATGGTTTGTCACAGTAGATCTGTCCCTTTGAAACTTGCCCCTAAGTAAATGTTAGATCAGGTGGGAAGTCAGATTAAGAACTCCCAGACGGTACGGGATTCCTCACGAGGTATCTCATGGGCAACAGCTCTCTACCGGGAGACTGGCGAACGAGCAACTACCTGTCGAAACTCTGGTGGTTGCTGCATGGGCCGGCCTCTAGCATGATAGCGAAACCGCAACTTCCGTTCCGTCGAGGGTTTAGGAACAGTTATTTGATAAGGAAACAGACCTGTTACGTTACGGAACGCGACCTTGGGAGCCAGACGACACCTCGAGACAGCGGCTCCGTTCTAACAGATTGACACCAAAGTTACGAGTACATCGAGGAATTTGTGGGGCCCAGAGAGGAATTCGTAGTCCTCACATAAGTCTAAGAGAACTCTCAAGCGAGGCAGTTTAGTGTGTCAAAACCCAAGGAACGTCGAAAGGACCTTCCAGAGAGCACTTCCACTCAACGGACCGTGTTTTTGTTAACCGGTTCTATTCATTTTAGGTTATAATTTGATAATTCTATCATTTCTTTAACCTTTCCACAATTGTTTACCTTTTAAACCTTTTTTTTCCAAACTTCATAATCCATTATAAGTTGACTTTTATACTCCATTACAGAATGTATTGTTAAGACGCGATCGTTATGCACGAATGGGACGAGAAAATCTACGAATGTTTACTGACTGTCTGATGAAGGCCCAGGGTTCAGCAAGCAGAATAAAATATTGCGATGACGATGATTTCCGAAGGTTTCATTTTCATGAACACCTCAGTATTGGAAGTCCTCATAATCATCGCTGGAAATGATTCGTGTAACAGAGGACTCGCTCTGCTCTGCCAACAGTTGTGAAGACGCTCGCTTTGAGATTTTATCCGTACTAGGTAAGTATCCTCATCAACAGTGGGTAATGATTGCTGCTTTTTCATTTATGTTCAACTCGTGTTCATGATGCATGCGCTCTGTCTCAAAGTTTAGAAGCATGTCCACAGGGAAAACTTTGTTTCAGCCTTACAGAGACCTTGCTCCCACGTATTTTGATGGCTATTATACAAACAACAAATGTTATATAGTAACCTAGTTATTATAGCCTTCAGAGACTGTCACACAGGCAAAATGCATGGTGTGCATCCTCAGCCGAAGTTTTAAGTACAGACGTATGCCCAGGTGGGCCTGTAACTATTCTAGCCTCAAGGGATATCTCAACTGTGCTACGGAAAGTGGCTGCCTCTGGAGGGTGCTGGGGTAAATAAGTCCGATCTCTATCCTTGTGGTCTCATTCAAGGACACTGCTTCCCCCACGCCCAGCTTTCTTTTTTTCCCCATGGGACGAAAGTAGGTAGGGACTGCAACACCATAACTGCCATATAAAAGGAAGTGACTATTGTGTATCCGAACGGGGTTTCGCCCAAAGCCGTCCATCAAACCATCCAAATCGACCACCAAATTAAATATATAAAATACACGCGCATAGGGCCGGAGGCCTACAGCCAATTTCTGTGTCGATCTGTGGTCTCCCTGCACTTGGAAAACATACTGACACTCCAGACGGCCAGTGTCATTGGTGACGTTCATTGGGCGTTTAAGTTACTATCAACAGGATAAGACTGCGGAGAACCTTACGATTCAGCAGATAGTGCCGTCCCTAGCCTAGAAAAAAAAAAAATTCACCATTGCCAATGCATTCGTGGTGTGGTTACCCCTGTGCTGTCTGCACTACAGGGGTGTGGCGGCCATGCAGGTTTTAAGAGAGATGTCAGTGGACGTCGCTGGAGAGCTAGGCGTTCTGCCTTCTGTCTCCCATCCTCTTCAATTTTGTGACTAAATAAATAAAGAAGCGAAGAATGTACAGCGTACCTGGAGCTCCGCCGCTTTTCGAGTTGTCGTTTCAATTCTTTTGTTCACCTCCATAATTTTAGCTCTCAACGCTTCGTCCCCTTCTTTTGTCTGGAGCAAAGAAAGCCTTTTGATTTCCTCCACGTCCGCTTTAATCTTCATAGCCTCCTGTTTGGCCATTTCCGACTTTTCCATTGAAACGGAGTCGATTAGTGCCAACTTTTGACTGAGAACGGCTTCCATTTCTTTGGCGCTCGCCAGCATCTTCTCCACTTGAGGTGGCAATTTCTTCTGGGCAGGGCCGTCGTTCGCCTCTTGTTTCCCAGCCATTGCTTTCAACAGAATAGATTCCAATAAGCCTAGTTAGTAGTGACAGCCTATCGTTTGAGTATGGGAGTGCAACAGTAACAGAATTAATGGACTGCTCTTACGGAGAACACTTTGCAATCTAATTGACACGAAAATTTTATGTGTTCTAGGAATAACAGGTACGAGTCTAAATCCACTGAGTCAACGAGTGGCAAAATGAAAGGAACATTGTTGGAACAATTGTATACGTGAACCGGCTGGGTTTTCTTGAAATCTCGACATTTCAAGGCCTTCTGAGTCCGAAATACAACATTTGGGGTCTATGTGCGGGTTGGGGTATCTAAACTGGTGGTCGGTCTATCGTGGATCTTATCCTTCCCCGTCCTACGTCCTATTCCTTATATCCTTAGAGCTGGCGTAGTCTGACCATTTCCTTATTTATTATTATCTTAAGTCTTCTAACAACCTATACCTACTTACTGTTTTCCATGAATGCGTAGAAACGTGTTGAACGAACATATGTACCAGGTCGTCGAATTTACGGGGGATGTGGAAAATTGCGTGTTGTTGCGGACTAGATCTTTTTCGCTGCTCCATTCGCGTTTTTTCTATTTTTTCGTCAGTCGAATTTTGCGATTCATTCAAAGGACCTTTGGCTGATGTGTATGCGCGTCAGTAATTCCTCATCTGTTTCGCTGATTTTTTGGTCCATTTCCCGCACGTTGACATTGACTCTCATCATTCAGGTACTTTCGCCCGCAGTCTTTTTATACATTACTTATACTACCATACAACTACGCCTTAATTGTTACTACCTCGGTTACGCGCGTGTGTCTGCGAACCACATCGGCTCAAATTTCATATTTAGCCTGCAGATCACCATGAAACGCCAAAATACGTCTATGGGGAAAATCGGCACTAACTATAGTTCTCATAGTGATCAAAACGCACTTTCGATTAAATTTCTTGGGTCGACAGTTCGATACATCAATCGATTTTCGGGGGGCGTTTTCCTTATAAATTCCGCTCATATGATACTAGCATTATCAGTGATGTCAAGGCGGCAGTCCACACGATGAGAGTTCAATGACGCTCACAAGATAATTGGGAGCAACAGAGATTGTGCCAGCTATTACTCAATAATTCCAAATCAGTCAACATGATCCTTCTCAGGAAAATCAAGTCGACAGTCCCATAAATCACCTATGAGATAGATCACCTACGCTCTGGTTATTCATAGGTTACCTATGCTCTGGTTATTCATAGGTTACCTATGCTCTGGTTGGTAGGAGCAACTCAGTAAATTCCGGAACCTTAAGAGGCCCCAAGTTCTACCAAGTTTATACCGACTGAATGAAAAACAGATTTTGGTTTATTATTCATTCTGAATATTAACCCCGTTTTCGGTCAGAAAAATGCGAATGGAATGGGTATCAGTGGTGTACAACTGCGTATAGATCGAAAACAGTAAAATTACAGTAATTATAATGACCCAAAGTGCAGTAATTAAAAGAACTCGCGGGGCAATACTGATGAAGTAATCGTTTCATCGGTTGTACTCCCTCCCGTCTCGTTGCAACCACCCTTCAGCTAAACTCATGCAAATTGCTCTAAGGCGCCTGGAATTTGTCATTTTCGTCGTTCCATAGCAATTAGGACTTCGTATGTTTTACTGGTATTTTTTGTTGGTGAGGCGAATAGGATGGTTTTCAGAGGTCTGAGACTAGGTCAAGCTGTTCAAGAGAATAATAAACCGTTGAGTAATAGTTTGCAGCGTTTTATTAGATACGTGGGGATGAGGAAGGTTGTGTGATGCGTCGCAACATGGGTTTTTTAGTTATTGAAAATTAATGAAAATCAATGGAAATCGATACGTTAGATGAATGCAAAAGGAAAAGGACAATGCCGTGACTGAGAAGAGCAAATTTGTGCACATTGGACAAAGTATACGAGTATGTTCATCTAAATAGTCCTCGGTAAAGTGATTAAACCTATTTAACTACGGGAGAAGCGTGTAGGGCCAAGCGGAAAGGGTCTGCTGACGAATAAATAAGTTTTATGAGGAAATGTGGACGTGAACTCCGTGTTAATTGTGAAGCTTCAATGGTAAAACTAAATTAGTGCAGTGGATTTGTAGCCGTTGATGGGTAATGCTCTGAACGGAACTCTAAAATTGTTTTCAGCCGATTACATAACTTTTCTTCCGACCGCGTAGAGCTAAGGACAATAGTAACTATATTTGTCTGAAGAAGGTCTGTACCTCGAACCAAATGTGCTTCTTCCTGGAGCCCCAAATGACAACTGACGAAATTTTCGAAGATCCGATTATTACGTTTTTTGAGTTTTAATATTTGGTGCTCTTGTCATCGTGTCTACTTGAATAATGCGGCAAACATCGTAACACTATAACACATACGTTAGCTAGCTACAGAAAATTTAGTACAATCAACTGGAGACACTTAGTTCGTTGTACTGTTCGTTCATAATTTTCCGTCTTACGGGCGCTTACGTAGTGATATTGTTTTCCGGCTTCTACCCTTCTTTATTGTCATGGCCCCCCTCAGGCGACTTTTCGGCACAAGTCTCTTAGACCACTATTTTTACTATCCTTGGCTCTACGAAGTAGAAAGGGAAGTTATGTAATCGGCTGAAAAAAAATTTTTGAGTTCTCTTCAGATCTTTACGTTTCAGACCCTCCTCAGTCCGAAAAACACTATTTAGGAAAATGGTCTGTTTGTCAGTCTGTGTGTCTGTGAACGATTTTTAGAGAAAACCACCGTACCAAATCAGCTCAAACTTGATACCTCGCCCGCGGGCCTCCATGGGACGCCAAAATAAGGGTTTGGACAAAATCCACCGAAGGTTAACTATAGTTATCATAGTGATCAAAACACCAAATATTTTTTTTCTCAAAAACAGAACTAACGATTTTGATTAAATATTTTATATTGATAGCTCTCAATGAGAAAATTATACTATAAAATTCCCATTTGTGGGAAAATGACGTGAGCAGCACAATAAATTATCAAAACTTTCGACGAAATCGATTTTAGCGCGGTTTTTAGAGAAAACAACCGTACCAAATCAACTGAAACTTGATGTACAGCCTACAGGTTACCATGGGACGCAAAAATAAGGGTATGGGCCAAATCCACCGAAAGTTAACTATAGTTATCATAGTGATCAAAACACCAAATTTTTTTTCTCAAAAACGGCTCTAACGATTTTGATTAAATTTTTTATATAGATAGCTCTCAATAAGAAAATTATACCATGAAATTTCCATTCGTGGGAAAATGACGAGAGCAGCACAATAAATTATCAAAATTTTCGATGAAAAGCGATTTTGCCGCGGTTTTTTCCTTATAAACTCCGCTGGAATGTTAGTAGAATGTTTTTAAAAAATTGGTATTGTAGTCCAATCCAATATCTTTAGGGTGAGTGTTTAAAAACGCTCATGAGATACATGGGGCTCACTCCAGAAATTCCTGAGTTTCAACTACCGCCGTTTCGCTTAATACCAGTTCTAAAAGTTTTTACCCTATAACTCTGCAAAAGTAATTAGTATCCTTCTTCAAAAAATTTGTGTTTATAGCCTCATTGATTATCTGTGTACCAGTTGCTCAATAATGGTCGTGCAATGAGTACGAGCAGCACAATAAAATCTGGAACTGTAAGCGCTACCGCTTCCTGCTGCCGTAAAGCGTTGCTTGACCAAGTTCAAATTAACTGAGTGATAAATGAATTGATTAAATAGAATTAGCCATGTGCAAATTGAATTGTTGTAGAGCTAAGGAAAGTTGTGTGTTGCAACGCACCAGATATTTTCGCTTGTTTTCCGTTTCGTTTTGAGTGATTTTGGTCAATCACCGCGGAATAGTTCCTTCGGTTCGCTTTCGCCTTCACGAGCATACTCTTTAAAGATCCGACGTAGGACATCCTATCGACGGAAAAACTTAATTTCTCAAAGTAATAGGGTTAATTCCGCCAGTAGGTAAATTATTAAAGTTAATGCACCCGTTTGGTAGGTCTGTTTTCTCTGGCTGGTGAGATGCTGTGCCCCGCCGAACAGGTTTAAACGTCTTTAAAACTTCATTTCCTCCTTGAAATTCAGTACATGTATTCCAAATAAGTTGGTTGAGTTTGGTTGAGCTCCAAAACACCTACTAAATACAGTCCATTATTCGACTCTGCTTGTTATTTTCATTTTATTTAATTAACGGCACGAATCTTCAAATCAACTGTTAATCGTCGCAACTATTCACAGAACTTTATTGAGGCAATTATTCACATAGATGTAACCATTGTAATCATGTCATCCAACGGGTAGAAAGTCCTATTAAATAGGTTAGAACTGTTATCAACTTGGCAGGTCATTCACTTGTTTAGGAACTGCCATTAAAAAGTTGGGACCTCACAAATAGTAAAAACAGGAAAGAAATAGTATATTTCCACAAAAATATATTTACGTAGGAATCGTTTAAAAATTTAAACAAAATTCACAACGACAATAAAATATATCCTAAGTTGTTCTTAAATGTGAGTCAGGAAAGAAGTGGGGAGTAGTTTATTGATCTGACTGAACCTATACAAACGAGCACCTGTTTTTACTCAGCCATCGAGACACCCAACCGCGGTGTAAAATTGGCTGGAACTGTTATGATAACTGCTAAATTGGGTGGAACAAATGAGAGATAAGTTGGAAAGTCATTGAGTCATGAGTCTTTACTCTCTTTTAAACGCCCACGGCCAAGACTCACCAAAGTACCTCAACCAAATACGAGACTGGAGTGACGAGTTATTAGAAGTTAGAACTAAGAGCAGATCATAAACAGCATTGTTCACGCTTAGCGTTCGAACATTAATTGGACATTTCCCGAACGAACTGAAAAATAATGGTTTGAGCGAAATAGCGTTAAAAATATTTTTTGACTCAAAAACGGGGCTTCCGAATTTGATTAAATTTGTTGGGTGGAAAGTTCCATAATCCCGTAATTTTTTCATTCGTAGGGAACACAACCAAACAAAAGCAGCTCAATAAGTTATCAAAAATGTCGAAGCAGAGTGATTTTTAGAGCTTTTGTTTCGCTATAAATTTCGCTTATATGTAGCGCAAGCGTATAGCGTTAATCAAAAAATTAAAGGAGTACTCCCTTAAACCACCTATATAATGAATTATTAATTATCCACCAAAAATTCCAGAGTTTAAACTAACGTCGTTTTGTTGACTTATTTGTTTCACAGTGTTTCTCCTATAATTCCATAACTGTGCGCTCTAGCCTCAGAAAAATCGTATTGACAGTTTCATTGACTACCTATACGGTGATCTTGTAACTAAGATCGTGGCGTATATAGCAGCAGTTCCGGAACTGTAAGCGCAATCATTTTCCACGTAGAACGTCAAGGTATGTTTTACCTAGTACGCGTGCACTGAATAAAAATAAATTACATCATTAACTGGGTGCTTGAAAGGCGAGGAAAGTTGTGTGATGGGTTGCACAATATATTTCCAACTATTGGGAGTAACTGATTCCCCTTAGTGGACGCTGAAAGTCCCAGCACCGCAATCTTTTGTCTCGGGTCTCACAAAAGAATCACCATGTTAACGAATCTCGACTTTCGGGAGGGTTGAAATGACGAACAGTCAGAAATGATAAAAGAACACGTGTGAACGAGAAAATCGGCGTTTTTCGGAGACGGCCCTTGAAATCTCAACAACTTGAAAAGCTAGGACGAATATAAGGGCGTGAGGTTGAGAGGAGCAATCAGGCGGCCGAAAGAGCTAGAGCTAGAGCTAATAGGCTCTAATTAGTCGGGCTCTGCCACAAAAAATGTTAACCGTTTTCGTCGAGTTAGGTGTTTGTTATTTCACTCCTTTTTTGTGCGCCTCTCGAACGGTTCGACTTCGAGGCCTTGCGCCGTGAATTTGAAATGAGCAGACGAGATAGCGCCATACCAATACTCTTAGGCACATTAAGTTTAAATAAGCATGTCCAAGGTAGAAGTGGCGTAGGTATTGCCATATAGACATTGGTTTCAAGGAGTTATTTGCATCGCACCATCACAGTTAGTAAGTGCATTCATTTTGTGTACCTTGGGGGTGTTCACAGACACATTAAAATGGACACGTCAGCTATCTCACTTTTCGCTAGTGTTCATCAGACCCAATTAACTTATTTCTGTGTCATTGGGTCAACTTTTACCACAACTCTGTAGCTTATGACAATAAGGAGGTACCAAACGATTGATTTTAACGTAAAGACTCCGAGCAATAGTAATAATAAATGTAATCTTTGCAACGATTGATATAATCTTCTTAATTATCGCCAGATTCCTGTCTAGGGGTGAACAAACTGTTAACATGAGATGAAAACAAATCTGTTGGTGTTTGCAAAGTTGAATTGGCTGGTGGTGGTTTACTAAGAGATATCGCGAGCTGCAATTCACTGTTATGAGTTAGCCGGTGTAGCGTAGTGAATAATAATTGTTCAACTAGAATTATTTTAATTTTCGCATGAATAACAGACGAGTTACGAGCTCTACCAACACCTCAAGCAATGCGTCGTCTTAATTCTAGCAAAATCTCAATAACTTGAAAAATTATTGAATGCGGATTTTTGAGAGCAAGTAGCTCCATCATGATTACTGAAGGCACCAAAGAAAAACAAGAAAAAGGTTGGTAAGTTGAGAAAAATGATCATTCGTTAAGTTTGGTAAAAGGGATTTGCATCTATTTTTACTTTCTACTACCCCGAATGGGTAGGAAATCATTGTTTTCTTCAGACCTTGACGTTTTGAGGCCTATTGAATCCAAAAAAGCTCATATCCGCGCGTGGTCCATCCGTGTGTGTGTCTGTACATCTCAGACGGCACTGTCAAGAATAGAGATCTGGTACGCTAATACTGTGGTGGGACTTTTACTAGTGCAGTATGAGTATAGAGGAAGAGGAAATCGGGCGATGAATGAAAGTTATTATTTTATTTATGGGATAAAATTACGTTTTTTGACGAAATTGAATTAAAGCATATTAAAAGAAACAGAATAAAATAAGCTCAAAGCTCTTAACAATAAAGAAATTTCAATTTAAAAACTAATTGATCACGAGTAACAAAATAATAATTATAATTGAGTGAAAATGAAATTGAAGGGACCTTTTTAAGTCTGATTTATTTGAGAAATACTGAAGGAGGTTATTGAGAAAATTCAAAAATTTGGAAGGGAGTTCCACAGGGTGAGTCACCCAACTGAACATAAGAGCACGTCAGTTATGTCATTGTGTTGACTGTGTCATTAATTTGCACTAATAGGAAGAAGACGATGATATTATTATTACAAATGTACAGATGTAATAATAACCGGCGACACGAGACAATACTGGTCCGCGGTGTTGACTGTCACGCTATCTTTGGACTAGCGTCTGTCTCCTGTATCGGTAACACACGTGAGCTAGCAACTCTACGAACTGCAATGGCGAGTGACGCAAGTGGTCTCCTGTCTCTGTTTCGCTCCTGTCTCCTGTCGGGATGCTCGACCGAAATACAGCAAGATCCCGCGCTAACTTGGTAAGCCAAGGGGTGCAAATATGACAGGACGAATCCTCGTATGGTGGTGTCAGAAGATTTTTTATTTAGTTTCTCCTTTTTGGGTGCTCCCATTTACGGTGAACTTCGAAAATGTTGTTTGTGTGTGTGTGCGCTATGAACACGAGGCTGAACCCGCGTGTCAAGTATGTTCAACAATAGGCTGAGCCAGTCTCCGTAGAGAGCGCGGAATGCTGGCGAATGCCCAAAACTCACGTATCTTCGCTCAAAAGCCGTAATGCCCACGACGTAGTCCACAAGACGAGGCTGGGACTAAAGAGGGGACTGAGATCACTGGGAGCAGATCATGTCTGAAGGGGAACTCCATCAATACGTTATTCACTCAATGTAAGTATACACGCGGCGAAACAGTGTAAACCCATTTTATTGACACACCTGAAGGAAGTGCTATGAAATCCACATGAGATAGAGCAAGTAAACAGACAGCAGGCAAAGCCATAACATTTCAGAACTCCTTGGGTATCTTCTACTCATGTCATTTATTGAGTAACCAACTTAATTAATAAATGTAAGTTTTTTAAACGACATTTTTGGTAATTTATTTGCTGCTCTCGTCCGTCAGATTACGTATATAGCCTTATTTTGGCGTCCAATGTTGGCCTCCAGGTTGAATACCACATTAGACCCGATGTGGTTCGCTCGTTCTCTCTCAATCGTGCGAGACAGAGACCGTTATCTCAAAGGGTACTCTTTCCACTTCAGAACTCAGTTGACCTGCGCTAAGGAGAAAAGAGGCTTCAGGGCGAAACACTTCAAACGTTCCTTGCGAATGATCCACAGTTTCATTATGACTGTTGCATAACAACGTCAAGTACTTGCCAATAGCGCATTGTCCTTCAAAAGTAACACCACGTTACATCCGTGGTCCCCACCGCGGACACATTCATTTTCATGGCACAACGTAAAAATCCGTCGAAAAAGACGGAAATGATTCAGGCGGAAGTTAAACAAATAGAATTGTTGTCTAAAAAGAAACTGAAAGCTGTTGATGACAAATTGTCAAAAGGAGATGTGGAAACTAAAAAAGGTTACGCAAAGGTTAAAGAAGAATTGGATTATTTGGGAAAGTCCGAAGAGACTGAAGAGTGGAAATTAAAAGTTATTCAAGTGAGCAACGAAATGAAGGAGCTGCTCAAAAGTAATCGCGAGTTGCAGGTAGGACAGTGGAGTGAATAATAAGTAAGTAATAAGTAATCCACTCTACTTACAAATTTGACAGAATCGAGTCCTCAAAGTGAGGCATATTGACCACCATAATTAAACTTAGTGGTGCCAGTCATATGAAACCGAGTGACTGGCGCTTTTTCATTGAACTAGTTAGAATAATCGCCCATGTATATTTGTTGATAATTGCAGAATGTGATATATTTTGTACGAGCAACTTGGCTCACACATGATAAGTGACACACTGAATTCTTATTGGTTTGTTATTCACTAGTGGTGTTATTCACATTTCCGGTTTCGCTCGGTTGAAATTTAAATGAAAAACATTTTGAGATTATTAAACTTGCAAGTCCAGTAGTTTTAAAGATATTACGTATAAATATCTTCTATTTATAATATTATAGTGTGGAAGAACGTCATATCTGACCAACGTCGTTACGGATTTGCGTCTCCACATACGCAGCATCAATTGATCAAAGTTATTTAAACGTTCTCGGCCCAATTTTTAACTCCTTGGATTGCTCTTCTGGTGACCTATGTTCGAACGACGACGTCTTTCAAACATAAGTATAATTTCTGTAAAAATTTAATACTCATAAATACACCTTAAAACTATACGTATGATTATGAATAAATTGCGCGGATTATTAGTAAGGGCTGCTGTCAAAAATATTCCACTTGCTGTTCTTGCGACTAAAAACGAAAGATAGTCAATAATTATATTATCTACGACAAAAAAATTCGTATTCTATTCAGTTATATTTTTAACGTAACTACAATTTTTGATAATTAACCGATTAATCCAATGGCTGCTAATAATAAAGTGTTGGCGAAGGGCGCACCGCAATGTACCTGCATTTTAAGTCTGTAATATCTTCGGAAATATTCATTTAAATTACATACTGTACAGGGCCATATTGATCTAAATGAAATGTACAATCTATTTAATGATTACTTCGTAAATAAGCCATTTTTTCCCGTAAAATGTTGAGGATAAAAAATGGTTATTATGGGTTATCCTTAAAAGATAGACATATACCATCGCGAACTTTTTTTGTTGACCTTTTTCAGGGGGTACAATACTGTAGTACGTTATTTTGATTATCTCGTGGGATTCAGCCGGGGTTTGCAATGTAAGGGCAGAAAAATGTGTTTATTTGCGACGTCACATCAGAAACCTCTAAGTTTATCAGTGTTTCTCTACAAGGTTGTGTATTTATTATACATATAAATCTTTCTCTTGAATCACTCTACCTATTTCTTAAATCCCGCTGCAAAATCCGTTGCGTAGTTGAAAGATTTAAGTATATATAGGGACAAACTGCGACTTTGTTTTAAATTATATAGTGATTCCGAATCATAACCCTGTTTTCGGTCAGGACAATTTTTTTACCGTTTATCTCTATTTGACACTTTTCGACACACGTTTCAAGACATCGGGATTCCAAATCTGCAATGTCCGTCCGCAGTCCGGGTCGTTGTGTGCCTTTAACGTGGTTCTAAAAAAATCCGTTTGGTATGTAGTTGTGCCTGCCTGCTCAGAAATCCGATCGAACGAAGCCCATGGTTGTTATGGGCAAGAAAATGGTTCAACAATTCTTCAAAAACAAAATTTCGGCAGTTTTATCGCGCATACGCCGTGTTCGATATCGTTTTCTGGTTGTAATGAGTATGAGAGGTGTACGACTGCGCGTTGACCGAAAATAGTGAAATCGCAGTAGTTATAGCGAGCCGAAGTCTACAGGGAGTTCTCGTTTCATCGTTTGTACTCCCTCCCTCCCGTCTCATTGAAACCACCCTCCAGCTCGACTCGCCACGTCCTGCCAATTGCCTACAGGCGCCAGGAATATTTCGTCGTTAGGGTGTAACCAGGTCATGTTTCGTATGGTTTAATGGTATTTTTCGATGCTGAATCGTCTCGGAGGTGCAAGACTACGCGAAACTTTGCCAGATAATAATAAACCGTTTTGTAATAATTTGCAGCATATTTTTCAACGTTCGAGTGTATTGGTACCCCTGAGAAATCCCGACACGTTGACAACCAACCTGTTGAACTCGTGAATATTTTTTGTGTTATCTCTATTTGAATTGTTTATTTCGCCTTGCTACGACCCCCAAACACTGTTCTGGACTCTAAATAGTGACCAGTCTTCGAACAGGTAAGTGTACTCAAAATATTACTGTGTACGAGTATTTGAATGTGAATGATAGCCTTACTAATGTGTGACGAGGCCTCTTTTGAACGGTTTACCTGGCACGAAATGGTTATGATCCTGGCTATGTGCGCTCTAAAGCGAGCTTTTGCTTGATGTAATATCTGAATCCCGGCAAAAGGCCAATTACACTTCGCAGTCGCTTGATTTCGCCTGGGTTTTCCAGCTTGGCCTCTTTTACCGTTCCTATTGGGAGAAGACTGCGCTATATCAACAAGGGATGGCTGTCGATTTCGAAGCCTCCCTTCGTTTGATTTTAGAAGTTAGATATCTCCCATTCACGTGGTTAGACTCGTTTTAATGTCACTTGACATAATCTTCTTGAGTTTTTCGGGAGTTCGCTCTAATAATTTGCTGAATAAAATATGCTGATCCCTGATGTACAAAAGAAGATCTATGCGCCTGTGACACGCTTTGCTGATGTCTGTGTTTTCCACAAATGAGCATATTGCTGTTTGTATTACAAAGGCGCTGCCACTTTTGTGAAAATTTGTCGGCTTCTGAGAGGTTTTGTTAACTTACTTTAATGCTGTGTTGTAATGTTCTCACAGAAGTAGAGGAGCACTGGAATTAGCTTTCTCGTACGTCTCTGCCTACTATCTTCTAGTCCTGTGACCAACTTCTAGATCGTCGGGTCTTCAGAAATCTCGACCCTACAGCGATTCTACGTGTCTTTGGATTGTTGGACTTCTATTTCTAAATTATATTTGGTTTATTATTGCCTTACAGGCTGTTTTAACGCGTCTACAAGGTAGTCTGGAACTCTGTGCTGTTGGCATTGATGCTTGTACAGCTATTACTTGAATCTTGGTACTTATTCTTTCCTCTGTTGATGCGCGCGTGTGTGTTGTATTGTGAGTACCTACGCTGTGGCATCAATATGTGTACTTTGTGGAAGAGGGAGTGTCAGAAGAGAATCCTACTGGCTCTTTTGCATTAAAGTATTGCTTACTAGTTAGAATAATTGTCCCTGAATATTTTTTATAACTGCAGTATGATATACGCAAAGTTCATAGTTATTTCCTCTACTTGAATGATTTATTTTGCCTTGCTACCCCACCAAAACCCTGTTCTTGATTCTAAATAGTAATAGGTCTTCGAACCGGTAAGTATAATCTTAATGTTGCTAGTATTTGAATTTGAACTAAAGTTTCACTCACGCCTGAAGACACTTCGTTTGACCTGTTTTTTTAACTGGCGCGATGTTCTGGTGGGAACTGCCAGCTCTGAAAACACCTGAAAAATGATTTTAACAGTTCCCTCACAAAAGTCAAAGCCTTATATCATGATCTAATCCGTCAGCAGCAGTCATACGTCCAGTCCTTGCAGTGAAAAATTGCGCTTCCCAGGCTCAAATGGCGGGGGGACGAAAATACGGACAAAATTTGGTGGATAGCAGTACTTCGCTCTCGAGACTCGAGTATAATCCGAGCTCCTATACTTCCTGAGTATAAGCCTTAATGTACCAAACTCGTGCTTGACAGACCCTTCCAGCAAACAAACATTCCATAAAAGTCATATCTCGCAGTTTAACTTCTGTCGCTTCATCTACGTTTGTTGCGCCACATATTGTAGCCTATCAACAGTCTTACCGAGTACGATAACAGTATATCGAAACTTTTACGCAGAGCGGAATGTAGGTACTGATTAGTAAATATTACCCCGTAAGTTTGATCGAGTCCTTTTTGAGAAAATCGGAATAACGTCAATCTCATTTTCCGAGCTATCGTTCTGCTCAATGGATAAAAACTTGTGGCGAACAAAATGTGACGGTTGTTAGAAAATACTCCGCAACATCGATTAGTTTCAGTTGTGCGGTTACTCTACATTTTACAAAATTCGACTCATTTTTACTTTCCTTGCTCTACGAAGTAGAAAGGAAAGTTATGTAATCGGCTGAAGAAAAAAAATTTTGAGTTTTCTTCAGATCTTTACGTTTCAGACCCTCCTGAGTCCGAAAAACACTATTTGGGAAAATGGTCTGTGTGTCTGTGAACGATTTTTAGAGAAAACCACCGTACCAAATCCCCTTCAAACTTCATATCTCGCCCGCAGATCACTATGGGACGCCAAAATAAGGGTATGAACAAAATCCACCGAAATTTAACTATAGTTATCATAGTGATCAAAACACCAAATTTTTTTTTCTCAAAAACGGCTCTAACGATTTTGATTAAATTGTTTATATTGATAGCTCTCAATAAGGCAACTATACCATAAAATTCCCATTTGTGGGAAAATGACGAGAGCTGCACAATAAATTATCAAACTTTTCGACGAAAAGCGTTTTTAGCGCAGTTTTTTTCTTATAAACTCCGATGGAATTTTTGTAGAATGTTAAAATAAATTAGTATCGTAGTCCAATCCAATACCTAAAGAGTGAGTGTTTGAAAACGCTCATGAGATACATGGGGCTCACTCCAGAAATTCCTGAAGTTCAACTTTTACCGTTTCGCTTTCTACCAGTTCTAAACTTTTTCCCAATAACTCTGCAAAAGTAATTACTATCCTTCTCAAAAACATTTGTGTTTACAGCCTCATTAATTATCTGTGTACCAATCGCTCAATAATGGTGTTGCAATGAGTACGAACAGCACAATAAAATCTGGAACTGTAAGCGCTACCGCTTCCTGCTGCCGTAAAGCGTTGTTTGACCAAGTTCAAATTAACTGAGTGATAAATGAATTGATTAAATCGAATTGGCCATGTACAAAGTGAATTGACGTAGAGCTAAGGAAAGTTGTGTGTTGCAACGCACCAGATATTTTTTTAAATATTCGAAAGCGAATTGTTGACTGCCAGGGAACCATTCATAGAACCCATTATGTAGCCATTGACTAGTTGAAGACATCCAGTGAATAATGTGAAAATCGTTCAAACGGTTTTGCCAAAATGTGAGAAATCCCGTATTTTGGCTTTATAGGGCTATAATCTCCGTTCACCGACTTTTCTCCGAGATACGAGTATGTTTGAAAGTCTATTCAAAATCGTTAGAGCCGTTTTCGGAGAACAAAAATAATAATTATAATTATAACTCTACTTGGGCATCACCCATTGATCTGCAAGTTAGGTATAAAATTTGAATTGATTTGGTTCAATTGTTCTCACTTAATGGCGTTCATAGAAACACACTTTATCGTTTCCTGATAGCAATTTTTCACTTTTTTAAGTAATTTTTTCTCGTTCAGCTACCCGAAGAATAAGGAAAGTATTGAAAGTATTTCCTTCAGGTTTTTACTTTTTAAGGTCTACTGAAAGCACCTCATTTCATCCCACAGTCTCCGTGTGTGTATAGTTCACACAGAGAATTTGTTAGACATTCTTCGGGATTTTAACGATTCTTCTTCTCTGTCAGGATTATCGACATACTTCTAGAAAATTCCACATTATCCTCTCCTGCCAGAACACCTTAGTCGTCCAAAAACTGGGAGGGAGATGATATTTGACAATATACAGAGCAGTTGATGGAACAATGTTGAGGGCGTTAACAAGGGAAGGAAGCGTGTGATTGCCTCGCATCTACATCTTAAGTGTTCAACACAATTGAAAAACAACTTACCTTGTCAATTAGAAAATAGGCAACAATAATAGCGCTGGTTTCTTAAATCAGAAACAGATTTCACGTATTCGCTTTTCTAAACAGAGGCCTGTAAATGTACAATGTTGCGTAGCCTACGTGACCATAGGATGTTAATTAAACTAAAATAGTTCGTACGTACCCAACTAGAATGCGGATAAAAATCAAAAGCCGCATGAAAAAAGAACAAATACGAAACCGTTCGAAAAATTGGCAAGCTGGAAATGTCCGCGCGATCTATCGGAAGTCGAGTGAACTAAAGTTGTTGTGAAGCTCTTTGCCGCTTATGATCTCCTGTTCCAATTCCTTCGCCCAACGCCGCGGCCGAAACCGAATTTGCGCTCACTCTTTTACGGTATTAACAGCATAACTTGGTTTTTCAATTGATCCAAAAATTATTCCGACGAACGTTGTGCACGTAGATGCGAGCGAGGCAATCACTCGTTGTCCTCCCTTTAACGTCCTCGACATTAGTCCATCGGGTACCAAACCAAATTCGACCAAACCAAATTCGAAAACTAACACGCGGTTTGAATCCCGACAATCTGAGCCTCAAAATCACACAACGTTCCGCAACAAATAAGGGCTTTTTTATCGCTGCAGCTTCTAACAATCTAAATCGAGTTTTTCACTCAGTTTATGGAAATTTAGGATAACTTACGTTCAGATTCTACGTAGAACTTTTTTGTAATCGGGTGAACACATTTTTGATCAGATATGTGATTTTTCTTTGGATCACTAACCCTTACATTTGAAGCATTTGAGCCTGAAATACATACTGCGACGCATCACACAAATTTACTCCGGCCCCCTTTTTTCAGCGATTTTTAAAACTCTAGCAACGAATAAAATTTATTTTTTACTGTTTGATGAACGACGTTCTACACAGAAAATGGAAGTTATTGAGTTGCTCCTACTTATGGTTTTCGTGGGTTTTCCTCCATTTATTAATATCTATATTCCAATTCCATTTATTTTGCACTCAGTTCATTTGAACTTAGTAAAACGTAAGTTCATGGTGGTAGAGAATGCTAGCGCTCACTGGAAGTGCCCTCTCAATCCTGCAAAATCTCTTCGGCCAACTCTGTAACTTCCTTGAGAATAGAACTGCTACGATAAGCCGTGGTGACCAAAGGGTGGAGCTCAAGTCACCACAGGTTGCTTACAGGGAACAGTGTTGCCCACGATCGTGTGAATTGATCACCTTCTCTACCTCCTAACCACACACGGGTACAGTTACTGTTCTGCATTGGGGGATGTCTGTGGGAGTACCGACCTGGTGGCCCCTACCTCCCTCAGACTCTGCAGTTTAGAAACGAAGAAGGGGATGGGATTTCTACTCTCAAACGACCCCCTGATGTCTGCAGAGCAAGCAAGCGCATTTTCCAGCATTATCAGGCCTTGCCCTAGGTAGGAGTTGGATTGCTCCGTTCTTCCTACCTTGCTCTGCGGAGGCAGCCACCTGACGTGGCCCTAACCTATAATGCACTGGCGCAAAGCCGCAAGCTGCGCATTCCCGTGGTACCATTTTGCGTCAAACAACCCCTTATGGTCACTGGTCCGCACCTTCTTTTGATGGCACTTACGGCTTCTCCTTATCCCAGGGTGGGACAGTTTGGGCTTGCTGACCTCCCTTGGGTCAGGAAGGACCCCAGTAAGCTGCGACAGAGGGCCCCATAGCCTCCACCCACTACTAGGGGGACTATCTGCCACGCAACCGGTTTTCCGTTCCCTTACCACAGACTTGTTGCTTATGTGGACAACATTGTCATAGTCATCGGCTCAAATACCCCTAGAACTCGAATTCCCCGTCTAATCATAAACTTTACCTCAACTCACAGGTGCTCACAATTCTTATCTCACCCACAAAACTAACGAGTTCTTTCATTGATATGAGTTACTGTGGTAGATGTCCGATTGGCTATCGATTAATGAGTGTTAAATGTATGATGTGATATAGAAACGAAGGTTGGGAGAGCACAACTGCTAGTTCTGTAGTGACCTATTTTGCTGTCAACCTGACGGACTATTGCTTCTTCCGAAACACGACACTCATTCACAAATTAAACGCCCTGTTTTGCCCAAAGGCTATTCATTTTTAGCGATTCGACGAATGATCCACTGCCTCTATGTCCCAGTTTCACCAATCGTTTGGCCTGACTTGTCCAATTTTGGAAGTGGCAGTCCCACCAGTAGTTTTGGTCGCTTTCCCACCCATCGACCTGAAAGTGAGTTTTCTATACCGCATCACTCTCACTCACTCTGATCCAACTGTTTATAAAGTACGTATTGGTTATCAATATTAGTACTCTTGACTGTTGAACTCCTAAGCACAACAGCAGATTAGCTTCTTTATTTCTTTCAGTGGTCTCTAAACTGCACTCGGACTCAGAAGTATTATGTTGTCTGGTGCCCAATGAAGTATGAAACTGGTGTTAGAACCTAACAAAGAGGCAATGATCATGTCAACACGCACGAAATTAAAATGAAAGAAAGCCCAACTTCTTCTAACAGTTACGTTCATTTTCAGCAAACCCTTCTAAATACCACCGAACAAATAGCTCGTGAAATAGAACAGCGAATGCTTCCTTTGAAGAAAGAACTTCCAACGGTTTTGGACTTTTCCGAATCAGACCGCGTCCAATTGGCCGGGGTTGTCGATCGTGCTTTGGTTAACGTCAAGAAAAAACAAGAAGAAATTCGGGAGACGGAGCAGAGGCTGCAGAGGCAGTTGGACGTTGTGAACGAAAACACGCCAGATCCGTCGTGGGCCAAGGAAATGACTGTGAAGAAGTTGCAAATGTCGTACGATACGATGGCTCGTGTAGACGACCCTGAAGTGGTACGTTCTGAAATGCTGCTGGCTTTGGCGGCGGCTGAACCGAAAAAAGGGAATACTCATCCCCCGCGACCAAAACAATGTGGAAACTCTTGAGGTTCTAAGACACACGAAGTTAACAAAAATATTTTGTAATAAAACGTACAATTTCCTATTAAATAACTGTATTAGTTGCAGGAGAATAAAATGGGTGGATCACAACTGACAGGACTTCGAGGCCAAACAGCGATTATTAATTGATCTGCGCCTTCAAAACGATTAAACATAACTTTGATAGTTTAACGCAGGAATGGCCAATGTAGAAATGAAAGCCACTCTCAGATCAACGCCTTGGGAGGTTCAGGTGGTTCAATACCAGCAGTCAGTTGATCATCTCCAACATCAGCCACTAAATAAGTCCTATCGTGACTTATCTACGACAAATCGCTAAGTGTATTGAGAATAATGTATGAAAGTATCAAATGCAATGGCAGACGGCTGGCAGTTGAGTTTAGCTTTCAGCGCATAAGCCTGTCTTGAGGCAACGCATGTGGTGATATTGTCTGTACAACAGTATGGCTGCCAGGTCTGACAAGGGGAGCAGTAGGCTGATCACTAAGGTGGGAATTAGATCTAGTAGGGGAACTGAACTAGCTTTGCCAAGGAAAGAGGGTTAAGTAGAGAAAGGGGTAAGAAGTGGACGGATCTGATGAGTAAAGGGACAACGCAGGCAAGTCGACAGGCCAGGCTGTTGAGAGAAGGGTATACTTGTACTTTTCTTGGCTCTACAAAGTACAAAGAAAAGTTCGCGTGATTGGTTTAAACAAAATTCTGTTCAGATCTTCACGTTTTTAACGCCTAAACAACTCTATTTGACAAAATGGTAAGTGTGTCAGTGAACGCGATTGACAGAAAAACCAAATTAGCTCAAACTTGATATCTAGCCAAAATACGGGTATTAGCCAAATCCGCCAGAAACTAACTATAGTTATAATAGTGGTCAAAATAATAAATTTTTTTTGCTCGAAAATCGCTACAACGATTTTGATTTAATTGTTTGTATGGACAGCACCAAGTGGCACGATAATACCATTTTTATCATTAGTGAGAAAGCGACGAGAGGAGCACAATAAATTACCGAACATTTCGACGAAAATCGATTTTTGCGCAGTTTTTTCCTTATAAATTCCGTTCAGACGTTCCTAGAATCTTCAGAAATATTGAGGTGGGTGTCCGATAAAGTATCTAAACGATGTTCGTTGAATATCGCTACTAAGATATATAGGAGCTACTCCAGAAATTCCGCAATTACAATTCCTCGCAGTTTTTACCCGTTAATTCTGAAACTGTCGTCATTACCGGGTTTACAATCTCATTAAGCTCACCAATGGTCATGGCACAAGTAAGAGCATCACAATAAATTCCAGAACCATAAGCGTGGAGTTATAATTGATGAGTGAAAAATGAAAAGGTTGTTTCCGTCCGCACTCACACAGGCCAATTGAATGCATGACATTCCCACCTACTTCATGGTGCAAAGGAAAATAGGTATTTTTATCACGACCATAACAGCAGTTTTACACCGGTTTGACCACGTTTTTCTTGATGTGTACACAAATCTCAAAGCTCTTCGCTGCGCCCTCGCGCCGCAAACACAAAACAGTCAACTATAAAGGGGCTAGTTTAGCACAAAATGAACACAAAGAGTAAGTTGATTAACAAAAATTCATTTCCTTCGCCAGATCCTCATGACAATATAAAATCTCCAAAACCTGACTTAATTTGATGGCAACTAAAGTTAATAAAACATGGTAAATAAAACGTCACAACACATGTTCCGAGAACAGCACGACGCTGGAGGTTAAGACTCTAGCGAAATGACAGCGGTTAAAAAATAGACTAGATTTAAAATACTACGTTAGATAAACCTAATGGCAACTGTGAAATGACGAATAAATATTTGGTTTGTAGAAAACGTATCAGAGCGACGGGAAACACTTCAGTCGAGTGAAGTTAGTCAATTGTTTACAAATATTGTCAACACAACGCAAAGGCACAAATATTAAGATATTAATAGCTGCTCTTGTCTTCGCGTGACACATACATGACGTCGAAAGGTTATTTAAAAAATCTTAAGTTGTAAAAGATAAAAAAACGTAGCTTACGAGCGAGTGGACGGCACGCAGAACTTAATGAACTACGGGGGAGACAGCAGCGATGTTCAGTCAATGTATAAAATATGGGGGGATCTCTTGAAAATTGAGTTGAGGGCACAACTGGAGGTGAGCACAAAACACAGAGGCAATCGCAACGCTGGGGTTTTCACAAGACGGCATCGTATTCATTTCTTGTCGAAGGCGGCTCCAACGGTTTTGATTATGCTTTCAAAATATCTTCTACCCGTCGATGCCTAACTTTTGTTTATGTGTACCAAAAACGATGGGCTTAGGCGTTTCTCCCGCATACTGCTCCAACTGTATTGATGAAACTTCCAAGTTATCTTCTACTAATCAGTTCCTAATGTTTCTTCTCCATAAATATCTCTGTGAAAGTTCAGTGAGTGGAGATATAGGCCTATGAGGCAAAAATGATCAAAACAACCACTACTCGTTATCGCTGAGCAGCCAAAATACTAAACTTAGATATTAAACTCACAGCGTGTCTTCAACTAATCAATACCCATGTGTGTGTTATTCATAAACATTAACAAGTGGGTTCAACTGTCTGTCCAACGTCCCAACAAATCGTAAACGCTTAACTGAATTTGATCAACCCAACAAAGTATCTTTTAAAAACCACGCCAAGTAACAGTAGACGCCAAGATTTCGTGTTTTCCCCAAAAATAGCTCTAACGATTTGGGTACTCACTAGTCGCTACATTTCGTTCTCTGTAAAACGTTTCTGTACAAATGGGCTGAATACTGCATACAGCTTCCGTGTGTACAGCATTTCATTTACAAGGTTGTGAGATACTTACGTCCATTTCAGTGACGTAAGCGTCGGGTAAAACGCTGAAGAACCTACTGCACAACGTCAAAACTGGTGCAGAATTCGGCTTAATTCCTTAGCAGACTCTAATAGGGTCAACGTTTATTGAATTTCTGGGCATAACGGGATCACTGGAAATGAGAGGGCGAACAATCTGGACAGACTCGGTTCGTCTAATGTACCTATAGGGACATCTCCTCACTGTGGGACCTCTCTTTCACTAGTCAAGAGGACTGTGGGAGGATATTTGAACTTAGGGACAGTCAGAAAGCTATATACGTTCGTTTCTCTGACAAATAAGGAAGGCATACAGTTTATCTTACTTTTTCCATAGTTACTGACTGAGTTCCATGTATAAAAACTCTCGGTTTACAAATATAAAATCCCCGGGGAAATAGACTACTTTTTTCCAATTTTTATTTTATAATGTACTGGTAAACAAGAGGGTGGTTATAGCAAGAGGAGTGCTGGTGCCTAGAGTTGGAGGGTACTGTTCACGAGGGTACATGTGAAAAGCAGTAACAGTTGTGTGGGTGGAGACTGGCACGGTACAAGATGTCATCTTCAAGAGTTCAATTCCAAGCGAACGAATGTGATGTACCAGGGCACACGATTGAAATCTGAAGTGTTTTTGGAACTGATGAGATAGGTCAGGCTCCAACTCCTGTAAAGACAGTCACAAGATTATCCAGGTGAGGGAGGTGTCTAGAGCACTGGAACCCACGTGAGGCGACAATCCAGTAGATAGGCACTTTGAGGATTTGATGAATTATATTACAGGTTGTAAGTATATGTCTTCTATTTCCATAACATTGTCTTAGGTTCGATCAGATTGTGTTCCCCTAGCAGAGTGGAATGGAGAGTGCACTGTTTCATGCCAGTCCACTTTGTCATGACGATTATGTAGAACACAATGACACCTTCAACTCTGTTAATGAGATAAACTACAGGCCAACCCTCGTACTGGGAATTGATCCCAGAGGAAAATAATAGAGACGAAGCCCATAGATCAACAGATAGCAGCGTGGTGTGGTTCTCAGGTCTGTTTTTTTTTTCTTATAGTGACTGTTCTCGAACCATCAAACTGGAAATTATAAGGAAGGTTGTATCAGACATCTCAAGGCGATAACATCCACTCCTACCACACCCCACCCAATATTTCCACACTCATCTCCAGCCCCTTCCCATCACGCTATTTTACAGGTACCCCACTCACAACATACCCATTTATGTAACCTAAGTAGATCCACTATACAAAAGAGATTTCTAACCGACTTTGGCAATATACTGAACATTACTGGCCTCTCCCTGACATTCGTTGATGATGACATAAATATTATAATTACAATAAACACAAATGATAACTTTTGCGTAATTCAAGGCCGGAAATAACAAGGCACACCGTTAAACTATTTAGACAAGCACCGTTAAGTAGGAAAACAAGGTATTGCACAGGAACATGGATGATTGTAGGACATAGAGCATTCAATTAATGAAAAACTACGATTCTAAAAAGACGTTATCTATTTCCTTAGAATGAATATATAGAAATCAGTATAGATATTTCCAACTCATATCTTTACACCCACACACCTGAGAGTTTCGCTACTTGACAAACGATCAGACGGCATCCGAACCGAAAATTAAAAGAGTGATAGTGCAGAGTTTGAGATTTGATTCTCTGAAAAGTTGAAGCAACTCGTAGCTCTTCTAACTGTTCCTTCCATCAAGTGAGAAAAAAGATGATGACGTCCAAAAAGGCAAGAGTTCGCTGGGAGCCCCTTGATGAGATTTGAAAGCCATCTTTTGGAAAGTGGCTGGTGGATTCGTCAAGCACCACCCATCCTTTGGAATGCTCCCACACCGTTCACTGAATGCTCCATGACCAGAGAGGAGCTGTACCTCTGGAAATGACGGCTGCCATCACTCCTTAGTGATCCGATTCCACACCAGTGGGATGATACTATGGAGGTGCCTGGCGGTTGGGCCAGCATCCCATCAGGCCTGCCATAGCCTTGTGGCCACCTCCAGCGCTGCCAAGAGCCGTCGTTCAGCCGATTCCTCAACAAGGAGCGCAGGGATCTGGTCCTGGAGAGCGCCGCACTACTCTGCTTGGACCTTCCTCCTAATATGGGACTGAAGCACCGCTAAGTCCAAGACCAGATCCAGGGGTAGGGCACCAGCAAGCACCTGGAGGGCCAGATATGAGGGAGTGCGGTATGCTGGAAGGACTGCAATGAGCATGTCTCGTTGGATCGTGAGTGCTCGCTGACGATCCAATAAGACATGTTCCCACACCAAGAAGCTGGGTGGATTCAGTGCGACGTACTGGGAACCAGACATTTGTTTCAGACTGTCGTGTACACGGGGAAAAATACTGGTTCTGTGATTTTGTTTATTTTCCAAAATGTGTAACCACTCTCCAGGATAATTAGATTTGGCCATCTACCAAGGTGCGCTTTGGCACAAAGACACATGAGGACCGCCACGCTCTAGAGCTTGGTCTAATAATTCCGTGAGTCAGGTGCTCCTGTGCAATATAATCCATGATTTCTCTCTGCTTAACAGGAGTCCTATAGTGACGAGTACGATTTGGCATAAGGTCGCCAGTAGGAATAGAGTGCTCTGCTAGGTTCGTCATTCCTGGTTTTATGAAACCTGGGACGCTAAAAAGAGCACACCAGGTCAATAAACGTTGAACAAGAGTAGACTTGCGTTCAAATCCTTCTGCCTGGGAATTGAGCAATGCCAGAATGCCTCTTTCTCGCTGTGACAAGAAGTTTCCTGAGGCTCAGTATCAAAACTGGTTGAAAAGAATAAATAACTTGGAGATTGAGTCATATCCTTAAGGTAACCAATTGTACCGTTTTAACATCACGGATTTATCACTATGGTCGTATAACAACTGCAGAGTGAGTAGCTGTCCCATGTGTTGAACAATAAATGCCTGTTGAGCAGCCACATTGTCATCAGGAGTTTTTCGGATCTGCTCTCTTGACTAAGGATTTAATCCATTGACCGTATTGTGTGATACTTCCCATAGGCTTTAGAGTAGCATGCTCTAGTTAGTGAAAATAAGATAGTTCTGTACTAACTCCCTCAAATCTCTGGCGGAGGGGAACTTTCAGGTTTTCAAGTGTCAGGAATTTGGCTTGATTATGCTGCAGAAACAGTGCTGGTTCATTTTAGGTCCGTGACATTGCTGCCTGAACCCAAATTCGCATTGGGGGGGGGGGGGCAGTTACGACTCATTTCTATAAGAGTTTTGAGGTTACAAACCTGTGCAACATATCCTTCAGCTGAACATGTATTAGATGTGCCGCTGTACCACCCTATTCCGCTGAGAACTGCCTTGGTTACAACTCCTAATGACACATACTTTGTTACCAACAGTAAAAAGATGGCACCAAACTGTTAAGAAGTGGCAGAAAGATAAGAAGCTCTGTGTTTCTTCTCCTAATTCCCTTTTCGTCTTACTTTAGAACAGCTAGTCTGATGCCATTCCTCTACGCCGCTTGATACTTCCCTCTGGTTAATATTTCCTCGTGTCATATCAAAAGACATTCACACGCCTTTTATCCGGTGTATTTCTTTCTTTCTTCAAGGTCCCACAGCAACATGCAAAGACAAAAATCTGTAAACTCCTTTTCACAAGTAATCACACAGCATCCTTCGCCCCTATTTTCATTTCAATAATTATTCTACACACAAACTATGTTAGATTGTTGCTCATCACTCAAAAGTGGGGAGAAGGCCACAAGTCTGACGGCTTATTGTGATTTCTGAGGCACCTCATATCTAATCAGAGCCTTGGTGCTTCGAATAGCACGAACAAAACTTTCATTTCAGTCTTCTAACACCAAACCTAAGAACCAAGAGGTGAGGAAACCACTGAGGCTCCATTGGCTCAGCCACAAGGAGCTCCTCCATAATCTAATGTAACAATTTATGACGCTATTGTGTGTCAGTATACGTAAAAGAGGATTTTGTAATATCTACCACCAAATTTGGCTCATATAAAGGATACATTGTTGCAGAGCTTGTAATAGCCTCAACCAAAAGAGCTGTCACAAAAGCTGCCAGGCTGCTCTACCAACCACATTCAATGGGAAAGCGCAACGTAATTCATTATCCCCGCCTCCCAATTCATCAATGAGAACCCGTTCCCTCTCCTGACAGTGATGTTACCTCCCTACTGGCTACCATTTTAATAGAAAACACTAACAAGTCAAGATCTCAGCCAGAAAAATAACTAACAGCTCTGTGTTCCTGACCTAAGACCACTTTGACAGCCAGAAATAAATGCATCAACTGAAAAGTCACATAAAATATTACTACGCCCCAAAGTTGTGCACGAAAATAAACATTGATAATATGAATAACAAATTCACATAAAACACCCATGTGCGAAAAAGTTTACATAAATATAACTATGAGACTATAACGTAGCATTACATCAAGTTCATGCAGTATTACAAACAAAACAGTAAAGTACAGACAGATTTACGTATGCTCGTCAGTTATTTAGTCAAAAACACAAACTATGGCACAGAAAACATCGACTAGCCAAACGAATATTAGCACCAACGAAATACTTGAACCGTTTTAAGTAACTAATACAATTTTCAACTGAATGCAGAGATGAAGTCGTATCTTACAACTTATATGCTCAACGAGAGCGGTTTAAATGAAAACCAGACTGCAGAATTGGCTTTCGTTGTTCTTTTCCCAGGAAGTCGTTTTATCCAATTAAAACGTCGAATTGGCAGTTGCCAGTCAACGATATCCGCTGAGTGGAAATAGCAGGATGCCAATCAACTCATCAAACGCCAATGACTGACACCTGGCGCTAGCTAATCGTCAAAGTGAACGGGTCATTGGGAGTTATTCAAAAATTTGAGTTATTCGACCTTTATTGGGGCAAATGACATTGATAAACCGGCCCTTAGTCTTTGTTCCACCATACACCCCTCCCCCTCCCTATTCAACCTCAGGAGAATCGTTTTTAATTCATTTTAAATGTAAAAGAATTTTCCAGGAACTGAGAAATGGTCTCTCCTGCCTCTATAACGATGGACTCTGCAATGGTGCTTTATTCCGTATGGTAATACCCCCTTGTGTCGGCTGATTGAGGGGGGGGGGGGGCTAACTACCTGCATTTCCGTCCCTATCTACTCACCCTTGCCCTGAGACCAAGCTTTTTTTCCATTCAGTGTGTCCCAATGGTTAAAATGCTTAAAGCTGAGTTTTTTCCGTCTAGTCGACTGGAGTCCGCCAGTGGGCTCATTCAATGGAAAAAGAATGCAACCGTTTCCCGAGAGAGCGGAGGACGTGTCCCGCTGGTGTGCTTTGGGAGGTGTCATGACGCTCGACACGACGGGAGAACACTGTTCAAAGCGTGATTTCCTAGAGAGCTCAAGAGAGGCTCGTCCCGCCGCGTGACGTTAGCCTTCAAGACGCTCACAGGAAAACATTAACACGTTGCCCGGTACGTCACGAAAACCACGGCTCAACTTACACCTTCCAACCAACAACTTCTTAAGCCCAATTCGCTCTATGTTGGGAGATAACAACCTTAGTTGAAGCGTCACATGTGACCCAGGACCTAATCTCGTTTCCATTCTTCTTGTGTGGACACCACCTCGTCTACTTTATGACTAATCCCTTCGTCTATTTTGACCCTCTTACATCAGAAGAATACAACGATGAAATTTTATTTCTGAAAAAGCTAAAGCAAGGCACATGCAGTCTGGCCGTGTCAAAACGAGATGCCACCCTCCCTTCTTTCTTTTGTGTTCTTCTTGTGTGATGTCACAACTTGTTGACTCTCAAATCTTTCTTTCTCCCTCTACTTTTTCTGAAGCACAGGATTGAGGATTTTACAGCAATGTGCATGCTAAGTTTTATGTATGCCAAAACAACTTGAGGACTCTTGAGATTTTTGTAACTATTTACGAAGTACTTTGTCTCAGCAAAAGGAATTTGGCTTCACATCATTCTAGCGGATTATCCCATGCATTGCTGCGAGAATTTGCGGGCTTCAACATAACTGAGCCACTCTCGAGGTGTCTGAGTTGCCTGCACTCACTTTATCACTCCCAGACCCTTTCCCTCTGTTTGTGAAGGGTTCTAGTTAAATTGTTAACAAAATCCTATGAGTCTCCATTAACGCATCAGCAGCATTGCACAACAAACACTAAAATTCATTCCGTTAACAGATTCACTAAAATAGAACAACACTCAATCATGTAAAATACATTACGCAGTCTGGTTTCCATTTCAATTCGCCTTCAATAAAATTAATAACATCCTACGAAAAGAATAATTCGTAATAGCCCATTTATTACTTTAGTTGTTTAGTGCTTCAAATTAGTTTACATGGCTAAACGACGGATTCCACAGTTGCAGCAGAACTTTGCCATTGCTACCGGATATTTGGCACCGCATTCGTGGCAAAATTTCGACGCTTCAACTTTGACGACATCCCCGTCTCCAGAAGCTCGTGTAAGGCTGCCAACATTAAATGCGACAAGGTATTATTAATATAATTTGGAATTTGAGGTGGCATGCAAGAAATCTTTTCACTGGGGCCACACCTAACATTGTGGGCATAGAAGAGAAGATATTTGTAAGGAAATGCTTCAAGCTACTGAAGTGAAGGAGTCAGATTTGTGTAAAATATATATTTTTTTAAACGGTCCTTTTCACATATTTGCCCATGACTTAAACTTGTCAAGTTGTGGAGTGTAATGCCATATACACACACATTAAGTGTTTGATTCATTGGAAAATGCCGTAAATATGATTTTGGCCGATAAGTTTTCAAAATTTTGCATCGTAAATTTGCTAGTAGACACGAAATTCAGAACTGGGTTCCCAATTGAGTGGGAGATGTTAACCAGATGTACATTCGGATTTGACAGATACTTACTCATAAAATTGAAAGTTGATTCATGCACACGTTAATAAATAAATTAAAACAACAGGTATCACATCACGCACCTCCCGTACGCTGAATCAATCGACAGCGGCACCACAGCTTTGGAGTCCAGATGCAGCTCATCGTCTCTTTTGGAGGAACCATCCTGAGGTTTGAAGGAAGGGCTCTCGGGAGAGGAAGATGAAACTACATTAGGAAGAGGAGAGGAATTCAGCATTTTTTCAAACTCCATCATTGAAACGATCAATTCTGCTTCACAAGCTTCTAAATTACGAACGTCGCTCGACCTCGTCGGAGACACTGGGATTTCGGGGGAATCGAAACCGTATAACATTTGCTGCATATTGACTTTGACGCGGTTTCGACTGGATTTGCCTTCAGAGGCCGATAAAGAGCGTTGGAGAGGTTCAACGTGAGGTCTGAAGGATTTACCACTCACAGGATTTCTGTTACAATCTACCGAATCGATGCTAATTATTGAACATAAACTTAAATTGCTCAAACTAAAATTCTTATGGTTGTTGTTCATTTGCTCGTTGGGAGGTGGAGACGGAGTGCCGTCGGGTTCAATATTGTTATTTTCTTTGTTGTCTAATTTCAAACTCTCTCTCGACGAGGACCGATTAGATTTTGGAGTGAACACAGCGAATGCCGAAGTTGGAGAAGAGACTGGAGGGGAAGAGGGATTCGGATCGGGATTTGTGGGCGATTCGTTGGGAGTTTCGGGGGACGGTTTTTCTGGCGGTTTCTGAGAACCTCCTCCGAAAAGCTCCAGCATTTGTTGTTCGGCCGAAGCGAAGGGGTCATACTTCACGACATCTCTGTATCACACCATACAAACAGAATTATGTAACTTTGCGTTTCTCATCGAACATAACTCACCACAAATATGAACATCTACTGACGACGAATTTCAAATGTAAAAACAACCAAAGTACTACATCTAGTAAACATGCCAGTGCTGTTGACGATTTCCCCTCCACTGAGATCATCAAGGAGCGTCAGAAATATAAAAATAGTGTGACGGATGCTGAGAAGGCAAATGGCTTTCACAAATATTAATACTCATAAGGAAATGTGCTTCAGGTGCTCACACAGCAATAATACAACGCAGTGCTCAACATTTGCACCATAATTTGTGTTGAGTCGGCTTGAATGACCCGTTACACAATCAAAATAAAATAGCTGATGTTTGTGCACAACTACAGCCGAGGTGGAGAGTAATTCGGGCTCATTTACTAAACTCACTGTATGGAAAACCGTTTGGGAAGAACAGTAGCGATGACGTGCCGCACTACATGTGGAAGATGTCTAGAAAAACATAAAGTCCCCACTTGGCACAATCTTTGAAAGGAATTGCTATTTTACATGAAATAATTCACACATAGATTTATCTACTGTAACTTAACAAATAACGCCCCCCCCCCCGACTTACCCACCAATCTATGTACCATTCTCATAGGAACACCATAGGAATGCTTATAATTAAACGATAAGGTTTGAGAAAAAATTAACAGTAGACGATATAACTGAGATAAAGTACTTCAGAAAGAAAGGGCTTCGTGAAACTGCCAGTTGCAACTGTTTACTAGAACCTTAGTTTTGGGTGTGCCAAACGTGGTCAGTTGCAGCTCACTGACCAGAGAATACTGGTAAGGGGGAGGGCAAATGAATGTTGATTATTATTTTTTGTTCGTTAATTTCTGGATATTACTATTGTTGCAACCAAAAAAGGAAAGATAAAAGGGGAAATCGGAGAAAAGAGTGAACCACCCCCTACACTCCTTCGCCAAATTTGAAGTCGTGCAGTAGATTCTCATCGCCTTACAGGACGACAGCCGCACTATAGTTATTATTTGATGGTTCTCTTTCGAGTATTATAATGATTGCAGTGGCAATTATATAATAAATTCACCTCTTGAAAGACTACCGGAGTACGACCCAGAGCAATATGCATTCCGCATCATCCCTAAATGCATTTTGCACATTTTACCTACCGATACAATCTGTTTCACACTGCTCATATGAACTTGGAATAACTTAACTGATAGTGCATCATGTTTAAGAACTCATTGGGTTGCTCCTACTTATGTCTCGACCCAGTGGCGGATTTGCACTCTTGGCTGCCCCAGGCCCCAGGCCATGTAGTAAGTAGGGTGTAAATTACAGTGAGTGTACTGTAATTGCTACAGGCACACTACAATTTTATTACATTATTTGTGGGGGGGGGGGGGTTTGCTCCATTCATGGATCCGCTCCTAGGTCTGCTATTGGTGATACTACTGCAATAATGCGTTTTGGTGTGAACCAGTTCAGTGAAACTGTCCGTCACAGCAAACAGCCTTCTGCCCCAACCGTTAAGTAGAACTGTAGTTTTGGTTTTGGCAAACGTATTCAGTTTTAGTTTTTCACACTGCTGCTAGACTAGTGATGACTATGAATTGTATGTGTTGTTACTGAGGTAAATCGTGTGAGAAACGAACGGGTTTTATAAAAACAACTGAAGAAGAAAGAAATGGTTTGTATGAAAGGCAGTTGCGGCAAACCCTCTTCAATTTTAGTTTTTCACTCTCCTACTCAGAGTTCCTTCGTGAAACTGAATTGTAAGAGTTGCATTTTACAAGAAACATATTCAAGAAGGTTACGCGAAACCATTTAATTCAACCGTTTACACTACAAAATTGTTTTTGAATATTGAGCGCTGTGCCGTGTACAGTGCCCCTAATCCAATCCTACTTCTAACTTTTCATGTGACATTCCTGTTCCAACTTAAGTATTGCAATGTTTGCACAGTAACAGATGTTTTAGGGGAAGCCATTATTGATATTAAATTAATTAAATTGTCAAAATTCGTTGTGTTCTTACTAGTCCTGACGAGGATGCTTCATAAATGCATGTACTTGCTATGGTTCTCTGTACAGCCCTTGTAGAGGCTTTCTAACCCCACAGTCACACCAGCTGATACAGCAATTGGATGCTAGAAGTGACGCGTCTTTTTACTTCTGCTGAAAATCTTTTAGTTTGCCTTTTACCAAATTTGACGGTAAAACGTGTTCAACACTTGAAATATAATGTCCATGCCGAGACTTCCAGCATTCGTCTCTGTCATTACCTATAGAGTGGTGACCCTGACTAAAACTCTGAAAGGGGCTTTGAAAGCTTAATTGACAGATGAGTGGGTTTGTCATCTACTAACCATCCTCCTCAGACTGCACTCTCCGACTTCATCCCTGACTGCGATGGGAGTCCTGCAGAGCTGCTCCACGGTGAGACCATATGCCTACCAGCAGACCTGTCGGAGCTACCCTCAACCACTACAGACATGCCCACACTCGTCGCCAAACTGTACAACCTACAGTTGGACAGTTGGACCATTCCAAGGCATCTCACGGACAGACAAGTTTTTCTCACTCTCAACACCACATGGGGACCAAACTGTTTCCATTGATGGCTTAAGCCAGCCTTCCTTCTTCAGCGAACCCCAACAACTTCTACAACCACAGTCCCCCAACGTCAAGCATCAGCCTCACCCCCATCCAACCCCATCGCAGCCACCCCTAGTGAAAGATGCGTGCATTTTCCGGACAAGTACCGTTGACACTGGGAGGGGAGTTCTGTAGGGCTTTCTAGCCCCACAGTCACATCAGCTGATACAGCTGTTGGATGTTAGATGCGACGTGTCTTTTTACTTTCCTTGGCTCTACGAAGTAGAAAGGAAAGTTATGTAATCGGCTGAAAAAAACTTTTGAGTTTTCTTCAGATCTTTACGTTTCAGACCCTCCAGAGTCCGAAAAACACTATTTGGGAAAATGGTCTGTGTGTGGGACCACCATCCTCCTTGCCACTCTGCACACCATACCTGTGATATCTGAGCGCTCTTGAGTGTGATTTTGGTTGCTAACATACAAGTCTATCAATAAAGATAATGAGAGTCTTTAACCGTCTTACTTTACAACAATGAAACATTAAAAGAATGAGATATTCTAACATTCAGTCTCCAGCGAGTTTCAAGGTTCTACCGTTTCTCTAAGCCATGCTTGAACTAAACACCAAATTAAGAGTTCAGTGGCCTAAACTAACCGTCTTTCAAATCGCTGTTGTATGGGAGGCAGCTTCAAATATTTGCAGCTTCCACCGAATCGCGGTTTACCCTCTTCCAGAACGTCATTCATTTCTTCAGTCTGAAGTTGAGGCTCAACTTCCTTTTTAACTGTTTTGACGACGACGAGCTTTTGAGGATTTTTTGAAGACTCCAATTCCTGCACAGTCGTTTTCACTGTAGTCGCTTCATTTTTTCTCAATTTATATTCGATCGTTTTGTAATACTTGACCGTTTTTTTCTTCACGTACCGTTTCGCCCGTTCGCTGCTCGACCACGAAGGCAACGAGCTGGTTGAAAAGTCCCACGACGAGTCATCAGTTTTGTGGGAGCACTTGGTTGTTTGCGTACTCCTGTAACACTTCTCTTGTGATGGCTTCACGCCATTTAGACGTTCTGCAGTAACAGTGCAATCAGAACATGGTAAGTTCACTTGAATCGACTGACTTCTCAAAGAAAGTTCCCTGAATCGAAGCAAAGAGCTACGGTCAGGTTTTTTCGAAACACCCGAACTTTTTGATACTAGATCGCAGTCAACGGCTTTATCCATGAATGTAACTTTCTCTTGACTTTCAAGTTTCACTTTTGAAACTTTTTTATGACTTTTCATCAACTCCTTCTCAGTGTCACATTTTTCGTTGATATTAAACAAAATGTCTAAAAAGGGGAATGGGTAAGATGCCAAAGATTCGTTATCAGATTCCAATAGGTTAACCTGGGCTTCATTGTATGTTTTCAATGAGCCAGTGCTACTCACAACGTACACAGAGTCCGGCCGTAATGTTGATTTCTCATCGTTGCTGCATTTCTCATGGTTGTTATTAAGTTCCTCTTTCAACAGCTGATTCTCATTTGAAGAGTCTAACTTGTGTTGTATTTCATATTTGGCCATTTCAGGGCTCATGTTCTCGACATATTTCTCTAAGCCATCTACAGTGGTGCCGACATCAGTCACTTCGATGATCTCGTTTATCTTGACGAAATTTACAGGTAGCTCCCAGTTGAAGTATTGGCCCTCTTGTGAAAACACAGAATCGGGTTCACTAACATTTTGGAAATCCGCAAATAGCGACTCGACAGAGTTAAGGTTTGCATCACTGCAGCTGTTTGTCTCAGTGAGCTCTGCTGCAGGATTGAAACGAGGACTTTCTAGCCACGCCATAAAATGGTTCTCACAGGGCAACAATAGATCAGAGTCTGTGTTTGATGCTTCAGATGAATTTGATTCTTTGGCATCTTCGTCGTCCCTCGCAGTGTTGCTAACATTAAATTCTAACGCTAGAAAATTGGGTTTGTTCTCCAGCAAGGTCTTATTGGGTTGGCTATTTAATAAAACCACAGGCAGCAACTTCCAAGAATCGCTGCGACGAAGGATTTCATCTGATATCATCTCACTAGTTTCATCGCCATCAATTTCGTACGTGAGGTCCTCTAATCCGTCAACAATCTGAACGTTATCAGGTGATGTTCCCTGCCGTTCGCGCCTCCTATCAATGATATATGTACAAGGCAGTACGTCTAAACTTTTACTTACTGACGCGGGTCTCTTTTTACCGTCAGTATCGCTGTGGTTGCAGTCATTCACGTATTTTGAAGATTGAAGGAGACAAGTGTACACTTGCAGCTCTTCTACTTGATGCAGGCAACAGCTCTTCAACTTTACTGGAGTCTGAGATCTTTGTTTTCTTGAGCAGTTAGTCGGAGAAACTGATTCAGTCCCCCTGCGGGAGGGTGAATTGTATCAGCTCCTGCAGCACATCTACAGCGTCTACCTTACATTAGTAGTCAGAGACACTGGGAATGTGGCAGTTACACGTTCCTGCAGTGTGACGCATAATCTATATCAATGAACGTTTCGTGAGTGTGTATGGATACAAAGCTGTTGGACTCCTTGGCTACTAATGCACAGCCCATCATCCCCAAATTCTATTCCTTGACTCCTCAACATGGCAGTATTGTAACAAAGAAGTGCCCAATTTTCTCTCAGTGGCCAAAATTGGTTGTCGTTTTTGACTTTTAGAAACCATTTTGCCTACAATTGTTTTGTAGACGTTTTCAAATAACATAAGAGTACTATTAAATGTTTATATGTGAGAACTCGATGAGAGTGGCACAATAAATTGCACACTGTTCGACAAAGATCGATCTTAGTAACTTTTTTCTGTCATAAATACCGCTTATATAAAGATAACGTCGCAACGATCTGATTAATTCTGAATCTATCAACGTGCTGCTACCTATACAATGTAAGTCTAACTATAGTCGTAAAACGATTGGGGGTAACGTAATAAATTCCAAAACTCTACAATCGTTTCATTTACTCCCACTGTCCCGTTTAACAATAGAACAATACACATGAACTTTTCCTCACAAAAATCACGTTGAAGCTCCTCTCGCTAAAATAAGCAGGATTAACTTCGGTAAGTATTACCATTGATGGCTGTAGAACGTTATGTAGGATCAAAACACCATGTAAAAAAAACAGTTGCTAGGGCGGTAAAAATCATCTAAGTAAAGGGAAAGGGAACTGAGGAACATTGTGCGATGCAACGTATACTTTCATATTGATAAAAATACTAAAACCGCCAGTCAATGATGTCTTTACATCGAAAGTGCTCACCCACAGCCTGAGAAGATATCCTCACCAAACAGGTACGTCAACTTTAGTAAAAATACTAAATTGTTTCATCACAATAACGGCTGTATGTATGTGTGTATTTTAAACTCACTCGATGGAAGGATTAAGCTCCCACATTTTGTTCTCCATACGCGTTTTCGTAGGACTTCTTCAAGATGCACAACGCATTATTAAAAGCTCGCCACTTCTTCACCGCATCATTAACATACATAAACATGTTCAACTATAATTCTAGGCATCTCAGTACAGAACAGAATATGCCGTTAAAATATACTCACTTCTTTTGACTTTGATGTCCTGATAAAATTTTTGGTTGAGTGACTCCCTTGTCGAGGGGCATTGTAATGTTGCTGATTCCCTTCATCGGGGCTTCATTCGGTCTAACACTAGTGGAAGATTGGTTTTTTCGAACTATTCCTTCTTTTAACCTGCAAAATAAAATAATATAAGCGCCAATTTTACATTGTACTGTAACAAAATGCATTTAGTGGATGTCCGTACGAGGCTTTTTTCCTGATGGGACACCTCGAACCAATGTTCCACATAAAATAGGAATTGTCAATTGTAATAATAAAATGGAGATAATACGGTTGCCTATTTGAACTGAATTTGAGTTACACAGTTACATCGATTTTGATTTTTAGATCATCGTCAGTAACAAGTATGCAAACGAATGGGCACACAGAGGGAGCATCTTATAGATTTCTCTGTATAAAGATGTTTATTCGGGACATTGAGGAGAAATGATCTTTTCCACACTGGTTCTTTTGGTACTAAAGTACCACCAAAAAATGCTCTACTTTTAACAGATTCTGTGTCTGGGGAACAGGGCATCCCCGATGCGAACTACCACATCTTCATCCTGCAGCTTTCCTCCAGGGGAGACATGAGATGGGCATTTGGAGCCCTTCAGTATCCTCCTGATTACTGAGGATCAGCGCATCGGCATGTTTTCAGAACAGGGTACTCAACCATTGGAGCAACCCGAGAAGTAGTGGAGGCTCATATGACAACAGAATGGGGTAACCACTCCTCCCTGAGTGTAGGGTTGTTGGGCACCCTGAATGTGAAAAATGGGTTCCACTCTGTACAGTGGAAAGAAGGGCACCTTGAGGGTGCCTCAGTACTTACTCCAGGTAATGAGAAGTTGTCCGCAGGATCGCACATGTATATACGAAACAGCCCAGGGATGGTGCAAGAACGATGTCATTGCAGGGGCTCGACTGATCCGACTCTGGGGAATGTGGTCTACGATGGCCTGCTTCGCCTCGAGACGCCCGACAATATAATCCTAGTGGAGTGCATAGATGGCGTGGTGGCAGTAATTATTGACTGCACTCTGGACACAGTTCAGTTAAAGCTGGAGCGGTTATGTGGCAAGTGAGAGAGTGAAGCGGAGCTCATGTGATGTCCCTCACTCTGCACAAAACAGAGCTAGTTCGAGTGACAACACTAAGAATGGAGAGTCTCCTCCCAATTTATGAGGACACTATGGAGCTACAAACAAGGGGCAGCAGTTCGATATTTGAGCGTAATGGTAGATACCAAGTTGGCGTTTAATTTCCACATCCAACTAGCAGCAGATAAACCTCCAAAAGTGACAAGCTTATGAGCGTTGTCCACTCAATCTTCTTATATGGAACGAAATGGCGGCTGATACACTGAGCATTGCCTACCACAGAAGCTGATCATAGCGAGACAGACGAGGTGCGCCCTTCGCATTGCTTGCTCATACCAAACAGTTTCTCCGGAGATAGTATTGGTGACGGCGAGTGGAAAGATGTACACATTGAAAGGGTAATCGTAGTTCAGCCAACGGGAGAAAAGAAGAACGGCTGTGGCCCTTGGGAGGTGGCAAGATGAGTGGGACACAGCCTAGAAGGGAGAGTTACCAGTCAGCTGATTACAGCACTTGGTCCACAGTGAGGTGGATTTCTACCTCGCTCAGTTCTTAACAGGACATGAAACATTTATGGCATACCTGAACTAAGAAGGTAAGGCTGCAAGCCTAAACTTCCTACACTGTGGGACAATGCTGAATGATGCTTCCTATGCCACCTTCTCTTGCCAAAGGTGGGCAGGCTGCCAGCAAACAGTGGAAGACACAGTCAGCCAACTCACGCCAGAGGCAATAGTCCTCTTCATGTTGAATTTTGAGGCAAACTGGAAGTGCATTGCTCAATTTGCAAGGGCAGTGCTAAGCCAGAAGAGGATGGAGCTTGCTGATCTAGGGCAAGTATCCTGCAGGAATGAAGAATGAAGACATGGAGGAAATGCCTCCACAACTGTTGAGTAGTGTGGGAAGATGTATGGGAATGGTGACCTGCTGCAGGATTCTTGCGAAGGTAAAGAGGACAAGAAAGAAGAGCTGCCATCGCAGACAGGTGTGAGAGCCAACCTCATACAATGTGTTAATAGGTTCCAGGTTGGTTCTCAATATACGCAGGAGAAAATGCATGGGACCATTAGGAGTAGACCAGGTTTGTTTCCTTATTAAATTGCTGTTCGTAAACCCTCGACAGGTGTTATATCAGCCAACGAGAGTTATATCAGTCACACTAGGAGTAAACCCTTCCTCCTTTGTGCCCAAAAACATGGATTCGGTATGGGAACGAATTTCCACAACTTCTCTGCAAATGACCTAAATAGTATTCAAGCTCTGAGTCGGACAGAAATTGTATGTTATACCAAACTGAAGGTCCAGTTAGTTAGTGGTACTGGTTATGGGATAAACGCCAAAACCAGTATACTTTTAACAATGCTGCGTGAAAAACATAATTTCTTTTAGTTTTTACTTCTTTTGAAAATATCACAATTTCTTCAAGAGCAGTCTAAATCGTACAAGGCAGACCTCCTTATCGCTAACAGTGCCAAATAAATACCACATAATCACTAATATCCCAGTGTCCCAAGGATACACACGTTGTTAGGACCGTAAGACTTCTAAAATCGCGCACTATGAGTCATCACTGACCAATGTGAATCTTCATAAGGACCTCAACGAACCCATTGTCAAAAGATGTCCTTGATCCTATACCAACCTGAGCAGCTTGTTTGAACCCCACAAAAGCTTTCTTGTATGCGACTCACTGTTTGGTCTTCCAAACCAGATTCTTTATGACGCCTCAAATGAAAGCATCACTGGGACTTCGCTAATATCATTTGGTGAACTATTGTAAAGGAATACTGTTATTTTATTTATCGTGGAACATTGAAATCTTGCTAAGCTCAACTGGGATGCAGTTTTCATCTCAAATTGTACAAAAAGTGAGGTAATTTTTGAGATCAACTTACTCGAGTGGTGGGACACTTTTGGCTACCATACTTTTCGATCGACTGCTCAACCTAAGGGAAGACGTCCTGTTGAGGGGGCTCGGAAGTTTTTGTTTCGTGAGATCTTCGTCTGAAAAAGAACGAATTTAATGAAACTGTAAACGAGCGATTACGTAGCATACTACAGTACAAGAAATCATAAGACCAATATCAATGTATCTCTTGCGTGAGTCTTCGTTCTTGGCAGGTAGCCTGCTTTCGATACATCATCTTCGGGCTGTAAGTTTGTAGTGGAGTTGTCCGTCTGTTGTGAGCTTTTTATAGAAAGAGAAAATACCCGAATCCCCTCCTTCTTCCGCTAACCCCCACCCCTTTCACACATCGTCACTTGAACAACATGGGCAAGTCAAATGGAAATCTGCTGCCTGAGATATGGAGGTGGAACTTGCAGAACATATTCGAGTGTTTCGTATTTCTTGCCTGTTGAGCCTTGATTGGCTGCTCAGTATGAGAATTTTGGACATTTCGGGGATTTATGAGACAATCAAAATGCTTTTTTCGAGAATATATGGTGCGACTCGTCACACAACTTCACTCTGCCCATGATCACTTTAGCATTTAACACAATGTGTTTTTAACTCAGTTAATGTGAGCCCGTCAGGATTCAAATCAATGTTCCGTAGCGAGAAATTGGAAGTGCGTAACATTCCAGAATTTATTGCGTTGCTCCAAGACCTTTATTGACTGACAAGTGTATAAGTGATTTATGGAACTGTCAACATGATTTTGTTCGCCCGTTTTTTTTGTACTGTAGTTAGAAAGTAAAGCTAAGGGGAAAAGCCGGTCAATGAAACACTTGAATTCAAGAATTTATTTAGTTTAATTCTCTTTCGACCATTGTTAAACTTTCATCGTATAGGTAGCACAATGGAATACCACCAAAATTTTTGTGAGAACGTTAGCACCATATTAGCGGGCTTTATAAGGAAAAACTGTGCCAATGGATTTTTAAGTTATTACGCTGGTCTCTTCCATTTTGGTTTATTATTCATTCTGAATAATAACCCTATGTTTCGGTCACGAACTTTTACAACCCCCCCCCCCTCAAAATTTGATACTTTACGTTTCAAGACATGGGGATTCCAAATCTGCAATGTCCGTCCCCCGTCCGGGTCGTTTTGTGCCTTTAACGTGGTCTAAAAAATTCGTTCTTTCGCACAAAAATCCCATTTGGTATCTAGTTGTGCCCGCCATCTCGGCAATCCGATCGGACTAAGCCCATGGTTGTTATGGGCAAAAAATGGTTAAAAAAAATTAACGAAACGCAGTATAATCACAAATAAGCCGTGTTTTGTTTCGTTTTCAAGGCCCGCTCGACTCGCAGCGCCCTTTGGACTCGCAACGTCCTGCCAATTGCCGTTGACTGGAAGCCCTCGTCCCACCCCTCCATCGGATCAGACGTTTACGGGCGCCTGGGGAATATTTTTAATTTCCGTAGTTCCATTGTAGTCAGGTCATGTTTCGTATGGTTTACTAGTTAGTATTCGATGCTGAATCGAATGGGATGGGGTAGCAGTAATACTAGGTCAAGCTGTTCATGAGAATAATAAACCATTGTTTAATAATTTGCAGGGTTTCTCTTCTGTTTGGAATCGACCACACACAAAATTTAATTAAAATCGTTACAGCTATTTTTGAGAAAACAAACATTTGTGGATCACTATGATAACTATAATTGGTTTTCGTCCGATCTTGCGAACCATGGTGATTTGCAAGCCAAACATAAAATCTTTTTCTTATCATCATTTGTCCCTGTGAGTAGTAATACCCACTCGCATTAGAAAATTCCTACATTAAACTTTTCTAACCTTTGATTCTATCGTTAAACTGTCTCCTCAACCCCACTATGTTCCTTTTTTTGCGCACACATTTCTATTTATGAAAAGGACTTCCTACAGAATATCAGGGTGGTGTGCATCGAACTATTGTATTACCTAAACTGTCTACATCGCAGCTGATTACCGCTATCTTCTCATTAGTTGACAAATCGTGTCTCTCTTCTCTCCCCCCCCCCCTCTTTGACGCAGGACTACATAGCACACAAATTCACGTTCAATAATGGAATCATAATTGATGTTAACGTACTTTCTATCCTGGACAAGCTCATCGGGCTTGGATCGCGACTCCTCGGCAGATATTTATCCCTCGTTAACACTCGATTGGACAGCGGGGCTCGATACTGGCAACAGAGAATAAATCAAATCACGACAGTGCGAGTTACAATTTAAGAACGATATTGCTAGAAAAGAACCTGACATAGGCGTTTTAAGATGAAGAATTTACTAGTCAACGCACTACATTTAATGGACCTTCGTTAAGAAGGAAAACACAATTTTGGTTAAAAGTAGTAAAACGCTCTTGTAAATACACGAAAAACATTGAAAGAAATGAAAAACTAAAACTAAAAGGTGAGGGGGACCAAAATAACGATGAGGAAATACATTTATAAAATATCTGGTGCGATGCAGCACTCAACTTTCTTCAGGCGCAGGTACATTTCATTCAGTAGTGTTTACAGCTGTAACAGCTAATCCAACAGGTTTTTCACTCAAGATTGTGTAGGCTGGTTAGATTTCAACTCAATGGTCAATAGAGAGAAAATGGTGGTGCATAATGTTTGGGATTGCAGTGCACTTACTCATGCCTCAAGCCTTATTGACTAACAAGCATGTAGGTGTTACGGGGGGGGGGGGGATAAATATAGAAAGCGGTATAGCACTAGGTGAGTAGGGAAGTAGTACGATAGAAACCGAATGCAATTCGAACAAGGAGTTTTATTCGTGAATTACTTTCGGAGATGTTTTACCACCACGAACAGGGAACTGGACAACAGTGAACGCGAGCACGGGCGACGAGGGATTGGCTCGCCCCGGTACATAGGCAATTTATACAATTGTTAACGTTTATTGTTCTAGAATTATAAGGTAAATCCTGTGTAAAAAAGTTAGTGAATGAAACGAGTAGGTCGAATTTCGAAATTTATTGTGTTGCTCCTAATTTTCTCAAGACCCTCGTTAAACATGGTTTGATGTGTACCTGAACTAGTCAGGTTTACACCAAACGTGTACAAATCTTATTTTGGCGTTCCATGTTGGCCAGTAAGCAAAATATCAAATTTGAGTTGATTTGGTCGGAACTCGAAAGCATCAAAAACTAAAAAACACCAGTCGAAAACCCGATTTTTATTTGGTCGGGTTAAAGAGAGGAAAAAACGAAATGAAAAGGAGCAACGTCGACTAAGGCTTAGTCACGAACAGGCCTCAGAGTCATCCAGTTAGAACTTCGACTTAGAACATCGACAGTAAAACAGCTATTAAGGAGGGGGGGGGGGTCTTGCTTCAGCAACCCTGAGACTCGCCTCAAGTGTAGTTAGTGATGGACCACACTACCAAACTTGAAGCCATTCACAGCATTGAGTTGTGAAAATATCTGAGTAACTGCAGAGCTAAGAAATTCACAACTACAAGAATTAAATGGTTTATGTTACAATCCTGAAAACTGTAGGGTGACTCAAGTAGTAGCTGTCCTGAAATTCCATGTCACTCCCTCAAGACACCATTGTATCATGTATGAGTAATTTTGGAATACAGACAACCACAACTACTAGAGTTACGAGATTTGCATGACACACTTGACCTCTGCAGAGCAGCTTCACTGCCATGAACCCAGGCAGAACACTTAGAAAATCACAATTACGGGAGTTACTGGGTCTATAATGCACCACTCTTACATAGGACCACTAGGTTATTATGAAGAAGTATTGAAATCAGCCTGGGCTTTAGTTATTCTGATGGATAATAAAGACCTACCGCGCATCTATGATTCAAGAGTGCTGTAGAGAGAATATCAAGATTTTACCTGGCATGGGAAGAACCAAAGGATAGCAGGGGTCACTGTAAATCCTATAACTGAAGCAATTGTGATTTTCTATGCTAAGTACTGACTCAACTGGTTCATTGCAGTAAAGCTTGTGAAAACCTGGCAGGTGTATCGTGTAAACCACGTATTTATATTAATTGTGACTGTCTGTGTTACAAAGTTACTCATACAGTGCCATGAGAGAGTGACATGGAATTTTCAGAACAACTACTTTAGTCAGTCTAAGATATACAGGAGTGTAACATAAACCTACTTGTTCAAATGTTTCTAATATTATGCGTAAGAACTGAGGTGTCCTAATCTTCAACAAACAGAATGAAGAGTATTAATAATTATTCTCTTTTTAACGTCAATGAAACCAACATATGAGTCTAAGATGACACTTACAGAAGGAGAACTGAAAATCTGAAGGTGAACGTTTCAATGCACAGACAATGTTTACATATCACTAGAATGAAGTGTCCTTTGCTCGAGGCCAAACACTTTAAATTCCTAAAGTTGCGAGTTTTACTGCTCTATAGTTACTCAGATGTTCCCACAACTCAATGCTGTGAATGGCTCTGAGTCCTTAATGCCGCTCCTGACGAGACGGTCCATTTAGGAGCGTCTCTCAGGGTTGCTGAAGCAACATCCTGGAGCTCATAGCAGAAGCTCACAACACAAAAGAACCATAGAAGTAGAAGTAGCATTATAGTTACCTTCGTTCGCACTTGTAACCGCTCTCTGGCTTCATTGTTGATGTTGTTGTTGTTTTTCAGCTTGATGTGCTGCTCTTTACACCACTCTGTGTGCCTGTCGTAAGCCTTTGGCCCAAAGTACCTCTCACAATACACACACTGTTCGTGATCTGAAGGTTTGACGAGCGTCGTACTCGTCTGTTCGGACTTCTTCCGCCCTGAATTGAGGCTTCTGGCGATCTCTGCTTGTTTCTCCCTCCATTTCGATTGCTGCAGCGGTTTGAGAGGCGATTCTTTCGATTTAGGCGGCGGCGGAAATACGGGCACGTCGGTTCCTTGCAACCTTTGTTTGGCAGAGTCGAATTTTTTTCGTTTTTTCATCAACGATTTTTCGCACACTTTCGAGTGTTTGGCGAGAGCCTCGGGGCGGAATGTTCGGTTGCATGATGTGCACGGGAGTAAAACTTGCGGTACGGGAGGCTCCACTTCTGAAATACCACATCAAAGCAAAGACTGTGTAAGTTGCAACCTCAATTTTAAAAATTAAATAAATAGTGAGTAACAACACACAGCTTTACACAACTCTTGTAAATTCGATGATATTCTATGTGGGTGCTGCACCTTCATTTGGTGCAATGCTATGGAAACATTTATGGGGAACAAAATATTGGTAATAGTTAGTTGAAAATACCATTAAAACGGTTTTGATAAAATCGGGCAGACGACAATACAATCAGATGTGCAGTTACTCTGGAGATTTTGACACATATTAGTTGTTATCTCAGTTCATTGGACCGTTAGAGGAACAGGTATGAAAAACATTACAAACCAGTTGACGACATCCTGTGAGTTTGGTAAAGATCGTTAGAATGTGCCACAAATCGAAGAAACAAAACCAACTATTTTTGCTTCATAGGCCTGTATCTCAGTTCACCGAATTTTCACAGAGATATTTATGAAGAAGAAAAGGTAAATAAGAAATAAAAAGGTAAGGCCCAAAACGTTGACCAATTAGATGACAGCTGCCAACTAATTTTTCTAAAAGTTCCCTCAATGTTTGGTGAAGAATCAGTTCTCTGCTCTCTCTGGAGAGTAGAGTGCGAAAATGGCGGCACAACAAAAATGTCAAAATTTGGTAAGACTCAACTTATTACCTGACATTGGAAATTTGTATGGTGGGTTAGCATCAACTAAGTTGTAAAAACTGAGACTGCCAGGAAACTTTTATGGGGCTAGACTTGGAGACCAAATTTGACAAAACTTTGGGCAAAAATTGACTTTTAAGACGAAACTTTAAATTCATTTAACGAATAGGTGACGTAGAGTACTTCAGGAATCACCATGTCTACCTTCCCCATTTTGGGGACGCTTGCGAGCAGAGATGGTATACAATTGTTCAAATGTGGCTCAAAAATTGACTAATTAGTTGACACCAGCAAACGGTGATTGAGCTCCACACCCACAGACACTAAAAATGGTATCAGCACCTTCAAAAAGAGGAATTCTAAGAGCATAGTCGTTGGGATACTGATTTTATGACTTTGAAGAAGAAAAAAACAGATGACTGATGAAACTGCCGTGAATTGCCTTCAAAATTTGGTGTTCATAGGGAAGACTCAACTTTCGTGTTGGAATTATAAATTAGAAGAAGATATAGTCAATTTTTGAGCCAAATTTGAACAATTTTATACCATCTCTGCTCGAAAGAGTCCCAAAACGAGGAAATCAGACACGGTCATTTCTAGGGTAATCATTTCCTCACTTATTTGTAACATAAATTTCTTGTTTCAAATTCATAAGTGAATTTTTGACGAAAACTTTATCAAATTTTGTTTTTGTCCGCAAGTCGAGAACTTTTGAAGCAGTCTCGGTTTTTACAACTTAGTTGTACAAATTTCCAATGTCAACTAATAAGACGAAATTCGGTTCAAAATTTGACGTGTGAGAATCACAGACAAGTTGAGTATCCGGAAAGTGAATGCCAATTACCCCACCGTGTTTACACGTTGTGACCATCAACTGAGTCAAGTCATTTTTGCTGAGCCGCCAGTTTCTTAGTAAACACTCCAGGGAGTGTAAAGAACTGATTTTTATTATACCAAACATCGAGGGGGGGGGGGGCTTTCAGAAAAAGTAATTAGCAACTGTCAACCAATGGGTCCAGGTTTTGGGCTTCCGGCTCTTGGGCTTTCGGCTCCTGGACTATCATGTTTTAGCGATTTCAACAAATGGCCAACAAAATGAGAAAGAACTAGCAAGCGGTCTAGCCGTTCTCCCGAAAATCGAACCATACACCCAACACATGCACCGAAACGAGTTTTTCCGATGCAGTAGGCCTCAAAACGTAAAGATCTGAAGAAACTCTATTTTTTTGGGGTTTTTTAACGATCGCAATACTTTCATTACCGTTTGGGTAGAGGAAAGTAAAAATTGAATTCTTCGCCAGTTTACAAACAACTAAGCGAGCACGTTTTTAAAGAAGGACCTCCACATGAACGCTCATCATAAGAATCATTCGAAAAATAAACATTTCCAGCACTTGGCGTGTTATGGGGAAAACCTTCATTTCAAATTTGAGCATAGCACCATTTCTTACGTCACATAATCTACATCGTGTGGCTTTTCAAGAAACTCAAGTTCTCAAAATCAAGAAGCACCAAAATCCGTTGATATAAATGTTAGGTATAAATTGCAACGCGTGGTGTAAATGTCTGTGGCAAACTAGATATTTATATCAAGGAGGAACGACAAGAGGCACGTAGGAAGACGACACTAAATACAAATGACCGAAAACATTACGAACGTCATTGTTAGTTCAGAATGCATAATGTCGACACGTTTTATCATTTACACGTTGCGTTCATCTTCTTTCCTTGTGCTCTTCCCGTCTTTCCACCTTTCTCAATTTAAATAACCCAGTGCCTAAGTATAAAGGTATTAATTCACAGTTAGCGACTCGACAAATATTAACACCATATCAAACAAGTGAAAGAAAAATATATAGCGTGACGCACCGCATGACATTCCTCAGTTCCGCGCACATTAACGACCTCATCGCCCTAGCAAATACAAACGTCTCATTCAGTTTATATGAACCCAGTTCCGATCCCTGACATGAAGCACCTTCCTCTGGAATTGATCAGATGGCGATGGCTCACAGTACATTAAAAAAATCTCTACTTTTCTTAATGGCAAAGCACTGGTTACCCTTGTTATTTACTTCTTTGTTTTCATCGATCACGATAACTGCAGGTTGAATGAAACCTTCAAATTTGTTTTCGGCTGACTATGAACAATTAAAACTGTCATGATGGTACTATAATACTATAAATCAAATACTCATTCGTGGAAAAATGTCGAGAGCAGAACAATTAATTATCAATGATTTCAACGAAACGCAACTTTAGTGGGGGTTTCTTTATAAATCCCACTCATGTGACATTAGCGTTGTAAAAAAAAAATCGAGTTGGCAGTCCATCAAGTTCTTTTACAATGGTAGTTTCCTAACTGTTATACAATAATTAGGACCGTCCCGCGAAATTCCTTAATTCGAATAACTGTCTCTAACTTCCTTCACCCAATAGTTCCAGAACAGTAAGCACGAACATTCTCGAATAAATGATATTGTCAATCCCATAAATTACCACGCATTGGTTACTCAATAATGGTCGTGGCATAATTCCTCGCACTCAATACATTCCGGAACCCCAAGCGCTAACAATTTCTATATATAAGGTTATGATAGTTGCACTAAGTTAGCATAAACTGAGTAAAAAACGGTTAAGATCAATCGTTAGAGCGACAGAAATAGCGGAATGTATGTGGGGCTTAAGCTTGTGTGCTTTGAGCCATTTTTCAAATGCACACGAATACGCAAACCATCCGAAGTTTGGCCTTCTTTAAATGCTGTCGCGCTCAACCAACAAAGAGGCAATTTCCTTTCAACTTAATTTTATAAGTGCCACGATGGCCTCATTAACCTCAACTAGTCATTGATGCATTTAAGAATTTTTCGTTGGGCCAATACCAGCCAGTGTGATATCACACGCGTTTTCTTATTTCGCCGAGTGAATGTTTACGGAAGTACTAGTACACGCCGAGTTTCCTTTGACTAACGTAGGCGGGGATGATCGAAGAGAGGGCTCTGGGTCGTTATAAATAGAATCGTTCACTCTCAAGTGACAGACACATAATAATAGTACAAGCAGCCACCTAGTGCTGACCACTTACTGTCATCAATAATCCGCAATGTGGTCCACAACGATCGCCTCGTTTTCTTTCCTTCGAACGATTCCATCGGAAACTGAACGTAACTTTTCCGTCGTCACGAAATCAAAAGCCGTTCAACATAAATCCGGCCAAACCTCGCGGTAAGAAGGCGCTAAGAACTTTGACGGTGGAAAGGCTCAACAGCGAGAAATAAGGGGCTAATTATTATTCTGGCTCAGTAGGTCAGCGGACTCGCGACTTTGATACAAAAAGAACACGCGAAGAGAAAATTGGGGAGGTCACCAGGTAAAACGTAAAATGCACACTTATTTGGAGGAATTAAGAGACGGCTTGCAACTGACGGGTTTCTTCAAAGCGGAGGCGAGCTGGTGCACGCAACTATAAATCACAGCCAACGTCAGCCAGTGACAAAGTAAATTCGCAAGGTACTGTCCGTTTAGTTTACTGCCATTTCCTTAAGAATTGCTCTCTCTAATACTGAAGACAACGAAAGTTTCGTATTACTTAAAAGATGTGGGTGTGTATGTACACCATCTAAGGGTGCAGCAGCGCCATTGGAGACTCAGCAGGACGTCAGAATTACGAAACCCGCGTAACGCTGTCTTTACATCATCGGGAAACCCCATCCGTCATAATCGTTACAAACTGGGGATTGCCGGGTACCGAGGAGGGTGCAATATCTTCTTTTTTTGGCCGACGTCAAAATCTATGATAGGATGCACCTGCAGTTAGACTGCCTGTCACTATCCAGACTTGACTCAATAGATTGGTGCTCAACATCTGGCAATGAGCTGGAAAATGCTCCATATCTCCCACAACGCGCTCTTATACCATTTAGAGATCACTTGGATTGACTTAGCTGTCCTTCCTGATCCACGTCTGCTGCCCGTATTGCTCTCATGGTACGCGAGCCCCATGAGGTTTCCCCGTCAGAATGTACGCCTGACAATAATGACTCTTTGCTGCACTCTAGTTCAGCCAGACCTCAGTTACGCCTCAGTCCTTTGACCTCCTTTCCACACTTACCATGTCGACCTACTCGACTGACTGGATTGGGCTTTTTTGCTCTTTCTCGCCCTTCATTGTGCTCATGCTTTATGTATCTAGTTTTAAATGTGTAGTGTTCCGTAGGGTTACATTAGGCTGGCTCTCGTACTCAAATAAATAAAACTAGCTTAATAGAAAAGCGTGTGACGGTAGCAAGTGAAAGAGGCATCTAAGTTCACCCATCTCTCATCAAGTGTGATATTATTTCTATGCCTAGTCCAACACCCTTCAATTATCTTTTGCCATCTCAAATTCAATCTGAATTGAGAACTGATGGTGAGAGCTTTCAACGCCAAACCCACTCAAGACTAACCAGGAGCAGAAATAGGTCCTATTGCCAGGTCTCTCAAAATCTCATCGCCAACCTACACGGCTGTGATCTCTGTAATACAGAAAACGTTATCAGATATCAGACATGTTGGTCTGAAGCTCCCCTCCCTCCTATGAAAGACAGTGGCTGAGACAACAAGTTTCTCTGCTCTATCCCATGGCCTCAGACAGTCAGAAAAAAAGAAAACACAGAAATAGGTTGAAGCACGCCGCCTTTTCAAGTTTAGAGCAGTGACTTAGTAGGTTTTAGCTTTTATTCATCCTCCTATAATTCGACTTATGTTTCTTCAAGAGGTAATCTAATCAAGGTTTCGTCTGTGATATTAGTGTTCATTAGTCGATTATTGTAATGTGCCATTGATGTTATTTCCTTCACTCATTAATCATCTTTTTTGTAGGTATTTGATAGAGTAACCTGTTTATTCATTACTAGCAACAGGTACAATTTTTACATATGCTCCTCCATTCGTTTCAGTGGCTGATTATTGACTGTATGGGGCTATTAGCGCTGCACTGATACTTCATGCATTTAAATGACGTCCCAGTAGTTTTAGATTTTATTTTTGTACTCAATATGACCATATTTGAAGCACACTGTCGTATATGGCTAATATAACATTCATTCAGCTGGGCTGGGAATCAGTTTTTAAAATGTCCAAGGGCTTTCGCTTCATCTATGGAGTAAAACGACATTTGCCACCGCTGCAGTGGAGTTGACACTACACCATGGGCCACAGTAGCTGAGGATTGCAGGGCAAAAGCAGGAGGAGCTTGATTCTACATCGTTATAGGCTACAGAAGCTCCATGAATTCTCAAAGCGTTAGGTAAATGTGATGCTATCCCATGTCTCCTCCAGATTGTGACTCACCTTGAGTACACCTATAAAATTATTCAACTGCTCTGTGCTCCTTGCAGGAGGTAGATTTGAGAAAACTTCGCTCTGGTCGGATTTACAGCCCTTTGGAAAAGTGCAGAATACAAACTTTGTGTCCACCTAAAACAACTCTCTTTGTCACACTCAGTATTCCAGCATCCCCATAACCTTCCACTCAACTCATCTGCTCATAATCTTATTGCTTAATATAAGTCAAGGCTGAAGGTTGCTATTTACACTTGCAATAGCAGAGTCTAGCAGAGCTTCATCGCTATCTAAGGGAGAACTAAAACCTTCCCCTTTACATCTTCACCTCCACTTTGTCTTCAAGTGTTGCACATCTTGAGTGTCTGAACCACCATCTCTCAATCCTCTTCTTGCATACTAACCCACCAACTTTTTTTACCGTTCATTAGCCCTATATTTAAATTCTAGAGTTCTTAATATTTTTGGGTGGTCAATCATAGTTAATTGAGGGCCCACTAAAGATTTGCTTACGTCTTCCTCTTTTAAATGGTAAATGTACAGATGGGCTCACAATAAATTCAACTATAGTAGGAAACCATTTGTCATGTCTCTTCAGATGATGTAAATTAACAAAAGCACATCAGTGTCCATCTTTAGGATGAATCATGGTGTTTTAGGTTCGTAAGTGGATAAAGCTACTTCTCCTGGCAGAGCAGTTAAAGCCCCTGTTAGATTTGTACCACCTGATTCCCATTGTAGGTACTCCAGTCATTGTAGTCTAGTGGTTATAGACGAAGATTCACAATCCGATGAAAGTTGGGCATTGGATAGGAGCTCGTTATCGCTGTAATTTTTGCCTGAGTCAGCGGCTCTCCAGTCATATCGAAACCACTTGCACTTTTAACAAATTTGATGGTTTACTCTGTCCGCGTATAAACTTAAAATTTAACTTCCATACTGTAACTTCCAGCATTCGCCTCTTTCATAACCTATAAATTGAGGGTAAAACAGTAAACACAGCGAAACAGAATCATATTGGGTAAAAGTGCAAACAAAAAGATTTTTGGAAGATGTAAAAAGATGAGAAAAGAGACACGTCACCTCCAACACCCAACAGCTGGCGTGACTGTGGGGTTAGAAAGCCCCTAAATGTATATATTTTCATATATATAAATAGGGGGAGGGGAGGCAAATTATATGACAGAAGCGGCTAAGCTCCCTCTCTGCTTGAGTAGTTTTCTGAAGAGGATAAAGTTGTGAACTTAATCCGTATTATTCAATATATTAGTTTACGTCTTCAAGTCAGTGGGTTCTCCCATATTCATCTAACATCCTTTTTAGAACTTGTGGGAGGTGGCAAGAGGAATGGGGCTCACTCTAGAAGCACTTGGGCCATCTTCTCGTGCCAAAGGTGGTCAGGCTGCTGGCAGCACATGGTGGAGGGGACAGTTGCCCAGCACACACCAGTGAAGCTCGTTTGCATTGATTGAATTATAAAGAAAGCGGCAATTTTCCCAGGTAGAGCAGAACCAGAAGAGAATGGAGAACTGACATCCAGGGCTAGTATTCCTCAGGGACAGAGACTGAAGACAGAGATTACAGAAAGCTTCTGAGTCTCCCAAACTGGCATATGTATGTTCATGATTCTCGTGAAAATGAAGAAGATTTCCACGAAGGTCGGCCTGATGCAATGTCCAAACAGCTTTAGGTTGGTACCTCAATACTGCCAGAAGCGGACCCTCCATCCTATGTCCCATAAAAAAAAGAACAAATAAAAATCCTTTTCGGAACACAACAAATATTACACAAGCCTGATAACGTTCTTAGCATTATACAGATGTAACAGTGGTATGAAATTGTTGATGTTTAGTTTGACGGAGATCTGGCAGTAGGACCATTCACAAGGTGACCTCCAATTCCTGCTCCTGGGCAGTATTGTGTGGGTTAGGCACTGAAAGCACTCACCATCAGTTCTCTACTCAAGTTGGGCTTGAGCAGTTTGAAATATCATTGAAAGCACAAAGACGCTGAACGATTAAGTGTAGGACAATCAATTAAAACCCAACAATTAACACGACACAATTCCAACGAACTTGATTAGACTAATGATTTCCTTATTCAACGTAAAGAGTGAACAACTAAACAGCCACTTTCATTTGCCACCATCTCTTCCTCTCTCTTTCCAGAAGATTTCAAGGCAAACGTTTAAGCAGATTTCGTAAGTATGACGTTTGCAGGCGCCAGCTTCAAGTCTGTAATCAATTTATTGGGCAAACTGAGGGAACACGAGGGCAGACCAATGACGTAAGCCCCAGCTCCTCGCTCAGACAACAAAGGCCCCTTTGTCAATCAAATTCTGCTTCGGAGTTCCAAATGAGTAAACGCACGAACCATTAGAACCTCAACAAGGACGAGTTTATTATTTTCTTCAGAGCTCTAGGAATACGTTGAGAGAAACTAGCAGAGGAGGGTCTTCAGATCACAGCCGTCAAGCATAAGAAAAGATCAGATAAACGCAAGTGGAAAATTAAACTACCCCTACGCACAAATATCTAATAAATCTTAACACGAATAAACAAAATCCTAAGCCACACGCATCACCAACTAATCTGTTTATATGAATGTGTTAGAACTAAACGTTCAATATGGATGGTGATTCACATTCCGGAATTTACTGGGTTATCCCTATCTTTATTGAGTAACCAACAGACGAGTGTGGATGAGACTGTCAACTAGATTTTTACTTCCCTTAACCCTGTGATGTTGGAAAGGCGTAACCGGCTGAATAAAAAACATTTTAGGCTCCAGATCACCATTGTCTGCTCAAACGATTTTGATTCAATTTGCTGTATGGACAGTTTCAAATAATATAAAGCGGAACAAAAAATCCTCAGTCGAGAGAAAATGACGAGAGTAGTGCGTTTAACTATAAACTACAAAAAGAAATGATTTTTATAGCGATATTTCCCTTATAAATCCTGCCCGTATGATTATAAGAAAAATTAGGGAGGTAGTACAATATACTACTTACACGGTCAGAGTTTGATAATTAGGGGCTACCCCAGAAATTTCGGAATTCAAACCATCGTTGTTTCACTCCTTCATTTCCATTTCTCGCAGTTTTTACTCGATAATACCAAAACGGTTAACACGATCTTTCTAAAAAAAATCATGTTGACAGTCTAATGAATTATCTGTGCACTTATCACTGAATAACAGTCGTGGCTAAGAAGGAGCACCTCAATAAACTTTAATAATTACCATTTTCTACGTAAAAGGTGAACTTTTGTTTTACCAAACGAACTAAAAGAAAAGTAGACTTTAGTAGCTAAAGCCATTTTACCCGAAATCCCACTATTATAACTAGCTGAATAAATACATTTAAAAAACTACAAGGACTATGTGTTTACACGCACATACCATTTTTCCTAAATGGCGTTTATCGGCTATAGAAACGCAATGATCTGAAGCAGACTCAATTTCTTTTTTAGCCAATTTCATAACTTTTGTTCCTACTTCGTCCAGCTAAATAAAGCAAAAACTTCTAAAAAGTCGTCGACTTTTTGTAGTAATTATTGTACCACTTTGCAAATGCCCAGTTAATTGGGATCGTCCTCACTAATGTTTTAACTAAAACTGTTATAGAAAAAAAAAGGTGAAGGAAATTGCGAGATGAGTCTCACCAGATCTGTGCAGTCACTAATTAATCGCAGATGAGTAACGAGTTTTCGAGGGGCATACGATGAACACTATTAACTACTATATATCACCATTCGAAACACTCCGTACTCGAAAGTTACAACCTCGTTTTAGTTAAGTAAAATTCACTCATAATTTGAACTCGTTGGCGATAGTGTTGACAACCCATTAATTAGCTTTTTGCACACACCTAAACGCGACTCGAATTTCAGTGAGTAACGCCGATACGCCATTCGTTCATGCACTAGATCATCGAAATGTACGACTTACTTTAAATAATTCGGCAAAATGCGAAAATACAGACGTATGAAGAGAAATCCCGTCGCTACGGGACTATCGACTTATTAGCCCCCATGAAGTAAGCCAAGGCTGTTTGATAACACCTGTCATCCTTTATGTGAGATTTTCACTCAAAATTTGTATAGTTCGGCGGTATTTCGACATTCGAAGGGTCAACACGACGAAGTCCGCTCGAGAAATCGGGAATTTAAACGCCTTTAAAAGGAAATAACGAGGAGATAAGGATGTTTACACTCACCTTCGAGTTCGGCCATTCTGGTTGCTGCGGGCAACTGACTGCCCACTTTTTTTTGTTTGCACTTCCATATGAGAAGGTTCTTCAGTTTCCTGTACTTGATCATCACCAAGCCGGCGCTTAATTCAAAATGAAGCCGCTTTCGGCCTCAATGAAAATATCTAGTAAGAGGGTAGTTCTTTGAAACTATTATTTCAATTCAATTTATCACCAACTGTGAATAAAACGGCGAGCAAAGCCGGTACGAGGATGTAAATAAACACAAATTGTTTTTGTATTGCGCGGTTAATTCGTTATAAGAGGACCCTCAAGTGTAAACAGTTTAGAGAGGACTGGAGCACGGAAGAGGTCTTTCCTTCCAGTTTAGTTTAGGGATCGTTTATATTTTTAGTTCCGACGGACAAAAAAAGAGGATTTTGTGGGGGGAAACGGAGAGTCGAGAGGTTGTGCAGTTACAATGAAGCCCGGTAGATGGCAGAAGCGTTCATAGTTTTAGCCAACGGCCGGAAATAGACGACGCGCTTCGGCTCTTTCCGCCTCTTTCTTGGCACCACTTTTGAAGAGTTGCCATTAAACTCCACTCATTTCAAACCCCGATATCCTCGAAAAAATCTGGACCTAAGCCTCAAACTCTGGACAACACCTGTAAATTCGATGGTACTGTATTAATTCAGGGGCTGTATCTTCATTCAACGCACTTCTATAGGGCGCTTACCATTTAAAAATATCTGGTACGACGCATCACACAACTTTCCTCAGACCAACGTACGTTCCGCGATTTTCATTGCTCACGTCAATAATCCTGTCTATTTTTCACACAGGTAATACGAACTTCGTAAAACACAACGTGGCGTTCACCGTAGCTTAAAGCAGCACCTGATTTACCACGAGGCCACGGCTGAGCTTAATTGCACTAGTAAATAAAGCTTAGCTTACGAAACGCATCCGTACATACAACAGCTAGTACGTGTTAATTTTAAATGAAGGGTTTCGAACAAAACAAAAATTAGCCAAACATAGTATTGTGTCAATCTATGAATCTCGCGGTATATTTGCATTGAAAGGAAAATAGCCGACCGCGGCATCTCGCGGACGGTGGTCTTGTCTGTTATTTGGACTGGTGTGGACTCTGACTTCCATGTTTGTTTTATGTTTTCATTATGAATAACGCTAGTCAATCGGAAGTAGAAGAGCCAAGGAGAAAAAGTTTCATGAAATGACTTTGAAAACCCGGAAAATAGGAGATTTTTTCGAGTTAAGGTCAGTTTGTGAAACTAACAATGTAAGTCGTGGAATACTTCAGATTCAGGTGGATTGTTATTATCATGTAATGTGACTTAAAAAACCAAAATTTTCGTATGGTAAGTATGAGGTATTTCTGTTAAACTAGACTTTTCACGAATAGGGTCCTACATCGAATTTATAGGTTATAAGGGTATACATTATCAAAGATTAGTAATTAATGTAATTCATTTTTACAGCCGAATGTCGACGGAAATATAAAGAAATTGAATTTATTTATTTTTTCTTTTTTTTGAATTTTTTTTTTGTGGCCCCAGGGGGCCGCATACGTTGGTTACATTGAAGCTGTTCTGTAGGTGTTACTGGGACAGTTAACATCATTTGTGTCCACAATTGTGAAATTATACAGGGAGCACTGTGTTTTCCAACGGACTTCTTGACTATCTAATGACCATTATCCCATCGTATAGGAAGCTTATTGGACTACCATTCTGATTGTATTGCGAACATTAGACTCATATGAGCGAGATTTATACGCAAAAATCGTTTTTCGTCGAAATTTTAGTTAATTGATTGTGCTGTTCGCGACATTTTCCAACGCCACTATTAATCATTTTAGAGTAACGCTATATTATTTGTCAATTAATTAAAATCGTTAGAGCCGTTTTTGAGAAGAAAAAATAGGTGTTTTGGACAGTTGTTTTTGGACCGATTTTTCTGATACCCCTATTTTGTCGTCCCATATTGATCCACAGGCTAAATATGAAACTTGAGCAGGTTCGATACAGATACTTTTGTCTCAATCGCGTTCACAGACACCCACGAAGTTCATTTTCGCAAATCGTGTTTAGTGAACTCACGATCTGAAGAGAACTCAAAATGTTTCAACCTAAACCCTCTCTCTGCCAGACTCAATACACGCACACGGTTACACTATGAGGCACAACAACACTACGCCACCTTCTGTACATGAACGACAACTCCAAACTCTAAAACAGAGTACCCAGGAGACTGTGCAGGTAGACCTAGAATCCACTCGAGGGAGGAGACACCTACAAATATCTGGGCATTCAACAACAAAACCAAATTCTACACAGGCATATCAAGCATACACAGACTCAAAGATACTTTTAAAACACGCTCGGATGGTAACAATCGAATTAAATCCATGTTTAGAGCCAGTCATAATCCCATTAGGTGCCCTCCAAAGAAAAACACGGACAAGACTGGCACCTGATAGGGAATATCACGCCTAATCAAGCATGTATAGGCTTGTCCTGCCACGCTAGGAGAATGGGATAGGACTATCAGACATTAACCTGTTAAATAACAAACAGATTCCAAATCTCAGACAGTATTTCTACTCTAAAACACAAACATCAACTCTTCATAGCACTAAAAGGCAAAAAATATACCCATCTGAACAAGGAAAACATGATTATGAGGGCGTGGATCCAAAGCTGCTTCATAGGAGATACCAACACGTCTTGGGCAAGCTGCACCTCGACAAATTGCTTCGAACGCCTCGCGGACGGGCCTCTTCCCTAAGTTTATGACCACAATCACTGACAAGATCATCAACGCCCACACACTCGACGGAGCTCTACATATAGTAGATGAGGTCAACAAATTGACGTACTTCATTGAGGTAGCAATACCCCAATACCGACAATTTACGCACCACACATATCAAAGTACACCGATCTTTCAATATTCATCATTGCACCAACTATCATATCCTTACTGGTGTCATACCGAAAACACTTCACACGTCACCACTCAAAAACACCTTCGTCAAATTAGAGAAGGCTACAATCATCAGTATATGGCAGATAGTCAGGAAATGCCACAACATGTACAGATCATAACACCACCGAAAGGATGAGGGATCTTGGTCACGGCTCCACGTCCTACACCAGCCCCCTCCCCGTGACGGAAACTAAACTTTGAATAATAATAATAACGCTATCTTGCTCCAAAGTTGAAATTGGAGAAAACGAACGGGACGGAGTCAGTTACGGAAGGAGAACTTTGTGTGAGGGGGAAAAAGGGTAACATAGCGCACTGATATATTTTGATTCCGTAGTTCATAGTTAAACGGTTGACTAACTCTAGCGCTACGCAGTAGCTAACGGCAACAGTAGTATCATTTAACAGTTTTCAATTATTAAAGCCTAATCTACGTGTGACGTCACAACCCGACACTGCATTTCAGCTCAAAAAAGTTTGAAGAAATGAAAAAATTGAATTGGAACTAATTTCCTCAAATGAAGACGATTTCACGTAAACATGGAGTCTGAATGCCTGGAAGGGCCTAAACAGTCCCCTCGTCTGATAATCAAACCATAGTCTCGCCATTCTACATAACTCTTTTGCATATCTAGAACGTAGTTAGTTTGTGACTGTGAGACCTTGACGTTTCTCAGGGAGACACTTGGAGTCCTTCACGTTCCGGAATTTATTGCGCCGCTGCTATTAACGTCGCGACTTTTGTTGAGTAACCACTGCATAAATCCATAATAGGCTGTCTACATCTTCGTTGGCGAAGGCTCGTGTTTACTGTCCAGGAATTATATCTATAAAAAAAAGTTTATCAATGAAACGACAGTATTTAATTTAAGGCATTTATTTTTTTACAGTATATTATGAAGTTTTGCCAGTTGCATCTAACTGCCTTAATCCTTGTAAGTATTATGTTATATTTTCCCTACAGTCGACTGATTTTAATGATAGTTCTTAAGTTCTCTTCAGCTTGCAGTTCAGTCGTATACCAAACCTCGTTTATGCCAAAATGTATGCTTTACTGATGAATACGTTTATAACAATGTCGTATTGCTGCATAAGTTGGAGACGTCCCTCAATTAACTGGAGAACGTCGAGCCCCTGAAAATCGCGTCGGCTCTTGGACACGCGCACCTCAACTCTCTCCAGGCCCTGAACCAGGTGCTCTTACAGGTGATCTCCCTCCACTTCAACCATCCCCCCACCGCTCCTTGCTCCTTCACAATTCCCAGCATCCCCTTTTTACGTATCAGGGGTGGAGGGAGAGAGATTCCCTATTTTTTCCTCTCGTTCGGCTCCCACCCTCGCGACAGGATCATCCTGTTGGCAGTCGACTAGGTGTCTCCGGAGGTTCGAAACGGTTTGAAGCTGCCGGCAAGTTTTTCGTGTCTTCACGTCATCTCAGACGCAACACCGGTCGGAAATTGGAATTTTGAGAATTTATTTTTGGAAATAGCGGGAGCAAAATGCAAGGCGAAGTGCCGAGCCTGTTTCTCGTTGAAGACTGCACTGCACTTGTTGATGACAACGTAAGTTTTTACTAGAGTAAACTGTCAACATATAGCAGTTAAATAGTGTTTAAATACCTGGCGCTGCTCGCCACACTAATTTACTGTAACGTAGTGGTTCCTCGTAATTTTTATTGCAATATCATCTAATAAAATTTGTTTTTTCATGCAGTGTATACGAACTGAGTAGAACTTAACTTGGCTATTTATACTGAAACAGGAGTTTCCGGTACCCGGATTTATGCAGTTCATGTTTACTATCCTGCAATTGTATATAATACAATATTTTAAAAAGTCAAAGAAACCACGTTAGTTAGTATTCCTGAATTTCTGAGCTCCTGGTAATCCAACTTTCATTGCAAAGGACGTTTATTGGACCTCCACATTTATTTCTGTAAGCATACGAGTGATTTGTAAAGAAAAAACGGCATTAAAATTTGTGTCAATACATGTAATAATATATCGTGAGTCTTTATTTTCTGAGGATGAAAATTATAAATGACTGCTACATCATTCTGCAATGCCCCCAACAAATGTTTAATCAAAACCTTTGAAGCCAATTTTGAGGGATTAGTGTTCTGATCAGTTTGATACCTGTAGTTAATTTAGTTACTTATCGTGTCCTCGGGCTTTACAACACAGGCAATTTTCTCAAATGTGCGTCAATATATGAAGAAAACTCGAAATTAATTTGTCAGAAAATTATTCAACTTTCCTACTCGTAAGAGGCTAGGAAAAGTTAACGTACGCGCTTAGATGTGCGCGCGTATTTTAAAACAACCAATTTGGGTCGTTTGTTTCTTCAATGTTATTCATCAACAGAGCTTTTTCTTAGTCCAATGATAAAATAATTTTTTTTTTTTTTTTTTCAATCGTCTAAAGACTTTGCGAAATATATGAGACATAGAAAAAATTATATGTTAGTTGCACTCAACGTTTTGATTGTTGTTACACAACAGCCAATTACAAGATGGAAATTTGTGTATTATTCACGTTAAAAAATCAGGGGACAGGAAGTCGAGAAAACAAAATATAGCAAAAACACGGAAAAGTCACAGAACAAAGAAGAAAAACCAATTTTTTGAAAGAGAGAGAGCGTGAGAGTACCAGACAGAGACAAATATTCAACAGAACGAGAATTTACGAAACCATGGTCACCCACAATATACAAAACCCTGTGGTGTAGGTTGGCGTTACCATCATTTTTTGATAATTAAACAAAATGAAACAAGTTATCAACTCCACTAACAAATAAAATTCACTGTAAAATAACTACGTAAAAAAAAACAGGTTCAATAATTGCTTTTCTAACTTACAATTGCAAATGGAGGACTGAATTTAAATGAAGAATTTCAAAATATCGAAATAGATCTCCAAGTGAATAAATTCAGGGGAACAATTCAAACATAGATACCGCGCAAACAGCTATCATCGTTTTTTATTGTAATCTATAAATCCCTTGGGGAGGATCTTAAAAGCGGAGATAGAAATTTATGGTTTACAAGCAAGGTAAATCGTAATACAGCGAGCCTTTGCTTTAGGCGAAGATCTTGTAGGTAGACCCGAGAAACCACTCAAACGCCAATGTCCTGATTATTTGTTGTTTTAGCAAACTTCCGGTAAATTTACTGAAATAGAAGCTGTTACAATCGTGCCGAGAAGTTGAATAATTGTTGCACCAAAATCCGTTTCGCGTTTCCAAAAGAGTCCTGCGTTTTAAAGTTTTCGAATATATGTGTAAATTTAAACCGTCACTATTATCGATAAGTTTCAAAACGATAAGCCAAGCGCTTAAAAATTGCCACAAAACTATTATTTTACATTTCGATTTGAAGTTTGTTTACCAGCCAAATTGGATAATAGGAAGTACTGCTAATTACATTAGGAAAACTTCAAAAATTCCTAAAAACCTTCGTCACGGCTTAAAACGTTTAGTCTGGTGTTAATTTCGGAGTATTTGCACTTTCCTGACCCTTTCGAAGTTGGAAGGAAAGTTATGCATTTAACTGATATTTTGTTGCTTTTAGCTTTCTTTAGATGTGTATGTTTACAACTCTAAAAAACTGACTCCGAAAAACGCCACTGTGTGAATAAAATTGCACCACGTCAGCTCAAACTTTATGGGTAGCTTAGAGATCAATATGGGGCGCCGAACTACCTCCTGTACATTATGTCAGGCTACATTTGAGGCTCTGGCTTCCTATACCATCACGTCGGGGCTGGTTTGGGAACGCCTGATTGGCCAGAAGACCTTGGCAAAGGAAAACTCATCAACACTGTGTTGGGTGCCAGGCCATATAGGAGTGGTAGGGAACGGGGAGGCCGACAAACTGGCGAGAAAAGGATCTACTCTTCTCCCTTTGTAGGGCCCACCAAGAGCCACTTGATCACGGAGGTTGGTAAGTGAGTGGAGAAGTGCAGGCTGCCTATTGTCGGGAGGTGCCTGGCCAAAGGCAGTCAGGGCTGTTCATCAGACTCTCCAGGGAGCAAACGAGGGGGATCCTCAGTCTGGAGAGAGATAGTATGTGGCCTGTTTACAGGTCACTGTCCACTAATGTTCCACCTGGCCAAGAGTGGTAGGTCAGAGGTACAGAATCTGCAAGGTGGAGCATGTACTGTGTACGTGTGAGGGGCAGCGCGCCTCAGAGTGGGTTCATCAGCTGCAGCTGGATGGGACATCGAGGTTGTCTTGCGTTTTGCGCGAGGATGGTGGAGACTTATTGGGCACGCCGTATCAAAGATTACCTGCTCCACAGGAGGTGGGGGTGAAACTGCGAGGACATGAGGGGCTTCATGATCGCCCGCACAATAGGCCAAGTTATGGCCGCAGTGTGGAGTTTCCCAGTCCCATCAAGGGAAGGGTATGCGCGAAGTCGATCAACAACTAACTATAGTTATAATAGCGAGCAAAACACCAAATACTTTTCTGAAGGAATGTTATATAAAAAGACAAAACGATTCGTTACATACAGGGTTGGAGGACAGTTGAGATTTGGAGACATTGAGGACAACTTGTTGGACATAAACTGTAAGATACGGCACTGCCCTAGCTCGTAGGATAGACGTATTGCAGTCGCCACTCTTTATTTGAAAATAAAATTCTAATCGCAACTTGTTCGATGACAAATGAACAACGCTGTTTCTATTGTTTCAGGCTTCTGTTGTAGAAGAAGACGTGTCCATGTTGACAGACTTTCACGGTAAGCTACTTTCCTTGAACCACTTTTTGCTGTAAACCTTTTTATGGAATGGTGAAACTTTTGAGTAAACTCGTTGTAGTCCCGAGAAGGAAGAAGACAAATGTGTGTATAACTACAGTATAAAAATATGGTGTTAAGTGTGAAATTCTATTTTCATTGGCATTTTGGTTTGGTCGTCTGCTAACTTCCGACAGACTCCACACCCTCTGCTGACTTGTTTTCGGTTCTGAGCTGAATGGCCAATAACGGGCTTTCTGTAAGACTGCTTCAGTTCAAAGAATTCAACCGCCCTCAAACAATTATCTCCAGACAAGCAGTGGTATCTATAACCAAGCTTGTTCATTCAAAGCAGGGAAGCAAACAAAAGACCCCTATTTACGCCATCATAATGTAACACGAACAAAAACTGTCAAGTGTTGAAAAATAGTTAACGTTAATATCGTTTGAAAATGATATCGTGTCTGGACGGATGGTTTATATTTATGCGATGTGCCCTGGATAAAGAAAGGTGTGATATTCGAGTGTTACATAATCGATAAATACGTTGAACACGAGAGATTGACATGACTTTCTGCGTTATTGTTTACGGCGAGAACATGCTTTGTTGCCACATTTATAAAATGCAATACAAAAATACGAACGCGATTATTACGCACACCATCTGAGAAAATGGCGTGTTACGGTCTATTCTCAGGGAGTTTGAAAACGTGAAGACCTGAATAAAACTGTATTTTCGTATGCGGATTACGTTTGTTCTTACTTCGAAGGGCTAAGGGAAGTAAAAATGTTTACCAAATCGATCGACTTGAAAATTGGTAAGGGATGATGGCTCGAATTATTTACCACTGTCTTAATTCACTAGATAGATGACTGACATAAAAGACTGCCCACTGTTGGTCCTGGCTCACTTGCTTAATTGATTGACAGTTACGCCTCACCTGGAAAATTGTAGACACAAAATATAAATAGCTGAAATGTTTAGAGACTACATTGCCCTCACCTATTAAGGAATCGTTCATAAATCGTTAAAACGTGGGATTCGTTGAATCGCAAATTCGAGTTTTAGTCCTCACATTTGAAATAGCATAATTTTCAACAAAAATTCGCTCTAATAGCGAACATTAGGCTGTGAGCCATCTTCGAACGTTTAGAGTGCGATTTTTCGGTTTGTCAGACGTTCCGTGGGATTTCGTTTCGACCGGGATATTGTGCCTTCAGGAGTTGCGTCATAATTGAGCGGAGCGATGTCACGTCTTAATCTCCGTTCAAGTTCCCCATACCGCTGACTCCACGGATTTCTTATAATGTCAGCCAACGTGCTTATCTTCAATTCTGCGGGTTATGAAATGAGAGAATTGACGAGTTGATCGACGAGAACGAGTTTTCTTTTCGTACGTTAAGATGCGGGTCGCGCGAAACTTATCTAATTCTTTAATTCGAGGTGAGTGCCGTTTTCGAATAAACGTTACCACCGGATCTTCAGTTTTGAAAAAGCCGATTACGTTCTGATTTCCGGCACAAACGATGCCATATTAATTTAGGTCTGTTAGATCACCAACAAACTAAATGTAGCGCAGAGAGCAAAAACCTTTATTGAAACATGTGGTGAGATGCATTACACGACTTTCCCCAGCCCTGTGTGTTTTAGTTGTATCTATACCAACCTCAGCTGCTTTTCACACTGACTTCAACCTGATCTCAACGTTCTGTACAGAATCTGGAACTGCTTGAACTCATGGAATTTCTTGTGTTGCACCTACTTAAGTCCCGAGCTTCGTTGGATAACTATTAAATAGTTAATTTACGAGACTGTCGAGACTTTTTTTATGGGAACATTCATGTTTATATTTACTTAAATACTTCTTTAGCATAACTAGTAACCAATACCCTTATTTTGACGTTCCTTGTCGATCTGCGGACGGAATATCGATTGAACCGATTTGCCTCAGCCGATGACTCAAGATCTGAAGAAACATTTTTTTGTCATCCGATCCAGCCTTCGTAGGGCTGTGGAAAAAAAAGTCCGCACCTGTCCCATATTTAATAAAGAGCCTGGCGGAAAAGATGGATAAATTCGAGCGGCCACTAAACCTCGAAGAGCTGTCGACCAAAAATATTCGTCGATGAGGAATGTGCGGAGTCAGTTCGAAAACCAGTTTGAAACAACACAAACAAACGTTATTTTGTTTTTGCGAAGGACGAATTTGGCATTTGACATCCCGAGTGTAGTACGTGGCCGTTTTTGAGAAACGCGTAAACAACTCTTTTACCAAATGGTAACGCTTGTGATTAAATTGTTTACGTGGACAGTTCCGGTCAATTGGACGATAATATAACATTTTCATTCGTTAGAAAATGACGAGCACAATGTTGTCGAACATTACGACAATTGTTTCCTCATTAGACCCTTTCGTATAACTCTAACGTTGGAACGAAATCAGGGCGCTAATCCATTCCGTTACCCGTGCGTTGGAAGTAGAATAGTGAACGTAACGATCAGGAGGAAGCGCGAAAATTCCGGAATTCTAAGACGTTCCCTTGAATTACCCGTGGTATTATATGTCGATCGCTCAAGAAGGTAGAAGGCAGGGGATGCACGGTATTCGTGAGATTCCCTATATACCCTGAGGAAATACCGTATGTTGGGTGCAAGGTAAAGAGAGAGCAATAAAGACTTGAATTGGTTGACGAATGACACGAACGACACATAGGATTGTATTGGCACACGAGGTTTGTACTCGGTCACTTGATTACCACGATATAGTTCCAATGTAAACGTTACTTGATTAGCACGATAGAGTTCTGATGAGAAGGTCACTGAGTTCTGATTGAGCAGCCAGTAGAACTTGTTGTATGTGAGCTACTGACCACGACGGGCACTGATTTTGGACTGACTTGGTTTTTTTAGTCGGGTCTGCAGGGAAGCGAGTACGAATGCACATTTCGGAAATCCCCGAAAGTAAAACCCCAGAACTAATCCGTAAAGCCTTTTGTTAGCAGGAGAGGCTAATTGATCTGGGGGCTTTCCCATTAGAGCTGCCAGCCATGACGTTCGACCAGATGTGTGCCAAACACTCTTCCTCGCGCTGTGGTAGCATAATAAACCTGAATGTTTGACCGTTCTATCTAGGTCAGCTAATCAGAGGGGCTAGCACACACACAAGGGATGAGCATGAAGGTGGAGCGTACCAGGGCTGAGCCAGGTTGCTAGTGTGTGCAAGGGCTGAGTACAAGGACTGGAGAACTGAGGAACAACACTAGTGCAGGTTATTAGTGGGCCTGGGGGGGGGGGGGGTAGGGATGGGGACAAAGGTGAAGGTGAATAAATTAGTACAAGATTTAATTGATATGGGCTAGGGTATTGGACAAAATGCCCAATTGGAAGGTTAAGTTCAACGAGTGTTGCAGTAAGGGAAGCACAGAAAGATACTGTGACATAGCGCAAGGATTAAGTGAGAAAGATCAAAGTAGGTTCGAGTAGGAGTTGGGGCAAAAAGGTAAGCACACTGGTTTGTGCGATAAGGCCAGTATACTGGCTGGAGCATAAGGGAAAGCACAGGGTCAGTGCAACGTGGCAAGCACACAGGGAGGTACAATAGTCGAAGGATAGAAGATAAGGGGACGAGTCCTAGTACTAGTTTGGTTACAAAGAAACATAGTAAGTATGTTTTGCTGTGGGGTGATCATGATAGGGAAGCCAGGGGATGAGGGGGGTGGAGTGATCAGAGTATATGGGTGCAAGGGAGGTTATTATGGCTATTAGATGAGGTCTAAGATAAAGATGTAGGAGCAGAGATGGGAGGATGACAGGTAGAAAAAAGCGGCAAATTGAGACGATAAGCCATGGGTCCTTGGTTAGACTCTTAAATTTGGGTTTATGGGCACGTGGGTCTGAGATTGAGGGTCTGTGCTGATGGCATTGTAGCGAGGTTTTGACTTTGGCCTTCGTGGGGCATGACTTACCTGGGGATCTAAGAAAAGCTGAGAGTTGCCTCTGAAGCGGAAGAGCTGAAATCTCCAACCGGTGTGAGCTTGGCGCTTTCTTCGAGCTTCTGCCCAATCTAGTCTTTCCACTCGCTGTGGACTACGGGTGTTGCCTCTGTTTGCTACGATGTAGGTGGGGGCATCGTCGCTTCGTTCCGAGTTGCACAATTGAGTTCGGATAGGAAAGTCATTTTAATAGTACGATAGGGTTCTGATTAAACAGTCACTTGATTGAGCAGACAATAGAACTGGTCCATGCGACACAGTCTGCCCCTAGATATATGAACTGGTTTTAAGACGAGAGCAGTGAGCTACTGAACACTTCACATAGTGGACTGACTTGCTCTTTTTAGTCGCATCTAGAGAGCGGCGAGTACGAATGCTCATTTGAGACCCCCAAGGGTCGACCAGTTGTCGATCCCAAAAATAATCCCTTTAACTCCCTTGAGGTAAGGAAACCCAATGCGTGCCCGGGGGCTTTCCAGTCAGGGCTGAGAGCCACGACCTTGTTCAGCCAGATCTATGCCGAACACGTTGCTTATAAGTTTGTTATCTGTGGACAGACATTATGTGCATTACAAAGGGAAGGATTTACAACGTGTCTGGCAGCATTGTTGAGGTGTTTATTAGCTGTAGCGACAGAAGAAAATTAGGAATGAGAAACTGTAGTTTAAAGCATGAAATATTTTATGGCCTTGAGACTCTTTTTTATATGCTCCTATCTGACTCTGCCAATCAAACACTGACCATTTTCTCCGCGAGGGGCGTGCTCTGCATTTTCCCTTAAAACAGTTCACTCCATCCGTCACTAAATTTGCATTTAAAGAAAAAAAAAGAAAATACACGCACGATATTTCCACTGCCAGGAGCATCTGCGCCCGTTAAATTGAGGAAATAGGGTAAACACATTTTAGAACAAGAACTGCAGAACAATGTACAAACAAGAGAGTATCATTTGCACAATTTAAGCTTTTTCGCTAGTGGTGGGCGTTGTGTACATGTTTAATGCACCAACAGCTCCCGTGTCAGTGCTCGCCATTAAATGAGTTTTGTGTGACTGTTGAATCATGGCCGTACACCTCACATAACCGGGCTCTTTCCTTTCGGAGAGATGAGCCCGCGGATTTGCCGAATTTTATAGTTTGCTATGAACCGCTCACATATCATCTTCCCAAAAATTGTTTCTAAGCTAATCGTACGAACAGCCTGTCGATTCTGCATCTCCCAACGTTTTGATTTGCAGATGTCGCGGATCTGGCGAGCGGCTACGCTGAATGTATGGAAGAAGCTATGCGTTATCTGACGGAGGTCGAAAAATATCCCGAGCATCACCCGGCGGTTGAGGCCCTCAAACGTCATTTGGATCAATACAGAAAACAGCTTTTACAACTGGCGCTCTACAGGACGTCGGGCATCAATCGACAAATATTATGAAGGCGGAGCCGAGCGAAACGTGACGAAACTCTCGAAATTGTGATATTTTGTAAATAAGTTTTTTTTGTACAAACAATATTTTTTAGCAACACTGCGCGACGTTTTGAAAATAAATTCGAGTTTTCAATTTCAGACTCCTCGATCGCCCTGTAAATGACTGAACTGGGCTGAAATTACCCACTGCTGTGATAACGAATGTGTTCTGCGTGTTAAAAACGCACAAAAACTTTGTTTCCCATTGTACATATCAGTTCTCACAGAGTAGGTGACAGTTCTGGGGCCTCGAAGAACTGCAAAACAGTATTTTGTGAGGAATATTCAGAGGAAACGTTGATTTTGACTGATACATATTAGTTTTATTATTTGCTAACAGAATAATCGTTGTGCAACACACTATTACTATATATTACCAGCTATATTGCTAAAACTAGCAGTGGTAGATTGGCGGCGCTTTTCTTAGCTCTACGGTGGGGAGAGGAAAGTTATGTAACGAGCAGATCAAAGAATGTTGAGTTCGGATCATATTTGATATGTAATCTGAAGGTCGCCGTGCGATGCCAAAATAAGCGTACAAGTAAAAGCAGTTCTGAACTAATTATAGTTATCATAGCGATCAAAATGTCCACTTTTTTCTCAAAAACGACTCTAACGATCTCAATTAAATTTTTGTACGAATAGTTCCGACTAATACGACAGTACCATAAAATCAGCTCATATGATACGAGCGTTTATCAAAAAATCTAAGTAGGCCAATAAGGTACGTATAACGTACGATTAAAGTAATCATGGTCATTGTATAATCAACCCCACGGAAATTATGGAGTTCAAACGTCGTTTTATTGACTAACTCTTAGCGCAATTTCCTCTCAATAACACCAGACGACAGTTCCCTCAATTACCTACGCGTTGATCTGTCAATAAAGGTCGTGGCATAAGTAGCGACAGCTCAATAAATTCTAGAATGTAGAATCCACCAGTTTCCACGAAGAACGTTATGTTTGACCAATTTCTACGAACTGATAGATCGAATTGGTGGCTACGCGAGGCTGAGGAAAGTTGCGTGATGCGTTTTTTAATAACTCCGCTCAAATCAACGATGGCGGTGGTCCAATAAGCTTCCAATGCAATGTCCATTACATAATCAGAAGCAATTTATACTAGCAGAGTTCAGAACTACTGAAAAAGTCGACGGCGGAACAGTAAAATGGCAATAATTAATCTTGCAAGTCTCGTAAATTATTATTAAGTCTATTGATTATTCAACGTAGGAGCTACCCGATAAATTCCATAAAGTTGAGCACTACCAGTTTTTATACGGAAAACTACGGGCTTTTTAAACGTGCTCTGCCAAGTTTTTATAAAATGAGCGATACACAGAGGGCCGAGCAAAGTTGTGTGATGCCTCACGCCAGATGTTTTCACGGCAAATTTTCTAAAAAAAAAAGAAAAAAGTTATACCGTTCGTGGAGTTCGTTTCACGGCCGTCGGTTTTTCAGTTTGAGGGCGTCAGACCTGTGAAACAACCTACCTTCGCTATTTTAGTACACACCGCTTCTATTCCAGTACAATACGAACTTCAAAGGGCAGCTCATTTAATGTCTGGGAACTATAAATGACCTCAGACGGTTACGAGATGCAGCTGGGCGCCGCGACACACAGACAACTGGCTCCGTGACAAAAACAAACGGAAATTTCAAAACCTCTCGCTCGTATTTTTCTTTACGAGCCGACAAATATAAATGGAAAGGGAATGTTGTCTGTTGGAGAGCACCCGATGAGTTCCTGTCACCTTAGCGAGAAACACCGAACTTTTCAAATTAACGTTTCATTATTAGACGGGGGGCAAAAAAAAGCGACGTCTTCAAAATTGACGATCAAAACGTAACAAAACGACATTACACAGCGGATTGTGACTATTTCAACTATTTATCTGCCCTGTATTGCCATTTTCAGTTGTTTATTTACATTCGTGACGGTTCTCATTCACGGGCCAATAAATTTTACCTGATTATTCAAGTGCCGAGTATTCATTTTCATTCCTTCATCCTCAAAAAGGAGCATTTAGGTAGGGGTTAGAACACGAATCAGGGAAACAGCATTTTGCCATTTGATGGAGCTCCTCACGAATATCTTGTGTGAAGCATCAGCACAACTTTTTCTTATAAATTGGGTAGCACGAGTTTATTGTTTTGCTCCTACTTATTTCGTGGCCTGTACTGACTGACCAACGTTCAGGTAATTCATTGAACTATCGACCTATTTCCTTAGCCCTTCGAAATAGGGAGGAAAGTTATGTAAACGAATGTTACGTTTCGAGGGCTCCTGAGCCCGTAACATTCGGCTCTGTAAATGCGTAAATGCGATTGAGAGAAGGTGAAAGAACCAAATAGCTTTGGCATGCAAAAAATAGGCCCGAAATTAACCATAGTTATCATAATGATCAACCACCAAATTTCTTTTCTCTTCTATTTTTTGTATGGGCAGCTCCGACTGAAATGATAATAAAATTAAACTCAATAAATTATGAAACTTTTCGGGAAAATTCACTGCAGTTTTTTCATAATAAATCTGATCAGAGTGGTAATCCAATAAGCTGTGTACAATGAGATTTAATAACTAATCAGCAACCTAAGAAATTCTGGAATTCCACCTTTTGACTTAATGGCGTTTCAAAATCATTAACACGTACCTACGTAACCTTTGTACTTCGTAGAGCCAAAGAAAGTGAAAAGTTTGTTGAATCCCCAAGGGTTAAACTGCTGATATCCTCATTACGAACCCCGTACAACAATCTGTGGTCTTTCATATGAGCGTGATTTATTAAGAATAAATTACTAATATCAACTTTTTGCGGCAAGTTTGATCAATTACGGTGCCATAAGTAGGGGCAACGCAATAATTTCCGGAACAGCTAATGTTTTGCTGTACTTCCTGGAAAATTGTTGCTGACGTTCAATAACCTACCACGTAGTATTACATATTGGACTCGGTTCACATGAGCGGTCTCGTACGTGCGCTCTAGCTCAAGTGTTAACGGAGGGCGAACGTGAGTTGGGCGGCGGTCGTCGGCTTTCGGCTGTAGAATTCCGAGTAACGCCATTAACAACAGAAGCAACAACAACAACAGACAGAATCGGGTGCGGTGCGGGGGTCGTTGTAGGCGGGCGAGATGCCGGATCGAGGCGAGTTGCTCGAGTTGAAGGCGGATTAGAGTAAAGACGGAACGCCCCCCTCCAACCCGCAGCCCTTTGCACTCGTCTCGATGTCAACGCAGGGGCTCGAAAGGGCCGAAACAAACAGATGCCCCCGGAATTCCCCCCTCGCGCGCGTTTTTCCGAACAGCTGTCTCGACTTCCCCCATCCGCCGCCGACGCTCCGGTGCAGTACTCGCTCGGCTCGTCGTCGTCGACGCATCTCTTCAATACTCTCGGTAAGTTCTTCTCAAATTAGCGCAGTATTGGGGAGTCTCGACGATTCGATTTCGTTGGGCGGTGAGGTTATCGATATCGGAGTAATCGATTCTAGTCTACTCCCTAACAACCAAATGATTCTGTCAACACTACACGACTCTCGGTCACTCCATTAGTTTTCACACCGCAAATTTGCCGCTTGTTGGTCGATTACTGCATTATAACCTCCCCACTTGCTACAACTACTATGAACCACAACATGCCCCTGTCAGTCTCTAACCAACACAATTTAATAGTGTTAACCTTCGCTTTTAAATCAAAAGCAAACTTGATCAACAAATCGCATAACTGTGAGTGTACACTGTAGCAGTGAGACTGATTATCGATCATCAATGTGTGATTTATTCACGCCCCTGCAAGTAATCGGTTTAAGCCCGCCAGTAGATCCTGTACTAAGCGTCGAATGGTACACTGACAGCGAACGCTTTCAGTGTAAATACGCTTAATGGTTGGAAGGAGGGGGCATTTGTTGAGCATGAGGCAGTCAGCACAAAGCAGGGATCGGGTTACAGGACTTTGTTTCAATTCCTCCTTCTCAAAACCCATGGGGGTATTATCAGCGATTCTGTCCTGAACAGGAGGGATGGAGGAAGCAGAGGTGGACCGATAGACTTGCTAGATACATCTACTGACTTGATGATCGTTGTGATGAGCTGGCAGGATCTTAGACCTGTACCAAACCCCCTCCATTATTTGTTGAAGCAATTGACGAGTGGGAGTTGTATAAACGGCTAGAGAGATGGTAATGAGACGTCCAACGTAAGAACTGTGCTTTTTCAAAATCTGAGATATTCTTAGGAAAAAATAGGTTTAGCCGTGGGTGGCGAACCTGCCTTCAGAAAACAGCAATTACCAATTTTACTTAATCTTTTGGCCGCGGAAAGTATATATCCGATCCGACGCATCACAAAACATCAGCCCGTAATCCGTTTTTCACTCGCCTTCACTTCACGTTCTACGTAGAAACTGTTAGCGCTTGAAGTGCAAGAATTATTGGGCTCCTCCTACTTGTACCATTGAAGAACCAACGTATAGGTTATTGATGGGACTGGCAACATGACTTTTTTAGGGAGGTTCGCGTTCATCGTTCTGGAATTGTAAGGCACGCACTGCGAAAATATTTAGTTAACGAAACATCAGTTTAAATTCCTGAATTCATCCGTCGTCTCGCTATAACAGCAAAACTACTCCAACGTATTAGTCGATACAATCGCCAATTTATTGCGCTGCCGTAGGATAACATATTTTAGCTAATTTGGTTCTCCGAAGATTTTGAAACGTACGTAGATCTGACGAATGCTCGAAAAAACGACAATCTCTTTTGTGCGAGCTAACTGATTTGTCCGATGGTCTAGCTCAACTCATTTTCTCCAAGATGGACTCAGATGTTGAGAAGAAACTCGTACGTGCGTTAATAAGGGCTCTCTTGCCATTTATCTAGCGATTTGCCAGACTTGGCTCATCGGAATGGCTTGGAACAGTCCTATACCTAATGTTCACCGATATCGTAAGGCTTCAATAACTTTCAACATGTCTTTCACGAAGAAAGACAAAGAAAATATGGAGCCTGTGTTGGGTTTTGGTGGTTGCGGTCCGTTTTTTGGACTTTTTGGGAAAACAGCACTAAGGACATACATTAAACACACACAAAAAAACAGTTGTTCTTCATGACTGCTTCCTTTTTTTAAATATGAAAGCTTTATTGTCAATATTGACATTACAGTTGAGCTAGAATTTGTCATAATAATTTATAATTAATTTACGTGACACCTTCTCTAGGTGCAGCCCATTGACTGTCCTACATCAGTACTATTTATGTTGGTTTTAGGTAGATAAGTACGTTAGGTTAACTTAAATAAGTTATGATAACAAAAATAAATATGAGTAACAACAGACAATTCTAAAACTAGACAACAATCGATGTAGGCAGATGGATTAGTTGATCAAATAGTCCTACGGCTTTTTCCTCTTGAGTCGCCTTCTTTCTGGCGGTGGAGGTGGGTTCTGCGGGATGCTCGCAAGGCTTTTCATGTTCTGCCATGTTAACCTCTCCTGTAGTCTCCTGTATTGGTTTTGTATCACTTCCAGTATGGTAGGGATATCCAGTTCATTATGCAGAGTTGTATTGCGAACGTCGCCAGATATGATACGTAGGCCTCGATTTTGGTCACCTGTATTTTTTTGACATGGTTTGCAAAAGCGGATCCCCAAAGTCCTCAGGAGTATTCCCAGATATGCCGGATTAGGAAAAGGTAGAGAAGCCGCTTTGTTACCAGACTCAGTGGGAAGCAATCAAGTAGAAGGGGCTTCATTTGGTGAATTCTCTGTCTTATTTTGTTGACTAGGTACTTTATGTGGGTTTCCCAGGTCAGCGTCCTGTCCAAGAAGACACACAGGTATCGAACTTTCGTGTCCTGCGGTATTGGGTTGTTGTTGATGAGGAGGGTATCCTGAGAGGGTTCTTCGCTTAGTTCATCCTAACTCTCCACTTAGAGCACCAATCGCTGGTTGTATCAAGTGTGGATTGGTTTTTGGTGGTTGCTTCCTCAAACGAGTCGTCCACCTGAAGGAAAGCCACATCGTCTGCGAACTGTGCTAGCGTTGCACTCTCCGGTTGAGGCATGTCATGTGTATATATGAGATAAATGAATGGCGCAAGGTTTCCTGTTGATAACAACCAAAATGTGACAAAATACGTGTTTCATAACGTTTCTTCACAATTAATACCTATGTGAATTAGACCTGACGGAGAGTCTTCTAGCAACCTATATCCACGGTTTGTTTTTCGTTACTATTTCTGTAACCACACATCGAACACAGAAATAAGCCAAAATAGACCAAAATAATAAGATTTCTTGAACATAAAATGATCGTTTTTCTAATTTAGTCGAGAACGGTTAGTGTCCGTTGAAACGAGTTAAACCAAAATACTGCGCCGTCGAGGAATTTAGAAACGACCGATGTGGTTTTGTGGAGGGCTCTCGTGTCAAGTAGTTGTGATCATTTTCGTTGTCAGACGCTTCAAAACACTTGGAACTTCGTTGGGTCGCAGCTCCAGGGAGCTTTGGAGATAATGCAGCCTTCCTCTTCTCTTGACGCGTCCAGCCTTCTCTGGTTTTCTTTATCGCTGTCTCTGGCCAATCAGAACTCCTTTGGCTGATGGACAGCTCCGGTCGACAAAAATAATCTCCATCCCGTCCAACGGCGAAATCGTCCGTTGTCGAGCTCGTCAACTGGGTTTCGTTCCGGCGCAACCTTGGTGCCTCATCAAAATGGGGAATTAAATGAAAATGATTACGAAATGGGCGTGAACCTAACAAAAAAGCTGTAATAGAGTAAGCCCTCCGGGGAAATCTAAAGGCAGTCGTCAAAAAGTGCGTAGAAATTTGTTACAGTCTTGACAAAAAAGTTTGCAAAAACGTTTAGGCGGGAAGCTATTACTTCAATCCCCCCCCCTCCACCATGTACAACGAATTATCAAGTACTCGAGGAGCAGCATCAGCTTCACCCCACTCTCATTGCAGCATTCCGGTGCGATGCATCGCACAACTATCCGCATCCAGTGTAAATTCAATGGGCGATGTGACATCGTTCTATGCATTTCTACGTAAACGTTCAAGAAAAGTGAAGGGACTCCGTGAATTTTATCAGAACCTTTCAAGCAGTTTTCGAAGTGCATTTTCTGGTCTACCCTCGTTCACGTATCCGCTCAACGGACTGTCCAGAGGGGCATTTATGGAGAACAATATATAGGTGCTGACTATCTGACATCCTACGGGTTTTCATCTTAGGCGTGCATTTAGGCCACCCCCCGGAGATGTTACGTAGGACTAACGTTGAGCATTGATGAGCGGAATATACTTTGAAAGTTTAGTAAACGTCGTGAAACAAAAGCTAAAGCCCACATTTTCTGTACGACTCGTACATTATGGTCTCCTCCTCCAAGAACCTTCAAGACGGAAACTGCTGATTTTCGCGTCTACACTAAGTAATAAACAACTTAAGTCAGAAGAACGAGATTCGTCTCTCGCAAATCTAGCTACAGACTCTAACACAACGAAGCCGTTTGGTAAAATGGTGCTTTTCGGGCTCAGTAACTGTGGAAACTTATTTGAAGAAAACTCAGAATAAAATTTCATTTTCAGTCGATTACGCAACATTTCTCCCTACTTCGTTGAGCTAAGGACACTAAAAGCCGTCAAGTCGAACTGATAAATTGCCTATATGCTAATTACTCGATAATAGTAGCATGAGTTGGAACAACTCAACGAATTGTATGAATGAATAGTACGTTAATTCAATTTCCGCCAGGTTCATATTAACTGAATAAAAAAGAGTTGACTGGTGATAAATATCTCTGAACGTTCTTGTGTTCGCCGACAGTTGTACGATAGTTTGGATCACGTCCAGACAGGGAGTCTGGGCATAATCGAACCCCCTCTTCCTCGTCAACTCGGCAAATTGTTTCCAATTTGCTGTCGAGCGGATGAAAGCGAGGGTTTGTTAACGAGGCTCAAACCGACGGAAGTTGTACGAGAGACAAGCTCCAGAGAAGCTTTTTCTTCTGTCACCAGGCAACCGGCCTCAATCATCTTATCTGCCTGTTGCCTTCGATTATGGAATTCGCCGTCATAATTCGAAGTTATGCCGTCAGCTCGGGGTATCGCGCTGGAAGAACTCGAGCGGCAAACTGCGCAAGACTTTGAAGTCTCCGCTCTTTTTTTCAATAACTAAATAAATTTAATTTGTAATAATTGTTGGAGGGATGAAATGCAACTTGTGGATTGTCGTATACGCAATCAACCGCCTGCCGTACGTCGTCAGTAATTCGTTCTCCCCCTTTTCTCTTGAATTGTGCACTGAGGTTTCGACCGATTGGGTACAATTCGTTTTCACTTTTTGGCGAGATGTGTGTTAAAAACGGTATTCGTTATGGTAACATTGGCTACACATTGCGGTTGAACCAAAAAACTAAACGCACATTTCATAGAAGTTTAATTTTCAATATTCGTGGGCGCACAATATTTTTACTTTCCCTGTACCTCCGGAAAAAATAAAAAATAAAAATTCAAAAAAGTCATTTAAGCAAACCGTATTTTTACTTTCCTTAGCTCTACGAAGTAGATACGAAAGTTACATAATTTTCTGAAAAATGTAATAATACCCCCGTTTCACTTACTTCAGTTTAATTCAGAACGATTATCACAATTCTTCCCAGAAAAATATATGCACTGGTTAATCAATAATGGTCGTGGTATAAGCAGCAGCAACTCAATAAATACCGAACATTTTAGAGTACCAGTTTCTATGTAGAACGTTCAGCTACCAGGTTTATGTACGTTGAATGAATCAGTAGCTACATTGATTGAAATCGCTCAACGCACGTGAAGCTGAGGGAAGTCATGTGATGCGTCGCACTAGATATATTTTTTTATGAAGGCACAGCTCGACACACACTGCAGAAAGTGGTATATGTGACGCCGCGAGCTATTTTCGATCAATGGAAATATCTTGGACGAGACACATTCATCAACTGTGCGCGAAAGACAAAACATTAATCTTGATTAGGATGCGAAAAGTCCACCAATTTTATTTTCTATGTTAATGACATGTTGGTCGTCAATTTTTCATTTTAGCCCTTTTACCAAACTTCTTCATCCGTGGAGCGGCACAATAAATTACCCGCAAATCGAACTACAGGTGAAACGGCTGGACCGTTTGAGTTCTTTTTTTGTTTTGTTTGCGATTTTTTGAGAAGCGCGAAAATATGGTTGTGAGCGATTTCCATCGATGGGCGTGTGAGAATCTGTCCAAAAAGAGGGCGTCTCGCATTTTTCGTGAAGATTAAACTTTCAAATGGCCTTATACTATTTTCTTCTTTATAAATATCTCGATGAAAATACGATGGACGGAGATATAGGCCTAATAAGGAAAAATAGGTTTTTTACGCTTTTTGGCAAAACGGCTTCATCAAAGTTCTCATAACTCACAGAATGCTTCTAAATAGTTAGTACCTATATATTGTTCTCAATAAATGTTCCTCTGACAGTCCATTGAACAGAGATAAAAATCAAAATGTGTCGAAAATAAAATAAGTCCGTCTCCTCTGGCTGGTGAGATACTGTGGGTGAGCGCTGTCGCTGAGTACTGACTTAACGGCCAGACGATGATGTCTTAATATGGAACGCGCTCGCCCACAGTATCTCACCAGCCAGAGGAGACGGACTCACCTAACAGGTACGTTAACTTAAGATTTGCCTACTGGCGGATCTAACCCCATTGTTTTAAAACTCATACCCACACTATGTTCGTAATTATTTCGGTATTTATCTGTTGAACGTAGATATAAGCCATGATAGCTATGATTAACGAGATTTGTATAATATTAATTAATCGGTTTTCCAATTTTCTCAAAAGCAACTCTAACCATTTCGATCAAACTCTCGGAGTAGTCTCAACTAACTAGTGCCTACATTTTGTTCTACGTAAATGTTCCTGTAGATATGCGTAGATGAAGCAGCTGTTGCGGAATGTTTTTTGTTTTATTTTTTATTTTTTGAAAGCGCGAAAATATGGTTGCGAGTGATTTCCATCGATGCCCGCGTGGAAGACCACAATTTACCAAAAATGAGGTCTCACGATTTTATCATACGTTGAAATTGTCATTCATTTATCAGTACCTAACTTAGGTTCCATACGAATATCTCTGGTGGACGACGATATACGCTGATGAATCAGAAAGAGCCTTTTTTTCTTTTTTGGGAAAATGTCTTCAACGATTTACATTAAATTCATGGAGTGCCTGCAACTAGTCCATAAACGCTCCTATGACAGCCTGTTGAGCTGAGACCACAACCAAAAATCTTCTTTTTTTAAAGTTTTCGAAATTTCAACGAAGGACTCATAATTGACTTTGTTCAAATTGATGGGGTGTCTCCTGATAAACTATTTCTGCGATGAATCTTTGAACCAAGAGCCAACTCAAGCCAAAAAAAAAAAATTAGACGCATCAAATATCTATTTTTCTACTTTTCATTTCACCTCTGAATGTTATCCTTCTTTTTTATCCATAATTCTATCTCCCACTCACTCTTGTCCCGAGCAGGCCCTAAATCTCCGGCGTCGGGAGATTATCGCATTCACCTGTGAACTCCGACGACTTCTGGCTCCAGGCGTCTCCAGCCCTCGGGAAAGCGAGCTGTACCAACCCCAGATCTCTCCAGGCTTCACGACTCAAAAAACGCTTGAGTTCCATCCCGCGATAAATCAACGCCGTTTTCGAAAGGTGAGCAATTAATACCAGTCTGATTGCAGCGGGAGTCCGAACGGACCCGTTTCGATACCTGACTCGGTAAACAAACACGTTGGGGGAGTTGAGCGTGTCAATGCGCTCAGAGCAACGTGTTCATTAATCTAGTCGGCCCCTGGGCAAACAAACCCCTTCTCACGAAGGGGGAAAAAACCGTGTTCCCTCGAAGTTGACTGTTTGTTCAGCCCTTTTATCGCGTTTAATTTATTAATTTTTTCCCCGAATTTCTAGGACGCTAATTGGAAGTCGCATGTGTATCTTAATACAAGATGACGGGATGGAATGATTTATGGGAATCTGAGGATCTCTTGTTTCTTCTGGGGGTTGAGAGAAAGAGTAATTAATTTTTGAGAGAGTGACGCGTTGAAACACGTCACTGCTCCCGGCTTTGATTGTCGTCTTGTTTCAACACATGTTCGGAAACGCATTGACAAAAATTACGTCGTTCAGAACTCCCCTAGTTTCATATAGTTGCATGTTGGTCACAGTCAGGTGCTGGTGCATGCTGCAACTACAAAATGATAACTTTTCAAACAAACATCGACCAACTAGGAGCGAATATCGTTGAATCAACTCTGGAGTTAGCTCTTCCTCTTTATCGTCCACATCTACTGTAACTTTCCCAGTTAAATCGTCAGGCTCCTCTTCATTGTAACGACAACTAATGTAATTTACACTTGCTAACGCTAACGTGAGTTTATCGATGTTTGCAGCTACTTCGTCGAAATCCCATTTTTCCCTCCGCCTTTTGGCGACTTTTTGTCTTCTCATCCACATTGCGCTACTGAATGAACACTATCTCAAATCGTACTTACTTACAGTTTTCGGGGTCTCGTGAAAAAATCTTCGTTAAATTACAGTCCAAATCTATGAGAAGTTGAACGCAAATTTTCAGGAATTCGCAGCTTGCGAATGAAACGGAAATTCACGTTTCATAGGGAGTTTTTCAAAATATTCTGAGCGAGGGCTCTCAAACCCGCCTGTTAGGTACTTTCCTTATTAAGAAGAAGGAATGTTAGGTAATCGACTCAAGAAAAATATCTGACCAGTAGCAATATGCAACTTTTGCATATTTTGCGTTTTGTCTTAGCACTGTACCTTCGTTCAACGCATTTCTACCGCAATGCTTATAGACAGCAAAATTTAGGCACTAGTTTCCTTAAAGAACTTCGTCATTTGAATCTAAATCGTTTCAGCCGTTTTTGAGAAAAGGAAAAATTCAATTTTAATGTTCAGCAAATCTTATTTTCCGAGCTTTCACGGCTTATATTTCCGTTCAACAGACAGAAACAGAAATAGTTGTGGGGAACAAAATGTGGGTATAAGTTGCTAGAAGAGGTTCTGCCAGGTTGATAAACTTAGTGGCGTTGTCTCCAGATAGGGTAAACTGCTCTGGACGAAAGAATTGAGATATATGAGAGTTGCACACGAGCGATCCGCCGGCAATCAGTTCTCGCCTGCTTTCTGCCCAGTTTACGTGCTACACCTCAGTTATGAATTGGATCGAATTGGCAGTTATATAAGGTCGAGCACTAAGATCATGACTCAGTTTTTTCTTTGTCTTCTTTTTCTGAGAAGCCTTCACACGTTAGAACAGACTCCAATCCACGATTTTATCCCTCTGACCTTATTCCTTGAAGAGGTGGCCCAGATGGGCTGTCTCGTTTCTAAAAATCTATTGTCCGTTCGTACGCTACCACCTCGAACCGATAGAAAAGTGAACGCAGCCATGGGTTGCGATCTACCAGTGGTGGCCAGTGTTAGCGATCTCTCGCTTGTGGGTACGGGACCTTACAACACACCCTAGAACTGACTACTTGAAAAAGAAGCTGGGCTTCTGATCCACACGAGGAAAGGAGTAGCTTCCGACGACGATGTAAAGGAATCGTGACATAAATAGAGCAACCCGATACAGTTTAGAATATCAGCGGCGAAATATTGAAAATCCATTTTATTGAGAATTAGAAGTTGGAAAAGAAGTGGTTTATTTCCTCAGAAATTTGATATTTGCAACCTGGTTTTTGTTTTCACATCATGTTAGGTACAATAATGATCATTAAGTGTCGTTATTAAGTAAGTAGCTGCGTCAACGAATCATTCATTACTTGACCTTACTGCACCTCTAAACACTTATTCATTCGTAATTTGTTATCAATTACCGGGTTTCGTTTTATTTCAGAGCGCTAGAAGTCTCTAAATATCATGAGAGCAGGAGACGAGCTGCTGTGGGGCCACAAAGAGCGGGTTCGGGCTCGTCTTCGAGAATTGATGATCCACGAGGGTTATGCTCCGACGCATCCCCTCGTCAATGCCACGAGTCTCTACCTCAACCTGACGACAGCTGCCGAAGTAGCGGCAAATTACGGAGCTCCCCAGAACGCCACTTCGTATTACCAGGTGATTTTTCGTAGTCTCGTTGATTGAAATATATGATCCAACGCAGCGAAAAAGTTTCCTCAGATTCTCGTACATTCAGTGATTTGTAACGATCTACAGATTAAACCAATGAGTGAAACTTGGCAGGACTTGTATACAGAAACTGGATGCTTGGCATTTAAGAATTTATTGAGTTATCCCCCACTCATTCTACGACCTTTACTGAATTAGTGTATGCGTAATAATTGCGGGACTGTCAACACGATTTTTACTTTCTATAGCCCTACCAAGTACCAAGTAAAGGTACATAATCGGCTGCCGTGTCTTTTGTTCAGATATATTGAGCGCAAGAGAAAGAGAAAGCAAAAGAGACTTGAATTGAATGTCGAATGAGACGAATGGGATAGAGGGCTGTATGATTACATGGGTTTCAAAAGGTTAATTTATCATCACGGTAGAGTTCTGGTGGAAAGGTCACTTGAATAGCCACAATAGGGTTCTGATTGAATGGTCGCAGCCAGTAGAACTCGTTAATGCGACACGGTGGGTCTCTGGATATGTGAACTGGTGTTACAGGCACTGATTGTAGAATGACATGATTTTTTAGTCGGATCTGAAGGGCAACGAGTAAGAATGCCCGAGGAGAGGCGAACACCTTGGAAGGGAGGGGCAATCACCCTGGAAATTTCTTGGATTAAAACCCTTTGTCGACCCCGAAAATAATCCTCAAAACCTTTTGTTAGCAGGAGAGGCTATTGAACTCCTGACAGATAAGGAAACAACCCGTGCCCAGGGGTCTTTCCAGATGTGGCAATTCGACCACATCTGAGCCGAACAAGATCTGTACGTTTAGTTGCTCTGGAGCCTGTAAACGGCATTAGTGAAAATGGGTTGTTTATGCGAGTGTGTGAAAACGATTGAAAGAGGACGGCTGAAACCACTCAGCTCTAATTTGACATTCCTTCTGGTCACCATGGGATGCCAAAATAAGGTTAAGAGCAAAATTAGTTTACCGTATAATTATCATTGATCATAACACCAAATATTTGTTTTCTCACACATGAGCAGTTTAGTAATTTTTCTCACACAGTTCAGAGTCATTTGTAGTATGAAGAGTTCCAAATGACATCATAGCACCATAAATCCATTTTCCCCTCAAATACTCTGGCAATATATCAGAAAAATTAGTATAGTAATCCAATAAACTATACGTTCAGAGTTTAATAGCGCTCATAACATAATTTGGAACAACCCCAGAAACTGCGGCATTTGAGCCACTGTCGTTTCATTTCCCACCATTTCTTACATTTTTACCCTATAATTCCAAAACAGAAATTAATGAGAACATATCAAATGATCGTCTTTCTGATTTTCTCAAAAACTGTTCTAACGAAAAACACTTTTTTTATAAACTTTTTGGAAAGACGATTTTTTCCCCCAACTCTCGAGGTATTTTCAACTAGTCAATGAAATGAGAACCAAAATGTACTAAAGAACCTTTTATTGGCATTTTCGAATTTTACAGAGCATCGGTATGACTGAATTCGGCTGTCCTTTTAACAATCTATAGCCACGTTTTGTGCTTCGCAAATATTTCTGTGCCTGCGACATTGGACGTAGATATAAGCCATGAAAGCTAATTAAATAACATTTAATTTATCAGTAAATTATCGTTTTTGCAAAACCAGCTCCGATGTAGAGTAACATTTATTACAAGGTATGTTATGCAGTAGTGCAACGTAATAATGCTGAGAGATCGAATTTACGACGGATGTGCGAGGAAATGTACTTCCTGTAGGCAGGGAGAAAGTGAGATCCAGATGGCTTTAGTTCCCCCAGGTCGTTAAAATCGTTCTATCATTTTGAACTTTGCAAGTCAGTACTGGAGTTATCAAACTGTCTTTTATAGGAAGGGACGAGAACCTCTCATTGTCTTCCTGCCTATTTAGCCTTATCACTTTTTTGATGATGTCTACTTTTAACTTGCAGGGTTGCGATCTCTTCTACAGAGTTCCTCACCGAGCTGCCACTCCCATATCGGACGACGAGCCTTCGCTACTCTCCGATGTAAAACAAGTTACTTGAAACAACTCGTTGTAAACGCGAAACCAAACCAAATATGACGATAAAGTTTCCTTTGAAAGTTGTCGCAACAATTACAACTTTCTTTTTTTCCTGTGTTCTTGTAATTTTTCTAGTTTTCGTGTGCGTGCCAAAATGTATTTTGTATTCAAAGAACTGAATTGTGTACTTTAGTCATTAGTTTTTTCGTTTTGTAAAGTGAAAGAAAGCAGTGGAGATTTTGGAGTATTTAGCATAACATTTATTGTTGTAGTTATGTTACGAATTATTTGAAGAGTTTCTTACTCAGACCTTCCCCACCAAAGTACCGGTGGTGAGTCGACCTTTAAAAAATGTCTCCAGTTATGAGAAAACTGTCGATTTACGCTCTCTCTCTCTCAATTCGACGAATTTTGTATTTTGATTTAGTGATTTTTGATTTGCTCAATCTCGTGCCAATCCGCTCACTTGAGCTTTCGAAAAGAATTGAGCTCGCGGTGAAGAAACTGTGAAGGAGGATGCACTTTTCTGATTTTCTAGTCAAGAACTGTCGGTGCAATCGAGTATTATGTGTTGCCATTTGTTCGCTGAGGCAAATTGTTCATCTACTTGAGTTTTCTACTTGAAATACAATTTTGAGTTTTGTTCATTTTTGTTTCATTTCTCTCGCGCGTGACTGACTGGGTTAAAGGAGAATTGTTGACTGTCTGGTACGTAGCAACACACAACGTTTCGTGAAGTGTATACGAACGCTGTATATACGATACAACGCGCTTCTACAGCAATATTTATGGAGAACAAAATGTAGCTGCTAATTAGCTAATCGCTCCTTAAGTTTGATTAAAATCTTTTGGTGGGGGTAAAATGGGAGTATAAGTTGTTGGAATGCACTTCGTTAGGTTCATCAAATATTGTCATACATTTACTGTAGAAATTTCTAAAACTTTAAAAACCAATCGATTTTTGACTCGTTTCGGTTGGTATTTCTATAGAACGGACTGTTAAGAGAAACAATAATGGAAAACAAGTTTTCTCTCAATCGCGTTAACAAACTGTTATTCGTACCTTAAAACGTGAAGATCTGAAAAAAACTAAAATTAGCTGATTACATCACTTCCTTTCCTACTTAGTAGGGCCGAGGAAAGTAAAAAACTACTAAAATCTGTTTTTGTGGGCATTTTTTACGATTAATCGCTGTGCTCTAGTTAACTTTTTTCCGCTGCTGCCTCCTTATTCCTTCATCTTAATTTGGATAATTCCTAGAATGGAATTGAGAATTTCTGAATTTTCTCCGGACCTCATCACGGAATGTAATGCCATTTTAAATGCCACCTTCTATTCACGTCTCATCAGTTTATAAAACTGTTTCTCTCTCCCCCCCCACCCATTAGGAAAATCCTCTTTCAAAATAATTCTGAATTTTAAAGTTAGCTCTGTCTCCCGGCTCTAAACGCTGTGACATTGAAGATCTTTCTCCTCCGCCACGCTCTTATTCCAAAAAAGTGAAAAAATTAGGTTAATAGTGTACGGAAATGTCGTTTAAGCTCCCATACCCTCTCCCTTCTATAATTGGGAAAATACGCTTAAAATAATAGAGAACTTTAAAAGTCTCCTCTAAAAGTTTTGTTTTGTTCTTGATGGAGAAAATCGCGGATTCAGTTAGTAAACTTGGGAACTGTCTTTCTCCACACGCACTCAATTTGCGCTTTCGCTCCGAATAGCAGGAAAAATCCGATGGTAATTGTGAGGAATGTCGTTATTGCTCCTACCCCCCTCACCAACTTCTTAAATAGGAAAATTCACTTTAAGAAATTGAGTATTTTTGAACCTTGCCTCGTCCCTCTTTTCGGACATGGGTGACATTGTGTATCACCCTTACTACGCAGTTCGTGAGGTAATAATTTCGGAAAATGTAGGTTTTGCTCTCTCTCTTCTCTCCCCCTCCCCATTTATATAACATACAACATGGCTCAAAAGGATTCAACTTTTCACCGCTCTCTAAAAGTATTGATGCTTTAGGTAAACCCCCTCCACCTCCTTTACATCGACAGCCGTTCAACCTGCGTATGAGTGGGGTGTGGTTCGTAATGCAACCCTTTTCATTATTTGCCCGTAATTAGTCATTAAATAAATTACTGAGAACTAGTTGTAATTAGAGTTGTCTCGCGATTATGAAACGAATTAAAAGCCAAACGGGCGAAAAGCTTAGCGAGCAGATGACTGGGGCCCAGCAGCCGCCTTGACGTCAGCTCCTCCAGCTGCCGAACCCATCGCGCATCTGCCACACGCTCCCATCGTCCTCGGCGAAAAATCCTTTAAAAATCCTGGCTCACAGGTGTAGAAGACGAAAGGTTCCCGTAAAGTAGCCTACCTTCAACTCCTTCCCAATAAATAGAAAAAAAAATCCCGTCAATAAATTGATTTATAGAAATGAAGGCTCATTCCGTCATTTTTTTGAATTAATTTTAGTGGCCGGCGGAGGCCTTTTGTCCCTTCCCGAATTTAAATTGATATTTTGGTGCGGTTTACGGCCGAAAATGGAAGTCCTAGTGGTGCGGGGTGGTCTTTGAGACGGGGCCAGGGCAACGGTCTTCGAATCTATTAGCATTAAATTAACGGAATGAATTTTGACGGAGAGCTTCGTAATAAGCGAAGCTCGAGGGGTTCGTAACTATTATCTGAGAAGATGACGAGGATCCGAAGCTTGGACGAGATAAGGCGTGTTCAGAACAAACAGAAAAGATACGCGAATATGAAAGTTGAATCTGATAAAACCGTTATTGGCTTCGTGCGACCAAATACTCGCTTACCGCATAAAATATCTGATGCAACGCATCGCACAACTTTACTCAGTCCAATGTCGCTTCAGCGCTTTTTGCCGCACTATCAACTGATTCAAACAATTTCTCACGAGGGCTATATGAACTTTGTAAAATGTTAATAATCACCAGAACCAGAACCATTGCGACTGTGTAGTTCAAAGCATTAAAATATCAAAAGCTGTACAAGAAACGTTAAGTTTGTTTTCATGTTTTAACTTAGCACGCCTCTTCCACCTTCCCATCACAACCCCAATACAATACTAGAAAGTTTAAAACCAGGCCTCCGGGCATTTCAATATTGCCGCATGTTATGTTAGTAGGAAGGAAAGTAACCTTCGAAAGGGATCCTTTCATCGGGGCTATTCATACGCGCCCAAGGTTTGCAATCGGGCTTAGATTGTCGTCCCTTGCTGAAGCATGTCATATTTCTATCCATCATCCTACCTTTTCTTTCCTCCGTGACAACTTAGTCAGTGCACGCAATGTGACAGGGCATTTAGAAGTGCCAGAAACCTTTAAAGATGCGCGTAACACTCGTCTTCTGCTTCTACCAAGCGGCCAGCGGTAATAAACTCAATAAAATTGAGTCAGCGCAATAAGATAATTTTTACAGCCTCCCAGGTGATCTGCAACGTTCTTATGCCCACAGGAATTTAACGGAACTTCATTTAAGAGTGTAAGAGATCATGATTGCAACCGAGTCCCAAGAATCTGTTCTAAATTTAAGGCCGTCCTCAAACTATTCTCACTTGCTTAGCTCTGCTTTCTCTCTCTCTCTCTCTCTCTCCCTCTCTCCCTCTCTCTCTCTCTCCCTCTCTCTCTCTCTCTCTCTCTCTCTCTCCCCGTACTCAGACCAGAAAGTCGTTTATAGGGAAGAAATGTTGAATGCTTAGCAACAGTATAACGGCAACTACCCTTGCACGAGCACACACTTTTCCCTAACGTTCCAAAGGCAATGTGGCAGCTGGGAATGAGACAAACGGTCCTTTTCACGCTGCCCGTGATACTTGGCCAACTGAGTGGTGGTCGGTGCGAATGTTGTGGTAACGTAGAAGATTTGATGCACATAATTTTCATTTTCCCCCAATATAATACCCAATGATGATCAATGCGGTAATCGAATTCGTAAATTGTCCATGTAATTGGAATGAACTACAAAGATCGAAGAAGCACGACATTTATGTCTTTATGTATACGTTTTTTATAGACTGTAATATTAAAATTTGACTTAGTAAATTGTATAATGATAGTGCAGTAAGGTCTATCAACCTTTACATATACCTTTACAACATTGTTCCAACGGCTTCAGACAAGAAATTATTTGTGGTTGGTGTTATTTTATAAAATTAGGTTTGACTTCAACACGAATGCTGAATATGAAATTTGAGCAGTTTCCTCTCGTTGCTCTGGCTCAACATCGTAGCTCCCGTCAAAGACAATTTCGAGACCTCAGCAGCACAAACCAATTGGCTCTCAGAGACTGCGCCCTCGGAGAAATAATTGGTCGAGTTCACAAGCCCGAGGCTGTTGGGTGAAAAACGTCCCATTTTTCTCTGCGTCCCCGAGGGAATTGATTGGATGATGAATCTACGACCGGTGTACAACTCGTGTAAACAAAACCTTATCACGCGAAGGATCCGAGAGCCGCCTTTTTCGTACCTGGTCGAGGTAACTTATGGGGGAGGCTTTACATCGTTAGCTGAGGCGCCTGTACCAATCAGTGGCTACTAACGAGGCGTTGCGGTACGATATTTAGAGCTGTCATGTAAATTTAGACTTTGGACAGGGTTCAATGTACAACGTACTGCGGAGACGGGAACGAATTAGGGCGTCAGGGTGGAGTATCAACTAACACTTGATTTTATATATTCCTTAGCCCAACGAAGTAAGTAGGAAAGTTATGCATGAATGAGAGAAGATCTGGACCAACTTAGCTCAGAAATAACATTCAGCCTGGAGAACAACATCGGACGCAAAAGTAAGGCCATGAAAGAACGAAGCAGAGTATTACACAGGTCTGTTTCAGCCACTGAAGTTGCAAGAGGTCCCTGCAGCATCCACTGAAATCAAACGGTATTAGGTCGTTTGGCGGTCCCGGTAGAGAGCTGTTGTAGAAACTACAGTAGAGCTGCGCTTGGTTTCTAGTTCCCTCCTTTTCTCCATGTTAGAGAGTCCTTGAGAGAAAGTAGTAAGTGGAGCCGCGCAATGAAGTTCGTGAGGAACTGGCTCGCCCAGTAGTCTGGCTCAACCCATTTTCGTGAAAGACGTACACGGATGTTGGGGAAGAACTCATAAGTATCACGTCCCTTTTCATGAGGATTTCCATCTCGCTTGCCATTTCTCTAACGCCCATTCGTCGATGGCGGCAAGTTTTCGTTCCATTGAGGAAGCTCCCGTTTCACAAATTGTTACACAACGGTATGCTCCTGCACAGCATGATTGCTTAGCTTGATGCAGTGTAACAACGAAAATTGACATTTTCAAGGCGGCGCTAGGCGATTGGCACGACGTGACCAGTCGGTGGTTGGAGGGAGACGACAGTGTAAGAAATGAGCGAAGACCATGGAGAAACGATAACTTTCGCCATATTGTTCTGCAAGTTCCTTCAAGGGGGAGAATTTTTTTCACTATATATCATGTGATTTCACTGTTTTTCATGTAGTTGCAATGCTACACGTCGGGGGCCCACCCTATTTGACTCAGCATCCTACGAAACAATACCAAACACGACGTAATTGCAATAAACCCGTTTCTGAGAGATGATCAGAAGAGAACTTTCATTTCTTTTTTCAGCATACTAGATAACTTTCCTTCCTACTCCGCTGGAAGTGTAACTATCATGTCTACTTTTATCATTCTGTCAACAACAATGATTATTTGCAATCATGTACGGCTATACACGGTTTTGAGATGGATGGTGAATGATTTCTACTTTCCGTGAGCTATTTGAATCTAGAAGAGATTTTTCTTTTCTAATATCTTGGAAGCACATTCCTGCCTAGGCGGAGTTAACAAACCTCTTGGTGCCTATCTGTGTTGACAAGAATTTTATGGCCACTTTCCGGACTACAAATGTATAGTAGTACTCTCGGACTTTCTATTTCTGGATTCATCAGATTTAATGTTGTGGTTGGGTTCAATCCATCCATGGGCTGGCTACAATCCTCTGAAAAATTATTGCTCTCGTCGTTTTTTTGTGTTGGTGGGAAGTCTTCCATGTTGTGGTGCATTCAATTTGTCGTTTAGTAGTACATAGGTTGTTTACACATCTACCTGAATTACGCAGTCTTTGTGTACATGGGGTAACGAAGCACAACGTGGATTGGAGCATGAACATTGGATTCAGAAATTTCCCGAAATGTTTGAATTCTTTTTAGTATCATAAAATGTTCGTCAGGATTATGATAACGCGTTATTGCGTGCCATCGCACTAATAGAATGTTTGACATTACTATCCTTTTCGATGGTTAGAGTATTCACTCCGTGCCTGACTGAGTGTTACTTACACAGGCGGTTGATAGATCACAAACATTGTTCTCTTGACTTAGTACAGCACCAAGTGCCACATTACCAGGTATTTTCAAGTGCTCCATCTTTGTATATGATATTACAGTGACTATCGAACTGTAAATTATTGTTGTTTTCCATGCGCTATTTGAATCTAGAAGAGATTTTTCTGTCTTATATCTTGGAAGCACATTACTACCTGGTTGAGGGGAACAGCCCTGCAAATGGAAATCTTTGCATTCGCATATTGCTCCTTCGGCCTGACCATATTCGTTACTCTTCAAACTTAAAGCCTTGTGAGCTCTTAGGACTACAGCATTGATGAAAAATTAATCCACATTTTTCCGAAAGCCGATACCAAATTACGGCGATCAAAGGAGGTTCAATGAGCCGATAACGGAAGGTCCAGCAGCAAACACGCCATCCTCTTGGGTGGTCTTTCCCTTCACGTCCTGCTCGTAAGGCCTTCGGACGGTACCCAACTCCCCATTTTATTCCATAAATTAGAGGTCACGCAGTTCTTCCTCTACGTCTCGTTAACGTTTACTTACCCTCAATTATCTAGTACTTACGTAACGGTTAAGGAGAGGAGGCTGGTTTTAGTTTTAGACGCACCACCAGGATTCGGTTCCTTGGCAAACGGAAATTATGTGGTTGGTTGAACTTATACTTTCCTTACCTCTACAACGTAGTAAGAAACGTCATCCGCTGAAGAAGTAAATTTTCACTTTGTTTCAGATCTCCCCGTTTCAAAGGCTTTTGATGGATGGAAGAAAGGTTCAAACTGATTGTAATCCCGGCCTGTTTTAATAAAGGAATGCCTTCTGCCTCACTCCATTTCTCTCTTTACACGGGCACACACACGCACTGAACAACCGGCTTCATCTCAAACAAAACACTCCAACTGACAAATCGACAAGGAGAGCGAACCCAATAAATTTCCCCTTAATTCAATTCGTAAGGTCCGCGTTTGGCGACGGATTCGCAGCTCAAAGAGCATCAGCCGCAAAATCAGATCCTCCGATTTGATGCCGATTAACGGGGAACCACTTTTTCCTCACTAGGGGAGGGAAGACGTTTTTACTTTGAGGTTCTCGTTTTCCCTTCGGCAGCTACCAACTTCTCTTACGATATTCAACAAACTCGCGGATAATTGCAACCGAACGATCAGTTACTCTTCATTTGATTTGTCGCTTCCAAGTCGCCGTCGGCGAATGAGTCGCGGGAATCTTATAATGATTTCTAAAAACGACCATTCCGTCGCTTCGGATTGAAATGATGGAAGAGGGTCGTATTTCTTCAAGCCCTTGCAGAGGAGCAGGTTGAATAATTGAAACAATGCACAGAACTGGTTGAGGGCACTCCATCTCTCATACGGTTTTTTCTTTCTTCAATGATTTTGTTGCTTATTCTCATATAAAATCTCACAGTCAGTCTGTTCTCAAGGCGACTGGATGTTATTCAAAGCAACGCATCCGAAAATGATCGACATGTTCTGGTTTGAAATGTAGTCAACGTAGTTTTTTACTAATTGCGTATTAACACAGAAAAATGTCTAGTTTACGACTCTGGAGTTACAGGGACCCCCCCCCCCCTATTTTCAATCAACTGTCATAGTCAAACGACAGTAATTTGAACAGCAAATTTAAGTGGGTAGCTGCTGATTATCTTACAACCACGCTCAACCATTCATCGTGTAGCTATCACGTTGGGCTTCCTGCACTATTTTTGTGAAAACTCTAGCTTTTTGTGAGAGGATTCATACATAATAAACTGCGCTAAAGTACAATTATGTTGAAATTATGGATAATTAATAATACCTTTCGAAGAAATGTCGTTACTACTGCTCATATTTAAGTACGGACAGTACCGAGAGCACTTAATGAAAACCGTTACAGTTCTTTGATTTTAGAAATTTCTACACACCATTTGCGAGTGTTCGTTAATAAAATTGCGACCACTAAATTGGCTGGACCAAATCAGCTCAAATTTGATACACAGCCGGCAGATCAAGCCGGGATGTCCAAATGAGCTGATGAGTAAAATAAGCCCAGAGTTTTTTTATCCAAAATGACTGAAGCGACACGAAAGTTAATAAAGTTTTTTTGCAGCACGACCGGACAGTACCTAAAATGTTTCATTTGTGGGAAAATGACGAGGAGCTGCACAGTCAAATTTGTACTACTTGTACGATTCTGTAGTGCAGCTTTTTAAAATGTAAAGCCCACTCGAACGAAAGTAAACAAAAAATCGTGTTGGTAGTGCAATAAGTAACCTACACAATGGTAGTTTAGTAACGGTAATAAAAAATATTTACCCAAAGAATTTCGGAATTTGAAAATCTGATGTTTTTTATACCAACTTAATAATTCCTTAACTGAAAACATGAACGTTTCCTAAAAAATATCCATGAATTCAGACCTATCGAACTAAGAAAAATCGGAGCTCCAAGCACTACCATTTTGTGGGTAGGACGTTGAGTTAAGTTGTACCAAGTTCATACAAATTGACTGAAAAACGGAAGGGATTGGTTGATGGAATGCACGTAGGGCAGAGGAAAGGTATTTTGTGCATCATATTCTTTAATCGTGACTCGATGACGCGATTTTGTTGAATAACGTGACGAAGGTAGACAGTCAAAATGAGTCTTTCCAGCGAAAAAGCGATCGTCAAAATCGCCCCCAGAAAAAAAAATTGGGGCAGAGGATTTTGAGGTTGTGAAACAGGGAGGAAAGCTGACTGTCGGGAAAGGCAGGTGCTGCGTCAAAGGCAGACAGATGCCCTTCACTTCCCCGACCCGATGCAATCGGAAGGTCAACTGCAGCCTGGGAGCTGAAACCCCTGACCAGAAAATGACTTTTTCCAGCTAACTATGGCCCCAAATGGATAGTGGTTATCGCCATATACGGCACAATTAATTACAGTGAATTGTAGAATTAAGGGTTGGTCGCGGAAATGATCAATTCATGTCAATTGCTCAAGTCAAATCATCGCTCAACTAAAATCACTCGATGGCGAACCGGGATGTTATAATAAGACATCTGATGTGGCACATCGCACAACTTTCCTCAGCCCCACGTAAACATACAGTTCATCGCACTAGTCTTTCACTCATTTTGTACGGACTTGGGAACTTAACTTGACGTCTTATGTACTCGTAGGAACAGGTAGTGCCCGACTTCCTAGAATTTATTACGTGGCTGCTACTGATGTCAAAGCCTCCACTAAGCAATTAAATCCGTAATTTTCGGATTCACTCATGTTTGCAGAATAATTATAAAGGAAGTACAGTGATAAGCGTTAGAAAACGAAACGGCAGTAATTGAGAGTTCTGGAATTTCTCTGGATTATTAAACTTCCATCGTATAAACTAGCTTGATGCTCGATGTTTGTAATAACAGTAGTTTTATGTCAGCGGGATTTCGGAGGAAAAAAGCTTCAAAGATGAAAAGAGATTTTTGTAGTATTTTCGATGATTTATTGTGATCGTCTGCGATACTTCCACACAGTAAAATGGTATATTACTGGCAATTGTAGCTCCCAACACAAAAAAAAAGGAATCAAAGTTTCACAACCGTTTTTGAGTAAAAATATCTACGACAATTTTCACCGCTTTACCAACAAACGCGAAATGTTTATCACCCAATTTACTTGCGCCTGCTGGAACTCAACGTTCTCCAAAAAGAAAATGATACTGCTTAACGTTTCAAAATTTATTGCGTTGCGACTTTTATTGAGTAACCATCGTATAAGTAAATTATGGGACCGTCATGTGATTTTTTTTCTCTGGAGTTATAATGCAAAAAATGTGAAAAAAATTAAACGACTATAGGTTGTTGGAATATATCGGGTTGTATAAATGTGAAACGGAAATCGTTTGTCATCGTAAAGGTAGCACGTTGGGCTACGAGCATGTAACAATGATTTACGAGGAAAAAGCTGTACGAAAATTGATATTCGTTAATATGTTCGATTATATTTGTGCTGCTCTCGCCATTTTACATTAACGTTACGTTCTTTGGAACTGACCATATATAATTTACTATCAAAATCGTTGTAACCGTTTTTTGGGAAAGAAGTTTAGTGTCTAGGTCCTCTTACAGCTCCGGAAATTACTGAGGCGCTCTTACTCATGACATATCCACTAATGAGCAATCAGTGCGTAGTTGATTTATGATATTGTTTTGAGAAGGATCGTTCATACGATTTGGGAGCTATCTGGTAAAATGTGTGAGAAATGATAGTAAAATTCTTTGAATGTAACTGTTTCTATTTTCTCTTGTGAATGTAAGTAATTCTCTGACTAGGCCGTGGATGATACTGGGAATACGGAGGGGTTACACTCCACCATTCAAATGCCTTCACAACGCTAAACTGACGGTTTTAACAAAAATGGCCTCACGCAGCTCTTTTGTCGAAAGTCGACTAACCGCAACAGTTGTGCCACCCACGTGGTTTGTTTTGGTAGCGTTGACAACTCAAGTAGCCACACAAGTAGCTCCACTTCCCGGTGGGCAGAGCTCCTCCGAAATCGTCAGTCAAAGACTTTCAGACGACCTAGTCCCATTCAACGACCCACCACTTGCTGTGTCGTTCGGTGCCTTCCTTCCAAAAACGCTAACATTTCAATTGAGGCGACAATAAGACCGTTCGGTCGCAGCAGAAGGTTTTTTGGAGGTAGCTGGTCTGTCTCAGCCCATAGTGACTGCGTCTTACTGGCTAACAGGAATGAAATGATCAGCTATATTAGCTCCTACCAGTTGAAATAACTCGGTGTAAAAAAGAGACCTCGAGACTGCAACTTAATTCAAAACTGAATGCGAACTTTACTCAGAATATCACAATGTTTGAAGTGCCTTGCCAGAAAAAAACCCTCTAAAATACTGTCTGCTTGACTAGATATGGTGTTCGGTATCTACTCTAGTAACGGAGAAAAACGGTTGTTTTACGGAACTGCAATTTTGAATAATTACGCCACGCTCAAATTTTATCACCATTAAGAATGACATCACTCGTGCTCATTAATAGAGCACTACTCGGTTAGCTCTGCTACTGGTGTATCTAATAAAAAAGTTAATCAAAATCGTTACAACTTTTTTTTAGGAAAACCAAAGTAGAGAAAACTGCACTAAAATATATTTGTCGTAACTTTTTCTAATTATTGTGCTGCTCTGGTCATTTTTCTACGAATGACAATATTACAGAACTGTTATCATTTGAGATTGTCCAACAAAAAATGTTAACAAAATGGGCAGGGCTGTTTTCGCGAAACAATAATGTGTGTAGTTTAGATCACCTGATAACTATAGTTAGTTTTTGATCCATTTTGTATAAGAACTGTAAGACTCGGTCCACAACCATCCAAATTTAATCCAAAGGGTCATAAAAATGACAAATTTTGGGTTTGTGACTACGATGGGGAAATGAAAACTCAATCAACGCAAAGGAACCTGCAGCATGAGCCAAGTACAAAAGAGGCACGCCATTTTATTTGAAGGTTTTTTCACAAATTTCACTGGTTGTCAGATCGTGCTGCAGCATGAGTTCCCTCATAAAGAACCTTACCCACTAGTTATGCACAATTTCTGCCAAGCAATCCGCCAGAAACGCCCATATTTGTGGAAGAGCAAAATACGCCGCTGCCTAAGCATGTGCACGAATGTTTAGCCAAAACACAACGCTCTATTGATGCCGTAGGTATAGTATACCACAGAGCTTGCCCCACGTGACTTTTTCCTGTTTTCTAAACTGAAGAAACCGGTGGGAGGACGACTCTCTACCAGGATTGAAGCGCGCTGTTCTCGTCATCGAAGGAGAAGCTGTAGAAGATCCCGAGAACAATTTTTTTTCAAGCGCTCCGAAGAACGGCATAAATTACGAAGAAGTGGACAAAAGAGAGTATTAATTAACAAATAAATGTTTTTTAAACTAATACAATTAAAATAAACCCCTGAAAATTATTACGCAACGGTTTATTATTCTCTCGAACAGCTTGACCTAATCTCACACCTCTGACACTCGTCCCATTCGATTCAGCATCGAAAAACACCAGTAAACATGACCTGACTACAATGAAACAAGGAGTCGTGCTGAAGGGCAGTTTTAATGAGAAGGGAGTAGAATTTAGCTCACAATAATTACCGCGATTCCACTATATTCGATTTAGACGCATCCGTAAACCTCTGAGAATCGTTCCATTCGACCTAGCATCTAAAAATACATAGAAAACGCTACCGAGCACGGCGTATTTGAGATAACACTACTGAAATTGAGTTTTTGTTAATATTTTAAACCATTTTTTGCCCATAACAACTATGGGCTTCGTCCGATCGGATTGCCGAGCAGGCGGGCACAACTAGATGCCAAATGGGATTTTTGCGAAAGAACGGATATTTTTAGTCCACGTTGAAGGCAGAAGAAAAACTTAGTCAAACTACGTGCAAATCGTTAATTAAAATAAAACGGTAATTAAAAAACACATTACTTCAGTTGAACCAAAATTCTAAAGGTAAATACAAGCATCAGTGCTTCGGGTAACTTGTTTTCAATTCTGAGAAAATGCGTCCTTTGGTACAAAGCACGACATGGAATGATGTATCACACTACGCACGCTAAGTTAGGAGATTTGCAAGTTAATGCGACTCGGAGCAAACGTGGCTTAACTTGTTGTTCTGTTAGTGTAATTTTACCTAGCGCACTGTTATTACTCAGCGAGAGCGGCCACACAAAAAAGAAATTGGAGTTGGAGAATAATTTATTCTTACAAAGTGTTGAGGTGTTCTCAGTTCACATTCGTTGGTAACGAGCAACGATGAAAGAAAACTGTGTTCTTTGACAATCTTTTCACAGCTCTAGGCAACAAAGCCGAGTAGAAGCGAGAGAGCGATCAAAAATTAATTGGAGCGGCTGAGTACGTCAAGGCGTTCTGGTAGTCCCCACAGGTGTGAAGACATAAGAATTAGGGCTAGTTAAAATGGCCCTAAAAAGGGTTTTTGCCCTTCGCTCAAAGTCGACGAGCCGATGAATAGTGGCTGCAAAGTATCAATTACCAACGTCGGCCTAGACCTTGTTAGACAGATAATGACAGGGATGCAACGACGCCGCCCCTTTCTTAGTTTCTCACCTTAGAAAAAGAAGGGCCCCTTAGGGGGTTTTCACAGGGCTAGAGATTCCTCCATGGACGCTCGAGAGGTTTTTCAACGCTTCGAGAAAACACTATCGAAAGGACTGACAAAAGTCTTCTCACAGTTTAGTAGAACCGGTTCGTGTTGCGTCCCTCTGGAAGAAGAGCTCGGGCGCTTTTTGATGAACATGTTCCTTTCTGAACCAGGAGTTGGTAGCCGACTGAAAACATTGTGTCATCGGCTTTTCATCATAAACTCTTCGGTCATTGACACCAAAAAAAATTCAGAGCCATTGACGAGTGAGTCTTTGACAAATTAATTTGCACGGTGGCTGCTGGGGGGGGGGGGGGGAGGAAATAGAAATGGGACTACTTGCGACATCAAGGACCACTGGTTTGCTGCACTTGCTCCCATGATTCAGGCTATGCCACAATGGGGTGGATTGGCGAGGACCTGGGATTCAAGAGGCTACCTGGAGGCGCAGCTATCTCTCATTCCACGCCAGATATGGCTTGAGAGTATTTGAGCAAATCTCAGGCACAATAAGGAGCATCCACATAATTATGATCTCGGTCCGTTGTTTACATCATCGCTGTTGGAGGTGACGTCACCCAATCGACGCGAAAGTGCTGGTAATCTCTTCGATGAATGCTCTCTGCAGCCTAAATTGCCCATGCTGAAGAGCAGTGGAAGTCGGGACACTGCTTGAGCTCCCGTCCATCAACTGAACCATCTAGAGCAGCCGCAAACTCAGAAGGCTTACTGGGCTTAGGTGCGGATAGACAACGAATCCAAGACTAACCACAGCGCATGCGACATCCCACCCAGACGCCTGTAGCTCATAAACGCAATAGTGGTAGAGATAGACCGAATCCCGAAGTCTTCAGATCGGATTGGAGCCTGATTGCACGCACATGGGACGCTGTTCGATAGGCCCAGCCATGCACACACAGTAGATCGGGCCATTGTATCACAACTTATTAGCTTCTGAGAGGTTAACTTCCAAAACAGTAGCCCGTAGGTCCGTAGGGGGCTTCTATGAAGCCTTGGCAAGATTGCACCGAGAAATTCAACCACAAGGTACAGCCACGTGTTGAGAATGCCTTTAGAAGCCTGCACCCACGCCTTCACGATGTAACTTCGATAGAATGGCATCAAGGAGACCGAGCGACACATCTTAGGATTCACCTCAATCCACACATGCCAAGCTGCCTTACAAACCTGTTTAGGGCGATCTGCAAGCCCTGTTTCGTATCTGTGAAGAGGACGAAGACACAGAAACTTGAAACGCAAATATATTATGAATTTCCAGCCGGTTACGTAACTTTCCTTCCTAGTACGCTAAGGAAAGTGAAAATAGTTAGAAGAAGAAACCAAGTGAGGGGTGTTCAACGTATGCGGCTGGATACGAATGAATTGAACTAATAGGCGTTATTTCACTTGGCCCAAGATCGCACAACCTAATGAAGCCTCCAGTAAGTAAATGACGAAAGGATTTACGTGAAGAACCTAGCGCCAGCGGCCTCAACGATGTTGCCCCTTTGATGTGGAAAATTAATAAAGGTATTTATTCGGAGCTCTTTTAATATTCAATTTCACGTTCTTGGGTGGGCGAAGTAGCCCGAGGGTGATTTCTTGTCAGGTCCATAGCGCACCATCTCATCTCTTCCTTCAATCTTACGCCGGCCATATTATAGTTTTACCTGTCCCTGGCAGGGTTTCCTCAGGCACCGACTTCTAAATCGAACGGCATCTCGGTCATTGTGAAACTTTCTGTAAATGACGACAAACGAAGGACTTTGTCTGATTTGGGGCCATTCGGTTCGAAGCAACTAAAACACGCAAATTCGTTGAGAAACTATCCTGACAATCTTCTCGCCACAAGATCAATCTTGGATGCTCCGTCACAATCGAATTAGACTTTTTTGCTATCAAGTTAGACTGAAATTAATCCTGAATGGACACCGCTTTTCACATTAACGGTAAATGCACCATGCCGTTTCACGCCGTTCGTTAACAAATATGGGTATAGAAATATGTTTCGGTTCCAAACACGTGAAGATCTTGCTGCCTCCTGCCCTCCAGACGAATGCGTCCATTCAGTCAAAACGATTCAGTAGATATGTGACCGCCGATTAACGTTCATTTAATAACACGAAATAGTTCATTTAGTTGGTTCTCGTTAATTAATTTTATTCTTATCGGCCAACGCAGGTGCTTCGGAAGGTTATTTCACGAACAAAATAATCTCTACTTTTTTCACCTCGCCCTCCTCTCCTTTTGAATCTTGAGAATCCGCATACCAATCCTCTCCTTATCATCTAGTTCTTTCGTAATTTGATGCGGTCCTCTTCCCTCCAGCCAGCTTAGAAGCATCATGTATGGCGAACATGATACTAGAGGTGACGAGAGAATGATAAATTATGTACTCATTTTAACGTGATTTTAAACCCCACTAATTATTATACCTTTTAACTACTTCAATCAGAAGACATAGTCCAGTCTGGGATCAGTCAGAAACCAGAAGATCAATTCTAAGTTAGAGAACAAGTAAAATTAATCGGTTAACGATGCCCGAGATCCTGAAGAAAACTTAAATTATAGCCATATCAGTAACCAAGGATAATCAAACGCACAGTCAAAGAAATTGAAGTTCTGAATAAACGATACTGAGCTTTGAATTATGGCCGCTAGTAAAATATAGAAATGTTTCGCTGTATCGATATTTGTCCATCAATGGACTGGTTTCAGTTATTATTTTGATATTGTTTTGATCTATAGGAAGAAAAATACACAATTTTGTACATTCTGGATAGTAAATAACAGGTTCTTCAGTTGTCAAGATGTTAAATGGCTGGTTTAAGCCATCGTTAGTGGGAAAAAGAGCAGAAGGCTCGACGTCCAAACCCGCGCTGATTGCACGCCTAATGAACGAAACTGCTCGAATGAACGCGATCCATGGTAGATAAGCATAATGTGAACAAAAGGAACTACTTATTCACAGACGTGAGTTGTTTCGTTCGGTCGAATGATAAGTTTATATACATTGTTTCGTTCACCAACAACGCATCTTTACAATTCAGTCAAACTGACAGTTGTAAGAGCTCACTGGTTGGTTGGAAAAACCCAGAGATCAAAACATGGTATGTCCCAATATTCCAGTCGATTTAAACCAGCGTTAGGGCCCAAGCTACGCAAAAACGTCAAAACCCACTTGAAACAACGCGGAATGATTTGATAAAATTAATACCACCTTTCAATTTTTACTTTCGTTAGCCCTACAGAGTAGGAAGGAAAGTTACGCTATCGGCAGCTCGATAATAGTCATCAAATAAGAGCAATCTCAGAAATTCTAGAATACAAACCAAAGTCGTTTTTTTGTCAACCTTTTTCGTAGTTTAATACGAACCACTCCGAAAAAATCGTGTCATTCAGGGGATGAACAATGCTGCAGGCAGTTACGCCTGTGTGAAAGTGAAGCAATCTACTAGGATGTCCGCCATAGCCCGATCCATTCTAGAAGAAAATGAGACAGTTGCCTTTTACTAACCAAACCGTGCAAAGCAGCTGCAACAAGGGTTTAGGAGCAGACGGTTTTGCCGCGTTACACCATTGTAGCTCATCCTGTATCAAGTGCAGTCCAACCACTGCGCACGTGACCCCCCTCCCCCACTCTTTCACCAACGCACAACATTGGGAGAATAAGGCGAAATATTTCTCTTATTTACTGTTGCCACCCCCCCTCCCGCTCAATTAATACTTAGTGATAACTTTGTCGCCTGATCGCCTCAATTTCTTTTCTAGGAATTTAATGGGTTTATTAACGGCAGATGGAGGACGTCTATAACTTTGTGGGATATTGTTCAAAAACTTCTACATCCGCGACAATAATTATCGTTCTACGATCCAACTATTGTCTCTCCCTCTGCCTCGTCCCCGTCGTCTGCGTCGAGCGCACACAAACCCGTCAGGTGGGCCATGTGCGCGGAGGCCTCCGAAGGGGGCACGAGAGCGGAAACATCTGTCGCGTGGCTCGGAGGAAGCGGAAAAAGGGAAGGAAACCCATTTAATGGTGAACTGGGGCTTCCAGAAGAGAAGACGGCATGTGCTGAGCACACGACGCCCAGGTGACGCCTTTGTTTCGGCCTCCAGTTCAAAAAACAGGGCCAGGGTTCGGCCAGGGTAAAAATTAAAAAATGTACAACTTTTTATGTCAGTAAAAGAATGGAAAAGGTGGTGATGAACAGGCGACAGCATCCAGTCGAACGTCTCTTGATCAACTACACCACTTTATAGTAGACTCGAAACGGGTTAGCCAAAACTTGTTCAGGAGTCGTCCTTTGGCCACGATTCCAGTAGGGCCAGTAGGGAAACTGCGAAAAAGTAGGTTGACGCAACGACGTTATTTCGAATTCCGGAATTTCTGAGATTGCTCGTAATCCTTTTATAAACACTATCTAACAGGTACGTTAACTTTATTACCAAACTTCTTCCGAATCCCGAGCTTATGGGATTTATCATCCTGATTTTTATGAAAACGCTAGTTGTCATGATCTGATTTATAAGAAATCAACCGAACGAAAATCTTCTAGCAGTCTATTCGCATTTTAAAGCCCTAGAAAATAAGGCTGAAGATTCTCCAATTATCATTTTTTCTCATTTCCTCGAGAACGGATCAAGCACATAAAATAGTTTCTCTAACTTGTGTGATGTATCACGCCTGACTTTTTTTACTCTTTATGGTTAGAAACTAAGGTTATACTCGTAGACGTAAAGCGGAAATTTCGAGGAGTAGAAATACTGATCAAACCAATAACAGCGGTTTGTTATGCGTTCTGTAAAGGGTCTGATCAAATGATTCAGTAAATCGAAAAATGTTCATACCTCTATTTGTATCCATCGTCGCCTCTTTCGTCAACAAAAGTCTAAAAAGGTATTAAATAGTTGTACATATTTGTAACTAACAGAATACCTGTGAATACATGCTCAGGAACACCAAATTTTTTTGTTTACTTTTCTTCGTCCTAATCGCTCTACTGAGCTAAGTATCCGAAACTGATGACGCCATTCTTAGCTGCATAATCTTAAATCGCTAAAATACCGCACAATATGCGAACTTCCTTTTCCGATATTACCGGAGGACACGTACATGAATGAACAAGCGGCGCCACGTGAAGTAGAGGAAGTTAGCCAATAAGTTGAAACAGCGAGCGAACCCTTAATAGTGGTCTCGAACGTTCTCGAATGAGTCTTCTGAAACACTTCCTTGAATCAAGGAATGTTCGTACCACAATTTATACTTATTGCTGCCTGATTTCTCAACAAAAATGTTTACAGTTACTGAAGCGAGCGGATTACTCATCGTCCTCAAATATAGTTGTAATGTGAACCAACGAAATACCTGTGAATACATCCTCGGATCGCCATGTTTCCTTGTTCACTTTTCTCCATCTCAATCGCTTCACCGATAAAAATACCGAAAACTGACGATGGCAATTGTGGCTGCTTAATCTTAATCGGTGGAATACCCCACAATACGCGAACTTTCGTATCCGATAAAACTGTTACTATCTTACGAATGAACTATCGGGGCACCGTGAAGTGGAGGAAGTTAGTCAATGAGTAGGAATAGCGCCCGAATTCTTCATAGTGGTTTAGTTAGCACGATCGATTTTACTGTATTTATTCTAGATAGTTCTGGAAGGCCTTTTCGGAACGATAAAAAACTTTCGAGGCCTTTTGATAACCCCGATTTATACTAATAACCTTCTTTTCTGTCAAACAACAGGAAAAACTAATATCTAAAAAGGTAATATAACGCTGGTACGATTATAGTAATAATACGAACCAAAGAAATATGTGTGACCACATCCTGAGGTACACCGTATTTTCAATTGAGAGGGCACTTTAATTTAATCACTTAACCTAGAAAAATGAATTGTCTGACTACAATTGAAAGTACGACGTACGAAGCGTTTAACTTTCCTGTAAATTTGATGACACGTCGTATACGTACGAAGATCGTATTTTCGACTAACGAATTTCTATGAAATCATGCAGTACGAAATGTAGATACAGGTTAGCCGAAAGTACCCTGTGAGTATCGCCGCTTTGAAGAAAATTGTATCTGGTGCTCCACACAACTTTTCTCAACCCCACACGCCCTCAGCGACTTTTATTACTCTTTAGTCACTCTGAACTAACAAAGTTAGTTTTCCATTCAGATAGTTCACTCGTGACGAAGTTGCGCAAACCAATTTTAATAATAAAACAGAGAAATGGCCGAGGCTACAGCTTTCTGCCACCGTGAAGTGATGTTTCAAATGAACTGAGTGAAATATCGGTGTGTTAGCAAAATCCTTGGAAAATCACATACGCTTTACAATTATGAAATTTTACTTTCCGCTACCCCAAAGAGAAAGGAAGGTATAGTAATCGTGTCAAATTAAAATTTGATTCCACTGGGTAATAATCCAGCAAGGAAAGGTTGCCACATTGAGTCGGTAGTACAGTTTTCACACTCCGTAATGTGGAATTAGGTATTCAACTTCAAGACTGCGCATACGTTGTATATTCCTCGTGTGTGTCATTATTGTTGAGACCTTACCGATCATTGGAATCGGAGCGAAATTCACCGATCATCAAGCTAGACTCAACTTACCGCTCGTGCGTATAGTGAAGTGAAAAATTTGGAACACGTAGAAAGAACGGGGGGGGGGAGGGGGTCGTGATTCTAGAGAAATATCATTTTTTTATGACCTGAACGATGTATATTATCACGATAAAAACTCGTCAATGGGATTTTCGCTATTATCTATCTCACAAACCCTCGAAAATTTACACAAACGGTGGGTACAGCTTTCGTACAAGTGCGCAACCTTTTTAGGTCTTTTATTTTCGTTTTTTTTTAATGCAATGATAACTACGTTTGATTGTGCTCGTTGATGGTTTCGATATAATGACCGCGTCAATCGCAATTGACATCATCACTTAGTCACTGAGATTATTGAAAGTGTGATGTTACCAAGCGTTACATTTTGTGAGAGACACTACCATGCACCTAACCCAACACAAATTTCGTGAGGCTTCTCCGTTACATATCCCGCGTTACATTTTCGAGTTTATGTAGCAAAGTAAAGACATAAAATGTTAAAAACGATAGGCTATTTACACTAAATTTGAGTGACAATATTATATCAATTTCGACCATTATGCCATCATCAGTAACAGCGTTGAGCGGAAGGAGTTGCTTTCTTGTTACTAATGATGACTCAATGGTCGATTTCGGTCGATTTAGTGGAAATAGACAATCGCCCTTTTTCCATTTTATTAGTTTTGGTTTATTATTCATTCTGAATAATAACCCTATGTTTTCGGTCACGAAAAATTTTTTACAACCCCCCCTCAAAATTTGATACTTTACGTTTCATGACATGGAGATTCCAAATTTGCAATGTCCGTCCGCCGTCCCCGTCCCCGTCCCCGTCCCCGTCCGCCGTCCGCCGTCCGGGCCGTTTTGTGCCTTTAACGTGGTCTAAAAAATTCGTTCTTTCGCCCAAAAATCCGATTTGGTATCTAGTTGTGCCCGCCATCTCCGCAATCCGATCGGACGAAGCCCGTGGTTGTAATGGGCAAAAACCGGTTAAAAAAATTAACGAAACGCAGTATAACGCGTTACGTCTTTGAAGTCCCTCGCTCCCGCCCATCAAAAGCGATCGTCACTGGTCCGGCAACACCGCCGCCCGCCACCCCTTTCCACTCGACTCACAGCGTTCGCCCAATTAGCGCCGGGGTTTTTTTTTTTTGTCTTCCCTAGGAAGCGCTCGTGTTTCGTATATAACCTTTGGCACTACGATTTGTCTCTTTATCGTCCGATTGCCTTGTTCTCGTCTTCACCTCCACGAATGACTCTTTCTCTCCGTCTCAACGGTAGCAAAATATCTGTTATCTTCGATTGAACTTTTCATTATTCGCTTATTTTTGGTTTATTTATTAATAGTTCGTTCGTTTCATTTTTTTTTTGTTTATTTTAATATTACGATTCAGTTCTTTTCGGCCTTTTTTTGGGTTTCATTATGATATTTTTCGATGCTGAATCGAACAGGATGGGTCTCGGAGCATTAATGCTAGGTCAAGCTGATTATCCGAATAATAAACCGTTGTGTAATAATTTGCAGCGTTTTACTTGGTAGAAGGTAGCTCAACGTTCTACGCAGAAACTGGTAGCACTTTCTGGAATTTTTGCCCCTACTTATGCCACGAATATATTATTGAATAACTCGATTTTCCCAGAAAGGGTCGTGCTAACAGTTTTTTGGAATTATAGCGTAGGGTCAACTGTAGTTAATAAATAAATGGTAGTAAGTGAAACGGTTGTGGTTTAGATCGATTCCGGAATTTTTCAGAGTTGCTCCTAATTATTTTTATAAACACGTGAAATTCTCACAGTATAGGTAGTGTATTGGACTACTATCCTAATTATTATGGGAGTGCTGTTATCATAAGAAGTAATAAACTACGCTAAAATCGCTTTTTGTCGTAATGTTTGACTATTTATTGTGCTCCTTTCGTCATTTTCCCACAAATGAAGCATTTCGATTACTAAAGTTGACGTACCTGTTAGGTGAGTCCGTATCCTCTGGCTGATGAGGCCCACAGTATCTCACCAGCCAGAGGAGACAGACTCACCTAACAGGTACGTTAGCTTTAGTAATTTGCCTACTGGCGGACTTAACCCTTAATTGTTCCTTTCCTCATAGAAAATGCAATCAAAATCGTTGAAGCCATTTTTGAGAAAAATTCTACTATAGTTGCTTTTGCAACGACCTTGCTCATACCTCACTTTGACGTCAAATGTCGATGTGCAGGCTAATGATCAAATTTAATTTGATATGGTACTGTTCACATTGATTTGGTATTGTTAATGTTCGTACACGGACCGTATTTTAAAATGGTGTTCTTCGGACTCAACTGTTTTTTTTTCAGCTGATTCATAACTTTTCTTCCTTCTCCGTGGTGCTAGGGAAACTGTGGTGCTTTTTAATGAGACTTGATTTGTGCTAGAATGATATAAATAGCTGAACGCACGTGGGACTGAGGAAAGTTAGTTATGCGATGGGTCCCACTAGATATTTTGTAATGCATCAGTCATTTTTTTCTAATTTCAATAATTTTTTTAAAATATCCTACCAGTTTACTTAGTGCCAGAACATTTTCTACAATTTCACGGAAATTAACATTTTGCGAACTTGTTCTGAATTCCATCTTTTCGTGAAGGAAGCAAGCAGAGTGTAGAAGGTGCTGCAGAGCAAGGGAAGGAGTGGTAAGCACTAAAACTTGTAGGCTTACCAATGGTAGCACCCTAAACCCAGAAAAGGGAGCCTAGTTCCTTAGCGAGGGCTAAGAGTTCAACCAAGCCCTGCTGATTTTCGATTCTGATTACATCGTGGTTTATTGATTTACATTTAAATAATTCATGTTTGAACTATAAAATGTGTGAACCCTTATAAGTAACAAAAAAGATTCGATTTCATAGTCACCGAATACGCGAGTGCTACTGGGTTTCCTCATAAACTTCAAATTAGTCAACGAAAATGTGTATTTATACAAAATAAAACTCAAAGAAACTAAATCCACCAATCAAAACGTAACATCGACTTCAATGCTCCAGAGAATTTACGACTGAAGTATGAAAACGTGAAAGTTGAAAGGACACAAACGTCAACAACCAATAAAGTTAACTTGCAATAAATAAAATACGACAAAATAATTTCCTTCAAAAATATAAATACAATTTTTATTGCGTTATCACAAAAGTCGATTGCAGAAATGTACAGAACTAAGGAGAACAGTGGAACGTCAATATTTTTCCTCGAGAGCGTCGAACGACTCCTCGCAAAATACGTTTCAATCGAATGGAAAATAAATTTTTGTTTATAAAACCCCCACCAACAAATACGAAGCATCAAACATGAAAATAGGTGACATTAGAGTTTGGCGACAAACCCCCACTAGCTTGTAATAAATTATTGACACAGGCATTTAGACACGCTTTTCTTAATTGTTGATATAGGTTCATGTTCGATTTTAGCGCTCCCAGGCGTGTCCGGTCTGAAACAAAAGAAATGAGGTTCAATTAACAGTTGTTGAATACGAATGAGCGTAAAGCTACCCTAAGTTCAATCCAGCCAACAATGGCGAGAGGATATATGTGATGCAACGCACCATGTAACTCTCCTCAGCCTCACAGCTCATTCAGCGATGAGTATCGCTCTAGTGACTAGTACAATACGTTTTCCTCTCAGTTTATATGAATAGTGCATAAAGCGTTCTCATAACCGTTTAATACGAAATGTTGGCAATTGTTTAAAAATCGTCGGGAAATTACGTAAAAAGTAAGCAAACTTGTGAATGAAGTCAAAAATCGAGTGCGAATAGTGTAAAAACAGCCAAGAAATTATACTGAATTATTCTTATTATACATCCTCTTCCACAGTCTTTTTCTGCCATTACAAACTTTGAATAAAAGTACATTTCCTTTTCAAAAAGATTCGAAGGAGCTAAATTTTGGCTAAGGTTTTTATTCACTTACAGACTTATGTCGTCGAGTTTAGCAGATCTTGTTGATAGTTTTATACATATTCCAGATATGAAAAAACGTTTTCCCGATAACCAACAGGAAGTGCTTCTTTTGAAAAAAAAAGAAAAAAAGAAGTGCGTTTTCATACTCTTTCGTTCCTAGTTTCGATGTATTGGAAAATACCATCGCACTACCATCTAAAGAGAAATTTTATAACGATTTAGGGGATGAAGCCATTAGTGACGTCGAGTATGAAAGGGAACAAAAAGTATGGCAAGCTTTCATATGTAAACCCCCTCTTGGAATACAGCGAACTGTATATAAAAACTGACATGATTAAGTGATTGTTTCCCAGAATTTAGAAAGCTTTGCTTAGGTTTGTATGCGTTAGATCCCGCCTGTTACTACACCATACCTGGATTATGGCTTGTATTGGAACTGCTGGCTTATCACGATCAGGTTCGATGATTGAAGGACGGAGAAATTCAAATGCCGACAATCTTTATCTAATTGATTATGATCGGGCGAAACTAAAACCTTATGTAGTACGACCGTAATAATCTTTACGCCAAAGAACTTTGTGATTATCTTCCCACTGGCGGTTTTGAATGGGTTTATGTACCACCTTGGCGCCTTTTCTCCGATCTGTTCACATATCTCCGAACTCGGCTCATTTAAAACTACTTCACAAACCAGATCGTCGCTGCAGTTCAGTGTCGAACTCCGTTGACGCCCCTAACTATTAATACAATCGTATATTTACGTAACTAATTTATTGGGTGAAGTAAGCAATAACGAGACCAAAACTTGACTCTGATAATTAACAAGCTTCCCCAAACCCATTACATGCTTCGGCTGGAAACCATCTTTCACCCGTTGGGGCTTCAGCAATAAATGAAGCTTCCAACGAACATGCAGTTCACGGTAGTTTGATCTCTACGATAACTATAGTAACTTTTGGCCCGATTTCTCTCATCCCCTTACTGCGGCATCCCACGTACACCTCCTGGTTGGATATAAAGTTTGAACTGATTTGGTTCGACTGTTCTCTCTCAATCGCGTTCACAGACACGCACTTCGTTGTTTCCTGATTGCATTTTTGCAAGGAACGCCATTTTTTCGCTCTCTGCTACCCAAAGGATACAGAACGGCTATGAAATATGGTTTCTTCAGATCTTAACGTTTTGACTTGAATTCAAAACACATCATTTCAGCTCATGGTGACCTCCGCGTGTGTCTGTAGTTAGATTTGTGGGAGACATAAGAAAGGATTTTAATGACTATTGTCCTTTGGCAGAGGTTATCGATATACTTCTGGAGAATTGTTTGTTATCTTGACCTGCAAGAACACCTTGGTCATCCAAAAAGTGAGAGGGGGATGGCATTTTATGACAATGAGTAATGCAGTTGATGGAAGAATGTTGAGGGCGCTAATGAAGGGAGAGAGCGCGTAAAACAAGCATGTAAAAACGCTTCGAGCTACGAAAAACAAGCTGCACTGCAAATTCGTTATAATAATAATAACGAGGGGGTCTCAACTCGATTTTTGAAAATTAAGATGTGGAATTGCCAGATTTTGCGTAGCCCGCGCCGCTACCTATCAGATATTGAGAGAACTAACGTAGTCCTCACGTTGGCCGCTAGATGCGCGAGCTCTTCGGAGCTCCTTGCCGCTTATTATCTCCTAATCCAAAACCTTCTCCTAACGTGACGGCCGGCGACTGAAGACGCTTTCGAAATTCACGAAACGTATTTCAAAACTGTGACTTTAAAAATGTTCTTAAATCTTTCAAAAAATTCGATATACACTCATGTTTTGTTGTTTTTATTTATATAACATCAACTTATTATTTTGATGAGAAGAAACGATTTTATGCCTGCGCCTGTAAAAAAAGCACTCACGCCCGTTCTGGCCATTTAATTATACTTTTATACTTTGAAATCGAACCGATAAAACAAATCAAAAGGCGAAAAAGACCAAAAACGCATCACACAACTTTCCTCAGCTCTACGTATTCACTAGTACATTATTATTAGCTAATAATCCAATATATTCTTTACTCAGTACTTGGTAAAACAAAACGTCACTTACAGCACCGGTAATTTTATTACGATGCTACTCACTGAACAATCGGTACACAGAGGATTTAAGAGAGTGAGTGCCAACAATTTTGGTTTATTATTCATTCTGAATAATAACCCTATGTTTTCGGTCACGAAAAATTTTGTACAACCCCCCCTCAAAATTTGATACTTTACGTTTCAAGACATGGAGATTCCAAATTTGCAATGTCCGTCCGCCGTCCGACATCCCCCGCCCGCCATCTGGGCTGTTTTGTGCCTTTAACGTGGTCCAAAAAATTCGTTCTTTCGCACAAAAATCCAATTTGGTATCTAGTTGTGCCCGCCATCTCAGCAATCCGATCGGACCAAGCCCATGATTGTTATGGGCAAAAAACGGTTAAAAAAATTAACGAAACGCAGTACAACGCGGGAACTACAGCGGAAGTCAATGAAACCGCTCGCCTGCTGGACTGGCAACGCCGCCCCCGCTTACCTCCCCCTTTGACTCGACTCGCAACAGACGGGCGCCAGTTTTTCGTATATAACCTTTGGCAGTACGATTTGTCTCTTAATCGTCCGATTGCCTTGTTCTCGTCTTCACCTCCACGAATGACTGTTTCGCTCCGTCTCAACTATTTCCGTTAGCAAAATATCTGTTATCTTCGATTGAACTTTTCATTATTCGCTTATTTTTGGTTTATTTATTTAATAGTTCGTGCGTTTCATTTTTTTTGTTTTAATACGATTTTTGGTTACATTTTGATATTAGTATTTAGCGTGCATGTTTTCATATTAAAATTCAGTTTTTTCTAGATACTTTCGTTGTTTTTTGTTTATTTTAATATTACGATTCAGTTCTTTTTGACCTTTTTTTGGGTTTCATTTTGATATTTTTCGATGCTGAATCGAACGGGATGGGTCTCGGAACATTAATGCTAGGTCAAGCTATTTATCCGAATAATAAACCATTGTGTAATAATTTGCAGGGTTTTTTTTGTAGAGGATCGCATTTACTGTTTTGGAGTTTTACTGTTGAAGAACAAGGGATTGTAGGGATTGATTAGGTAGTGGAAGTACGATCTCCTTCATCGAGCTCAGCATAAGAGAATGAAGAAGGGGGAGATGAAATGGGCTTGAACGGAAAAAGCTCAGCAACTGAACCTCCGACAAGGTGATACAACTGTTTACTGGTTATGACAAGGCTCAGTTGAAGCAGTGCCACGTTATCAATGAGGATGTGCGCACGGTTGGAGGTTAGCAGATTTGGCAGCTCCTGATTCTTCCTTGCGGCTTCACAAATGTAGCCAGAGCAATATTGTAACGGAAATGTGACCAGTGAAGCGTTGGTGCAGCAATACCTCAGGGACTTTAATTTTGACGTATTTGAAGTAATAATAATCACAATTATTAATCGTATCAACAACAAACGAGACTTGTGTGCAAGATGCAAGATGGTAGAATATAGTCCCTTCTTGCAGGGTTACTGTAAGAAAGAAAACAAACGCCAAAAACACTCAGATTATTTTGTCAAATGGTGTTTTTCGGACACAGTAGCACTTTAAACTCGAAGATCTGAAGAAAAGTATTAATTCCTTTCCAGCTGATTACACAACTTTACATCTAACTACGTAGAACCATGGAAAATATTAAAAAACCAGCTCCTCCCGCAAATTGGGTGCACACACTAATAGACCACGCGCCGTAATAGTTTTTCTCAATTCATTGCCCTAAAACAAAAATTTGAAGAAAACTCACCTTTCCTTTTTTGCAGGATCTCAATACGCGACTGTCTATTCATAATACGCTTATACGTTATACGCAAATACTCAAGCCAATTTGGACTAATGGAGATGTACAGCTCATTCGAACCGAAATCATTCTAAGAACTCAAAATAATGTCCTAAGAAGTGAGAAGCAACTTCATCCTGAGCTCAAAATCTTGACTGTCATTGAAGTCATTAAACTGCAAGCCATGCGTCGCCTTCAAAGGCTAATATCTCATATCAAGGAGGAAACTGTAAATTCCTTGACGCCAGTAAAATACAACAGGAACAAACCACTCGAACTCAGATTGTGAAACTGCCATAGAAAAACGACGTTATCAGAAATAACAAAACGCAGCGAAGCATTTGAATTATTGTCATACCACTGAATCAGAATGATGTTGTTAATAAGTTGTAAACTTGAAGCAAAAACGATCAGAGAAAAATAAAACAATCACGATACTTCCCTTACCCTGTTCGTTAATGTTCACGCTACAGAGCGGAATAACTGGGCTGTATTGCCGAATTTAATGGCCAAATGTGTGACCGAACATGTGACCCTCAGTTGAAGTCGTGTCCTCTAGAACTCCTTTACTACTTGATGAACGATGGTGTGACTCTTAAACGTTAAATCCCTAGTGGGTATTTTCATGCTTTCGCCCGTTTTCATGCGTTTCTGAATAACCCCAAATACCAAAGCCGAGTTAGTGCGTGAATTAGTGTGCAGAAAAGAAAATGACAGAGCTCCTACAATGAGAAATTGAAATTCGTTTTCTCAACTTTCAAACAGTTTAATACGTGAGCACAGTTGAGCAATTATAACGCAATGATGCGATTAACCACCTGGCGGTGAAAATGTTTGGTTACGTGGCGCTGGAATCTCAATAGGAGTGCAGTTACAGTTGGCCTTGATACTTGAAAACATCATAATGCAGCGCATCATCATAACTTTTCTCAACTAGAGCATTTTAAGGTGATTTTTCTCGCTCAGCTGACTCGCCTATATGTTTCAAAGGCCTCTGTTGGACTCAGTGTAAAAGGATTGTTATGTATCATCATCATCAATCATTCAGTAGGTCTCTAAGTTGATGGTAACGAACACAGCAAGATTGCAAGGTTAGTCCCTACTGATATCGTTATCTTCATTGCATTACACACATAAATGAACTTAACTCTCGTTAATTCACAGGATAAGGTGTAATATTGTCATAAAAATGAACTCAGTTTGTCAGCGTGTTAGAACATTCTGACTGGTCGCACTCAATTCCAGAATTTATTGCATTGCTTCTACTTATGTCTCATCGTTTATTGATCAACCAGCGTGTATGGCGATTTTTGGGACAGTAGACCTGATTTTTGAGAGGTTCGTTTCTATTGTTTCGAAGTTACAGAGTACAGTGAAAGAACTTAGTCAATAAAACGACAGCAGCATGAGTTCCGGAATTTTCCATCTCGCACCTAATTGTCTTATGACCAATGTCAACCTTTCATTGAATAGACAGGGCATTGGACCATCAGCACGATTTTTGCCTTATATTAGCGGGATGTTTGAAATATATCAAGTGCGACGCATCACTCAACTTTCCTTAGTTCTACGTAAATTCGATGGTTTTCACTTTTTCACTCAGTTCATTTGAAGTTGGTCAAACATAACTTCAGGGTTACGGAAGTGAACTTATAGTTCCAGAATTTTCTGGTGCTCCTACTTGTGCCAAGACCATTATTGAGCAATCACTACACTGACAATTAATGAGACCGGAAACGTTCGATTTTTTGTCGAACGAATATAATCACTGTTTCAGAATTATCGGGTGAAATCTGAGAAACGGTAAGGGTTTAAGTTCCAGAATTTCTAGAGCAGCTCCTATATGTCTTATGAGCGTTATCAAACGTTCATCGTATGGGCACTTGATTGGACTGCCACGAAAATTTTTCTTAAGATCCCAGTATCATTTGAGCGGATTTTGTAAGACAAAAAACTGTGCAAAAATCGATTTTCGTTGAAATGTTTGATAATTTATCACACTGATCTCGTCCTTTGCCACGAATGAGGATTTTATGATATTTTTGCGTCATTTAGAGCTGTCTATACAAAAATGTTATAAAAGTCGTTTGAGCCGTTTTTGACAAAAAGAATTTAGTGTTTGATCACTATGATAACTATAGTAAGTTTTGATCGGATTTTGCTCATACCCTTATTTTGGCGTACTATGGTGACCTGCAGGCTAGAGGCCAAGTTTGAGCTGATTTAGTTCAGCCTTTTTCGTTCGATCGTCTCCACAGGTGCACACACACAGACCGTTTTCCCAATTATATTATATTTTTGTTATGAGTGTTTTTTAAAGTCATGTTCAATTTTCTAAGCAAGGTTACAAGTTTTTTATGTTACCAAAATGTCAATGTAAAAACTGCGTAGATGTAACGAGTTTTAATCTCGTGTAAATGCCAGTTTCTAAGTGTTTTTATTGATTTTTATGTTCCTAAACAAAGTTTTAATTTCCTTATTAAAGGTTTATGTGATGGTAATATAAAGACTGCGTTTTGATCTTTAATACTTGCAATCACTGTACCAATTCATTTTCTTGCTTTTTTTTTTGTCTGTTCCTTGCACTTTCAATTTTGGTTTTTCTCAGTGATTTGTCAAAAAAAAACAAAAACAAATGGCCAGGTTTAGGAGGTACAATGTAATTGGCTTCTTTTTTTTTATCCCGCCTGGAGTATGAAATGGTACTTAACAATATATATACAACCCCCCGAGGCAAATGTTCGAAATATGACATCGAGAGGGACAAGTACTTAATACTACCAGACTTTTAAGCCCTTAACCTTTGTTATAGTATTACTACAAATACCAGAAAGACAATTCTGAAGTGGAAAAGTTTTGCTATTCACCCCATTCTACGGTAGTTATTCGGGCTCAGTAGGCCTTAAAACGTCAAGATTTGAAGATAACTCAAAAACAAAATTGTTTCGGCCGATTACATTTCTACTTTCTGGAGCCAAGGAATGCAAATAAAAACTGCGCTGACATTTAAATCTAAATGTTTGATTGTGTTACTCTCGTCATTTTTCCCACAGATGATAAAATTACGGTATTGTGTCATTTGAAGCTGTCTATACAAAAAATGTAATCAAAATGACTACTGCCGTTTTTGAGAACAGTTGTGTTCACTGATCATTTTTTTGACTTTGGAAGCTCTAAAACGTAAAGATTTGAAGGAAAAAGTTCCTTTTTCAGCCGATAACATAGCTTCCTTTCACATAGGTTAAGGTGTTTCTGATCAGCTGCTCGACTAGAATTATGCCTTCCACTTTACACAATAATCAGCATCCCTTTTGCATTGAACGAACGAGTTTCTCGTTCTCCTTGGAGCAGTTCAGAACTGTAGTTTGCTGATAGCTGTTGCCTTTAATGTGTCATTGGCATAGCGAATGGTGGATAAATGACTCAATAAAGCCCAACCCAATTGTATACTTCACACGGCCAGCAACTTTTCAATGAGCTTTGTTTCGATTGATTGTGTTTCAATGACCTCGTCGTGGAGTTTATCATTCGATAATTATTAACTAAAAGGAAATTACTATCGGTGGGTTATGTTGTTGAGTCAATTGCAAACATTGTAAGTTAATCCTCCAGTCGAAACATAAGTCCCTCGGACTGCTACGATGAAGAGTAAAGGGTTGGAAAGGAGAAAGTGCTTCCTCAGTACCATCCTGGTAACTTATCAATGAGCCTATATAAAGCCCCTCGCATCAATGTTTTCGATAGTTGCTCCCAGCACCACTCTGTAATTCCTTGGAAGACTGACGTTTACTAGTTGGAATGTTTTCATTCTTATTTCAGATACTTTTCCCCACAATGGACGGATATTTCCTCCAACCTTCAGACTTTGATTTTACCGCGTGTTGCTAGGCTACAGTTCCATATGAAGATGAGGACAATTCTTCTCAACTTCAAGAGCAAAATGACTCGGAGATTCTGCTACCAGCAGTGTTTTAAAAACAGAAAATCCGACCGAGGAAGATAACATCCGAGGTGAATTATCATCATAATCACTCTCTTATTAAGAATCTGAAACTGATGAAGGACAAGCACACGGTGAGCACGAATGCGCAATGTTCCAATAGCAATTGCTTTCCGTAAAGAAACAAATTGAACCAAATCAATGCATTCGTCTCGAGCAGCCTTGTCTCATAATCTTATACGGGGAATCCTCACTATCACGGGCCCTGCAAAAGCTTCTGCCAGCACTCTGTCTGTTGTCTGTTCAGCTATTAGGACATGGGCCAAGAATGACAATTAGTCCATAGGACGAATGAAAAATTGAGGCAAACCCTGGAACAATGGGAACAATAATGTGAGAGAATAATAACAGGAAAGCAGATGTGACTGTAATGAGGGCTCTATTTGCCTTTTATCTGTTTTCTTCTATTTTCCAAAGCTTTTTTTTTGTATAACCATTAGCAACTATTCAGCATAGTTCCACTTTTCGACAGCTCTCTTCGTTCATGAACACTGCCGTCTGGAGCATTTTACGAGGACCTTCTACATCTACTTTAGCAGAGAATGCGGGCGGGTTAGCTCTGATTTTTTGGGCAATGTCAACTGGTGGCTCCTGCATGACAATGCATCCTCCCCACAAGTCCACAGCTGTGCAGTAGTTTTTGACCAAAATGCAGGTTGATTGTATCAAGTTTATTATATTTTATAGTTAGTCAGCCTCAGTTACTAGTTCTTGACACTTTATATGCACAATATGCGAAGTGTATCGTAGCTAACTGCAGGGGTGAATGAAACCTATTACACAAAATTGTGATAGGTTTGACTATAGCGAAGTACTTTTGTCATTTTCACATAACGGCAAACAACAACTATAACGCAGATACGACATCACGGGGAGAAAAATTGTGTTGAGGGTGGTCTGAGAGTTTTTTGTTCTAAATACTGGGAACTGTCAAATTACTGTTTGAACGGTGTTTCGACTGGAGGGTCAACGACATGAAAAAGCACAAACAATTTTCTTTTCTGCAAATGGTGATGGCAATTAGGTTAAGTTACCAGAGCAAGTGGTTTTGCAGCTCTAAATTGTCACCTCTTCTGTTTTTTTTTTTGTTTTTTTTTTACAACTTAGTAGGCCAATCGTACACTTTAGGAACTGCGGGCGCGTAGTGGTAGTCGTACAGAAGGGATTTTATGAAAGCTTCTTTGTCCTCTGGTTCAGGGTAAACGCTGGCGTGACCTGTGAACAGAAAATTGGTGGAATTAAACACGAAAATTGATTACGAAACAGATTGTTAGAAAATATGTTTAACGTTAATTCACTTTTTCAGTACACAATGGAACATTATCTTGTCGACACCATGATTGTTTTATACATTACTTCTGGTCAGACCACGCGTCTCTACGAACTATAACGTTTACTCTCACTCAATTCTACGCACAAACAGTATTCAGAAGAGGTATTTTCCCCAACACTTCGTCCCTGCTCTTCTTCAACTTCAGTGGGATGCGCCTGTGTTGCTAAAGTCGAGGGCTTTCATGTCTAGATTTGTAAACTTCATTCTCTGCTCATTCAGCTCCAATTTTCTTCCATCTCCTACATATTGAGGACTACCTTCAGGTGAGACAGGCAAGCTTTAACGATTTTCATTTGACATTAAAATTATCTCACACTAATCAGTGCTGTAAATAAAATATCTCAGTAAAAATTCGGTGAACCTATGAAGCAAAAAAAAAACGAGGTTACTTTTTCAGTATGTCTTCAACTAGTCAATACCTATACATTATTCCCCATAAGTGATCCTCTGACAGTCTATAGAACAGAGATAACAACCCAAACGTGCTAAAAGTCGTGTGTTTTAGCATTTTCGCCACACATGATTGAACTTTATCAATCTGATGGAGCTATCCTATATCCACCACTATTTCTGCATATATTCGTTGAACAGTGACATAAGCCATGACAGCTTCAAAGTAGGATTTGCTAAACATTAAATGATCATGTTTCCAATTTTCTCATCAACTGTAAGTACAGTACATACTTATAGTATAGTATAGCACATCGCCGAAATTACAGGGGTTCCAGAAAATTACACACCAGATGGTCGCAGAAAATTACACTCCAGAGTGATGCATTGACATCACTTAATTGAGTAGCAGCTCTTCTAAGATGTCAGGGACTCAGTATGGATGAAGTAAAACTTCGAGCTGCCCTTCAGGATATTTATTCAAGAAAGATTTTGACGGGAAGAGGGTGGTCCCACCCCACACTTGAGGCCATGGTGTACAATACGGAGGGGTGAGTGCGAGGTGGCTTAGCAGGTGCAGGATTTTATAAGTAGGGTTTCGGGAGCAATACTACTCGGTGTGCTGGCAACAGTTTTCCAAGTAGTGCTCTTCGCAGTGATAGTGTGTGTGCAGCACCTCCTGCCCAGGGGATTGAAATGGAGAAAGAAATATATTATGTCCGACAGTCAGGCTGCACTTGAGGCCCTGGCTTCTTCTATTCCGTCGGAGGCTGGTTCGAATGCCTGACTGGTTTGAAGACCTTAGCAAAGGAGAACACATTAACACACAGTGTTGGGTGCCAGGTCATAGAATCGAAGGGAATGAGAAGGCTGACAAACTGGCGAGGAACGTATTTCTGTATTTTCCCAGTGGGACTTGAGCACTTCGTAGGGACTACCAAGAGCCACTTAAATAAAAAAGTTGGCAGAGGGAGGAGAAGGGGAGGGGTAGCTATCGACGGTATGTTTCTGGCCAAAGGCAGTCAAGGTTATTTATTATACTCTTCCGGGAGCGATTACGAGAGGATCTAAGTCTAGAGGGAGACAGTATATGGAAGTTACTTGGCCTGTTCATTGGACACTGCCCTGTAAGGTACCACCTAGACAAGATTGATAAGTCAGAAGTACAGAGTTGTAGATTCGGGAGTCAGCAGAGCATGTACTGTGTACTCGTGAGGGGCTGACAGTAGTGCTCGGGTGTCTACAGCAGCCGGATCAAGTTGCAGGGATGTCTTGCGTTTTTTGCGAGAAAGGTATTAGGGACGTCGCATCAGGGAATCCTAGCTAGATAGGAAGACTGACAGGACATGAGGCAGCTCATGTACGCCGGAGGCCTGTCTGAGGGCGCAGTGGGGAGATATAGGGGGGGGGGGGGAAGATGCAAAATAACCAACTCTGTACTGTGCAGTACTACATACACCTCTGACGCAGCTGGCACATAAATTCGCTTCTCACTGATTGGTTCAATATTTGGCACATTTTACAGCAATGACAATAACTTACCGTTTTTGTACGCGGCTTCAACCAGTTTCACAGCAATTTTCAACGAACAGCTTTGAATGTTCTTCAAAGGAGGGTACAATGATCCCATTTCGAGGTCCTCTTCCGTAACGATGTTGGCGAGCGACTGTGAAACAAACGAAAAGGTGAGCAGGCTGAACGAAAAAGGATTACGTTTACTCTTGTTTTTTCGTCGAAATTGAGCTTTTTTTATTGTACTTATCAACACTTGACACCTCATTCTGAAAAGGAGCGATTTTATTTAGGCGATCCCCATCCAAAATTATTCATGGGCAACCTACTTACCACCTGGCAAGTTCCAAATGGGAGTACAAACGAGCAACCTCCACCCATTTTATTTTTATTCAATTTCCAAGAAATGTCTACGTTTGTCAATCTGCAACTATTTTATTCCATCGCGTAACAGTAAAGTAAAAATTGGTGAGAAAATGCATAAACAGTATCAGGCAGTGCCTGTCTTAATTTGATGACGAATTGAAGAAATTGTTAAAAAAATTAAGCAAAACAGATTTGAGAGCCTGAGTAGAAGTTTCGGAAAGCCCAGTTCAAAGGTTTAAGTAACTGAGTAAAAATCGTGAAACCGATTTAAACTGTTTTCCTCCTATTTATACAATTTTGCAACAAATTTAACTACCAATTTAGTTTCGACCACCCTATTTTGTTTACCATCTTTCAACAATTCAAAAAAATTAATAGACTAATATTGAAGACAATTGAATTGACGAAAATTGAGTAAGAATTGCGGAGGAGTTCAGGAAAAGTGACGAAATGTTGAGACAGTGAGGAAAAATTGACGAGCAATCTCGCAAAAAGTATAAATTTATTATATTTGTCGTCGAGTTCCTGGAAAAAAAGCGTAGAACAATTTAGCAAACAAGAGTTGAGAAATTGATAGAAAATGTTTGGGAATGTGCGTACGAGTTTCCAATCATTTTTGCTGAATTCCTCCCACTTAAAGAAGTGTATTCATTTTTCTATCAAATTTAATCAATACCCAACGTTTCTTTGATATGATTTCTGAAAAATGACTGGTTGAACACTGGTCTCTCGGTCTCCGTACAATTTATATTGAATCTACCAATGATTTGTAGTAGATTTTTCGACCCTTTTACACGACTTCTCATTAGCTTTCACTTGGTTTTTCAATAATTTTTATTAAATCATAAAAAAAACCCCCACACTCAACTGAGTTTCAACATTCGTTTGAGATACAAGTTAGGATAACTGCATGAAATCAAAGAAATATTGATAATGATGTTAAGGAAATTAAGTAAAAATTGTGGGAATCGAAAAAAATGTGGAAAAATTGACGCCAAATCACGTAAACAGTGCAGAAATGTTCTTCTGAAATTTCTTGGCAAATTCAGGAAAAATTGTAGAAAACTTTAGACAGTCGTTGAGAAATCGAGTGAAAATGTTCGGGAAATTGAGGAGTTTCCATTATTTGTTCCTCTGTTGGTTCCACTTGAAATTTATATTCAATTTTCCCACCAATTAAATGAACACCCAAGATATTTTAAAGTGATTTTCCAATAATTTTTACTCAATTTCTTAACTAAATAATTTTTCAATTCTTTCACATCGAACACTAACAAATTTGACTGATTAATCAAGATGTCTCAATGTTCTGCGTGGAAGTTCGGAAACTCGCCAAGAATCGCGAGAAATTGAGCACAATTGTGGAACAATTGTCGAAAATGGATTAGAAAATTGAGTAAAAATCGTGGAGTGCTCAAAAAAGTCCACGCTCCTCTAGAAATCAACCTTTATTGATCTACCTGAGCAGATAAGAGGAAGAGCTCTTCGTTGATGTGTCTGATTCCAGCAGAAATAACTCCGAGAGCCACGCCAGGGAAAATGTACGAGTTATTCCCTTGTCCAGGATGGTGAGTTTTGCCTTCGTACGTGTAGGGGGGGAATGGAGATCCGGAAGCAAACAGGCAGGTTCCCTGAAAGCGAACATCGAAACGAGCGAAGGCCATCAGTTCACTAATCCTTTCTTTTCATTCGTGACTAGTTGTACGACAACAAACGTAACTCTACATCGAGTCACTGCGTTTCGACATACTTACTTTAGTGTGTTCGTAAGCAGCTTCAGCTGTACATTCAGCTTTACTGGTGGGGTTGCTCAGAGCGAATATAACGGGCTGCTTGTTGTTGGCAGCCATTGATTGGAGAATTTCAGGGGTGAAAGCCCCTCCGATCGCAGCTGCGCCTAAACGATCACAAAACATTGGAAAATGAAGTAATAACATACCGTTGAGACATGACATTTTGTGTATTGCTAGTATTGCTGGACAGAAGCGGTTTCAAGCCCTTTTCTACTGTGCTGCTATCTAGGGAACAATAAGCACACTTCTTAGTTCGGGAAGGACCCGTTCTTTTGACAACAAACTGTCAATAATTACGTCATTTAAATTATTTTCTCAACTACCGGCTGGCCTAGGTTTACATAAGTGAACCCCCATCAAGGAAACTCAAAGCGTCTTCACTTTGCAACTCTTTCAGTTTCTTTTTTTGTCTGCCATCTCGTCTCCAGAACACCCGAATACTCAAAAGAAAATTTGATGATTTTTCCCGGAGAATATAACCTCCTCTAACCCATACTTCCTGCAAGAAGTTTCTAACGACTGCACCCTGAAGATTCTATTTTTTCGTGCTGCTCAATTCTTCCACTCGTTCAAAATTGATAAAAAGCTTTTTATTTCGTATCTAATTTTTAATTTGCTATATTTATGCCGAAGTGTATTTCCTTGTTTTGTTGTTACTTACGCTTAGAGGTTTGTTTCTGGAATTAGCTATTAGCGGAATATTAGTGAAGGGAGCTGCACAGTATTGAACGAAATTTATGCACAGTTGAGACTGGACTGATTGAGACGAGCTTATTACACGGCAGAGGAACAGCAAAGGGGGAAGGGGATACAAAGAATCCAGTTGGACGTTAATTGAAAGACCTTTCAGGAACCGAAGTGACTGTTGTACAGTTCAGACGATTTCTGGCCAGGCAGGGGTTTCCCAAAGTAAAGAATTTCGATGGTTTCGGAAAGCCCTTGACTTAGGAAAGGTTTGGATTGTGCTAATTACAGTTAATTTCATGATTTTTGAGGTAGGGTTTGTTTGTAGTGCCAATTTTTGATTGAATATTCCTCCAATGAGCAGGTGAAAGGGGCGGTGTAATGGAAGGTTGGATATTGGACCTGCAGGGGTTTCCCATCAAGCCGACCAGCACTTCCCCAAGCCGTGGGGTATTTTCAAAGTATTTTATTAATTCATCTGGTGCATCACATGTTATTTCCACGCTTAGTGAACCTTTACTCTTTTCTAGTTCATCTTCGTCAAACTGGATACATAGATTCCTGCATTGCTCTGGAGTCAATAGCGACTATAGCACTGCGATTCTCCTCATTCTAGATTTTTCTGTTCAATCCTCCCATAACCCAGCTCTCCATAGAAATCCTCTTATCCCTCATCGTTTCTCCTTTGTTTGTAACCGGCTATTTTCTCGCTGTTGGCGGATGACTGTTTCACCCTTCTGAGAGCAAAACGAGCTCACTTTGTGTCTTGACATTCGAACGCATTGCAGCCCACCCAGGTTCTACATCCTAGGATCCTGGCTTGACTGACCTGGTTGTGTAAATATATTTATTCTCCCTTTTTATTGTTAATAATTTAAAACGAAATCATATCAGGAAGTTAATAATTTCCAGTTCCTAATGGAACGTTGAGGTAAATTCGATTTATGTAAACTGAATGAAAAATAGATTTGGTTAGTTGCTCAAGTGATAACAATAGTTTAATGCCGAGAAAAATTGTGGGATGCGTCGTACCACTTCTGTTTTTCCTAACAATGCTGCACAATTGGATCATTTTCGAACTCCTCCCCTTCAGTTACGTGCAGGTGTCCCGCAGAACATTACGTTGCTGCGGGCTTGCCTATCGACCAGTTCAATGGTTCTGCTCGCGAGGCTCCTTTTTTCTATCCTACACAGTCGATTTTATTTTACGTTTCGTCTTGCATTGAGGTAAAGGTTCAGTTGAGAGGTTGATGAGAATTTACTGCTGGAGCTCATCTTCATTCTTCCCACCCCACAGACATTCTCGCGTCGACATGTCGACATTAAAGATCGTTCAGGAACCAAAGTGACTGAATGAGTGAGTTTTAAAAACTATTTGAAAATATATCAAAAGCGATGTCGTTAATAAAAATTGCAATGTTTCATCCATCATTTACAACTCTTACGTCATCCATTATGAGTTCTACTACGTATTAACGCTTGACCAATCCGGTCTACCGCCTGGGTATAATAGGCTTCTACTTCTTTTATAAAAGTAGGTTCAAAGGTGTCGTAGACTGTATTACCTACAGCAATCTCGGCGAGAGATTGTACACGCAAGGTAACATTATAATCTGTAAGTTCGAGAAAAGCAGAAGGGCTAAATCCATCGTTGAAGAGCCCTTTGAAAAATGCCCAAAAGTCGGAAGAGGCTGAGAGACTGTATGAAGCTCTTCTGGTGGATCAGACTTATAATAAACCTCCCCCCCCCCTTCACCACGCGGGAATATCTGAACAAGTAAACGAGGAACATTTACCAATCAAAATGGTCGGCTTCAACGTATTGACGACTTCGGCGAGAGTTTTAATCGGAGCTCGTTTGTGGGCGAATTTCGCTTTGTGTTCAGAGATCCCTCCTTCTGCTCGGTTGGCAACGATTAGGCCCTTGGAGTCGACCAACCAAATTTTGCTGCGAGCGTCAGCTTCTGAAGTTCCCTCCTTTTTCATCGCTCTGACGCAGAGTTCGGCGATACCGAGCGAAGCCTACAAAACACAAACGCATGACAGGATGAAATGAGAACGGTTCAAATTTAAGAGTGTTTCTGCCAACGAGTAGAGTCTTTGAGATCTACTTATGAGAGAAAAGCTTGAGTGTAGGGAGAGGAAATTGCAATGGCCTTTAGTGGATGAGAGACACAACAAAGTAAGTAATTCAAAACTCTTCTTGGTGGTGTCATATATCCAGTAGGGTCGTGATGATGCAGGTGATGCAACTGGGGGAAACCCCCATTACGGCCATTGCGTGGGCGCACAGAAGCCACCTTATGTCCTCCTAACTCCGTTCCCAGCTCCCGTGAAGGTGGTATTCGGTGATGCGACCACCAATACGTTCCAACCATTCTAGCACAAAACGCAGGCGCGAGAAAATTCAAAAAAAAATAGATTGATCTGATCTCAAATCTCTTTTCCAAGTGTACCTTGGCTAATAACGCCATTCAATCGATAGCCACAGAACTAGTTGCGGAAAACAAAATGTGGGTGCAAATTGTTGGAAGACATTCACCAGATCAATAAAAACCAAGTTATACAGTTACAGTGGAAATTACGACAAAATAAACACCAACTCAGACAACAGTTTCAAACTCACCTCTCCAGCTCCTTGGAAAACGATAAGGTGGTCGGACATCTTCGTTTTGGTGGCTCGCAGTGAAGCTAAAACACCGGCGACGCAAACTGCAGCCGTCCCTTGAATGTCGTCGTTGAACGTGCAGTACGTTTCCCGATATTTGTCCAAAAATCGAAAGGCGTTGTGATTGGCGAAGTCCTCAAACTGACGGAACACCAACGTTTTATTTTTAGAATCAGAGAGAATTGTACACAAAAGCGAACGTTACAGGCGCATGTTAACGCTCTCACCTGAATGAGACAGCTCCTTCCAAAACGCTTGACGCAGGCCTCCATGAATTCGTCAATGAAGCTGTCGTACTCCTTGCCAGTGACTCGCTTTTGTTTGAGCCCGATGTAAAACGGATCATCCAGCAATTGCTGCAAAGTGGCAACATAATATTTATTGTTGGTTTACCACCACCACGTTAGGAAGTAAATTACAAACGAAAACATTAAACGAGGAAAGGCGACTGTCGAGGAAGTAACAAGATCATAAAACTCTCGAAGTGTGCACTTCAAGATGCAGACTTTCTCTGCCCCTAAAAAAGACCGTAAAGCAAGAGAGGATTAAAGGCAGCTGAAGAAACGAGATAAAAGAGCAGCACTGAGCAAACAGCATTCATTTGGATTGCCTTCCAGTGACTCCTCTCATCTCACCTACCATAATCTCTCTTTTCGCTCAACTGGAGCTCATTTCTTGGCACATCGCCCCTCTCTTCTTCTGTTGACTTAGCAATTCACTTGCTCGAGTTACCTCTCAACGTCATTCCTTCCACTAGGAGCCTTTTTCCTACCGCATGATTGACTCTTTACAAAACTCTTCATTTTCGGCAAGTACGAATAAAATGTGTGGTGCAAGGCATTCCATAATCCTTGAGAAAGGGTTTATGAGGACTTGCATTAAAATAGATTTTTGTGACATTTTTGATAATTTATTGTGCTGCCCATTCGAAACATTTAGTCTAAATCGTTAGAGCCATTTTGGAGAAAAAGAAAAGTTGGTGTTTTAATCACTATGAATCGGAACTTTTTGTCCCTTTAGAGGGATCCTCGAACTTTTCTTACGGTAATGAAACTGGTAAAAATAGGATACGCACTTGGTTGTTGGTGCCCACGTCGAGAGTGATGGGCAGACACTGCCTGGGATCCACTTTAGCGAGAACGGTGAACAAAGCCAATTTGCCAACTGGAATGCCCATACCGTATGCTCCCAAATCTCCGAGACCGAGGATCCTCTCGCCGTCGGTCACTACGATGGCTTTCACGTTGCTTTCCGGCCTTGAAAATACACGATGAGCCACAAACGTTAGTTTAATTGTAAAAAGAAAAAAAATCTAGTGCGACACACCACAAAACCTCAGCCCCTCGCGCATTCTAGCAACCCTTCCAACCTATTTGTCACTCCCGCTGATATGAACATGTAAAACATAACGTTCCACGTTGAAACTGGTAGAGCTTAAAGTACCTAATGTCACGACCTTCATAATTATTTAAAAAAATACATTTGGTTTGTGCAACGCTCCTACAATTTTTCAGCGAGCTATTAGTTCTGCAGAAGTTGATTCGTCAAGGTAGGGTGAAGATATTTCTCGAGGATGTCATCATTGATTCAGCGGTCCCATACTTGCTTTTAAGTTACTAAGTTTAAATACCTAAGAGGAACAGTAACATCCGCCAGCACAGTCAATCCAGCCCCTCGCAGAGCTGCTGCCAGGGCAGACGCTTGCTAGGCACTGCTCCATTTGATTCGGCTAGCTATGATTTCAAAATAGTTATTGTTCAGCTCAGGCCGACTTAGAAGGGATTTTGACCTCGGAACGTCTGCACTTTACCCTAACGGGACTCATTGTCTCGGTCCTTCCCCTAACACCAAGTCCATCTTTCTGATCTGAAGCCCTTTTGTTTTGTAGCTGTGGGAAAGTCCAGCTCTTCAGTTATTTCACAGTGACAGCGGGTGTTCCATTTTGTGGACTTTCCAAAATATACTTTTCCCACGCCTCAATTTACATTCCTCTCCACAACACACAGCTCTTCCCAAACTCACTCATCTATCAGCTCTCGTGAATGACATTCGTTTCCCAGATCTCCCAACAGACACTCGTCTCTCAAGTCTCACAATCGACACTCATCTATCAACTATCACGTTATTCCTAGCTCTACTGACTCTCACCACCAGTTCATGTGTTAAGAGAACCAAGTGACTGTGCAGCTCAATGCGTCTGTCTATTTTTCATGAATCCAACAGTTATGATTGATCGGACTGCTATAATGATTTTTTTTAGTGGTTCCTATGAACAGTTTTGGAATTGTAGGGGGGAAAACTACGAAAAAAAAACTATGTTAGTTTGAATTCTGAAATTTCTGACTTTGCTGCTGAATATCTTATGACCATAATTCAAGTTTATCACACGGGCAAAACGATGTTTTAACGGTTTTATGAAGGCACAAGGCCCTCTCCTCTCTCTTCAGCCACCTTACTGGTTGCTTTTGCTCTGCGTTTTCCGAATTGCTTCGTTTCTTTTTTAAATCTGAGTTCAGTCCACCGCAATCTTCTTTTCGTTTAATCACGTTGACAGACGTACAGACCGTTTTCTCTACAATGGCGTTTTTCGGACTCAGAAGCCTTGTGAACGTAAAGATCTGTAGAAAACCTACATTTTTGTTTCAGCCGATTACTCAACTTTCTTTCCTACTCCGCAGGGCTAACGGAAGTAAAACTACAATCGTTTTTCAAAGTTGTTGTCGACTAACCAGTTGTTGAGAACCTCAAGGACGTTCCCTTTGTCGTGAATGGAGATAAATAGGCCCCGAGGGTTTTTCAAAATGAGACCATAATTTTGACACGCGAGGCCGACGGTGGGGGTGTAAATGACGGGCATCATGTCCTCGACATTTTCGCTCAGAAACCTGAAGAACAGTTTTTCGTTCGATTCCTGAAAAAAAAGTATAAAGCGAAAAGTTCTATTAGTTGAAGTGCGAAATATCTACCGCGACTCAAGACAACGTTCCACTATCCTTAATAAATTATATGTGCTATAAATACAGGTGCCGTCTCCGAAAAGCGAAACTTTTCTGAAGTAGTTCGGCTCACATCTTTACTGAATGGCTGGTCAGAGAAACAGTTACTGGGAACAATAATTCAATTCTCACGTTGATGATTCAACTCCATTTTTACGGTGGTAATATTCGAAAACCTCGTTTTTGAGCACATTTCGAACTTCATCTTTCATTCATGAGAGGAATATTTACAATAAATAATAGGAACGGGCTAGTTGAAAACACTCTGTGAGGTTTATCTACATCGTTAAAGCAGCTTTTACATAAAGCAAAAAAGATCGTTTTCGCAAAAATGAGTTCAATCGCAATGGTTACAACCGATTTTGATGAAAAAGCGAGAAACCTTCATTTTGGAACATAATGGACAGTGTTGATCTTTACGTGAAAAATATTTCGCTCTTCTAAACGTTTAATGTGCGGTTTGAAATACGTTAAAGTCACTTGAGACGTGTAGTGGGAGATATCGAGAAAGGATTGAATTTCGTAACTATAAAGTGTCGAATTTCGTTATGAAAACTCAAAATTCAAAATTCGGTTCAAGTCGTATCCAGTTGAAAACTGCCAGGAAAACTTCGTTAATTGAGGGGAAAAACCTTAGGGACAAAGTATGTTCTTCGTGGACAATGTCGTTTAATTAAAAAAATGCTCAATTTGACTTTGAAAATCAAGTTTAGCAAGTCTGGAGTGAAATGTATTTGTGTTATTATTCGGCGATTTGGGGTGGAACGTATTGAATTTGGTTTGAGTATATTGGCCCCCTGTTTACAATGTTGACTTTGGTTTGGATAGTCTTGAGGATTTAGGCACTTTCGTATGGCGACTGCCTTTGGATTTTCAAGCGTAGTTTCCTGCATAAAGCTGTGCAAGGGATTCTCTCAAATCCATTAGACAGACACGGCTACAGACGTCCGGAGCTACTACAAAAAATATCGAATTCGCGTTGTGTTCAGTTAGCAAAATGTTTCAGTTCTTTGTAAATTGAACAATGAGCGGTGGAATGCGTTGAAAAATTTCGGATTTCGTTAACTTTTGTTTGTAAATTCTTTGAATTCTGTTCGAAAAAGCAACATCCGTCTATACACGACGAGAACTTACCAATACGCCCATGAGGTAGGTGTACTTGTTAATGGGCTCTTGGAACTTGTCCACGTTGTACCTTATGAGCTGCATTTGTTTTTCTTGGTCTCTGTAGCTCGGTGGAAGAAGCCCATGAATGCCGAGGATCTGCCTCTCGTGGAGCGTAAAGCCCATACCCTGCAAAAAAAAATTCATTCGTGAGAGGGGAACTTTTATTTGTCATACGGACGGTGGATTGACAACAACGCAATAAAAATCCCACAGTCAAAGCCCACCAGACGCCCCAGCAAAAAAGTGAAGTGAAGAACAAATATTTTCACACTCCAATCAAAAATAATACAATCGAGCAAAACATCTGCTGATGCGAATTTTTACGGGCCATCGCGGCATTAGCCACAGAACGCACACAATTTATAAATAATTCAACAGACAGGCTCACCATTGCATTTAAAAACTGTGTTAGAAATATACACACACAGCTACACAGTGCAGTTTGAGATCGATGCTGCATGAGTGATCGTATACGATTTTCCATGAAACAATACGCTGAAATACACTCGAAAGAGGTTTTATGAACTCCTGAAATATTCTATCAGAAATTTGAAGCACTTGCAGTTATCCATTTCTGCCGGTTTACGTACACAGCCTACGGAACTACAAAAGTGTGCCAACTGTGAACCACCTACATCGTTTCAGAAGTTATCGTGAACGATATAACTAAGTATCAATAAAAATATGCTGTTGAGAGGAATGTAGAAGCATCCCGTTACAGAGTGAAGAGGTCCACATGAGGGTTTTGAGAGCAACGAACCACATCCTGAGCTAAATAGGTAATAAAAAACCCAGACTAATAATTAATTTTTATTTATTCGTGCCTTTAAAAAATTTCCTTATCCCTACGAAGCGTAATGGCAAATTATGTAATCAGCTAAAATAGTTTATTTTATTTTTCTCTCTAAATTTTGTAAAGTAGTTACGTGTTCATTTTGAAGAAGAAGCTCATAATTGTATTGGGATAATTTTTTTTACTATTGTGTTAATTTTTTGTTACATTTTAATAAGAGGCTTATAAAAATTAATGTTAGAGTGTCCCTCTGCTGACTTCAGCTGCTCCTCCAATAAGCCGCCACCTGATTTAGTGGCGTTCATGTGTTTAGCATCTTCGCTAGTTCGTTCGTCCTCCTCCGCTCTTTAATATGTCGCTTATGTTTGTTCTCATAATATAATTTCGTTCCCGATCCGTTTTTATCCATTTCGCCTACTGCGTTTAAGCTTCTGCATAAAAGGTTATGGCCCCAGGATGGCGTTGAATTAGTTTCATACGTGTTGCGCGTTTTTTAACTCATGAAAATTCCTGTAGAGCCTAAGAGATCGTTAGAAGACTTGACGAAATGTGGAAACCCGACACTCCAAAAGGAAGCGTCCAAAATCTCAAACAGCGTTAAGGTGGTAACAAAGTGAGCAACCTAAAGAAAGCATTGAAGGGGCTTAAACAATCTGGACGTCAATGGTACCGAAAATTTCACCAAATTCTTAATTTTTGTTACATTTTAATAAGAGACTTATAATAATTATTTTACATCACAACAATTATAATGTATTTCATTTTATTGTCTAAACTTGATAAATTTGTTATTGCGTAATCAAAAGCACTTAATTATTGTATATTACCAGTGTAGAGAATACCTGAAGCCATTAGCGAGAAAAAAGTCTGATGGGTCGCAAATATGAATTCCATTGTTATGATAAGAATTTTATTGAACTGATTGTGTCCCTCCCCTTTCCTGATGTGAGGTTAATGAGGTTGGTTAAGTTACCCTAGGCAGTGGTAAACTTCTGACGTAACCTCGTTGATCAACTTGCAAGCGAGTTACGAGCCCTTAACGATCTCTGCGTCAACGATTCACAGTCGTGCTTCCAATTAAGCTCAGTATCAACCGTAACGCCAAGAGAATCTTGGTACTAGAAGGATCCCCTACTCGTGATAAATCGCCCGCTCCAATAAACATTTTCCGAGTTTTTGACACCTAACAAGCGAATGATTAAAGCGATTGGAAGGTAATAACTGGATTCTTAAACGGGCGGTCGTTTCGAGAAAAAGGGGTGAAGTGTTCGCGGCCTTGGAACGTGACACGTGAGAGGTGCACCGCCTAAACACGACCCAGATCCTTGTGGAGGATGAACTAACCCTGCAATCACAGTGATCTCGCGAGAGAGCTGGACGTCACCCGAGGGCGCATTAGACCAAACGCGTCTGTCTGGCGGAGGATTGTTGGGTGTGGGGTGCAGTTTCATTTGAAGCGTGTTTTGACAAGTCACTGATTATGTCAGGTCTCGCGTTAAGGGATCGCCTCGGGGTGGAGCTCAAATTACTCTTCCTTCTTCTCTCGAACTAATACGTTATACCTCAGTAGAATTTACAACTTAATTCAAATTTATTTATTTATCTTTATCGCCAAAATCGGATTTACTCCACTTCAAAACGAATCCTACCTTTCAACATTTAGCTTTCTAAGATATAAAGTTAAGTTAAGTGATAGGCTGAACTTTTTTACTCTCCTTCGCTCAACAAAGTAGAAGGAAATTTATTTAATCGGCTGAAAACGAAAAGTTTGAGTTTTCATCAGATCTTTGCGTTTCAGACCCTACTGCCGAAAAACTATTTGGGGAAAAATGGTCTGTGTGTGTGTGCTAATCTACCTCGCAGGTTACCATGGAACGCCAAAATAACCCGAAAAAAAAGCAAAATCCACTAGCTATAGGATGAGCGTTTAAAAACGGTTTTTAAACGCTCATAAGATGTATGGGCGTCACTCCAGAAATTCCGGAATTTCAACTACCGCAGTTTCGCTTACTACCAGTTCTAAACGTTTTTACCCAATAACTTTGCAAAAATGATTACTATCCTCTTCAAAAACATCGTGATTACAGCCTCATTAATTCTCTGTGTACTGATTGCTCAATAATAGTACGGGAATGCGTATGAGCAGCACAAAAAAAAATTCCGGAACTGTGAGTGCTACCGCTTTCGGCCGCCGTAAAGTGATGTTTGACCAAGTTCAAATGAACTGAGTGATAAATGAATTGAGTAAGTAGAAAAAGCCATGCAGAAAGTGAATTGACGTAGAGCTAAGGAAAGTTGTGTGTTGCAACGCACCAGATATTTCTTTTTAGTTTTCTTGAAACGCATATTTTGAAGAAACTCGGCTAACTAGTGCATACATTTTTTTCCTCCATGAACGTTCCGTAGAAATGCATTGAACGAAAATACAGCGCCCCGCCCGTATATAAATCAGATCACCGAATTTGCAGGAGTTGCGCAAAGTTGTGTGTTGTAATATTTCATTATGCTAACTTACTTTGTGAGGGTTGTGCAAAAAATGTTTTCTATAACAAGACGCTGATCGACATTAGTCGTCCCTAACTTTGAGAAGTGAATATCCGCTGATGTTTCCAATGTTGATGTGAAGTTTTTAGTTAGTATATTTATTATCTTCAGGTAAGTAGCGTAAGTGATCTTGGTGATATTCATACAGAAATCAGGAATGTACGTTCATGCAAGAGATAATAGTTTAAAAAAAAAAATGAAAGATTGAATTAAAATGTACTTAACTACTTTATCAAGACCAATCAGGCAAATTTGACAACAAAAAGTGCACTTAAATTTGTCTCATCGAAATCATCAATCCCCAAGTCGCAACACTTACGATTACACATACTACGGTTAAATAAGCTTTCCCTATTTCTCATTTGATACGGTCGGGAGGGATTTTACCAGATGATCGCGCTAATGAGGTAACTCGATTAAATAAGTGTTGAATTATTTGAGAAGAACGCTAATTTGACAAATACAACGAGCTCTACAGCGACTCGAACGAGGCCATTCAACTCCGTGATAGTTGGTCCGGAAATCAGTTGTAACCTGCAGGTCAAAAAGGGTGCCAGGTGACCGAAGCTCCCGACTGTTCTCATTAAACTTTTAAATAATTTCCCGAACTTCGCCCTTCAATTCACTTCCAGTTAAACACGAGCTCTCAACGACCGAGGAAACGATGAAAAGTTGAAAATTTTTAATACGTTTTAGGCACGAAACGAAGTCGAGGCAACTGATTAGGCGCTTTGAACAAAGTGAATAAAGATTATTGGGAATTCAGCAAAAAAGGTAAGAAAAAATGAGGTGTAATTGATCAAATTATGAGGCGAATTTTTTACAACAAACTTTCCCACATTCTATTTCGATTTCAATCTTTCACTAAGTCAATCACCAAATTTCGAGCAAATTTGCCAACAATTTTCACTCAGTTTGTCAACAATTTCCATTCCATTTTCTAAAACATTTCGGAACAATGTTCACTGAGTTTCTCAACAAGTTTTGGGGTTCTGAGATCTCATGTTGGCCCTTTAAATCATTTTCATTTAACTTCACTTCAACTTTGTATTTAATTTCACTTTTAATACAAGTTTGACTCAATTTCTCTGCAAAGTTTCTTAATTTCCTTGTAATTTTCATCCAATATTCCTAAGGTTTTCGCTTTCATAACGACTTTCGTTAAATTGTCTGCCAATATTTATTCGATTTTCTTACGATTTCAACTCAATTTTCAAAACACGACGAGATTTCCTTTAAACGTTTTCTTAATTTTGGATTTAACTGGTTGGCGTTTTAGGTGAAATGAACCTAATTAGCTACACACTTTAGATATTCCTATTTATGGATACGTAGCTAAGAGACAACCGTCGTTCAAAATTAAAGTACATTCGGTCGATCAGTCATATGAAATAATGTTTCACACACGCGGGTTTCATTAACGATGTTGCGCTTGACCGGTTGGTGGCCTAAAGCACAGTGAAAGAATAGTACCAATTTCTGTGGCCAACTTTGCAAGATAGGACAGAGCTAGGGGCACGGTCGTTTGAGAATTATGTGCTGATACGCTGAGCATATGTTTTGCAGACTCATCACCTTGGTCCAGAACCACACTGAACAGCTACACGGGCTGGTTCGTAGCATCGAACAGAACCCCGTGAACTATATTTTTAATGCATTGCCCATCGACTCCATAAAAATAAATACTGAGGTTACGAGGGCAACACGGGAGGCAGCAGCTCACGGACCTTCTAAGTGAGTCAGATACCTCATTTTGCACAACAGGCGATGGCGACAGGGCCCTTGTGAGTTTAAATCCTGACAAGCCTTTTAAACCAGATACGAGAGAAAGTTACATTCACAGAGAGTGAAACGTTTCAGGTAAGTCATGATGCCGTCAACGGTCAAGTCTACACCTCGATTTTATCCGCTCACCGACCACGGACAAATAATTATTTTATTATACACTATGGTTTTCACAATAGTTAGGTAATTACAACGAAGGAGCGAATAGAATTGAGAGCATCTCAAATAATAGAATGTCTTTTCAGAGCGTGTGAGGTTGAACAGGAAAATCGAGAGAAAGTGGGGTTTTTCCGAAAATACCAATATGAATGCAACGAACGGTGAGTCTTTTAATGTGATGATTCATTGGTCGTTAGAATATGTCATTAACTGGGCAACAGGCAAACTCCGAGCTGCTATAACATCTGCGTCTTGGCGTAATTTTCTTCGGCATTTCCAAGTGAGTAGAATTTATGAGCTTTATCTTAAACACATTTTTCAAGCTCATTTTCTGGATTCGGTCCACTTCTCAACGAGATTTCATCCTTTCCGTCGGCTTCGGGGAAAAAGGAGGCCCTGACCCAGTTTTGGAGCGGACCGCTGACAAAATTGTTCTCTTCCCGAAGCCTCACGGTTGAGTATCAAAATGACGATGGAGTGTTTTAAAATCGAAGGAAGGCGACGGAATTGAATTATAGGAAATGCCTTCTAGAACTAGTTCTAACGACCTTAACACGAGAACCGTTCACATTAAGAGTTCCAGTCTTCGAGCTGGAAAAAGTCGAAGGGACCCCTCAGGGACGTCGTCAGAACAAATGTTTGAACAGGTGAGACGTGAGAGATTTTCTAACACTTCTTATTCGAAATTACCTAGTATTTTGGTAAGCTTTTCACGAATTTTTACTCAATTCCAAACTCTTTACTCACAATTTATCTACAATTTTTATCAACTTCATTTACGTTCTACTTCAATTTTATAACAGCTTTAATTCATTTTCCAAATAATTTGATAGGGTTTTCTCACAAATTCTCGAAACTAGTATCGGGGTTACCAATAACAGAAGGCTCAATCATCAGTTCTGCAATTGATCCCACTGGTTGGTAATTTCTATCTTTATAAAAACTATTATAAGTTCATATGAACGTGGATGAACTTGACGCTCTACAAGGAAACTGATTTTGCTTAAATCCTCAGTATTTATTGGACCGTCCCTCAATATGTTACGACCGAAGTATAGATAATTTACGAGTCTACCAACTTTATTTTTATTAAGGTGTGTACTTGAAGAAACGAACGACGGTGTGAATTAAGTATTGGAAGAGTCGAGAGTAGTCTGCATTCCGAAATCTAGTGTGACGATCTCAAGCAGTTTACAGCCATTATTAACCTGGCACCGTGAAGGTGGCTTATTGGACCAGAACGATTTGAGAGAACGCAAGAATGGAAACTTTATATTACAGTACAGCTGTTTGGAACTGAGAACACAAAATATTTTGAGCCGTTTTTGAAAAAAGAATTGGCGTTATCACTCATAATTTCATTTTGCCATCCCATGTTAATCTGCAGGGCAAATGTTGAACTTGAAATGATTTTATGAACCCTCCACGTTCACAGAGTCCATTTTCTTAATTGTTGTTTTTCGTACTCGTAAGACTTTAAACAGTAAATACCTGAAGAAAACAAAAAGAAGAAATTCAGCAGTACTTAACTCTCACTCCCTACTACGGTATATCGCAAAGGGCCTTCTTAATGCCCTGAATTGAAAGGCTCATTGTCGGGGCTTAATGAACTTCAACGGAAACGGTAATAGAGAACAATTCTATATGTCAAAGAGTACTTTGTGAATTTGGTCGAAATTGTTAAATCCGCTTGTTGAGTGCACAAGAGAGAGAGAGTTTAAGAATGAAATAATAAAAAACTCGGTGAGTGTGAGAGAAGGACTGTATTATGCGTAAAATGAATATTGATTTGAGTGTGAATATATAAGGGCGACACAAGGGGACTCAGAATACGCATGAACTGGCGCGGGAAACTGTAGCGGAGGGAGACAGTGAAAGCTGTGACTGGCCCGAAAGTTGATAGAGGAAGGAGGTAAATGAAGGGAAGGAGGGACCTTTTGGAATGTCCAAAAGGGGAAATCCATTGTCGCTGGAAGTTAAACCGAACTAAATCCTTTTATCTGGAGGAGAAGCCGACTGAACAGGCAGTTCTCAGACTTCCCAGCAGCATAACATGAAAAAGGATCGAAAACCGTTGAACGTACCTGGGCAAAGGCCCAAGCCCAACTTGAGAACGAAAAAGTTAAGCAGTAATTAGTAGGAGTTATGATGTTCATTTAATGAATCGTTACTGTTTTTATGGATCCAATGGTTCACTTTGGTCTCTCTTCTTCCAAAAACTACCAAAAATCGGAAAAAAGTTTCCAATCTGTTAAGCCGTTCTGTCATTCAGGAGGCCTAACGATGTGACGATTTGATGAGAAACCGACCCCCTAATGTTTGGGTTAAGGGAAGTTAAATAAGCGATAAACTAGTAGGCGATTGATTATTCATGAGTGAAGGTGGTAGCTAAATATACCCCTCAGAGATGACCAAATAGAGAGGATGGCCAATCCAATTGGAAGGTACGTTGTCAACCTTGAAATTCGACGAAGTCGAAGGATCGCCCACATAACTAGATGTCCGTGCATCAGAATACGAATACGAATTGGTCATTCCTCGGATCGTAGGATTTGCCCTACTTCTCCACAACTGACGGGGGGTCATTTACAAATGCTCCTACGGTGCGCATGATTTTTCTGTTCTAATCAGAAGTTGACCCCGATGATCTCACGCCAGGCAATCCCAAGGGCCTGCCGCATTTTATTGAGCCCCTCCGCTCCATCCCCCCCGTCAGACCTCATGCACTGCACAGCTCAATAATCCTCGAGGCTTCGAGCTCGTTAATAATTAGGCGCGCTCCTCGAAGAAGGACGAAGTTGCTCAAGTCTGGAAAGTTTGGCAAGAAATCGCCCTCCGCACCGATCTTTTCGATATCGATCTCAAATTTTGGGTTCCGCTCGTCTCCGAAAAACCCGAGGGTTTGGTTCTGGGAGGAAGGGGGGGGGCAGTCAGTGCGATCATTAGCCGCGTAGGCGATGAATATGAGAATCTCCAAAGTCGTGAGTGAGGCCGCGCCCAAAAGGAAAGAGGCCTTCGGAGCATTGAGTTTAGAAAGGCAGAAATGATTGTTTTTTCCCCCCGCCCCGCGCCTTTAATCAGCAAAATGAATACAGTTCACGGCCGGTCTAATGAATACAGTAGTTTTGAAAGTTGTGCGAAGGGGCGGCAAATGTCCGCCTACGCAAAACGTGATGATCGATCCCCCTCGTCCAACTAATTCCTCAACCATGTGATCATGACCTGTCAAATAATCACGACAACGGCAAAATCCGAGTTTATACGCAAATTAATTCACAGGCTTAGAGCATCATTTTCACCAGCAGTGTGCAGCTAAGGCACCATTACCCTCTTCAGAGGTGTTTAGTGGACTAGAATCGAAGGATTTATCGTGGCTTATCTCTGTTCAACGTATACAGAAATAATTTTGAAGCACAAAAGGTGGGTAAAAGTTGATGCGAAACATTCAGTCAGGTTGACAAACCAAAATTATTCAGTTGCCCTGAAAATTAAGAAAAAAACACGAGTTTCGACACATTTTGGTTGTTATCTCTGTTCAATTGACTGTCATCGGAACATTCATGGAGAACGATACATAGGTATTGGCTAGTGGAATACATGCTGTGTATTTGATGAAAATCCTTAAAGCCTATATCACTGTTCATCGAATTTTCAGAGATATTTACACAGAATGAAAATTAGGCGTAGTAGTAATCAGAAGTTTTTTTTGAATCGTTGGAGCTGTTTTTGAGAAAATTTTTTGTGGAAACCCTCGTTTTTAGTACATTTTTATCACCCATCCACCTTAAATCGATGGTAATTGCTGATCATAACCTTATTTTAGCGCCTTACAATATTACTAACAAAATTTAAAAAGAATCAACTCAATCTGTTCATTCATTCCCCCAAAAATCGAACTACAAAGCCTCAAAGGGTGAAAATCTGAAGAAAACCTTTTGTTACACGATTGCCATCTGGGTAGTGGGAAGTAAAAAAGTATTTCACTTGATTTTTGTGCTGAAAGAGCGTGCGTATAAAAGCCAGTATTCGACAGATGTACCATGGATTCCTGTGCTGCAACATTCAACGGGAAATTGGCTTTAAACAGTTTCCTCCAGTCCGTCATTGACAGCAACTAAAGCGATACCTTTACTCGGAGGAGATAACCGCGCACCGACTGGTAACGGCCATGTCCGGAAGACTGGCCCAGAAATGAAGGAAGCGCTCGATACGTTCGCGTGTTGAGCTTCGAAAGGTCCTGGCACTACCTTTCCTGAAACCGTCCAATGTACGTTCGGCTTCTGCAAGTGGTCGTGAAAGTCGGTGAAACACGTGGATTGTGACGAGGGAACATGAAGGTGTGTATTAAGCAGAGGTCTGAAGATACATTCACTTCGGCGGTAGGTCCAGTTCTATTATGCCATGCACCAATAAGGTTACCATTTAAATTTCGAGCTAGTGGCACCTTCCCAAGTCGATGAGACCTCCCAAAAAAATTATTTTCTTAGTCCCATAAATAGCCTATGCTCTGGTCGCCCCATAAGAAGGGCAGCGCGATGAATTACTTAATGAACATTGAGTACTCCCGGTTGCCGCGTTAAGCGTGAAGCTCAACGAGGCTCGTATCGACTGGGGGAAATACAGACTGAATAAAAATCACTGAGTGTGCATGAGGGTGAGGAAAGTTAAAAGCTGGGAGTGTTAAGCGATATTTCAGTAAGCACTGACTCTCACTAGGCCGGAGTTCTATGACAAAATCCTTCGGGAGGAACGGCACTGCAGAATCTCGTTCGTCGAACTCCCTGGACTCTGGTAACCAATCCGCGTTCGTTCACGAAGACTCAACTTCGCTGATGTAAAGTGCCCCGAATCGAGGGCCACCGCAGATGCCAACGGTTTTTTCGGGGAGAACGTATCATATTTGAATGAGGGTTTCTCCAGCTGATGCAACCGGGCGTTGCAGAGTCGTTCGCTCTGGATGATGAAACTGTGCTTAACCATAGCACGCGTTGTCGGAACCACGGGCCACGTGATGTTGGTAGATAGTTGCAGAATATCGCGTGAGAGAGTTACGCCAACTATCACGCCATGTAGGGTCTGGTTCATCTCTTCCAGAACTCCAGTTCGAGACGAGAATCGGCGATAGTGCGTGAACTAATCGGTCGGACCGCGCGGATAACGTGTCAAGGTCGTTCCAGCGGTTGACCGAAGGAAATCAGTTCAGGTTTAAACTATGCAGCATTTGACCGAGAAGAACGCGGTTCATTTGAAAATACTACTCCAAAACTCCAAAGAAACTCCGACAGGTTGATCAAATAAAGTTAAGCATTTTAGAGTTAGATGAAAATCGTTAAAGCCATTATTCCGGAAACAGCACACACACATAGCTCACCATAAATGGCACGGTGGCACCCAAAAAGGAGAAACTAAATAAATAATAAGTAAGGGAAACGGGAGGGCACCCAGACTATGCTCTAGGGATAGATGGCTTGGGATGGGGAAGGAAAGAAGGATAAGAGGATTTTTCAAGATAGAACGACCACTAGTTGAGGCACAACCCGAGCAACACATGGGTGGTGATACTGCGGAGAATGGACGCATCTCCTGAGCACTTCTCTTGTACCACACACCACGCCAGGTCACTGCCAGAGTTCTTGTCCATCAACTGAACAATGCTGACCAGCCTCAAACTCTGAAGGCTTACTGGGCTTGGGGGCAGATGGAGTTGCCATGTCACACCACTGTAGCTGATCCTGGACGAATCCAAGACCAGCCATAGTGCATGCGACAACCCAGCCAGATGCCTGAAAAGCAGGCGCTTACGGCGCAAGAAGGGAATAGTGGTAGAGAGAGATGGAACACCGAGTCACCCAGATCGAACCTGAGTGTATGTACACACAAACCACCAAGCACGCTCAGCAGAGTGCACCATTCTATCAAGGCTTATCAACCTTCGGACGGCCAACTTTCCAAAAACCAACCCGTAGGTCAGTTTCGGGAGCAAGTACGTCCGAAGGGGGCGCAGCTTCTGCTGTGGCTTCAGTGGAGCCGTGGCAACTTTCCGAAGATAATCACCAAGGTCCACGCTGCTTCCGGCTGAGGAGGTTGCACAGAGAAACTCGATCCCAAGATAACGCCACACACACAGACCACACTTTTCCAATTCAGCAGAACTCACATTTGAAGAAAAAGTTTATAGCACGGCCATAATTTCATTAATTTTTTCGAAAAGGGAAGTAAAAACGCTGCAAACTGCAATTACACAACGGTTTATTATTGTCTGGAACAGCTTGACCTAGTCTTGTACCTCTGAGAACCTCGAAAAATACCAGTAAACCATACGAAGCGTGACTTTATTACTACGGAATGACGAAAATTACAAATTCCAGGCGCCTGTGGGCAATTGGCATGACGTGGCGCGTCGAGCTGACGGGTGGTTGGTGTGGGACGATCAAACGACTACTTTTTCTGTATTGTCCCTCGAGTTCTTTTAATCGGTAGACTTTGCCTCACTATAATTACTGCAATTTCATTGTTTTCTAGTTATATGGAATTGAAAACAATACCAAACACGGCGTATTTGCGTTAAAACGGCCAAAATTGCGTTTTTGTTAATTTTTTGCCCATAACAATGGGCTTCGTCCGAACTGATTGCATAGCAGGGGGACACAACTAGATAACCAAACGGGATATTTTAGTTCATGTTAAAGGCATACAACGGCCCGGACGGCGGACGGACATTGCAGATTTGGAATCCCGATGTCTTGAAACGTAAAGTATCAAATTTTGAGGAAGGGTTGTACAAAAATTATCCGAAAACATGGGGTTATTATTCAGAATGAATAATGAAACAAAATGAAGCTAATAAATTAACAGAATCTGTCCAAACACTCACCATAAGAAAATAACAGTTTTGTGATATAATTGTAAAGGCGTTCGCGCTTTTCACGTCTTGTGGCAAACAATTACACAATATTTTACCTCGCCAGTCTAAACTATTTCAAGAAGCATAAAGTTTAAGAAGTTTGACAATTTAACAATCATTTCTCGAGAGAAGGCTGACTATCTGTCATGTTGATTTATTCAGTTTGGCAGTTACTGTAGAAATGTTGAAATGTTTCACACGATTTGTGGCGTGATTTCTGTTCAAAGGAACATTTATAGAAAAAAATGTTTAGCGTTTTGACCACTACAATAACTATAGTTAGTTTAGCGATTGTGCTCTCAACCTTATTTTGACGTTATGTTGGGATCGACAGGTTCCTGAGCACACAAACCATTCTCCGAAATGGCGTTTTTCCGGACTTGAAACGCAAAAGAACTGAAGAAAACTAAAAAAAAAATTATTTCAGCCGCCGAATACATAATTTTGCTTTTTGTACGGCTAAGGGAAGTAAGCACATTATTTTGAATTGATTAGGTCTATTGTCAGATCTAGACTGTTTGTTTTGTAATCACACACCAGTCAACCACGACTATATGATCAATAGATAGCAAGTTGTGAGTACGAACGTTCGAGCCCGCACAATTAAGGCCAATAAGAAACCGATCGATATCGCGTTTGACAGATAGTTGTAACGATTCACATTGAGCTTGAAGAAGTCGGCGTCACGACGTTTCGAACGTGAACTGAACCGGTTATCAAGCGAGAGGAAATAATTCGCGAATGAATCACTTTAATAGACCGATTCGATGAGGTAACTCTCAACTATTCGAAATAGGTCACGAACGAGCGGGGCGAGGAGGGTCGAGTGATTGACGCTAATGAGAAATTAGGGAGCGATTCAATTCCATCAAATTCAGGGGAAGCAAACAATTAGAAAACCAGCGTTTGTAGATCGTTATTCGAGGAGGTTCGGCTTGTGCAAGCAAAATTGACGGAATTAAGGGGAGAAGGAGAAACCGTCAATTTTCGAGTCAGCGCGTTTTCATTTCCGTTTCAGCTCAATTAGGCTCTTTATGAATCGAAGCTGCGAAATTGTAACAGAACCTGATGTGCAGTTTCGTAATGCGAGAGTTCTGTTTCTACAGCAAATTAATTCGAGATCAATCGGTGGTGCTCATTGCTTTTTAAGGGCTTCCTTCAACTGATCTGTCAGTTGAAGGCTCTCAGGTGCCAATTAGCCCATTTCAAAGCAAAACGTTCTCGCTCACCATCGATTATTCTCATTTTTATGACTTGCAGTTGGCTTGTTGAAGGGGTCAAAATAAATGACCGAGTGGTAAATGCAGGATAGAAGATGTGTAGAGGTTTTACTGTATTTACATTACGCACAATCACAGCGTTGACAATTTAATATCAAACTCTCTACACCCCCCCCCCTTATTAATTGCTATTGCAGTAAGTTGTGAGCGACATCGACAAAATACACACACTGGCTTCCGAAAACAAGCTGTTTAATGTCATCATTGAAGCAGCGCGTGAGTGTTGGTGATAGGTCGTGCACAAGAACAAGCAAGTTTCAAGTAGCTCTGTACAGCGTACTCTCACAGAAGATCTGCGTCTTTGTGCTTATAGAAGTTGATCAACACAACTGGAGCGTACCGATAATGAACAGCCAAGATAATTTGTGCGATGGATTATTATTGAACATCAACAAGCGGACTGATTGCTCCACCAAAATACTGCTAAGTGGTGAGGTGTCTCGCATCACTGTGGACACCAAGCTGTGCTTCTGGAGGCATGTCGTGGTGAGCAATCTCGCCAGGTTAATGGGCAATGCAGTAGGGCCAAGACCGTGTGTCCTCTGTCTTCTTCTGATGGCGACGGAGGGAATACTGCTGTTAAGTGCAGAGTTTTGGACTGATGCCCTCCACGTATAGCAGTACAGCCGCCGGATGGTCACGATGCAAAGAAAAGAATAACTCAGGGTGGTGTGCAAAGACTGCACGGTCTTGAGGCTTGCCATCGTGGAGGTGAGTGGCGTCACGCCGATCGACCCAATGGCTGAGGAGTCAAAGGCTATTCCTGAGAAGGGCCCAGTATATGACCACAAAGGTAATAAGAGCCGAGCGCTTTCAAACCTCCAAGCATGGCAGGGTAGATGAGAGACAGAAACCTGAGGGAGCCACTCTCATCCCACTAGTCCACCCGTGGATAAATTGTTCCTCGCCCAGTTGTTGACGGGGCGCGAGAACTTCAGGAGTTACCTCCACAGAATGGAAAAAAGAAGATCCCTTTTGCAGGTACTGTGGGCAGGACACTGTGGACAGCGCAGAGCGCACGTTCTTTGCCTGTCCAAGATGTGCTGAACCGTGCAGGTGCATGCAGGAAGTACTGGAAAGTTACTGTGGTCATCAGTCGTCAGTGGGATGTTAGAGAACGAATTGTGGTTGGAGGATGGACTAGTCCGATGATTAGTGGCATCCAGCTTCCAAAGATGGGTAAGGCGCCCTTATAGACCGCCAGGGGACATGGCCCCAAACTGAAGAAATGCCGCGTAGGTGATGCCAGGTTGGACCAAGTCATGGTGGGGGGGGGGGGATAGATGAAGCATATTATCGCGTTTATTTTTAATCACCAAAATTTCCATGTTTGTAGTTCAGAGAACTCGAATGTAATTGTCGAATAACAAACGCACTCTTACGGTGCGTATTTTGGGCCAGAGATATCATTCATCCATCATCAAAATTCAGCCACAATTATGTAGAAAATTCATTAAAAACATAGACGAACGAGGGAGTATGTGCTAGCAAAGCTCTACAAAGCCATTGGTCTGATGTGTCATTTCATGAATAACTTTATGATTCCATGAAAAAATAACAATCTGAAGACTTAAAACTGCGTTTTTTATTAAATGTAAACTTCGTGTTAATTTTAGGACTCGGTGCACAATATCTACATCTTATATATATAAGACTATTAACGGCAGTATTATTAACTACCCCTTTTCGCTTAGACGGTCAAACATACAGTTCTGTTTGCTCCGTTCATTTAGGCCTTGGAGTTCAGTATTAATTAACTCCACTCCAGATTCGTGTGTATGATTTCAGCAATAAACCTCGGGCCAGCTGTTCTCAACATTTGGTTTATTTTTTAATAAAAAATGTTAGAAATATTTCAAACAGTCTAAATCGCACTGACGCATGTTAAATCAAAGTTGGCGTTTTGGAAGGGGTTTGAAAGAACGATTTCTCCGCCACAAACCTCGAATTTGCGCTTTGTAAATAATGAGGGATGCGGCAGGATCGGTTGACTGTTCATTTTCTCTTCCTCGGACTGAAGGCATCGATTTACGAGGTTACGATCCCAACACGCTGCCATTCTCTTATGGCCAACCAAAAACTTCAAATTTTTCCGAGTAGTCTTTTAAGGACGACATATTAACACGTACAATTAAACAAAAAACAGCTTTTTCGCGTAAAATTTGACAAAAAAAGTTTGTTCGCGAAAAGAGGAGCGATAGTACGTTTCCATTATCGACCGCAGCGTCACGAACAATCTCTCAGAATAAAAAATTAGGTTGGGAAACCGAGGAGATATTTCAGATTCAGACACAAAACCCACGAACCGCCGATTACACGGTTACAGTTTTTCTCGTTATCTTATCCGCGAACACGATTCAGGGCGACTTGAGCGATTAACATTATTTTGCGACAAATGGACTAGAGTCGTCAATTGGGGCGGTTATCTCTTCGCGAAAAAAAAAACGTTTCACCTGAAAAGTAAATTCGTGTCCAATCAACGAAATTGGGGGGTTCGCATTGGCACGTAGTGAATTTAAGGACTAACAAATCGATTGTGAGTTCTAGAAGTTTTTAGGAAAATTTAAAGGCTCTCTCGGCTGTTTCCTCAGCTCCACCTGCATTCAGAGATTTGTATATCTTTAGCAACTAATAAACTCTGATTTTCTTTCGGTTAATATGAACTTGGTAGAGCGCAGGTCAAAATTAAACGTCAACCTAGTAACGTTTCATGTTTCATAATTTACTGTATTCCACCTACTAATGCGAAGGCCATTATCGATTAATCAGTGCATAAGTAGATTTATCAGACTATTAATTCGATCCACTGTTATGGAATTATCGTAAAAAACTGAGCGGCATGGCAGTAAGTAGTGGTTAGAACTACCTCACGGGCGGTATCAAGCCCTAATTCTATAATTATCTTATTGGACTACTGCCCTGATTTTTCTGAAAATGCTAGTACCACACGAATGGGATTTATAAGGAACACCCCGAGCTAAAATCGATTTTCTAGGGAACGTTCGATAGTTTATAGTGCTGCTCTCGTCATTTTCCCGCAAACGAAACTTTTATGGTACTATTGTGTCGTTTGGACTCATTCTTACAGGACATTTAATCGGGATCGTTACAGCTAGTTGGGGGGGATTTGGTGTTTTGATCACTATAGTTAGTTTTGAGTATTGAATGATGATGATTATCTCAACTTTTTCTGACGAGAGCTTCCGGTTTTAGCTCAAGCCCTCCTCAAGCATTTTCATGTCTCTTAGCGATCTGCAGGCGTCATATGTAATTCAAGTCGATTGCGTTCTCAACACTGGCACGCACACTATTTTGTGACACGGGGTTTCTTGAATCAGAAGCCTTCAAAACATGATGAGAAAAACTGATGAGGAAATTAAAACTGGGATGAGGAAGCCCCACGGAGTGGAGGATAATAGAACTGCTTCAACGATTGATATTAAACTCATAAGACGAATAGTAAATAACTACAGCATTCTGCACCAATAGTTGCGTGATGCGCCGCTCCAGATATTTTTCATTCAACTGTTCTAAACGAAGTTGCCAGTAAAACGACTGTTTTCGATCGGTTAAACGTGGGAGGTTAATGGCCCCGTGAATTAGTCGCGCATAGAAGTTGGTGGAAAAAGAACCTAAATAAGCTCAATCGATTCCAAACGAAGCCGTTTAATGGCATGGTATTTATAGGATCCACTTGTTCAGAGCGTATTGTGGCTAAGTAAACTCGGACGAAGTCGCCCTAACCAGAGCCGCGTTGGAACAGGCCATTGTTCTGACCAATTCGAGGCTTTTTCGTAACCCCCCTCCATTTCACTATCTTTCACGAGCAAGAGACGCCACATCTGTTCTTTACGTCATTTAAGCACACCTTCGGACACCCGCCATTGATTGGCTAATTATTTGCACCTAATTCCACGACGGGATGGGGGTTCCTGGGTGAACACACAGTATTTTCCCCAGAACTCAGATAGTAAAATAGAACGAAGAGGCTGGTTGTGTTGGTACGAGGGCTTCAATTTACACTCGGTAGCCAGTCAAGCATGAATGTCTTCGTGATTAGATCACATTCACAAATCTCAAACTAACTCGAAAATGACTGCTCAGCGCAAGTCTGAATTGTCGACAGCTCCAAAATCATTTTAAGGAGCGTCACGATGTACTTTTGGGAAGGTTTTCTCTTAACCCAACACCGTCTTCAGCTGTTTAGAATTAACAGATGGGATAAATATGCGTGTTGCAGCCAAATCGATCAACGTCGTATGTAACTCCGAACTTTCTCCTCTGCTTGGATGTGTTTCACCCCTGAGCTCACCACATTTATCGTTAGCAGTGTCCTGTTTGATCTAAAGTCTCCTGTCTTTCATTCCACGCGTGGGTCACATCTGATACAGTGACCATTACCCACTCTTTCCACAACCCCTGAGCACGAACTGTTTGTGTCGGTTTCAGATATTACTAACGGGATCATTTCTTTACGAAGGGATGGCTTTCAATTTTATATTCGGAGAGCCTGTCCCTTGGCAAAAATTACTGAAATCCCACGCTTTGAACTAGTTTCTACGTTTCCTCATCCTCAATGATTAGGCTACGATCATTTGAGTGTGTATTCTGTAAGATTCAGGAGGTACACAGTTGGATCAACAGGTTAAACTGCGGCACCGACCAATAACCGGGCTTCAACAGTACTAGGGTTACTCCTGAGTTGAAAGGACAGCAGTTAAAACAATTTTGAAGTGACTAGAGTAACCAAGCTCACACATCAGATGAGGTTTGTACTTTCACGTGTCAATCACCATTATATTACGCACTGCGATGCCTCCGTGTCACAACTTAACCGCCAATTTACTTTTCAACCAAAAACTCGCCAAACCGCCGGAGACTACTCTCTAATTTTCCCCCCAAAATCCCGTTAAGCGGAATTTGGTCTCCATCCCCGCGTTTTACTTTTGCGGCCGTTTCTGAAATTTTGAGGAGCGCGGGGATCCTCTGGGATATTTTGAAAGACGACGGCAGGGATTGAAACTGGTCGTCAGAGCTGAAAGTTGTGACCAAAAGGTGCCGGGGGCCGGGAGAAAAGGACCTCAAGAAGCCGAAGTGTCAACAAATCGTCTGGAATTGACTTGATTGCCGTTACGTCACTAATCGCCTGACAGGGGTTTACGCTTCGGCGCAGGAGCCTCGAGGCTGACGAACGGAGCCGTGACGACCGAAAAACAAAACAGCTGCTATGACATTCGTCAATAAATCGAATATCTGCGCCCGCGATCCCTGGGCCAACCAGCGAGCTCGCATTAAATGTTTTAAAGCAAGACTTCAAGGATCTTCGAAATCTTTCAGAGTCGTCCTCAAATTACTAGTCCTGGAAGCCTGCCAGCCCGAATCTGCGCGTGGCTGGATGACAGGCTCCGAAGCTTATGTCACTCGTAACCGCCAGTACTTTTTCAATTCATTTTTTGCTTCTTGTGTTCCAAAAATGAATTTACAATCACGACTATATCCACGTGAGCGCCGAAGTGAAAATAGAGGCTGACATACAAAATTGTATGGCGCTCCTTTTACCTTTTACAGAGATCGTGTCAATTTTATTTTGTTTTTTCTTATTTAATCATTCTGTTTTTAGTAAGGAAAATGTTTACCCCCCTCCCCCCACTCAACTCGCCGACTTGACAATCCGATCAGAACAAATCCGTGGTTGTTATGGGCGACAAATAATTTTTAAATTTACCCGAAAACGAAATTTTGGCAGTTTTATACGTCGTATATCGTATCGTTTTCTAGGTATTTTTGAATGCTGGGTCAAATAGGATAGGAAAACAGTGAAAACCCAGTAAGTATAGTGAATAAATGTAGGCGAATTCTACTACTTGAAGGAATTCGTGGGACAATGTAGCGAAAGTTATAGTTTCTCCGTGGTCTCCGCTCATTTTACCTCTCTACTTCCCATATCACTCAAAGTCAGTTCCACTCGTCGCGTTGTGCCAATTGCCTGAAAAGTGTACATTTTTATTCATTCGTTGTTGCATAGTTTTTTCACGTACACACCTTACTTCTGGTTCTTCTTTCTATTACGATTATTCATTTTTATTAGTTGTTTAACGCAAGAGAGAAAGAAAGATGAATTACAGCCAGAGAAATCTGTTGGGAACGTTAGTTGGAAGCACAGTGGGCTGTTTTGTGTCAGAAAACTAGTTTACTTGATATTCAAAGATAAGGAACGAGAAAGCGAGAGTTCAAAATCAGACACAACACTTGGAGGTTCGTCTCCGGAAATAGTCAACAGAAATAGGTCTGTAGCGGTACTGATGAAGAGTTGAGAATGGACTGCCAGTTTGGTGTCTAGGGAAAGGGAGAGAAATCGGAAGGAAGATATTGGGAATCTCACTGGATAGTGGAGAAATCATTGTACGACTCCAAGGACATATTTTCACAATTAGAAATCCAGCGAACATTGGGTTCTAGAAATGGATGTAAGGAAAACCCGTGAATTGGTAGTTTCTCGAAGAAAGGGGTGACTAACAGGGGATTTTGGCCACTTTGAGCACAACTCCCTCGCTTCAGGGTAACGACCCCTGTTGGCAGCACATCCTCATGCTGATTTTTGGTTTATTCTAAACAACTTTGTCTTTTCATTTTTATATTTCCACTTATCACATCTTATGGTTTTCGCGGTTTATTATATTTTCATTTTGTGAAGTAGTTCACTAAGGAATAAGATTTATTTATTATTTATTTTTCACCTTTACACTCCCTTCTTACACCGCGAATCTTGCATGATTCTCTCTCATCCACGCAGATCCACCCAAGTTCACTTTCTTTACCCCTTTTCATCACTTAAATCCTTATTCCACTCTTTCCCCTCTAATGGCAGCGTTTATAGTTTTTCCTGGGGTTCTTTCCTGATTTGTCTGTCTATAGTATTCACGTATTTCGTTCAATATGACGTCTGTATATGTACATTTTAAAATGTGTTTCGGTATGTACAAAAGAGACGGAAGGAGAGAGGGCAAAAATTCGGAAAAAAGTGTGAGAAGGAACTTGGTAATTTTTTACACTATAATTTCACTAACAAAAATGAGCTTTTAAATTAATTAAATACAATAAAAACGACGCGACGTAGTTTCAAGATGAGATAAGCAACGGAACGTAGTTTAAAGACGTTAAAAACGATGAAACGTAGTTTAATAAAATGAATACCTCTTTTGAGAAGGTAATAATGACTCGAAGGTAGTTAATGAAATTTTCCTCCGGCGTCTGTCCTCATTCCAAGCATCAACTTTGGCAATTCAAGCCATTCAAACTAGAGAATCGTCATTTAACCGGTCAAGGCCGACGTTAACGGCGAGGAAATTATTTTCTTTCTCAAGATTTCGGTCAGTTAGAAGCAGCCAAGGAGTGAAAAATTCGAAGAAAAAACAAACTATTTCAATGGAAGGAGCCGTCACAGAGAAGAGGATTGAAAACGGCCGACAGAGCTCGTCCCCAGCCGCCTGGTTTCCATTGTGCTCCGTCACGCCGAAGCGTCATTAGGATTAGGTACGGCAATGTTACCACAGAGCCTGCCGTGAGAATTTACAAGCGACGGGTGCGGCGCATGGCATAGCTTTCCTCGCTTAAAACATTGAATTTTCCAGCTGTGCGGACGCTTTTAATAGCGTTAACAGAAGTAGGCTGTAGGTGTCTTCTCTTTATACCAACCTTGTATTTAGTGTGAGAGTAATGGATATTTCAACGCTCTACGACTTATAACGTTCACAGGCGACCTTCAATCTTAAAGAATTGAAATAAAAAACGGGTCGCTCTTAAGCAAATATGAAAAAGATTTGGCTTTTTGATTCACTATTAAAGTGAAACTAAAACAACTAATTTTAAAATACGACGTTTTTAAATTAGAAATTTAACAAATTAAAATAGAAATTAAATTAAAAATAGTGATAAAACTTGTTTATTTTTTAAATTACCTTCAAAACAAAGCTGAAATGCAGCCTTTTCCCTAGTTCATCTCACACAGACTTCCTCTGCTCGTTCTTGATCGAATGTTTAAAAGTCTATAGGGACTATTCGAATATTTAGTTTCGCATTTATTTTACTCTCCAATGTTGATGGTTCACCCAACACTGCCGCCAAATAGCAACCCTAGAAGCTTTGTTCCCAATACGCTTTTGATTTTGAATTTGTCTTTAACTCCAGAATACGACATTGTTCGAGGTTGTTGCTGGTCTCGCCTTTCGCATTTGAAACGTTAAGGACGTTAATTGTCCACGGCTCTGTTCCGCGGAATGTTTATGAGATCTCAGAAGCTATAAGCACGTAGTCACCCATAGCTGGCGGTTTCACGTCGCCAGCAGCTCGAACAGTCCAGTTTTGCGTCGGCCGGAAATAATGTGGATGATTGGCGCTGCTCGTATAAGTTACGACCGCCTATACTCGTAATTGAAGAGACGAGAAGGGAATGACGAAGTATGAGGCAAGTTTCAGCATCAAAAACAAAAAACCGAAACCTAAGCCTTTACTACAAATATGCAAAAGTTTGTTGAATACTAACGTACCTAATCACACAATAGCCAGCTAGTTAGACTGTGTCACCGTAAAGAAACAGTTACGGAAGGAAAACGGTTGCAGGAAAGTCAAACAGCTGAAGAAATCCATTAATTATTCATAAAATGGCTATAAAGACCAGTTGAAAAGGAGATGGCAAAGTTAAGGATGCAAGTTCGTTTCTTCGGTGCCCTCAAACCCAAACATATTTCATCACACAATGGCTAGTGTGGCATAGTGAAGGCACAGTTGAAGTCATGCAAGTAACACTTTAATGCCGACACCATTGTGTTACCAAGGGACAATAGCCGCTGAAGAGCCGTGGAGGTTGGGAAAACCTCGAGAAATCTTTTAGTTATTCACAGAACGAGTACTTTAACAAGAGGCAATAAAGGCCAGTAAGAGAAAAGATGCAAACGGGAAAGGAGGCAAGTTCGCTTTTCGAGTGCCCTCACTGCCACCTTGGCTCTTATTGTTCAAACTCGCGTAACACTAACGATTTTGATTAAATTTGTTGCATGAACGTCTCCTAATAAGTCGACAATTCGATAAAATTCCCATCTATGGGAAAATGTCGAGACACAATAAATTACCAAACATTTCGTAGAAAATAGATTTTAGGGTAGTTTTTTCATTATTAACTCCGCTCAGAAAACAGTATGATATTCAGAAAAATTTGTGTGGTAGTCCAATCAAGTACCTATGGTGTCTGTAGCTTTATCTGTGAACCAATACCTCAATAATGGGTAGGGCAGGCGTATGAGTAGCACAGTAAATTCTGGAACTGTAAGCGCAACCACTCTCTACCACTATGCAGTTGTTTTACCATGTTCAAATGAAATGAGTGAAAAATAAGTTGAATTAGTAAAAATAACCATTAAAAGTAGGGAATTTAGCTAAAGAAAGTTGTACTCGTATGATGTGGCGCATCTTTATAAATACAATTCTTAGTCATAATCCACTACATTGGTTTCACGTAGTGTTTTCAATTGGAATGAGAACGTACGATCTCTAACAGATTCTCAACACCTTTATAAACATATTAGGAAGAAATAAGAATTCATATATTTTCACTGTTTGGCGCTGGAAGCATGACGGTAATAATATCCACCATTTAAATGTGTATATCTCTCTTTGTTTTCCTTGTTTAATACTTAGTTTATAAATATACATACTTAAACAAATCCTGGATTCGTTAAATAATGGAAGGTCATGAAATAGATGTTGTTTCGAAGTATCAAGCATTAAGTATTTTTCTGGATTGCAACTGCTTCATTAAACATGAGCGTATTATTCAGAATAAGTAAAAAATAAAATCGTTTTTCGTCGAAAATTTTGGTAATTTATTGTGTTTCTCTCGTTGTTTACCCACGAATGGGAATTTTATGGTATAGTTGACTTATGGAGAGCTATCAATATAAAAAATCGTTAGAGCCGTTTTTTGAGGAAAAAAAAGTGTTTTGATCACTATGACAACTATAGTTAACTTTCGGTGGAATTTTCTCATACCCTTATTTTGGCGTCCCATGGTAAATTCACAAACACACAGGTCTGTTTCCTTATTTGATGACTTCCTATACCCTCGACGAGGGTTATATCAGTCATGGAAGTTGCGGTTTCGCTAATGTGCAAGAGTCCGGCTCCTGCAGACACACACACACACACACCATTTTCCCAAATAGTGTTTTTCGGACTTGGTAGGGTCTGAAACGTTAAGATCTGAAGAAAAGCCAGAATTTTTTTTTCAGCCGATTACATAACTTTACTTTGTAGAGCCAAGGAAAGTAAACAGCGATAATTTACTAACATGTCCGCTAAACCTTCATAACTGCTATACGTGTAATTAACAACAAAAATTACTATTTATAAATTACATACAGAAATCATTAGGGCTCAACTTTGAGGGTAACTGCGTGGTATTTCAAAGAAACGCGATTTTCATACACGAACGCAGTAGCGCTGATCAATACGAACGAAAGCGTGATTGGGTCCTACGATTTTCGACCGGCTGGGGAATTAAATATCTGGACCAGAGACAGTACAGACGGGTCTAACGATCAATTGACGTAAGCGGCCGATAAAACTGCCTCCCGATAAAAAAAACCGTCAATGACGAAGTTAGTGAATTAGTTTTGCTATTTTGCCACGCTCGAGTTGACCCACGTGCGGACAACTCGGGCTTGAACGTTTTCGACTAGTTTCAGGTTCATAAAGCAACAGCAGGATGGAATTTATGTGACAATACTTTTTTATTTTTTATGTAATGGAGTTGAAGGCTTGTTGGTGGCAAATCGTCAATAGAACAATAGAACCAATTTCCATTGTGTAAAAAAAATTGTATTTTTTCAGAGCTTGACAGTTTGAGGTCTACTAAATCCAAACACCCTAATTTCACCCTAAAATAACTCTAGGGGTGTAAAGGGACCAAAATGTTATTTTTTGGGGACCATTTTTTCATGCATTTCTCCCGAAAAAACTATGATCAATATTTTATTAAACGTTCAAAAATTATCTTCTAGTAATCAGTGCCTAACTTTTATTATCCATAAATATCTCTGTGAAAATTCATTGAAGCAACAGTGGCCTATGAAGCAATAATATGGGTTTTTTCACTTTTTGGTAAACAGCTTCAACGACAATTTTCAACTAGTCAATACCTGCATGTTGTAAGGGTTGGGTCCAGACATTACAGAAAACGGCAGTTTTTCGCAATTTTCTCAAGAATTTTAATGGTACTCGAAGAGATCAGTCAGCTAATTAGTACCAATATTTTGTTTTGCGTAAACGTATGCGTAGGAAGGCGATGAACGAAGATACAGCGTTGGCGGTGGTGAAAAACGCTTCGAGCCAGATTTTTCTGTCATATTTTCTGTTTGTGGTTTCGCCTTGGTCTTTTACGTCATTAGGTTATTAATTAATGGACGAACAGATTTTTGGGTCGACACTAAATAAAGATTACTGACTACTGAATGTCATTTAGCGCACAACATGGTTGTTTCAAACTTCCTACGAGTTAAATTTGATTGTGCGGTATTTCAAGATCGATGCCGTTGTTAATGCTCTTGGTACGACGTCCTTGTCGATGACTAGAGCGGAGTGTTGCAACTCCGCAAGGTCTTACTCGGCTACAGGCTACTCGACCAGGGGGGACTCAACTCCCAACCTTCAATTCATCTTATCTTCCTAAGGAATATGTTCGCTTATTTTCATAACATAGACCTAAAGAGATTTTTTTTCCCGCCAATCAAGAGACGATAAGCATAAAAAACCAGAAAGTGATGGATCGCCTTTTGTGGATGCAAAATGGTCAGATACGATATAAACCATTCTATCACTTAAACGACCATTTTCAGCGCCGTTCGTCATTTTGAAACCTCTTGCCGTAAGCAAACATCGCAATCGAGAAACCTTTCCGGCCAATTTGTCATTTTCCTCCTGAGATAAAACTGTCGACAAACTTCCTCGGTTTAGAGTTTTTAAAAAGAAAGCTGCAAATTAAGTAATAGTTGTCAGCTGCCCTCCCGAATTAAATTCAACGGCCTTTTGTCTGAGTTACACTGAATAAATACTGACTTTAAAATATTAAGACTCCTAATTTATTGTGATGCTCCTACTTATGTCTATTCGAATGAGTAATACGTCGACGTAATTTAAGTGTGATGGGTCATGTAAACTATTTTGTAGTTATAGAATAAAAATTGAGGGAAAAGGACGTAAATGACACAAACGTAGTTTGAATTACGGGATTCAAGAGGTCGCTCCTAACTATTTTGCGACCATCGTTAAACTCTCAACGTATGGGTAACACATGGAACGACCAGCCAGATGTCAACAAAAACATTAGTACTAAAATCGGTGTGAATCAAAGTTTGTGATAATTTGCTGTGCAGCTCTCGTCATTTTCATAAGAATAACAATTTAATAGTACTGGTATACCATTCAACCATGCCCACAAACGGAATTCGTTCAAATCGTTGCAGCCGTTTTTTGAGAAAAAAAATCCGGTATTAGGTTGTTTGGTTTGACGGTGTGTGGTCGGTCGTTTTGGACCGATTTTGCTTAAACCCTTTATTTCGACGTCCCTCGTGCAGAGTTGATATCAAATTTGAGCTGACTTGGATTATGGTGGCCACCGATGCCTCCTGCCAAAGGAAATTATCTAGTTCTACCTATTAGTTCTAAATTGACATCAGATAGCCGACCACATCATCACCAATGACTTCACTGTTAAGCCCATTCGATGTTATTAATCCCTCTTTACGTTCTGTAATTTCTTTTATACCGACTTCTCAAGACTAAGTTTGCTACATCTCGTAATATCCACTCTGGAAATACCCTTCTTGATTACGCTTCCTCTCGGCTCGATCTTCTCTGCGCGCGCACGCTAAATAAAAACCCGTCTTTCCCCTGCTCTGACGCTCTGGATGAATATTAATTACCGAGAACTATAATTTTCTCGGGCTACTCACTCGTAACTCGTTGACAACGTAATCGGGCTCTTGTCAATATGAGACGGCACTTGACCTCGTAAATACGTTATCTCTCTATTACGAAATAATCGAAAGAAAACTGAGGTGAATTGAAAAGAGAAAAGAGAAACAGAAGATTACATTAACTTCAACGGTTTTGACGTGTTTGATAGGCGATTAGGTGGAAGAAATCAGTTCGCTTTTGTTGGAAAATTTCCGTAACCCTCGTGTGTCTCTCTCGAAACGCGATGGAGCGAGAAAACGTGGGGCAGTAATTAAGATTTTTAAGATACAATCGCAGGATATTTCAATTAAACTGAGTTCCATTCAGAATGTATCGTAGGCGTGCACGGGGATCCACAAGAATGTTAATCGCCTGTAAGCGGGTCTGCACACCAACTCCTGAGTGAGATTCTTAATTGCCATGTATAGGAGCGTCATCACACTCTTACTGTAAAAGTAGTTTATTGGACTGCCACCCTGATTTTTCTGAGCACTGTACGAGCTGGAATTATCAGGCAAAAGCATTTTTAAAGAAATAATTTATTGTGCTGCTCCCGTCAGTTTTCCGTGGATGAGAACTTTACTGTTGAGTTGATTTGAACTGTTTGTATAACAAATCTAAGCAAAACCGTTAGACCATTTTTTAAGGTATAACATTGGTGAGCTAATAATTATTTTGGACAAATTTTGCTAATGCCCTTATTTTGGGATTCCATGGAGATCTACAGGCAAATTACCAAATTTGAGCCTTTTTCCCAAATGGTTATTCCTACTTCGTATAGGGCTTCAAATTGTAAAAATCGTCGAATAATATCACGAATTACCTATACACTGATAATTAAACGAAATAAGTAGTGGCCATCCAATTAAAACTGGAAATTTAGTAGCGGGATAGAGCGTTTGCGTTATCCCTTTTGTTCCGTACCATGTTGATCTGTACGCTGAATATGGGGACTCACAGACCATTGACTCACTGAAGTATGTTCGACGCAAGCTGAATCAGACAGGGTTTTCGACCTCGGAATGCCCACACCTGCCCTAACGGCAAAGTCATTGTTTCCCCCAACCCCTCTTGTTACCTGTGGAAATTCTACCTCCGCGATCATTTCCAACAACAACGAATTTCCCTGAAGTGGTTATTCCGTCTTTCTTTTCCCACTCTCATTTTCAGATTCCTCTCCGCCACAGACAGCTCCTCCCAAACTCATTCACTTACAATTCTCGCGAAAGTCACTTGTCCTCCAGTGCTCACACAGACACATTTTCCTCCATCACCTTGCGGCCCAGACACAGCTCGCACTCTCCTAACAATAAAGTTTCCCTCGCCAATGCACACGCGTTCCTGATGTATCATTGTGTTACGCTTTTATACTTACACTCAATTCAATAGTCATTACACATATAACACAGTCCACCTTACACTCACCGAGTTTCCTTTTATTCCGTTTTCAACTACCCCTCTCGTGCACTCAACAAAGTATATACTTTTATGTTTCAAGCCTTACTGAGTCTGAAAAACACTATTGGGGAAAATGGTCTGTGTGTCTGTGAACGCGATTGAGAGAAACCAACTAAATCAAATCTGCTCAAACTTAATGCTTGTAAGTAGCTGGCAGGTCGCCAAAATAAGCGTTTGAGAGAAATCCGCTCTACTACTATAGCTATCATAATGATAAAATACCAAATCTTTTTTTTTCAAAAACGCTTCTAACGATTATGATTAAATTTCTTGCATTTACACCACCACAGATACAACATAGAATTCCCATCTGTGGGAAAATGACGAGAGCAGCACAATAAACTACCAAACTTTTCGACAAAAAGATTTTAGCGCGGGTTTTTTCCATATAAAAAATGTTACTTGAATCCTTAAAAAAATGGTGTGGTAATCCAACCAAATACCTATACGATGAGCGTTTGAAAACGTGCATAAGTGGTCACTCCAGAAGTTCCGGAATATCAACTACCATTTCTAAAAGCTTTTACCCGATAACTCTGGAAAAGTGATTATTATCCTCTTTTGACAAATCGTATTTACAGCCTCATTAATTTTCTGTGTACCAATTGCTCAATAATAGTCCGGGAATGAGTACGAGCAGCACAATCAATTCCGGAAGTGTGAGCGCTACCGCTTTCTGCCGCCGTTCAAATGAACGGAGTGACAAATAAATTGAGTGATCTAAGACAGGCGTCAGAGTTATTCAAACAAACCCACCACAAGTTGCCTTCGTCAGGCCTTTCCCAGAGCTCAGCAGAAGCCAGTAGCCTTCGAGCAGCTTCCCCGCCCATCTATTAAAATTGCTCTAAATAAAGGACCAACCTCTTTTCCGCTCGGAGCAAATAGGTAAAAGCCCCGATTAATAACGTGCACCACCTGTTGGGCGTGTAGCCGACTGCACTGCCTTGACCACCTTCTAAAGCTTCATCTACCGGCTGAGATCAAGAACGCCCTCATTGTTCGGAGCGGCCGCCCTGTGCTTCGGATACTTCCCCGCCCTGTCTCGTGGACTAGAGGTAACGTACCAGCTAAATTAAGTAATAGACGGGAAAAAATTGAATTAAACGATAACCCGCCCACGGGAGAGTCGGCTTCACAAAAGGTTTAAACCTAATTAAAACGGATCGAAGGTGAAATTTTGAGCGGCTTCTAATGAGAGGGCTAGGACGACGGAGTAGCTTCGCTTTGGCGATGATGTCACAACGTCAGAGGCTCTTTTCCCTTGGGATTTACAACGTGGCCACGTCACCACACTCACTAGATTCCACCCAACTTCACTGGTTCGGAAGCCACGGAAAGCAGCATCAACTTAAACCTCCATATCTCTCCATTACAAATCGCAAGACCGCAATTCAGTGCCAAGTTTTAGATAATTCGTATAGAGATGTTGACTATCGATTCAAAACAAAATAATCTGAACGCATAACACAACTTTCCTCCGATCCAATACTTTCATCGATTAGTATCTTTCTACTAACTAGTCCATTCTTGATTCATATCCTGGTAAGACCTAACATTCAGGAATTTATTGCGTTATCTTGACACATGTCACGGGCTTCATCGAGTAATCAGCGAATAGGTCATTTATGGGCTCGCCAACACGATTTTTTGAGTAATGCCCGTGAGAACTGTTCTTGAATTATGTATAGGCAAAACACAATGATGAAGTTAGTCAAATAATGAACAGTACTTCGTATTCTGGAATTTGGTAGCTTGTTAGTAATTCATTTATAAACTCTATTGAAATAGTATTGTGTGTTTGTAGTATTGCACTACAGACATGATTTTTTAAAAACATCCTCATCATCTAAGCGGGATTATTAAGGAAAAACTACACTCAACAGCAGTCTTTTCCCCATTGGCGAAAATGTTACAATACTGTCATGTCATTTGGAAGTGTACACAAATAAAATGTAATCAAAAACGTTAGAGCCGTTTTTCAGAAAAACAATCTGGTATTTTGATCGCTGTGATAACGATAGTTAGATTTGGATGGATTTTGGCGTCCTGTGCAGGCTAATGATCAAATTTGAACGGTTTTGGTTCAGCCGTTCTCACTCATAGTGTTCGGGGACACCCAGTTCCTTGAATCAAACGGTGAAACGGATTTTTGTGCTCGGAAACTTTTAAAACGTACCAAGGAAAAAAATTAATTTTCCTCTTTTTGGGTATCGCGTTTTATAGAAAAACAGCGATAATGAGATATGGTCGAGAATCAGGCAGGGACTGAGAGGAAGTTTTATTTGGCTCTCAAGGTGTACAATCTTCTCCCCGAGTTTGTCAAACGCGAATTTCCACGCTACCATTTTTTTTTAAATTCCCGCATTGTGACGCGGTAGAGGTACTTTCTTTTCCATGAAAATTCGGCAGAGCGAGAAGATAGAACATACTAACGATCCTCATGCTCATTTCGTACTGTACTTTCGTCCACATTCTAGTTCTCAAAATTGAACTCGACAACGTTCCTACGCAGGTTGGCCATAACTGGGCCGCAGATGACGTTAGTATTTTTTCCCCGCGAAACGTCTCGGCCCGTTCGCTCCGTATCAACCCATTTAAGTGGCGAAGCGTATTTCCGGAGTGGAAAGGCAATTGAGACGAAATGGCAGGCAACGCGAGAGTGCTCTACTGCTCTTGCAATCGACGACAATTGTTCTGCGGCTTCGTCCCAACATCTGAATCCCAACTTCAATTCGAGACGTGTTGGTCGTACCAGGTCAAATGAGCTGTTTGACCGCAGGCGTTTTAAAATGGCCTGGGACCATCCGTCTCGTCATGCCCAATCCGTTTGAGAATCTGCGGAGTGAAAAACCGAGATTTTGCAGAACCCTGCAGTTCTGAGGTAACGAGTCCCGTTTAGTAGACGTCAAAAGGTCAAATCCACTTATTCTCGTTCGTCCGGGTCAGTTCCGAGGAATCAACAAACCGCTCGCCTGACCTCATCAAATACTCGCCGCTGGATCGTTACACAAACCCACTTCAAGTCGGCATTTCAATCATTTCAGCGACCGAAGGGCGCATTGTACCGTTTATTTCGTTAAATTTCAAGTCCTGGTCGCAGTAGGTCACTGACGCGCTCGCACAAACAGCGCTGTAATGGATGACTTGGAGACAAACAGGAGTGACAACGTTGGAAGAAGACAAAAAAGTTTCGGACGCATCCCATCGTCTTCCAGAGCGAAACAAAGGGGAAATTTAATTAAATTCAGATTTAATCCACTACCCTGTCAAGTTGCTTCATTACTTTTAATCAAGTATTACGATGGTGCAGAAAAAGTTGAATATTCTTCTGATTGTTTTGGGGCTTGTCCAGACGTGAATGTGCGTCTGCAGTTCCATTAGCGTGAGAAAGGCTAGACCGAGCTACTTCTTTTTACTTTCTGCTACCCAAAGAAAAGAAACGTATAGTAATCGTGTCAAAAATTAGGGAACATTTCCGTAAATTCCAGGTAACTGCTTCACCAGATGTGATAAATCTTATGGAGTGTCTTCTAGCATTCTAAATCCACAGTTTGTTCCCCGCAACTATCTCTGTATCCACCTGTTGAACGGGGAGATTATAAGCCAAGTTAACTCAGAAAAGGAGATTTGTCGAATATTAATTTATCGATATTCCACTTTCCTCAAAAACGGCTTTAACGATTTCGATCAAACTTGCGGAGTAAGCAGCTAACTAGTCCCTACATTTTGTTCTCTATAAATGTTTTTGTAGAAATGCCATGAACGAAGATATAGCACCCAAATATGTAGCTGGTGTTCGAACTTACGAGGGTGGCGAAAAGCTGTGTGTTACTACGCTGTGTGTGCTCGTTTTGTTTTGTATGTAATAGAAGTAACGATTTCCACCATTTTGAACTGTAAGGGAGAGGGGGACGGGCGACCACAATGTACCAAAAATAGGGAGATGTCAAATTTTTGTTAAAACCTGCTCTAACGAAACTCTCCAATCATCTTCCACTACTTAGTACCTCTAGGCTCCGGAAGGAGTGGGACGTACATTGCCCTAGGGCCCACTCCAATGGTTTTTCAAGCAGAGATTTATGCTATTATCGCCGGGGCAATCCTAATGCACGAGAAAGGCTGTAGCAAAAGAACTGTGAACATATTGACCGACAGTCAATTGTCGAGCAAGGCGCTAATGAACATCTGCGCAACGTCAAAACTGGTGCAAGAATGCAGGATGTGGCTTAACTCCTTAGCAAGTGCGAATAGAGTTAATGTGTATTGGATTCCAGGACACAAGGGAATCATTGGAAATGAGAGGGCAGACCATCTGGCCAGACGCGGTTCGTATACGGTACCGTGCCGGGAGAACACGGCAGAAGACTGCATCAGACAATCTGGAACGCTGCAGGAGTAAGACACCCCAAACGCTTTGTCTCAGAGCAATCAAGTGAGATAAGAGTCAGCTGGACAAAGGATGGAGAGGAAGGACTTGAGGCAGATTGTTGGGATCATAACCGGGCACTGCAGAATGAACAAACACGTGTATGTTATGGGTATAGTCGACACCCCTCGATGAGGTGGTGTGACAAGGATGAGGGGACTCCCTACCACGTCCTGGCCCTGTGCCGGAGACTTGAGAGGGAGCGACTTTCGGTCTTTTGGCACCACTTCTCCCAGGATGGATACCAACGAGGACTCTTTCAGGAACTACCTCCCTGCAAGACATTAGGACTGCACAATAGGACATTAGGACTGCACAATAGGACATATGGCCGTGGTGCACATCCCACCAATGGGACAGTCAGAAGACTACAAATAGTACCTAACTTTTGTTCTGTATAAATATCTCAGTTAAAATGTGGTGAACAGAGATACAGGCTTGTGTGAAAAAGTGAATTTTTCAACTTCTTGGAAGAACGGCTGAAACGATTTTCATCAAACCATAACAGGATGCCTACAACTAATCAGTAGTATCTTAACGTTCATTGCTATGATGGTTTTTAAAATGCAAAATTTCTACTTAGCAACAAAGAAGACGGTTATAGCACTATTTTCTATCACTCTAGCACTTTTTTCGTACCGAATAAACCGTTGGCTAGTTACTTGAACACGGATGATTGGGAAATTTACAACCACTGCTGTTCGAAATTTTAACAACTCCGCCTGTTTTGATGCCGCTGTCTCATGATCGACGTCCCAACACTGTCACTAGATTTTATTGTTATTCAAGAAATAAAGCAGACAATGAGACGGCTTGTTCTTGTACGAAACATTAACGCAGCCGGCCGTCACGAAAGAATCATTAAAAGTATTGTATTGAGATTCAGCATTAATTTACCATCAACCTTTTACATATACAAGCCGAGCTTTTACGAGTCAGACAAACACGAGGTTGGAGTTGTCAGAAGTTCGCGAATGAAGAATAAACTAAATTGTTTCGAAATGCCCACATATCGGGATGCCTCGGCGAAACTACAGTTCTGTGGGGTAATTATTGAGGCTGCATAAAGCGATTTCGAGAAAAATCGAAACTTAGAGTGTTGAAGGTCGGCGACAACATAACTGGTGCTGCGCATCACACAACTTTCCTTGTTCAGCGATTAATATCACTTTAGCAACTAACAAAATGTGTTATTCATTCAGTTTATATGAGAGTTAACGCAGCTCAATGTTCTACCATAGACACTGGTAGCTATTAAGATTTCAGAATTTATTGAGTTGCTCATACTAATGCCAAGGAAATTTAGAGTAATCAGTGCAATCAATAATAAGTTCGTCAACAAGGGTTTTCTGAGAAGCCGTGATTTGAATCACGGAATTTCTAGCGTTGCTTTACAGGTAGCATGTTGGAACGCTCGTATCATAATTGTTCGGACATTTTCAATCAATTTCCCAACTACTTGTACATGATTACTCAACAATTTTACACTACACTTCCCATTTCGATTACGTTACTCGAATTTTTCTTACCATTTTCTTGAATTCATATCATAATATGGATAAAATGTATTTTCAATACAGCAAAAAATGATACATGGTGTAAAAACGGTTGAAGGCTCAGTAAATTGTAACTGAATTCTAGTTCTCTTTAGAAATATATAACAGTTTTCAAGAATCGGTTCATTTCCACCAGTATATTCAATTTATCATCAATACAACTTTTCATTTTATTCTCGATTTTTCAATTATTTTTACTAAATTTTCGAAACATCGATATTCTCTGTATACAAGTCCACATTTTGTCATCGCCCTTCCGACGAATTTGACTAAGTTTCCCACCAAATATCTATCTTTTTCGATTCAAAATTTCTACGTCGATGTATGATGATTTTAAATCAATTTCTGAACAATTATCAAGCTTGAATATCATGCTTCAACGATATTTACGCAACTTCGTTGTCAATTCATGACTCAAAATTTCGTTTTTTAAAGTTATTTCAAGGGTTTTAAGCGATGCACTGCAAGCCCTAGGTTAATATGAGATTTTACAGCAATTGTTATATAACTTTATAAATAATTTTCCGCAGTTTTGAAATTACTTTTTCTCCATTCTTGACATTTTGCATTCGACGTTTCAAAAATTATTACAAATTTCCCCCAACTTGTTTATTTTATTTTTTAAATTGATTTGACAAGATACGTAGGCGTTTTGCAGTTGTTCGTTACCCCTCGTTCTATTTAGCGAGCAGCAGTGGGCTGTTCAGGTAAAAACTTCGATTCGTGTTTGTCACGGCGGCAATTCATATCTCGTTTATAATTATTACGAACGAAGGTAAGTGATTGAAAGTAATTAGAGAGAGAGGTTTTCGTCAAACCTCTCAAGTTTTACAATTTAAAACAAAAAGAGGGTATTTCTTTTTTTAATTTACGTTGTGTAATACACATCACACGACAACGTTTGAAGGTGTTGTTCTCGTTTAATTATTCGAAGAGACACTCACGAATTAATCAATCAACGCCCTCTCACCATCCGCACTCAATTGACACAATTAACCAGAACGCTTCAAATGGAGAGGTCTTCATTTTCAATTTTAAGCCACAATATTGTACCTCAAAACCTTCGATTCGATAATTGAGAGAGAAACCAATATGAAAACCCCGTCGAAGGTTTGTACTCGATAAAACATTCCTTTCCTCATATCTAGGCACAGTACTAAACATTTTCCGTATCGTAAACACGTCAGTGTTATACGTTCTATAAAACCGCGTTCTTTTTCAGCTTGCTCACAAGATCTCTTTTCAATCCGCTCAATACACCGTGCATGGAACCCTCACAACTCATATTAACCACTCCACCACTTGAAATTATCATACACACGAAACTGCGACAGATTAGTCGCAAATTAGACACACACTTAAATGAATATTGAACTATTTATAACTAACGAGGCCCCCGTTGCATCCGACTCGTCTACAACACAATGCTGCTTCATAATTCGTGGCAGAGCAACGCAATTAAACATATCTGGCGAAACGCAATCACACAACTTCCTTCCTTTTCCTTAATTTTATAAAACAAAGCTAAACGTTTTACATAGAAACTGGTAGGGCTTCAAGTTCCAGAATTTATTGAGTTGCTCCTGCTCATGCTAAGATCGCGATTGAGCAATCAGTCTACGCGTGATTCTTGAAACTGTCAACTTCATTTTTCTGAAGGATCGTGCTTATAATCACATGAAATGTGAAACGGCGGTCGGTTGAGTTCCGGAATTTCTGGGGTCGCTCCTAATCATCTTCTGAACAACATTAAATCGCCTTAGTATAGGCAGTTTATTGGACTACCACACCGGGTTTTGTGATTACGTTAGGATGGTACAAGCGGGATTTATAAAGTAAATAGCGCTTAAATCCATCGTCTTCGAAACTTTATTATGACGTTACTGTCGTGTTCATGCTCAAAATTTAACCAAAACCGTTGAAGCCAATTTCCAGAAAATGTATATTTGGAGTTTATATCACTATGATAACTACAGTTAGTTTTGGACCAAGTTTCACTTCGTACCAACGATTCAAGCTTTTACACAATTTCTTAACGATATTTTGATACTTGAACACTGTGTACGGTGGACATTAACCATTAAATAAATTATAATGATGATACCTAACACTTCTTAGCGCGGGTCGGGTCTGGTGGCATTTGACGGGATTGAAATGAACGCGACAACTCACACAATATTCCTCAGCCCCACATGAATTCAACTATTTTTTATTGATTTCAACAAACCCGATCTGTTTCTTGTTCGTTGCACATTGGGAGAATTTTACATTTCACATGTTCAGGAGTTTATTGAGTCGCCCCTATTCATCCCACTACCTTTATTGAGTAATCAGTGCATAGGTGATGCATTATTTTTATCTACGTGGTTATTTTAGTTCGATAAGAGTTGTAACTGCTTAGTAATTATAATAAAATCACTGAAAAAAGTAGCGGAATTTCCCTTGGCTCCTATTTTTGATGTATTGGAAGGGTCCGTACAAAAAATGTCATAAGAATCGTTTCATAAAAATATGTCGGTGTTTTGATTACTGTAACTATGGCTAGTTTTGGACTGATTTAGCTCATAGCCTCATTTGAGCTGATTTAGTAGTTACACAAACATACTGGCACAGAACACACATACCACATTGTCAAATGGTGTTTTTCGATATAAAAGGCTTTGAAAAAACTGAATTTGATACATCCTTCCCTCCCTAAATGTTGGGGGAAAGGAAAGACGGTATTTACATTAATTTGTACTTTTTTAAAATAAGCTTTGATAAAAATTCGCATTACTGGAAATTTTTGTTCGAGTCAGATGAATTAGTTGCACTCGTTATTTGGTTTTAGATACGAATCGATTGATAGCGAAATAAAACACTCACCTTGTTGAGGTTGGGGTTGGTGAGATGGTCGATCCCGCTGAGGGTTGCCGGTGGTCTAGGCATGACGGCTCCGTACGTTCGTTTAGTTCCCCACTGTGTCAAGACGCTACTGAGGCTTCCGAAAGGCTGAGAGCTCGACCCACCTGCACAAGGACTATACATCAGTCCCCCACTCGGTCGCTTCCCACACCACTTCCATCATCTCTCAAAAACCTTCCTAGCCCTCTCAAACGCTCGCCACCGCCAAGTGCAACAGATTAACGATAATTAATTGGAAATAACTCGGGAAGGAACTGAGCCGCGGGGTTTAAGCCTGTTTGAGAAAGGTGGAGGAAATCAGTGTGAGCACATGGGGTCACGTGAAAGAAATCGAATGAGCTGAATTTGACGGCAATGTTCAAGAGTACCGCTCGTGCATCACATCAATCTTCTCCCAGCACATCGGCAATGAGTTAATAACTTAATAATATTCAAAGCTTGGAAACTAAACAAATTAATGCTTTGAGAAAAATATCTGGTGCGAAGCATCTCACAAACTTGCCTTAGCCAGACAGATAATAAAATCTGTTTATCATTCATTTTTAAGGAACTTGACATTGGCAAATTCCGGAACTTACGCAACGACCATAGTTGAGTAATCAGTGCATAGGTGTTTCGTTACACTGTCAACGTGACATAGTTGAGAAAGATGGCCCTGGAATTATTAGGTAAAAACTGTGAAATACATTGTTACATAAAAAGTAGCATTGATTAGAATTCCGCAATTTTCTGGAGGTTTTGTATGAACGCGATTAAACTCATGCCGTTTAGTTTATTGAATTACCGCCATGATTTTTCTCATGACGTCATATAAGCGTAATGTATCACGAAAACATTGCGCTTTATTTGCTCATTTATTATTGCGCTGGTGTCATTTTCCCCACTTCTTAAAATTGTATATTACTGTCATAATACTAGAAACTGTTCATAGAACAATTTAAAACAAAACCGCGTGAGCCGTTTTTGAGAATATCTGGTGCGTAGCAACACACAACTTTCCGCCACCCGTGTAAGTTCGAACCCCACCTACATATGTGGGTGCTATATTCGTTCAACGCATTTCTACAGAAACATTTATACAGAACAAAATATACGTACTAGTTAGCTGAGAGTACTCCGTAAGTTTGATCGAAATCGTTAGAGCCGTTTTTGAGAAAATTGGAATACCGATAAATTAATATTCGACCAATCTCCTTTTCTGAGTTACCTTGGCTTATATCTCCGTTCAACATATATATACAGAAATAATTACACAGAACGAAATGTTGGTATGGGTGACTAAAAGACACTCCATTAGGATTTATCACATCTGCTGAAGAGGTTACCGTGGAATTTACGGAAATGTTCGAAAAAACGTTATTTTCGACACATTTTGATTTTTATCTCTGTTCAGTGGACTGTCAGAGGAACATTTATTTAGAACAATATGTAGGCATTAACTATTCAAAAACATCTTGAAAGTTTGGTGACAATCGTTGGAGCCATTTTGCCAAAAAGCGTAAAAAATCTATTATTGCTTCATAGGCCTATATCTCCGTTCACCGTATTTTCATGGAGATATGTATGGAGAGGAAAAGTTGGTATTGATTAGTAGAAGATAATTTGAAAGTTTAATCAAAATCGTTAGAGCCGTTTTCGAGAAAAATTCGAAAAACCTAGTTTTTGGTACATTTTCGTCCCCCCCCCCTTCGCATCGGCCGAAATCGTCCATAACCTTATTTTGGTGTCTACAAAAAATAACGAACAAAACAAAAAAAGAACCAGCTCAATCGGATCAGCCGTTCTCCCGCAAATCGAACTACTGACACACACACATACACACGGACCACGTACCAAAATTAGGTTTTTTAGACTCAGGTGGCCTCAAAACGTAAAGATCTGAAGAAAACCCAAATTTTTTTTTTTTTGGCCCGATTACTATACTTTCCTTTTCTTCGGGTAGCGGAAAGTAAAAAAAAGAAAAAAGTTCACGATAACTATAGTTTGTTTTGACCCGATTTATCTTATGCTCGTATTTTAGTATTTTTCGCAATAAGAACTTTAATCGACGGTAAGGTTTTTAGAAAACAACAATTATTGTCAGTCAATTTAACTTTCTTTTCTATTGCCCAGGGCTAAGAAAATAGCTGGTGTGAACACACATACAACTTTCCTCAGCCTAACACGCATTCAGAATCTGATAAAATCTGGTTTGCATCCACTACATATGAACTTGGTTCACAACTTGGTTGTGGCGTCCCCTCAATAACTGGGGGATTTATTGAGTTACTCCCACTAATGAAACGACCAGTATGAGTGATCAGTGGACGGGACAACGACGGTTCTGGAATTGCATTGAAACTTCAAGATGGAGTTCAAGGTTCTGAAATCGGTTAACCACTATGGGAAGAGAAACAGCGATGGTTTAAACTAAGGAATTTCTTGGGCTAGTCTTAATTATTTTACGAGCGTTATCGAACCCTCGCCGTATAATTAGTTTATTGGACTACCGCCTTGATTTTTCTGAGAATTTATACGAAAAAAACTGGGCTAAAAAAATCACTTTTAGTCAAATGTTTCAATAATTTACTGTGCTGCTCTCGCCATTTTTCAAATTATGAAAATTTTATATTACTATCGTGGTATTATAAACTGTTCATAGAAAAAATTAAATGATAATCGCGTGAGCTATTTTTGAAAAAAAAATTCTTTTGAGCACAATAACTGTAGCTTGTTTTGCCCCGATTTAGCGTATGCTCGTATTTTAGCATTTTTCGCAATAAGAAGTTTAATCAACGCTAAGATGTTTAGAAACCAACCATTTGTGACCATTTCTGCCTAGGGTTAAGAGAAGGAAAATACCTGATGTCATGGAACATACAACTTTCCTCAGCCCCACATGCTTCTCTTACGCATCTGATAAATGGTTTTCTTCCACTTCATATTAACTTGGTTGTGGCATCCCCTCAATAATTGGGGGGATTTATTGAGTTGCTCCTACTTATGCAACGACCAGTATCGAGTGATCAGAGCACGGGCCAACAACGGTAGTGGAAATACATGGGAACTTCAAGATGCTGTTCAATGTTATTATCGCGAAATTAGAGCCCTTTTGGTTAAGCCGTTTTCTCTCAAATACGATAAAGACACACAGACCATTTTCCCTAATGGTGCTTTTCGGATTCAAAAGCCTTGGAAACTCGAAGTTCAGCCGATTACTAGATCTTAGTTCCTACTTTACAGGGCTATGGAAAATAAAAATTGATTTGACTCGAATGTGTTCGTTGTACTATTAATGTATTGGTTCAAATGTACAACCCAAATGTTCACCACCTCGATTGAAGAATATGGTGTTCGAGTAATTGAAATGTGGAAGATAATGGTGTGAAACTAATACTCACTCATCTCAGCGTCCTCAGTGCCACTCATTTTGACGACTGCCGTGTCCTAGTAGGATCCCTCGGTCTAATTTACGAGCCACCCGAGTCACCTTGGCGACTAATAAATAATATCTGAATATGTGACGAGTCGAAAGGAATCGCTAAACGGTCTAACTCAACGTCTGTCGTCGACGAAACGGGCACTGACGGAAAAGTGGTGCACACTGGCGGACCAGGACTATTTTTATACGTCGCGCCGGTGTAACCTCCGAGGGAAGAAATAAAATATCCCGCAGCGGGACCACGATTTGTAAACGACTAGGATGTTGCGGTCAAAAAGACGATTTTGTGCGGTGAGTGTTTAAAGGGAAGGTAGGAGAGCTACCGGCATCGATGGTGTGGACTTGCCGCACGCCCTTTGCACGAAGGACCATCGATATTTGGGCGCCTGCGCAATGGCCAGTGCCGGTAGTGTCGACTTATCGCTTAACGGTTGCTATGAAGAATAGCAACACTCCCTTCCTACCTTAACTCACACACATCACGAGGTGTCTAGGCATGCAGTGCTGCCTGAATCAGCCTACGAAACCTCACTTCTCCACATCAATGACACAGTTTTTGCATTTTCCAACCTTCAGTCCAAACAGAGGTGGCAAGGGGTTGGTAAGGAAATTGAGTGAGGTTAGGAAATTCGTGTCGCCAATTTTAATTTTCAGCGTTACTATTTAAAAGTCATCTGAACTGTTGTTGTTTCATAATTGTACTTCCTTTATGCCATCTGATTATTTTACTTTTAAATTAAATGGATATAGTTCTTGGGGTTCAGTCAATAAGAGAGAACACCCCTTTCCTGAGTCAAAATAGTCCATCTCTCCCGTTTGTTGGAGCTTTCCTCTCCTAGCTTTGCCGTAAAAAACAAACATCTGGTGAAAATATTTACATATTATACATATTTACGTTTCACGGCATCGGGAATCCAAATCTCCACTGTCCGTCCTCCGTCCAAAAAATCTGTACTTTCTTGCACGCATCCCATTTGGCATTTAATCGTACCCGCTTGCTCGGCAATCCATTCGGGCAAAGCCCATGGTTGTTATGGGGGAAAAATGGTTAAACAAACCGACAAAAACGCAATTGTGGCAGTATTGGTGAGTCCGTTTTTTCTATGAAGTATAACCTCGACCTTCCCTTGGAGGTACGAGTTAATGAAAGATACAGATGGAGAAGGGGGTGGGCTGAGACCATGGTATGTTATACAGGTGGCCTAGCAGGTGATCGAGTTTTTGTGCCACGGATCCGGACAGCAATACCACTGTGCGCGCTGGCAACAGTTTTCCTGACAGAGCTCTTCACATAAATGGTGAGCGTGCAGTTAAGTCAGTACTCGTCAGTATCGGCCAGACGATGACGCCTTTACATCGAAAGCGCTCACAGCAGTCTACCAGCCAGAGAAAATGACCTCACCAAACAGGTACTTCAAGTTTAATAATTGGCCTATTGGCGAAACTGAACCAATCACTTTAAGGTTCAGTACGTTCAGTGGCTGATGTAACATGAAACAATTTGAAGTTCGCTTTTATTTTTATCTACTGTAGGAAATTATTGTGAGAGAGCGTTAAATTAAAATATTCAGTTCAATGCATCTGGATTTTTCAAGCCCCACGCGCGTTAAGAACTTGAGCACTCGTAGAACGTTGAGCTGGTAGCGCTTAGGTTTCTGGAATTTATTGAGATGTTCCTACTTCTGCGACGACTATTATGGAGCTATCAGTGAAAAGGTATTCATGAGACTTTCCACGTGAATCTTACTTGTCTGGGCACTACGAAGTAGAAAGGAAAGTTGTGTAATCGACAGTTACAGTACTGCATTCGGGGATGTCTGTGGGAGTTCCGACCGGGTGGCCCCTACCTCCCTCAGATTTCGCAGTTTAAAAACGAAGGATGATGGGGACCTTACAACCCTCCAGCGACTCCCCGAACACCACGATGTCCGCACAGCAAGCGCATTTTCCAGCCTTTTCAGGCCTTGCCCTGGGTAGGAGTTGGATTGCTCCGTTCTACCTACCTTGACCTTGAGAGGCGGCCACCAGTCGTGGCCCTAACCCATAATGCACCGGCGCAAGGTCACGGGCTGTGCATTCCCGTGGTACCATTTTGGGTGAAACAACCCTTAGGGCCAGAATGGTCACACGGCCGCCCCATCATTCGATGGCACTTACGACTTTTCCTCATCCCAGGGTGATACAGTTTGGAATTGCTGACCTCCCCCCCAAGCCACCACCCACCACCTAGGAACAAAAAAAGTGCTGAGTTTTCTTCAAATCTTAACGTTACTGAGTCCGAAAAAACAAACTATTTGTGGAAATGGCTTGTGTGCTTTATTAACCCAATTGAGAGAAAACCGCTGGACCTAATTGACTCAAAAATTCGTATTTAAGCATACATGTTCCATAATTTATAGTGCTGCTCTTTCCATTTTCCGACGGATGAGAACTTTATGGTACTGTCATGGCAACTGACTTCTCGGGTGAAAACGTAGTAAATGAAATGGCGGTGGATTGGATTCTGGAATTTCTGGGGTTACTTGGAATTACGAATGTTCTTCAACTCTTGCCGTATAGGTTATGATCAACTACCATCCTGATTTTTCTGAGAACGCTGGTACTTTATTAAAATTTAATTTTTTAAAAATAAATAGGTGGATGCTGGAGATACCCTCACTGCTGCCACAAACAGTCCTATTGTAAGGGCGTGCAGCACATGGCCTCCCTGCTCCACCCCCAGACCTCAAGGCACAGCGATGTTGACACCACCCCCGTACAAAGCGGAGGAAATCCACAAGTTCTGCCCTCATCACTTCTTCTGGCTGCAGAAAGGGCCTCCCAAACACACGACGGCGGGATGCCGCGAGTCCATCGCACATGCTTTGCCGTCTCCAGTCCCCCTCGCAGAACCCGCATACCTGTACCTCACGCTTGCCAACGCTAGCAAGGTGGTACCACAGCGGGCAGTGACCTGTAAACAGGCCACGTATGATCTTCATACCATTACTCCCAACGGAGAGCTCAGGTCCCAGGGCCGACAGGAGTTTGCTCCAATCCCTTCTTCGCCAGCCCGTCGGCCCGATCGTTCGTTTCCCTGTAGACCTGTCACCCAACAGAGTGTTACAGTGTTGTCTCTGGCCGGGCCCTTCAGCCCAGTCAGACACTCCCATTTGCTCCAAGCGCCAAAATGATGTTAAGAGCATAACCCCTCAATAATGTATTGATGGGGTGTACTAAAGGAGGGAGGAGGTTTCACATTTTTGTAACGATTTCGATTGTACTGTCAAGATATCTTCTAATAACACATAATGTGTACTAAATGTACATCGTGCATCTTTGCTCGAGAAAAGAATGCGATGCTTCGCACTGGTCATTTTAACAGTTCTTTTTGGTACGAAAATAAAGTTATGCATGTAGACGTAAAGTGGAAGAATTTGAAGAAGTAGAAATAGCTATTAACTCCTAACCACGAGATTATCTCGAATGTTGTTACCTATATTTGTTATCGCCGTCTCCTTCGCCAACAAAAGTCTAAAAAGGGACTCAATAACATCATTTAACGTTCTCAAATATACTTACAATATCTCAATCGCCTTACTCTGTCAAATCCTGCCTCAGGATACATTATTTTATACACACCGACCCTGTTTTGTCAACGAAAATATAAACCAGTACTAAATAGTGTCGATAAACGCTCCGAAATATAGCTGTAATATAAATGTACGGAATACCCGTGAATACATCCTCCTTTTTTCTCACCACCGAGAAAATGATCGAAAACCGACGACGAGATTTCATATATTGGATGTTTTGATCACCACGAACTGTAGTACAATAGTTTTGCTCATGGGACTTTCTGTCAATTTTCTTATTTTCTTATTCTTAGCCTTAAACGAGTATACTTGAACTTACGTTCTCGACGTGTTGCTGACAACAGGGATTTTGACACGTGCGCCTCAGACAAACTCATCGCAATTTGAATTTACAAAATGCTCAGATTATCAAACAGCCACGAGGTTCAGCAACGTTCTCGAAGACAGTCAAAATCGTAATTTCTGAATTTATAGGCCAACAAAGAATGTTGATCTAGATACAAGGTAATAGTTATGCAGTGTTGTCGTAGCTCACAGTTTCGAAGGTTGCAACGTGAATTTACCCCCTCATTACTTTCCCTACAGAGTAGGAAAGAAAGTTAAGTAATTTGTGCGCGTGTTTTCTTAAAATGTTTACAGTTCAAGGGGTTCTGAGTCCGAAAAACACTTTTTAATAAAATGGTCTGTGTGTGTGTGCCTTCTTCGATGGTTTTCTCAGGAAGCTCGTGGAGACTGACTGCGAGCCATACACCTATGTGGATGGATGACTTGATGTGCTGATCTTTGCAGAGTCATTCCGCCAAATTGAAGAAAAAACCCACCACATGCTCCGCACCGTCACCCAATGGTGCGAGCATGTCAAGATGCAGGTGGCTGAGGAATAAACCCAGCTAATCCTCTTAAAAAGAAAAGTGAATAATCCACCCTCACCCTCAACACGCTTTGGCGGCCACAGGCTCCTTCTTGCAAAGCACGTCAAGTATTTAGGAGTGAATATAGGTGAGAGGTGGGGCTTCAGCCAACACCTCCTCTATTACTAATACTACTTGGGATGTGTGTTACCATGACACTATCCTCATGTATAAGACCATATATCTAGGCGTGATTGGCTACTGCCCTGTTGTATAGGGTAGCAAACTAACAGTCAATCAAAAGACAGTATTGGCCCAATCCCCTGAAAGCTGCGCTCCTGTGGATCACTAAGGGCTATAAGACTATCAACAGAAGCACTCCAGGTCGTTGAGTGCATGGTTGACAAGTGGAGAGTGAAACAGGAGCTTCTTTGGGCTGAACTCTGTGCAGATCTCACCACAGAAAGAAAATTTGCGGCTATCGACGAATGGGCGATAGATAAGTGGCAAGCGAGATGGGAATCCTCGTTAAAGGGTCGTGACACGTATGAGTTCTTCCCCAACATCCGTGAACGTCTTTCAAGACAATGGGTTGAGCCAGACCACTGGAAGAGCCAGTTCCTCACGGGACATGGCGACTTTAATGCGCGGCTCCACTTCTTTTCCCTCAAAGACTTTCAGTCATGCACGTCTTGCGCCTCCAGTGCGGAGGAAAGAAGAAACCACGTACTGCAATAAACGAACTTGGATGCATTGACTGCTACAAAGCAAGCCTATTACCATTTTGCAGATTTCTCGAAGAAGGTGATGTCTAAAAAACGTGGTCATGGTTGATATGCCCTTTTGAAACTTGCCACCCAAGTAAATAGTTAGATCAGGTGGGAAACCAGATTAAGAACTCCACCCAGTCGGTCCAGGATTCTTCAGGTGGTCACCTCCGCGCGGTCACACACAGGCAACAGCTCTCTACCGGGAGACTGGCTAACGACCAAATACCTGCCGTACCTCCGCAGGTCTGAGTTCGGTGGATGCTGCAGGGGCTGGTCTCTTGCACATTAGCGAAACCGCAACTTCCATGACTGATATAACCCTCACCCTCGTCGAGGGTTCAGGAACATTCATCAAATAAGGAAACATACCTGTGTGTGTGTGAAATAGAATGGTTGACTCGAAATTCATGTTTAACCTCGGAATCACTTTTGAAGCCAAAATAAGGGCATGAGCAATGTTCGTCGCGTAAGTAGAAGCAACTCAATAAATTCCGGAAACTTAAACCTCCACCAGTTTAAGTTCTATAGGTGCAGGTAAGGTGAATGAAAAACTGATTTATTAGTTTCTAGAGTGACCAAAATTGCTGAGATCACAAGGGTATGAGGAAAGCCGTACCAGAAATGTTTTGATTCAATCTGGTATGGTTTCTCTAAGAGGGTTGAGTAAGAGGAAACATACCCGCATTTCCAGGCTGTGGTGTCTGTACCAAGTGAGGTGAGTGAAGTAGGATCAGATGATGGAAGTGTTTATTTATTAATCTCATGAAGTTTGACGAATATCTGTCAGGAAAATACACGCGACTTCTGCTCGAAAGTGCGCTCTAACGACCGGACTCTTTCCCGTCGCAGTTCAATTTAGTGTCACGAGAATGCGCAACGCGCCTCAACTCTCGGCTGAGTCCTCTGAACTCCGGATGCTGAGAAAACGTTCCCGTTGCTCAACACTGTCACGACCCGAAGGTACAAAAAAGGTTCGACCACCGAAGCCCTCGCTCGTGACAGGATACGGGCACTTCGAAGGTTTTGGTGGTTTCCAAAAGACGCTGACGTCGTCCAGGGATTCCCCACGTTGTATTAGATCTCTATTTTTTGTAGGCGCGGACGTTATGTCAACCTGGAACTGTAACGACGCTTTGGAAGTGAACCGCACAACAATCATTTACAGCTCATGACGTTGAAGAATGATTGTAATTATTGATTATTTGACGATGCCCAGTGATTTCGAAGAGCCCCCCTGATGTCTTAAAACGTAATTTTGAGGGGGGATTGGCAAACAATTTACCCGACCGAAAACAGGGTTATTATTCAGAATGAATAATAAACCAAAACGGAAATGAGACTGTTAGCATATAAGCTGATACGAGAAGCGTGTGTCTAGCATAGTTAGGAGTGTGTGTGATTTGTTATAAAGGTAATTTAGAAAGAGTGTGTGTCATTATTAAATGCATGTTGGTGAGTACATACCACTACAAACCGGCTATTTACAGAAATAATTGTAATATTTATTATTCGTACCGCAATGAGGCAAACATTTCATACTAATTTGTATTGCATATATGCATGTTTCCCAGGGAGAATGCAAGAAGGGCCTTAACTCTCCCTCGTCGATAAAGAATTCCAAGTCAATGCCATAAAAGTATTGACCCATATCTCCGTTCACCAAATTTTTACAGGGGCATTTACAAAGAACGAAATAAGTCTTTAAGGAATAAATAGACAGTTCAAGCAAGAACTTTGCGAGAGCGGAAGAACTTTCAGTTGCCATTCAGTGTTAGCGTCTACTTGCGGGAATGATGGGAGAAAGAGACGTTCAGGACTGAGGTGGGCGCCAGCAGTGGTATACTGATGGTTCGGTAATGGGAGGCAGAGCCGCCCATCAACAGTCTTGCTGAGCCGCTGGGAGAGTACGCCATGATATTTTAAGCGGAAATCCAAGCTATGAAGATCTGCGGAGAAGAGATGCTGACGAAAGGACCAAAGGGCAAGCGGATCTACATAATCTTGGACAGCCAGGCCGCCTTAAAAGCTATTGCAGCCTACAGCTTCAGGTCCAGGCTGGCATGGGGGTGTTTTCAAGCGCTCAAGCGCCTCGGTGCTCCCTTATCTGGATGTCAACTCGTAGGGGGCATGAGGGCAATGAAAAGGCTAACTGCCTTGCGAAAAGGGGTTTCGAATCCCTACCTATCGGGCATGACGAAAAGTCACCTGAATCGTCTGGTGGCTCGATGGGAGACTCAGGAAAGCAACGCCCTTTGGCATCGCCAGCCACGACTAAGACAGGCGAAATGGCTTGTTACACTTTCCTGTCTAAGGGCGAGAGCGAAGGAGGTTCATCTGCAGCGGATGGAGACGCAAGGTCACATTCTGCGGGCGGGGGGCTTCTGGGGGTCCCTGCTGCCGGTGTGGGGCCTGGTGCCGGGGCGCCTCCCGATAGGGGGGTGCTGGTGCTGGGCCCTCCCGGGCAGGGGGTCCTTGGGGCTCCTGAGAACCAGGACACAGGCTTGGAGCCGCTGACCGAAAGGTCGGATGCGGGGCCATCGGGCACGCATTCTGGGCACTGCGAGGGCGCCACGTTAAGTTTACTGGCGCACAGAGCGCCGGTTTAAAGCCCTCCTGTCAGAGGGTAAGAGCGTGGCTGATGCCAGGGCTCTTGCGATGAGAGGAGGGCTGACGAAGAGGTGGAAGGTGGCCAAAAAGAGCGGCCTTCCACTGGAGACACTCCCGAGGAGAGAGAAAGAAGGTGAGACGCTCTTTGGGATTGAGAGGTGGTGAAGGGCAGCGTGGGGACGTAGGTTCCACGTCTGCAGCCCACCTCGGTGGGGCTGGTGGCTCCGGGCGGCAGGGTGCTAAGGGCGGTCCCTGGCAGGCGACCACCAGTCTCATATAGCTCAGCTGTGTCAGGGGTGAAGCTGGGGTTGTTCCATGAGGACTACCCGGCGGAGCTCCTCACAGCGGAGCGGATGGAGGCCGTGGAGAGCAGCATGGTGGAGGCTGTGTTTGCTCTCGACGAAGATGAGGGGCCGGAGCCAGGGTTCACCGGTACCATGTGTAGAAGGGGGTGGTACGCGGTGACCTGTAAGGATGAGGCAGAGCATGGCTGAGAGAGCATTTTGAAACCGCACAGCCCTGGGAGGGTGCCAGGCTGATGGTCTGTGAAGGAAAGGACCTTCCGAGACCACGATGAGCCGTGGCATACCTGCCGGGGTGTAAGGATGAGCCGGATGAGAGGATCCTGGGCTTTCTGGCGAAGCAGAATAGGAGACTCTGCACACGGTTCTGGACGGTGCTCTCTCGGGTCCACAAGGAATCAGCGGTGCTTCTGGGCCTGCTGATAGATGCGCAATCTGCCCAGGCTTTGGAGGCTGAGCCAGCAGTCTCCATAAAGCTGATGCAAGGCAGCATCAGAGTGAGGAAGCAGGGCTCTGGAGAGGTACCTACCTCAGTGTCCCTTCCTTGGATGCCCCTGGAGATGGTGGAAGGGGAAGAGGAGCGCTGCCGCTGCCTTGAGGGTGTCGGGGTGGGGCTGCTGGCCGAGGGCTGCAGGCAGTGGTGACCTAGGGTCCGCTGCGCGGTCCTGGCTGGGGGCCCGCCTCGGGTGCCTCGGCAGCAATGGTGGCGGCTCCTGAACACAGCGGTGCTGGGGCCCTGGTGGCCCCTCCTCCCCCTCCTGTGGTGACGGCTTCGGCAGTGGCTGCGGGTGGGGTGGGGGCTGGCGGGTCAGATTTGGCAGGGAGGGCAGGAAGGACGATAAGGTCCTTCGGCCCAAACTGCAGAGAGGCTGCAGGCAAGTCGCGCCTGCTCGCCCTCCGGGCACTCCGCAGGGGCGTGGAGTCCCACGGGGTTTGGGGGGTCGGCGTGGGCGACGATGATTGCGCAGCATGTGGGCTTCCTCCAGATCAACCTGCACCGCGGCCAAAGCAGCTACGGCAGTGATGTGCGGGAGCTTTGTCTGGGGAGCTGTGATGTGGCTCTACTGCAGGAGCCTTGGGCGGACAGCAGGGACGTAAAGGGATACCTGCTAGTACAGGTAAGTTGGTCTACTGTGGCACAGAAGGTCGTCCTAGGGCGGCTGTTTTGGTAAGACACAACTTGCATATTCTAAAAATTCGAGTTCTGTCACAGGGATTTGGTGGCGGTAATGCTGGAAGCTCAAGACAGTAATGGACTCCGGGCGAGGACAGTGGTGGCGTCAGCCTACTTCCCAGGCGATGACGCTGAGGTCCCCCGCTGATTATGCAGCAGCTGATCCATTACTGCAGAAGGAGAAGACCTTCAGTTGATTGTCGGTGCGACGCCAATGCACATAACATGGCATGGGGCAGCACAGACACAAATGAAAAAGGTGGAGTCCCTTCTTGACTACTTACTGTGCAATGAAATGGTGGTGGTTAATAGGGGAGCACGCCAACTTTTGTTACTGCACTTGGCGGAGGGAGGTGCTGGACATTCTGGTCTCAAGTACCTTCTATGCCAGCAGAATAACAGATTGGCATGTCTCTAGGAAACTTCAATGTCTGACCACCGGATGGTGAGGTTCAGGCTGCGGTTCCCTAATAGTGTGACGGAGACATATCGGAACCCCAAGAACACAGTTGGGTTCTGTACAGCCGCGTGTTGGCTTCCAGTTTGGAGAGCTACAGCTGTGAAATGCAAACTGTCGAAGGTGTAGAAAGGGCGACAGGGAGATCTGCGCAGCTATGGTAGAAGGCGTATGAAGAAAGCTGCGAGTTGAAAACCCGAAGATCCAATAGGGAGGTTCCTTGGTGGAACAAGGAACTGGAAAGGCCTCGGAAAGAAACGAGAGGCTCTTTAACAGAGCAAAAAGAAGGGTGAGTGGGACGCATATAGAGGGTTCCCTCACAGCATACAATAAAGCCCTTAGACAGGCTAAAAGGAAATCCTGGAGACTTCTGTGGGGGCATGAAAGACTTGTCTACCATGTCCAAGGTACAGAAGATCCTCTCTAGAGAAGAGAGACCGCATAAATCGGTTTTCTCTCCACAAAGGCAGGGAACATTCTACAAGGGGCAGCAAGGAGACCTTGGAGGAGCTACTGACAGCTCACTTCCCAGGGTCTCAAAGCCTGCGGTGGGAGATAGCCACCACCATCAGCTGAGCGCCCGATGGTGGTACCTGTCATGGGCAAACAAGGAACCCACTGCTAGCTGCAGCCTCCCAGAGAAATGTTCACACTTAATAAGGTTAAATGGGCTATTGGTTCATTTAAACCTTACAAAGGCGCCAGGTGCGGATGGGATCTTCCCAGCCATGTTGCAGCATGGTAGGGAGGCTCTGGGTCCGATACTGGTGAGGCTCTTCAGGAGCGAGCTATGTCCTTGGGTACATACCCACTATGTGGAGGAAGGTGAAGGTGGTCTTTATACCAAAGCCGGGTGGCTCCTCGGCCCTGGCTAAGAGCTACACGCCCCATCAGTCTCATGTCCTTCGTGTTGAAAACAATGGAGAAGATAGTGTGCCTATCAATGAGGAGAACTATCTAACTCAGAACCCCATTCGGAGTTCCCAGCATGCCTATCAGAGGGGAGATCCACTGAGACTGCTCTGAACGAACTGGCAACAGTGCTGGAGGATACTCTGAGATCCGGAGAAGTGCGCTGTGCTGCTTTCTGGATATTGGGGGCTTTCGACAATACGTCGTATGCCTCAATTACGGCTGCGGCTGGTAGGAAGGGTGTAGATCCTTACCTAATCTCTTGGACCAACGAGATGCTGAGTAGCAGGGTGGTCTTCTCGGAGTTGGGGGGGGAGACACTCTCTGTGGTGCCCACCAGGGATGCCCGCAGGGTTCTCTCCCCTCTCCTCTGGTTACTGGTAGCTGATACCCTTCTCGAGCTGCTGGAGGAGGAGGGCTACAAGGTAATAGGATACGCGGATGACCTGGTAATTATAGTCAGGGGTAAATTCGCGAATGTAATCAGTGAATGCATGCAGCATGCACTGGATACCTTACAGACATGGTGCAATGGGCAGGGACTGTTTGTCAATCCAGACAAAAGGAGCCTGATCCCATTCACCAGAAGGCACAACCTTACGCTGCGGAACTCAGGCTGAGTGGCAAGGTGGTGAAGCTCCAGCATGAGATCAAGTACTTGGGAGTCTTTCTTGATGGAAAGCTCTCTTGGGCCACACACGTGAAAAAAGCCTTACAGCGGGCGTCGGTGGTGATGTGGGCAGCTCAAAGAATGGTGGGGAAGACATGGGGGCTGAGGCCTGGGATGATCCGGTGGTTGTACACTGCGGTTGTTAGGCCTGTAGTCACCTATGGAGGCCCTGGTCTGGTGGACTAGGGTGGAAAACAAAACAGTGCAGTTGCAGCTAAATAAACTGCAGCGTAGGGCGTGTCTAGCCATTACAGGCTGTATGACAACATGCCCTACGGCTGCACTGGAGGTCTTGCTAGATTTAGCTCCACTCCACATACATGTTAAAAGGATGGCGTTCCTCCAGGCTGCGCGTATGTTGGAGTTGGGTCTGATCATGCAGGAGGAGGAGTTCCTGCCACTTGATCCTTGACAAGGTGAAGGTGGGGGCCTGAACTGCATGGTAGACTCAATGCCCGCGAGGTTCAACTTGGCGCTACCGCTTCGGATACTCATTCATGAGCGATCCAGGTGGGTAGGGGAGCTCCGCTTTGGCTGGGGCCCTGGTATACTACACTGATGGCTCGGTGCAGGGTGGCCTTGCAGGGGCAGGCATCTTTGGGCCGAGGATCAGAGCAGCAATCCCATTGGGGTCGCTGGCCCGCGGTGTTCAGGCAGAGGTGGCTGCGGTGACAGTCTGTGTGCAGCGGCTGCTGCAGAGGGGACTGAAGCGGCAGAGAATCTACATCATGGTGGACAGTCAGGCCACTCTCAAGGCCTTAGCCTCATACTTTGTCTTACATCGCGGCGGGTGTGGGAGTGTCTGACTGGACTGAAGGCCCTGGCCGAGGACAACAGGAGTAACACTGTGTTGGGTGCCAGGGCATCAGGGTATAGAGGGAAGCGAACGGGCTGATAGGTTGGCTAAGAAGGGATCAGAGCAGATCCCTATTGGCCCTGAGCCCTTTGTTGGGACTACCAGGAGCCATCTACGTGAGAGGTTGGCAAATGGGAGGATAGGTGCAGGGCTGCTCATTGGCAGGGGCTGCCCGGCCTTAGACAGTCAAAACTCTTTATCCGGCTCTCCAGAGAGAGGTCCAAGGAGGTGCTTGCTCTGGGAGGAAGGATATGAGGATCATATGTGGCCTGTTCACAGGTCACTGTCCTTCTGGTACCACCTTGCAAATATTGGCAAGTGCGAGGTACAGGTATGCAGGTTCTGAGGTAGGGCTAGAGACGGCAGAGCACGTGCTGTGCGTATCTGCGATGGACTCATGACATCGCGCCGTTCTGTGTTTGGGAGGCCCTTTCTTCAGCCCGAAGAGGTGACAAATGCAGAACTTGCCGATATCCTCCGCTATGTGCGGGGGTGGTGGGGGCGCATAGGTGACGTCACACCAAGTGAGACCAGTGCCGTGGGGCCTGGGGGTGGTGCAGGTGGGCCATGATCCGAGTATCATGGACGCCCTTACAATAGGCCCGTTTGTGGCTGCAGTGAGGGTATTGCCTGCATCCACCGTTTCAAAGGAAAAAAAAAAAAAAAAAGGGCGAGAGCGATGCTGACACTCTCCAGACAGGATCTGAGAGTTCTGATTAGCTTACTCACCAGAAACTGCCCACTCAGGTATCACCTCAACAAGATGGGCATCTCAGAAGCGGTGGAATGCAGACTTTGCAGTGAGGGGGAAGAGACGGCATAGCACATCCTATGTGAATGCCCTGCATTGGCAGTCAAAAACGCTTTGAACATTTTTCTCTGGGGTTCAGTGAACCCCAAAGCGTAGAGGAGACTGCGGCGAAGGTCATACTCGGCTTCCTAGAGGAGCGGGTATCTACAATGCCTTTTATTAAGAAACAGCTAGTGTCACAATAGGACCATGCATGGGCAATGTGATAAATGGGTTCCCGTATGCCCTTGGATATTAAAAAAATATATATCTGGTGCATTGCAACACACAACTTTCCTTAGCTCTACGTCACTTTTTACGTGGCTAATTCGATTTAATCAATTCATTTATCACCCAGTTCCTTTAAACTTGGTCAAACAGCAGCAGGAAGCGGTAGTGCCTACAGTTCTGGAATTTATTGTGCGGCTCGTACTCATAGCAGGACCATTATTGAACAATTGGTAGACAGATAATTAATGAGGCTGTAAACACGAATTTTTTGAAGAGGATAGTAATCACTTTTGTAGAGTTATTGGGTAATAACTGTTAGAACTGGTATTAAGCGAAACGGCGGTAGTTGAAATTCAGGCATTTCTGGAGTGGCCCCATGTATCTCATGAGCATTTTTAAACACTCACCCTATAGGTATTGGATTGGACTACAACACGACTTTTTTTTAAACATTCTAGTAACATTCCAGCGGGGTTTAAAAGGAAAAAACCGCGGCAAAAACGCTTTTAGTCGAAAATTTTGATAATTTATTGTGCTGCTCTCGTCATTTTCCCACAAATGGGAATTATATGGTATAATTATCTTATTAAGACCTATCTATATAAAAAATTTAACCAAAATCGTTAGAGCCATTTTTGAGAAAAAAAATTTGGTGTTTTGATCACTATGATAACTATAGTTAAATTTCGGTAGATTTTGTTCATACCCTTATTTTGGCGTCCCATGGTAACCTGCGGGCGAGAATGAAGTTTGACGTGATTTGGTACGGTAGTTCTTTCTAAAAATCGTTCACAGACACACAGATCATTTTCCCAAATAGTATTTTTCGGACTCAGGGGGGTATGAAACGTAAAGATCTGAAGAGAACTCAAAATTTTTTTTCAGCCGATTACATAACTTTCCGTTCTACTTCGCACAGCCAAGGAAAGTAAAAAGCGAAAGGGACCACTGCAAATGACAATCGACTGCGCTATCATGATGCTGTGATCAGCAGATGAGAAATGGCCAAATCAGTAATGCCATTAAATACTAACAGCTGTCTCAAAGATGGAGTGGAGGCAATGGCTGGAAAGAGGACAATTGGTCAAACATGACAGATCAGCTGAACCAGGGCTTAACATCGTTAAGAAATACGCTTCTGTTACCTTCTGCAATACGTAAACGCTCGTTATATTGGCAACACTGCTCTCTGGGAGGGCATAGAGTACCTCTAACGTCACTCGACATCGATAAGCGATACCTTCACATCCCTTCCCTGAGACTAAAATCGCCTGTTTTGTTGGCAATTCTACAATCTAAACAACTTTAGGGGGAGGGGCTGACTGAGTTCTTTATCTGTTGAGTGGGTCAGTTAACGAAATGCCGAAGGCTCCTTTTTTCACTACTCCACTACTACTACTGGAGTTTAGTCAGTCTTGAGCTTGTTATAGGAAGAGAAAAGGTTACGGTAGGAGAGCGTTATGGAGGGGTGGAAGGAGAAAGAGGTTTCCGTGAATTGAGCATTCACTACCTGGAATAATCCGCTGGGGGAGAAAGGGATCGGAGCGGTTTAATTGGTCCCTTGGTCGTTAATTCTCGGTCTTTTGTTGGGGGGATGGTCAGTAAATTCGTCAGTAGGATGAAAACGTCTTTAGTGGCGTAAATATCGCGACAGATTAAGTATTAACTTGTTCATTTATGATCCGTACATCAACATTTGTAACTTGTAGATTTCCATATTTTCTCGTTCGTTATGCCTTCATCCTCCGTACGTTTTTATTTGCATCTGCGATTATTTTCTGATGTTTAACGAAGTTTGAGTCGTCATATATTTATATAACTTGTTCTGCGTTTGAGGGTATCAAAAAAGGCAGAGCCAATGGAGTACCTCACACGGCATGAAAGCCAATGAGAGGAAAACGAAAGTCACGATTCCAAGAAACAGCAGGGTGTTGTCCACAATTAACGACACCGAAGTACCTGAATTAGTTTACGCAGGCGTGCATCACATTAGACTATGTGACTGATGCAAAACATTTAGGGATCGAATGCCAAGCAAACGTGGGCTGGGATACGCAAATGAATAATATTTCCAAAAGGGCCTCTACCAGCAACGACGCGTTGCATTTGACTTTCCCATTCGCGTCTATCCATGGCTCATTCGGCCAATGTCTTAGCGGTACGGTTTATACTGTGGCTTTTAGTTGAGGAGCACGTAACATCTGCCTTTCGGGGTTCCTAAAATCGGAGAATTGAAACAATTACAAATTTCCACTACGGTATTCATGATATTGAATTAGGGAAAGCCAGCCTATTCGACATATATAAGTTATATATATAAACAACGGGAACACAAGAAATTGACTATTGCAGGTATGTACCAGAACCTTCGAATGATCATTGATGATAACAGGATTGAAAATTCAAAAACAATGAAATATTCGACTTCGTTTCGTTTCGTGCAAACTAACTCTTTTAAAAATATAAATACTAAGTATCTTATAGTTTTTGAACGTCACAAGAGTTGAATTATATTTATTAGGCTTATTATTTTCTTATTCTTCTAGATGTTCTGTTGAACACTTGCAAGAGTTGACGTAAATGAGTTTTAGGTTACATGTAATTGGCTGCAGCGTCGAGTTGTTTTCTTTCAGTTCTGCGCCTTTGACAAGTTCATTAACTCTCTGGCCATTGAACTGTGCTCGACGCAAAACGCCGAATCAGTCAGATTTTGACCTTCCCCTTTGAGTTCTTCCCACACCTGCCCTAACGGAACTCCCTGGCCCATAATGGCAAAGTCATTCTTTCCCCAAGACTTTTGTACCTGCGGAAATTCCACCTCTGCGATTAATTCCAACAGCGACGGATTTCCCGTTGCATCTGGGCATTCCGAAACATCGCCGAAAGACGCTTGTCTCCCTGTACTCACTCATCTCCTTCTGATACAGTTTCCCGCCAGTTCACGCATATTACGAATCGTCCTCTAGTGTCGCCCCTTTGTACACGAACTACTCGATTCATTGAACATTTAATACAGTCCTCCTCACGCTCACCGAGTTTCTTTAATTTCGATCTTCAGCTCTTCACCCTCTCGTGCGCCCAACAAACTGTGTGGAATATGATGACCATGGTGCCATGATGAGCTGCCAACCGCTGACTAGCGGCTTCTCTCTCTTCTGGTCCCACAGATCTTTGTTTTTTTTGTTTTTTGTTTTAACATGAAACGGTGGATGCTGGTGATACTGCAGCCACAAACGGGTCTGTTGTAAAGGCGTCCATGATCCTCAGATGATGACCCCCAGGCCCCACGACACTGGTCTTACTTGGTGTGACGTCACCTGGAGGATATCCGCAAGTTCTGCATTCGCCACCTCTTCTGGCTGAAGTAAGGGCCTCACACACACTGGCGCGAGTCCATCACATACACACTATGCATGCTCTGCCACCTCTAGCCCTACCTCGCACAACCTGCATACCTGTACCTCGCAATTGCCAATATTTGCAAACAGACACATATGCTCCTCATATCCTTCCTCCCCAGTGCAAGCACCTCCTTGGCCATCCCTCTGGAGAGTTGGATGAAGAACTGTGACTGTCTAAGGCTGGGCAGCCCCTGCCAATGGGCACTTGTCCTCCCATTCGCCAACCTCTCTACGTAGGTGGCTCCTGGTAGTCCCAACAAAGGGCTCAGGGCCAATAGGGATCTGTGCCGATCCCTTCTTGGCCAACCTATCAGCCTGTTCGTTCCCTCTATACCATGATGCCCTGGCATCCAACACAGTATTACACTGTTGTCCTCGGCCAGGGCCTTCAGTCCAGTCAGACAGATCTTACTTCACCGAGTCACCGACTGTCTATTGATCTTAAACCACGAGTGAGCCGACTTGATGCTGCTGGACTCCTGTTGACATCCCCAGCGAGTATGATGTAGCAACTCAAAAGTGTAAGATTTGTAACACTCAAAAGTATTTATCACTTGCTGAAGTCTTTCATCATGAGTTCCAGGGTTAGGCGGTAGAGAGGGCCACTTAGGCTTAACCTACCCGATGGAAAGGCAAAATAAAAAGCAATATCTCTCTCTCCCTCTCTCTTCGATAGCCTGTACCAGATTTGAAGGCCCGCTGGACTCCGTCCATGTGGCTGGTTGGAGGCCATTCCTGTGCTCCTCCCCTCCCCTGCTTCATCTTCTGACTTCGTGGTTGACATTCCAGCGATCATTCCATTCTGATACCAATGTTGGTTCCAATCATGCCCGTAACACGTGTCCTACAGGTTGACCTTCTCATAGTTCTCATAGTTATTTCAACAATTTATTTCTGTAAGAAGTTTAGTACTATTTCGTTAAATATTTCCCAGGGGAAGTGTAAGGGCGGGCCATTAGGCTCTAACTTCTCTTGGCTCTCTCTTCTTCACCCTCTCTTTTCTCGCTGCTAGTTAATATAGAGGAATAACAATCTCTGACTGCGCACATTTTCATTTCGCTTGTGCGTTCTTCTGATTGTTTGATCGAGTCCTACGAGTTCTCCCTTCTATCTTTCCCCTACCACTCATCAAATAAATAAGGGAAGAACAAGATGTCGAGGTGTCTCCTTTCCAGAGTCATTGAATAATGCACTGCTACTATGCGGCATCAACAGTCGCTCATCCACTGCGGGTTGTTCCATCGTGAGATCGGTCTGAGGTGAAGACACGTGACGTGAAAACTGTGGACGTTATTTGGAGGATCCGCTCGCTCGGGCGCCTTCGAGCGCTGAATGACTGAACAGCGAGGAAAAGCGGTGGGAAAAACTCTTCGAGATTAATCAAGATCTAGTGGAGGTGATGCGATGTGTAGCGGTGTGTGGATGGGGGGAGGGGGGTTTCGATTTATATTTTAAAAGGGTAGTTGGCTGGTGGTAGGTCTTTAACTCCCCCCTTCACCTCAACCCTCATCCACACTCATTCTCTCTTTCTCTTCAATCTCCACCCTCGCTCTATCACCACTACTTCCATCGGCCGCCTCCCTCTATTCCCCGACGGTACGACACTTGCGCCCTCTAGTGTTTGTACTCTGTAATAGCGGAGGGGCAGAACGAGGGCTCGACTCCTCTCGAGAACGCTGTTGTCTCCCCCTCTCTCAACCAGAGCCGAGCCGCGTCTCACCGCGCCCCCTCTACAAACGTCCGAGTTTGGCGTTCAGTAGAACGGAGGCCGTCGGGTCGCGTAGTGAGCGCAGTGTGGGGGAAGTTGTTCGCGGTTTTCGTCGCCTTTGAAAAGCCCTCCGAAGTGGTGTTTTGCCCTCCCTCCCTTTGAACCCCTGAGCCGCCGATGTGTTTCGTGTTTTAAGTGTTTGCGGCGACGTTCGTGCGGTCCGGACCACAATTTTATGACATGGAAGAGGAGCTCAAATGCCCCGTGTGCAAGGAGCTGTACGCGAACCCGGTGTTGATGCCTTGCTATCACTCGCTATGCCTTAACTGTGCCCTTTCTCTACAATCGGCGGCTCCTTCTGGACCGGCTCAAGAGCCGATTGCCGAAGAAGTCGACAAATTGTCGATACTCAGCGAGACGGACAGCGGAGTCGTGTGCAACAGCCGGCCGAACAGTTACGTCGGAACTCCCAACCTCCAGGGAATTTTGTTTCCTCCGCTCACGAGCTCCGCCCTCGCTCTCGCCTGCCCCGTCTGCTCCAAAACCGTCTACTTTGACGACAATGGAGCCCACAATTTGCCCAAATATCGAGCGATGCAGAACATCGTCGACAAGTTCGGAGAGTTGAAAGAACTCGTCCACAAATGCGAGTTGTGCTCTCGAGAGCCCCCGAAAGCGGCTACTGTTCTCTGTGAACAGTGCGAGGTTCACTACTGCGACGAGTGCAGGGAGAACTGTCATCCGGCGAAAGGGGCTTTGGCCAAACACACGTTGACGGCACCGGGGAGGAGCGCTTTAAGAACGAGAGAGGCCGCGCGAGACACGATCTGCCCGGATCATCAGGAGGAACTGCTGAATTTCTACTGCATGTCCTGCAAACATCCCGTCTGCTGCATCTGCAAGGACACTCGCCACGCCAGCCACGACGTCCAGACCATCAACCTCATGTGCAAAGCTCAGAAAGTAAGTGGCATTTCTTGCATACGCTCTGTGTGGCATAATCCAATGTTTTCCAGGTGAGTTGTGTGGAGTAGTGGGACCTGGGGGCCTGAAATGACTGATGCAAGACCACACACAAGACACGCAAGACATGTGAAGCAACCACACACTGGTGTTGATGTGTACTCAGCAAGGTGGGCTGACATTGTCCACTGTCGACGTTTTCTTTTTATGTTTCTCAAATAATTTGGTCGCTTCGATCACGAAATCCCTGAACTGCTACACAATTTTAATAACCCGATTAGCCCTACATTTCATATGAAATTGTGTTTTTCAGTAGGTGTTGAGGTATCGATAATAGTTGTTGATTTATTGATTCCTGTAGGAGAACGCTTTTCCCCACCTCCACCAACTATGGAGCACCTGACGAGCTACTCCAAGCACATTCCACCTTTGATTAGAACGAGGTGTATTCCTCAAAGGGCCAAAATGACTAAGCCTATCAGAAGGAAAGGGCTGTGACCCTTGGGAGGTGGCTAAACGAGTGGGGTGCATCCTAGAAGGACCAGACAGCAGATTCCAGCAAATGGCCTACGGGTCGAGTGGTGCCAGAGTGAGGTGGATTTCTACCTCACCCAGTTCCTCATGCGACATGGAGCGTTTAGGGCGTATCCGCTCCGAGTTGGTGAAGAGGCAAGCCCAAACTGCCTGCACTGCCATCTTCTCGTGCCAAAGGTGGGGAGGCTCGTAAGGCACGGAGCACAACGTCAGGTGGCTCACACCAGAGGCATTCTCTGCACCATGTTGAATTAGGAAGAAAACCGAGGACCCATTTGCTCAACAACAGGTCTGTGCTGTTGATTCCTGCAGCTCCCATGCAGTATGACACAGAATAACCCCAAACAAATTGATACCTCCAACAACCACCAGCATTGGCCGATCAACTGATATCTCCTCTCTGAACTGCTCATTCACCTAAGAGGGATCTCTCTCAGATGCCTCAAGCAGGTCAGAACGACCATCCCACCTTACTATAATTGTAAGCAATGTCTCGCCACATCCAGTGTGCAGAACCAATAAGTTGGCGATGGAAAGCTAGTGATGCAGGATTAAGACTTGCACAGCAGGACTCCAGGCTGCATACCCCCCACCCCCCACCACCGGGCGTTATTTGAGGGGTGGGGTGGAGCGAGGAGTAAAGAAAAGTAGCAACTCTATTTAAATGGGATCGGCGTTACTTTGAAGCGATTCTTATTCCAACTTTGAGAACTACCTCAGCAGCACTTTACCACGAGTCTTCGAAGTAGCTTCACTTTACACCGCACCGCAATGTGCTTGCTACTACTTTGTCACGAGCCCCCCTCACCATCAGAAGTAAACTCATTCCTCCCAAAAGCCCTAAAAGTGTGAACACGCGAGGTAGCAGGTTTTGGATTAATATTAATGGGATGGGGCCCCGAGGACTCTCCAGCTCTGGGCTGCTTCTCGTTGTTATGTTTGAAGCTCTTGGAAAAGAGGCCTCTCCCCGCTCTTATTTTCACGGCTCGCGAGCCGTGAAAGCGTCGCCAACTCGAGGGAAATTCTCCCTTTTAGCGACGTAACGCTGAAAGCCGGAAATGTCGTCCTCAAACCGTGGTTTTCCAACCTAAACCCCGGAAACGACGAGCGAAGTCTGGGACCCATGGATTTCCATATTGAAAATGTAAAGTATTAGGAAGAAATTAGGTACCAATCATCGCAGGTTTGAATCGTCTTCTCTGTCAGCTAATTAGTGCCCCCACCCCTCCCCCTATAAATACGGTTAAACCTTGAAAGAAGCTGGGGATTGGCAGAAAACCTGTTCTACCTGCTGTTCGGCAATAGTGTTAAAATGATTGATGTTCTGTAAAGAAAAAACTGGAAGTAAGAACAGTCGGTAAATACGTCCCAAGCTGTAGACAAATTTGAAATTCGGATAATTCGTGGGAATCGGCTCGAACTGAGCAGAAGCTGTTGAATAGTGATCGAAAACTTGTTTGTTGGAAAACTTGAAAAATAGTTACAGTTGTAAATTAAGCTTAAACCGCGTGGTTTAAGTAAAAAATTAGGAAAAGTTCATTAAAATCAAAAAAGAATAAACAGGAAAATTATACAAAACCAACAATCACGTTAAATTACGCAGCAAATGTAAAACGAGCGGTGCGTAGCTACACACAACTTTCCGCCACCTCCTCTCAACTCTGAGTTAACTTGGCTTATATCTCCCCGTTCAACAGATGGATGTAGAGATAGTTGCGGGGAACAAACTGTGGGTTCAGAATGCTTGAAGACACTCCATAAAATTTATCACATCTGGTGAAGCAGTTACCCTGGAATTTACGGAAATGTTCGAAAAAACGTTATTTTCGACACATTTTGATCTTTATCTCTGTTCAATGGACTGTCAGAGGAACATTTATTGAGAACAATATGTAGGTATTAACTATTCGAAAACATCCTGAAAGTTTGGTGATAATCGTTGAAGCCGTTTTGCCAAAAAGCGTAAAAAATATATCGCATTAAATTAAACAGCAAATTTGCTTCGTAGGCCTATATCTCCGTTCACCGTATTTTCATGGAGATATGTATAGAGAAGAAAGTTAGATATTGATTAGTAGAAGATTTGTAAGTTTAATCAAAATGCGAAAAACCCTAGTGTTTCCACGAGAGGGAGAGTTGAAGATCGAAATAAAGGCATTCAGTGAGCGAGAGGAAAACTGTATTATGTGAGCAATGAACTGAGTTGAGTTAGAATTGAGCTGAGTTCGTGTACAAAAGGGCGACACAAGGATGGTACTCAGAACGCGTGAACTGGTTCTGGAAACTGTATCGGAAGGAAAGTGTTACTGGGGCGAGAGTTGATAGCGGAATGAATTTTTCGAGGGGTCTGTCTGTTGTGGAGAGGAGTCTGAAATTGAGGAGAGAGAAAAATGTGGGAATGTCCAGACGAAGGGGAAATCCATCGTCAATTGAAATTAACACAAAAGCTGGTACCACATGTAACAAAAGGGCTGAAGACGAAGGTGAATTTACGGAATTTACGCTCCGGCCCAACAACGGGTCGCACCTGTGGCAAGGTCATTGTTTCTCCAAAGGTCTTCGCACCTACGGAAATCCCAGTTCGTTGGTCATTTCCATTGCTGGTTTTCCCACCTGTTCCCTCTCCGCCTTTTTCAGATTCCCCTCCACAACTGATACCTTCTCCCAAATTCATTCTGCTTCCGACTCTTGTCCTAGTAACTTCTCGCCCTCCCGTACAGTTTCCCGTGCCAGTTCACGCGTTCCAAGTACTAGCCTTGTGTCGCCTTATTGTTCACGATCTCAGCTCAAATCTAACTCAACTCAAATCTGCACGTAGAATACAGTCCTCCTCACGCTCACCGAGTTTCATTTTTATTTCGATCATCAAACTTCTGGAGGTACGGAAATTACGAGGTCGAAAAACCTGGACTGATGGACATGGACTTTGCATATGCAAATAACTATGTTTGTAGAGCACTTCTAAGGCATCCCATTCGATTCAGCATCGACAAATATTAGTAAATGACCCGACTACAACGGAACAATTAAAATAGAAATTTTCTAGGCGACGCTAGGGAAAATTGCACGACGCGCTGAGTCGAATTGACGGGTGGTTGGAGTGAGGCGGGGGACAATGCTAGAAGTTTGCGCTGGTTGGGAAGAAACAATAAAGTTCTCTGTATTGTCCCATAGACTAATATAATTTGCCTTACTATATTTACTGTGATTTCACTGTTGTCCATCTAAATGGAGTCGTGCGTATTTGAGACCCGTCCTATTCAGCATCAAAACATACCTAGGAAACGATACTAAAGTCGACGTAAATGCAATAAAACTACCAAAACCAGCTTTTGCCCATAGCGATAGGTTTGGCTATGGGTTCCGTCTTACCAGAATGCCTAGTGGAGTTTTTGAGCAAAAGAACGGATTTTTTTAGAGCCACTGAATGAAAGCCTTGAGATCAGTAGGGCGATGCTCAATAAATTCTGGAACATTAAGCGCACTAGTTTCCACATACAACGTTGAGCTAAGTTCCACAAGTTAATATAATCTTGAATTAGTTAGCAGAGCAGTATAATCAGTGTTTGTGCTTGGGGCTGGCGAAACCTGTGCAGTGTGTCACCCTAGTTATGATTTTTTTCTTACACGATAGCAGTTAGCTGGGTCTTTGACCTCTGGAATATCTTAACGGTACTTACTAGCCCTACAGAATTCATTGTTTCCCCAAACTCCTTTCTATCTCAACCCTTTTGTTTGTACCTGTGGAAGTCCTGCTCTTCAGTGACAACAGATTTCCTCCCTTTCCTGGACTCTCCCAAATATCTTTTCCCGCCCCTAAATTTTAGATTCCTCTTCCCAACAGTCTGCACTCGCGAACGTTAGTCGTCTTCCCAGTTTTCCCCATCTCATTCGTTTCTCAAGTCTTGGGCTACTCACAACTCTCTCTCCTTCTCGTTCTCTGCCTCCACTTAGCGTTCCACAACCAGTAAACGAGTATTGAGAGTCCCCTCGTTCGCTTTTATATACTCACGCTCATCACGTTCATTTATTTCTCAGTTTCAAGCTCACCTCCGTGTGCCCAACAGCAGTATTGTGCGAAAAACAGCCCTAGTTCTATGCTGAGCTGGATGGAACATCTTGAGGTTGCTATGTGCCTAGTCTAGTGTAGGTATTAAGCTGGCACCCCAAAAAAAGTAAACTAACACTTACTACAGAGAAATTATAATTTATTTTCGATCTCTGTGAAATTCGAACTATCGGCTGCTTCCTTTTATTTTATTTATAAATACATATATTTTATCTTAAGACACAGAAATATTGTCACCTCCGAGGGAAGACGTGCGATTCACTCGCTTTTTCCAGTTTGAAACCACGTCAAACGAACGGTATCCGAGTAACGGCCGAGTAATGCAAGTAATTTCCGAACGTGTGGAAAGCGAGTCGAGGGAGCTGGAGAGCCAGAGGGGTGGGATATGGAACAGCTGTGTCTGACGGGCAAACGGTATGTTAATAGGCGACGGTGACAGATGGCCGAGTCATTGAGTCATTTCTCTGATCATGTTACGGGTAGAAAGTCGATTTAGTAATCGACAGTAATTGAAACAAGGGGAACCCGGACACTAGGCATCCTATTTTAAAGCCGAATCGACGTTTGGTAGTTTTAAAACTAAAGGGAATCCCAACTTAATAACCGGGGATCGTCCTGGGTATCCCTTGAAGAAAGCCCGTTTGATAACAAAACTAGGAGCGAAGAATAAATAAGTGAACAGAAATGCTTTTCAAAAAATAAAATTAAATTAATCGTTTATAGCCGTAACGAAAGTACATGCCATAATAATGGTCTGTCGACCGTCTAGTGGGTCAAGCTTAATTCCTATCACAGTACTCTCAGTAAATGAAAAGAGTACGACGTAAACCAGTTAATTTTACCGTGAACATCAACAACGCTCCCAAAAAGTTAATCATTAGAAACAGAGACTAATAATTATACTGTAGGACTAGGAGCGTTTTATTTCATAACGAAACGTGAGCTTCATGTGCTGTTAATAAGTACTTCCAGAAGCCAGAGATTTGCGTAGCAAAGTATGTTCCAACTCTAGACAGTTTCAGTTGCCCCTCAATAATAATACAGCACTAACACACACACACACACACACACAGCACTAACTGTTAACTGTTAACATTTCCACCAATCAAGTTTGAACTCGTCAATGTTAAAGATTGAATTCACCAGCAGTAGTGATCTAGAGCGAGCCCAACACTAACACGAGGGCCGTACTTCCTTAGAATAGGGGTTCCCGACCGTTTTGATAGTCTCTATCAATCATCTCTTGGTGTTCGCAACAAACGGAAAAGGAGGCCACGATATTTCTAGGGGACTCGTAGCAGTAGCAACGATTGTCGGTCACTTGTGAGCATTTCTTGGTGTCTAGTGGGATTTCTGGTAACTTTCTCATCACAAGTGAGTTCATCACTCCACTTTCAGACAGTCAGACGTCTCCCACTTTTACAATACTTGTTATCCTCCTTTTCACTGCGGCCACATAATGATGATGCGGCTTATTGTGATGATGTCCCTTACTTAATAAAAGACGCCGTACGCTCCAGCTCCTTGTAGGAAGCTGAGTAAGTCTTTGTCGCAGACTCTCGTATGGTTTGGGGTTTGATGAAACCCTGGGAGCAATGTTTGAAGCACCTAGTTTGGTAGGGCAGTCGCATAGAATGTGCTCTGCCGTTTCTTCTTCCTGTCTGCACAATTAGCACTCAACTGCCCCAGAATTGCTCATCTTGCTGAGATGATACCTAAGTGGGCAGTGTCTGGTGAGGAAGCTAGTAAGGAATCTTAGATCCTGTCTGGAGACTGTAAGCATTGTCTTCGCCCTTGAACAGGAAGACACAATGAGCCTTTTCGCCTATCTTAGTCGTGACTGGTGATGCCAATGGACACACTTTTATGCACTTTTGCATGGGGTTTGGGCCCAATAGGTAGGGATTCTGTGCCCCTATTCGCTAGGCAGTCTGCCTTTTCATTGCCCTCGTGCCCTCTATGAGCTGGCACCTAAATAAGGGAAAGAGCCGTTTGAAAGCCTGAAGACATTCCCATGTCAGCCTGAATCTGAAGGTGTAGGCCGCGATGGCCTTCAAGGCAACCTGACTGTCTGAGAATATGTATATCCGCTTAACCTTGAGTCCTTTTGTCAGGATCTTTTCTGCGCAGATCTTTATGGCTAGACTTTCTGCTTGATATATCGTGACTTACTCTCCCAGCAGCTTGGCATGGCTGAAGTTGGGCCCTATGGTGCCCAGACCAGCCCTGCCCCACATTACAGAACCGTCAGTGTACCTTGGTAGTGCGCCCACCTCAGTCTGGAACAGCCCTCCCTTTCACCATTCCCGTGTGCTGAATGACAACTGATAATCTGCATGTCTATATGGAGGCGTGATATACTCAAAAGGACTTCTATCGCAACAGTGGGGCATGCGTTCATGGCTCCTGTGATAGCAAGACAAGCCCGTTGCTGCAGTTTCTGGAGCTTCCCCTGAACTGCCTGATGGCTTGTCACCGTCCAGCATACAGTGGAGGCGTAGGAGACACGGGGTCCTATTGTCTCCATGTATAGCCAATCCATCATTCTTGGAGTGAAGCCCCATGGTTTGCTGCACATCCTTCTGCATGCCTGCAGGGCTGTGGTTGCCTTGTGCCGCGCATATCACACGTGTGAGTTCCATGTGAGTTGCTTATCTAGTGTCACTCCGAGGTATTCTGTCATCAACTGGTGTTTCGCTCGCCTATAGATTTCATTCCACCCGTTTACGCCTGGTACGCCTGTTGTTAGCATATTTATATCGTCAACAGCATTCTACTGAGCTACTTTGGTCATCAGCATCTAACAGAAGACACTGCTCAGTCCACTGATCAGTTTCCGACGACACCCTGTGTGCCCACTCTCAACGTTGCAAATTGTGAGAACTTCATTAGTTTCTCATTTCTTTTTCAATTGTATATATTTTCTTTAATTGAAAATAACGCGCTGTAATCATTTACCACTGGAGTAATTGGTCATTTATTAAAGCAATTGGGTTATGTCCGCCAGTAGGCAAACTACTAAAGTTAACGTTCCTGTTAGGTGAGTCCGCAAGAGGAGACGGACTCACCTAACAGGTACGTTAACTTCAGTAATTGGTCATTATTGAAAGAATTCTTTCAAAACAGCCAACTCTGTTGTCAAAACAATCTTCCCAGCTCGCACTACATGGAGACTAATCTCTCAGTGCCGGGACTGATTTGTAGTTCCCCATTTTGACTGTGAACCAAACTTTTCATGAGTTTAGATTTAACTCTTCAGCTTCAAATTGCCTTCATTTCACTTTCGACATAACGTACCATTCGCCACCCTTGCTGTTCTTACTTTCTGATACATCAGTTTCATAACGAATTCCACATTTCATTTGTACGACAGCGTGACATTGGTCATAAGTTTGCATTTGGGTGTACGTCAGTCTCCAGGATAGTAATGTCCCCCTCGTTTGAGTACCGCATACCTCCTGGTCCCCTTTGACTCCCTCTGGCTTGTTCGGGTCAGCAGAACCTCCTCCTCGCACCTAAGGCACACGCCTGAAGCCTTGATTTATGATTTTCGTGGCCCAGAGCCCTTTAGGCTAATGATGGCGCGCGATACGTTTTCCTTTCCCCCCTCCGATAAACGGACGGCTTTATCTTTTTCCTGCCCCTTCGAGATCTGCCGTAGATGTTGAGACTCGATAACCCATGAAACGTGGAAGACATCGATGCAAAGCACGAGACTGGGGTGATGGTAGGGTGAGTGTACTGGTGGGGGAAGCTTTTGAACTCAGAGGGTTGGGTTGCTATGAAAACAATCTCAGATAGGGCAAACTCCCTGCCGCCTACACAAGATTTTCTTCCGGCTCGCAATATTCAGAAAGCGCTCACCCCTCCTCCCCTCCTTTCGGATTCGCATGTCAACGGTTTTCGCTCCCATTTTTCCCTTCTACCTTCTGAAACCTCAAGAATTTAGCGAAGGAGAGGAAGCGGCTTTTAATTAGGATCCTGACGATGAAAGCGAACTGGAATTCCATCCCCATTCCGCGGCCTCACCCTCCAAAATTGGTTCTTTTCTCGCATAATTTCCTTGAACTCTCTTCCACCTGAAGAGCTTTAAAATCAAAAGCCAACTCCCTCGCAGTCATTTTGTTTACAAAGCCCGAAATTTTAACTCACAACATTTGGTGCTTCGCACACATCTTTCCTCAACTTCTAGCGTACTTGGGAATCTTAATCACAAAAGTGCGATTCACTACATCAAACTCAACTCAAACAATAAGTGAACACTTGAAACACAGAAAACTCGCCATTTCTCAACTCTCAAATTCGCATTTTATTCCAAAACGTCATAACGATTTTCAAGCTTGAGCGTGTATTTTACTAGTCAATTCCTAAATTTCGTTCTTCGTGACTAAGTGTTTGAATACGGCCAACGGTGATGAAGTGAGAAGAATTTTTTTAACTTTCTAAAATAAAAACCGACTTCAACGATTTCGATCGAATTCACGGGATACTATCAGCTCTAACTAGTCCCTACATTTTGTTATATATATTTGTTTCCGTAGAAATGGGTTTAAGCAGATACCGCACCTGCATATATTTCCATTCCAAATAAAATAAATAAAAAAAACCGGTTATCAAACATTTTACCCGACTTTTTTTTCCTTGTTTTAATCACTTTAATTCTCCCACGAATGGTGCCTGATATGATTTGTAGGACTTGTCATTCGAACTCAGCAATCCGAAACTATAAATATTTAGTGCCACTCATCACACAACTTTCCTCAGCTTCACATACATTCTGTGATTTTCATGACTTTAGCGACTAGTTTTTCGTTCAGCCCATTTGAAGTAAGTTAAACAACTTTTTACAATTCCAGAATTTATTGAAGTGCTTCCTACTCATGCCATGGCCAATAACGAGCAATCAGTAGCTTGTAGATCCCTTATTGGCCTACCACCCTTATTTTTCGGGAACGCTATTGCAGTATGAGCGAGATATTTATATAACAAACTGCACCTTGCTTTTCGTCGAAAGTGTTGATAATTCCTGATTGTGCCTCCCATGAACTGGGAACTTCAAGTTACTAGGTTGTGCTTTGGAACTGCTCTTGCAATAAGGTAATCAAAATTGTTGCTATCGTTTTTGAGAAAACAAATTTGGGGTATTTATCACTATGATAACTATTGTTAGTTTTGGACCGTTTTTTTCTCTCTATTTTGACGTCCCATGGATATTTGCAGGCTAGATGCTCAATTTGAGCAGATTTGGTTCTGCCGCATTCGCTGACACACCATTTTCCCAAACTCGGAAGCTCTTGAAACGTAATTATGTGAAGAAAATTGACAAGAAATTGTCAGTCGAATACGACATTTTCTTCCCGCTTAGGCGAAAGAATGTAAAAATCAGGAACCCGTTCTCAAAGGAGTGAATACTTTTTTTTCCGTACAATGAAATTTAGTTAGGTGCGGAGAAGCAAAGGGCATCAATTTTTTTAGAGCTTTCATTAGGTGTTAGGTCTCCAGATTTCACGACTACTACAAGAATCTCAGACAATTCATGAGAATACTGTTGTGGAACTCGCTGCGGCCAGGACTAAGATCTCCAGTGAAATCTAAAAGTAGTCAAATATTAGCGAGGGTATAAATAATCCTGACGCTTCCGCTCTAGAAGATTCGAAGCCTTTCTGGTAGAAGTGGTTCCGGGTCAAGAAGCCCGTAACAAACGGATATGAAATTGTGGTGCAATTAGGTCAGAAGGGAAAGGCAGTTTAATTGTCGAAATACGAGCCATTTCATTCAGTTAAGGGCGGGGGAGTAAGCTACAAGAGATTTACATTTGTGGTCTCCGGAGGGTCGTGATTGTTGCTTCCGTCTCTTAACTAATATTCGGTCAATTTTCCTAAGGAAAGCATCTACCAGCTCTCCTCTGTTGGCTTTTGGACCGAGTCGAAACACCAACGTTATTGCGAGTCACCGGAAGCCTCCCTTGAGGGCTCTCTTTCCACCTTCTAGACATTATCTCCTTTCACAATGTATAGCGCAGTTGTAAGCCCATTTGAAAAGAAAAACCGGTTTGGTGTTTTGATCTTTTAGTCGTATTCATACACTCATAGACACTCACGATTCTGTACTTATTTAGAGATTGGCAAAATATTATGGTGTTCAATCTATCAACTAGAAACCGTTTATACGGTGAATCGGGCGTTCACCCATCATAACGACTAATAATTAACACGATGATGATTCAAAAACTAGCACCAGCTCTTACTTTATTTCACTTAATTTTGAGGTTGAAACTTTAATCGTGTTATTATGCTCAAGAAATTCCCACTTATTTACGAAGTAAAATTACTAAAATTTGTTGATATATTCTATTCTTTATAAAAATTATTTTTCTTGCACCTTGGTTTTTCGCTACATTTTTTACGGCTAAGTTTTTGCCTCTTGCTGTTCCGAAAATGAACCCTTTTTTTAAATTAAAGGAAAAAAGAGACCTACACACTTCCGACCGATTACTTTACTTTCCTCGTATTTCTTAGGGCTAAGGAGAGTACTAAATAGAAAATTGTTATAAACGCGCTGATTCGAGTTGGAGGTAAAATCCCAGAACATTGACCGCGGGTACATTTGCGTGAAACTTCGGTTCGCGATTCGGAACGCTTACTAGCATCGCTGATACTGGTGTTCTTAACAGTAACGGTAAGAGCTGAGCTAAATTGTGTCGTAAAAAAAGGTGTCAGTATCCCTTTAGTTTAGTGTTTTCTTCTCTTATTGACCTCATATTTCCTGAATCCTCCGGCATAGACATTTGTCCCTATACTCGTACATGACAATACGAGTTTGTAAAAACCAACTGATCAACTAAGACGGTAAGTATACCTTAGCACCACACGTGCCGTAGTAAATCAGAAGTTTCAGTTATATTTCGTTGGGAATTGTTTAATTTCCACAGTTGCTTCTTACTGACTTTCTAGCAGTTTACCTAAAAACATCGTGTTTGCATGATAACAGGAACAACAATATCTACTTCTACAAAAAGTACTGCAGGTGAAGCTGTGAAGTTCAATAAACATGAAATGCAGAACATAACCTCTCCCAATTACTGTCTACTGACGCAACTAATGGGCTAAAACGGCAAAATGAGCAAACTCACATTCTTAATTTAAAAACAACAAAAACTAAGTGAAACACTTACGGATATAGCTGCCGAGTTGGTCCTCTCCAGAGTGGACTTCGAATTGCTGAAAAAATAACAGCAGGTGGTCGCCAATTCAGGAGCGAGGAAAACCGCGGCAGGGTTCCCCAAATCGGAAATTGAATAAATCGGGGGAAACCTCACAATATTGTGACGGATGACGAGGGCTAACGAGTTTTTGAAAAGGGTTGGTCAGCATTCGGAAACAACAATAGAGTAGAGCGGACTCACATGAAGAAATCGAGGAATAACGTTAACTCGAGTTCAACTGATACACCGGTCGCCTTCTCGTTCAGGTATCGTTTCGATTAGTTCTCCTACCGGTTAGTATCGATTGTACAGAAGCCTTAAATTGGCTTTAAAAACGTCTTAGTGGCAGACATTTTACAAATTCATAATGTGAAAAATTCTGTGTCTTGTAAAAAATATGAATTAGAAATAGTTCTTGATTTTGCAAGAATTTCGATTTTCTTGTTTCCCGTTCTATCACGAGCTGCTATTTCGGTTCCGGTTCATCTGCCGGAACGGCCTCTTAGTTTGCATAGCGAAATGGTTTTGCAAACGACTTATTTCTAGACGTTTACGTATTCGCCATTTGTTACATTTTGGGAAAACTGTAAAACTTAATGTTGTTTCATGGTTTTCAAATATTTCTTTTTCACATTTATCGTGAACCGCTACTTCGGGTCCAGTTTTCCTCCGGAGCAGCTCATCAGTTCACAAAGCGTTAACATCGATTGTATAGTGGCGTTGAGTTGAGTTTAAAAAACTACTCAAAACCCATACATTCACGAGTATTTATTATTTGCTGTATTTTGAGAAAAAATAACAAATTAACGTTCTGCTAGTATTTTGTTTTTCACTTTTTGCTCGCCGCTCAGAACCGCTGCTTCAGTTCAAGTTCGACTGGAACAGCTCTTCAATTCACACAGCGTAAACATTTAAACACCACTGTTTCGAGAGAACATAATCTAATTATGCCCAAACCAATTATGTTAATTGTTGCGTTTTGACAAGATGTAAGAATAAGCGTAGGCTCGTAGATTTACAACTTATTTCATTTGTCTCGTTTTTCGTGCTGTTACAAGCAGCTACTTAGGCTCAAATACTTCTATCGGAACAGCTCACCAGTTTTCCATAGCGTTAACGTTAATCGTTTAGCGGAGTTGATTAGCTTTCAGTCTCGGTTCCTGACATTTACGAGTATGTGTGTACACAAAACCCTCCATTTCAGAAAGGCTTACTGTTTTCGTTTAGTTTAATATGTCCGTTGGGAGCAACTTGTTTGAATGCCCTTCATTTAGAAACGCTCTAATTTAGTTCAAAATTTACCGCCACATTCGTTAATTGAGAGCTACTTGCTTCTGATTAACTGTGTTAGGTGTTTAGCACATATTGTGTTAAAGAAACATTTATAAACTAACTTAGTGGTTTTAAAAGTATTTCGTTTCCATACCTTATATTTTGTCGATTTCCGTCCTGTCGTTGATCGAAAATCCACGATTCGATATCCTCCTCTCCTCTCATCTACTTTTGACATTATCTGTTATTAGTATTCAGTATAATCCCCCCCCCCCTAGGGTTATTCGTACCTCCTGTTTTGGTTCTGTTTAGGGATCTTCATTTCGTACGCGAAACTGCTAATACTCGTTCGTCTAGTCACTGTCACTGTTATCACTCCGAAACGTTCGTCCAGTCACTGTCACTGTTATCACTCCGAAACGTTAATAATTTTCAAGTACTTGTAATGTTAACAACGAACCGTTCTGTTACGAGCCTCTTCTTCGGCCCTCTTACCATTTCTCTGGCTGCGACGGCTCATTAGGTCGCATGGCGCTAGTATCGATTGTGCAGCGGCGTTGAATCCGTAAAGATGACCAAGTTCTAAGTATTTACGAGTAAGGGCGGCGTTATCCAAAACGCCGCTGATCGTGATCCAACTGATCAGGGCTAGATAAGTTGATCTAGGCTAGTCATTTTCGCGTCCACCACGCTAGCCGAGATCACTGTGGGATGCGGTTAGCATAGACGAGAATACGCTGCGATTAAGTCATATCGAGAAGGCAGTGGGCTCATGAGGTTTCAATAAAGTAAAGAAATTGGACGTCTGTTCAACATCTAGTCCCGTAAACAAGTGTCATGTAAACGTAAACGGCCGCGAAACCGTGTATCCCGTAGATGCCCAATGCTCAATAATCTGGATTTGAACAAATTATTGTTTCTAATTATTGTCTTACACCAAAGTGGCCGCATTAACCTCTGCCGAAGCTGAATTTTGTGAGGAGCTTAAAGTGAAAATACGCGTACTACAACTGCAAGAGCTGCAGGAATAAGCCAAATTAGTCCGGGAAAATGCTTTGTGCGTGTAGGAAAAATCGGAAGCGCTACAAGAAAATGAGAACTGAGCAAGAAATAATAAAAACCCAAATTATGAGGTTACAACTTTTGCAAGCAAGGAACTTTAACAAAGAAGGGATAATTGTCGTGTTTAATATACTAATGTTGGTGTAAAAGCGTGGTATTATTTAACATTTCCTACTTATCTGCTACTAAATCCACCCAGGTAAGCCGTTTGTGTTTTCTAACACGGCAATATGACGACTGGTTTTTTCAGAAACTGCTCAGCACGTATTTTACGCAAACAACAACTTGTTTTCGACGATCGTAATATTTTTGTTCGCAACAGAATTTAAATTCATACTTCTAGAAGTCGTCGGACCCTGCTCATAGCCATTTGAGGCGCCGGGTGAGATGACGATAACCCAACATATTAGATTATCATCGTAGTGGAATAGCAACTGAAATAACTGCGCACCAGTAAACAGTATCTTTGTTTATTATCATTATTCCAAAATATACGTAAATTATTCACTATAATAGAAGCGAATATTCGACAGTGCGAGGTAATGGCGGACAAATATCAGAACATGATAAAGAAAGATAAGAGCTAACCGGGCCAAAACGCACAATTTTTTGGAGTTAGCGCTTGATCAGGGCTAGAGCTTAACACAGTCTGGTGGACACCGTTTTTGTGGCGGGAGCGGGTTAGGTGCTGTTAATCGTCTCTAAACGAGATCAACGCAGTTGGTGAACGCGGCCCTCAGTTGTCGTGTTGTGGAAACACTAGGTTTTCCAGATTTTTGTTGTTCATTCATAATATTAGTCCCTATTTTCGGTCCTTTGATGTTAGAAACTGCGACATTCTATATCCTCCGCTGCCCCCATCTTGAAGTAAAACTACTTCCGGCAATGTCTGTAGTTAATGTGCAGTTCGTTTGTTTATGAAGCTAAAGTTTCTCAACCGAGTTATTCTTATCTTCTGTTTAGATAGCTCTTCCCGTTCGTCGGCGCAACAGCAAGTACACCATTATTTTACTACGCTCGTCTTGTCACTGTCACCGCTCTCAACACGTAACTGGTTAATAATTTTTAAAAGCGTTGTAACGTACGTCGATGTGTGGGTTTAAATAGGTTTGCGTGTAATTACGCACGTGTAAAGTTACGTCCAGGCTAATTCATGTTGATATTAATTCTACGCTCTAATTGCTACTCACAGGCAATGTCAATTGGTGCGTTATGAGCAAATTTATAGGTTCGTTTTACAAATACTTTGTTTTTCGTACGGTTACTAGCTGCCATTTCGGTTCCAATTCTGCTGAAACAGTTCATCAGCTTGCATAACGTAAACATTGCCCAACGCCGTTTGGACTGCTTTTGAAAACGACTTAGTTCCAGATACTTATGTGTAAGTCTGCATGCAAAAACAGATGGTAGTTATGGTTTTTCTTTAAGCTCAATTTTTTTGTCAAGAGGTAGCTGGATTACTTTTGGCAAAACGATAAAAATCGCTAAAAAATGTGGTGCTGAGGAATGTTGTGTGATGCGTCGTTTATCTTCAAATTTTTTTAAATAAATAGCCAAAAGAGGATGTTGGTTGTTCAGTTGAGCGAATTAGCTGCGATGTGCTCACCCCAGAGAACGCATGCCGCATCTGTTACATTATCGGCTTTCCACTATCACGAACATCGAGGGTCTCAAGGGGAGTCAAGTCCCAGTTGCCCTCCTGTGCTTTTCCCAGTAACTCATAACCTCGTCTTTTTCTTCATCGTTCCTACAGAATTGGATCCGAAAGCCACCTCAGCGATCTCTCTACAACATCCCATAAAAATACAGTCCATTACACTGAACCTTCTCTAACAAATGGGAAACTGTAATGGCTGAAAACCCGACATCATTGTTGATAGCAATGGAATATCATGAATATTCACGATATAGTGAAAGTTATTCCCGTGTTACAGATGCGACCCAACTAGTCTTTATGTTCATCGACAATACGCGTAGGGTTTGTTTGGCAGTAGAGAATCTTTCACTTTCATTTCTGTGTGTGCGGCGGTGGGATGCAGAGTTAGCTTTCAGTTAAATGTCCGTACGGTTATTAGGGATTGGTCAGTCGTGCGGGCGTGGAGATGTGTGTGGAGTATGTCACATCATGTTTGTATGGAATATTCAGGTCGCTGTGCAACTTTACTGTCGATACCTAATTCGAAAGCGGTGAGTTTGAGGCTGCTGGGCTGAGGTTTGAGTGTGAGGAATGTATTGTAATCGTCTGACTCCAGTAAAAAAGTTGAAAAAAAAGAAAGTAAAATGACAACCCCAATTTCGTCCGTAGTCCCTTTGTCAACTTAACGAACGAACGACTGAATGTGCCTTTATATGTGCGACTTCGACTTCAAATCGGCGAAAATAAAGTTATGAGCAATTTACATAGATTGGAGCGGGAGGGGGCAAAATTTACCAACAGCGATGGAACTTCGGTACTTCCAATTTATCTTCTATGAATCAGAGGGTGTTTTCATCTAGTCAATACCTATTTAACGCTATCCATAAATGCTGTAGCAACCTACGAGTATACCGACATTTATTCTTTTTCTGTGACTAGCCTTTGAACCATACCATTATCGTACATAAGCCAAGATAAATCGTACAGGAAGTGTTGACGAACATTAAACTGTCATTTTCCGATTTTATCAAAAACAACTCTAACGATTTTGATCAAACTCTCTGTATGATTTTAGCTGACTAATGCCTAAATTTCTTCCTGTGTAGATTTTTCCGTAGAAATGCGTTGAATGAAGCTAAAGCATTTGTATATGTAGCAGATTGTCGGAGTTGCGGAAAGTTGTGTGTTGCTATGCATTGGGTATTTTTATTTAGATACATCCTATAAATTATCTTCTGCTCATTAGTACCCAAGGTTGGTTCTGTAGTTCTTAATGAAAATAAAGACCGATGGAGGTCTAATGAGCGGAAACAAGTAAATATCAACTTTCCGTTAGAACGACTTTAGGCATATCGCGTGATTTCAACTAGTCGATAGTTATATCATCCGCATAGTACTTTATGACGATACACTGAGCAAAGATAAAAGCCATGCATGCCAAAAACCGTGTTTTTAGAAGTTTCCACGTTTAAATGTATTGTAACTGTTGCTTCGAACAAACTGAAGTGTTTTACTAGTCTGTACCCACGTTTTGTTATTTACTATTTTATTTATTCTTATTCCCCTGACCATCAGTCCTACAGGTCCGCCGAGATACACGATAAGTCGATATTCTCCAAACATTTAAACGCTCGTTCAAGTTGACTCAAACACACAAAGAGCCAACCTTCGCGTTTACGAAGCACCCGTACATATAATCGATTTAGGGTGGGAACAGGGGAGTTGTGTGATGCCTCGCAATGACATTTATGTCGGTCGATTACAGTATTTCCCTCCACCCAAAGAAGAGTGTTCGTAAAGTTATTGCGTTTTAGCGAGCGCCACTTTATTCAAGAAGCGGTTCGACACGCGAATTTGAGCGTGAAATTTGCATGTAGGTTAAAGTAGGTTTCAGACGGTACTTAGAGGATAAGGTGGTTGCTTGACGGCGGGAGCTTGTTGACAGGGGCTTCGGTAAAGCGATTGGAGAAACCGGGAAGCCAAATACCGCTATTGACGGAACGCCATCTGACAACTCTAACGCGATAATGCCACGAACAGGTGCGTACTTCTCGACAGCAGCTTGAACCGTATGTTGCACCACACAACTTACTCTGAATGTGGAGCAGATTATAGAACGCAGATGCAACTGCATGGAGATGACGGGCAGGAAGAGGGCCATTATCGGTAGTTCCAAAGGCTGCGAGTTATAGGAGCGGATTGAAGAGAGAATGTTGACGAGATTTGAGTTGAATTTCTAGTTTGTGGCTTCAGAGTAATAGGTGCAGATGAATTACGGATGTTCTATATTATTTTAATATTGACAAATATGAAAAACAATACGTAAGAAGTTTAAGATGGAGATGAGTAGTGGTTAAAATCCATATGTCAAATGGGTTAGTAGCTAGAACAGACGTGGACTGAGGGAAGTTGTGTGATATTTCAAGGTCAACTTTGTTAATGACACCGGTCATTGGAATGGAAGCAATATTTTCAGAGTTCGTAAGCAACAAACTATCTTGTTTGGTTCTGGCGTTACATTGATATTGTGTTAGGGTGCAAAACGGCTAGCTGATTTTCCACTCTTTCTTCAGACACCAGAAGATGAGCTCGTTTCCACTGCCCTGGAGATTGTCTCGCTGCCAAATTTGCTCCTACTAAGACCTTTCTTTTGTCTCTTAACAGTCGCTTAATTGTGTTTACCGTAACTGTTTCAATTGTTGCTCCTACTCGGCTCTTCGCCCGGCAAAGCAAAAACAGAACTGCCGAGAATCGTAAGATTGGAGAGACCCCAAAGGCGATGAAGTATTTATATACGGTCGTCCCTTTTTCCTAAGCTTAATTCCCGATCCGTCCAAATGGGCTCTCGCTCTGGTGGGGGGGAGCTGAGTGGTTTCTGTATCGCGATGTCGGAGCTCTGTGCATGGGAGGAGGTAGTACGGCGGTGAGAAGCGGGGCGCGAGAGAAGCCCAGGAGGAGGAGGAGACTGAGCGCGTCTAGATATCGGCTCCTCGGAGATATTCCCTTCAGGGATTTGCTCTCCCCTACTTCTTCATCTTCTTCTTACTCTCTGCCCCCGTCCTGAGTGTTTCTTATCAACCCTCCGACAAACCTAACTGGATTCGATTTAGTGCCACAAGCGTCAGCGGGTTTCCAGCAACTCGAGCGTCTGTCATATTCGAAACGCCCTAATACGCGGATTATCCGCTCGTGTTCCAGCCCCGACGATGATATTAGCTTCCAGATTCGCCCTCCTTAGGGATAGCATTACGTTGTTTGGAAAGGAACATCGCAAATAATGACGTAGAGATGGGTGTATTATTGGGGAGCTATTTCAGCAAATACCCTGCTACTAATTAGCATTGAATATAGAACGTAGATTGGAAAACTAATTGAAATTTATCTAGTGCGACGTGGCACACAACTTTCTCCACCGATTTCTAATGCTCCAGCAATTTCCTATCGGGGTTTCCCTCAGTTTATGTGAACTTGGTAGAGCTTGACGGACTACATAGAAATCGGTCTTTCTGGGATTCGTTGCGTTGACCTTTATTGAGTTATGAACTACTGTCGACTTGATTTTTTTGGGGGATGGTTCGTGTTCACTGTTCTGGAATTTCTGGGTGTTATTCCAAGAGAAGGTGTGAGGAGATTAGAAATTAGAACAGGACTACGTCAGGTAACTTCTTAGTTTTAGACTGCCTCTGGGCCTACTTTCTAGAGGAACGGAAATGGAGAGAGATGAGTGTTTAATTGGAAGGATGTCGGCCGTCATCCTCTGCTGATACTTATTTGGGCTACCCGCCACCTCGAATTCGGTTCTGGAGTTGGTACCGTATCAAACCTATTACTGCTCGTGGCTATATAAAGTTGGCCGTAAGGAGTGAGTACAGCGAAGCCTTCTCTTCGGTAGGAAAACACGGTTGCTCCCACGGCGGTACGTGTCTTTATATCTCTTCCTCCCCCCTTGCATCTAGTGATGCACTTGTCACTCCCTTTCTGAATCCCATAGCCGTCTAGATCTGGTTGCGATGACACCGTAAAACCCTTTCTTCTGCAGATTTATATCCATGGTCAAAATCAATCTATTTGTTGGGTGTGTCCGTCATACTTGGTTGGTAGAGAGCAGTGTGGGGGAGTATTGTTGATGTAAACACATGTCTTCGGATCTTAACATCGAAAGTATTCGCCCACAGCTTGCTACTTGTACGTTTTCTTGGCGAACTCATCAGTTCCGGGGAAATGCTTGCTCCACTTGATAAACAGGTTTACGCAGAACCAAACCCCTTCGTTCGTAGCATTTAATCATTGCTTTTGAGGAAATTAGCTCAATCCAAATGGGTGTAGTTGGGGAAAGTGGGTGTCAAGCTCATTCGATTCAACTGCCACATTAAGACCAAACTAACGACCATCTCGTGGCCAATGACCTTCAACTATACGACGCTCGTGGCCCAAGTTCTCAAGTAACGAGCCGCACAAAGCTTCGACCCTTTTGTTGTTTCGTTGGTTCCTCTGGATGGAGAACGAGTTTTGCTGCCCTCCGGAGACCGGTTCTGAGGAGAGCTATCCCACCACCTACCATTAATAGCACCAGTACCCTACTTACCTCAGTCCTGCCTCGTACGCTCCCATTATCAACCCCGTGTGTTCAACCGGGGCGCACAAAACGAGAAAAGGGAATCGTGACAGATCTATAATTCACCGTTCGTTGAATAACCAGAGTTCGGCGGAAAAGAAAAGCAACGACGAGTTTATCTTCTTAATTGCTTTCATTCAATGGATCCGGTCATATTGGAAATTTCGTGGGTCCTCCCTTTTATTTGAAGGGGGTTGACTCAACAAACCCGGAGCCAGAAGCATGGCACAACTTCCTGTAGCGACAGTCTGCTCCCAATTGTGGAAATGACAGCCATTACCCAAGTAATCTCTTAGTGGTGACGAGTCTGGGAGCAACCCCTCTTTTAATGTGAGGGGTGATTGTCTACCTATTCTCTCGTGCGAAGGATCTCACTGTATGTTACTAGAATCTGTATTGGTGCTTACACATCAAGTAGATATTGCTGACTGAACTGATTTGCTCCTCCATCACTCGATAGGACTCAAATGGTGTTTTTTGGAGTCAGGAGCTTTTGAAAAATAATGATATGACGAAAAAACTTCAGCCGATTACACATCTTTCATTCCTACGTCGTAGGACCAAGTAAATACTGCATCACTCTTATCTAAATAATGACACTACTACTTTCCTTTCACTGCGGCCCCTCCGTTCTTCTACACAAAGGCAGTATTTTTTGGCGGAGGAATTTTACTATGATGTCGGAAGGAGAGTTACGTTATCGGCTGACATTTTTTTAAAAGTTTTCGTCTTACCTTTTCGTTGTAAAGGCTGCTGATTCAGAAAAACCCCACTTCAGAAAGTGGTCCGCGTGTGAGAACGCGATTGCAAGAAAGTGGCTGAACTAAATCAACTCAAATGTCTAATCCTAAATGTCTAAAACCCTTGAATGACCTAATTTACCAACATCTTAAATCATTCCCCATGGGACGCAAAAATGCGGGTATGTGCAAAATCAGTTCAAAACTAACTAAAGTAGGGAATATTTGTTCTCGACAAAATACGACGTTACGGAAATTCTCTGTACATTTTTCTAATCGTTTAGAAAGGAAAGGAGATAGATCAAGATTAAAGAGAATAAAGTCGATTGAGATCTAAAAGATTGAGGCTGAATAGAATGCAGTCGATTGAAACCTAATATATCGACACTGAATTGAGTAAAGTAGATCGATATGATATATCGAGACTAAGTAGAGTAAATTCTTTCGAGATCTACTAGATGAAGACTGAATCGCTATTAAGGATTCGCTCGCTATTTCTACTCGTTGACTAACTTCCTCCACTTCATGGTGCGCCGAAGTTAGCATGGAGCACTGATAATTAACGTACGAATGTACGTTCTCCAGTTTTCGTCGGATACGGAAGTTCATGTCTGTGACGGTAATACAACTATTTACGATTCTGCAAGAATACGGTCGTCGGTATTCGATATTTTCCTGGGTGAAGCGATTGAGATGAAGAAAACTCTATAATGAAACATGGTGCTTCTGAGGATGTGTTCACAAGTATTTTGTTGGTTCTCTTTAGAACTACGTTAACTAACTTGTAAACGTTTGAAGATACGTTTTTACTTATGATGACGAAACAGGCGACAGTGGGTACAAATTGAGGCATGACCATTCTTCAATTTGCTTCTAGATGGTTAGAGGATAAGGAACTCAGTATTAAAGATTGAACTAATCCTATTCCACCCTAATTCACCCCTTTTTACTTTCCTTGCTCTACGAAGTAGAAAGGAAAGTTATGTAGTCGGCTGAAAAAAAAAATTTTGAGTTCTCTTCAGATCTTTACGTTTCAGACCCCCCTGAGTCCGAAAAACACTATTTGGGAAAATGGTCTGTGTGTCTGTGAACGATTTTTAGAGAAAACCACCGTACCAAATCAGCTCAAACTCGATATCTCGCCCGCAGGTCACCATGGGACGCCAAAATAAGGGTTTGAACAAAATCCACCGAAAGCTAACTATAGTTATCATAGTGATCAAAACACCAAATATTTTTTTTCTCAAAAACAGCTCTAACGATTTTGATTAAATTGTTTATATTGGTAGCTCCCAATAAGGCAATTATACCATAAAATTCCCATTCGTGGGAAAATGACGAGAGCAGCACAATAAATTACCAAAACTTTCGACGAAATCGATTTTAGCGCAGTTTTTAGAGAAAACCACCGTACCAAATCAGCTGAAACTTGATGTCTAGCCTACAGGTTACCATGGGACGCAATAATGCGGGTATGGGCAATATCCACCGAAAGTTAACTATAGTCATCATAGTGATCAAAACACCAAATTTTTTTCTCAAAAACGGCTTTAACGATTTTGATTAAACTTTTTATATTGATAGCTGTCAATAAGGCAATTATACCATAAAACTCCCATTCGTGGGAAAATGACGAGAGCAGCACAATAAATTATCAAAATTTTCGACCAAAAGCGTTTTTCGCGCAGTTTTTTCCTTATAAACTCCGCTGGAATTCTTATAGAATGTCAAAAAAATTCGGTATTGTAGTCCAATCATATACCTATAGGGTGAGTGTTTAAAAACGTTCATGAGATACATGGGGCTCACTCCAGAAATTCCTGAATTTCAACTACTGCCGTTTCGCTTACTACCAGTTTTAACAGTTATTTTCCAATAACTCTGCAAAAGTGATTACTATCCTTTTTTTTAAAAAATCGTGTTTACAGCCTCATTAATTATATGTGTACCAATTGCTCAATAATGGTCCTGCAATGAGTACGAGCAGCACAATAAATTTCGGAACTGTAAGCGCTACCGCTTTCTGCTGTCGTTAAGCGTTGTTTGACCAAGTTCAAATGAACTGACTGATAAATGAATTGATTAAATAGAGCTAGCCATGTACAAAGTGAATTGCCGTAGAGCTAAGGAAAGTTGTGTGTTGCAACGCACCAGATATTTTACCATAATTTAGAAGGCATCTCACAACTTTCCTCGCCAATCAAAAAGTCTAGACTGGTAACGCAGGAACGCATATGGAGAACCAAATTTAATCTCTAGAGGGCTGCTATTGTGTGAACTTGAACAAAATAGTTCTAGGAAGTTTGAAAAACAAACTTTTCATGCTTGGAGAATCTCATTTTCCGCTGTTTTGGATAGCCCTATTAGGTGGTGGCCAAGTTCCAGAGAAAAATTTTATATTAGATTGCTAGAAGAAATTTACTTCGGAAAATCTGACAAAAACACGTTTTCTGTACATGATGGTTGTTATCTCCGTTCAAAGGTCAGTTTCTTCTGCAAAAGACTGAGAAAAACCTCTTCCATGCTTCTTAGGCCTGTATTTCTGCTCACTGCATCTTCAAGGAATGTTTATTTAGTACACTTTTCGTATTGGTTATTAAAAAATACGTTGCCAGTATAATCAAAATCGTTACCAAATTTTAGGTGTGCCCCTCTCCCTGAGCCCCATTGAAAATGCAGCTCTTAACCCTAATTTTTGAGCTTGGAATAAATATCAAATAAAATAACAAGAATGAACATCGGTAAAAATTAAGATGTCGTAACGCTGATAAGAGGGTTATTACCTATTAGTTAGTTTATCGATGAACGCTGTGGAATAGCCCAATAAATTTCCCAATTCCCAATGAGTTGCTCTCTGTGGTGGCTTACATATACTGAGTGAAAAACAAGTTCGTTTTTCGAGCGATAAAAATCGTAAAATGAACGTGCGGCTAAGGAAAGTTGTCGTGATGCGTCGCAGTGTTTCCTCTTTAATTTTAGAAGTTTTTTTTAATGTGGCATAAGTAGCAGTTGTCCTAAACAGTCTTGTTTCTACGTAGCACGTGCAGTTCTGTTTTACAAGTTCATATAAACTTTGTGTTATTATAACTGAACAAAAAAAGATGGGTAGGGATGAGAATTGCGTGTGTGAATTTGATGGTTGAGCTACAAATCCACTTCTTATTCAACTTATATTTCGCCGTTTCGGTATAACAATGAGTGTTACAGCTAGTTTCTTGATCTTCGCGTACTATTGCTCGCGGATTTTAACTTTCTCTAAAAAGCTTCTTCTTTTGTTATCTTACTATTTTAATAAGGAAGCTTTTCAAGTCCAACCCCCAAATCGGTTAGACGGATTGGGATCCATTTTCGATCAACGTTCGTCCCAGTGATAAATTGCCGTTCGTTGGTCTCCGGTCGCTAGGCGTGTGGTTCTTGGCCCTTTAGACTTCAAGATAAATTATCGCTCGAAAACATCCGGTTTCAAACCTCCAATAAATTAGAGAAATTCTGCCCTTTTGAGCTTCAAGTTCCGTTTTTCCCCTCTCGACCTGCCTTTTCAGTGACGGCTTTCATTTACATTTTTAATCCACCGGAAGGTCGGAATCAATATTTCAGAATACGCTCTCGAGCCAGTCGTCGCCATTTGTCCGTTCCCTCTTAATCCCCGTTCGTGCCATAATCATCCATAATTCCAGCGATTTTGGTTTGTGGTGGGATGGAGGCTGGAACAGATCAGATACGTCGCCCACACTCATATCAAACTCATGAATGCGAATACACAGCTTTTATCGCGTACCACGAGAAGGTGGTTGTTTCGTCAAATTTGTCCCGTATTGAAACATCTCTAGATCTTGATTCGCAGTACAACCCCAGGCTGAAGCATCCTCATTTGGCTGATCTGAGCGCTTCTAATAAATGCCTTTGGCTTGCTTACTATCTTTGCTGTTTGTTTGTGTGGAAAATATTAAAAGAGACATCAAGCAAGCGCGCATGAGCTTCATTGGGCTCGAATCATGTTAGGAAAATGAAGACAGGGGGCTACTCCACTCATCTAGGTTTTCTGCCTTTTTACTATCGTCAGCCTTACCGAAGTAGGAAGGAAAGTTACGTGATCCGCTGAAAAAAGAGTGTTCTTGGATCTTAACGTTTCTACGGCTTCTGAGTTCAAAAAAGACGAATTTGACATCTCACCTGCAGTTCAACATGGGACGCCAAACACAATGTTTTGTGTTATTCTCAGCCAGTCTTCAGCCCAGGCCAGCCGAAGAAGGGCCTTAAGTGCACCCGACTGTCCGAAATAACATAAACCTTTTCCCGCCATTCTTGCGTCAGCCGTTTGGTTCTCACTTCTGAAGGATGTCGTTCCATTCCCTGTGGCACCGATGAAATAGTAATTCCGAGTTGGCCTAAATTCAGTTGATGGTGCAGAAGAAGGCGGTCAAGACGGCATTATGAACAATTGAACAGCGCAGTTGAATCAAATCTTCTAGAAAATTAATGTTTAAAGAATGTCACGTTCTTCGTGGAGAAGAGAAGAAAGTCAGGAGACGACTTTTATTGCGCAGCCGAGACGTAACTTGAGAAACCAACCGCATCTCCCCAAAGAAAAGAAGAAGCTTGGAGCTTTTGCTGTCCCGAGGAAAAACGTTTTTCTTCTTTTCTTTCCAGCGGTTGGCGCAACAATAGAAACCGAGCTTATTATTGGAATTTTATCTCGGGGTTCATCGATCGTCACAACACGTTGCCGCGCTCCAACGCTCTCCCAAACGCCTGCTGGACCACTAAATCACCTGCAAAGCCTCCACTCCAGGTTCTCCCCCAAATGACCTGTTGTGGATGGAGGAGGCTAAATGTACGGCTCCCCCTCCCATGGCCAGAGCGGGAATTAAGATATTTAGCGGTCCCACGAATCGACTGCTGCATTCCTCGGATTTGTGGAGAATATTTCCGTGGGGACCTTGTTAGGGGTCGTTCTTCCGGTCAATTAGAGGCATCGGAAATTCGATCCACGGAACACCGACTGCGGTAATAAATATCTGAGCGCAGGAGGGTGTCAGGCTGAAGGGGCAGTGAATCCTCGCAAAAAGCAACTGTGAATCAGTTTGTGGTCCGGAACCTAACATCACGAAACGCTGAATACTGCATGACCATGAAATGAGCGGGGCACTACTTGGGCACCATCACACGACGCACGAACGCTAGTGCACGACTCATTCCCCGCAACTATTTCTGAGTTGTGATGAAAATTAAATTATATTTTTCCGATCTTATAAAAAATGGCATTAACCATTTCGTCCTAACTTACCGTTTTGCTCTTCATAATCGTTTTGGTTGAAATCTCTCTACCTCTCTTCTTCTGCAGTTTTGCTCTCATCGCTGCCCCACGCACGAGCTACCGAACCTTTAATCTTTTTTCCACTGTTTTGTAGTTCTCACGCTAACTTTGCTTTAGTGCTAATGTCGTCGACGTTGTTTCATTAACGTTCCAGCGTTCAATTTCTCTCCAGTACTGTATGAATCACAGATGGATTTTAGTTAAGTGCTCACTCAAGATTTGTTTCAAACATTTGTTAAACTTCCTACACGAGACGGTAAAGGCGAAATAAAAAAAAGTTGTTGGAAGTTGTCAAATGTTACCCTTAAAAAGTTTCCCTTTTCGCATTCCGGGCGTTACGAAATCTCTCTTTTGTTTTCTTCTTCTATCGTAATCTTATTTCGTGAGGATTAAAACTTGGCTCGACTCTAATCCGAGACTGATCTTCTTCAATTGGACGACGTTCGTTATGTTCTTGTTATTTCGACGGCTCTTCTGTGTGTGTCGCGTCGCTCTTTGGAAACCCAAACTCTTCTCACGTCAGATTTTTCACGAAGTCTAACTGGTGGAAACAACTCAAAACAAGTTGGAGCGGCGATAAACTTTGGGCGAGTCTCAGCTCTCGGCTAGTGTTGCATTAACTGACATCATCGTGTCTCAAACGACGCTATTATCACGAACGACCCCCATAAAACGGTGCTCTCGGCACAAAACTGGGCTCTCAAGTGATCATCGTCTTCAAAACTTTGAGCTTCGAGTTCAACTTCGTTACGCCGAAGCAACGGGTTTCACTCTTTTCTGAAGCGGTTATTTGAAACGATTCAATTCTGCTTTCAAAACTGTCGTTCACATAATTCCACTGTCTGCACGTCAGCTTATCGAAGGTCATTTGTAAATTCTAAGCTCTAAATTACCGTACGTACATATTAAATCGCAAATCGGCAATGGAGACGCTGACAAAAATCTTATTCACGAAGCCTTGCCTATAGTTGGTTTTAAAAAACGATATTTACTGAATGATCTTTTGTAGAGTAACATCCAGCGATCTTTCAATAAAGGTGTGTTTCGTTATCGCCTTTCGGGTTAAAAGGCACTTGAACGGAGCTCGGAGACATGTGAAGTGGCATTTTGCCTCCAGCCCCTCGCAAGCATTTGGGATTCAGGTCGGCGACGTGGCAGTGACGGACGTCGTCGGATGCAATTTTGGTGAAGCAGCGTTTAGTAATTATTTCGTAACTCCATCACCCCAATCAAGTTTTTCCCCGGGTGTTCCCTCCTCTCTGTCGTAACCCGATTTTGATTTTGATTTTGATTTCATCACTTCCCTCCGGCATTTGGCAAAGGGGGAAGATAATAAAATGAAGGGCGGTACCGAAAGCTCTTACCTTCGATCGACCTGGCTCCTTCTGGGGTATCCCACCTCCTCAAGAGCCATTAAAAGCCCTTTCCAAGTTCGATGGCACCTTTCAAGAGCAAAATGCCCTTAATCATCTCAACAGCACTCTACCACCGATCTTGCCTAGTCAACTCCGTCTGAGGGAGTCGACAACGACTAATAGCCAGACTTCCTTCCGCTGACGACACCGACCCCTTGACATCTTCAAACGGGGCCGACAATTGAAAGTCGCATCAAGACTCCAAATACCTTCCTCAATCTACACACTAATTTGAAGCGTTGGAGCTCGTCCAACTTTGTAGGATCCCGACAAACTTACATTCCTACTACGCGCGTTTACGCAGTTGGAATCGAACCCAGCGACTCGATCCGATTGTGAATTTCGTCGAGTACATTAGCAGTTTACTTACTTCAACCAAAAGGACAAAACCCGTGTGATTGCTCAGTGGTTCGCTTACAAGGCATCCTATACAATTTCCAACTGGGAAACGGAAGGTAGCTCTAATTTCCAACGTTTAGGATGTTGTTTTGTTTATGGTGAGGTCGTCAGTAGTGTAGCAATGCTGGACTGCACCGCAATAGGACCAGGTTCGACCCGGCCAGTGGTGAGGAAAGTTTTTTGGACTGAATCTGAACATTGTGAGGTTGATGTTACATAAGGCCATCCATACGTCACGAAACATAAGTTTGCTCCTCTTTGACCGTGACGAAGCCTCTCTGTCTGGTCACCCCCACTTTTCTCACTACCTCAGCGATCGACTCTTCCCACCTTTTCTTAAGTTCGTCTCCTCTCGTTTGAACCCCTACACGTTTACTGTTTTTCTACGATTACACGCCGTGTAACAATGTCGATGTTCGGAGCGTACTTGGCAGTATCGCTATCGTGCACCTTATGCATCTGTTTTGCCTGTGGACACCTCACCAACCAAAAGTTTAACAGCGATCCGTCGTTCAAAGTTCACGCAGTTGCTCATCCGTGACAGCGTTGATACGGCCAAAGATATTCTTTTGTTTCTTCGTTTGTTTCCAGTTCAGATGCTTAACAATAGTTTTTCGTCTTTCGCGTTTTAATTTAAGATATCAACTATTTAGTACAAGCTCCTTTTGTCATTTTGTATGTACATAATAAAGAATTGTCTGTACTATTGGGTACAGTATTTTGGTTGCATCCTTCATTTATCTCGGGAAGAATTGTGAGGGAGGGGGGGGGGCTAGTATTTTGCTTCCTTTAGGGAAGTATTGTGGGAAATGAGGGTATTGTAGAACTTGAAAAAATATTTCGGAAATAAAATTGAGGTACTCATTCAATTTCCGAGTAATTAAACAATGTCATCGTGGCGGCAGAACGATAAATCTGACCAGGGTTGAGGGCGTTGAGGTGAAAAACCCAAATCCTTTCGTGTGGGTAAAATAAATTCTTGAGCTAAGCGTTCATCGACTGGGAAATTGCCGAAGGTGGTCCCGGTATAAGTAGGAACCGTAGCATCACTTTGCATGTGAGGCGGTGAGTTGCGTTCTACCAAGCTCATAAACTGAATGAAGAAAGATTTTATTGGTTATTATAGTGATAAAAATTACTGAATGCGCGTCGTACCGAGGAAAGTTATCTTCTATCTATTATTCCAGAAGAGTTAACAAAAACATTCACAAAAGCTCAGTGGTAAGTTGTGGCACATTGTATGCAAAACGAACTTTTTGGAAAACGGTACTGTGCATTTACTGACTAACGTTAGAAACGCGGTTTGTGCCAAATTTTGGTTGTTATCTTCATTCAGCGGACTAATAATTGTAATAGGCAAATTTAAAGAGCCGTTGTTAAAGCCATTTTTCTAAAAAGCTAACAAAAATTTGTTTTGCGTCATAGGCTACATCTTTGATTATAGTGGCAGAGAAGAAAAAATAAGTATTTATTGGGGAAAGATATTTTGAATATCGTTATAGTTGTACTCAAGGAAAACGCGCAAACCCCTCTGTTCGTCTCAGTGGCCGAATTAGTTCGTTGCCTTTGCCCCTAATTGGAATGCCACCGGGCACTGTTTTTGTTTCCTCATCTGTTGGGAGTTCAATTAGAAAAGGGTTTGAGGATTATTTCCAAAGTCGACAACGGGGTTTCCCTTTCTGGACTTTCCAAAATATTCACTTCTCACCACGTCCCACTCTTCCTAAAGATTCCAACTATCAGCTCTTCCCAAAGTCAACCCAAAAACGGACAGTTTCATTAGGACTAGCGCTATTCAATGGCTTTTCGCTGTCGTCCTCACATCAGTTCAACGTATCTAGAGAACCAACGTGTCGCGTGAACTAGCTCTACTGGCTGCTCAATCAGAACTCTAACAAGTGACTGCTCAATCAGAACCATATCATCAAGTCTTTATTGCTCTCTTTCTCTGCCTCTTGCACACAACACCCTTATTTTCTTACATCGTAATATCTAAACAAAAGACAGACGAAGGATGGAATTTAATTATTTAAAAAAGTGGTGTTTCGATTGTTATGTTTAGTTTTAAATTGAGTCAGCTCATTGGCTCTGTCTATCACCTCTTCGCGTTCACGCCAAACAGGAAGTCCATGGGCTGTCTTGGAGACTCTAACTCCACGTTTTTATCATGACCCTGATAAATTGACTCCCCACAATCAATTGTGAGCTTTTCTGTTTGTCCAGTGAGATTTCGGGTGATTGACTTTCTCACCCTTTTCCTTTTCGCCTTGACACGTTGTTGTGGTGCTCAATCTATCACTCTGATTTTAGTCAGTCTGTTCTCTTCTACTCTTACACACAACTAATAAGTCCTTTCGATTGCTATGATTATGTGAGCGCAATGTCCTAAACGCTCTTCAGAACATATGACTTGCAAATTCTGATGAGACAAGGCATCCTTATCCGCCTGTCTTTTGAGATCACCCACCAGATTTCATTCTGCACATTAACCCCTTTACGCTTGTTGTTAGCCTACTTGTATTCGACGTGACAGTCTTGGGCATATCTTACAATAGACACTCTCAACGGTCAGAACATCATTGTAAAATTTTGCCACAGCTCTGAAAACTGAATCGGGTACATTTTTCCGAACACTTCCGATCTCTTCACTTTCGACTCCTCTTAACTTGTGTTGTAACTCTCTGCCGCTTCAATTTCAGCAACTCAACGTACTGTTTGCCACTCTTATAGTTCCTTCTTTTCGTTATTTCGGCACAGCACAACAGGCTACGGTGCTTACAGCAGCTCTGTAACTACGGAAGTGTAACTGGTTCACTCAGTATCTCCCTGACTTGAAACAGCACTCCAAGTGCGAATTAGCCCTCTTACACCTTTCTGCATTTTGGCAGTTCACTTCCATCAGGTGATCATTGGGGTTTGTTAAGGGGAACTACTACAAATCATACATTTTCCCCGCTGTCCGCCTTAAAAAGCGAAAAGCGAAAGCGACAAAACTAACCTGAACCAACTCCTTCGTCGACGATTCAACGCCCGAACCTAAGACAAGGGCCAATAAAATAGCACGAGCCCACAACTCGATTAAACCAGCAAGAGAAACGGTCCGAGAAAAGGAAACATTCGAAAGAAACTGGGGTTCGCTTGAAGGAGTGGGAGTAGGGGGTAGGATATGAAAAAAGTATATATATCGGTCGGGTTTAAAAAGCTTAGGGAGGGGCCGACAGGTGCTATTAGGTAGGACAAAAAGGGTTTTTCCAAGACCTTTCTATTCCGAAAATAGCTGTGTATATTACTCGGTCGCTATAAAAAAAGGTAGGGAAAGAAAACTGCAATAAACCCTGACGTTCTCGGCGGTCTTTTATCCCCTTAAGTGCTCTTCAAAGGTCGTCAAGTTGAATAAGTAAAAGCATTACGTACAACTATCAGACCCCATTGCATGAACGTTAAGTCTTCTGTGAAATACCTGTTCCCGTTTGTAACGAGATTTTGATGCTCAAGTGACCGAAATAATATCTCTTGTGCAAACCTAGCTATTTAATGCACGTTATCAAGTGTAATCTAATTACAGCTCTGGGGTTCAGGGAAAAGATATCCCCAAAATCATACAGTCTTTAACGCTTCACCAATTTGCGAGGGGGTCAACCTCGAATAGCTATTAGCAACAACTCGGTTTAAACCTCTCTGTTAATTAATTGCAATCTCAAAAAATACTTTTATAAATTGAGATGGAATTATCTTCATCTTGAGATGTTGAAATAACACATTAAAATTACATATTTATGCTACACAAAATTAGCCGATTACGATTGAAATTTGCGAAGAGGTCAACCTTTAAGTGCTATTTACGACAAATTCGTTTTACATCTCTCTGTCATTAATGTAGTGTCAATAAGCCCACGGCGTCTCAAAAGAAAATGGATTACAGATCTAATGGGGAAGTCATCTGGTCACACCACAAACTCTAGCCGTACTATTAATTGAAAAATATCGTGAACAATTATATGCTTATTGGTGTGTTATTCACACGCTATAATCACCTATCCAATTATTATTCGTTCAGTTTACACAACAGTATAGCATGGTAATATACAAATATCTGGTGCGACACATCACTCAACTATCCTGACGCGCATTCAACGAATTTTATTACTGTACCTACTAATTCATTCGGCTTATATAACACGGTAGTTCAACATTCTACATAGAAACTAGCACCGCTGATTGAGTTGCTCTTACTTATTCCACGTCCGTTATTGAAAATCAGTGCAAGAATAATTCATTAAACTGTCAACATAATAATTCTAAGAAGGTTGGTGTTTACTGTTCTTGAAATATTGGGCCAAAACTGTGAGATTCACCCAGTCCGGCCGTCTTCCCACTAATTGAACTACACTCACAGACACACCACACCGTCTGCGCTCCAAAATGAGGTCTTATGGATTCAGTTAGCCCCAAAACGTAAAAGATCTGAAAACTCAAGTCATAACTCAAGTTATGTTTTTACCCTTACGCAATTTTTTTCCTTACCCTCCGGGTAGCAGATATTCTCCTAGAGTGGAAGTGGGTCTTGTCAGGCAAGAAAGCTGTGCACCATCTAATTTGGACATGTCATGTACTCACTCAGTGCGGGTGAAGTGCAACTTCCAACTAGCCTTCAAAATCTAAAATCCAGATGGGAAGGGGGCGGTCCCACGATGGAGACTGGGGCCATGGTATACTAGATAGATGGATCAGTAAAATGTGGCATAGCTGATGCAGGAGTTTATGGGCCAGAGACCTGTGCAGTGACACCACTAGGTGTGCTGCCGACAAACGATGGTGTGTATGTCGTACCTCCTTCGAAAAAAATCTATTTTATGTGAGACAGTCAGGCTGCCCTTAAGGCTCTTGCTTCTTATAGTATTTCGTAGGAGCTGGTTGGGAATGCCCGCAGATCTTGACCAAAGGGAACACTTTAACACTGTGTTGCGTGCCATGTCAGAGAAGAATTCGGGAGAACAAGTATACCGACAAACTGGTGTTTCTGCACTTCTCTTGGTGGAGCCACAGAGCAAAGAGGTTGGTAGGAACTGCCCAGCCAAAGGCAGCGTGAGTCTGAAGAGAGAAATTACACGGATGGTATGTGGCCTGTTCATAGGACATTGTCAGTAAGGTTCCATCTGGCCACAATTGGTATGTCAGAGGTGTACAGTTGCAGATTCTGCGAGTCTGAGCTGGAATCAGCGAAGCATGTACTATGTACTTGTGAGAGCCTGACTGCGGTGCTTGGGGTGCCTCAACTGCAGCCGGATGAGATTGCGGGGATGGACATCAAGGGTGCCTTGCGTTTTGTGCGAGAATGGTGAAGACGCATTGGAGACGTCGCATCTGGGAACACCAGTAAATTTTTAAAATATTCGAAGAGTATGTGTTTGGTATGGACAGTTATAAATGGTGAATAATACTGTAAAGGGTTTATTTGTGGGAGAATAACAAGATAAATTGAGTAAAATTTCGACCGAAACTGATTTTAGTGCAGTCTTTTAATCATACATCTCGCCCAAGTATGTGAGAATCAACTGTTCATCGCTCTGGCAACCAGAGCATTTATTGTGACGTGTGAAGGGGGGGGGGGATGAATTTTTATTATAATTTTTTTTGGTTCTGGATATTATTGTTGTCGTTATTGTTAATATCTTTATGGATGGAACCAGGAATGGAAGGCTAAAAGAGGAAATTGAAAAAATCTAAATATTCTTAGTTTTCTTATATAAGAGAGCTTATAAACTAGCTAACAAATTTTCTTTCAACATTAACGGTATATGGAGGGGGGGGGGGTTTCTCGCCCTCTGGTTTACCACACTGGGCCGCCACGTCTCAAGTCCTTTTCAGTCTTATCTCAGAATGATGTATCCGACGCAGTAAATATGTAATAGGCAATGAACTTGAAAAAAACAGTTTTACTTAACCAAAGTATGAGAATACGTTTATACGGAACATTTCTCATTCGTACAGTTCAAGCTTTCGATATTCTCAAGTGAAGGCAAAGCTTGCAATACGTTCATTAGTTCCAGAAGCGAAAGTTATCTCATGAGTTGCAACTACATGATTCCATTAATTAAAGGGTGAGCATCATTCATACCAAGACATCGTCGGGTGGTAGTGTCGGCGGGACAAGTTGCGCGAGTGAATCAATATCCCCAGCCTGTAGCTGTCAAGAGTTTCCGAACCTTGTTATTGCAAACTGCACAATACTCGTATCGACTTCCCCCAACTTGGGCTCCAATCCCCTTTCCGTGAAGTAACTTAATCAGACTCGATTGGTTGGAAAGTTTTCTTGTTGGAGTCACCTTCGTATACCCCGACGTAGTCAATAATACCTACTGATGTTTCAGTGCTCCTGGAGGTAGTTGGGGCGGCCGTCACTTGCCTCCTAGGAACCGTTAGTTGTGTACTTTTTGCGTCAGGAGCAGGCAGGGTTTCGAGAAAGTTGGTTTAAGGGCTTTAGGTTGGGTGTAAGATGTGGCTCCTAATCTGATTTGTAGGTGAGATAGAGGTAGAACTAACTTCGTGAGTAACGGAACTCTGGCAGCGTGATGAAACCTGTGCAGTTTTCAACCTAGTAGTGCAAAAAATGTCGCAAATGTCTAAATTCGGGTTCTCGCCATTACCTCATAGTTTCGCGATCTTTATTTTTGTGCAATCGGGAAATCGAAACTCCTGACTGGGTGGGGGGTTATTAACCACGTTTTCACGTGCGACACCTTAACTGAGGCTATCGACACAAAAATTATGATATTGTAATTTTGACAAACTGGGCGTCAGGGGCTGTTTATTCAAGATTGTCCACTATCCAGGAAATATATTTGTGGTATTCCTCATTCTGGCTTCAGTCAGGCAACCAGTAAGCTCACAACCACAACTCTTTTCTAAAATGTCCTTAGTTCAAGTATTGCGTGTCATGCAGAACTTTTATTCTCGTTATTTTTTTTTACTTCTCATATGCACATAACTATCTATCTCTTTTATCTATTTTGAGAAAAATTGAATTTTGATGACCCCCACCCGTAATTTTAGTTTAAAATGTCGAAAAAATGTCCCCTGAATTCTTTCAGATTATTTGCATAACAAAAACCTACTCCGGTTGCTCGATTTCGGGTTTTAAAATACGCTTTTTGGCCAATTGAGATATTTGAATATAACTTTTACAAACTTCTTTGGAAAATTGTAAAACTTCGTACACTTTACGTTTTTGAGGTCGCTGAACTCGAATATGCAGTCAAAACACGTCGACAGCAACAACTTTTGATAGTTTGGAATCTCAAAATCGTCAAAATCATGTCAAACAATGACATTGTTTCAAAATTCATTGTAAAATTATGAAAATTCGTATTTTTACTTATCTCTGTTAGAATTTTCATTAAATTCAACACAAAAAACTATTTTTAATATTTAATTTTTTTTCATTTTATTGGTCCTTAGGTCACTAAACTCAAATTTGATGCTGAAAATTCATTTTGAACAGAAAAAATTATAATTATACTGTGATAATAAACTATAATAGTGAATTCATTGTATATATCATTTTTGAATTTCAAAAGAAGGCGACCGTAGTTATACATCAAATTTACGGTTTTCTTTTGAACCATCATTTGACATTTCTTCTGCTGTTACACTTCACTCGTCGCTCAAAACTTCATTATAATCTTAATTTTTGGAGCGAAACGGGTTTGAGGTGTTATGTTGTGAGGATTGTCTTGTGCGTCGGCCTTAAGGGTTGACAGCTTGGTTGGCATCTGTACTCTCGTTCGTTCAGATAATGTGACTGAAATGACCGCTCGAGGGTATGTAAACCACAGCCCACGGCCTGGCGTCTCCCAAGTAATTTGCAGCTTCCTGAAAAAAACGGAACGCAGTCACAGATGACTAGAAAGCAGGCTGCACTTGGGGGAAGTTTCAATACAAAACAAAGGCCTTGCGACTCTTCCAGTTTTGTGCTCGCGTTTGTGTATGCAATACGTTTTTAATTTGGGGGAAGGAAACCACTTCATTGTCAATGAGCGCAAACTTCAGGGCAGTCGGAGGAAGGAAAGCGATCCTTGTCGTTGAGCCCCCACGTCGCTCATATTTCAAGCACAGCTTCGCATTTCAAGTTTGCAGGGAAGGGCTTTGTCGAGTTTTTGAAAACTCCTTTTTTATACCAAGGCGGAACGTGGAAGGAACGGAGTGGTGTGGATGGAGAAGCTGTCGAGTGCGCTCGTGCGCCTTTTTTAATTGGTGAAGTCTCTCATGCATCCCCTCGGCAGGCTCTCCTTTGGTAAGTCACGCTCTAATGACGTGGCACGGCTCCCCTCTGCCCGTCAACCTCTTCAAGCCTTCGACTACTCTTTGATCTCGTCGCTCTCCTGCCGTCTCCGCGTTCCTCAACTATGGAGGAACTTAAAACTGGAAAATGCCGCCAATAAGCTATTTCACCCTTCAGTCGACACATAACAAGAGCCTTTACCGAAAATGCCAAGTTTCTGGGTCATAGGCGAGGGAATGGAGGGAAATTGAAAAGACTGGAATTTTCGGTTGAAAACTACCAAGATCGAGTAAGCCCATCCAAAATGTGAAAATATCAGCTGTCATCCTTCCTGTTTTGTCCGTAGCACTGCGAATGAACGAGCCCTTAATATCTGATCAGTGGTGCATACCTCGCGAGAAGAAACATGAAGAAGTCAACTCAGTACCAGCTGTCATGGCACAGGTGTTTTGGAGACAACCACTACAAAATGGCTACGATGCAAGATCCTGCAAGATTCTCGCGTGGAAGAAGAACGGCCATCGCAGAGACTTGAGGGCCGACCTGATGAAATGTGCTAAGCGTGTCTGGGTTGATAACTCAGACATAAATACGCCACTACAATAAAACCTCCCTCCTACGTTCCATTAAACAAAAGAACAGAGTGGGAAGTACTTTCTAGATTTGTGTATATCTGAAGAAGAAAGGAGTAACAAGTCAAGGTTAGACGTCTCGACTGCTGAGTGAAAACAGGTATAAACATCTTGAACTTCATGAACATCGATGTTTCTTCTTTTTCATGTGCTCCCTCTATCACTATATCCTAAACGAGGATCAAATCAAACTTAATATTCATTCGTAATCGAGTTGTGTAGTGCGCAGCGTACCGTCTATTATTAGCGTTGTGAACTTGTGTTTAGTGGGTATGCCATCAAAGAGTGATTTTCTTCCATTGTCTATAACAGCGGCAAAGAAAAACAAGAATGGTAGAAAAAGAAACGACAGTGTTCAAAGGAATCCTTCACTCGTGATCGTTTCCTCAATGTTTTCACTTGAAACCTGAACCAAATGTTCCACCATCGTCGTTGCACGTGACGGACGCGGATTCCCTCAATTTTCCCTCCAGACGTTCAATCTTCCTCTTTCATCAATCCCTAAATCAGGTTTCTTTCAACCAGCTTCCAACATTGACTTAACCATCAATCGTGTCTCTAGACGATTAGTGATGATCAATGGTGACTCGCGCCAATGATTGACGGTCAAGATTGTCGATATTGTAGATAATTTTGGGCCACTTGGCTGTATTTGCGTATGGTATGACCTGGGTATGTATTTCAAGCAGAATCGAGTTGACTTTCTGATACGTGAAGTTCATGTGCGTTGACTTGTGTCTTGATTGATTCCATTTTCTCGTCCGCGTACCAACACATTTACCTGACTCCTGCAGTTTTTGACTGAGGCTTCCTACTACAAATGTTGCTGTGACCTGGTGCTTTCTCCTGGTTCAGGGAGATCACTTGCTTGCAGGAAGTCCAAAACTGGATACACTTCCATGGGGCACTCCCTACTCTTCATCCTCACATTTTGCTCTGAAGGGAATTTCTTATTAGTAAAATTACAACGGTGAGTAATCCTGACTGGGGAGGTCCCTTTCATTCACTGCTAGGAGGTCTGCCCAACTTTGTCAATCCTTTGGGGGACGTAAAGGAAAACTGGAGGGTTTCTTTTCTTTTCGTCTTTAGAAAGATCAAATACCTGCCGTAGCTCCGCAGATCTGGTTCGGTGGATGCTGCGCAAGGGACCCCGCCCTCTTGCGTGATAGCAAAATCGCAACTTCCATGACAGTAGACTGATAACCAGCAGTTATTTGATAAGGAAACAGACCGGCCGTTCCCTGAATTTCTCTCCTGTACAAAAGTGATGAAAATATTTGAATATTAAAAGCGGCTATTTAATGATAAATTGAATTGCATGTGTTTGAAAAATGTTTGAGTCATGAAAAGTTCAATCCTAATTGTGAAAGGTTTAATCAGTATGCGCATGCTACTTATTTTCAACAGCCTTAAGATCGAGGATGGATTAGGAAATGTTGTAAAACAAGTTAGGCTATTTGCTCTGGAAATTTGTCCTCAGTTGTAACAGCTTCATTTTCAAAATGTGCCGAATTGCCTGGAAACTTGCCTCTCGAAGGGGAAGAAACAAGGTGTCGTAGCTCCTCTTTTCGTACTTTGGGGGGGTTTTTCAACCGATTACGAGAGTCTCACCTCGGGTAAGAAGCTCCTACCAAAGTAAACAACAGAAGATGCGCTGGAGGACTGAGGAGGAGCTCGAAAAAGGGCGAAACACTCGAGGGGGGGAAGTTGTATGTTGTATGACGGCCTTCGAGTTTCATTCCCACTCGATGGCCGCCCTTTTCGTATAACATTCAAGGGGAACTAGCAGATCGATACCACGAGACCAACTGTGCTCATTCAGTTCTGTATTCCCCCCCCCCTTCTTCCTAGACCCGTCTCCCTCACCTTTCTTCCTCTTTCCCGGCTCTCCCTTTTGCACCAAAACAAACACAGCTGAGCGCTTTGGAACGTAATAACACAAATTACATTTTCCCATCATTTCGCGCGGTGGTGATTGAGGGATGGCGAGGGGGAGGGGGGTAGTACAAACACGGAGGTTGAATGTTTGTCGTTCGAGTACCTCCTCCTCCCCCCATCTCATAGCCCAATAATTTTACTACAAGCCGAATTTGCTAGTCCAAATAACCGGGGAGGGGGAGGAATTACTGATGTTTTCCAAGTTTGCACTCGCGTTGCGATAATTCTGGACAAAACGGGCAAATGGTTTTGAAGCCAGAGCCGGTTATGGTAAATTTAAGTTTGACGCCAAACACCGCAGATATATATATACATGGATATCGCGTGTACACAATTCGTATTTGTACGGCTCGCTTAAGGCTCTGTTGTCACAGGCTGAAAGAGACATTCCTGTTCTTCTGATCATAGAAGTCCAGTAGTGGAGGAGGAAATCGCGTTATAATTTAAAGTACGCGTAGGAAGTTACAGGTTAGTTAGGAACATTTTGGTACAACCCCCTCTCAAAATTTGATACTTTACGTTTCATGACATCGGGATTCCAAATCTTCAATGTCCGTCCGCCGCCTGGGCTGGTTTGTACCTTTATCCGTTCTTTCGCACAAAAAACGCATTTGGTATCTAGTTGTGCCCGCCTGCTCGGCAATCCAATCGGACGAAGCCCATGGTTGTTATGGGAAAAAAATGGTTAAAAGAAATGAACAAAAATGCTATTTCATCGCAAATATGCCGTGTTCGGTATCGTTTTCTAGCTATTTTTAGATGCTGAGTCGAATGGAACACTTCTCAAAGGTTTATGGCTACGTCTAAAAATGCTTCTGAAATCGCAGTACTTACAGTGCGCCAAAGTCTACTTGATAAATATCTGGTGCGTTGCAACACACAACTTTCCTTAGCTCCACAACAATGCGCATTGTACATGGCTAATTCTATTTAATCAATTCATTTATCATTCAGTTAATTTGAACTTCGTCAAACAACGCTTTACGGCAGCAGGAAGCGGTAGCGCTTACAGTTCCGGAATTTATTGTGCTGCTCGTACTCATTGCAGGACCATTATTGAGCAATTGGTACACAGAGAATTAATGAGGCTGCAAACACAAATTTTTTGAAGAAGGATAGTAATTACGTTTGCAGAGTTATTGGGTAAACACTTTTAGAACTGGTAGTAAGCGAAACGGCGGTAGTTGAAACTCAGGAATTTCTGGAGGCCCATGTATCTCATGAGCGTTTTTAAACACTCACCCTGTAGGTATTGGATTGGACTACGATACCAATTTTTACTTTCCTTGGCTCGACGAAGTAGAAAGGAAAATTATATAATCGGCTGAAAATTTTTTGTTGAGTTTTCTTCAGATCTTTACGTTTCAGAACCTCCTGAGTCCGAAAAACACTATTTGGGAAAATGGTCTGTGTGTCTGTGAACGATTTTTAGAGAAAACCACCGTACCAAATCAGCTCAAACTTGATATCTCGCCCGCAGGTTACCATGGGACGCCAAAATAAGGGTATGAATAAAATCCACCGAAAGTTAACTATAGTTATCATAGTGATCAAAACACCAAATTTTTTTTCTCAAAAACGGCTCTAATGATTTTGATTAAATTTTTTACATTGGTAGCTCTGAATAAGATAATTATACCATAAAATTCCCATTCGGGGAAAAATGACGAGAGCAGCACAATAAATTATCAAAATTTTCGACCAAAAGCGTTTTTAACGCAGTTTTTTCCTTATAAACTCCGCTGGAATTCTTGTAGAATGTAAAAAAAATTGGTATTGTAGTCCAATCCAATACCTAAAGGGTGAGTGTTTAAAAACCCTCATGAGATACCCATGTGGTCTGGAGCTAGAGCGGCAATACTGCGAAAGTAATCGTTTCTTCCTTTGCGCTCCCTCCTGTCTCATTGAAACCATCCACCAGCACGACTCGTCATGTTATGCCAATTGCCTACAGGTGCCTAGAATATTTAGTTCTCGTCGTTCCGTTGTAGTCAGGTCATGTTTCATATGGTTTACTGGTGTTTTTCGATGCTGACCCCCAATGGGATGGGTATCGGAGGTGTGGGACTTGGCCAAGCTGTCCAAGAGAATAATAAACTGTTGTGTAATAATTTGCTGGGTTTTAAAAAAAATGTTAAATTATTTTGTGAAAGAAGAGTATAAAATTAAGAAAAGCCATAGGAAAAGGAAAAATAAATAAATAGAACTAAATTAAATTTCAGAAACAAAGTACAGTAAGTATAGCTAATTAAAGAAAGAACCGTTGTATTAGTTTATTTACTGAATATGGTAGTTCCCAAGGCCCTGAGCTAGGTTTTCTCCCTTTCAACCAGTTTGGGGTTACAATGATATGTTTCATCCAGTGGTCACTGCACCTTAACGCCCTGATAGGAACGAAACCATCCTGGTAGAGCTTAAAGATCAGGAATTTATTGAGCTACTGCTACTCATGCCATGACCTACATTAAAGGTAGTAGGTAAAGGGAAGTTTCTCACCCGGAAACACCCGAGCTGGTCGTTTTGAACACCGTGCGAGGAGATAAAGCCCTGCATTCAATTTCCCGCCCGTCTCCACAATCTACTGGCAGCTAATCGACAATTCGTCAACGCCTCTGATTAACATCGTTGCAGCCCGACGCTCTCGTTTTGACTGATAGTCGCTGATTCTTGGGCGATTCATCTCACTTTTCCCTTCCTCCGAATCTCATCTCGAGCGTTCCTCTGCTCTTAATTGAAATGACGCGATTGATTGATGTAGTTTGTGCTCTCTCGTTCGTTGAAATTGAAATGAGAACCGGAAACGAGGATGAAGGGGAATGAAATGCTCTCGCTCGCCGCTCTACCCTCGCCATACCTTTGCGAACAAAGGCACCGGGTTGTAATTAGCAAAAGCGAGGAGGTCATCCGTCAAAACGAGGAGGGCGCCACTGCTGAAGTAGTCAGATGCAGGATGCACTCCACTCTGACGAAGCTCCGCGTCACGGTCCGGGCCACACTCCCCCACTTTCCTGTACTGCCGTGCCTCGCTATGGAAAGTGCTTCAGTGTCCAGCGTCGACACGTGAAGTTGCTTCGAGGCCGTCAAACACAACACCCGTGAAAATGGAGGCCTCGCATAAAGCTCGACTCTGGCCAAGTTAAACACAAAGGTGCTAAAGTGGTGCCGGAGGGCGATTCGAACTGTACCACGTCAAATTAGTTCTAAACGGCATAAAACCTGTTCAATGAATCCCAATCCGATGAAGTGAACTAAACTTTGCTATCTCCCTCACTAACAATCTGGTATCCTCGTTCAATGCATTTCTACAGAAATGTTTACATAGTGCAACAAGCTGTTAACAGTATGATGGAAGTACCCAGCGAGGTTTGCTGGTCAGAGATTATGAATTATCAGAGGTCAGCTTATGTACTTTGGGTTATATTTCCATTCAATGGATGGCTCAAGGGTTCAGAATTCAGTTTAACATTTACTGTAATTAACGTTTCAAGGACTACTGAGTCCGAAAAACACCATTTGGGAAAATAGTCTGTGTGTGTGAGAGAAAACGGCTGCAACAAATTGACCGAAATTGGATATTTAGCCTTGCAAGTTACCATGGGACGCCAACATATAAATTCCTTAGAAATCCCGCTAACACTAGCGTTTCCAAAAAAATAAGGGCGGTAGTCCAATGCGACGCCTATACGATGGAAGCTTAATAATGGCCACTAGACAGTCCAGAGTAACCTAAAAAATTCCAGAACTCTAACTAACCTAATTTTGTTGAATAATTTTTTCCCTATCTGCTTCTCCTATAATTTCACAACAGCGGGCTCAAATTCTCGCAAACCAGCGTACTGACAATTAAAGTGAGTTATTAATTAGTATCAGGTGCAGTCTAAGTTTTTGTCAGAATTATATGGAAAATGTGAAAAACCTCGCTTTTGGTACATTTTGACCCCCTCCCTTGTTTCCTTCAGAGTGTCGAATAAAACGAAAATGTGTGGTGCGATGCATCACACAACTTGCCTCTCCCCACGCACATATCTCGATGTTTCCCGTTGGAGTACACTTTTCATTCAGTTTGTGTACACCAGTTGGGGATCGGCTCAACGTTCTATAGAGAAATACTGGTAGTGCTCAACGGTCGGAATTGATTGGGCTGCTGCTACCTTCGTCACGATCTTTATTAATGGGGCTGTCCTCATGATTATACTGGGAAGATTCGTATTCACAGGTGTGCAATCGTAGTGAAAACAGTGTGGAAAAATTTTGTTAAACTATGTTATTTTGAATTCCGGGATTTCTGAGGTTGCCTCCGATCACCCTAGGTGTAATTAAGTTTACTCTAGATCATTAGGTTTCTAGGCCTGCTGACTCGTACGAACCTCATTTCAACACGAGATGCGTGTGTGTGGAGTGAAATATATTTTGGTGAACCGCCGAGACAATGTATTTTTGTTTTGTATGTTAATCATTTACTCAAAAAAATAAAAATGAAGATCGAATTCATTGTTCTCCAACTCAATGGCTAGTATTTACATTTTCTCCTTCGTAAGGGGTTCTGTAGAAATGAGTTGAACGGGGTTATTGTTCCTTTATGTATAGCGTGTCATCGAATTTACAGGGGCTAAGGCAAGTTATGTTGCTTCGTTCCATGTATTCCAATTTCTTATCGGTATTACACCCGGAACGGTTTAGCTAATGGTTATGCTAATACAGTCCGTTTTGCTCTGCGTTTAATCGTTCTCCTTCTCCCGCCACTCAACTTCTCTCACGACACGATTGCAATAGCTTCATTTTCTAAGGAACTTGGCTAATTAAGTAGGTGTTGAATCTGCGGGAGGCCAAGTTCACATAACGAACAGGTTACTCCTATAAAGTTCGTTTCAAGGAGGTTGGGGGCTGAAGTAGGTTATGTAGCGCGAGATATTTATGGTCGAACGCCTGCGTCTGCAGTTAACGTTACTTCTCTGCCCTGCGCTGCTCTGACGCTCCGCTCTGACTCATCATTTCTCCTCGTTCCACAGCTAATTGTTCGTCGGCTCAGTCGGAGCCAATTTTCAAAACTTGGTGGTAATTGCTGGCCCATTCAAAGTCTCACGTGAGTCTAACTCGTCTGAAAAGCCTGCAAGTGTCGTGCCCAACCCGCAGCGGTAGCCTTAGCTTCGAACTATTCGAAATTCGAGCTCTTTCTTGCGTCTAGGGCAATTATAAACTGGATGAAAATCCGCTGAACCGCCGAACAGGTTTTCCAGGCGCTTCACTTCTCGCGCAAAGTTTGGCAATCCCCACTTCTTCCTGTAACTTTCCTCTTGAGTCGTTAAAGTTATTTCAACCCCCCCCCCCACCCCCCACTCCGCGGGGCTCTCGAGTAACTTGAATAACGACGTTACGGTTAACCGTGCGAAAGTTTGTGATTTGAAAATATTGCTTAACACGATTTTTGACGGAAACATGTTGCCGACGGATGAGAAACGTGGCTTCCTTCAGCTCGTCAAAGGCGCTTAAAATGCTGAGCAGCTCCGACGACGCGGGAGAGCCGCCCAACTAGTAGAGAAGCCTACTCCTGCTGGATCCTTCTTCGTCACGTGAATGTCATCGGAATAGATTCCCTCCACACTGATGGGGACTTGAAAGAATTGCGTTTGGCTATTTAACCCCTCTTGTCAAAGTGCTAGCGGTACCCCGAAACCACATACACTAGAGCTGCCGTGTCATACGCGCATCCCCGCAACAATACAGTAAATCCTCGTACAATTGATATCCCTTGAACTATATTGACTCTTTTCCAACCTTATTTCTTCTAAGCTGTCTTTTTGCGTGTTACCTCAAAGATTTTGTCGAATATTGTCAACCACTGTAACTTTCCTCAACAATTTTGGCTAAATTTCTCCACGATTTTCGCGTTTGTTCTTAAATTTCTGCAATTTTCCATGGAATTTCTGGGCTAGCTGCATTTCTGTTGACGTATTGATTAGATCCCCGACGTTGGCTTCGCGCTACAACTGTCTCTCGCTAGGAGACGCGAGTCGATACTCTCCCGTCCTACTCGTCTCCTCTAGCAAATAGTGTCCAATCTCTGAGCTTGGTGTTTGATGTACGACGTCATTGGCCAATCAGTTACGAGTAAATTCACGCACTGTATTACTATTTTCGTTATTATAGTTGCCGTTATCCCGTTACGTGCAGCATCATGCGATATTCCATATTAAGTAGACTGTGATTGTGATAGTTCCAGGGGGCCCATTGCTGCTCACCTTTATGCGTGTTCCATTGTGTGTTGATTATTATCATACCTGGAGTAAATGAAGCGTTTTTTTGCGGGGGGGGGGGGGCTTACCTCGGGGGGTTTGCAAGTTTTTCAAAAAAAAGTTAGTTTTCTTCAGATGCTTAGAATTCCGAGGCTCCTGAATCTGAAAAACAACATTGGAGAAAATGTTTTGTGTGTGGTTCAGTTTGTTCTAAAGGGAAACTACAAATTCCAGAATCTGAAGCGCTCCAGTTTCTAAGTAGAACTTTGAGATGCGTTATACGTTGTTCATATAACCGTAGTGACAACAGATTTGATTTGTTGCTAGTTTCACACTGTTTTCTGTTTTCCTTCTGATTCCAGAACAGTAAACTAAAACTTTCCAAAAAGAATCGTCTTGAAATTCTCATAAATTACCCAAGCAAAGGTTACTGAATAAAATTCGTTACGTAAATAGTGGCAACCCGATAAATTCCAGATGCTTAAGCGATACCAGTTTATTGTACATGCAGAATAGAGTCAAGTTCTACCAATTTCTCGTAAACTGAATGAAAAACAGGTCTGATTAGTTGCTAGAATGATAAGTATCGGTGGATGAAGGTTGTGTGATCCAGGGCTCGTCGTTTTTGAGAATGTAATGAACTGATCTGGCGATTTTTCCGTCGAAGAAACTTTCCTACTGCCATTCATTATCTGACCACACAAAACATGTCTCACATGATCATAGTTGGCTTTGAATTAATCTTAATGATAAGCGTCCCTGGTTCGTCTCCAGGGTAAATGTCAAGTTCGAGCTAATTTGATCCAGTCGTTGCGCCTTGATCGTGTTCGCAGATGCACTAAACAAATTAGTTATTTGTAATTTGTTCGACTTTGTTATTATCCCTGTGGTTGAGTTCAAGAGTGGCGATTATGATAGTGACCGCACCAATGTATTCAGGGTGCGATTGAAGGGATCCAAGATTGAGAAATGTCTCCTGTTCCAGTTGAAACCCTCAGCCTCAGCGCTGTACTGACCTTCCATCGATTACACTAATTAAACCACAACAATCCCACGGAGACACAGATTCGCAGCATTGGAAACAGAATCAATCGGATTCCGCAATCAGTCGCTTCTAGTTCGCCAACCCTTGTCCCGTATTTGTGGCAGATTGAAATAATTCAAATTCACGGTCCGATTGTCGTTGGCGATAAAATTATCTCCTTTGGTATTGCATTGTATTTGTGTATCACAGTAGCCGATGGAGCGGAATCGTCAAGAGCACGTTCTGGTTACGTTAATCTTCTAGTCCTGTCATGTCTTGCGATGAACTCTCTGTCGCGCGCGATACGAGCTGTCGATGTCTACGACTTCGGTCTTTTTGCTCGCTGAATCAAGTTAATTCTCCCTCTGGTATTGTTTGCCCTTTCGAGCGGGAGTTTAGAACACAATGGACGCTTCAAAACCTCCAGAGACCTTTTCGAGAAGAGTTTGAAGGATTACTGATGGATCCTCCCATTGACTGGCAGTGAGCGTCCGCCCAAAAAAAAAAGAAGGACGTGGGTCGAGTGGAGAGGGTTTACAGTACAATAGGGGCACCGTGGGAAACAATACCCACATAGCCGGCGCTATCCATGTGACCAGTGATCAATGCTCGTATGTCATCGTGAACCGTGAACAGCAGGAGTGCGTGCTGATGGTGGGGGGAAGCTTCTAATCGTCTCTTACTCAACCGAACTTGTTCCCGAACTGAAACGAGGTCGCTGCCATAAACTTTGTCAAAAACATGATCGCATCTCGCGGTCGCTCCTGTTCCCCTTTTTGAATACATTTTCCCTGAATTGTTTTGTCGAATTGGGCGAGAGAGGGCTATACAGTCGTACACAATCCACAGAGGGCCATAGGGCAAGCAGCTCAGTGCGCACCGTTGTGTTCCCTTGTTCTCTCTCACTATACAAAGTTTTTCCATTCTTTTTCAGTCTCTCACCTACGCAACCGAGTTCTTATTAAATCGCGTAACTACTGGGCTGGCTGTAGAAACAAAGATTAGGGGGTTCCCCAAAAACGGCCCATTGAAGTGGGATTGGTTGACCGTGAGGGGAGGGGTGTCACGATTTCATCTTCAGGAGGAGTTTAAAAATCGAGAGAAAATTGTTGGAAAATTTCGTAGAAATCGTTCTGAAATCGATAAAATGATGGGTTGAATAAATATCCATAGACAACTGAGGGAATATTATTAGATTATCTGAAAACAGCAAGCAACTTCAGTAAAAATCGGTTCGGCGTATCGCACTACTTTCCTCAATCTCACGTACATTACTCCACATTTTTATGTAGAACGGCTAGCTCTGAAAGTTGCTCCTACTCAAAGCACGACCAGGGCATTCATGAAAGTATCGAAATGATTTTTTTTGGAGCATTGGATTTCCGGTTATGGGCACGATTGGATCACGCGGGGAGAAGGAGCAGAACTGGGATTCAGCACATTGGAGACGTGCCTGCAGATAACTCTTTAAGAGTGCCTGCATCCACCGTTTAAAAAGAAAAAAAAAAAAAGAGTAGAGATGCTGGCGATGGGGGGGGGGAGGTATGATCGACGAGGTTATGCGAGATTCTGTTCTATTCTAGTTTATTTTCTGGTTTTGGCGACGATGTTCGGGGCTATTCTGTAATACTTGGAAGTGGATTGTGGAATACTCAGCTACAAGGAAATGCATTATTATTGCCCATGCTGATTCTAACTCTTTACATTGGCCCCACGTTGGGAAGATGTAAAAGAAGGTTTTGGAACTGAGACATTCGGGGCTTGCTCTTGCTCTTCTGCACGTCTCTCAAGTCGCAGGCCATGCGGCCATTGGAGCGAGATGGGAGGTTGGAAAGTTGGTTGCAGAAATGCTATTCTCAGTGTGAATTAGTGAGTACGGGGGCATTGAATTATCAGAAAAGGATGTTCTAAAGGGTATTTTCCTCATTTCGTCAACTACCTCATCATCAGACAGGTTGTCCATTAGAGATTTTGCCTTTCGATCTTGTATATTTCTGAGTGGCTGGCATTGCGAACTAATGACGGGAAGCAACCGTGAATATTCGAACACTTGTTGGGCGCCCTTGTTATAATATAATAGCCGTGTCACACTATATGAGTCAGGGAGTGAGTATGGTATCCACCGAGGGTTAATTGGAACAAAGAGTTTTATTTGCGAATTACAATCAGATTAACCACCACAAACAGGGAACTGGATGGGAGTGAACGCAAGCGCGGGCAGCAGGGCGACGCCTTAACGAGACATCTGCTCAGTTACGACTGATGAAACCAAAATCGGGGCATTTGAGGGGCTTAGTCAGCACAAATTGGACGAACCTCCTGGTACTTTGGGTAAAAACTTTGACACAGCTGCGGTTTGGATTCCAAAATTTCAGTTGTGGTTTCTAATGATCTATCGAGAATTCTTAAACTCTCATCGTATTAATAGTTTATTGGACTCTCACTCTCATTTTTCTGAGAATGATACTATCATATGAGCCATAATAGAGAGAAATAGCGCTGTGATTTTCAATAGTTGTTATTGTGTTGTAACAAATTTCACTTCTTTTCCCAACTGTTAGTTCTTACTCCAATCTCGCTCTCTATTGCCGCCTTTTTACATGAAGCCGTAACAATTTTTATTCGATTATCCTACTATTTTCACATGCAGCTCATCTAGCAGTTACATGCTCCAGGTTGTTTGATATTTACCCAATCTCCCAGCCATATTTTACTTCATTTTTACACTACATTGACTCTTTTCCAACCTATTTCTTCTGAGTCCTCAACGATTTTGTCGAATCCTACTCCTGGATCCTTGGTAACGTGAATTTCATCGAAATAGATTCCTCCACACTGATGGATGCTTGAAAGAATTTCGTTTTGCTATTTAACCCCTCTTTTCAAAGTAGCAGTACCCCGAAACCACATACTCAAGAGCGGCCGTGTCAAACGCGCGTCCCCACAAAAAATACAGTAAATCCTCGTACGATTAACTCCCCTCGACAATTTTGGTTAAATTTCTCTACGATTTTCGCTTTTGTTCTTTCATTTCTGCAATTTTCCGTGGAATTTCTTATCTACCTGCTTTCTTTTGACGTTTTGATTAGATCCCCGACGTTAGCTTCGAACTACAACTTCCCCTCGCTAGGCATCACGAGTGTATAGCTATTTTAATTATTATACTTGTCGTAATCCCGTTACGCGCTGCGTCATGCGATATTCCGTATTAACTATACTCAATATTCTACTAGAGTCGACATTCTACTTTCCATAGTCCAGGGTAGTAGCACGGAAAGTCATATAATCGGCTGTAGAAAAAAACCTTTTTCAGATCTTCACATTTTATGGGCTGCTGGGTCCAAAAAGCACTTTTGGGGAAACAATCTGTGTGCCCGTTTTTACTCTGTAAGTCCTCATAGTAAATACAAACCTCCTTAGAAAAATCATGTTGACAGTTACGATCGTGTTTTTTGGGATGTCTGGCGGAGTACTAACTGGGTGGCCCCCTCCTCCCTCAGACCCCAAAGGTTAAAAATAAATTGGGATGGGCGAACTACCATCCAGTGACGCCTCGACCACCACGATGTACGCGGAGAAAGCGCATTTTCCAGCTTTTTCAGGCCTTGCCTTGTGTAGGAATTGGATTGCTCCGTTCTACGTACCTTGCCCTGCGAAGGGAGCCACGTATTGCAGCCCGAACCCATAATGCACGGGCTCAAGACCGCGGGCTGTGCACCATGTTTGAAACAAATAACCCTTAAGGCCAGAATGCTGGCCCGGGGATGGGGCATCTTTCGACTGCACTTACGGCTTTTCTTCATCTCAGATCAAGACAGTTGGGACTTTCTGCCTTCTCTTAGGAAGAATCATATTGGCAGTCTAATGAGTCATCTATGCACTGATTACTCAGTAATCATTGTGGCATAAGCAGGAACAACTTGATAAATTCTGGAACCTTAAGCTGCCAGTTTCCTCGTACAACGTACGAGCTCGTTCTACCAAACTAGCCGCTAGGGCGATAAAAATAGCAAAGCGCACATGGCTGCTGAGAAACGTTGTGTGGTGTTTTTCACCAGATCCCCCCCCCCCCCAACAACAACCCTTCAAGTACCTTTCGTGCAAATATCCTCCTTTTGACGTTCCGAAGTTATGTCGACGTCCCTAAAGCTCTGCGTTTCAACCGATTGCGATACTCTTCTAATCTATAAGGTAGTAGAAAGTAATGAACACGCCATTTCCCTGTATTCTGTGTTTGTGGAAGAGACGTGAATTCGAGAGCATTACAACCCTCATCAGGAGCAACTTGGTTCAGCCCCGGCGATTCCATTAGAAGGTTGCGGGGCAACGTCAGTCTCCGGAGCTTTGGGACTCGTGTCAGAGACAGTTCCCGAGGGTGTAAGTGATAGCAGGTCAACCCACCGGCCTTTTGACGAAGGTGAACTGCTCCCGTTGACCCCAAACGACGACAAAGTCCCAACCTCCAGCTCCGGCTCCAGTCTCCTGCCCAACCGACTGACTCAGCTGAGCTCGTCCCAAAGGGACGCCCGGGACGTGAATGTATCGGAGTTTTAAAATATTCTCAGGTCTACGTCAACGGGGTTTCTTTCGTTTTCAACTTGTTTGATAAGTTGTTAATGGATGGATTACAGGGACGTCCCATTTGCTAGTGTACAGATTTCGTCGATATCGGTCAATCGTACGAAAGTTTCACAATTTAACGTTCTTCCCCAGTGATGGCTTGTGAAATGCGGGAGGTTGGTTGCACAACTAGACTGAAAACCGAATCGAGTAAAAAGGAATAATAAAAACTCTGTAATTGTTCTTATCTCACGTTTTATCCGCTACTTCCTCGAGTTATCTTCTCCTTAGTTTTACCAGCAGTTCAGCCGTCTTTTAGTTTTTATTCCGAGTAAGTTTTATGTTTCATTAAAGGTCTCCAGCATTTATCCTGTACCCAGTTTTCTCTAATTTAGTTATTGCACTTGTTTTATCTCATAGTTTTAGTTCCATACTACCTATCTCCAAGTTTATTTCCCATCTCTAATTTAGCTCCTTCGCCTATCGTTTATTTATACTGTACATTTCTCTTCCAACCAGTTCCTTTTTTTCAACTTAGTTTTTTCAATATTATAAAAATTTAACAAAAAGAATTGACAAGAATAATATGTCAACAAAATAAGCCAAAAATATCTCGTATGACTCATCCCAACTTTCCTCAGCCCTACGTACACACAGCGATTTTTGTGGCTACCCATCAATCTATTTTTCAAGCAGTTCATGCGATCTTGGAAAAACATCACTTCACGTTTTACTCTGAAGGTGGTAGCACTTCAGACTTTTTGGAATTTATAGAGCTGCTACTACTCATGCCAGGGAATTTATGAGAATGTCTACAGAATTTTTTTTTTTACGAGGATCGTATTATCTGTTTTGGAATTCTCGGGAAAAACTGTGAAAATAGTAGTCAGCGAAACGGCAGTTGAAATCTCTCATTTATTAAATAATAACCTTCCTAAGCTGACCGAATCGTCATCTTCTTCTTCCTGTTTTAAATGGTTATTAGTTTGGTTTTAAGAAAAATTGTTCAGTGGAGCTGGTGTGAGACGTCGAAATCTTATTGTTTCCTCTTTTTCCACTACTGGTACTTTTCCCTTACAGCTAAATGCTACTCCTGTCATAGCGTGTAAGTACCATTCTTTCTCAATGATAACCCATTGAATAATTTCAGAGCATGATGGCTATAGGCATCATCAATTCGGGTGTTAGCGTCGATGTATCGTTCCTGAGAGGATGAAAGCTGGCAAAACGACGGATGCCGGAATAGGCGGAGGGCTTCCCCCTTTGAGCCCTTGTAAAAGGGAGTTAGGTAGGGCCCAGGCTCAGGTTATTTATAGGGTTTCCTTCCTTTTGAAAAAGCTCGCGGTGAGCGCCTTTTCGAAAGAGCTTTTCTTCTTCTTCTTCCCTCGTCATTAGCTTTCGCCCAATTGTTGTTTCTTTTCCTCCTCATCGCGGAATCTACATATTTTCTCATTCCATTATGTTTATCCCTTTCAAGAGGAAGGTTTCAATTACGCAAAACACCCTCCCCCCTTCCCCATCATCGCCCACTCAATAATTTTCTCGTTCATTTACTCCTTTTCTGTCTTAGGGCGCAGGAGAAACGAGGATCCTGATTGTGCTACGAAGCTCATTATATAACTGTGAGTAGGGCGGTGACGGGGGTTTATTGTACTAATTTTCAATGAGGCACTTGCAAAAGCAGAAGTAGCAATTACAATAATTACAGGCGAATTAATTCTAGTAATTAGGACTTGAGGCTGAGCACTAAGGGAATACAGCTAATCACACCAATTGTAATGAGAAAGTTATGTTACTGGAAAATCGATTACTGGTAGAAAACGTTATCGATATTATGTCACCCAGTGGTTTGCAGCTTACAATGGTGTTGAAGGGACCTCTCACAAGTTGTGGCATGGTGAAGAAACAAGTGTGATGCGTCGCACCACATGTTTGGCCTTGTATTGTCTGTTTGCGTTGTTGTCTGACTAGTTTTCCATGTGAGTTGGGTTACATGTATTTTGATATGATGTGGCAGGTTCTAATTGTATCGCAGTGTTAAATAAGTCAGTCTTTCTCTCGGTTTCTCTCAATCCCCCCCCCCCTCTATACCATCTAACTCTCTCGCTCCTTCCCTGTCCCCACGTCTCCGAGCTCTCCATCCAACACCGTTAAATCATCACTCTTTGCTCAATTCGCACCGTTGTCAGAAACAATCCCCTCAGTTGATGCGTTACGCGTGATAATCGACTCTTATTCATGTTCCAACTTTTATTGTACACATTACGGAATATATAACCTGATATCAAAACGGTCTTCGTTCAAGTTCTACATTTTGCCAGTTTTTCAATGCCTTGAACAGATGAACTCAACATGTTAGCAAATAAACCCAAGGAAATACCTCATCACTTATGTGTAACATAACCGCCGTCACTTATGCACAACCGAATGTCGTGCATCCCAAGATATCCTTTTGTCAGCAGCCAACCTCCAATGAATCTTATCTCGCATATTTGTGGCAACTATTTTACAGCGATTCACTTCTCCACATGCCATTATTATGATCATCATCGAAGTGTCGAACTGCACCGGTCAGCAGCGTTCCCTCCCCGTCACATTAAGTTAATACTAAGAAACGCCGCGTAAATCCACAAAATGTGGAAAATCCAAGGAGAACTTCCTTCACCATTCTGCGATTGCCTCTCCACTGACGGAAAACAAGCAATAATGGATTTCGTCACAGGGACGCCCACATGTTTATTAAGAATCGTATACTCAAGGAAGGTATACATTTACGATTGAGTGGTAAATCATCCGACAAATCTAAATACGGCCCCCTTCCTTTCTTGGTAGGTTGCGGAATTGAGTCAAAATTGTCCGTGCCCCCATATCACTCAAACCTGCGCTTTATTTCAGACAATTTCCGAGCGTCGGGCCCTCCCATCAGCCTCCAGACGAGCGGAAGCAATTGGTTCAAAATCAAACGAATAGAAAGCAACCAACAAGCGACGTGATTTACACAGAGAAGACGGAGAAAGGGCAGGCAACAAAATGAAATGCGAAGGGCGACAAAAGAGGAGAGAATTTTCTGAATCGCTAAACAATGACGTCAGAGCGAGCGGAAGCCTTCTGATAAATCGGGGTTTTATCTGTTTGCGAGGGAAACGAGAAGTACTTCAGTCGAAATGACACCAATTCATCACAATCTTTTCACCGTATTCCGAAGCCGGTGACGGAAACATCGCGCTACATCAAGTGTCGTGACAGTTGATAGATTACGCCGCCAAACAGAGAAAATGTTCCCAGATTCCGCTAGTACCACTCGCGTTTTTATTGGATCCCCCCCCCTCCCTACCAGTCTTGACAGGACACGATCTTCAGAAGCGAGAACGTCAGCAAGATGTAATTACTGTCTTCAGCTATTCTTAATTTTACGTAATTACAAAATATAACACCAACTTCTAATTACTGCTTTGGAATCTAGAATATTCATCTAATTAGTAAACATTTTTTTTGGGGGTGGTGTAGTAACCCCCATACCATAGGAACCCTCATACGGGAACCTATTAACCCTCTACCAGATACGGAGATACGCTTTGGTTCGTCGTTTGTACGTTTATATAATAACAAATAAACGACACTTCACTTTTTTGGCCTACGCAAGGTTGTGGTGCAAATAACAGTTTATAACTGGCCTTTCTCAATGATTAATACAATACTCATGAATAACCGTAATTTCTCTCAAATCTGGCTCGAGAGTTTGCAAGGTCCAACGTTGCACTAACGATTTTGAACAAACCTGCAACCTGTTTTCTGCTGATCTATACCCAATTTTCGTTTCAAGAAAATTATCCGTAAAAAGGCGGCATTTTTCAGACGCTTGCTAAATCGGGTTGAACGATTCAAGTCGAACTCGCATGGTGACTTTATCGTGTATAAGTTCCAGTAGCAATCCGTTGAACGAAAATAGAAGCCAAAATGTACAACTACAGTGTTTTTTAAGTTTTCCGCAGGAAATGCCAAAAGGGAACTTGATCGATTTGACTCTGTCTTCTAGCAGCCTATACCCATACTTTTTTGCTGCAACTATTTTTGTAACAGTCCGCACAACGGAGATGCGGATATTGTTGTAACGTTATAATAGACGACGTGAGTGTCAAGCAAAGAATAAAACTTTATTCGACAAAGCTCAAACAACCAACTTCACACGTGTAACTTGAGGAACATATAAGTTTTGGACTTGACTTACCAATTCCAACACGCCCCTTAAAGTTCAAACTTCTTCCACAATGACTCCTGTTTGTCTTGAACAGAAGTCCAACTTGCGTCTTGGTAGAGGTTTCGTTAGAAAGTCAGTCACCAAGTTTCCCGTTGCCAAATATGACAGATCGATTAAGCCCTCTTCAATATTTTCATGGTATAAGTGCTTGGGGAGGTGCTACGAAAACGCGTTTAAGAGTACTTCAGACAGTTCAAAACACTGTTCTTAAAATTATTTTAGGGAGGCCCTCCAGATACCATACAAGCTGGTTATACAGAGATTTTAGAACACTGTGCATACCTGATTTATTTGTTCTGAAGGCTTGTATTTTTGTATATAAAACGGGAATAGACGAAGAAAACATTTGCACGGGCGCATACGGAACGAGAACGGTAGGGAGGTCAAATATAAGACTGCCTAAAATAAATATTGCAGTGTACAAGAGATGCGCTTATGTTGTTGCTCTGAAATTTTTTAATGAAAATAAAACTAGCTTAAGTGATTTTAATAATGTATTGGCATTAAAAAAACATATTTCAAACATATTATTGAACTCGTATAATTAGGATTTAACTTATTTATGATTCCTTCAGAAACTGATTGCTAGCTGGCTGAATAATTGATTTGTTTTAATGAGACTCCAAGGAAGAACACAAGTTCATGTGAACTTAGTCTTCCGTGGGCACATTGGAAGTGTATGTGTACTGAATATATCAAGTGTCGTTTTCTTTAACAGAATGTTGTTAATTTACTTTTATATATCTTCTATATATATATATATGTACATGTCTGAAATACTCAAATAATACTTCTGATAATCATTAATAGGACATAATGCAGAATAAAATCCCGATAAGATCCTTAACACGCTTGGTCTTGACCTATATGATGTGTTCTTGAGCACCCTGGCGATCATTGTACAAGACGATTGGAAGGTTTGTAGGAAAGCCCAGCTCATGAAGAAACATGTGCAGACATGTTCTTTCACGCCGTGATACACAACTCCGCTTTGCCACCCAAATGAGTTGATATTGGAATTGCTATTTCCCTGTTCAAAATCAAAGTCTAATTCCAAACCGAAACAATAATAAATGTTTTCAAAATGTTTCATTCTGAATTCTTCCATCATATTTTGCTTCAAAATGTTGTTTTGTTGAGTCTTTTGAAGTCAAAATAATGTCGTCTACATAAACTGCCAAAATGTCTCCCTCCCCACCCTTACACGCAAGGATCTGACTCGGATGGTAGCATACCAATTGTTTTCAGTCGCTCGTCTAGTTTCAAGGACCATTTTCTACCTGATTGCTGTAGGCTATGCAGCGACTTATCCAATTTGTAACGTTTCCTACCTCGTTTATAGTTTCGCAGCATTTTCCATGCAATTCACTATCGTCCTGTATACTATGCCAAAAAAGTTCATAACATGTTCTCTCACGTCATCCGCAATCCTCATTCTGTGCAATACTAACTTCTCGAGTAAAGTTCCCTTACGTGCAGGGCTTTTCGATGCATAAACCTCGTGAAGTTTCTTCCACACTTCGTTTGAAGTTTTGAAACCTTTCACGATCTGAAGTTCCAATGGACTGATAGAGAGAATAAGATCAGACCTCGCCTTTGAATTCGTTTCGTTCCATGCAGCTGTTCCGTCCTCCTGATTTGGTTAGAAGTTCTCCCGTATGCATCAACTAGGTATCAAAATTGTTTTTACCTAAAGGCTAAACCCACCATATTTTTACTTATTTAAAAAACCAGAAATGTTCGATCGCTTTCTAAATTTCACTCACTAAGACCTCGGCCCGTAACCTGCTACAAAAAATATAAGAGACAATAGCAAGTGCGAATGAACCTTGGACGAACAGCTCAAACAGCCGACTTCACTCATGTGACTTAGGGAACATATAAGTTTTGGACTTGAATGTACAACTCCCACAGATATCAGTCAAAACCCTTAACAGAATCGATTAAACTCGTAAACATCAAAAATCAAATAGCCCTTTTCTGTTTTAAAACTTCGTTTAGCTCAGTAGCACAATGAAAACAATGAAAAATGTAACTCAAAATAATATTTAACAGTTCAACAATCCAACATTAAACTCAGGGTACATAAGGAATTAAACTAAGAGTAGCAAAATCTCACAGATTGCACGTTTAACTATCCTTCGATGATTAAGCTCACGATTAGACTTAGTTTTTCATAAGCGTTTTTCTGTAGAGCATAAAAACTAAATAAATATAACGCCCAGAATAGAATTTGTTAGGGGCTGTTGTAAATGACAAAGTTGTGTGATGCGACCCACCAGGTATTTTTACAGGATTCTGCCAAAACGTGTTCACGACCTCTCCTTTGAGGCTGATCCAAGTAATCGAGAATTGCGCCGTAATTATAATTTAATTGACGCGACAAATACAGAGACCACATTCCGACCTCTAGGGGAACGCACGTGCAGGTAATTTCCCTCCTGATCGCCCCGGTAGCTCACAATTTACGTTGACAAGATACGTTGTTTGCGAGCCAATTGACAATCTCTGATGCCGATCTGATGGCTCTGCGGGCCCTTAAACTCGTTTGAACCGGGGCCTAGTCGGTGAGTAATTCCGATTGAAACACCTGGAAAACGAGGTTTTCAACGCAGGCGAGGAATTGGGTTAGTGGCGGTGGTGGTAAATGGTAGGGGGGGAGGCTGTTATCTACCGGAAATGGGCGCTTTTCCGGGCGAGAGCCGAAAGGGAGGAAATCTTTGGATTGGGCTGAAGAATCGATTCCTGAACTGCCGAAGAGCTCGACAGTAGTTGTCATTTCCTACTGAGCAGCTCACAGCTCACGCTAATTGTGTCTTCGTAATAGATTAATCGCATAATTTGAGTTTTGATAAAAAAGTAAAACAGTAAAATAAACCTATTAAACAGTACAATCCCTAGTTGATCAAGTAGGAAAATAATTGTTTTCGACATTTGTTAAAATCGCCTGAAACCATATAACTGGCAGTTATACTGCATTAAAAAGCAACAACAAAAAACGGAAAACACCGTGCTTAATTTTTCTTGATCCGTAGGCGAAATGTCAAATTTGAGTTGATTTATTCTCTCTCAATCGTTCTAACAGATGTTTTTTTGTGCTCTCATGACACCTTTGCCCGTTAAGATGTAAATAAAACGATACAAACTACTTTTTTGTTTACATTTCTGAAAATTTTTTTGAGTTCTACTACTTACGGACCTTACTACGTCCGAAACACTATTTAGGAAAATGGTGTGATTGTCAAGGGCAACGTTTTTTACGGATAGCCAGATCCCCGTGTCAGTCCTTTTTACTTTCCTCGGCTTTGCGTAGGTTAAAGGAAAGTTATGTCCAGTTTTCTTCAGATCTTCACGTTTCAACGGCGACTGATTCCAGTGAATTTACGTAGGGCTAAGGAAAGTTGTGTGTTGCGGCGCACCCGATTTTTTTTTTTTTGAGCCGATTCCACAACTTTAATTTTTACTATGTTTGGCTAAGTAACTGGAAAATGATGATTAATTGTATTTTATTTCGTTTCAGACGGAACTGTCTCAAAATCTGCAGCAGTTGTCGGAAAAGGCCCGCTCTACCACGGAATTCATTCAGCGGTTGAAAGGAATCTGCGATAGGATCGGGGTAAGTTTTTATGTTGGATAGCTCGTCTTTTCTGAAACCTGTCGAAAGTGCTGTAGCACCCAAACTAAGAATTTCCAAACTTATGTGTAAAAACGCTGGAAATGATTAAACAATGGTTTATAATTAATTCTCTTGGACAGCTGACGTAGTCTCACACCTCCGAGACCCATCCGATTCAATTAAGCATCGAAAAATACCAGTAAACCAAACGAAACAAGACCTGACTACAACTGAATGTCGAAAATTGAATATTCCGGGCGCCTGTATGCAATTGGCTCGACGTCGCGAGTTGTGCTGCCTGGTAGTTCTAATGAGTCAGGATGGAGTACAAACGATGAAACGGTTTCGCTGTAGTCATTTTCCTGTGAGTTCTATCAATTAGTAGACTCTGGCTCACTATAATTACTGTGATTTCACTATTTTCGGTCTAGACGCAGTCGTACACCCCTGAAAATTGTTCAATTCGACCCAGCATCTAAAAATACCTAGGAAACGATACCGAACAAGGCATATTTGCGATAAAACTGCCGAAATTGGGTGTTTGTTAATTTTTGTAACCATTTTTTGCCCATAATCACTGTGGGCTTTGTCCGATCGGATTGCCGAGCAGGCAGACACAACTAGATACTAAATGGGATTTTTTAGACCACGTTTTAGCGGGTTGGGCCCAACGCAGCTATACACACTGACCATTTTCTCCTTTGGAACGTACGGTTCTGAAGAACACACACAAAACAAAGCAGCAATCTCTTTACTGCGTACTTTGTAGGACTTAGGAACTTGAAACAACTGTTATGACTTATGGAAACAGATCACGTGTTCACATGATATTATGAGTGCAGAAGGCCCATGCACAACAGTCTCCCCCACTAATCGGAAAATACCTCTGCACTTCAAAACGTGAAAACAGAATACAAACACTTCGTGAACAAGCTACGCGCAGCCTCTGGTTAGCATCTACCAATAGCTGAAAAAGTCAGGAAATTCCTTTTTAGGTACAGAGCAACGCCTCTTGCTAATGAATCTTCGCTTGCCGAGTTATACCTAAAACGCAAGTTTCGTACCCTATTCGATGCGCTATGTGTTGCAATGGTTTGGTCAGCAACACTACCTTGTTCGCCTGCACAATTCTGGAATGTCATTAAAACGCCCTATCAACCAACTACGGAACACGCTTGTACAACAAAAAAAGTCAGTGACGTTTGGGCCTACCCAGTCGTTTGATGTTCCGAGGTATCTTCCAAGAAGTTCTGAAGTTACCTCTCACGATTCTTTGCGAGAAGCCGGATTCCTCAGGAGCTCCACGTACTACGTCACATGGTAGTACATGCAGACCTATCCGAACCAGAAGGCTCCCGAAGAGATTCCAAGATTCTAATGTTGTTTTACAATTCTGATCGTCGATTCATCGAAAAACTCACTTTTTCTATCAACTTCTGACAGTTTACGAAGTTTTTGTATCCTGTTTTCATGTTTTGAAGTGCAGAGGTATTTTCCGATTAGTGGGGGAGACTTGTGTATCGGCCTTCTGCACTAATATGATATGAACATATGATCTGTTTTCATAAGTTTTAGAATTTGTTGTTAAGTATTATACGAGTAAGATGTGTTTGTTTTCTTCGTTTCCTCAGCTCCGCGTAAATCAAGTCGTAACAGTTTACTTCATCTTTAACGGCACTCTTAGAACTACTACAGACATACACACCATAGACCAAGCGGCAAAATAATGTTTTTTCGATTCATTAGGCCCGAAAACGTAAAGATCTGATGAGTACTCTACTTATGGACCGATTTCAACACGTTCCTACACATTTGGGTCAAGGAAAATAAAATCGAATGAAATACATTAAATAATTGTTAGGATGTTATGGGAAAGGGAAGAGAGTCGTTTCCTATTACTGGGAGGTCGTGTGCCTCTCCTCTATGTCCTTCAATCAGTTAATGGTGAGGAACCTGTACAACGGGTAGTTTGGACAATTTTGTAACTAGAGCTACTGGAGCCGACGTTTGCCTAGATTACACTTCACTGAGAAGAAGTGTGAGCGTGCAACTAGTTGAACATTGTTACCTTCCAATAGATCTAAAACAAAATGGCGCAGAGGTAATTCGTATGACAATGAATTCTAGAATCTCCTTCTAAAAGCTGTTGCAAACAGTTGGCGCCTGGAGGAATTTGTGCTCTCGCGCCAGGTGTTTCAAGAAAGCGACTTAGCTACTATTGGCGAGGTCGGGGACGCATTTCTGCAGGTTTATTTCCTCGACAACCCGCTGCCCCACGGACCAAAAGTTCACCCGAGCTAAGGAAAATAAAGGTAAATATTTATTAGTTCCCTCCGTGTGGAGGGTTCGTTCTCTCCTTAGTTCGCCAATGTCCTGAAAGATGTCAAGGTGATTGAGCGACCGAGGGAAGGCTCACAAAGCGTTGACCCTCTCGTTTGGTGCCAAGCCAAGACTGTCTCTCAATTCTTCCAAGCGTTACATCACCTGCTTCAATCATTCTCGGCAAAACAACTCGTTTGTTTGTTTACGACTCCCTATGCCTTGGTGGGGTTCCTTATAAAGAAGGGAGTTTGACCTGACGGCGGGTCCTGGTTTTGATTTATGAGGAGAAGCAGGTTCGACTAAAAAGTTCGTAAAGCTCCGTAAAGCTGGAATAGCATCAACGTGAATTAGCATGTGAATTTGCTACTGTCAAGAACCAATTAATGCCATGCAAAAAGTTCGCAATTCTACGGAAGCAACCTGGTGCTGAATAGTAAAGACACTTCTAATTTATAATATCTGGTACGTAGCAACACCCAACTTTCCGCCACTCCCGTAAGTTCGAACACCAGCTACACTATGAGAGTTCTTTGTAAGTTTGATCGAAACCTTTGTGAAGCTGTTTTGGAGAAAATTGTAATACCGATAAATTAATATAAGACAAATCTCCTTTTCTGAGTTAACTTGGCTTATATTCACGAAGCGTGCGTATGGGTGGCTAGAAGACACTATGTAAGATTGATCAAATCTGGTGAAGCAGTTACCTCAGAATTTACGGAAATGTTCGAACAAACTTGATTTTCGACACATTTGGATTTTTATCTTTGTTCAATGGACTGTCAGAGGAACATTCATTGACAACAATATATAGGTAATAACTATTCAAAAACATCCTGTGAGTTTGGTGGGAATCGTTGAAGCCGTTTTGTCCAAAAGCGAGAAAAAAAAACATTTTTGCTTCATAGGCCCAAATCTTCTTTCATGGAGATATGTATACAAAAGAAAAGTTTTAAACTAACTAGTAGAAACTAATGTGGAAGTTTAATCAAAATTGTTAGAGCCGTGTTCGAGAAAAATGCGAAAAACCCTAGTTTTTGGTACATTTTCGTCCCCTACCACCCCCCTTTTACATCTACCAAAATCGCCCATAACCTTATTTTGTTGTCTACAAAAAATACTGAAGAAAACAAATAAGAACCAGCTCAATCGGTTCAGCCATTCTCCCGCAAATCGAACTACAAACACACTTCCCTCCTTCCCCAAAGCTCACCGTTAAGGAACACTTAAAAAATAAAAATAAAAGGTAAGGAAATGGGGAGGGCGCCCAGACTACGCTACGCCGGCTCTAGGGATAGAAGGATTAGGACGGGAAGGAAAGAAGGATAAGAGGATGTTCCACGATAGAACTACTACCAGATAAGGCAACTGCACCGAGCAACCTGCGGGGGGCAGATACCGTGCAGAACGCCTGCTCACACACCCAGCCGACGCATCTCCTCAGCGCTTTTCTTGCACGGCACACCACGCCAGGACACGGTCAATGCTGCTACCCTGATGTTACCTGTGACCACTCCACGAGCTTCCGACACCGCCATACGAAAATCCGTCCTGTCGTATTTTCTTCTGGGCTTGGTTTCAATCCCAGGGGCCAAAAATTGTTGGCATAGTAAGAAGCGTACTTGGAAGCATTAAGAATCTAGGATTTGTTCACTTGGGGGTTTCTGTCTTACGTTTTTGCTTAGCCTCGCTTTCACAAAACTGGATATGTGGCTAATCGGATTCTGCATGCGTGTTAAAATTAAGTTAGGCTTTATTTCATTTTTATTTTATTTTTTAATAAATAGGTCACAATAGATTGACTTTGATCGTAGATATAAATCTGCAAAAAGATTTTTGTAATGTCATCACTACCGGTACGGGACAGCTGTCAGGCAGAGAGAAGAGGAGCGGCAAGTGTATTAAGCGGTGCAGGAGGGTAGGTAGATAGATACGAAGAGAGAGGTGATAAAAGGTTTTATTGAAACTACCTGGGAGCGGCTATGCGCCTGTGATCTTTTCTTCTACCTCCCCAGGCGTACAGTGGCAAGTATTTGGCATTGTAATGATTCTTGAGATGTGATGGTTTGAGGCATTTTCGTTTTTTAAACTATTTTGTCGGCTTCACATCACAATTGATTACGTTTTTTGTTAGTTACGACTCCATTGTATCAATCACGTTTTGTCTTTGTAATAAACTACTTCGTTACGAGCTTGCGAGTTAGAAAGTCGTCTATAAAATTCTTTTTAGTAAACCTTAACAGATTTACGAGTTAAATTTCAATAATAATATCAATATAGCTCTCATAGTACCAATTCAACACATACTAATATCTTTTTAAAGCTTAGAATAAATTTGAACTCTAAAACTAATAAAAAATACATGTCTGTTTCCTGTGAATGATCATAATGTCTGACAGTGAATGGTAATAATGCAGTTAATTGTAATCCTGTACCAAAATAACTTTGGATTTATTCTTGAAGTTGTCTACATATTTGGTAAGGTTGTACAGAGTTGGATTTTCATCACAAAGGGTCGTCCCTTGGGTCACTATACCCATTCAATGTTTCGGGATCTGTAAGGTGACAGGGCGTGCCTAGCCGGTACATTGTGGACGATCAAAGCGAACTAACCATACAGTACTTTAAAAGGCATGGTGGGCATTGCTAACGAATTGCACTGCAGAATTAAGCACCCTTTGTAGTATGCAAGACAGGTAGCTGTCCAAGTTGCAGAAAGCCAGCTGTGCGTAGTCAAAATAAGATGCGACTAGTGTCTGAACCAACCTGGCTCTAAAACGCTCAGTGAAATCAATATGTAATCAATGGTGCGTGACAACACACAACTTTCCGTTATCCCGTGAATTTGACGACCTGCTGTATATGCGGGCGCTGTATCTTCGTCCCATGCATAATACGAAAGCATTTATAGATAACGAAATTTAGGTACCAGTTTGTGGAGAATACGCACAATGAATTCAACACTAAGATACAGAAATAAATTCGGAGTAAAAATTGTGGGTATAGGTTGCTAAAAGATACTCAGTAAGATTGATCAAATCCGATGAAGCAGTTACTTTTTATCTCTGTTCGATGTAAGAAGAACATATGTTGAAAACACTATATAGGTAATTACTATTTGAAAACATAGTGTGTTTGGCGAAAATCGTTGAATCCGTTTTGCCTCAATGCGTAAAAACCCTATTTTTGCTTCGTAAGCCTATATGTTCGTTCACCAAATTTTCATGGGGGTATTTAGGTGGAAGAAAAGTTGGGTACTGACTAGTAGAAGATAATTTGAAAATTTAATCAAAATCGTTATAGCCGTTTTCGAGAAAAATGCAACAAACCCTAGTTTTTGGTACATTTTAATCTTCCATTTTCTTTTCCCATCGATGGAAATCGATCATAACCTTATTTTCGCGTCAAAAAAAAAAATCACGAACAATACTACAACAAAAATCAGTGCAATCGGTTCAGCTCCCACAAATTGAACTACAGACCATGCGTGATAATTAGGGTTTTCGGACTCAGTAGGCCTCAAAACGTAAAGATTTGAAGAAACCCAATTAAAAAAAATTGAAATACAGGGTGACGGAGAAACACTTGACGCAGAGAACGGAAGTCCGTCAGACACTTACAGTTTTAAGGATCAAACAACTATGTGAAAACCTAGCGGTCAGAGCAGCTCGACCTCATGAACTCGGTTCGAGTTGAAGAGACCTCCCTACTGCAAATTTGCTGAGCCAAACAATATGATGAGTGGTATCAGGACAGTGGGTACTGATGTTGATCAAATGTTAGAACTTCAGACTGCATAGAATAATTGTAATACGTAAATTGGTTCAAACTAACTATAGTTATCATAGTGATCAAAACATAAATTATTTTTTTCACAACAAATAACTCCAACGATTTGTTTTACAAATAGTTCCAAATGACATCACAGTACCGTAAAATTTTCAGTAGAATGTGGTGAGAGCTATCCAGTAAATGATGAAAAATTTCTACATCTTATTTTAGTATAGTTTCTTCTCCTAAATCTCACTCACAGGTATTGTCACTGCGTACAGGAACGGTAATTTGATTAGGAAACGGGTAGGATCCTCACGAAAATCGTAATGGTAGTCCAATATGCAATCCGTTAACCTTGGCCTATTAGAGATAAGTAGGAAAATAAGTAGGTAGTCCATAAATTCTGGAAGTCAAATTACTCTCCTTTTATTGATTAACATTTTTCTCAAAGTTTCAAAATAACTCTAGTGCAATAAATACGAACCTTTTTATAAAAAATCACGCTGCTAGTTCCATGATTTACCTATGCGATCATCGCCCAATAATGATCGTAATATACGTAGGAGTAACGCAATAAATTCCGTAACGTTAATCACAGAGAGCCAGTTTCTCGCTATAATACATGAAGCTCTAATAGAATTGAAATTCTAATCAAATAAATCATTCGCTTTTGAAACGTCGCCTGTACAATGTTCGTGAACTGCACTACACACACGCTTGAACCTTATATTAATCTTTTGTTTTGTTTGAGAATGTACAACGGGAGTTTCATCCCGTTTTCGAATGGAAAGTACACACGGGAAACTGGGTGATTGTGTTTGTACATTACTTTAGTACGAGGAAACTCCTTCGTTAGGTCTTGTTTTCTCTCTTCGTATCAGAATTGGCATCTGTCTCCTCAGCTCCCGACTAGTTAACGTCTCCACTTTGGGTAAGAGCGACACGGCGGATTAAAAGGGAAATGGGATTTGGAAAATAGTCTGGGAGGCAGAGGAAGGGAAATGGGTGTAGGAACAAGGAACAGGGAGCCATCTCAGGATTATCCTACGGTTTATTCGTTTAATTTAAAAAGTCAACAGCTTCGTCAAACAGTTGGAAGAGCCGCAAGCTATCGCCCTCGAGCGTCAGAACATCGAGGTTATGTCGGAGCTTTCTCGAGTCTCTCGCGGGTAAAATAAAGGGAATCCGTCGATGTTGAAAACTAAAGGGGTTCTCTCCTCCGCAGGAAGTTAGCGCTAGGGAATGCCAGTTTCAGTTGTTAAGCCATCTGTACTACTTACGAACTTTGTGACTGAGTACGAAACTTTGTAGAGAAGTAATGGGGTTCGTAAGTAGTGCGGATGATCGGTGAACCCCAAACTGTAAACTTCGGTTGAAACGTTCGGGCAAATAAAGACTATTAAATAGTCGATTCTGGATGTTCGTTTCTATTGTTTTTGTTTCCTTGACGATGGATTTCCTCTTGGACTAGAGCTTTGCGTATTGGTCATCACTTGGTAATCTTTCCAGGCTGCTACGGCTAAAGATTACTTTATCTTTACCCAGATGATGAGTAACATCTTTGCCTTTAAAAGTGCTAAGGTGGAACAAATAGCCTTTTCATCCCGACCCATCCCTCAAGTGGCCACTACACACAAGAGGTCGGTGTGGGGCGAGAGTCCTTGCGAACCTATGCAGCCTCGAGCTATTAGTTGACTAGTCCTGTTTCACCATTTTGTTGACGTCAGATGAAAACAAGTGGCAGCAAGTACCTCTTATTTCCTATTACTCAAAACCTTGAAACATTTTCTTAACTCGCCAGAACAAGGTTATGCGAAATTTCCAAGAACGGAAAGGGAAGCGATCAAAATGTACCAAAAACGAGGGTTTGCCTTTTTTTCACAAACGGCTGTAGCGGTTTTGATTAAACTATCAAATTATTATCTACCTAATTTTTGTCCCCCACTCATAACTCTGCAAAAAATCGGTTAACGATGAGACATGCAGAAACGAGAGGGTAAAACGGCTCAATCGATTTTCCTTAAACTTGCAGAGCGTTTTTAAACAATCAATTCATGGGCTGGCGAAGAAAGGATCGGCACAAACCCCTAGTGGTCCTGAGCTCTTTGTTGGATCCACCAAGAGCCACCAATGTAGAGAGGTTGGCAAATGAGAGGATAGGTGTATGGAGCGCCCAGCCTTATACAGTCAAAGTTCTTTATCCGACCCTCCAGAAGGAGGGCCAAGGAGGTGTTCGGTCTGGAGAGGAAGGATATGAGGATCATTTGTGGCCTGTTTACAGGTCACTGTCTGCTGAGGTACCACTTTGCAAATATTGGCAAGCGTGAAGTACAGATTCTGTGAAGTGGGGCAGAGCACGTGTTGTGTATATGTGATGGACTCGCCGCATCGTGCAGTCGTGTGTTTGGGAAGCCCTTTGTATAGCCAGTGTAACGTGAAAGAGGAAGGATATGGATGCGGCTGGGTGTCTCCTCTCGCGCTAATTAAAGCATCAATCGAGTCGCTTGGAATGGCGCTCGTCAGAGGAGAAGAAAGGTTTGAGGGAAAAAAAAGGTTATGCTTTTCCCTGGCGGATTTTTTTGGAGCACGTTCCCGATTTTCCCGTTCTGCGATATCTCCCGTTCTCTTCCCGAAGAAATCCCTGTTCCTCAGAACTTCATTTTTGTTCGAACGAAGAGAGAAGACTGCACAGTGTACAAGTCGGTGGACCAGTTTATTTATTTTCGGCAGGCCTTAGGTTAGGTAGAAGACATTTTTTTTGTTTTGTTCTTTCTACCCAAGTCGTCATTTTAAATCAGTTTTGTGACAGTTAAATTTTGTTTTCTTTTCTTTCCTCCTTTTAAAAATATAATTTCCTTCTTCAATATATCTATTTGTTTTTATTTCAATTCATGGGTTCATCCCCACAAGCAATTTATTTTCTTTCCCGTTCATTTTAAATTTTACACCAGAAGAGGTGGTGAGTCCAGAACTCGAGGGCGCCCTCTGCTTTGTGGGGAAGTGTAGGGGACATTGCACTAAGGGAGCCCAGGGGGTCTGGGGGTGGAGTAGTGGGGCCATGAGCTAGGGCTCATGGACGCCCTTACAATAGGCCCGTTTGTGGCCCCAGTGAGGTTATCTCCAGCACCTTTAAAAAAAACAGCATTCAATACCTACGTTCTTCTCATATGCTCCTCTGAGTCATATGAATGAATATAACCACCAAAATGTACCAAAATCATGTTTTGGTTTATTATTCATAATAACCCTATGTTTTCGGTCAGGAAAAATGTTTTACAACCCCCCCTCAAAATTTGATACTTTACGTTTCAAGACATGGGGATTCCAAATCTGCAATTTCCGTCCACCGTTCAGGCCGTTTTGTGTCTTTAGCGTGGTCTACAAAATCCGTTCTTTCGCACAAAAATCCCATTTGGTATCTAGTTGTGCCCGCCATCTCGGCAATCCGATCGGACGAAGCCCATGGTTGTTATGGACAAAAAATGGTTTAAAAAAATAACAAAGCGCAGTATAATTCGCAAATACGCCGTGTTTCGTATTCGCCTGGCACCGGGGGAATATTTAGTTTTCGTAGTTCCATTGTAGTCAGGTCATGTTTCGTATGGTTCACTAATATTTTTCGATGCTGAATCGAATGGGATCGGAGCAGTAATACTAGGCCAAGCTGTTCATGAGAATAATAAACCGTTGTGTAATAATTTGCATAGTTTTATAAAGTAATCGAAATTTTCATGGTAAATGCATAATTGAAGTTGAACGACATGACTGAGTGTCTTCTAGTAACCCACACCCACATTTGGTCCTGATTATTATTTCTATAGCCATCTGTTGAACGGGGATATAAACCTACACAGCGTTTCTTTAATTTTCACAAAAACGGCTATAATGAGTTTCATCAAACTTCCGGGGTACTTTCAGGTAATTAGTACGTACATTTTGGTTTTTTATAAACGTTTCTATAGAAATGCGTTGAGCGGAGATAAACTGTACAACGTGTAGCACATTGTCGAATTTACTCGGGTTATGAAATGTTGTGTGATGCTACTCATTACAAATTAATAAAATATTGAAATGCTCTATATACTTATTTATTCGTTGTATTTTTGTGTTTTAGGAGAACACATTCGAATTCGAACACGTTGTAATAAGAGAGTGCGACGAACTCATCAATTCTCTGGAAATTCGAAAACTGCAGCTCATCGAATACGTGCGGCAGGACAGGGACAATAAAATCAAAGCTCTCAAAGAGCAAGTGTCAGCTTGCACCAGTAAACTTCAACACACTACCGCCATAATGCAGTTCTGCATTGAGGCCCTCAAAGAAAACGATTCTGCTGCATTTCTTCAGGTGAACCGTTTTAGATTTCGTCCAATCGCACGATAATAATGAAGTAGTTTGTAAATAGTTGTGCTTAAGGCGCTTTGCTTGTTTACCCCAAATAATTGAACGTGTGTTCAGTACATAGGTGGGTGATGGGAGTGGGCAAATGATCGACTTTGAATAGAAAAGCTGTCAGGCCATAAACACTTTCCTCTGAATTTTATTACTGTTACATAGAACTCTTTTTTTCCCCTCACCTCCCTCCATGGGCAGTCGTTGGAAGGGGTGTGGTGGTATAATTAACTGCTGATCCTCTTGAGAAAGCCAGAGAAGCTCAACTCATTACTTTAAAGTGACTTATTGCCTGAAGAGCAATCAAGAGGTTGCGGGTATAACATTATTCATTGGAGAAGTTGCGAAGTTGTACGAGGCCTCTCCTCAAGTGAGAGCATTTCTGAAGTAGCAAGAAAACGATAACACGCAGTTGAGAGCTGCTTAACTTCCAAGAGTCGATTTTACTATTAATCCGCCACGATCAGCACGTTTTCCCTTCTAATTTCCGTGAAACCCCGCGTTTTTTTAGTTTCTTCTGGCCTAAAGAAAGTTCTGTAATCGTCTGATAGAATGCACCACCCAACTTCCTCGCCCACTTACATTTTAGCTACTGATCCCATCTATTTTTCACTTGGTCATCAGAACTTTTTAAAACATCAATTCACATCCTTCGAAGATACTGGTAGCGCTTAAAGTTCTGGCATGTATTGAGTTGCTGCTACGACCTTTCCTTGGAAAAAACCTTGTAGGTAATTAATTAGTGTGATTGACTACACCCTTTTTAGTACAACTTCAGTATGAAATGTACATATCTCAAAGCGTGGATATCGTTTGTAAACTTAGTGCTAATTGGGGAGTGTTCTGGGCTGACATTGGTAGCATAGAGCATAGAATATTATGATCAAGATCTGGGCACTGGAGTACGGCTACCAGAAGAAAAGATTGACCCTTGGGAGGTGGCAAAACGAGAAAGACACAGCCCAGAAGCCCCAGCACTTGCTCCGTGGAGTGATGTGGATTTCTACTCTACTCAGTTTTTACGACATGGAACAGTTAGGGGGTACCTGCACCGAATTGGTATGGCTGTAAGCCCAAACTGCGTGCACTGTAGGGAAATGGTGGATGACGCTTCCCATGCCATTTTCTCAGGCCAAAAGTGGGTAGGCTGGACCTGCAAAGTGGTGGACATAGTCAGTCAGTTCACACTAGAGGCCGACAACGATGTATTCCGATAAAACAGCCGGTGCATTGCTCAATTTACCCTGGTAGTGCTCAGAAAGAAGGGGATGGAGCTTGCTGACCTTTTAGTGTTGCTATTGTGTACAGAAAACAGCATTAGGTCAACGCTTCCACTCATCATAAGTTTGCAGCGTTCTATCTTGCTTGTGTTCGCTTCAACGGAAATTGGTAATTTTATTCGATGTTTTGCAGGTGGGGACGATGCTCATCAACCGAGTGGCAAACGAAGACATGGTTTGGTACCAGGATCACAATCTCTCTTGCCCACGGGTCTCTCCATTCTGCGACCTCACTCTCGATTCGAAACCTGTTGCCAGCGCCATCGAGCAACTAAATTTCATTCAAATGAAGCGTGAGTTATGCATTTTTGACTTGTGCTTTCTTTTTCCTGGTTATATTGGTTGGGTTTTATTATATACGAGGGACGACCAGAAAGTAGTAATCGTTTTCAAAAAGTCATGTTTTTTCTGTAAACTCTTTGCATTTTTCAAGCCTGGGCAGCAGCAACTTCATACCCTTGAAGAAACTTGTTCTTTGTATCCTTCTTCATTATTTGAAACGCACCTGTCCTCTCAATAACTCTTCAATTTAGTAAAAAAAGATGAACATGCCATTGCGTAGGTAGAGTGAGTCACAATGCTTCGTTTAATACACGTTACGTGTGAACTGGCACTACAGGGTGGTGCTTTTAAACTAATTTTGAGGCACTTTATTGACTGTAGTGTAGTGGATTAACACGAAGATTGTATTCAGATGATAGCCAAGAAGTGGGAAAAGAGCGAAGATAAGGAAAGAGGACACAAATAAACAGATATGACAGGATTCCTGAGCACAATGTGAGGGTCCAGTTCTGGGTTAAGGGGGGAGGGGGGTGAGGCACCTCTGAGATGGTCAAACAAACGCTCTCCTTTCTTTTCGACACCTTCTCGTGTGCTGGCCCTCCATTGACATTGATAATAGTTCACGAATTCTCCAGGTTCACTCAACCCCACAGTACGTCTTTCTCTGCTCCAAGAGTGACAAGATGTACCCTAATTCCCACTTGAGGGCCTTGTAGGGTTTTTGCCACTGTCAGCCGTCTTCCTCTCTTAACACAGCGCATAGCGTAAGTGTTGTTGCCCCCAACTTCTTTGTTCTCGTTCGACGCATTTCCATGGAAACATTTATGTGGAGCGAAATGTAGGAAGTTTTGTTCATTTACTGTGCTGCTCTCGTAGTTTTCTCACAAATGAACATTTCATACTACCGTTAAATCGTTACAGCCGAGTTTGAAAATTGTTGTCTTAAGATAACTATACTTCGTTTTGGATTTATTTTGCCTCCCATGTTGACCACCAGGCTGAGTATCAACTTCGAGCTGATATAGACACACAGAACATTTTCTCATACATTATTTAATATATTATAGTAATTCCAGAACCATAAACGTAAAAGTTTTCAAAACGATCAGCTTGGCAGTCTCATAAGTTATCGATGCAATGGTCACTTGGATGGAACAATGGAAGCCATGACATAATATTAATCCTATAAATTCCGAAACCTTTAGCACAACCAGCTTCTATGTGAGTAAGTTCGTATAAACTGATTGAAACGCAGAATTGGCAAGTTGGCAGTATGAAAATCTCTTATTGCACATGGAGCTGAGGAAAGTTGCGTCCGCATCGCACTAGGTATTTTTGCATTTAAAGACTGAAACAGAAAATAAATTGTCAACAAAAACTGTCAGCCTGTGACGAAACTTTCCTTCCTCTTTTGTAGGGGTAATAGAGAAAAAAGGTTTGCACAGCACTTCTTACTTTCTGGAAGTCCCTCATATAAGGTATTGAAATTTTTTTAAAGTACTTATGTGATGGGGGCGGACGGGTGTAGCTCAAGTTGGTAGACCTGTGCTTACTGCGCTGAAATAACTGAAGAATTCGATTGTCATTTTCTTTGTTCTGTATTTTGTACCTGTAAGGGCATACTTGCCTTTTATTTTGTCAAGATGTGAATGATGAAAGTGCGGTTTATCTGGCCAAGTACCGGATCGAACTAGGAATTTCACAACACAATTGTAGCGCATGAAGATGCGCTTCTGCATCCACAGCTGCCAAGTCGACGCCGGCTATTATTATTAGAAGGCTGTGACAGAGAGCATTGATTCGGTTTATTGGCTGCTCTGGTTGATTCATCCTACTTTTGCCTTCTGAACTGCGATAAGAGACCCTCATTCCGAGCGCAATGAAATTTCCCTTTCATGGCTCCTGAAGCTGTTTCATGTAAAGGCTAATGGGGGAAAGCACTCCGAGTTGATAGAGTTACAATGAATGTCAATAAAGCTGCTCCCTCGGAAACGGCTCCCGCCCGACTAATGTCCAAGATCTCCTTCTCCCAGCGGGAAATATAAGGCTCGTGCTCGTAAAGTACACGCTAAGCTTATGATTCAACGCAATCTCGTCGGTTTCAAGAGTTTAGTGGACGAATTTGATACCCAACAAAGAAAGGCGTCTCTAACTTTCTGGAAATTGCGAAGGGTTTAGCTCACCGGTTCTCATGGTCTCTTCGTCACGTTATTCAGGAATCTATGTATCATCGATCGATCGTGATATTTTGTCGATCCCCGATGCGCGTTCATTCGACGAGATTCCTGTCCTCCTCATTGTATGCCAGTGCGTTTTTACCGTTTTCTACCGGGTTATTAATTGACAGTGTGAGTTCTTTTCCACAGGATTGTACCACTAGGTCTTTGTTAAAAAGAAGTTTTCCTTTTATTTTTTTCCCCAGTAAGTACATGTTCGGCAAATGCTGAAAGGATTAGCTTTCCCATGTGCGTTCAGCCCAACTCAATGGTTTTGGCCCTTTCCATGTGCTGCTGGGGGAAGTTCGGGAACTGCCCGTTCAGTAGGCTCTACCTACATACAAAGGGATTGAGCTCGGGTTAACTTCAAACGACAAACGGATTTCCCCTTTTGTACTTTCTAAAATGTCCTTCCCTCTTTCGATTTACCTCCTTCTCCGACACACATCGCTCTGCCCAGATACACCCGTTTCCCAGTGCTCGCACAGATACATTCCTTCATCACCTCTCGGCCCAGTCACAGCTCGCACTCTTCTTCCGATTCAGTTTCCCGCGCCAGTTCATGCGTATTCCGAGTCGTCCCCCTTGTGTCTCCCTCCTATACGTACACTCAAATCAATATTCATTGCAAATATCCAGTCCTCCTTTCACGCTCACTGTGTTCTTAAACTCCCCCTCTCGGGCGCCCAACAGTACAGTTTCAATTGCTTATTTTTTTTCTTTTTTAAATGGAGGCAAGTTTGATTTTGGTTTGGTTGTTGATTTGAGTTTGAGTGTGGCAAAAAAGTGTTAGTTTTTTGTTTAAGTGAAGTTGTATTTCAGATGACGGGTTTGAACGAATATGCCATCAGAGAGTTGTTTATTTTTCTTAAACAACTTATTTTTCGAAGGAAAGTTCTCACGAGCCAGTTCCTTACGTGACAATGATTTTCTCTCAAATATTGTCCATCCTGCATGTCTTGCGCCTCCAACGAGGAGGAAACAAGAAAAAATGTGCTGCTCCTACAACAGTGAGCGACGGTTGCTGGAAAAGCAGCCATACCTTCCTGCTTTGGCAGCTACTAAGCAAGCTTATAACCGCTTTGCCCCGTTTCCAAAGAAGGTTTTGACAAAAAAGCAAGTAGCCACAGTTGACCTCTAGCTTTGAAGCTGGCCAAGTAAATAGTTGGATCGAATGGGAAACCAGTAAAATCTCTTTCCAGATGGTACGAGGTTCCCTAGGAGCATACCTTAGCGTTGTAAAACGTGGGCGACAGCTGTCTTGTCAACTGGACCTACTAGGTCTGGGTTCGGTGGACGCTGGGCGAATGCTCATGCCCTTGTACGATTGCGGAACTGCAACTTCCATGACTTTCGACTGATATTACTCTCCTATGAGCCTTGAGGAATATAGTCCGGGAGCCGAGGGCTAAAAACGTTGACCGTTGAGTTGAAAGTTGGTTACTATTTTTTCTGATAGTTCCCTCAATGTTTGGTAACACCCCGCAAGTCTGCTCTCTCAGAAGTATGGACTAAGAAAATGGCGGCTCATCAAAAAAGTCAAAATTTGTCAAAATTTGACTTATTAGTTGATAGTTACAATATTTACCACAGTTGAGGAATTGGCTTGTACTTTCCCAATTCACACCTCTGCTACCTCCTATGCTTGGCCATTAAGTTGCAGAGCCAATCAAAATTCGTCGAATTTTGAACCAAATTTTGACTTATTAGTTGACATTTGAAATTTGTATGGTGGATTCGCATCAAGTCACTGAGTCGAAAAACCTAAGTCTGCTTTCCTCATTTTGAGGACTCTTTCGTGCAGACGAGGTCAAAGTTTGACGAAAATTTGGTCAAAAAATGACCAACGGAGTTGAAACTTGAAATTTATGTTACGAGTAGGTGAAGTGGAGTACTTTAAGAAATACCTAGTCTGCTTTCCTCATTTTGAGGACTCTTTCGTGCAGACGAGGTCAAAATTTGACGAAAATTTGGTCAAAAAATGACCAACGGAGTTGAAACTTGAAATTTATGTTACGAGTAGGTGAAGTGGAGTACTTTAAGAATTACCTAGTCTGCTTTCCTCAATTTGAGGACTCTTTCGTGCAGACGAGGTCAAAATTTGACGAAAATTTGGTCAAAAAATGACCAACGGAGTTGAAACTTGAAATTTATGTTACGAGTAGGTGAAGTGGAGTACTTTAAGAAATACCTAGTCTGCTTTCCTCATTTTGAGGACTCTTTCGTGCAGACGAGGTCAAAATTTGACGAGAATTTGGTCAAAAAATGACCAACGGAGTTGAAACTTGAAATTTATGTTACGAGTAGGTGAAGTGGAGTACTTTAAGAATTACCTAGTCTGCTTTCCTCAATTTGAGGACTCTTTCGTGCAGACGAGGTCAAAATTTGACGAAAATTTGGTCAAAAAATGACCAACGGAGTTGAAACTTGAAATTTATGTTACGAATAGGTGAAGTGGAGTACTTTAAGAAATACCTAGTCTGCTTCCCTCATTTTGAGGACTCTTTCGTGCAGACGAGGTCAAAATTTGACGAGAATTTGGTCAAAAAATGACCAACGGAGTTGAAACTTGAAATTTATGTTACGAGTAGGTGAAGTGGAGTACTTTAAGAATTACCTAGTCTGCTTTCCTCAATTTGAGGACTCTTTCGTGCAGACGAGGTCAAAATTTGACGAAAATTTGGTCATAAAATGACCAACGGAGTTGAAACTTGAAATTTATGTTACAAGTAGGTGAAGTAGAGTACTTTAAGAAATACCTAGTCTTCTTTCCTCATTTTGAGGACTCTTTCGAGCAGACGACATCAAAATTTGATGAATTTGAAGGCTCAAAAATTGACTTATTAGTAGATAGTTGCAAACGACGTGAATGAGTTCCACATCCATCAGCTTTACTATAAAATGTTATCTGCCACCTCAAAAACGTGGCATTTTCAAAGCAGAGTCGCTGAAATAGAATTGTCCAGTATTAAAAAAACAACAAAAAAACTGAATAGTTGACAGCTGAAAATGACGTGAATCGCATCTACAGCAACTCAGTAAACAGTAAATAGTATCTGCTACCTTCAAAATGTTGTTTTCATACAGCAGGCTACTTCTGGGCTAAAATTACTAATTATATATTTGAAGTATATTCTGTCTCCATGGCTCACAAAAGAATATTAACTAATCGCCTCGGTATTCCTGTATGCCTTTAGTGGATGGGAAGTAAAACCCATTAGTACGCATATAATATGCATTATAACATTTTATTCCCGATTTTAACAAAACACGTTCATAAAATAACTGGTGCGTGGTAACACACAACTTTACGCGGCCCCGTAAATACGACGACATGCTACATATACGGGCGCTTTATCTTCGTTTAACGCGGTTTGACGGGAACATTTATGAAGAACAAAATGTAGGTACTACTTAGTTGAGGGTACTTGGTAAGTTTGATTTTAATCGTCATAGCCGTTTTTGATATAATTGGAAACCTAATAAATTATTATTCGAGAAACCTCGTTTTTCGAGCTATTGCTGCTTATATCTCCGTTCAACAGATAGTTACTGACTTTATCCCGGAGAAAAAAATATGGGTATAGGTTGCTAAAAAAAATTTCATAAGATTGATTAAATCCAGTGACTCAATTACTGGGGAATGTATACAACAGTTCAAAACCATTATTTTCGACATATTTTCATTTTCATTTCTGTTCAATGAACTGTCAGATGAACATTTACCCTTAACAATGTATACGTATTAACTATTTAAAAACATTCTGTGAGTTTGATGAAAATCGTCGGAACCATTTTGCCAAAAAGCGTAAAACACTATTTTTGCTCCTTAGGCTTGTATCTCCGTTCACCGTATTTTCATAGTGGAGAAAAGTTTTGTCCTAACCAGTATACTTTGGAAGTTTAATCAAAATCGTTGGAGCCGTTTACAAGAAAAATGCGAAAAACCCTAGTTTTCGGTACATTCCTCCCCCCCTCCCTGGGCTTGCAATTGGGATTTCATAATGGGCGTTGTCCGAACATAAATATAAAGACACCGATTAATACAATTGCGATTAATTACGGTTAATTAATTATGAAATCAACATGAGCAGTTTATATGTTGCCGTGTCAAAAAAGTTCGGGTTTCTTCAGATCTCTACGTATACATTGTTAAGGTTATATGTTCATCTGACAGTTCATTGAACAGAAATAATATCCACCATAACTTCCAATTTGACATGGACAAAACCCTTCAACTATTCAGATTTAAAAATCACACGGACAGGCAACGAACTGAATTCATTTGTTTAGATATTCCTTTTTACAGTTCCTTACAGTGACTGAGATATTTCTCAAGGTTCTGTCACAGTCATGAATTCTTTCTACTTTGTAGAGCCAAGGAAAGTAAATGACCACAATGCTAAACTCTAAACGCATAAATCAGGCTGAAGATTTAGATCGGGGGTACGGTGTGTGTTTGTTTTTTATTTTGATTTTTTAACAGAAGAATAAGGTTATTAAAACGTGTGATGAGGTTATGAGGTTATTAAAACGTGTGATGAGGTTATGAGGTTATTAAAACGTGTGATGTTACCAAGCGTTACATTTTGTAACATACGTTACCAAGCTTATCCAACAAAAATATTTCGTGACGCTTCTCCGTTACATCTCCCGCGTAACGTTTTTCTAGTTTATGTAGCAAAGTAAAGACATAAAATGTCAAAAATGAAAATATGTCGGAAATAATGATTTTTTCAACAGTTGTGTGCTTTCCCGAGTAATTGGATTTAATCAATCTTATGAAGTTTTTTGAAACGTAATTGTATTAACCGGCGTCTGGCTCGGGCTTTTCTGGAACGTTTTCTTCAGATCTTTACGTTCTGAGGCCTACTGAATATTTCTGCTGCAACATATATACTGCGATAGATATTTTTTTTTAAATCTTAGGAAGGGGGTAGACAAGAACCGTTATAGTGAGTACCTTTCGTATTCTCCATCTTCGCGAACAATCCGTTACTACACCACTTATCAAACGTGTATAACCAATCGCAGGCCCACGCCCATCTGAGATGATCGTATTATTGAAGAACCTCGCATATGTTGCAACAGAAATATTCAGTAGGCCTCAGAACGTAAAGATCTGAAGAAAACGTTCCAGAAAAGCCCGAGCCAGACGCCGGTTAATACAATTACGTTTCAAAAAACTTCATAAGATTGATTAAATCCAATTACTCGGGAAAGCACACAACTGTTGAAAAAATCATTATTTCCGACATATTTTCATTTTTGACATTTTATGTCTTTACTTTGCTACATAAACTAGAAAAACGTTACGCGGGAGATGTAACGGAGAAGCGTCACGAAATATTTTTGTTGGATAAGCTTGGTAACGTATGTTACAAAATGTAACGCTTGGTAACATCACACGTTTTAATAACCTCATAACCTCATCACACGTTTTAATAACCTCATAACCTCATCACACGTTTTAATAACCTTATTCTTCTGTTAAAAAATAAAAAAACAAACACACACCGTACCCCCGATCTAAATCTTCAGCCTGATTTATGCGTTTAGAGTTTAGCATTGTGGTCATTTACTTTCCTTGGCTCTACAAAGTAGAAAGAATTCATGACTGTGACAGAACCTTGAGAAATATCTCAGTCACTGTAAGGAACTGTAAAAAGGAATATCTAAACAAATGAATTCAGTTCGTTGCCTGTCCGTGTGATTTTTAAATCTGAATAGTTGAAGGGTTTTGTCCATGTCAAATTGGAAGTTATGGTGGATATTATTTCTGTTCAATGAACTGTCAGATGAACATATAACCTTAACAATGTATACGTAGAGATCTGAAGAAACCCGAACTTTTTTGACACGGCAACATATAAACTGCTCATGTTGATTTCATAATTAATTAACCGTAATTAATCGCAATTGTATTAATCGGTGTCTTTATATTTATGTTCGGACAACGCCCATTATGAAATCCCAATTGCAAGCCCAGGGAGGGGGGGAGGAATGTACCGAAAACTAGGGTTTTTCGCATTTTTCTTGTAAACGGCTCCAACGATTTTGATTAAACTTCCAAAGTATACTGGTTAGGACAAAACTTTTCTCCACTATGAAAATACGGTGAACGGAGATACAAGCCTAAGGAGCAAAAATAGTGTTTTACGCTTTTTGGCAAAATGGTTCCGACGATTTTCATCAAACTCACAGAATGTTTTTAAATAGTTAATACGTATACATTGTTAAGGGTAAATGTTCATCTGACAGTTCATTGAACAGAAATGAAAATGAAAATATGTCGAAAATAATGGTTTTTTGAACTGTTGTATACATTCCCCAGTAATTGAGTCACTGGATTTAATCAATCTTATGAAATTTTTTTTAGCAACCTATACCCATATTTTTTTCTCCGGGATAAAGTCAGTAACTATCTGTTGAACGGAGATATAAGCAGCAATAGCTCGAAAAACGAGGTTTCTCGAATAATAATTTATTAGGTTTCCAATTATATCAAAAACGGCTATGACGATTAAAATCAAACTTACCAAGTACCTCAACTAAGTAGTACCTACATTTTGTTCTTCATAAATGTTCCCGTCAAACCGCGTTAAACGAAGATAAAGCGCCCGTATATGTAGCATGTCGTCGTATTTACGGGGCCGCGTAAAGTTGTGTGTTACCACGCACCAGTTATTTTATGAACGTGTTTTGTTAAAATCGGGAATAAAATGTTATAATGCATATTATATGCGTACTAATGGGTTTTACTTCCCATCCACTAAAGGCATACAGGAATACCGAGGCGATTAGTTAATATTCTTTTTGTGAGCCATGGAGACAGAATATACTTCAAATATATAATTAGTAATTTTAGCCCAGAAGTAGCCTGCTGTATGAAAACAACATTTTGAAGGTAGCAGATACTATTTACTGTTTACTGAGTTGCTGTAGATGCGATTCACGTCATTTTCAGCTGTCAACTATTCAGTTTTTTTGTTGTTTTTTTAATACTGGACAATTCTATTTCAGCGACTCTGCTTTGAAAATGCCACGTTTTTGAGGTGGCAGATAACATTTTATAGTAAAGCTGATGGATGTGGAACTCATTCACGTCGTTTGCAACTATCTACTAATAAGTCAATTTTTGAGCCTTCAAATTCATCAAATTTTGACCTCGTCTGCACGAAAGAGTCCTCAAAATGAGGAAAGCAGACTAGGTATTTCTTAAAGTACTCCACTTCACCTACTCGTAACATAAATTTCAAGTTTCAACTCCGTTGGTCATTTTTTGACCAAATTTTCGTCAAATTTTGACCTCGTCTGCACGAAAGAGTCCTCAAAATGAGGGAAGCAGACTAGGTATTTCTTAAAGTACTCCACTTCACCTACTCGTAACATAAATTTCAAGTTTCAACTCCGTTGGTCATTTTTTGACCAAATTTTCGTCAAATTTTGACCTCGTCTGCACGAAAGAGTTCTCAAATTGAGGAAAGCAGACTAGGTAATTCTTAAAGTACTCCACTTCACCTACTCGTAACATAAATTTCAAGTTTCAACTCCGTTGGTCATTTTTTGACCAAATTCTCGTCAAATTTTGACCTCGTCTGCACGAAAGAGTCCTCAAAATGAGGAAAGCAGACTAGGTATTTCTTAAAGTACTCCACTTCACCTACTCGTAACATAAATTTCAAGTTTCAACTCCGTTGGTCATTTTTTGACCAAATTTTCGTCAAATTTTGACCTCGTCTGCACGAAAGAGTCCTCAAAATGAGGAAAGCAGACTAGGTATTTCTTAAAGTACTCCACTTCACCTACTCGTAACATAAATTTCAAGTTTCAACTCTGTTGGTCATTTTTGACCAAATTTTCGTCAAATTTTGACCTCGTCTGCACGAAAGAGTCCTCAAAATGAGGAAAGCAGACTAGGTATTTCTTAAAGTACTCCACTTCACCTACTCCAAACATAAATTTCAAGTTTCAACTCCGTTGGTCATTTTTGACCAACTTTTCGTCAAATTTTGACCTCGTCTGCACGAAAGAGTCCTCAAAATGAGGAAAGCAGACTTAGGTTTTTCGACTCAGTGACTTGATGCGAATCCACCATACAAATTTCAAATGTCAACTAATAAGTCAAATTGTGGTCCAAAATTCGACGAATTTTGATTGGCTCTGCAACTTAATGGCCAAGCATAGGAGGTAGCAGAGGTGTGAATTGGGAAAGTACAAGCCAATTCCTCAACTGTGGTAAATATTGTAACTATCAACTAATAAGTCAAATTTTGACAAATTTTGACTTTTTTGATGAGCCGCCATTTTCTTAGTCCATACTTCTGAGAGAGCAGACTTGCGGGGTGTTACCAAACATTGAGGGAACTATCAGAAAAAATAGTAACCAACTTTCAACTCAACGGTCAACGTTTTTAGCCCTCGGCTCCTGGACTAATAGTCATCTTGATAAGTAAACCGAGCGGAGTGAGTGCATTACAGACGTGTTTGTCCCCACGTCGACGAAGAAAGAGAAACGACCAGGTTAGATACAGACCTTCGTGACAAGTGTGTTGAGCGGGTTGCCTATATTAGTTTTGGCGGCCTAAATGGCGCCTCAAAACTAGTTTTTCGACGAACATACTCGTACTTGAGCAACAATTTATAGTCACAATTAGCGCGCCTGTCAATTCCACGCATTCGGCTTACGCACAATTATGGCATCTTTTCTGGCCAGCTCTTTAATTTACCACATACCCGTGCGAAATATGGAGCTCTGCTTCCGACTCGCAGATCCGCCAAATCCAAACCCATCAAAATAGAACACTCCGACTCATCACACTATTCCCCGTGGTACATTAGAAACACGCTCCTTCACTCGGACTTGGACTTGCCGACAGTCAATGATGTATTAGGGTCATCATGCCTTCTCAACCAACCTCAACCTTGTCGAAAAAAATGAAATCGTCAGGTCCATCCCTTCGGCCCCTCCAACCGCCAGGTCAACACGGCGTTTAAAGCCTGAAAGGCATTCTGATCAATTGATGATCCTCGGTAGACCTAATTCAACTCACCTTCATGAACATCTTCACTATCAATACTCACTCCTAACTTCTGACTCTGCTGTGACCTGCGAACTCCTCTATTATACTATTAAATATTATCTGTTTATAACATGTTGTATGTCGGGACTACCAATAGGTTTCTACATCTACCAGTGTCAAATAGTATACAACTGTATTAGCGCACTTAATAGTGTTTTACGCAAATAAACTTTATTTATTCTCCTAAAAAAACTAAAATTATATTTGTTTAAGCCCAATAAATGCACTTACCATAATGAACATGCCGTACTCACTAGTTTTTTGTTTCGGACACTCGAGAGTAGTACACCAATGACAGATGATGACTAGTATCGGCTCTTGTGAGTAAATGGGTCGAATTCTCCCGAAGTGTGTTGAGATGATTTGAGTTGTCAACGATGAATTTTTCAACGCACAACTGTTGGGAACAAAAGCCCGGGCGCGGATTGTGTACGAAATGTTCGAGGTAGAACATAAGTCCACCAAGGGAAGGGCTGATTAAAAAATAACAAATAACAGAACCACATCATTTTTTCGGGGTCCTACCATTTACGGATTTACCTTCGACCTTGAAAAAATTATGTGGTAAGACGTCACTTCGTCCTTGCATTAGATTTTTTTTTGGAATTCTTGCATTATGACGGCTTATGAATTCGAAAAACACCATTTGTGATAATGGTCTGTGTATCTGTGAACGTGATTGAAAGAGCCGAATCGGCTCAAATTTGATATTTGGCTTGCAGATCAACTTGACTCGCCTAAATACGGGTGTGAGCCAAAACTGTCCAAAACTAACTATAACTATTTCAAAAACGGCCGAACCAATTTTAATTAAATGTTTTATGTCCACAAATCCTAACACCACAACGGTAATATACCATTTTAATTTGTTTTAAAGTGACAAGAGGAGCACAATAAACTACAAACATTCCAGCGACAATCGATTTTACTGCAACGACGCTAAAGTTCCGAAGAAAAAAAAACGCGTTGGTAGTGCGATAAGCTACTTTAAATGGAAGAAGTTCGGTAATGGCCATAACAAATCGAAAGCAACCTCAGCAATTCCAGAATTCAAAGTAAAGTTGGCTTTTTACCAACTTTTTTCGCGGTATTTTCTCAATAATGCAAGAGCTGCGCGCGCAAATCCCTCCAAATTCGTGTTTACAGTCCCATCAATTAGTCATTCGGTTTTTCAGTTAAGGCTCTGGCGTAGGTCTAGTAGCCCAATAAATTTCGGATTTTAAGCGTTTTACTTAAAACGTCTAGTAATATTTTACCAAGTTCCTATGAAATGAGTGTGAAATAGATTAAATTAGTAACTAGAATGCACTGGGGAACGTTATGTGGTCCATCGCACCAGATATTTTGTAATCTTTCACTTCTCCCTCCGATATTTTGGATGTTTGTTCTTTTTTTCTTTTAATTGTTGCATACACCGGCTTATCGTTATTATAATAAGTTTGAAGGGCTAGGAGAATAAAATTTCGTAATAAAAATACGTAATCAACAATTTGTTAATTTTTCAAAAATAATTTTCTGGTCTTAGTAAGTGGGACTATCATGATTGATAGTCATATTCTACAATTATAGTATCTTTGATTGGAGCTGCATATGTAATTGCTGAGGGCCGCAGGTTTTACAGGTTGATTACTTTTAATTACTACAAAATTAAGAATATTGTCTTACAAAATGCGCTCGTGCGTAAATGAAAACGTTCAAAGCCAAATGAAATTGCACTCCATTGAGTTGTTATTGGTCGCATAAAGACTCCCGAACCCCCCCCCCCCATCCTCCTCCCCTTAGGCTATACCAAGAAGTCTCTTTTCGGAAGAGCTCCTTTCTAATCCGCCAAATGTCAGAAGCCTCCCCCCGATCTTCCTTCGAATCTACTTCCATCCCCTTTGTGGTAACTAATTATCAAGCCCCAAGCCCCGGTAAACGCGTAGCAACCCCTGGCAAAGTTTCCGTAGAATTAACCCAGAGAAGTTTTCTGACAACAAAGGTTTGGCGAAAGCTCTTCATCGTCTTATCAACACATCAGTTCGTTCCGCGGCCATTTTACGTATGTAAAGTTCCAACAGCGCAGCGGCCTCCTCCTGATGAGAAAATGTTGATGAATCGTCCCGAAAACCAACTTGGGAGCTCTGCCTGAAATTCGCCTTTGTTCTTGATGCGGTCAGTCGGTAAACTTTGGCGGAGTTCCCGTGGAAACCAGAGTAAAATATCTGGCGCTACGCATCGCAAAACTATCCCCAGCTCCGTCTACATCCACACAGATTATACAAACCTAGCAGAACTTAGGGTTCCAGTATTTATTCGGTTGCTCCTACGTATGTCACTACCTTCATTGAATAACCAGAGTGTATTTTTTGTATCAACATGATTTTTTGAGAAAGTTCGTATTAAGTGTATTGCAATTATTGGAAGAATGAAAATATCTGGTGCAAAGCATCCAATAGCAGCAACCGTTCAACGCATATCTATATAAACGCTTACAGAGAACAACATGTAGCTGCCAGTTAACTCAATGTATCTTGTAAATGTAATTAAAATCGTTGTAGCCGTTTTCAAGCAAGTACTAACAACGGGTTTTCAGTGTTCGACGAATCTTATTTTCTGGCGTATTTTGACCTATACCTCATCTCAAGGGATTGCTAAAGAAACTGTTGCGAGAAACAAAAGGTGGTTAGCTTCCACCTTCTCATGCTTTGCATATGCAAAAACAATATCCCAAAGTTTCGGCTGGGTGTCCCCACCTTCTGAACGGCGCACCTATTCTGTGCTTACTTCCACATGCATCACCCTTACGCCAAGATAAGGTATAACGTCGTAGGTACTGACATCAATTACGACGCGATTCGTACACTACGAAATGACTCGGAGGCGTAACTTAATACGCGCATCGCGACATGTTACCCCTCAGAGTCGGGCCACGGAAGGGCAACTATTTTTACTGCGCTCTATCCTGTCTATGGTAACCGCGTAAGAGATCCCACCAATAATGGTACACGAAATGCCTATTTGAGTTTCCACCCAGCTTTTCCGGTGAAGTAGAATTCGCGGCACACTAGCTGGACTTCTGTAGAGAGAAGATGAACCAAACAAAACTTGACTTTGAGTGACACTGGTTCACAGAGGTAAGTAGCTCTTATTTGTTCATAGCGGAACAAGGACTCTGAAAGAAAGAAATTCTTTCCGCCCCGGCGGTTTTATGGGGTTCATTTTGCCCCCGTCTAGTTCAAAGCAGGAGTGGGGGTTTGTGAACCCTTCACTCCGCCCTTGGCCTCAGGGGTGAGGGAATGTTTCCTCGCCCATCCTCGAGCTTTCTACTTCTGTGCGCTTAACGTACGTTTTATTGAAAATTGATTAAGACTGTTGCGTGGGGGCACCACGTAAAGTTATTCGAAGACAATCCGCCGGGTCAATCAAATTGTATTGTGCAATTACTGTGGAAATTTCGAAAACGACAAAATCGTGGTTTTTGATACATTTTGCTTGTTACCTTTGTTCGGTGGTTGGTTAGTGGAACATTTATGGAAAACAAGACGTGGACACCAACCGTTTCAAGGCACTCTGTGTGTTTTATGAAAATCGTTAGAGCCGTTTTGAGAAAAAGGCTCATTTTTGGTACATTTGAGTTCCCTCCAATTCAAATCGTTCGCTTGCTCCCAAGGAATCGCTGTGATATGAGCGGTGTACATAAAATTAAACAGTTCAGTTTGAACGAAATACACAGACTGGGGACAGAAAAACGAGAAAATAACGCGGTGAAGAGTCCTCGGCCAATTGGGCGTTTTCAGGTTCAGAGATAACTGCCGTCACATCTAGAGGTGGTCGTCGGCTGAGTCTTGTAGATACAAAATGCGTGTACTTGACTTAAATTTGACATTTGTGTACAGTACATATGCTTTGAAATGTAAAAAACGTTTCAAGACGCTCTGAAACGGATTTTTATCTAAACTTTTTTTAATCGCATTGTAACTTCTTTGACGTCGTCGTTGCGAGGGCTTCATTTTCTCCGAAAATTTGTTAAAAGCATGAAAGTAATTCAAGTGGTACTTTAGGTTAACTCAATCTACTCTACTGTTCGCCCGTTCGTTTTCAATCATTTACGCGTACATATGCTGAAGCATGAGTATGGCAAGTGTCTTGCTCTCTTATTTGTTTCTCTTCGTCTTTTTTTGTATTTAATTTTGCGCTTTATATGCTTCAACTAACAACATTTTGTTGACAATTAGCTGCCAAAGACGGAGAGGAAAACTTGCCTGCAGGTATTTTGATATTTTTAGTAGACTAGGACTTTTGTTGTGGCCGACGTGACGGATAGAAGGGTGAAAGGTGAAGGGGAGTCGACCAGGGGTTCAGGTGGCGAGGCTAGTGTAGTCAGTGACTAATAATAGGAGCTTGAAGGGGTGGAGAGTAAAGTGCCGCGTTTGTTTTCCAATTAACTTGACTGCAGGCATCATAACTCATCAACGACTAGGGATGGGCGAAATGCCCAATATTTGCGTGGCTGTCTCGAAAAAGTGTCGCGTAGAAGCGCATTCCGTTTTGGAGTAAAGTGAAACGCTTTACCTCAGCTGCAACGCTTTCAATTGATAGTTCCACAAATCTAGCGGCAGTAAGGAAAACTAAAACTGAAAGCGTTTCGATCCAACTGCCAATTTCGCGAAGCCGCTTCGTTTCAAGTAATATGTTTATTTGGTCTCTCACTACCGACAACCGAACGAAACTAGTGTTGATGGTTCTGACTCCTCCTATGGCGTGTAACTGTCTCGTACTGGTGGAAGGTGCTGTACCGTAAAATAGCCCTTCACGTTCATAGGCTTTATGTTATGTACGCCAGCTGGGCCACCAGCCTATATCAACAATGCTCTATCTTGAGGGTTGGAAAACGAAAAACACACTTTGTAGATAGTCCCTACATAATTTGCGAACTTTCATCTGAGAAGTCAATTTTTCTGTCAGTTCTTTCACTTCATTTTACCCTGCTAGGAAGGCCTGCGCATGGACTATCCAGGCATCCAGTGAGGGATTTTCATATATATTGCGGCAGTGCGATTTCTTTTAATAAGTATTGTGCCTAATAGGTATTTACAAGTCCTGTAACCATCACAAACACCAACACTGATGAGTTTGTTGGGAGATTACTGTATAATTAAATGGTAACGTATATGTGGATTACATATTTAATTAATGAACGTTAAAGAGCTAGTGTCACTTGAGAAGGCATGGACAAAGTGCTAACTTCACTGTCCTCCTTGGTCTCTAGCCTGAACTGTGTTGTCTTCACTAAATGTCTGGGTGAAATGCCTGACCTAGCTTAGACGCTAACATAGCAAGCTTCCTTACCTCGAAACATGAGCGTTACTAAGCCTTCTTCCATTGTCTTCCAGGCACATGTACTTAATCCAAGTACCTCCAAGGTGCGAAAGACTAACTTTTCCAACCGCTTAAGCGCTTTATTAGACTACACAGCTCAAAACAAGAAGTTTACTGACTTCTTTAGTCACTTTTTAGCTTCCGTTACCTCAAAGTGCTGGCGTCGCTAGTTGTTATATCTCAATGAGCTGGTTTTGCTAGTTTTCTGAGTGTGAAGGACTAAATTTTCTACGCTTTTTAGTGTAAAGCACTGACTTCATTAGCCTCCCAGGTTTGAAGTGCTGGTTTCGCTAGCATTTTAGCTTCCTTCATTTGAAGTCCTCGCTCTACTGAACAAAGTGAAAGTGCTGATGTTGCTAGCCCAATTGCAGGATCTAAACAATGTACAATAGTCTGTCGGATTCCTTCACCTGAACTCTACCTTCCGTTGCAATAGTCTGTGCATGCAGTATCAGTTGCTGGTTGTTTTATTCAATCATTATATTGTTTTGGTAACAATATATTGCCAGCGGCGTGTGCAGTTTTTTTCATTCTAATTATAAAGCATCACTTTTTGAGGTTATTGGAGTTATGATTTGCCAGGTGTACACCCATAAAATGTCCGAGTGCTTCGTGACAGGGCATAATATCCTGGCTGCAAATACGCCTGCAGCAGGGAGCACTGAGGAATCTGTATCAATATAAATGCTTAATTGCTCTTCATCGGCATTCCACAAAAGGTTCACTAAGACTTCTTTTATATACATAACGTGCTGAGCACAGAATTATTATCCCGCAAGCAACATTCTCAAGAACCTCAGACCTGTAACAACACTGCCCCCTCCAAGATATCCATAAACTTTGTAACCATCTCGACAGTATTTCGGATTAAGAAGGCTTTTAATTGGGATTAAGTTTCCCAGGCTGTAAAACGTGGTTAATCTTAGTGAACCTTCGTAAGCTCGCTGCACTGTAATAGCTCATGCTGTGATTGGCCCGTAATGGTATAGATTTATATAAGTACAGGTTCCTAGACTGCTCTTGCGAATTTAATTCTTATGCATGAGTACAGTACAAATTGCTTCCATTCGAAGACGCTTCAATATCACAGAATGTGAAAAGTTTCGGCTGAAAATGTTGTTTTAACGGAGTAATATTACATTAATTTCGCTTCAATTCATTGGTTACAGTTCCTAACGCTCCCAGCATAATTCCGGAAGAGTGCAGCGCTGAGAACAACAGCGTGACAGTCGCTTGGCAACCTCCACTAAGTTCCTATGTAGAAGGATACGTTCTTGAACTCGACGATGGGAGTGGAGGAGAATTCAGGGTATGGCGTTTTTGTTTGTTAACCTACACTTCCTTTCTAACTTTCCTCAGCCATTTGAAGCACGAAAAATGAGCTGAACTTTTTTTTAGCTTTCTTCAGATCTTAACGTTTTAAGGGCTTCTGAATCCGAAAAAGAATAATCGGGAACATAGCCTGTGTGTAGCTCAGAAGTTTTGAGAGCACAGTCTGCTCTTCTTTCTCCGCCATTATTCTCTTCTTGCGCCACAAGCGCCTGCTTTATTACAGGCATCTGGCTGGGATGTTGCATGCGCTGTGACTGGTAGCGGATACATTTGGGACCAGATGTGGGGGTGTGACATGGATACTGGCCCCTAGGCGCAGTAAGCCTTCCGATTTTCAAGTTGTTGTGTATGGTTCAGTTGATGGAGGCTAAATAACACTGCGGTACCTCCTGAAGCGTAGGGAGAGTCGGGACACTCCTGAGTTCTCATCCATCAACGGAACCATACAGGACTACTTTAAACTCAGACGACCCACGGGGAAGTATGACCCTGGCTAATCTCAGACCATGAGGAGCTTAATCTGGTTCTCCATGTGATTTAACTGTTTACTTCAATGGCGACAGAGGTAGAGACCAACTGTGACCACATATTTCCTTCACAAACTGAGCAAAACGGTTATATGCTCGTTTAGAAGTAGTGAGAGCTGGAAGGTTTTACTGGTCATCCAACAACCTCCGCTCATTGTGGTAGGGCCCTTAATGAAGCAGCACATGGTTGACAAGACATGTAGGATGGAGAAGTCTTTGGGAAAAAAGAAACGGATCTGTGCATTGTAGAGGGGCTCATCACTGCCAAGATACGTAGGAGAGTTGTAGGGAAGATCAAACAGTCGATATCCCATGCCACTTCACTGAGAAGTTGATTCATTCTATTTCGTCTTCACCTTTGGAGAGTCATCACTCCTGGGGCGCTTGCGGGACTAACAAAAAATGCTGTGGTACCTCTCAGATATTACGCCATTGTTAGTACTACTATTATTAATATTGGATTACTTCTTATTCGACGTGACATATGCCAACACTAATATTACTATGCATCACAGTTATTTAATTACGTTTTGTTCAAATTGCTTATTATCGTCCTGATATTTCAGGAAGTGTATTGCGGTAAAGAAACAATTTGCACAGTCGATGGTCTGCATTTCCATTCAACGTACAACGCTCGAGTGAAGGCTTTCAATGGAACTGGCGAAGGGGAATACAGCGAGTTGATCGGCCTTCAAACTGCAGAAGGTAAACTATCAAGCAAAGTTATTTATGTTGTGTTTATACTGCTTCCATATAACGGCTGATGTTATCCTAATATCACACATCATTGAATTCGTCGCTGAGACTTATATCTACCTTGATGGCTGCCACTGTACTATACCATAAAAATGTTAACTGAAGAAAGAAAAAGAAAATGTTAAAGAAAAAAAAATAAAACTGAGTCTCATAAAATAGCACAAGTCAATAAATAATGAATATATGTTGAACCTAATGCAGTGAACCGAGTGCTGTGAAACTACCTATGAACTCATTACAAAAAAGAAATTAACCAGAAAAACTGAAAACAGGCCAAAACTCCGGTCTTCAGGGGATTAGGAGCATTGCTTCTAGCTCTGGAAAATCTAAAGGTAAGGAACTCATCAGCAGTGAGCTACTACTGAAGGAAGTCTCGTTTCTATGCTGGTTACTTACCTCTTTAGCCACTATCGTTTGCAGAAAACATGACCTAGTTCTGTGCTCTGGATTTGTCCTTACCAGGTAGCTTTGCATTCATGCACTTCTCCAGCAGTCAATGGCGGGGACCATTGAAATTAACTTGCCCTTCACTTTAGGGTGTAAAGTCTACACAGTGTGATACGCTCAGTTTGTTAGTGGTACTGATTACCACCAAAAACAAATTCAAAAGGGAAAAGATCATTTCTCTTAGTTTTATAAACATTTCTACAATGTCTCAGAAAGTGGTCATTACTCACAACAACAGTTTGAATTATTATCGTCTCATTTTGTGAATTTAGTTTTCTAATAAAATGTCTCTATAAATGCCCCCATAGAAATGCGTCGATCATCTGTGTATATAGCGTGTGAAGCAGATTGTGTACCATGCCACAAATACGCTGGAGTTGGGTCTTGTCAGGCGGGGAAGAAGGGCACTGATGATAGGATAAAATGCGTGCGGAGGGGTTTGCTCAGGATGTCAGTGACTCGATACAGACGAAGTTTAACTTAGAGCTTCCCTTTGAGGTACGAATCCATGGAAGATCCAGATGGGAAGGGGGTTGTCCCTTCCTAGAGGTTAGGGCCATGGTATATTACACAGATGGATCAGTAGGGGATAGCCTAGCAGGTGCAGGATTTTATGGGCCAGGGATCCAGACAGTGATACCGCTGGGTGCTCCTGCACAGGGGCCTGAAGCACAAAAGTATATATATTATGTTGGACGGTCACGCGGCACTTGAGACCCTGGCTTCCTACACCATCTCGTCGGGGCTGGTTTGGGAATGCCTGACTGGTCTGAAGACCTTGGCAAAGGGAAACACGTTATCACTGTGTTGGGTGCCAGGTCATACAGGAAATAGAAGGGAACGAGGAGGCTGGGAAACTGGCGAAGAAAGTAGGAAAATACCTCCACTTCTCCCGGTGGGACTTGAGCCCTTCCCAGGGGCCAACAAGAGCCACTTGATAAGTGAGGTTGGCAAGTGGGAGGATAGGTGCAGGGCTGCCTGTTGGCGGCATGTGCCTGACCGAAGGCAGAACTCTCCAGTGAGCGAATGAGAGAGATCGTCAGTCTGGGGAGAGGTGCTATACGATGGCATGTAGCCTGTTTCCAGGTCACTGTCCTGTAAGGTACCACCTGTCCAAAATTGATAGGTCAGATGTACAGAACTGCTGATTCTGCGAGGTGGAGCTTGAGTCAGCGGAGCATGTTTTGTGTACAGGTGAGGGGCAGGCTGCCGCTGGAGCAGGTTGCAGGGATGGAACTCACAGTTGTCTTGCGTTTTGTGTAACAATGGTGGGGACGTATTGTGGAAGCTGCATCAGAGAACACCAGCTCACAGGGGCTTGGGGTGGAACTGCGAGGACATGAGATGGCTCATGTTAGCCCACACAGTAGGCTCAGTTGTGGCTGCAGTGTGGGGTTTCCCAGTGCCATCAAGAACAAGAAAAAAATCATATCGGAGCTCAATCAGTGCTCAATGTTTTGAGTTGTTGGAGAATATGCATACAGATAATTGTATTTACAAGGGCCATGATGCTTCACATCAGATTTTTTTACATCATAGGGAAGTTCAAATAAAAGTATATAGTTTTGGTGGCAAACTATGTCAAAACTACTAATTCAAACAAATGATTAATTACGCGTGATTGTTTTATTCCAGTCGCGTGGTTCACATTTGACCCATGCTTGAGCGGCTCGGAATTGATTTTTTCCGAAGACAACTTCAGCGTTTCTGCTTGTGAAGGTTATGAGCATCGAGTGGCGTTGGGCACCGTTGGTTTCTCTCAAGGCGTCCACTACTGGGAATTCACTATCGACAGATATTCAACGGACACTGACCCGAGTTTTGGAATAGCAAGAGTGGACGTTGCTAAGGATCAAATGCTGGGTAAAGGAGGTTTTTGTATATTCTGACTTCTAGGCACGGGCACCAATCATAGACGTGCGACTATGTTATTTTGATATTTTCATGAACGTATCATCAAAGATGAATCATCTCCCTTGGGGATTAATAATAAACTCTAGACTGGTACTACCAAATGCTTCCATCAACTTGAAAACACAACAGCACAAGGTGTAGGCAACAATATCCTTGAGGGAGGACAGCAGCCACGCGCAGTATTTCTTTAGACAATTTTTAGTTTATTTAGTTACAATAATCTCAAAAGACGACGCATAAACAGCTTAAAGGTATATTTTCACATGTATACACCTTAATTTATCAGGTAAGCATATACATCAAACAAGGAGCAAAGGTCTTGAGAGGAAGCTCCAGTGCTCATCCTCAGTCTGCAGTTACAAACCGTCCCAAATAGATTGATGAATACACTTGGATTAATCAATTATATTATGAGCAGGCAAAAAATAAAAATAAGCTCCATATAAAAACGAGAATAGCCCGAAACGGTTATGATTTACTCGTGAATATTATGATCTACATATTTTCCCCTCCTTGTTACCATCGTGAAGGAAGTTAAGAATTTGTAAAATGGAGCCACGTAATATTGTGGTTAGGGATGTAATTAAACAACTCATGACGCTGAATTAGGCCTAATTAAGGTGTCTGGAAGGACCTTTCAACTCCATGCGTTTTTTTTGGAATTCAGCTATATTTAAACTATTTTGGGAATACATTTATTACAAATGAACTAAAACATCTCCCTACATAGTTCTTATTTACCGTCATTGCGGCCCCGTAAAATTCTCCAATATTTTTTATGAATCCCGAAATGTAATCCCCCCCCCCCACCCACCAAACCACCATCCATACACAAAGCATAAAGTACCGAAAGTGCTCTCTCAAACCGAAAGTCATTCTCAGTCCAAAACGGTTTTGCGTTTCTAAAACGCCAGTTGAAGAAATTGAATGCGTAGCCTGAAATCAGTCGACACTAACTATAGTTATCGTTGTGATCAAAGTACCAAAATTTACGAGAGCAGCACAATAAATTACCAGCCTTTCCAACGAAAATCGATTTTGGCGTAGTGTTTTCCTTAATAACCCCTTGCAGAGGGTATTAGGTATCTTAGAAAAATCAAAGTTATCGTTCTTAAAATAATTAGTAGCAACCCCAGGAATTCTGGACCTCAAATTGTCTGTTTCGCGTGCTACCATTTCTCACGTCCTCTGGACAATCTTACACCTCACCTGTGTGCTGATCAACCGATACTTGGGGTGCCAAGTAGCAGCAACTCAATACATTTCGCTTCCTTTTGTACATGGAAAGTTGAGCTACGCTGTATCAACTTCCCATAAACAGAATGAAGAAGAGATTCTATTAGTTGCTAGAAAAAAATGTAAATCGCTGGATGCATGTGAGGCAGAGAAAGGTTGTGTGATGCGTTGCACCAGATAACCCTACAACTCCAAAACAATACGAACCATCAAAATCACTTTAACCATCCCATAAATTAGCTGCATGCTGGTCACTAAATAAAGGTAATTTAATTGATTTCGTAACGCCAGCACTGCCAGTTTCTCACTGCAGGGCTTCTACCTTTTTCACAGAATCTGACTCATAAACGTATTGCATTACTAGCTAGAGCGGTAAAAATTGCAATTGAATACGTTAGGCTGAGAAACTTTGTGTGATGCATTGCACCATACATTTTTTAGCGTTTTTGAATTTCCCACAAAACCGTGTAAATACAAACAGAAAAGACAGAAATCCAGATGCGTGATATATGAGCTCAGGAGTAGGGGGTAGAAGGTTGGGGGACCTCTGCTGCAGCTTACTGGGGTTCTTTTGAACCTCAGGGAGAGCAGTTAGTCCAAACTACCTTGCCCAGGGATCACTAAAAGCTGTAAGCGCCATCGGAAGTAACCAGTCTGGCCTTAAGGGTATTTTGTCCCAAACATGATACCACTGGAATGCACAGCCTGCAGCCTTGCATCGGTGCATTATGGGTTAGGGCCACAACTGGTGGCTGCCTCCGCAGGGCAAGGTAGGTAGAATGGAGCAATCCAACTCGTACCCAGGGCAAGGCCTTAAAATGCTGGAAAATGCGCTTGTCCTGGGGACATCCTGGTGGTAGGATAGTTCGCCCATCCCGAATTTTGCTTCATCTGCAGGGTCTGAGGGAGGTAGGGGTTACTCACCTGGTACTCCTTCAGACATCCCCCAGTGCAGAATCGTAACTGTAAATCCATGTGGACGGTCGTCAAGGAAGAAGTTGTTGTCGTTTCCGTATGAGTTGTTCAGTTGTGTTTTAAATAACGTTCTGTTTGACTTCTTGATTTCTGTTATAATTATAAACCCTTTAAAAGTGTTGCAATATTTTAGTTTTGCTTGCCCGATATTTAAATGACTTATTTTCGTTGCAACGCACCTTCGATCACCAGCACGCACGACGAGAAAAGGTACGTCGCACCAGTCGGGATCATAGATCGCAGCCTGACACTTCTCTCTGGGGGGAGGATGGGGGCAACTCCAATCCTCGGAATCCCGATGGAGATCAAGCGTAGGTCCCGGTTGAACGCCTCTTGGCTCTTCTATCACCAGGGCCTGCTACCCATTCAGGTCTGGAGACTACTCAAGTCGCCAAAAAGAATGGTGGTACCACGGGTGCTTTTACTGGTGGCCAGCAGCGTGGGGCCTTTAGCGCATGACGCCGCTGGCCATGAAGTCATGGGTTTGTTTCGTGAGGGCCGCGTTCTCGCTGGGAGTTCTTGAAGTTATGTAGAGTCCCACAGCCAGGGTTTTCCAAACACTCAATCACGCTCGTAAATACAAACTCAATCAAAAACAAGTGATCATTTGATAGTTTTTTTCAAAATGTTGTTGAATTGTTTCGAATTCTGTTTGTTTTATTGGCATTATAATAATTATGCCTTGACTACTCTCCAGTTTTTAATTATTTGAGCTGTTAGGATGAATATGACCAACTGAGAGCTAGTTAAGGCTGGTTCCTTCATGATACCAATTACTTATCAGCTAGTACATAATTTATTTGAAATATAAACTAACTTTTTTATTTCAATTTTCAGGTAAAGACGAAAAAGGATGGGGAATGTACATAGACACTCAGCGATCTTGGTTTGTTCACGCCAACCTTCACGCTCAGAGGTGCGAAGGCGGCATTCAGCAAGGCTCCACGGTCGGTGTTCTTTTAGATCTCAACAGACATCAAGTCAGCTTTTATGTCAACGACGAGCCTCACGTAAGACGTTTGACGATGTTTTTGTTAATTTGCAATCGTCGTAGCGAATTTGGTGAAATCGGTTAAATGCTTCTTTTAAATCTAATTGTATTTTAATGATGGCAAAGGATCTGTTGGAAGAGTTGATTGGAAGGGGTGAAGTAGCCATTCCAGTTATAAATTGTGAGAGGAATCAAAGGCGGTACTAACGAAGAGTCCGCCAGAAAAAGCAGACTAATAATGTTTGAAGACGTGAACACGGAGATGAAACATTTCAAGCGTGAGTTGTCTATTAGTAATAAATCGACGATCCAACTCGAACTCCCAATGAGGTCGAACAGTCGACCAAGAGGAATTGATAAGGAATACTGCTCTTCCAATTAATCCAATCGGTTATCACACAGTTCATGAGAGCCTGTTAGAACTTGACGTTCTACAACGAGAAAATGTTAGTGCTTAACGTTAGAAAATGTATTGCCTTGCGCCTACTTATGTTACGACCTTTCAATAAAGGACGTAACATAAGTAGGCCAGTGTAATTTATAAGACTGTTGACTTGGAGAAATGGGAAGGGGTTGCATTCTGGAATTTCTGCGGTTGCTACTAATTATCTCATCAACGTTATGATATTTTCACTGTATTGGTGGTTTATTCAGTTACAACCCTGACTATTCTGAGAACGCTGGTATCCCGCTGGTAAGCGGGATTTATATGGGTAAATGCGCTATGAACGATTTTTTTTCATAATGTGTAATCATTTATTGTGCTCCTCGCAACAGTTTCCAACGAATGAAAACTTTATAGCACTGCGTTGTCATTTGGAACTGTCTATACAAAAAGATTAGTTTAAATCGTTCGGCATGTAGTGTTTTAATCACTACGATAACTATAGTGGATTTGCACCAGTTTGACCCAAACCCTTATTTTGGTGTCGCAGGCAGCATGTTGATTTTGAGCTGAGCTGATCAAGCCATTCTCTCGCAATATCATACCCTTCTATGAATTGATATTTTTTGGACTAAGATTCTCTTGAAATGTAGAGATCTGAAGGAAACTCATAATTTTGTTCAGTGAGTTACTTAACTTAACTTTCTACTTGAAAGACCTTAAAAAAAAATCTGATGCGGCGCATCGCTCATCTTTCCCCTGCCCTACGTACATTCAGCGATTTTCATGGCTTTAGCTAATAACCCAATTTATTTTTCACTCGGTTCATTTGTCTTTGATAAAACATAACTTGACGTTCTACCAAAAAATAAAAGTTTTGGAATTTATTGAGCTGCTGCTACTTATCCCACGCACAACCTTCGTTGAAGAACCCTCGTGTGTGTAATTCATGATACTGTCAACGTGACACGAAGTGAAAACAAAATGAGACGGGTTCTTGGGGTTTGAGGCTGACACAGTCTGCAGATCAAGTTCCAGTAATGAGGCGCTCCAATGTCCTAAAAGGAAAGATCCTCTTCCTGTCACCCTTCCTCATCAAATGGGATAAAACTTCGCGTTCTTTGAGTCTTTTAATAGATTTTCTGGGTCAAACTCTCTTCATTCTCAGCTAACAAGTGGGGGAGTGTGTGTACTGCATGACATCTATTGAAGGCACCCTCTATGAGATATTGCTTTCAATCAGAGAATTCATAGTGTTCACGCGGGCTCAAACCCTCTGCCAGTTAATAAAAAAGTTCGTGACTTAGCTGTAAGCACAACAAAACAGTCAGGCTGCACTGAAAACCCTGGCTTCTTATAATATTTTGTCAGGGCTGGTTTGAGAATCGTTGTCTGAGCTGAAGGCCCAGGAATAGAAAAGAATGAGGAGGCTGACAAACTGGCCAGAGGCGGATCTGCACTGGTCCCGGTGGGGCCAGAACCATTCGCAGGAACCAGAGAGGTCAGCAAGTGAGAGAAACAATGCAGGAAGGTCAAAGGCAGTCGAGGTTATTTATCAGACTCTCCACAGAGCGATCAAGAAAGGCCCTCAGCCTGCAGTGAAAATGTATACGGATATGTGGCCTGCCCTCTCCGTTACCACCTGGCCAAGAGTGGTAAGTCAGAGGCTAGGAGCTGCAGATTCTGCTAGGCAGGGTTGCAGTAAGTTGGGCATGTACTGTGTCCTCGTGAGGGGATGGCTGCAGCATGCCTCACAGTGTTTGGGGCGCCTCTACGACAGCCAGATAAGCTTGGATCGTGATGCGTGGATTGTGGGGACCCAGGTGGAACCCAGAGAACATGAGGCTGCTCATTGAGACTACACAGTAGGCGCATTTCCCCGCAAAACCTCCCCATGTGCTAGACTGAACAGGATTTCCAGCGTTCAACCTCTTCAATCAAAGGCCATGCTTCGAGGGGAATTAACTGGACTCCTAATTTAAGTGGAATTAAGAATAATTGTGGAATGCGTCACACCTGTAGTTGTCCACCTCTTCCTTCTAACGTCCAACTAGGCCAGCAGTGGTAAAGAAGTATTAAGTGTTCATCTCACCTACGTATTTTGGTTTCTTAATGTTATTAAGAAATTAATAATTAACATTAATTAATTAATGTTATTTCTTCGTTAAAAGAATACCCAAAAGCTGCTGGATGCTGGTTTGCTCTGACGCTACCTGCGTTACCATTAGCCGGCTATGACAGATAGTTTTGTTCGTAAACGTTTCCGTAAAAACAGATTTTTTCACTCTTCACGTATAAATTCCTTTCAAACGATAAGACCTTTCTCAATAATATCATATTGGTAGCACAACAAGCTAAGCTCCACGCTCACAGTACCTCGTGTTTGGTGATTCCACCTTTAACAGTACCTAACTGCCTCCCGCCAGAAAAACGAGTTTCACCAGAATTGGGTTAAGCTTTAGCCCAGATCAAGCATTAACTCCAAAATATTGCGTCGTTAGATCCAGTTAGCGCTTTTATTTCCTTATCATATCTCGATATCTGTTCTCCATTACAAATATTTTTGAATAATAATAATAAACAAAGATGCTGTTTACACGTGCGAAGTTATTGCAGTTGCTTCTCCACTACGACGATAATCTAATATGTTAGGTTACCATCATCTCACCCGGTGTTCCAGATGGAAGGAGAGAGTTCTGACGACTTCAAGATGTATGAATTTAAATTCTGTCGTGAACAGAAGTATTCTGATAGTAGAAAACAAGTTGTTCGTGTAAAATTCATTGGTTGAGTAGTTTTAGAAAACACTCCAGACATCATAACGCTGTGTTAGAAAAACCAAACGCAAATGGCTTATCTGGGTTGATAAGTAGGAAATACTAAAAAAAAAAAACGTGCTTACACACGACTGTACTAAACACGATCATTCTCCCTTCCTTTAAGCTTGTAAAAGTTGTAACGTCACAATTTCAGTTTTTATTATTTCTTGCTCAGCGCTCATTTTCTTGTACCGCTTTCGATTTTTCCTGTTCATGCAAAGCATTCTCAGTACGCGTATTTGCACTTCATGCTCCTCACAAGTTTCAGCTTCGGCAGAGGTTAATGAGGCCACATTGGCTTCTGATAATTATTAGAAATAATAATTGGGTCAAATCTGCGGGCATCTACGGGGTGTACAGTTACGTTTAAACGACACTTGTTTACGGGACAGGATGTTGAACAGATGCCAATTACCTTACTTTACTGTATCCTCATTTGTCTATATGGCTTAATCACGGCTATTCTAACCACATTCCAGTGATCTCAGCTAGTGTGGTTTGAACGAAACAGGTTAGCCTTGATTTACTTATTCAGCCATAATCAGTTGGATCACGATCAGTGCTGTTTTGGTGAAAACGGCCCTAAATGACAGGGATTGGTTGGCTCAACCTAGTGGAGTGGGTTATCATCCTACCTCCAAATATAGCACCCTCGTGTTTAGCAATTGGTTGTAGTGAATGGTGAAGATCCATATTGTGGGGTTTTATTCCTTTCTTTTTATTTTTAGTTAACATCCTGTAGAAAAAAAAGACTCTCAGGGGGTGGGGACGTAGCGTCTTTCTCCCTCTTAGGCACACACACAAAAAACTTCCTCAAATATGACGAAATGAATTTAATTTAAATTATTGAAGATTAAATAAACGTAATGACGGGATTTGAAATTTATATGGTTTTGCACCTGCCACCTGCCTCTGGGATCCAATCGGATACCCAGTACTCAAAAAATAAGTCGGCCTGCGTGTGGCCCTTTTTTATTGCCTGGAAAAGGTTGAGGCGGTGATTCGCTAGTGGCTTCCAGCTACGACTTCACGACTCTTTGTGCGTCTAACCTTGTGACTCCTGCGTTTTTTGGACGTTCGAGGTGACGTTCCCCACACTCCCTTTTGCTCCTTTGATGAATATGGGTTCAGAGTTTGGAATTGCTGTAATTTTTGCCTAAATTAGCTGTTCTCCGACGTTACCATCTCACCTTTCAACATCAAAGTGTAGTAGAGAGGCGTGTAGCCCTCATCAAAGTGCCTCTTAGATTAGGCACTGTGTGCTGGAGTGAGACCACTAAGGGTGTTTCCTGCAGGTTCATTCTACAAGTGTTAATAATTTGCTTTGAGCTGAACGTTGTCATTTGAAGACCTCAATCCACCAATTTTGTTGCTTTGCAGGGTCCTATTGCATTTCACAACTTATACGGAGTTTTCTACCCGGCTGTCAGCGTCAATCGAGGAGTCACAGTAACGCTGCACACAGCTCTCGATCTTCCATCCGACCACGACGACTCATAAACTTCTATACTACTTTTCCATCCAAATTCTCAATGTCTCGCCACTTTTTATTAGGTATCTATTGACACGTCGATAGTTGTTGTAATTTTAACTTAAATACCAATTAAGGACTGAAATAAGGAAACTTTATCTAGTTATATCTCCTCTTCCCTCCCGTCCCGCCCCTTCTCTCTCTCTCAAGTGATCAATCCCCCCCATAATATGTAAGTTTATCGTTAACGTCATCGAGTAAGTCCAACTCTGCGTTTTGAGGGCACACGTGCAAATAATTTTTTCGATTACAGGCTTTCACCCAATTTTCAACTCCCTTCGAGCGCCTAAGTTCCATCGGGGGACGTAAGCCCTTGTGCGGCTTTTGGGGTTACGCTGATATTTTGTTGTTGGGTTGATTGACGAATATGTGTGGAGTTTGTGCCGAGGAAATCCGTTGCAGTTTTCATATTGGTGTTACGGTGGATTCAGATAGGGAAGTAGAACTGTCTTCCATCTCCTTTATTGGTCGCTGCCCATCGTTATTATTACTTGATCTCCACGTCTCTGAAGGCCAGTCCAGATTATCGCATAATTGAGTGACAATGAACTATTAATTGAGGTCCAGATGCTCTCAGCTGCCAAGTTGAACCTTCATTCTTCCTCTGGCCAACCCTCCTTTCGTACATCGGCCTTTTCCTGCAGGGAAGTCGATTATCGCATTCTTGTACAGAAATTATTATTTTGAACCACGCAGTTGGGTTGGTGGTGCCATACGACTACACTATTAGGATTGCTAAGAGGATGTGCTCATGCTCTGTATCACGGTGTGAGGGAGTAACCCTCCATGTGGATTCAGCTTACTGTACAATCGGCAGTGAGGTCCGAGCGCTTGACCCTAAGGAGACTCAACTGCCCTGTGAGGTGGCCCCAGGGGCAGAAGGTCCCGGGCACTTGGCAGTATACTGCAAAGTGCATCCTTACACGCAGTGATATCTCTTACATACAATAGGTCAATGATACGATGCCACAATGCCCCGATAGCAATGCTGGCATATCACACCACCTCCCGCAGCCATGCAGATTCTTGCAGGCTCACCTCCATTAGACCTGCAATTGGACCTGGCGGCGGTGTTATAGCGCATCAGGAAAAAATCGCTGGCGGAGTATGAGGGAGCCATGCAGGGCTCAACTCCCTGAGCTCCTGCTGCAGGCATTCCTGAGATTGAACTCATATGGGCTCCATGAAGCCAGATGGAACTCAGGACATACATTGGCCTACCTGTATCCTCTCTTGCTCACAGTATGCGATTGCCTACCATTGAAGTGGTGGCATCCCACCTTCCCTAATACACAGCACCTTTCAGGCTGTGGGGCCGTTAATGCTCACATACAATTTTTCAAGTGCCGCTCGTTTAGTCAATGTCTGTCTGGTGGGGGAGTGGATGAGGCTCTTCCACATGCTCTTCAGCTGTCCTCTCTGCCACAACGTCCAGGTCCGAGGCCTGAGTGCTTCTTACTTCGGGCAGGATGCCCCATCTACTGCAGTAGCGGGGCTTCAACCTCCTGAGTGCCCATGGACAGGCTAATTCTCGTGGAGCTTTTTGACCATCTCTCCCTCATATCCCTTATGGGATCCACAGGACCAATGAGCCACTAGGCCAGACCAGCAGGGACAACAAACCAGAAGTCACCCTTTTATATTTTCAATTCAATTTGAAATTACAACGTTTTATTTACGTGAAACTTCTTCTCCTGGGAACTGAGTAGTTCTCTATTTAGGAGATGGTTATTCCTCAAAGCGTGTATGCTGTATAATGTAAATTATATAGTATAAATATGCGTTTACCTAATTCGGAGAACTAATATGTGGAAAGATGAGAACCTGTGTTAACGATTGTCTCTGTGTGACTCAAAATAAAAATGCGCGAATCAATAAATTAATAATTTATTAATAAACGAAGCAGAAATTAAAATTGTGATGGAATGAATGGAACACTTAGGTCGACGTACAATCTGAATCTAGGCTTTTGGCCGAAACTGCTTTCCAAGGACATCGTGAGGCTTTGGAGTAGAAGTAGTCAAAAAAGTGTTTCGCCAATGAGACTTCTGTGCCTCTCTAAGTTCTTAGAAACGCTCGAAAAATTGCCAGCAAAATAATTGCTGTGGGCAATGCGAAGCAAGCTGTCAGACTGTCTCACCCCCTTCGACTTCACAGGCAGTCCCAATGAGCTAGGTAGTGTCGGCACAGCCCATTTTTCTCCAACGCATGTTCGCAAGCAACTGCAGCAACGAAAATCCCAGCCGATAAAAAACCCACGCACAAATTCAACAGCCCATTCGGGGCAGAATCCTCGTTATATTTCTACTTAGCATATCATTGACAACTTAAGTAGCGAGTAATTTATATTCGCTGATGGAATGAACGAGCTCCATATCTTCAGAGGTGGAGGCGAGCAGAGCACAAATCGTGAAACCTAAGAGTTATTCCTAATAAAAACGTTAATTAAAATTGTGTTTTGCATTTCAAATTTTATTTTTTATTATGAGAGTGAATTAGTTAATTAAGGTCGATACTTCTGTAATTTGTACATAAACAAGATGTAAATAGAAAGTTGAAATGTAATTGAAATTGTCAAGCGTTCAGCTTGTTTTCTGCGTATCTCTTCTCGTCACTACAGTTTACTTCTTAAGCTACAAGTGTCATCCACTTTTACTGTACTTGTCGAAAATAGTCAAAATATGTTGAGAAACTGTACTGCAATGTCATGAAATATTGTAGCGTATTTTAAAATAAGCGTCGGCAGCCCGGTTGATGAGTTTGATTTCCACGATGCACTTTTGAATGTCTGCAAAACGTCGCGTCGAAGGATTTTTCAGATTTTGACGATTATGAGGTTCTTACAAACGTGAAATATTGAGTTTGGTGTTTACGGAGGAATTGACTTTGAAGTTGAAGACGAATAGGAATTGGGCCTACCGTTTCTTGGAATTATAGATGAGGTGTTGGGAGTGATGGTAGTTCGTCCCAGGATGTGTTCAATGCAGCATTCGAGTGAAGGTACCCTGAACGTCCCTTCCCCCTCCCCCCTCCTATTTGTCTTTTCTAACTGCAATCCTTGGACGAGTGGAATTCTGGGTGCTCCCAGCCCTGGTTAATGTTTCACCAGGCTCATCACATAGTTTCAGCAACCCCTATAGTGCTTTGCCAAGGGCGAAATGAGCAGCCAGAGGGGAAGTTAGGAGCGCGAAGGAGAGATAGTTTATTACGAAAGTAATGGAATATACAAATTGAACATCGCAGTGAAATGAAAAAAAAGATGCGATAACGAACATCAAATACACCAATACACCATTAGAAGGAAGTAGAGCGAAAAATTCATCTGATGCACCAACAAGAAGTTAAACCCCTTGATTGTGGAAGGCGAATTCAGGCGTTGAATATCCAATTATCCAACCATTTACAAATAAACATGAAAAAAATAACGCAAGTTTATTATTCTTCGTAAATTCGCAGAAAACGCAGATAAATAAAATTAAACTAAATTGACCATTCTGGGAGATGGAATAAGATATTATACCGGATAAATATTCTAGAAGCTCCTTGCAGTAAATAAATCAGAAGGAACGAACTGATTGGACTATGCAGCGTGGTTGGCTATCAGAGGGAATCGAGAAGAAAAGAATCAAAGCTCTGGTCATATGTGCAGGGTGAAGGAAAGCGGCCGAACTTCAGTAATGAGGAGTTGAATGAGATTGGGCAGTGTCTGGAATTAGAAGAACAAGGGAGTTTTCAGATAATGGGTTAACCAACTGAAATAACTGACGCATTACGCTCACAAATAATGCGGGAGGCTCAGAGTGTAACAGAATTGAAATTTACAGTAGTTTGGTAAGGCCTCGTGAATAAATGTAGCTGTGCCCGGTTATAGTTTTGGGTTGTAAGACGAAGGAGAGGGGACAGAATTGGCAGGTTATAATATGTCTTTAATATATTGTAGAGGTTGGGGCCGATCGTTTGTTCCCCAAATTTACAGAATAAGTCTCCTTCTCCCAGGGAAGGAACATACAACCAGGCACAGACTCCTCAAAAGGGAAAATAATAAATTAATGAAGTCCTCCAAATCCAATCCTCTACCAACGCAAACTGGGCTCAAAAAAAGATAATCGAACGTGAATTTTAAACAAATTAACAAAAAGATGGGATGTGACGGCAGCTCACCTTGCTCTCGCTCAAACTGAGCGAGATGATGATCTGAGTATAGCGCGATAATCCCTCGGGGGATGAATTCTCTTTAAGTAAATTTTAATTTTCTTCTCCAAAGCAATGAAGACGGCGACAACGTGCTGAGTAATGCAGCCAGCTGCTTTGACCGCGGGGCGTAGCTTCTCTCTTCGCGGGGCTCTGTGGGGACGCTGCGTCCAAAATTGTGTCTCCACAATATAAACAGAAAAGCCAAGAGGGAAGCGATTGTGGTGGTAGAGCTGACGAAAACTGAACGAATAGAAATTAATAAATGGGGAGGAATTCGACATCCTTACACGGGTGGTTCAGTGGAGTAGATAACTGAACGATCCAGTAGAGTGGGAACAATGTAGTCGAGCTTTGTGGTCAGTAGAATTACCCGAAATTCACGGCAAATTGTTCACGCTCGTAAGAAAGATTTGGAGACGAACGGCACAACGCGATCTTGTAGACAACAAAAATGCAACTGGCGATACGAGCCTCCTCTCAATCGCTCGCTTATCTCGATGAGCAGCTCGGCAATCAGAGGTGAAGCAGTGGCTGATGGGGGGAGGGGGGGTGTAGGGGGCGGCAGTCCTCCTCCTATCCACCCAACTCGAACTTCAACGTAAACATAGTTGATGTCGAAACTTTAATTTCTCGGCCGGCGTTTTGGGATACTGAAGACTCTGGTCGTAAGAAAAGTTGCGTTCAGTAGGCTTCAGGTCAAGTCTCGTAGCAAATTCGACGGAAACTGACGATGGAATCAGTCAAATGGAGAGAGATGACGAAGAAAGCTTGGAGGTTGTGAAGGACGGATGAGGAAGAGCAAGAGGTCGAGTTAGGTTAGCAAGCAGAAGCCAAAGGGCCCAGATCATCAGTCCATAAAACAAACGAAGGAAATAAAAAGAAAATAAAAGAGAAGGAGGATGCTCATTTCGCCTCTTCATTTTCGTAATGACGCCTCTCAGTTTCGTCAAAGTTTCACCACCCGAGCGTGCAATCGAGGCTACTGATGGGGTCTTATTGCTTACTCATGGGACTGGGTTGATGAACTGGAACACCGCAGAAATTGGAGAAATCAAGAAGGGATGTGCATCTCACTCCAGTAGATTGCGCAAGGAGCGCAGCTCATGACGTTCTGTCATGACTTTGCATTCCCATTGGACATCCCTATGCAAAGGGAAGAACTCCAAAGCATCAGCCCTCACACATGAAGGGTTGCGTTCAGCACTGAGTTTATGTGTTCTACTCGAGGGCCAGAGAAACCTAGTAAGAAGGGAAATAGATGGGCAACTTATTTCCTGCCCTTTTGTCTGTGAATCGTTCAGTCTCGATCGCCAGCGATCACAAAGATAAAACGATCTCGGAGACTCGAATTGCTCACCTTCTCCTCAGTTCGTTACACGTCGCGTTGCAGGCTATTAATACTCGCATTCGCTCATAATCCTTCACCCAACCTTTTGAATTTGGCATTTTGCTGCTCTGGGTTGGGGTAACAGAAAACTGCTGTCACCTGTGTTCTGTGTTTGTGTCACAGAACCAGGAAGGGAGCCCCCCGAGAACAAGACTCCAAAGTCGCACGGTAAGCCCTTTTACCCTTTCTAAGTTCGGCCACAGGTTTGGGCTAATTATCGCGTACATTGAATGTAACTAAGCATTTGCCGTCCAGCAGTCGAAGATATTCAGGCAAGTCGTACCTCGGCTCCATTAAAGCCCAACTCTGCCCAAAAAACGCTAGCAGACACTACTTCACTGGCGACCCCACAAGGTAGGCATGTAGAATCCTTGCTCCACATGTATGTACCCTGTCAACAGTTCTATCTCCCCCCCCCCCCACAGTGTAATTTAGTAATGTTCACTAGAACCTCCACCTGGTGTTAGACTCTGACAATTAGGGAGTTGAGAGAAAAATTGGTGTTTACAGGTTTGAGGAAGAGATGGCCTGAAAGAAATACTAAGAAACTAAAAACAATCGTATCAAAGGGTTTGTCTATAGGCACTCCGCTTCCTCAAGGAGCATAATCAGTGATCAGTGAGAGATTGAAGTTTTGGTGGGAGACTCGGTAGTCCTCTGAGCACGCGTTTCCAATTTGGCCTACTCCTGGTTTAAGCCATTCACCAAGTAGAATTCGATTCTAGTACCTAAGTAGAAAAGGCTCATTATGCCTTCTTGTTTAAGGGCAAAGGCGATGCTGACACTCACCAGACAGGATCTGAGAGCCCTAACTAGCTTCCTAAGACTGCCCACTTTGTTATCATCTCAATAAGATGGGCATCTCAGAGCCGGTTGAAGGCTGATTGTGCGATGAGGCGGACGAAATGGCAGAGCACATCCTATGCGGAGCAGCCAAGAGCTTTTAATACTTCTCCCAGGGGCCCATCAAACCCCAAACCATAGTGTGGTCTGCAGTGAAGGGCATTTTTTTTTTTTTTTTTTTGAAACGGTGGATGCAGGCAATACCCTCACTGCAGCCACAAACGAGCCTATTGTAAGGGCGTCCATGATACTCGGATCATGGCCCACCTACACCACCCCTAGGCCCCACGGCACTGGTCTCACTTGGTGGGACATCACCTATGCACCCCCACCACCCCCGCACAAAATGGATATCCGCAAGTTCTGCATTTGCCACCTCTTCGGGCTGAAGAAAGGGCCGCCCAAACACAGAACGGCGCAATGCCGCGAGTCCATCGCATACGCACAGCGCATGCTCTGCCGTCTCTAGCCCTACCTCGCAGAACCTGCATACCTGTACCTCGCACTTGCCAATATTTGCAAGGTGGTACCTCAGCGGACAGTGACCTGTGAACAGGCCACATGTGATCCTCATATCCTTCCTCCCCAGTGCAAGCACCTCCTTAGACCTCTGGAGAGCCGGATGAAGAGTTTTGACTGTCTAAGGCCTGGCAGCCCCTGCCAATGAGCAGCCCTGCACCGGTCCTCCCATTTGCCAACCTCTCTACGTAGGTGGCTCTTGGTAGTCCCAACAAAGGGCTCAGGGCCAATAGGGATCTGCTCTGATCCCTTCTTAGCCAGCCTACCAGCCCGTTCGTTTCCCTCTATACCCTGATGCCCTGGCACCCAACACAGTGTTACACTGTTGTCCTCTGCCAGGGCCTTCAGTCCAGTCAGACACTCCCACACCTGCTGTGATGTGAGACAGTATGAGGCTAAGGCCTTGAGAGTGGCCTGACTGTCCACCATGATGTAGATTCTCTGCCGCTTCAGTCCCCTCTGCAGCAGCCGCTGCACACAGACTGTCACCGCAGCCACCTCTGCCTGGAACACCGTGGCCAGTGACCCCAATGGGATCGCTGCTCTGATCCTCGGCCCAAAGATGCCTGCCCCTGCAAGGCCACCCTGCACTGAGCCATCAGTGTAGTATACCAGGGCCCCAGCTTCGAAAGCGGGAGCTCCCCCTACCCACCTGGATCGCTCATGAATGAGTATCTGAAAGGGTAGCGCGAAGTTGAAGGGCATACTAAGCTTCTTGAGGAGGGCTGGAATGTACATCTTCTATTAAGTAAGGGATTGCGTCACAATAGGACCACGTGTGGCCGCTTTGACAAAAGGACTCGACTCAGTTCTCTCTGCCCTCGGAAAGAAAAAAAGGTTGAATACATGAAGGAGAAATAACAGTGGAGCCTTCTCTCTTTGGGGGAAATTCAGCTCGTTGTCTCGCTAGCACCATTCTCACAATTTTACACTTCACTTCCAGGTTGTTTCTTCCATAAACTCAATTCTAATTTCGACTCAATTTAACTGCTCGAGGTGTCTTCACAATTGTAAAGATAAAGGAAAAGTAGCCCAAACCGCAAGCCAGTCAAATGAGAAGACTGAATGAGCTTAGTTGAAAGACTGCACTTGAAGAAGAGAATAATCTAGTAGTTCGACCTAGTTAAGTGACGGGACGTGTACACCCCGCTCGAACTAAGTTATGCAGTAGATTAAGTTAAGAATTAGAATAGGCGGCTTCGTGATAAGACACTCACTGGCAATTACCTGTGTATTTCATTGTATTTCAAGTTCATCATGTTGGTTCCACACGGCTACTTACTTTATAATTAAACTTAGGCGCCTAATTTCGATTTTTTCTATTGTCGTTCAACATTAAATGGTAAGTTTTTTTGCCAATTATTATCGAATTGAGGAACCTTTTTTTCTTGTGTTATCCCGTTCAACATTTTCCAGAGTTCGGAAGGTTGGACAACCATTTCTGGTTTTCCTGAAAAGAGTTGACGTGTGAAAGAGTCGAATTGTGGTCAAGAATGGGTCTGTGGTTAGTTAGTGACGTTTATTTTTCTTTTTCAACGATGAATAACGAAGAAACATCAATAGGCATTGCTGCTCGGCGTCTACGACGCTGAGGTGACGGATAAGTAAAAACTGAAGGTCAGGGTAAAATTGCTGGGAGCGAGAAAAAAGGTAATTGGAAGGGATGCACAATAAATACAAAATAAATAGTAAATTTGAAGTACGGCACTTGATAGCACGTAAAAAACGCCGCCGAATTGCGCCTAACTCTGCTAATGAGTTTCAACTAGAACTAGTAGGGACTTGTTACCTGAGAGTCCTTCGTAAGTTTGATGGAAATCATTGGAGCCGTTTTTGAGAACATCGATAAATTAATATTCGACTAATCTCCTTTTTGAGCCTTCATTCAACACATACTATATATAACTATAGTTAACTTTCGGTGGATTTTGTTCATACCAAGTTGTCAAATATCAAGTTTGAGCTGATTTGACATGGTCGTTTTCTCTAAAAATCGTTCACAGACACACACACACACAGACCATTTTCCCAAATAGTGTTTTTCGAACTCAGGGGGGTCTGAAACGTAAAGATCTGAAGAGAACTCAACTTTTTTTTTTCAGCCGATTACATAACTTTCCTTTCTACATTGTAGAGCCAAGGAAAGTAAAAAGAACCAGCTCAATAGGTTCCACACACGGAGCACGCGCCGAAAATAGGTTTTACTTTCCTTGGCTCTACCAAGTAGAAAGGAAAGTTATGTAATCGGCTGAAAAAAAAAATTTTTTGAGTTTTCTTCAGATCGTTTCAGACCCTCCTGAGTCCGAAAAACACTTGAGATAATGGTCTGTGTGTGTGTCTGTGAACGATTTTTAGAGAAAACGACCATGTCAAATCAGCTCAAACTTGATATTTCGCCCGCAGGTTACCATGGGACGCCAAAATAAGGGTATGAACAAAATCCACCTAAATTTAACTATAGTTATCATAGTGATCAAAACACCAATTTTTCTCTCAAAAACGGCTCTAACGATTATATAGATAGCTCTCAATAAGGAAATTGTTTCCCATAAAATTCCCATTCGTGGGAAAATGACGAAGGCAGCACTATATAGCATATTTTTCGACGAAATCGATTTTAGCGCGGTTTTTAGAGAAATCGACCGTAACAAATCAAACGTCATACTCCTTGATATCTAGTTCCCGTTTAAACTCAGCTGAAATGTTACTGGAGTGTTGAAAAAATCAAATTAATTGAGTAAGTAGAAAAAAGCCATGTACCCGAGTGAATTGACGTAGAGGTAAGGAAAGTTGTGTGTTGCAACGCACCAGATATTTTTAAGACTCAGTAGGCCGTAAAACGTAAATATCTGGAGAAAATCCAACTTTTTTTATTGACACGATAACAATACTTTCCTTTCCCCTTAGGGTCATCATCATCATCGGCTCTACAGTCCTTGGTGAACCTTGGCCGCCACATCCCTTAGGGTAGCGGAAAGTAAATTAAGTTGGGATTAAACTTTCACATTATGTTCTACTAGTTAGTACAAAACTTTTCTTCTCCATACGTACGAGTATCTCCATGAAAATACGGTGAACAGAGATATATACAGGCCTATGAAGCACAAATAGGTTTTCTACGCTTATTGGCAGAGAGGCTTCAACTTTTTCTACCACACAGGATGTTTTTGAATAGTTAACACCAATATATTGCTATCAATAAACGTTCTTCTTACAGTCCATTGAACAGATAAAAATCAAAATGTGCCGAAAACAATGTTTTTTGGACATTTCCGACGGAGATTTACGGTTCGATGGAACTTAACGATCCTACGTCAATTGAATAGTAAGAATTTTCCGAGCTGGAGTCGTTATTGTGTTCCAGCGATACCTATACATGTTGAACGGAGATATAAGCCAAGTTAACTCAGAAAAGGAGAATTGTCTTTCATTTTTTGCCGGTATTCCAATTCCTTCGAAAACGGCTCTACCGATTTCGAATAAACTTACGAAGAACTCTCAAATAACTAGTTCCTACATTTTGTTCTCTATAAATGCGTTGCACGAAGATATAGCGTCCGCATTTGTAGCTGGGTGTTGTTACGCACCAGGTATTTCATTCTTGGCCTCTAGTCGAATATTACTCGCGAACAGGCAATTTCTATGATTTGTAATAATACAAAAGTGAATCGTCTTCTTCTTCCTCCAACAGTAACTCTGTTCCGTCTTTCCATTACACAACACGCATTTGAATTAATCGCAGTTTTGGTTGCATCCTCGGTATCGACTCACAATTGATGCCGAAGAGACCGAGACACTTGTCGCGAGGTCTCCTGTCTCGGAACTGCGGCCTGGCCGTTACATGGTCAAGATTCCAACACTCTTTTCTGTCTCCTGTTTCAGTGCTTTTCGATTCTCTCTATGCAGTCTACACAAATACGTCTACATACATGTAGGACCAAGGGACGTAAAAAGGGAAAAGTTTAAACGTAGTAATTTAAAAACAGTTTATTCAGGTCACGCAAATAAAATCAGTATAACCTCTGGGGAGGTCCCATAGTGGATTTGACATGAAGCGACCTAACGTTTTGCCAGTGCTTTTTAAGCAAAGAGACCAAAAAGTTGACGGCCAAGTGAACGTTTTGAACCAACTCATCGGCAGTCATTCCAACGTGTCCAACGGCGACTGAGAGGCACAGAACCTACGAAAACAAATAAAATTAATTCTTTTTGTACACGATCGAGGAACAACATTATTTAGAAAATCCTTCATCCAACGTCTAATGAAAACTTGGATCAGGATACAAATTTGTCGAGTCTATTTTCAATTTGTAGTCGAAATGTATTAAATATTTTGTACACAACTTTCCTCACTCCTCACCCCCCCCCTTACAAATGGGCCTTTGTAAGGCCTTGAGAGCTCTGCATGTAAAACTAGCCAATATACCCAGTGGCACCACTGTCTGGCCCATAAACTCCTGCACCAGCTAAGCCCCCCCCCCCCCTCATGATACGTCTATATAATATACCATGGCCCCAACCTCAAGACCGGGACGAACCACCCCCATCTTGGATGAATTCATACCCTAAAGGGAAGTTCAAACTTCATGTGTACTGAGTCCCTGACATGCGGAGCAGCCCCCCCCCCTCTCCGAAAATAACAGGCGTATTTTCTGTACACAAGGAAGAAACAAAACTAACGCCTAATAAAAACTAGGATCAGGATACAATTAATTTCGGCTAGTTCAATTTGTAGTTGAAACGAAGTCAATTTGTATTAAATATTTCGTACCAAACAACTGTCCTACGCGTTTTCCTCGCTACTAACGATTCTAATCTGTTCATGTGAAAGATCCATTGAATGAAGGCTTACAACCCAAGGGACGTACCAATACCTTCACTCAAAAGGGCGTGTTACGGGTTGTTTTTGTTATCGATTCACTTCTATCTGATTTATAACATAATATTTTGTAACTACCATTTCTTCAACCTTTCTGTAATTTGTTTGTAGTTTTTACTAAGTTTGTAACTTTAACCAACTTTTAAACCGAAACGACGAACGTTTTAATTCCAACATCTTTTTTCGACGTTTACTTCATATAATCACAACTTGGGATGAGAAATTTGCACTGACTGCCTGACTGTTAAGGATCTGGATCTGATAACGATACAAGAAGGACCAGCAAAGCACAACTCAACATTATGATGACGAATCCCAAAGTAGGTTGCATTTAAGAAAGCAGTAGCATTGGAAGTGCTGATTCTCACGATGAAAGAGGACTCATACTGACAGCAATTGTGGATGAGTTTGCTCATAATTCACTTGCCCATTGTCTCCCTAAGTCGTATTCTTTGTTGATGTTGCGCGTGCGTGTGTGTGTAAATCAAGACAAGAAGCTCAATGTCACAGTCTCCTTCCCATTCCAGTAAAATATGTCATGAAATAACACCCAATAACGACACAAGAACCAACCTTTTTCATTTGGAATTTGATAGTAGCCTTGACTTCATCAATCTTCAACATCATCGACTCCTGGTGAGACAGGAGACCAGGGAACTTGCCCGCCTTGTTGAGACCCGGACCGAGAAGACGAGGGATTTGTTTGATAAGAGCCTCAGACGCCAAGAAAGCGTCGTATTTCTTAGCGAGCTTTTTGACGAGCTTCTTATTTTTGTTGAGCTTCTTGAGGGCCTCGACGTCCATGTAAGGGACGTTGTTGGCTTTGGCTTCGTCGCAATGCTGTTGATCTCCGAGGATGCACACTTGCATTTTGGGGCGAGGAATGTGCTTCAATCTGTAAAAATGAACGACCGTTAAGTGGGTTTGGGAGATGGGCGAGGCGCAAGGACCAACGAGCTGTTCAAAACTAAACTAGTCAGAATCCACGACTAATCACAGGTTTCATAACCCAATGCTCTGAATAATGGGATTATCATCATCCTATTTCATACAGCAAAATTATAACGCCACATATTCTCTAATTGCCCTTGCTGACAAATCTTTCATTATCTGGTCATGTTATTTACGATTAAATCACACCCCACAAGCGAGCGTTTAGATTGTGGAGACCCAACCTCACAACAGCTGACGATGTTGTCTGGTTGCTATGGATGACGTGGCCCTCAATTTGTTCTGTAGGTGTACTGTAGCAGAGAGCTTAGCTTGATTGCTGATAGGTGGGAACAGAATCAGCTGGCACGCTTGAGGATCCAGGGACGTAACAGATGTCTATTGTAAACTGTCTAATGAAGTCCAAATGCCGGAGGAGTCTAGGAGATGCCTTCTTGGGACGTAAAGCGAAAGCGAAGACCAGTGGCTTGTTACCGTGAATGAGCGTCCTTCCATCATATAACGGAAATACTTTACGCTACGAAATGCTGCCAAGAGTTCATGGTCATACGTATGAGCGTTCAGCCGAGGACACTCGAGCTCTCCGCTGCACTACACCTACAAGACTTTGTGGCAAATACACTTTCAACTGCGTTCAATTCCTCTGTACTCAGCCTCAATTCACCAACATCTAGTGCAGGAGTCGGCACGTGGACCATCTCGATGAGGCCCACAAGAAAAATATACCTAAGCGCACAAGTCCCTAAAAGAAACGCGTCAACACAACTACAAACTGAGTTGGTAAATTGAAAAAATTCGCCGACCCTTAACTTAGAACTTTTCCAAAACCCTTCTGCAATTGATGCTAATGATGTACCGAGCAATTTGCACTATAGCACACTTAAAACGGCATTCAAAGGAAGCACTTTGTACAGTTCTACAGACTTCAAAGAATTGAAAAAGTTTGCACAGCAGATTATCACTCTGATAGCACATTTTAGTACGCGCAAAATTTTTCAATTCTCAATTCGGGTGTCTGCGACTAAAATGAAAGCAGCCATTACAAAACCTTCAAGTCAAATGCAGCCGCCGCAACAATTTCAATAGTTCTTACTTCAATGTAAGCATAGTAATTCAATTTAAATAGACATGATTGGAGATATGAGTTTTATTCCAAGTATTAATAATACTCGCAGCCCCCACCGCTATTCCAGCTGGCATTTGTGGGCCCCACTATAGCAAAAAGGTTGCCGACCCCTGATCTAGTGAGACACATCACAACACTTTCTCAAGCCCTGCAGACATCTCGCTCCTATCCCAATAATTTTCACTCAATTCGTACGAACTTCGTAAAACATAATTACTTCTCACGTTTTACGAAAAACGATATCGCTTGAAGTTCCTCAATTTACTGAATGGCGTCTACTTTATGAGACGACATTTTTTTAAAAAATCAACGTACAGCTAATTGATGCGACAATCAACAAGATTTTTCTGGAAACGTTTGTATTAACTGTTCTGGAATTGTAGACGAGCGACTTTGAAAAAAGTTAGCTAGCAAATAAAGTCTACGTTCGAAGTCCAGAATTTCAGAGGTGGTTCCAGATTTTCACGGTCAATGGTAAATTTTTGTTGTATAAGTAGGTTATTGGACTACCCCTTAGTACACTAGTGCCACGTGAGCGAGATTTATCGTAAAACAGCATTTCGTATAAATGTTTTGATTAGAGAATTTATAGTGATGCTCTCGTCTTATTTCCTGGCTTATTTTACAAACCTGTCACGTCATTTGGAACAGTCCATCAAAATAAATAAAAAAATTGGTGTTTCAATCACTATAGTTACTCCAGCACGTTTTTCTGGCAGGCATCACAACAGTTTCGGAGACCATAGCTCAATACGATGAACTTGGTTGTGAACGTCAGGGAGGAATTGAGCTGTAGACCTCAGGACTCAAGGCGCGTAAGGAAATACTCAGAATCCACAACTAATCACAGGTTTCATAACCCAATGCTCTGAATAATGGAATTATCATCACAGTATTTCAAGAACCAGAATCAATTATGGATAAGTGGTAAGTTCCAAGTGGAGGGCAATCACTCTGAGAGACCGCAACTTGAGTTCACTTTCAGATAAACCGCTTTTAAATATTTGTCCTCTACTGCACGCTGTTCATGAATTGAAACGTTAAGGACGCTGAAGAACATCAAGATATCAGCTCTGTGTAGTCAAGACAAACACTCCTGGTTGCCTTTTGAATCTCAACTTTTCCAGCAACTACCTAGTCCTGCAGTAAAATCTATTAGTAACATTCAAACGAGCGCTCGCTGAGACTGTCCTTGGACTTAGTGTGCACCTCCTCAGATATGGAGCTAGAAATCACCTCTTAGTTCTCGTTCATTATTTGTATCGGTGAGATGGAGAGTGAACGCATTCAAAATCGTAACGCTGTCATTGCCCTGTATAAAGCAACAAAATTCAATTCTAAACATTTTCAAGCCCTGAAACCGTTGCGTATCAATCTAACGTTCAAGTGGTGGACTATCAATCGTTTCACATCGATTCAGCCTGTCAAGGATAGGCCACGATCTGGTCGTCCTCGGGCTAAGGACGAGGAAAGTCATCGTAGCAGTCCAAAACCGAATTCGGAGAACTCCACTTTGGAAGCAGAAAATCATGGCTGGGGGAATGGATATTTCTCCCCGACCCATGTCCTAACACATCAAACACGACCTCAAGATGTGAGGCAAACGAAGAATAACTGGACAAAGGCGCTACCCTTTGTTAACATATGAAAAGATTTTCACAATCGAACCAAAATTCAACCATTACAAGGTCCTAAATGCATGTTTCAATTCAGGTTTTTAAGAATCTAAATTGTTGTCAACCCTACCGGCTTTTACGAATGAATAATTACCTCCAAGAACTAACTAGCTTCCAGCATGATGAAATACTCAGAATCCACGACTAATCACAGGTCTCATAACCCAATGCTCTGAATAATGGGATTATCATCACAGTATTTCACGCAACAAAATTATTGCGTCGCTGTTGCACTCTCAGAATGCAACTACTGTAGTATCCAGTTATCTAGACAGATCAAACCTAACGTACAAACCAGCTCACAAACCATTCACCATTTCTCAGAAGTCATTTATTGCCCAGGCGAACTTACATGTGGGGGACAGTGTTTCCCCTAAAGAAATACTCAGAATCCACGACTAATCACAGGTTTCATAACCCAATGCTCTGAATAATGGGATTATCATCACAGTATTTCATATAGCGGTACTGATTTGAACGAAGAAGAAGAATTCATAAGGAATTCTTCCCTTTAATTTGTAACACTTCATCTGCCCCCCCCCCCCCGCAGCAATTCAATTCTAATTGAAGCCAACCTCATCGTGAAAAGAACGAATGGCTGAGTTTGGCCATATTGTTATACAGCTCCTCACTACAATTTATCCCTTATCACCGAGCGTAGGCTATAAAGCACTCACAGTGGAATTGTGGCACACACTACACCTAGAACAATGTCCAGACAAAGAGCCCCATGTGAGTGCCTATGGGCAGAGGTACGCCCCTGGGGAACCCATACCTCATTTCATGTACAAACAAGTTGCCCCATCGATTCATAAAACGTTGCCAGTAACAGTTCAGAAACTGATTTAATGCGCTCGACTTTCGAAAGAGGTGGGTGAACTAGGTCATGGAAACTTGAGGCTCTCGAATTTGAACAATCTGAACTCGGAAATTTCGGAGTAGGACAAGCCTTCACGATCTATCAGATGTTGAGCGAACTAAAAGTAGTTGCTAGCTCCAAACTGGTCATGATCTTCCCAAACCAACACTTCAGGCCAGTTGACTATTCTTATTCAGCAACAATTTGTCTACAGCCAGATGAAATCACGCAGCTTTCCTCAGCCACAGTTACATTCAGCGGTCTACATAGCTCTAGCCACTAATCTAACTTTCTCAAATTTTGGTAGCATTTAACATTGGTATGCCCCACCACATTACGACACCTTCGGTTTTCCGTAGCTCAATAATGGTCTGGAATGAGTACGAGCAGCACAATAAATTCGGGAACTGCATGTAATACCGTGAAGTGGTATTTTACAAAGTTCAAACGAACTGGGTGATAAATAGAGAAAGTAGGAAAAGCCATGAAAATAAGTGAATTGACAGAGCTAAAGAAAGTTGTGGGATGCGGTGCACATGATATTATTCATAGCTTTTGCTACCATTTACTTGTGCGGCAAAAATGATAAGCATATGTTGGGTAAAAACATACCTGCCATGTCCTTTGACGAGGATTCGTATCTTAAGCCCATTCATTTAGCACAGCAAGTTAAAGGTCTACAGAATTCAGCTCAGAAAGGAGGGTGCTCTCTTTTCCCACATGCACTCAATAATAAAGTCAACAGGTAACTAATAAATTGGACGAGAGATATGCTTGTTGAGTAAACTCCCCCCAAGAAATTAGAAGCATCCATCTAGTATGAACCTTGTAAATGATTCTGTCACTTCAGCGGCCCACATAAATCCCCCCCCCCCTTCCTAGATCGCGCCAACAACCTGAATAAGAGCATCAACCAATCCACCTTACCTTTCAGATTACCAACAATATCAAGATAAATTATCTCTCATTTCCTCCCGCCCTCACAACATTCGGAGTTGGGTCAAACATTAGAATATAATTAAGGCATAACGAAATACTCAGAATCCACAACTAATCACAGGTTTCATAACCCAATGCTCTGAATAATGGAATTATCATCACAGTATTTCATGCCGCAGAATTAGTAATGGCAAAACCATCGTGTTACCAACGAGTGATGAGTACTGTACTGTGCATTACTTGCAAGAAAGTTAGAGCAGTCACATTACAAACTACACCTGCCAGACACAAGCCTTTGACTCATCAATCGTCTCACCCATAACCTGCCAATTAACCACTTCACTACTGTGGTATCTCCTGCCAAACAAAATGAACCGCCGATTACCAAAGTTTCCTTTTTCAACTCTATAGAGCTGAGGGAAGTACAAATTATTGTATTGGAGCATGCCAAAATGACTTACCTCATCACAAGAACTGTCAAAAATGTAGAAAAACCCGGGCCCTGGGTCAAAAACCCAGCAAGCCCTCCCCAATTCTTTTAAGACCCTGGGTGAAAGGTCCGCCAGACGGCTGCCTTAAAAAAGCGCAGCCGACACAACACGATCAACTCGTCAATCCACAGCAATCGACCGACGCGAATAATCGTGCCATGTGAACTGTGCCCCAATTAAGGTTAGTTAAGACGAGAGCAAGACGTACTTGACAGTTCCTGAGAAACGCTTGTCCTTCTGGGGATCGTAGTTCTTCAGACCGATTTGGATTTCGACAGTCTCGACGAAATTCCTCTTCTTGTCAATAGAGTGTTGTATCACCGAGTTGATACACTCGTAAAGAGTCTCACGAGACACTTTGGACCTGAAAACGGACAATACAATTAATATCAACAAGTGAACTAATTCCTTTCTGTAAGCCCTCACGATCTGACCGCCTTTAAATTAGATTAGGCATACAGAAAAGAAGATCATCATGTCATAGTGTCATTCCCATATTACTGCAAGGTGTGTCTACTTATCCAAGTAAGTTGGCGTAGAGGATAAAGAAATATATCCGTAAGCTAATGTGGTGATTCCATCATCCAAAATTATTCTTTAATTCTCAAAAGGCGATAAAGCTATTTTGTTCATTGAACATGTGCATAGTTGATGTGCTTCAGAGGCGAGTGACTACTCATATTTCAACCCGTCAAAAAAGCATTTTTATTTATATTTTGTCATTGCACAGTCTCAAGTTACATCCGCTTTCCCCTAGAGTTGTAAAGTATTCACAGCGTGTGAAACACCAGTATTAACTACTCGTTACAGGTGCCTCCCCAAAACTAAATAATTTCATTGATCCAGATCACTCAAATTCAAACCAGGTTTATTACACAAAGCGTCTCTAAAGCGGCAAAGGAACCTGGGGCGAAAACAAGCAAATTTGATGAACTGCCTTTACTTTAGCAGATATCGTCACTCACTAGTCACGTAAATGTCCATTAGATAAATCACATCAGCCTTCCAACACGTTTTCAGAGGCTGGCCTGACAGGAATCTCATACCAGTCATAATATATAAGATGAAGTAATAAAAATAATTGAAGTCGCTTTTATCAGAATTAACTTTCTCACGTAATATCCACTTACGAGGGAGCAAAAACTGAATTCGGCTTTAACGCATCAAGCCTTTGTGGAAATGGAGACTACTTTTCAAATTTACATTGAATTACACTATTTCGCTGGGTGTTTTGGTAAGGGGCTATTGAAGAGAGAGTAAGAAACAATGATGCACGTTGCCACACCTGTTGAATCCTAACACCCGATTCACAACACCACGAGTAATTCGGAACTTACAACTGCTGTCGCTGGCTGGCTACTCAAATGATTCAACTACATAATCAAACCGTTAACGCCACGGCTCACGAGTGACCGCTACTGTGGTCTTCTCCAAATTTCGATCAGCCATGTGACCAACATTGAGCATTACATGATACATACATTCAGTTTAACGATAACTTAATCTCAGCTCAACGATACCTACACATCGACCCTTCGTTCTCAATAATTCATACAACTTCAGATTGCTGGGGACAGCATTGTTAGACATTCTGATGGACTAATTCCAGTCGGAAGAGCAGAAATTTCTCAATTATCTTCTGACCTGAAAACCACCCCAGAATTTTCATTCACATCGCGTAAACCGTCAGCCACCCTTGACTATGTAGAAAGCTAAGCAGACATATTGCACTCATACGCGCGATACACCAATCGCACAACAGCAATACGGTGACTCATTACGAGTTATATGGCATAATATAGGGATTCATCCCAACTACACGTACAAGACAAATTTGATTAAGACGGTCCGATAGCTGAATAGCTCCGCTTAGAAACGCGATTATACCGCCACGTGGTGAGAGCGTACAGTCGAATATTAAAAATCTGTCGGTACTTCAGCCACGTTCATCTTTACAAATTAACTACATAAATCAAGTCAACATCAGAAAGCCAATCATTATGTGCAGCAAGCAACCCTACAAAATAGCACGCTCCACACTTCGTACAGGTTAAAACATGTGGCTTAAGTAGACAAATATAAATCGACGTATAAACTCAATTGGATTAAAAACGTCGTCTACAATTAAACTGGTAAAGATTAAGACAATAATAATAATACTTACGTCATTATTAACTATTAGGAAACCCGATTCCCAAGTCGCAGCAAAATTGCTCCCGCACGAGGTCTTCGTAAGCGACTGGAGGAGAAAGAGAATGCGACGACGTCACCTTCCGCTCAGTAACCCACGAGAATATTACTTTTCCAACTCTCCGCTAAAGCGCTGACAACCTTAGTACGACCGCTGTGTTTTCCTCCGCCAAAATTATTTTCTGGAATGAAAAACGGTATACAATTTTTTGTTTTCATTAATAAATATTTTATGAATCACGTGCACATTTCCAACGAAATAGCCTCCATTTCTTACAATTTTTCAGTAATCATTAGAATAGTACATAGAGAGGAATAACTTGATTGTGCAACCCTGCAACGCGCGGTACCATACTAACAGGGAACTTCGCGTTTATTCTTCCATTCTTGTGTTTTGTGAGCTATCGGCGTACATCAGATAACCAGTTTTTGTACTACTTCAGCGATTAATGGTAAAATGAATTGGACTAAGGCTTGAAACATTTCCTTCTTAAAAAAAGTTTTGTTTCGAAATTTCAAAATAATCACAACTCTATTGTATGACTAAATGTTTCTCATGCATTGGAATCGATCATTTCGACGAAGTTCCTTTTAAACTCAATAAAAACAAACTGTCGAAATCATTATTCGACTTTCTGCAACGTCTATAAATTCAATTGTAGCGTGCTGTGGATGCAGGCGTTCTGTCTACATTCAACGCATTTCCACGCAGCGTTTATGAAGAACAGAATTTATGTACTAGTACACGCTAATGGATTTCAGAACCCCTTAAAGGTTTTTATTCGTTTCAGGCGGTCTCTAAAAACACACAATTTGGAAGACTAATCAAAAAGGTAGCAGCCGTTCGTGAAAAAAATTCTAAAACATCATAGCGCACACATTCTGGTTCCCCTCATTCCCTTCCCAAGAATGGAAACCACTCCACCACCTTGTTTATATTCCTTCGAACAGCTCAATCGGTTCACCCGTCCTGCTAATCTGAATTCCAGTATTATATTACCGACTAGATGTTTATACCTGATCACAAAAAATTTAAATGAAAGTCGTTCCAGCCGTTTCTTGAGAAAACTAGTATTTCTCGTATTCGTACTTGTCGTATTTCTGTAACGATACATTGAACAGAGGTAGAAATCAATGATATATGCCACAAAATAAATTATTGTTTATGCCCAATTTTGTATTTAGTTCAAGCTCAAGGGGTAGTCACAGCCAACAAATGCCCACCGTTTGTGCCCTTATAAACGCATTCTTACCAACGACATAAGTTACGGTGTCATAGAATTTATAGTTACGTGGTGAATCGCAACATATATTACCATTTCACATTCAAAGGTTTCGTTGTCTAATTAAATAAACTAAATTTCGTCGTTTAATTAACTTTCAAATTTGCAAGAATCTATTAATTTTTTCATTGTTTTTTAATCAGGCATCTTGTCTCCGAGTTTTGGTGCTTTCATTTTGACGGTCTTGTAGGCGATGTGTTAGGCGTTTTACAATAACGGGTTGTTCTTAAAATTATTACGTTAAATAAATCGATGTTTTGCACTGAGATGGTTACCCTTACATAACAATGGCCTCTGTAGTTCCAGAGCCGAACTGTTTGAGTGCGGCTGGTGAGCGCCAGGAGCGCTCGTGTCGTTCAGTGTTAACCTTCCTTTCCGCATTCAAAAGGTTTTATCTTATGCTATCTACAATTTTAAACGAATTTTGTCGTTTTAATTAGGCGCAATTTTTTGAAGTGGTTTCAATTTTGTTTCAATTAGTATAATACGTAAAGAAATTTTGTTTCGTCACCGTTGGCTCATCTTTCAGGCGGTTAACATTTTTTATAGGCTTTGTCACGACCCAATTGTCGTCCATCTTAATTCTCCGTTCCTTCGTTGTGTTGGCTGTCTCTTTTTGGATTATTGGAGGTTTGCCGCGTTACACTGTTTTTCTTATTGAATAACCTGTGAATTGATAGCAAATCTCTAATTTTAATGTCTTTCAGTTACCGTGTTGTTGTTTGGAATTTAATATGTTGACATTCAAGGTTTTAGCGCGATAGAAATCTTAATTGCTGGCTTCGCCTTCTTTCGTACGTCAAGCTCCGGGCGTGTGTATGTCAGTCCGATTCAGGATTTGAAATGTGAGGTTGTCATATGTTTGTTTCTCGTTGTTCTTTCAGTAAGCTCGAGGCGAAATGTCGGACGACAACGAGCCTTCAGTGGCTTGTGCAGTGGCTGGCTGCCCTAACACGTTCCCTGGAAATGTTCGAGAGGATTTGACGTACTACCGGTGTGTAATTTTGTTTATCGTCTCACTTTAGTGTGCTGTTCAACTGTTTTTGTCTCAATTAGTGTTTGTCGCGATACAACGCGCCTGTTCCGTTGACATGCTTCGCCAATATTGTGAAAATCCAATGTAGCAGCGACTGATAACAATAGTCGGGGTGTGACGCCTCTATCAATGTTTCTACATCTGTGGATCACCACAGGTAGCTAATTTGGATGGTGCCGCATGAAAAAGAGGTAAAAACCCCGGTGACGTCTGAGGCTTTGATTAGACAGGGCTTCGCGGTGACTGGCTTCTAAATGTTGAGGGGTATGCCCGCTTTTCTGCTCGGTTGTTTATAATGTAGGAGTTGAATACCTGTCAAGAGATCAAACCGACATGGTAACGCCAATCAATGTATGAATCAAAGGGACAGTAATTCCAGTGATTAGGTATTAAAGAAATTGGGTTATGTCCGCCAGTAGGCAAATTACTAAAGTTAACGTACCTGTTAGTGAGTCCGTCTCCTCTGGCTTGTGAGTTACTGTGGGCAAGCGCTTTCGATGTAAAGACATCATCGTCTGGCCGTTAAGTCAGTACTGGAGTTAGTCAGTTGGTCGTGGTCTTTATATACAAAGAGAAAGGTGAAAGGGGTGATGGAGCGTTGGGGAAGGGGCGGGGAGAGGTCTTGTTGGTCAGTCTTGTTAGTAGTACCTTAGCCGGACTGGCTGTGTTAGGTATTAAAGAAATTGGGTTATGTCCGCCAGTAGGCAAATTACTAAAGTTAACGTACCTGTTAGTGAGTCCGTCTCCTCTGGCTTGTGAGTTACTGTGGGCAAGCGCTTTCGATGTAAAGACATCATCGTCTGGCCGTTAAGTCAGTACTGGAGTTAGTCAGTTGGTCGTGGTCTTTATATACAAAGAGAAAGGTGAAAGGGGTGATGGAGCGTTGGGGAAGGGGCGATGATGTCTTTACATCGAAAGCGCTTGCCCACAGTAACTCACAAGCCAGAGGAGACGGACTCACTAACAGGTACGTTAACTTTAGTAATTTGCCTACTGGCGGACATAACCCAATTTCTTTAATACCTAACACAGCCAGTCCGGCTAAGGTACTACTAACAAGACTGACCAACAAGACCTCTCCCCGCCCCTTCCCCAACGCTCCATCACCCCTTTCACCTTTCTCTTTGTATATAAAGACCACGACCAACTGACTAACTCCAGTACTGACTTAACGGCCAGACGATGATGTCTTTACATCGAAAGCGCTTGCCCACAGTAACTCACAAGCCAGAGGAGACGGACTCACTAACAGGTACGTTAACTTTAGTAATTTGCCTACTGGCGGACATAACCCAATTTCTTTAATACCTAACACAGCCAGTCCGGCTAAGGTACTACTAACAAGACTGACCAACAAGACCTCTCCCCGCCCCTTCCCCAACGCTCCATCACCCCTTTCACCTTTCTCTTTGTATATAAAGACCACGACCAACTGACTAACTCCAGTACTGACTTAACGGCCAGACGATGATGTCTTTACATCGAAAGCGCTTGCCCACAGTAACTCACAAGCCAGAGGAGACGGACTCACTAACAGGTACGTTAACTTTAGTAATTCCAGTGATTCCTTAATACAATGGTGGCTCGTTTCGAATTCTAAATCCCAGTCAGTAGCCAACGATAACAGCTGTAGCAGCTATCACCCAACAGTTTAGAATAATCCGAGCTACTTAACGTGTTACGTCACTGCCCCGACGCTGCATTTCACCCATTCGTTATTCCACTTTAGCAACTAATATGTTTTTCCTTCAGTTTTTGCACGTACTTGATGTACTATATGGAAAAGTATGAGTCTTAACGCTTCGGATTCATGAGTGCCAAGGTTATTTTTGCTATTACCCTGCGGAAAGTTACTTGAAAAAATGACAGTAGTTTGAATGCTGGACTTTCTAGAGTTACTTCTAATTATCTTGTGGCCATTATTAAACTTCTATCGTACAGGTAGCTTATTGGACTACCGATCTGGTTTTTGTGAGAATGCTGGTGCCACGTGTGCATATTTAAACAGCCGTATTAAAATTGATCTTTAATAATTCATTGGGCTTCTCTTTTTCTCTCTTTGGTAAGTTTTATATTGCTATAACGTCATTTGGGTCTGTTGAAAAAAGTTTAATTTTAAATGTTGACACACCCATAATTTTTTCAAATGATGTATTTTTGTCCTCTGAAGGCTATGGCTAGAAGACGTGGAAAGTGTAGTGGGGAAGATGGGGTGTCCACAGTTGTAATTGGTGACATGGGTTTATCAAACTGCATTGAAAATTGGGGTGGTATAAGGGGTGCCTTCAAGAACTGCACTCTGCATGTACTTCACAAATTAATAACTGCATCCATCACAGGTGTTTCTTACACTCCTTTTACCAGTTATGGTGGTTGTAATTGCATGCGTGACGCCAGAAAAATATGAAATCAAGCGAGAGGAAACGTGGGAGGGGCACTTAGTTTCTTAAAGACTGGGGACTGACAACATACAAATTGGGAGTCTTAGAAACAGAGCTGAAAGGACGTAAACATACCAGTGCTAAGAAAATGATACACGAATGTTTCAAAAACACCTCTGCACTAAACCCGTTGAGTGAACGGCTTAAGTGATAACGTTAGTAGTCCACACGTTCTCCAAGAGAGCGAAATGTGCCATATCCAAATGTCAGAGAATCTCTTCTATAAAAATATAATGAATTTGATTTTCATCTGTTGTCCTAGCAACGTGCGATGAAATTCGCTACATATGAGAAAATGAAACTGATGGTTCAGTCAGATTTGATACATTTTTATGGAGTATAGGCGACGTAGTCGATGTATTGTGAAATTTCGTTAATTATTTCGATGCGTAAAACAGCCTTCAGAGTTGCTAGGAAACAAAGTGGAGTCGATTTTTTGTCAAATGCAATCAATATGTGTGGAAATTAAGTCAAAATGTGTAGGACGAGTGATAGTTGCTAGGATACAGAGTACACATTGTTACAGAACATTTAGTGAGAAGTTTACGAAATTATCTAAAAATGGTTCGGACATTTTATTATTCCACCTCCTCCCCAATTTTCTGTACACGTAAATGCGCTTATCGTAGGATCTTATTAAAACTAACGTACTGCAAACAATTAGTTACCTGATTGAAATAACTTCCATATCTGAGACGTTCCTTTGTTACAAATTGCGCTTTTTCACAGGTTCCCGGAAGACCCGACGATGAAGAACGCTTGGGTAAAGGCTTGTACGAGACCCCTTAACTGGAAAGGAGTGGATCAAGCCTACGTTTGCGGTGACCACTTCGAAGACACGGATTTCGAATACTGCGAAGAAAGTCAGCGCGAGGAGTTGAAACCTGAAGCAGTTCCCAGCTCAAGAGTCAAGTTCTCGATTAAAGCTGAGCCCGTTGACGTGGTTAGTTGGTCTAACTTCTTCTAATTTTTCTTTGAAGAAGAATCGAACGGATTGATCCAACCAAGAGGTTTACGCGATTTTGAATCTTTTGACAACTACTAACGTTATTAGAGTGAACCCACTTTTGAGTTCTCTGAGTAAACTAAACTAACTATACGATTTAAAACTGGAAACTAAGGAAACCAACGAAGTGAAGTGGATAGATAAATAAATGAACTGCTTAGCAATTCTGACCAAAGAAGCAGTTCAATGGAAATAAATTGGCAACCCGACGAACCTCAAAAACATGTAGGAAAGCATAAAATATTTGCGAAAGAAAACGAAATAAATATGCACAATTCCTTCAACGGAGGAAAAATAAATTATAGAAAGTTACAACTTGCATCTGGAAGTGAGCGCTACCGTATTTAAGTGAATTGGTTCACTACCAGTTTCTCCGTTCTTTGGCACAAAAATTCAATTCGGGATCTGGTTGTGCGTGCGTACTCAGCTATCCAATTGGACGAACCCATGGTTGCTACAGGCAAAAAATGGTTAAAAAATTATATCGCATTTACGTCGTGTTTGGTAACGTTTCGTACTTTTCTGAGTCGAATAGGACGGGTATCTGAGGTGTAGGGTTGCGTCTAGATGAAAAACAGGTAATATAGTGAAGCGAATTCTACTACTTGAAGGAACTCACAGCACAATATAACCAACGTTATCGTTTCTCCTCAGTCTGCTCTTATTTCTCGCACTACCTCCCGTCTCATTCCAACTGCCTGTCAGTTCGACTAGAAAATGTCAAATTTCGTTGTTCCGGTTTTGTAAGGTTTGTGTCGTAACTAGTATTTTTCGATGCTGAGTCGAATGGAATGTGTGTCGAAGGGTTAGCACTGTGTCATGCTGAGCAATGATGCTTTGCAAATCGTTTTGTAATAATTTTTTGTTTGCTTGTGCGAAAATAAGTACAATTTCTTTCGATTGCGGAGGATGAGGGGGGGGGGGTTACAAAATGAGAGGAGTTGGCCCTGGTGCGTTTCCCCATTTTTCTTGGAAACGGCTATAACGACTTTGTTTAAAATGTCGAATTATGGTCTTCTTACTTTTGTTCTTAGTGAGTGGCAAATGAGGGAAAACGAGGTTTTCTTGACTTTAAAGCGGCTTTAATGAGTTTCATCAAGGTCATAGGTTGTCATTAACATCTCAATATGTAGGTATCGTAATGTCTCTGTGACAGTCTGTAGAAGTGGCTAACAACCAAAATTCATCGAAGAGAATTCTGTTTTAACGTTTTCGTCATTTTCAGTGTACGTTTACTTATGATCTTGGTTTTGTTGTCTTCTAGTACCTATAAGCATTTAGTTCCCGACAAACTATCCGTTAAACGCAGGTTTAGGCCTAGATAACTCGGAAAATGTGATTTGCTGAATAATAGTAATTTTCGAAGTTTCTAGAAAAAGGCGTTTAAAAAAAATTAAAATCAGGGAATACTCTCAACTAAGGAGTAGATACATTTTGTTGTTGAAATAGGTTGTACGAAGATACAGTGCTTGTATGCATTGCATTGATTATTGAGATTATAGTAAGTGCTACGGGTCAGACACTATTATTATTATTATTATTGTAATTAATCACATGCACCTCAGGCCAGAAGCGTCCAGTAATTAGCTAAGTCAGGCCATTGTCTGAGGCAGGTACTAATGTCCTCCTTTCCTTGGATAGGCTTTCCCATAGAACTTCCAATTCGTCTCTTCTTTCAACATCACGACTTCCTCACACATTCATACTTCCAGAGCAGTGGTTTAGCTGGGGAGTAGTGGAAACCTGAGCCTTCTCATTCCTAGTGCAACCTTGAGCTTTGCCCTGACACTAGCTCTGAAGCCTGTGAATAAAGTTTCCTTCTCCCAATCCCAACACATCATATTTGTCTTACTAAAACCCAGGGTGTGCTTTTGATTCTGTTTGCTAACGCCCTAATTTACATTTTACAGACAGAAGAATTTGCTGAAATGATGGACGGCGAAGGTTTCGAAGTTATAGTCAACCCTCCACCCATAGATCCTTCCTGCATCAAAATGGATCAGGATGAGAGTCAAGACACATCTTACTCTGAGAGCGGATATCTTCAGACAAACATGTGCAAAAAGTGCGGGAGAGAATTCAAAACTCACGGGCGGCTCAAGCGACACGAGATGTTCTGCTTGCTCGCAAATAGCGACAGAAAACCGAAATTGGGCCCTCGAGCGGGCTCTGGGACAACTTGCTTTTACAAAGACTGCAACGCGAAATTTTACCACAGGAATAAAATGTTGAAGCATATGGAAGTAGTGCACCATTGTATTGTTGATGAGAAGCAAAAACTTAAATTTGCCAATATGGAGGAATTTTGGACGTGGAAAGAGAACGAAGAAGAGCGAACTTATTCTTATTTTTCCAAACGCACAGGGAATCACAAGAACACGGCAACGTACCACTGTCAACGGGATGGTCCGAGTCGAGCGAGAAATAACGCTGCTGAAAATTCACGAGCTGCCAAGAGGCAATTGATGAAAGGAAACATCAAGGAGAACATAGTCTGCTTGGCACATATTAAAACTACTCTCAACAACGACGGAACTGTCTCTGCCACCTATTTCCCGAGTCACAACCACCCTCTGTCTGCTATGGATTACCTACACCACCCTCTATCCCGCGCAACTCAAATGTTCATCAAAGAGAAGCTCGAACTCGGCTACAGCCCCAAACAAATCGCCGATGAATTGCTAATCAGACAAAATGCGTCTGGAATCGACAACCCGAATAACATGACCAAAAATCAATTTCTCCACATGGTAAACAAATTGGATCGAATTCGAGGGTTTTTGGACAGAGAGCGAAAACGGCTCAGGGACGAAGCTTCAGGTTTAGTGACGACAACCAGAAAACGGCGATCGCGTAAAGTCATATTTGAAGAGCAATTCCAAAAGAGTCGACAGTTTCAACAAAAAGTTCAAACGAATTCGTCGTATTTGGATTCAGACGACAACGATTTCGATGAACCGCTGACGAGGGGGAAGGCCAATAAAAGTGCGATGAGCGAAGAATACGACGAATTGTTTGATGAAGACGACAACGAAGTGCAAATTGAAGATGAGGAACTGTTGAGTGGAGGTCAAGTTGCTTGTGAAGCTTCCGCCAAATCGGAAGTTTTAAGACTGGAAGAGCTCATCAATACTCCCGAAGAATCATTCAAACAGGTAACTAAAATTTACTTTCACTTTTTACTTTTCTTGGCCCTAGGAAGTAGATAAGAAAATTCCAAAACGAAAAATATGATCCTTCCTTAAAAAAAATTGTGTTGAAACTCTCATGAATTGGCTGTACGTTGCTCATTAATGGTTGTGGTTTAAGTAGAAGCAACTCCAGGACTATGACTGCTACCAGCTTCTTGATAAAAACATGAAGTTACGTTGTACCAGGTTCCATGGAACTGAAAGAGAAATAGAATGAATTTGTAAGCGAAGCCAGGAAAATAGCTGAATGTATGTAGAACGAGGAAAGTTCTGTGATGTGCGGCACCAACAATTTTCTTTTGTTAGCCCTACAGGTAGAATAACGGCAAGTGAAATGCAACGAAAGCATGTCAATACCATAACCCAATACACGGTGGCAAGTAGAATGTCACATGTAATCAGACCATCCCTTACATCACCTCAAACCCATCTGGCAAACCACTTCTCCCACACAATTTCATACACTCGCCGAATCCAGGACATTAATACATGTCAGGGATCAAACCAACGTCCTTACGCCGCTGTAGAACTTTATGCTCGCCTTGTGTTCTCAATCGATAAATCAAACCAGCCGAAATGTGCGAATCCATGTCTCGTCGAAAAATCGTAAATAACGAAGAGGCTGGTGGGGAAGGCACTAAACGGAAATAGGAAAATATATCCCAAAAAACCGATTGAATGATACTGAGAGCGAACAGCTTGGGGGAGGAAACAGTGTGCGTTGCAGTGCTTGACGAAAACTCGAGAACTGAAAGTTAACATGTGCATTTGACGAAATGAGGAACCGTTATGATTTTGGTTTATTTGGACCATTTGATTCCATAGTGTAAAAGTTCCATGGCTCATTTCAAGGGTATTATGCGCTAGTCGGGGAAATTTGAGCCAATTTTTTTCACCCTTTTTCTCTAAATATTATTACTTAATAGTGTTTTCGGTAACGTAAAGATCTGAAGAAAGCTCAGATTTTTTTTTTTTGAGCCGATTACAGAACTTACCTATTTACTTACCTTGGCTCTACGAAGTAGAAAGGAAAGTTATGTAATCGGCTGAAAAAAAAAATTTTGAGTTTTCTTCAGATCTTAACGTTTCAGACCCTCCTGAGTCCGAAAAACACTATTTGGGAAAATGGTCTGTGTGTCTGTATATCTGTGTGTATGTGTGTCTGTGAACGATTTTTAGAAAAAACCATCGTACCAAATCAGCTCAAACTTCATATCTCGCTTGCAGGTTACCATGGGACGCCAAAATAAGGGTTGAACAAAATCCACCGAAATTTAACTATAGTTATCATAGTGATCAAAACACCAAATTTTTTTTTCTCAAAAATTGCTCTAACGATTGTGATTAAATTTTTTACATTGATAGCTCTCAATATGGCAGCTATACCATAAAATTCCCATTTATGGGAAAATGACGAGAGCAGCTCAATAAATTACCAAACTTTTCGACGTAATCGATTTTAGAGTGGTTTTTAGAGAAAGCGAACGAACCAAATCATCTCAAACTTGATATCTAACCCGCAGAATACCATGGGACGCCAAAATGAGAGTACGAGCGAAATCCACCAAAAGTTAACTATAATTATAGTGATCAAAACAGCAATTTTTTTTCTCAAAAACGGCTCTAACGATTTTGATTAAATTTTTTACATTGATAGCTCTCAATATGGCAGCTATACCATAAAATTCCCATTTATGGGAAAATGACGAGAGCAGCACAATAAATTATCAAAATTTTCGACGAAAAGCGTTATTAGCGCGGTTTAAACTCCGCTGGAATTTTCGTAGAATGTTAAAAAAGATGTGTATTGTAGTCCAATCAATATCTATACGTGGGGCTCACTTCAGAAATTCTTGAATTTCAACTACCGCCGTTTCGCTTACTACCAGTTCTAGCGGTTTTACTCGATGACTCCGCAAAAATGATTACTATCATCTTCAAAACAATCGTGTTCCCAGCCTCATTAATCCTCGGTGCAACAATTGCTCAGTAATGGTTCAGCAGTGAGTAAGAGCAGCACAATAAATTCCGGAACTGTAAGCGCTACTGCTTTCTGCTGCCATGAAGTGTTGTTTGACCATGTTCAAATGAACTGAGTGGTAAATTAATTGATTAAATAGAATTAGCCATGTACAAAGTGAATTGTTGTAGAGCTAAGGAAAGTTGTGTGTTGCAACGCACCAGATATTTAACTTACTCACCAAGGGAGTAAACAAGACATTCTCTAATGTAAACCAGTGGCACTGTCAATACCTCAAGCTCCCTGATGAGGAGATAAACTCCCAATCCCTTTATTTTTATTATATTTCGTTACTTTTGGGGCGCCACTGTTCCATGTACGATGCTATTTGTTTTCTAAAAAAAAGAAAAAAAAAAGGTATCGCTTCAAACTCCCTAAAGATAGTTCAATTCTTTCGTTTTGCAGGATGACATAGTTGACGAACTAGTTCTGGACGAATCAGGATCGGCCTCTTCATCCAAAGATTTTCAAGTATTGTACAAGGATGCTATCGCCGCCAACATTAGGTTAGCCAAATCCGTCAACGAGCTCAAACGACGGCTGTCGCAGAAGGAACAGCAGATAAATCTTCTCGTTAGCGCGCTTAAAAAATCGCTACATAAAGAAACGACGGACGATATTGCTGGTTTGAAAGAGTCAGTTACTGACGACGACTACGAAATTATTGTAATTTAGTGCAACACTCCCCCCCCCCCCTCCAACCCTTTTCTCGTTTAGTTGTTTGAAATGTTCTTTATTTGTAACTAAAGTTAACGTACCTGTTGGGTGAGTCCTTAATTGTGTCGTCTTCGAACGTTTGTTTTTTTTCTTTTTTTTATGTAGAGCTGTGTTGAATGGCAGGTGGTTTGAAATAGGAATGCTTTCATCAAAACCCGTTGTTTTCTGAGTTAATTAAATTTGCCGGATCAATTTCGTATTTTTCAAGATGAAAAAGGTTATTTGTGCGCTAACATTCCAAAAGTGCACTTCACAGCCACGCTGCATCTGTCCACTTAATCACGTCTCACCTGTTGCTTTGTGATTATTTATAAAAAAAGAAAGTTTATATTGTGGCAGAATGTTACAATAATCTGAGAATATATTATTATGCTGTGGAAAAAGAGTATTAGTTTGTATGAGTGTAGTCTGAGGAGCAAGAGGATCCTCAGCCCTCCCACTCGTCTTCGCCTCATTCTGGCCATCTTTGCTGCCTCGCACCACAGTGGGTGGGGTTCCTCGGTCGTCCTCTCCTCGCTCCCCCTGACTTTGCTCAAGAGCGGGTTTTGTATCACGAGCCAGAGGATCGCCAATGCGCTGAATATGAGGAGCGACGTCCAGTTTTTCCGTGCGTACCCAATTGACGCAGCCAGACATCATGGGAGTGTGGATTCGTGTTTTCGCCTCGCCCCACTTATAGCATTGTCTGACTTTGCCATACAGCGATTGCTGGTTAGGGAATGTGGAAGGGCTTGCTCAGGGGTTCCATCCTCTCCTCAATTCCTGACTTTGCTCAAGAGCTGTTTTTGTATCACGACGAACAAATGCACGAGATTTGCTCTGCAAGGGTACTTCACGAGAGTGTGGACGTTGAGTTCTTTGCTTGCACCACTTATGCGAACAGATACTGCGATAGTATGGAAGGGGCTTAAGGGTGCTGCCACCCCCCTTTTTTTTAAAAAAGATAACCAAGTTACGCTGGTGGGTTAGTCTATTTCTGGAGCGATGAACTGCGTAATGTGCCATGGACGTTTCAGTATCCTGTGGCGGCAAGTGGGTTTAGGTTGCTCGAATGCGTCGTAACAAAGTTCTCCATGCACTGAAGATTGGTCGTTGCAGGTGAGTAGGCACAAGTCTTTATATGTAGTTGAATTTCGAACGAATGAAGGGCGTTGGCGCAGGCTATTTTTGTTGGCTTTCTAGCCGCTTAAATTCCGAGTTGGTGCATGTGCCCTATACAGGTAGAGCCCCTACCAGGACGGATCAGAGATTTGTATATGAGAACTTTATTTGTCAGAGGTTTTTAATATGGTTTCTCACCTCATCTTTTGTTTATGCAAGCAAGAGTAATTTAAATATAAACGGAACGTGCTCGTACTTGTTGATTTCATTTCAGCGGCCAATCCCATTGTTTCTTACCTGCCTTTGGCAACTAAAGCGACTCTGGTTATATTAAGAACGCTTTCCACTCAAAGGAGATACGTAAAACTACATTTTTCGATACTGAGCAAGCTTTCAATCTGGCCTGGCAAGCCCGTGTTTTTTTAAAACTTTATTTGAGGAGTGGTTTAAACTGGTTTCTTCTAATCGTGGTTCTAACAGTAAATCAGAAATGTGATAGTGGTAAGGCGGCTAGAGTAACCCATAGATATTTGCAACTATTTTGGGAAGAAAGAACTGTGCCATTAAAATAGATGTCGGGAAGTTCCTAAGAAAGATGTACGTTACGGTTAAAGATTTAGTTGTATTGATCTTCAAGCGCCACTTGGGGCACCATTGACTCCACTTTTCAAAGTATATTTGTCGGACTTGTGCGGCATCTGCGGGGTCTTTATGGCTTACAGCGTAAACCAGAGAAGTCACGGGATTTGGGGATTCTGTATATTAACCGAGAAGGTTCTATTATGAAGGTATTTCGTTGATACGGTGAAGAGACTTTGAGGGAGATGGAGTTTTATTTTTCTAAGAACACGCGCGTGCCATACTCGATTGAAAGCTTGCTCAGTATCGAAAAACGTAGTTTTAAGTATCTCCTTTGAGTGGAAAGCGTTCTCAATATAACCAGAGAGTCGCTTTAGTTGCTGAGGGCAGGATAATGCCTCCCTGTCACGGAAAGTAATAAAAAATGGGATTGGCCGATGAAATGAAATCAACAAGTATATTTAAACTATTCTGTTTGCACAAACAAAAGATTCGAAATCCAAATCGGCGAGATTAGCTTTTTTAGATCAGATTATAATTCGTCCGCCTCTTCATCAATTCATTCTGAACTTTACTCAGAAGCGATCGAACGTTGTGATGCTCATTTGAAAATAGGCAAAAACGCTTAGCAGGATAACCAAAGTTAACGTACCTGTCAGGTGAGTCCGTCTCCTCTAGTGAGCTCACCAGCCAGAGGCGCCGGACTAACCAATCAGGTTCGTTAACTTTAGTAATTTGCCTTCTGGCGGACATAACACAATTGCTTTAATACTGACCGACAATCAACAACTATTTAAGACATACATACTACCCTTACATTCTCTAATCTTCATCTCCAACGGACGCTACACAATCCTGTTCATCTTTCCTTCCATCGAAAGCGCTCGCCCACAGAATCCCACCAGCCAGAGAAGACACTCACCAAACAGGTACGTTAGCTTTAGTAAATGCCACACCTTGCAAAACGCAATCAGAACAATGCGAAGCGTGTGTCTCCAAATGCGGCTGAGAGAGAAGGGCTGATCGAATCAGAGTCAAACTTTACATCAAACCTGCAACCTTATGTAAGGTGATGAGTGAAATATTCTCTAAACTTATTATAGTTAATCTTCCGTAACATAAGTAGCAGCAGTTCAAAACATCCTGAAACTTTAAGTGCTTCCATTTTCTACGTAAAACGTGAAGTTATGCTTTACCAAATTCAAGAGAACTGAGTGAAAAATTTGTAGCTAGAGACATGATAATGATAATCGTTGAATCTACGTGGCAATGAGGAAAGTTACTTGATGCTTCGCACCAGATATTTTTTCATAAACAGCCAAATGTTTTATTATTTATAATACACTTCGTTTCTGACTGCTCTGCAATCAGCTCCTACAAATATAATGATTTAAATTCTGAAAGTGGTTGGCAGTGTTCCTAACCCCCCGCTCCCAGTATTTTATTATTTTGAGAATGTTTTCGACTTACACGGTCATTTACAGTCACATTAATTCAGTCTTGATAATATGCTAAGATCTCGGCCGGACACAATAAATTAAATTAAATTGATGTTACCAAGTGCTCAAAAAAAGATTGTCTTAACTGGCTGACGGATCGACATAAAAAAGTTCTTATACTTTATGTACGTGAAATAGGGCTCCTCCAAAGAAATGTAAATAGGGGAATAAATGGCGGAACCCTACCTTGCTCTCGCTTAGGCTTAGAACGATACAGAAATTTAGTAAACAATATCGATGATTTCGAAAGTCTTCCATTTCTTCCGAGGCTTGAAATTGACACGACGTATGTACGACTCCTATGCTGTCCAACCTTTCTACGATGCGAATTGAACTTTCTGTGAAGTGAACAGTTACTTCGTTAACCCCGGAACTCAACCAATCCTCGTGCACACGATGGACAAGCGACAGTGCCAGCGTCCAAAGAAACCGAGCGATTGTTGAGAACATCCAAGCACCATCCATTTGAAAACGCAACTTAGCTCTCGTGTGCTTGCGCCATGAGCTCGGTGACATAGTTGTAAATTCATTTGACAATCGTTACCTTTTGCGTGTAATTGATCCCCTATCCCAAACCGAGAAACATGCTACCCTCAGGAAAAGATGTGGTAGAAGCTATAGTTGACTCAGAACAGAAGCAACTGCAGCGCCTTTTCACGAAAACCTAGTTAAGCATCGAAGAGGGTGAGGCATCTTCGAGAGATGTGTTGACGGCAAGCTAATCTTCCTGTCGACGCACTGGTGCACAGCACTAGAGTAAAATAAATGAACTCAATAGTAAGAATTACAATTACAACCTGTTCCACTTAAAACAATTTTGACACATAATGGTGGGAGTGCTGCGGGTAAAGGACAGAACCGCGTGGTCAACACGTGTGATTTGAAAATGTAAGAATACTGTATTTCAAAGTTGTTAATTCGAACATCGAGTGTTGAAACACACTGACGTGGTGACTAGATTGCGTCAATCGTTTTTAAATATGTAAGTAACGCGTTATTCGTTTTTCTTCAATTCCTCATTGCTATCTTCTCTAACAGTGCACATTAACCTCAACACAGTCATTCTCATCGCCCGACCTACTACCCTAACGAGCCTCAGAAGGATCAGCAGCGCGATGATTGTACAAACGGCGAGGAATCCGATGACGTCGAAAAGGTACAACTGGTAGAAGGGCATTTGTGCAGCTGCTGGTTGCAACACTTTGCCGTACCGTAGGACGTACTCGATCCAATAAACCGCTTCATCCACTGGTTTCATGGGTCGGTCTTTAAATATCGCGGATCTTCTCATCGCTGCCTCTTTGTACCTGAAATGACAATTGTTCGAGTTATCTCATTAATTATGAAAGGGCAAAGACAATATGAGGCTTACAAACTGTATTTCTACGTCCTTCAGCCCTACGAAGTAGGAAAGAAAGTTATATAACACTGTAATATTTTTATTCGTGGGAAAATGAGGAGACCAGCAAAATTAGTTATTAAAAAAAAAACGTAAAGCGATTTTAGAGCAGTTGTTCTATTATGAATCCAACCTTTAAGCTTGTTTGGCACAGGCCGACTTAGTCGGGTTTTGACCTCTGGATATCCACACTTGCCGTAATGGGACATATTGTCATTGTTCTGCATCTTTCTGCCCTCTAGCTCTTTTGTTTGGTAGCTGTGGGAAAGTCTTCAGTTAATTCTAAGTGACAATGAATTTCCCCTTCCTGGACTTTCCAAAATATCCTCCTCCCCACCCACCCACCCAATATCTATTCCTCTCCACAACACACAGCTCTTCTAAAACTCAGTCATCTATCAACTCTATCTCCCCCCCCCTCGTCACTTAGTTCCCCATGCAACCAGTTCACGTGTGTTTAGAGTCCCCTTGTTCGCCTTTAAATACTCACACACAAACTGATATCGCTGTTCTGTCAAAAATTAATACAGTCCTCACTCATGCTCACCACGTTCATTTATTTCTCAATTCAAGCTCCTACATTCGTACATCCAACAAAGAACCTGAATCCATAATTCGGAAATTGGCTAGAGCGACGCAATAAATTATTAAAAATTCCGACGAAAACCGTTTTCAGTAGTTTTTACTTTCCGTAGAATAGTTTTTGGTAGAAATGAAAGTGGTGTTATCAGCTGAGAAATAAAATATGAGTTCCCTTCAGATTTTTACATTTTAGAGAATTATGAGACCAAAAAAACACAATTTGGGTAAATGGTCTGTGTGCGAATAAAGAGAAAACAGCTGAATCAATTACCACAGGGCCCAAAATTACGAAATGAGCAAAATCCGCCCAAACCCGTCTCTAACGGACTTGATTAAATTTCTTGTATATACAGCTCCAAATGACACGCAAATACCAGAAAACACCCATCCGTGGGGCAAATGACGAGATCGTCACAATAAATTACGAAACATTACGACGAAAATATATTTTAGCGCGGCTTTTTCCTTGTTAAATCCGTTCAAATGTTCCAAGAATATTCCAGAAAATTCAAGTGGTAGTCTAAGTCAAGTGTACATACGACGAGTATTTGATAACGCTCATAAGATATATTGGACTACTCCAGAAAATCTGGAGTTTGAATGACCGCCTTTTCACTTACTACCAAGTTGTTATCCGATAACTCTGTAAAAGTTATTGTTATCCTTCAAAAAAGTTTTCAAATTTTTTTGTTTACAGCTACGCTACGTTAATTTTCTGAGTATGAAGTGATGTTTTACCAAGTTCAAGTGAATTGAGTGAAAAATGAATTGAATTAGAAGCAAAAGCCGTGAAAACAAGTGAATTTACGTGATAAACCATACTCATATGAGTAATCTCCAAAAATCGCGTTGGTATTCCGATAGTTACGTACACAACGATATTACCTCGCTTCGAGATAGAACGTCGTACGTATCAAACCCCCTCTGGAAGGCCTGGAAGTCTTTCCCGGCAGATTTGAGGTTTAATGAACCCCTGAGACAAGTAAGTTCTTCCAATGACGCTCATTAGGGGATGGCAATTATCACGCATTCTCACGCTCGGCCTAGCAAAATAACGTACTTTGGGTTGTACAAAATCTCGTCTACGGCAGACTTCAGCGAAGCATCCGTCACAGTCTCCAGATGAAGCTCCAGCCCCAGGCCTAATTTCACAGCCAACCTTACGTTCTTTTGCTGGTCGGCGAACACGGGGAATCCTATGATTGGAACGCCATGGCAGACTGTCTCCGTCAAACCGCCGAACCCTCCGTGAGCGATGAACAGTTTCGTATTATTGTGAGCTGGAAAATAAAAAGGTAGTCGATGGATGAGAAATATTATCAAGGTTCACTGTGGGGGTACACAGGAAGTGAAACCAATGAACAGAAATGGAACAAGTGGGGAGGGTACTGCGCTGAAGAGGAAAGAGACTGGGCCAACAAGAATGACCACTAGCGATGGCGAGGTTCAATTGCTGAATGTGAGTTTCAACTTGCCTTGAGCGAGTTGACTTCTAAGATAAGGCAATAGAAAAGGTCTTGGGGAGCAAATCCAATACTCTCTTCAATGACTGGGATGTCGACAGTTGTCTTTTAAAGGTTTGTACTTGTTTCCACTTGCTGAGCGATAATTCGGTCATTTTAACAAAAAATGATTACTCACCTAGAACGCTTTGCTGGGGAATCCATTTCATAAATTTAATGTTCGGAACTTCCGGAGGTTTATCTTCTCCCGACCACGAAGTCCACTTCCACAACACTTTTTGTTTCAAACCGGACAGAACTTTAAGAATGGGCTCGTACGCGTGGGCCGATTTAAGCAGTTGCACGCTCGTTATGGAACCCAAACTGAAGTAAACGACACCATGTTCTGCAGTGTCCATGAATTCTTGAAGATCCTGAGAACTCAAAAAAAAGAAGTATTTAATGTGGTGCTAACGAGTGGGTGATCAATGGCGTAGCGTCTACTTCCCTGTGCGATGGTGTACAGAGAGTGGGCGCTTCACACTCAGCCGTCATCATCCATTTCCTACGAAGTTACTGCCTAAAAATCGTGCCCTTCAATACAACGTCAGTCAGATAAATCAGACTTCTTCAGCAGGTACCTCGATCTCGAAGATCGGCAAATCGGGGATCGTTTTAGGAAGAGAGGATAGCACATTGAGCTTACAAAGAATTGTTACATCCAATTCATGGCCAAAGGGTACTTCCTGAATTTCACTGCACAAATTGTAGAAAACGTTTAAAAAAACTCGACTTTTGGTGGTTTTTCGTGTTCAACGGACTGTCAGAGAACGCTTATTGAGAACAATATACACGCATTGACTCTTTGATAACACCCTGAACGTAAATCGCAAAAGCCGATTCTATAAAATCTAAAAAAAACTTATATAACTTAAAAACTTTTGCGTCATCGATACCTCCGCAAACTGAATTACCAGAACGAAACCTAGATATTGATTATTGAAGATATTTTTGAAGGTTGATCTAAATAGTCAGAGCAGTTTTTGAAAAAAAAAAAACAAGAAACCTTGGTTTGCAGTCATTCTGATCCCACTTTACTGTCGATGTAATTGTACCTTCGAAAAATCAGCCGTTCTCCCGCAAACTGAACAACAGACTCGCACAAACCACAAGCCTAAATTAGATTTTTTCGCTCCAGCGAGCCAAAACATTTGAAGTAACGTTTTTTACACGATTGCCAAAAGTACAAGAAAATAACTACAAAGTAATTAAGGTAGTTGCAGTATAAATGCGAAACAATGAAAATTAATGAAATATCAAGGGATACCTTTGACAATGGTGGAGGCTTCTCCAAAACATGAGTTCCCAGAACTTCTTTGACGTGTGGCGCTCTCGGGTAGCTATACCCCAAAGAGTGGTGAGCGCTGATCAATATCAACGCCATGTCAGACACCATTTTGATCACTGGAGGTCTAGACTCCCACCCTTCATACCTCAAGTGCTTGTCGGCAATTTCTTGAGACTGCGTCAACACGCAGTAATAATCGTACAGTTTGACCGTTACCGTTTCGAAAAAGTTCCACAATCTTTCGACAAAATTCATTTTGTCCGTGTAGTTTGTTACTGCCGGTACCATATAGGCGGGGTTGTCTGGCAAGCCACTGAGTTCTCCGAGCCAATGGTGGTCGGGGAAAGACTGAAGCATGACGCCGAGGGCGTTGAACTTGTGCATCAAATAAGAGAATTCTTCTTGCATGAGAACGAATTCTCCCATAACCATGTCGTACGATCTGTTGGAGGCTAGTAGTTCTTTGACTTGAGGGGCAGTGTAGCACGATTTTGATTCTCCGTAATACTGTGATCTAAAGACGCGAATGACTTGGTGCAACGTTCGAAAAGCTTGCATGGCCTTCAAGTTTTCTGCAAAAGAAAACAAAGTTCCAGAATTTGTTACTTTAACTGCACTTCTCACAATTTAAATCTAGCACCAAAGCAGTTTTACTTGTACGAGGGGACATATATCACGTGACTGATATGGGTGAAATATATAGTGAATGACTCCCTCGTTTGTCCTAGATAAGTGTATTCAAGTTTGGTCTGTGTCGAGTATTTAGTAGACGAATTCTGCATCAAAACGCGTGCGTCCACTCCTTGTCACAAAATAATGCAATATTTTTGTTTATAACGCTGCCAAACCGTCGTCATAGTTCTGTGTGGGTTGTACTGTGGAAGCTGGCCATTGTCTCCTTACTTGGACGAGCACATACTTGTCGCTAAATACACCATTTGCGCTTGTAATCGATGACACCGCTCACTGCCGTGCCTGACGGCAGAAGTTTAAAATATAATTGGAGGATCGGGAATTATCACGTTTGACATTCGTAGTCATACTATGACTGCTGGTCAATGTTGTTTTCAGATTGTTTGCTAACGCACCACTCAACGTTCCACTGCCCAGCGACTTTTACCGTTCTTTAAACTAATCAAATATGTTTTTCATTCAGTTCAATAAAGGGAAACTGGTAGTTATAAACGTTCCAGAATTTATTGCGCTGCTCCTACTTATGTCGCAGACTCTATCGAGTGACCAGCGTATAGGTAATTTAAGGGACTGTCAACGTGTTTTTTTAGTGGAAAGGTCGCGGTTATTGGTACAGAAGTGTAAGGTAAACACTGGGAAAAAAGTTAGTAAAAACAACGTTAGCTTGAGTTCTGGAATTTCTGACCGTGCTCTTGATTATTCTGCGACCATTATTAAACGTCTACTGCATAGCTGAATTATAGGACTACCACCTGGTGTTTTGAGACAGCTAGTATAACAAGAGCGGGGTTTAAAAGAAACGACTACTTTTGACTCGCTTATCGTCGAAATGCTTGTCAATTTATTGTCAGTTCTCTCGTCATTTTACCACTGATGAAACCTCATTGGTTCAGATTTTCATGATGTCACGGAAAGCATTGAACCAAAATCGTTAGAGCAGTTTCGGAGAACAAAATTGGTGTTTTGATAACTGTAGTCTATTTTGGACCAATTTTGCTCATATCTTTATTTCGATAAATATATGACTAACAAGAGACAATTTAAAACACTCCACTCACCCGACCTCTTCATTTTGACGTGAAAATCCTCAATCGCAAACGGTATTTGGTTCAAAGTCTTCGGAGGGTTGCTCATCGGATGGTGAGTGTAGAAATCTACTTCGTGCCCTCTAGCTGCCAATTCCCTTATGATCGGGTGAAAAACTATTTGATGGCTTTTAGCCAGACGGCAGATGAAGAACAGTATCCTGGCGCATTCTGCTGTTGAAGCCCACAGTCCCAGACAAATTATAACTTTGATGATCCTACGAGGAAAGAAATGGCGTATTATTTCAATACAACTTTAAAAGGATATCGTAGTCGTGATACGAATTACTTTTGCTTATCACTTTGAGCCCGACGAAGTGAGAAGGTAAGTTACGTAGTCGTTTTAGTTTTCCTCTGATCTTCACGTTTTACAGAATTCTGAGTGCCCTAAACTTAACTTATGGAAATCTAGTACGACGCATCGCAATTCTTTCGTATGGCCACGTGCAGTATAGCTATTAATTGAATCTATTTTTCACTCACACTCACATCACGTTTAACGTAGAAACTGATAGATCTTCAAGTTCAGGAATTTATTGAGCTGCCGCTACTTATGCCACAAGCTTCATTGACGAAGGTGCTGTGTCAACACAATTCTTTGTGTAATGGTTCGAGAATTAAAGGGAAAACACTGCGTGAAAGTTAGTTAAACAAATAGCGTTATTTTAAACAGGTACCATATCGAATTTACCGCTATGACTTTTTTTTGAGATCGTTGGTACATATGAGCGAGATTTATGACGGATAAACTGCTAAAATCGCGTTTCGGTGATATCATTTATTGAGCTGCCTTCGTAATTTTCCCAGCGACGAAAATCGTATGGAACTGTCATGTCATTTGGAACTATTGATACAAAATCTTGAACCAAAATCGAGAGCCGTTTTTGAGGAAAAGAAATACTAGGAGTTTTGATTACTATGACAACTATATCGCATTTCTTTCAATCGCGTTCACATCTACACAGACAATTTTCTTAAATGGTCCTTTTTTACTCAGAAGCCCTTGAAACGTAAAAATCTGAAGAAAACTCAATTTTTTTTCTGTCAATTACTGGACTTTTCTTAGTACTACTCAGGGGTTGGAAACGTCAATAAAACACGATGTTTGGCCAATTTTTGTAGGTATCACCGTTCAGGTATTAAAGAAATTGGGTTGTGTCCGCCAGTAGGCAAATACTAAAGTTAACGTACCTGTTAGGTGAGTCCGTCTCCTCTAACTAGGAGACTGAGACCTGTTAGGTAACTCACAAGCCAGAGGAGACGGACTCACCTAACAGGTACGTTAACTTTATCACCGTTCAACTGGCTGCTCTTCATGTGTTTTAAAATCGTCGTAGATCATGCAACATCACGTGTAGTGTCTGTTATTCAAGCATTCAGAGAGAGATTTCTTTAGTCACACTTCGATTTTGGCCTGGGGGTTGATAGTACATGAATGTGGACTTGTGTCCGTTAATTATTGTGCTGTTAGGTATTAAAGAAATTGGGTTGTGTCCGCCAGTAGGCAAATTACTAAAGTTAACGTACCTGTTAGGTGAGTCCGTCTCCTCTGGCTGGTGAGTTACTGTGGGCAAGCGCTTTCGATGTAAAGACATCATCGTCTGGCCGTTAAGTCAGTACTGGAGTCAGTCGGTTAGTCGTGGTCTTTATATACAAAGAGAAAAGTGAAAGGTGTGATGGAGCGTCGGTGAAGGGACGGGGAAGGAGGTGACTTAACGGCCAGACGATGATGTCTTTACATCGAAAGCGCTTGCCCACAGTAACTCACCAGCCAGAGGAGACGGACTCACCTAACAGGTACGTTAACTTTAGTAATTTGCCTACTGGCGGACACAACCCAATTTCTTTAATACCTGACACAGCCAGTCCGGCTAAGGTACTACTAACAAGACTGACCAACAAGACGCTACAACTACACAAAACAATCGCTAACATACGCTACAACAAACAATGCCTCACTCACAATATAACACCAAAATACGCACTCATACAGATCAACAGACAGACATACTCTGCACAAAAAACAAAACATTTAGCTCAAAAACTTTGGATCAGGACAGAAATACGGACGCTATACATCAAAAAGACAAACTTAATAGGGAAATATACAAAATACACTTAGAATCGGCCAACATAATGACGAAAAACAACTTACACGACATATTTATAGATTTCCTAGACTACCTACGTACAAAGACGAATACAATCATGACTAACAAATACAAAAATATGGACAGAAAACTCGACAAACTTAAGAAAAAACTAGACCCTATCTCGAAACCTGCTACAACATTTCATAGTAGAACAGTTAACTTGACGGACGTAAAATTCACTGATAACGAATCGCAATTATTAGAAAGAGGACTCAAACATAACTTACCTTCAACTGACCTACAAAAAGAAATTGAAACAAACATTTTAGACGCTGAGACAGCCATACAATATCTACCGATTGAGAACCAAGAACGCATACGCCACAAAATTGTAGACAAAATCGAACAAACTATCAAACAACACAACAAGAACAGGACGGACCACAAAGACGTAAAAACAGCCACACAAATTAGGACCAAACTCAACAACAATAATTTAATTTTGACAAAAGCAGACAAAGGAAACGTCATTGTTATATTAGATAAACAGAACTACATAAACAAAACGACCGACTTCATCAACCAAACACAATGCACAAAACTGAAAAAGACCCTACGGACTCGTATCAAACACAAATACGTAATGCACTTAGAAACCACACTAACATACCAAAAGAACAACATTATAAATACATAAACATGAACCCAAAACCACCTCTACTCAAAGGACAACCAAAAATTCACAAAAAGGATACACCCATCAGACCAGTCATAAACTTCACATCTGCACCAGCATACAAACTCTCAAAATATTTGACAACAATGCTAAAAGTACCATCACATTACCAAACAGATATACGATACGCAACAAAGAAGAACGCGCCACTCGATTAAAACACATGACTATAACTCCAAACACTAGATTGGTATCATTCGATATAAAAACTTATATCCCTCCATACCAATAAAAGAAACCATTGACATACTACAAACCAAACTAAGGCAAATAGACACGACAACCACTAGAAACGTCACCAACCTCACCAAACTGACACTCGGACAAAATTACTTTCAATTTAACAATAGCATATACAAGCCAAAAGATGGATTAGGTATGGGAAACCCTACCTCGTCTATATTAACTGAAATATTTCTACAACATTACGAAGAAACTCACATCCAGACCTTAATGACAAAACACGATATCAAACACTACGCCAGATATGTAGATGATATCATCTGCGTATTAGGCCGCGATAACACCGACGACATACTAAAAGACTTAAACAATATCCACCATAACATCCAATATGACATGGACAAAGAACAAAACAAAACTCTTAATTACTTGGACCTAAAAATCACACGTTTGGACAACGAATTGCAATACGACATTTTTAGAAAACCTACCGCTACCGACACGACCATACACTTCACATCAAACCACCCACAACAACACAAACTAAGTGCATTCAGACACATGATACGGAGACTAAAAACTATCCCACTATCCGAACAAAACTACAAAAAAGAACTTGATATTATAAATACTATCGCAGAAAATAACGGTTACTCTAAAAACAATAAACAAATTATTAAGACAATATGACTCCAAAACAAACGACTCAAAAACAGAAAATACACAGACTTTAACAAAACGCTGCACATTCACATACACGGGACCACAAATATACGGAATAACTAATATCCTCCGAAAGGAAGGTATACAAATTGCATTACGTACGGACAACACACTTAGAACCAAACTAACTGCAAAGACTGAAAAGACAGACCCACTCGACCAAAGTGGGGTATATAAAATAACTTGTACTTGTAAAAACGCATACATAGGACAGACAGGACGAAAAATACGGACCAGATACTCAGAACACATTAAATCTCTTAGTAGGAACAAAGACGATTCAAACTTTGCCAACCACCTCAAAACAACTGGACATGAACCCACCAAAATACAGGACTGCACCATCTTACTACACAAACAATACAAAGGACGAAAACTGAACATATTAGAAAACATGGAAATTTATAAACAAAAAACTTCAATGGACAAATCATAAACGACCAAACCAACACAAAATGCCACACCATATTCACACCACTCAAAACACTACACAAACGAAATCAACCAACTGACGGGTTTACAGACCACCCTACACTAAAAAGACGTAAATTCCACACTGGACAGACCATCCATCCAACACGTCCCATTTATCTCTAGGGGTATTCACCCTGAGGTACATGACCTCCTTCCCCGTCCCTTCACCGACGCTCCATCACACCTTTCACTTTTCTCTTTGTATATAAAGACCACGACTAACCGACTGACTCCAGTACTGACTTAACGGCCAGACGATGATGTCTTTACATCGAAAGCGCTTGCCCACAGTAACTCACCAGCCAGAGGAGACGGACTCACCTAACAGGTACGTTAACTTTAGTAATTTGCCTACTGGCGGACACAACCCAATTTCTTTAATACCTGACACAGCCAGTCCGGCTAAGGTACTACTAACAAGACTGACCAACAAGACGCTACAACTACACAAAACAATCGCTAACATACGCTACAACAAACAATGCCTCACTCACAATATAACACCAAAATACGCACTCATACAGATCAACAGACAGACATACTCTGCACAAAAAACAAAACATTTAGCTCAAAAACTTTGGATCAGGACAGAAATACGGACGCTATACATCAAAAAGACAAACTTAATAGGGAAATATACAAAATACACTTAGAATCGGCCAACATAATGACGAAAAACAACTTACACGACATATTTATAGATTTCCTAGACTACCTACGTACAAAGACGAATACAATCATGACTAACAAATACAAAAATATGGACAGAAAACTCGACAAACTTAAGAAAAAACTAGACCCTATCTCGAAACCTGCTACAACATTTCATAGTAGAACAGTTAACTTGACGGACGTAAAATTCACTGATAACGAATCGCAATTATTAGAAAGAGGACTCAAACATAACTTACCTTCAACTGACCTACAAAAAGAAATTGAAACAAACATTTTAGACGCTGAGACAGCCATACAATATCTACCGATTGAGAACCAAGAACGCATACGCCACAAAATTGTAGACAAAATCGAACAAACTATCAAACAACACAAAAAGAACAGGACGGACCACAAAGACGTAAAAACAGCCACACAAATTAGGACCAAACTCAACAACAATAATTTAATTTTGACAAAAGCAGACAAAGGAAACGTCATTGTTATATTAGATAAACAGAACTACATAAACAAAACGACCGACTTCATCAACCAAACACAATGCACAAAACTGAAAAAGACCCTACGGACTCGTATCAAACACAAATACGTAATGCACTTAGAAACCACACTAACATACCAAAAGAACAACATTATAAATACATAAACATGAACCCAAAACCACCTCTACTCAAAGGACAACCAAAAATTCACAAAAAGGATACACCCATCAGACCAGTCATAAACTTCACATCTGCACCAGCATACAAACTCTCAAAATATTTGACAACAATGCTAAAAAGTACCATCACATTACCAAACAGATATACGATACGCAACACAGAAGAACTCGCCACTAGATTAAAAGACGTTACTATAACTCCAAACACTAGATTGGTATCATTCGATATAAAAACTTATATCCCTCCATACCAATAAAAGAAACCATTGACATACTACAAACCAAACTAAGGCAAATAGACACGACAACCACTAGAAACGTCACCAACCTCACCAAACTGACACTCGGACAAAATTACTTTCAATTTAACAATAGCATATACAAGCCAAAAGATGGATTAGGTATGGGAAACCCTACCTCGTCTATATTAACTGAAATATTTCTACAACATTACGAAGAAACTCACATCCAGACCTTAATGACAAAACACGATATCAAACACTACGCCAGATATGTAGATGATATCATCTGCGTATTAGGCCGCGATAACACCGACGACATACTAAAAGACTTAAACAATATCCACCATAACATCCAATATGACATGGACAAAGAACAAAACAAAACTCTTAATTACTTGGACCTAAAAATCACACGTTTGGACAACGAATTGCAATACGACATTTTTAGAAAACCTACCGCTACCGACACGACCATACACTTCACATCAAACCACCCACAACAACACAAACTAAGTGCATTCAGACACATGATACGGAGACTAAAAACTATCCCACTATCCGAACAAAACTACAAAAAAGAACTTGATATTATAAATACTATCGCAGAAAATAACGGTTACTCTAAAAACAATAAACAAATTATTAAGACAATATGACTCCAAAACAAACGACTCAAAAACAGAAAATACACAGACTTTAACAAAACGCTGCACATTCACATACACGGGACCACAAATATACGGAATAACTAATATCCTCCGAAAGGAAGGTATACAAATTGCATTACGTACGGACAACACACTTAGAACCAAACTAACTGCAAAGACTGAAAAGACAGACCCACTCGACCAAAGTGGGGTATATAAAATAACTTGTACTTGTAAAAACGCATACATAGGACAGACAGGACGAAAAATACGGACCAGATACTCAGAACACATTAAATCTCTTAGTAGGAACAAAGACGATTCAAACTTTGCCAACCACCTCAAAACAACTGGACATGAACCCACCAAAATACAGGACTGCACCATCTTACTACACAAACAATACAAAGGACGAAAACTGAACATATTAGAAAACATGGAAATTTATAAACAAAAAAACTTCAATGGACAAATCATAAATGAACAAACCAACACAAAATGCGACACCATATTCACACCACTCAAAACACTACACAAACGAAAACAACCAACTGACGGATTTACAGACCACCCTACACAAAAAAGACGTAAATTCCACAATTGACAGACCATCCATCCAACACGTCCCATTTATCTCTAGGGGGTATTCACCCTGAGGTACATGACCTCCTTCCCCGTCCCTTCACCGACGCTCCATCACACCTTTCACTTTTCTCTTTGTATATAAAGACCACGACTAACCGACTGACTCCAGTACTGACTTAACGGCCAGACGATGATGTCTTTACATCGAAAGCGCTTGCCCACAGTAACTCACCAGCCAGAGGAGACGGACTCACCTAACAGGTACGTTAACTTTAGTATTGTGCTGTTTGTGGGCCTCGGTCGCTACTTACATAATTGAAATCCACGTTTTAAATCAGAACCGTCGAACAAATCACAGCATTTTTGAGTGCGTTCCACTTTGCTGTTCGGGAGGTTGGAATAGTACAACAGCCCTTAGTTAATTATTACACGGTGGAGTACTGTCACACTTCAACAGACGCGCGTGTTTTGCGCGATCCGGTTGTTTTGACTCCACGATTTTTTAACGTATTCGAACCTCCAAATTTTAATGAGGCGAATCGTTGCGCAGTCAGGCGGACAAAACAATTCGTGACAGAAATTTCAGACAACGAACTTCGGTGTGGTACATAACATTTTCGTATCAACGACTGTTACTTACTTGCCGCTCGTGATACCCGTTTGGCCATTTAACGCCAGACGAATACGTTCCAAGGCAATCGAATCACACCTTAATTATATGACGGTCACACAATCATACGTCCACCTTCTGATGAACTTGTGCTTTCTAAAAGTGGGATTGCCTTTCGAAAGCCAGCATCGAAACATGCTAGTAGACGATACAATACAACGGAACAACAAAAATTGACATTTTCTAAGCGACGCAAGGCAATTGGCACGGTGCAACGAGTCGAACTGATGGGTAGTTGGAGGGAGACGGGAGTCAGTGCGAGAATGAGCGCAGGCCAGGGAGAAACGATAACTTTCCCCATATTGTCATCCAAGCAGTAGACTTTGTCTCACAATATTTACTGTGGTTTCACTGTTTCCCATCTAGACGTAGCCCTACACCTTTGAAACGAAAAATATTAAGGAGATAATACCTAAAACGGTGTAATTGAAATGAAACTGTCAACATTTCGTTTTTGACTAATGTTTTGAACCATTTTTTGCCAATTACAAACACGGGTTTCATCCAATCGGATTGCCAAGTAGGCGGGCACAACTTGATCAGAAATGCAATTTTTTGAGAACGGATTGTTTTAGACATGTGCAGGCCAAAATATAGCCTGGACGTCGGAAAGACACTGCAGATTTGTTAAAAAATGTCGAAAGTGTTAAATTTTGAGTGGAGGGATGTAAAAAAATGTGTCTGACCGAACATTGTATTAATCAGAAAGAAAAATGAACCGAAACACCGAGTCGTTTTGCCATTTCGTTAACTGATAACCGTTTCGAGGGACCTTCGTTCTCCAGGCCATTCTCGAGAGGCTTTGGGGCTCTTCGAGGCTTTTTCAAGAACCATTGACATCTCTTACAAGCCGCTGCCTCGATTTAGTTCGTCAATGACAATTCAGTAAATGGTTCACGCCCTCATTCTACTGGCCACGTTATTCACGCCAATCGCGCCACGGAGCGTCAACTGTTGACGTTGTTTACCATTGCAGAGTCAGGTGCTTATCGCAACCTGACTTCCTTGGCGACACAACTACGACCCGACTTGACTTCATGCAATCTGGGCCCTGTTTCACAATGATTTAGTAACTATTATTACGAGTAAATGCGCTGGTAACTTGTAAATTCTGGTTCACAATAACATTTTACTAGTGCCGGAAATATTAGTGAATTCTCTTGTAATACTAGTAGTTTTACAAGGAGGCTGTTTCACAATCCTGTCTTGTAAAATCAAACCTCCAGTAATATAAGCAAGCCCTTGTAAATATTTTACCAGCTCTAGGTAACCTATATATTTGTTGTCTTCAATGTTCAATCGTGTTACGGTGTTTTGGAATTCAATTGTCCTAGGGACAAAATGCTCGAAGATTTGTTATTTGGTGATTCTGAGTCCGACGAAGATCTTCAAGTAGGCAGAGAGAATCATTTGCGTCGTCCTCTACGACGAAGAAAAGTGTTCCGTGCAAGAGCGAACTTTAGTTTTTTGAGTGAATTAGAGTGCAATGAAAGATTCCGTATGACTTCCGACAAAATCGAATTCTTAGTTGAACAAATCGGACAACTCAATTCGCACCGCACTGGAAAAAGTGGTTCTCTATCCGTGTGTGTGGCACTTCACTGGCTGGGAAGTGGTGCCCAGTTCCACGTCGTAGCAGACTTGCATGGTGTCAGCCAAGCAACCGTTTCTCGCTGTGTGATGAAAGTTGTGGCTGCAGTTAACGTTTCGGAGTTGAACCATTACATGTTCCTCACGATCTTGATTTTGCTGACACAAATAACGACCCTCTAGACGACAACCAGCCTGCAGCAGCAGCCCGAATGAGGCAGGAGCAAATCATTACTATGCTCCGATGATCATTGGTCATTAAGGTCCTTTTCTAAGCGGTTCATAAAAAAATCACCTTGTACTTTATTCAGAACTTTTTACTCATTGTCTACTTACTTGATATTGCATTCATTAATGAAATTAGAATGAAATATATATATATATATCACGCCAATTTGAACATAATGTGGATAGTACTTTGCAGCTTATCTCTATTTATGCGGAACTAGGTTAATGGAGGAGTTGGGTTGAAAGGAGAGGATTTCCCTCCAAGCAGCCATCGCTGAACGCACCAAAAAGCACTGATCTTCTTTGCTTCACCTTTTCGAGAACGCACAGTTGTAATCGCCGCTTGTCCTCTCTTTTGCTCATCTTCAATAGGTAGGTATAGCGAAAAATTTAGGGGTGCGACGACGAGTGAAGGGACGCGATAAAGATGCGGAGCGGCGGCGGGTGGGCGGGAATGGTGAGTTCACATTTGTTTGACCAGCTGACTTGTAGATTGTCATCAGCTGAGCTAGTAGTTTTCTTAAGTTACTGATGAAATTATTCTTGTAATACCAGTTGGAGGCATCTCATTGTGAAACAGAAATTACAAGTACTCATATCATAATACTACCACTTGAAAACTTGTAAATTTCACTTATATTACTAGCTTATTGTGAAACAGGGCCCTGGCCTATTCAGCCCGCTTCTGAGCTCAACAACGATTCTCCTTACCTTTATCACCTCACCACCACTCAAATTTGTGTGTAAGGTTTCCCTATGATTCCCGAATTGTAAACACGAACGGCTCACAATAGAAAGATGATTTGTCTAAATAAATTCGTAGTCAATTATTTATGCATGATTTACTCAAATGAGGCCGTCGCATAAATAGAGGAAACCAAGTAGGTTCAGGAATGTTGTGCTCTAGCAGTTTTTCTATGGAACGTTCAGTTCAGTACATGTAGGCTGAGAGGGAAATACATCGAATTGGTTGTTAGAGCAGTAGAATGCCTGTGTGAATGTAGGGAGGGAAGTTATAACTCGCCACACCCCACAGACATTTGTACAAAACTTCCCAACATTTTTTCCAAATTTTACCGGTTTTTACTCGATTGCTCATTTCACTTGATTCATCTAAATTTGTACACAATTTTCCAATTCTTTTTACTCCGCCCCATCACTCCACCCCTCTTTGCGCCTTCTTAGAGACGTCCTGGACAGGAGCACGGCAGAGATCCGCGGAAGCCCATATACGTGGTAATAATTTAAAGTACCATTAAACGCCTCACCTGGTCATCAGATATTTGAAATTGAAAGCAGAAATACAAACAGCAGTCTTCAAAATCAGCGAACAAATAGTCGATGCTTGTCTAGCACAGACGTGTAGTCACTATGTCTCAACGCACAACGGCCGTCGTCGACTAAGCTGTTTGTTCCCTTTTTGTTTTATTGTTCTTATCAGTTCGTTTATTTCTCCTGAGCAAATATGACTAGCTCTCGCCTCGGGGAATTCTTGTCCCGTGGCGGTGGTTTCGCAACGTGTGGGCATTGCATTCAAGAGTGTGGGAGCTAATAAACGTGCGTAGATACAGACCACTTTTAAACGCATTTAATTTTTTTTCTGGGGATTCGCAGTCGTCAAACGCGTGGAGAAAAACGTAATTCGAAAATGATAAGTTTCTATGAGGAATAACAGTCACGCGGCACCATGACGAGCAAGTTTTTTTTGGATAATGGCGAGGCTTTCTTCACCCTATACATGACAATGGAAAAAATCGCGTTTAATAACGGTCATAACATAATCGATAGCAACCTCACAAATAGTAGACTAACGCCACTTTGTGGCGTGCTTTCCCCTTTCCATTCCAGAATCGTAAAAACGAACCATTCCAAAAATTTATTTCAACAGTACCATCGATTACCTATGCGTTTCCACGTAAAACGGTATGGTTTATTAAGTATACATGAGCTGAGTGAAAAATAGATAGGATTAGTAGCTAGAACGTGCTTGGGACTGTACTTCAAGTTTCTTTTGAGGCCTATAAATACTAGGAAATTAGGTTTCAATCAACATTAACATACCCAGTTGTATAATACGAACCTCACCTCACACCACCTTCACCACCTTTCACCTTCACTTCACATTTTAAACTATTATTGAAATCGTGATCAGTGAAAGTATTGGTAAGAATACTATATTGGCCCAGTTAATTCTGGAATTTTAAGCGCTACCAAGCTCCACGAAGAACTTTATTTTTTACTAGTTCACATGCACTGAGTGAAAAATACATTGGATCAGTAATTGGAATGTAAATCGTGCTGAGGAAAGCTGTGTGATGAGTGGCAGATATTTGAGGAAGTTTCGTGCTCCTGTTTTAGAATTGTAGGGGAAACACTGTGAAAAAAGTCAGCCGACGAATTTTTGGAAGTCAAAGAAGTAAAAATAATTTGGTGTTTTGATCAGCATACAGTTAGGTTTGGGGCGACTTTTATTTAGCCGTCGCATCTTGATCAATTTGGTTCAAATTCAATTCAAATCAAGCCGATTTGGTTCAGCCGGTCCCACACGCACTGACACAAACATGTTCGGTGTTTTTCGGGCTCAAAAGACTCTGATATTAGGTAATAATTGTGATAATTGTCCTGCTGATTAATGTGGTAGGCCAAAATAAGGAACTAGGATCCAAAATTAATGGTTATCGTAGTGATTAAAACACCGATTTGGTTTTCTCTCTAAAGGGGGTGTAACGATTTTGATGAAATTTTGTGTGTGGAGAACTCCAAATGATAAGAGAATATTATAACATTTTCATCCAAACAAAAATCTCTAGAGAAACACAGTAAATTTTGGCAAAAATCGATTTCGTACAGTTTTTTCATATTAAATTCCACTAGTCAGCGTCTCCAAAATTTGGAATGGTAGCCCAACGAGCACCCTATACGATGGAAGTAATGATCGTTAGGTAATTAGGTACATAAAACACCTAAATTCAAACTATCGTCGTTTATGTGCGTAACATTTTTCATAGTGTTTGCCCTATTTTTGTTTGTTTGTTTTGTTATTGTTATTTATTGTTTGAGTCTGTTACATAATATTGTATCATACCTCATTGACATGTGTGTAAGCACTTAAATTGCTAATCTTTTTAGTTCTGCATCAAGGTATCTGACGTTGGGTTTTACTCGGTTGGAGGCGTGAGGAAATCTAGGATATGCCGAGGTCTGGTTTGTCTTCTATCGTTGAAGGGTGCAAAGCCACTTGTGACAAGCGGGTTGAAATGGTCGGAATAATTTCTGCGGAGCTTTTGCATACAGAAGCGACGAAGTTCAGATGGCGATTCCAATACGAAGTCCTATGATGCCCTATGACTCCAAAACTAAACAAGAACCTTCGGACAAAAATCGACCAACGCAATGACTCATTGAGGGTTGTGAAATAAACAGTGGCAACTCAATAAATTCAGCAGCTTGAACCACAGGTTTGTATCTGCATGTACAAACGTCGGAAGAATTGCGTCAGAATTCCTGAATGATAAATCAAAACTTTCACGATTTAGAACAATGTTCAACAAAACTACTTATTGTCTATAAGTACGATAAGGTTCACGAACTGGTACAGTTCATTACAATTTACAACCACCAACCGTTGTTATTGTGATATTCTTAAGCCGCTTCGTTCACTTCTTTTTCTTCGACTCGCGCTTTTTTCCCGCAGAAGGGTTTGTTGTTGAAGCCTTTCCGCCAAAAAAGCCGTGTAGAGCTTGCCCTGCGAGTTTCAGGGCCCGGAACGACACGTATATGGAAATTGCGGCGCATAAAGCGAGGAATCCGATGATGTCGAGAAGATACAGTTGGTAGAAGGGCATTTGTGCAGCTGCCGGCTGCAACACTTTGCCGTGACGTAGGACGTACTCGATCCAGTAAACTGCCTCTTCTACAGGTTTCATGGGTCGATCTTTGAACATCATGGATCTTTTCGCAACCTCCTGTTTGTATCTGAAACGAAAAAATGTCAAGTCGTGCGAACGTAAGCCGAAAATATTGTTAGCTGAATTTTGGAGCCACACAATAATCTTCACAAATTACCTCGGAATGTTATGTTTTACCTACTTTTCAACATACTCAGAGATTCAAAGTGGTAGTCGTTTTCGATTAGTCTGGCGAAATCGGCAATTCAGGCATTAGCTTTGAGGCCAGCCTGATCGAGAGTTATCTTAAGGGATGAAGTCACTTGGAGTCATAGAGCTCAAATATGTGAACGGTACTTTGTGTGATGGGGCACAAGGAGTATCTTATGATCGTCCCTGAACTAAACTAAACAGCAACACAACCGGTCCACTTAGCAGCTTTACTTTCGGTTACTCAAAAGATAGGAAATGATTCTAATCGTGCAAAAACGAAATTGTTTGTCAAGTTGCAAGCATCTTAAATACCAACTTACTTGGGGTTGTCCAAAATTTCACCAGTAGCCCACTTCATCGAAGCCTCCGTAACATTGTCAAGCTGAAGCCTGACTCCAATACCCAACTCCACGAGCAGCCTCGCATTTTTTTGTTGATCACCAAAAACTGGGAAACCTATCAGTGGGACACCATGGCAGACAGCTTCAGTCAAACCGCCAAGTCCTCCGTGAGTCATGAACAGCTTCGTTTTATTGTGAGCTGGAACAAACGCCTTTCAGTGAGTCAATACCGTATTCTACCTCGAGGAGTTTGGTAGAAGGCAGTAAGCGAGTTCGTGAATAATATAAGGCTTACCGAGGATACTTTGCTGAGGCATCCATTTCAGGAATTTTATGTTGGGCACTCGAGGGGGTTCCTCGCCAGACCAAGATGTCCATTTCCACAATACTTTTTGTTTTAATCCAGACAGAACCTTCAGAATTGGCTCATAAGCGTTGTACCCTCTAAGCGTCTTGACACTCAGTAATGATCCAAAACTCAAGTAGACGACACCATGTTCTGCACTGTCCATGAACTCTTGAATCTCCTGAGAATTTGAGGGGTGAGAAGTAAGTTAGTTTATTAGTCCGTAGTTGGATTCTTTGTAATGTACTTGAACAAGCACTGGGTACATACCTTTGGTAACGGTGGTGGGTTTTCGTCAACATTCGTCCCCAGAACGTCTTTCACGTGTGGGGCTGTTGGGTAAGAATACCCTAAGGAATGGTGACTACTAACCAAATACAACGCCATGTCAGACACCATTTTCATTATCGGAGGCCTGGACTCCCACCCTTCGTATCTCATGTGCTTGTCGGCGATTCTCTGAGACACGACATACACAGAGTAGTAGTCGTGCATTTTCGTTAATTGGATATCGCAGAAGTTTTGAAGTCTTTCGAAAAACGACATTTTGTCTGAGAAGTCTGTTACAGTTGAGACCATGTAAGAAGGATTGCTCGGCAGACCGCTAAGCTCGTTCAGCCAATGGAAGTCGGACAGTGACAGTAACGTGACGCCCAACGCATTGAACTTGTGCAAGAAATAAGAAAATCCTTCTTGCGCGACGGGAAATTGCCCGATAACCATGTCGTAGGATTTGTTTGAAGCCAAGAGCTCTTTGACTTGAGCATCATTGTAGCATTCAGTCTTATCATGAAACTTGGGTCCTCTCATTGTGTACCAAAAGTAAAACAGACTTTGAAATGATTTGATGTTGTCACTTCTCTCTGAAATAGAAGAACCAAAGTGATCAGAAATAAATGTACAATAATTGATACACTGTTGATCATAAATATTCGCTATGTGCCATCTTTCCGCAATTCCCGTATATTCGACAACCTGCTATGTACACGAGAGCATCTTCTGCGTTGGACGCATTTATAAAGAAACATTTATGCAGAAGAAAATGTTATACTCGTAGTTGAGAAGAAACTGATACTCTTCATTATAGTGTCAGTACATGTGCGGTATCAAATTTACAGGGAATGCGGAAAGTTGTATGCTTCGTACGTAATATTTTTCCACTGTAGTCTGATAATTCATTTTTACTTTCCTTGCTCTACGAAGTAGAAAGGAAAGTTATGTAATCGGCTGAAAAAAATTTTTTGAGTTCTCTTCAGATCTTTACGTTTCAGACCCTCCTGAGTCCGAAAAACACTATTTGGGAAAATGGTCTGTGTGTGTGTGTGTGAGTGTGTGTGTACGTGTGTCTGTGAACGATTTTTAGAGAAAACCACCGTACCAAATCAGCTCAAACTTGATATCTCGCCCGCAGGTTACTATGGGACGCAATAATGAGGGTATGGGCAAAATCCACCGGAAGTTAACTATAGTTATCATAGTGATCAAAACACCAAATGTTTTTTCTCAAAAACGGCTCTAACGATTTTGATTAAATTTTTTATAGTGGTAGCTCTTAATAAGATAATTTTACTATAAAATTCCCATTCGTGGGAAAATGACGAGAGCGGCACAATAAATTATCAAAATTTTCGACCAATAGCGTTTTTCGCGCGGTTTTCTCCTTATAAACTCTGCTGGAATTCTTTTAGAATGTTAAAAAAAATTGGTATTGTAGTCCAACCAATACCTAAAGGGTGAGTGTTTAAAAACGCTCATGAGATACATGGGGCGTAAAGCGTTGTTTGACCAAGTTCAAATTAACTGAGTGATAAATGAATTGATTAAATAGAATTAGCCATGTACAAAGTGAATTGTTGTAGAGCTAAGGAAAGTTGTGTGTTGCAACGCACCAGATATTTTTGTTTGGTTTACCTCAAGATATGATCATATTATATTCGGGAACGTTTCGTGACAGAAAATATGTTAAAGAATATAAATGTTTGGAAAGGGCCTTCCAGAAACCTTCTTCCGCGACCAACTTCCTCCACTTGACGGTGTGCCGCGTTTAGTGCGGCATTGAACCTATCTTAGATTATACACCTACGAATACCGTCGTCAGTTTTTGTTATTTTTCCAGGTGTAGCGTTCGGGACGAAGAAAAATTAATAAAGAACTATACTGCTCGAGAGGATACGTGTACAGGGAGTTCGTTCGTTGATCATTTCGTAAATGATAATATGTAGTAACTGTTTAGCTTTTTTATTGAGGAAACAGGTGATGGTGAGGGAAGATGTTATGAACTGTATTTGAGAACGGTTAATGATACGCTCGCATTAATAACTGTTAAGATTTTGTGGTGGAATCGGGGACTCCACACTTTTCGATGTATGGATTCGTGAACACAACAATTAAGTTTAACATAACACAGCTAACGTCGTCGAGTTTCGATAATTTTTTCTCGGTGAAGCTGAAATGACGTGCTCGCAGGTATTTCGTTGATTCATATTAAAACTATATGATATATTGTTGTAATGCTGTAGCTATGGCTGTAATACTACTATGCATTATACACTTTTGTTCCTGTTTACAGTTTTGTAGAGAAATCGAGTGGCGGTGGGTATAAATCGAAGTAACAACATTCTTTGATTTACCGAATCGTTTGGGAGATCCTTTTCCTGAACGTTGGAAACCGAATCACAATTAAGGGTTCGTGGGCTATTTTTACTCACTGACTAACGTACTCCACTGTGCATAACTGGTTCAGTTGTACGTTAACTAACAGTTCGCTAATTTTATCGGATACGGAAAATCGCATTTTGAGCTGTATCAATAAATTTAAGATTCTGCAACCAAGAATACCGTCGTCGAGTTTCGACATTTTTATAGGTGAATAGGTGATACAAAGTGAATAAGGAAAAATTATTCTCCGAGGATGTATTGGCAGGCATTTCGTTGGTTCATATCACAACTATAGTTATGAACGCTTAATGATTCTCCACTTCGTTCGTATGTCCACTAGCTTTATCGGAAACGGAAGTTTGTTTGTATGCAGTATAGGGCGTTGTTCATTTTCAATATATAGCATTAGGAACGTTATTCATCGATAGAATGAAAACGTTTATGAAGGGCTGTACTTCAGTACATCTTCTACTAATCAGTACATTAACTTTCGTTCTCGATAAATATTTCTGGGAAAACGCAGGGAGCAGATGTATTGGGCTAGGAAGCAGCAAAAGGATTTTTCTTTCCCGCAGTTTGGCTGATGACGTATAACTGTGGATATCACTGTGGCCTGCGTCTGCTTTTGTCAGTATGACGTTGTTTCTACTGAGTTTGATTTTTTATTTTTCGTAGATGGTTTTGTTCAGTTAATGTTTTTTTATCGTCAGTTTAAGCATGTCTTGATTATCGGTGGGTGATTATTGATTTGCGGCTCAAAGATAATGTACTACCAGGGAGGGCAGGCCTTTTACCTACGTTGACTTGGAAAATATTATTCGTTAGCTCGTCTCCCCCAAGGTACTTCTACAAGACCAGGACAAATAACGAAATACTCACCCATTGGTAACATTTGTTTCGTAAAGTCTTTCGAGCCAATGGAAAATTGAGTCAACGTTTTCGGAGGATTGTCCACAGGATGATAAGTGTAGAAGTCGACTTCATGTCCACGGGCAGCCAGCTCTCTGATGATCGGTTGGAAGACAATTAGATGACTCTTAGCTGTTTGGCAGATAAAAACGAGGATTTTGGAGCTTCCAACTGCCGATAACCAGAACGCCAAGCACAGGGTGACTCCGAACCTGTAGACAAAGATGTAGGCGTTCAAAAACCTTCGTTATTCGAACACTGCTTAGACTTGAAGAATCAATCGTAAAGTTAACGTACCTGTTAGGTGAGTCCGTCTCCTCTGGCTTGTGAGTTACTGTGGGCAAGCGCTTTCGATGTAAAGACATCATCGTCTGGCCGTTTAGTCAGTACTGGAGTCAGTCAGTTGGTCGTGGTCTTTATATACAAAGAGAAAGGTGAAAGGAGTGATGGAGCGTTGGGGAAGGGGCGGGGAGAGGTCTTGTTGGTCAGTCTTGTTAGTAGTACCTTGATGATGTCTTTACATCGAAAGCGCTTGCCCACAGTAACTCACAAGCCAGAGGAGACGGACTCACCTAACAGGTACGTTAACTTTAGTATTTGCCTACTGGCGGACACAACCCAATTTCTTTAATCAATCGTAGTTATGTGTCAGTGTTTAGTGGTGGATGTGTTTGTATGAATATTTCTAACGTTAACGTCACCGAGCTTACAGATGAGAAATTATCATTGAGAGTTTCTCATGGCAGCCTCATTGGCTAATGTCTGAGGAAAGGCCTAGGCGATCTCCATTTGATTCCTCATTGGCTTGTACTCCCACTAGGGTTGTGTTGTAGATTGTTGTTGGAAATCTTAACAACTCCGAAAGAAATGGAAGCGATTTTGATTACACTTCAAACGACAACTTTTCTTCATAAATATCTCTACGAAAATTCGGTGAACGGAGATATAGGCCTACGAAGCACTTTTCTTTCTTCACTTTTTGGCAGAAATGGCTTCAACGATTTTCACCAAACTCACAGAACGTGTACGCACGAGTAAACGTTCCTATGACATTCCACTGTACAGATATGAAAATGAAACCCTGCAAATTATTACACAATGGTTTATTATTCTCTTAAACAGCTTGACGGAGTCTAACAGCTCTGAGACCCATCCCACTCGGTTCAGCATCGAAAAATACCAGTAAGTCACACGAAACATGACCTGACTACTAAATATTCCGGGCGCCCGTACGCGCCTCTAGACAATTGGCACGACTTGGTGAGTCGAGCTGGCGGACGGTTTTGAAGAGACGGGAGGGGGGGGGGAGTCCAAACGATGAATCGATTACTTTCGCTGTAGTTATTGTCCCGCGAGTTTTCCGATAAAACTGCCAAAATTGCGTTTTTGATAGTTTTTTATGCCGTTTTCTGACCATACCAACCACGAGCGGGCTTCGTCAGATCGGATTGCCGAGCACGCAGGCACAACTAGATACCAAATGGGATGGGGACATAGCGGAGTTCCATTAGACTCAAAATCGGCAAATGCCTAGAAAACGGTACCAAACACAACGTAATTGCGATAAGACATAGATACCAAACGGAACTTTGGTGTGAAAGAACGGCTTTTTTAGACCACGCACACCATTTAGAATCCTGATGTCTTCAAACGTAAAGTATCAAATTTTGAGGGGGTGTACAAAAATTCTCCTGACCGAAAACATTGGAATTATTAATAATTAACCAAAATGACGCGAAAATAACGTTTTTTGTAATTTCCCGATTAATCTTACACGATCTAACGATATCGATCGAACTTACTGAGTACTCTCAACGAACTATGAGTATTACCTACATATTGTTCTCCATGAATGTTCCTGTAGAAATGCGTTGAGCGAACATATACTCTTATATGTAGCAGGTCGTCGAATGTACGGGGATTGCGGAAAGTTGAGTGTAGCTACTCACCAGATATTTTAAATAATGATGGTCTCCCCCGCCCCCAACCAGTCCTTCATGACGACGAAGACTGCTCCTAACGTTTTACGGTTCCAACAAATTAAAAACAAAAACGGTCATGTTCGGTTAATTTGTTCCGTTACAAATGTGATTACAGGCGCCCAGGGGTAATTTTATGATCTGTTATCATTTACACGACTATAATACACACTCCTTATCCGTTCTCAAACCTCGGGAAATATTACGTTTTATCTCTGTCGTTTAAACTATTCATAGTATTATGTAAATGAGAGCTACGTGAACGTGCTAGAGAGTTTCCCAGGTATTGTGTTGGAGGGGGAGGGGGAGGTAAGGCAATCTTCATTTGCGATGACATGTGAAATATTTCGTCATGCACACACAACTTCGACGGCGTGTTCTACATACAGGCACACTCTACATCCTTCAACGCACTTATACCTAAACATTTATGTTCAACGGATAATCGCAGAAATAGTTGTGGGGAATGGGATGTGGGCGTAGGCTGCTGGAGGGCATTCCGGAAGGTTGCTCTATAAGTTCCAATTTTTGGCACATTTTGGCTGCTACCTCCTTTCAATGAGCTGTAACAGAAAAAATTATATAGAACGACATAGAGATATTGACAACCCCCGAGTTTCACGTAGTGAGTTTGGTGACCATCATTTGAGCTATTGTTCCCAAAAGTTGAAAAAATACCTTTTATACGTTCATAAAGATATTCAAGGAGAATGAAAGTTAATATTGATCGATAGAAGATAATTTGACCGACGATAGCGCCGTTTTCGAGAAAAATCCGAATACCCCGCGTGTTTGATTAATTAACTTACCTCATTTTGATGAGTGCGAATCGTTGGTGGTTGCGGCTTGCAGTGGCACCTACTTCTGACTGTTCTTCTCAGGTATTGACCTAGATCAATCTGTAAGATCAATCGTTAACCGCTCGCATTTAATATCTAATCTCCCCCCACTATATTTTGTGTCATGAAAATATTTAATCGGCAGGAAGCGATTTCGTGAGAAGCTCCTGCAACCTAACGGGCAATGTCTGTACTACTCGCTCGGCTCAGCCGCGTCTTTCTGTCATTCTGAAATATCTGGTGCGTTGCAACACACAACTTTCCTCAGCTCTACGTCAATTCACTTTGTACATGGCCAATTCGATTTAATCAATTCATTTATCACTCAGTTAATTTGAACTTGGTCAAATAAAGCTTTACGGCAGCAGGAAGCGGTAGCGCTTACAGTTCCAGATTTTATTGTGCTGCTCGTACTCATTGCAGGACCCATATTGAGCAATAGGCACACAGATAATCAATGAGGCTGTAGACACGAATTTTTTGAAGTGGATAGCAATCACTTTTGCAGAGTTATTGGAAAATAACTGTTAGAACTGGTAGTAAGCGAAACGGGCGTAGTTGAAATTCAGGAATTTCTGGAGTGAGCCCCATGTATCTCATGATCATTTTCAAACACCCACCCTTTAGGTATTGGATTGGACTACGATACCAATTTTTTTTAGCATTCTACTAACATTCCAGCGGAGTTTATAAAGAAAAAACTGCGCTAAAAACGCTTTTGGTCGAAAATTTTGATAATTTATTGTGCTGCTCTCATCATTTTCCCACAAATGGGAATTTTATGGTATCATTGTCTTATTGAGAGCTATTAACATAAAAAATTTAATCAAAATCGTTAGAGCCATTTTTGAGAAATAAAATTTGGTGTTTTGATCACTATGATAACTATAGTTAACTTTCGGTGGATTTGGCCCATACCCTTAATTTGGCGTCCCATGGTAACCCGTAGGCTAGACATCAAGTTTCAGCTGATTTGGTACGGTTGTTTTATCTATAAACCGCGCTAAAATCGATTTCGTCGAATGTTTTGGTAATTTATTGTGCTGCTCTCGTCATTTTATCACAAATGGGAATTTCATGGTATAGTTGCCTTAGTGAGAACTACCAATATAGAAAATTTCATCAAAATCGTTAGAGCCGCTTTTGAGAAAAAAATTATTTGGTGTTTTGATCACTATGATAACTATAGTTACATTTCGGTGGATTTTGTTCATACCCTTATTTTGGCGTCCCATGGTAATCTACCGGCGAGATATGAAGTTTGAGCTGATTTGGTACGGTGGTTTTCTCTAAAAATTGTTCACAGACACACATACACACAGACCATTTTCCCAAATAGTGTTTTTCGGACTCTGGGGGGTCTGAAACGTAAATATCTGAAGAGAACTCAAAATTTTTTTTTTCAGCCGATTACATAACTTTCCTTTCTACTTCGTAGAGCCAAGGAAAGTAAAAATCAGAATGGTAGTCCATTGGACTGCGAAGGTCGATAAGATTATAGGAGCAACCTCAGATATTTCGGAATTCCAAACCCTGCACTCACAGTTTTCACCAGGTAATTTCAAAACAGTGAACGCGAACCGCCGATGGACTTCCGATCACACAAGAATTGTCGTGGCATAGTCAGCAGCAACTCAATAAATTCCGGTCGCTAAGAGCTACCAGTTTTTACTTTCCGCTACCCGAAGGGAAGGAAAGTATAGTAATCGGCCCAAAAAAAAATTTGGGTTTTCTCCAGATCTTTAAGTTTCAGACCCTACTGAGTCTAAAAAACCTAATTTCGGCGCGTGGTCCGTGTGTGTGTGTGTATGTAGTTCGATTTGCGGGAGAACGGCTGATCCGATTGAGCTGGTTCTTTTTTTGTTGTGTTCGTTATTTTTTGTAGACACCAAAATAAGGTTATGGACGATTTCGGTCGATGAAAGGGGGGGGGGGGGGGACGAAAATGTACCAAAAACTAGGGTTTTTCACATTTTTCTCAAAAACAGCTCTAACGATTTTGATTAAACTTTCAAATTATCTTCTACTAATCAATACCCAACTTTTCTTCTCCATACATATCTCCATGAAAATACGGTGAACGGAGATATAGGCCTATGAACCAAAAATAGGTTTTTTACACTTGTTGGCAAAACGGCTTAAACGATTTTCACCAAACTCACAGGATGTTTCCAAATAGTGAATACCTACATATTGTTCTCAATAAATGTTCCTGTGACGGTCCATTGAACAGAGATAAAAATCAAAATGAGTCGAAAATAACGTTTTTTCGAACATTTCCGTAAATTCCAGGGTAACTTCTTCACCAGATGTGATAAATCTTAACGGAGTGTCTTTTAGTCACCCATACCAACATTTTGTTCTCTATAATTATTTCTGTCTATATATGTTGAACGGAGATATAAGCCATGTTAACTCAGAAAAGGAGATTTGTCGAATATTAATTTATCGGTATTCCAATTTTCTCAAAAACGGCTCTAATGATTTCGATCAAACTTTCGTAGTACTCTCAGCTAACTAGTCCCTACATTTTGTTCTCCATAAATGTTTCCGTAGAAATGCGTTGAACGAAGATATAGCGCCAGCATATGTAGGTGGTGTTCGAACTTAAAGGGGTGGCGGAAAGTTGTGTGTTGCTACGCACCAGATATTTATGTATAATGTTGAGCTCTATTTGGATGAGCTGGTTGAGAAACACAATTGAGCAGTTGGGAGAGTGATAAATATACGTGAGGATGAGAAATGCTTGTGTGATGCGTTGCTGCACCAGATATCTTTCGTTGGCGCACAAAAGCGGTTGGCATATGAAGGGGAGCTTCTCTCGAATTTTAGACTGCTTCACAACAACGTAGCATTTGTGTTTCATAACAATTTGATAGTATCCGTCATACTCTCACTCTTCCTCCATTGCTCAGCCGTGACCACTGTCACATTGGCCGCAATGCCCATGTACTACTCCCATTTAATGTATGTGCAGAACTCCCCTAGTAATTGAGCTGCATTCAAACATTTGTTGAGTGAAGTTCGCTATATCGCACGTAGCCTTTTGTGCGAAGGAGAATGTCAACTCATTTTCTGCGAACAAATATGGAGACATAAACGTGCAGTTATCACTTCATTTTATTACAATACATTGGTTTGTTTTAATATTTTCAATAAGCAGTTAATAATTTGTTATAGAAAATTAACTTACTTTATAGTTTTAGTTAACGACCGCTTCAATAGCTCACTAAAGCGGCTCACGATTCACAATAGAGGTTTGTTTTATGTGCGACATGGTAACGCAATCAAGGGTGATATCAGCCATACTTATGTGTTACGATTTCTTTCATCAATCATGAGGCTCAAAGCAGTAACTGTATCAATACTTCCAGGAGTATGTTGAATATGGCTGCGCCTGAGTGCCACGACTACTGAAATTCGAAGACTTCACCGAGCTCGACATGATCGCAGACAAGATTGTGCCCTCCTATTAGTTCGATAGGAATATTGGCCTCCAAATGTTATTAATATTTATACTGACGGATCAAAAACACTGGAGAGTAGCAAACTCAGGGGTGTGGGTTAGTGGCTCTGGGTGCAAACGAATGTACATTGCCCTGGGTTCACCATGATGCTTGAAAAAAAGAGGTAGCAATAAAACTGTGTGATCATGACTGATGCAGAAAGGTATGTCACAAAAGAACTACAGCACAACGTTGAAATGAATGAAGTACACGAGGTGGTTCAACTCTCTAGCCAGTTCTGATAGAGTCAATGCTTGCTGGATTCTTGGAAACAAACGAATAACTGGGGATGGGAGGGCGGACCTTCTAGCTCGAGTTGGTTCTACTGCAGTACCTACGTAACCACTGCCTCTTTGTGACGTGTCTGTGCAGCACTAGTCAAAAGGGCAGCGAGGATATAATATCATATTATGCTAGAAGGATGCAACAGACTGTTTGGAACTCAGCAGGGTAAGGCACTAAACATTTTATTTCACGTTCAAAAAAAAAAACAAAAAAAACACATCCTTCTGACAATGATCAGGAGGGAGGAATCATCACAGGACGCCACAAAATGAACAAACGATGGTACATTATCGGAATAAGGGACACCCTCGTTGCAGGTGGAGTAGTACGGCCGAGGGGACCCTTTACCTGGCCTGTCCCTGTTCCTGTTGCCAGTTTGTCCCCTCGAGAAAACGGGGAATCTTTTCAATCTGGGAATAGACATCACCATTTATGCCTGATCTTATATGCCCTGTTTGATGTTATCATTCACCCAAGTAGTGCCAAAGAGTGCTCAACTACATGTTGTTCATCATTGTACGCACTAAGAGTGATATTAAATTGAAAGTGATCAGAGACAAGCAATTCCTTGTTAAGGCGAGGTCTTACTGCCCTCCCCACAACTGATGCCGGGCTCTTCACTGTCACCCCAACAGTGGAGCAGAACTTGGTTTCCTCCACACTGAAACAGAACGACTGGAGACTCTATGGGAGACGAAATGGAGCCACCAACGAACTTAAGTGGAACTTGAGTTTGGCTTGATGGCACATTTTCCTAAGACGTTCTTGGTAACTCCAGTCTTCTTGACGAATTTTTCAGTCTCACATTCCATTTACGGATAGGCACTTATTTGGCTATTGTTAGTCTAATCTACATGTCTAGAAGCAATCAATTAAATATTACAACCAGCTGCTGCCGTTACAATTCGATTTCTACCATATTTCCTTCATTTCCTCTTTTTGGACTCCAGTGTTGTGCCCTCTGTAGTAGTTTTCGAAGTGTTTCCAACTCTATTCAACGCTCGTCGAACGAGTTTCAAAAGACGGATTGAGACGTAAATGAAAACTGCGGCGCAAATACAGAGGAATCCGATGATGTCAAGGAGGTACAATTGGTAGAAGGGCATTTGAGCTGCTGCAGGCTGCAACACTTTTCCGTGACGCAGTACGTACTCGATCCAGTAAACCGCCTCGTCCACAGGTTTCATGGGTCGATCCTTGAACAACATGGATCTTTTCAAAATGTTCTGTTTGTACCTGAAACCATAGAACATACTTCCACTTCATATTTTAGAAATGAGAAGAAGAATTAAACAACGTATGTAGAAACGAGTTTCATTATTTCAAAATGGAAATATGTAATAGGAGGGAGATTCAGGCAGTGAAAGAAAGTTCTTCGCGGGTATCTTCGCTCATTTATCCGTTGAATGGATGGTTACAGAAATAAATATCTGGTGCGTTGCAACACACAACTTTCCTTAGCTCTACTTCAATTCACTTTGTACGTGGCTAATTCTATTTAATCAATTCATTTATCACTCGGTTCCTTTGAACTTGGTCGAACAACACGTCACAGCAGCAGGAAACGGTAGCGCCTACATTCTGGAATTTATTGTGCTGCTCGTACTCATTCCAGGACCTTTATTGAGCAATTGGTACACAAATAATTAATGAGGCTGTAACCACGAATTTTTTGAAGAAGGATAGTAATTCCTTTTGCAGAGCTATTGGGTAATACCAGTTAGAACTGGTAGTAAGCGGACCGGCAGTAGTTGAAATTCAGGAATTTCTGGAGTGAGCCCCATGTATCTCATGAGCGTTTTTAAACACTCAGCCTTTACGTATTGGATTGGACTACAATACCAATTTTCTTTAACATTCTACTAACATTCCAGCGGAGGTTATAAGAAAAAAATCGCGCATAAACGCTTTTCGTCGAAATATTTGATAACTTATTGTGCTGCTCTCGTCATTTCCCCACGAATGAGAATTTTATAGTATCATTGCCTTATTGAGAGCTATCAATATAAAAAATTTAATCAAAATCGTTAGAGCCGTTTTTGAGAAAAAAAATTTGGTGTTTTGATCACTATGATGACTATAGTCAACTTTCGGTGGATTTTTCCCATACTCTCATTATTGCGTCCCATGGTAACCTGTAGGCTAGACATCAAGTTTCAGCTGATTTGGTACGGTGGTTTTCTCTAAAAACTGCGGTAAAATCGATTTCGTCGTAAGTTTTGGTAATTTATTGTTCTGCTCTCGTCATTTTCCCACAAATGGGAATTTTATGGTACAATTGCTTTATTGAGAGCTATCAATATAAAATATATATATCAATATAAAATTTTTTTTTCAGCCGATTACATAACTTTCCTTTCTACTTCGTAGAGCAAGGAAAGTGAAAAAGAATGCTTTGAAAATGTATGAACTTACATTGGGTTGTCCAGAATTTCACTCGTAGCCCACTTTAGCGAAGCATCTGTAATATTATCAAAATCAATTGTGATCCCGATACCTAAATCTGTGAGGAGCCTGACATTCTTGAGTTGATCTCCAAAAACTGGGAATCCAATCATCGGGATGCCATGGTAGACGGCTTCAGTCAAACCACCAAGTCCTCCGTGAGTCATGAAAAGCTTGGTTTTATTGTGCGCTGAAATGAATCATGAGTGAATCAGGGTCTGGCTCGAAGAGTTTTACAGTAGGTAGGAGTCAGGCGCGTGTAGATTAAGTGGAAAGCTAGTTGAGTTTGTCATCTCTATGTGGGTTTACGTGTCTTTGGTATGACATTTTTGAACTGTTTGCTGGAAATAACTTCAGGCATTTACCCCACGTGTGCCACTATCCGCCGAAAGTATCAATTCCAGGTCTCCATTACATAATATTCTGAAAGCAGCTACATCTAATCTCTACTCGTCAATCATGTCCATTCGTTTCCTATTTCTCCCAAACCCCCTCGCATCTCCGAGACAACATTGAAAACATTTTCCAAGGAGAATTGAAATTGAACAAGAAGCGAACAATTCGTGGCTTACCGAGAATACTTTGCTGTGGCATCCATTTCAAGAATTTTATATTGGGCACTTGAGGGGGTTCCTCCTTAGAATAAGATGTCCATTTCAACAACACTTTTTGTTTCAATCCAGACAGAATTTTCAGAACCGTGTCGTATCCTTTGTATGCTTTAAGCACCTCTACACTCACTATAGTCCCAAAACTGAAATATACGACGCCATGTTCAGCGCTGTCCATGAACTCTTGAAGATCCTGCGAACGGAAGATACGACCAGTTAATGATTTGGTACTTCTACTTGGCGTGTGCATGGAGTAAACTGTTAATATTACCTTGGGTAAAGGTGGTGGGTTCTCGTCCACATTAGTTCCCAAAACTTGTTTGAGGTGCGGCGCCGTTGGGAAGGCATAGCCGAACGAGTGGTGGCCACTGACCAAAATCAACGCCATGTCACTCACCATTTTCATAACCGGAGGCCTGGACTCCCATCCATCGTACTTCAAATGGTTATCGGCAATTCTTTGGGAGACCACAGACACTGAAATGTACTCCAGCAACGTAGTCAGCTCGATCGCGCAGAAGTTTGTCAATCGTTCGAAAAACGACATTTTGTCGGATAAGTGTGTCGTGATCGGAACCATGTAGGCCGGATTGCACGGGAGACCGCTGAGCTCGTTCATCCAATGGTAGTCGGGGAGTGACTGCATCAAGACACCCAACGCCTTGAATTTGTGGGCGAAGTAAGAAAATTCTTCTTGTCCGAAAGGAAATTCTCCCATAACCAAATCGTAAGATTTATTTGAAGCCAAGAGCTCCTTCACTTGCACTGAGTCGTAGCACTCTGACATTAAACTACTAAACTTGGCCATCCTCATCATGAATGAAGCGAAAAAGAGAGATCCAAACCATCTCATGTCCACATATTCTGAAATAGGAAAATTTATACGATGACTCGCCGATGAATCAAAGTGGATCATAGTGTCATATGATACGCGCGTACACTCCACGTAATCCTATTAACTTGGTACCTTTACAGGCCTACAGAATCGTGAAAAAAATCTCATTTCACAGCATACATGAAAATTTGCGTTGTGCTGCAGTCAAATTTGTGGAACAACATATGAACCGACTTATTTCGTTCTTTTTACTTTTCTTGACTTTTTCAAGTAGAAAGGAAAGCCGTGTTATTAAATGAAAATTGTTCATGGAGTTCTCTTCAGATCTCCGAAAAACACTATTTGAGAAAATGGTCTGTATGTCCGAGAAAGCAAACGCTATTGAGCAAGAACGGCTGAACCAAATCAGCTCAAATTTGTCCGTAAGTTACCAAGGGGAGAAGATAACAAAAATAAGGGGATTAGAAAATACAACTATAGTTATAACTGTGGTTAAAACACACCATTTTTACTTTCCTTGGCTCAACAAAGTAGAAAGGAAAGTTATGTAATCGGCTGAAAAAAAAATTTTGAGTTTTCTTCAGATCTTTACGTTTCAGGCCCCCCTGAGTCCGAAAAACACTATTTGCGAAAATGGTCTGTGTGTCCGTATGTCTGTGTATGTGTGTCTGTGAACGATTTTTAGAGAAAACCACCGTACCAAATCAGCTCAAACTTCATATCTCGCCGGTAGATTACCATGGGACGCCAAAATAAGGGTATGAACAAAATCCACCGAAATGTAACTATAGTTATCATAGTGATCAAAACACCAAATAATTTTTTTCTCAAAAGCGGCTCTAACGATTTTGATGAAATTTTCTATATTGGTAGTTCTCACTAAGGCAACTATACCATGAAATTCCCATTTGTGATAAAATGACGAGAGCAGCACAATAAATTACCAAAACATTCGACGAAATCGATTTTAGCGCGGTTTTTAGAGAAAACAACCATACTAAATCAGCTGAAACTTGATGTCTAGCCTACAGGTTACCATGGGACGCACAAATAAGGGTATGGGAAAAATCCACCGAAAGTTAACCATAGTTATCATAGTGATCAAAACACCAAATGTTTTTTCTATAAAACGGCTATAACGATTTTGATTACATTTTTCATATTGATAGCTCTCAATAAGACAATTATACCATAAAATTCGCATGAGTGGGAAAATGACGAGAGCAGCACAATAAATTATCTTAATTTTCGACGAAAAGCGTTTTTAGCGCGATTTTTTTCTTATAACCTCCGCTGGAATGTTAGTAGAATGTTAAAGAAAATTGGTATTGTAGTCCAATCCAATACCTAAAGGGTGTAGCGTTTAAAATTATCATGAGGTACATGGGGCTCACTCCAGAAATTCCTGAAATTCAACTACTGCCGTTTCGCTTACTTGCAGTTCTAACAGTTATTTTCCAATAACTCGGCAAAAGTGATTACTATCCTTTTTTTAAAAAATCGTGTTTACAGCCTCATTAATTATCTGTGTACCAATTGCTCAACAATGGTCCTGCAATGAGTACGAGCAGCACAATAAATTCCGGAACTGTAAGCGCTTCCGCTTTCTGCTGCCGTAAAGCGTTGCTTGACCAAGTTCAAATTAACTGAGTGATAAATGAATTGATTAAATCGAATTGGCCATGTCCAAAGTGAATTGACGTAGAGCTAAGGAAAGTTGTGTGTTGCAACACACCAGATATTTTTTTTCTCATTCGTGGTAAAATTACGAGAGCTGTACAATAAATTATCAAACGATTCGACAAAAATTGATTTTACCGCAGTTATTTCCGTATAACCTCCTTCAGTACTTCTCAAATAAATCAGACTTAAAAAGGTCATTCCATTTCCACTCAATATTATTATTATTTCTTTACTCGTGATCAATTAGTTTTCAAATTAAATTTTCTTTGATTGTAAAGTGATCTCAGCTTATTTTACTTCGTTTCACTTAATTTTCTTTAATTCAATTCCGCCATGGAAAGTAATTTTATTCCAAAATGGTAGGATAATTTTGAATTCATCGCCCGATTTTCTCTTCCTCTATACTCGTACAGCATTTGTAGTAGTTCTACCACAGTGATAGTGTCCCAGATCTCTATTATCGATAGTGCCGTCTGAGATAATGATGGCCTCTACTTGGATATGTATCAGTCTAACTATAAGCGAGTGGCTTCCCCTTCAAAGGCAGTACTGTCTTGCAGGCTTAAGATATTTTACTTACGTCAAAAGGCTTTCCGGCAGAAGACTAGAGAAGATGAGCTAGCCCTGTACTAAACCATACGGCAGACTGTCAAAGTTCATTTTTACACTACAGTGGTGATACTAGAACTAACATATGCACTTACCCAGTATCTTATATACTTTACTCGTGTCCATTAAGGGGAAAGGAATTTGGTTCAACGTTTTTGGAGGGTTGTCCAGGGGGTGGTGAGTATAATAGTCCACTTCGTGTCCTCGGGCAGCCAGCTCTCTTATAATGGGATGGAAAACTAGATGATGACTTTTGTTAACTTGACAGATAAAAACGAGAATTTTGGCGCTGTCGACTGCCGATAGCCAGCAGAGCGCCAAACACAAGGAGTGTGCGAACCTGTAAACAAAATCGATGGTTGAAATGCGGTATTGGAGGTTATTCAGAGGGCAGTTATGGACATTAAATGAACAACTATGGATTTATTTTTGCAAAGCTATGTTAAACGTTCTAATCTTTATTTGATGTTCATACGAGCGAATGGACTGTGTGCGGTTCACTCGTGGGAAATAGAAGATGTTAGCATTAAGGAATCTGACCTGATTCTTTGGTTTAGGAATCCGCGTTCAAATCGTCACTCAAATTGTTGTTGTCCGTTTCGGGTGGGGTCAAAAGGTTGCATCTTTAATGCAATTTTCAATTCTTCCGACTTCCATTTCGAAAAATTCCACGTCCAATTCCCATTGCCGTTTCTTGTGGATTCTATTTCCATTCCAAGCCAGTCTCATTTTCATTAGCGAATTCAGGTGTAAATTTTACGTGTCTGCTTTTGAAACCTTCTCGTTTTTCAGGGTCCAAATTTTGTACGTTTTTGATACACGAGTAGTAGAATATCCTACAAAAACTCCAAGTTTCCATCGTGGAGTGATTCGTTCAACCAGAAAACCATCTGGCAGTTGACAGTTGGTTCCACTACAACGCGTATAGGGTAGTATTATTTTGATTGTAAAAGCATGCAGCAAGCCGTTATAATCAAGGTTCAGTTTTTTCTCTCTGCAACACCGTTCTGATGAGGTCAGGAACCGTCAATTCGTGGTTCATACCTTCTTCTTCTAAGTAAGTCTTCATCAATATACTTGTGAATTCGTCACCATTATGACTTCCCTAGACTTTTACTTTCTGTCCCCTTTGTTTTTCTATCAGATCTGTATACTCCATACATTTTTCAAATAGTCCACACTTTTTTTAAAATATGCTGCGGTCGTCTATAAATGTTAGAAAATCTCTTGTGCTTCTTACCCACTCAGAACGGACTGCTGAGATCTAGGTGTACTAGATTAAAAAATTCGTGTGAAACTGATTTCCTTAAGGAATCTCTCGGTTGTTTCCCTTTTAAACAGATGCCACATGCAGGCAGCTCGCCTTGGTGGTGGTTTATTCCGAATGCTTTTCTTTTGGTGGCGATTTCTTTCAATTCTGTTTAGTTCAAATGTGCCAAAATACGGTTTGTCGACTCTTTTCGTAGTCATGATAATTTTTGCGTTATCCGGGTCGATTTCTGTCAAAGTTAACTTGATGATTCGTTTGACTTAACTGTAATTTTCCCAACGGACAACATATTTCTTGTTAGATCTGGAACCATCAAAATCTGGCATCACACGATTCAATTTGGAGTAACTCCGAAGGGCTGATGCCTAAAATTATGTCCGACATCGTTTTTCCTTCGATTAAGCTTCGTATATACATACCACGACCAACTAACTGACTTTAGTACTGACTTAAAGGCCAGACGATGATGTCTTTACATCGAAAGCGCTCGCCCACAGTATCTCACCAGCCAGAGGGGACGGACTTACCAAACAGTTACGTTAACTTTGGTTGATTAAGACCAACTCTGAAAGTTTCGGAATGCAAGCCACCGTCCTTTCATTTACTACCATTTCTAACTGTTTACCTGATATTTATTACTGATGAGTACTAGCACCTCAGTAAACTCTGGATTTCAAGTGCCACCTGTTTCTACGTTTAATATCTCTTAAGAAGTAAATATCGTCCAAGTGAAAAAGAAACACTGGTGCTAGTGACCCACTTTTATGTCCAGCTCTTCGATTAACTGGTCTACAATAATTATGAAGGCTTCGACCGTTCGAAGGTTTTATCGGGCATTTTTATCTCCACATGTGCTTACCCTAATCATCGTTGAATCAAAATACTCATCCTTCTTAAAATGTTTTAATCTCGAGTCCCTACTGATTATGTTCTGCATATCATCGCTGTTGACTATTGGGAGTCGAGATCAACTCATCGATCATCAAATACTGCGTATAGTATTTAATATAATAAAATGCGTGTAACGAAAATCTCGCCAGTTCCCCCTCAAGAATTTCGCTATCAAGCAACAAGTTAAACGTGATCACTGGCGGCCAGTTAAAATAAATTAGACATTCTTGCACAATCTGGTTTGAACTTGAGCATTTCTTTGTCGTCAGTTTTGTTAATTTATTGTACTGCTCTCTCCGCCGTTTTTGAGGAAAAAGGGTTTTATCACTCTGATAACTACGCTAGCTTTGGACCTCCTCGTCTTCGTATTTCGTTCTCCATTCTCTCGCAGTTTCGTTCATACACAAACGTAAATATCTGAAGGAGACTCAATTTTTTTTCAGCAAATTACAAAACGTCTCTTTCAAAAAAGTAGAGTAAATGTCTGATGCCATGTCTCAGGAAACTTTCTTCGGTCCGACGTCCACTCAGCAATTTTTATAACTCTAACAACTAATTCATGCGATTTATATAAACTTGGTAGTTCAACACACACATAGTAAGTTGTGGCGCTAAAAGTTCCGGAATTTATTGAGTTGCCTTTCGTTACGCCACGACTGTTATCGAGGAATCAAATGACGCTATCGACATGACTTTTCTGAGAATGTTTGTGCTCATGATTATTTAGGAGTTGTCCAGTGAAAACTGGGAAATAGCAGTGAGTGAAACTAGTGGGTTGCTCCTATTATCTTATCAGCGACGTTATATCCTCATCGCTGCACGTTTACTGAACCTCCACCGGTCGGTTAAAGTGAGACGGTGAAACGATTACTTTCGCTGTATCGCGAGTTCTTTTAATTATTAGAGTTTGCCTCACTATAATAACCCTAATTTCACTATTTTTGATCTAGACGCATTCCTACACTTGTGAAACACATTCCATTCGGCATCTAAAAATACCTAGAAAACGATGCCAATCACGGCGTATTTGCACAAAAACGGCCAAAATTGCGTTTTTATTCATTTTTTGCCCATGACAACTATGGGCTTCGTCCGATCGGATTGCTGAGCAGAAGGGACGAATTTTCTAGTCCACTTTAAGGGCATAAAACGGTCCGGACGGGAGACGGACATTGCAGATTTGGAATCCCAATGCCTTGAAACTTGAAGTGTCAAATGTTGTTGGGGAGCTGACTTAAGCATGCTGTGTTGAAAACTTTAATATTTTCAACCGAATACGCGACTTTTCTTGAAAGTAGTAGGGCTTAGGAAAGTAAAAATCTAGGTTACATATATCAACTTACCTCATTCGAATGATAGTAACGCGTTGGTAGTTGCGACACGCTCTCTCACATATACCAACTGTCCTGACCACTTGACTGACTCAACAGAAGTTTCCAAACACTCAATTGTTCGTCGCTCTTATCGGGAGTTTAATCTCCACGTATTTTATTTAAAATCATCCCAGAAGCAAAGCAACTAACCCATCGACGAATTATCTAACGTGCCCTTGCTAGTGTTGGGTCTGTAGCGACTGCCACTTTCCGTAGCCCAGAGAAGTAGCGAGGAACGTTGTATGAGCCGTTGTAAAATCATCCGGTGGTGCAACCCCTGTAAATTCATCTATCTGCTGTATGAACGTTGTTGTACATTCGTTCACTTTATTTCTATGGAATAATGTACCAAGTACGAAATTCAGGTGCTAGTTAGCTAATATCACACCTAAGTTTCATCAAAATCGTTGTACACGTGACGGATTGAGGAAAAATATTTGTTTCAAACGATCACTGAATGTTCAGTAAATTTCATTTTCCGATGTATCGTAGCTTATATCTGTTGCAGTAATAGTTGCACGAAACCAACTCAGTCACGCATTTACTTAATTCTCAACTCAACGAACTGTCAGTAGAACACTAATGAAGTACACACATTGAAGTTTCTTTTTTTCGATTCAGTAGACCACAAAACGTTGAGTTCTGAAGAAAACTCAAATTTTTAATAAGATTAAAAAAGTTTCCCTGCACGTTGGGCAGGGCATATTTGGTGTTTTGACCGCTATGATAACTTTACTTAGTTTTGACGCACTGTCCCTCAAACTTATGGGCTCCCCGACAAATTGATTGATGAAATCGTGCTTGACCCTTTTGGTTCATTCACAATTACAAGGCCGCGACACCGCTTGGCTTACTAGTTACAACTGTCATCGCTGGCTGCTGCCTAGCGCTTGAGTTCTTAATATTTTCAATTTTCCCTTTACCCCGAACATCATCCTTCAGTTCACCAGTAGCCGCCAAGTGATCGACTGCACTTTTTGTGTCATTTGGAATGCGCATTTCCACTTTCTTCAAGCCCGTCCGAGTGATTCCTCACTGACCTCTTCGCGTTTAAAAAAAACGTTTTTCGACCAGCCATCGAGAGTCAAATTAATACAGCTTTGGTCCATCGATTAACGAGGCACAAAGTGTTGTGGATTAGTGTAAGGGTGTTGCTTCCATCTCGGACAAATATGCTTAACCTGAATGACTCCATTGTTTACATTTTTTCCCACTACCTTCGCGCGCTTTGTTTTCATTAACTTTTATTACAAAATTTCCCTCAACTGGTACCGCTACTTGTTGGGAGTGAACGAAAGAACCGAGTAGGGATGTGAAAATTCGTGTTCAATGAAATTCGTGTTCTTTCGTAGTTTTTACTCTTTCAACTCTCGACAGGTCATCCTTGCCTGGACACACTTCAACAACCCTACCCAGAGGCCGGTTAATTTTTTTCTTGCTGTCATCACTCACTAAAACAATAACCCCAAACGAAATCGAGTGCCTCTCCCTTTTCCAACGAGTACGAGCTTAGAAATCTAGCTTTGAGATTGGCACGTATCGTTGATGTGCAGTTCCTCTAACGCGTCTAGGTCACTAGTTTCATCTGTTGAAGGCAGGCATTTGATGAAATGAGCGGGGATCAGACGTGATCTTCTGTGGAATCAGATATGCATGTGAGGGGTCTCGAATTCTTGATAGCTTCTCATTCACATGGTTGCGTGGTCAGTTCAATGTAAGTCACCTTTGAATTCCTTGAGTTCCTCCTCAACAATCCTTTTAGAAGGCCGATTAACACTTCATACCAAACCATCTCCCCCACCAAGGACGCTGGGGGGCAGTAACATTCACTCTTATTTCTTTCTTAATCTGAGGTTTCTGCTGAAATTGATGGCGAATCAAGACGGTTTAGTGAGTTATGTACCCCACGGAAATTAGTAGCATTGTCTGCATTGAACGATGGCCCTCTGCTACATCTGGCAATAAATCGTCGCACAGCACCCAGAAAAACGCACTTGTGCTCAAGTCTTCAACCAGCTCAAGGTATACTGTACATTAAAAAAAGCGTAATCCACACTTTCATCCCACCTCTCAAGTATAGTCGGTCTGTTAAGTCTACTCCTGTAGTTATAAAATAGTATTTGCCTATAATACGGTCGGCAAGTACCAAACCAGCTTCTGATTGAACTGAGGAAATCACACTTTCCGATGGCAGAGTCTCTTTCATCACCCAGTAATCCTCTCTTTAAACCCCGAGAATAGACTGAGTACCAACATGTTTGTACTCCACGTGCTTTGACATTATAAACTTGCAAAGAGCATGGTGGTTTGAAGGTAGAACAAGACATCTTCGTTGATCTTTGGAATCAACTGCTAAGATAAGTTTTGTTTTCACTCGTAATAACCTGGATAGTTATAGTTTTATTTTGGATTCGTTTTGTACACGAAGAAGAATGTTGAGTAGTCAGTTGTCCATCACAGTAATAATGAGTACCTTTGCAATAACAAAGTGAGGCTATTGACGAATCGTCTTTCTAATTGCATTTTTCGTTTACTCCATCTTTTCGGACTACGGGATATTATGTGAAACATCCAAACGACGATTAGTACGATTCGACTAAATTTATTTGAAAAAAAGGTTATCTGGAATAAATAGAATACGATAGACGAAGATTTCCTGTCGTAAGCATCTGACTGAGCACAAGATCACGAACTAGTAACCTCGGATAACCACGTTGGACCTACCCAGCATTTAGATTGAAATAGGGCTTTTCCAGAACGTCCTCGAGAAGGTACGTCTGCAGGATTTTTCGAGGATAGAACATAGTGCCACACGAATTTCTTAAATCCACCGCTCGTCTTCTGAAATCCACGTGAGAACAACGCTTGAATCGCTCTAACAATAGGGTTTTAAGCTGCGGAACGAGGAATGGGTTCTTATCCTTAACGCTTTTTGAACACCAATCAGAGTAGCAATCAACTCAAGTCTTGGAATAGTTAATGCTTTATTGGCGGGCTAACTCGAGATTCAGTACGAAATAAATGTACTCGAGTTTCCTGAAAAATATCATTTCTCTAAAAAATTGACAGTTGCGAAAGCATTCGTAGAGGCGTCACAGAGCATCGTTGGAAATAGTAAGCAATGTATACCTTGTGTACCTTACACTTGGCAATCCAAGAAATGTTTTTTGACCATGAACGAAATTTCCCAACTAGATCATGGAGAAGTTTCCCGTGCTTTCCGTAAAATCAATTTTGGAATAAGCGGCGCTGAACATGTTAACCCGAAGATACCTTGTGCAAGCAACATAATTCAACGTTTAGTGGGCGGAGCATCATCAGCAAAACATCTTTCCTGGCAATATTACAAAACCCTCACGTAGGGATGTAAAAATTCGTGTTCAATGAAATAACTTCTTCGTCTAGTCTTTGAAGGGTTCAACATTCGAGATACAATAATGAATTGAAATGTTAGAATGATGAAAAAGGACATTTTGAACATATAATTGAATCAGCAGTAATTTAGGAGTCGAGGGTGAAACAAAGAATATGGACCGACCGCTTGATGACGCTACAACTGCATGTATCGATAGGTCGCTTGATAACGCTACGACTGCATGTATCGATATCAATCCGTTAGTTATCTCATATTTATTTCATATACCCATTCTTAATTTCATTGAATTAACTCGTTTTCATAGTCTTTGTACATTTAAAATAATTGTATAACGGGGTATTACATAATGATCATTAATTATATGGCATAATCGTACAGCTGTCGTTATTTCTAATTTCAAACATGGCAAGTCAAGCCTACGATGTCGGGCATATCGAAAACCTGACCTCGGTCATGATATATCGATATATTGCCTTATCAGAGGGAGTGGTCCATATTCTTTGCTTTTACCAGAGTCGGTATCACTGAATTGTGGCCACAACTGTTAGATTCACTCTTACACCACTACTGTTACCAAGAAACTATTCAGAATTATCGAAAACATTGGGAATCAACTAACCTTTTATTGCGCTTCATGAAATAACGAAATGAAGAAAAAAATTAGTTCAGACAAATTATTATTACAATTCTTGGGTGAAACAAAGAACATGGACCGAGATAACGCTACGACTGCATGTATCGATAGTTATTTCTAATTTCAAACATGGCGCCAGAGCCTACGATGCGTCACAGGCGCACGGGAGGAGGGGGGGGGGAGATTCGGAGAAGCTCGGTGACTGCAATGAACTCTGAGAAAGAGTGAGAGTGATAACAGAATGAGAAAGAATAATAACCGTAGTTGAGGAGGTTGTTTGACCCTTCACCCTTACACCTTATTCCCTGTTCCCTCCGCCTTTATGTATTCCTCAGTTCGTTAATGGTTCTCGTGCTGGTAGTTCGCGCCTTTCCTTCACATTTTACCTTCACCACCCTTCAAGTTTGTGCGTTTCTATTTATTCTACGTTTGAATCGTGTGAAAGTCTTCTGTCCTGCTCTATATTTACTCTTCCCAACTTTATATTCATAAATCATGAGTCCTCAAAGACTTACAACTAACTTTTTCCATCGTTTGAGTGTGAAATCTCTGATCCTACCGCTACCGACTGGATGATGTTTTGTCGTGAAGTATGTATGGAAGTGTGTCGTGATCAACCGTGCATGAAGTTAGGTGGCGATGGAAAAGTTGTTGAGATTGACGAATGTAAATTTGGTAAGAGGAAGTTTAATAGGGGCAAATCGGTAGATGCTGGGTGTTTGGTGGGGTGGAGCGTGGGTCCCGAAAGTGCTTTTTCCGGGTCGTTGAAAACCGAGGGAAGGAAGTCCTCCTCGCAATCATAAGGGAATTCATTCTTCCGGGCACGACAGTGATCTCCGATTGCTGGAAGGCCTATGATTGCCTGGAGGATTAACCACTCCTTGTTTTTCAAGGACCCGGCAACAGAGGCCCACACAAATTCGATCGAGGGAACATGGGCCGCTATCAAGCGAGGGATTCCCTCTAGATCGGTCACAGATCTTTTTGATTCGTACTTCTTCGAATATATTTGGAGAAGGACGAGAAGTGACTGTGATGATCTAATGAGGGCATTTCTGAAGGATGTGGTACAGGTGTATAAAGTGAACAGTGGAGGAGAGGAAGCATCCGGCAGTTCGTCAGGGACTTCTTAGAACCTGTAAGTACACAATGTCATTATTTCTAATTTCAAACATGGCGCCAGAGCCTACGATGCGTCACAGGCGCAGTTGGCGGGGAAGAGCCTACGAGCGATGTCGGGCATATTGATAACCTGACCTCGGTCGTCATATATTGCCTTATCAGAGGGGTCGGTCCATGTTCTTTGCTTTTACCCAATACTTTCCCACTACATAGCGCTGTAGTTTACATCAACTTAATGTGGAGTGTAACTTTGCGTCAACTGTTAACATAACTTATATATTGCGAAACGGGGCTAATTCCCATTTCAATGGCCACGGGTACATTCGCGTGGAACTTCGGTTCGCGATTCGGAACGTTGAAGAGCGTCACTGATACTGATGCTAGTTACAACTTCCATCACTGGCAACTTTCTAGCGCTAGTATTATTCAAAATATGACTTAAATCGTTAGACTAACCATTGAACTATGGAATCATTCCGCGAATCCCACCCTTCGGTAAATTTCCGTTTTAACCGAAATATTGTCCTTCAGTTTTCGAGTTGCCGCCACCGCATGCGCCTTTTTCCGATCTTTCTTGGTTACGTATCCAATTTTTTTCGCGCCCGTCCGGATTCTCCTGCTTTAGTGCTTTCCCCACTGCCCACTTCGCGTTTATTTTTTGTGATATTATTCGGCTAGCCATGGATGGGCCAATTAATACCGATTTGATCCGTCGATTGAGAGTGGAAGGGTTACGGAGTATTGTGGGTTGGTGTATGCGTGTCGGTTTTATCTCAGAGAAGTATGAATGTCCTGAATGTGGTGCGTGGATGAAATTGTCTCCAAAGGCTGGTTCCTTGGCCACAACTCCAAACAGTCAATTCGTAAGGGGTCGTGGTTCAGCCTGAGTAAGCTGAGTATGACTGACATCATGCTTCTCACCCTTAATTTTGTAATGAGATTACCGGCAGAGATGAGTGCGATAGATCGGAATGTTTCCAAGAACACCTTGACCGACTGGATGACTTTCTGTCGGGAAGAAGCCTATCCCCCTCAAAGTTCGGATACGTAAATTGAGAGGTGAGTGATATTTTTTATTATTTTTGTGGTCTTCAATGTATGTAACATTAGGCGCGCACTTTTTGTTTTTTTGTCCACGTTGACTCACTTTCGCGCGTATTCTATTGTTTGCATTCTTCCCGCTCCTTTCGCGCGCGTTGTTTACATCCACTTATACGACAAAACTTTGCTCAACTCTTACTGCTACTGTTACGCTCACCAGTATCAGTGACGCCAGTAAACCGTTCCGAATCGCGAACCGAAGTTCCACGCGAATGTACCCGTGGCCATTGTATTGGGAATTTACCCGAAACGGCTACCATTATCAGTTCTGCTGATATCACGGACGTTTTCCCGTATAATGAATTAAACTTATGACTTGACAGAAACAACTTAATAAACATATAAGCGCGTAACGATATCATTACGATACTGACCGCTGCATTTCGGCATCCAATTTTACGACACGCGCCTAGCTGTCTTTAAAAATAGTCATGTTATCTACTCCGATATTTACAACGTTGATTAGAAGTTAGCAGAGCGCCTTACCAGGCTGAGGGAGCGCTGACCAGAGTTGTGGCCGTATAAACCAGTTATCCTAACTCTCCTAATAGATTCATTTTTACATTCCGCTGCTGGAAGAGGAAGGAAAGCAACAAAAATAAGAATTGGAGTTTTCTTCAGGTATTAAAATTTTTAGGTCTTCTCGAACAGAAGTAACAAGTTCGATTTAACTTCAAATTTTCTACTAATTAGTAACTAACTTTTGTGCTCTGTTACTATATGTCTGTAAATTTTTGGCAAACGGAGATGTAGAGAGTTTCATATAGGCCAGGACCGAAGCAGTAAGGCTTGGATGGGAACCCCTGCAGTAGAATTATTCTCAATTAGAGCTGGAGAAGAGCCATGAAATATTGAAAGAGCATAACGACTTTACCATACTTTACTTGATATAATATGGGAACATCTCACAAACTGTCTATTATTGGCTTAATGAGCATGTCACTGTTGTATTCCATTATAGAGATTGGCGAAACGTGCAATATTCCAAAATTCAGTTTTCGTTTCAACTGAAATGGTTTCATGCGATTGTCCTCATAATTTATGTAAAGTCAGTATTTTATTTTGAGTTAAATCAATTGCATTATCTCAGATGCAACGCCTAGAAGTCACTTTTGAAAACCTAGTGGTAGTGCAATCAATTGAAATTCACATTAAATCCACTAAACAGTTCCACTGCAATTGTCTTAAAACTGCTTCATTTCTTTCTAGAATGGCTTCAAGTAAAATGTTTCGTTTAATCATACCTGTTATGTTACGTACAACACCCTCAATTATGATACAAGTTGATATGGAATCGCAACGAGAACTGAACGTTTATTGCATGAAGTAAACAAAATATCTGGTGCGTAGCAACACACTACTTTCCGCCACCCCTTTAAGCTCGAACACCAGCTACATAGGCGGGCGCTATATCTTCGTTCAACTCATTTTTACAGGAACATTTATGGAGAACATAATGCAGGGACTAGTTAGCTGAGAGTACTCCGAAAGTTTGATCGAAATCGTTAGAGCCGTTTTTCAGAAAATTGGAATACCGATAAATTAATATTCGACAAATCTCCTTTTCTGAGTTAACTTGGCTTATATCTCTGTTCAACATATATATACAGAAATAATTATAGAGAACGAAATGTTGGTATGGGTGACTAGAAGATACTTCATTAGGATATATCACATCTGGTGAAAAAGTTACCCTGGAATTTACGGAAATGTTAGAAAACTCGTTATTTTCGACACATTTTGCTTTTTATCTCTGTTCAATGGACCGTCACAGGAACATTTATTGAGAAGAATATGTAGGTATCAACTATTTGAAAACATCCTGTGAGTTTGGTGAAAATCGCTGAAGCCGTTTTGCCAAAAAGCGTAAAAACATATTTTTGCTTCAAGGGCCCATATCTCCGTTCACCGTATTTTCATGGAGATATGTATAGAGAAGAAAAGTTAGGTATTGATTAGGAGAAGATAATTTGAAAGTTTGATCAAAATCGTTAGAGCCGTTTTCGAGAAAAATGCGAAAAACCCTAGTTTTTGGTACATTTTCGTCCCCCCACCCCTTCCCACCGGCCGAAGTCGTCCATAACCTTATTTTGGTGTCTACAAAAAATAACGAACAAAACAAAAAAAGAACCAGCTCAATCGGATCAGCCGTTCTCCCGCAAATCGAACTACAGACACACACACACACAGACATACACACAGACATACACACGGACCTCTCTCCGAAATTAGGTTTTTTAGACTCAGAAGGGTCTGAAACGTAAAGATCTGAAGAAAACCCAACTTTTTTTTTTGGGCCGATTACTATACTTTCCTTCCCTTCGGGTAGCGGAAAGTAAAAACATGAATCCTAGCAACCGACATCTTGGCAACACAACATCTTTCCTTCTCTTTCATTTCTTTTTATTTTATTTTTTTAATTGATATTCCAAATTCCTTTTCTTAAATATTTCCTGCGTTCAAAGGTATCAAATGGAAACGATTTCTTCTCCTCTTTCAGTTTTGATGAGGTAAGACCTCGGTTGGTCTAGTCTGCTTACTACTGCTCCTTTCATTCTCATATTAGTTATCCACACAGTTTGTCCCGGTTGAAGTTGGGATAACTCCATATGACTTCCATGTCGACGATCAAAATTTCTTTTTGGGTTTAGGCGTATCCATCTTTCCTTATTCCTCAGAAACTCATTCTCTGGCTGTTTCGGTACAAAGTTTTGCAAAGCGACTGGTATGGTTGTCCTTAGTTTTCTTTCCATCGAGGGAAGGGGGTGTAGCCGTTTTCTAACGAAGTAGAATTATACTTCAGGATGGATTCGTCAATGTCATCACATTTGAAAAGAAAGTTTTTAGCTGTGTGAACACCAGATTCAATTAAACCGTTTTACTGAGGGAAAGTTGGACTACTTGTAACATGTTCGAACCCATACCTTTTAGCAAAAGTTTTGAAATCGTAACTATTGAAAGGTGGTCCGTTGTCTGATCTAACGCAGTGTGGAACGCCGAGTCTTGAAAAACATTTATTCAGAGTATCAACGATAGTCCGTGTCTTAGTTGATGGTACTGCCACAACTTCTAAAAATCTCGAAAAATAATCTTGAATCACTAAAAGATCCTTTCCTTTGACTTTGAGTAAATCGACACCAAGAGACCACGGAAGTGATGGAAATGGACTGGGTTTCATAGGTTCAGACGGATTCGATCTCTGCTGGGCACAAACAAAACAATCGGTAACTTTCTGTTGGATATCTTTGGAAATACCTGGCCAGCAAACAGTATCTTTCGCCAAATTTCGGCACTTGACGATTCCTAAATGACTCGAGTGTAATCTATCCATAACTGTTGAACGCAAAGATTTCGGAATCACAATCCGAGTCCCAAAAAGTGTAATGCCGTCATGGCATGAAAGTAAATCACAATGTTTATAAAACTGTCCCACTAAAGGATCTCTGGCCTTAGGAGAATCCCAACCTTCTATCAAGCATCTTTTCACATTCTTCAAAGTTATGGTATAAAAGGTTCAGCAGTATTCTGACAGGATTAGGTTTTGAAGTATACCCATTTCAGACTTGCATCTTTAAATGGCAAATGGATGCCAAATAAGTTTTAATCATCATTTATGTGGATAATTGTCTATTAGCAGGAAATGACAATGATAAAGTGTTGGAAGTCATTCAGAACTTGACTAAGGAAATAAAAATTTCCCCCGTTCCTATTCTCACATCGCTTCCATTTAGGTACTGCGTCGTATCAAAAACTGATTTGTCTTACAACGAGTACAGAGTGATATTGCTTTATTTCTCCGTGTGCTTAATTGAACTTAAACCTTTTACTATCACTAAACGAACTTCGAACTGGTAAGTGTACTTTGAATATTTACAGTATTTTGACTCGGCTTGAATCAGAATGATAGTCTCATTCACCTCTGAAGTAGCCTCGTTTGAACCGTTTAGCTGACAAATACAATACATTGGTTTGTTTTAATATTTTCAATAAGCAGTTAATAATTTGTTATAGAAAATTAACTTACTTTATAGTTTTAGTTAACGACCGCTTCAATAGCTCACTAAAGCGGCTCACGATTCACAATAGAGGTTTGTTTTATGTGCGACATGGTAACGCAATCAATGGTGATATCAGTCATTCTTATGTGTTACGATTTCTTTCATCAATCATGAGGCTCAAAGCAGTAACTGTATCAATACTTCCTAGGAGTATGTTGAATATGGCTGCGCCTGAGTGCCACGACTACTGAAATTCGAAGACTTCACCGAGCTCGACATGATCGCAGACAAGATTGTGCCCTCGTATTAGTTCCATAGGAATATTGGCCTCCAAATGTTATTAATATTTATACTGACGGATCAAAAACACTGGAGAGTAGCAAACTCAGGGGTGTGGGTTAGTGGCTCTGGGTGCAAACGAATGTACATTGCCCTGGGTTCACCATGATGCTTGAAAAAAAGAGGTTGCAATAAAACTGTGTGATCATGACTGATGCAGAAAGGTATGTCACAAAAGAACTACAGCACAACGTTGAAATGAATGAAGTACACGAGGTGGTTCAACTCTCTAGCCAGTTCTGATAGAGTCAATGCTTGCTGGATTCTTGGAAACAAACGAATAACTGGGGATGGGACCCTCTAGCTCGAGTTGGTTCTTCTGCAGTACCTACATAACCACTGCTTCTTTGTGACGTGTCTGTGCAGCACTAGTCAAAAGGGCAGCGAGGATATAATATCATATTATGCTAGAAGGATGCAACAGACTGTTTGAAACTCAGCAGGGTAAGGCACTAAACATTTTATTTCACGTTCAAAAAAAAAACAAAAAAAAAACACATCCTTCTGACAATGATCAGGAGGGAGGAATCATCACAGGACGCCACAAAATGAACAAACGATGGTACATTATCGGAATAAGGGACACCCTCGTTGCAGGTGGAGTAGTATGGCCGAGGGGACCCTTTACCTGGCCTGTCCCTATTCCTGTTGCCAGTTTGTCGCCTCGAGAAAACGGGGAATCTTTTCAATCTGGGAATAGACATCACCATTTATGCCTGATCTTATATGCCCTGTTTGATGTTATCATTCACCCAAGTAGTGCCAAAGAGTGCTCAACTACATGTTGTTCATCATTGTACGCACTAAGAGTGATATTAAATTGAAAGTGATCAGAGACAAGAAATTCCTTGTTAAGGCGAGGTCTTACTGCCCTCCCCACAACTGATGCCGGGCTCTTCACTGTCACCCCAACAGTGGAGCAGAACTTGGTTTCCTCCACACTGAAAGAGAACGACTGGAGACTCTATGGGAGACGAAATGGAGCCACCAACGAACTTTAGTGAATCCCATGGGGGTTTGGCTTGATGGCACATTTCCCTAAGACGTTCTTGGTAACTCCAGTCTTCTTGACGAATTTTTCAGTCTCACACTCCATTTACTGATAGGCACTTATTTGGCTATTGTTAGTCTAATCTACATGTCTAGAAGCAATCAATTAAATATTACAACCAGCTGCTGCCGTTACAATTCGATTTCTACCATATTTCCTTCATTTCCTCTTTTTGGACTCCAGTGTTGTGCCCTCTGTAGTAGTTTTCGAAGTGTTTCCAACTCTATTCAATGCTCGTCGAACGAGTTTCAAAAGACGGATTGAGACGTAAATGAAAACTGCGGCGCAAATACAGAGGAATCCGATGATGTCGAGGAGGTACAATTGGTAGAAGGGCATTTGCGCGGCTGCAGGCTGCAACACTTTTCCGTGACGCAGTACATACTCGATCCAGTAAACCGCCTCGTCCACAGGTTTCATGGGTCGATCTTTGTACAACATGGATCTTTTCAAAATGTTCTGTTTGTACCTGAAACCATAGAACAAACTTCCACTTCATATTTTGGCAATGAGAAGAAGAATTAAACAACGTATGTAGAAACGAGTTTCATTATTTCAAAATGGAAACATATAATAGGAGGGAGATTCAGGCAGTGAAAGAAAGTTCTTCGCGGGTATCTTCGCTCATTTATCCGTTGAATGGATGGTTACAGAAATAAAAAGTACCATATCAGGTTAATTAAATTCGGAATGGCTCGAATTGAACACGTTAAAAAAAGGAATGCTTTGAAAATGTATGAACTTACATTGGGTTGTCCAGAATTTCACTCGTAGCCCACTTTAGCGAAGCATCTGTAATATTATCAAAATCAATTGTGATCCCGATACCTAAATCTGTGAGGAGCCTCACATTCTTGAGTTGATCTCCAAAAACTGGGAATCCAATCATCGGGATGCCATGGTAGACGGCTTCAGTCAAACCACCAAGTCCTCCGTGAGTCATGAAAAGCTTGGTTTTATTGTGCGCTGAAATGAATCATGAGTGAATCAGTGTCTGGCTCGAAGAGTTTTACAGTAGGTAGGAGTCAGGCGCGTGTAGATTAAGTGGAAAGCTAGTTGAGTTTGTCATCTCTATGTGGGTTTACGAGTCTTTGGTATGACATTTTTGAACTGTTTGCTGGAAATAACTTCAGGCATTTACCCCACGTGTGCCACTATCCGCCGAAAGTATCAATTCCAGGTCTCCATTACATAATATTCTGAAAGCAGCTACATCTAATCTCTACTCGTCAATCATGTCCATTCGTTTTCTTTTTCTCCCAAACCCCCTCGCATCTCCCAGACAACATTGAAAACATTTTCCAAGGAGAATTGAAATTGAACAAGAAGCGAACAATTCGTGGCTTACCGAGAATACTTTGCTGTGGCATCCATTTCAAGAATTTTATATTGGGCACTTGAGGGGGTTCCTCCTTAGAATAAGATGTCCATTTCCACAACACTTTTTGTTTCAATCCAGACAGAATTTTCAGAACCGTGTCGTATCCTTTGTATGCTTTAAGCACCTCTACACTCACTATAGTCCCAAAACTGAAATATACGACGCCATGTTCAGCGCTGTCCATGAACTCTTGAAGATCCTGCGAAGGGAAGATACGACCAGTTAATGATTTGGTACTTCTACTTGGCGTGTGCATGGAGTAAACTGTTAATATTACCTTGGGTAAAGGTGGTGGGTTCTCGTCCACATTAGTTCCCAAAACTTGTTTGAGGTGCGGCGCCGTTGGGAAGGCATAGCCGAACGAGTGGTGGCCACTGACCAAAATCAACGCCATGTCACTCACCATTTTCATAACCGGAGGCCTGGACTCCCATCCATCGTACTTCAAATGGTTATCGGCAATTCTTTGGGAGACCACAGACACTGAAATGTACTCCAGCAACGTAGTCAGCTCGATCGCGCAGAAGTTTGTCAATCGTTCGAAAAACGACATTTTGTCGGATAAGTGTGTCGTGATCGGAACCATGTAGGCCGGATTGCACGGGAGACCGCTGAGCTCGTTCATCCAATGGTAGTCGGGGAGTGACTGCATCAAGACACCCAACGCCTTGAATTTGTGGGCGAAGTAAGAAAATTCTTCTTGTCCGAAAGGAAATTCTCCCATAACCAAATCGTAAGATTTATTTGAAGCCAAGAGCTCCTTCACTTGCACTGAGTCGTAGCACTCTGACATTAAACTACTAAACTTGGCCATCCTCATCATGAATGAAGTGAGAAAGAGAGATCGAAACCATCTCATGTCCACATATTCTGAAACAGGAAAATTTATACGATGACTCGCCGTAGAATCAAAGTGGATCATAGTGTCATATGATACGCGCGTACACTCCACGTAATCCTATTAACTTAGTACCTTTACAGGCCTACAGAATCGTGAAAAAAATCTCATTTCACAGCATACATGAAAATTTGCGTTGTGCTGCAGTCAAATTTGTGGAACAACAACTGAACCGACTTATTTCGTTCTTTTTACTTTTCTTGACTTTTTCAAGTAGAAAGGAAAGCCGTGTTATTAAATGAAAATTGTTCATGGAGTTCTCTTCAGATCTCCGAAAAACACTATTTGAGAAAATGGTCTGTATGTCCGTGAAAGCAAACGCTATTGAGCAAGAACGGCTGAACCAAATCAGCTCAAATTTGTCCGTAAGTTACCATGGGGGGACGTTACAAAAATAAGGGGATTAGAAAATACTACTATAGTGATAATTGTGGTTAAAACACAAAATTTTTTTTCTCATACGTGGTAAAATTACGAGAGCTGTACAATAAATTATCAAACGATTCGACAAAAATTGATTTTACCGCAGTTATTTCCGTATAACCTCCTTCAGTACTTCTCAAATAAATCAGACTTAAAAAGGTCATTCCATTTCCACTCAATATTATTATTATTTCTTTACTCGTGATCAATTAGTTTTCAAATTAAATTTTCTTTGATTGTAAAGTGATCTCAGCTTATTTTACTTCGCTTCACTTAATTTTCCTTAATTCAATTTCGCCATGAAACGTAATTTTATTCGAAAATAGTAGGATAATTTTGAATTCATCGCCCGATTTTCTCTTCCTCTATACTCGTACAGCATTTGTGTGCTGACTGACTCCTATCAAAGGCAACCGGTTGATCGTGGTCTAGTGGTCAAGACATACGATTCATAATTTTCGACGAAAGTTAAGGATTGTGGATCGAATCTCCGGCGCGATTGCCGTAATTTTTGCCTGAGTCCAGCAGCTCTTCAAAAGCATCCCCACACTACATTTGTACAAGTTCTACCACAGTGATAGTGTCCCAGATCTCTACTCTCGATAGTGCCGTCTGAGATAATGATGGCCTCTACTTGGATATGTATCAGTCTAACTATAAGCGAGTGGCTTCCCCTTCAAAGGCGGTACTGTCTTACAGCCTTAAGATATTTTACTTACGTCAAAAGGCTTACCGGCATAAGACTAGAGAAGATGGGCTAGCCCTGTACTAAACCATACGGCAGACTGTCAAAGTTCATTTTTACACTACAGTGGTGATACTAGAACTAACATATGCACTTACCCAGTATCTTATATACTTCAATCGCGTCCATTAAGGGGAAAGGAATTTGGTTCAACGTTTTTGGAGGGTTGTCCAGGGGGTGGTGAGTATAATAGTCCACTTCGTGTCCTCGGGCAGCCAGCTCTCTTATAATGGGATGGAAAACTAGATGATGACTTTTGTTAACTTGACAGATAAAAACGAGAATTTTGGCGCTGTCGACTGCCGATAGCCAGCAGAGCGCCAAACACAAGGAGTGTGCGAACCTGTAAACAAAATCGATGGTTGAAATGCGGTATTGGAGGTTATTCAGAGGGCAGTTATGGACATTAAATGAACAACTATGGATTTATTTTTGCAAAGCTATGTTAAACGTTCTAATCTTTATTTGATGTTCATACGAGCGAACGGATTGTGTGCGGTTCACTCGTGGGAAATAGAAGATGTTAGCATTAAGGAAACTGACCTGATTCTTTGGTTTAGGAATCCGCGTTCAAATCGTCACTCAAATTGTTGTTGTCCGTTTCGGGTGGGGTCAAAAGGTTGCATCTTTAATGTTTTCAATTCTTCCGACTTCCATTTCGAAAATTTCCACATCCAAATCCCATTGCTGTTTCTTGTGGATTCTATTTCCATTCCAAGCCAGTCTCATTTTGATTAGCGAATTCAGGTGTAAATTTTACGTGTCTGCTTTTGAAACCTTCTCGTTTTTCAGGGTCCAAATTTTGTACGTTTTTGATACACGAGTAGTAGAATATCCTACAAAAACTCCAAGTTTCCATCGTGGAGTGATTCGTTCAACCAGAAAACCATCTGGCAGTTGACAGTTGGTTCCACTACAACGCGTATAGGGTAGTATTATTTTGATTGTAAAAGCATGCAGCAAGCCGTTTGAATATAGGTTCAGTTTTTTCTCTCTGCAACACCGTTTTGTTGAGGTCAGGAACCGTCAATTCGTGGTTCATACCTTCTTCTTCTAAGTAAATCTTCATCAATATACAGGGTGAGCCATAACAAATGGTGCAGTTTCGAAGGGGTGCTGCATGCCTTGTAGTAGGGTTAACGACCTGGGAGGGGTCTCATTGTGCCTGGGCAGTGGTCCTGTTTTCAGTCGTTACAATGGTTTGGAGCGGAGAGCAACGAGGTTTCGTCATTCGCACGTTTTTTGTAAGTGGCCGTTCATTCATCGCCACCCAGCGAGCCTTCCGACTGCGTTACAACATCCCACGTAGTGATCCCGTCCCTCACCGCATTGTTATCGCACGTTGGGTTCAAGCATTTGAAGAAACTGGTTCCACAGTAAGGCGTAGAGATGCGGGAAGACCAAGAAAAGCAAGAACACCTGAAAATTTGGCTCGAGTGAGAGCAGCAGTGGAACAGTCGCCTCGGCGCTCTGCTCGGAGGCACGCAGTAGCACTGAACATGTCTAACACCTCACTAAGGAGAATTTTGCACATGGACTTGTCATTCCATCCGTACAAGATTATGATTGTTCAGGAATTGTCACCTCCAGACTACCAAAACCGCTTGAATCGATGCCAAGAGATGATAAACCGCATCCCACCAACGTCCACTTTTTTCAGTTCGGACGAAGCCCACTTCCATCTCTCTGGAGCGGTTAATAAACAAATTTTCCGCTATAGGTGTGACCGCAACCAAGACAAATTCACGAGAGACCTCTCCACTACCCGAAAGTCACTGTCTGGTGTGCCATTTCAAAATTTGGGGTGATTGGGCCTTATTTTTTCGAGGAGGATGGAAGGACTGTTACCGTCAATGCTCAGCGTTATCTTTTCATGCTGGAAAGATTTTTTTGAACCCGAATTGAACCAGTTAGCTGAAGAAGAGGATCTGGGGGATATTTGGTTTCAGCAAGATGGGGCTACGGCCCACACAGCGCAAATCTCAATGGTGAAACTGCGGCAGATGTTCCCCGCACGCCTCGTCTCTCTCAGGGGTGGCCGGCAAGATCGCCAGATTTGAGTGCGTGTGATTTTTTCCTGTTGGGCTACTTGAAGGAAAAGGTGTTCAAACATCGACCTCACACTCTGGAAGACCTCAAGATTCGAATCAGGGAAGAAATCGCCGCGATTCCCATCGAAATGTGCCAGAGGGCGGCTGAAAATTTCAGGAATCGCCTACATCAGTGCGTCGCTGCTGAGGGCGCCCACCTTCCTGATGTAATTTTCAGGACTTAATCTACCGAAATGGGGTGATGTATGGCGTTCAATAAAACAAACCGTAATCTTCTAAGTTGCACCGTTTTTTTTTAAATCGCCCTTTGAAACTGCACCATTTGTTATGGCTCACCCTGTACTTGTGAATTCGTCACCATTATGACTTCCCAAGACTTTTACTTTCTGTCCCCTTTGTTTTTCTATCAGATCTGTATACTCCATACATTTTTCAAATAGTCCAGACTTTTTTTAAAATACGCTGCGGTCGTCTATAAATGTTAGAAAATCGCTTTTGCTTCTTACCCACTCAGAATGGACTGCTGAGATCTAGGTGTACTAGATTAAAAAATTCGTGTGAAACTGATTTCCTTAAGGAATCTCTCGGTTGTTTCCCTTTTAAACAGATGCCACATGCAGGCAGCTCGCCTTGGTGGTGGTTTATTCCGAATGCTTTTCTTTTGGTGGCGATTTCTTTCAATTCTTTTTAGTTCAAATGTGCCAAAATACGGTTTGTCGACTCTTTTCGTAGTCATGATAATTTGTGCGTTATCCGGGTCAAAGAATTTGGCTCGATTTCTGTCAAAGTTAACTTGATGATTCGTTTGACTTGATTATAATTTTCCCAACGGAGAACATATTTTGTTGTTAAATCTGGCACCAATAATGTCTTTTGGGCTGATAGTTTCATTTCTACCTAACTTAGATCTGGTAGTGGCTTATGTCCGTAATTATCGTAGTTCTGTGTTGAACGCCACCGATCTCTTCCAGAACGTTTTTCTTGTTTCCATCGCAACTCAAAATTGTTCGTAATTATAACTCTGGAATACTGAAACAACTTCGTCGTCAATCACGACTTCTATTTCTCGAAATTGTTTCCTAGTTTCGAAAATTCGGTTTGTCTTTTTCATCCGTTCTGTGGAGAACAAGTTTCCTAAACAATAATGCAACTCTTGCATGGCCTTGCAAAGTATGATTTAACTCATAATTGCCTTCGACGCATCACTTGATTCAATTTGGAGTAACTCCGAAGGGCTGATGCCTAAAATTATGTCCGACATTGTTTTTCCATCGATTAAGCTTCGTATATAAATACCACGACCAACTAACAGCGTTAGTACTGACTTAACGGCTAGACGATGATGTCTTTACATCGAAAGCGCTCGCCCACAGTATCTCACCAGCCAGAGGGGACGGACTTACCAAACAGTTACGTTAACTTTGGTTGATTAAGACCAACTCTGAAAGTTTCGGAATGCAAGCCACCGTCCTTTCATTTACTACCATTTCTAACTGTTTACCTGATATTTATTACTGATGAGTACTAGCACCTCAGTAAACTCTGGATTTTCAAGTGCCACCTGTTTCTACGTTTGATATCTCTTAAGAAGTAAATATCGTCCAAGTGAAAAAGAAACACTGGTGCTAGTGACCCACTTTTATGTCCAGCTCTTCGATTAACTGGTCTACAATAATTATGAAGGCTTCGACCGTTCGAAGGTTTTATCGGGCATTTTTATCTCCACATGTGCTTACCCTAATCATCGTTGAATCAAAATACTCATCCTTCTTAAAATGTTTTAATCTCGAGTCCCTACTGATTATGTTCTGCATATCATCGCTGTTGACTATTGGGAGTCGAGATCAACTCATCGATCATCAAATACTGCGTATAGTATTTAATATAATAAAATGCGTGTAACGAAAATCTCGCCAGTTCCCCCTCAAGAATTTCGCTATCAAGCAACAAGTTAAACGTGATCACTGGCGGCCAGTTAAAATAAATTAGACATTCTTGCACAATCTGGTTTGAACTTGAGCATTTTTTCGTCGACAGATTTGTTCATTTATTGTGCTGCTCTCTCCGCGATTATTGAGGAAACACCCTGGAAATTATTACACAACGGTTTATTATTCGGATAAACTGCTTGACCTAGCATTAATGCTCCGAGACCCATCCTGTTCGATTCAGCATCGAAAAATATCATAATGAAACCCAAAAAAAGGTCGAAAAGGACTGAATCGTAATATTAAAATAAACTAAAAAACAAAACTTAAGTATCTAGAAAAAATTGAATTTTAATATGAAAACATGCACGCTAAATACTAATATCAAAATTTAACCAAAAATCTATGAAAAAAAACAAAATGAGAATGAAACGAAAGAATCTAAAAAAATTGAATCGTATTAAAACCAAAACGTCGGGGAAATTGGAACGGGGGCGCTCGAAGCGAAAGGGGAGTTGGGGCGGCGGCGTCGTTGGGAGGGACAGGGACGCGCTCGCTCGCCTCCAGCGCGGTTGCTTTTTTAATGAGACGGGCAGGAGGGAGGCAGTTCAAATGACGAAACGCTGTAGCTCCTGCGTTTCGTTAATTTTTTTTAACCGTTTTTTGCCCATTACAACCACGGGCTTCGTCCGATCGGATTGCCGAGATGGCGGGCACAACCAGATACCAAATAGGGTTTTTGGGCGAAAGAACGAATTTTTTAGACCACGTTAAAGGCACAAAACGGCCCGGACGGCGGACGGACATTGCAAATTTGGAATCTCCATGTCTTGAAACGCAATGTATCAAATTTTGAGGGGGGGTTGTAAACAATTTTTCGTGACCGAAAACATAGGGTTATTATTCAGAATGAATAATAAACCAAAACGGGTTTTATCACTCTGATAACTACGCTAGCTTTGGACCTCCTCGTCCTCGTATTTCGTTCTCCATTCTCTCGCAGTTTCGTTCATACACAAACGTAAATATCTGAAGGAGACTCAATTTTTTTTCAGCAAATTACAAAACGTCTCTTTCAAAAAAGTAGAGTAAATGTCTGATGCCATGTCTCAGGAAACTTTCTTCGGTCCGACGTCCACTCAGCAATTTTTATAACTCTAACAACTAATTTATATAAACTTGGTAGTTCAACACACACATAGTAAGTTGTGGCGCTAAAAGTTCCGGAATTTATTGAGTTGCCTTTCGTTACGCCACGACTGTTCGCGAGTTTGATCGAGAAATCAAATTACTAACGCTATCGACATGACTTTTCTGAGAATTTTTGTGCTCATGATTGTTTAGGAGTTGTCAAGTGAAAACTGGGAAATAGCAGTGAGTGAAACTAGTGGGTTGCTCCTATTATCTTATCAGCGACGTTATATCCTCATCGCTGCACGTTTACTGAACCTCCACCGGTCGGTTAAAGTGAGACGGTGAAACGATTACTTTCGCTGTATCGCGAGTTCTTTTAATTATTAGAGTTAGCCTCACTATAATAACCCTAATTTCACTATTTTTGATCTAGACGCATTCTTACACTTGTGAAACACATTCCATTCGGCATCTAAAAATACCTAGAAAACGATGCCAATCACGGCGTATTTGCACAAAAACGGCCAAAATTGCGTTTTTATTCATTTTTTGCCCATGACAACTATGGGCTTCGTCCGATCGGATTGCTGAGCAGGAGGGACGAATTTTCTAGTCCACTTTAAGGGCATAAAACGGTCCGGACGGGAGACGGACATTGCAGATTTGGAATCCCGATGCCTTGAAACTTAAAGTGTCAAATGTTGTTTGGGGGCTGACTTAAGCATGCTGTGTTGAAAACTTTAATTTTTTCAACCGAATACGCGACTTTTCTTGAAAGTAGTAGGGCTTAGGAAAGTAAAAATCTAGGTTACATATATCAACTTACCTCATTCGAATGATAGTAACGCGTTGGTAGTTGCGACACGCCCTCTCACCTATATCAACTGTCCTGACCACTTGACTGACTCAACAGAGGTTTCCAAACACTCAATTGTTCGTCGCTCTTATCGGGAGTTTAATCTCCACGTATTTTATTTAAAATCATCCCAGAAGCAAAGCAACTAACCCATCGACGAATTATCTAACGTGCCCTTGCTAGTGTTGGGTCTGTAGCGACTGCCACTTTCCGTAGCCCAGAGAAGTAGCGAGGAACGTTGTATGAGCCGTTGTAAAATCATCCGGTGGTGCAACCCCTGTAAATTCATCTATCTGCTGTATGAACGTTGTTGTACATTCGTTCACTTTATTTCTATGGAATAATGTACCAAGAACGAAATTAAGGTGCTAGTTAGCTAATATCACACCTAAGTTTCATCAAAATCGTTGTACACGTGACGGATTGAGGAAAAATATTTGTTACAAACGATCATTGAATGTTCAGTAAATTTCATTTTCCGATGTATCGTAGCTTATATCTGTTGCAGTAATAGTTGCACGAAACCAACTCAGTCAGGTCGACAAAATTCAGTCACGCATTTACTTAATTCTCAACTCAACGAACTGTCAGTAGAACACTAATGAAGTACACACATTGAAGTTTCTTTTTTTCGATTCAGTAGACCACAAAACGTAGAGTTCTGAAGAAAACTCAAATTTTTAATAAGATTAAAAAAGTTTCCCTGCACGTTGGGCAGGGCATATTTGGTGTTTTGACCGCTATGATAACTTTACTTAGTTTTGACGCACTGTCCCTCAAACTTATGGGCTCCCCGACAAATTGATTGATGAAATCGTGCTTGACCCTTTTGGTTCATTCACAATTACAAGGCCGCGACACCGCTTGGCTTACTAGTTACAACTGTCATCGCTGGCTGCTGCCTAGCGCTTGAGTTCTTAATATTTTCAATTTTCCCTTTACCCCGAACATCATCCTTCAGTTCACCAGTAGCCGCCAAGTGATCGACTGCACTTTTTGTGTCATTTGGAATGCGCATTTCCACTTTCTTCGAGCCCGTCCGAGTGATTCCTCACTGACCTCTTCGCGTTAAAAAAAAACGTTTTTCGACCAGCCATCGAGAGTCAAATTAATACAGCTTTGGTCCATCGATTAACGAGGCACAAAGTGTTGTGGATTAGTGTAAGGGTGTTGCTTCCATCTCGGACAAATATGCTTAACCTGAATGACTCCATTGTTTACATTTTTTCCCACTACCTTCGCGCGCTTTGTTTTCATTAACTTTTATTACAAAATTTCCCTCAACTGGTACCGCTACTTGTTGGGAGTGAACGAAAGAACCGAGTAGGGATGTGAAAATTCGTGTTCAATGAAATAATTGAAAAAGTTGATAAACGTAGAACCGAAAAAGAACATTTTGAACATATTATCGAATCAGCTGTAATTTAGAAGAATTGAAATGTCACCGGATTGTGGCACCCTCAGTGACCTAGAAGAAAGAGCATTCAAAAGTTCCACGCAGGTTTAACGTCTTGAACCGAAGGGAACCGACTACGTAGGAAGGAACATTCAAACTCCCAGCCTTGAGGGTTTCTTAATCTGACTGTTTCTTACTCTGTCCGTTTCACTCATACCCACCTTCCAGTGAAAATCTCCCAACGCCCAAACCCCTTGTAATTGTGGTCTCATATATAATCTCGTGAGCAGACTAAGTTCGGTAGTATTCTACAAAGTGAAGTGCAAGCTAACTTTTAACATATTCTCCGTGTTACACGAATTCCGATTATATTATAATTTGTAAATATTTCCGCGATCACCACTCTAAATACAGTCCTCCTACGACATTAGCTTTATCTATTTGTGCCCAACATTTGGTCCTCCGGGCCGGATATAAGCTGATCTACACTCGAGCATCCAGGTCCGAGTTTTAGCGATACCATGACTGATTCAAGCTACAGCAACATGGAAGGATCTAGCTGCCCATCAGCGAGTGACTCTGATGCCGTAGATCGGACTGCCTTTGACGCCCAACATCGTGTGGCAGAATTTCGCCTTTGTCAAGTTAAGGATACGTTGGCAAGATGAAGGTCGAGATCCAAGCGCGTATTGCCCTAGTCTACAAGGACTGATGGATACAATTTTACCGGACATCAAGGCAGTGGAAGATCTTGCTTTACAAAATGTACCGACCCCTGAGATCCTCAAGAAGATTACAGCACTCCGACAGACCTCCAACGAGTTAACTGTGTCACTCTCACCCTCGTTTGTATTATCGAATAACGCGCCCTGTGGATCTTCAGGAATGACAACAGTGGCAATGCAGCAGTTCAAATTCCTGTCGACTGGTGTTCCGATCTTTGATGGTGACATCCGAAAATTCAAGGGCTTCCAACGATTATATGAAGAGGTTGCCCACCAAAAGGGAATTCCTACCGCTAAAAAACTGGCATTTTTAAGGGAGAAGCTACGAGGGCTTCCACTTGCAACTATCGATCGAATGGGCCAGCAGGATGCGGACTACGAGGCAGCCTACCAAGCTCTTTGTAAAGAATACGACAATCCTCGTCGCTTGGCAATAGAAACCATCTCCGAATATTTGAGCGTTCCGAAATTGCCTGACCATCCAAGTCCAGATGACCTCGCTTCATTCCGATCATCAGTGTCCAACTCCTTGCGGGGCTTGGAAAATTTGGCTCTACGCAATCAGACATCATTTCAGAGGTTTTCTCATATTTAGTTCCGTCTCACTCCTGTGTTTAGGGAAGAATTTCAAAAGGAATTCCCTGACCCCGCCTACGTCCCTGGAGTCCAGGATATTGAAGAATTTCTCAAGCTAACTGAAGAAAAGATGCGAGCTAAGGCTACCACAGTTCCTAGTTTCCCGCCTTCACAGTCATCCTGGATTCAGCCTCGGAAGAACACCCGCAATCTTCGTCGACCAACGCAGCAGTCTTTACGAACGGCAAATACATACGCAGCCTTCGGGGAATGGGATGATCAAGGTGAGTCTGCTTACGAAATGAGACCACATGATTGCTCATGCCTTGTAACTAGGAATCAACCCTCTGCCCACCGTCATGTCCCCAAAAATTCTCCTTCAACCATTCACAACCACGACCCCCCTCCTCATGTTCCCTTTAACCGCCAAAGCCAACATCGTTCTGATGAGTCCCATGGTGGACGGCCTCGAAATCGCTATCCATGCCCCTTATGCCGTTCATACCACCCTCTCAGGCACTGCCCCTCTTACCTTTCATTTAGCCCAGATGCAAGAAGACAAGTAGTGAGTGAGGCCCAACATTGCTTCAACTGCTTGGCTGCAACCCACTTAGTTCAAGCGTGCCCCAGCAACACGAATTGCTTTCAATGTGGAGGAAGACACCACACTTCCCTGCATATTGAGAGACACTTGGTATCCCCCCCCCCCCTAACCCTTTCCAAGCCGCCCCTAATTTCCGCCCAGTTCGTCAAGAATCAGGAAACCCTCCTCTACCAACCCCAACATGTACCGCTAACCCTCTCCAAGCATCCTCTATACTCCAACTACTTTCCATCCCAGACCATTAACACCCAATACTCTCTCTGCTACTACCAATTTCAGTCTACCTCAAACACTGGATCAGGATAGGACTCCAAACTCAGGCAACCCGACCTCTTCGGAACAGAATTACCAGTCTCTATCAAATTATGGCACGGATAATTACAATCATTGGCCCCTCTTGCCCAGTTCTCATGCCTCTAGTTCAGTCAGAACGTCCCTTAACCAGGACATGTCCCACTGAGGAACAGCCCGGTTGGAGCCTCCCATTAATGCTGCAGTCCCTAAATCCGATTTATCCCGCTCAAACGACTATTCAATCATACCCACTGCAGTCATTCAGGTCCTAACCTCCAGTGGCTGGCTCCAACTGCGGGCAATCCTAGACACAGGTTCAGAAATCAACATAATTTCCACAGAAGCTGTTAAGAGAATGGGACTGCGCAGTCATCCATCCTCTCCTCTTAACATTGGAGGAGTAGGAGGGTCTACTACTCTTTCCTCTCTTGGACAGACCATACTCATAATAGATCAACCCTTTTGTTATCAATGCTTGTATTGTTCCCCACACTACAAACCTTGTTCCCTCTCTGCCTCTTACTGGGTACAATTGGCTCGCTAAAGAGATAGAAGGCCTCGCTGACCCTGCCTTTTTTACACCTGCACCTGTTGATGCGATTTTGAATGGAGAAGTATTCGAAGAGGTTGACCTAAACCACACTATTCGTCTTAATATTGAGGGGCCTACATTACGTAGATCAACATTGGGTTGGCTGGTATCAGGCGCAACTCCCCGACTTAAAAATTCCCGTAGAGTTCACTTCCAGTTCCCTGAATGTTCAACATCTTCATCACGTAATATACAGCCAGAAGCCGACTTATCTCCCTACAACTATTCATGTTTGGTGGTCTCGTTGAGGCCATCAAAGTCCTTCTTGACTGTACCTTCGGTACATAGGGCTGACAAGGAATTAACCAAATTACTCGAGCGATTTTTCACCTTGGAGGAACCCCTTGTTGTAACCCCCTTCACTCCTGACGAACTTAAAGCAGAAAATATATTTATGCGAACGACCCAAAGACTTCCAAACGGTCGGTTTGTTGTCCGTCTGCCCTTCCGCTCAGACCCATCCCTACTAGGAGATTCGAGAGGAACTGCTCTCAACCGCCTATTTCGTTTGAAAGCACAATTATCTAAAAACCCATGCTTGAAAGACAGCTATCATGCTTTCTTGCGGGACTACCTGGAGCAAGGCCACATGGAGGTGGTACCGCGACCATTACCAGGAAATGGGGCCTATTATCTCCCACACCATGCTGTTCATAGGTCTGGTGACTCCAGTAAGATACGGGTTGTCTTTAACGCCTCCCAAGCCTCCTCATCTAGGGTCTCCCTTAATGATTGCCTCCTTCCAGGGCCTCGTCTTCAACTAGACATTACTAGTGTAGTGACTCGTTTTAGACACGATAGATATGTGTTTACTGCTGACATCAGACAAATGTTTCGTCAGATCACTCATTCCTTACAGGACTCAAATTATCTCAGAATTATTTGGAGATTCACTCCAGACACTCCCCCCTTAGATTACGCTTTGCGCACAGTAACTTATGGGACAGCCTCTGCCCCTTGGTTGGCTGGACGAGTACTGCGAGCCTTGGCTGACTCAGCACCCCCTGAACTTGCTGCAAGCGCGAAAATCCTCAGAGAAAGAATTTATGTTGATGATTTGAACGGAGGAGGACCTTCAATTGCTGCTGCCATACAAACTCGTAATGCAGTAATAAGACTGTTACAAGAGAGTCAAATGGAGTTACGTAAATGGTCGGCAAACCACCCTGACATACTCTATGGTATACCTCCGGAGCACTTAGTTCCCATTAGTCAACCTCGTGAGCTCCAAATACCCGGTCCTGAAGATGAACCCACTATTAAATTACTAGGTATGTGCTGGGATCCGCTAACAGACTCATTCTTCTATCTGGTCAAAACCTTCAGAGGAGTAACCACCAAATGTGAACTCTTCTCGCAGGTAGCTCGTCTCTATGATCCCCTTGGATGGCTCACGCTCCTTTCTCGTCTAATTGCGAGACCAGTCTCACAGGGACAGTTTGGTTGGGATGACCCATTGCCTGCTTCCATTCAGAATGAATGGGAGAAATTTGCTGACAGTTTACACAAGGTCTCAGAATTCCGAGTCCCTCGACATCTACTCACTATCCCTGGTCACTCATATCTGATAGGGTTTGCTGACGCTTCAGAACGCGCGTATGCAGCAGTTGTGTACCTTGTCACAGTCGAGAATGGAAAACATTGTCCAACCTTAGTGTCTGCAAAGTCCAAACTTGCCCCTATAGGCCGTAAAACCTGCACAATACCCCGCTTGGAGCTCTGTGGCTGTATGCTACTGGCTCGTATCTTGAACAACGTCCATTCTCTATTCCCCCACATTCCTACATCTCACGTATTCGCCTTTACTGACAGTCAAATCGCCCTCACTTGGCTAACCACAGATTCCCCTCCACTGTGGAAAACATTTGTGGGGAATAGATTGCAGAAACTATTCGACTCACTAACCCCGAGCAATGGTATCACATACGCTCTCAACTCAACCCTGCTGACTGTGCCTCTAGGGGAATCCTCCCAGGGGAATTAGCCTCCCACCCACTGTGGCGTGAGGGCCCACCCTGGCTCAAAGAAGACAATGAACGGTGGCCATCGCTTCGCCTGAGAGCACCCCTTCATTTCCCGGAGGTTGTAGCAGAAGCTCGCACTACATTGCTCACAGCTATCTCGCAAACAACACTTTCGAATAATGTGCTCAAAGAATTGATGCATCGAATTTCCTCCTTCCCCCGCCTACTACGAGTCACTGGGTGGGTCTTGCGCTTCATACGTTCCATCAGGAATCACCTTTCTCCTGATGATGAAAAACATTCCAAAATCCCCACACCCCCTCTTAATGTCAAAGAGTTAGCAGAAGCAGAAGTAGCACTGTTACGATCCACCCAGAAGACTTCTTTCAACTCTCTTCTTCATGAACTTCAGATTGGACGAACAAGCTCACAAATTGCTCTTACATTAGGAGTATTCCTGGATGGTGAAGGGGTCCTTAGAGTTGGTGGCCGACTGTCCCGTTCTAATGAAGAATACTCCACTCGCCACCCTGCCCTCTTACCAAAGGACCACCCTCTGACCAGAATGCTTATTCACCAGGCCCACGAAGCTAATCTTCATGCTGGCCCATTAGCCACTCTGGGGTTCCTATGCAATCGCTATTGGGTAGTCGATGGCAAACGTGTTGTGCGTCATCAGCTTATGAAGTGCAACAGGTGCTTCACCCTTAAACCACAGCCTTTCCAACCTCCCATGGGGCACCTCCCCACTGCTCGGATAACAGCCACTACACCCTTCCAATCGGTGGGAGTGGACTATGCTGGCCCCTTTTTGTTCTCCACCCGGTCGGGTATGTCCACTCGCGCTTCAAACCAAAGACAGTCGACCAGGAAACACTATTTAGTAGCATTTGTGTGTTTTTCGACGAAAGCAGTACACTTGGAGTTTGCTTCAGCGCTTACAACCCCCGCATTCATTGCTGCCTATCGCAGGTTCTGTGATAGGCGAGGCAACCCGTCCCACATTTATTCTGATAATGGAACCAATTTTTCCGGTACTGCTTCTGAAATGCGAGCACTCAAGTCCTTGCTTTCAGGCAGGGTACATCGCACCGCAATCTCCATTGAATCCAGCATCAGAGGGACTCAATGGCACTTCATTCCCTCTGCAGCTCCGCATTTCGGTGGATTGTGGGAGGCTGCTGTAAAGTCTGCTAAGCACTTACTACGTCAAGGTCTCCGTGGACAGCGCATGACACTTGAAGACTTTATTTCACTGCTAACATGAGTAGAAGCCATCGTGAACTCACGCCCTCTCACTGCTATTTCAACCTCCACTGCAGACTTGAAATTCCTCACCCCCGGTGACTTCCTCATTCTTAGGCCCCCAACTGCAACAGCTGAACCTGATTCGCCTCCCCCTCTGAACGCTCCCACTCCAATTGTCCCATCCCATGCCAGCGATAATCCACGAGCCCCCAACTTACATACTCCGTTTCCGACTGCACAAGGTACCTCTGCCAGTACAGCAACATCCACAGTCTCTCCCTTCACAGCAGACAACACCCTGGACCACGCAAGGTGCTTAGGGAAGCGCTACCACCAAGTGATTAAGTTAGCCCATGCCTTTTGGAAGCGTTGGCACAATGAATACCTGACAACACTTCAAATTAAATACAAATGGGACACACCGCATGGCCCTAAGCCACAATTAGGACAGGGAGTCGTCATAATGGACAATAACCTACCACCCACTTCCTGGCGGTTGGGTCGCATTGAGACTTTATCCCAGGATGGCTCTGGTATCTCAAGAGTTGCAACAGTTCTTACCCAGAATGGTGTCATCACTCGTCCATTAAGGAAGCTCTGCCCTCTTCCCACACAGTGATCTTCCCCTCACATGAGTTCAGTCAACTGCCTCTGGCAGCGCGGGGGAGTATGTTTGACGCAAGTCAAATCCGTACGAGTTCTTTGAACTCGGACTTCCCTCTCAAACCATTGACCTGAACGCGGGTTTCCCCTGAATGGGGTTTTTTTCCTTCATTGTGTCTCCTCTCCTCAATCTCAGGTACAGCTCGGCGAGAGACAGCTCATCCCCTGCCCGGCTTGCTATAAAACCCTTCCCTTTTCCTTTTACGTCCATTACAGTTTTAATCGGCAGTCCGTGCGCTTGTCTGTTTCACCCTCCAGTGAAAATCTCCCAACGCCCAAACCCCTTGTAATTGTGGTCTCATACATAATCTCGTGAGCAGACTAAGTTCGGTAGTATTCTACAAAGTGAAGTGCAAGCTAACTTTTAACATATTCTCCGTGTTACACGAATTCCGATTATATTATAATTTGTAAATATTTCCGCGATCACCACTCTAAATACAGTGCTCCTACGTCATTAGCTTCATCTATTTGTGCCCAACATACTCTTCTCTCAGTAGCTAACAGCTCAAGAGTTGTGCAGATTGCTACCTCTTCAACTTCTGGCTCATGTTTTCTGAATGTCATAGATTGAAGAACAGGATTATTGACTTCCAGATTGTAGTGTAGGGCCGTTGAAAGGGTCTCAACAGCTCACCTTTCGTAATTTTTATTCTTGCAACTGTCGTCAAGTCATCCTTGCCTGGACACACTTCAACAACCCTACCCAGAGGCCGGTTAATTTTTTTCTTGCTGTCATCACTCCCTTTTCCAACGAGTACGAGCTTAGAAATCTAGCTTTGAGATTGGCACGTATCGTTGATGTGCAGTTCCTCTAACGCGTCTAGGTCACTAGTTTCATCTGTTGAAGGCAGGCATTTGATGAAATGAGCGGGGGTCAGAAGTGATCTTCTGTGGAATCAGATATGCATGTGAGGGGTCTCGAATTCTTGATAGCTTCTCATTCACATGGTTGCGTGGTCAGTTCAATGTAAGTCACCTTTGAATTCCTTGAGTTGCTCCTCAACAATCCTTTTAGAAGGCTAATTAACATTTCATACCAAACCATCTCTCCCACCAAGGACGATGGGGGGCAGTAACTTTCACTCTTATTTCTTTCTGAATCTGAGGTTTCTGCTGAAATTGATGGCGAATCAAGACGGTTTAGTGAGTTATGTATCCCACGAAAATTAGTAGCATAGTCTGCATTGAACGATGGCCCTCTGCTACATCTGGCAATAAATCGTTGCACAGCACCCAGAAAAACGCACTTGTGCTCAACCAGCTCAAGGTATACTGTACATTAAAAAAAGCGTAATCCACACTTTCATCCCACCTCTCAAGTATAGTCGGTCTGTTAAGTATACTCCTGTAGTTTTAAAATAGTATTTGCCTATAATACGGTCGGCAAGTACCAAACCAGCTTCTGATTGAACTGAGGAAATCACACTTTCCGATGGCAGAGTCTCTTTCATCACCCAGTACTCCTCTCTTTAAACCCCGAGAATAGACTGAGTACCAACATGTTTGTACTCCACGTGCTTTGACATTATAAACTTGCAAAGAGCATGGTGGTTTGAAGGTAGAACAAGACATCTTCGTTGATCTTTGGAATCAACTGCTAAGATAAGTTTTGTTTTCACTCGTAATAACCTGGATAGTTATAGTTTTATTTTGGATTCGTTTTGTACACGAAGAAGAATGTTGAGTAGTGAGTTGTCTATCACAGTAATAATGAGTACCTTTGCAATAACAAAGTGAGGCTATTGACGAATCGTCTTTTTAATTGCATTTTTCGTTTACTCCATCTTTTCGGACTACGGGATATTATGTGAAACGTCCAAGCGACGATTAGTACGATTCGACTAAATTTATTTGAAAAAAAAGGTTATCTGGAATAAATAGAATACGATAGACGAAGATTTCCTGTCGTAAGCATCTGACTGAGCACAAGATCACGAACTAGTAACCTCGGATAACCACGTTGGACCTACCCAGCATTTAGATTGAAATAGGGCTTTTCCAGAACATCCTCGAGAAGGTACGTCTGCAGGATTTTTCGAGGATGGAACATAGTGCCACACAAATTTCTTTAATCCACCGCTCGTCTTCTGAAATCCACGTGAGAACAACGCTTGAATCGCTCTAACAATAGGGTTTTAAGCTGCGGGACGAGGAATGGGTTCTTATCCTTAATGCTTTTCGAACACCAATCAGAATAGCAATCAACTCAAGTCTTGGAATAGTTAATGCTTTATTGGCGGGCTAACTCGAGATTCAGTTCGAAATAATTGTAATCGTGTTTCCTGAAAAATATAATTTCTCTAAAAAATTGACAGTTGCGAAAGCATTCGTAGAGGCGTCACAGAGCATCGCTGGAAATAGTAAGCAATGTATACCTTGTGTACCTTACACTTGGCAATCCAAGAAATGTTTTTTTTGACCATGAACGAAATTTCCCAACTAGATCATGGAGAAGTTTCCCGTGCTTTCCGTAAAATCAATTTTGGAATAAGCGACGCTGAACATGTTAACCCGAAGATACCTTGTGCAAGCAACATAATTCAACGTTTAGTGGGCGGAGCATCATCAGCAAAACATCTTTCCTGGCAATATTACAAAACCCTCACGTAGGGATGTAAAAATTCGTGTTCAATGAAATAACTTCTTCGTCTAGTCTTTGAAGGGTTCAACATTCGAGATACAATAATGAATTGAAATGTTAGAATGATGAAAAAGGACATTTTGAACATATAATTGAATCAGCAGTAATTTAGGAGTCGGTATCACTGAATTGTGGCCACAGCTGTTAGATTCACTCTTACACCACTACTGTTACCAAGAAACTCTTCAGAATTTTCGAAAACATTGGGAATCAACTAACCTTTTATTGCGCTTCATGAAATAACGAAATGAAGAAAAAAAAGAAGTTCAGACAAATTATTATTACAATTCTTTCCCGCTACATAGCGCTGGCTTAGTTTACATCAACTAAATGTGGAGTGTAACTTTGCGTCAACTGTTAACATAACTTATATTGCGAAACGGCTACCATTATCAGTTCTGCTGATATCACGGACGTTTTCCCGCATAATGAATTAAACTTATGACTTGACAGAAACAACTTAATAAACATATAAGCGCGTAACGATATCATTACGATACTGACCGCTGCATTTCGGCATCCAATTTTACGACACGTACCTAGCTGTCTTTAAAAATAGTCATGTTATCTACTCCGATATTTACAACGTTGATTAGAAGTTAGCAGAGCGCCTTACCAGGCTGAGGGAGCGCTGACCAGAGTTGTGGCCGTATAAACCAGTTATCCTAACTCTCCTAATGGATTCATTTTTACATTCCGCTGCTGGAAGACCAAGGAAAGCAACAAAAATAAGAATTGGAGTTTTCTTCAGGTATTAAAATTTTTAGGTCTTCTCGAACAGCTGTAACAAGTTCGATTTAATTTCAAATTTTCTACTAACTAGTAATTAACTTTTGAGCTCTGTTACATATGTCTGTAAATTTTTGTCAAACGGAGATGTAGAGAGTTTCATATAGGCCAGGACCAAAGCAGTAAGGCTTGGATGGGAACCCCTGCAGTAGAATTATTCTCAATTAGAGCTGGAGAAGAGCCATGAAATATTGAAAGAGCATAACGACTTTACAATACTTTACTTGATATAATATGGAAACATCTCACGAACTGTCTATTATTGGCTTAATGAGCACGATGATTAAGTCACTGTTGTATTCCATTATAGAGATTGACGAAACGTGCAACATTCCAAAATTCAGTTTTCGTTTCAACTGAAATGGTTTCATGCGATTGTCCTCAATAATTTATGTAGAGCCAGTATTTTAATTTAAGTAAAATCAATTGCATTATCTCAGATGCAAGGCCTAGAAGTCACAATTGAAAATCACACTAACTCTACTAAACAGTTCCCCTGCAATTGTCTGAAAACTGCCTTATTTCTTTCTGGAACGGCTTCAAGTACAATGTTTCGTTTAATCATACCCATCTCTAGCTCATCGCAATTTACAAGCACTCACAATGTACTACAACTTGCTATGACACTTAGGTCATTTCTGTTTCTTTGACTCCTGCTTTTTGTTCATAGAAGCCGTCGTTCTTGAAGCTTTGCCAGCGAGAATACACTTCACGACTTGGGCAATGAGTTTTAAAACACGTAGCAAAATATACACGGAAACTGTTGCGCAAAGGGTGAGGAATCCAATGACGTCAAGAAGGTACAACTGGTAAAAAGGCATTTGTGCAGCTGCTGGCTGCAACACTTTGCCGTGGCGTAGAACGTATTCGATCCAGTAAACTGCCTCTTCTACGGGTTTCATGGGCCGATCTTTGAACATAACAGATCTTTTGGAAACGTCCTGTTTGTACCTGAAAAGGAGAATTTGGTTTGTTTTGTATTTGAACCATGAATGAGAACACCTCGCAGTAAAAGGACACCCATTGTAGTGATATGTGGTATAATGTCAAACCACATAGTAGTCATAACTTTAATTGCCCACGATTGAGTTAAGTTCATTTTTTCCTGCAGACCCCGTATTGTGCTACTTCAGCTTTCATCCCTTTATTCTCTCGTCACCACTAGTAATTCTTTTTCTTTAAATGTTCCACAAGCAATCGTTGAGGGGGGTTTTAACAGTGGAGAAACATCATAATGCGCAATAGTCTTCTTAAAAATACTTGGAATTCAATACGTTTTACTGCAATTTAAACATAAACAGGGATTTATGTGGAAGCAGATTTTATCCGGTGGATGACATCGCTTTTTGAGATTACTGTTCAGACAGTAACCATGAGGCTTCTCTGATGAGATTCAGAAGGATTAAAGACGTAAATACAATAGTATTCAGTGTCACGGGCTGGGATTGAAGAATACACTGATTGTCACTGAACCAACTAACATAAATACATCGTATCTGCCTTGTGTGATAAATTGAGTGAGTGAAACATGAGTCCTTGGGTGTGTCCATCTCTAACTGTTTGATTTGAGTGCATATGGCATACAAAGGATTGACAGTATTTATCTTCGGTACGTAAAAATATTGAAGAAGACTATGAGAACTGTTATCATACATTTCCTACTCACGTTGTAGTGCTATGTATAGTAAAAACTAGAGAGTTCGGCGAGGACTGGTACGTGGATGGTCTTGCCAAATGCACACAGTAGGTAGGCCCTGATATTATCACGGTCATTCATGGCTTCGTTTCTCTACTTTATCTCAAGAACAACACACTGCATTGCACAGACTAATGCTAATCTGTTTGCTGTTTACGTGGGACCCTTAGATCTCTACACTTATCAAACAGTCAAAGCAATTGGCAGCAAACTCACGTCTGTGCTGGAACGTTACATGTACAATGTGTTCAGAATATCGACTTACTTTGGATTGTCCAAGATTTCGCTGGTAGCCCACTTGACTGAAGCCTCTGTAACATTCTCAAGCTGGAGCCTGATCCCAATACCCAACTCAGTGAGCAGCCTCACGTTTTTCTGCTGATCCCCGAAAACTGGGAATCCTATCAATGGGACGCCATTGTATACAGCTTCAGTCAAACCGCCAAGCCCTCCGTGAGTCATGAACAGCCTGGTTTTATTGTGGGCTGAAACAAATACGGTTCATTAAGTCAATACCTTTAGAAGTTTGGTAGAAGGCAAAGCGTGAGTACTACCAGGCTTACCAAGGATACTTTGCTGAGGCATCCATTTCAAAAATTTAATGTTGGGGACTTGCGGAGGTTCCTCACCAGACCAAGACGTCCATTTCCACAATACTTTTTGTTTCAACCCAGACAGAACCTTCAGAAGTGGTTCGTAGGCGTTGTACGCTCTGAGCGTCCTGACACTCAGTAATGAACCAAAACTCAAGTAGACAATACCATGCTCTGCACTGTCCATGAACTCCTGAATCTCCTATGTATTGAAGATGTGATAACAAAATTAGTTGTTTATTCTGTATTTTAATTACTTGTAATCTACCAGAGAAATTTACTGCGTGAAGCCTGTTACCTTAGGTAAAGGTGGGGGGTTCTCTTCTACATTAGTCCCCAGAACTTGTTTGACGTGTGGTGCTGTTGGATAGGAATACCCCAAGGAATGGTGGTTACTAACCAAAATCAACGCCATGTCAGACACCATTTTCGTCAGTGGAGGCCTAGACTCCCACCCTTCGTACCTCAAGTATTGATCGGCAACTCTCTGGGACACAACAGAGACAGAGTAGTAATCGTACATTTTTGTAAATTCGATATCGCAGAAGTTTTGCAGTCGTTCGAAAAACGACATTCTGTCGGTGAAGCCAGTCGTGATAGGAAGCATGTAGGACGGGTTGTTTGGTAGACCGCTGAGTTCGTTCAGCCAATGGTTGTCAGGAAATGTTTGCACCAAGACGCCCAAAGCCTTGAACTTGTGCACGAAATAAGAAAACATTTCTTGCGCGAAGGAAAATTCTCCGATGACCAAGTCGTAGGATTTTTTTGAAGCCAAGAGCTCTTTGACTTGAGCATCGTTGTAGCACTCAGACTTATCATGAAACTTCGTCCCTCTCAGCGTGTACCAAAGAGAGAAGAGACTTTGAAATGATTTGACGTTGGCAGTGCTTTCTGCAAAAGAAGAATCGAAATGATGTGAAACATTGAATCATTAGAAATCATGATAAGTATTACTGTAAAAACCGATGAGAATGATGCATTTGCTTCGTTATATGTCAAGTGACTTGGTTCGCAATTAAAAATTGGCAAAGGCTAACGTACAATGTGAAATAGTTGGTATCTGTCAACATATGAAGGTGGCGTTTATTCAAAACCCTAACATCACTTTCAATATTTGCTGGCGTGATGAAAACGTTTTTTCGAACATTTCCGTAAATTGAGGGGTAACTGCTTCACGAGATTTGATCAATCTTACAGAGTGTCTTTTAGCCGCCCATAACCACATTTTGTTCTCCATAAATGTTTCTGTACAAGTGCGTTGAACGAAGATATAGCACCCACGTATGTAGCTGGTGTTCGAACTCACAGGGATAGCGGAAAGTTGTGTGTTGCTACGCACCGCTCGTTGTATCTTATAAACTCACTCTTTAGCGTACTGAAATCGATGCTGCAAAGTTCGGACAGGTGCTGATGATGGACCCTGACTACTACTTATAGCATGTGATTTAATGCTAGATGTCTCCGCTCGAGCTTCCAATAAGGAAAACTAATGGACATTACATATTACTAATTCTCCACTGTTTGCCACAAGACGCTTCCAGGACAAGGACAAATAAGAACAGAGAATTTCCCAAACTGGTTACTCACCCATAGGCAACATATTTTTTGTAAAGTCCTTTTTGCGAAAGAGAAATTGATTTAACGTTTTTGGAGGGTTTTCCACGGGATGGTAAGTGTAAAAGTCCACTTCATGACCTCGTGCTGCTAGCTCTCTGATGATGGGATGGAAGACGATCAGATGACTCTTGGCTATGTGGCAGACAAAAACAAGAATTTTGGAGCTCTCAACTGATGATAGTAAGCAGAATGCCAAGCACAGGATGACGGTGAACCTGCAGACAAAGTTAGAAATTTAAAGACAATCGTTTTTCAAGCATTCGAAAGTCAACATTTCTTTTAAATGAATGTGTTCATAATTTATGTCAGTACATGTCGTGAAGGAGTTTCATCGTTGGCAAAACATGCGACTTTTGGCACAATCTGGTTGTTACATTCAGACAATTACGTATTTTCTAATTGAAAATAGTTTTAATAAAATCCGTTAATGTCGTTGGTTTAAAAACATCGTTAAGCTGTTTTTTTACAAAATGAAAAAACGTCAGGTAGCGTTACGAGATAATTTGAAAGTTTAATCAAAATCGTTAAAGCCATTTTTGGGAAAAACAAAACTTGGTGTTTTGGATCACTGTGATAACTATAATTAGTTTTGAACTGGTTTCCCTCATTGATTATTAAATTTAAGCTGATTTAGTGAAGCCGTTTTATTCTTAAAAATATCTGGTGCGTAGCAACACACAACTTTCGTCCACCCCTTTAAGTTCGAACACCACCTACATATGCTGGCGCTATATCTTCGTTCAACGCATTTCTACGGAAACATTTATGGAGAACAAAATGTAGGGACTAGTTAGCTGAGAGTACTACGAAAGTTTGATCGAAATCGTCAGAGCCGTTTTTGAGAAAATTGGAATACCGATAAATTAATATTCGACAAATCTCCTTTTCTGAGTTAACTTGGCTTATATCTCCGTTCAACATATGTATACAGAAATAATTATACGGTACGAAATGTTGGTATGGGTGACTAAAAGACACTCCATTAGAATTTATCACATCTGGTGAAGCAGTTACCCTGGAATTTACGAAAGTGTTCGAAAAAACGTTATTTTTGACACATTTTGATTTTTATCTCTGTTCAATGGACCGTCACAGGAACATTTATTGAGAAGAATATGTAGGTATTAACTATTTGAAAACATCCTGTGAGTTTGGTGAAAATCGCTGAAGCCGTTTTGCCAAAAAGCGTAAAAAACCTATTTTTGCTTCAGGGGCCCATATCTCCGTTCACCGTATTTCATGGAGATATGTATGGAGAAGAAACGTTCGATATTGATTAGTAGAAGATAATTTGAAAGTTTAATCAAAATCGTTAGAGCTGTTTTCGAGAAAAATGCGAAAAACCCTAGTTTTTGGTACATTTTCGTCCCCCACCTCCCTTCCCATCGATCGAAATCGTCCATAACCTTATTTTGGTGTCTACAAAAAATAACGAACAAAAGAAAAAAAAGAACCAGCTCATTCGGATCAGCCGTTCTCCCGCAAATCGAACTACAGACACACACACACACGGACCAGCGCCGAAATTAGGTTTTTTAGAATCAGTAGGGTCTGAAACATGAAGATCTGAAGAAAACCCAAATTTTTTTTTGGCCGATTACTATACTTTCCTTCCCTTCGGGTAGCGGAAAGTAAAAAGCAACCAGAGACACGCAGACTACATTCACAAAAGGTATTTTTCGGACTCAGAAGCCATTACTTAGGATTTACTTATTTCCTACTACTTAGGGCAAAGGAAAGTAAAACGAATTGTTTTAGTCGCTGACACGGGTTTCCTTCCTAATGAATATGTTTGCTTTTAACCTAAAAATGAGTACATACGAGTGTTTTATAAGTAATCTCACCTCATTTTTCACTGAGAAACGTTAGCAGTTGAAACTGGATCTGTCATCACCTCTTCTGCTGCGTGCTCCTCCCGAAGTAAACAGAGATTTCGATAGCGTTTGTTGTTCTTATCGATAATCTCATCTCCCCCTTCTGTTTACCTTACAATCGTCTCTGAACCAAAGCAATGTAGTAATTGCACACTGACATATTATGTAATGCCAAAGGCATGAAACTGTTTAGGTTGTACTAATCTAGTCTCCAGGGATTTTTTGTTTTGTCATTGATCTTAGTCTGATCGATCTTCGAGATCAACTCGTCAATCAGCAATGTCGGTCATACAGTTAATTCCGTGAAACAATGAAACGTTACAAGAGGGAAAATGGGAGTGAAAACACAAAACAGCACAAAACTGCATGAACCGCTGTCAAGAGTGATTCGAAAATTCGTTGGAAAGGTCAATGTGAACCGGTCAGTTCAAGTGCCCCCCCCCCACCCACCACAACCAGCCGCCAGTTGTACCATTCACCAGCAACTGATCTAACTAATTCGTCACCCACGTTATATAAACCTGGAAGAATCTAATGTTCTAAAAAGAAACTGCAGTCGCTTAACGTTCCAGAATTTGTTGGTTTGATTCTACTGGTGACATGTAGCCAATGAACATTTGATTAATGAGAGTGGCAACATGATTTTTGATTACCTTAGCCCTACGAAATAGGTAGGAAAGTTATGTAACTCGTCCAAATATTCTGTATTGTTAACGATTGAATCCTCATCTCACTATTTATTACCTGTTTATCCCTCTAACTCCATCACATTTACTACCAGAGCTGGATATCTTTCACGACTGAATAAGTAACAACAGACAGTATTAAAAATCAACATTCGTTCGGTTTCGTCACACAAAAGGTTTATAAAAAGAATAACGTCACTGTAATGGAAACGTCACATTAACTTATTGTCTCTTAATTAGCATGACTAGATTCATTCACTGGCACCGTCCATTTCGCTTAGCTGCTAATAATAAGTTTTGCACATAAACGCCAGTGGATGTTGTGAATAAACTTCTGGCACACTATGTTCATTTATATTTCTTAGACTCTTGCTTTCTTTCACCAGAAGTTGTCGTGGTTTGAGAAATTTTTCCAGTGATAACGGATTTCAGTAATCGGCTAATGAGCTTCAGGATCTGGATCGAAATGTAAACTGATATTGCGACGCAAAGAGTGAGGAATCCGATCACGTCAAGTAGGTACAATTGGTAAAAAGGCATTTGTGCAGCTGCTGGCTGCAACACTTTGCCGTGGCGCAGGACGTACTCAATCCAGTAAACTGCCTCTTCAACGGGTTTCATGGGCCGATCTTTGAACATCTCGGATCTTTTCAAAACCTTCTGTTTGTACCTGAAACGAAAAAATCTTAGTCGCATGAATGTTGACAGAGTTAATTTGGTTTAGTCATGAGGCTGTTGATTAAAATACCACACAGTTGAATCCTGGAGCTAATGCGTTTTAGCTGCTTTTGGTCATGATCAGATAACAATTGGAAGGGATTTAGTGCTCATAGTGCTACCCAAGTATGAGTTGTGAACAGTCAAGTGGTTTCATAGTTCTGTGTCATGGGAGCTGAAAAAATCGTGGAATAACCACTGATTGTCCCTCAACAAGTTTGAATTGGGACATCGTAAGCGTTGAGTGTACTCAGCATGAGACTCTTGAGAACGAGTTCACCATGTCTGATGCTAAGGTTGGATGCACAGCCTTGATGACCTAGTTTCCAGAACTAGTTGTTAGATTACTCGAAGGAAGTGGGAAATTGTTACGCAGCTCGTCTCAATGAGTGCTCTTCAATTATGAGCTGGCACACGCATGTCCACACCCAATAACGTAAGGCAAAAGATCTCTTTTGCAGTAGACCAAATCCAATTCCAACATGGTTGCGCCATTTACCCTAACAGGTTAATGGTTTCCTTTCGAGATGTGAAGAACTTGAGTGTTGCTTCACTAGTTCCTCGTTTAAGAAGTTCGTGTTATAGAAGCCAGCAGCTCGTGCTTGACGAAATTAAATATCTAGTGCTGCGCATTATACAACTTTATTCAGTCTCACGTGCGTTTCTTGCACTATCCTGTGAAACATTCCTAAATTAATTATTATTTAAGTAATCAACTTGAATCTAGACTTACATAGGATTGTCCAAAATTTCCCTGGTAGCCCACTTGACTGAAGCCTCTGTAACATTCTCAAGCTTCAGCGTGACCCCAATACCCAACTCAGTGAGCAGCCTCACGTTTTTCTCTTGATCCCCGAAAACTGGGAATCCTATCAACGGGATGCCATTGTAGACAGCTTCGGTCAAACCACCAAGCCCTCCGTGAGTCATGAACAGCCTGGTTTTATTGTGGGCTGAAAAAAATGTGGTTCATTAAGTCAATACCTTTAGAAGTTTGGTAGAAGGCAAAGTGTGAGTTTGTGAGTAGTATAAGGCTTACCGAGGATACTTTGCTGAGGCATCCATTTCAGAAATTTAATGTTGGGCACTTGAGGGGGTTCTTCGCCAGACCAAGATGTCCATTTCCACAATACTTTTTGTTTTAATCCAGATAGAACCTTCAGAAGTGGTTCGTAGGCGTTGTAGCCTTTAAGCGTCTTCACACTCACTAGTGATCCTAAACTGAAATAGATGACGCCATGTTCTGCACTGTCCATGAACTCTTGAATTTCCTGTGAATGTGAGGTGTGATATATGAACTAGTTGATTAGTCCGTACTTCCATTCTTGGTAATATACTTGAACAAGGCACATTAGCACTGTGTACATTATTTTCGTAAGTTACCTTGGGTAACGGTGGCGGCTTTTCGTCAACATTTGTTCCCAGAACTTCCTTCACATGTGGCGCCTTTGGGTACGAGTAGCCCAAAGAGTGGTGAGCGCTGACCAAAATCAACGCCAAGTCAGACACCATTTTCATAAGCGGAGGCCTCGACTCCCACCCTTCGTACTTCAAGTGCTTGTCGGCCAGTCTTTGGGAGGTAACAGACACAGAATAATATTCAAACGTCTTAGTGAGCTGTATTTCCCAAAAATTTTTGAGCCGTTCGAAAAACGACATTTTGTCGGAGAACTCCGTCGTGAATGGGAGCATGTAGGAGGGATTGTTTGGTAGACCGCTGAGCTCATTCAGCCAATGGTGATCAGGGAGTGACAGTAACGAGACGCTCAATGCCTTAAACTTGTGAGCGTAATAAGCAAACTCTTCTTGCACGAAGGCATGTTCTCCCATAACCAAGTCGTAGGATTTGTTTGAAGCCAAGAGCTCTTTGACTGACACGTCTTCATAGCAGTCTGTCTTATCATCAAACCCTGTTTCCCTCAATGTGTACCAAAGTGAAAAGAGACTTTGAAATGATTTGATCTTGTCTATATTTTCTGAAAATGTAAAATTAACAAGATTGTAACTAGAAGTATTATATTGTGAATGACATGAAATCATGATTAGCATTAGTGTTATAGTGAAATCATGATAAGGGCAAAGTATCTGTGAATATCGCCCCTTACATCTTCGTTAAACACATTTCCAGGAATAGTTCATGAGTAACGAGTTGTGGGTACTAGTTGGCAGAGAGTACTTCTTGAGTTGGATCGAAGAGTTGAAGGAAATTAGAAAAACGGTAATTTATCGTTCCGCCTGATGTGCCTGGGGGGTCGCGGCGGTCCCCCTGCTTGCCCCAAAAGAAGAGAACGGCAGACGCAGGCGGGGACACCCCGAAAGAAGAGGACCTGAGGCATGCTTAGGCTGCTTCAGGTCAATCTGCACCACTGCAGGGGTGCATCATGGGCGCTGCAGCAATACATGGTGAGTCAAAATATTGACATTGCATTGATTCAAGAACCTTGGATAGTTAAGAGCAGGGTGGCGGGTCTTGGGGTGCCGGGTTATAAGGTATTGTACCATAACAGCAGGCGCCCCAGGGCTTGCATACTCATTAAGGCTAGTAGTAAGTTCCTTCCGCTGTGGTCGCTGTTTTCCGGGGACTCTGCAGCGGTCAGGTTAACTCATGAAAATAGGGATGTAGTGGTAGCCTCGGTCTATCTCCCCTATGAAGACGACGTCCCAACCACAGGATTAGGGAAGATAGTCGATACAGTCCAGGACAATGATATCCAAGGGATTGTGGCAGTGGACTCCAATGCGCATCACACCATTTGGGGAAGTAAGGACATTAACCGCAGAGGTGAGTGTCTATTTGAATATCTCGTTACTAACAATGTGGATATACTGAATCAGGGTAATAAACCCACATTCGTTATTGCTAACAGGGAGGAGGTTATCGACCTAACCTAGCTCTAAAACTGTCTGGGGGATTAATGTTTCCAACTGGCATGTCTCCTCAGAATTCTCGGGATCTGATCATAGGTATATTAGATTCAATCTAGAAATGGCAAGGACAGAAGCCATTAGGTTCAGGAACCCGAGAAACACGGACTGGCAGAAGTATGGGGACAGCCTCAGGGACGCCCTGAGAAGTTGCCCTGACAATGCCACACGTCCGTTGGAGATCGAGTTACTGAATACAGCACTGACACAGGCAATTAGGTCTTCATTTGAAAACAACTGCAGGCAAACCACAAAGGCGGACAGCAATAGATGCGTACCCTGGTGGAGCAATCAACTGGGAGCACTAAGAACCAGAACCAGAAGACTCTTTAACAGAGCCAAAAGAACAGGAGAGTGGGAACCATACAAGCGATCCCTAACTGAGTACAATAACGAATTACGAAAGGCAAAACGAGAGGCGTGGAGAAAGTTTTGCCAGGAAATTCACGATACCCGAACGGGAGCAAGGCTCAGCAAGGTGCTCTCGAAAGGGAACATGCATCAGGCGGTAGGCTCTATCAGGGCCCGGATGGTGACACCTTGGACTGTCACCATACACTTACCGCTCTGCTGAACACACACTTTCCTGGTTGTAGAACTGACCCTGGGTTATTGGCAGACGCGGGGATTGCCATGAGGCGGACAGGAACGCCGGACTGGGAACTCGCCAGGGCCATTATAACCCGAGACGCCGTACGCTGGGCAGTAAACTCGTTTAAACCATTCAAGTCGCCTGGACCGGATGGTATTTACCCGATTCTCTTACAGAAAGGGATAGAGCGCATCCTACCCAGCCTCTTAAGGCTATTTAGGGGTAGCGTAGCGCATGGCTACATACCTCAGGGCTGGAGGAAGGTTCGAGTAACCTTTATACCGAAACCTGGCAGGGACTCATACGAGGAAGCCAAGTCCTTCCGACCAATATGCCTCACATCTTTCCTGCTCAAGACAGTGGAGAAAATCCTTGACAAGTACTTGAGAGACGGATGTTTGAGACTGACCTCCCTGGCAGATGGCCAACATGCCTACCGCGCAGGGAGATCATGTGACTCTGCGCTGCATGCACTAGTTAGAAGACTAGAAGAGTCAATGGGTAATAGGGAGATTGCCTTAGGGGCCTTTCTGGACATAGAAGGGGCCTTTGACAATACCTCCATATGTAGCATTGAAAGGGCGTTGAGGAAATTTAATGTACACAGCAATGCAATAAAGTGGATCATCGCCGTATTGAAAGCAGAGAGATCCAGACTGCGCTAGGAAACTGTACAATCAGGGCGAGGACTGTGAGGGGATGCCCTCAGGAGGGGTCCTTTCTCCGCTCCTCTGGAACCTAGTGATTGACTCCTTACTAGGGAGACTTAATGCGGCGGGGTTTTACGCCCAAGGCTACGCTGATGATGTGGTTGTGCTCATTCGGGGCAGGGTGCAAAGCGTGCTGTCGGACCTGATGGAGGCGGCCTTGCGGATGGTGTGCCTATGGTGTGGGGAGATGGGGCTATCCATCAACCCAGCCAAGACGGTCATCGTGCCGTTCACAAGGCTCAGGCAACTGTCAGGACTGAGGCCGCAGGTAGTGATGGGCAGAGAAATTCAGCTCAGCGAGCAAGTCAAATATCTGGGTGTGATTCTGGATCGGAAATTAGTCTGGAACAACCACATCCGATACGTGACCAAGAAGGCGACAACGGCCCTTTGGACGTGTCAGAGAATGTGCGGGAGGACATGGGGTGTAAAGCCCAGAATGGCCTGCTGGCTTTACGAAGCCATAGTGAGACCAATAATCTCATATGGGTCAATCGTGTGGTGGCATAGAGCTGCCATTGGAGTGAATGGCAGCAGTCTTTCCAAAGTACAAAGACTGGGTTGCCTACTCATAGCAGGGGTGATGAAGACTACACCCACTGTCACCATGGAGAAACTGTTCGATCTTCTTCCTCTGGACATTTATGTCAAAGCAGAGGCGATGAAGGTGGCTTACAGGCTCACTAAGCTCGGAATAGCTAAGGTGCCTCAGGCGACTTATGGACACCTGGCTATATTTAGGGACTTGGAGACCTTCGAGGAGCTCAGCATGATCACAGACGCAATTGTGCCCATGTATGAGCTCGAGAGGAAATATAATGTTCAGCCAGTGGGAGGTCCATGGAACAGCGATAGCCGCCAGTTTCGGCCTCCCAGTGGCGTCAATGTCTACACTGATGGATCAAAGACCCCAGAGGGGACAGGATCTGGGGTGTGGATAAGTGGCTCTGGAGGAAGTGGGACTTATATTGCCCTAGGCTCCACTCCATCAGTTTTTCAAGCAGAGATTTATGCTATTATTGCCGGGCAATCCAAATGCATGAGAAAGGCTATAGCAATAGAACTATCAATATATTGACCGATAGTCAAGCGTCGTGTAAAGCGCTACTGAACTACTGCACGACGTCAAAACTGGTGCGAGAGTGCAGGATGTGGCTTAACTCCTAGCAAGTGCAAATAGAGTTAATGTGTACTGGATTCCAGGACATAATGGGATCATTGGAAATGAGAGGGCGGACCATCTGGCCAGACGTGGTTCGTCCACAGTACCTATTGGGCCACCGCCCCATTGCGGGATTTCTCTGTCACTAGTTAAGAGGACTGTGAAAGAACATGCCAGAAGACTGCATCAGACAATCTGGAATGCTGCAGGAGTAAGACACTCCAAACGATTTGTCTCAGAGCAAACAGGTGAGACAAGAGACACCCTCCTGAGGATGGAGAGGAAGGACTTAAGGCAGGTTGTTGGTATCATAACAGGACACTGCAGAATGAACAAACACATGTATGTTATGGGTATAGCCGAGTCCCCTCTATGCAGGTGGTGTGGCACGGATGAAGAAACTCCCTACCATGTTCTGGCCCAGTGCCGGAGACTTGAGAGGGAGCGATTTTTGGTCTTTGGCACCACTTCTCCCAGGATGGATACCAACGAGGACTCCTTCAGGAACTACCTGGCTTTCCATAGGAAGCTAGGCATAGACCTGTAAGACACTAGGACTGGCACAATAGGTCATATGGCCGCGGTGCACACCCCCATGGGGAGTACAGTCAGAAGATTATATATATTATATCGTTCCGCCATGCCTCATCTATCAATCATCACCAGGAGGGAACTCTTTGTGTATGTTGCTTCAAGCATTCTTCAAAGTAAAGGGCTTGAAATCAGTTCCCCCAGACGATGTTACTCAATGAGTTTCAATTTCATTCTTTCACAGTTCCGTAGGAAAGTGTCCACCAATTTGGTTTCAATTGTTTGAAAGACAGTGCCGGGTGAAACAAAGAATATGGACCGACCGCTTGATAACGCTACAACTGCATGTATCGATAGGTCGCTTGATAACGCTGCAACTGCATGTATCGATATCAATCCGTTAGTTATCTCATATTTATTTCATAAACTCATTCTTAATTTCATTGAATTGGCTCCGTTTCATAGTCTTTGTACATTTAAAATAATTATATAACAGGGTATATAGGTCAGTTGTGTGGGATACCTACTTGATTTTTGTGAGAAGTAGTTTGAACGAGCAGGATTTAAGAGGGGAAAACAACTATCATTGGGTTTGGTCGACACTTTTGACAGCTAAATGATTTAGCCGTTTTCAAGACAAAAACATTTTAGTTCAGATTCGATTTTTCTCATACCAATATCAAGCTTATTTTGAAGCCCCATGTCTTTCAGCAGGTGGGATGTCAAATTTCGGCTTTTCCTCTGAATCGCGTTGCAAGACACATGAACGACCATTTTCTCAAATTCTGTGTTATGGTTTCAGAAGATATTGAAACGTAAAGGTCAGGCAGACATTAGTTACTGCTTCATGAGGCTGAAGGTAAAACCACAATCCTCCATGATTTCATCTACACTGGTGACACTTCTCCAGAAAACCTTATCCCTTTTGGTTTATTATTCATTCGGAATAATACACCGGCCGGTAAAATTTTTTCACCCCCCCCCCCCCGGTCCACAAAATTTGATGCTTTGACTTTTCGAGACATCGGGATTCGAAATCTGCGATGTCCGTCCGCCGTCCGGATCGTTTTGTGAGTTAATTTAGGATCTAGTTGTACCCACTTGCTCGGCAATCCGATCAGACGAAGCCCATGGTTGTTTAGGCAAAAAATGGTTTTAAATAATAACAATAACGTAATTTTGGCAGTTTTATCGCAAAGACCCGGTGTGGGGTATCGCTTTCTAGGTATTTTTAGATGCTGAGTCAAATGAAATGAGTATCAGAGGTGTACAACTGAGTGTAAATCGAAAACAGTGAAATTACAGTAAGTGAGCTAAAGTGTGCTAATTGAAAGGACTTGTGGGACAATAACTGCAGCGACCAATTGCCAACTGAATATTTAGTTTTCGTCGTTCAGTTGTAGTGAGGTCATGTTTCGTGTGGTTTACTGGCATTTTTGGTGATGGGATAGGTCTCAGAGGTGTGAGGCTACGTCAAGCCGTGCAAGAGAATAATTAAACTTTGTGTAATAATTTGCACCGTTTTCGTTGTCCACGAGTGCCCGTTTTACTCGTACGGGAAGACTGGTTGTCGTCATCGTCTTCGCCACCCTTTCTGAGGGATCTCATGGGCAAGCTTTGCAAGTGCCGACGTGAGAGAAGAGTTTGTAACTATTTGCGACCAATTTTAATCTTAGAGCACCCACTCTGAATCTACCACAACTCTCTAAATGTGTATTCCCAGTTATCTGACTCCCAGGCAGACAATTCAAGTAACACGTGAGATTTTAGCCCACTTCGGACAGGAGATGATCGGGATTTCCCCCCCCCCCCGTCATGTTTTTGGAGAGCGACTCTAATTGAGTTAAATTTGTAACTCTTCATGATTACGCCACCTCTTGTAACCAGTCTACGAGGCTCACTTGACCAACTGATGGTTTGTGCGACTCAACGTTTTTATTGCTATTGACCAGACGAAGATTTCAAGGCAACATAAGAACAAATAGTTTTATGGGAAGCACCACACACTTTTCCGGCAATCACCTAAATATACATTGACAGAAGCTGTGACTTCTAAAGAAACATTTATATTGAACACTGCATAGGCACAGTTGTGATATTGACATTTTATGTCTTTACTTTGCTACATAAACTCGAAAATGTAACGCGGGAGATGTTACGCCGGATATGTAACGGAGAAGCGTCACGAAATTTGTGTTGGGTTAGGTGCATGGTAACGTCTGTTACAAAATCTAACGCTTGGTAACATCACACGTTTTAATAACCTCAGTTACTAAGTGATGATGTCAATTGCAATTGACGAGGCCACTATATCGAAACCATCAACGAGCACAATCACACGTAGTTATCATTGCATAAAAAAAAACAAAAAAAGACATAAAATGTTCCTAGTGGTTGAGTACTTATACGAAAGCTGCACTCACCGTTTGTGTAAAGGTTTCTTTCGTTTTAATAACATTATCCCCGAACGTTAGGTTTGACTCTGAAACTGCAATCTAACTCCAACATTTCCTCAGCCACATCTTGATTTTGAATTTGAGACTCATTTTGAAATTAATAATCATCAACACTTCTTCGAACGTTTTATGTAAACCTCACCACATCGTATAACGTATGTAAACAGTTTCGTAACGCTTCTCCGTAACATATCTCGCGTTACATTTTCGAGTGTATGTAGCAAAGTAAAGACATAAAATGTCAAAAAAATGACCCACTATAAGACTGTAGGTAAAGGTGTTGATTACAGAGACATGCATTTGTTCGTTTTATCGGCGCTGGGTAAACCCAAGTGCAGAGATTCAACGTGTTTGTTATTAATAAAATTCGCTAATGGGTAACTCGGTTTTTAATATCATATATTTATTTTACTCTCCGTTGCTCTTATCGCAAAATGCGTTTCATTTTTTTTGGATAAAATATGAAATGCGGTAAACCAATAGTTCACTGAGATATTTATAGAGAACAAAACGTATGCACTGATTAGTTGAAGAACTTGAACGTTTAATTAAAATCGTTAGAGCGGTTGTTTAAAAAACTGCGAAGATCACTCGTTTTTTAGTGACTCCCTCACACTGACCATTTCTAATCGATGGGAGACGCTCATATCCTCAATTTTTCGCCTTAAAAAAATCACAAATACAAAGAGTCAGCTCAATAAGTCCAACCGTTTTTTTGCCACTATACTTTCCTGCAAGGCAGAAATTTCTGTAACAGCGCCGGAAATATCTGTTTGGCGAGTGGATGTATTTGCAAAGAATATTTGGAAGGTGCTATACAATGCCGGCGTTTCACAAATATTTACACACAAACAAATGTATATGTACGAAAAATCATTCTTTTTTCGAAAGTTCACTTATTATACGATTTTGATAGCAAAATTTGTTGAAGCCTTCTAAGTGACTTCACAACCTCCGAGTGATCTCATTTTCCTCAAGAGTTGACAGTTTCACAGCAATAATTTCGAGCTTGCTGTCCCCCACCCTGCCCCCCCACCCCACCCGTGGGTACAACCGATAAGGTTTGTTTAGTATTAAGCGGTCAAGCGAGAAGAACCAAATGAGTTCTTATTGCTGCTGACTTAGATATGAATTTTGCGATGGGAGCAAATGAGAGTAAAATAATATCACAAATGAGGCTTTACGTTAGGAAAAGCGAGAGAGATGGGACAACTTTGTTTAATTGAAGTCGATCTAGTAACTTTTTAAACCTTTCCGTTACCACAGGAAGGGGAGGACTTCGAAAATAAAATTTATTCTTCGGTCTTCGCTGCAACACAAGAAGAACAAATAAATAACTTTCCTGTTCTAAACTCACCCATTGGCAACATGTGTTGTTCGAAGTCTTCTAAGATAAAGGGAAATTGTTTTAACGTTTTTGGGGGATTGTTCATAGGATGATGAGTGTAGAAGTCCACTTCATGTCCTCGAGCAGCCAGCTCTCTGATGATAGGATGGAAGACTATTTGATGACTTTTGGCTGGTTGGCAGAAAAAAACGAGAATTTTGGAGCTTTCAGCTGCCGATAGCCAGCAGAATGCCAAGCACAGGGTGACTCCGAACCTGCAGACAAAGTTAGTAGTTTGAAAGTATTGGTTTTTAAGGAGCATCACGGTTATTCGTGTATTTCTGTGATGCCACTCGATTTATGTTGTGAGTGAAATCTTGGCTTTATCTACAGTATTTTGAGATCGGCTGCTATGTTGGGGATAGGTCGCATTTGCTGAAAATTACTTATCATGGAAGTTTTCTAATGCTTCACTGGAGCTACAGCACAAGTGAAACCTCATTTGCGCAGATAATGGTTAGAGGGTGTTCTCTTTTGCTAGCTATGATTGACGTAACTTGAATCAGTGAGCTGTTGTAGTCCTTTATTTGATTGACTGTTAATTGTCCCACTGAATCAATCTGACCAACTAAGTCTTACACTTATGAAGTCATTGAACTTCTTGCATTCTTCAAATTCATTTTCACTTAATTTCAATCACAGCATTCCAAAAGATACGATTTGTGTGGGTTTTCGCCTCCCTTAGTTGTACTGAGTAGGAAGGAAAGTTATGGAATCGGTTGAACAAAGAACTTTGGGCGTTCTTCATGTTGTACGTATCAAAGACTTCCGAGTCTGAGAAACACCATGTGAAGTATAAGGCAATCTATCTAGGCGTGATTGGCTACTGCCCCGTTATCTGGGTTAGCAAACTAACAGTAAATTAAAAGAGCGTATTGGCCCAATCCTAGAGGGCTGCGCTCCTGTGGATCACCAAGGCCTACAAGACTATATCAACAGAAGCACTCCAGGTGATGTCTGGTCAATTACCAGTTGATTTGGCCGTTGAGTGCATGGTTGACAAGTGGAGAGTGAAACGGGAGCCTCCCCCGCTTTGGGCTGAACTTCGTGCGGATCTCACAACAGAACAGAAACTTGCTGCCATCAACGAATGGGCGTTAGAGAAATGGCACGCGAGATGGGAATCCTCATGACTTGTATGAGTTCTTCCCGAACATCTGTAAACGTCTTTCAAGAAAATTGGTAGACCACTGGATGAGCCAGTTCCTCACGGGACATGGTGACTTCAATGCGCGTCTCCACTTCTTTTCTCTCAAAGAATTTCCGTTATGCACGTCTTGTGCCTCCCGTGAGGAGGAAACAAGAAACCACGTGTTGCTCCACTGTAGTTTCTACAACGGTGAGCGACGGTTGTTGGGAGGGCAAACGAACTTAGCAGCATTGACTGCTACAAAGCAAGCCCATAACAATTTTGCAGAGTTCACGAAGAAGGTGATGGCTAAGAAACGTGGTCATAGTTGCTCTGTTCTTTTGAAACTTGCCACTCAAGTACATAGTTAGATCAGGTAGGAAACCAGATTAAGAACTCCTCTCAGATGGTACGCGATTCCTCAGGTGGTCACCTCCGTGCGGTCACACATGGGCAACAGCTCTCTACCGGGGGACTGGCTAACGACCAAATACCTGCCATACCTCCACAGGTCTGAGTTCGGTGGATGCTGCAGAGGCTGGCCTCTTGCATATTAGCGAAACCGCAACTTCCATGACTGATATAACCCTCGGCGAGGGTTTAGGAACAGTCATCAAATAAGGGAACAGACCTGTGTGTGCAGTGATCGCGATTGACAGAAAACGGCTGAACTGAATCCGCACCCATTTTACATCAACATGCAACTCTAAGATAAAGGTATGAGGAAAAGTGGTCCGAAATTAACTACAGTTATCATAGCGATCAAAATGAACGTTTTTTCCTCAAAAACGGCTTTAGTGATTATGATACATTTTTTGGGTCAATAATTCCCAAAAACTCGGCAGTACCATAAAATTGCTATTTGTGGAATACGATAGAAGCAACACAATAAATTATTGGCAAATTCGAAGATAAGCGATTTTAGCGCCGTTTTTCCTCTATAAAACCAGTTCAGAAAAGTCAGCGTAGTGGTTGAGTAAACCACAAATGAAGAGAACATGATAAAGTTCATAAGATAATTAACTTGGAGCAGTTATCCTAAACAGAACAGCGATTATTGAATTCCTACCATTGCCGTTTCCCTGATTACCATTTCTCTAAGTACCATATAATTCCAAATCCTTCTCAGAGCAATCACGTTGAGAGTCTCTTGAACCATCTATGCACTGATTACTCAATAATGGTAGTAGTATAAGTGGGAGCAACTTAATACATTTCTTAAGAGCTTTGAGGTGAGTTCTACGAGGTTCGTTTAAAATGAGTGAAAAACGGGTTTTATTAGTTTCTATCATGATAAAAATTGCCAAATGCAGGAAACGGGCTAAGGAAAATGGTGTGATGCCGCGCACCAGTTCAGTTTTATTTCAAAGGGCAGTTAACATCAAACAAAACTCAACAAAATTGAACGCGTAATCTTACCTCATTTCAACTGTTCTGAAACACGGGAACTTAAAGTAGGCTCTGGCACCTTCGGCTGACTGACTTGTTCTCCGCTCTGCACCAACGGCAAATTCGTTTTTATCGGACCGTTTTAATCTCCACGCGTATTTACTTTACAATCATATCGGAACCGAAGCAAAATACTTGAAAAATACTTGAAAAATTATTAGATGGCGCGGTTATTTCTAGTCCGTTAGTCAACCTGATTCTGACTTACCACCCAACTAGTGATCTCCCAAAGACCGAGATTCAGGATTAACAGGATTTGCCAAATAAATACTTCATCGTTCAAAACTTCAAATATCCCCTGAAAAATGGTGCTGAATACTGAAATCAGAAACAGGAAACAGGAAAAGAAAGTATATTTCTACAGGGATTTGATATTTCTTTCAGTTTTCACACCATTGTCAGTACGTTAAAAAAACGCAGTATAGTAGGGCACAGCGTATGTCGTCGTAATATACATTTGCCAGAAAAGGGAAAGTTAAAACCAGGTTTTAGAGAGAAAGATGTCAGGTTAAAAGGTCAGGAATTCATACCGTTGTCCTTTACTTGAACTACTAACAGTTTCTGCCTGGAAAATTCTATCGAGTTCGTATAAACTGAGCCAAAATCAGATTTGATTAGTTGCTAGAGCGGTTAAAATCCCTAAATGCACGTTAGGAAATGAAAGGTTTTGCGTTGCGCCGTACCAATTATTTCCACCATTCACTCGATTCAAGTCAGTAGCTATCACTTTGATGAGCACAATCTGCTTTTTTTGCAAGGTCTTGCTATCACACATCACAAAGTACTAGTGCTTCCAAATAAATTTCTGCACTCAATGACTCACACTTCTCGTAGTTTTCCCATACCCTCAGGGACGCATACTGGTGGAGGGTTCGTCTCTCAAATGTCGTGAAAGTCTGGCTCCTGCCAAAATCAGTTCCAACTCTTAAGAATTCAACGTCTTGGAATGTTGGGAACCTAATCGTCGAATAGGGGTATAAATAAAAATTAATTCATCCACATTAAAGGGAAATTGTCTTAGAAGTAAAACATCACATGAACTTATTGTCTATTATTATCCTAAGAAGCACGACTAGATGCAATCACTGGCGCAGTCAATTACAATTCACAAGCGCCTGCTGTCGCTAAAATTCCGCTCCTCAGATTTTGTTCATTTCCGTTTCTTAGATTCTAACTTAGTCCCCCGAGTCGTCGTTTTAGAGGAGTTAGCGGTTAGACACTTTTTACACGCTCGTCCTACAAGTTTTAGAAGTCGGATTGAAACGTAAATGAAAAGTGCGGCGCACAGGGTGAGAAATCCGATGACGTCGAGAAGGTACAACTGGTAGAAGGGCATTTGGGCAGCTGCTGGCTGCAACACTTTTCCGTGACGCAGGACGTACTCGACCCAGTAAACCGCCTCGTCCACAGGTTTCATGGGCCGATCTTTGAACATCTCGGATCTTTTCAAAACGTTTTCTTTGTACCTGGAACCGGAAAACCGTAGTCGAATAAATGTTGGCAGAATACATTTTCAAGTAGTATTTTGGTCATGACTGGGTGAGCTACACGCTATATATAAACAAACGGATTAATACAGTGGACCCACACTTGAGGTTTGCCTGGGTATTCCCCTACATTCCATTCTAAAGGGTTTTCATTTTTTTCCAAACATAAATGAAGCTTAATAAATTGGGCGAAACGTCTGAATAAAGATTTGTTAATTGTGACTATGAAAAATACCTGATCAAAAAAGACATGATATTAACATTTATTAGTTAAGAAACGCTAATATTAACATTTGTCCTTTCTTTGACCCTTCGAAGTGAAAAGGGGCGTTGTGCGATTGTTTGAAACTGTTTCGTTTTGGGCGTCTTTCACACTACAAATTCTTCCAACTCCTAAAACATCTTTTGAGAAATGGTTGAGAAACACGACTCAAATTTGATATTCAGCCGACGCGCTGAATAATGCAAAAATGAGGGTATCAACAAAATCGGTTCTAAACTGATGATAGTTATCACCAAAATTGTTTTCTCTCAAAAACCACTCCAATGATTTTCATTACATCTTCGTTGTGTAGGCAGTTCCATTAACCAACTCAAGCTTCATATAAAATTTTCATTCGTGAGAAAATAGCGAGAAGAGTTCATAAATGATCGATAAATTTGTGCCCAGAACTAGTTTTAATAGTTTCCCTCATGAATAACACGGTATCAAAAAGAAAAGTCGGTACGGTATGAGCTACTTATTCCACGGAAGTTTAATTGACGTCAGAAGACGATTGAGAGCACACAAAGAAATGCTGGAATTCAAACAATTGTCGTTTCCCCAATAAGTCCTGTGCACGAACCACCTCAAAAAAAAACCACATCGACAGTTTCATAAATTACCAGCAGGTAATTTTGACAGGCCGAATTAGCTGGGTTTTTTTTGGCCTCCAGCGCTTGACCGTAAGTCGTGGTTTCCCCGAGCACTGACCCCTTTGTTTGTACCTGTGGGAAGCCCCACTCCTCAGTTATCTCCAAGTGACAACGGATTTCCCCCTTTCTTGAACTTTCCAAAAACTATCCTTTTCCCGCCCCTCCGGTTACTTTTTTCTCCTCAAGAGACAGCTCCTTCCAAGTCAATCATTCAACAGCACTCATGAACGACAGTCGTCTCCCAGTTCTTCCAACGATCCATCTCTCAGCTCACGGTACACACTCTCTCTCTCTCTCTTTCTCCCTCCACTTAGTGTCTCACAACCAGTTCACGCATATTTAGAGTCTCTTGTGCGCGTTTATATACTCAATCACGCTCACCACGCCCATTCATTTCCCAGTGTCAAGCTCGTCCCTAGGTGTGCCCAACACAGTGCTTGCTTAATAAATACTGATATAAGTAGGGGCAACTCAATAAATTCCGGAACGCTAAAGTATTAAAAATGTCCACGTGCAACATTGAGTTCTACCAGGTTCACATAAACTGAGCAAAAACTAGATTGGATTGTGAACTAAATCATTCGCAAGGATATTGTGGAAACCCATTTCATTAAAAAACAGAATAAACAGTAAAATGTCTATATTTCCACTGAATGACATGTCTATATTTCAGTGGAAATATAGACATTTTACTGTTTATTCTGTTTTTTAATAGATTGGATTGGTTAGTACTATTTTTTTATGGCGCTCATGAGTGAAGGACTGCACCTATACCTAAGGAAACTGTTTCTCACATTACTTCAGATCAGTGTTTGGTTTAAGAATGGTTGGTAAAGTCAAAACAGATAAAAACTTGAAAAAATGTGTCACTGGTACTTAATTATCCTCTTGCGGTTTATCTCTTTTGATAACGACTTTCCGTCAATTTTCCGCGAATGATCTCAACTGTGTGATTGGTAGAGTGATAAACAATAAAATCGATGGTTGTAAGTTTGGCTGAGGGATGTTGGCTAGATGTATCGCATAAGATAGTTTTGTTCGTATTTATAATAATTGGGGTACCCTGTGAAATGTCCCAAATTAATTAATCACTTAAATGCGAACTTACTTTGGGTTGTCCAAAACTTCACCCATAGCCCACTTCACAGAAGCCTCTGTAACATTCTCTAGCTGAAGCCCGACTCCAATCCCCAACTCCACGAGGAGTCTCACGTTTTTCTGTTGATCCCCAAAAGCTGGGAATGCTACCAGTGGCACGCTGTGGTACACGGCTTCGGTCAAACCACCAAGCCCTCCGTGAGTCATAAACAGCCTGGTTTTATTGTGGGCTGAAACGATTAATGACTGAATCAGTGTTACAGTTTGACAACGGGCAGAATAATCGAGTGGCAGGTTTTCAGTCTGTGCATACGTTATCACACTCAAGTGGCGCTAAGGTGCAATGAGCAATAAAAAAAGGTAAGACAGAAAGAAGAAGGGAAGAATGATGGATGGAGGTCAGAGGCCAGGTTCAGAGTGGGCAGGTTCTAGCTTTAATACGTCACTGAGAACTCAGTGCACAAACGATCGAGACAATAATACTGCTGTGCTGCACTCGTTAAATGGCGGCTATTGACAATTTCCGATTACTGTTGTTCGATTGCAACATTGTCGTACCTACAAAAAATTTGAGTGAACAATTTTCGTGTTTTCATGATTTTGCGACAGCAGCTAAGAGCTTACCGAGAATACTTTGCTGTGGCATCCATTTCATGAATTTTATGTTGGGCACTTGAGGGGGCTCCTCGCCAGACCAAGATGTCCATTTCCACAATACTTTTTGTTTCAATCCAGACAGAACTTTCAGAATGGGTTCGTATGCGCCAAATGATTTAAGCGTCTGAGCGCTCACTAATGTTCCAAAACTGAGGTAGACGACGCCGTGTTCCGCGCTGTCCATGTACTCTTGAATATCCTGTGAACAGGAGCGTTAATATTAAATGAATGTAATTATTCTATAACGCTGTTTACTTGAGAACATGAAAAAGTTACAAGGTAAGCTATGGGCATTTGTGCACCGTGTACATTACCTTGGGTAAAGGTGGTGGGGACTCGGCCACATTAGTTCCCAGAACTTCCTTCACATGTGGTGCCTTCGGGTAGGAGTAGCCCAAAGAGTGGTGAGCACTGACCAAAATCAACGCCATGTCAGACACCATTTTCATTAGAGGTGGCCTCGACTCCCATCCTTCGTACCTCAAGTACTGGTCGGCAAGTCTCTGGGCTGAGACAGATACGGAATAACACTCCAATATCGTGGTCATCTCGATTTCGCAGAGGTTTTGCAGTCGTTCGAAAAAGGACATTTTGTCAGTGAAGTATGTCACGACCGGAAGCATGTAAGAAGGATTGCTCTTCATACCGCTGATATCGTTCAACCAATGGTGGTCGGGGAGTGACTGCATTATGACGCCCAACGCTTTGAACTTGTGCACGAAATAAGAAAATTCTTCTTGCGCTATGGAAAACTCTCCCATGACCATGTCGTAAGATTTGTTTGAAGCCAAGAGCTCTTTGACTTGCTCGGAATCGTAGCACTCTGACACACGATGATTGCTGAACTTGGATTTCCTCATTTGGTACGCAAGCCAAAATAGAGATCGAAAAGACCTCACAAAGTCTGCATTCTCTGAAATCGAAAAATAACGCCATAACTGTATTTAGCTTATTTACATTCATATACGTCAAACAATGAAGGAGGGTGCGAGAGGTGACTGAGGGGGAGAGAGAGATTCGGATTATATTATATAATTCGGATGCCCGTACCACAAAGGATCTTGAGTATGTCAAGGAACGGTGCCCTAAGATTTTTAAAAGTTTGTTTTTTGATTGGGTGTCTCTTAGATTGAAAAACTGAAATTTGTGATATGCGTACAGTGGTTTCTCCTGTTTAATGTTTTGAATAGCGTTGCAGCTATCTGAAGCAATTATCTCTCGCTAATTTTTAGCCAACCGAGGCGTCCGTAATGTGGGGTTACATGTTCGTCGGGACGCAGTCTCAAAGCGAGTAGGAGTGACGCATTTTCTGCTTTCGGCAGACGACTGATTTCGCAGCTCTTGAGATCACATAGCGCGGAGGTAGCGTAATCAAAATGCGGCATGATTAGGGTTTGCACTAGTTGTTTGCGCACGTGTGTGGGAAAATCCATGGCAATTCACCGTAGACCTTAATGCAGATCGACGCCAAGATAAATTATTGTCAATTGAGATTCCCACTCGACGTATTCAAGAGGGGTATCGTTGAGGATGATTTCTGGGATTCCTAAATTCTTTGCTTTATTGAGCATATTTGGATATACCAATACCATTGCTTTGGTGTTTTGCAGGTTTATTTGCCTAAAATGCGATACGCACCACTCGGCAACTGGTGAGAGATCACTACCGAGTTTTCTGACTGCTCCATCATTAATTTCGTCCACATCGCACGTCTGATAGAGCTGGAGGTCATTCGCATAGGCAGTATATTCATTCTACTCTGAGAAAGTTTGTCGTAAAATTGTTACATATAGTACGTAGCGTAGTGCAGACAAAACTTTCCAAGACAAGCAGCCATCATTTCCCTTGACAGCCAATTGTCGTTCACGGAAATAAGACTCGAACCACATTAGTGCACTTCCTGTGATCCCAACAAAAGACAGTACAGCACCCAAAACGTCTCTCTGGTTTGGTTAGAAAATGAGAAAACCGGCAGTTTAATGTTCGAGAAGTCTAATTTTCCGATCTGTCGTGGTTCTGTTCAACGGAAAGTCGCAGGAATAGTTGTGGTAAATAATAACTCAGATTATCAGCACACTTCATCGGCGAGAAGGGGAGGAGAGGAAGGGCAGCAAAAATTTTCTCGAACACGGCTTATTGGATTTTAATGATACTTCCAAACTATCTTCTTGCGTTCAGTATTCATCATTTGTTGCCTACAAATATGTTTTTCAAAATTTTCAGAGCGGAGATGAAGCCGAATGAAGCCAAAAGGGGTTTGTTTAACTTTTTGGAAGAACGGCTCTAACATTTCTCATTAAACTCAGGTGTTTTCAATTATACACTATCTATATATTGTTCCCCGTAAATGATTCTACAACTGCCCATTGGCTGTACAAAACAAGCAAACTGTGCCAAAAATTGTTTTGGAACGTTTTCGAAATTTCCCCAGAAATGCCAAACAGAATTTAATCAACCTGAAAGAGAGTATTCTAGCAAACTATACCCACATTTTGTTACCCACTTTTTATTAAATTTCGTTTTTCTAATTTGTTCTAAAATGGTTTTAACGATGTGTAACAAACTTATGGAGCGCCTCTTGGTAACTTGTATCTACATTTTGTACTGCGTACATGTTTCTGTAGAAATGCGTTAAACTAACACGAATGAATGGGGGTTGCGGAATGTTGTGCGTTGCTACGCGCCAGATAGTTTTGAACGTTACATCAAACGCGGCAGCCTTTAGTACATGACCACTCAGGACAGGCAGACGCGACAGATACGTTGACTTAATTATAATTTACTCTACATTCGTTTCCACACAACCAGTGGAAGGGCTACGGAGTCTGGTACTTGGTTAAACGAAGAGCTTACCCAATGGTTTCATCAGGCCACTCGTGACGTTCATGGGAAGTGGAACTTGATTCAACATTTTCGGAGGGTTGTCTAGAGGGTAGTAAGTATAATAGTCCACTTCATGCCCTCGGGCAGCCAGCTCTCTGATGATGGGATGGAAGACAATTTCATGACTTCTGGCTAATTGGCAGATAAAAACGAGAATTTTGGCGCTTTCGACTGCGGATAAACAGCAGAACGCCAAGCACAGGACGTGTAAGAACCTGTAAACAAAATCAGCAGTTCACAAATGGTAATTGAGGTTATTTGCGAGTCTGTTATGGTTATTTGGTGTCTGATAATCACGACGTAAGCTTTTCGAGTCGGATTGAAAAACTCCTTCCTCTAAGACTTCTAATGGAAACACCACACTCATGTCCGCCTTGAATAACGACATGTAGGTCTTTAATCGGATAGAAACGTACTCCATCTTACAATGGGAAGTACAGTGAGTTATATAAAGAATGTTTCGAATTAATTTAATTAAATAATGGAAATATTTTAAATAAGAAAAAAGAAATATCAGGTGCACCGCATCACACAACTTTCCTTAGCTCTACGTCAATCATGGCTTTTTTTACTAAGTCAATTTATTGTTCAGTTCAGTTCCTTTGAACGTCGTAAAACCACAATTCATGGCGGAAGAAAGCGGTAGCGCTTAAGGTTCCGGAATTTATTGTGCTGCTCGTACTAATGCCACGACCATTATTCTACAATTAGTACACAGATAACTAATGAGGCTGTGAATACGATTTTTTTGAGAAGGATGTGACGTGATATCCGACAAAATCAGTTTCGGGGTAGGGCTACGTAAAACCCTTGAACCATTTAGCTGCAAGGAACAAAACTGTTGAGAAGAAAGGTTACGGAAGGAAGGTTAGGCCGTTTCGTCCTTCTCCCGTTTTTCCTGTTGGATTTGCCTGGCGCGTGTTCCCGTCAAAAATTGGGTTCTCCTTCAGTTCCTTGCTCCCTTCCCGCGTGAGTACGTTCCTGCAACGGTTCGAACGAAGCTCGAAGAAACTCGAACGTCTCTGCAAAGTCTGTGGCTCTGTTTTCGTTTTTTTTTCTTTTGGCATGCCTTAGGTAGGAGAGGACGTTTAATTTATCATTCCCTTTTTCTTTTTTTATTAGTAAATATTTTTCTTTTTATGCTGTGTAGGAAGCCCCATGTCTTTTTAATAATTAGTTCCCAAATAAATGTATCTCAGTTGTTTTTTTTTTTGCTTTTCTTTCCCCTAAATACCTGGATTCATCCCCACTAGGATTTATTTTATTATTTGCCCCTTTTCCTTATTTATTTTTCGTTACAAATTAATTGGCGCCCAACGTAAAGCTAATATCTAGTATTATAAGTGGTATCGTATTTACTCATCCTGTAAGCAGTTTATCTACTTTCGTACAGTTTTCTCTTACTTTCGGTTAAAATTTTATATTTATCCCTTCATATTTGTACGTTATATTGTTGCTAATATGGCGGAGAAAGATGCTGATGACTCATCTGCAGTAGAGGCTGTTAAATTCAGATATGCAGAGCTGAAAGGTGAACGTGAGGTTTTGTTTGCTAGTGCTCAAAGTATTTTTGACAAATCAAAGAGCATAACCGCCAAAAATGTCACGGGATTTAGCGCATCTTATGATCGTTTGGCAGTGATCGAGTCAAGGGTCGAAGAATTAACTGCCAGGATTAGACGTTTCAACATAGGCCTTTCTGATAAAGACCAGAAGTACAAATTGGAAGTTACAAATTCGTACCTAAATTTTATGGAAGTAATTGACATTTCTCGTAGCACATATGTCAACATGCTCAAAACAGTTTCAACTCCCATAGCAAAGCCATCAGCAGAATCCCATATCTCCTCGTCTGGTAATTACCTTCCCAGGATACCTCTACCGAGTTTCTCAGGGAAAATTGAAGAGTGGACAGAATTCTATTCCCTCTTCAAATCTCTGGTAGACGATGACCCTCACTTACCAACATGGAGGTCAAGAAGTTTCAATACCTTCGTTCGAGCCTAAAGGGGGATGCGCTATCGGTAATTTCTAGCTTCCCGTTGAATGCAGAAAGCTATCCGCTAGCTTTAGCCGCATTAGTTAATCGCTATCAGAACCGACGAAGATTAGCCTCACATTTTATGAACCGCATTCTGGAATTCAAACCACTTAAGGATCCAACGTACGCTGATTGGCAGAAATTTCTAAGTGTTCATGACAACAATTGGAATTCACTAGCAAAGCTGGAAAACCTAGACCTTTTGGATTTTGTCAAATTACATCTCGCTCTAAGCCACTTGGACTCTGAAACGAGAAAATCCTTTGAAGAAAAATACACTTCTCATAACATCCCCACTCACCAGAATTTAATAGAGTTCGTCACTGAACTTAGCCGCAGGGAAGAGTTGCTAAAACCCATCATCCAACATGGGACTTCTCGCCATAGGGAGCCTACTTCAAAGAACAGTGCTACTATGGGTTCTAAATTTAATCCCAAGAAATCCGACCAAGCCTACCTCTATCAAGTCTCCCATAAAGAATTATCTGACCGTAAGGATCCTAAACACCTTAAGGAAATGGTGGTAAATCCACTGTCTAGTGATTTGCTTGATATGGAAGCCACTAAGAATGATCCTCCTATTTCAATGGCTGTATCTGAGAGGAATGCAACTACAAATTCGTGTTGGAATTGTGGTGACTCCAATCATGTTTACACCAAGTGTCCAAAACCTAGGAGAAGGTTCTGTTATGGGTGTGGGCAAACAGGTGTTACAAAATATACCTGTACAGTGTGTAGTCCGGGAAACTCCAACAGGAGTCGGTCTTAGAGGTGGGACCGTCTCCTATGCACACTCACAACCTCAAGCAAGTTTTCTTTTCTAAACCATTATCGCCCTTTATCGTCCCTTCATCTGACTCAACTAGAGTTATACCGTTTCCTAACGTACCGACAATTACCGCAGCAACACCTTCTCGTGCTTTATCGTCATTTACTGTCTTACCTTCTTGTCTGTCTACAGTACCCATTGTTCCAGGTAGTACATTGCCCCCTGACACTTCAGGCAACCTACAGAATGGGTCTGATTCGATTCACGCTCTTAGAGACCAATTGTCTGAATTGTGGGAACTTCCACTCTTGTTTCCAATAAATGATACCAGTCCTGATGGACCAACGACCGCCTTGATTCCTGGATTGTACGACACCGGATCAACCTTGTCATTCATAGGGAAAATCGGATTTGAACGTTTGGGACTCACACCAATGGCCAATAATAGTGATCAGAATGGAACAAATCAACTGCGTCCCATTATGATTCAGTTAGCTGATGGGACTCGAGCAAGTGTTTCATGCATCTGTCCTATGAAGTTGTATCTGGGTCCAAAAGAAATAGAATTTAGGTTTTATTATCTGGACTCCTATCGGTTCCCATCTTATTGGGAATTGACTTTATAAGAGAAGCAGGCATTGCAACTGATGCGTCTAGCAATACGTGGCATTTCTCGGATAATCCACATTTGAAATTCAAGTTTGCCAAACCTGGGGCTTCTGCTAGGAATGCAAACCAGGTACCTGTAGTTAACTGTGGAGGTATTAAGGCACTCACAGATGCAGAGCAGGAAATTATTCAAGAAATTGTATCCCAGGGCTTGTCCAGTTTGGAAAGTTCTCCTGGTCTAACTTCCAAGATATCTCATAAGATAGACGTTGGTTCTGCAAACCCAATCAAACAAAGAGCGTACAACTATTCGCCGAAGGTATTGGAAGCTATGTACCAGGAATTAGAGAAGATGCTTGAAAGTGGAGTGGTCGAAGCTAGTCATGCACCATGGGCCTCGCCGGTAGTCATGGTTCGCAAAAATGACTCCTACCGGTTTTGTATCGACTTTCGCCGGGTGAACTCAGTCACCAAAAAGGATTCATATCCCATGCCTAACATTAATATCTTGCTGGATAGTCTTCAACAAGCTGCATATCTCTCCAAACTAGATTTACGCCAGGCATTTTTGCAAGTGCCATTGGCAGATGAAACAAGCTGTGACATTACTTCGTTCATTGTACCTGGCCGAGGACTATTTCGTTTCCGCACAATGCCATTTGGCCTGTCTAACTCTCCTGCTACTTTTCAGAGACTTGCTGATTCCATCTTTTAGATCTGTACCCTCAGGTGATTGTCTTCCTGGATGACATCCTTGTTTCCACGTCTGACTTTTCTACACATTGCCAACTATTAAAGGAAGTTTTCACTAGGCTAAAGGAATCAGGACTTAAAGTAAACCACGAGAAATGTGAGTTCGGGTGCAAGGAAGTGCGGTATTTGGGGTATAGGGTCAATATTGAAGGTATCAGCGTGGACCCAGGGAAAGTGGAAGCTGTAACTAACTACCCAGCTCCAACAAACTTAACCGAGCTTCGCAGATTCTTGGGAATGGCAGGATGGTATCGCCGATTTATACCAGGATTTTCTTCTATTGTCGCTCCCTTAACCTCTTTACTAGGCAAAAGGAAAATTGGGTCTGGACTCACGAACAAGTTTCTGCCTTTGAGACTCTTAAAACTGCCCTGACTTCAGCTCCCATCTTAGCTAGGCCAAACTTTAATCTGCCTTTTATTTTGCAGACTGACGCAAGTCAATATGGTATTGGTGCTGCTCTCGTACAAATGCAGGACAGCAATGAAAGAGTAATTACTTACTGCTCCCGAACATTATCTCAAGCTGAACGTAATTACTCAGTTACGGAAAAGGAGTGACTTGCAGTTATTTATGGCATAGAGAAAAACCGCCAATATCTGGAGGGTAATGAGTTTAAGGTCATCACTGATCACTCCTGTTTAAAGTGGCTTCTTGAGTTGAAAAACCCAACCGGTCGCCTAGCTCGCTGGACCTTGAGACTACAACCTTATCCTTTTAAAGTTGAATATCGAAAGGGGGAGCTAAACTGTGTGGCCGACGCTTTATCTCGGATTCCTGCTCAAGTAAATCTTGCCGCTATTTTGTCTGCCTCGGAGTCCCCTAGTTCTGATCTAACTGATACACTGGCAAGTAATGAGCCAAAAGATGATTGGTATGAGCGAAAATCTTATAAGGTTCAAAACCACCCAGAGAACCACCCAGGATGGAAGTGGCATGCCAATCACCTATTCTATTACCGGAAATCATTCCTTAAGGGGGAGCTGGAAGATCCGAGCGAGGACTGGAAGCTAGTAGTCCCGTGGGCTTCCCGGTCAGCTGTTCTATCGGAATGCCACAATGACCCTCAGTCAGGACACCTTGGCATCGCCAAGACACACTGGCGTGTGGGCAGATTGTATTATTGGCCTGGCATGTATCAAGACGTGCTGCGTTATGTGCAAAGGTGTGATAAATGCCAAAGAGTAAAGCCATGTAACACTGCTCCTAGTGGGTTCATGTACCCTCGTTACCTCACAACACCATGGCATACTGTTTCCGCTGACATAATGGGGCCTTTCCCTCGAAGCTCCTCTGGTAACAAATATCTGTTGGTGTTTGAGGACACATTCACAAAATGGGTTGAGCTGGTACCCTTGAGAAATACTTCATCTGCTGTGATCCTGGCCAAATTTCGTTCAGTAATTTTAAATAGATTTGGAACTCCCGCAGTACTCATAACTGACAACGCATCGAACTTCGTGAGCTCATCAGTGCAATCTCTTGCCCAGTCATCCGGAATCCAACACTGCAAAACACCAGTTTATCATTGCCAGGCCAACCCTACTGAGAGAGCAAACCGGAACATCCGTCAGCTCATAAGAACATATGTCGACCAGTCCCACCATAACCAATGGGATCTATTTATCGGAGAGTTCCAATTTGCGCTTAACAGTGTGGTTCATGCCTCAACTAAGTACTCCCCAGCCTTCTTAAACTTTGGACGAGAATTGCAACCCCATAGTTCTGTACGCTCCAGTGTATCTGACAACTCAGTTCAACTCACCAACCTCAATTCCGATGAATGGGCTATCAGGATGAAGAAACTGGTTGAACTACATCACCTGGTCGAAGAACACCTTCTAAAAGCTAGCACTCAACAAGGACAGCGTTACAACTTGCGTCGTAGGCCAGGCAAATTCCAAGTGGGAGACTCAGTCCTGCGTAGGGCCTTTAATCTATCTTCTGCAGCCGACAAATTATCTTCGGGCTTGTGTCACAAGTATGAGGGCCATTTACCGTGGTTTCAGTCAGCTCCGGCGGTACATGCAGGCTTCAGGATACCCGAGGCCAGGGGCTGGCCTATGGCATCCCTCCAAGCTGAAGCCATACCACCACACCTCAACTGCTGGAGGGGGTGTGTGACGTGATATCCGACAAAATCAGTTTCGGGGTAGGGCTACGTAAAACCCTTGAACCATTTAGCTGCAAGGAACAAAACTGTTGAGAAGAAAGGTTACGGAAGGAAGGTTAGGCCGTTTCGTCCTTCTCCCGTTTTTCCTGTTGGATTTGCCTGGCGCGTGTTCCCGTCAAAAATTGGGTTCTCCTTCAGTTCCTTGCTCCCTTCCCGCGTGAGTACGTTCCTGCAACGGTTCGAACGAAGCTCGAAGAAACTCGAACGTCTCTGCAAAGTCTGTGGCTCTGGTTTCGTTTTTTCTTTTGGCATGCCTTAGGTACGAGAGGACGTTTAATTTATCATTCCCTTTTTCTTTTTTTATTAGTAAATATTTTTCTTTTTATGCTGTGTAGGAAGCCCCATGTCTTTTTAATAATTAGTTCCCAAATAAATGTATCTCAGTTGTTTTTTTTTTTTTGCTTTTCTTTCCCCTAAATACCTGGATTCATCCCCACTAGGATTTATTTTATTATTTGCCCCTTTTCCTTATTTATTTTTCGTTACAAGGATGATAATCACTTTCCCAGAGTTATCGGGTAAAAACTTTTAGAAGTGGCGGTGAAACGGCAGTGAGTGTATTTCCTTAATTTCTGGAGCAGCCCCTGTATTTCTTAATGAGCATTATTTAAGACTCATCGCATATGTATATGATTGAACTACCACCTGAATTTTTCTGAAAATTCTAATAACATTTGAGCTGAGTTTACAAAGATAAAAACTGCGCTAAAATCGATTTTCAAAGTCGAAATATTTGGTAATTTATTGTGCTGCTCTCGTCATTTTCCCACAAGCGAGAATTCTATGCTATTGTCGTTTTATGAGGAGCCCTTATTTTGGCGTTCTACGATGACCTGCGGGATAGCTATCAAGAATGAGCTGATTTGATTCGACCGTTTTTGCTCAATCGCGTTCACAGAAACATATACACACAGACCAATTCCCCAAGGAGTCTTTTTCGAACTCAGTAGGGTCTGAAACGAACGCAAAGATCTGAAGAAACCAGCCGATTGCATTACTGCGATATTTTTTGTAAATAGCATTGGAATTCATTCTTGTCCTTTGCACTATTTGGTACAAACCAAAGCTGTTGCAACGGGTATCGGGGCTTTCCGATGTCGTTATTTTACGAAACACCAAATTATTTCTCTCGCTTCTTCAAGGAAATCCTTGACTCAACAACGAAGATTCCAACCACCGCTTTTTGTACTTGCCTTAACCCTGTGAAGTAGGCAGTGAAGTTATGTGATCAACCGAAAAAAGGTTTGTTTTGGGCTTTTACGTTAGAAAGGCGTTCGCATGAAAATAATCTGTATGCGTTTGCTTTCAAAATTAAGAGAGAGCAACTGAACATACCATGTCAAAATAAGAGTATGAAATGAATCGCCTTAAAATTAATATAGTTACCGTATAGATCAAAACAGTAAATATCGTTTTCCTCCTTTTCGTGTGAACAGCTCCAAACAACGTTATAGCGAGGTGAAATTTCAATTGTGGGAAAATGACGAGGGAGCACAATATAATAAAGCGATTTTGGTACAATTTTCCCTCATAAATCTGGATTATACGACTCTACCGGTCTCTAAAAAATCAGAATGGATTACACGCCATAAATCCAAATTTCAAGGCCATACACACACACCCCGGTGGTTGTAGCTGCGAATGCCTATCCCATGGAGGTGCTGCTCAATGGGCATTTAAGGACGCGGTTTAATCTCAGTAGGTTTAGAATCGGTAGACTGTGCTTGCTGGGGGCCGTAGCCAGTATTGGAAGCACTTGACCTTCGAATGCACAGTCCTGTAAGGGTCCATGACATCACCTGCAGTGGGTGTTAACTGCACGGTAGTAGTTGGCCACTGCCAAGTATTTGCCTAAGTATTTTGATTTCAAACCACTTACGAGTCTTTGTTATGCTTTTAAATAGCGTAGATCTCAAGTTTACTTCATGTACTAGAAATGGCTTCATAGCTCTGACTGTATTCGGGTTGTTTGAATGAAGAATTCAATATATTAATACAACCTCTCTCTCTCTCACACAAATTCCAGCTTTCATTTAAGCAGTCAATGAAAAATGAGAAGCGTACAAATAAGTTTTGAAAGTTGAAAAGCAACGGAATTCTTTAAAAATTAAAACGGGCGTTTAAAGAGTGTACCTACCTCATTTGAATGAGCGAGAAACTGTTACTGGTGGCTCGCTTCTTGACTATTTTCGGCGTCTCGCAGACTCAATTGGTGTCAAACAATTCCGGCGGCTCGATCCTTGGTCGTTTTTTATCGTTCGTTTTATCTCCCGTTATGTTTACCGTGGAACCTTAACAGCCTAGTCATCCATCTTTAAATTATTAAATGCCAAGGTTCGCGTAATTAGCTGGGGATCAACAACTGAGTTCCAACTGATTATGTTTTTGCTCATCATCATCATCGTTCATATATGAGCGTCGAGATCAGTTCACTGAGCAGCCGCGACGTGCATTAACTCAATGTCACTCAACTCTCTAGTTCACAAACCCCAAAGTCCTTGAGGCACTGGAAGTTGCTTGTCTCTCGCATATCATAAAACCCTTTTGTTTCAGAACGGAGGAGTACGGTCTGAGGAAAGCGCTATGATGATGGGAAGACTCGGCGCTGTTCTAGAATTTTAGAATAAAAACTGGGGAGTTCATACTTAGTAAGTAAATGAATGCCGGTAGTTTTAATAATTTGACAGTAGTTGCTTCTGGATTCCGGAGGTTGCTCATGTTTATCTTATGAACGTTATTAAACGTATCGTAAAGGCAGCTCAACAGACTACCCCGCTATTTTCCCTAAGTCTCATACTAGTGAAATTTATTAAGGGAACGCTGCACTAAAACAGATTTTGTTCGAAATATGTTGTTGGCTGCTCTCGTCCCCCTTTCTGATCATTGACTATTTTGTAGTACGGTCGTGTTATTTGGAACTGACCACACAAAACAGTATCAATTCTGAAATACTCGCAGTAACCACCCCCCCACCCCCCATCACCAGCCAGAGACATAAAGTAGCAAACAGGTCACTCAGCATGAAGTAACTCACGAGGGGTGCGAGTCCAATAAGGAAGTTGACATTGAGTCACAACATATAACAAAACGACCTGCCTGCATCCTATATGCACTTCATTTGATGACTAATGTATAGGTAATTGAAAGGGAAGTCACCTTTCTTTGGGTGGTTGGTGGGGTTGGGGGGGGGGAGCTTAGTGCTGGTTAGCAGGTTAACTGTTACAAACAGTTTTATCTGTAAACGATGTTATAAACGAGCATTGCATTTCTACGGAAACATGTATGAAGAGTGGGAACACGCGACTCTTGTCGAGAACGTACATGTTGACAATTCTGGAATTATAAGGAAAATACTGTGGAAAGAATCTGTCGCAGGGTGCCCTCAGTTATTTAATAAACGTAATTCGCACGCCTAATATTATTCTTTTTACTTTCCTTGGCTCTACAAAGTAGAAAGGAAAGTTATGTAATCGGCTGGAAAAAAAATTTTGAGTTCTCTTCAGATCTTTACGTTTCGGACCCCCCTGAGTCCGAAAAACACTATTTGGGAAAATGGCCTGTGTGTCTGTCTGTGTGAATGTGTGTCTGTGAACGATTTTTAGAGAAAACCACCGAACCAAATCCATTCAAACTTGATATCTCGCCCGCAGGTTACCATGGGACGCCAAAATAAGGGTATGAACAAAATCCACCGAAAGCTAACTATAGTTATCATAGTGATCAAAACACCAAATATTTTTTTCCTCAAAAACGGCTAACGATTTTGATTAAATTTTTTATACTGGTAGCTCTTAATAAGATAATCATACCATAAACTTCCCATCCGTGGGAAAATGACGAGAGCAGCACAATAAATTATCAAAATTTTCGACGAAATCGATTTTAGCGCGGTTTTTAGAGAAAACAACCGTACCAAATCAGCTGAAACTTGATGTCTAGCCTACAGGTTACCACGGGACGCAAAAATAAGGGTATGGGCAAAATCCATCGAAATTTAACTATAGTAATCACAGTGATCAAAACACCAAATTTTTTTTCTCAAAAACGACTCTAACGATTTTGTTTAAATTTTTTATATGGATAGCTCTTAATAAGATAATTATACCCTAAAATTCCCCTTTGTGGTAAAATGACGAGAGCAGCACGATAAATTATCAAAATTGTCGACGGAAAGCGTTTTTGCCGCGGTTTTTTCCTTATAAACTTCGCTGGAATTTTCGTAGAATGTTAAAAACAATTGGTAATGTAGTCCAATCCAATACCTATAGGGTGAGTGTTTAAAAACGCTAATGAGATACATGGGGGTTACTCCAGAAATTCCTGAATTTCAACTACTGCCGTTCCGCTTACTACCAGTTCTAAGAGTGTTCACCCAATAACTCTGCAAAAGTAATTACTATCCTTCTTCAAAAAACTTGTGTTCACAGCCTCATTAATTATCTGCGTACCAATTGCTCAATAATTGTCCTGGAATGAGTACGAGCAGCAGATTAAATTCCGGAACTGTAAGCGCTACCGCTTCCTGCTGCCATACAGCGTTGTTTGAACAAGTTCAAATTAAATGAGTGATAAATGAATCGATTAAATAGAATTAGCCATGTACAAAGTGAATTGTTGTAGAGCTAAGGAAAGTTGTGTGTTGCAACGCACTAGATATTTTTACCACGATAAAAGCAGATGTTGTTTTATTTCATTCACAATACTCATCCATCATTTTCTGTTTGGATGTTTATCTGAGACAGACCTGACCTATCCACATTGTTTTCACCAAGAGTCCAGTCCATCCGCAGTTGATCATCGAAATATATCTTTTCACGGCCAATTTTTTGTCGTCAGATCTAACCTCGCTTTTCCAGCTCCTCTTCCAGCATGAGCTTTCTCAATACTTCTCTCGACTTCTTTGCACTGATTGTGAGTTAGTCTCGCTTCGAATTGTTCACCAGTGGCGTCTTTTTTCCCCTCGTCCGCCTTTTCGAGATAACTCCTTTCCTTTTGTCTTCGGGAACTTCTTGCTCAGTCTCGCCTCAATGTCAGACACCGACTCATCTAGCCGGCAAGTTAAAACTATTAATTTATTTTGTTCGGCGTCATTTGCTGAGCGTACACATTTTTCTACGACAGTCAAAATAAGTCAAATTGTTCCCTATGGTTTCCCTTAACCCTGTCTGTCATAGACAATTCGTTGAGTTAGAATACCCCACCTGTGCGCAATTGCGTAGTTGGCTTATTGGGCTACCAACACAATTTTCTTAAAATGGTAGTTTTCTATGAGCGAGTTATGTAAGGAAAAACTGCTCTGAAATCGTGTACAATTCAATCCTACCCTCGTTCCTACTTGATAGAACTAAGGAACATAAAAATTAGTGCACGGAGCAGACATTTGAACTTACGACCTATAATTGGCTTAATCGGCATGACTAGATTCAATCACTGGAGCAGCAAATTACAATTTACAAGCACCGGCAGTCGTTAAAATGTCACTTAACACTATTTGTTCATTTCCGTTTCTTAGTCTCTTCCTTTGTCCTCTGAACCGTTATTTTTGAAGTTTTCCCAGCTTGAACGAACGTCAGCCGTCGGCCTAGAAGTTTCAAAAGATGGATCAAAATATAAATGAAACCCGCTGAGCAAAGAATGAGGAAACTGATGACGTCGAGGAGGTACAATTGGTAGAAGGGCATTTGAGCAGACGTTGGTTGCAACACTTTGCCGTGGCGTAGGACATACTCGATCCAGTAGACGGCCTCATCCACAGGTTTCATGAGTCGATCTTTGTACAACACAGATCTTTTCAGAGCCTCCTCTTTGTATCTGAAACGATAGAGGGATTATACATGAGGCTTCTTCCATTCCTACCTTCATACGTTCATGGTATGACGTGATGGCATTTACATCACAAACGAAGACAAAAATTAAAAGATACACTTCTTCACGACAAATAAAAATCCAGGATCAGGAATGAATAAAGGTAGGCAAAAACTGAATAACAGCCTACATTTAATAAGATCAATTGTAGTACATTTTTAATTCTTCAAATAGGTTCTGTTTACTGGCCCTAGCCCTCAGGAGTAAGAAGGAAAGTTGTGTAACGGATGATTTATGTTTTTAATTTTCTTTAGACTTTAGGGATTTCTGTTTTGAAGGTCATTTATCGGCCCAAAACTAACTATAGTAATCACAGTTATCGAAACACCACTTTTTTCTCAAAAATGATCGAAGATGTTGATTAAATTTCGGTTATGAATAGTTCCACATAATAAAATTGTATTACAACATTTTCATCATCGGAAAAATGACGAGAGCGGCACAAGGAGTTATCACAATTATTATCGAATTCCTCAGTCTTGGTTCAACGGGTTTCATTCATATTTTGATCCGCAACGGCTGACATTTTTTCAAGTTGGAAAAACTTCCAAGGAGGAACGATGGTTATGATTGAATTATCATGGATTTCGACGAAAATTACGACGATTTTAGCGCCGTTTTTTCTTACAAATTACGCTTATATGATATTAGCATTCTCAGAATAATCAAGGTCGGAGCCCAATAAACCTCCTATACGATGAGGGCATAATAACATTCATAAGATTATCAGGAGGAACCCTAGAAATTCTTGAAACGAAACCACTTATCAGCATTTCTCCAAGTCCCGAAATAAGCGTGTGATAAATACGAGTGGTTTTGTTGTGTGAAATGGAATTCCGTTCCGTGCTACGTGCTTTTTACGAAATAAGAAAGGATGACCGCGATATCCGTGTCTAATTTAATGGACATAGTATTTAAGTAGCGTTCGATAGTTTCTTCCTCTCCGGAAACTTCAACCAACAGAATTTGTGAGAATGAGAGGTTCTTCTTTTCTTTTCTTTTCTCCATCTATGGGAGTATTGCGATTATTCAATGTGTTCATGAGACTCACTTCAATGCATAGGAATTGACCGAGCAAAGAGGGTTTCTTTAATACACCATGCTCTAACATAACGCAGTAGCCTTGTGAATGATATGTTACGGCCAAGCTCATTTTCAAGGAGCGTCTGCTATTTTTTTGTTTGCTCTCCGTTTCCTTTCTTTCTTTATTTACAATGTTTTCCTGGCACCTTCGGAGCTCCGGCACCGGCGAAGGGATTCTGACCGGACCGAATTACTGCCACTCCTCTCGAGGACGCTGGTTGGCCTGGTGGGCTCGATGAGGAAACAGACCTGTTAAAAATCATTAATTAAAATGCTTACCTTGGATTGCTTAAAACTTCACTTGTGGCCCACTTTACCGAAGCCTCCGTAACATTTTCAAGCTGGAGCCTGACTCCAATACCCAGCTTCATGAGCAGACGTACGTTTTTCTGTTGGTCTCCTATAACTGGCAGTCCTATCAATGGGACGCCATGGTAGATTGCTTCGGTCAAACCACCTAACCCTCCGTGAGTCATGAACAACTTGGTTTTATTATGAGCTGAAACAAATGATTCACTGAGCATGACTGTCAGAGTTTCAGAATTAAATATCTGGTGCGTTGCAACACACAACTTTCCTGAGCTCTACAACAATTCACTTTGTACATGGCTAATTCTACTTACTCAATTCATTTATCACTCAGTTCCTTTGAACTTGGTCAAAAAACACTTCACGGCAGCAGAAAGCGGTAGCGCTTACAGTTCCGGAATTTATTGTGCTGCTCGTACTCATTCTAGAACCATTACTGAGCAATTGTTACACAGATAATTAATGAGGTTGTATGCATTAATTTTTTGAAGAAGGATAGTAATCACTTTTGCAGAGTTATTGGGTAAAAACATTTAGAACTGGTAGTAAGCGAAACGGCAGTAGTTGAAATTCAGGAATTTCTGGAGTAACCCCCATGTATCTCATTAGTGTTTTTAAACACTCACCGTATAGGTATTGGATTGGACTATAATACCAATTGTTTTTAACATTCTACAAAAACTCCAGCGGAGTTTATAAGGAAAAAACCGCGCTAAAAACGCTTTTCGTCGAAAGTTTATAAAAAATGTAATCAAACTCGTTAGAGCCGTTTTTGAGAACAAAAATTTGGTGTTTTCATAACTATGATAACTATAGTTACATTTCGGTGGATTTTGCCCATACCCTTATTTTGGCGTCCCATGGTAACCTGTAGACTAGACATCACGTTTCAGCTGATTTGGTACGGTTGTATTCTCTAAAAATCGCGCTAAAACCGATTTCGTCGAAAGTTTTGGTAATTTATTGTGCTGCTCTCGTCATTTTCCCATGAATGGGAATGTTATGGTATAGTTGCCATATTGGGAGCTACCAATATAAAAAATTTAATCAAAATCGTTAGAGCCGTTTTTGAGAAAAAAAATATTTAGTGTTTTGATCACTATGATAACTATAGTTAAATTTCGGTGGATTTTGTTCATACCCTTATTTTGGCGTCCCATAGTGACTTCCAGGCTAGTTATCAAGTTTGACCTGATTTGGTACGGTGGTTTTCTCTAAAAATCGTTCACAGACACACAGACCATTTTCCCAAATAGGGTTTTTCGGACGCAGGGGGGTCTGAAACGTAAAGATCTGAAGAGAACTCAAAATTTTTTTTCAGCCGATTACATAACTTTCCTTTCTACTTCGTAGAGCAAGGAAAGTAAAAAGAGCGACCCAGTGGAGGGCAGTACATTCCTCTGAAAGTCGTGAGCAGGCACAAGGCTTACCGAGAATACTTTGCTGAGGCATCCACTTCAGGAATTTTATGTTGTTCACTTGAGGGGGTTCTTCGCCAGACCAAGATGTCCATTTCCACAATACTTTTTGTTTCAATCCGGACAGAACCTTCAGAAGTGGCTCGTAGGCGTTGTACGCTTTTAGCGTCTTCACACTCACTAGTGACCCAAAACTGAAATAGATGACGCCGTGTTCTGCACTGTCCATGAACTCTTGAATTTCCTGCGATTGTAAGAAGGATATGTCAACATTTTACTATGTGCTTCAGTGTGCTTTCATGACAAAGGATAAAGAGTGATGTATTCAGTTGGTATAGACTGTGCATTTTACCTTGGGTAAAGGTGGTGGTTTCTCTTCCACGTTAGTTCCCAGAACTTGTTTAACGTGTGGCGACGTCGGATAGGAGTACCCCACAGAATGATGACTGTTGACCAAAATCAACGCCATGTCAGACGCCATTTTCATTAGCGGAGGCCTCGACTCCCACCCTTCATACCTCAAGTACTCGTCGGCAAGTTTTTGAGATGTTACAGACACGGAATAGTACTCAAACATTTTCGTCAGTTCGATATCGCAGAAATTTTTGAGTCGTTCGAAAAAAGACATTTCGTCGGTGAAGTTACTCGTGAATGGGAGCATGTAGGAGGGATTGTTGGGCTAGCCGCTGAGTTCATTCATCCAATGGTGGTCGGATAGTGACTGCACCAAGACGCCTAACGCTTTGAACTTGTGAGCGAAATAAGTGAACTCTTCTTGAGCTAAGGCGAATTCTCCCATAACCAAGTCGTAAGATTTGTTCGAAGCTAAGAGCTCTTTGACTTGCTCAGATGAGTAGCACTCGGTCATATGAAAATCGCCAAATTTCGACGTCCGCATTGCGTAGAAAAGCGGAAAGAGGTTTTGGAGGGATTGAACGAACTCCATACTTTCTGAAACAGAAATCCTAGGTTAGAAAATTGTAACCCCATTCTCACCGGCCATCGCTTGGCTGGTTTCCTTTCTTCCTTCATGAACTTAACTGTGGTTACCCGAAACACTAGGGAACTCCGAAAAACTGCTTATTTCACCCGTTCAGTCTGTTTTACAAGTCAAAGTGAATTGACTGCTACTTTCAGGGTGTGGTCAGTCGTCAGGCCTTAAATATACATATAAACCTTCAGTCATGTCCCTCTTGGCTATTCTCTCAGAATCACGGTTCATTCATCTCGGTTTGGGTACGCAGCAGACATTTAGCTCAAGTCTTGTAAGTAGTTTCTTGGGATACAATGAAGGGCATATGACTTCTTAAACTAAACCTAGCGACTAAATTGAAGGCGCTACTACTTGCGCCATTCACCAAGGCCTTGTTGCATACAAGTTGAATTTCCTGGAGGGAAATTTCCTATGGTCACGCTGCAGGGCTCATACAGGCGTGGGAGGTAATCCCTTTATACCACTGCCACAGTAAAACTACTTCTGAAGGAAAATATTAGGTGCCCCGAATCACTCAGCTTTTTTCAGCCCCTCGTGTCTAATCACTTTAGCAACTAATCCTATCTCGTTAACCCCTCGTCCCGTTAACCCCGTAATCCGTTTGAAAAGGATCGAGTTCAGTGTTTTGGAATTATGGGGTAAAAACTGTAAGAAACAATAGCAAATGAAACGTGAGGGGCTTGAGTTCCGGACTTTCTGGAGTTGCCACTAGTCATCTTACGAACTTTATTAAACTGTCACCTATAAGGTAATCACCCTGCGTATCGTATGAGCGAGATTCATATTGAAAAAACTGCGCTAAAATAGATTTTATTCGAAATTGTCGATAGTTTATTGTGCTGCTCTCGTCATTTTTCCTCAAATAAAACTTCTATAGTACTGTTATATCATTAGGTTCTTACATGAAATTTAATCAACATGGATGTACCCGTTTTTGTGAAAAAAATTAGTTTTTATCACTATGATAACTATAGTTAGTTGTGGATTGATTTTGCTCATAACCGTATTTTGGAGTCCCATGTTTAGCTGCTGTGATGTGTGGTCATCTCTATTCTCTACTTCTTATTGAAAATATACAACCATTCGGCTAAATCAGGTGAGGAGAGCAACTTACCTAAAGCAAATACTCACCCATTGGAGTCATGTGTTCATTCAAATCTTTTATGTGAAAAGGGAATTGATTCAACAGTTTCGGTGGGTCGTCTAAAGGATAGTGAGTGTAGAAGTCCACTTCATGTCCTCTGGCAGCCAGCTCTCTTATGACAGGGTGAAAAACTATCTGATGACTTCTCGATAGTTGGCAGATAAAAACGAGAATTTTAGAGCTCTCAACTGATGATAGCCAGCAGATGGCCAAGCAAAGGATGACTCTGAACCTGTGGGCAGAATAAAAGGTTGTTCTATAGTTAGTTACTGTAATTAAATGGGAGTCAGTTCACTGCGCAACAAGCAGTTGTAGGAATTTCAGCGGTTAAAATGATAAAGACAGGAAGTTTTTGGTGGACTTCACCCCAAAATCTTCGGGAAACGAAGTCGCCTAACAGGTGCCTCTGGTCAATTTTTAGAAATAACGACCGAACCGAATTGGCTCAAATTCGAGGTCCGAGGAACCAATTACCGCACAATAATGGTTTAGGTAACTCCGGCCAAAAAATAATTGTAGTTATCATATTGCTCAAAACACCTAATATTTTATTTTCTCAAAAATAGCTTTTACGGCTTTATCGTGGTTTTTGAGTGCAGCACGGAATAGTACAAACGTACCATAAGATGGTCATACACGGGAACATTTCCAGAGCAGCACAATCAATTATTTAAATGTCGGCAAAAATTGATTTTAGTTCAGGTTTTTCCTCGTCAATCCAGCTCATGTGAAGACTGCGTTCTCGCGAAAATCGTGCAGGTCGTTTAATGTGTTACCCTAGAAGCACTCCACAAATTGCGGGATTCAAACTACTGTTGTTTCACTGACAAACTTTTTTCACATTGTTTACCCGTTAACTCCCGAATAATAAACACTCACCGTTCTGTGGCGACGATTAACTTTGCGGAATTTATTGTGTTGTTCCTACTTATGTCACGACCTCTATTCAATAATCAACCTACAGTCAATTTATGGGATCGTCAAATTTTTTGTTCGGATTCAGTGATTCCTCGGGCTGCTCCTAGTTATCTTGTAACCGTCATTAAAGGTGGCAAGATGGAACGGAAATTCATTTATTTTGGGACTTGGAGAAATGGCAGTTTTTCATTTGCGGAATTTCGAATGTGCCTTCTAATTATTTTATGGGCGTTATTAAACTCTCATCGTATAGGCAACAACACCGTGTTGATTTTTTTGGAAACTCTATTTTTATATGGGCTGAATTCGCGAAGAAAAAACTACAATTTCCGTCGAGGTTCTTGTTACTGTATGGCAGAACACTCCCCACCTTTGCTCAGATGAAAATTTCGTTGTATTGTTAATGCCATTCGGGTCTACAAAAAAGCTTTAATCAAATCATTTGTGCCGCTTTCCTTAAATAAAATATTTAGTGTTTTGATCACAATAACTAGTGTTGCATTGATTCCATATTGAGCAAATTGTGTTCAGCGGTTCTCACATACCATTTTCTCAAATTACGAAAAAGAAAATTCAGACTTAGAGAAGAAATGTTCAGTCGTGTACGTAAGTTCGGGCTTTGTAGTGCCAAGGCAATTGAAAGCATGTACGACCCACCTCATTTTGACGAGCGCGAAGCGCTGAAGATTTAGCTGCCGTGCGCTCCTGCTTTCTGACTGCGAAGACTCAAGAAGCGTCTAATGAGTCCGAAGGTCGAACCGTTTGACGTTCTTATCGTGCCGTCTTATCGTGCCACACAATTACCTACCTATTATCGTAGATTGGAAACGATTTAATAATGAAGACACTTTCCCTGAGTGTCTCATCTAAGCATAATATTCATGGAGCGAATTTCATTAAATCGCCACGTTCTTGGTCTTACATCTACACTTTCCTCAGAAGGACTCGGCGATCGCTTCGACCTTTGAAAAAGGTTGGTTTTTCGTTAAGATCGGTATGCTTTGAAGCTGCGCGTAAATCTGCGTTTCACGTCGATCGAAGGAGGCGCAGCTGCCAATTCCTTGTGGTGTAGATGATGCTACGAGTGCCGCGATCCCTCTATGTGTGTATATTTCCCACAGAATAGGCTCAGCTGCGGTCGTAGTGGGGTGTTTTCATTGTTCAGGTAACGTATTGGACTACCACCCTGATTTTCTTGAGAATGTTGCTTGGTATGAGGAAAACAGTCCAATAATTTTTGTCGAACCTTTCGGTCATTAATTGCTCGGATCCAAAATGAAAATTGCGCTGCTATGAATGAAAATTTCCTTTGCCGTAATGTTGAATCGTTAGAACTGTATTCTTCCTCGTTGGAGCCGTTTTTGAGCAATATGCAGTTGGTGCTTCGATTAATACGACAATTATAGTTAGTTTTGGGCTGCTTTTGCTCATACCCTTATTTTGAAGTTCCACATTAGTCTGTAGGCTTCAGTCGATTTTGGTTCAGCCATTCTTTCCCAACGGGATTGACACCAGACCATTTTCTCAAATGGTGTTTTCAGACTCAGAAGATTTTGAAACCTTAAAATGTAAAGTACGTTAACAATTGTTTCTTCAGTCAATTGCATAACTTCCTTTATTACTGTTGAGGCTGCAGTGGGGGTTTCCCAGTTGCATTAAATTTAAAAAAAAGAAAAGTAATGAGGTAGGGCTGGGTTAGGAGGCTACAGACTGCTGTCTTTGGTCTATCAACACTTGCGAATGATGTCCCTCATGCAGCGGCCAACCACAGCTTGCAAATCGCCTTAGACTATCTTGTACCGCCTAATCCTAAAAATGTGGCTTGGTGTCCTTGGTCGTGTTCTCGCAAGGTTTCACCATACCAGTCATGGATGCTGGTACTGCCACAGGTGAAACCTGGGTTCTTGTTCAGTTCTGGATGCGTCGCATTAAATAATATTCCTCAATTTCGTGTAAACATTTATAGTGTGTTGGAGGTGTTGGTTCGCGACTTAAGATTTTTTGTGTAGCACAAAACTAACTTCACTCGTCTTTCCACCTGTCAACTCTAATTATTGAACCAAATATCACGATCTAATCCGCTTCGTCGTTGAACATCTAGTTGGTACTCATTACATTCGGACGTTACTTACGACTTGTTTCAACTATTGTGCTATTTCTGAACCTTATTTGAGCGCTTAACTGTTATCGACGATTACCTCTGGTCGACGAACTAACACATAATTGCCATTCAAACTAATTACGAGGAAAAACACGAACGGAAATGAGGTCACGTTGGTGTGAGATGTCAATGAACTTTTAGCTACAACTATGTAGAACACTTCTGTAATGTAACTAATTTTTACTATGTCCGTCTGAAGCTCAGCCGCATTAGTAAGGCGTCCTCTATGAGAGCAACACCCTCTTAGTTCCTTACTCCTTTACGTCATTTCGAACTGTACGCACGAAAAAGTCAACCAAAATTGTTAAAGCCATTTTTGAGAGAAAAAAGATGGTGCTTTGGTTGTTATGATAGCTACAGTTAGTTTTGGATTGGTTTAGTTGATAACCTTGCTTTGATGGCCCATATTGAACAGCGGCGTGGATGTAAAATTTCCGCCAGTGTTGTTCAGTCACCTTCTTTCAATAGTGCGCCTTGTCTTAAAAGCTGTTCTTCGGATTCAAAATATAAAGGAATGTAGAAAACTTTTTTTTTTAATTCACTTGATTACATAACTTTTCGTTCTACTACGTACTGCTAAAGAAAGTACAAAGTAGTTGTGATAAATGCAGTTAGTTTTGGACTGAGTTTGCTTGTAACGTTTCTTCAGTATCTCGCATTAATCTGAGTTCTTAATATCAAATTTGTGCTCATTTGTTTAAGCCATTCTCAGGTACATGCTTACTTCCCTTAGCTCAACAAAGTAGGAAGGAAAGTTGTGAAGCCAGCTACAAAGTGTTAAGATCTTAACGCCTTGAATTTCCGAGTTCGAAAAAAATGGTGCATGAGTGGTTTCCAAATCCTGGGAGTTTGTGGCTACTCTACGCGGGTTTAGTTGACACACAAACTCAGGCAGTATCCTCAGTCCCCCAACTCTTCAGCATGGATGAGGAGGGCTTCAGAGTCAGAGGGCATCGAAAGAAGATATTTCTGGCACATTCATGCAATGAAGCGTGAGGTTAGGATCGAAGCATTGTGAATTTTAACAGTATGTAACAGTGGTACCAGTATATTATAAAAATCGCAACAGTTGGGAAAAAAATGTGCGAACAAGAATGATCTCACAGGAACTTATTGTCAATTATCAAACTAATCAGCGCTAGATTCACTCACTGGGTAAGTTAATTCCAATTTACAACCACCTTCAGTCGTTAAAATCCCCTTTCCGATCACAAATTGTTCATTTTCGTTTCTTCGACTCCTGCCTTTTCTCCTTAGAAGCAGTGGCTTGCGTAGATTTCCCAATGAGAGCACACTTCAAGGCTCTGCTCCCAAGTTTCAAGATGTAGATCGAACCGTAAATGAAAAGTGATGCGCAAATGACGAGGAACCCGATGACATAGAGAAGGTAAAATTGGTAAAAAGGCATTTGTGCAGCTGCTGGTTGTAATACTTTGCCGTGTCGTAGGACGTACTCGATCCAGTAAACTGCCTCTTCCACAGGTTTCATGGGTCGATCTTTGAACATCTCAGATCTTTTCAAAGCCTCTTGTTTGTACCTGAAGCAAGAAAGTCGTGGTCGATGTAGTCGATGCATAATCATTAATATTAAAACTACACTGGAAGGATATCATGTGATGCCATGGGGAATCGGAATGCGACTTAAATACAAAACTGGGAACTTGGTTATCTGGTGGTAAAAAATTCTGGTTAACTGTTTAACTAGCAGCTATTATGAAGAACATGAAGCTTCACCCTAATCCTCAATACTACTGTTACCAGATGCCTCAAGTAGGAGTCTAACAATACATTTCCCACCTCATCCATAGCTTTTGCTTCTGACTTCAATGAACAGATCCATTCAGAGTAATGGTCAAAGGCTCGTTTGGAAGCAATATGAGATAATATTATCGTAACAGTTACAAAATGAAGCAGAATGCCTCAGGATGGAGCATCGTGTTTTCTAAAGAACTTGATTGGTTGGAGTCAGTTGGTTTCCACAGAGCTGCTCAACCATATTGAAAATTCACGATTAGGGTGTTCAATCTCTGATTGAATCAATATCTTGTACAGTCTGTCTAACCTTCTGTGACTACGTGGCTACTGTCAAACACAAACAAATCCAACCTGCACATTTGGGGTATAAATCAACTGAAACATTTCCTAGACATAGCCTCCAGATTAAGCTACGAAGTTCTAATTTGCTTAACTTGGTTATATGCCCTTCTAGTTCAGAAGCCTTGGTTGAGTTCCATGTCACGTTTCTTCAAGAAAAGCACCAAAATGAAACTCTTTAGAACTGACTAACTAATTAATTGGCAATTGTTCCACGCAAGTCAGATCAAGTCTTTTGACCTCACACTTCCCCAGTCATTGTCTCCTTTTACCCCCTCATACTTGCGGAAATTCCACTACTGAAGTTGCGGTTATTTCTAACGGCAGCGGATTCCCCCTGAAGTGGGTTTTTTTCCTTTCCCCCCCTCTCCTCAATTTCAGATTCCTCTCCACAAGAGACAGCTGCTTCTAAAATTCATTTTGCTACAAACTTTCAGGAAAGTCACACTCGTCTCTCTGTGCCTCAGCCCAATTACAGTTTGTTCTCTCCTTCTGATACAGTTCCCCGCCAGTTCACGAATATTTACGAGCTGTCCCCTTGTGTCGCCCTTTTGTACACAAACTCTACTCATCTCATTGCATTTAATACATCCCTCACGCTCACTGAGTCTCTTTTATTTTTTATCTTCAACTCTTGCCCTCTTGTGCGCCCAACAGTAATAATTATTAATTTTAGCATCGTGGGGAGGCCTGCAGGCAAAATATCAAAGTTGAGCAGATTCGGTCTGGCAGTTTTCTCTCAGCCGTGTTGCAGACATCCAGACCATTTTTGGAAACGGTATTTTTCGTTACCTTGGGAACGTACAGAGCCGAAGGAAACTTTGATGTTTTTTCTGCAAATTACATCACGTTTCTTCTTACTTTGTGAAGCTAGGGAAAGGAAAAATGCACACAAATCTAACTGTTCACACACCTAGACCAAGCGCAAAAACTACATTCATGCATTCTGTAGACGATATAACATAAAGATCTCAAGAAAACTTAACTTTAGGGGAAAGCAAATTTGAACATCAACGAACATGCTCCTTAGCAGCATGCCACAAAGTAGGGAGTGAGGACAGTTGAGTGATACCTTGTCGAAATGCAATGCGGGATGTGTAACTATTGCACCTTCTGAATGCATAATAAATAACGACTCACTTCGGTTTATTCAAAACATCGCTGACAGCCCACTTCACCGAAGCCTCTGTAACTCTGTCAAGAGAAAGCCTTACTCCTATACCCAACTCCATAATCAGCCTTGCATTTTTCAATTGATCCCCTCCAAATGGCAACGCTATCATTGGTATCGAGTGGTAGATGGCTTCGGTCAAACCACCAAGTCCTGCGTGGGTCACGAACACCCTCGTTTTATTGTGGGCTGAAAAAAAATTAATCAGTAACATAGTTTGGCTAGTGGAGTGCGCTAGAAGAGAAAATTGTCTAATATATTTAAATAGTGTCCATGAATATCAGTCTATACTCCTACCAAGAAGCTACCAACTGGCTCCTTTTGTGTTGCAACTACCAGGATCAAGTAGTCAGCGAACAGGAACCAGAGCACATAACTTACACAGTTCTTGACAATCTAACCTTGTTATTATCTTTTTAAATACAATTGTGCATAATCTCTTGTAGGGAACTTCTGTGTTTATAGTTCTGGAATTATTCGAAAACCAGTGAAAAAACGTTGATGATGGTTTGAATTCTGGATCTTTATGTGATGTCCCTAATTACTTTATAGCAGTCACTGAACTACCATTGTGTAGGTAGCTTATTAGAGATTTTTAGAGCGCTATTGTCGCATGAGCCAGATTTAGAAGGACAGTTTTGAACTAAAATCACTTTACGCCAAAATTATTGATAATTTATCGTCATTCCCTTCTGAACCAATTTAACTTATAGAATTACTCGGTCGTTCAATGATGAAATGGGGCGAGGACAAGTTTCCACTTTGATCTGATTTGGTACTTTGGCTCTCTCAATCACAAACCCACATACAGATCAGCTCAAATCGTGTTTTCCTGGGTCAGAAGAAGCACTAAACAAACAAACAGTTGAACCCAATTCATACGTTTCCTGTCTACTTTGTGGGACTCAGGAAAGTCAAAACAAATACATACAAATGACTAAAGGTAACGTACCTGTTAGGTGAGTCCGTCTCCTCTGGCTTGTGAGTTACTGTGGGCAAGCGCTTTCGCACACGCTGCACATTCACGTACACAGGACCACAAATATACGGAATAACTAACATCCTCTGAAAGGAAGGTATACAAATTGCATACGTACGGACGACACACTTAGAACCAAACTAACTGCAAAGACTGAAAAGACAAAGTGGGGTGTATAAAATAACTTGTACTTGTAAAAACGCATACATAGGACAGACAGGACGAAAAATACGGACCAGATACTCAGAACACATTAAATCTCTTAGTAGGAACAAAGACGATTCAAACTTTGCCAACCACCTCAAAACAACTGGACACGAACCCACCAAAATACAGGACTGCACCATCTTACTACACAAACAATACAAAGGACGAAAACTGAACATCTTAGAAAACATGGAAATTTATAAACAAAAAAACTTCAATGGACAGATCATAAATGAACAAATCAACACAAAATGCGACACCATATTCACACCACTCAAAACACTACACAAACGAAAACAACCAACTGACGGATTTACAGACCACCCTACACAAAAAAGACGTAAATTCCACAATTGACAGATCATCCAACACGTCCCATTTATATCTAGGGGGTTTCCCCCTGAGGTACATGACCTCCTCACCCCGCCCCTTCCCCGACGCTCCATCACCCCTTTCACCTTTCTCTTTGTATATAAAGACCACGACTAACTGACTGACTCCAGTACTGACTTAACGGCCAGACGATGATGTCTTTACATCGAAAGCGCTTGCCCACAGTAACTCACAAGCCAGAGGAGACGGACTCACCTAACAGGTACGTTAACTTTAGTAATTTGCCTACTGGCGGACATAACCCACTTTCTTTAATACATACAAATGACATCACAGTATAGAGGAATGGAAAATATTTACTAAGAATTTGAAGAATAAATTACTTATTGTGACTAGATAGATAAAGTTTGTTCAACAAAGGACTTAACAAGTCTAAATTGTACAACAACTTTCAAATTCATTATTGAAGTGGCCAGTGCTTTGCAGTGCACTCTTTCCCTATTTTCTTCCCTCTCCCTTTACCTCTGCAGATGGACCAATGTGCCAACTTGAAGGATAATGGCATTTGCTTGAAATGTTGATCCAATTTTCACTCTAGGATGCTGCAGATCCCCTTCCAACCAAATCATTATCTCCTCTTCCAACCAATATCATTTCACTTCACAGCCTTCATTATTCCTGTATTACTCGACAACAACTATATATACTGGCCTGTTGAGATCTTGTCACAGCAAAACTGGTTTTGTTATTAATATTTTTATGGATCTCCCTATTATAGTCCGTTCCTTCGCGACCAATGTTGTTTGAATACCCAAGAAGCGAGTTAAGTTAGTTGTTATTCCGGAATTGTTGTTATAATTGTTAACAATCTAAAATATTGTTAAATTGCCTGACTTTGAGTTAATTCTTTTACAATATCATTACCTTGGCAAGTGGTATACAGATACAAAAGATACGGCTGCTTACCGAGAATACTTTGTTGTGGCGCCCATTTCACGAATTTTATGTTAGACACTTGTGGGGGCTCCTCACCAGACCAAGATGTCCATTTCCACAACACTTTTTGTTTTAATCCAGACAGAACCATCAGAATTGGCTCGTAAGCCTTGTACTCTCTAAGAATTTTGGCACTCATTAGTGACCCCAAACATAAATAGATTACGCCGTGTTCAGCACTGTCCATGAACTCTTGAATATCCTGAAAATTGAAGATGCGAAAAATTAATTCTTCTTGTGTTCGCCGGATACTTGCGTTTGTACGAATTTGAATGAAGAAATGAGTGGAAAAGGCAGTAAGTTGACTTTGAATATTTGTAAATAAGGAATGTGGATGTTACCTTGGGTAAAGGTGGAGGGTTTTCCTCCACATTAGTTCCTAGAATCTGTTTCACGTGCGGCGCAGTTGGGTAGGCGTAGCCTAATGAGTGGTGACCACTGACCAAAATTAGCGCCATGTCACACACCATTTCCATTATCGGTGGTCTGGACTCTCACCCTTCATACTTCATGTGCTCATCAGCATGTCTTTGAGACACTACAGACACAGAATAATACTCGAACATTTTGGTAATCTCAGTGTCCCAAAAATTACTCAGTCGTTCGATAAACGACATTCTGTTCGAAAAATGACTCAAGAAAGGAAGCATGTAGGAGGGATTGTTCGGCAGACCGCTGAGCTCATTCAACCAATGGTTATCCGGTGTTGACTGAATCATTACGCCCAATGCCTTGAACTTGTGTACTAAATAAGAAAGTTGCTCTTGCGCCAAGTTGTATTCTCCCATAACTAAGTCGTAGGATTTGTTTGAAGCTAAGAGCTCTTTGACTTGCACAGCACTGTAACACTCTGACAATTGAAGATCATTGGCAAAGGATGTCCTCATGGCGTAGGCGCTTTTAAAGAGAGTTCGAAATTGTTGGAGAAACTCAATATTTTCTGAAATCGGGAAATCAAATTCATCACAACTCAAAATCATATACTTGAATAACATCATATAACTTATGGGACCTTCAGTGCGGTAGATTGGCACCCACAAATAGAGTTTACTAAGTTTGTCGAAACACAGTGCAATAACAACACAAAAATTTATTACTGTAATGATGGAATGGCAGATGGCACATTTTCAATAAGAATGAAGCCAAATTGCCCAGACCACGCTTGAGGAAGCTGATGTTTGTGGGGAAGTGAACAGTTTTATATAGATTAGGTGAAATGTGATACACCTGGAGAAGTGTGCATCCATCACAGCTAAAAACCACATAAGGGTACCTTGCTTAAACTAAGCACTTACCCATTGGCTTCATGAGGTCACTCAAGTCATGCATAACAAAAGGAATTTGATTCAATGTTTTTGGAGGGTTGTCTAAAGGATAGTGAGTATAAAAGTCCACTTCATGCCCTCGGGCAGCCAGTTCTCTTATAAGGGGATAGTAAACTATCTGATGACTTTTGGCTAATTGGCAAAGAAACACGAGAATTCTAGCGCTTTCGGCTGTTGATAACCAGCATACTGCCAAGCACAGGAGGTGCGCAAACCTGCAAAAAAATTTTGTAGGTACTTGTTAGTTGAGGAGCACAATTTTGCTCACCCCACATGAACTTCATTTTCGCAATGATGGAAATCGCCCATAGCCTTATTTTCGCATTTACAAAAAAGGACCAGATCAACTGGTTCAGCTGTCACAAAACATAAGTAATTTAGAAACGTACAAGAGATGGATATTTTCGTAATAAGTTCTATAACTATAAAAAAAAAAATTAATTTTGGAAGAGCAGCGCTTGTTGGTTAAAACTAACCCAACATTTGAAAATATCTGGTGCGTAGCAACACACAACTTTCCGCCACCCCTTTAAGTTCGAACACCAGCTACATATGCGGGCGCTATATCTTCGTTTAACGCATTTTTACAGGAGCATTTATGAAGAACAAAATGTAGAGACCAGTTAGCTGAGAGTACTCCGTAAGTTTGATCGAAATCGTTAGAGCCGTTTTTGAGAAAATTGGAATACCGATAAATTAATATTCGACAAATCTCCTTTTCTGAGTTAACTTGGCTTATATCTCCGTTCAACATATATATACAGAAATAATTATAGAAAACGAAATGTTGGTATGGGTAAATATAAGACATTCCATTAGGATTTATCACATCTGGTGAAGTAGTTACCCTGGAATTTACGGAAATGTTCGAAAAAACGTTATTTTCGACACATTTTGATTTTTATCTCTGTTCAATGGACCTTCACAGGAACATTTATTGAAAAGAATATGTAGGTATTAACTATTTGAAAACATCCTGTTAGTTTGGTGAAAATCGCTGTAGCCGTTTTGCCAAAAAGCGTAAAAAACCTAGTTTTGCTTCAGGGGCCCATATCTCCATTCACCGTATTTTAATGGAGAAGAAAAGTTCGATATTGATTAGTAGAAGATAATTTGAAAGTTTAATCAAAATCGTTAGAGCCGTTTTCGAGAAAAATGCGAAAACCCCTAGTTTTTGGTACATTTTTGTCCCCCCCCCCTCCACTCCGCCGAAATCGTCCAAAACCTTATTTTGGTGTCTACAAAAAATAACGAACAAAACAAAAAAACAACCAGCTCAATCGGATCAGCCGTTCTCCCGCAAATCGAACTACAGACACACACACGGACCACGCGCCGAAATTAGGTTTTTTAGACTCAGTAGGGTCTGAAACGTAAAGATCTGAAGAAAACCCAATTTTTTTTTTCGGGCCGATTACTATACTTTCCTTCCCTTCGGGTGGCGGAAAGTAAAAAGTCTCTTGCATGAAACGCACAATGCCACAGAAAATACCTTAGTAAGATTTCGCGAAATCGATATTTCATGATTGGTTATCTGCAATCGCTTTTCAATGGCAAACGTTCAAATGTGTACCAACAATCAAATTTCGATGTAAACCCTTCTTACTGTGGTGGATTATCGATACTTTTGCTGTATCGATTATCCACTACCATCTCTAACGCAAATTCGTATGTGTACTATTTTCCAGATATGTTTTGAAAAACGTCCTTAGTAGTTTAGTGACCAGAATAAAATCAGTAAAATGCGATGCATAAACAACACAGTACAGTATTTACACTTATAGATAGTTTTGTAACGAATAAACCCAATTACAGTTGTATTATTGTAGTAATCTAGAAATTGGAATAGAACATTGCAGAATAATTATAGTGATTTAGATCCGCAGAAGGCAGTAAATATTTGCTGTTGCTGAGAAATCAGTAAAAATGTAATAGTACCAATCGAAATATAACTTTATTTTTATGTACACTAACCAAACTATGTTCTAGCGAAAATTCTCAATTTCTGCCAACACCCCCATTGATAATTAATTTCTGTAATAAGAATAAAGTTGAACTAATAGTTTCATTACGTTCCTTCTCTCTACATTGACAAGGTATTGGTAACCTCCCGATCTGTCGATAACCAAAGTGTAGCTGTGTCGTTCGTTAACCTGCGTCTGAGCCCTCAATTGCCCAACTGTTTAAAACAACACTCTAAACAAACATTCGCTACTAACTTACCTCCAAAATAACGAAATTCGCATCGCTATTTAAGTGCAATTTAAGGTATCTGTAGGGTTCTTCTTTGGTCACACAAGAATTGTACAAGTTGCTCAAAACGCCGAAAAAAAGAAAAGATAAGGCATGGGAGTCTGAAGGAGCAGTGACCGAAGTCGTGGCAGCAAGATGAACTATTTCCCACCTCTCGAAGTTGACAGGATAATGGCCTTGGCCTCACGAAACTGGCCCCCCAAAAATGGTTCCAATGACTGATATAACGTATTCTGTCAACAGACCCTAATGACAAATCAGTATCATACCATTTTCATTTGTGGGGAAATGACTAACTGCACAATAAACCATCAACACTTTCCAAAAAAAGGTTTTAATAAATTTATCCCGCGTAATTACAAAAATGCTGATATTTTAATGTGCTACCATCAACATCATTGGTCTTAAGATTATAAGGAGCTATAATCTTAAGATACCTGTTGTCATCAATTCTTACTATTTATAATGTCACATCATTAAATACGAATCTTCCCAAAAAAATCGTGATGATCCCATAATTTATGTATACGTTTTTTAGTGACATAAGTAGAAGTAACACAATAAAGTCTGGAATGTTACTCAGTTCCAATTTCTCGATGTAAAACGTACAGTTGAGTTCTAATGGGCTCTCATTAACTGAGCTACTGATTTATCGGATGAACGGGGGACTGAAGAAAGTTGTGTGATGCGTTGCAAGAGCTACATCCTTTGATATTTACTCCGGAAATTCGTGGACATCCACCTTTTCCACACCACGTATTTTTAGTTCACCTAATCAGAAGCCAGTGAGTTTTGGCGGGTCAGTATTTCTTTATTAACTGTATCCGACACTTTTAGAACTGGAATACGACTTAGCAGCCAATTACTCAGTCAATATGTCAACACTCGTGCTCTGTGCCTTGCAATTACCACCGCCGATTGCAGTGTAAATATAAAATTTGTTAATATTTATTTAACTAATTAATGTTATGAAAATACTCTCACTTCATTTTAACGAGATCGATACTCTGGAACTGGTGACAGGCGTAAGCTTCTACTTCTGACTGCTCCAATCTTCTCTCTGAGCTGTTGGCGTCTCATCAGACGGCCGAAGGATTCATCGTTTTTATCATTAGGTTCGTCTCCTCGTGTATTTACATTGCAGTCGTTGCAACAAATCGAACGTAGGAGCCAACATGAAATGCCAAACCCTTTCTTGTGATTTTTTCTGAATTACGAGATCAACTCAGTAATCAGCATTAATGACGAGGCATGATAATTTCGCAATATTTACAACTCTCGAACGTTGCTGGAGACAAAGTAGTTGCGAGTTGGTAACCAAACTTCACAGAGAATCTCATGTTTTTATGCTTCTGCGCGTTACAAGTTTTTTAGTTTTGTTAATGATCTGCTCAGGGGCAGTCAGTTTTCAGAAGAAATGAGACCCGGCTAGAGAACTTACATAGAAATAGAACTGGTGTAAACGAATGCTGAGTGTGTGGCTTCTTTCAACTCTAGAAAAATCAGAGTCTAATCATCCTTCTCTCAAAAACGGATCTAACAATTTTGATTAAAATTATTGTACGAACAGCTTAAAATGACAAAACAGTACTATAAAATTCTAGTCCGTGGAAGCAGATTGAAGGGAGAGCAGCACAATCTCTTATCAACAACATCTACAAAAACCGGTTTAATGCAGTTTTTTCCCTATGAATCTCGCTCATGTGCTGTTATTTATTTAAATAATTAATGTTATAAAAATACTCTCACTTCATTTTAACGAGATAGATACACAGGAACTGGTGAAAGGCGTGAGCGTCCACTTCTGACAGCTCCAAGCTTCTCTCTGAGCTGTTGGCGCTCCATCGAAAGGATTTATCGTTTTTATCGTTAGGTTTGTCTCCTCGTGTATTTACATTGCAATCGTTGTTGCCACAAATCGAACACGGGAGCCGACTTTAAATTATTTAATGCCGAATCCAGCATTCACAAAAAAATAAAAACAAGAATAAATAAATTGGTAGTCCAATGACATACGATGCAAGATGAGTAATATTCGTAAGAAAATCAGGAGGAACCTCAAAAAGTTCGCATTTCTACCTAACGTCGTTTCTTTAAACTGTTATCTCACCGTTTTTCCTATAATTCTAGAAGTGTAGAACACGAACCACTCCCATAGAAATTGTGTTCACAGTCCTATCAATTATCTATATGTTGGGGTTTCAATGAAAGTCGTCGCACATGTAGCAACATCCTATAAAATTCTGAAACTTTAAATTTTCAACGTAAAACGTTGTGTTAAGTTTTATAAAGCCCGTATGAGTTGAGTGCACATTAAATTGGATTAGTAGATAGAATGTATGTGGGGCTGATAAAAGTGAAGTAACGTCTTGTGTTGAAGCCAGAAAGACTTCGGAATAATAGTCAGAAGGGATATTCTCTCTCACTTTCGCGTTTTTGTTATTTTTTAAACTCTTCCACTTCGATTTTCTCAAATTACTCGCTTTCGCTCATGCCAAGTTACGTCACTGGCGCAAGCATCAGACAGATCAGAACCATGCAGCCAAATTTCAGCCGGTCCTCGACAGCGACCTTCTCTCTATCACAAGAATGGGCAGAAGTTCGCTATTAATTGTTGGGGGACGGATTTCCTTTTCATTTATAGTAAACACCGAAGGGTTTTTGATTTTACATTAAACGTAAATAGTTTTTAGGAGTAAGGCGAAAGGTCGATTAATGAGGGCGTACGAGGAGGTGAGCTCATTTATGAAGAGAAGATTGGAAATGTTGTGTGACACTCGAGATTAGGGAAGGATTTGAATGTAGTGTTAGGTCATTTTGTATGTTATTTATTGTCAATTAGGATCGTCATGGCAGCGAGCGAAAATAATGGCCACATATTTACACAGGTATTAATGGGCTTAGGGGTGTATTGTTTCCCTGGTTGCTAAACACTTCGATCATTAATTTCGTTCTTGAATAATCGAGGAAAGCAACCCTGCGTACTTTCTAGAACATTCTTCTTGGAGTTTGTCACGGAGTTGAAGCTACCTCAATGGTGAGTATCAAATATTTTATAAGTATCCACATGGGATCTGTTACTACAAACTATAATACTGTCAGGGTATCCATTGCACATAGCCGAAGGACCTTTATTTTCTGTACCTTAGCGTCACCTGCATTCTGCTTATGTACGACATTGCTCTCCAGTACCTGGCGTACTGGTTTACATTCCATTTTGAATGATCTTCACTTGTGTTTTTTGGACGCGTGCTTTTTCCCCGTAGAAGCAGTCATTTCTGAAGTTTTTCCAGCTAGAACCCGCTTCAGCGCGGTACAAACGAATTTTAGAACTCGGATTGTAACGTAAAGGAAAATTGCAGTGAAAATAGCGAGGAATCCGATGACATCAAGAAGGTACAACTGGTAGAAGGGCATTTGCGCAGCTGCTGGTTGTAACACATTGCCGTGTCGTAGGACGTACTCGATCCAGTATACAGCCTCATCCACTGGTTTCATGGGTCGATCTTTGAACATCTCGGATCTTTTCAAAATCTGCTGTTTATACCTGAAATGAAAAATCAGTCATAGAAGGATTTGGGTTATATGCAGAGGAAACTACACAGCGCTTTGGTGTTATTTGTGGTTCAGAAACAAGAGGCTTTTATTACTTTCCGTTAACCTGAGTCCAACAACTGTGACAGATCTGTCTCCTCACACATCTCATAAATAATGTGCAACTTCCACTTTCACACCCTTAATTACTGTAGCTGTCGATTGGACAAAAACCATAGTTGTTAAAATTAGTCTTGGGCCTGCGCTCATTTGCAGCACTGTCTCCCAATCTCCAACAACCCGTCAGTTTGAATCGCCATTCTACCAATTGCCTAGTGTTGCCTAGAAAATGTCGATTTTTGCTGTTTTCTGGCAGCCATGCCCATGCATGTTTCATAAAGTTTAAAAAATAGCCCAAAATGAAATTGGGGAATTTGCATTACAATTGGTGTTTTTCGATGTTAATCGAATGGGATGGGCCTCAGAGGTGCTATTTAATCATGGTCGTTTGCGTATGAGTTGTCATTTTGCAGAGTGGATTGTTGGTATAGCCACGTCATATTCTCAATATTATCGACGTTGGAATGAACAGGATATGTCAGAATCATGCTGTGCAGCAGAACAATAAATGGTTGTGTAATAACTGTTTATTATTCTCTATCAATTTTTACCAACTATTCCTATAAATGTTTACCTATCAACCCCTTCCTTAACTAGTTCTGGACTATCGATAGTGAAGAGATTTATGCTGAGTAGGTAATATAAATATTTCAATTAGTTGTTGCAATAGTTTGTGCTGCAGTTGCATCGCCTCCAAATCAGGCATTTCCATGTGTTTGTAACTTAGAATGGATAGAAAGTTCGCTAAGACTACCCAGTAATCGTCATACGCAAACACATTTTCAACTAAAACCAAACCAGTTTCTAATTAGCTGTCTTAGTTCTAACTCTCAAAAAGCAATTGCTTTTCACCCTTCTGTTACTCTTTTCCTCGTTAATTAAGGGGAGTGGATGGCACAAATTACTCTAGGAGCCTAGGTTTGACGAAGGTGAGTAAGGATTGCACAAATGCCTTTCCAAACTTCCTGCAGTTGCTTGGGCACAAGATCCTTCGAATTAATCCTACTTCGGTTGCTGTTTTGATGGTTTAGGCTTGTTTTTATTCAAGAGCTACTCAGCGCTCAAACAATCAACTCAGGCGCTGTCCATGGTTTTTATCACCTTAAAATTAATTGTCTAAGTATTAATTGTATACTTAGACATTGAGACGATAGGATGACGACTGTGATCTGTTATTCCTCCTGCGCAAAGTGAGACTCTTCCTCGCCATTGACTTAATATCCCCATCCTTCTTTGCTACATTGATCACAGAGTTAGTTTTTATTCTAATCTTTAAAATATCAAAATTCTTTTCCAAGTGCCATATGCTTTCAACCAACTAAATTATATTTCAATCATCTAAGGGGATTGCAAGTATATATACTAATGGGGCCAAAACCTTGAGAGAACAATCGCTTTTTGTACTCCCAACACTATGTCAGTGTCTTTATTTCCAACTTGGTGTTCTTTAGAACTCAGAACAGCCCGTATTCCGTCTTTCAGGATCTCTGCCCTCTGCCACTAAAACAAATGTTTTCTGACTGCTGTGTCTCCAAACTAACATTCTCTCTACCTTGAAAAATCTCTCTTACTCAATTGCTAAGCCAGTCAACGAACCTTTAAATGTCGTCTATCATTAATTCAAAGATGGACTTACTTTGGTTGGTTCAAAACTTCATTTGTGGCCCACTTCAACGAAGCCTCGGTAACGTTCTCAAGCTGAAGTCTGACTCCTATTCCCAACTCTACGGCCAACCTCACGTTTTTCTGTTGATCTCCAAATATTGGGAATCCAATCAATGGGACGCCATGGTAGACAGCTTCAGTCAATCCACCAAGGCCTCCGTGAGTCATGAACAGCTTGGTTTTATTGTGAGCTGAAGGAAACAACGATTGAATCAGAACACGCAATGTAAATGTGTAATTATTTCATTGAGAAAGAGCCGGTTTAAGTCTGTTAGTCAGTCCGTTTGCGTGTTTTCGTTTGAGTAGAAAGTCTGGTAATTCATTCAAGGCTTACCGAGAATGCTTTGCTGTGGCATCCACTTCAGGAATTTTATGTTGGGCACTTGAGGGGGTTTTTCGCCAGACCAAGATGTCCATTTCCACAACACTTTTTGTTTCAATCCGGACAGAACCTTAAGAAGTGGCTCATAGGCGTTGTACCCTTTTAGCATCTTCACACTCAGTATTGACCCAAAACTGAAATAGACGACTCCATGTTCTGCGCTGTCCATGAACTCTTGAATATCCTTTGAACGCAGAACGTTATAGTATAATTAGTTCATTACAGCTGAGTCGAGAAAGTGGTTATTTTTACATTCAGAGCAACTGTTACAATCATATGAGTACGAGAATACGAGAATTATGAAGTATCTAATACAGGGCGGGGAATTTCAGACTTTTATAAGCGTAATAGCGTTAAGGTACTAAATAAGAGTACTTTTCTAAATTATTAAGCGTGAAAAACATTTTGAATGTATCGGAAATTAAATATTTGGCACGTCGTATCACTCACTCTTTTCAGTCCTATGGACAGTCAGCGGTTTCGGTCGGTTTACCAACTAAGTAAAGTTGTATTTCTAGTTAGTTTATACGAAATTGGTAGTTTTCTTGGTCTAATTGGTAACTATGGTGACGGCACCTATTATTCATTATATATTTGGATATTGTCATTTTCAGTTGCATTAACCTATTTCACCAGTTATTGCAAGTTCTTTGACTGTGATAACTTGCCAATGGGAACATTTTTCAATATTTTAGAAGATTTTACTACGTTTGCTCTCGTATGTTGGTCCATTTTGGAGAATAAATTAATATTTTTGTTACCTTGGGTACAGGAGGTGGGTTTTCATCAACGTTCGTTCCTAGAACTTCCTTGACGTGAGGTGCCATTGGGTAGGCGTAGCCCAACGAGTGGTGACCGCTAACCAAAATCAACGCCATGTCAGACACCTGTTTCAGCAGCGGTGGCCTCGACTCCCACCCTTCGTACCTCAAGTACTTGTCGGCAATTCTCTGAGACTCAACAGACACGGAATAATACTCATACAGTTTGGTGAGTTGGATTTTGTAAAAGTTGTTAAGTCGTTCGAAAAAGGTCATTTTGTCCGTGTAATAAGTCGTGAATGGGAGCATGTAGGAGGGATTGTTCGGCAGGCCACTGAGCTCATTCAACCAATGGTTGTCAGGGAGTGACTGCAGTAAGACGGCCAACGCCTTGAACTTGTGCGCGAGGTATGAAAATTCTTCTTGTGATAGAGGAAATTCCCCCATAACCATGTCATAGGATTTGTTTGAAGCCAAGAGCTCTTTGACTTGTTCAGCTCCAAAGCACTCCGTATAAAAGGGGAAATCTTCAAGCTTGGATTTTCTCAAGTTGCGTGTGAGTGAAAATAAATCTTGAAACTGTTGAACGAACTCCAAACTTTCTGAAAGTGGGAGAAACAACAATATTATAACTTGAAAGGTCAAGTTTTAATCAGTTTGCAGAATATTGTATAATGTTTCAGCTGGATATGACGAATTGGAGCACAGTTAATGTAATGTGAGTACGTGAAAATATGAGAAACGTTTTGTACGGGAGACTAAATGATCCCATGGGTGACTGTAAATGTTACCATTTCTGGACATAATGTAAATTTGACATAGTGGTAACTGTGATTTAAATAAGAGTCAGTGAGGTGGTTGAAGTTACTGGAATATGTCCCCCCAATGAAGCTTTGAGCTCGAAATGCCGAACGAGAGGGGTCGGGAAACTATCTTTCGAGTCTGGCCTTTCTTGTGGTTAGAAAAGAGCAATCACCGAGAAATTATGAGAGTAAACCCCTTCCTCCCGTGATGATAGATGTACTATGATTGTTGTAGTAAATCTTACAGTAATTGTATTGCAGAAACCCCCTATAAATACGAGCTAGATCACTCGCGAAGAAATTATGGAAACTTTTAAATAAAAAGACTAGAGAAACCATCTTTTTCACTACTTTTAATAAAATGTATACCAGTTTTGGCGGTTAGATCGTCAACAATACAATTATCCAACTAGACTTTTTATCCTCTAAAAATAGTTAGATATTGGGAAATTTAAATGTAATCGAAAAATGGCTTACGTTAATTCAAAAGTTGAGTGAAATGTTGGAAATAAAGATTTACGAGGAATGTTGTAGTGAAAGTTGGGACAGTTGGGAGCTAAAATGTATAAATCATTGCACTTTTAAATTATCTTCTGCTGATACCTAACTTCCATTCTATATAAATGTCTCTGTGAAATTGACGTTTGAGTTTCACATACATCTCCAGGAAAATTCGGGGAAGTGGGAAATGAACCGAGATACATCAGAAAATGAGATTTGTCGAACATAAAATTATTGAGTGGACGGTTTTCGAGGTGTACTCATTAATAATTCTTGTATATATTTCAAAACAACCATTATCAAGGCCTACGGAAAAACCCTGCAAATTATTACATAACGGTTTATTATTCTGATGAACAGCTTGACCTAGTATTACTGCTCCAAGACCCATACCATTCGATTCAGCACCGAAAAATACTAGTAAACCATACAAAACATGACCTGACTACAATGGAACTATGGAAACTAATATTCCCCAGGCGCCAGGCGCCCGTAAACGTCTGTAGGCATTTATGATCCGATGTAGGGATGTGCGGAGGAAGAGGCCCTAACCTTCCTCCGCCTCGTCGTGGAAATTGGGACGGGGACTTCCAGCGAACCCTCGGCAATTGGCACGACGTTGCGAGGCGAGCGGGCGGGAGGGAGGGAGTACTAACGACGAAACGTTGACTTCCGCTGTAGTTCCCGTGAGTTCTTTCAATTAGTTGACTCTAATAATTACTGTAATTTCCCTATACACAGTTGTACACGTCTAATACTCATTCCATTCAACCCAGGATGTAATAATACCTTGAAAACGATACGAAACACGGCGCATTTGCGATTATACTGCGTTTTGTGAATTTTTTAAACCATTTTTTGTCCATAACAACCATGGGCTTCGACTGATCGGATTGCTGGTATGGCGGGCACAACTAGATACCAAATGGGATTTTTGTTCGAAAGAACGGATTTTTTGTACCATGTTAAAGGCACAAAACGGCGGACAGACATTGCCGATTTGGAATCCCCATGTCATGAATGTAAAGTATCAAATTTTGAGGGGGGGTTGTAAAAAATTTTTCGTGACCGAAAACATAGGGTTATTATTCAGAATGAATAATAAACCAAGACGAACGTAAAATGGAATTTAGTATTTACTTGTAAATGCGACGCAACGTTCCTCAGCCCCACTTGCATTCAGCGTTTTTCATGGCTTTAACAACTAATCCTATCTACGTTTCGCTCAGTTCATTGGAATGTGGTAACGATTAAAGATCCACAATTCATTGAGATGCTGCTACTCACGGCATGAGCGGTATTGGGAAATCGTTTTCCCTTTTGGCATTAACGAGTAGAGACTGCACAAAACTGCTAGCACTCGTGAGTGAAACGGCGGTGGTTTGAATTCTGGAATATTTGGGGTAGTTCCTAATTATCGTATTAGAATTATCAAGTTTTCATTGTATAGTTAGGTAATGAGTTTTTCATCGTTCGACGCGTGGGGTCACCTTTCTCACTCAAAACAAAATAATATTTTCCTTATACTTTTGTGTTTTTTTGAAAGCGTCGTGTCAACATGGATTTAGGCATCTATTAACCAGGACGACGAACTAAGGGGCAAAACAAGGTTGTGCAGATCACTGAAATCTTCTTTTGGGATGACTTCAAGGACGCTAGTAATTACCACATTTCGCGATGGTGGTGGAGCAGTCGAGAACGTGAAGCAATCTGCTTCCAGCTCATAGTAACAGAGACCTTGACATTCCGCTTGTGGCAGCTCTCCAATTTTTTTGGGGTCCTCTTTTCAATGTTTGTGGACCACGAGTTGCTAAAAATACGATACGGGCTATAACTGTTTCGAGGACGACTCCTACTATTGCGAAAGCTACCCTTCGGTCCGTCGTTTTCATCACATCATGATAAATAAGTATAGAAATTTGCTTAAACCAGGCGCTTACCGATGGCTTCCATGTGGTCAGTCAACTCTTTTTCGGCAAATTTAATTTGATTCAAAGTTTTCGGAGGGTTGTCCAAAGGATGATGTGTGTAGTAGTCCACTTCATGTCCTCGGGCTGCCAACTCTCTTATGATGGGGTGGTAAACTATTTGATGGCTTCTGGCTATTTGGCAGATAAAAACGAGAATTTTCGCGCTTTCGACTGCTGATAGCCAGCAAAACGCCAATAACAGGACGTGAATGAACCTGTAGACAAATTAAGAACATAAAAACGATAGTACATGTTATAGGTTCTTTCCCAACGACTGGTCTATGCAATCGATCAAGACGTTTGTAGAACAGCACAAGTAAATATAAAGAGAGCAATGAATCAGAACTGGAACTAATAAATCGTAAATAATAGCGTACTCAAATGACTATACACAAATGAGCGTACATGCATAACACGTATGTAGATGCACACTTTTATGTGTATATAACGTTTCTGAATGTATAAGGTGGCAAGAAACATTAACAATAAAACTACCACAGGAACACTCATAGCTACAACAAATTGAATTAATTCAGGAGACTAAGTACCTCAATACTTACTTGCCCATCTGCATAGGCCCGAAAGTGTATTTTCTGGGACATTCAAACTGCAGAGGTCATAATTATAATTTCTGCAGCATTGTATTCGATTGCCCCAATTCGCGCTCAGTATCCATCAGAAAGGCGCCTCCCTCATGTGCTTATTATACGCTTATAGTACAGAGTAGGAAGGAAAGTTCTGTAATAGGCGGAAATATTTCATTTTTTTAGTTCTCATGAAATCTTTACGTTTTTACTGCTTCTGAGTTTGAAACACGCCATTTGAGAAAAATTTAGAGAAAAATACGCCAGAATGAGGAACTGAGAAAAATCGGCTCAAAATGAATTATAGTTATCTTAGCCCAAACACCAAATATTTTTTCGCAAAAAAGGCTGTAACTATTAAATTGAATATATGGGCAGTTTCAAACAACATGAAAGTACCTGAAAACCTCGATTGCGGAAAATGACGAGAGGGACACAATAAGATATAAAAATGTTACGCACAAAATCGATTTCAAAATCATTCGATAAGTTGGTAGTGATAAAAATCGCTGAATTTACTTGAGGCTGGGGGAAAGTTGTGTGATGCGTCATATCATAGTGTTTCCCCTATAAGTCCAGAATTGTGAACAGCCCCAAACATCACGTGAGCAGTCCCATGACTGTCAGTAAGTCGATGCTCAACGAAGGTCGTGGCATAAATAGGAGCAACCTTATAAATTCCGGAGCGTTAAGCGCTACCAGTTCGTGTGGGGGGGAGGGGAGGGGGCGACCAGTTGTAACAAACGTTACTGTTGCACGTGGCACCGGATGTTTTTTTACTTTCCTTGCTCTACGAAGTAGAAAGGAAAAGTTAGGTATGTAATCGGCTGAAAATTTTTTTTTGAGTTTTCTTCAGATCTTTACGTTTCAGACCCTCCTGTGTCCGAAAAACACTATTTGGGAAAATGGTCTGTGGGTCTGTGTGTGTCTGTGAACGATTTTTAGAGAAAACCACCGTACCAAATCAGCTCAAACTTGATATCTCGCCCGCAGGTTACCATGGTACGAAGAAATAAGGGTATGAACAAAATCCACCGAAATTTAACTATAGTTATCATAGTGATCACAACACCAAATATTTTTTTTTCTCAAAAACGGCTGTAACGATTTTGATTAAATTTTTTATATAGATAGCTCTTAATAAGATAATTATACCATAAAACTCCCATTTGTGGGAAAACGACGGGAGCAGCACAATAAATTATCAAACTTTTCGACGAAAAGCGTTTTTGCCGTGGTTTTTTCCTTTTAAACTCCGCTGGAATGTTAGTAGAATGTCAAAGAAAATTGGTACTGTAGTCCAATCCAATACCTAGGGTGAGTGTTTAAAAACGCTCATGAGATACATGGGGCTCACTCCAGAAATTCCTGAGTTACAACTACTGCCATTTCGCTTAATACCAGTTCTAACAGTTATTACCCAATAACTCTGGAAAAGTGTTTACTATCCTCCTTCAAAAAATCCGTGTTTACAGCCTCATTAATAATCTGTGTACCAATTGCTCAATAATAGTCCTGAAATGAGAGTATGAGCAGCACAATAAATTCCATAACTGTAGGCGCTTCAGCTTCCTGCTGCTGTGACGTGTTGTTTGACCAAGTTCAGAGGAACTGAGTGATAAATGAATCGATTAAATAGAATTAGCCATTTACTAAGTGAACTGACGTAGAGCTAAGGAAAGTTGTGTGTTGCAACGCACCAGATATTTTAAAACGATAACACATTTATATTAAACGTCAACGTACCTCATTATAAGTTGAGGCAGCCGCTCGAACTTGTAGTTGGTTTGGGAGCTAACTGGTGACTGCCTCGAAGCCTGTCAGCGTCGACCAGACCTCTAACGGCTCCTCCGAAGGCTGAATCGTTAGTTTTTTTTTTTAATGTACACTTATCTCCCTCAATATGTGTTTTGCAATCATCGTATCATCTGACCACTTGAACAAACCAATTTGGAATGATTCATATTATTTTTGGCCCCGATAATTTCGTGGGCAACTCAGTAATGACTTAGTCGAACGGCAACAGGCAGAGAGAGAAGGTAGCAACCGCGCTACAAAATGTTATATTTTCACGTGCTCGTTAATGTGACGTCATTTTGCTACAAATTAAGATGAACTCAATTTCAGTGTAAAACTATCCCAGTTTATAAGCGGCACCGGTGTCTCCTGGAGGCCGTAAGGTGATAAAGGTTATCGTTCAGGGTTTGAATGCGTAATGATGAATGGCACAAGAATCTCGTAACAATGAATGCCGTAACAATCTGAAGGCTCGACAACTCGCTGAGCAGCTTTTGTAACCTGACTACAAATTAAGGCTTCCCGTTTCCTTTTGTAAATCAAAGACAAATCAAAATATAGTTTGAAAAATGCGTTACGGTTCGTGTTCAATTTTGAATGAGAAGCTACAACTAGTGGCGGAGCAATTAACTATTTTTGTGCTGTGGTGACAGGTCGTATTTGTAGAAACGTTCTAAAATGTAATCAGAATCATGATAGCCGTTTCTGATTAAAAATGTCTAGTGCGACGCAGCACACAACATTCCTTAGCCCCAGGTAAATTCAGCGATTTCGACAGCTTTACCTACTATTGGGTAAACGTTTTTGTGGGTTCCACCAAAAACTCCCTGGGGTTGTCTGAAAATTGTTGGTGCCTTACGCTAGATTTTCGTGAGCTCTATTTTACCTGCCGATGTTTCCAGCAATTTAATAGGTTGTCAGGCCTAAGAGACACAAAATTCATATCCTTAGGGGACAGTGGCCACCAAGAAGGAAGTTCGAGTTAAATAATAATCGAAGAATCCCCGCAATCTGCCCTAGGTCCTTCCTCTCCATCCTCAGAAGACCATACCCACCTACCCCGGCAAAAGAAATCTTTGTTCTCTACGTTAAGTAGTGTGTACACTGTAAGAATAATGGTTTGGTATCAGTTGGTAGAAGAATATTATCTGTAAGTACAAACATACCTAATGCTAACATAAATGGACTTTATGAAATAATGTAACACAGTTGTATACATTGTCATATATTTTTCACAACTTCAAATGAATTTCATTTGGCATTTCAGACAAATTATAGCTTCGTTGATTAGCATTGTTTCGTTTCGATAGGAACATTCCACAAATATGGTCGTCACTGCGAAGCTGTCGGCTTTTTGCGAGCTGTTTGGACTTGAAGGTGCCAAAGCTCTTGTTAGTCATTTCATTCTATGGTAAACGAAATGGTTTACCATATGCTATGGTATGGAGGTAAACGAAATTCCTGTTGACTCACTTCAGTCCTCTGCAAAGTTCCTAGAACCTTTAGATCTTGAAAATGCTCAGTTGCTATATAACGGTGCTTCACAAAAATGTATACACACTTTGAACTTCCATAGAAAATTTATTTACCGTTCTACAAAGTTAAATTTCAGGAAAATAGAAAAGTGAAAATCCAATGTAAATGAAACATGAATAACAAATGTTAATACTGTTCAAATTGGTGACCTGCAGCATCAATTCAATTCTGAGTACGAGTCACCACAGATTCTGTACATCGTATCAAAACGTCCAATGAGATTTCTCTACACACTGCTTGAATCTCATTCCAAAGAATGTCTAGGTTACGTTTGTATCCCGATTTGAATACTTTCCTTTAGCTTTGGATAGGGGAAAGTAAAAATCAATAGTACAAATAGTCCTTCAAGAGCGTACTTACTTCATTGTAATTGAAGAAAGGTTATGGAACTTGCAGAGCTTGACGCCTACTTCGACTGTGCCCCCATGCTTTTCACAGATTGAACAGAGAGTGCCCTCAAAGGCTGCTAGTTGTTTTATCGTACACTTATCTCCTCGTATATTTGCTCTACACTTCCCGTAGCATCCAACCACTCGAATGAGACAATTTAAAATTACGCGACGCCGAGGCGAGAAAAGATTCCGAGGTCATGAGAAACCAAAGAGCTTCTTCTTATTTCATTATCGCAACGAACTTCAGCCATATGACGTGCTATTATTTTCAAGAGGCCAACTTGACGATCTAATTATCCTAAAGGACAAATCAAGTGCTAAACCAGTTACAAAATGTTTCGACGCGCTGCCACCTATTAAGATGAACAGATCCCCAATTGCTTCCATCATCGCAAAGCGCGAAGGAAGTATTGCGATCAGAAAAAATATTTAACGCAACGCATCACACAAGTTTCCTCAGTTCATGTACATGCTTCAATTTTAACCTCCCTAGCAACTAATCCAATATTGTTGTTCAGCGAAACAGGAATCCCAATTTTGAGGTGTTCAAGCCTTCCCAGCTTTGATCTGAAGCTGACAATCCCAGAATCCCAAAGCTGCTTAGAGTTAGCTTGCTTTTCTAATTATAAATTATCACCCAATTAATTTTGAGCCTTTCAATGAAACTGCTTCTTTTTACAACCAATTATTCTTCCGGCAATCAACCCACTTTTCTGATAACCAATTGACTGTCAGTCTCTTCTTCATATCAATTAGCTCTCCAAACAACCGATAAGATCATTATGCAATGAACAAGCTCTTATTGCAGGCAAGTACGTTAAAAAAACCCTGCAAATTATTACACAACGGTTTATTATTCGGATAATCAGCTTGACCTAGCATTAATGCTCCGAGACCCATCCTGTTCGATTCAGCATCGAAAAATATCATAATGAAACCCAAGAAAAGGTCGAAAAAAACTGAATCGTAACATTAAAATAAACAAAAAAAACGAAAGTATCTAGAAAAAACTGAATTTTAATATGAAAACATGCACGCTAAATACTAATGTCAAAATTTAACCAAAAATCTATGAAAAAAACCAAAATGAGAATGAAACGAAAGAATCTAAAAAAATTGAATCGTATTAAAACCAAAACGTCGGGGAAATTGGAACGGGGGAGCTCGAAGCAAAAGGCGAAAGGGGAGTTGGGTGGCAGCGGGCGTCGTTGGGAGGCAAGCGAGCCTCGAGCGCGGTTGCTTTTTTAATGAGACGGGCGGGAGCGAGGGAGTTCAAACGACGAAATGCTGTAGCTCCCGCTGTAGCTGTACTGCGTTTCGTTAATTTTTTTAACCGTTTTTTGCCCATTACAACCACGGGCTTCGTCCAATCGAATTGCCGAGATGGCGGGCACAACTAGATACCAAATCGGATTTTTGGGCGAAAGAACGAATTTTTTAGACCATGTTAAGGCACAAAACGGCCCGGACGGGGGACGGCGGACGGACATTGCAAGTTTGGAATCTCCATGTCTTGAAACGTAAAGTATCAAATTGAGGGGGGGGTTGTAAAAAATTTTTCGTGACCGAAAACATAGGGTTATTATTCAGAATGAATAATAAACCAAAAACTAGTGAAAAAGATTTTAAACGGTGAAGATATAATGAATAAATATTCATTATATAAATATTCGAGCTCTAGCCATTTTTTACAATTTAATGTGGAACTTAACCTTTGTGTTTTTCTCACGCTATTCTCATCTCATGAATAGTGTCTCACATTGACATTTACAGTCTGTTGTGATAGTCTGCACTCAACTCACGTTACCATGATCCCCTCATACGCCGAACTGTGTAAATTTAGTTCGCTAATTTGCACTTGGCCTTTCATTTGTAGTTCCATAGCGCTGTAGACTTTCATTCATGTAAACATGGCAAAAGGAGAATCAAGGATGTCTTGTAGTTGGTGTTTGGTACACTTTAACGCACTAGAAGAAAGAGTGCTATATTAGTTTAAAGGAGACCTTATCTAGGTGGTAACGTTCTCAAGTGGTAACGTGTAACTCCTACACCCAACTCTGTAATCAGCTCTACGTTTTTCTGTTGATCTTCGAAAATTGGGATCCTATCAATGGGACAAATGGTTGAACAGTATCAGTCAAACCTCCAAATGTCATGAACAGCCTACTTTTAGTTTGATTCACAGAGTCTTACTTTCTTACTTTCGAGTACTTTGCTGAGGCATTGAGATCAAGGACTCTAGGTTCTCTCCAGACCAAGATGTTCATTTCAACATCTTTTCTTTCATTCTTATCTGAACTGTCAGAATTGGCTCGTGTGCTTTGTACTTTTTGTTTGTCCTGGCACTCACTAATGAGCCAAAACTCAAGTAGACTATGCAGTGTTTTGCACTGCCCATGAAATCTTGAATATCCTGTGAATTTTAGACGTGATAAGTAAGTTAGTGCATTATTTCGTATTTACATACTTTTTTATGTACTGGAGTAAACGAACTTTTGTAAAGGTGGTGGGTTGTTGTCAACGCTAGTTCCTGGAACTTCTTTAAGATTTGGTGCACGGCCGACACAAAGTGGTAGTCCTACAATTTTGTTAATTGGTTATGACAGAAGCTACGTATTTTTAAAATTTCTGTATGAAGAAGTTTATCTTTCGAAAAGTATATTTTATCTGAGAAGTCTATAGAATTGCTGATTTTATGTAATTACTTTTGGATTCAAATGGACTATGCGAACTATCGATTAATGACCGGGTTTCTTAAAAATAGTTAAAAGAAAAAGAAAAAACGCAGACAGAATGCATTGGTGTCAGAAAGTCAGATGAGCGTCGAAAGAAAAACAGGCTGAGCTCAGTGAATGCAGTGTGGAGTTGGCACTTGTGTTCTCCTGTGATGCTGCAGCTGGCTGATGGGACTGGCACGCCCTGTGGTGGTCTGTGATGGAAACTGAGTGCAATGTGTAGGTGCGTTCCTTTGAGGTACTGATGGCGCCATGAGTTTGTTACAGCTGGGAGCATGTACAAGGGATTGCTCAGTAGCTGAGCTTGTTCGTTAATAGTAATCAGAGATTTACAGCAATACATAAGAAAATACTTTTCACGCTAAGGGAATTGTTCAATAACCAAGTAGTATATTATTTGTTTGAGGCAAAGATCTCTATGAATTGCTCATCATTATAGTGATCTAACTTATCCTGAAACTTGGATCCCCTCAAGACACTTTATAGTGACTTGATGTTGACAGTGCTCTCTGAAATAGAAAAACCAAAGGGATAAGAAGTGTAGCGGTCGTTAATTTACAAGCTACTTAGCTTCACTTTCGTTATTAAGTTCAGTTCGGCGATTGTTTTACCATTACCAGGTTCCATCAGCTGCTTGAAATTGTAACCCCTCTTGGTCTCGCCAGCCAGTCATTCAGTTAATAGTTGTAGAATATTCTCGTAAAATTAAAGTGATTTTCAGACAATTAAAAACGTTCATTCTGATGCTTTAGAAGTGATACATTGTCGAATTCAATAATCTGCTACAAATATGTGTACGAGAGTCTTTGTTCAATGGATGTTCAAGAAAACATTCATATAAAAAAAAATTAGGTACAAATAGGTGAACAGCAGTTGAGGCGACCTGTGGCTATTGATAGACTAATAATGAAGTTGCGGGACGTAACTTCGATGGAATGTTAGAGTGTTCGTGATGCATTACTGGTTGTCGTATGTGTTGGTTACCCGATACATTTACACGTATACTCAAGTAGTATAGGAGGGCTGATTTGCAAGTTAGTCTTGTGTGTGTCGTTTTTTTCGTCGATGATATATGTTTTTGACGGTAGGATTTTGAGAGTAAAGTATAGGATTGAACGGTGATTATGGAGACAATATTTGAATTTAGTGGCAGGATTCAATCTCTTCCATTTTCGATAGCTGGAGGTGGAACCCTTAGTTTTTGATCAGAGGTGGAGCCGAGGAGATAAAGTTTGGAAATGGGCAGTGTCGACGTGGCTGTGGCAGGTGGCATGTGTTCCTGGCTATTGACAGTTTCTCATTCTGAAGAAATAATATGTGATAACTCTAGTTCGTTGAGAGCACCCCATAAGTTTGACCAACATTGTGAGAACGTTATTGAGAAAATGAGAAAAATATGAATTGATAACACCTTGAGGTGACCAGCAATGAGACAACACTACTTTATGTGAACACTCTGAGAATATATAAGCATGCACCCTCATTCACACTGTTGTACATTATAGCATTCCATGTTCAATCTCATAATTATTTGCTGCGTGAACTCAAGTCTGAGTTTTCCGCACGAGCATGCGCCGCCCCGGCCAATTTTCAGAGGTTTATTGTTAAGTTGGAAACTTAAACCACGACAAGTTGAAATTGAGGAATCACCATTTGTGATTGAATGCATTCACTTGAAAGGCTTGCTGCGTCAAGAGAAAGTCTGCTAGATTTATACCCGAATGTAAATATTGTTTTGCTAATATATCTGTGCAGCCCTGCTTCAAACTGCTCGGCAGAGAGATCACGCTCTACTCTCTCAAGGGTTGACAACTATTTACTTTCAACTACAAGACGAAAGCGGCTGAATTAATTTTAAGCTATTGAAAAAGATTTAACTACTAGATTAGATTTTGGAGATGTAATTTTCCAATTTGCAAACAATGAAGTAAAGTTTCTGGCCGATGTAAACAAATGTATGACAGTAGAGCCCCGTTATTAACTTAAACATGGTGCTTTAAATTGTGCTTTTTAATTTTTACGAATATAACTCAAGTTTCCTTTGAACTGTAATCCTCTTTCATTAAAAATACCCAAACGCCAAGAGAATTACATTACGCTAATAATTAATTATAGTTCTGGAACTTAGATGTAAATTATACTTAATTAAGAAACGGTGCGTGGATTTACATTACGCTCATTATAAAAATATGCTAATAAACAAAATCAACGCTAATCTTTTTTCAACTAGTTCTTCATTAGTTGGGACAAGTTGTGTTCGCCCATCTCATGCTCATGGGCAGCAAAAACGTAAATCCGGGCCTGCGTGAACTCCATATCTATCACTTGATATGCAGCTTAGTTTTCTAGTTCACTCAATCTATTACGCTGAGTGGAGGTACAGGACGGAGCTGCACGTATGCAGATGGTGAAACGTGGATTGGCCTCGTAGAATGGAGTGATGGAAGGAGCTTGATTATCTGGTCTCAGCTTATGTTGACAATGGCGACTGTTTAAGCTATATTTTCTAGCGCTTGTATATGCGAGCACCCAATGTTTGAGAGACTGACAGGGTCTATTAATAAAACTCAGAATTTTTTGAAAAATATTAATGCGCGAGGAAGACATCACATGAACTTATCGTCTATTGTTGGCTTATTCATTGCGACTAGATTAATTTAATAATCTCAATTCATATTTATTTATATTTGATCACTTCATTTGTGTTTCTTGGACTCAAGCTTTCCCCTTGCAGAATTCGTCTTTTCCGTAGTATTTCCAACAATAACCCATTTGAGTGTGTGGCTGGCGAGTTTCAGAATGCGGATTGAAACGCAAATGGAAATCATTGCGCAAATAGCAAGGAATCCAATTACATCGAGAAGGTACAACTTGTAGAAAGGCATTTGCGCAGCTGCTGGTTGTAGCACTTTGCCGTGGCGTAGGACGTACTCGATCCAGTAGACAGCCTCATCCACTGGTTTCATCGGCCGATCTTTGAACATCTCGGATCTTTTCAGAACCTGCTGTTTGTACCTGTAACGAAAAATTAGTTATAGAAAGGCGAAAACAACACAGTACCTCGGTGTTAGATGTGAAAACATTGTGCATTCAGTTGATGAGTTTCCAATCCCACAAAGAACGCTCCACCTCTATTTCCACACTTTATTCTCCAATTTTTAACGATCACTCTCAATCGTTATTGCTCAAGCCCTTCTGAACCATACGCCATGAAGAAGGTTTAACCCGAGTTATTTAAATAAATTCATCGGTTGGTGGTGCTACAGTTTGTGGTGCAGTTGCACTACGTGTAAACCTGGCATGCCTATTTGTGGATAATGGGAAATGGACATGCAAAACCCAACTGTAGAATTTATGCTTAGACTACTCAGTGACTATCCACATTCAAACTTGATTTCGATTAAAATCGCACTATTTGAAACAGTTATCTTCTTCAACTTCTATTAGTGAATCTTAAACTTATTAGCTGCCCAAATTCTCACTCAGTTCTACCACTCTAATTGCAATAAGTACTTCTTGCCCTTCTGTTATTATCTTTCCTTGTTAATGAAGGGAGTGGATGGCATACGTTACTCTGAGCATTCAGATTTTTCTAAAGGTTTATTCCAGAGGATTGAGCATTTAGTAAGGATAGCTGCCCCATAAGTGACTGATCTCTATTTAAGAGCACCCCATATTGTGGGGTATTGTGGGTGTATGGGGGGTTGTAGAGGGGAAGGAGTGGAATCACTATAACTGCAGCCCTGGTATATGAATTGTTGTCAATTGTCGCATTGCTGGAATCCAAAATTTGGTTTGAGCATTTTAATGCTTTGAATATTTTATTCATAAACCACTCCAATCAACTCATACGCTGTTGAAGGCGATACTTGTTTATCTCCTTGACATTAAATTCTGAAGATAGAATAGCTCCGACAAAGTTTTCCCTTAGTTCTAAATTACTTGGAGAGCCTATAGGTTATCGCACGAAGGTATGACCCTGGCGAATCCTGTACCATTGGGAGGAGTTCTTTATCTGGTTCCCACCTGATCAAACTATTTACTTGGGTGGCCAGTTTCAAAGGTACAGATCAACTGTGACCCCGTTTCTTTGCCATAAACTTCTTTATAAACTGTGTGAAACGGTTATAAGTTATAAGTAGTAGCAGTCAATGCTGGTAGGCTTGGCTGTTCTTGCAACAATCCTCACTTATTGCTGTAAGAACTACAGTGGAGCAGCATGTGGTTCCTTGTTTTCTTTGCACTGGAGGTGCAAGGCGAGGAGAATAGAGTCTTTAAGAGAAAAGAAATAGAGCCACGCATTAAAAGCGCCATACCCGGTAAGGAAGGCTATTAAATTCTCCCTTTGAGATGATCAAGGTTTTTCAAGTCAAGTGTCTATGAACCTCCGGGAAAACACGTTCAGGAACATCATGGAGCATTCCCACCCCTCTTTTAATACGCTATATGTATCAACTCGTTTGTTTTTATTATTCAGCATGAAATATCCCCGTCCATCTCTGCTCAACCAACTAAATCATACACGCAGCATAGTTTCATGGAGTTGCAAGTATATTTTCTGTAGTGGATATTGCCAACTCTTCACGTTCTCAAAGCTTTCTCAGTATCTTTTGCCCCAGTGTGCTTTTGAAATCATATAGCCAGCGGATCTGTCAGAATTCAGCTCATAGTCATCCAAAACATAAGCAAAATTTAGGGTATGTTAATTAGAGAACACAACTGATACAGCAAGATGCAATTACTGCAGAGGATTCATAAGTCAGTACATTGTGAAGCAACCAAAAAAGTATATTGCAGTCATAAGTAATAATTTTGGCTGGACAGACAATACAGGTGCTGGTCTGGGCTATGTAAAGATGGAACACCTAGAAGCTTCCACACATCCACAAAATTACACTTTTGGAGGGTGGAGTACGTTTAACCAATGGCATATTTATCAGCTGGAGTGAGCTTGTCAAGGGTTCCGTGACTGCCTGGTCCATAATCGTGCTATTTATAGAAACTGTGACTATATATAGTTGAGTCCTGTGTTTCTTAGAAAGATCAAGGGCGTTTTAATGCCTTCTTTCTCTGGTCCTTAATTGGGCCCTGTACATTCCAAACACCACCTTTCTGACCTACAAAACATCTCTAACACTATTCTCTGTCAGGGTTACCAATGCAACGCCTACAAACATTATCATCCAGAGTTCTCTCTTTGCCAATCTGTTTCACCACTCACCTCACGCACAGACGGCTCATTTACGCAGTCTAATGCAAGGTGTGATGTTGTTCTGCTAACTTGCTTGATACTCCCCCCATCCAAGGCTGAAATCACACCTTTCAAGTCACCTACATTCTCCCTTCCCACTTGCTTCGTTTTCTCACACTATTCCTAGCACTGGCCATATTGCTTACACTTGTGGTTATGTTTGCTTTCTTGTCTCTTCTAATATTATATTTTTAAACCAGTCAATGTTATCAACCATTAATTTGAATATGGAAGGATACTTACTTCGGTTTGTTCAAAATTTCGTTTGTGGCCCATTTAACTGAAGCCTCCGTAATATTCTCGAGCTGAAGTCTGACTCCTATTCCCAACTCTACGGCCAACCTCACGTTTTTCTGTTGATCGCCGAAAACTGGGAATCCAATCAATGGCACGCCATGGTAGACAGCTTCAGTCAACCCACCAAGTCCTCCATGAGTCATGAATAGCTTGGTTTTATTGTGAGCTGAAAGAAATAATGATTGAATCAGGACTGTGAGCAAGAACGCTTAGGTATGTTAGTCTGTCCATCTGCGGGTTTTTGCTTGTGTAGTGACGCAGGAAAATAAACATAGCTTACCGAGAATACTCTGCTGAGGCATCCACTTCAGGAATTTTATATTGGACACTTGAGGGGGTTCTTCGCCTGACCAAGATGTCCATTTCCACAATACTTTTTGTTTCAATCCGGACAGAACCTTAAGAAGTGGCTCATAGGCGTTGTATCCTTTCAACATCTTCACACTCACTATTGACCCAAAACTAAAATAAATGACGCCATGTTCTGCACTGTCCATGAACTCTTGAATATCCTTAGAATATAGAACGTAATAATGTAATTAGTTAATTATAGCTGAGTTGAGAAAGTTGTTATATTTAGTTAGAGCAGCTCTTACAAGTTTCTATTTTGTCGCAAATAAAAGTTATTTATTAATAAGCATGTACTGTTCTAAATCACTTTTAAGGAAGAAATTTCAAATGTATTTGAATTTAAATATTTCGTATTACATATCACATGCATCTTTTCATATAGTATCAGGCGGTTTTGGTCAGTTTATATGAACGTGGTATTACTGAGACCAGAATGAGGAAAGCAGAACTGCGTAAGGTGTTTCATAAAGATAGGAAAGTAAAAACAACATTAATTTTCTTCGGTATAATAGGTATACTACGGGGATTACACTTTAGTGCTTGATAGCACCTATTATTTATTTTATATTTGGATTGGGTCGTTTACAAGTATATTAACCTTCTTCATAATTTATAGTTGTGATATATTCTACTGTGGCGTGTTCGAAGGTCTCCTTCTAACTTCATTGAACTTACTTCGTCGATGAGACACTTTTTTAATATCTTGGAAGATGTTTTTTTTTGTTTCGTCAAGTGCGTTCGTTCAATTTTTGGCAATAAATAAATAAATATTTTTGTTAGTTACCTTGGGTAGAGGTGGTGGGTTTCTATCAACGTTCGTTCCCAGAACTTCCTTGACGTGCGGGGCTGATGGATAGGCGTAGCCAAGCGAAGGGTGACTGCTGACCAAAATCAACGCCATGTCAGATACCATTTTGACCAGCGGTGGCCTCGACTCCCACCCTTCATACCTCAAGTACTTGTCTGCGATTCTCTGTGACTCGACAGACACGGAATAATACTCGTACGTTTTGGTGAGGTGGATTTTGAAAAAGTTGTCGAGCCGTTCGAAAAAGGACATTTTGTCCGTGTAATAAGTCATGACTGGGAGCATGTAGGAGGGATTGTTCGGCAGACCGCTGAGCTCATTCAACCAATGGTTGTCAGGGACTGACTGCGTTAAAACGGCCAATGCCTTGAACTTGTGGGCGAGGTATGAAAATTCTTCTTGAGCGAAGGGAAATTCTCCCATAACCAAGTCGTAGGATTTGTTTGATGCCAAGAGTTGTTTCACTTGCTCAGATGCAAAGCACTCTATATAAAATGGGAAATCTTCAATCTTGGATTTCCTCATGTTGCGTGTAAGTGAAAACATACTTTGAAATTTTTGAACGAACTCCATACTTTCTGAAAGAGAGAGAAACAACAGTATTATAAAGTAAAATGATATTGTTGAATCTGTTAGCAAAAATCGTGATAACCTGTCAGCTCTAGAGTCAAGTGAATGACAGATCAAGAAGAGCTCGTCAAACGGGCAGCATTATTACAGGTAATGCTCTAAGTAAGTAAGTAAGTGACAATACGTTATGATAGTATGCCACGGGAGACTGTACATGAACATGTTATCATCTCTGAAGTTACTGTAAATTAGGCCTATTGGTAGCTCTGATTAAAATAAGGATTGATAGTAAGGGGTTTGTGCAAAGTACTGGAGTGTATGTCCCGAAAACGAGGCTTTGAGCTCGGGATACGACCCATTGGGAGGCAAAACGACGCACTCTGCAGTGTATTTCGTTATAGTGGTGGAGTAGTCTAGAACTTGTAGCGACTTGCCTTCTGGTTCCTAGCTACAGAGACATTGAATTTCAGCTTGCGGCAGCTTCCCAATTTTTTTCGGGACCTCTTTCCTATGTTTGTGGACCATGACTCGGTAAAAACAACATTCGGACTATAACTGTTTCAGGAACGTCTCTTACTATGTTGAGTGCTACTCGTTGATTCACACTCCATCTCACCGATACTGTATAATGAACAAGAACTGAGCGGTGATTTCCAGCTCCACATCTAAGATACACACCTAGTCCAAAGGTCTCAGTGAGCACTTGTACAGAGTTTTTCGAATGTTTGTTGTAGAACTTACCGCAGGACTCGATTTTTTCCATTCGCGTCCGCCGTCTCAACCAGTTAAATAAGTACAACTTGCTCAAACTAGGCGCTTACCGAGTGGTTTCATGTGTTCAGTCAAATCTTTTTCAGCAAATTTAATTTGATTCAACGTTTTCGGAGGCTTGTCCATTGGATGATGCGTGTAGAAGTCCACTTCGTGTCCTCGGGCTGCCAACTCTCTTATGATGGGATGGTAAACTATTTGATGGCTTCTTGCTAATTGGCAGATGAAAACGAGAATGTTGGCGCTTTCAACCACTGACAACCAGCAAAACGCCAAAGACAAGACGTGAACGAACCTGTAGACAAATTCTGAGTTTGATAACAGAAGTATTGGTCATTCAAAAGTCGATTAGTGCTGTTTCTAAGGCTTTTCCCGAGAGACTGCACTATTCGTGATCTCAAAAATTTTGAGATTGAACATTTCAAACAAAATGTATGTAGCCAGGGCCCCTCACAGAACTTTCCTCGCGAACATTTTGGCAGTCAATAGAATCCATTTTTACTTTCCTTAGCCCTACAGCGTAGGAAGAAAAGTTTTGTAATCGGTGGACATTTTGTTTAGTGTTGTCATGTTTTGAGAGATTTGAGTATAAAAATATCTGGTGCTTTGCTACACACAACTTTCCTTAGCTCTACAACAATTCACTTGTTACATGGCTAATTCTATTTAATCAATTCATTTATCACTCTGTTCATTTGAACTTCGTCAAATAACGCATTACGGCAGCAGGAAGCGGTAGCGCGTACAGTTCCGGATTTTATTGTGCTGTTTGTACTCATTGCAACACCATTATTGAGCAATTGGTACACAGATAATTAATGAGGCTGTAAACAAAAATTTTTTTGAGAAGGATAGTAATTACTTTTGCAGAGTTGTTGGGTAAAAAGTTTAGAACTGGTAGTAAGCGAAACGGCAAAAGTTGAAATTCAGGAATTTCTGGAGTGAGCCCCATGTATCTCATGAGCGTTTTTAAACACTCACCCTTTAGGTATTGGATTGGACTACAATAATAATTTATTTTAACATTCTACAAAAATTCCAGCGGAGTTTATAAGAAAAAAACTATGCTAAAAACGCTTTTCGTCGAAAATTTTGATAATTTATTGTGCTGCTCTCGTCATTTTCCCACGAATGGGAATTTTATGGTATAATTACCTTATTGAGAGCTATCTGTATAAAAAATTTAATCAAAATCGTTAGAGCCGTTTTTGAGAAAAAAATTTGGTGTTTTGATCACTATAATAACTACAGTTAACTTTCGGTAGATTTTGTCCATACCCTTATTTTAGTGTCCCATGGTAACCTGTAGGCTAGACATCATGTTTCAGCTGATTTGGTACGGTTGTTTTCTCTAAAAACCGCGCTAAAACCGATTTCGTCGAAAATCTTGATAATTAATAGTGCTGCTCTCGTCATTTTCCCATAGATGGGAATTTTATGGAATAGTTGCCATATTTGGAGCTACCAATATATGAAATTTAATCAAAATCGTTAGAGCCGTTTTTGAGAAAAAAAATATTTGGTGTTTTGATCACTATGATAACTATAGTTAAATTTCGGTGGATTTTGTTGATACCCTTATTTTGGTGTCCCATAGTGACTTGCGGGCTAGATATCAAGTTTGAGCTGATTTGATGCGGTGGTTTTCTCTAAAAATCGTTCACAGACACACACACACACACACACAGACCATTTTCCCAAATAGTGTTTTTCGGACTCAGGGGGGTCTGAAACGTAAAGATCTGAAGAGAACTCAAATTTTTTTTTTCAGCCGATTACATAACTTTCCTTTTTACTTTGTAGAGCCAAGGAAAGTAAAAAGGTGAGATGATATCGAGCGAAATAGGGTGATGAAGGTAGGGGTGTCATACTTGGTTTGAACTTGTTAAGGTGGATGATGTTGCTGTTGTGATGGGGTTTGATGAGCTTGAGGAGAGTTGTCTGGGTTGGCATTGTCGCTCAGAATCGACCGATCGGCCCGAACAAAAGAGGCCCAGTTGGAAGAAATTTTTTGCTTGCGATTTCAACCATTAATTATGAGCAACTCTAAAAATGTCAGTATTGAACCCACCGCCGTTCATTTACTACCTTTTCGCATAGTTCTTACCCTATAATTCCCAAACCGTTAACACCATCCTTCTCTGAAAAATCGAGTTAACGCTCTCATTAATCACCTACACGTCGATTGCTCAATTATGGTGGTGGTAAAAGTAATAGCAAGCAAATAGATTCCTGAACCTTAAGCGCCACCAGTTTCTTTGTAAAACGACAACCTGCGTTCTAGCAAGTCCCTTCAAACTGAACAGTGTGCACGTGGGGCGAAGGAAAGTTGTGTGATGCGTCGCACGAGATATTACCACCGTGTTCCCCCTTATAACTTCATAATTCCCATGAATTGCCAGCACGTGACGACTCAACGATGGTCGTTGCGTAAGTTGGAGCAATCTGATAAATCCCGGAACGTTAAGCGCCGTTGGTTCGTGAGCTAAACGTCAAGTTAGTTACAACTATTAAAGCAATTGGGTTATATCCGCCAGTCGGCAAATTACTAAAGTTAACGTACCTGTTAGGTGAGTCCGTCTTCTCTGGCTACTGGTAACTCACAAGCCAGAGGAGACGGACTCACCTAACAGGCACGTTAACTTTAGTTACAACTGTTATGCTGTACGTCACACCGTCTGTTTTTGTACGACAAATCGCTAAAATAAACGTCAACGTACCTCATTATAAGGGGGGTAAGACGCTCAAGCTTGTGGTCGGCTTGGAAGTGTGCTTCTGACTGCCTCGAGCTCCTCTCACAGTCAACAGATTAATCATTTATGGTTTTTTATGTACACTTATCTCCTCTAATATTTGCTTTATCATCATTGTACCATCCGACCACTTTAACAATCTAATTTGAAGTGATGTATAGCACTTTTAGGCCACGAAAAAATATACCTGCTAATTTCGCTTTTGCAAATCATCGAACCTCGTGGTCAATTCAGTTGAACTAAGACGGTGGTCGAGGTATTTTAACGTCAACAAACAGGAAGATAAGGTTCCAATCCCACTATAAAATGCTATCTTTCGGGGTTCAAACGGTATATGCTCACAATCTCGATGCTCAACAACTCACTGAGCAGTTTTCATATTTCAATCAACGACCAAGCGAAGTATAGTTTGAAAAGTGCGTTGTGAAGCAAGTTCAGTGATTAATTCAGTTTTAATTTCGAATGAAAATCTACAACTGGCGACGGAGTAATTAACTATTTCTGTGCATCCCTGAAAGGTTTTTTCAAGTTAAATTTGTAGAAATGAACTCCACTTCTGCTCTGACAGACGTTTCCCTATCAAATAATTTCAATGCTAGAAATTGGCTGGAAATTCGTCCAAAAATTCCTAAAACATTCGGCCCTTACAACGAGGTAAGTGGTTACTAAAGCGGGTAGCGCTTGGCATTCCAGAATGTATTGGGTTGCTCCTACTGATTCCACTACTCTTTTTAGGTCATCAAAGTATTGGCGTGACGCGGTCAACGTGACGTTTTTGCGTTATTGTGTCCCCAGTTTAGAAATTAAGTTTGTTAAAGTGGAATCTAATTTTTTCCAGTGATGAACAATTTTATGGTATTGTTGTATTGTTAAGGTGTACAGTCAATTGAGGTAACTTTGCACCACCTTTTGGTGTTTTTTGCTTCGTAATGCATTTAAATTCCGTCTTTTCTGGCTTTTTATGTCGAAAACAAAAATCAATTGGACCAAAGTTTGCATTATGAAAGATGCTTTTTCTAAAACTTTCTGTTAAATACTCAAAGAGCTTGTATTTATTAGGGCGGTGCAAAGTTACCCAGGCTTTCAGGGTAACTTTGAACCACTTCAATTTCTTGTCTGCTAATCGCGAAATTTCGGAAGCTTTGTTGATATTTAGGCAAAACACCGTCCATCAGCCGAAAGTAGAATAAATTCGGCACCCAATGATAACAGCTCAATAGAGGTGGGGTAGTTTCCTATACATCGACAATTGAAGAGAAGTTTCGGCTTGATTTCTAAGTCCAGAAAGGCCCTGGATGCTATCGTCTAAAAACACGAAACTCCCTTAACATCTTTTCTGTCATCAACAAAATACTAGACTGTCTTACCTTTACAATAAATCCATTAGAACTAGGGGGAAAAATAAATGTACCCCATAAGGGAAGTCCGATGTCGCCTACAGCTAAATGTCCCACCTGGTGCAATGTTGGACCTGAAGTTTGACCTTGCATGCTGCACACCCAAAAACACATCCATATATATATTTATAAGTTTTATATTAAAAGGAACCATATCTCGAGCAAAGCCCTTTGCAACAAAGCTTCACTATAATTGCTTTTACAGCCATAGCGCCGCACTCCTTGTCTTGGAGCATCCAAATTCACTGTCTTGTTTCTGGACGGCATCTTCTATAAATGATGTAAAGAAAATTTACTGACCTAGTTGAGACTTTGTTTCTCAATTTAATAAGCAAGTAGAATCTTGAATCTATTCACACTCTCCTGTAGATAGATTTTTTAAAATTTATTTATTTTTTCATTTGCTTTCAACACTATCAAACTTTGATTCAAAAAAGCAATTTTTTTTCTCGATCTTTTCAAAGTACTTATCATACCCACTATGTTTATTATATATAGTTATATACCTACCTACATTACATATATATACATGTATCGATGTACGTACATACATATTTCATAGGAGAAAAAGTGAACGTGATTTACATAGTATGTTAGATCCGCATCCTAGACATCGACGGCCAACTTTGCACCGGCTCAAAGTTACCCTGATTTTACTTCATTTTGGAGGTGGCTTCCAAATTTCGCGATTATTTCGCTTGGAAAATAAAAAGTAACGCTACTCCCAAGTTATCCTAAAACTAGAAATACCAAATAGTAACTATGGAATCGAAATGTTGCACTCAGCTTGGAAGCAGATGTTGAAAATAATAAACAAAAAACCGACAATCCGAACGATGATCGATGATCACTTCAGACTATGAATTATTGCGAGCACGCGACGCGCGTTTTCTCCTCTCCAGATGTTTCGGCAAACAAATAATGATCTCATCTTGCGTTTATTTTATCAGCTGTGGAGCTACTCACGTTTATAAAATCGTAGGAGGCAAATGAAGTGAAAAAAGTGAAGTGGTGCAAAGTTAGACGCGATGGTTCGAAGTTACCCCGATTGACTGTACTGAAATGAAAACTTCTTGTTTCCCAGTAACACCAAACACTGCTGGATAGAGCTGGTTTGGAGGACCACGGTGGAAACCGATAAAGTACACTCAGCGTTGAACTATAATGACGGCCTTTGGCACAATAGGTTGTTTGGCCGCGGTGCATATCCCACTTGAACAGTCAAAATGCTAATGACGGCCTTGTTAATTCCACGATATTAACGTCAACAGAGAGGCACCCACTGTGAAATGTTATGTTTTCACGTTATGTTCACTATGACGTAATTTTGCTTCTAACTTAATTTCGATATAAAACCATCAACGTCTATTGTTAAGAGATTATATTGACAGTGAAGTATAGCAGACGTGTTTATGTACTATGATGAACGAACCCAATTAAGATGAAATCAATTTCTATATAAATACATCACAATCTATGTGTGCCACCGGTGTCTCATGGAAGCTGTAAGGTGGTCACACTTATCTTTCAGGGTTTGAAGGTTTGAATGGATTGTGTTAACATTTCCAGGCTGCTGTAACCTGACCAGAAATTGAGGCTTCACGTTTTCGTTTGTCATTCAACGAGAAAGCGAAGTATAGTTTGAAAAGTACGTTGTGAATCAATTTTAATTTCGAATGAGAAGCTACAGCGGGAGGCGGCACAATTAACTATTTCTGTGTGCCGGTAAAAGATCGTTTCAAGTCAAATTTATTGAAACAAATTCCATTTAAGCTCTGATAGGAGTTGTCTTCGTAAATAATATCAAAGCTAGAAAAAAATTCGTAGAACATTCGACTCGTTTGGAGTCAATGGTTGAGAAATGCAATGCATATCTGGCAAGACGCATTATACAACTTTTCCCATTCAGCTATTTTCGTCGCTCCGAAATTTATCGAGTTGCTCCTACTTATACCACGTTGAGTCATCAACGCATTGACGATTAATGACACAGTCAGTACGACGTTTTCGTGTTTATAGTTTTGCAATTATAGTCGAACACTGAGAGTCATGTTATGTAATCAAAATCATCATTGCCATGTTTGAGAAATGTCTGGTGCGACGCATCACACAACATTTCTTAGCCCCAAGTAAATTCAGCGATTGTGTAAACGTTTTAGTGGAATTTAACATAACCTCTCTGCAGTTGTCTGACATTTGTTGAGAGTTGTGATGGCTTTCTGTACGCTGTATTTCGCCTTTCAGTGTTTTTAGCAATTTAATAGGAGGTCAGACCATAAACTAGGGTTTTTCGCATTTTTGTCGAAAACGGCTCAAACGATTTTAACTAAACTTTCAAATTATCTTTAACTAATCAATACCTAACTTTTCTTCTCGATGCATATCTCCATGAAAATACGGTGAACGGAGATATAGGCCTATGAGCAAAAATAGGTTTTTTACGCTTTTTGGCAAAACGGCTTCAACGATTATCACCAAACTTTCAAGATGTTTTCAAATAGTTAATACCTATTGTATTGTTTTCAATAAATGTTCCGCTGACCGTCCATTGAACAGATACAAATCAAAATGTGTCGAAAATAACATTTTTTCGAAAATTTCCGTAAATTTCGTTCTCTATAATTATTTCTGTATATATATACGTTGAACGGAGATATAAGCCAGGTTAACTCAGAAAAGGAGATTTGTCGAAAATTAATTTATCGGTATTCCAATTTTCTCAAAAACGGCTCAGACGATTTCGATCAAACTTACGGAGTACTACCAGCTAACAAGTCCCTACATTTTGTTCTTTATAAATGTTCCTATAAAAATGCGTTGAACGAAGATATAGTGCCCGCATATGTAGGTGGTGTTCGAACTTAAAGGATTGCGGAAAGATGCCAATGCCGAGGGAACAATGACCTTGGTCGTGGCCATTCAGGCCCATTTCCTATCTCCCCAGAGTTATTGGGAGTCGGCTTGGCTTCTTTAAAAGGGGTTTCGGAATGTACCAGTCCCCTCCACTAATTCTAGGTTCTTTTTCCACTCGGTTTCTCTCAAACTAGTATTATTTAATATTCTCTCCCCTAGTATATTGAGTCTAGTACCAAACAATAACGGGCATTCCCTAAGAAAGTGATCTACCGTTTCTATTTCTCCACACGGGCACCTAGTGTTGATGTTGGGATTGATCCTGTTGAGAGTCTTACCCACCACGTAGTGCCCAGATTACATCCCAGTGATTCTTCGTAGTCTTACTTTGCCTAAGCTCGTTATTGCTTCGTTGCAGCTTATAACTAGTTATGCCCATAATTTTGGAATGTTGGTACCCTTCATGATTGTTTATTTCGTTCCTCACGTTACTCCAAATTTTGTCATTTATTTTTGCTTTCAGTTGTTGCATTGTGATTGGCGAGAACGGTTCTAGTCCACAAATGTGTCCCCTGGCTCCTGCCTTGGCTAGTTCATCCGCTTTCTCATTTCCCGCATATCCCCTATGTCCGGATGTCCATTTGAACGAGATTGTGTTCCCTAGTTGATGGAATTTCCCAACTTTGTACTTTACTTGCGGCTTTTTGCGAGCTGTTTGGGCTTGTAAGTTGCTTAGATTGACAATGCGCCGAAGCTCTTAGCAGACAGTCCAATAAACCGTCGAAATTCCTCCACCTCAATAAGAGGCCAAGGTTACGTAAATTCCTGTTGATTAACTTCAGCCCTTAATTTAACCTGGATTAACAAAGATCCCCGAACCTTCAGATCTTGGAAACGCCCTGTTTCTAATACGCCCTCTTCTTCTCCCTCCATTCGCCTTGACACCTGCAATCTCGCTGTTGGCTCTTATTATGGTTGTTGAGAACGTCAGTAGTAGTTAGATTATCCGCCTGTTACGCGCTGTAGTCTAGTTTTGTTAAAGTTGGTGGCGCTGCCTGGTTTTTTTGTGAGTAACGAGCAGGGAGGTTTTCTTGGGCATTCTGTTGAGGCACGCTTAAAAGTTGTAATGTATTGTCTAGTCAAGTTCGGTTTTGCGCTTTTATATCTAAATTCATTTTAATGTGTTCTTTCGTTTACGTCTTATAGTAAAGTTCTTTGTATTATCGGTCGAGTTCGTGGTTGTTGTTTATGTGCTAGAGCTTCATATCCCTTTTCCGTCGTTAGTTTTCGAAATTTTTGGCATCCCTTGTGGGGATTGAAGAAGAAATAACAATCACTCCAAATAGAATTCGCGCCGAAGAACGACGTTCATCGATTGGCTACGCACGACGTTGATAAGTTACCAATTTTGACATTTTATGTGGTAGACAATTATTTAGCATGTCGAAACAGATTAAGAAACGCGTAGTGTGTAGGACGGCGTTTACCCGGCTCTACAACACATTAATACCCCTGTTAGAAAGTCAACCTGTTGACGTCACAGTTGTTTCAGCGAAAGTTCGAGTATTACAAAATAAATACGAAGAGCTGACTTCCTTGAATGAGTTAATTAATGAGGAACTGTGTGAGACGACCGCGGATGAAGATTTTGAGAATGTTATGCTGGCTGAGACAGATACCTGCATGCAGTATGAAGAAAATTATCATTCTATTAAACTAAGATTAGAAGAATTATTGAAACCCCCAGCTTCAGTTGTTTCTGTTGCATCTGATGGCATGGAAAATAGGATGAAAATGAGACTACCAAAGATTGAACTTAGACATTTTGATGGAGAAATTTCTCAATGGATAGGTTTTTGGTCTCAGTTCAAAAGTGTTCATTACGGTGGTTCATTCTCTACAGAGGAGAAGTTTCAGTATCTGATACAATCAACGAAACCGGGTAGTAAGGCTAGAGCTCTTGTAGACAGTTTCCCTCCATCCGCCGAAAATTATGAAAAGGCTATTAAACAACTCAAGTCTCGGTTCGGTCGTGATGAATTACTCATCGAACACTACGTTAGAGAACTGTTGAGCCTAGTGCTATTACATGCTACAAGCAAGAGTTCATTGAGTTTGACCCAGTTGTCGGATCGACTAGAAACCCAACTCCTAGCTTTGGAAAGTCTTGGTGTAACGTCAGAGAAATACGCCTGTATGCTATATCCCTTAGTTGAATCCGCATTACCTGAAGATGTATTACGTGACTGGGAACGCTATCGGAAAGCTGGGACATCCATTGAAAGTGAGACCATGTCAAATGCTGATGGGTTGATGGATAAACTGCGTGTTTTCCTGAGAAGTGAGGTAGAGAGCGAGGAACGGGTTTATGCTTCTAGAAGTACGTTTAAAGCCACCAAAGATCCCCGTAATTCAAATCCTCACTTTAAAAAGCCTACTGGGAACCATAAAGTGGCAACTGCTGCTGATCTCGTGAGCTTTGAGTCTGCAGGTCAATTGTCTCCTAAATGTATATTTTGTAGTGGCCTTGACCACTCCACTGAATTTTGTTTCAAGGCCCGGGAGATGTCTGCTGATGATAAGTATAAGCAGTTAAGATCTAAAAAAGCATGTTTCAGGTGTCTAGCTGCTTATCATGGAAAGCGCCGTTGCAATAGAGAAGTGCGTTGTTTGGTTTGCTCTAAGGGACATTGTACCTCCATGTGTCGTGATACCGAGAAAGTGAATAAACCCGGAGAGACTAGTCCATCACACGACCCTACAAAGGAAATAGAGCATAGTTATAGTAATATTAATTGTGCTCCCATTTTGATGCAGACTCTTCAAGTACAGGTGAAAGGAGAAAAAATGGTGACGGCTCGAATGATGATTGATACTGGCTCTCAGCATAGTTATGTAACACGCAGGCTTGCAAACCTGATGAAATTTGTATCCATTCGAAGTGAGAATTTAGTTCATGCCCTATTTGGTGGAACAACTACAAATGTGGTCTCTCACCCCTGCTATAAAATTCGATTGAAGAGCTTGACTAATGAATTCTCGTGTAATTTTGATGTTTTGGAGTCCAAAAACATCTGTCATGCTGTACCAGCCATTCCCAAAGGTCCTTGGTTATCTGAATTGAAAGATTTGAATATCTCTGTGACTGATACTGATCAAGGACCCATTGATATACTTGTTGGCTCTGACGTAGCTGGTCGATTATTCACAGGTCAGAAGCATGTGCTGAAATGTGGGCTTGTGGCATTAGAAACAAGCCTTGGGTGGACTATTATGGGTCGCTTACAAAAGGAGCCCTCAGACTACATGCTAAATGTGACAACAATGTGTGCTTTAGACCTTTCCCCTTCGGAAATTTGGCGCCTTGATATAATTGGAATAAGGGAACCAGCAGACGTGAGCACTCAAGAGGAGGCGCAGACTGCCGCACGAGAGCATTTTTTAAAAACTGTAAAGGTCTTACGTGATGGGCGATATGAGGTATGCCTCCCCTGGCTCAATGGTCATAAATCATTGCCTTGTGGTTATAGGATGGCCATGAGTAGGTTGGAAACAACGGCAAGAAAACTTAACTCCTCGGGCTTATTCGGAGATTATGAGGCTGTTTTTAATGACTGGCTGAATGAAGGAATAATTAGCGAAATTCCAGCTATGGAGTGGAATAAGGGCCATTACCTACCTCACCGAGCAGTTTTAAAGGAGGGAAGCACAACAAGGATACGGCCTGTTTTCGATGCTTCAGCTCATGAGGCTGGGCAGCCAAATCTCAACCAGTGTCTCGAGAAGGGCGAAAATCTCATTGAACTCATCCCATCTGTACTTCTTCGATTTCGATTGGAACCCATAGGAATAATTTCAGACATCCGTAAAGCATTCCTACAAATTTCTGTGGCTGAATCAGACCGTGACTTCTTGAGATTTTTGTGGCGTGACAGGTCTGGAGAGCTCAAAATTTTTCGACACAACAGAGTTGTTTTTGGTGTCACGAGCAGCCCATTTCTGCTTGCGGCAGTAATTGACCACCACTTGACCAGGTGTCAACAAAGAGTTGAAGTTGAGACTGCTCCAGATGATTTAGATGTAATTGCCAAACTTCGCCGCAGTCTTTATGTTGATAACTGTGTCACCTCAGTCAATAGCCCTGCAGAGATGGAACAATTTATTAAGAAGGCCAAACAAATATTCCAGAAGGCCTGCTTCGATCTCAGAGGGTGGGAGTGGTCGGACCCAACATTATCTAGTAGCACACACACCCCAGTCCTCGGTGTTCTCTGGGATCGAAAACTGGATGTTTTAAGACTCAACCCTCCAAAACATGAGAATTTTTATGGAAATGAGGTCACCAGGAGAACTGTCCTATCAGCGTCACAGAAAATATTTGATCCAATTGGTATTTTTTCGCCCACTACTGTAATACCAAGATTAATAATCCAAGAAAGTTGGCTTGATGGTGGTACATGGGATAGCCCATTGAAAGAAGAAAGTAAGAGGGCATTTCTTCGGTGGATATCAGAGGTACCTGCCTTAAATGATGTAGAAATTCCTCGCTGGGTTAGGACATCACAGAGTCCCAATAACATTACCTTACATACTTTCTGTGATGCAAGTCAGAAGGCTTTTGCTGCTGTTTCCTTTTTACGAGTGGAAGTGGAGGAAAATGTATTTGTTAGATTGATAGCAGCTAAGTCACGAGTATCACCTGACAAAAGAGTGACGATCCCACGATTGGAGTTACTGGCGGCTACCATTGGTGCTAGATTGGCATCGAGCATTTTGAAAGAAATTGGCCCAATGGATTGCTATTTTTGGAGTGATTCCACCACAACATTGAGCTGGATTCGTCGTGAAGAGCCTTGGGGAGTATTTGTCTTCAACCGGGTGAAAGAAATACGCAAGCTCACTCGTCAAGAGGATTGGTACCATGTGGCTGGTATCCAAAATCCAGCTGATCTGGCTAGTAGAGGATGCAACCCTGTGGCACTATGCAAATCTAAATGGTGGGAGGGACCAGAATGGCTCCTGAGTCCTCCCTCAGAGTGGTCTTTGTCTGAAAGTACTCCTGATGAGAATGAAATTCAACAAGAAAGGAGGAAAATGGCCACAACTATGATAGACTGCCCTTCAAGACTGAACACTACCCTATTCAACAAGTTTTCTAGCTATTCCAGAATTATAAATATTGCATGCTGGATGATACGATTTTTGTTAAATAAGTACACTGAACAAAAATTAACTGAAAACACACTTAGTGTATCTGAGATTGATCGAGCTGAGAGATTAATTCTGCGTATGGTACAGGATGAGTCCTTTGAAGGTGTTAGTGACAAGGCTTTGAAGAAGCTGAAACCTCAGGTTGACCAGCATGGACTCATACGCCTTAGGACTAGAATTTGGGCAAGGAAGGACAGTGAAGATTTCCGTTCTCCGATTATTCTACCTTCTAATCATGAAGTAGTGGCCAAATTGATAATGGAAGCCCACAAGAGGAATGGTCATGTAGTGGGTCAGAATTTGCTCAACCTTTTACGAGAACGATTCTGGGTCCTTAGAGGCAGGCAAATTGTCAAGAAAGTGACTGCTGATTGTACTGTGTGTCAGCGTTTCCGAGCCAAGTCCCTAGAAGTTGAGAGTCCACCCTTACCCGAAAATAGAGTGCGGGATGCTAATGTGTTTGAGGTAATAGGTACTGACTTAGCTGGACCTCTATACCTTTCCAATGGTGAAAAGGTTTGGATTTGTATCTTCACATGTGCAGTGTACAGAGCTGTTCATTTTGAGGTGGTTTCTTCTCAGTCTACTGAATCTTTTAAATTGGCTTTTCGGCGCTTTGTTGCTCTACGAGGAAGACCAAGCGTTGTTTATTCGGATAATGGTCGCAACTTTCACGGTGCCAATAGTGCTCTACAAGGTGTTGACTGGGATCAAGTTGTAGCTGAAGGAGCCATAGACCGTATTGATTGGCGGTTCAACCCACCCAGAGCTGCATGGTGGGGTGGTTTTTGGGAGCGTTTGGTGGGTGTTCTTAAGGTTTCCCTGAGGAAAATCCTGGGACGTGCCTCTCTTCCCTATGAGGAGTTAATGACATTGGTCTATGAGTGTGCTACATATGTGAATAGGAGACCAATCACCTATGTATCAGAAGATCCCAATGATCCAATCCCTATTACACCTCAGATGTTCCTTCAAGAAATCTCTACAAATGGAGTTCCTGATCTTGATGCAGTGGATGCGAGTTCTATGAAGAGGAAACTACGGAGAAGACTTCAATTGAAAAATGAACTTCATAGTCGTTTTAGGAGTGAATATTTGGGTCAGTTACATCTCATGGTGGGAGGCTTCAAGAACAAGAGAAGCCCAATGGTTGGAGAAATAGTTCTCATCGGCTCCAATGTAGAAAGGCGCTTGGAGTGGCCGCTTGCTGTTATCACAGAATGCATCCCAGGCCCTGATGGAAAGTGTCGTACTGTAAAACTGAGAACAGCTAACGGTCAGCTGACACGTGCAGTACAGCATGTCTTTCCATTGGAAATATTTCCTGACAGTTCTGATGACCTAAACGAACAACAAACTCCAGTTTTGAACTCTGAAAACTATAATTCTCCTAGGAACTCTGCAGATGAACCTTATGTTTTTCCTAATGATGTGGAACTGAAGACTGAAAAAAGGAAGAGATTGGTGCAAAAGTTAGTAGTGAAAGATTGTGCAACACGTTGTGGGCGGAAGGTGAAATTGCCTGTTAGATATGTCATTTAAATTGTATTTCTTTTGTATGTTTCAGAGTATATTCAAATGTTTTGATCTCAAAATGTCATATTTTACAGAATTTTTTTATTGAATATTTTTCTTATTAGGTAACTATCCGATGTAGATTTTGTTTCTAATTGTGATCGTGCCCAAATCTAGTAATGTAACTTCAATGTTTGATGTAAAGGTACTTGAGTCGTTATACTCCTCAGGTGGGAGTATGTTGAGAACGTCAGTAGTAGTTAGATTATCCGCCTGTTACGCGCTGTAGTCTAGTTTTGTTAAAGTTGGTGGCGCTGCCTGGTTTTTTTGTGAGTAACGAGCAGGGAGGTTTTCTTGGGCATTCTGTTGAGGCACGCTTAAAAGTTGTAATGTATTGTCTAGTCAAGTTCGGTTTTGCGCTTTTATATCTAAATTCATTTTAATGTGTTCTTTCGTTTACGTCTTATAGTAAAGTTCTTTGTATTATCGGTCGAGTTCGTGGTTGTTGTTTATGTGCTAGAGCTTCATATCCCTTTTCCGTCGTTAGTTTTCGAAAATGGTCTCATATTGTTCTGTCCCGTCACCAATCTGCACTAATTCCGAAGACAAACCTCAAAGTATTGCGTACGGTTCTGAACTCGAGCTGTTTTATTTGTAAACATCAACCAACCTGCATATCGATACCAATACAGTCCATTCCCTTCTCGTGTTCTTCGTTACGTATTTCATTCATCTGCCTTCCAGTTTAGCACTAAGCAGTTGTGTTCCATTCTACCACTACTCCCTCTGCTACTCGTGGACACTGTTAGCTGAGCCCCGTCATTCCTGCATAAAATGAAGCATGTGTTACGTGTTTCTTGCACCTTACGAAATTGTATTCATTCGTTTCTTTTTCTTCTCATATAGAAATTTTCTTCTTATTTTTCTTTTAGTTCCATGTTGGGCCACTAGGTTAACTAGAAATGTTGTTGTCTTTATTGCAATAAGACGTCTTCTCACCTCCACTTCGTAATTAGTTTTTATTCCATTCGTGCGCACTTTTTTATTTCTTTTTGCTCGTGTAAAAGGCATCAAATGATGAGCCTTACTTCATTGTCTTCTCTGGCTACAGGAAGGTGACCATACAGGGTCTACTTTGCTGACTCCAACCCTACCGCGCAAAAATCACTGCGCTAGCACCCACCTCTGACACCGTAACACTTTGAACTATGGATCTCCTTTGCCCTGGAATTACAAGCCAAACGAATGATATTGTACCTTAAATGTACTCAATTGTCGTAAGGCTGAAGCACAGTTCGTTTATGTTTATTTATTTGTGAATGTACTCGTATTAGTGTGTTTACGTGTGAAGACCACATTTCATCAAGAATGGGATGGAAAGGACACGAAGCGCGTTAAGCAATACAGTTCAAAAATGGGACCTGTCCCCAAACCATCCTTTTAACTACTCTCATGCATCCCAGCGTCGATCTATGCCACTCAGCTCTGCATATAGTTGGTTAGCTCAATGATGGCTGCAAGGCCATTGGGTTACTAGTAGAACACATTTCAGAACTTCTTAGTCTATACAGAGCCTGAAGTAGAGATGTGCTGACTGACTCCTGTTAAAGGCAAGCGGTTGATCGTGGTCTAGTGGTTAAGTCAGTCGATTCTTAATTCTCGACGTAAATTGAGGATTGTGGATCGAATCTCCGGCGCGATTGCCGTAATTTTTGCCTGAGTCAGCAGCTCTTCAAAAAGCATCTCCAAACTTCCTTCCTTTCGTTACAGAGAATATTAATGATCTGGATGTGAGTGATCTGCTGATTACTTGACTGACTAGGAAGATGATAAAAACTCAAAATTTTAGAAAAAATGATGGAGTAAAAGCTACAAAAACTTATTGCATGAAATAGAGCTTGACAAGTGCCTACGATTTTGTTGTGTTTACTGTTTTTAATTGCATTTTTCATTTCTGTTTCTTGGGTTCCCCCCCTTTCCATTCAGGAGCAGCCGTTTTCGTCCTTTTGTCAGCAATAATGTACTTCACAAATCGGACTACATATTTCAATAGACGAATTGAAACAAAAAAGAAAATTGCCGAGCAAATAGCGATGAATCCGATGACATCAAGAAGGTACAACTGATAGAAAGGCATTTGAGCAGCTGCTGGTTGCAACACATTGCCGTGGCGAAGGACGTATTCGATCCAGTAAACAGCTTCATCCACAGGTTTCATGGGCCGGTCTTTGAACATCGCGGATCTTTTCAAAACCTCTTGTTTGTACCTGAAACGGACAATTTGAATCATGAATGAAGCAACACCACTGTAAAAAGAAACCCATTGTTGTGATTGAATTGAGTTCATTTCTTCCTGCCGATCCCAGATTTGTGCAATTTCAGCTTTCACCCCTTTATTCCCCTGTTCTGCCACTAGTAATTATTTTTCCTCAAATGTTCCACAAACAACAAATTCAGTTGATTTCTTCCTGCAGCATCCTTATTGGCGATACTTCAGCATTCACTCCCCTATTCGCCTGTTTTAGCCTCTGCTTGGCCTCCAACTTCGTGTTTTCCTCGCTCCATTCTCGCCTCATCACTGTTTGCAGAGAGCGTTGTGGTGTTGCGCAATCAACTATCGTCACCCTCATCCGAGCAGACGCTGAACTGTGTATTTCCTTTTCCAATGAAGACTCCCTTCATTCATAGGTGTGCTCAGTAGATGTATGTGAAAAAGGGATACCCAAAACGTCTTCTAGTTAGCACCTGGTAAAGTTTAACACACCAGAAACAACATTTTCAAAATGGTGTACTAATTCAAAGGGGACTTACTTTTGATTGTTCAAAACTTGGTTTATCGCCCACGTCAATGAAGCCTCTGTAACGTTGTCAAGCTGAAGTGTAACTCCTATACCTAACTCCGTAAGCAGCCTCACGTTTTTCTGTTGATCTCCAAAAATTGGGAAGCCTATCAAAGGGACACCGTGGTAGACAGCTTCAGTCAAACCGCCAAGTCCTCCGTGAGTCATGAACAGCCTGGTTTTATTGTGAGCTGAAACAGGTATGGTTCACTGACTCATGACATAGTGAAAACAACGTTTGAGTTTGTCTGCAGGTGAATAGTTCAAGGCTTACCGAGGACGCTTTGCTGAGGCATCCACTTCAAGAATTTAATGTTGGGCACGTGTGGGGGCTCCTCTCCAGACCAAGATGTCCATTTCCACAACACTTTTTGCTCCAATCCGGACAGGACTTTCAGAACTGGTTCGTACGCGTTGTACGCCTGAAGCATCTTCAAACCCAGTATTGATCCAAAACTGAAATAGACGACACCGTGTTCTGCGCTGTCCATGAACTCTTGAATGTCCTGTGGAGGTGATTCGAATGGATGATACTACTACTACTACTAATTTTGCACAATTTTTACACCACAACCTTCCCCTACTGGATCAAAGTTACCCGAGTGGATGATCATGTGTTGTGACAATCCAACTAGCACTCTAGGTGTGGACAAGGTTCTCTCCTTCAGCTTGGTGGTAATTGGGGTGAAGCTGGGAGTCTTCCACGAAGCCAACAAAGGAAGTCGAGAGCAGCGACAGAGGGGGTTTTGCCCTTGATGAGGAGTCGAACCTGAAGCCTGGAATCATCATGATGGTTAGGAAGGTGGAAGGATGAGGAGACGGCTCGGTGGCTAACAGGTTCTTAGCCACTGCATTTCCCTGTGACGGGGCTAGACTATAGATGAGGGAGGGGTGAAATATGTCTAAGAAAGTGGTAGCATTTCAAACCAGGTTGTTCCAATGAGAGGGATACCTGGGCTTCTCCTCAAACCATCAAACCATTGGAAGAACCTATGATGGATTCATAGGGGGCAGGCTGTGGTGTATGAGTCTACTCATAGGTGAGCAGTCAGCAGGTATCCTGGAGACTGAGCAGGCAGTCTCAATAATATGTGCGTGGGGGTGGGGGTTAATGGTCCACACTCGACCTCCGGTGGGGTCAAGGGGGAATCAGAAGACGAGATGGATGAGGGGGGTACCACACACCCAGGCACTGATGGTGACAAAGATACTGAGTCGGGATGTTGTGGCCCCTCAAACGTTCCTCAAAGTATCTTGGAAGTTTGGGAGTGGTTCGCAAAGGGGTTCACCATGTTGATCCAGGAACTGGGCCTTCATGGGCTCCTGCTACTCCTGGGTTCCTGCAAAAGGGAAGGGTCGTGGGTTGTGGCCGGGCTGGAGTGGGGAGAGTGAAGGGGCATAGGGGATCCTTTCAACCCAACTACAGGGAGATACGGAATGGATTGTCCTACATGGGTCGTGATCCCAGGCCTGCTGTGAGCAATAATGAGACCACGCCCCCAGAGGTGAACCTGCGCACAACTATGGCGGCAATGGTGGTAATGGGACGGGACTTTACCTGGAGAGAGCGCGACTTGGCTCAGGTGTAGGAGCCGTACGCAAGCGATACGAAGGTAATGGGAATATCAACCATCGTTGTAAGTTGTTTTTTTGCTATACAATGTGGTTTGATAGTGTTTGATAATTTATTGTTCTGCTTTTCTCATTTTTCCAGGGATGAAAAAATGATGGCATTGTTACATCATTTCAAGCTACCTTACAAAAAATATAATCAAAATCGTTATAGCCATTTTTGAGAGAGAAATATTTGGAGTTTTAAACCAGTTTGGCTGACATCCTTATTTTGGTATCCTATGGTAATTTGCTGGCTGAACATCAAATTTGAATCGATTCGGCTCAGCTGTATCCTCTGAATCGTGTTCACTGACACACAAACACACAGACGGTTTTTTCAAATGGTGTTTTTTGTACGCAAAACACTGAGACATGAAGATCTAAAGGAAAGTAGCTTCAACCGATTATATAACCCCATACCGCTAAAGAAATTAGTATCTAGTAGTGTTGATTGTACCAATTACCTTGGGTAAAGGTGGTGGATTCTCTTCCACGTTAGTTCCCAGAACTTCCTTGACGTGTGGAGCCTTCGGGTAGGCGTAGCCAAGCGAGGGGTGTCCGCTGACCAAAATCAACGCCAAGTCTGACACTTGTTTCATCAGCGGTGGCCTCGACTCCCACCCATCGTACCTCAAGTACTTGTCGGCGATTCTCTGAGACTCGACAGACACGGAATAATATTCGTACGTTTTCGCGAGCTGGATCTGGAAAAAGTTGGTAAGCCGTTCGAAAAAGGGCATTTTGTCCGTGTAATAAGTCGTGAATGGGAGCATATAGGAGGGATTGTTGGGCAGACCACTGATCTCATTTAGCCAATGGTTATCAGGGAGTGACTGCATTAAGACGGCTAGTGCCTTGAACTTGTGCGCGAAATACGAAAATTCTTCTTGCACGAAAGGAAATTCTCCCATAACCAAGTCGTAGGATTTGTTTGATGCCAGAAGCTCTTTGACTTGCTCAGCTGCGAAGCACTCAGTCAAATCAAAATCTTCAAGCTTGGATTTCCTCATGTGATACACCAAGGAGAGGACAGTTTGGAATCGTTGAACGAATTCTAAACTTTCTGGAAGAGAAAGAAACATGGAATTTCAGATTTCAATGAAAGTGAAAAATACAAAATCTTGACTAATTAACAACACTTTGGAGGTTCAATTCATCAATTAATCTTTTATTAAAAAAGTATGTGGCTGGTGGCATCACACCAGAGTTTGTGCTGGACACGCTTCAATCTGCGTTTATCCACTTAACCAGACGTTTGAAACTTATTCAATGATGTGCAATACCTGAGAGGGCGACGATCGCTGGTAAGCTAGTGAATTACGGTGAGTCCTGCTAGATGATCCAGTGTTTTTCTTTGGACAGTGTATCATTCAGGGGCTTCACTACTTGCTCATAATATCTTTCTGGTAGTTTCTGACCCGAGTTTCAACTTTTTTTCCCCAAAGAAAGCTCTGTGGTGCCATCAAAGCAGATTCTCCGTCACTGAGGCGGAAAGGTGGCCTCCCAATGCCATGGGTCTAAACCCTGTCGTTTTGAGGGTTAAATATTTGTACGATTATGAAAACATTTTTGCAATGACCACCATTAGCGTACCTGCTCAGCAGTGCTTTGGTTCTTTAAGTTCTGATTTCTGTTGAAGCCACCGTGAGCCTTTGGCCCGTCATTTTTCGTTAGGCACTCATTTTAAGGTCGTGTTTGATGGGCTGAGACATGGATCAGGGATTTCCGTAGCATGTTTTTTTTGTTTGCGAAGTGGCTTTCTCCGTATTCGCCTTTGAACCACTATAATAAATCCCCGTTCGTACAGAGCGAGGACGACCAGATCGTGGCCTATCCTTGACAGACTGAATCAATGTGAAACGATCGATAGTCCACCACATGAACGTTCGATTGATACCCAATGTGATTTCAGGGTTTGGCAAACATCAGAATTGGATGTACTTGCCTCATGAAGGGCAATGAGAGCGTGACGATTTTATTCGCGTTCGCTCTCCATCTCACCGTTACGAATTGAACGGTGATTTCCAGCTCCACATCACACCTACTACAAAGGCCGGTCTCAGCAAGCACTCGTTGGAGATACACAGCTCGTCGAATGTTTGTAACAGAACTCATGATAGGATATCAAGTATTTAGGAGTGAATACAGGTGAGAGGAGGGGCTTCAGCCAACACCTCCAGTCCATTTGCATCACTCCGTGCAATTACTAAAGCCACTTGGGGTGTGTGTTACCATGACACTATCCTCATGTATAAGGCCATATATCTAGGAGTGATTGGCTACTGCCCCGTTGCCTTGGGTAGCAAACTGACAGTCATCAAAAGAAGTACTGACCCAATCCCAGAGAGCTGAGTTCCTGTGGATAACCAAGGCCTATAAGACTGCATCAGCAGATCCACTCGAGGTGATCACAGGTCAGTTACCGGTTGACTTGGCCGTTGAGTGCGTGGTTGGCAAGTGGAGAGTGAAACGTGAGCTTCCCTCACTTTGAGCTGAACTGCGGGCGGATCTCACCAGAGAACAGAAACTTGCTACCATCGGCGAGTGGGCGTTGGAAAAATAGCAAGTGAGATGAGAATCCTCGTCATAGGAACGCTCCTCCTCAACATCCATCAACGCCTTGAGAGAGGGTAGGTTGAGCCAGAACACTGGACGAGCCAGATCCTTGCAGAACATGGCGACTTCAAAACAGCGCCTCCAGTGCGAAAAAACCAGAAACCTCGTGCTGCTCCCCTGTAGATTCTACAACGGTGAGCAAAGATTGTTGAGAGGCGAGACGAACTTAGCAGCATTGATTGCTACATAGCAAGCCCATAACCGTTTCGTCGAGTTTGTGAAGAAAGTGATGGATAAGAAACATGGTGGCAGTTGATCTGTCCCTTTGAAACTAGCCACCCAAGTAAATAGTGAGATCAGTTGGGGAATAGGATTAGGAACTCCTCCCAGATGGTACAGGATCCCTAAGGTGGTCATCACCTCAAGTTAGGTGGATGCTGCAGGGGTTCCATGGCTGATATAACCCTCGTCGAAGATTTAGGAACATTCATTTAATAAGGGAACAGAGAGAGAGGAAAATGTTCCATTCCCGTCTGCCGTACAACTTGCTCAAACCAGGAACTTACCGAGCGGCTTCATGTGTTCAGTCAACTCTTTTTCGGCGAATTTAATTTGATTCAACGTTTTCGGAGGGTTGTCCAAAGGATGATGTGTGTAGAAGTCTACTTCGTGTCCTCGGGCTGCCAACTCTTTTATGATGGGATGGTAAACTATTTGATGACTTCTGGCTAATTGGCAGAGAAAAACGAGTATTCTGGCACTGTCAACTGCTGACGACCAGCAGAACACCAAAGTTATTATGTGAACGAACCTGGGGACAAATTCAGAGTATAAACATTTCAAACAAAAGTTATCTGGTGCGCCTCATCGCAGACCTTCCCTCGCCCCACGTGCATTTGCCAACTAATTCAACTCATTTTTACTCGCCTGAGCCTTATAGAGTAGAAAGTCAAGTTTTGTAATCGGTGAATTTTTTTATTTGTTTGAGTTGTCATCAGATCTTTTTGGGATTCGAGTTACGAATATCTGGTGCGTAGCACCACACAACTTTCCTTAGCTCCCATTCAGTTCACTTGTGTTCATGGCTTATCTACTAACTCCATTCATTTGAAACATTACTTCAGACTGGCGGAAAGCTGTAACGCTTACAGTTCCGGAATTTATTGTGCCACTCGTGCTCATGCCTCGACCATTATTGAGCAATTGGTGCATAGAGAATTAATGAGGGTGTACACCCGGTTCGTTTTTAAAAGGATACGAACGGCGGAATTTCCAGAGCAGCCCCTGTATATTTTATGAGCGTTATTGAAAACTCATATTATAGGTACTAGATTGGAGTTTTTCCTGAATTTTTCTGAACCTAGTAACGTTTGAACGGAGTTCATAAGGAAAAAAAATACGCTAAACGCGATTTTCGTTGAAATGTTTGGCAATTTATTGTGCTACTCTCGTCTTTTAATCAAAATCAGCCGTTTTCGGGAAAAGAAATATTTGGTACTTTGATCACTATTATAACTATAGTTAGTTTGACAGCCGCTTTTTTCTAAAAATCATTCACAGACACACGTACACTCACACACATTATAATACTATAATAGTGTTTTTTGTACTCTGCTGGGAATGCGTAGTAAAAACACCGTTTGAGGGAATGATCTGTGCGTATGTCAAGTCGATCGCAAGAAAACGGATGAGCCGAATCAGATTAAATTTGACACATCTGCAGATCACCGCGGAATGCCGAAATAAGGGTATTGATCCCAAACTAACTTAATTATCATAGTGATCGAAACACCATATTGCTTTCCACTATCCCAAAGGGAAAGGCAAGTGTAGTAATCGTGTCAAAAAAAAATTTGGGTTTTCTTCAGATCTTTACGTTTTGATGCCTACTGATTCTAAAAAACCTAATTTCGGCGCGCGTGTGTGTGTGTCTGATGAGCTGGTTCTTTTTTCGTTTTGTTCGTTATTTTTTGTAGACACCAAAATAAGGTTACGGACGATTTCAGCAGCCGATTGGAGGGTGGGGGGGGGGGGGGTGGCGAAAATGTACCAAAAACTAGGGATTTTCGCGTTTTTCTCAAAACCGGCTCTAACGATTTTGATTACACATTCAAATTATCAGTTATAACTTTTCTTCTCCATACATATCTCCATGAAAATACGGTGAACGGAGATATAGGCCTATGAAGCAAAAATAGGTTTTTTACGCTTTTTGGCAAAATGGCATCAGCAATTTCCACCAAAATCACAGGATGTTTTCAAATAGTTAATACCTACATATTGTTCTCAACAAATGTTCCTCTGACAGTCCATTGAACAGAGATAAAAATGAGAATGGGTCGATAATAACGTTTTTTCGAACATTTCCGTAAATTCCAGGGCAATTGCTTCACCAGATGTGATAAATCTTAATAGAGTGTCATTTAGTCATCCATACCCACATTTTGTTCTCCATAACTATTTGTGTATATATATGTTGAACGGAGATATAAGCCAAGTTAACTCAGAAAAGGAGATTTCGTCGAATATTAATTTATCGGTATTCATATTTTCTCAAAAACAGCTCTAACGATTTCGATCAAACGTACGGAGTACTATCAGCTAACTAGTCCCTACATTTCAATCTCTATAAATGTTTCTGTAGAAATGCGTTGAACGAAGATATAGCGCCCGCATATGTAGCTAGTGTTCGATGTAGTTGCGTGTTGCTACGCACCGCTCGTTTTTCTCAAAGATTGCATTTTTTATGTGCGCAGTCACGAAAACACTGTTGATACTATTTAATACACAATTGCGAAAAAATGACGAGAGGGGTACAGTAAATTATGTCGAAGAACGTTGATTTTAGCACGTATCCCCGAAAAATCTGTGTGGTAGTCCAATAAACTACATTTACGAGAGAGGTAAACACGGTAATTAAGAGTAACTCCAGAAATTTCAAACTGCAAACCACAGTTTGTCTTTCACTTAAAGTTTTTACTCTGTAATTCTGTTTAAAAAAATCAAGTTGGCAGTCTCTTGAACCAAATACAAGCAATCAGCATGTTCCCCAATAATTGTGGTGGCGCAATTAACTAACTAAATGAATTCCTAAACCTTAAGCTTCACCAGTTTGTAGATAAAACGTAAAGCTGCGTTCAACCAACATCATATAAACTGAGTGAAAAACACTATGCGCGTGGGGCATAGGAAAGTTGTACAATGCGACGTACCAGATATTATCACATTGTTCCCCGTATAATTCTATAATTGTAATCGTTCCCCGTATGTTCTATAATAAGTCCGAAGAATTTCCAGCAGGGTTATGACGCAACTAAGGTCGTGGCATAATTAGGAGCAACTCGATAAATTCCGTAACGTTAGGCGTTCAATGGCAGAACAAGTTGTAACAAAGTTTATTAGTTCTTGAGCGATAAAAACCGCGGAATGGACTTGACTCAGAGGGAAGTTGTGCTGTGCGTAGCACCGTGTGGTTTTATATGAAAAGTCGCTAAAATGATACCACGTTTCAACCAAACGTCAACGTACCTCATTATAAGCGGAGTAAGACGCTCGAATTTGTGGTAGGCTAGGGAGCCTACGTCTGACTGCCTCGTGCTCTTCTTTGACTCAACAGGCGTCTACAGAGTTAGAAGGCCGAATCATTTGTCGTTTATTTTGAACACTTATCTCCCGCAATATTTGCTCCACAGTCATCGTACCACTCGAACAACCCAATGTCAACTGATTTTTAAGCCACGAAAAAACAGGTTCCCCTCTAATTTCGTTTTTGAAAATCATCAAACTTGAACTATAATGACTGCCTGGTCAATTCCACGCTATTATCGAGATGCCAACCCCACCGCAAAATGTTTTCACGTTCTGTTCCATATGATGCCCTTTTTGTAACAAGTTAAGACGAACTTAATTTCGATATTAAATCATCACAGTTTATAAATAACCTGTTGTTTAATAGAGGCGAAGCATAGTTTGAAAAGTGCGTTGTGAGTGCGACGTATCACACCACTTTCCTCAGCCCTACGTGCATTCAGCGATTGTGTCGCTCTAACAACGGAAAAAATAACGAAATTGAAAACAATTTGTTGCTGTTTCCGCAGCCCAACGTTCACTCAGCAATTCATATCGACGACACAACCAATCGAATCTATGTTTTACTCAGTTCTTTACTTCACGTTTGACGTAGGGAGATCTCGCGCTTGAAGTTCCACAATTCGTTCAATTGCTCCAACTTGTGCCACGACCATGAAACTCGGTTTATCTCGTGTCGGGTTTTTTATGAAAGGATCGATGTTTTGAAACTATCGAGTAACAGCTGTGAATTCCAGAACTTCATGGGTTACTACTTTTCAGCGTCAATAAACTCTCATCGTACAAATAGTTTATTGGACTAATGAGGGAACTCTTAGATTGCTCCAATGCTGACGACTGCGCAGCCGCTTCAAAATATAACGCATGAATCCCTGGCGATAAATTAACGAGTTATTCCCTGATTTCAGGTAATTTGAACGAATCCAAATAACCACAACCCGAATTGAGGTCCAATTATGACGACGACTTGGGATGAATACACTGACATTTTGAACTTGAAATGAAAATAGATGAGAAACGAAGTGACAATCGCTTTGAGTGGTAAAATGTTTGCTGTGCCTTTAGAATTGACTAACGTTTGTCGGCGAATTCTGTAAAGGAATCTAGTGCACCATTGTGTGAAATGAAACTTGAAGTGCAAATCTCATGGTGCACTTTGTTGGGATCGATTGAAAATCGAAAAATTTCATGGAAACCACATGACGTTTTAGTTAGTTGAATGTAATGACTACGGGCTAAATATAACATTTGAGCCGACATGGTTCTACAGTTTTCTCTCAATCGCGTTCTCTGATTGTTTTTTATTGGTGTGAGAAGCCCTTGAAAAGCCCCCTTTTCCATCAGACTATGTAAATTTCCTTTCTACTTCGTTCGTCGTTCTGTTCTCTATGATAAGAAATTGAACACTGAAAGAACAGTGGTTTGGTTTAAGATGGACAAGCTGAAGGTAGAACAATCAAATATGACAAATAAGTGCAGATATAATTAACATTAGATGGGATTTTTGAAATATTGGAACACTATCGCATACATTTTCTGGTTGAGACACACACTGAGCTGCTCTGCACTACTTGTGTTTGTTTATGCTCCACGTTTATTGATTTTTTCTTAATTCTATCTCCCATCTTTGTATAGAAATAGATTTACGTAAATAACACAATAAATAAGAATAAAACATATTTATCGAAGGAAATGGTTCCTCAAGAATACGATTTGTGCTGTAAACAAACTGCTCGAACTTTAAGCCTTAAAAAAGTGATTGGGATAGTTGCGTCATTGGGTAAATTACTGAAGTTAACGTACCTGTTTGGGGGCCATCTTTCCTGACTGGTGAGATACTGTGGGCGAGCACTTTGAATGTAATGACATTGTCGGGTGCACGGGAGGGCGAGAGTTGAAGATAGAAAATAAAAGAAACTGAGCGTGAGCGTGAGTGAGCGTGAGAAGGACCGTATTAAATGCAATGAGGTGATTAGAGTTTGTGTACAAAAGAGCGACACAAGGGGACGACTCATAAATATGCGTGAACTGGCGGGAAACTGTATCGGAGGGAGATAGCGAGCGGTATGGGCAGCGAATAGATATAGGAATGTGTCTGAGTGGGCACAGGGAGACGAGTGTGACTTCCGCGAGAGTTGGTAGCTGAATGAATTTTGGGAGGAGCTGTCTCTTGTGGAGAGGATTCGGAAATTGAGGAGAGGGAAAATGAGGAAAGGAGAAACCTGCATCAGGGAAATCCGCTGCCCTTAGAAATAACTGTAGAGGTAGAATTTCCTTGGATACGAGGGGGTAAGAGGAGACAATGACATGTAGGTGTGGGTAACTCCAAGATCAAAAGACTCAGACTGATTTTACTTGCGATGAACAGACATCATCGTCAGTACTGGCGGCCAAACGGTGATGTCTTTACATCGAAAGCGCTCGCCCACAGTACCGTACCAGCCGGGGAAGATGGACCCAACAAACAGGTATGTTAACTTTAGTTTGAGCGTTAACCCCCCTTGAAAACCACTCTCATGCATATTTTGATCGATCTTTGGCATTGTGATATATATAAGTTATATACTCTGCACCTCGTAAGTCTGCTGACACAGCATCTAAACATAATAAAAGCTCGCCCTGAACGCTCGGCTCCCCAGTTGTCGGTTTGCCTTCGTGTGTTGCGGCTGTTTTGTAGTCTCTCTGAGGAATTTGTTTCTCTTCTCCAAGTGTTGAATTTGAAATTATTGAGAGTGTTGTAATTGTGAAGAATAAATAACTTTTTAAAAACATCAATTTCGGGTCCGAAGAAATATCTGGCGCAGTCGACTTAGGACAATCGCGAAACCAAGGAAAACGCAGTAGTGTTTTTGGCGGAACGAAGATCCTACCTTCACAACAACACTCAAGCCAACTCCAACAGAGGACAACGAACAGTACGCGACGTGTAGCCCAGCAGTACCGAAATAGACATCCGCAACTCCGAGGAATAGTGATGGTTCCAGTTGACATCCGTCAGTAAGTGAACTATATCCGTTTCCTCGTAAAAATAAACAGCGACTCCCCTGTTCGCTGCTGATTTTCATCCCCGGAAAATCAGGAGTCATCCCCCGACCTACCCCTTGGTCATTTAGAATTAAGAAAACAATTTAAAAGATAAAAAACCAACCTGAAGAAGAAAAAAAAAACAAACAAAATTTTAGAAAGAAACTTAACAAGAAACGAAACTTTTCTAAAAGATTTATTTTTCAATTCATACTTCACTTCATCAAGCTCAAGAGATTCGCACGAGTAACTTCCTGACGACCTTCGAGAAGACCCCACACGCTACCTAGATAAAAGACAAGAGATTCCCAAGTTGCTGACCCCTCAAACTCTCACATCCTCTGCTGACCCCATTTAAAAGTCTCATCGAGATAATTTAAATCAAACCATCGCCGTCGCAGTATCTTGACCGCGCACATGTTCTGCCCTCGACACCTTCATCGTCATCATTAAAACACTTTTCTATTCTCACAATTTTTATTCCGCTTAAAATTTATATTTGAGCAACACAAAAGGCAAACCCCTATTTAGACATATATTGTTTAATATTGTTTTATTCACTTGTGTTTTCAGCCTCCCGTAGATATTCCTTATTACCCTTGTTTTAACATCTTTCAAAATTCCAAAAGCAAGTAACAAATCGAATAGACAAGAATTTTGGAGATACTTTTTGTATGATAGTAAATACTTACACAGGGAAACAGAAAGCACAGGCTTAGGAGAAAACATGGAAAGTCGAAGTGAAGAATCGCAACTTCCACTTCCATTTATTCCGGATGGAGGAACTCCCCAACTCCCGGAAACCCCAATACAATTCTCCCACAGAAACCAAATTCCCCCGCTCAAACCTGAGTTCCTGAGAATGATCCCCGAATTCCAGGGTGAGCCATTACTTCTGAACCATTTCATTTCGGTGTGCGATCGACTATATAAAAACTTTTATGACCCGCAGGATCCAGATTGCTTCCAAAATTACTACTTATTTGACACAATCTTGTCTCGGATCACCGGAAAAGCGGTTGATAGAGTATTTTCAAATAACATAACAAATTACCCCGAACTAAGGGAAGTCCTAGTAGAAAATTTTGCAGACAAAAGAAATTTTTGCACTCTAATATTCGAAATGTTCGAGAGCCAGTGAAAACTGTTTCGAATTCCATTAAAGGGTTACGAACCAGTTAAACGCTCAAATTGCGTACCTTCAAATTAATAAAAAAGGAACCCCACCGGTCAGTTCTAATCGAATTTTCGAGAGAGTACGCGTTAAGAACATTCATTAACGGACTCCCAGAATCCACAGCCTCTCTGTTGAGAGCTAGAGAGTGCCGTAATATGAATGAAGTGTTCTCGATTCTAAAAAACGAATTTCAGTTCAGCTCACAGAAAGGACAGTAAAATTTCCCGAAACCCCCCGGAATTAAACCTCCAGTGAATCAGTCAATGAAAGTTCTCCGCCGAACTTTTCCACACCCCGTCCCCAGCCGTTTAACAGCTGGAGACCGCAGTTCACAGCAAGGAACTCGAATTTCGAACACACCGCAGGTCCAAGCAACCAACCCCAAAAAACCGCGTCCACGCCTGGTCCTTTCACCACCCCCAAACCGTTTAATAGACTCTCATTCCAAGGAAACAGGTCAGGGTCCTTCACACCTCAAACAAGGAATTTCCACATGCTCCAAACGGAGGATCCAGAGTCAAAACCAACTGATAACCCAGACAACCCAAGCGGAACGTACACCCCAGGTTTTTTCGACGGAAATACCTTTTTCCCGTACGACTTCAATTCAGATTTTGAAAACCTTGCGATTGAGTCCCCCGAAACACAACAAGAGGAGGCCAATCATTTTTTAGAGGAATCTCAGGAGTCTTAAGTTCGCCTTCAGACTCCTCCCATTCAAGACAGAATTCCAAATTTCCTATCCCTCATCAGATAGTGCTGTCGAATTGTTTTTAACAGGCCCAAATTTGCCCTATGTCGTACTTCCAAAGCTCAACCTAAGAATTTTGGTCGACACTGGTTCCACTCGATCCTTCATCTTACCAGATGTAGCTCGTGAGCATTTCTCCAAAATAATAGAACCCGAGACTGGTACAGTCCGAACAACCCATGGCTTTACACAGTTCACCGAAAGAACCCAAGTGCCCTGTGGTGATCTGTTCAATCAATTCAACCTCAAATTGCCGTTCATCCTGTTTGATTTCCACGATTTCTTTCATATGCTTATTGGGCTTATTCGATAATTTGAAAACCTTAAAAGCCTTAGTAAACCTCGATAAAAATTTACTCCAAACCCCGCACATCAACATCCCATTAGAATATTACGTTATTGGAGACGAAAACCCCCAAAACAATAGTTGTTTCGAGACCTTTTTTATAGAAGCCCGAAGTATCTCTCAAGTTCAAATTTTGGTAGAAAACCTAAAAAACGGTGAAGCTATCCTCAATAGCATCACTGAGCCTGGAATAGAAATCCCAAACTCTTTAATTACGGTTAAAGATTCTAAAGCTTACATTCACGTGACAAATCCAAATGAAATACCGGTCCGATTAAATTTAAATAAACGTTACTTGGTCGAACCAGTAAACGATTTAATGTTTCTGGAAGAAGAACCCCCTGAACCTCGTAGGCTACCACTAACCAAAACTTGGGTTGATTACTCGAGATTTCGTCTTGACCACCTGAACCCGGAAGAATTAAAAATCATTCAAAAACTAATACGAGAGTATTACGACTTTTTCGAAGACCTGGAAGAACCCCTCTCTGCCGCTGTCAATGTAAAACATCACATTACAACGAGCGATGAAATCCCAGTATTCGTGAAGCCTTATAGGAATCCCCACATTTATAAAGAAGAAGTTCAAAATCAACTCAAAAAGCTAGTCGCCCAAAAAATTATTAGACCCTCAAACTCCCCGTACAACGCACCCCTTTGGGTAGTGCCGAAAAAGTTAGAGGCCAGCAATAAGCGTGAATATCGCTTGGTCGTCGATTTCCGTAAATTAAACGAAAAAACAATAGATGATCGATTCCCATTACCAAACATCTGTGACCTTCTGGACAAGCTTGGTAAATGCAAAATGTTTACCACACTAGATCTTGCGAATGGTTTCCACCAGCTAGATCTAGATGAGCAGTCGATCCCTAAAACGGCATTTTCGACCGAAAATAACCATTACGAGTTCACCCGCATGCCTTTTGGCCCAAAAAATGCTCCAGCCACCTTTCAGCGATTGATGAACTCTGTCCTCAGAGGAATTAATGGAGAACTCGCCCTTGTGTACCTAGACGACATTTTAATGTTTTCAGTTTCCCTTCAGGAACATGTCGACAGGTTGCGAAAGGTTTTTTATCGCCTTCGAGCAGCAAATTTGAAGATTCAAGTCGACAAGACAGAATTTCTCAAAAGAGAACTTCTGTACCTTGGACATATTATCACCCCAGATGGAGTTCGTCCGAACCCCGAAAAGATCGAAGCAGTAAAGAACTTTCCGTTGCCTAAAACAAAAACTGAAATTAAGAGGTTTCTCGGTATTCTTGGTTACTATCGCCGCTTTATCAAAGATTTTGCCGCCATCACCAAGCCTATGACAACTGCAATAAAAGATGATCCAAAAATCACTCATGACTCTCCAGAGTTCAAAGCGAGTTTCGAAATTTGCCGAAATCTACTATGTAATAGTCCAATTTTGCAATACCCAGATTTCGACAAGCCCTTTTTCGTGACTACCGATTGTAGTAATGTCGCAGCAGGCGCCATCCTTTCCCAGAATGTTCAAGGAAACGACCTCCCCGTTGCCTTTGCGAGCAAGACTCTTAGTGAAACTGAGCGTCGGTATTCGACCATAGAAAAAGAACTCATTGCTATCATTTTCGCGCTAAAAACCTTCCGACCATACCTATACGGTCGAAAATTTACATTGTTCACCGATCACCGCCCCCCCCCTACAATGGCTCTTCAGTTTAAAAGACCCCAACTCCAAATTATATAAATGCAGAATAAAAATTAGCGATTACAATTTTCCATAATTTACAAACCAGGACGATCCAATTTCGCAGCCGATGCTCTGTCACGTATCGAAATCAATAACTTAGAAAATGACAATTCTCGAGACCAGCAGTTAAGCCCCACTAGTTTCCCCGATGTACCTTCAGTAACTAAAGTTAACGTACCTGTTAGGTGAGTCCGTCTCCTCTGGCTTGTGAGTTACTGTGGGCAAGCGCTTTCGATGTAAAGACATCATCGTCTGGCCGTTAAGTCAGTACTGGAGTCAGTCAGTTGGTCGTGGTCTTTATATACAAAGAGAAAGGTGAAAGGGGTGATGGAGCGTCGGGGAAGGGGCGGGGAGAGGAGGTCATGTAGCTCAGGGGGAAACCCCCTAGATATAAATGGGACGTGTTGGATGGTCTGTCAATTGTGGAATTTAAGTCTTTTTTGTGTAGGGTGGTCTGTAAATCCGTCAGTTGGTTGTTTTCGTTTGTGTAGTGTTTTGAGTGGTGTGAATATGGTGTCGCATTTTGTGTTGATTTGTTCATTTATGATCTGTCCATTGAAGTTTTTTTGTTTATAAATTTCCATGTTTTCTAATATGTTCAGTTTTCGTCCTTTGTATTGTTTGTGTAGTAAGGTGGTACAGTCCTGTATTTTGGTGGGTTCATGTCCAGTTGTTTTGAGGTGGTTGGCAAAGTTTGAATCGTCTTTGTTCCTACTAAGAGATTTAATGTGTTCTGAGTATCTGGTCCGTATTTTTCGTCCTGTCTGTCCTATGTATGCGTTTTTACAAGTACAAGTTATTTTATACACCCCACTTTGGTCGAGTGGGTCTGTATTTTCAGTCTTTGCAGTTAGTTTGGTTCTAAGTGTGTTGTCCGTACGTAATGCAATTTGTATACCTTCCTTTCGGAGGATATTAGTTATTCCGTATATTTGTGGTCCTGTGTACGTGAATGTGCAGCGTCTTGTTAAAGTCTGTGTATTTTCTGTTTTTGAGTCGTTTGTTTTGGAGTCATATTGTCTTAGTAATTTGTTTATTGTTTTTTTAGAGTAACCGTTATTTTCTGCGATAGTATTTATAATATCAAGTTCTTTTTGTACTTTTGTTCGGATAGTGGGATCGTTGTTAGTCTCCGTATCATGTGTCTGAATGCACTTAGTTTATGTTGTTGTGGGTGGTTTGATGTAAAATGTATGGTCGTGTCGGTAGCGGTAGGTTTTCTAAAAATGTCGTATTGTAGTTCGTTGTCCAACCGTGTGATTTTTAGGTCCAAGTAATTAAGAGTTTTATTTTGTTCTTTGTCCATGTCATATTGGATGTTATGGTGGATATTGTTTAAGTCCTTTAGTATATCGTCAGTGTTATCACGGCCTAATATGCAGATGATATCATCTACATATCTGGCGTAGTGTTTGATATCGTGTTTTGTCATTAAGATAGATTAAAAGACGTAACCATACCTTACCTATACCTACCTTCAGTAAGCCCAGGATCTCGTATGGACATCGATCAAATCATTGCTGAAGCTGTCGCGTCATTCGACAGCCCTGTCGATGACTGTAGCTCTATTGATCGTCTCATCCAACATTCCGACGACCCAGAAAAAGAACAAGCTACTATTAATGAGATAATTACTGCCTTTCGTCAATCCCGAACAACTCCAATCCCCCCAGAATCCTTACTTGTGAATCCTGAAACTTCCGAACCAGACCCAAATCAATTTTCGGTCTCAGTTAGGTAAGAAGCTGTGAATCACGGTCAAAATCAAATCATTTTTAAAGTTGTTAAAAACATTGCTCGAAAACCAAAAACACAACTAAAACAGAATTACTTGCGAAATTTCTCAAACAAATTTCAGTTCAGAAACAATAAATTTTATGAAAGAATATGTCAGGCCAAAAGTTAAATATTCAATATATTTCGATGACGATAATAGTTTTCAAAAGTTTCTCGATGTTGTAACTCCGATTTTCAAAGAATCTCAGTTACAAATGCAACGCTGTACGAAATTCCTTGTAGACATTGAAACTGATGAAGAAGCACAACAAACAATAAAGAACTATCACGAAGGAAAAACAAATCACAGAGAAATTTAAGAGACGTATCAACAGATAAAACGTAGATACTTCTGGCCAAACCAAAAAGCTACCATTCAATACTTCATAAACCAATGTGACATTTGTCTTCGTTCTAAATACGACCGTAACCCCTTGAAACTCAAATTTAACGTCACTCCTACCCCATCACGACCCTTTCATACCCTTCATGTGGATAAAGTTGCTTTAGAAAAGGTACAATTAATTTCTCTCCATATTCCACCCATTTTCCAAATTTGCACAACTTTACAGAGTTCAATCTAACAACAGTATCGAAGTAGTGAATACTTTCGTCGAATACTTCTCAGTTCATGGTACCCCAGAAATAATTATCTCCGACAATGGAGCCGAATTTAATTCCGCCCTTGTCAAGGAACTTCTGCAATTGCATAGGATCGAGATACATTTTATTTCAAGCCAACATCCCGAAAGTAATGGTGCGATCGAACGTTTCCACTCAACCTTGGTAGAGCAGGTATTAGAGAAATGGAGTACTGACTTAACGGCCAGACGATGATGTCTTTACATCGAAAGCGCTTGCCCACAGTAACTCACAAGCCAGAGGAGACGGACTCACCTAACAGGTACGTTAACCTTGGTAGAGCACATCAGACTTTTCAATCTCCAAAAAGAATTCCAGAAGGAATCAATAGAAATTGAAGTAAAATACGCCCTTTTGGCATATAATAATTCTATCCACTCAGTCACTGGTCTCACTCCACTAGAAGTAATTCATGGCCATATCCCCAATAACAGCCTACTGCAAATGGACTTAGAACAAAAATTAGTAAATGACTACATTTCTAAACACCGAGACCGTATGGTATACTTGTACCGAGACCTCCACGAACACATTTCAAAAATTAAAGAGCACACCACAACTTCACATAACCAGACTAGAGAAAACCCAATAGAACTCCCAGACATAGTATACGTAACGAACCGACAGTTACAAAACAAGACTAAAACCAAATACAACAAAGAAACCGTAGAGGACGTAGACCTGTCTAGAGGTACCCTCCACATCATTCCTAGACACCATAACACCCAAACCAAGGTCCATGCCTACAATGTCAAACGACCACGGAAAATGCCTCCTTCGACTCCTTCGTACGAAAGTTCTTCATACTCTCCTCCGATGAGTAGCCAACAGCCACTTAGACACACTACCCCCAGAGGACCTCCTTCTGAGACTTCCTCGGATTCAATCGAAACCCACGTGAAAAAGAAACCTAGGAAAGCCCTTCCTTGTCCACCCGACACTCCGATGAGACCTCGGAAAGCACTTCCTTGCCCACCTGACTCACCTCAACCTGGACCGTCTCGTTCACCTTGCCTTTACGACTACTCTGACTTATCCAGCACGTAATCCCATTCCAGGTTACTTTTGACTAGCTGCTGGCTACTATTAACCGACGGACTAGAAATTGAAGACATTACCTACAACCCAGGACTCCTTCCTGTACGACTTGGACCTGCGAGACGAATTCACTACTACCATACCATAACCCACTATTACCAACCAAACGGTCTGCTACAGAAAATTAATGAAATACGTACTCACTTTAACGAAGTAAATTCTATAATAGAAAACGACGTAGAAGTAAAACGGTCAGTACATGCTAGAACTCAAATAATTGAACACATGTTGTCAATTACCGAAGAAAAGATTTTTGAATCAATCCTACCACATCGTCAGAAACGAGGATTGCTCAATGGAGTAGGATCCGTTGTCAAATTTATAACAGGAAATTTGGACGCCAATGATGAAGAGAAGTATAATTAAACTCTCACTCACCTCCAGAACAATCAGGAAACAATGTCACAACAGATTAAACATCATTACTCAGTAAATGACGATTTAGCAAAACATGTAAATCTCACTATCAACGCAATAAATTATAACCACAACATTTTAATCGAAGAAATTGAAAACTTGAAAGAACATAGTTCCTTCGAGAAACACGTAAAACAAGTAGAAGATGCTCTAGAGCATAACCAAATTCTACTTCAACTAATTCTGGATATTGCCCAAGACATTGAAAATTCCATCACTTTTTGTAAATTAAAAAGAATTGGCCCGAGCATTATAAAACCTCAAACACTACACAATATCCTCCGTGACCTATCTAAATATTACGGCAATAGGTTACCAAATTTCAAAGATGAATCTTTATGGGAAATTCAAAACCACATCAGAGTTAAATGTTTTATTGGACTCGAAGAAATAATTTATTTCCTAGACGTTCCTATTTTGCATAAAACCCACTACGACCTATTTCTCCATCCAGTACCGACATTGGCACAAGAATTGACAATAATGCCATCGGCTAAATACGCACTTAAATCCACGACAAACTCTGACATTATATTCTCAAATGACTTCTGCGACTCAGGATTGAACCACTTCTTTTGCCCCAACGACTTTCAACTTTCTGGAGACCACAACTGTGAAAGAGACATCCTCCTGAAAGGTGAAAACGATCATTGCGGTCTGACCGAAATTAATTTGCAACGTAACCACATAGAACTTCTTGGAGAAACAAGAAGATACGCCTTCATCTTTCCACATGAAGATCAAATTAAAATAACCTCCAAAGGAAACGTAACGTTCCGGAAACTTCGAGGAATTTTTCTGATAAATCCACAAAACAGTTCCATTGAGATACGAAATCAAACCTTGATAGCCCCTTCGATGAAATTTCATCACGATCCATCTGCAAGGCTGTTTGAGAAATCTTTAATCCGCTTCAATAAAACCCCTTTAAGAAAAATTAAATTAGAAAGTCTGAAACATTTAGTCCCACATTCTTTCCCAGTAACCACAACGAAACAAATCGCCTTAAAATACCTTGTCCCGAGCTTTTGGACGTTCCTTCTGTACTTGATGGTAATAACTTGCTTATCAACCACCTTTTACCGTTATTTCCGACATAGAAATAATGTGAGCGCATCTCCAGCGTGAACCGCACACCGTTTACGAACGTAGAAACCTTTACAAAATTGGATCGATCATACTTTGTAAATCACATACATCGCCTTCACCTTGTAACCCTGTGTTTCATGTAATTAATTTGCCTAATGAATGTAATGTCTGTTTTAGATTATGTCCTTATGTTTTAGAATCCTTGTAAAGCCAGCGTTCAATGCCTAAATTCTGTTATATAAAAATTTAAATTTTCAAAAGAAAACTTTCAGAAATACTTTCAGAAAGTTTTCTACACTGAGGAGGGAGGAGTTATATACTCTGCACAGCATCTAAACATAATAAAAGCTCGCCCTGAACGCTCGGCTCCCCAGTTGTCGGTTTGCCTTCGTGTGTTGCAGCTGTTTTGTAGTCTCTCTAACGAATTTGTTTCTCTTCTCCAAGTGTTGAATTTGAAATTATTGAGAGTGTTGTAATTGTGAAGAATAAATAACTTTTTAAAAACATCAATTTCGGGTCCGAAGAAATATCTTATATACACATGAGAATCTTAGTGATGAACACCAGGCCACACATTTACTCAACTGCCCCTCGAGTTGTAGAATCATATTGCACAATTTCTTAGTCTACGTAGCGCCTGAAGTGAGCATAAAATAATAAACTGGAAAGTAGCTGACAGCTCGACCGACTAGGAAAATAATTTTAAACCCCTACAAATTTGGAAAAAATAGTGAAGTAAAAGCGGTACAAAAAAGTATGACTAGATTCATTCACTGCTTCAGTTCATTACAATCTTCAAGTGCCTTCTAATTTTGTTGTGATACCACCCTTTGTTCATTTCCGTTTCTTGGACTCCCCCTTTTCCCCCTCAGAAGAAGCCGTTTTCGGCGTTTTGCCAGCGAGAATGGACTTCACAGATCGGACTACAGATTTCAGTAGACGAATTGAAACAAAAAAGAAAATTGCCGAGCAAATAGCGATGAATCCGATGACATCAAGAAGGTACAACTGATAGAAAGGCATTTGAGCAGCTGCTGGTTGTAGCACATTGCCGTGGCGAAGGACGTACTCGACCCAGTAAACAGCCTCATCCACAGGTTTCATGGGCCGGTCTTTGAACATCGCGGATCTTTTCAAAACCTCTTGTTTGTACCTGAAACGGAGAATTTGAATCACGAATGAGGAAACCCCACTGTAAAACGACACCCATTGTTGTGATTGAGTTGAGTTCATTTCGTCGCTTTCACCCCTTTATTCCCCGTTCTAACTGCCACCAGTAATTTCCTCACTCCATTCTCGCCTCATCACTGTTTGCAGAGAGCGTTGTGGTGTTGCGCAATCAACTATCGTCACCCTCATCCGAGCAGACGCTGAACTGTGTATTTCCTTTTCCAATGAAGACTCCCTTCATTCATAGGTGTGCTCAGTAGATGTATGTGAAAAAGGGATACCCAAAACGTCTTCTAGTTAGCACCTGGTAAAGTTTAACACACCAGAAACAACATTTTCAAAATGGTGTACTAATTCAAAGGGGACTTACTTTTGATTGTTCAAAACTTGGTTTATCGCCCACGTCAATGAAGCCTCTGTAACGTTGTCAAGCTGAAGTGTTACTCCTATACCTAACTCCGTAAGCAGCCTCACGTTTTTCTGTTGATCTCCAAAAATTGGGAAGCCTATCAAAGGGACACCGTGGTAGACAGCTTCAGTCAAACCGCCAAGTCCTCCGTGAGTCATGAACAGCCTGGTTTTATTGTGAGCTGAAACAGGTATGGTTCACTGACTCATGACATAGTGAAAACAACGTTTGAGTTTGTCTGCAGGTGAATAGTTCAAGGCTTACCGAGGACGCTTTGCTGAGGCATCCACTTCAAGAATTTAATGTTGGGCACGTGTGGGGGCTCCTCTCCAGACCAAGATGTCCATTTCCACAACACTTTTTGCTCCAATCCGGACAGGACTTTCAGAACTGGTTCGTACGCGTTGTACGCCTGAAGCATCTTCAAACCCAGTATTGATCCAAAACTGAAATAGACGACACCGTGTTCTGCGCTGTCCATGAACTCTTGAATATCCTGTGAAAAGGGAACCGATTCGGTAATTTATTCTGCACGTCTGCACAAATTGGACCCAACAACCTCCATCCGCTGGTTCAAATTTTCTCAATTACATGATCATTGATTGTGACAACCCAACGCGGGTCCTAGGTGCACTGGGGTCCCCCAGTCATTCCTTCGGCCCTGTACTTGTACAGTCAGTTGCTACGGCCTGCAACTTCCTCATTCGCTGGACTTGTCTTTGGTACAAACGATTTGGTACTATGCCGTGAGTAGTGAAAAGTAAAAATTAATTCGTCAAAATCCACCTCAACCTTCATCACACACAAAATCGCAAGATAATAATTAACTGCATGTGAGATAATAAACCAGCACCTTATGCACACATATCTCTGAACTAATAAGAACTGTTCGAAACGTACGTGTATGTAGAGGGGCCGATTCACGTCAGAGAGGTTCCACGCCGATTTCCTTCGGCTTGAGCTAAAAATTCATTTCGTCTACACTTGATGCGATTAAGATTCGCCTTTGGGAAACGCCGTTTCGTCAGGAGCGGTTCTTCAACTTAGGGCCCCAAGGTAAATTCGGCATCGCCAATACCGAGATAATAAAACCTAATTATTCCCCCCCCCCATATTTTAGTTTAATAATTACAAAGAAAATACGTCTCGTAACTCGAAAAAAAGTCGCTCCTAAAGTTGTTGAATTTGTTACGATGCTGCTACTCATGTCACGATCTTCATTGAAAAACCATCGTGCTGCTGATTGGATGATTAATCCAAGATCACCACTCGAGAACAGTAGGGGAAACAGCGAAAAAGTTTATCGAAAAAACGACGTTAGTTTGAATTCCTGAATTTGTGAGGTGGCTCTCGTTTATCTTACGACCGTTATTAAATATAATCTTATAAGTGGCTTATTGTACATTTTGTGAGACAGTGTTTTATGAACGAGATTTATAATGAAAAAACAGTACTATAATCGCAAGTTACCTTGTGTATTGTTGGCTCACTCACACGGACTAAACGCGGAAATTAGGTTTTTCTGATTCAGTAGGCCTTAAAACGTAAAGATCGACACGATTGCAATACTTTTCTCACCCTTTGGGTTGTGGAAAGTAAAAACAGTAGTGAAATCGCTTTTCGTCGTTGTGTTAATTTATTGTTTCGCTTACGCCATTTTTCCACGAATGTAATCAAACTTGTTACAGCCATTTTTGAGAAAAATTTTTGTGTTTTGACCGCAATGACACTACAGGTGTAGTTAGTTTTGTACCAGTATGGCTTACGTCCGTATTTTGATATCCCATGGTGATTTGCAGGCTAAGCGAGAAATTTGAATCGATTCGGCTCAGCCATTTTCACTGACACACAAACACGCAGACGATTTTTTCAAATGGTGTTTTTCGTATGTGAAACGTAAAAACCTGAAGAAAATTAATTTAAAAAAATAAACCGTTCTTCGGAGGATAGTAAAAATGAGTAATAAGTTAGAACAGTTTGATGAGTTGATTGTGCAAATTACCTTGGGTAAAGGTGGTGGATTCTCTTCCACGTTAGTTCCCAGAACTTCCTTGACATGTGGAGCCTTCGGGTAGGCGTAGCCAAGCGAGGGGTGTCCACTGACCAAAATTAACGCCAAGTCTGACACTTGTTTCAGCAGCGGTGGCCTCGACTCCCATCCTTCGTACCTCAAGTACTTGTCGGCGATTCTCTGAGACTCGACAGACACGTAATAATAGTCGTACGTTTTCGCGAGCTGGATCTCGAAAAAGTTGGTAAGTCGTTCGAAAAAGGGCATTTTGTCCGTGTAATAAGTCGTGAATGGGAGCATATAGGATGGATTGTTTGGAAAACCACTGATCTCATTTAGCCAATGGTTATCAGGTAGTGACTGCATTAAGACGGCTAGTGCCTTGAACTTGTGGGCGAAATACGAAAATTCTTCTTGTGCGAAGGGAAATTCTCCCATAACCAAGTCGTAGGATTTGTTTGAAGCGAGGAGCTCTTTGACTTGCTCAGCTGCGAAGCACTCTGTCAAACTGAAATCTTCAAGCTTGGATTTTCTCATGTGATACACCAATGAGATGATAGATTGAAATTGTTGAACGATAACTAAATTTTCTGGAAGAGATTAAAAAAAACATTACAAAGTGGAGTCGTGGGTTTCAATGCGAATGAATAATACAATACGTTGACTAATTAGCAACACTGTTGTGTCGATGGATATCAGTTAATAATTCATTCAAGAAAATATCTGGTGTGTTGCATAAACTTTGGGCAGGGTGTGTACTCGTTGATCCTTTTCATTGCTTGGGACTCGTCACTTTTGATCATTTTTGGTTTTTCTTGGTGGTCTGCCGATATAACGTACCCTAAACATTTAGCGTCCTTTTTGAAAAAGTAACCTCTTTTTAAGATGACCTAGAGATGGGCTTTTTGAAGACACGGAAACACCTTATGAAGCATGTAACCGAGGAGTCTCTGTGCCTGGTGATGAGCTGTATGGTGTAAAACCCTAACACCATCCATCCCTGTGGCAATCATGTGTAGGTTCACCTTCCGTTTGCACTCCGATCTCACCTCTCCTGTCGCTAATCCATTACCAATTTGTCGATGAGGGCCTTCCACTTTCTCGTCACTATTTCCCTACCATCCCAATCCACCCTTCCATTTGCAACAACACAAATAACTGTTTTTGCGAATTGGCATTCTACTTCAATGAGAATGCACTCTGGGCTTTTGGTGTATACTGATTGCGATCGCGCCCATCTGAACTTCAGTTTGCTATTAAAGGAAGGCTGCACCTTACCTCTTTCCCACACGATTGTTACGTATCCACGAGAAATTATTGATGCCGATCATGCCTGCCAATGATATCTGGCTTTAAAGAAAAAATTCGGAAAATGCCAAGAGATTGAAGGTTGGCGCCATTTCCCGAAACTCATGAGCATGGGTCAAAATGGGGCACCTTGAGGCCTCTATTAAAAGTTGAAAGTTGCCCAGATAAGTATGCCCTAGCCGTCACAGCAAATTAAACAGAGCCTTGCACATTATAGTTTGCTGTTTAATAAGTTAAAATTAAGGAACTATCAATCGATAATAGTAATAAACGGATATTTCCTACAAACCAAAACTCATTGATTTTTTGAGAGGGAGAGAGCGAACATTTTTAGAGCAGGAATAAGTTCAACAACTGGCTTGAATAGACACCTCACCGAGCGGTTTCATGTGTTCGGAGAAATCTTTTTCGGCGAATTTAAATTGGTTCAACGTTTTCGGAGGGTTGTCCAAAGGATGGTGAGTATAGAAGTCCACTTCGTGTCCTCGGGCGGCCAGCTCTCTGATGATGGGATGGTAAACTATCTGATGGCTTTTTGCGAATTCGCAGATAAAAACAAGAATTTTGGAGCATTCCGCTGCCGACAACCAGAAGACCGCCAAACACACAAAGACTGCGAACCTGTAAACAAATTAAGCAGTTAGAAAAGAGCAGTCGAAGTTATTCATGATTCCATTGAAGTTGTTTCTCTGACAATTTTCTTAAGCAAAACTCAACTTTCCTTAGCCCCACGTGCATTCAACGGTTTTCTTCAATCAAATATGTTTGTTATTCAGTTTATAACCATGTTCTACGTTAAAACTGGTCAAAATAAGGGTATGGGTAACAGTAGTTGTCGGAGTGATCGAAACTTGTTTTATTTATTTATTTTTTTATTATTATTATTTTTTTATAAAACAAGCGTTTTTGACTAGACCTTTTGTTTTGATAGTCCGAAATAATATGAAAGTACCATAACATGTTCATTCATGGGCAACTGACAACAACAGCACACTAAATTATCAAACATTTCGAAGAAAACTGGTTTTAGAGCCGCTTTTTACTTTCCGCTACCCGAAGGGAAGGAAGTATAGTAATCGGCCCAAAAAAAAAAAAAAAGGGTTTTCTTCAGTTCTTTACGTTTTGAGGCCTACTGAGTCTAAAAAACCTAATTTCGGCGCGTGGTCCGTGTGTGTGTGTGTCTGTAGTTCGATTTGCGGGAGAACGGCTGATCCGATTGAGCTAGTTCTTTTTTCGTTTTGATTGTTATTTTTTGTAGACACCAAAATAAGGTTATGGACGATTTTTGCTGATGGGAAGGGGGGTGGGGAATGAAAATGTACCAAAAACTAGGGTTTTTCGCATTTTTCTCGAAAACGGCTCTAACGATTTTGATTAAACTCTCAAATTATCTTTTTCTAAACAATACCTAACTTTTCTTTTCTATACATATCTCCATGAAAATACGGTGAACGGAGATATGGGCCCATGAAGCAAAAATCGTTTTTTTACGCTTTTTGGCAAAACGACTCAAGCGATTTTCACCAAACTCACAGGATGTTTTCAAATAGTTATTACCTACATATTCTTTTCAATAACAGTTCCTGTGACGGTCCATTGAACAGAGATAAAAATCAAAATGTGTCAAAAATTACGTTTTTTCGAACATTTCCGTAAATGCCGATCAAACTTGCGGAGTACTCTCAGCTAACTAGTACGCACATTTTGTTCTCCATAAATGTTCCTATAAAAATGCGTTGAACGAAGATATAGCGCCCGCATATGTAGGTGGTGTTCGAACTTGAAGGGGTGGCGGAAAGTTGTGTGTTGCTACGCACCAGATATTTCATAATAAATTCCGCTCATACGATTCGTGCATTCTCATGAATGAATGCTCTCAGATGATTGTAGTCCGATAAACGACCTACACATTGAGCGATTGATTACCCTCATAACATTAGTAAGAGCAACCCCAGAAATTCTGGATTCCTAACCACCACCCTTTCACTTACTTGTCTTTCCCACGGGTTTACTTGATAATTCAGGAACAGAGGAAAAAGTCCTTTGGAAAACATCAGGTGCGCTGCATCTTACAACTTTCATTATCCCTACGTCAGTGTTTCAAGCTTTTTCTACTTACTCAATTTATTTTTCATTCAGTTTCATCAGTTCCCGGCGGTAGATGCGGTATCGCTTACAAATCCGGAATTTATTGAGCTACTCGTGCTCATGCTTCGACAATTATTGAGCAATTAGTGCATAGAGAATTAATGAGGGTGTAAACCCGATTTTGGTTTATTATTCATTCTGAGTAATAATCCTATGTTTTCGGTCATGATACATTTTTTACAGCCCCCCTCAAAATTTGATACTTTACGTTTCAAGACATGGGGATTCCAAATCTGCAATGTCAGTCCGCCGTCCCCCGTCCCCCGTCCACCATCCCCCCTCCCCCGTTTTGTGCCTTTAACGTGGTCTAAAAATTCGTTCTTTCGCAAAAAATCCCATTTGGTATCTAGTTGTGCCCGCCATCTCGGCAATCTGATCGAACGAAGCCCATGGTGGTTATGGACAAAAAATGGTTAAAAAATTAACGAAACACCGTATAATTGCAAAAAAGCTGTGTTTCGTATAATTTTCAAGGTATTTTTACATCCTGGGTCGAATGGAATGAGTATCAGGCGTGTACAGCTGTGTATAGGGAAATTACAGTAATTATTAGAGTCAACTAATTGCAAGAACTCGCGGGAACTACAGCGGAAGTCAACGTTTCTTCGTTAGTACTCCCTCCCTCCCTCCCGACTCATTAAAACCACCCGCTCACTTGCCTTGCAACGCCCTCTCAACTCGCAACGTCGTGTCAATTGCCGAGGGTTCGCTGGAAATCCCTGTCCCAATTTCCCCGACTCTTTTTGCCCGACGGGGCGGAGGAAGGTTAGGGCCACTTCCTCCACACACCCCTACATCGGATCATAAATGCCTACGGACGTTTACGGGCGCCTGGCGCCGGGGGAATATTTAGTTTCCGTAGTTCCATTGCAGTCAGGTCATGATTTGTATAGTTTACTAGTATTTTTCGATGCTGAATCGAATGGAATGGGTCTCAGAGCAGTAATACTAGGTCAAGCTGTTCATGAGAATAATAAACCATTGTGTAATAATTTGCAGGGTTTTTTTAAAAGGATAATAATTAATTTTACAGAGTTATCGGGTAAAAACGTTAAAATTTTTTTTATCAAAATCGTTGGAGCCGTTTTCGAGAAATAAATAGTGTTTTATCACGATTTGGTTCCGTTTCCTCTAAAAATCGTTAACAGACACACGGTCTGTTTTCCGGAATAGTGTTTTTCTGGCTCAGTAGAGTCTGAAACGTAAAGATCTGTAGAGAATTCAATGCCGTTCTACTTTGTAAAGCTAAGGAAATTACATTGACAGCGTCATAAATTCTCTGTATATTAACTGCTCAATAATGGCCATGGCATGAGGAGCACCCCAATAAATTCCATAACTCTTGCACTAAAACTTGCTACGTAAAAAATGAAGTTATGTTTTACAAAGTTCAAATGAGCTAAATGAAAAATTGATTGGATCAGACATGAAAACCGGCGAATTTACGTGTGGTTAAGGTAAGTAATGTCGGACTAGATATTTTGCTACTCAGAGCGCAAAGTAAACATTAGTCGTACTCATCCATCAAGACTTAACAGTACTTACTTCATTATAATCGGATGAAGATGGTGAGGCTTATGAGCTTGGTTCCTACTTTTGACTGCCTCGTGCTCTTCACAGACTCGACGGACGTCCAATGCCTCCATATGCAGCTACTTGTTTTATCGTACACTTATCTTCTCGTTTATTTGCTTTACGCTATCCGTAGCATTTGCCGACTCGAATTCGCCAATTTCAAATTACGCGACGCCGAGGCCGCGAGAGAATTCCGAGGTCAAGAGAATCTAGAGTCTCTGCTGATCTCTTTATCGCAGTTTGAACATCAGCCAAATGACTTGCTATATTTTCCAAAAGGCCAATTCCGCGATGTTGATATCCAGGAAACGCTCCAAGGGACAAAACAGGTGCCAAACTCATTACAAAACGTTTGTTTAGGCGCGCTGTTCTGAGTAATGGCATTCTGCCACCTATTAAGGTGCACAGACCATCAATTACTTCCCTCGTCCCAAAAGGGTAAAGGGAATATAGTAATCAGCAAAAATATCTCAGGCGACGCATCTCAGACGTTTCCTCAGCCCAAGTACAGCCCGCTCTGGCGACTAATCCAACTCAACTAAAGCCAAATTAGGGCTCGTGAGGTCTGAGGTCGAGGGCCGAGACGAGATGTCATTGGAGTAAATAAAACTAATTTCGCTTATACGATGTAAGCATCCTCAGAAAAATCAGGGTGGTAGTTCAATAAACTACTTCAACGATAATATTTTAATAACGTTCATGAGATACCTAGAAGCAACCGGAATTCAAACTACCGCCGTTTCTCTTAGATACTCGGAGAGTATTTTCCATCGCTATACCATTTTAGGTTAAAATGGAATTGTGGGCCACTTGACGACGCAATGGCGACGAACAATTCAGTTTACCCTTCATACACTTGATTGTAAACATCGCCAACTACTTCTTTTATAGCACATTGGGTTTATGAAAAGTGAAATGTTGAGTGCACTTGAATATTGCACGAAATGCGAATTCTCACTTAAATGGTTTTGAGAGGTAATCTTGACCCCCGTCTCAATAACCGCCGCTTGTATGTTCCATTCTTAATTTAGAGCCCACCCCCGCCCCGACTGCACCATCCTACTACCTCTAAGATGTTATATAATCCAAAAACGTTACATTTTTGATTGGCCAAAATTACAGAACCAACTCGGAACCAGTATTCCTCGTTATCGTCAATCCATTAGATACTGCTTGGATAGAAGTCACTAATAATGAAGAGGGAAGTCTTCTACTGGAGAGGAATGGCACGTGAACCAGAAGACCCACTGAGGTTACTCTTCGTTCAATTATTTACCTGTTTTCCAATCAAATAGCAATTCATTCACTCAAAAATAGTTCTTTTTACTTGGAATGGAGGCTTCTTACGGAAAATTATCTCTTTCCAGATTGTTTTCTTACAACTCATCTGCTCTTCATTTAATAAATTCGTTCTTTTAACCACTAAACAGCTCTTCTATCAATAATGTAAGGATTTTTACTTTTCCGTTCAATCAATGAGCTCACAGGATATTACGTGTTTTTACAACCCACTTATTCAGATAGTCTGGTTGAAACGAAGTGGTGAAAACGAAACGAAAACTGTAGCAAACCTCTCTGTCTAGAATGAGCCAGTTCACGTAATGATCCCCTTGCTTCTCTCAGGACGTTGAACGCGGACATTCTGTTCTGCTTTCAACTAGCCACGGTCCAGACGAAGTATCCAATTACAGAAGGTGTGCGGTTTGGGTGTTTTACGTGATACTTGACTGGAATCATATCTCATCTTGTTAGTCCTCTCTGCGCCCAAATTAAGTTGATCATTATTGCCAATTCTGCGTACTGCAAGGTCAGTGAACACAGGGGCGATGATTAGGACTTTCGAAGAAAAAAAAGTTGATCTACAAGATGTCTCAGGAATTCGGCGATTATAGGTACCACAGTTACCCTTCCAAGGCATTAAAATGTGACTAGACGTGATCGTATGTTCAAAAGTTGCAAGTTCGTAGCTGTCAATGCGGTGGGAAAGGAGAGTTCTCTTTCGAACGAAGCCCTTGAACCACACGAAATTACATTAAATTTATTGAAAAAAAGAAATGATTATCTCGTCGAGTAAAATAAAATTAATAACTCCAGTATGCGTAAAAAAAGGTTCCTTGTGGAGTTCCAGCCAACTAAACACTGCCTTTTACGTCTGATTTGATGACGCGCTGGACACACGAAGCTACAAGTAGTTCTGGCGAGCTCGGGATCGCGTAAACGTCCGACTGGATTCCTAGTCGGATGAATACGCACTTGGGATTTCCAAATATTCGAAATGGATTACCAGGAAGGAGACGAAAAACGGTTCGGGTGGTCAGACGATCTTCGGGACGAGAACTGACGAGCTTGAAGCGTGAAAGCACGGCAGTGAATGTCCATTACGTAATGAAGTTAAAAAAAAGACAGCAGAGGAAACGGAAGTGTTATGACTTAGGCAATAGTGACCATTACCGAAAAACATCGTTTTTGGTTTATTTGTAGGCCTGGAGTTAGTGACGCTAAAATAGTAACAGTTAATTACGCAAAATGTTTAACTAGACACATTTATTTTTGTGCGTTTTAGTAATACCTAATTTTACCTTTTTTTTGTTTGGAGCTATTCAGTAATTGTTGTCCAAAAACTTTGTTGTTATTTCATTCCGCTACTCAAAAAAAAAGGCGTGTGGGTAGCAACACATAACTTTCTGCAACGATCTGCTGCATATACGGGTTGCTCCAAGTACAACCACCGAAATACCAGACGTTCCCAGCCCCCGAATACAAACAAACACGCGAAATCAGTTGAGGGGATGAAACGGCACAAAAACTCGCGAACTCTTTCTTGACCTGTGTGGGGAAAAAATCTTAGTCCTTCGACCGTCTGTGATGTCCCCTCATAACTGGGCCCACCGCTGAATGCTCCTGTCTCTGCGTTCCCTCATTATCTTTGGCCTCGGAATCAGGCTACCTAGAAGATCGCTTAGTGCCGACTCTTCCCTCCAGGTTGTCACAACGTGCACCGTGTATGGAGGGTATACTTCACTCCTGTCCTTCGTTACTTTGTCCTCAAATCCGAAAGAAGTTCCGTATCCTCTCAACTGTAGGATAAAGGTTCGATCGACCCTCCATGTTCGCCAAACACACCTGGCTGTCAGCATATTTATAACCGCCACCCAATGCCCTCTAGCAGCCCTCTACCCTTGTCAGCGCCTTTGCTTGGCTATTCGAGCAGAACACGCGAAACCTACGTTGTTGCCGATAAAGGGGATCTCTGAGCCCTAAGACGACAAAGACGCAACTAACTCGACCCTCACCCGTATCACTGCCATCAGTGTAAATGGCAAACGTAAGGCGTTCATCATTCTCCAACTTGACATTCACGTCGTGATCCTCCGCTGAATGGAGCCATCTTCCAGGCGGAAGCGGTATCTCAACTAGCTCAATCAAAGATCCGTCATACACCTCCATTATCTCCTTCGCCTCGATTTCGATGGGATACTCTCCCGCGACGACACAACAAGCTTGGCGTGTTGGTGTGTTGTGTTTGCGAACACGATTGTCAGAAAACGACTGAAACAAATCAACTCAAATTTAATATTTATGCTGCAGGTCTACCGGGATCGTGTAATAATATGAGTGTTTTCTTCAAATCCTTACGTTTTGAGACTTACTAAACAGAAAACCCCACATTTCGGCGCACGGTCTGAATGTGTGTCCGTCGTTCGATTTGCAGGAGCCATTCGCATAGATTTTCCTGCCATTTACCCTCTGGTAGAAATGATGAATGCACTTCTAAAGGATTGCACACAGTCCCGCTGAACTTCTTGGTCATCAAAAAGGTTGATGTCAAGGAATTAAGATAGTTAACAAGGAAAGGGAGCGTGTGATTGCCTCGCATTCAGATGTTCGAAGATATCAGCACAATTTTGAAGAAATTGAAAAGCAAGTTGCACAAGCGATTCACCAAAAGTTAACAGTAACAGCTCAACTGATTTTATGGGAACGTCTGACTTTGCCTCGATCGCGCGATTTATGAGATATCAAGTGAGCTAGCTCTTACTTTCGTGCTTGAGTTTCGTCTTACTGGCGCTCGAATTTGACAAATCTAAACCTGGAAATTTCCGATTCGAAAAAGCCCTCGCGATCTATCGGATGTTGGGTGAACTAAAGCAGTTCCTAGCTTTTTCCTGTTTATGAGCCGTCCAGTTGTCGGAACGTTTATTTACTTCAGTCAACTCGCTCTCTATAATACGCTGAGCAACCTAAATAAGTTTAAACATTTGCTGCTAGAATGCGGGACTAAGGCAAAAACTGGCTTCCAGTCGCCTATTAATGTGAATATCGAATTCACGAAACTTTCCTGAGCCTCACGTGCAACGTGTTCAGGGGTTTATACAGCTCTAGCAACTATTCTAAAGCTTTCCACTCACTTTATGGGTTTATGGGAATTTGGTAGAAATTAACGTTCTACAGAACTTAGAGTAGTGTTCCCCTACTAATGTCACGCCCTTTATTGACAATTATACGTAATTGGCTAAAAAACAATTTTGATCAGATATCCTTCACTCAGTCAGTTTCTCTCTTCTTCACAGAACTTTCGTCAGACCTTCGTGCATTCATTGATTTTCATCACTCTAGCAACTAATAAAATCTATTTTTCGTTCACTTTTTTACTTTCCACCATCCAAAGGGTAAGTAAAGTACTGTAATCGTGTAAAAAAAAGTTGGGTTTTCTGTAGATCTTAATGTTCTGTAGCCTAGTGGGTCTAAAAATCCTAATTTCGGCGTGTGGTCCGTGTGTGTGTGTATGTCCGTAGTTCGAGTTGCGGGAGAACGGCTCAATCGATTGAGCTGGTTCCGTATTTTGCTTTGTTCTTTTTTTGAAGACGCGAATATAAGGTTATGGGCAATTTCCATCGATTGGAAAGGGGAAGGGGGACGAAAATGTACCAAAAACTAGGGTTTTTCGCCTTTTTCTCAAAAACGGCTTGAACAATTATCTCAAAAACGATCAATCAAGCTTACGGCATACTCTCAACCTACTAGTATCTATATTTTGTGAACGAAGATGAAAGGCCCGTATATACGGCAGGTCGCCGAAAGTTGTGTTGGTACGCACCACATATTTGATGTAGTACAGTTGTTAGACCGAAACATTTTATACCGAAACTAGTATCTAAGGTTACGGGAAATAATGAATAAATAGGAGCTTGCTTTATAGTTGCGGATTGCCTAGTTTTAAAGAGTCAAAGGCACTACTTCACTCCTTCACAGAGTCACAATATGTAGGTAATTTACAGGATACCATTTCTATTAGGCACCTTGCAATGCTTCTTAGGGTTCTTAAATGTCTTTGGTTATGCAAGCCACCACTCTTACATGTAGCGCATCCGATCGTTTAAAATTAGGCAACTCGCTACGATCCAGTTAGCTTTAGTTTATTCTTTAACCTTAACACACAGGTCATGTATAAAAAGTTTCGTTCTAACAACTGCGCTACACTAAATATCTGGTGCGTACCAACACAACTTTCGGCGGCATGCCGTATACACGGGCCTATTATCTTTGTTCAACGTATTTTTACAGAAACATTTATTGGGAACAAAATATGATGGTATGATTTCGTTCTAAATAAGTTTCGTACCTTAAAAAGGGATCGAAGTAACTGGAGATTGAAACTGAACAGGAGCCAGATTTAACGTGGCAGGTGGCCTACCTGAAAAATGTCAGGCGCTCTACTAATATGTGTTCTACAAACCACGTAGGGCATCGGCCAGCTCGAGCGTTGTGAGTTGCTTGGCTTCGTCGTAGAAATTGATTCTCTCAACTGAGCAATACGCACAGAATAAAAGGGGAGACCAAACCACTGGCGCATATTGTAAGTGACGAAGGACAAGTGGTTTGTGGAGCATTATTATCCCTGAATGGGGAATTCTCTAGTCTAGTATTAGGCGTTAGAAAACATTTCAGTCAAATATGTTTATAGCGGCTTTTAAAGTCACTCCAAAAGATGGGGGAAAACTTTCTCTAGAAGATATGGATTTCCTCATTTTACCCCACCTTGGTCCACCTTAAGATGACGAGTGGCTCGCAGTAAGGTTTATCATGATGAAATGCATTGAAGTACTATTTGCTCGTTCGAATAATTGACCCTGAATGTTTGTTTATTGCTGCTGTGATGCGTGATATATTAGATACAACTTGACTCATGTATGGAATGTGTGGCGCACTTGAGTCGGTGATTACCGGATGTTCAAATGGTGATCTGATGGTGTCACGGCTTTGCCTTCCCTCATTCCTACTCTCGTTTTGCTTCTGCTCGGTATTGCGTGGTGCCGACAACTTTGTTCAGATGCTACGAATACAAAGTGATATTTTTATTACTTTCTCTTATCTTATAATAGACTTTTCATCATCAATAACAGGTCTTCGAACTGGTAAGTCTACGTTGAATATTCAAAGTATTTTGAATCGGCTTCGAATCAGAATTATAGTCTCATTCACCTCCACGAAGAAGCCTCGTTTGAACCGTTTAGGTGGATAAAGCTCGCTCTACGTTTCTGTTATTGTTTCGTGCAGCAAAGATCTGGATATTTCAGGAAACTTCGTAGAAATTTCGTCCAGAGTCAATCTGCGATCGTCACGGACCGCATTCTCAATCTTTTCCACAAGTTTGTCAGTCACAATCGACGGTCTCCCACTCCTCAATTCGTCATGCACATTCGTACGACCGTTCTTAAACTCCCTACACCACTTGTACACACTCTTACGATTCATGTGTCCTTCACCATAAATTGCCTTTATCTCATTAAAAATTTCAATCGGGGATTTCTCCTTAACAACGAGCTACCGGATGACCGCGCGGATTTCGCACTTGGCGGCAGAGTCGATCGACATCTTTCACGAGAAGTGCTCCTGAGACCACAGTTTTCAACGTACTGACCTCATTTTGGTCTTGTTTCTGAGGGGAGGAGTCACGCTACACGACAGTGTGCCCAACATAGCAAAAAAAATTCCCTACGGCCTACGGGAGCTTCAGTACACTTACTTTGTGTTGATATGCCTCGTAAAACGCTAATGCTTGTTTGTCATGACATCCGTATCCCGAGTGTTCAACGCAAAACGCAGAATCAGTCCAGTTTTTTTGACCTCGGAATTTGAAGGGTCTTAGCGGGACTTTCAACGGCAAAGTCATTATTTTCGCAAACACCTTCGTCCTCAGCTCTTTTGTTATCTATGGAAATTCCACCTTTTGAGTTAATTTCAATTGACGACGGATTTTCCCGTCGTCTGGACATTCCCATTTTTTCGCACTCCTCAATATCAAAAACTCCTCTCCGCAAGAGACGACTCCTTCCAAAATTCATCATTTCCATCTTCCTGTGTTACAGCACGTCCTCTCGTTCCGATAGTTTCCCGCCAATTCACGCTTATTTCCGATACGTCCTTCTGCATCAGCCTTTTGTACACAAACGCTATTCACTTCATTGCATTTAATACAGTCCTCCTCACGCTCACCGAGTGCTTTTATTTTCGATCCACAACTATCGCCCTCTCCTGCGCCCAACACCGGTAAAAGCCCAATTACATTTCTCAGTCGTCTAGTTTTGCAGATTCTAGTTGTAGGGCTCTCCTTAGAATGCTTGCCGTCTTCCACCCTCTCTGTTATGAAATGACTGCACTACTCAACAACAGGAGAAGATGGCGGCTGAGATTGGCTTTGAATCAGAATTATTGTCTCATTCACCTCTGAAAAAGCCTTTCCATTTTGGTTTATTAGTCTTTTAGTTTCCTCTCGTCGTTTTTGCCGTTCTTACTGTGAGAACGCACGACAGAGTTGGACATACGATTTTCGACGTAATAATGCCATACGAGAAATATAAACAACAGGCAGCAACAACAGTGAGCAGCTCGAGCGTACACTCTCGATAAACTTGGTTCATTCGCGCTTCTTAGATTCTCGCCTTTTCTCCTCAGAAACAGACGATCTTAGAGTATTTTCAGAAAAAATGCGCTTTAGCGCTCCACCTGCGATTTTCAGAATACGGATTGAAATGTAAACGAAAACGGCGGCGCAAATAGTGAGGAATCCCACGATATCGAGAAGGTACAACTGGTAGAAGGGCATTTGCGCAGCTGCTGGCTGCAACACCTTCCCGTGGCGCAGAACGTATTCGATCCAGTAGACTGCCTCGTCCAAAGGTTTCATCGGCCGATCTTTGAAAATTTCGGATCTTTTCAAAACCTCCTGTTTGTACCTGAAATGAGAAAGTCGTTTTCAAAGAAATGGCGTTTGTTTTTTTGGATGGCTCAAGAATGAATCACTGTGTAGGAAGTGCGGGAAAAATAGCGTCCGCTGGAAGACTTCCCATAATTGAGACGATTGCGGCCATAGCGCATATGTTGCTCAGCGTTATAATTATTCTCGTCGTATGGTGATGAGCGAAAGTGTTATGTATTTTTTTTTTTGAAAAAGTTGTAGTCAGTGTTACTGTCAATTCAAGCTACATCGTTCAAGTCGTTTATTGAAGTTGTGTCGGTAGGATTTGTTTGTGAATACAGGTATTAAATAGTTGATACCCAATTCAGTTTCTACATTTTTGGGGGCTCGTCCGGGATTGAATCGAACCTAGCAGCTACGGGATCAGCTGAATTTCAAGTGTTCGCAACGGAACCCGACGTAAACAGATTGTTGGACAGAGCGGTTTCAAGTTGTGAAGATACCTTCGACACTTTAAGTTGTCAGTCGTCCGTCGGAAGATCATTTTTAAGAGCGTTCTGTCGTGTACCTACGTCAGTGACCTGTCAATCACTGGTGGTCGAGCCATGGAACAGTTGGATAAAGTGAAATCAGAAAGATGAAAGTAGACGAGTTGAAAGATGAGTTGAAGAAGCGAGGATTTAGATACGATGGGAGGAAAAATGATCTCGTTGAAAGACCGAAGGCCATAATTCAAATGGAATCGTGGAAAATTCAAAAGCTATACCAGACGACGTGATTGAAGGCGAGATAGACGATGAGTGTGATGATGTGAACGGTGACGAGGATTCCAGCAGTGATGAGAAGACTGATGTGGGAGGACACATTACAGTGACGACAGGTCTTACTCTGATAACAATTTAAACTCAAAACAAAAATACAAAACACTTTCGCTCATCACCATTACGACGAGAATAATTATTATAACGCTGAGCAACATATGCGCTATGGCCGCAATCTTCTCAATTATGTGAAGCTTTCCAGCAGACGCTATTCTTCCCGCACTTCCTACATATGTTATAGGAAATATCTAGTTTCCCGGTTCGGAAAGTGAATTTATTTTCTCGAGGAGATCTATTCTTTCCCTGATTATGTAAAATAAACGATCTGTCTACCTATACATGTATCGAACGTATTTTGATGTTTAATAACTCAAATATAGACTTACTTCGGATTATCCAGCACTTCACTCATGGCCCACTTCACCGAAGCCTCTGTAACGTTTTCAAGCTGGAGCCTGACTCCTATTCCCAACTCCACGAGGATCCTCACGTTTTTCTGTTGATCTCCAAATACGGGAAATCCGATCATCGGGACGCCCCGGTAGACAGCTTCAGTCAAACCACCGAGTCCGCCGTGAGTCATGAACACCCGGGTTTTATTGTGGGCTGAAACAGGTTAACAAGGTCAGAACAGGAGTAATTCTCGAAGAATTTGATAAAAGATAAAGTACGTGGAATTAAGTGGAGTTCCAGCGAAGTTGGACAATTCTAGTCTTCAACTTGCTAAAGGTAAATAATTTAAAACGTACCGAGAATACTTTGTTGAGGCATCCATTTCATGAATTTTATGTTGGGCACTTGAGGTGGTTTTTCGCCCGACCAAGATGTCCATTTCCACAACACTTTTTGTTTCAATCCAGACAGAACCTTAAGAAGAGGCTTATAGGCGTTGTACTCTTTAAGTGTACGGACACTCGTTAACGACCCAAAACTTAAATAAACAACGCCGTGTTCTGCGCTGTCCATGAATTCTCGAATATCCTATGAATAGGAGACGTATTAATTCGTTAAATAATATTCTGTACTACAAATAGCATGATGATGGAAGCTATTTGAAAAGTAGAGATAGTGGAGTGGACTGTAAGTTACCTTTGGTAAAGGTGGAGGATTCTCTTCCACGTTAGTTCCCAGTACATGCTTGACGTGAGGTGCTGATGGGTAGGGATAGGCCAAAGAGTGATGACTACTGACCAACATCAACGCCATGTCAGACACCATTTTGACTAGCGGCGGCCTGGACTCCCACCCTTCGTACCTCAGGTACTTGTCGGCAGCTTTCTGAGCCACGACAGCCACTGAATAATAGTCAAACAGTTTGGTCGTTTCTATCTCGTATAAGTTTTTCAATCTTTCGAAAAACGACATTTTGTCGGAGAAGTCGGTCGTGAATGGGAGCATGTAGGAGGGATTGTTTGGGAGACCGCTCAGTTCATTGAGCCAATGGTTATCAGGCAGTGACAACAGCAAGACGCCCAAAGCCTTGAACTTGTGCGCAAAATAAGAAAATTGTTCTTGTGCGAAGGGAAATTCGCCCATAACTAAATCGTAGGATTTGTTGGAAGCCAAAAGCTCTTTCACTTGTGGAGCTGCGTGACACTCTTCCATTTGGATATTATGGGTTCTCATTGTGTGTGAGAGTGAGAATAGAGTTTGAAAACTCCGAATGAACTCCATAGTTTCTGAAAAAGGACAAATTATTTTAACTTTGGAAAATTTATACAGTTGCATCATGGAATCAGTGTGAGTAACAGGAAATATTGAAGTTAATGTACCTGTTTGATGGGTCCGTCTTCTCTGGCTGGTGAGATATTGTAGGGGGGAGGGGGGGGGGGGTGAGTTCGATGTAATGACATCATAGTATGGCTGTTAAGTCAGTATTGAAGTCAATTAGTTGGTCGTAGTCTTTATACAAGAAGAGAAAGGTGAACGATATTCACACAAACGGAAACAACCAACTGACTGATGTACAGACATCTTACACAAAAAAGCCTTAGAATCGACAACCAACAGAATATTTGAGCCATACAATACTGCCCTTACATTCCTTCCCTTCACTTCCAACGGATTTCCCAGGAGGTGTATGACCAAACTCTTTTCCCTTTGGACCTCTCCCCCGGCCTTTCCAACGCAACACCATCCCATTCACCTTTCTCTTCTTATATAAGGACTACGACCAAAACTGACTTTAGTACTGACTTAGCGGCCAGACGATGATGTCTTTAGTTCGAAAGCGCTCGCCCACAGTATCTTACCAGCCAGAGAAGACCCACCAAACAGGTTCGTTAACTTTAATAATTTACCTACTGGCGGCATCGACCCAATCAATTTAATACCTGACAAGGAATATCCTCTGTGGTTCATACATTTCACCCAGCTGTACAATTTGTGCTGAAGGCAAATTAATTTGTACATGACTCGCCTGGGATGCTCCTGCTAAAACCACAAGGCAGGCCTCGCCTTTTTCTTCTACTGAAACTCAACTTTCCCTTTCAGCTCAAGCTTGAGCCACATTTAACTGCGCCCGTGGGAAGAAGGCTCGGCTTTCCGAGATGCGAATTGTGAGGGCTATCTTTCATTACGATTGTCACCAGCCCTGCGTAATGTCCTAATCGGGTCTCTCCCGTTATCAGCCAGGTTATAGTTGCAATGCCATTTCCCCGCTTGAATACTGTTGGATGAAGGTGAGCAAATCCTTGGTGTAAAAATCCTTTGTCCCGTTCTTGTCTTTAATCACGATCCGCGCTATCAGGTTACATTGATTTAATGTCATTCATTTCAGTTCTATCTTTTCGATTAAATAATCGAATAAAATAAAATTGCATTTCCTTATTTTCTCCTCAAGAAGTGTTATTTTGTTTATTTATGATTCAAGGTAAGTTTCAACGTTTTTGTCTGATTAGTTAAATTGGGTCTAGACACGAACTTCCACCACGATAGTAGAAAATCCCTGCGCATGTCTGTAAATTGGCTGTCAATTGATAGTCATTGCACAATTTCCAGGTGACCAACGTAAGAATAGTAAGGTCCTGTGAATGTGATCTACGAACCTGTCTTAAATAAGCTAGGATATCCCACAGTTTATTTCAGTCTTAGTGGCGTAGTAAGGTGTGGCGTTGTGACATTTTCTTAGGTCCCAAATGAGCCACGCACTGGGTATTGATGCTCAAACGCACTCAACAGAGCTTAAGTCAAGCGCTCCATCTTCGAAGGTTCTATGGCGTGAGTATGGACGAGAGATGAGAGCGAGCGTTTAACTGAGCTCTAGGCCTGAGTAGCCATAAGGAGATGACAAAAGTAAGATGTGAGAAGCGAGATAGGGGAAAAGTGACACAGGCAATCCAAATAAACGTGGGGGGAAATGTAAGAGGGCAAATTTGTTGTCAGCTCTGGAAATATTAATCCTGGTGTTTGGCAGGGCTAAGAATATTGAAAGAAATATTTTGGTTGGCTACTTTGATTTGATTGACCAACCAGCCTCAAGTCTTCAACTTTTGTACCAATTTGGTTTGAGCTGAGCCGAACATTTCCCTCAAGTGGGTTGTAGTTGACAGCTGAAGTCAATGAGACATTTGGCCCCACCTGTGGCATTCTACCCGAATTGCTCTACGCTTCAGTTCTTACTTTTTTAGTGCGTTTCCACTAGACAGAAATAAATTAGGAGCTTACTTGAGTTGAACGCTTACCCAGGGGCTGCATGTGTTCGTCAAGCTGCTTGTCGAGGAAAGGAATTTGATTCAACGTTTTCGGAGGGTTGTCCAAAATGTGGTGAGAGTAGAAGTCCACTTCATGTCCTCGGGCTGCCAATTCTCTTATGATGGGATGGAAGACCATTTGATGACTTTTGGCTAATTGGCAGATGAAAACGAGAATTTTGGCGCTTTCAACGGTCGATAACCAGAAGAACGACAAGCACAGGATTTGTAAACACCTGTAAGCAAGTTCGATTATTTAAATATAGTATTCATGAGTCAACTACGGTTTTCATTTGGACACTCCTCGAGCTCCTTTGTGGAGAGAACTTCCTGCCTCGCTCACTGCAAGTGTTATTGCCAGTACTATATCAAAGATACTCGTAATTACTGGGTCCACAAACGCACCATCATCACAGGTGAGTCACTCACAAGTATTTTGGAGCGCAAAGCACACGCACAAACCCCATACAGTCCTCTCTTTCCTGCAAATAGCTCACTTTTATTTTACTACTTTTCATTATCAAAAATATTGCGACCGTACAAAAAAATTTTTTTTTCAACCGATTACGTAAATTTCCTTTCTACTTTGTAGAGCCAAGGAAATTAACAAGTTTAGACTGATTCAGCTGGTTCTTCGATCGTTTTGTTCATGTTTTTTAAAGTCACGAAAACAGGATTATGAGCTATTCCTACATTTTTCTCGAAAACAGCTCGAACGATTTTGATTAGACTCTCAAATCATCTTATTAAATATATTGGTAAAAACTCGGGGAACGGAGGTCTATAATGGCCCATATAGGTCTATGAAGAAAAAACAGAATTTTAAAACTGCTTAACGAATTTAACATGTAAAGTATTAAGTTAAACTGTAGGATGTCTTCAACTAGTCGATTCCTGTACATTCTCCATCAATGTTCGTCTGACAAGTAACAACCAAAAATGTATTAAAAACTGTGGTTTTTAAAATTTTTATCTAACTGACGCAGTGTTGGATGTGTTGTTTGTTTTAGCAAACAATACCCACATTTTATCCTGCTCGATTATTTCTCTATCTACCCGTTGAAAAGAAATATAAGCAACGAAAGCCCAGAAAATGAGATTTGTGGTGCAACAAATTATCTTTTTTCTGATTTTCTGAAAAACGGCTACGACGATTTCAATCAAACGCTTGGGTAACTAGTACCTTCCATTTAGAAAATACAGCGCCCGCATAGAGAGGAGATAGTTGCGAAAGGTCGCGTGATGGTGCCAACCAGAACATTTCTCATTTCGCCAAAACCAGCGGTTCAGATTGACACCAGATCATGTGGAAAAAATGTTTATTTTTACCTAAAACAAATGGCTCCTCTGGGCCGGATCTCAATAATTCCGATCCATACCATATTCCGATCCATATTTGTTCTAATTTTCGTCGCTCGTTCTTTCCACTCAATTACGAATTGAGAGGGGAACGGCGAGCGCAATAAAAAAAGAAGGTCGAGAGGGGAGCTATTGAAGATTGACCTCGCTCAGGGGCAGAATAATCATGCATTTGTTTTTACCTCCCTTGGCTCTACGAAGTTGAAAGGGAAGTCATGTAGTCGAGAAAATAAGTTCTCTTCTCATCTTTACGTATCAGAACCTACTGACTCCGAAAAACACAATTTGGGAAAATGGTCTGTAAGTATGAGTGTCTGTGAACGGTTTTTAGAAAAAACGGCTGAACCAAATCTGCTCAAACTTAATATCTACCTTGCAGGTTACAATGTAACGCCAAAATAAGGGTATAAGCAAAATTCGGTCAAAACTAACTATAGTTAAAGCGATCAAAACACCAAATATATTTTTTCTCAAAAACAGCTGCAATGATTTTGATACAATTTTTTATTTGGACAGCTCCTAATGAGAAAACTATACCATAAAATTTTCATTTGTGGGAAAATTACTAGAGAAGCACAATAAATTACCAAACTTTTCGACAAAAATCGTTTTAAGTCCAGTTTTTTCCTTATAAACTCCACTAAAATATTACTAGAATCTTCAAAAAATGGTAGTCCAATCAAATACCTATACGACGAGTGTTTAAAACCGCTCATATGGTATGTAGGGGCTACTTGAGAAATTACGGAATTTTAATTACTGCCGTTTCACTTACGACGTCTACCAAAGGTTTTTAACCGATTACTCTCGAAAAGTGATGATTGTCCTCTTCAAAAAAAAAATCGTGTTGACAGCCTCATTAATTTTGGGTGTACCAATTGCTCAATAATGGTCCGGGCATGTGTGTGAACAGCCAAATAAATAAGGGAAATGCAAGCGCCACTGCTTTCTGTCGACGTGAAGTGATGTTTTACCAAGTGCAAGTGAACTGAATAAAAATCTGCCATGCCAGAATCCCTTGGTTTTAAATAAAATCGGGGGTAGAAGATCTTTGTTTCCGAAAATTGTTTGCGGTCACATTTCGATTGTTATCTCCTATCAAGTGCCAGAGGAACACGTGTTCATAATAATGTACAGGTAGTGGCTAGTTAAAGACATCTTATAAGTTAATAAGTAATAGAAGCTATTTTTCGAAAAAAATTTAAAACAAAAATCATTTGCTTCTTACGTCTATGTCTCCAGTCATCGAATTTAAACAGAAATATTTATAGAGGAGGAAAGTTAGGTACTGGTCAGTAGGACATACGTTGGGAATACAATCAAAATCGTCGAAGCTATTCTTGAGAAAAATGCACGTAGCCAACGTTTGTGTGGTACTTCTCTCTCTCTCTCTCTCTCTCTCTCTCTCTCTCTCTCTCTCTCTCTCTCTCTCTCTCTCTCTCTCTCTCTCTCTCTCTCTCTCTCTCTCTCTCTCTCTCTCTCTCTCTCTCTCTCTCTCTCTCTCTCTCTCTCTCTCTCTCTCTCTTTCTCCCTCACTCACTCTCTCTCTCTCCTCTCTCTCACCCCTCCTATCTCCCTCCCCTCCTATCTCCCTACCCTCCTCTCTCATGCCCCTCCTATCTCCCTCCCCTCCACCACACCCCCTGTATTTCAGTCAATGGAAACTTCTCAAAACCTTAATTTCGCGCTTTGAAACCCTCACAAACAAAGGAGGAAACAACCGGCGCTTTCGGTCAAGCAAATCTATACACGCTTTCCTGTCTATAAAGCTGAATAATGTAAAACAGGGTTAAATGGGTCAGAAAAAGACCATTTGGCAACGTGATCTTTGTGAATGTGTGTCTGTTAACGCGGCTCAACATTTATATTCAGCGTGCAAATCAAGGTCAACATGGGATGCCAAAGTAAGAGTATGAGCGAAATCGACTAGAAATTCTCATTCTCGGGAAAATGAAGAGAGCAGCGCAATGAATTATCAAATATTTTCGAATAATCGGGTTTAGTCCAGTTTTTTTCCACATCAATCCCACTCATATGATCAGGATGGCAGTAAAATAATCTATCCATATGATGAAAGTTTAATAATATTCGTAACCCTATTAGTGGGAACAACAGGAATTCTGGATTGTTACAATTTCGCCGTTACACTCACTAACATGTCCCACAGTTTTGACCCGATATTTCAGAAACGGTAAACACGAAGGTTCTCAAAAACATCACATTATAGTCTGATAAATCACCTATTCACTGATCACCCAATTACAGTCGTAGCATAGGTAGGGGCAACTCGACAAATTTTGGAACTTTGAGCGCTACCATTTTTCCAGTGTTTCCCCCATAATTCCGGAAGTGTGTGCGTGTGTTTAGCTACGAAGTTCATGTGTGAGATAATAATGAAGATCGCTTAATGCACGTGGGCTGAGGAAAGTTGATGGGCCGCACCAGATATCGAACAACGCGGATGAATAGTATTCGACGTTTTAAAAATAAACTACCTCATTTCAACGAGCGTTTGGAACTGGGTGGAGTACCCCTTGTGATAACCACGAGCTCTTCTCACACAACTGGCCTCTGGCTGCTCCGAAGGGCTAATAAATCATCCGCCTTTGCTATCGCACGGATTATCTTGTAGTTTATTTACTTTATACGAATAATTTCAATCGCTTTCGGCAAATATGAATTATGTAACGCTCAGACAGTAAAAATGTCGTGAACAAGCCCACTATTACACACTGTTGAGTGGTTTCACATTTTCGCGTAATTATTGTCGTGAAGTATCGTGATCAACTCAACGATCAGTATCATTTTTATGACTCAGTAGCCCTTGAGACAGACGTATAGTTCAGAAGACAACTCAAAACAAATTTTTCAGCCGATTACGTAACTTTTTTCCTATTTTGCCAATACTCTAATTTTGGCGGCCCGTGTTGACCTGTAGGCTAAAAACGGATTTTTTTCTAACGCTTCCGCTTGCTTTTGTAAAGATTAAAGGCTTTACAACACAAGTAACAGTTTGAGAATTACTTGTCCCACATTCCACATACATTTATCGTCTTTGAGTCTCGAGTACAATTTCGAAATAAAGGGTCATTGAATCATTAAAGAACTGTAACTGTGGACTGTAAATTCCCAATAATTTTACCGAAAGAATTAATTTCCCCCGCCCTTGGTTGGAAGCTGTGACTCCGCCGATACCGAAACCTCGCCGACCTGAAAAGTAATAAATGCAGGAACGGGAAAAAAGAAGAAAATCGGAGGACTCACTCCTTACACACGACGGACGCTGGACTTAGCGACGGAAACCATTTCGTCGCGTCAGAAAGAAGCTTAACTTCCAAGTTACAAAAGGGGGTAGAAAAGGTTATGAATATGGGCAATGAAAACATAAAAATTAAGGGCTCCGCGTCGATCGAAATTAGATGAAGGCGAATGGAAGGGTTAGGGTATCGAGAGGGGAGCTGGCCTCCGTGGAGAGGAAGAAGGCGACACGATCTGGCCGGCGGGCCCGGACGCTAAAAGGCAACGTATTTTGAACCGTTTTTGTTAATAGAGTGATTCAAGAAGATTTAATGCGTAATATTGTTGAGAAACACGGATAAATTAACAGGTTTCTAATATGATGTCGTAAATAAACCCTTTTTTGTGCTTACATTGCAAACACTGGCTGAACCTCACGAGATATGGCATGCTGCAGCCTGTTCTATGATATGGGTCTGTGGAGGGAAACCAACTACAACTATCACTTCGACTCAGTATGGCACTTCGAGAGTTCAAGAGGCTGCATAATTCTTTCAAAAACAGATTCGATGACTTCAATGAAACGTATAGAGTGCTTCCAGGTAACGTGTGCCTGTATTTTTTCTGCATAAATGTTTCCGTAAAAAATGCATTGAACGAAGGTGCAGCAGATCGCCGAATTTACGGGGGATGTAGGAAGCGGTGAGTGTTGCTAACCACCAGATATTTCCTCACCTTGCGATGAACTACTGAACCAGCGCTTCACGTTGTCGTTTCTGTATTTGAAAAAAAATGTTTATTTTTACCGAAAACAAATTGCTTCTCAGGGCCGATCTCAATAATTACATTCATTACAAATCGTTCTATTTACTATCCACTTGTATTCGTTCTTATTTTTGTCGCTCGTTCTTTCCACTCAATTACGAATCGAGAGGCGAACGTTGAGCGCATTAAAAACGGAATGAAGAGGGAAGAGCTCGATTACGAGGGAGAATGAAAACTACGAAGCATAGCCATTGCGTAGCGTCGTTATTGACTGAACAAATAATTGTGTCCACGCCCACACACCTATTGTGGCATGAAGTGAAGGCCAAATATCAAATTTGGATTGGTGTGGTCCTGCTTTTCTCTCTCACTAGTATTCGCCGACTAGTTTCTCTGGTCATTTTTCCATACATGAAAATGATGGTCTGTCATTTTGTTTTGAACCGTTACAGCTGCTCTTGAGAACAATATATATATTTATATATGCGTGATGTTTTGATCATGATGATAAACTCAGTTAATTTTACACCGATTTTGCTCAAACCCTTACTTCCGAGTCCCATGATAATGGGTAGCTTGGATACGGAATTTGACCTGATTTGGTTCTGCAGTCCTCTCTCAATCCGTACCACAGACACAGAGAGACCATTGTCCAAATGCCGATTTTTGCACTCATGAGAATTGCAATTTTTAAGACATGAAGAAAAGTAAAAAAAAATTATTTCAGCCGCTTCTATTAGGTTGTTGTTATCTTGTGACCATTCAAACTAGTTGGTTCATGAGAAAACTATCTGGTACCATTTTAATGTAAATGTTTAATAATGTATTGTTTTCTTCTCGTGATTTTCCCACGAATGAGTTTTATGGTTCTGTGGTGTTAGTTGGAGTTGCAAATACAACCAAGTTAATCAAAACCGTTATGGTCGTTTTGGCGAAAAAAATGTGTGGAGTATTGTTTACTACGAAAATTAAAGTTAGACCAAAACTGGTTTTTCTCAAATGCTCATTTTGGCTTTCCATGCTGATTTGCATGCTAAATATCAAATTTCAGTGTTTATAGTTTTGTCGTGTTCTGTCAATCGCGATACAGACGCACGATGATGTTTTTTAGGCTCCTAAATATTTCTAACTAAGTGTGATTAGAAAAATGAAAAGGTAGAAAAACTTATTTGGCTAAACTTCGTACGATTTCTTGCGCTACTCTTGCCATTTTCCCGTGAACGTAAATTTGGTTTGTTCAAGCATAATTTAATCAAACTCGTAGTAGCTGCTTTTGAGGGAGGGGGGAGTGGCTGTTTTGATCGTATTTTTGGTCTCTACGCCTATTTTAGCGCCCTGTATAGATTTGTAGGCCATATAGCGAACTCAAGGTGGTTGAATCGACTCCAGCGGTTCTCTTTCGATAGTGTTCACAGACGCAAACACTATTATCTGAAATATTTGGTTTGAAACGTAAAGGTTTGACAACTCGAAAAATTGTGTTTTCTGCTGGTGCCATGAATTAACTTCCTACTTCGCAGGCTAAGTAATGTGAAAATGAATTGTGCAAGGGAATCAATAGTGAGCTTAACTCGTTATAACGAGTGCGAAGTCTCAGTCACTCTTCATATTTTCAGATTAAAAGCCCTCGAATATCGTGGGTATCTTATCTTCTCGCATGTCAACCTCATCCGAGTAAATAGACATGTTCTCCTAAAGCATGAGAGGCACTACAATCCAATAATCTAGAGTAGTATTTTCGTAGAGACGGATAGGTAAGAAAAGTGACGTACATGTGATAATTATGTAGTGGGCGGTGATATATTCCTTGAAACATACCTCAAAACTTCTTAGTACACTGCGTTCACTTGAGAACGAACATTCTAACAGTTCTGCCGCTAGAAAACTGATCCTGTCGTGGCCAAAGGAACATTGTTTAAAAATCTAATATTTACAAAAACATGTAGGCGTACAAGGACGTCGTGAACTTATTGCCAGTCATTATAACAATTTACAAGTATTTTGTGACGCTTCGTTCATTCGTGTTTCTTAGTTTCCCTCTTTTTCCTCTCAGACGTAGCTTCGGTCGTTTTTCTTGCGATAATATCCTTCAGCCTACGACCGACGAGTTTGAGAACGCGGATTGAAACGTAGAGAAAAACCACTGCACAAATGGCAAGGAATCCGATGACGTCAAGCAGGTACAACTGATAGAAAGGCATTCGAGCAGCGGCTGGTTGCAGCACATTACCGTGTCGTAGGACGTACTCGATCCAGTAAACTGCCTCATCCACAGGTTTCATGGGTCGATCCTTGAACATCTCAGATCTTCTCAAGACTTCCTGTTTGTACCTGAAACATGCGGTTGTCATGTAATATTGTAATGGTCACAATTGAATTGAATTGAATTCTGGAGGTGTATTGACTCATCTTCGAAAAGATAGTGTTGACAGTCAGCTCAATCAATTGAATAACCTGACAAAACCACGAAGCTTGCTGGATGTAAGGGGGCCTGAGGAAAGTTGTGTGATGCTAGCAGATATTTTGAACTAAGGAACCTGTTAGGCGCTCGAGAGGGGGAGTTTAAGAACGAAATAAAAAGAAACATGGCGAGCGTGATCGGAGGACTGTATTATAGGTGCAATGAATGATTGATCTGAGTTTGAGTTTATTAGGGCGACACGAGGGAACGACTCAGAATATGCGTGAACTGGCATGTGAAAATAGGGGAGGGAGAGAGTGAGAGATATGACTGGGCCGAGAGTTGATGGAGGAATGAGAGAGCACTGGGAGACGATTACATCTTAGCAGAGCTGTGAGTGTTGGAGAAGGAGATAAATCGAGGGAGGGAAGGACATTTTGGAAAGTCTGAAAGGGGAAATTCGTTGTCGTGGGCAGTTAAACCGAATTTAATCCTTCCGTCTAGGGGAGAAGCCGACGGGACGGGCAGTTCTCAGACTTCCCGAAGCATAACATGAAAAAGGCCGAACACACTTGAGAAAAGCCTTTTACCCTGTGCCGAACAGAGCCTATTAAACTGGAACTGGCCTATTTCCTTCAAACATTCCTTCCGACTGTTAAAAGCAAAGGAGTGATAACCCAACCACTTTTTAAGATTGCAGTGACATGAAGCAGAGGGAAAATGCTTTATTGATTCAAGTATGTACTCACTTTGGATTGCCCAGCACTTCACTTGTGGCCCACTTCAACGACTCCTCCGTAATATTGTCGAGCTGAAGCCTAACTCCTATTCCCAACTCCACGAGCAGCCTTACATTTTTCCGTTGATCTCCAAAAAATGGGAACCCTATCAAAGGCACGCCATTGTAGACAGCTTCGGTTAAACCACCAAGTCCTCCGTGAGTCATGAAAAGCTTGGTTTTATTGTGTGCTGAAACAAAAAAAAGGTTGGGGTCAACAACTCGAAGAGCTTAAAGGGAGTGCATGGATATTCAATAAAGAAGGCTATTCATGGCTTACCTAGCATACTTTGTTGTGGCACCCATTTAACGAATTTGATGTTGGGCACTTGAGGGGGCTTCTCGTCAGACCAAGCCGTCCATTTCCACAACACTTTTTGTTTCAATCCAGACAGAACCTTCAGAAGTGGCTCGTACGCGTTGTACTCTTTAAGCGTATGGACACTCACTATCGACCCAAAACTGAAATAGACGACGCCGTGTTCTGCACTGTCCACGAACTCTTGAATGTCCTGGAAGACGGCAGTTGAATATTTTATATTTGGGAAGATGTTGGGTAATCGAGGCAATGAAAGTTATTTAAGAAGAACTCTGTTAGTTACCCTGGGTAACGGCGGTGGATTATCTTGCACGTTAGACCCCAGTATTTGCTTCACGTGGGGCGCTGATGGGTAGGGGTAGCCCAAAGAGTGGTGACCGCTGACCAAAATCAACGCCATGTCAGACACCATTTTCATTAGCGGAGGCCTCGACTCCCACCCTTCGTACCTCAAGTGCTTGTCGGCAAGCCCCTGGGATCTGATAGACACAGAATAATAGCCAAACAGGTTGGTAATTTCTATTTCGCAAAAGTTTTTCAGTCGTTCGAAAAACGACATTTTGTCGGAGAACGAAGTTGTGAATGGGAGCATGTAGGAGGGATTGTTTGGGAGACTGCTGATCTCATTCGTCCAATGGTAGTCAGGAATGGAAATCATCAAGACGCTCAATGCCTTGAACTTGTGTGACAAATATGAAAATTCCTCTTGCTCGAAAGGAAATTCTCCCATTACCAAATCGTAAGATTTGTTTGAAGCCAAGAGCTCTTTCGTTTGCTTAGCTGTGCGGCACTCCGATGGATGAAACCGTTTTTCAATCCGCATGGCGTATGAGAACGAAAAGGTAGTTTCAAAACTCTGAACGAACTCCTTAGTTTCTGAAAATACACAATCAATGAGTTAAAATTTTGAAGAAATTCTAAGTTATGGAAACATCCCGTTCTTCATTTTCAAAATTCGAAGTCAAGGAAGATAATTCTTAAATCTGTATCTTGACGTTTAAGAATCTCACCGTATCAGTCGGATGCAACATACGCATACTCTCAAGCGTTGCTTAGAGCCAGACCAATTATCTAGTCAGGAGTTAAAGTTGTAGAAAGTTCTCGCAAAATTAAAGTAATTTTCAGACGATTAAAAACTTTCATTTTACGCCGCAATAGTAGTCCGCCGCGATGATCTCAGCCTCTTCCGGTACTCGACCAGCTTCAGCCTCCGCAAGCGCAACCAACGTTCGAGCCACCTCAACCTGACCAGCCTCCTCCCGATCTGTCGTCGCAAGTTCCGCCACAGCAAGAACAACCGCTACATCAGCCGCCACCTACAGCAGACCAACAACCGCAGACAGGCGCCCCCACCAAAATTGCGCAACAACGCGATCAGTCTCTGCAGCTGCTCGCCTCAGCCAACAACAACCAGTGGCCATCGGTCTGCTGCGACATCATCCTCTGCCCCTAGCGCAGCCTCTGCCAGTTGCATCAGCACCATTTACGCACCAAACCTTAATAAAGTTGCTACCATTTTTCTGCGAAGAGCCACGACTTTAGTTTTTGGAGGTTGAAGCGCAGTTTGGGCTGTACGTCAATGACGAAACTGCGTCATGGGACAACTTGCAGCCCAAGAAATTGCGGACATCATCAGAACTCCCCCGGCTGAAATTTCATACACTAATCTGAAGAATACCCTCTTGCAGTTTGTGGCCTGATGGAGCAGCAACAAACCCACAGTTTGGGAGATCACACTCCTTCGCAATTCCTCTGCCTCCTGCAGTCTTTGTCTGATGTTGTGCCCAGTCACCTCCTACATACACTCTGGATGCAGCGCCTGCGACTCCACACTCAAGCCATTCTCCAGCCTTACGTGGTCAATGCAACGGTAACCATCAACCAGCTCAATTGCATAGCTGATGGCATTTTGGAAGTCTCCCCCTCCATTCCCACCACATATGCTACAATGGCCACTACCTCCCCAGTTGTTCCTGACGCTGCTCCTTCATGCTCATCTGAGGTAGCTTTTGTCACTTTGAACTCCTCCACCTCAGCACAGCAGGACGACCTGGTACATCAACTGACTTCGATCGCCCTTCAGTCGCTTTCTCGTCGACCTTGTTTCTGCAGCAAGGCTCCACTACCAGCTCTGCCACACCCACAATATCAACCGCAAAATCCGTTTTCAGATTCCTCGGCATGATTAACTTCTTCCAACGTTATGTGCCACACACCGCTGAGCGTCAAGCGAGCCTCAACTCATCCATATCAGGCATCCAAGCTCTTCCCATTGGACATCCAAGCTAGAACTCGCATTGCAAGCATGTAAGGACAACCTAGCGGAGGCCATAATGCTGGCCCACCCAGAGCCCTCTGACAACTCAGCCTCTTCACCAATGCCAGCGCTCATTTGTAAATAACCCCTGGCAACCGCTGTCACTGTCCCCCAAAAAACTCAGGTAGAGAAATCAAGTGGCCTGCCTATTATCAAGAACTCCATACGGTCTACCTCGCCATTCACCATCATTTGCACAGACCACAAGCCTTTCACAGACTTGGGAACGACTACCTCCAGTGCTGCTTAACCAACTCTCCTTCATCATGCAGTTCTCGACAAATATACAACACATCAGTGGTTCTGGCAACATCGTCACCAATTCCATGAGTCTAGTAGATTTCATCCCAGCCACTTCCATCCAAGTGACCATCAATTTAGTTTAGCTTGCCACCCTAGTTCCCGCACCTCCGTCAAGCTTATCCCTCAATGGTACATATGGTCTCGCGTTCAGCAGGACTGCCACGCCTGGACGAGATAGTGTTTGGCATGCCAATGGAACAAAGTTTCGTGCACACGTCAATCGGAAATTTCACCACTCTGTCTTCAGGTTTCCAACATATTCACGTGGACATCACTGGGCCTTTCGTCCATGCAAGTGGGTACCGCTACTGCCTCATAGCCATCAACCGATTTTGGCATGGCCTGAATTCCATCCGTTATGCTGGTTCTCTCGCTTTAGTTCCCCACAGTTCATCACCACGGATCAAGGAAAACAGTTTTAAGCTCAACTCTTCCAGGCCCTCGTCAACACCTACCAGACGCTGCAAATGAGTCTACCATCCAAGCTCCAATGGGATCGTCGAAAATTTCCACCGCCAACTCGAAGCCAGTCTTCGTTGCCACCTTCATCAGTCATGGGCGGACGCTTTACCACTCGTTTTACTCGGTCCATGCAGTGCAATGAAAAAGGATCTGCAAGCCTCGCTTGCAGAGTTGGTTAACGGTGAACCTTTGGGCTAACCGTCTGAGTTCATCGCTTCAGCTTCTTCACCACCACCTTTCGACGACGAGGGCAGTTTAGTCACTCGCTTCGACATCAGATGGCTTGCCTTCGTCCGTACCAGCTTCTAGACACAACACTCAGTCACCTTTAGTTTTTCAAGAATTGCTATCGTGCAGACTGGAGCCACCCTACACTGAGCCCCATCCTGTCCTTCATTGGGATGAAGAAACCGTCACAATTCTACTCAACAGCGTAGAAAAACCAGTGAGCCTTGACCGTGTTCAGCCAGCTTATCAGCCTCACCGCAAGCGTGACTCAACCATTGCCTTCCCACTTCCAGCCACGCCGTCATGTCCGTTTCGGTCTCCGAGACATTCAGGTGTGGCGTCCGTCAATTTACAACCTACTTAGCTTCACTTTCGTTATTAAGTTTAGTTCGACAATCGTTTTGGGATAAATCAACTGTTTGACATCGTAACCCCTCTGGGTCTCGCTAGCCCGTCAGAAGCTTTCGCAAAATTAAAGTAATTTTCAGACGATTGAAAACGTTCGTTACGACGCTTTACAATAAAAAATCGCCAAAAAAAGTTTGAATTGAGCACTTACCCAGTGACCTCATGTTTTCTTTAACCGGCTTTTCGGTAAAAAGAATTTGATTCAACGTTTTTGGTGGGTTCTCCAATGCATAGTGCGCATATAAATCCACTTCATGGCCTCGAGCAGCCAACTCTCTTATGATTGGATGATAAACTATGTGATGACTTCGTGCTAATTGGCAAAAGAAAACGAGTATTTTGGCGCATTCGACTGTCGACAAGCAGCAAGCCGCCACGCACAGGACGATAACAAATCTGTGGACAAATTAAAGCTATTCAATGGTTATTGCGGCGGTCAGTCTCAGACTAAACATTGAGGTTTCTAATCACGCGATCTTTACAGGGTCTTCGACTTTTGTAGTCAGTTCGTCCTCGCGCTGCTGATAACGTTAAAACTATTACTTAAGCCAGTCGATAGTTTTCTTATCAAGATTATTTTCCACTATTCCGCATCTCGTTTTGAATTTACACGTTTTGTTTGACCTCGGCTCTAGCGATTTTCCTTTACCTCACAATGTGCATAGGACAAGTTGACATTTTCACGGTAAACGGGTTGTTAGATTCCATCTGGCAGAGTGTCTCCGAGCAACCTATATTCAACCTCATTCACCTCAACTATTTATGTAACAATACTTTGAACGGAGATATAGACCAAGACAGATCGAAAAATGTTTGTCGAACATTAAATGACAGTTTTTTTCCTCAAAACTGATGGGTAGGATTTTGATCAAACTAATGGGGTGTTCTAAGGTTCCTAGTACCCAGATTTTGTGCTCCGTACATGTTTTCGTACAACGTTATCAGGTATGTTTTTACGTGATTGATGACTGAAGGTTTCATTTTTTACCGTGATTGATGGCATCCCCCGCCCTTCTGGTAACGCAAAGCAAAAATTAAATAGAAATTAAAGTCTCAAATATTAATTAGTACACGCGTTTGAAAAACGCAACTACCTCATTTTAACGAGATCGAAAGGTGGTCCACTCGTGACAGCCTCTTCTGGGACACAACGCCTGGCTGACCTGAAGGCTGAATATATATAGTGTGGTTTTTATCAAGCCGTTTTATCTCCCCGCGAATTTATCTTCGCCGTAGTTATTTCAACCGACTGATCCATCCTCAAATTACGTAACGCAAAGGCCGTTCACTGTTAAGACGCGAGAGCTATTAGTTTTATTTAATTAAACTTTGATTTATAAGTAATGCTTTCCGCTACCCAAATAATGGAGAAAGTATTGCTACTGTCAATCGCGTAAAAGAAATTGGCGCGAAGCATCACACGCTACCCCGTAAAAAAATCAACGATCTGCTGTACATACGGGCGCTTAATCTGCATCTAATATGTTTCGACGAAAACACGTACGGAGAAAAAAACGTCGGTACAAGTTAGCTGAAAGCGCGCCGTTTGGTCGAAACCGTCCGAGTCGTTTTAGGAAAAATGCGACAACCGGTTGCAGATCGAAAAATGTTTGTCGAACATTAAGAGACCGTTTTTCCTCAAAAACTGACGGGCAGGATTTTGATCAAACTAATGGGGTTTTTAAGGTTATTACTATTCAGAATTTGTGCTCCGTACATGTTTCCGTAGAAACCTTGTCAGGTATGTTTTTACGCGATTGACGACTGCAGATTTTATTGTTTTCGTGATTGTTGGCATTCCTCACCCTTCCGGTAACGAAAAGTAAAAATAAATAGAAATTAAAGTTTCAATGATTAATTAGTCCACGCGTTTGAAAAACGCTACTACCTCATTTTAACGAGATCGAAAGGTGGTCCACTCGTGACAGCCTCTTCTGAGACACAACGCCTGTCTGACCTGAAGGCTGAATATATATAGTGTGGTTTTTATCAAGCCGTTTCATCTTCGCCGTGAATTTATCTTCACCGTAGTTATTTCAAACGATTGATCCATCTTCAAATTACATAACGCGAAGGCTGTTCACTATTAGTTTTTACTTTCCTTGCTCTACGAAGTAGAAAGGAAAGTTATGTAATCGGCTGAAAAAAAAATTTTGAGTTCTCTACAGATCTTTACGTTTCAGACCCCCCTGAGTCCGAAAAACACTATTTGGGAAAATGGTCTGTGTGTCTGTGAACGATTTTTAGAGAAAACTACCTTACCAAATCAGCTCAAACTTGATATCTAGCCCGGAAGTCACTATGGGACGCCAAAATAAGGGTATGAACAAAATCCACTGAAATTTAACTATAGTTATCATAGTGATCAAAACACCAAATATTTTTTTCTCAAAAACGGCTCTAACGATTTTGATTACATTTTTTATATTGGTAGCTCCAAATATGGCAACTATACCATAAAATTCCCATTTATGGGAAAATGACGAGAGCAGCACAATAAATTACCACAACTTTCGAAGAAATCGATTTTAGCGCAGTTTTTTCCTTATAAACTCCGCTGGAATTCTTGTAGAATGTCACAAAAATTCGGTATTGTAGTCCAATCATATACCTAGAGGGTGAGTGTTTAAAAATGCTCATGAGATACATGGGGCTCACTCCAGAAATTCCTGAATTTCAACTACTGCCGTTTCGCTTACTACCAGTTGTAACAGTTATTTTCCAATAACTCTGCAAAAGTGATTACTATCCTTTTTTTGAAAAATCGTGTTTACAGCCTCATTAATTATCTGTGTACCAATTGCTCAATAATGGTCCTGCAATGAGTACGAGCAGCACAATAAATTCTGTAACTGTAAGCGCTACCGCTTTCTGCTGTCGTTAAGCGTTGTTTGACCAAGTTCAAATTAACTGAGTGATAAATGAATTGATTAAATAGAGTTAGCCATGTACAAAGTGAATTGACGTAGAGCTAAGGAAAGTTGTGTTTTGCAACGCACCAGATATTTTATTAACGCTGACGACGCGTGAACTATTAGTTTTTTAATTAAAGTTTTCCTTATGATTAATTATTACTTTCCGTTACACGAGGGGTGAGAAAACAATTGCTATTGTCAATCTTGTAAAAGAAATTGGTGGTGAGTAGCATCACACAACTTTGCGCAACTCTCGTAAAAAAATCGACGATCTGCTGTACATACGGGCGCTTCATCTGCATTCAACATGTTTCGACGGAAACAGGTACGGAGAACAAAATTTACGTACTAGTTAGCCTAAAGCACGCCGTTAGGTACATCGAAACCGTCGGAGTCCTTTTAGAAAAACTTAGACAACCGGTTACGCAATGTTAGGAAAATCTTATTTTCCGCGATATCGTGGCATATATCTCCGTTTGACGGGTAGTTATAGAAATCCGTTTAGCTTCATTGGCCAAGATGTCAGTAGATTACATTTTCCTAGATATATTTGTAGAAAAGTGACAAGTAGTAAATAATAAAAGATAAATTCAAGGCTCAAAAAAATCCTGGAGTGGCTCGAAACGCTGTAGTTTTTGTTACGTTTTGGTCCCCGTCCATAGTCCTGAACGGTCACCGCTGATGGGGGCGCTGGACGGGATCACCTCTCCACCTCCCTTTCCTTTCCCTCTCAAAAATTTGATACTTTACGTTTCAAGACATAGGGGTTCTGAATCTGCTGTCCGTCCGCAGTCCTTTAACGTGGTCTAAAAATACCCGTTCTTTCGCACAAAAAACCCATTTGGTACCTAGTTGTGCCCGCCATCTCGGCAGTCCGATCGGACGAAGCCCACGGTTTTTATGGGCAAAAGATGGTTAAAAAAAATTAACAAAACACAGTTTAATCTCAAATACGCCGTGTTTGGTATCGTTTTCACGGTATTTTTACATCTTGGGTCGAATCGTTTCATCGTTTGTACTCCCTCCCTCCCACCCTTCTTTTCATAACCACCCTCGACTCGCAACCCCGTGCCAATTACCTACAGACTGGAATATTTAGTTCTCGTCGTTCTATTGTAGTCAGGTCATGTTTTGTATGGTTTACTGGTATTTTTCGATGCTGAATTGAATGGGATAGGTCTCGGAGCAGTAATACTAGGTCAAGCTGTTCATGAGAATGATAAACCTGTGATACAGTCCAACCAGCTACTTGAGCACAAAAGAGAGGGATTTACCCGAATTTCCACACGATTTATATGTGATTTGTGATACTGTCAACTTGATTTTTCTTAAAAGGATCCTGTTTACTGTTTGCGAATTAACGTGTGAAAACACTTAGAAACAGTTGTAAGTGAAACGGCGATAGTTTGAATTCCGGAATGTCTGAAGTTGTGTATAATAATATCTTATGGACGTTATTGAACGTTCATCCTGTAGGTAGTTTATTGGACTACTGACTGCATAGTTCGGAATAGATGACAATTTATTTTGCTATTCTGGTCATTTTCTAGTATATGAGAGATTTATTTTGGAACTGCTCAAACAAAAATTTCCGTCTTCGGGGTTTCGATTAGTATGATTTCTGTAAACTCGAAATAAAATCATCCGGATGGGATTAAAATTAGACCAGCAGGTATGGTAAGAACACGAGACGCTGATGTGGGTATTTAATTGGTGCCCGCACATATTTGAAGTAACTCTACTCCCACGTTGGCTCTCGTGGGTACTGTCGAGCACGCAACGAAGACTTCACTAGTCGATCCATCACCTGGAGAGGGAATCCTCCCGCAGCTCTTCACATTGGTAGTCTCTGGGAGTCAAACAAGTCCTTGTTGAAAACTATCGGGTAATAAATCACGAGATGGTCACTTTAATGGCACAAATAGAAGCACTTCTGACCACCCGCTCTCACTGTGTACGTAATGAAGAGCCTACCGCTCCTTCTGCATTGACTGTTTAGAACTCTAAACAATAAGTAGTATTTTAAATTACTAGTGCGCGAGGGTTGTCATCGGAACATTTGGTGCTCTCTCGGTCGACCTCTGAGTGATCGCGCTCTTGTCGCTACAAGCTCTCCGCTCCAACCTCGATGAAGCCCGTTCCAGCACCCGCCAGTCCAAACCCTCAACGGTCGTCTGCCGAATTCTCATATTTTCGAACTGGGTCATCAGTATCCCACGTTTCCCGTTTTTCTATGCCTCACTTACTCCGTCTACTACCCTCCATCTCTTTTTCTCCCTTTGGAACCCTTCATCGGCCAGACATTATCGGCAGCCCTACTAAAAGTCTTCCACTTCTCGGGAAGCCTGATCTTCCAGCCGTCTCGGGGATCCCCGACGCCGTCGCACTCGTCTTTCATCCGCCAACTTCTCGCCGTCTGTTCATTTCGCCACCACAAACGTCGTTATTGGGCAGAACGTTCCCTTTATTTTATCCTAAATTAATTTCTAAATACTAAGTCATTTGTTCAAGCTTTTTTCGTTAATATACTTCTATTATTTTGTCTGAGTAGGGAAAATAGGTTTCATTTTTTTCTTTCTGTGTTTCAACCCTTTCTCAAGCTCAGTACAGTGACAAAAGCGCATTTTTTGACCTTCGCCCCCCCCCTCCTGGATCATCTTGCCGAGGACATCGCTAAAATATGAAGCGATTGTTTGTTGATTGTTGACAAAATATAAGAATGATTGTTACGTTTGTTGTTCATTGTTATGTATAGGAGAATGAGTAGCAGGTACGGTGTTTTCGAAGGCCATCCACGCTGCTCAAAGTCTAGCCAGTCTTTCCCGCGACATCGGCGTCTCGCGGGCTTGCCATACTCGGTTGTCTAATTGTAACGACATCACAATTGTGACGTTCCGTACTCCTTTCATTCGGTAACTCTCTCACTCAGTAAGTAGATTTGAATTCGCGCCCGTGTCAATTTCGGTTCTGTTTAACGTCTCCGATTTGTGAATATTTTAAATTGTGTTCCTTGTCGCCCTTGCACCAATACTGAACTACCAAACTCCTTTTCTTATTTTTTGTCTCCTGTCCCACCCTTTCCTTAATTATCTAGTAGTTCGACGCTCACCCAGCCTATGTGCACGTTATAAGTTTAGTTTATTCTGTCTCTGAATCGAACTTCAAACTCCACAGTTTTCACTGATATCGACACCGCTCATCACAAAAAATTGCTATTTTGCAGAAAAAGTTTAGGTATAAAATAAAGGAGACATATAAAGTGTCAGTCATTGACTTAATGAGGACAACTATATTCATCCTCTTGGCCCATTTAGTTAATTTTTACATTACCAGCCTTCCGTTCTTCGTCATATTACGCTCATTCACGTTTTTTAAACTCACACGTTTCGTCCAGATAAGCGGTTAGTTTTCCTGTTGAAATGCTCATCAGCGCTCGGACTAAGAGTTTCATGAGACGGGTCGAAATGTAGACGAGAACCCGGACACAAACAACCAGAAATCCTATGACATCGAGAAGGTACAACTGGTAGAAGGGCATTTGCGCAGCCGCGGGCTGCAATACTTTGCTGTGGCGCCGGACGTACTCAATCGAGTAAACCTCCTCTTCCACTGGTTTCATGGGCCGATCTTTGAACATCGCTGATCTTCTTAAAACCGCCTTCTTGTACCTGAAATCAGACAGCAGTTTTCACAAAAATACCGTGTCCAAAAGAGTTGGATCATAAATTGGAGAATTCCATCTTACGAAGGCCCCTGACGTAGTAACAATGTGCACGTTGTCAGATGAGATCTTCTCTCCTCCCATTTGGCAAGAACCGAAACCACGTCCATTCGCTCATAATCAAATTCGCCATATTGAGCGTCAAATTTGGGGCGACCGTCTTGAGTTTAGGACGTGAAAGAAGTGGTACGCCTAGTTGTTGTTTTGACATGTTTTAACGACTCCTTACCTACTTTCTGTTTAGCTGCCAAATCCTGGTGTTCTATTATAGTTCGTACAGATAATAATTTTGGGTCAATTTATTTCTAAAAGTACTTGCAGCGGTTATTCATTTAGTTTCTCACCACTAACCCTAATGAGAAAGAGGTTTTGGTTATAGTTACTTACAAATTCAGCAATACTCGGGCCAGGACAGAAAAGAAACGTTCTCCCTAATTTCTAGATACCACTGAGCCCCTGAAAATACATTTGCGTCAATTCGTCAAAGCGCGTTTTCATTTAGACAAAAACCATCAATACTTTTAGGTCATGCAGGTCTGAGAGCTGAAACAGGCCGCCATTTACGTTCCTTCCTAAAGGTGGCGGTTGTAACAGGAGACCGCTAGCGTCACTTGTCATGGGACTTAGTATTGTTGCCAGTTCGCGAGAGCGACCGGGACAGAAGACATAGACGCGAAACCGAAGACAGGAAGACGGTCTCAGCCCTGGACAAGTGGAGGTCTCGCGTCGCGCTCGAAAAGCGCCTTCTTTTACCAGAAAAATGGCTGCGTTTAGTGACGAAGATTGCGAAAATATTTAGTGTCATGTCTAAGTATGAGCTCGAAGACATCAACGAACCAAGTGAACGCTCCTATACAAGTTTGTCGTACGATTCTCCAATAACTGCAGCTTCGCCAGAACACCAAACACGAAAAAAATTTATTGATGAATCGTCACGACCAAATAATTAGCAAAGTACAAACTTACTTGAAGTTAGCGCCAGTTTTTCTTTCAAAGTTATTCTTCCTTTCGTTAGTATTTGTAATAATAATACAAGAGTAAATCGTCTTTCCATTTCACTTTCAAAATTTGTGGCAACACGCAACTGATTTCATCGACAGACTACGATACGGAATGAATCGCAGTTTAGGTTGCAGTCTCGGATAAAAAATATAGAACGATTGTCTATTTCCACTAAATTTGAGTTTCAGTATTAGATCGATTTCGACGATCAAGTCATCATCAGTAATAAAAAAGGCAACTGAAAGGGGGAACAGCAGAGAGGTTCTCTTATACACAGAACGTTGTATCGGGTTTTCCCAGTGGCAGGTACCAGCGTTATCCGTGTTATTTTATGAAATGTTTCCACAACTTCATCGCGAGTGATTTAGTTCGTTGCAGTCTCGGTTTCGACTCACAGTTGATACCGAAGAGACCGACACCCTTGTCGCGGTCTCCTGTCTCTGTACCGGTCTCAGTCGCGGCACGAACCTTGACCTTTTTCGCAACTGTAACCCGAAAAGGTGAAAGTATGACCGCGGGTACCTCTTGCGCATAAGGTCGCACGTACAAGTATTTGTATTTTCATAATGGAGTGTGCTTACTTCTCTAATGCGATGCTTAGGCTTGTTTTTGTGCCATCGAAGATTTGATGCGAGGATAGATGTTGCTGACGGCTAGTATAACATCGCATTCAGGTCGAAGTCGGGCAAAGGTTATTGCAGTGAAAGCCGACAAAGCAGTTTAATATAAATACGTTGATGAAAAGGGCAACAATAATGACACTGGCTGTTTTACTCAAGTCTTTGACGCGTTACGCACACTGCCAGAAACGTCCCACCTTGCTGTCCATTCTTGCTTTCAAAGTTCTGTCCTTCACAATTCAGAAAAATGGTCTTTCAAGTCATCAGAAAGTTCTGCCGTATCAACACTGTTTTCACCAACAGGATCCAAAATCCATTTCTTCTAGGCACAAGGAAATATCGAAGAACTTCTTTTTCCAGGTTCTTCAAATCATCAATGATCAACGCTTTAATATGCGGTTGTTTCTTATCTTGATGCTGCCGCGACCGTTTTTGCGGAATTCGAAGCCTTTCTTATCAGAGGACAACCCAACACCTTCAGAATCGATCTCTTTCACGAACGCACTTCCCTTCCGTTGAACTTTGGGATATGAGCACCGTCGATTCCTTCTTGCACTGAAGAGGTTGTATCCTCTTAAAAGTTATCAGGCGTAAGTTAATGTTCGACGAATAATGAGCTAACAACTCCCCTCAGATGGTACGGGATTTCCCTGGGGTCATACCTGCTTGTGTTACCTCATGGACAGCATTAAGCGTTCAACGAATTGAGTTGAGTATGAGTACAAAAGGGCCACACAAGGGGTCGACTCAGAATACGTTGTGAACTGGCGCGGGAAACTGTATCAGAAGGAGAGTGTGAGCTGTGACTCGGCCGAGAGGAGACAGAGAAATGCGTCTATGTGAGCACTGGGACACGAGTGTCTGGGAAGAGTGGTGTGTGTTGAAGATGGAGGGAAATCGAGGGAAGGACATTCTGGAAAGTACAGAAGGGGAAATTCTTTGTTGAGAGAGTGTGCTGAACAAACAGTTTTGTAATTTCCCGAGTAACTGCATCACCGGATTTCGTCAGTCTTATGGAGTGAGTGTCTCCTAGCAACCAATACCCACATTTTGATCTTCGTAATTGTTTCTGTATCTATCTGAACGTAGGTATAAGAAATGAAAGCTCGGAAAACGAGATATGTCGAATATCAATTTAAAGGTTATCCAATTTTCCCAAAAACGACTCCAACGATTTTCATCAAACTTACTGAGTACTCTCTAATAACTAGTATCTTCATTTTATGCTCAGTAAAAGTTTCGGTAGAAATGCGTTGAACAAAAATACGTATGTGCGTCACCATTTACGGCGGCGGAGGAAAGTTGTATGTTGCTACGCCCCATATATTTCCTTACCCTTTAGGGAAGCGGAAAATAAACAAAACCAGCTCAATTGGTTCAGCCCGACCAATTAGGCGTTTTATGGATGAATAGGAAGATAGGTATTGTGTATAGAGAAGTAGTTTTTTGTTTCAATTCCGAAGTGAGTATTTATCAGTATTTTATTTTCAGTAAGGGTAACTGCTCCAAACTCTTACGATGTTTGTAAAATATGTTTAAAACGAATTAAATAAATGCGATTTATATTTTTTAAAACAATAACTTTTTGTTCGTTCAGCACACCAGTTTCTTGCTGCACAACGTTAAGTTCTAACGGACTCGCGAAAAATCGAATGATAAACATATTGGTGAAAATAACGGAATGTACGTGATGCTGATGCGTCGCACCATCTTCTTTTAATCAAGCTAACAATATCCACTTCGACCACCAGATAATTGCATTGCTTTGGATATGTAAGAAAAATAAAGATTTATCTATCTAGGAATCAATCCTCAGTTTTACCAGTCGATAGTTGCTAAAGAGATTCGAATTAGAAGTACAAAAAGCCCATATTTGGAAGTGTCAATTAATAGCGAACGATATGAGCGATCTCTGTTCACTGGATCGTTGAGTCCTTATAGGGGGCTCGTTCTCAAGTAGTTACACGTGAATCAATTAGAGAGGCACTTCAACGGATTGTCTTCATCTTACACCCAATTAAGGTATTTAACCAGACTGCCCAATTAGTTGGGGTTTTTGGCTTCGAAACGTCCGCACTTGCCCTAACAGGACACATTGGCCCTAACGGAAAGTGTCGTTTCCCCGAACACCTTTCTGATCTCAAGCCCTTTGGTTTGTACTTGTGGAAAGGTCTTCAGGTATTTCCAAGTGACAACAGATTTCCCCCTCTTCTGGACTTTCCACAATATTCTTTTCCTCCCCTCAATTTCTGTTCCTCTCTACAATAGACAGCTTCTTCCAAACTGAGTCATCTTTCAGCTCTCGTGAAAGTCAGTCGCCTCCAAGTTCTCCCAGCAGTCTTTCATCCCCCAGCCCTCACCACAGACACAAGTTTCACCAATCTTCGACATCTGATTGGGATATCCTTCCCCATGCAACCAGTTTCATACGTTCATAGCCCCCTTGTTTACGCTTGTATACTCAAATTCATATCCTGTTTTAGTCACTTCTTGTTTGTACGTGTAAGTGTTCGAATCTTGTTATGATTTCCCAACTCTTCAATTATAAGTTCGTGCTACAGTAACACCCGTCTCCGATGTTCTTTCAAGTCTACCCTGGCAAAAACAGTGTGCATCATGATGTGTTAGTGTTAGTAGAATATCATAGACTGCTCTGCATTATCTTTGAGCTTTTCTTTTTCAATTTGTTGTTACTCTATCTCATGAAACGGCTGTGATGACATCACTGACTGGGCTCATCAACAAAAACTCAACCATGTAAGAAAAATATCTGGTGCGTTGCAACACACAACTTTCCTTAGCTCTACAACAATTCACTTTGTACATGGCTAATTCTATTTAATCAATTCATTTATCACTCAGTCCCTTTGAACTTGGTCAAACAACGCTTTACGGCAGCATGAAGCGGCAGCGATTACAGTTAAAGAATTTATTGTGCTGCTCGTACTCATTCCAGGACCATTATTGAGCAAATGGTACCCAGAAAATTAATGAGGCTGTAAACACGGATTTTTGAAGGAGGATAGTAATCACTTTTGCAGAGTTATTGGGTAATAATTGTTAGAACTGGTATTAAGCAAAACGGCGGTAGTTGAAATTCAGGAATTTCTGGAGTGAGCCCCATGTATCTCATGAGCGTTTTTAAATACTCACCCTATAGGTATTGGATTGGACTACAGTACCAATTTTCTTCGACATTCTACTAACATTCCAGCGGAGTTTAAAAGGAAAAAACCACGGCAAAAACGCTTTTCGTCGAAAATTTTGATAATTTATTGTGCTGCTCTCGTCATTTTCCACAAATGGGAATTTTATCGTATAATTATCATGTTAAGAGCTACCAATATTAAAAATGTAATCAAAATCGTTAGAGCCGTTTTTGAGAAAAAAAATATTTGGTGTTTTGATCACTATGATAACTATAGTTAACTTTCGGTTGATTTTGTTCATACCTTTATTTTGGCGTTCCATGGTAACCTGCAAGCGAGATATCAAGTTTGAGCTGATTTGGTACGGTGGTTTTCTCTAAAAATCGTATACACACACACAGACCATTTTCCCAAATAGTGTTTTTCGGACTTAGGAGGGTCTGAAACGTAAAGATCTGAAGAAAACTCAAAATTTTTTTTCAGCCGATTACATAACTTTCCTTTCTACTTCGTAGAGTCAAGGAAAGTAAAAATTAACAGTGAAATGTCACAAGAAATTATTGGCTAGGTCCATTTAACTGTGCGCTGTTCGATTTACAAGAACCTGCCGTTGCCTTCAAGGTCTCCCATTAACACCTTATTCATTTCTGTTTCTTAGATTCTCGCTTTTTCCCTTCAGAAGCAATCGTTTGTGATGTATCTCCAACTAGAATGCGTTTCAGTGCTCCACTGACGAGTTTCAGGAGGCGGGCCGAAATGTAAACTAGAATTGTGGCGCAAACTACGAGGAATCCAATGACATCGAGAAGGTACAACTGGTAAAATGGCATTTGCGCAGCTGCTGGCTGCAACACTTTGCCGTGGCGCAGGACGTACTCGATCCAGTAAACCGCCTCATCCACTGGTTTCATGGGCCGATCTTTGAACATCACAGATCTTTTCAAAACCTCCTGTTTGTACCTGAAACGGTAAAGTAGTTTGTCGTGATTTGAAGAACGACACATTACATAAGCACATGATGCTATAAAACATTGTGGTTTCGACATTAATACAGTAAACCCATTGATCGCGACAGTTGACGGATGTGAGATTCATTTGGTCGTCTTCCAGCTGCGAGCAAAAATATCGTGTTAGACGCATTAGACAACTTTCCTCAGCCCTGTCAGTGATTTTTAATCGCTCCCTCAATGTATATGGTTATTTGTTCTTAATGTTCCAGGCACCTATGTAACTTTTCTGCCTACTTCTTAGCTAAGGATAGTAAAAACCACCTAACTAATAATTCTCTCATTCGTCCATCTTATTTTCTTCGATCTTAAGCTAATAATCGCACGATAGCTACACTAGAAGAAAATGTGAGTTTCATCAGCCCCTTATCCTACTTGCGGTAAGCAAAAACGACCAAGCTCTTGTCTTCTTTGAGGGTGTTGGGCGCACGACAGGGGGAGAGTTGAAGATCGAAAATAATAGAAACTCGGTGAGCGTGAGGAGAACTGTATTAAATGCAATGAAGTGAGTAATGAACTGTGTTGAGTTAGAAATGAGCTGAGTTCGTGTACAAAAGGGCGACAAATGGGTAGTACTCAGAACGCATGAACTGGCATGGGAAACCTTACCGTAACAAGATAGCGAGCTGTAAGCGGGCATAGGGATACGAGTGACTTCCGCGATAGTTCGTAGCCGAATGATGAATTTGGCAGGAGGTGTTTCTTGTGGAGAGGAGTCTGAAATTGAGGAGGGAAAAAGATGGGAATGTCCAGACAAAGGGGAAATACGGTGTCAATTGGAATTAACTCAAAAGGTGGAATTTCCACAGGTAACAAAAGGGCTGAGTACGAAGGTGTTTGCGAAAATAATGACTTTGCTGTTAGAAGTCCCGTCAGAGCAAGTACGGAAACTCCGAGGTCAAAAACCTGCACTGATTTGGCGCTGTAATAAGTATCTATCTCCTGTTTGACTTTCCCAGTTTAAGTTCGAAGAGCCCAAACAACTACATTGCTTCTGGTAATTCAACAAACAAGGTGTTAACATTGACGAGACGTAAAATGCAAAGGCGAGACGCATACCCTCAAGTGGGATTCTGAGGTACTCTGTGCAGACGCCAAACAATAGGGCCTTGTGAGAAATTCTGGAACTGCCCTCATTCCTGAGATTAGAACTCTGGAGCAGACCTAAAGGTGGTGGTGGAAAGACTTAGGACTCCATCCTTTCCAGTCAACGCCGCAGTCCGGTGAACGTGACATAAAGTTAACGTACCTGTTAGGTGAGTATGTCTCCTCTGGCTGGTGAGTTACTGGTGGTAAGCGCTTTCGATGTAAAGACATCATTGTCTGGAGTACTACTGGAGTCAGTCAGTTGGTCGTGGTCTTTATATACGAAGAGAAAGGTAAACGGGATGGTGGAGCGTCGTGAAGGTGGGGGGAGGAAGGAGGTCATGTACCTCTGGGGAAACCCACTGGAGATGAATGGAACGTCTAGAATGGTCTGACTACTCCATCCTTTCCAGTCGACACTACAATCCAGTGAACGTGACATAACCTCAATTTTATTGAGTTATCGACGTCTCTGAGTGCGTTATGGCGTTTGATCCCTCACTCGACTGTTTCATTGGGAGTTTCTCAAGGTTGCCCGAGCGCCATGACTCATTCCCTCAAACTGCCATTCTTCTGTTGAGCCATCCACCCTCTGCACTCTCGTTGAGGGGCACTTTATCCTGACTAATCCTTGATTATTATTATTGACCTTCTTTTCGTTTTATTAGTTATTCATTCATTATTGAAGTTCTACATTTATTCTAAAACAGTTAATGTTCGACACAAGCCGAGTTAGATGGATTTTTGACCTCAGAACCTCCGCACTTAACGGTACTCACTTGCGCTATGGAAAGTCATCGTTTCACCCAACACCTTGGTCCTCAAGCACTTTTGCTACCTGTGGAAAGCCCACCTCCTCAGTTATTTTCAAGTGACAACGGATTTCTCCTGTCCTGAGCTTTCCCACCTACGTCAGTTCTCCCAGCACACAGTCATCTGACAGCTCTCTTGGTACAGTCGTCTCCCAATTCTAGCAACAGACGCTTGTTTCACCTCTCATCGACATCTAATTTGGACTTGTCCATCCTTCCCCATACAACCAGTTTCAACCGTACACAGGCCTCTTATTCGTGTTTGTATACTCTGATTCTAGTCACTTCTTGTTTGTACGTATAAGTGTTCGAATCTTGTTGTGGTTTCCCAACTCTTCAACTACAAGTTCTTGCTACAGTAACACCCGTCTCCGTGGTTCTTTCAGGTCTGCCCTAGTCCCCCTGGCAAATTATATTCTTTGTTTTCTTCCTATATGCACTGTAGTGTTAAATTATGATTCAATAAAAGCGCGGGGTTTCTCCACTCGAACCAACAAAGCTCAAGAATAGTATTTGTAAAGTGTTGCCCAATACATTCTTATTTTTCGAATAGCGCTCGTTTCTGCCGTAACCCATAACCCTGCTATTTACTGAAATTTGTCCGCACCTTAAAGAGCGAACTAATGAGAGAAAGATTCACTTTCAAGCATTGAATGTGACGATCTAACGAGCTGCTAAAGTGATCGGATTATGTTTTAAGTGTTTGCTGGAGCACTCCTTCCCTGGTGCAACAGAGAGTGCTTTCAACGTAAAGACAGTGATGTTGCACTATTCACATGCTACCCGTAAGGCAGTACCCAAGTAATATGGTAATTACGTCTTTACATCGAATACGCTCGCCTCTAGTAAATAACTTGCTAAGAAAGACGTCCAGATACAATGTTTTTGAAAACTATTCTAATTACGGTTTGGTTCAATATAACACAGGACTATTAATGCCTGTCTCTAGCATGTACTTACTTTGGGTCATGCAGAACTTCTTCTATGGCCCACAATAGCGAAGCTTCCGTAACATTTTCGAGTTGCAGCCTCACCCCTATTGCCAACTTCGAAAGAAGCCTTACGTTTTTCTGTTGATCTGCAAAGACTGGAAAGCCGATCATCGGGATGCCATGGTAGACGGCTTCGGTCAAACTGCCGAGCCCTCCGTGAGTCAGGAACAACTTGGTTTTATTGTGAGCTGAAACAAGTAAATCAATGAAGGAGCTCGACAGAAGACGAAGGTACACTTCACGTTGGTCAATTCAATTTGTGCCTGGCACACCTGCGAACCATTTATTAACCTAAACTTTCCTTCTTCCCATGCTCCCTCTTTTACCTTTTTATCTCCGATTTTCCTCCCTCTTCACCACTAGCCGTTCACCAGCATCATGCTTCCGTTTTCAAGACATTTATTTTTTGTGGGCTGCGAATTTTATTCCAGGCCCGTCCTTAGATGCTTCTGAGTCTCCCGATACGCGGTATGTGGTTACGTTGCCTTCAAAATGGAGAACCGCCTTCTTATCCCCAGGAAACACCGCAGTCTAGTAACTTGATGATCTTTCCCTTCCTATTTTGTATACAGTGGTGTTTATATCTGAAGTGGTTTCTGATATGGAGCTTCTCCAAGCAAAACTCAAGACAATTACGTTTGAGAAACATTTTTGCCCACGGTTTTTGTTTCGCTTCGACATATTAATTACGCACAACAGAGTGACTAACCCCACCACCTCCTGTGTTCTTAACAGAGCTTAAACAAAAAGCTTACCAAGAATACTTTGCTGCGGCACCCACTTTACGAATTTTATGTTGGGTACTTGAGGTGGCTTCTCGTCAGACCAAGATGTCCATTTCCACAGTACTTTTTGTTTCAGTCCAGACAATACCTTAAGAAGTGGCTCGAAGGCGTTGTACCCTTTAAGCGTTCGAACACTCACTAATGACCCAAAACTGAAATAGATAATGCCGTGTTCGGCACTGTCCACGAACTCTTGAAGATCCTGTGAACAGTAGATATGGCAATTAAATTACTAGATTATTCCGTACAACTATTCAAGATGAATTAATGACTTTAAGGGCTTACTTTACGCTAGCTCCAGGGATAGAGGGATCAGGAGAAAGCAAGAAAGAATGTGTGGAAGTTTTAAATAGAACAACTTACACTTAAGATTCGATCTGAGCAACAATATACTCATAACAATTTCACGAATGATGGTTTTCGGACTCTGAAGTCACCGAAACACGAAGATCTGGAGAAAACACTCTTAAAACATTTTCGGTCGATTGCTTAACTTCCTTTCTTGCTTCTCAAAGCTAAGGAAAGTAATAAGTGATTCACTAGTTAATTGACTTGGAATAAAATAGAGCATTTCACTCTGGAGCCCGATGAAAAGTTTTACACACTTGTACAGAAGGGCAGTATGATACGTAGACTGTGTAAGTTACCTTTGGTAAAGGTGGTGGGTTTTCTTCCACGTTAGTTCCCATAATCTGCTTGACGTGTGGCGCCGATGGATAGGCGTAGCCCAAAGAGTGATGCCCGCTGACCAAAACCAACGCCATGTCGGACACCATTTTCACTAGCGGAGGTCTGGAGTTCCAACCTTCATACCTCATATGCTCGTCGGCAAGTTTTTGGGATGTCACTGACACTGAATAATATTCGAACATTTTCGTACCTTCGGTTTCGTAGAAGTTTTGGAACCGTTCGAAGAATGACATTTTGTCCGTGAAAGAAGTCATAAGTGGGAGCATGTAGGAGGGATTGTTGGGTAGACCGTTGAGCTCGTTGAGCCAATGGCTTTCTGGCATTGACAGCATTGAGACGCCCAACGCTTTGAATTTGTGCACAAAATAAGAAAATTCCTCTTGCGCCATGGTAAATTCTCCGATAACCATATCGTAGGATTTGTTTGAAGCCAACAGCTCTTTGACTTGAACAGCTGTGAAGCACTCCGTCGTGTAAGAATCATGTAACCTAAACGCTCTCATGTTGTAGGTAAGCGAAAAGAGTGTTTGAAAGGATCGAACGATGTCCACATCTTCTGAAATTTGAAAAAGGCCTGAAGTCAGTGTTTTTAAACAGTCAAGTTTTTACATTAGAGTCACGTAATATTCCTAGATCAACTCATGTTCAATCGGGAGCACCACCACAACTGAACATGAGCGATGTAACATACTCTCAAGGCTTGTTCCGAGAGCGACAGCGCTGTCAAGCCATTTTCAACACGAGAACAGCAGTTCAGTGAACGAGATTTACCATCATAATTATTTACTTGACTGAGTCAGCCGAATCAAATAGAGATTTACTTCCCTTCTTGTAATTATCCTTAAAGGGTGCAGTTGGTAGCTGAGTTATCGGTATGTCCTTTGTTTTCCCCTTGATGGGGCGCATAATATCTAAGGAGCGCAAAATCTTAAGGAGTCACTCTTTTCCTCTTTTCGTTAAAGATAAAAGCGGACTAAGCTAGGATTGTTAATCGCAATCGCTTAGTATTCCCGAATCTTGCCTAATGACGTTATTATTTGGTCGAAACGCAGCTTCAAGCTTTTGACTGAAGTATCTGGAATAAGTGGGCTGAAGTTAGCTACATATTCGTCGCTACAAACGTCTTGGATGGTGGCAGCCGTCGATACGAAACATATTTAGAATCAGGAGAGGAATATATAGGTGGGATGTTTCATATTCATGCGTTGGAACCACCATTCACCACTCAAGGGCTAACGGTCAAAGGTTATATTAGGTGGCCAACTTTGAACTAGGCTAAATTTCGAAAAACTGAAAAAAGTCCCTTCTATATATTTCCCTCTTGATTCTAAATATGTTTCGTATCGACGGCTGCGACCACCCAGAACGGTAGGGCAAACGGTCAAACTTTCGATTACGAATATGTAACTAACTTCAGCCCAGTTGTGGAGTAGGATGTGTTAAAGAGGAGGACAAGGGAGGACAGCTTGATCGAGGCCATAAAATGCTTTTTCCCCTCACCTCTGGAGATGGGGCAGGGCGATATTCTACCTCTTTGTCTCTCCAAAATTCTCATGGAAGACGTAATGAAGGAGTGCATTAGGTACGCATAACAGTACCCCATTAGGAACTACCAACGGAAACCAATTAATCTCAGAATTAGCGTTTGCAGATGACGTTTATTGACTGGTGAACCTTCACAGGAATCTGTGCTTAAGAGACCTGGAGAATGAAAAACTAGGGGGGTACCTGCCTCCACCTAGCCATTGTTTTGGCATGTGAGACTGATGCAGGGCCATAGGTCACCTCGAATTGTCTGTGAAGTTCACTTCACTGGAAGAAGAAGCGAAGGACGACCACAACGCAAATAGGAGAACACTATAAATGAAAGCTGCAGGGTGAGAGAAGACAAATAAAGTCCATCACAAGCAACGGCCGAAGGCAGCAAGAAGGAGTCTTCAAACAATCGAAACCATTGCCACGCTAATGCAGACTATTTTGTCAAATGAAGCTTTCAACTTGTAGCCGGTGAGGCGAATGACAACTCTTTGTGGAAGGTGACTTAAACACAAATGGCCTCACAAGTGTCCGATAGGTCTGCGCGTAGCTTGCAATCATTCACAGTGTTGAGCTGGATCTACGTGCCAGTTGGCTTCCACTCGACTGACATCATGCTGCCCATTATTTGCGGCTCACAACTAAATCGTTGTATAATCCAGTCAGTGATGTAAAACAAGTTATTTGCCATACTATAAACTGCCCAACAATGAATAAGTTGCGTTCTGAGTTGACTAGTTGTTTAATGCCAGAACTTGTTTTCCAGCGATTGGGACCGAACGGTCGTTCAGGGCTTTTGTGCTAACTACAAGTTGTGAATTACTTCAGCATCACCACAGTGACCTATTGACGTAGTAGCGAAATTTTGAATTTGTAAATTTCCAAGCACGTCGAGTAGAACTGCGAGACCATGCCACTATTATTTATAAAGACAAATAAGGTCAGAAACTACATTACGCTATGAGCTTACCGAGTGGTTTCAAATGTTTCTCCAGATCTTTCGCTTGAAAAGGAATTTGATTTAACGTTTTTGGAGGGTTATCCATAGGGTGGTGAGTATAGAAGTCCACTTCGTGCCCTCTTGACGCCAACTCTCTTATGATGGGACGGAACACTATCTGATGACTTTTGGCTAATTGGCAGATAAAAACGAGAATTTTAGCGCTTTCAGCTGCCGATAACCAGCAGAACGCCAAACAAATCACGTGTGAGAACCTACAAACAAATTCTGGAGTTAATTGTGGCAATGGTGGTAGTCTTGGGGCCTTATATGATGACATTTGCCACGTTCATAGAATGTGATTGAAACACAAATTTGTTGCTAGGTTGAAAGCACGTGGGGGTGAGGAAAGTTGTGTGATGCGTTGCACCAGATTTTTATAATTTCTTGACAGGCAACGTGTGCTACATCTGAAAGCAGCCAAACCGACTGGCTTGGAGGTTACATTTTCTTTACATTGTTGAACATTATACGTTCGCACATTCACAAAAAGAATCAGCATGGCTCTAAGAAGTGATCAAATTCTTCAAAATGAATACGTGTTTCAGTAGCCTACCTCATTGCGAATGAAAACGGTACGCCAGAACCTCTGACAGGTGAGGGCGCCTACTTCAGACTGCCTCCTGCTTCAGACGCAATAGACGTCCAAAGCCACGTAAGCGTGAATTGCTCGTTTTTTATCTCGCCGCATATTTACCGTGCATTCATTTCTAGCAATAAGTAATCTAGTAATTCTTCTTCCAGTGAATCTATTCCAAGGCTACGTATTCTGGGCCAACGGCACTGTTGTATTTTTCAGTAATGATCGTCACTGGGTCCCCTCCGATTGTGTCGAGCTAGGTTTCCTTTTCACTGGCCCAGTGCAGGCTAATGGGCCGGATTTTGCAGGTTGACATGCCGTAGACGGAAGAGCTATGGAATGTCACTCTTCCTGAAACTGAAGCAGCATATAAGAAAATTTGTTCTCTTTGATTTATTGTTTTTGTTTCGTTGGGTTTTCCCTCGTACATTGTGTAATATTCTGTAGCCCGTACTTTCTAGAGGACTTCCCAATTGGACCATGCCGCTTTTTGTTTATTGGGTGAAGTGCAATGCAAATGTGCCCATACTCATGGTTCTTTATCCTCGATGATCAGTCTACGTTGGAATCAACTAACCGATCAGTCGTAGTGTTCAAGATCATCCATCAAACAATGAGTTATAGACGAATAAAGAAGAACGTGAAGAGGTTGGGGAGAAATGAGGGTCTTTTGTGCCCCATGATCCGTCCCTAGATGGGCATTCCATTTCGCCAAGTCCTGTGCAGGTTTGCAAGAACGAAAAGAGCAGAAGTGGATTCTCTGCGCTCTTCGCCTACGACTTAGTTTATGCTGGGTGGCACAAGGATGGAGAGCAAGCTCACATACAACTACAGTTGCTAGATGAGGAACTGAGAAAATTATGTGACAGATTAAGGCTGAAAATTAACCCAAACGAGTCGGCAGTACTCTGAATACATCGCACCTGTACCTCCAGCAGACGTTTCACGTTCGCAGACCATGTGATTCATCTCCTTCAACGCCTAAGAAATAGAGCGTGTCATCTCAAATCTCTATTTAATAACCGAATTATCATCCACTCCAACACAAATTCTTATCTACAACGTATTGGTGCGTCCCACTTGAACCTATGGTCTCCCAGTCTGAGGTACCTCTTCTCGTTCTCCATTTCGGAGATTGGAAGGACAACAGAACCGCATGGTCCAGAAAACTATCCTTCAGACACGGTGACATTCCTTTTGTACGCAGCGAAACTACATATTACGATTTTCCCTTGACTCTCCATGGAAATGCCTCGAAAAGAGCGCAGCATTCTTGAATCACGGCATTATTCACGCAATAGAGGCTTTGACTGCCCAGTTCTGACATTGGCTTGTCCTAGGAAGGTGAAGGACGGTGGTGTTGGGCACACGACTGAGGGGGCTTGAAACTGAGAAATAAACGAACGTGGTGAGGACTGTATTACACATGACAGAATTGCAATACACTAGGGTCTCTCAATACATGTGAAACAAGTAATGAGATACTTACTGGAAAGAGAGAGAGACAGAGATTCAGTGTACTGCCTTACTCCCATTTGAGGCACCCCAGTGGTCATAGTCTAGTGAGTATGGACGAAGGTTCATAATCCGACAAAATTTGAGCAATGGATTGGGATAGAGATGAGTTAGGAGTAGCGCGAGCTGAGAGACGAGTCGTAGGGAGAACTGGGAGATGACTGTATCGTGAGAGCTGAAGGATGGCGGTCTTGGAAGGAGCTGTCTGCTGAAAAGAGGAATCCAAAATTGATGGGTGAGAAAAGATAGATGGGAAAGTCCGGGACAGTTGGAAATAACTGAAGACGTGGACTTTCCATAGGTAACTAAAGTGCTTGAGGGCGAAGGTGTTTGGGGAAACAATGACTTTCCGTTAGGGCTAGTGCGGACATTTTGAAGGTCAAAGAGCCAGCTAATTTGGCCTGCCGAACAGGAATGTTTATTTGTACCTAACTCTAATAAATGTAAAAAAAAAGTGCAAAGGAGAATGTGATATTACGTGATGGTACAGTGTCTCGACGTACTTCGGTTTACTACGATCGCGAAAGTCCTGTTATGCAGGAGCTCTAACAACTAGACACTCTTGACAACATACAGTAAATCTGAGCAGTCAGCAATGTCTTCCCCACTGGAAAATGTTTGCAGCGGTGGGGGGGGGGGATATCTCCCGATTTCCCACGTCGCCCTGGGCCCCACTCCAAATCATCGCCGGGGCAATCATAATGCATGAGAAATGCTATAGCAATAAAACTAACAACATAATAACTGATAGACAAGCGTCGTGTAAGGCGTCAACATCGTGCACAATGTCAACACTTGGGCGGGAGTGCAGGATGCGGCTTAACTCCTTAGCAAACGTGAATAGAGTTAATATGTATTGGACTCCTGGGCATAAGGGGAGCGGGCGGACCATCTAGCCAGACCCAGTTTGTCTACTGTACCTATAGGGCCCTACTGCGGGACTTCTCGGTCAGTAGTCATGAGGACTGTTGGAGAATATGCCAGAAGAATGCATCAAACAGTCTAGAATGCTGCGGGAGTGAGGCTCTCCAAACGCTTCATCTCAGAGCTAACACGCAAGATAAGGCAGAGATTTCTGAGGATGGAGAGGAAGGACCTAGAGCAGATTGTGGAGATCATCACGGGACACTGCAAAATGGATGTATGTGTCATGTGTGGCACAGATTAGGAGACTCCCTACCACATCCTGGCCGAAAACCTGAGAGAGAGCGATTTCTGGTCTTTGGTATTACTGCTCCTAGAGTGAACATTAAAGAAGGCTCTTGCAGGGAATATCTAGCATTCCTTAGAAAGCTAGGCATGGACCTGTGAGACATCAGGACTGGCAGAATAGGTCATTAAGCTTAAGGTCAGAGAACTCCTACTTGCCATGCATCGTAGTAGCGATGTCGCTTCCCTTCAATACTTGCCACCCATGTAAATAGTTAGATCAGGTGGTTACCAAATTAAGAACTCCCAGGTGGTACGGGATTCCCCGGGTGGTCAGACCTCCGCAGGGTATCATACAGACAACAGCTCTCTACCGGAACACTGACTAATGATCAAATACCTGCCGTACCTTCGCAGGTCGGAGTTAGGTGGATGCTGAAGGGGCAGGCCTCGTCCATATTAGCGAAACCGCATCTTCCATGACTGATATAACCCTCGTTGAGGGTTTAGGAACAGTCTTCTAACAAGGGAACTTGTTTGCAAACTGGCTTGAACCCGCCTTCCAGTCCTGACTGGATTTAGCTGTTAGTGCATGTACTACAGTTAGGGTAAGTAATTATTGAGTTTCCATTACTTTCGTCGGTTTTCTAATATATTTCAAGTAACTAAAAAAACATTTATTAGTACTCCTCGGCACTGAATTGGTCATAAGCCCCCAGGCGCAGGTTTTTCTTACCTTCCGTGAATTCAATTAGTCCCCTAACTAACCAAAGGCTTTAAGGATTATTTCTGGGCGAACACCCTTCGGTATTTCCAATTTCCAAATTGAACAACGGATTTTCATCTCATTGGATTTTCTCAAATCGCATTAGATACCAACTCTCAGTTCTTCCCAGACCCAGTCCAAAAGTGGACATATACCAGGCTTGTGTGTATTTTTTCCATGACTGATATAACCCTCGTCGAGGATTTAGGAACAGTCATTTAATAAGAAAATAAAGGCCAGCTCTTATAGTCTCAATCACGGCGGCACCCTAGGATACGGTGCCGTATTTGGGGAAACGGTTATATACCACACTGATTTAAAAAGGAAATGATGGAGGTCTACTCGTAGAAATAAAATACAATATACAAATTACAGTAATTACAATATACAAATTACAAGTATAGTATGTCAAACGACCTTCATTCCGAACACTTGAAGCGCTGCGTGATAGTACGCATATTCGTGGGACACCTTTCTAGATCCGTGACATCAACGTAGAAAAAGGCCTGTAATGAGTTAGTTGGACTTGGCTCGCATCGAAGCCTTCGTTGTAGTTTCTTCAAAAGTCACTTCCGCTTTTTCGTCTCCCGAACATCCACATTTAACGTCGTTCCCATAACCCATCGACGAAGCGTTTTCAGAAGCCTTTTGATAACGAAAATTACGATCAAAACGCACGTTGTCAGGAATCCGATGACGTCGAGAAGGTACAACTGGTAGAAAGGCATTCGAACTGCAGCCGACTGCAGTACATTGCCGTGGCGTAAGACGTATTCGATCCAATACACCGCTTCATCTACCGGTTTCATGGGCCTATCTCTGAACATGGCAGACCTTTTGATGGCTTGTTCTTTGTACCTGAAATGTAATATCAAACTCACGTTAAGCGTATTTATTTTTTATTTATTTACTCTTTTGGTGTTCTTGACTGTTGGATAATAGATGAAAATATTTGTTGGAGTTCAGTCAAACTAAGTGTGGAGGTGGATTTTCGTCTACACGAATAATTTGACTTTGTAAGTTGAAATATATAAATTCAGAAATATGCAAGACTCACATTTGAATTCAATGGCCTGGTACAAACGCTTGGAAAGAACTGGTTCGACACTCAATTTTAGTATATTGAAAGGTATTGATGTAATGAATATGATTTAGTAATGTGAAAATTGAAGGACTTAATAACAGTAAAATATGAACGTTTCGACCAGGATAAACTTGAATGAATCTCGGGGACGGATTTTAGTTAAGCACGTACTTGTATTTTGAAGAGTCGGTATATTACAAGATTCGAACTCTTAGATGTACAAAGAAGAGGTGACTTGAACAGGATATGATCTGAGTATATAAGCGCGAAAAAGGGGGGCTCTGAAAGCTTGAAACTGGTTGTACGGGAGAGGAAGGAGAAATCCGAATTAGATGTCAATGAGAGGTGAAACAAGTGACCGTTGGGAGACGGCTGTATCGCGAGAGATGTTAGATGACTGTGTTGGGAGAACTGGAAATGACCAACTTTCGTGAGACTTCGTAGGGGAATCAGTTTGGGAGGAACTGTCGGTTGTGGGGAGGACTGTGAGAAGAGAGGAGGAAACGATATTTCTGAATGTCCAGACGAAGGGGAAATCCGTTATCAATTGGAATTAAATGAAGAGGTGGAATTACTATAGGTAACAAAAAGGGGTTGATGAAAAAGGTCTTTGAGGAAACAATGACTTTGCCATTAAGGGCCAGGGAGTCCCGTTGGGGCAGGTGGGGGAATTTCGAGGTCAAAAAACACATACTGATTCAGCGTTTTGCGCCGAATAATTAAGATAAAACTGTCTACGAGGGTTCAGGTAATAAGTGTATAAATCAATATTCAATAAAATACGCTAATAAGCTCATTTCATTCGTACCCGGTTTTTACAAGTTAAGGTAATTATTTCACCCGATCTTTTCCATTGCCTGACAAATATCGGCATGCCTTCACGTGCGAAGAATTAAATAGCATCTAGTTTCAATTTTTAACTGATTCGGTTCATTTCAACTTTGACTAGCAGCCATGTGAAACGAACTCTTCTTCTTCAATACATTCATTGATAGTATTCTTCAGTATAATCAGTGAGCAGTTGCTAAATTAAGGTTTTTGAATGGCGGTTGTCTTTTTAGATTTATAAAATAATATGTGAATCGGTGATACTGATTGTCTCATAATTGGATCTGGATTGGGGAGAGATTGAGAATTGGAAGAATTGGAGATGTGGACAATAATAGTTTAGAAGAACGAAATAGACATGTGATATGGGAGAAGTACGCGTGAGGTATGTGGAAAAGGTGTGAGATTTACGGTTATGTAAGATAATTTGGGAGAAGTGGGGAACGAACGGTGATATTGATAGAAAAAAAGAAAATGTATAAGCATTCGAGACGAGAGGTTTGAGAGATACGCATTGAAGATTTCAGTGAATTATCAAGAATGGACTAGATACTTGAAGAGAAATGGATGACAGGTCGAGAGATACGCATTTGGGACGGAAGGTTTTAAAGGGACAGACAACACTCAACACAACCGCAAACGCTCATCTTACCTCACGTTGTTGATAACCTCGTTGATGGCCCAGGAAATCGAAGACTCCGTTAAGTTGGTGAGTGACATTTCAAGGCCCAATCCTAACTTGACGAGGAGCTTCACATTTCTGACTTGATCTCCCAACACAGGCAAAGCAATAAGAGGCACCTTGTGGTAAACTCCTTCTGTCAAACTGCCCATTCCTCCGTGAGTTATAAACAGTTTGACTTTGTCGTGAGCTGCAATCAACAATTAACAACAAAGTTCAACGTGACATGATCATCCGCTTAATGATGTCCATCGTGATAATTATTTACCTACCGAGAACACTTTGCTGAGGTAGCCACTTTGAAAACTTGATGTTAGAAACATTAGGAAACTCTTCCCCCGACGCTGACGTCCACTTCCACAAAACTTTTTCTTTGCGAGTTGACAACACTTTGAGAAGTGGCTCGAATCCGTTATGCCTTTGAAGAGTTTTGATGCTGACGAGCGATCCCAAACTGAAGTAGATCACGCCATACTTTGCTCCATCCATGTACTCTTGGAGATCCTTCAAAACGGAGAAATTCAAGTGCCTTAAAACTTTAAACGCACACGGTTCAGCAAGGAACTAGAAGCCGTAGAAACGAATTCACCAATAACAATCTAACCATAATATAATAATCCACATTCTTAAACAACAAACCTAGAAGTAAATTCACAAAAGTGGTTGAACGCTGTAGAAAAAAATACGAGTTGCAAGGAAAACGTTAGGATTGTGTAAATAACGCGGAAAAAGTGTTGGAAAAATGAAAATGTAATTTGAAACGTAAAGTATCAAATGTTGAGAGGGGGTTGTAAAAATATTTTTCTGACCGAAAACTAATAGAGGAATAATAAACCATAATGTTGCGGATTATTACAGAACGGTGTACTCTTGAACAGCTTGGCGTAGTTTCACACTTCTGAGACCCATTCCGTTTGATTCTGCGTCGAAAAATACCAGTAAACGATACGAAACAAGATCTGATTACAATGGAGCGACGAAAACTTAATATTCCAGGCGCCTTTAGGCAATTGGCACAACATAATGAGTCGAGCTAACGGGTGGTTGAATTGAGACAGTGATTGCAAACGATGAAACGATTACTTTCGCTGGTCGCACGAGTTTTCTCAATTAGTAGACTCAATTAGCTCACTATAATTACTGCGATTTCACTATTTTCTATCTAGACCCAGTCATAAACCCGTGAGATTCATTTCACTCAATCCAAACACGACGCAATTACGATAAAACGGCCAAAATTCGTTTTTGTTAATTTTTTTAGCCATTATTTGCCCATAACAGGCGGCTACAACTCGATACGTAATGAGGTATTTGCGGGAAGGAACAGATTTTTTAAATCGCATCTCGCTTTGGATGGCGGACGGCAGATGGTCATCGCAGATTTGTAATCCCGATGCCTTGAAACGAAAAGTGTCCATTCCACAACGTTTCTCCGAGGAGGGGTTGTAAACAAAAATTTCCAGGCCCGTAAGAAATTGAGGAAATTGCCGGAAATTCAGCGAGAAAGTAGTGAAAAGCGCGTAGTATGTTATGAGAAAATGGCTGGAAGTTTTAAAGCAATTTATGAAAATGGTGAGTAAAATGTCTCGAAACTCAGCACACACGTTGCAAACAACGAAAACTCAATCGTAGGCGAATTGAGAGAAGATGGGGGAAATTCAGGCACTCGCATTTCGTTGGAAAATAGAGAGAAAATGGGACGCAGCATAAGAATTCAGGGGAAAGCTTCTCTTGAACTTTAGGATTCCCAGGGTGGTTTCCAGCTACTTTATCTACGCTTTTCCCTTGCAGGCAGCTTATTAAACTACAAACACGATTTTTTGGAGGAGAAGGCAAAACGCCGAATCAGTATCACTTTTTTGACCTCAGAATGCCCACACCTGCCCTAACAGCAAACTCATTGTCTCCTCTTACACCCCTTGTTACCTGTGAGAATTCCACCTCTGTGGTTATTTCCAATGGCGACGGATTTCTCCCTTTGCCTGGACATTCGAAATATCATTGCCTCTCCACAACAGACAGCTTCTCCCAAATTCATTCACCTACAAACTCTCGGGAAAGACACTCGTCTCCCAGTGCTCACTCAGACACGTTCCTCTATCTACTCTCGGCTCACACAGTTCGCTATCTCCTTCCGGTACGATTTCCCTCGCCAATTCATGCGTATTCCGAGTCGTCCCCTTGTGTCGCCCATTTGTTTACAAACTCTGCTCAGTTCATTGCGCATTTAATACAGTCCTCCTCGCGCGCTTCGATCTTCCTTTCTCGCCCTCTCGTGCGCCCAACATTTGGTCCTCTAGACTGGATATACTCATTAACTTCGCACAATCAGGTCCGAGGTTATCTGAAGATTGTCGCCACCTGCAGCCAAGACTCAGCCGAAAGTCCTACATCGTTGCTGTTTCATTCAAGTGAGTGCAGCAACTTTGGACGGTCGTATAAAATGGCTTGGGACCTTTTAACGCATGTGTCAGCTATGTTGAGGTCGCTGAAGAAGGCCACGGTCCCTTCAAACTCTTCGACGAAACTTAGACAAAAGACAGACGAAGCAGCGTTCCTTCCTCTGTCTGACCAACCGTCTGACTGTACCAGCGTCATATGAGCGGGATGTGTTTCTAAAAATGCGCAAAATTCTATTTTCGTCGAAATTCCTTGTGCCAAAAATGAAAACGTTATATTAGCGCTCAGCTGCTTGGTACTGTCCAAGAAAAAGTTGTAAGGTCGCTTTGGAGAACAAATACTAGAGGAGCATAAGCTTGTTTTCCCGTCCTGATTTTATTGTGCAGGTTGAACATCAAATTTGAGTAGGATCTACAAAATTAATATAAAGTAGTGACAGCTCGATACTTATGGTGTCCACTCAAGTCACTTACACGAGTAGGCAAACGTACGTGTTGTTTTAATACGGTACATTTGATAAGTAAGAACTTACCTTAGGCAGAGGCGAAGGAGTCTCGTCTACGTTGGTACCCAAAACATTTTTAACGTGTGGTGCAGTAGGGTAAGAGTAGCCTAAGGAATGGTGAGAGCTGACTAATATCAGCGCGATTTCGCTAGATAGGCTCAAAACGGAAGGCCTCGATTCCCACCCTTCGTAAGTCAAGTGTCGATCTGCGTGCCACTGGATGGGACCAAGCATGTAGTAATAGTCCACCATCGTGCTGATTTCAGTGTCGACGAAATTCATCAACCGTCCGAAAAACGTCATTTCGTCCGTTTGGGACGTGCCAAAAGGCACCATGTAGGACGGATTGTTGGGAATTCCGCTGACTTCATTTATCCAGCTGTTGTCGGGGAGGGACAACAAGGAGACTCCTGATGCGTTGAATTTATGCAGTAGAACTGTCATAGTATCTTGCATCTGTACAAACTCTCCCATAACTAAATCGTACTTTTTCTTAGAAGCCAAGAGCTCTTGAGTTGTTTTGGTGTTGTAGCACATTTCACGAAGTGAGTACTGTCGTAAGCTTTTGGTGTTGTACAGATGTGGAAACATCGATTGAATTCCATCTACGTTCTCTGTTAAAAAAAAGAAAAACGGAAAAATAGGCTATTAAGGTTGTATAATATGTATTATTGTCGCCGTAAAGCTTAAGAGCGAGCTGGGAGAACAGCAAAATCCACAAAGGATCCTCCTTTTCAGGTCAGCTTTGAGGTGATTCATTTCAGGACAGCATTCAAAATCTACTTGACAATATCTCATTCCACAAAGCATGGAGACTTCCTCTTTTAAAATAGCCGTGAAATAGCCTTGAGATTCATTTTGGAAACACCCTAAAGCCGGTTGTTAGATAGAACTGCTATGTCAAACTGACCTATTGACCTATTGTACGATGTACGTCACGGTTTGGCCAGTGTTATAACAATTCTATAATATTTGTTTGACCTAGATACGTTGGTTAGTCTGGTATTTATCCGACTTTCATAGAAAAATGTCTACTGAGGTGCATCGCTCGACATTCCTACCTCATTCCTCTCTCTCTCTCTCTCTCTCTCTCTCTCTCTCTCTCTCTCTCTCTCTCTCTCTCTCTCCCTCTCTTTTTTTGTTAAGTTTTCTTAGTACTTCAGTATTTGGACGTTCAGTGAGTAAAGGTCTTATACAAAGAAGGGAGGAATATAGTACTCACCCTTCTCATCATCTAACATGAAGCGTTTATGTATCTCAGTGTACAGTATGAAAGGAAGGATGAATAATAGCTACTGAGTGGGTGGCCCTGGCCAGTTTGGGGAGGCGGCCATAGGATTAGACTGGGGCTTAGTGATTGTTTTTTTTAATTGACTCATATGTTACTACGATTTGTTTTACCTTTCTGTTAATTTGCAGGGCCGTCTCAGGACCTCCACTGTCCAACGAGTCCAGAGGAAGTCCGTGAGAGGGTGAGCTCGAGACTGGCTGGAATTTTTCACCCATCTCACCCATGAATGGTGTGTGACTGTGTAGAAACTTTGAGTGTTATTTATTTACTTGGAATGAAAGTAATTTATTTTGTTAAAGTTAACGTACCTTTTAGGTGGGTTCGTCTTTTCTGGCCGTTGGATGATGCCTTTACATAGAAAGCGCTCGCTCACAGTATCTCACCAGCTACAGAAGAAGGACTCACTAAACAGGTACGTTAACTTTAATAATTTACCTATTTGAGGAATTAACCCAATCACTTTAATAAGTAATTTATTTCGCATTAATGTAATTTATCTAGTATGAATGTGACTAGTTAATTTCGCATATTCTAAGTGAGTTAGTGAGTAGACTATGATTATGTTTATACGAGAAAATTTTTGAAATTTATTTATGAGCCAAAAAAGCTGAGGAAATGCTGTACTGCTTGTTTTCCCTAATTCTCCCTGGTCATCAAATAAATCATTCTCTCTCTCTCTCTCTCTCTCTCTCTCTCTCTCTCTCTCTCTCTCTCTCTCTCTCTCTCTCTCTCTCTCTCTCTCTCTCTCTCTCTCTCTCTCTCTCTCTCTCTCTCTGTTGCTCTCTCCCTGTATCTCTCTGTTCTCTCTCTCGAGCCCTCTCTCTCTCCCTCTCCCCGTCTCACCCTCTCTCCCTCTCTCCCTCCCTTCCTCTCTCTCACGGGGTGCTAACAAAATTTCCCGTTTCGACTCCACGTCAGTACTCGCATTTAACTTCTTCTCTGTCCCTGTTTACCCGTGAAAAAATTTCACCAGAAATTTGAAAAAATTAATTTTTTTTTGCTAACATTATTTCACATGATGTTCCAGGCGATAGTATTGCTAACTTCTGACAGAATACTTGACGCTACCACTAAATTTACATATGTCTGAATTTTTCTAATTGTAGCATATCCGTATTTTCGTTGTTTTTGACAAACTTTTACGTGTGACTGTGGCTTTTCTTCTCCCTCTCTGAAGGAGTAGCTGTAACAGCTACTAGTAACCCTACTCTGCCATATTGGAAGTAATAAACGTTGAGAAAGAACCGGCGATTGGAATGCCACCTCTCTGGGCTAATAGGAAGGTGATGAACGGCTCTTGGTTGCCTGGAAAGGCAAATATTTTTTAGGTCTTTCAGATTTGTTGAGATCAAAGGCAAACAAACGTCTGAGGTAGTGTGAAAATATAAACTCAAAACTGCGGTCCAACAAACGCATTCAGACCAGAAAAAACCGTCAACACGGAACTACTAAACAAAATCATCTCACACGTCCACGTCGGCCACATCAATAATATTGAACGAATATTATTTTCGCTTCGTAAGAACGGCTAAATTTATAACTGACACTTACCCACGAGTTTCAAAAAATTTTGATAATCTTCCCAGGGGAACTGAATTTGCTTCAAGTTCTTAGGTGGGTTGGGCAAGAGGTGGTGAGTGTAGTAGTCCACTTCGTGCCCTCTGAGAGCCAACTCTCTTATGATGGGATGGTACACGATATGGTGACTCCTGGATAATTGACAAACGTATACGAGAATTTTGGCAGAATCTACAGTTGAAGCCCACAAAGCCAGGGCTGCGAGTAAAGATACAATCCTGTGGAAAGAAACCATTTTTACAGTATTTCGTTGTCAAAATAGCGGTAGTTCTCCAACGTCAGTTATTTCAGAGCTCTTAGGAAATCGAGTCATGGAACATTTTTGCTTGAAAAGAACGGGAAGGTTTGATGAAAAACGTTTTCTTCACACATTAGCGTTTCTAAATCTTGTATTCATCATAGCAGAAAACGGTTAGTGTTACCAAGAGAATACTGGCTAATAAAAGCGACTTAAATTTCATTTCGGTGTTTAGTTTTTAGTCGAAGTGAGCTAATAGTAGTCAAAGGTCTCATAATATCGTACTCGTTGAAAAATAAAGTCAACATTCAAGTCGATAGAATTTAACTCACAGTTTACTTTTCTTCAACTAGCGGTAAAACTCATATTTTTGAAATGCCGACTGTTTTTCGCATTCGAACTTGGATTTCTCCATAAAATGGATGAAGACTTGCAAAGCTCGAGCCACTAAAAATTTGATTAAATTTACAAGATTTCTGGAAAGTATTACTTCTTAAGTTTAAGTATTTTCAAAAACTCTCTTTTTTTACAGTTTCTAATGTTTGAATTGAAATTGCAGTCCTTAGGAGTTGGTTTATGATTATGACTATGCAAAATGAGGACCAAAAATTTAAAGTGGAGTAAGGTGGGTTTTTATGGCAATGACTATGGTAAAAATCATACCACTGGAAACGGATTGACATAGAAAAATGCGGTTGGCGGCATTCTACATTTTCAGACTAGTTTTACGTAATCGTTTTAATCGGACAAATGAGAATCATCATGCATAACAGTACTGTATACGCCCGCGAAATTTCAATTCGTGGAAAAATGACGAGAGGTTGACAATAAATTACCAAATATTTTGATTCGTACGGAAATTGGTTATGTAGTAGTTTTGCCACTATATATCCCGCATATATAACACTAGAGTTAACCAATGCTTATAAAATAAATTAAATATACCCTATTTTTTTGGTAACTTTTTCGGTAACAGCTTGTTTCGGTAACTCCTGAGCGTTAATCACAAACCTTCCGTAAAAATAGCTAGTGTGTAGCAACGCCCGTAAATTCGACCACCTGCCGTATATACAGGCTCTGAATCTTCATTCAACGCATTTCATCGGTAACGTGTATGGAGAACAAAATGTAGGTACTAGTTAGTTGAGAGTACTCCGTGAGTTTGATCGAATTTGTTAGTGCCTGTTCCACACAAGCCAAATTAGTCTGGGTTTTTGACCTCGGAATACCACCTACCCTAATGAGACTCCCTGGCCCTCAATGGTAAGGTCGTTGTTTCCAAAGACCATCGTACCTGCGGAAATTCCACCTCCGCAGTTATTGGCAGCGGATTTCCCTGAAGTGGGTTTTTTCCTTTCTTTATCTTTCCTCCGCTCCTTTTCACATTCCTCTTCGCAACAGACAGCTCCTCCCAAATTCATTCACCTATGAACTCTCGCGAAAGTCACTCTTGTCCCCCTGTGCTTGCTCAGACACATTTCCTCTATCAATTATCATCCCAGTTACAGCTCGCTTTCTCCTTCCAATACAGTTTCCCCAGTTCACACATATTACGAGTCGCCCTCTTGTGTCGCCCTTTTGTACACAAACTCTACTCAATTCACTTCACATATAATACAGTCCTCCTCACGCTCACCAAACTTCCTTTATTTCGATCTTCAACTCTCCCTCTCGTGCCCAACTCATGGCTTTAATTCCTGTTCAACAGATAGATTCAGAAATTGTTGCAGTGAACAAAATATGGGAATAAGTTACATGAGGACAATCTATAAGATTGATTAAATACAGTGAAGCAATTACTCTGAAAACCATGAAAATGTTCCAAAAAACATTTGACCATGCATGGAAATTATACATTTTGCATTCAATAAGCCTCAAAATGTAAAGATCTGAAGAAAACCCAACATTGTTTCCCCTAACAGCTTCGTCCTCAACCCTTTTTTGTTACCTATGGAAATTCCAGCTCCATGGTTATTTCCAATTGACAACGGACTTCCCCTACCTCTGGACATTCCGAATTATCATTTTCCCTTTTGCACTTTCCAGAACGACCTTCCCTCAATTTACCTCCTTCTCCATCTTCCCAGGCTCAGGTTTCCCAGTGCTCACTCAGACACACATTCCTCTGTCTACCCCCGGACTCTACAGCTCGCTTTCTCCTTTTCGATACAATTTCCCGCGCCAGTTCACGCATATTCCAAGTCGTCCCCTTGAGTCGCTCTTTTGTACACAAACTCAACTCAATTCATTGCACATATAATACAGTCCCCCTCACGCTCACCGAGTTGTTTTTATTTCGATCTTCAACACTCGCCCTCCCGTGCGTCCAACAGTACCGGTTTCGAGAAAATTGGAAAATAATATTCGACAAATTTCGTTTTTCGAGTTATCATAGCTTACATGTTCGTTCGACAGATATATGCAGAAATAATCACAGACAACTAAATTTGGGTATAGATTGTTGAATGGAATTCAGTGACGAAGTTACTCAGGAAGTTACAAAACTGTCCAGAAAAAAATTATTTTCGACATATTTTCATTTTTATCTTTGTTCAATTTATTGTCAGAGGAACCTTTATACGGAACAATATATAAGGGATTAACCGTTTGAAAACATTCTGTGGGTTTTGTGAAAATCGTTGAAGCCGTTCTGCTAAAAAGCCTATTTTTGCTTCATATCCCTATATCTCCGTTCACAAAGATACATATGGAGAGGAGAAGTTGAGTGCTGATTTGTAGAGAATAATTTGAAAGTTCCTTATTTTTGCGTTTTACTCGTAAATTACCAATACGAAGGTTATTCAGCAAAAATCGTGACATAAGCAGGGAACCTCAATTCCTGAAGTTTATATGGAGAACGTTAAATTCCGCCAGGTACATATAAACTATGTATAACACATTGGATCAGTTTGGTAGAGCGACAAAATTACTGGCTGAAGAAAGTTGTGCGAGGTGTCACTCCTAATATTTTATTTTGGACGGGCGGCTCCTCGAGGTTCAGTCACATCAATAAACTATTCTTCCCTAAGTATGTTGTTTATAAGTTTCACTGAACCTCGAGAAAATGCCACCTGTTTTAATTTCTGTGCTCTCATTTCAGACTGAGCGTTAATGAATGTGTAGGTTTTAAATTCAAGCAACCTAAAGATCTCACGACATGAGGGCACCATGAAAACTACCCCATAATTAAATTAAGCGATAAATAACTCGACAACTTACTTGTACATTTTACAATGGCAGAACAGACGAAACAGCTACGAACGGAAAGCGCAGTTGTCTTTATTTCATGACAGTCTCAGTAGTTAAATAAAATATCCCAACGCCTATTGAATTTTACGGTTTGCCATCTTGTCGCCGTCCATTCGACACCCGACTGACTTATAGCTCGAGAACTTCATTAAATGATATAGGCCTCCAACGCTGAGGTAACTGAGTGATAGTTCGAAATGAGCCTTATATCGGGCTAAACAAATAGCGCGGGACGATAATGCAAACTAATCACCGGAGGAACGTCTGCGCAAGTCATCTGTGATTCAGCTTTTATTCGGTTTGAGCTCCGCAAGTTACATAAACGATGTTGTTGAATAGAATATAATATATATTTGATGTATCGATCACTGTGATAAATATACTTTGTTCCTGGCTGAACAGGGGCTCTGAATGAAGGAATGAAATTGTTTCTGCCACAGCAGTTCTATGGGGTTCACCTCAGTTCAAGCGGGGGTTTGTGAGCCCTTCGCTCCGCCCTTGGCTTCAGCAGTGAGGGAAAGTTCTCTCGCCTTTCCTCGAGCTTCCAACTTCTGTGCATTGAGTATAAGTTTTATTGAGGATTGATCATGAAATTTGTGTGGGGCCACTCTCAAATTGTATTTTTCGAGTAGTTGAGCCCTAACAATTCTTGACTGAGTACTCAAACTGTTTTGAGTAAAAATCAGAAGAAGAAAATTGAACAAAAACGTCAGCCGATCACATAACGTTCTTTTCTACGGAGGTTTTTTTTTTTTTTTTTTTTGAAACGGTGGATGCAGGCAATACCCTAACTGCAGCCACAAACGGGCCTATTGTAAGGGCGTCCATGATACTCGGATCATGGCCCACCTGCACCACCCCCAGGCCCACGGCACTGGTCTCACTTGGCGTGACGTCACCTATGCGCCCCCACCACCCCCGCACAAAGCGGAGGATATCCGCAAGTTCTGCATTTGCCACCTCTTCGGGCTGAAGAAAGGGCCTCCCAAACACAGAACGGCGGGATGCCGCGAGTCCATCGCATACGCACAGCACGTGCTCTGCCGTCTCTAGCTCTACCTCGCAGAACCTGCATACCTGTACCTCGCACTTGCCAATATTTGCAAGGTGGTACCTCAGCGGACAGTGACCTGTGAACAGGCCACATATGATCCTCATATCCTTCCTCCCCAGTGCAAGCACCTCCTTGGACCTCTCTCTGGAAAGCCGGATGAAGAGTTTTGACTGTCTAAGGCCGGGCAGCCCCTGCCAATGAGCAGCCCTGCACCTGTCCTCCCATTTGCCAACCTCTCTACGTAGGTGGCCCCTGGTAGTCCCAACAAAGGGCTCAGGGCCAATAGGGATCTGCTCTGATCCCTTCTTAGCCAACCTATCAGCTCGTTCGTTTCCCTCTATACCCTGATGCCCTGGCACCCAACACAGTGTTACACTGTTGTCCTCGGCCAGGGCCTTCAGTTCAGTCAGACACTCCCACACCTGCCGCGATGTAGGACAGTATGAGGCTAAGGCCTTGAGAGTGGCCTGACTGTCCACCATGATGTAGATTCTCTGCCGCTTCAGTCCCCTCTGCAGCAGCCGCTGCACACAGACTGTCACTGCAGCCACCTCTGCCTGGAACACCGTGGCTAGCGACCCCAATGGGATCGCTGCTCTGATCCTCGGCCCAAAGATGCCTGCCCCTGCAAGGCCACTCTGCATCGAGCCATCAGTGTAGTATACCAGGGCCCCCGCTTCGAAAGCGGGAGCTCCCCCTACCCACCTGGATCGCTCATGAATGAGTATCCGAAAGGGTAGCGCGAAGTTGAACCTCGCGGGCATTGAGTCTACCACATGCAGTTCAGGCCCCCCCACCTTCACCTTGTCAAGGATCAAGTGGCAGGAACTCCTCCTCCCCCGCATGATCAGACCCAACTCCAACATACGTGCAGCCTGGAGGAACGCCATCCTTTTAACATGTATGTGGAGTGGAGCTAAATCTAGCATGACCTCCAGTGCAGCCATAGGGCATGTTGTCATACAGCCTGTAATGGCTAGACACGCCCTACGCTGCAGTTTATTTAGCTGCAACTGCATTGTTTTGTTTTCCACCCTAGTCCACCAGACCAGGGCTCCATAGGTGACTACAGGCCTAACAACCGCAGTGTACAGCCACCGGATCATCCCAGGCCTCAGCCCCCATGTCTTCCCCACCATTCTTTGAGCTGCCCACATCACCACCGACGCCCGCTGTAAGGCTTTTTTCACGTGTGTGGCCCAAGAGAGCTTTCCATCAAGAAAGACCCCCAAGTACTTGATCTCATGCTGGATCTTCACCACCTTGCCACCCAGCCTGAGTTCCCGCAGCATAAGGCTGCACCTTCTGGTGAATGGGATCAGGCTCGTTTTGTCTGGATTGACAAACAGTCCTTGCCCATTGCACCATGTCTGTAGGGTATTCAGTGCATGCTGCATGCATTCACTGATTACACTCGCGAATTTACCCCTGACTATAATTACCAGGTCATCTGCGTATCCTATTACCTTGTAGCCCTCCTCCTCCAGCAGCTCGAGAAGGGTATCAGCTACCAGTAACCAGAGGAGAGGGGAGAGCACCCCCCCCCCCTGTGGGCATCCCCTGGTGGGCACCACAGAGAGTGTCCCCCCCCAACTCCGAGAAGACCACCCTGCTACTCAGCATCTCGTTGGTCCAAGAGATTAGGTAAGGATCTACTCCCTTCCTACCAGCCACAGCCGTAATTGAGGCATACGACGTATTGTCAAAAGCCCCCCCAATATCCAGAAAGCAGCACAGCCGTAATTGAGTTTTGGTATAAATTGGTATAAAGATAATTGGTATAAAGACCACCTTCACCTTCCTCCACATAGTGGGTATGTACCCAAGGACATAGCTCGCCCTGAAAAGCCATGGCTGGGAAGATCCCATCCGCACCTGGCGCCTTGTAATGTTTAAATGAACCAATAGCCCATTTAACCTTATTAAGTGTGAACATTTCTCTGGAGGCTGCAGCTAGCAGTGGGTTCCTCAATTGCCCATGACAGGTACCTCCATCGGCGCTCAGCTGATGGTGGTGGCTATCTCCCCACTGCAGGCTTTGAGACCCAGGGAAGTGAGCTGCCAGTAGCTCCTCCAAGGTCTCCTTCCTGCCCCTTGTGTATGTTCCCCCTGCCTTTAGGAGAAAACCGATTTGCGGCCTCTCTTCTCTAGAGAGGATCTTCTGTACCTTGGACATGGTAGACAAGTCTTTCATGCCCCCACAGAAGTCTCTCGAGGATTTCCTTTTTGCCTGTCTAAGGGCTTTATTATACGCTGTGAGGGAACCCCTACATGCGTCCCACTCACCCTTCTTTTTTACTCTGTTAAAGAGCCTCCTCGTTTCCTGAAGCCTTTCCAGTTCCTTGTTCCACCAAGGAACCTCCCTATTGAATCTTCGGGTTTTCAACTCGCAGCTTTCTTCATACGCCTCTACCATAGCTGCGCAGATCTCCCCTGTCGCCCTTTCTACACATTCGACAGTTTGCATTTCACAGCTGTAGCTCTCCAAACTGGAGGCCAACACACTGCTGTACAGAACCCAATCTGTGTTCTTGGGGTTCCAATATGTCTCCGTCACACTATTAGAGAACCGCAGCCTGAACCTCACCATCCGGTGGTCAGACATTGAAGTTTCCCCAGAGACATGCCAATCTGTTATTCTTCTGGCATAGAAGGTACTTGAGACCGTAATGTCCAGCACCTCCCTCCGCCTGCGTGTAACAAAAGTTGGCGTGCTCCCCCTATTAACCACCACCATTTCATTGCACAGTAAGTAGTCAAGAAGGGACTCACCTCTTTCATTTGTGTCTGTGCTGCCCCATGCCATGTTATGAGCATTGGCGTCGCACCCGACAATCAACTGAAGGTCTTCCCTTCTGCAGTAATGGATCAGCTGCTGCATCATCAGCGGGGGGACCTCAGCGTCATCGCCTGCGAAGTAGGCTGATGCCACCACTGTTCTCGCCCGGAGTCCATTACTGTTCTACGGAGGTTTATGATTGGGTAAATCGCTTCACTCAGGCGTATTGTGGAATTGAGATATCATCTTTCTCCACCTCAGGTTTGTAAAGCTGACTGTCATTCAAGTATTTTAAAACTTCATACAGTTCTTCATACGCCCTCCACATCTGACCCAGAGATTCTATAGTAGCTCTACTTCTCTTTCTAATAGGATTCGTGGCCTCTGTAAAGTAGATATAAGAAATTTGAAAATACGATGCGGTTCATATCCTCCTCGGGACAGGCTGAAAATTCGCTTACCATTGTTCTATTCATCGCAAAGGGCACGCACCAATAAATTAATTTGATTTCGTTATCTTTGCGTAGGAGATAACCGCCCAAACGTATGCCCTCTCCCATCGAGTTTTTGTCGACCTTTCACTCTCATTTGGTCCCAACTCAATTACGCCTCCTTTCGACAGCTAATAAAGAGTGTGAAGAACGAGCGTAATGAGTCCTGCCGTTCTCCCGAAAATCTAAGAGCAGACAATTGCATGCGCCCACAGGCCACGCGCCGAATTTTTTTTGTTGACATTTGATGTCTTTACTTTGCTACATAAACTCGAAAAGTGTAACGGCCAAGCGTCACGAAAATTAACCTTTGAGGCCGATTGGACAACCTAACGTTTTAACCCACGTTGCCACTACAGCCCCTTGGCGTAATGCATTAAGGCATCGGTCTCCTAAACCGGAGGTTGTGAGTGCGAGTCCCACCAGGGTTACGATTTTTTTTTTTATTGACATTTTATGTCTTTACTTTGCTACATAAACTCGAGAATGTAACGCGGGATATGTAGCGGAGAAGCGTCACGAAATATATTGTGTTGGGTTAGGTGCATGGTAACGTCTGTTACAAAATCTAACGCTTGGTAACATCACACTTTTAATAACCTCAGTGACTAAGTGATGATGTCAATTGCAATTGACGCGGCCATTATATCGAAACCATCAACGAGCACAATCAAACGTAGTCATCATTGCATAAAAAAAAATAAATAAATAAATAAAAGAGATAAAATGTTCCTAGTGGTTGCGTACTTGTACGAAAGCTGTACTCACCGTTTGTGTAAAGGTTTCTTTCGCACCCGCCAGCCTAAATGTTTCCAATCACTCATAAGGAATCGCATCGGAGGAAATCGAGGTTTAGTATAAATAAATAAAAGAGATAAAATGTTCCTAGTGGTTGCATACTTGTACGAAAGCTGTACCCACCGTTTGTGTTTTACCCAATAACTCTGCAAAAGTAATTACTATCCTTCTTCGAAAAATCAATGTTACAGCCTCATTAATTATCTGTGTGCAAATTGCTCAATAATGGTCCTGGAATGAGTACGAGCAGCACAATAAATTTCGGAACTGGAAGCGCTACCGCTTCCTGCTACTGTGAAGTGTTGTTTGACCAAGTCCAAATGAACTGAGTGATAAATGAATTGATTGAGTAGATAAAGCCATGTACAAAATGAATTGACGTAGAGCTAAGGAAAGTTGTGTTTTTCTTCGTTTCAATAGGCCTCAGAAAGAATGGATTTGAAGAAAACTAAACTTTGTTGTTACATAATTGCGATATTTCCCCTTCCCTTTGGGGAGCAGAAACTAAAAGGTCTGCCGAACGTACTAATCGACTTTACATTGTGAGGCTTACTGAATTCAAAATGTATAGTTTTCGCGCGTGGTCAAATGGCTAATTTTCATCATTTTCAGAGTAATTGATTCATTGTATTGAATCAATACTATGGAGGGTCTTCACGTAACTGAATGAGATATGAATGAACGAATAAACAAGTAAGTTTATTTTAAAAAACAAATAAACATACGAATACTAAACTAAATAAAAATATGAAAATCTTACAAATTACTTTGCATGGTGCCGAAGCTGAACTTGTAACAAATCCAAGTTCCATTATATGTGCAATGAATTGGGTATATTTCGTGTACAAAAGAGCGACACAAGGGGAGGACTTGAAATATGCGTGAACTGGCAAGGGAAATTGTATCGAAAAGGAGAAAGCAAGCTGTATGGGCCAGGAGTAGACAGAGGAATGTGTTTGAGTGATCACTGGAAAACGAGAGCCTGGGAAGACTGGTGTGTGTTGGATAAGGAGATAAATCGAGGGAACGACGTTCTGGAAAGTGCAAAAGGGAAAATGATAGTTCGGAATGTCCAGAAATAGGGGAAATCCGTCGTCAATTGGAATGCACTGAAGAGGTGGAATTTCCTTAGGTAACAAAAAGGGGTCGAGGACGAAGGTGTTAGGGGAAACCAAGAGGCCAGAGAGTCCCATTAGGGCAGGTCAAAAACCCATACTGATTCGGCATTTTGCGCCGATTTGTCGAATATTATAGTTTTTCAAGTGCGTGCGTGCGTGCGTGTGTGTGAAAGAGAGTCTGTGAACACGATTCAAATCCCACAGGCCAAAATAACGGTATGAGCCAAATCAGCCCAAAAATAACTATAGCTATCATAGTGGTCAAAACACTAAATTTGTTCTTTCTCAAAAACGGCTATAATATTTTTGATAACATTTTTTGTATAGAGAGCTCAAAATAATACGAAATATTGATATTCTCATCAGTCTGTGAAAATGACGAGAGCAGAACAATAAATTACCAAACATCGACGAAAATCGATTTCAGTACAGTTTTTTCCTCATAAACTCCGCTACATGTTATTAGCACCTTAAATAAAATTCAGATGATAGTCCAATTAAGTGCATACGACGATTCTTTAATAACGCCCGTAAAATTTATAGGGGCTCTTCCAGGAATTCCAGGATTTCATCCGCTGATGATTTTAACATTTCTAACGTTTTTATCCCATAACTATGGAAAACTGATTATTATCCTTCTCAAAAACGAGTTTACAGCCTCATTAATTCTTTGTGTACGAATTGCTCAATAATGGTCAGGTCAAGAACACGAGCAGCACAATAAATTGTGGAACTGTAAGTTCTACCGATTCAGCCACCGTGAAGTGGTGTGTTACCTAGTTCAAATGAAATGAAAAATATGTCGAATTAGAAGCAAACGCTATGAAAACCAGTGAATTTATGTAGAACTACGGAAAGCTGCGTGATGCGGCGCACCTGACGTTTTCTTTGAGAAGCTTATTGTAAAACAAAATGCACACAGACCTTTCCTCAAATGATGTTTTTCGGACTCAGTAGCATGTGAAGCGTAAAAATCTGAAGACCATTTTCGCTTTTTCAGCCGATTACGTAACTTTCCTTCTCCCACTGTATGGCCAACGAATCTAAAAAAATTGCCCCAAAACAACAATATAATTGTGTGCATACTTGACAAAGTTGCTAAGAAGCTATATATGTGTCCATTGGACTACCTAAACTATTCAGAAAGGCGCATTTGCCATCTTGCAAAACTTCATATCCAAGTAGCATCGAAATTTCACTCACTCACTCGTCCTTTTGTGGAATCACTCCCTCGTAATAATTTTTATTATTTTTCTATTCCATACAGTACAACACTCTTTGTCGTGAAATTTCTTCAGATCACTTGCAGAGAAGTTGTGGAACATCATTATCAAAATAAAGGCTAAGAGAAATTATTTAAACCGGATTACGCAGTCATGTATACCAAAGAACAAACGGTTGTTTTTGATGTCGGGCTCATGCTGGCATACCAGCTGAAACTGGCTTACCTTTAAGATTTCCCAATGGAAAAATCAATATCTCTTTGTCGATATCTCTTTTGAGTAGCCCTGGAAACGTGGAAATGTGATAATCTCAAGAAAGGTCATTTTTTTCAGCCGATTACGTCACTTAAGTAAAAGATGGTTATATCGTTTGAAACCTGTTCCTGGAACTTTTGGGGAAATTTGCTGCTAATCAGGCCGAAATAAAACCGCCTAAACTTAATTTCGATTTTTCGGAGAAATACAAATTTTACACTGTAGGTCGATGACCTGTTCGGTACTTTCACTCAAAGTGAAGTTTGAACCAAAGTTGAGAGCACACCGTAAAGAAATTACTTTCGATTGGCATGTATTTTTATATTTATTTTTTCAAGCACCAATATCGTCCGCGATACGACCTGCTTTATTAAAAGTAGTCGTACTTTATTGTAAAGCAACGTAAACTGTGCTTTATCTTCCTAACGAAGAAAAATCGAGTGTTGGTTTATGGAGGATTTTTTCTTGTATTGGAGTGTAAGATGTGCTTGTAATGGTATGTCGCACGCTAAATCGTTCATCCTGTACATTCGTGTTCATCGGCAGAAATAGTTGCAAACACAAAATGTACGGACGTAGGAAGAACCGATCACGTAGTAGACGTTCACGCTTTTATGTCACTACACCTCCATTCCATTGAAAACCCGCGACGATTGGAAGACCCAGAAGACGAGCATTCGGTAGTAGTAATCGGATAAGAGGTTTTAAACCAGGTTTTGTAACAGCGTCTAGTTAACGACAAGGTCAGACGTCTTTTATTTTCACACTTCCTAAAAGAGACATTTTGGTTATGAACCAATATACCTGCGAAATACGTCCTCATTTGCTCCACTTTACGTCGCGGGCAACGGCAGCAATTTCAGAATTTATCTCAACCCGCTCTTCGCTCGTAGGTCACAAAACTAGTTCGAAATATAAATAACTCTGATTTTATAAGGGGAATGAAGGTGAGTTTACTAACTAGAGCCAGTGAACACATAGATAAAACCAGTGCTGCCTTTTAAGGCGCCCTACATCCATTTATTTATCTACAATGTTGACGAAACGTATGCGAGGTTTAAAGGTCATAGCATTAATTTAGTTTAAAAACGGCAAAAAGAGTCACTTTCAAAAATTGTGTAAAATGCCAATAAAACTATTAAATAAATCAACGTAATAATTTGATACGTGGACTGAGTCAAACTGCGCCTGTGTTAACTACACACTTGATTCGTTACGACTACACAGTTTCAAAAGCAACAGCGTTAATTACTAGATCTCTCTCGACCGTCCTATATGCGGACAGTAGCAAAGAAAGGAAGACAGTAAGAAGAAAGAAAAACAACATGTATGTGCATGTTAACACGAATGCAATTAATGTGCTAGTGGCGAGGAATCCAATAACGTCGAGAAGGTACAACTGATAGAAAGTACTCGATCCAATAAACTGCTTCATCCACTGGGTTCATTGGGCGGTTTCTTGTGAAATCGAGTACAAATCATGAAGTTGTGATTAAATCGACAAAACACCATCGATCGGAGTAAAAGCTGATGAGGACTCAACTTTCTAATGAATTGAGTAAAGCCTATTGGTAAGTTGAGAAAGAACGATGCTAAATTTGGTGGGAACTAACTTTATGGGAAACCCCAGTCACATTTGAGTATTATTTGGGAGAAATTATTGAAAAAGTTGAATAAGGACCAGTGGAAAATTGAACAAAACAAAGAAGAAAACTCGAGTAAAAAAATGCGATGAATTAAATGAAAATAGTTGGAAAAGTCAGTCACTTTTACGGAAGTAAACGTACTCTTTTCAAAAGTACGGTAGATTTGTCGCAAAACGTAAAATTGCCGAAAGATCTAGTCAATATTGTTTAACTCTTCCGCTCGATTAGAAAGCAGAATAAAAATGTTTGGTAACAAACGCATTAAAATTGAATTTACAAGTAAAAAAGTACAGTATCAATTCTTGGAGTGTAACTCAATTAAAGTAATGGGGTTGGTATTACATCATTAGTACTGACTTAACGGCCAGACGATGATGTCTTTACATCGAAAGCGCTCGCCCAAAGTATCTCACCAGCCAGAGAATATGGACTCACCAAACATGTACGTTAACTTTTGTAACTCACTTTTTCCCCCCAAAAAAAATACCCCTCCCCTTTCCGTCCGTTCGATTTGTTACTTCACAAACACAAACTCTTCCCAACACGTTCCTCCCCCTTTTCCAAAACTAATACTTAAGATATTTTCATCTTTTTTGGTTCTCGGGTTTTAAGCGTGCAATCGGATTTGCCCTTCCACAAACCAACGATCTTACGACCGACTACTTTCAACAGGCAAACTGTTAACACGAATGCAATTAACGTGCTAATGGCGAGGAATCCAATAACGTCGAGAAGGTACAACTGATAGAAAGGCATTTGCGCAGCGGCTGGCTGCAACACTTTGCCGTGGCGCAGGACGTACTCGATCCAATAAACTGCTTCGTCCACTGGTTTCATTGGGCGGTCTCTGAACATATCGGATCTCCTCAGCGCCTCCTGCTTGTACCTGAAAAAGACAGAGTTGTTTTTTTAGATATTTGAGCTGGCAAGAATTGTTTTCGATACGCTGAAGAAGAGCCTGTACGTCATTTCGGGACTCCAAAGTAAAAGTACGAGCAGTATCGACCGGCCAGATACTAACTGGACATCCAGGATCACTGCAGACTGGTCGGGACCTTCAGGCCTCAGTCTTTCTCCAGAGACAACCCAGTACGCACACGGGCCACGCGCCGAAATTAAGATTTTTGAATTCAGTAGGCCTGTAAAGCCATTATCCTACCATTCATTCCACAGCCATTCAATGGTACAATCTACGAAATCCCAATAGTAGTTGGCTTTTGCTTTTGTATCCCACAGCAAGAACGCTGGGCAATCACGGCTGCAAACTATTGACATTATTTTTAACAAAACGTGCACATACACATACACACGCTTGCACATACAGAGAACTGCAATTAGTTTGTTTGCTATGTTATTATGCAGTTCAATCACAGTCTACTATGTTTGGGAAACAAGGTCGAGGATGTGTCGTGTGCGCAATACTTCTGAGTTTCAGCTTGTATTTATGTGGGTTATGTTTCTGTTGACACACGACGTACTACGCTTTAGCAGGAACATCGTTGGTGGGTCCAACCTTGGAATGGTGGTGTTCTTAGAACGATTCACTGAATCATTTGGTTTTGGAGTCCTTCCAATCGTCCAAATTGAGACCCAGAGCAGGCACCTCAAATCGGAAGGCCGTAGGAACGCATAAGCTATGTATCAAGTCTGTATTAAACCAGCTAACGTTTGGGTAGTTGAAAAGGGACAAGAGTTGGCAAGAGTTGTTTCCGAGGCGCTGAAGAAGAGCCTGTACGTCACTTCTGGACTCCAAAATAAGAGCACGAGCAAAATCGACCGGCCAGATACTAACTGAACATCCAGGATCACTGCAGGCCTCAGTCTTTCTCCAGAGACAACCGATACGCATACGGGCCAAGCGCCGAAATTAAGTTTTTTAGATTCAGTAGGCCTCAAAATGTTAAGACCAGAAGAAAACCCAACTTTTTTTGACACAATTACGATACTTTCCCTTCGGGTAGCGGAAAGTAAAAACAGGTAGGATTAAAAATGTCACGAACATTTTGAGGGCAGAGAATCATGAGTTGGGTTTTGACTGCCGCTGCAAAAAGTTGCGCTGCTTTGAAAACGTGACCGTCTCCGAGTTATTCGGGAATTTAATACCCTGGAGGATGTATAAACAAAATTTCTGATAAGCGAAAAGGTGATTTTTCACGTCCATATTTCCTAAACAATGAATCTTGACACTTATCGAATTTCTAACTTCCAAGGAAAGTTTTGCGCTGAAAAAGCAGTTTCCTTTGACTAATTTTTCTTCAATTTTGGTTTATTATTCATTCTGAATAATAACCCTATGTTTTCGGTCACGAAAAATTTTTTACAACCCCCCCTCAAAATTTGATACTTTACGTTTCAAGACTTGGAGATTCCAAATTTGCAATGTCCGTCCGCCGTCCCCCGTCTGCTGTCCACCGTCTGGGACGTTTTGTGCCTTTACGTGGTCTAAAAAATTCGTTCTTTCGCCCAAAAATCCGATTTGGTATCTAGTTGTGCCCGCCATCTCGGCAAACCGATCGGACGAAGCCCGTGGTTGTAATGGGCAAAAAAGGTTAAAAAAATTAACGAAACGCAGTAGAACACGGGAGCTACAGCGTTTCGTCGTTTGAACTCTCTCCCTCCCCGCCCGTCTCATTAAAAAAGCAACTGCGCTCCCAACTCCCCTTTCGCCTCGCAACGGGTTCGCTCGAAGCGCCCCCGTTTTAATTTCCCCGACGACGGGGCAAAATCATCAGACGTTTTGTTTCCATAGTTCCATTGTAGCCAGGACATGTTTCGTATGGTTTACTAGTATTCGATGCTGAGTCGAATGGGAGGGGGGAGCACTAATATTAGGTCAAGCTGTTCATGAGAATAATAAACCATTGTGCAATAATTTGCAGGGTTTTTGTTTGAGGGTAGGAAAAATGTTTGTTCCTGCCGAGGATGTGTTGGCAGATAGTTTGGGAACACATCAGGACTCTTTTAGGTTTTGTAAAGCCCACAGATGCAATTTTATTGATATGCAAACTTTAAGTTGCGATTTTCTCTAAATCAGCATTTTTGCAATGATGGGGTTATTGCCTTGTACCCTTCAGTTATCTTCATTAATTATTACTTAATTAAGGTTTCTTCGTCAGTATTATGAATCAGCGAACTGTAATCAGTTACCGACCTCGTACCAATCGAACTCCGTACTCAAATATAAAATGCTATGCTTGGCCTCGGTTACTTTCCCACGTCGTGGGAGTCTGCAATCATAACTATGATTCCCAAACCTGGAAAAGAGCGAATTGATCTAGCCGCATATAGACCCATCATACTGCTGCCCTTGTTCACGAAAATATTTGAACTTCTGCTGCTAACGATCATATTGGTGCCGATTAGTCCACTGCTACCAGCCACACAATTTGGATTTTAAAGTTCCCACTCTTGGGTGGAACAGCTTGACAGAGTGGTGGATAGTTTTCTCAACACATTTGAGAAGAAGGAAGTGAGCAGTGTTCCTGGATACAAAAAAATGCGTTCGATTGTGTTTGGATACAGGGCATGCGGGGTATGCAAGTCAAGCTGAAGCCAGTGCTGTTGGTTGACGTACTCCTACCTGAACAACAGGTAACTCGCTGTCCCCTGTGAGAGAGATAAAGGCAGATGTCTCGCAAGGAATCGTCCTCGGACCCATCCTTTACACATTTTATCTGTTCGACCTTCCCAACTCCTCCAACCATATCACGCGCCCCGGGGTACGCCAGAAACTCTCTCCTACATGGAGACCTTCACATTAGTAATAAAATTAGTTAAAAGTAATTTGTCCCAACTCAGCTAGAAAAAAAGTGGACATATAATAACTGTCCCTATTTTTTTATTTATATTACTCACTACCGTTTGATTGTTCGCTATTTATTGTAAATATTATTATTGTTGGTATTATAATTATTAGTGGGGGACGTCAGTGGAAGAGTGACCCACATCACGTGGAGTTTACCACCTTATACAGCAAGTGCTACCTTAACCAAAATGTAAGGAAATTATAATAAAGTTGAATTAATTATCAAAAAACCCTCTGTCCCTTGTTAATGTAAGTTAATTTTAGACCTGAGTTTCTTGTGGATCGACTGAGTTATTCTGTGGTTGAGAAGCGCTGGTTCGTTCGTACTTCGACGTGCATTAAGAATGCACGTGCATGACGTCTTGAAACACTGAGGACGATTTGTGACCTCAAGTGGGTTTATTACATTGCCAGACGTGCTTGATTATAAATAGTGTTTTTCGCATTAGATATCTCACGGTGAGGTGCTTTGAAGAGCACCGTTTATGGGAATTGTTTACGTCGCTAGCCGTAACAACACGACTGAAATCGCGAGTTGGCTAAAACCAACAGAGAAGAAACGGCTTACCGCTCGTGAGCTAACCGCTTATAGTTGAAGAAACGATAACCGAGGAGCGGGCGATAACGGACGTGAGATGTTTACTCTTCAACTTAGGCGTATTAGGAGCATGAGTTTACAAGTTTCTTCGGCAGAATTCTAGTCTTGCTACTCATGTCATTTTCTCGCTAATCGAAGGCTTCCGAGTCAAAACACCGTAGAGTAGAGGAAAGTTGTGTGATGCGTCGCTTCAGACGTCGATTTCCATAACCTTCTCCTGATTCGTCGACATTTTGTCTCCCAATTTCCAATATTTTATTTCAACTTTCAACAGATTTTACCGCTTTTTCTAGAATTTTGACTGAATTTTCATCGTTCGTTCATTTTCTCAACCCCCCTCCCTTCCACCATTTTATTGCCATGAATGGCGAGCCAATCAGTACGACTTTAAAACAGAAGCTCGTTCGCAATCCATTTTATCTTACTACTTGTTCCACAGGGAACAATTATCAGCCCATTGTTGTTAGACGTTCAAATTGGGGGAGAGTTGGTGTCGTACGCTGATGATACCACCTCGATAATTACCGGTAACTCCTGGGTGGATATCGTAAAGAAAGCAGAAGAGGACTCAAGAAAGCTAATTTTAAATTTCAGTAAACTAAATCTAATATTGAATCATGACAAAACTAAAAATATTGCTTCCACCCTCAGAAAAAAAGGTGTTCCCACAATTGACGGATTGGTTTGTCATAACAAAATTGATTGTAACCCAAATTGTGATTGCCCAGCGATCCATCAAACTAATAGCATCAGATACCTAGGAGTTCAAATGGACCAAACTATTTCATGAGAACTCCAAGCCGAATTTGTAAATAAAAGAATTAGCAAGCAAATACCTACCTTTTTACTTTCCTTGCTCTACGAAGTAGAAAGGAAAGTTATGTAATCGGCTGAAAAAAAATTTTGAGTGCTCTTCAGATCTTTACGTTTCAGACCCCCCTGAGTCCGAAAAACACTATTTGGGAAAATGGTCTGTGTGTGTGTGTGTGTGTGTGTGTATGTGTGCCTGTGAACGATTTTTAGAGAAAACGACCGTATCAAATCCACTCAAACTTGATATCTAGCCTGCAGGTTACCATGGAACGCCAAAATAAGGATTTGAACAAAATCCACCGAAAGTTAACTATAGTTATCATAGTGATCAAAACACCAAATTTTTTTTTTCTCAAAAACGACTCTAACGATTTTGATTAAATTTTTATATTGATAGCTCTCAATAAGGCAATGATACCATAAAATTTCCATTTGTGGGAAAATGACCAGAGCAGCACAATAAAATCTGGAACTGTAAGCGCTACCGCTTCCTGCTGCCGTAAAGCGTTATTTGACCAAGTTCAAATTAACTGAGTGATAAATGAATTGATTAAATCGAATTGGCCATGTACAAAGTGAATTGACGTAGAGCTAAGGAAAGTTGTGTGTTGCAACGCACCAGATATTTTGAAATTAGAAACATCATGAACAATAAAACAAAATTAATGGTTTACAACGCTTTGGTGCAATCTCAGTTAAAATACGGAATTGTAGCGTGGCGTAATGCATACTCTAATAAAATAAAGAGTGTACAGACCACACAAAAACTATTAATAAAAATTTTATTTAATAAACCTCAAAGGTATCCATCAAAGGATTTATTTAAGGAAATTAAAATATTAACGTTTAAAAAACTATTAGAAAAATAAACAATAGCTATTATTTATAAACAATTGCAAGCAGGAAAAATTAAAAGAAATAAATGTATTACCAGATTGGCAGACAAAATACAAGTGGAGATTCCTAGAAGGATGACAACAGCAGGTCTTAGAAGTTTCGACTATTGGGACAAAACTATTTTTAATGATCAAAAGTTTGTAGACCAGGTACCGTTAATTAGCTTGAAGAGATTCAAATTGGAATTCAAAAGAAATATTAGTTAATTTAAGGTAAAAAATAAAAACTTAAGAACTTTTCTGATAAAGGCATGGGAACTTTGTTTACATTAAAGAAACGATCTTATATTTGGTTTCCTTTTTTTTTTGGTTTTCTTTAGGGTTTTTGTATGATTTTTTTGTTTTCCACTCCAACCCCTACACAAAGTTCTCTTAGAGGGGTTGTAGCATTTAGGTATAATTTATAAACGAGTGTAAGTGTATAATGTTTGTCAATAAATGCCAAAAAAAACTTCATACGTGGAAAATAACGCAGTACACGGCACAATACTTTTCATTTTAAGATGAATGTAAATTATGCAATTCGTAGCAACTACGTACTTGGGATCGTTGAGCAAGTGTTCCAAGGTCCACGAGAGTGACGCCTCGGTCACGTTGTCCAGCCCGATCTCCAGCCCTAAGCCCAACCTGACTAGGAGCTTCACGTTCTTTATTTGATCGCCAAATACCGGAATGCCGATCAGAGGAATGCCGTTGTAGACCGCTTCCGTCAAACCGCCGAGTCCTCCGTGAGTTATGAACAGTTTGATTTTATCGTGAGCTGCAATGAAATAACCAAAATACGATTATACGATTACAGTGACTTGAACTACTTCTAATTCGCTGAGTGCGTCACACATGTTAAGTATTGCTCTAAGGATTTTTTAATTCGAATCAGTGGGGTGTACAGTGATGCAATCTTCCAGCTTGTTTCCTCTTCAGCACGAGCCTCTGTGGCAGTTCCCAAGTTTACGTAATAAGCCGCGGCACTGATCATACTACTACGTAAAGGTCCAACTTTTCAATATACGAGACAAACAAAATAGAATAATTTGAACTTGGTCAAACAACACGTCACAGTAGCAGGAAACGGTAGCGCCTACAGTTCTGGAATTATTGTGCTGCTCGCACTCATTCCAGGACCTTTATTGAGCAATTCGTATACAGATAATTAATGAGGCTAAACACGAATTTTTTGAAGAAGGATAGTAATTACTTTTGCAGAGCTATTGGGTAATAACTGTTAGAACTGGTAGTAAGCGAAACGGCAGTAGTTGAAATTCAGGAATTTCTGGAGTGAGCCTCATGTATCTCATGAGCGTTTTTAAACACTCCTCACCCTTTAGGTATTGGACTGAACTACAATACCAATTTTTCTTAACATTCTAAAAACATTCCGGCGGAGTTTATAAAGAAAAACCCGCGCTAAACACGCTTTTCGTCGAAAATTTTGATAATTTATGGTGCTGCTCTCGTTATTTTCCCACGAATGGAAATTTTATGGTATAATTATCACATTGGGAGCTACCAATATAAAAAATTTAATCAAAATCGTTAGAGCCGTTTTTGAGAGACAAATTGGTGTTTTGATCACTATGATAACCATAGTTAACTTTCGGTGGATTTTGCTCATACCCTTATTTTGGCGTCCCATGGTAACCTGCGGGCTAGGTATCAAGTTTGAGGGGATTTGGTTCGGTTGTTTTCTCTAAAAACCGCGCTAAAATAGATTTTGTCGAAAGCTTTGGTAATTTATTGTGCTGCTCTCGTCATTTTCCCATAAATGGGAATTTTATGGTATAATTGCCATATTGGGAGCTACCAATATAAAAAATTTAATTAAAATCGTTAGAGCCGTTTTTGAGAAAAAAAATATTTGGTGTTTTGATCACTATGATAACTATAGTTAACTTTCGGTGGATTTTGTTCAAATCCTTATTTTGGCATTCCATGGTAACCTGCAGGCTAGATATCAAGTTTGAGTGGATTTGATACGGTCGTTTTCTCTAAAAATCGTTCACAGGCACACATACAGACACACACACACACACAGACCATTTTCCCAAATAGTGTTTTTCGGACTCAGGGGGGTCTGAAACGTAAAGATCTGAAGAAAACTCAACAAAAAAATTTTCAGCCTATTACATAACTTTCCTTTCTACTTTGTGGAGCCAAGGAAAGTAAAAATACTGTACCCATTGAGCGGGTGGCATACTTCCTCTAACCAATTTGCCCGCAAGAACACTCCGTTATCTGTGCGATAAAAACAATGAGAAGTAGCTGTAGAAACAATCGCCAAGTTGGAAGCGGCTTCGGGCCAACATTTAACGGTTAAACCGTTCCCCTTGACGTGTTTTGGTGCGACGAAAATGCACCCACGAAACAACATTCTTCCAGTATCAACAGTTGCTAACGCCGAATCGAATGAGAGTCCTCAACATTTCATTTACAGGCACACGGATAATGTCGCGTACAATTAAGCATATTATATTTCTTTATTCAACCACTCACCGAGAACGCTTTGCTGCGGAGCCCACTTGACGAACTTAATATTTGGCACCTGCGGGGGCTCTTCATCAGACCAGCTTGTCCACTTCCATAAAACCTTTTGAGGGAGCTTCGTAAAAACCTTCAGAAGAGGCTCGTACGCGTTGTACAGTTTGAGCATTTTGGTGCTGGCGATTGATCCCAAACTGAAGTAAATGACGCCCTCCTTCGCGCTGTCCATGAAATCCAACAAATCCTTCGGAGAAACATAGAACAACGGGTAAGTCAATGCAAGTACGCACAGTGAAATGTTTAGCTGTCCATAAAATCCAACAAATCCTTCGGAGAAACATAGAACAACGGGTAAGTCAATGCAAGTACGCACAGTGAAATGTTTAGCTGTCCATAAAATCCAACAAATCCTTCGGAGAAACATAGAACAACGGGTAAGTCAATGCAAGTACGCACAGTGAAATGTTTAGTACGACGATTTTCATAGCTCTAGCAACAAACTCGCCCTGTTCTTCATTCCATTTATATGAACATGGAGCAAAGATCAACGTTCGGTATGGGAACTGTTAAAACTCAAGGGTCTGGAGTGTTGAGGCTCAAAAATCAATGTTAGGGAAGAATCTGGCCGGTCAACTATAAACCTGAGACTTGTTGCTGCAATTAGTTCTCGCCTGTTTATAGCAATCTGCCATTCTTCTCCGAGCCTTCTACCGTTCCGCAGCCACGAGGTATCCCATATTTATTACAATTGAGCAACTCCACTCCTTTTGGTTTCTAAATCCGTAAGTAGCCCTCGGCTTAAATAATTCCCAACATCTACCCAATATACCTTTAACTCTCTTGAACTAATTTACAGGATTTAACTCAGCTTCTAGATCCTCCAATTTCCTTTCTTTACCGACGAGTTATCTCATATTCTAAGTCACCCTTTGAATGCAAGGACCACTCATTAACCCACTCCACGATCCACAGTCTTCAGTTTATCCGGTCAGATCCTTCCTTTAATTTTTCCATAACTTATTAGTGCGCAGCCACTTTACTGCGCTTGTTGTGATGTGTAAGAGCTCATTTAATTTATTTATTTGCATATTGCCGTTAATTTTATATTTTCTACATTTTATTAATACAGTCCATTGATTTTATTCGCCGCTATTTTCGTCTAATATGTCCGACCCGAACAATCCCAGGCTTATTGAACGATTTTCATAGCTATAACAGCTAATTCGCCCTGTTCATCATTCCACTTATGTGAACATGGTAGAAAGATCAACGTTCGCTATGGTAAATGTTAGAATTGAAGGGGCTGAAGTTTATTGAGTTGCCCTACGACCATTATTGAGCGCCGTTGCGAAGGTGATGCATTGAACTGTCAACATGAAAAGTTTGAAGGGAGGGGAGGATTCTCTGTTTATTGTTCTGTATGATGATGGGGAAAAATACTGTGGAGAAATTGGTAAATATGAAATTTCAGCGGTTCTCACTTAATCGCGTTCCCACACTTCCCTCTCAACTGGTATTTTTCGGACTCAGTAGCCTTTAAAAAGTGAAGAAAACTGATTTTTTTTTTTCAGTCAGCCGATTACATAACTTTTTTCTTACTCCGTATGACTAAGGAAATTAAAAATAATGAGATGCTACCTTCGGAAGTGGCCCGGGCTTCTCAGCAATATGAGTTCCCATGATTTCCTTAACGTGCGGCGCTTTAGGTAATGAATAGCCAAACGAATGATGGCCAGCCTCTAAAATCAGCGCCATGTCAGACACCAACTTCATCACCGACGGTCTGGACTTCCATCCTTCGTAAATATATTTTTGGTCCACGTACCTCTGGATAGGACCGACGACGTAATAATAGTCCACGAGTTTACTGAGGTAAATGTCCAAGAAGTTGTGCACCCTCTCGAAAAACGACATTTGGTCGGTACTGCTAGAGACGATCGACAGTTCGTACGATGGGTTCATGGGCAACCCGGCAGTTTCGCTCACCCAGTAGTGATCTGGCATAGAAAGCAACGCAACGCCCAACGCTTTAAACCTGTGCACTAAAATAGTCAGCTCTTCCTGTATTAAGTGAAATTCTCCGATGACCATATCGTACGTTTTGTTCGAAGCTAATAGCTCCTGAACTGACGAAATGAGAAAACCGTCGTCGTAGTCTGTGATTCGTATTTGCCTCACGGCATGAGCAATGCGAAACTGAGGAAAGGCTTCTCGAGCGTTTGGCAAATTTTCTGCAATAGAAGAAGACGGGAGAGTAAGAAGAAGATGAAAAGACAACATATATGCAAAGAGGGAGTATAGATTGTGTTGGAAAAATGTGTAATGTTAAACCTAATCAACCTAAGACCTACGAATAGCCCAATTACCTCACCAAATATCGACACTTCCATGCTGTAAATGCGGTTAGGCACTCACCCAACTCTTAGCTTTGGTAAACTAAATTGCGGGGATATGGCTGTGAAACGTTTTCTCTCCGCACCCAAGATTCTTTCCCCCGATGGAATAATACTGGACAAAAATTTACAAACACCGAAACAAGGAGCAAGCTCATTATTAGAGAGTTGCACACCGACTTGAAAAATTGATGCCCAAACAACATCAGCACGAGCGTGTAACTGAGCTTACTCCACTTAAGAACTGGTTTATTGACTTCAAGTACATGGATCGTAGCCATCGTGTAAATTCCGTTTGTTAAGGGTAGGAGTTAGAAGCAGTACTCATCATACAGCCAGAGCCGGTGAGTTTGCCAACCCTGGGAGAGGATGTAGCGACGATGGTCTGTCTGGAATTACAGAACAAATACTGGATGCTGTACGAAACAGCGGAAGCAGCATTATGCGTTCTCCTACAGCGAGATTCAATGAAAACGTGTTCGTTAACACCACAAAACAACGCTTTCATCGGCCGTTACTCGTATTATTAGCTAATGCTCATTAAAAATAAAGGTATCGAAATGTGAAATTGCTCGATTGGGAGAAATTAATTCTGAGAGAAGAAATAATGGTGAAGTAGAGCGTATCTGTATCAAAATTCGGGGTAAATGATATACAAGTAACATAGAAATGCGAAAGCGAGAGTTCACAGCCGCGAGTGATGTGTAACGAACGAGGGGACAGAGTCCAAGTGACTCACTGGGTCTCTGAATATCTAACTGCCACCTACGAGGGATGTCGTGGGATAGAACACGGTCGAGGTGGTGAAAGACTGGTTTGAAGAGAATAAAGTAAATGCTGTGCACAGTAGTTGTGTCGCTGGTACCAGCGACTTCCAAAAACTTCGCGAGCGTGGCCTACTGGAGGTCGTAATAACGTGAGGAAGAGAGAGATGGTCAAGGTAATAGCACGCGCAGGAGAAAACGAATGATGGGAAAGTCGAAAGAAGATGAGATTCGGCAATGAGGCGAGGTAATGATGGTAACTACAAAACAATGCCATGATGAATTATGCGAGGCTTGCTCGACTGAGAATTATGTGACCGAAATGAACTTTGGCGAAAGCTGAAAGGAGAGACGTCCGAAGTCATTCAACCGATATTGAGATGGTAAACATTGGTGAGCAAGGGATGATAGAGGGCAACGAGGAGTGAGATACTGTGAGAGGTTCACAAAAAAAAAAAAAAAAACACACAGAACGCTAAGTGGGAAAATACACTGTCAGCATCAGATACCGTGCGGTAGGGCTTTAAAGATGGTGGTTGGCAGGTTGGCCGAATACCGTTAATTTAAATTTCTAAGGTGTAGTCTCCGTTTGACGCACAGAAAAAAGTTGTTCAGAATGCAGCTCTTCTGCTTAAAGAATCTCGAAGTATTCTTTAAACAATATTCATCAATGGTCTTTCATATCAATGTTGCGAACTTACCGATTATTTCCATGACATTCGTAAAATGTTTCAAAGAGAAGAGCTGATGCTTCAACGTCGGCGGAGGGTCGGCCACAGGATGATGAGTGTAGAAGTCCACCTCGTGTCCTCGGGCGGCCAGTTCTTTTATTACGGGATGATACACAATATGATGACTTTTAGCCAGTTGAAACATGAAAACGAGAATTTTTGAGCCTTCAGATATCGAGATCCACAGCCCCAGGATGAAGAGCACACGAATGATTCTGCATAATATGTTATGAGGTTCGTTAATTTTAACAATCTGACTGCAGCGAAGGATCAAAAAGTAAAATTAATTCGGAAATGAAACAATTGGTGAAGGTAGGAAGTTTGAAAAAACAACTTAAGTGTTTTTTTTTACATCTGTGAAATATCCACGATAAATGCCAAACTCAATTTAATCTTCTAACAACCTACTCCACCATTTCGTTTTTCGTAACTATTTGTGTGATTATTTCGTTAAGGCACAAGCCAACATAAATCGAAAGGTGGCTCTAACCATTTTGATCGAACATATGGGGATGATTTCAACTAACTGGTACCTTCATTTTGTTCTGCGTTAACGTTTGCGTTGAAAGGGACTGCGTACCGTTGAATTTACGAGGGTTGCGTAATGTTGTGCGATGCAACGCACCTCATATTTATTATAACCATTCTGACTGACCACATACTGTAAGCTTCACTCTTTGTTGCGTGGTTCTCAACGACGAGGTTTGTTTGTACGCGCTGTGGTTGGTTTCTGAGTGACTGGAGTGAAATCGGTGCGCTAGGAACTGTTGTTGAGATTCGAATTCAGAAGAAGAAATGTATTTTCTGGGAGAATGGAAAAAGGCGATCGAATAAACCATTTCCTCACTCATTTTCCTACTCTGGCATTACAATTCACGCTTTCAGTATTTTACAGGCGACGAAAAAATAGCTTAATAACTAAATAAAGCGAGCGCTCTCATCAACTTACTTGGACATTGGGAAGAAGCAGAAAGCTAGTCGCGAACGGGAAAACGTTGTCTTTTTACTCGACCTGAGCCACGATATTTAACCAGTAACTCCGAACACCATTCTGATGTTACAGTTCTCGGGAATCTGACTCACGTCTCGCTCAAGGAGAAAAAGGAAATTTCTCGAAATGTTTTATCGCGTTAAACAAATAACGGGGGACGACACGGGGGTTTTTATATCGCCTGCAAGTTACATCAAATATGTCATATAGTTGAATAAAGTCGGAATAATATTGTATAATGTTTTCAATTTCACGAGTATTAAACGTACTTAAAAGTAATATCATTAACGAGCACGAGATCGTGTCGACTTCATTATTTTTTCAATTTTTGTTCACCTTTTATTTCTGTTATTACTTTTGTCTCCTTGCGACGTTCATTTTTTCATAATGTACTTTTACGATTCGGCTTTACTTTTCATGTATCTCACTTTTCTATGAGGCAGGTTTTGCCAAAGTTGAAGCATCTCGCTTCCCGACGTAAAATCTTACAAGACTTCGTGCTAATTCTGATTTGGTCCACAGCCAAAACTTCACTGTTGTCTATTTATGTATGAGATTTTTCGTAAGGAAGAGCTGATATTTAAGATGGAGCGGACAATTCCAACACAAACTAACGCGTCGTTTCGATTACGGCGCTCGTCATACAATTCGGGATAAAGGACCCCCTTGAGATCGTTTCTCAGCTTTTCCATAAATTTGAGCCTAGCGAATTGCAATTGAGGGAAATTAACAGAGAAACTCTCACCTGGCGGTGGAGATGTACCATTCAAAGCCCTCAAGGATCGCTGTACAGTTGGTAAGTGCATTGTATTTTATTCATAAGAATTAACTCACGATCAGAGGTTGAGGACGTTCTACCTAATACATTGAATTTTCAATAATCTTCCCGTTCCTTAAAAACCACTAAAGTTGTCACTGCCGTGCCGACGAGAGATCTGTTTTTTCATGGCTGATTGAACTGAAAATTAACGAATTATTCTTGACAGTATTTTTACTAGCTGTAAAAATGTTTTTTAATCTTTTAATTATAATTATAGGTAAATAATAGGTAGTTAGGTAGCTTTACGGTAAGAGACTCAAAAAGAAATGTACTTGACAGTTGGGTGTTTATTTGCCGGCCCCCACTTGCTCGCTGCCAAAGGCCTGGCTGGCTGGTGAGTGTCCTTATTTATCCATTCTAAATTTTATTTGTATCCAGATAACCCCTTGTATCCCTCTCTCTTTCCTCTTCTCTTGAGCGATTTCAACTCAGATATGCTCTCCAAAAATACCTATAGCACCCAACTCCGTAGAATTTTCGACTCACATGGTCTGCATTATCTTCCATTTGGCTCCACCCAGCATGGTGTGAACGCCAGCTCGCTCCTTGATTTGATAATTGTGAATGACGTCAGCCTGGTTCGCAAGCTGGCACAGTTCCTTGCTTGTGCCCTTTCCAGAAATGATTTGATTTACTGCTCCTTGAATTTGAAGGCAGCCAAGTCGGATCGTAGACATATCTACTCAAGAGACGAGCGGAGTCTCAATAAAACAGCAATGTTGAAAGATGCTAGGTCGATAGATTGGAGTGTAGTTTTCGGAGAGCATGACCTAAACAGGAAAGTGGAAACCGTCAATCGTATGATATTGAATCTATTTTGTCCCTTGATCCGTATTAGGACAAAACACCAGCCAGCTCCATGTATTACCAAGGAAATTAGGGTACTTACGCAGTGACGGGATGAAGAGTACAGACATTTCCGCAAAACGAAGGGTCGAGAAAGCCACAATAAATATAAGAAGCTCCGGAACAGATCAAAACAAATGCTGCACGATTCAAAAAGCATATATTATGAAATAAATGTATCTATTGAAGCACTAGGTCAATATTTCTATACCGCAAGTATAGACCTTTGTATGAATCTTTCTCCATACCTCCGCTGTGAGAAGAAAAATTGTGGGAGTCCTTGTTCAGCGTAAAGTCCTAATTAATAGGAGTAGACGATATATCGATTGAAGTACTTCACCTACTTGCCGACGCAACTCTGCCTGTGTTGACTCACATCTTTAATGTGTCGTTGCTAAATGGAGAATACCCACAGATATGGAAGAAGGCAGTTGTGAAACCACTCCCAAAATCTAAAACGTCCACTTCACCTAGAGATTTCCGCCCCATCTCCCTGTTGTGCGCAACGGGAAAGGTCTTAGATAAAATCGTCCACAATGAACTGCGAGATTACGTTGATAGGCATAACATTTTGGATGCCAAGCAGTCTGCGTAACGCTCCTCCTTCGGCACCGAGACGGCTCTCATCAGACTCATGGATGACATAAGAGAAGCAATGGATCGCAGACAAGTGACTGTTATGATTATGGTCGATTTTTCAGCAGCATTCCTCGAAAAGACATATTGTTGGCGATACTTGAGTCAGTCGGTGTCATTGACAGTGTTCTGGCTTGGTTTGAGTCGTATCTAACTGGAAGACAGCTAGCGGTTAAAGGTAATAATGGTGAACTACCGTCCTGGAGAACGGTACCTGTGGGTACACCACAAGGCTCTGTTTTATCTGCGTTATGTTTTATTTTGTATGTAACCACATTACCCAAAGTTTTCGCGGAAGGAACAAGACACATTTCATACGCAGATGACTTACAGTTTTACCGAGCTTGCAATATGGAAAACCCGTGTAGCACAATAGGTAAGCTGGACGAAGATCTTGAAAGAGTGGAAGTCTGGTGCCGGAATCATGGAATGGAAATTAATCCCATTAAGACGAAGGCTATGTTGCTTGGGTACCCGAAGATTTTGTCCAGAATAGATATGAGTACGATCCCTAGAGTTACCTGTGGTAGCGCGGAAATAGAATATGTAGACATGGCAAAGAATCTTGGAATCATGATGCAAAGCAACATGTGCTGGGGCAATCAAGTGACAGCCACATGCAACACGGCATTTAGGGCCACCAACTAAGGAGGACAGCTGCAGACTTTCTACACCATGTAAGGGCTCAGCTGGTTCAAAGCCCCATAATGTCTCATTTGGACTACGCTGCTGCTGCATTGTGTGATTTGAAGAGCGAGGAACTGAGTCGTTCACACAAGGCTCAAAATGCAGCACTTCGTTTCGCGTTGAGGCTAAATGTGGACGATCACGTCACCACTCACTATCGTCGGATTGGCTGGTTGAAAATGAGGTGAAGGAAGAGACTGCAAGTGGCCACAATGATGTTTAAAATACTGAAAAACAGCAAACCGGTATATCTTCGCTGCAAATTCGAGTTCCTGGCGTCAAGAGACACACGGAACCACAATAGAGTGCTTCGGATGCCTCAGCATCGAACCGAAATGTTGGCACGTTCTTTCGAGATTCAGGGGTGCAAATTATATGACTGCAGTGTACGAGGGCAAACGAACTCAAACAAATAAGAGCTCAGAGACGTGTATTTCCATTTCGAATACAGATCGACAACTGAGCCGGACTGCCGTGCGCCGACAGTCAGTAGGAGGGGAGATGTTGAGTGATTTAATGTGAAGGAAAAAGTGGTAGAGTTTAGGGATACAGTTAAAAGTAAACTGTTGAGACTGTATTAAATGGAGGTGTTTTCGTACAACAGAAACTTGGAAGTGAAATGGTTTTTGATGACGTTTTTACTTTCCTTGGCTCTACAAAGTAGAAAGGAAAGTTATGTAATCGGCTGAAAAAAAAATTTTGAGTTTTCTTCAGATCTTTACGTTTCAGACCCTCCTGAGTCCGAAAAACACAATTTGGGAAAATGGTCTCTGTGTATGTGTGTCTGTGAACGATTTTTAGAGAAAACCACCGTATCAAATCAGCTCAAACTTGATATCTAGCCCTAAGGTTACTATGGGACGCCAAAATAAGGGTATGAACAAAATCTACCGAAAGTTAACTATAGTTATCATAGTGATCAAAGCACCACATTTTTTTCTCAAAACCAGCTCTAACGATTTTGATTACATTTTTTATATTAATAGCTCTCATTAAGACAATTATACTCCTGGTCTCACTCCAGAAGCTCTGGAGTCCATCCCGGCGTCTGGGTTAGTCTCCTTAGTTAGGGTTCTGATGTCCACACTGTTGAACCCATGGTAGAGGCAGAACCCCGCCCTTTCTACCAGTAGGTATTGAGACTCAAGGATGGAGGCCACTAAATATAGCCCCCTTTCCCCTTGTTTGCTGCCCAGAATTTTGCAACACCCAACCTTGAGGCCAGTGTTCTGGGCACCAATGATCTTTAAGCAGTCTTGGATGTCGTTCACCAGGTTAGGGATGAACGCACTAATTCTCTTGAAGCTCTCAAAATGGCCAGGGTCGCAAGTCCTCAGCCAGCCACTCTCCCACAGGGGGCATCGTGCGATGCTTTGTATGAGCCAGTTTTTAGACAGCTCGTCTACGCAGCTCACGACCAGCCTGCCATTCCGCAGGGAGTGCCCACAGAAGTGCATCGCCCGCTCCTCTGGGTTGAGGCTACAAAGTTCCACCCCATGGTCATGGTTGCCCATGATCTTGTTGGCGGTGTCCTGTGTCAGGAGGCTGGTGGGGTAGTCTTCGTAGATCACCGCCAACTTGATAGTGCTCACCGCACGACTCTACAGAGGCCCTACCCTCCTTCTTTTCTCCTCATAGTGAGGGGAGGGAGTCCTTTTCTGGTCCCGGGGACGCGTGGACCTTGCTTCCGCGCTGACAGGTGCGGGAGTTCCACCCCCTTCTCGCCGAACAGGAGCAGGGGTGGAGCTCTTCCACAGGAGCAGGGGTGGAGCTCTTCCGCTTCCACTTTTTGAGAAACTTCCGCCTCTGTTGGTGTGACGTGGCACCCCAAGCCTCGTCCGGAAGTCTCTCAACTGATGGGCGTGGCAGAGGTTTGGGTATGGATTCCACCCCAACTCCCCCGCCAGAGCCCTCTTCCTTTTCCAGCACAGCCATTGACTCAATGACTGACTGGATGTCATAGGATTTCTCCAATACTCAGGTGTCCTTAACGTTTTTAAATTTTTTATTAAAATTGGTCTCCATTTTTGGTCAAACGAGTACCGGGGAGCTAAAAAGTCACCACAGGCCGAGCCCCAAGTGGGTCGTTAGCTATACACATGTTTAAACACCCGGTGCCATTCAGCCTTGGCACGAGCACCCTACACCTTGGCTTGGGAGTTCCAATCCCTGTTAGCCTACTCAGTCGTAAGTGAGCGTTTTTCGGGGGGCACTGCGTGGAAGTCGGGATTGGTTCGTCCCCCTGGCTTACCTCTAAGATTTCCCAATGGAAAAATTAATGACTCTTTGTCGATATCTCTTTTGAGTAGCCCTGGAAGCGTGGAAATGTGATAATCTCAAGACAGGTCTTTTTTTTTCAGCCGATTACGTAACTTATCTTCTTAATCCGTGGTGCTAAGGGAAGTAAAAGATGGTTACATCGTTCCAAACCCGTTCCTGGAACTTTTGCGGAAATTTGCTGCTATTCAGACCGAAATAAAATCGCCTAAACGTATTTTTTATATTAATTTTTCAAACACGAATATCCTCTGCGATACGACCTGCTTTATTAAAAGTAGTCGTACTTTATTGTAAAGTAACGTAAACTGTGCTTTATCTTCCTAACGAAGAAAAATCGAGTGTTGGTTTATGGAGGGTTTTTTCTAGTATTGGAGTGTAAGATGTGCTTGTCAAGGTTTGTCCCTCGTTGAATCGTGTATCCTGTATATTCGTGTTCAGCGGCAGAAATAGTTGCAGACACAAAATGTACGGACGTAGGAAGAACCGAGTCTTTATTTATACGTCTTTTATTTTCAGACCTCCTAAAAGAGACATTTTGGTTATTAACCAATATACCTGCGAAATACGTCCTTATTTGCTCCACTTTACGTCGTGGGCCACGACGGCAATTTCAGAATTTGTCTCAACCCGCTCTTCGCTCGTAGGTCTCAAAACTAGTTCGAAATATAAATAACTCTGATTTTATAAGGGGAATGAAGGTGGGTTTACTAACGAGACCCAGTGAACACGTAGATAAAACCAGTGCAGCCTTTTAAGGCGCCCTACATCCATTTATTTATCTACAATGTTGACGAAACGTATGCGAGGTTTAAAGGTCACAGCTTAAATTTAGTTTAAAAACATGAAGTCAAAAAGAGTCACTTTCAAACATTGTGTAAAATGCCAATAAAACTATTAAATGAATCAATGTAACAATTTGATACGTGGACTGAGTCAAACTGCGCCTGTATTAACTACACACTTGATTCGTTACAACTACACAGTTTCAAAATCAATCAATTTTAACTACGAGACCTCTCTCAAGCTGCTACGATAAGCGAAGGCTGTCCTATAAGCGGACAGTAGCAAAAAGAGGAAAAAAATCGGAAGAACAGAATTATTCTTGTGAAATCGAGTACAAATCATGAAGTTCTGATTAAATTGACAAAAAACCATCGGAGTAAAAGCTGATGAGAAATCAATTTTCTAATGAATTGAGTAAAGTCTATTGGTAAGTTGAGAAAGAACTTTTTAAGCAGAAGCTTAAACGCAGTAGGCGAAATGGATAAAAACGGATCGGGAACGAAATTATATTAAGAGAACAAACATAAGCGACATATTATGGAGCGAAGACGCTAACACGTGAACTAAGTCAGGTGGCGGCTTATTAGAGGAGCAGCTGAAGTCAGCAGAGTGACGCTCTAACAGAACGATGGTAGATTAGGTGGGGACTAACTTTATGTGAAATCCCAGTCATATTTGAGTATTATTTGGGAGAAATTATTGAAAAAGTTGCGTAAGGACCAGTAGAAAATTGAACAAAACGAAGAAGAGAACTCGAGTGAAAAGATGCGATGAATTGAATGAAAATTGTTCGAGAATTCAGTGAAACGTTTTTGGAAGTCAACGTACTCTTTTCAAAAGTACGGTAGATTTGTCGCAAAACGTAAAATTGCCGAAAGATCTAGTCAATATTGTTTAACTCTTCCGCTCGATTAGAAAGCAGAATAAAAATGTCTGGTAAGAAACGATGGAAATTGAATTTACAAGTAGAAAAGCACAGTATCAATTCTTGGAGTGTAACTCAATTAATGTAATGGGGTTAGTATTACATCATTAGTACTGGCTTAACGGCCAGACGATGATGTCTTTACATCGGCGCTCGCCCACCGTATCTCACCAGCCAGAGAATATGGACTCATCAAACAGGTGCATTAACTTTTGTAACTCAGTTGTTCCCCAAAAAAAAGCCCCCCCCCCCCGCTTTCGTTCACTCGATTTGTTACTTCTGACGCGATTAAGTATGAACACAAACTCTTCCCAACACGTTCCCCCTTTTCCAAAACTAATACTCAAGATATTTTCATCTTTTTTTGTTCTTGGGTTTTAAGCGTGCTATCGGATTTGCCCTTCCACAAACCAACGATCTTACGACCGACTACTTTCAACAGGCAAACTGTTAACACGAATGCAATTAACGTGCTAAGGGCGAGGAATCCAATAACGTCGAGAAGGTACAACTGATAGAAAGGCATTTGGGCAGCGGCTGGCTGCAACACTTTGCCGTGGCGCAGGACGTACTCGATCCAATAAACTGCTTCGTCCACTGGTTTCATTGGGCGGTCTCTGAACATGTCGGATCTCCTAAGCGCCTCCTGCTTATACCTGAAATAGAAAGGTTTTTTTTTTATATTTGAACTGGCATAAGTTTGCTCTGTATTGCCATTGTCCTACCATTCATTCTTCAGCCATTCAATGTTATAATCTACGAAATCCCAATAGTAGTTGGCTTTTGCTTTGGTATCCCACAGCAAGAACGCTGGGCATTCTCTTTGAAGTACATACAATCACGGCTGCAAACTATTGACACTATTTTTAACAAAACGTGATATTACGCATCCACATACTGAGAACTGCAATTAGTTTGTTTGCTATATTATTATAATATAACTATATTATGCAGTTCAATCACGGTCTACCATGTTTAGGAAACAAGGTCGAGGATGTATCGTGCGCGCAATACTTCTGAGTTTCAGCTTGTATTTATGTGGGTTATCTTTCTGTTGACACACGACGTAGTAGGCTTTACCAGGAATACCGTTGGTGGGTCCAACCTTGGAATGGTGGAGCCCTTCCAATCGTCCAAATTGAGACCCAGAGCAGGCACCTCAAATTGGAAAGCCATCGGGACGCATAAGCTATGTATAAAGTCTGTATTAAATCGGCTTACGTTTGGGTAGTTGAAAAGGGACTTCCAAAGTAAGAGCACGAGCAAAATCGACCAGCCAGATACTAACTGCACATCCAGGATCACTGCAGACTGGTCGGGACCTTCAGGCCTCAGTCTTTCTCCAGAGACAACCCAGTACGCACACGGGCATTTTTAAAAATTAAAAGGAAAGGGAAATTAAGTTTTTTAGATTCAGCAGGCCTCAAAATGTTAAGACCAGAAGAAAACCCAACTTTTGTTGACACAATTACGATACTTTCCCTTCGGGTAGCGGAAAGTAAAAAAAGGTAGGATTAAAGATGTCACGAACATTTTGAGGGCAGAGAATCATGAGTTGAGTTTTGACTGCCCCTGCAAAAAGTTGCGCTGCTTTGAAAACGTGACCGTCTCCGAATTACGAGTATTCAGGAATTTAATACTCTGGAGGATGTATAAACAAAAGTTCAGATAAGCGAAAGGTGATTTTTCACGTCCGTATTTCTTATACAATAAATCTTGACACTGATCGAATTTTTTAACTTCCAAGGAAAGTTTTGCGCTGAAATAGCCGTTTGGCAGATAGTTTGGGATCACATCGGGACTTTTTTTAGGATTTGTAAAGCCCACAGATGCAATTTTATTCATATGCAAACTTTAAATTGCGATTTTCTTTAAATCAGCATTTGTGCAATGATGGGGTTATTGCCCTGTACCCTTCAGATATCTTTAATTCATTAATTATTACCTTATTAAGGTTTCTTCGTCAGTATTATGAATCAGCGAACTGTAATCAGTTACCGACCTCGTACCAATCGAACTCCATACTCAAATATAAAATGCTATGCTTGGTCTTGGTTAGTTTCTCACGTCCTGGAAGCCTGCAATCATAACTATGATTCTCAAACCTGGAAAAGAGCAAATTGATCCAGCCACATATAGACTCATCGGACTGCTGCCCTCGTTCTCGAAAATATTTTAACGTCTGCTATTACCGATCCTATTGGCGCCGATTATTCCACGGCTACCAGCCACACAATTTGGATTTTAAAGTTCCCACTCTTGGGTGGAACAGCTTGACAGAGTCATGGATAGTTGTCTCAACATATTTGAGAACAAGAAAGTCTGCCATGCAGTGTTCCTGGATACAAAAAAATGCGTTCGATCGTGTTGGGTACAGGGTATGCGGGTCAAGCTGAAGCCAGTGCTGTCGGATTCAACATACAGGTTGACGTACTCCTATATGAACGACTAGCTGTCCCCCGTGAGAGAGATAAAGGCAGGAGACCCGCAAGGAAGCTTCCTCGAACCCATCCTTTACACATTTTATGTGTTCGACCTTCCCAACTTCTCCACTCTTACGGTTCCGCAATTTGCTGACGATCAGGCGCTATTGTCAACCGGATTTGATCAGGAGTCACTGACTGAGCTGCAGCATTACGTTGATCAACTCGCCACCTCTGGAGAACAAAGCACGCTTTATGCAGTTCACCTACAAAAAGAAGGACAATTTTGCCTTCCACCCAGATGAATGGTACACCCATCACTCGCAAACAAGTTGTCAGGTACCTGAGGCTTGATCAAAAACTGACTTGTATGCCCATATCTTCCGCTTCCGGCGATTATACTTTCTCTTGAATAGCAAGTCTCTAATGCCACTAACCCTTAAACACCTAATTTATATTACGCTACTGCGTCCAATACAGTTGCCAGGTGTGGGGCTCAGTCTCAAACTCACAGATTAAGAAAATTCCAGAACAGAGCTCTCAGAACCAAATCAGACGCCTTGTGGTACGTCATAAACTCTCTCCTACATCAGAGACCTACAAATTAGTTAATTAGTAATTTGTCCCAACTCCACTCAGCCAGCAAAAAAAGTATACATATAATAACTGTCCCTATTTTTTTACTTATATTACTCACTACCATTTGATTGTTCGCAATTTACTGTAAATATAATTATTGCTGTTATTATTATAATTATTAGTGAAGGATGTCAGTGAATAGTGACCTACATCACGTAGAGTATACCACTTTATACTGCAAGTGCTTCCTAAACCAAAATGTAATAGAAATTACAATAAAGCTGAATTATTTATCAAAAAAACGTCTGTGCCTTGTTGATGTAAGTTAACTTTCCCCTGTCACCTAACCCGCTCCCGCCACAATAACGGCCTTCACCAGATTAGGTTATGCTCTAGCCTTGATCAAACGTTAACCCCAAAAAATTGCTTTCTTTATCATCTCTTGATATTTGTTCGCCATTACCGTGCTTCGTCGAGTATTCTCTTCTATTATTGTGAATAATTTACATATGTTTTTGATTAATAATAATAATAGTAATAAACAAAGATGCTGTTTACAAGTGCGCAGATATTTCAGTTGCTTTTCCACTACGATGATAATCTAATATGTTAGGTTGTCATCACACCCGGCGCTTCAGTGGATATGAGAGCGTTCCGACGTCTTCAACATATGAATTTAAATTCCGTTGCGAACAAAAGTATGATGATTGTAATTACTTGCAATTACAACTTGTTGTTCGTGTAAAATGTGTGTTGAGCAGTTATAGAAAAAACTGTATACGTCATATCGATGTCAGAAAACCCAAACACAAATGGCTTACCTGGGCGAATTTAAATTCAGATTGGGGGGAAATGATTATAAAACACTTTCGCACGCAGTTAGTGTATTAGGCAACTTTTATTAAACACGATAATTCTCCTTCCTAGTTAAAGTTCCTTGCTCGTAAAAGTTGTAACCTCAGAATTTCGGTTTTTATTATTTGTTGTTCAGCTCTCATTTTCTAGTGCCACTATTTTCCCTGTTCACACAAAGCATTCTCCCGTACTAATTTTTTTTCCTGCAGCTCTTTCATTTGGGGTACGCGTATTGGCACTTTATGCTCCTCACCAGTTTCAGCTTCGGCTAATGAGGTGGCAATTATTAGAAACAATAATGAGGTCAAATCTGAATTGTTGCGGGTTGGGAATCTACGGGATGTACAGTTGCGTGGCCGTTCACGTTTACACGACACTTGTTTACGTTACAGGATGTTGAACAGACGTCCAATTCCCTTACTTTACTGTAACCCCTACCTTCTCGATGTGGCTTAATCGCAGCGTAATGGTGGCTATCCTAGGATAGAATTCCGCAGTGATCTCAGCTAGCGTGGTGGGCACGAAACAGGCTAGCCGTGATCAGTTGGATCACGATCAGTGGTGTTTTGGTGAAAGCAACCCTAAACAGTATCGACGTAGTATCAGTCCAAATATCGCGATGCAGACAAGTCTGCAGCTAGAATGGGTGGGTGACCTACTCAAGCATCCTTCCTCCGCCGTTATCATGCATGTTCGCCATCTAACGTGTTTATTTAACTATCGACAAAAACTATTTTATCCCTCAAGAGCCACTTGGGTCGCCTGTGGCTGTTGTGCCAAGTCCTCTCCTCCTGGTTCAGGGTTATCTTCCCAGGAGCATGCCCATGCTACCAGGCGCGACCACGGGTTGTGGATAGTGGAACGGCCATGGCATTGTCCCCAGGGGCATGTCTGCGGCCAGCTGTGAATAGGGTCAGCATGCTGACTGAATAAGCAGCCGCGAACAATGGGCAAAACCCAAGAGATCGCAGAAGAGATCCTGAACAAAGGGCTCAAGAGCAAGCGGATCTACATTTTCTCAGACAGCCTTAAAGGCCATGGCAGCCTATAGTTTTAGGTCTAAGCTGGCATGGGAATGCCTCCATGCGCTCAAGCAGCTCGGCGCCCGTAACAGGCTCTCCCTCATTCGGGTGCCGGCTCACAGGGGGCATGAAGGCAATGAAAAGGCTGACCGCCTCGCGAAAAAGGGGTACAGAATCCCTACCCATCGGGCCTGAACCACACGTGGGTCTGACGAAAAGTCACCTGAACCGTCTGGTTGCTCAATGGGAGATACAGGAAAATGGCGCCCATTGGCATCGCCAGCCACGACTAAGACAGGCGAAAAGGCTTGTCACGCCTTCCTGTCAAAGGGCGAAGGCGATGCTGGCACTCTCTAGACAAGATTAGAGAGTACTGATAAGCTTCCTCACCGGGCACTGCCCACTCAGATATCACCTCAACAAGATGGGCATCTTCGAGGCGGTGGAATGCAGACTGCGGTGAGGAGGATGAGACAGCAGAGCATATCCTATGTGAATACCCTGCCTTGGCAGCAAAACGCTTTGAATACTTCGGTGAGGGGACCACTGAACCCCAAACCGTAGCGGACTCTGCGGTGAAGGACATACTCGGCTTCCTAAGAGGGGGGTGGGTATGTACGACGCCTTCTACTAAGAAAGGGCCAGCGTCACAATAGGCCCATATGCGGCCGCAGTGACAAAGGGACTTGTCCCACACGCCTTCGGGTAAAAAAAAAAGCCCTCTCCTCCCTGATTCACAGGCTCACATTTCCAGAGACAATGACGAAACCTTTCACAGGTCTATAACAGCTTCGTGAAACAAACTTACTTGGGGTTGTTTAGCACCTCATTTAATGCCGATGTCATCGATGCCTCTGTGACATTATCAAGTTGCATCTCCATATCTGCTTTGGTGAAACATTTGACGTTCTTCAGCTGGCATGACTGGCAATACGGCTCGACGCGAATTCGCGTCGTGTCCTCATCCAAACAACGGCATGACGCCCATTCGAGTCATCATTCTCTCTCTCTTGTAAATACGGCACTGAAAACTTACGGGTGGCTGGATTGTCTCACAACATTGGCAGCTTCCAGAAGAAAAAATTCGTAAGACTTCGTACCTCTTTTGGATTATTTTTCCTGCGTGTTATTGTCGTCATTCACGCAATGCTTCCATCATTGGTACTTGCAAGTGTTTACCGACGAAATGATTCGTTCTCTCCAGAAGATTTCTCGATTTGAAGACAGTATTATACATGTGGACGATATGGATATGGAAGTCGACGTGGTGGATATTTCTGGAGTACAACTTATTATTGCCACGATTGTGATGAGCAACCTGCCCTATGCCTAGAGTGCTTCAGGGAGTATCATTCATACTAACTAATACTTCCAGTTCTAATTTTGTTGTATAGAAGACATATGTGATTCATGCTCGTATATTTTGTCTATTTTTTAATCTTTTTTTCCTGCATCTTTGTAATTCATACGTATAACTTTGAAATGTCTTTCAGTTTTCTCTGTAATTACTTACTTTGTAGTTCTTACTCTGTTATGAAGCATTTATCTTTATCAAATACTGTCAAATAAATGACTTCGCGCAAATTCGAGTCGTTACGTGCCAAAATAATGGCATAACTGATATAATTAACTTTCGTACGGTAATTGATAAATAATTAACTTTCTATGGATCGAAACACCACTTCTATCACATGTTACACATTCTCACCACCTTCCCCTCGCAGAAAAAAAAAGAAAGAAGTCAATTCCGTTTTCCTGGTATTTTCTGGATCCAATGCTCCGTATTGAATGAGTTAGCAGGTCTATAACAGCTTCATGAAACAACTTACTTGGGGTTGTATAGCACCTCATTTATTGCCCACGTCATCGATGCCTCTGTCACATTATCCAGTTGCATCTCGAGCCCCATACCCGCTTTGGTGAAAAACTTGACGTTCTTCAACTGATCCCCAAGAGCTGGATGTCCAATCAAAGGGACCGCATGGTAAATCGCTTCTGTCATCCCACCCAGACCTCCGTGAGTTATGAAGAGCTTGGTTTTATTGTGAGCTGCAACAAATTAACACAACTGAAGTGACCACAGCCACACATACAGGTTCAGGGCAACACTGACGAAAATTTCCCTTGCAATTAACTTACCAAGAATACTTTGCTGAGGCAGCCATTTGGAAAATTTAATGTTAGGAACTTCGGGTGGATTTTCGTCCTCCCAGGACGTCCATTTCCACAAAACCTTTTGTTTGAGATTCGAGAGGACCTTCAGAAGCGGTTCGTACGCATTGGAGCGTTTCAACATTCCAACGTTGACGATCGTCCCTAAACAGAAATAGACGACACCGTGCTCTGCGCTGTCCATGAACTTCTGTAAATCCTTGGAGCAGAAAACGTGAATTCAGTTACAACAAGAATCTTTCAGTTGGTGAAATATTTAAAACTACTGAATTTGAAGTTTAACACGAATAGTATCGTTTACCCCAGTTACAAAGCAGTTTAAGAATCACCGCTATCATGATCCCAAACGGCCAAACGTGAGCAGGCTGGCGGTGCAGCCAGGGGCGGAACCCTCTGAGTGAAATCATGGAAGAAGGTGCGATCATATACGACGCTCGGCAAGCCCAAGTGGTGGACCGGGCAATGAGCACGCACAGAGATTCCCCTCAAGTGTGAGCCAGCGCTGATGGACTGGTGATATGCCATCACTTCTTAACCTTCACTCCTCTGTAATCACCAAAGATCTTTGCAACATCTGGATCATAAATATAGTGGCAGAAATAAACTCACCTCGGGTAGAGGAGGAGGATTTTCATTCACGTTTGTCCCCATAGCTTCTTTATGGTGAGGTGGTTTCGGATAGGAGTACCCTATAGACGGATGGCCGATTTCCAAAACCAAGGCCATGTCTGAGGCCAAATTCATCACCGAAGGTCGCGATTCCCAACCTTCGTAAGTCAAATGTTGATCCGCGAAGCGTTGGATGGGGCCTACCATATTGTAGTAGTCCACGATTTTGCTAAGTTGAATGTCCACGAAGTTTTGTAATCTTTCGAAGAAGGACATTTTGTCCGTGGCCCCGGACATCATCGAAACCATGTACGACGGATTGGTTGGAAACCCGCTGAGTTCGTACAACCAGTAACTGTCCAAAACCGATATCACGGAAACTCCCAGAGCTTTGAATCTGTGCAAGAAAACTGCCACCTCTTCTTGCATCATGGAAAATTCGCTGAGAACTAAATCGTAGGTCTTGTTCTCGTGTAAAAGCTCTTGCATAAGAGAAGGAGTGTAACAAGAATCGAAGAAAGGCGTAAATCTCAAGTTTCTTACGAATCTGGCGAACTGGAATTGAGGAAAAAGTTCTCGACCAGTTGGGCAGGAACCTGCAATCAAAATCAAATCAAATTAAAACATTCGAGTTATAAAGGAACGTTGTAGGTTACAATGGGGGAGAAGGGTGGCCTAACTAGCCGACTATGGCGCCATTCCTAGGTGTTGAGCCCCCCCCCCCCCCAACTCCGTCTTCATGAGACAGTGCGTGTTTTACGCAGCGTTGTTCCGCTCTGTAAGGTTGAGGAAAGTAAACGGAATTTTCCCCCATAAGTCATCCAAACAATGAGAGTCACAAGTGCTACGGCTTTTTAGGCCTACTGGGCATGTCGCATCCTGGAAACTGACTCACTCATCGTGAATATTGGGGAGAATGAAAAATGAAATAAATCAAAGAAAAAACATTCGGGGTTCGGATCTTGCCATCCTTCTTCAACATTCGTGAGCGTAACATATTAAAGATACGTTGAGCCACACTACGTTGGAAAGGAAGGAATATTCTCACCTGCCGCATTCATTAGACTGCCAAATGCGTCCAAAGATAAAACGATTTGTTTCAACGTCCTTGGTGGATCAGGCATGGGATAATGAGTGTAGTAGTCAACAGCGTGACCTCTGGCTGCCAATCCTCTGATTATGGGCTGGAACACGAGGTGGTGGCTTTTGCCTGGAGCACAGAAGAACGCTAATATTTTGGCGCAGTCGCTGGCAGAGCTCCATAGCACGACCGCAAGAAGTAAATGAAAGATTCTGCTTAAAAAAAAATTGTAGCTAATTAGAAAACAAATTTAACGAGTTCTTAAGCAAAGTATGAGCTTTTGTCGGTTTGTAAGAACGGAGTTGACAAATGAAAGGGAACTTGGTGAGCGTGAGTGAGGGCTGTATTAGGCTTTAACATAATAGCGATATGAGGTTGAGTATATAAGCACAGACATAAGGGGATGTGCGTGAACATGTACCGTGCAGGCAAGTAGAGCGGAGAGAGAGTGATTAGAGCTGTGACTGCCCCAAGAGTTTCAGAATGTCTGGGAGATGAGTGTATCAGGGAAAGCTGTGTGTGTTGGAGAAGGAGGTAAATCGAGGGGAGGGAAGCATATTTTGGAAAGTTCATTGTCGCTCCGGAAGCTAAACCGAACTTGATCCGTTTGTCTGGAGGATAAGCTGACTGAACGGGCCGTCCTCGGACTTCCCCACGGCAAACATGAAAAAGGATCCTAAAAAGTTGGGCGAACTCACCTGGAAAAGGCCTGAGCTCAAGATCCCAATTACTTCGGCATGTGCCGAACAATTTTTTTTTTTTTAAAGTTGAAAACTTTATTGTTAATATGTAACATTATAATTTAGATCAATATATATCTTATATAGTAGGCGAAAATGCCTAATTAACAGGAAACATGATTGCAGGTATCAATCCATCGATTGTCCTACATTTCGACAGTATAATTAATATAACAAAACACGAGGAATAATAATTTATAACAATTCAATCCTCGGAAAGGAAGTCTTGCGGCCTCTTTCTTTTCAGACGTCGCTGATTTCGGGGAGGCGATGGATTATTGGCGAGGTCCTCCAGCATATTGTTCGGGTGGTTTCTCATTGCGAAATCAAGACTTACGTATGCCTCGCGCAGCGTGACGCGTACCTCCGGGATATCAAGGTCCGAATGTAGGATTGAATTACGGACAAACCATGGTGCGCCCGTGATCATTCTAAATACTCTGTTCTGGAGAGTTTGGATGCGATTGATGTGGGTGTCAGCCGCGGAACCCCATATACCACATGAATACATCCAAATGGGGCGAATTAACGATAGGTATATGAGGCGTTTCATTCATAGGCTAAGAGCGGAGTTCGTTTGTAGGAGGCTTTTAAGTTGACGGATTCTATTCCTCAACTTACCGACCAGTGTGTCAACGTGCTCTTTACACAGAAGCTTTTTGTCTAAGGTAAGTCCCAAATAACGTACCGAATCTTCCGTTGGTATCGGTCGACCGCCGAGAAGTACAATACTGTGGCTTGGTCTAGTTCGGAGAGTAAAGTTAACCAGGACTGACTTATTGGGATCCATAGTAACCCTCCATTTGCGGCACTAATCTTCTACTTGTTCTATGAATATTTGCGTGTATTGTTCGGCTTGTGCGGAGTCATTGGCCTTGCATAATGCAGCGACATCGTCAGCATAGTGTGCGAGGGTCAAATGTCCAGAAGAAGGGAAGTCACTAGTGTACAGTATGTACAGCAAAGGACCCCAGATGATACCTTTAGGAACGGATGACCCTACGCTTGCAGAGTTCGAGACAGCACCCCTGCAGCTCACCGAGAAAGTTCGCCCTGATAAATATGTCTGCAGCAATCGGAAATACGTGTCGGGAAAATAGGGTTTTACTTTTGCCAGCAATCCAGGATGCCAAACCTTATCAAACGCCATTTCTGTATCTAAAAACGCCCCAAGGCATACCTTACGTTCTTCGATCCTTCTTGAGATTCCAAGATTTTTTCAATCACCCTATGGAGTTGCTGGGGACAGGAGTGTCCTTTACGAAATCTAAATTGAGTGTCAGGAATGAGCTCAGAAAGGGAACTCATAAATTTTGGGAGGAGAAGTCGTTCCATGACTTTTGCTAGCAGAGGGAGCAAACTCTTGGGGTCCTTCTGAGGCTTATTAGGCTTTTTAATCATCACTATCCGGGCATGTTTCCATGAGTGAGGAATATGGGTGGTTCTTAGAATTACATTCATTATTTGAGTAAGGAAGACCATGCTTTTTCTCGGAAGAGCCTCTAACAGCGGTTGAGTGATGCCATCATGACTTGGTGCTTTTTTGGTTGGAGACCTTCGAATCATATTTCGGACTTGCGCTGGGGTGACAAAATCCTCAAAAGGGCTTAAGAGGAGGGGTTCTTCCAGAGTATCTAGGATTTCTTGAGAGAAAGTGGGATCAAGTTCATCGTTTGGTTGAAACTGGGCTTTTAATATGTCCTTGAAAATGTCACACTTTTCTTGTGGAGTTGAGTACCAAATTGGCCCAACTTTCAGAGGAGGAATGTCTGAGAAATCTTCGGTCAGCATTTTAGTGTTTCCACAGTGATCCATCATCGGGATTCAAATTGCTCAGCTTTTGTTGGGTCGCTAGGTCCTTTTCCGCTGCTAAAGCTATTTTAAGTTCTCGAGTTGCCCAATTGTATAAAGTTTTGTGAGCTGGAAACTTGGAAGATTCCCACAGTCTTCTGGATGATTTTTTCACATTTAGAAGTTGAAGGATATGTGCACTGCCGAACAATGAAGTTAAGAAACGACCCAGACTCCAGGTTGGAAAATGGAAGATTTTCATCCAGGAAGTAACATACGTCTCCTTATCCCTCTTTTTACGAGCTCTAGAACTTACAAGGCCTGAAGAGTGGTCATTAGACAGTAATTGCAATAAAACTGTCAAAATTTCGTTTTGGGATAATTTTTTTAAACCATTTTTTTGCAAATTACAACCATGGGTTTCGTCCGACCTGGCTGCCGAGCAGGTGGGCACAACTAGAACTCAAATGGAACTTTTTGTGCGAAAGGATGGATGCTTTAGACCACGTTAAAAGCAAAATATTTCCTGGACGGTGGACAGACATCGTGGATTTTGAATTTCCATGTCTTGAAGTAGTATGTCCACTTTGCTCTCCCCCTCTTCGGGTGTGGCTGCTTGCACTATCAAGTCGGTGTCTGCAGCACGCAATTCACCTTCCAGTACCCTAGATAAGTGTGGCCAGTCAGCTTTTTACGCGTGTCTTGGAAGAGAATGTTGTCATCTGCAATGGTAAATTAAATAACCATGGGATCGCTCTGAATTGCACCTGGTACGACTCGCCAACCCAGCCATTTAAGTAGTAGGTTGTGAGGCACAGCTGTGACGTCAATGCACGGCATTCCTCCCGGCCCATCATTGATCGCCTCAGTCGTGGCGTTTGCATCGGCACAGACTATGCTGGGTCATCCTGATAGTCCCGCTGGAGCCCGCTCGAGTGGTTGAAGACTCGACCAATGCCGAATTGCCTGTAATGTCCCTGGCCGAAAACATAGGTGTATGAACACGTTGCGGTTCTTAAACCCACATTTTGTTCTCCATAATTACTTATGTATCTATCTGTTGAACGGAGATGATAGCTCGGAAAACAAGATTTGTCGAATATTAATTTACCGGTTTTCCAATCTTCTCAAAAACGGCTCTAATGATTTCCATCAAAGGACAGGATACTCTCAATCAACCAGTATCGACATTTTCTTCTCCATAAATGTTCCTGTAGAAATGCGTTGAACGAAGATATAGCGCCCGCATATTATTTATTTACATTCAGTTATCAGCGGCATTTATCGGTTTAATTTATTTAATTCGTTTGTCAATAAGAAGAGGCGCACTTACTTCATGTTCCTGCGTGTTACGAAGTACGAAGTGTTACGAAGTTTTCGTATCGTCGAATCTATTTCAATAACGCGCAAAACGCAGGATGCACCGTACGGTTCACTGCCGGGAGCACTAGGCGTTTACACCGTAGTGTTGGCTGTAACCAATTCCTTTGAAGGCCGACACTGAGGATGTCTGGACGGCGATTGAATAATTCAACATGAGAGAAGTTGGTTTCGGACGTTCATTCTAGTTAGTTTAGTTGCTGACATGGCTATCACCCCACGACTCGTGCCGTTTTTTCGCACATCTCTCCGACGAGAGATTTTCTACAAATAAGCCCCGATTCCCAAATAAGTTTTCGTTCAGTTAACTTTGCGTCGAGAGCAACCGAACGGAATAAACCTTCATCTAACCTCAGTCCGCTCGCGACACGATGAAATGACAGACCTTCGAAGCCCGACCAAATTCGTAACGCACTCACAGCGACTTTTACCGCTCTTGCTACTAATACAGCATATTTCTCGTTTAGCGCAAATGAACCTGGTAAGGCAGCACGTTTCGCACAGGACGTAGGTAGCGCTTCAAGTTCATGAATTTAATACGCCACGATCTTCATTGAACAATCAATGTATAACTGATGGGTCTGTCAACATGATTTGTATAGTTCTAGAATTATAGAGCAAAAACTGCGAAAAGAAGTTGCCAAAAAAACAACGAATTCCAGAATTTCTGATATTGCTCTCGATTATCCAGTTGTCAATATTAAACTCCCATGACATAGGAATATGCAGCTGATTTGTATACCACTCAGAACGGTAGCGTCATAAGAGCGAGTTTAATGGCGAAAAAACTGCACGACAACCGCTTTTCATCGAAATTGTCGGTAATTTATTACGCTCCTCTCCTCACCTTTCTCATACGAGAATTTTATGGTACACAAAATTTAATTAAAATACTTATAAGAAAAAAAGGATTTAGTGTATTTGGTCTGATTTCGCACGTACCCTTATCTTTTCGGCCCATATTGACATGCTGGCTAAATATCCAATTTGAGTCAAATTTTCACAAATCGAGGTTGTCGTATTCAGAAGCCCTTGAAACTTTAAGATCTGAAGAAAACTCAAAATGTTTTTTCCAAACGATTGAATAATAGGGCTAAGGAAGGCAAAAATATCAGCCGTTAACGTAACTTTCCATTCAACTTCGTATGACTAAGGATATTAAAAACTATAAAATTACGAAGGAAAGTAAACATTGTTGAGGAAAAAAAGTAAACATAGACTAAAAATTAAATGAAAATTGTTGGAAAATTGAGTGCAATTTTGAATATCTTGTGAGAAGAACTAGTGAAGTGTGCAGTTAAATTTTAACCCAACACCTCCGTTGTAAAAAGGGGTAACAATGTTTGGGAAATACGGTATTAATCTCGAGGAAATCCATACAACTGTAAGAATATGAATAAAACATTTTGAAAATTGATTAAAAACAATTTGGAAGTTCTACAAAAAGCCATCCCATCTATACAATTTGACCCCCTTGTTGGGACGAAGAACAGTAAGCTCACGAATCCCCCTCTTGAGGTATTTAGGTAACTGCGGCCACTTCAATTTGCCCCTTCCAAAAATGAAATTCAAGATATTTTCATCTTTTTGGGCTCTTGGTTTTTAAGCGTGCAATTGAATTTTCTCTTCAACAATCCAACGATCTTTCGACCTACTACTTTTAAGAGACAAACTGTCAATACGACAATAATTAACGAGCTAATGGCGATGAATCCGATGACGTCGAGGAGATATAGCTGATAGAAGGGCATTTGCGCTGCGGCTGGCTGCAACACTTTGCCGTGGCGCAGTACGTACTCGATCCAATAAACTGCTTCGTCCACTGGTTTCATTGGGCGGTCTCTGAACATATCAGATCTCCTCAGCGCCTCCTGCTTGTACCTGAAATAGTCGAAGGCGAACTATCAGCGAATGACCTGACATTTATTGTTGGAGAGTGCCAGATTTGTCAAAAAAAAATGTCGACGATTTCTAACGGCGTTCTTCAGATTAAAACTCTGCAATATGGATAATGCGAGTCAATACACATCTCCCTCCCCCTCCCCACAACCCTTTTCGTTCTGTTAGCTGCTTATTCCTTTTAAACGGCTGAGAAAAAGAGTTTGCAGAGATCCTATCCACATACTCGAGGTACAAGTAATAAACGCCTACAACGATTTCGACCATATAAACTTACGAGCTACTTTCTGCTAACTAGTACCTACGTTTGGTTCTCTACGAATATTTTCGTTTTATTTTGTGTTTAACAAACAGCGAAATACGTAGCAAATGGTCGAGAATGTTATGTGTTGTTATTTTTCCCCCAACCCCGGTGAAACAGGAGTGATTACTGTCAGGAAGCTCACCTTCTTCGAACCCTAAGTTCATTGGAAACTGCTGGCATCGAGATTGAGTGGGATGAGAGCGAAATATTCGGTTAGCCATTGAAGAGTCGATACCGATTTAATGACGAACTGAACAATACCTTGGTAGTGTTTGCAATAAGTCAAGGACACAGCCACTACACCCGAACACTGGTGAACACAAGACTAGGAAGACATTCCTTTATAGATAGATATTCCTTTAGGTAACCGCTTCGTAATCCCTACTCAACTGACTCGCAACTTCCATGAAACTTCTACGTTCTTCTACGTAGGGGATGAAGGACACTTTTGACAGAGGTTACACCCCTGAAAAGCCTGTGTTCGGGTGTAGCGTCTGTGAAGACTCAAAATGAGTAATTAACTTGTTGAAACGTTACACGACGGATGTGAAATAACAGTGGTAGTTCACACATATTTTTCTATTTTCCTCCTAACTCTGGTGAAACTAAAATGCGTTCCGCATAAATTTCACGTTTCTAAATATCAGGTTGACACCCCCATCAGACACGTCTCTGGGTAGACACCTTTTTTGCATCAAGCCCGACGTCCCATTTAGCCACAAAGAGGCCCGTCTACAACCAATTTTATACGACAACAAGTTAGCTGTGACTCAAATTCAAAATATTTCTTCTCACAGCATTTCCTATAAATGTATTCAATTCGTAGCGATTACGTACTTGGGATCGTTGAGCAACTGTTCCACAGCCCACGAGATAGACGCCTCCGTCACGTTATCAAGCCCGATCTCCAGCCCTAAGCCCAACCTGACGAGAAGCTTCACGTTCTTCATTTGATCCCCAAATACCGGAATGCCGATCAGAGGAATTCCGTTGTAGATGGCTTCCGTCGAACTTCCGAGTCCTCCGTGAGTTATGAACAGTTTGAGTTTATGGTGGGCTGCAAAGGCGTAACCAAAATATTATTGTACAATTATAGTGACTTAAACTACTTCTCATTCAAAGAGTGGGATCATAAAAATTAACTAATTAAAATAAGGGAGTTGCACAAGTGGTTGCAAGCAAATACTTTAGTGCTGAATACAAAAAAACCACATTACATATACATGCAACGTCCTTCGTAGAACAGGCATCGAAATTGTATATTAAACACATTGATACTGTAATGAATATCAGGTGACCCGCAAAGTTGTTGCCTAGTTAGATTGTTGATGTTTACATTTTAAAATATAATTCAGTTCTTGTTTGGTCTTCATAACGGAATATTATTAATTTAATTAATTGTTATCTGTCTGAATTTATTAAATTGGTGACAGCGGTGGGATGCCCAGGCGGAAACAACTTTCAGTTCCCCAACGAACGATGTCGACTCGCCAGTGGAGAACTACATCTGAGGAAATCTCAGTCCCCACGACGACGGTTAGTCACAGAAGCAACGAAGAAGTTGCTATCAGTAAGCCATCGTCGAGCAACAAGAACGATCCACTCAGGATTGAATCTCAGGATGACTTCATGACGACAACGCGAAATACACTGATGGAGAAAGCGCTTGACGAGTGGAGTGCTTGCTTGGGGGATATGCGAGCACAGATGTTGAGAGACTGGACAGCATTGTGCGAAACCATGAAACAGTCATGGACCAATAACATACAACAAACAGTACAGAATTCACCTTTACTTGAACAACTGTTCACATCAACAAGAACGGAAAACGGGCAAGACGCAACCAATGTGCACAATCAGAAGGGAGAGTTGATGCGAGGTTCTCACAATACGCTAAAAGCCAACGTGAAGCCAAAGCCATACGATGGATCAACTAATTGGGACGCTTATCGTATGCAGTTTGAGTTGGTTTCCTTGAGAAATGATTGGGATGAAGAAGAAAAAGTGGTGGCGTTAGCTACTGCACTTACAGGCTCAGCCATCGACGTTCTCTTAGACATCCCGCAGCCATGCTCATACTCAGTGTTGTCTCATGCATTAGAAGCACGGTATGGGAACGAACGACATGCTCAGCGCTTCATGACAGCACTCCTCACAAGAAAGCAGCAGGTAGAGGAAGATGTGGTAGCTTACCACACTGCTTTCAAGGGTCTAGCCCGACAGGCTTGGCCTGGAGCGTTGCAAAGTGGGGCTGCTGAAGAAATTCTTGTGTACCATTTTATGCTTGGTCTACGTGATTCGGCTGTACGAGAGAAAGTTCTTGGGATCTGGCCAAGAAACATAGAGGACGCCTTGAATGTTGCTTTGCGATTTGAAGCAGCAGTACTCGCAGCTTCATCAGTTAGAACCCATGAAACCAGAAGAGTGCCAGCTCGAGTAGAACCAGAAGTGGATGAACATTGGAAGAGATCCCGTGAATCAAAGAGATTGCTCTGTTGGCGATGCTCCTCATCCAGTCACTTGGCAAAAAACTGTCCTCGTCCACATAACACGCAGTCGGGAAACTCTGCTCGGTTGGATTGAGGAGGCACATACCAACCGTGGCAAAGAAGCCTCATCAAAGTCTGAGGCCGCTGTTATCCAAACAACCAGCCTATCGACATACACAACCTATTGTGACATATCGGGTATCTAGTGCGTCTTTAACAGTTCATGGAAAGGTGAATGGAGTGTCTTGTGACTTTATCGTAGATACTGGTGCAACAAAAACAATTTTGAACATTCATAAAGGCCGAAAAGCGGGCGTGACTGAGTTAATGAGTTGCCCTCTGTCGCTGCGCTCAATATCTGGAGAACTGATCCCAGTAGCTGGTGAAGCAGACGTGGTGATCGACTTGGGAGATGGCAAAACAGACAACATCGAATACTCATGGCGGATATAAGAGAAGATGGTATCCTTGGCTTGGATTTCCTAACTGCACACCGATGCGTGGTGAGCCCTGCAGAAGGAAAGCTATTGGTTGACGGAGTCTCTTTAGGTGGATTGCTCAATGATGTTTGCTTCACACAAGAAGAAAATTTAGACGAAGGATCTCTTCAGGAACTTTGGCCACTGGCTACAGTTGAGTCAGAAAACACAGTCTTCCCAAATGGCGTCCCTGAACACTTGAACGGCGTATTTCAACAATCTGTTGAAGGGTTAGAACAATGGCAACAGCAAGAAGTAAAACAGTTGCTTGTCGACTATCCTGATGTTTTTGCTGTTAGTAACAAAGATATCGGTAAGATCAGTAGTTGCGCCCATAAAATAAATGTGGGAGCCCATCCCCCGATTCGTCAATCTCCAAGACGAATACCACCTCATCGATTACAGGAAGTGGAACTGATGATTCGTGACATGGAGGAGGCTGGCGTAATTGAGCCTTCAATGAGTCCATGGGCGAGCCCGATAGTTCTAGTCCCAAAACAAGATGGTTCTACTCGATTTTGTGTGGATTTCCGGCTTCTTAATGGCGTAACGAAAAAGGACTCATACCCATTACCCAAGATCGACGAACTGACTGGAGCCTTAGCTGGAAGTACGTGGTTCTCTACTCTAGACCTACAATCAGGTTACTGGCAAATACCCATGGAAGAAGCTGACAAGGAAAAAATCGCTTTCTGCACCGCCCGTGGCCTCTGGCAGTTCAATGTAATGCCCTTCGGTCTGTGTAATGCTCCAGCCACCTTTCAACGGGCGATGACTGGGCTTTTGAGGGAAGAAATTCGACTGGGTCGAGTAAAAGTGTATCTAGATGATGTGCTTATCGATAATCACGATTTTCATCATCATGTGAATTGGTTACGACGGGTCTTTGACACGTTGCGAAACGGAGGAATCAAGCTGAACCCAAAAAAGTGTAAGCTTTTCACACGGAAGGTAACTTATCTGGGATTTGTAATTTCGGGTGAAGGTATTGCTGCTGATCCATCAAAGACTGACAAAGTTAGACAATGGCCCGTTCCAACGAACCCCAAAGAAGTAAGAACCTTTGTGGGTCTTTGCTCTTATTATCGTTGCTTTGTCCCTAACTTTGCGCAACGAATGGTGTCACTTTACGCGTTACAAGACCAAACGAAAGCGTTCCAATGGACATCTGAATGTGATATTGCTTTCAAGGACATAAAAGCTGCGCTCACAGAACCTCCAATCTTGAGTCATCCATTCCCTGGGTGCACTTTCATCTTGGATACTGATGCAAGTGAAAGAACTGTCGGAGCGGTACTTTCTCAGTTACAAGACGGACAAGAAAAAGTGCTGGCCTATTTCAGTAGGTGCTTGTCCCACCCAGAGAGAAATTACTGCGTAACAAGGAAGGAGCTTCTTAGCTTGATGAAAGCTGTGCAGCATTTTCATTCTTTTGGCCTGGATAGTGGTGCTGAGTTTATAGTCAGAACAGATCACGCAGCCTTACAGTGGTTGAGATCATTCAAACATCCAGATGGGCAACTGGCCCGTTGGCTGCAAATATTGGCACCATACAATTTTCGAGTCGAACATCGATCTGGGAGAAACCACCTCAACGCAGACGCTCTTTCAAGACGACCATGTGAGGCATCCAACTGTGCTCATTGCACGAAACAAGAATTGAAGCAACTAGAAGCAGAAAACGCCAATAAAGTTGTTCTGGAACCCTCAGCCAAGAATTGGGAAGAAATACAGTTGTCTGACCCAGTACATTCACAAGTTCGTGGTTGGGTAAAAAAGGGAGAACGACCTTCGTGGAGCGAGGTTGGAGAAACTGATGAAATGACTAAATCGCTGTGGGCTCAATTCAATCGTCTTCGTCTTGTGGATGGAGTATTGGTTCGACAGTGGGAGAATAATAAAGGAGATGCTGCTTCCAACTTAATCCTTGTCCCAGCAAAGGATCAGAAAGAGGTACTGGAGATTGCTCACAACTTCGGTCATTTTGGATTCCGAAGAACTCTGGCAGAAATTAGAAAACATTTCTACTGGCCAGGATTGCAAAGGACAGTGAAGAGGTTTTGTGCTTTGTGCAACGTATGTGGACGTCGAGGAGATAAACGCACGAAAAGACGAGCTCCCATGCAAATGCAGACTGTAAGTGCCCCTTTTGAAAGGTTGTCTGTTGACATTGTAGGTCCCCTTCCAGTTACCAATGAAGGCAATAGATATATCGTCGTTGCAGTAGACCACTTCACCAAGTGGCCCGAAGCCTTCCCCACCAAAGACATTACAGCAGATACAGTAGCTAGAGGACTGGTAGAGACTGTCGTTTCACGATTTGGCATTCCTCGCGAAGTACACTCCGATCAAGGAAGATGTTTTGAAGGTGCTGTTTTTCAAAGCGTGATGGATTTGCTTTGCATTCGAAAAACACGTACAACTCCTCTTCGCCCTCAAAGCAACGGTCTTGTTGAGCGATTCAACAGAACTTTGTGGAACCTTTTGGCCAAAGTTGTTTCTGACAACCAGAGAGATTGGGATCGCTGGCTTCCTTGCATCTTGCTGGCCTATCGAGCATCGGAGCATGCGTCAACAGGTTTCTCCCCAGCTGAATTAAATCTAGGTAGAACCCTAACCCTACCTGTAAACTTGCTTAAGGGAGCAACTCCTAATGAGACGACAAGGCCAGGCTATGCACAAGAGCTACAACAAAAGTTGCAAGCCGTTCACCAGTTGGCTAAGAAGCAAATGCAAAAAGCTACAGTGAACAACAAAAGGCGTTATGACGCAAAAGCTAGTGATAACCCAAAGTTTCAACCAGGTGATAGAGTGTGGTACTATTGGCCTCGACGAAGAGTAGGATTGAATCCTAAATTGCAATCACCCTGGGTAGGCCCTTGCAAGGTTCTGAAGATTATAACCGACGTTGTGATTAGGATAGCTGTACCTCGCGGTTCTAGACGAGTGGTCCATATTGATCAGCTAGCTCCTTTTTTTGAAGAGAACGAAGATCAAGCCACTTAACGAAAAGAGGGGGGTAAATGTAATGAATATCAGGTGACCCGCAAAGTTGTTGCCTAGTTAGATTGTTGATGTTTACATTTTAAAATATAATTCAGTTCTTGTTAGGTCTTCATAACGGAATATTATTAATTTAATTAATTGTTATCTGTCTGAATTTATTAAAATACGTTCGACTTCGCCTAAACAATGGATTGCTTCAAAGAACAATTTTTAAAATGCGGTGTACAACGCCGTTTTCAGAAGCCCGTTTCAATTACGAAGAGAGTCAGGGGATTTTCCAACGCAGATGGGGAAGTATTTGGTCGAGTCGCCCGTTTTCCCGTTGGTTGATTATGCTACCGTTGCATACTGCGTGCAAGGAATGAGGACGTGGTTTGGCTGCAGAAAGATCAGAATGTGGCAGCGCGCTTTGATGAGCATGTACGCCAGAGCACAGATCGCTTAATATGGAAGCGGGGAAATAGCTAGCCGTGCGTGGGATGTTCAAAGTGCTGAAATACAGTAGCCCTGAGTACCTATATGATAGATTTACAATTACGTAGCAGGTGCAGGTTAGTTCAAGTGTTGGCTAGCGTGAGAGGAGTGTGTATGGTGCTAATGAGAGTATTTATTTATTTATAACATATACGGGCAGTGCCCAAGTTAACAGTGAGAAACAAAAATTAATAAAAGTAGGACAATATAAACCACAATAAATAGCACAAATCAATCAGCAGCAATCCCGAGCCAACTAATGGAGATCACAATAGCCGTCGAATTTTGGACCTAAAAGAGTCTTTCGACAACAACAGTAGATCCTCTGAAACACCGTGTGACAACCTATTGAAGTCATCCTGGAAGCGCACCATGGGATTATTGCAGAGATAGTTGGTCGAAGAGGTATAGACATAAAAAGGCTGATGGAGTCTGGTAGCGTATGGAGGGGCGTAGAAGTTCAACTTGGGAAGCAGATACGAACAATCCAGTCGACCCCCTGTCAACCCATGCAGGAGAAGCATGTCCGCCTCACGTCGCCGACTCTCCAAAGAGGACATGCCTTCCCCCCTGAGCGCCCCCGCGTCCCCGCGGAAAATTCCTACTTCCATTCACTCAACTAACGCCTCTCCTATAGGACACATAGTGCAGGAAGTGGCGCTGAACACGCTCCAAGGTATTCTTGGCACTGGTATACCACGGTGACCACACAGGGGAGGAAAACTCGAGAGGTGTACGGACAAGGGAGGTGAATAGCATCTTAAGGGCGTTTGGATCCTTGAAATCCCTAGTATTTCTTTTGAGAAAGCCCAGTTTTCTCATTGCTCCCGAGCATATTTCACCAATATGGGCCGAAAACGTAAAATCTGAATCGATCAAAACTCCGAGATCCCGCACCAAGGTTTCACGCCGGAGCAACGCCCCTCCTATCGAGTAGTCATGCTGTAGGGTGGATACATCTCGACGGAAAGTGACCACTGAGTACTTATCAATATTCAGTCCAAGCTCATTCTTCAAACACCATCCGTGCAAGGCTGTAAGAGCATTCTGAAAAACCAAACAATCGCTCATTGAGACCACTCTCGAAAAAATCTTCAAATCTTCAGCGAATAACAGATGATTCACAGTCCCCTCAAACAGTTTACTCACGTCATCAATGAAGATGAGAAATAGTAAAGGGCCCAAATGTGATCCCTGGGGCACACCCGATGAGGCAATGAACGATTCAGAGACTATGCCCCTCAGCCTGACGACCCAAAAAAACCAAAAGCCTCTAGCTGTTCAAGGAGAATCGCATGGGAGACCCTGTCGGAGGCCTTAGCAAAGTCCGTGTAAATACTGTCTGCCTGGACACCATCAACAAACGCTTCCATGACAATATGTTGAAATGTCAACAGATTTGTTGCACAAGACCTGCCAGACATAAACCCATGTTGGTGCAGCGATAGATGGGGTCGCAGCAAAGGTGCAATCTGTTTCACCATAATCTTTTCCAATACTTTGGGTAATGTGCTCAGAGAACAAATTGGACGATAGTGGTCTATTCTTGCTCTATTGTCACTTTTCGGAACAGGAGTCACATACGAGCACTTCGAGTAGTCGGGAACCACACCCAAATCCAGTGATCTCATAAACAAAGAGGAGACTGGTTCAGCTAGCGTATCAGCACATTCCCTTAGAAGAGAGGGAGGCACACCATCAGGGCCCAGAGTAACTTATTTCTATATGACGATTTAGGGTCTTACACGAGTGTGGCATGTGTATATAGTGATGAGACAAATGTTTTTGAAATAGAGTGAAACCATATAGTTCAATATTATTTAATTTAAGCAGAGGATGTGAAGGATCATTTTTCAATTGGAATTGTATCCTGGCAGAATGGAAGAGAGGGCTGCATGGTCATAACTCTCCAAGGTGGCTAAATAAACAGTCTCTCTCCTGCTTTCTCTCTCTATCTCGCGATGCACCATGCAAATGTCCTCAGCCCACTCCCATTCAACAGTTTTCATCATCATTCTGCCGACTAATCTAATCTGCTTTGGGAGGACTTAACTCCCAACAAGGTGTTTATTGGAGGTTCGTGTTTACTTTTCGAGAAATGTATAGAGAAATATTCCAATATCCGTTCTGAACAGCTTGCTGCACAACCTTCATTCCGCAGAACACTATTCTAAGCAAGTTGAGCACCTTTACGAATTAATTTAGAACATTAAAAGGAGCGCAGTTTATAAAGTGCCTTTTAAGGCAGCAAAATCCCATTTCATTCGTAAGTTAATAATAATTAATTGTACCATAAGCGATTTCTCCAACTCACCGAGCACGCTTTGCTGCGGGACCCACTTGACGAACTTCATATTTGACACTTGAGGAGGCTCTTCATCAGACCAGCTTGTCCACTTCCACAAAACCTTTTGAGGGAGCTTCGAGAAAACTCTCAAAAGAGGCTCGTACGCGTGGTACCGTCTTAGCATTTTGGTGCTGACGGTGGTTCCCAAACTGAAATAAATTAGGCCCTCCTTCGCGCTGTCCACGAAATCCAACAAATCCTTTCGGCAACAAGAAAATGAATGGTTAGCAAATCGGTGGACAGGTGTGGATCGTAGATATGAAGGGAGTGGGGGGGGGGGAGGTGTAGTAAAGTTTGAAACGTAAAATGCGAGATTTCGGAACATTGCAATTCGAAAAAGTATAATGAAAGGAACAATTCTGGATCGATGATATCTCGATGTAAAATTATGCATAGCAGAGTTGCCGACCGATTCGTTCCGTAAATAGCTCTTCGTGGCAAACAGGTTGCTCACAGAACCGTTAATGCTTGGAATTCGCTAATAGCCTGTTTGGAGAAATAATATTTATGTGAAGTTAGTTTCGGGTCAAGTTTGCTCCAAACTTTATTGTGGTGTCTCATGTTTAGTTATCGAATTTCGGCTGATTTTGTTCAACATCATAAGTATTCACGAACACTCTCACGTATTTTTATTTCCATTCGCAATACCAATTAGAAAACTTCCTAGTTATCAGTTGGAAACGAAATCTTACGAAAAGAAAGGAGGTAAAAGGTAGCGAAAATATCTTATGCGAAGCATTTTACAACTTTCCGCCAATCTTCTATATCTTCTATTTTTCGCTGTATCTTCGTTCAACCCATTTCCACAGCAACATGAACGTTTTGTTTCATAGGCCTATGGAGAATAAGGACATTCAGGTATGCATAGTAGAAGACAATTTGAAAGTTTACTCGAAAAATATAGTAACCGTTTTTTGTGAAAAAAGGGCGGAGGGGGGGGGGGGTTGTTGCCCTCGTCTTTATACTTTTTCACATTCCCTCCCTTTGCATCAATTGAAAGTGCTCATAAGTGCTCGTATTCCTACATCAAATTACGAACGAAAAAAAAAGAACCAGCTTAATCAGTCTAGCTGTTCCCCAGCAAAGCGAACTACAGACACACACACACAGAAAGGCCGAAATAAGGTTGTTTCAATTAATAGGCTTCAAAAAGTAAATATCTGACATAAGGCTAGGAGAAAGTAAAAACAATGAAATCTTCCTACCTTTGGAAGAAGCTCGGGATTCTCAATAATATGGGTTCCCATGATTTCTTTGACGTGAGGTGCTTTTGGAAAGGTGTAGCCAAATGAATGATGACCGGCGACCAAAATCAACGCCATGTCAGACACCAACTTCATCACCGTCGGCCTCGACTCCCATCCTTCGTAAATCAAGTTTTGATCCGCGTACCTCTGGATAGGACCAAGGACGTGATAATAATCCACGATTTTACTGAGGCAAATGTCCAAAAAGTTGTGCACCTTCTCGAAAAACGACATTCGGTCGGTACTGCACGACACGATCGACAACTCGTACGACGGGTTCATCGGCAGCCCGGCAGTTTCGCCGACCCAGTAGTAATCAGGGAAAGAAATAATTGCAACGCCCAGCGCTTTGAATTTGTGCACTAGAACCGACAAGTCTTCCTGTATTAGGTGAAATTCTCCGATGACCAAATCATACGTTTTATTCGAAGCTAATAGCTCCTGCACTTTGGGAGATGCGAAGCAAACGTCATCAAAGTCTGTAAGCCGACTTCGCTTCGCGATAATGGTGGAACGAAGGTGAGGCAATATTTGGCGGCAGTTAGGCAAACTTTCTGAAATAAAGAGGAGAAACATTTTCAGACTACCTCAGTTAGAACTATACATAAATGAGTCCAGCCTGCAGTGGAAAGAGACCCGTTGTTAAACCACGGTTATGAAGAAATTATGCAGTACCTGAATCAAAAGCGTTTCTCATATAACTGTTTGAATATCAAAAATTGCACTTAATCGCCAAGTGGGGTCAGTGGAAATGAACCTCACCAGTGTAAAAATGAAATGGGGAATCACCTTCCCGGGCACTTCAAAAGCATACGTCCATATCTCTGGGCTATTTCCACGATAAGAGTCAGACTTCTCCTTGGCAACATTACCCTTCAAAAGCCGCCACCTAACGGACAATTGTGTACTAGAGCAATGGAGGGAGAGAGATCATGCTGGACTTCCCACGGAGGAGGAAGGAAGTTAGAAAGAGGTCTTACGAAGGAACCTTAGGAAAAGTGGAGGTCTTACGAAGGACATTTTGCTACTAAATCATTGATACTGTTCACTAAATCTCTGTCTTGCTTCAAGCCTGAGGGAAAGCAAGGTAAGGTTACGCCACTTTTTTTTCCATTCGCCTTTTTTTGTCAAGCCCTATTTAACGTAGATTTCTTTTTTATTCACTTGAACAAGTGAGAAGTCTCCTTATAATTTTTTTGAAATAGAAAAAAAAACAGAATAAAGTATAATAAAAGAATATTCAAATCCTTTTGTTTGACGTCGAAACCGACGGCCTCCGACATACTGTCTCGTTTAAGCCCGGCCCTAGAGAGAGAGGGAGACAATTATGTTTTTGGAGCACTCGGTCACATTAATTTTATTTATTGTGTCCAGCCCAGATCGCAAGGACAACATTAATTGAGGATATTGTCAATCTGGAGCACAACGGCCGACCTCGGCAAACGTTGTTTTGTCTGAGATTGTAATAAAACGAATATAAATTTTGGAGCTGCTACGTATACGAGTGCTGTCTCTTCTTTTGACGCATTTCTACGGAAACATTTATGTACAACGAAATGTAGCTACTAGTTAGCTGAGAGGAACCCCTAGCTTTGATCGAAATCGTTCGAGCCATTTTTGAGAAAATCGAAAAAACGATCACCTAATGTTCAGCAAGTCGCATTGTCCGCACTATCGTAGCTTATATCTCCGTTCGCCAAATTTTCGATTTTCGAGATTGTTAAATAATAAAAACTGGGTACAGGTTAGTAGAAGACAAGTTGAAAGTTCCACCAAAGTCGTTAGAACCGTTTTTGGAAAACACAAAAACTCGTTTTTGGTATCGATACACATCGATCAAAACCACATTTTTGCAATTTCAAAAATCACGAGAAAAAACGAAAGAAATACCATCTCAATCGATTCAACCACTCTTCTGCAAGACTAAGGTTTGCACGAAGAACCATGCAAATAAGGTTTTTTCGATTCAGTAGGTCACTGAATGAAATACTTTTTTACGGGATACCAATCAAGCATGTAAAACCCTGCATATTATTACACAACGGTTTATTATTCTCTCGAACAGGTTGACCTTGTCTCACACCTCCCCGTTCGATTCAGCGTCGTAAAACACCAGTATACCATACGAAACACGACCTGACTACGACGTAACGACGAGAACTAAATACTCCAAGCGCCCCTAGGCAATTGGCACGACATCACGAGTCGTGCGGGCGGGAAGTTTTAATAAGACGGGAGCGAGTACAAATGAAGGAACGATTACTTTCGCTGTATTGTCCCGCGAGTTCTTTCAATTAGTAGACTTTAGCTCACTAGAATTACTGTGTAAAAAAATTTTCCTGGCCGAAAACATTTAGAATGAATAATAAACCAAAAGCAGTCTTCGATTGGAATAAGCACCGATACTGCTAACTAATACGACAAGACATTATTTAAAATTATTCAGGTTCTTTATCTACCAACTCACCAATAATTTCCATAACGTTTTTCAATCGTTTCAGAGAGAAGATCTCCTGCTTCAACGTCGGTGGGGGGTCGGCCACAGGATAATGTGTGTAGAAATCCACCTCATGCCCTCGCGCAGCAAGTTCTTTTATGATGGGGTGATATACGATGTGATGGCTTTTGCCCAGTTGACAGATGAAAACTAGAATTTTAGAACTTTCAGCCATGGAGCTCCACAGCCCTAGGATGAGGAGGAAGTGAGGGATTCTGCATATAACATTTACATAGAGCATTAAGGTTCGCTATCAGCTGATCTTAATTAATTATTGTACACTGTGAGATATTTTACGCCTCATTGTGTGCACCGAATATGCCGCAGATGTTGTGTAATGTGTAGTTCTGCCCTACCTTCAGATTCTTCCACTCTAAAAGTCGCCCGGTCGTGTTAAGTCTTCTCAGCTTGGCAAGAGATTGTAAAAGTCTGAGCTCTGCAGGATGCCTGGACTTGAACGAATAATGATGACGATGTCAGCGTCTAACCTTTTTCCAAGACAACTCGACATTGTCGTCTTCCTCCACTTCCGCGTCGTGAGACTTGACCGGGCCTCATTGTATCGTTATTTTGTCATTCAGCATCGTGCGGATTGTACATACCTTCATTTAACAGAAAAACTACATAATAGGCAACTAACTCCCAAAATCGGTCAATGCTCGAATGCTGTCCGGAAATACTTGAAACACTTGAGACATGCCAAAATTTTCTGGAAGTAGCTGAAAACTATAGTTGAAGCAATTCGCGCATTAATATGTAGCTGCTTTTACTCCCCCATGCTAAGACAGTGTTGCATGTAATTGTTCAGTTTTCAACAGTAACATTCCTCGGCCATATAATAGAAGCCTCTAAGTTTTGGAATGGCGAGTATTGGTGGTGGCTCATGAGTAGAAATGAAATCCCAATCAGATCGAAGAGAATCTTCCCAATCAGGATCTTTTCCTGACAGCGCTGAAAACTATAGCATCTAACGGAGATTCAGTTAATAAAGTTTGGCCAATTAGAGAAGCTATTAGATTCGTTGTAAAAATATCTGGTACGATGCATCACACAACTTTCATCGGGTTTTATCACTGCAGTTCCTAATCCAATCCACGTATCTCCCAGTTCAAGTTGCTATAACGTCATAGAAACTGATACTGTTTAAAGTTCCAGAATTTATTGGGCTGCTACTACTACTTATTCAGCAAGCTTAATTGAAACCCCAACGTATAGATAATTGGTGCCACTGTCAATACGATTTTTTTTTAGTTCTGGTATTACAGGGGAATCACTGCGAAAAGTACAGTTATTAGGTTCTACCATGTGGGTAGCTTATTGGACTTACTATCCTGCTTTTTTTATAACGCTAGTGTGATATGAGCTTGGTTTATAAGAAAAAACTGCACTAAAATAGATTTTCATTGAAGCTTTTGCTAATTTATTGTTAAAATGTTATACGACCGTCCAACAAAAAATTTAATCAAAATCGTCGGAGGCATTTTTGAGTAAAAACCCCTGTAAATTATTACACCACGGTTTATTATTCTCTCGAACAGGTTGACCTAGTCTCACCTCCCCGTTCGATTCAGCGTCGAAAAACACCAGTATACCATACGAAACACGACCTGACTACGACGTAACGACGAGAACTAAATACTCCAAGCGCCCCTAGGCAATTGGCACGACATGACGAGTCGTGCGGGCGGGTGGTTTTAATGAGACGAGAGTAAAATGAAGAAACGATTACCTTCGCTGTATTGTCCCGCTAGTTCTTTCAATTAGTAGACTTTAGCTCACTATAATAACTGTGATTTCACTATTTTCGATTTAGACGCAGCCGTAAACCTCTGAGAATTGTTCCATTCGTCCCAGCCTCTAAAAATGCCTACCGAACACGGCGTATTTGCGATAAAACTGCCAAAATTGCGTTTTTGTTCATTTCTTTTGCCCATTTTCGTCGGATTGGATTGCCGAACAGGCGGGCACAACTAAATACCAAATGGGATTTTTGTGCGAAAGAATGGATTTGTTAGACCACGTTAAAGGCACAAAACGGGCGGTCATTGCAGATTTAGAATCACGATGTCTTGAAACGTAAAGTATCATATTGGGAGGGTGGGGTGTAAAAAAATGTTCATGGGGTTATTATTTGTATTGGTTGTCATTTAGAATGAATAATAAACCAAAATATTGGGAATGTTTTAACCAATTTTGCTCATAGTCTTGTTTTGGTGTCTCACAGTGATGTGCTAGCTTAATATGACATTTGAGCCGATTTGGATCAGCGGTTCTCACTCAATCGCGTTCACAGACACAAATAATTTTCTCAAATGGTGTCCTTTGGACTCAGAGACCCGTGAAACGTAGACACGACAAAAACTCAATTTTGATCGGCAGTTTCGTTCTTACTCCACGGGGATATGAAAAGTAAAAAGCAACGAACCCGTGCGAGTACTGCGTTAACAACTAGCTTGGGCCGAATTAAATATTCTTGTACATATTGAGTCTACATCTTTGGTATTTGCTGAATGTACAAGCCACTATTTCCGAGAGGTTGCCATTTCACGTGGCAAAGGAGAGATGTAGGCTCCGTTTCGGGTAGTTGGCTGGGTCAAGAAATACTAACAAACATTTGGTGGGCCGACTACACATTTGATGAGTTGGTGCACAATTTAGAACAACCGGAAAAACTCGAGGAAAAAGATCTTATCGCCAATACTGCACAAAGTACGGCTCATCAGCACCCGTATACTGCCTTGGACCGAGATCAGACTGGTTAAAGTATGCCTCGATTGCGGGGAACATCAGTAGAGTGAAAAGCGAGACTAATATTGACCCAAATTATCCTCATCATAGGTACTATCTCATATGGAAACGGTTCTATATTATCTATTTAATGATAACCTATTATGTATGATAGGCAAAATCTGCAAGACTGGACTCCCTTGGCCGCACAGTTGCAAGTTAAGGACTCATCAGCAGTTGAGCCAGCGCACTGTACTGGTTCTTACTCATTATCAGCACGAAGAACCCCTCCTTGTACTATCCCAGTTGTGTCTCCTTGTTGAACCTCTCACGCAGAGTTACACAGGGTCAGCATCATACCCAATTTCAATCAAACTAAATAAGCACATGCAGATCTGAACGCTAGTTCGGACTCACCTCGTCATCTCGGAGCAAAATAAGAAGTAGCATAAGCTCACTATTTCTTTCGGTTCCTCCTTCTTCTTTCACAGGTCTGTTTATTTATTAAATGACTGTTCCTAAACCCCCGAAGAGGATTATACCACCTTCGTTCACAACTCCCTTTGTTCCAAGAAACACAAATAATTTCAGAAGTAGCAGAAGTCAACAAATTTCCCCCTAGATAAACATAATGTGCTAACACTGCATTGAGATTGCGCAAACAGACATTCAGAGTCTTCAAATAGATGCAAATGGTTGCAGTCAGTTCTAAGACTCGTATAAACTTCCCCTTATCGTTGATTGAGTGTGATTAAACGCTAATTTTAATGCGTTCTCCACGTGGAACCTTGTGTGCTGAAGGCTAAAGCGAATTATTGGCGTGAAGCGGCATCTGAAAAACATTTCTTAGCTTCACCTCTCGAATTTCCGTTCCTTGAGTGTGTTATTTTTTACGATTGCGATATTTTTAACAATCTAATAACGACAAGAGACAAAAAAATTATACGCCACTCACTCAAGTGTCCCCTCGTCACATTCTTCGAATGATTTTACTCAACTTTTCCCTAACTTAACAGTCGTCATCTATTTCATACCATCGTTTTAAATTCATTTGTTATCGATGTAAACTCATTTTCAACGTGATAACATGATTATAATACCTCTCCTACATGTACTTGACCATTCAAGAATAAGAAGCAGTTTGCTACACCAACAACACAAACAAAAGGTAGAAGAGTTCACGAACATAAAATTTTATTAAAAAATAAATAACGTTATTTAATGCTATAGTACGCAATAATAATAGTTGAGCAGAACAGTAACAGTTGAAGTGTCATTTTCTCAACTGACCTCCAATTCGTGAAAAGCGTACAACGCAAGATGGTTCATACTGCATCAGACCTCTGGAAGACCAGTGAACAACATGGAGAGGGCGTTGTGCCCAGCATGGAGAGTACTATATGTTTCTGTGCGTCGTAGTAATATGTGGCCTTTAACGAAAATGAAACAAGAGAACAACCAATGTTTGAATAACATTCATCGTGAATTCAAGAGGGCAGCACTGAGTTCATAGGCGCACTATTACTTCCTCCTGTCCGAAATAATTAAAACCAATCATTTTCACCGCCCCCTTCCAGATCTCCTCTTAGAGAAGTGTAAAAAATATCTTTGGGTTTTTCTTTGGGCCGTGGGTCTTCCTCGATGTCCGACTTGATGGCTCCAGTTTTTCCGAGCATCCACTCCAACTCTGAAGCAAAAGGTCTATTGAGCAACGTAAAGGTAGGAATCATCAACGTCCTTATAACTATCAAACATCATTCGATAAATTTTGGGAGTTTCTCATGGCCAATTTTGGCTACCTGAGAGTTCTGTGAATACACTCCTGAAGTTTTCCGATGGGTGTGAACTTTCTTATAGGGTTAGTTGGAACTCAACATAGAAAAGGGTATGGCGATGTCTTGAGTAGGTTAATGAATGTAGTGATTGAATGAACAAACTTTTCAGAGAGTGCAGTTACCACAATACCAGTCTGGGTTAGATAGGTAAAAGGGAATCCTCGATAACTCCAACAGCCTACGTTTCACTTTCTTCCCAAACTAGGTCTCACTGACACTTTGTTATCTAAATCTACAATGTAAAATAGATGCAATCAACCCACCTTCTTCAGTGATATCGTCCCTTCGAAAAGAACTTGGCCCGATAAATTGAGTTTTCATCTCCCCTTCGTGGTAAACGAAAATGGTCGGAAGGTTTTTGTCTGGATAATTCGGTATACACGTGACGGAAATACTTTTCAGGAATTTGGCTGCAGGAAATTTCCTAGCGAGCACAGACAGATGTTTGTTGAGTAGAGCACACAGTGGCAATCTGCAAGGACATGTCATGATCAATCAATATGACTAGTATGTCGAATTAATATATTGTCCTGCGCAGTAAGACTAGTGGCAGAAATAAAAACCAGATTAAGGCGCCTACCCATTCTGGTACAGATGTAACACCACCCAAACGCCTTCGCCCGCTTTGTTCACTTCATTTACGTAATCCTCTCCAGTTATTTCACCCAGAGTGCCATATTTTGCTTTGGCAGCAACGGCCATCATTTCTGCTATTCTCTTATTTCTGTACTCAAGAATGACGGCATCGTCTTCGTCGTCTTCCAATTCATCAAGCTCGTCCAAAGTAAGATCATCAAACGCCTTCCCCACTGCAAACAATTTCTTTGAAATTACATTTGAGGCGCAATGGTATTTCAAAAAGTAGCTCGACAGTTGGATTAATTGAAAACACACATAGAGACAATTAGATTAATCTAAATATAACAGCAATATATTTATTATAATAATGTACGAAATGAGACAGATTAACCCCATGTTCAAACAGTATACATTTAGTCCAAACGTTTAAAAGGAAGCTTACGGGGGGCCCCCTTGTGACTTATTTTGCTTCTTTTCGCGCTTCTGACTCGTCTGTCTCCCACAAAGCCAAAATGTTCAAATTTCTTCAAATTTTGTGAGAATGTACATTACATCTGCTCATTAAAAAATATCTAGACTATGTTATATTCTGATTGTGTGGTTTTATTCCAAAAATGAAGTAGGCCACATAATAACTAAAATTCGAACAAAGAGGAATCTAGAAAAAAAAATCAGTTATCAAAAGGCGAAGTAGAAACTAAAACGAAAAGGGTTGAGGCGCCTGGAAGGAGGAAAGGCTGGCTACCACTCGACACTCGTCACATGCCGAAGCCCCTTCCCACCAATGTTCAAAATAAAAAAACAACGAATGGGCTGATGAAAGATGAACGGTATGACACAATATCATTAAAAAACACAAACCGAATATATGCTGGCCCCAGCACAGATGCGCACTAAGGAAGGTCCGCTGCAGAGACAGGCAAGGAGGTGCACTACATATATACGGTACCAGGCGCTAAAGGGCTAAGCTCGTATGATAATGAAATGCTACTCCCCATTGCCCTACTAAGTCTAGGGCTAAGGAGTTGCATTTATAACAAGTAAATACAGAAATTTTCTTTCCTTTTTTGTCTTTGAAACAAACCAACTATCAAAACTAGAAATCAAAAACAACCCCAAACGAAGCACAACGGAAAACTGCATCTACATACACCGATCTGTAAATTTCATAGCCAGACTTATTATTATGTGTCTTAAATACGAAAGAAACCAGCAGGCCTAATGTCAGAAGCAATTTCAGATCTTTTTTGAACTTGGAAGAGGTGGGAGCACTTTACAGTACCCCTGTAATCCCGCAATAGTTGGCCATGTGATGTTAAGAGGCTGGGTGGGAATGGTTGGTGGACCAAGAACAATGGCCACGGGTACTTCGGTTCACAACCACTGATACTGGTGCTAGTTACAACTTTTATGGAATGTGGTGTATGGGTTCTTTTCATGTATGTTTGTTTGGGTACATTTGGCAGCGACAGCCTCAGCCCCCAACTATTATGGCGACATTTTTAGAAGCCATCAAATCAGCCGAGCTCCCACCAAAACTTGGACACATAACTTGAGAGGTGAGTGATATTTCTATGTAGTATGTAGTTAGATTTGCAGGAGAGCTGGTTCTTTCTTCGTTTCGTTCGTGAATTTGTGTAGACGAGAAAATAAGGTTATGGACGATTTCCGTCAATGGGAAAGAGGTTTGAGGCTGTACGAAAAACTACGATTACCATTTCTCTATGGTGTACAACCTAGCTACTGTTGTGGAAACTTGAACGTGACTCCAACCTTTGCTCTGTTTTTCGTTAACAGTTTCCTCCAACATTTTGACGATGTCATCTTCGGTAATTTCTTTTTCCTTTTTGGGCAAAATGCCTTTGCTCCGGAGGATGTCATTCCATTCGGTGTCTTCATTCGGGTTCTGAAACGAGGGCAAAGTTAATAGAGCGCAACCGACGGAGACATTAGCAGATATACTCAGTATAAACGGGTTCAAAGTGCATTATTGAAAGTCAACAAAACTGAATGACACCTCACCTGCATTTTTAGGATATAACTACAGCCAGCCGATTTCTCAACCCCTTAGAAACGCCTGTCTCAGCGCCTTATATGGTAACGTGCAGTGACTCAACAGCTACAAGACATATAACAACGAGAAACCGGTCGAATTACAGCCAATGAAAAACTGGCAGCGTTGATTTTTATTTTTATGGAGAAATGAAACTAAAAAAACTAAACTATTCTATCACAATGAAACTTAAAAAACAATTAATTGACAAGCGCTTTCAAATTCTATACGAAAATTGGTTACCTTCTTGAAAGATGGTTGTTGATGTTGTAGTTGTTTCTACTTTCAGTGCGATTCTTCCAATTCACATTCCTAAGTAGGAACTCAACAAATTCCACAACCCAAGCGACACAGACCACAAAACGTCAATTGTCTAAATTAAATGTAGTGTTCAATATTGGCATTTCTCTAGGCTAGAAGTGAAATGAGTAAATCCTTAAATCTCTAAATTTAACCATTTAAAGAAATGGTAGCTTCTACGCTTTTGCACACTCTTTATTTGAGCCGTTCACATACGCAATTGAGACACTGGCTAAATTGCTAATGCTTACTTCCAAACATTAGGCGCGCCACACTGCACAACTTTCCTTAGCTCTACGCTTATTCACTTGTCGCTCTCGGTTTTATACAATCTGAACTCGGAAATTTTCGATTCTGACAAGCCCTCGCAATGTATCGAATGTTGGGTTAGTTATCTTCCTAAACAGACACTTCAGTACGTACCTATATCTGCTATGTGTGAATGGATGGGGCAAGTAGTTCGTCGATTTCACAACAATTATATTGATAACATTGTAGATGAATGGGTGGCAATCACACGCTTTCTTCCGTCGTTACTAACGATCTCAGCTCATCCACATCAGTTGCGTTGTATATTATCGTCAAACACCTTCTACCTCCGACTTTATTTATGACCAAGGGATTCTAGCATGGCCAGGTCATTGTGCGATCCGTTAGAAGCACACCAATAACCAACCGGATGTAATGAGCCACACTACGTGTTAGTAGTTTTTTACTTTCCTTGCTCTACGAAGTAGAAAGGAAAGTGATGTAATCGGCTGAAAAAAAAATTTTGAGTTCTCTTCAGTTCTTTACGTTTCAGACCCCCTTGAGTCCAGAAACCCTATTTGGGAAAATGGTCTGTGTGTCTGTGAACGATTTTTAGAGAAAACCACCGTACCAAATCAGCTCAAACTTGATATCTCGCCCGCAGGCCACCATGGAACGCCAAAATAAGGGTTTGAACAAAATCCACCGAAAGTTAACTATAGTTATCATAGTGATCAAAAAAACAAATTTTTTTTTCTCAAAAACGGCTCTAACGATTTTGATTAAATTGTTTATATTGAAAGCTATCAATAAGGCAATTATACCATAAAATTCCCATTTGTGGGAAAATGACGAGAGCAGCACAATAAATTACCAAAACTTTCGACGAAATCGATTTTAGCGCGGTTTTTAGAGAAAACCACTGTACCAAATCAGCTGAAACTTGATGTCTAGCCTACAGGTTACCATGGGACGCAATAATGAGGGTATGGGCAAAATCCACCGAAAGTTAACTATAGTCATCATAAAGATCAAAACACCAAATTTTTTTTCTCAAAAACGGCTCTAACGATTTTAATTACATTATTTATATAGATAGCTCTCAATAAGTCAATGATACTATAAAATTCTCATTCGTGGGAAAATGACGAGAGCAGCACAATAAATTATCAAAATTTTCGACCAAAAGCGTTTTTAGCGGTTTTTTCCTTATAAACTCCGCTGGAATTCTTGTAGAATGTTTTAAAAAAATTGGTATTGTAGTCCAATCTAATACTTGAAGGGTGAGTGTTTAAAAACGCTCATGCGATACATGGGGCTCACTCCAGAAATTCCTGAATTTCAACTACTGCCGTTTCTGCTGCTTACTACCAGTTCTAACAGTTATTTTCCAATAACTCTGCAAAAGTGATTACTATCCTTTTTTTAAAAAATCGTCTTTACTGCCTCATTAATTATCTGTGTACCAATTGCCCAATAATGGTCCTGCAATGAGTACGAGCAGCACAATAAAATCTGGAACTGTAAGCGCTACTGTTTTCCGCTGCTGTGATGCGATGTTTGACCAAGTTCAAATTAACTGAGTGATAATTGAATTGATTGAATAGAATTAGTCATGTACAAAGTGAATTTACGTAAAGAAAGTTGTGTGTTGCAACGCACCAGATATTTGTAAGAGGCAACTCAGGGACGAGTCAATTCCACAGAAACTTTGTTTTTGTTGTTGTACTACCTCGTGCTCAATTTCGGATGTTTACAACTTCTGTTTTAGATAACTACACGTCACACAGCGCAACAAGCTATTCCCCTTCCACAGCAATTTCTTGACAATTTCTAACTTTCGAGGACGAATACTACACGTGGATTTCATACGTTGTGAATATAGGGTGCACGAAATCTTCGAAAATCATGCAACTTTCCTCAGCCCCACTTAGTGGCTTATGTAGCTCTAGCCACTAATCTAACTAGCTTTCCATCCTGTTATTCCAAATTTGGTAGAACCCATTGCGGCACACTTACACGAAACCTTCGCTTTTCCCTCATGGTTGAAGCAGCCGCCTTTCCTTAGCTCTATGCTCATTGACTTGTGTTCACGGCTTTTTCTACTTACTCAATTCATTTATCACTCAGTTTGTCTGAACTTGGTCAAACATCGCATCACAGCAGCGGAAAACAGTAGCGCTTACAGTACCAGAATTTATTGTGCTGTTTTTACTCATTCCTGGACCATTATTGAGCAATTGGTACACAGATATTTAATGAGGTTGTAAACATGATTTTTTTGAAAAGGATAATAATCAGCTTTCCAGAGTTATTGGGTAAAGACTTTTAGAAATAGTAGGTAAGCAAAATAGCGGGAGTTGAGATTCCAGAATTTCTGGAGTGACCCCTATCTATCTTATCGAAAGGTTTGGACTACTACACCACACACACTATTTTTTTGAACATTGAAGTAGCGTTTCAGCGAAGGTTATTAGGAAAACCCCGCGATAAAATCCGATTTTTGTCGAAAATTTTGGTAAATTTTATTTATTGACCACTATGAGAACTATAGTTAAGTTTTGGGCGGATTTTGCCCATATTTTTATTTCGGCGTGCCATGGTGACCTGCGGGCTAGGTATCAAGTTTGAGCTGGTTTTGTTCAGCTTCTCTAAAAATCGTTCAACGACACACGCACAGACCATTTTCACAAATTGTGTTTTTCGTACTCTGTAGGGTCTGAAACGTAAAGATCTGAGGAGAACTCACAATTTTTTTTTTCATGCGATTACATAACTTTCCTATCTACTGAGTAGAGGCAAGGAAAGTAAATAGGGCATTTGTTGGGAAATGTGCTCAACGTGGGTGAGCCACAAATAGTCTCATTACACTCGCTTCTACTTGTTGGGATTCTCCTTCTTCAATTTATATTCTTTTTTACTACTCGTCTGCTTCTAATGCACCACAAATTATCGTACTCACATATATGCCTCATACTGAGAGATATGCTCGTAGCTCTATCCAGCTATGCTCATAACTGACAAATTTTTGTCGCTCATCATTGATCAGGCCCCAGAACACTCCTAATTACCACACACACACATTACACATTACCACGTATAACGGCATTTACAATCTTAAGGAATAAATGAAAGAATTAGCTACTCGTAATACCCTCAGGATAAGTCTAGCTACATCATCATTTGATTTGTTATTGAAAAAAAATCTCATCTCTCATTCTTTTACCATGCTCAAAATTTTGTGACTTTCCAAAAACCAGATTTCCAGCAGAAGTTGAACAATTTACTCGATTAATGAACATGGAAACTATACCTATTTGTATACCAATTTCGAACTTTCTAGCTCACTCTGACTATAATAAGAGTTACCAAGCATAATTTTCAGCTTATATTTCACAATGAACCATTCAATGAAAAGCGAAATATATACCTTTCTTTACAAAGTATGTACTTTCTCAAATTATAACGGGAGTCAGAAATGAAATCAAGGCGGATTATGCCTAAATAATATTCAAAAATTGAAAACTAGGATCCATTAAAGAATGCCACGAATGGCGTTTGGTTCCAAAATTCACATTTTATCTTATAAACAGCTTCAGTTTCCAGAAAATTAGCAAAAAATAAGGTTTAAAATGAACAAAACGGGGTATTTTAGAAACGATATATTTCTTTGGCCCAGAACACACAAGGCAAATAGGAAGTTCGTAGAAAAATATAATTTTTAAACGATGTGAGATGTTTAGAACACCTATTACTCTGGAGAGTGTAATGCTCGAAGCTCAACTATGGCATCTAGTTACTGACTTACCCACCTGAGATGGAACAAGAGGCATTCAAGCATCTGACAAAGCAGCTACTCCAGGCAGAGTTTTTCCTGTAAGTGCAAAAGGTACCTAGAGTACTCATCAAGAACGTCAGTTTGGAAAGTAAAGACAGGTAAGTACAAAATGTCGACTCATCATAATGAAAACCGCTGCCCTAATCATCATCTTTCGTAAGTTCAACGCAAGACGAATTAGTGATCAATTTGATAATAGCACTTCCCCTCTGTATGTGCTGTGTAGGAGAGGGTTCGTAAAAAGGATAAGGAGTAGAAAAAGACAGACAAACGTGGCTGTTGATTTTGAAGTGCAGGGTCGAATCTCTTTTAGACGTTGACGGCAGAATTAATTAGCAAGGGCAAGTTGTACTATCCCGAAACTGTTGGAAAATAAATAGAACGGGTTCAAATGATAACTGAGATGAGCAGCTTATAACTCTGAAGGACCCAAGTCCGTATACAGGGAGGGTTTCTCAGCAAACTGCCATTTGAGAAAGCAGACACGTTTGGTGCCAAATTAGGAGAGTGAATGTACACACAAGGACGTTACATGGGAGACCTAGACAAGCATCATCCTTTCTTACTTGTCAGCCTCCTCACAGCCAACCTCCCAGAAACTAGCCAGTAGGTTCCAATGGGGAATGAGTATGTCTAGAGGATACAATAGTGTGTATTGCTTCTGACTAAAAAGGTTACATTGACAAAGGCAACTCCAAGTTCTCCATTTCGATAATACCTCTAGCTTAAACATGGGTGTCACATGGTAACTTTGATAGGGATACAGTCCTTACTCAAATGCACAGTTGCAATTTAAAAATCTGTAGGCACTACTTGGTAGTGGTGAGGGCTACATCGTTAGTCTTACTGCTCACTGGCACACTGTCCTTGTTACTTCCAGTGATATACCTGACATAAGATGAAATTACGTGATAGTAGGTGCACCATCCAAAGCTCCACTCCAATGTTAACTCAGGAGGACCTAGGAAAACGTCAGCTTACCTCCGCTGTACCTTCTGTGTTGAGTTATCCTCCTCTCATTAAGAAGCATTTCTCCTTGATCTGCCAACTCACCTTTTCTTTTAACCCCATAATTTCCTGCATCACACTCTACCTGTCTCCCATGGCTCAGCTTCACCACGGGCCATGGACCATTGTACAGCTATTACGGTTTTTGGATATGTCTGGGGAGCCGCTGACTTGTGCAAAAATTACAGCGATCGTGAGCTCCAATCTAATAGCCCAACTTTAGTTAGATTATGAAACCTTCGTCTTACCACAAGACTACCATCCCCTGGTGCTTTTTAATGGATGTCAGTCAGTACATCTCCAAGATTCGCTGAAGCTGTGAAAGTTCGAGCAAAGAGAAAAATGGTGACGCACATACTACAATGTGAAAGAAAAACCTTTCCTTGTAGCCCCCTCGTTCCTCAAATCTTTGATCAGATTTTCCTGGGAATTCGCTCAACTCTCAACAATCCGTTCATTAAAGTCATCCACTCCAGGAGCAGCAGCTATTGGTGAAGGGGGAAATGCACCCACTGACACCCATTAAAAGGCACCGGGCGATGGTAGAATCCGACGAAAGTTAGGCTATTGGATCGGAGCTCGCAGTTGCTGTAATTTTTGCCTGAGTCAGCGGTTCCCCAAACATTTCCAAACCCCCACGTAACACAGCAAACCTCCACCCTCTAACTCTTAGTACCACCGACAGCTCTACCTCAGTATTAGTTTGAGGGCCTGCAAACTGAGTTTCCTTTTTCTTCCATTCATGAGATTTACAGATCCCAGCGCTCTGGATTTTATCAGGATCAAGTATTGAGCATCATGAACATGACTGACCTTCCAGAAGTTCTAAACTGGCGCCGCCTCCGGTTGAAACGTGAGATACTTTATCTTCTGTCTTCCACTTGGCAGCACAGGTTGCAGTATCACCTCCACCGATGATTGTGGTTGATCCAAGTCCAGTAGCTTCCACAACAGCGTCCATTAACGCTTTGGTGCCTCCAGCGAACTTTTCAAATTCAAAAACACCAGCCGGCCTACAAAATTACGAGAACAACCATTTCGAATTATACAGTTCAAGATCGTTTCCCAAGTAGCTCAAGTCAGTTTCAATTAAACAAAAACTAACCCATTCCACACAATAACTTTAGCTCTTTTTACTGGTTCTGCGAACAATGCTCTGGATTTAGGACCAACATCGAGACCCATCCAACCATCTGGAATGCCACTCTCAACACTGGCTTCTCCAGTATTGGCATTTTCAGCAAAAGCATCAGCAGTAATAAAATCCACTGGGAAGTGTAATGTCACATCGTTTTTCTTAGCCTTTTCAATGAGTTTTGAAACGATTTTAGCTCCTTCTGGATCGTAGAGTGAGTTACCAATCTAGATAAAACAGTCACAAATTCAGTCTTGATGATAAAATCTTTACAATTAGGTAACTGTCATAACACTGCACACTTACCTTCAACCCTTTGGATTCTTTCAGGAAGGTATATGCCATACCTCCAACAATTATCATCTCAGATACTTTGTCCAACAGGTTATCAATCAACTGAATTTTGTCAGCAACTTTGGCTCCTCCAAGGATAGCCAAAAATGGTCTAAAAAAATGTCATAAATAAATTTCATTTCTCATACACCAAAACATTACTGATAAGAGGTGGTCCAGCAATATGGGGGGGGGGGGGGATATGGGGCAAAGCAAATTTGAAATAGATTACAAAGAAGACAACATTAAAATGTTACAGATACATGTAGCACTCGTGCACAGTTCAGCTCCTAACAAGTGCTAGCCAAGGCTATGCCACGAGTCAGTTAGTTTAGATCGTTGTTGGGTTTTTTCAGGCAGTAGTAAGCCATCAGTTAATAGTTCTGCCAGAAGAGCTAGAGACTACGCCGCCTCATTACAATGCAAAGAACCTGTGTTGTGTAAGGATCTCAATGCAGACCTGTGAGGTCACGGTTACTAAAAGGTAATAACGAGGCTTCACCCCTTTGGCTTCGGTGGTTTGGACACAAAAGACGCGGGGTTGTCTCCACGATCTCTCCATCCTAAGGGGAACTACCAGTGAGAGAGCCAGCTGATGTAAATGAAATCCGACTTTTCACACTGGAGAAGTAGTGCAGGACTCTGGAACCATGGGATTCCTCCAGAGGCCAGGAAAGTCGTTAACCAAGAGGCTCGACATCTGCTGATATGATACTCAATGTGTGCTTGGCAACTGGCGCATTCTCCACAGCATGGAAGGTCCTAATCCTAAATCGTTAGGCTGAGGTTTTTCAATAGCCACGAGAATCCCTTAATTTCCTAGTGCATAAGGTGAGGTGTACCTGCCTATGTGTTGTGTATATTCTGAGCCTGATTCATAAAAATTCACTAATCAGAAGGGGCTGCACGCCTGGAGCCTTTTAGACTTACTTTTGCGGATTATCCAGGGCTTTGGCAAAATATTGAAGTTCCTTTTTCAAGAGGAAGCCCGAAGCCCGCTGATCAAACCCTTCACCAAGCATGGAACTGTGAGCTCTGTGGGCTGTCCCGAAAGCATCATTTACGTACAGGTCTCCCAACTTCCTCAACGAGCTTCTGAACGCCTTGACTTTTTCAGGATCGGCTTTGATCTGTAATACAAAATTATTAACTTCATTGCAAAAATTATTTTTAAAAAGTAACTACTGTTTTTTACAGTTACCCTAGTTGTATGGATCACTACATAGTAGGCTGAGACGAGGCACTTGACGATAGGTACAGTCAATTGGAAAAATGAATCACATGAATCAGAATACATATTTTTGTGAGGTTTACTACATGGAGTAACAATGTGAACAATAACATATACGTGGAACAACAATCAATAAACAGAGGAAACTTGTCACAAGTAATTAACTGTTTGTGAGGGATTTTTATTTGCTGAAGAAATCCCGTTGATGTTTTCTTCTTTATCGGTATTGTTCTGGTTATGGTGGTGAATGGGGAGGAATTTCAAACAGAGGGTTTGTGAGTCGAGTCATTCTCGTATAGGTTACTCTGTCAATCGCAGGTACATCCAGATATCTGTGGTGGGTAATGTTTCTTACATACCATAGTTCGTTAGTGATTAATCTTATCACAACTCATGGAAGCTAAATGTTGAATATTTAGATCATACATCATACAGTCGTCTCAGAAAGGTATATTTGGAGTTTCACCTTTTGGCCAGAAGGATCAACGCCTTTACCTTCTTCTTCCACGTGAAACCTTAAATTTTCTAATAAGATTACTGTCCCATCTGCAGGGTTTTCACAAGCTTTCTCCACCTCGGGGCCAACACAGTCGGGCAAAAAAAGGATGTCCCTGGAACAAACGCATCATTTAAGATACACCACGTTTTCTTAAAAACGAAACGTAATCTAATATGTGTACTAAGAAATCTATCTAACTAAGAAAACGGCTGCCGAAATTTGATCGGTTTTATTGATTAATAAAACTTACACCAGACTGTCCATTCATTGCTGTGTACTGCATTGAGTGACAGTAGTACTGTAGAAAAATTGCTACAGTGCAAGGGGCTATACGAGAGACATATGTGTCAGTTATATTGTCATAAAAAGCTGAGTGCAAAATAACACGTGCACGTGATGCACACCCCAAAAAGTATTAAAACACGTAAAAAATTAAATTAGTAAAATAAAAATTAATTAATTAAAAAATTAAAATTAGTAAAATCTTAATGAAGTATAAATCATCACTACGTTTCATCACTAATAAACTTGAAAACTCTTATATTATTAAATATGCCGTTTAACTTCATTTTCAACCTACCTGCTCAGCAGAGTTTTCAGTTCATCGGCGACGGGCTTCAGGCTGTATTTAGGGTTGGCACTTCCGTCTGGACGGCCCAAATGAGACATCAACACTACACTTTTGGCTCCCTTTTCCAGGGCGTATTTTACTGAGTCCAAAGCAGCAACAATTCGTTGGTTGTTGGTGATTTTGCCTTCTTTAAGTGGAACATTGAAATCCACTCTGGAACATTGACGAATTATGGGATTATAAACACAGTAGTTACTGCATGACAACATCAATCGTGAGTTGATATTGTAGAAACCCCAGAGCCGATTGATTTACATACAACAGACAGTCCAGAAGCTGAAAAAGAAACTCAGCAGATTAGAGTAAAACCACTAGAACCAGAAAATTACGGAAACCCATTTCAAAACAATAACCCACAGTAGTACGAAGGTACTCTACTAATTTGAATACGAAACTGAATCAATTTCGATGGTTAGATCATAATAATTAATTGAAGTGCACAGAAAGAGAGGAACTGAAGGGAAGAGACTTGGGACGTGGTGAGGGTGAAGAACAAAAGGCAGTTAAATTCAGATCAAGGCAAAATCAATAAACTAGATGCTTCCAACACATTCACTTTGGAATTCGAGGGCAGTAATTAGATGTTGACGATTTGTCTATACCATTGGCGAACAAAAGACACCAATTCTCCAGTTATAGAAGGAATTCCACCATTCATAGTTCATCAAATCACCCATAGCTCACTAACATCCGGCTTTGCATAGACAATCGTCTTCACAAGAATAACAAACCCCTATTGGAAAAAAAAACAATTAAAGGAATAGGATAAGCAATGCAAATGGAAATCTCGTTTCTTTGAAAACAAGACTAGCGAAGAGGTGTCAAATTCGGTCTACTAGAAAATAGTAAATGGATAATTATACAGCACTACGGAGTCCCAATAGAATTGGCCTGATTTTGTCCACTAGGGGTTTACAACTAGGGTAGCCTCAAAAATGAACAAGGTCGATTAAATTAATGTTCAGGATAAGAGAGGGGTTTATCAATTAAAAGGCTCTTGTGGGTGTTAGAATATTATATTAAAGAAGAAAGTTGAGGGTACTTGGCCGTCGTTCCATCTGGTTCGCAGACACAATCCATATTCCCGAATGGCATTTTTCGGGAAAGTATTTGAAACATAAGATATCTGAACTTTTTTTTTTACTTTCCGCTACCCGAAGCGAAGGAAAGTATAGTAATCGGCCCAAAAAAAAAAATTTGGGTTTTCTTCAGATCTTTACGTTTCAGACCCTACTGAGTCTAAAAAACCTAATTTCGGCGCGTGGTCCGTGTGTATGTGTGTGTCTGTAGTTTGATTTGCGGGAGAACGGCTGATCCGATTGAGCTGGTTCTTTTTTTGTTTTGTTCGTTATTTTTTGTAGACACCAAAATAAGGCTATGGACGATTTCGGCCGATGGGGAGGGGGGGGGTAGGGGACGAAAATGTACCAAAAACTAGGGTTTTTCGCCTTTTTCTCGAAAACGGCTCTAACGATTTTGATCAAACTTTTAAATTATCTTCTCCTAATCAATACCTAACTTTTCTTCTGTATACATATCTCCACAAAAATACGGTGAACGGAGATATGGGCCCCTGAAGCAAAAATAGGTTTTTTACGCTTTTTGGCAAAACGGCTTCAGCGATTTTCACCAAACTCACAGGATGTTTTCAAATAGTTAATACCTACATATTCTATTCAATAAATGTTCCTGTGACGGTCCATTGAACAGAGATAAAAATCAAAATGTGTCGAAAATAACGTTTTTTCTAACATTTCCGTAAATTCCAGGGTAACTTTTTCTCCAGATGTGATAAATCCTAATGGAGTGTCTTTAAGTCACCCATAGCCACATTTCGTTCTCTATAATTATTTCTGTATATATATGTTGAACGGAGATACAACCCAAGTTAACTCAGAAAAGGAGATTTGTCGAATATTAATTTATCGGTATTCCAATTTTCTCAAAAACGGCTCTAACGATTTTCATCAAACTTTCGGAGTACTCTCGGCTAACTAGTCCCTACACTTTGTTCTGCGTACATGTTCCTGTAAAAATGCGTTAAACGAAGATATAGCGCCCGCAAAAGTAGGTGGTGTTCGAAATTACGGGGGTGGCGGAAAGTTGTGTGTTGCTACGCACCAGATATTTTTAATACAAAAATAACCATCTGCCACCACTACAGCTATTTTCCCCGTGGATTACAGTGGCATAATCCGTCGCCAGATAAGGCCCATTTTCCATCTTCTCAGGAACGAGTTTGTTGGAAGTCCCGCTCCGTTCCCCCTGCTGCATATCTGGTACAGATCGCCTCACCTGTCAGTTTAGAGGTGAGAGGACATCTGCCTGTTAGTCCTGTCCCCACACAGCCTCACCCCCAAAAGCATTTGGCCACGGCCGTGAATCGCCCTCAACGTTTCATGAGTCTTAGATAAAATAAATAGAGAACGTATAACTTTCAACAGGAATAAATATACGGATCATTTAACGTGAAATTTGAACGGCAGTATTACTAACAACAGTAGTAAGGCCTTATTTACTTCTACTACGTAAAATTTGTACCGGAAATTATCTCAATTACCTCATCAAAACTCGTTTACTCGGCAAAGGGAGAGCATCAATAGCCAACTTGTTGAGAGCCATCTTAGTGTTAAGAGATATTCTCTGAAAAGAAAGTCGAATTCAAGTACGAAATTCCACTAACAATAATATTTGTGATGTAAAAATAAACGCAAACGTGAATTTTATCAAATAATCGAAAACCTAGGCAAAAATTAACTTACCGAGTAACGAAACAGCCGACAAGTGGAAAAGAAGGTTATCATTGAAAACAGCTGAGAACTTTCCCCATTACAAAGTCATCGTGCCATCCCTTCTCTATGTGCCTTTCAACAAGTTTTTTTTCTTGGAAACCTAATTTAAAAATCTCTTACTTTTTTTGTGGAGAATACGTGCGTTATTCGTTAGTTGGTTTATTAAATACTATTAATCTGCACGTAGCAATTGGCGCGCAATGTACTGCAGAAAGTTTGGAGATGCCCTTGAAGAGCTGCTGACTCAGGAAAAAATTACAGCAATTGCGCATAGTTCCAATCCATTATTGCTCGACTTTCGTCAGGAATATGAACCATTGTCTTAACCACTAGACCACGATCGCCTAGTGCCTTTAATAGGAGTCAGTCAGTACATCTAGTACCATTATATGATTTATATATAAATCACTTTTACAACTTTTCCTGAACATTTTGTAGCATTTATTAGTTCTGTGTTTGAAGGTCTGACTCCTATATTTGTGAAAAGCACCACAGCCTAAAGTCCTATTGTGCCAGTCCTAATGTCTCGCAGGTCTCGCTTAAGGAATGCCAGGTATTTTCTACAAGAGTCCTCTTTGATGTCTACCCTTGAAAAAGTTGTACCATAGACCAAAAGTCGCTCCCTCTCAAGTCTCTGGCGCTGGGGCAAGACGTGATAAGGAGTCCCTCCATCTGTGCCACACTACCCGCACTGAGGAGTGTCCACTATGCCCATAAAATACTTGTGTTTGTTCATTTTGCAGTGCTTCCTAATGATCTGCCTTAGGTCCTTCCTCTCCCTCATCAGGTGGTTACATATTATCTCATGAGTTTGCCCTGAGATAAAGCATTTGGAGTGTCTCACTCTCGCAGTCCCACAGTTATGTCCAAGAACTCTATTAGAGTTGCCTAAATAGTTGAGCCATATTCTGCACTCTCTCGCCAGTTTTGACATTGTGCAGTAATTCTTCAATACCTTGCAAGATGCTTGACTATCAGTCATTATTTGGTTGGTTTTGTTGCTGTAGCCTTTACCCTGTGTTACAATGGCCCTGATAGCTAAAATCTCTGCTCCGCAATGATAGATAAAATAAATGCTTGAAAAACTGTTGGAGTGGGATCCACAGCAACATACACCCCACTCCTTCAAGAGCCACTTATACACACCCCCTGTGCCCGCTAGGGTTTTAGATCCATCTGTGTGATTGTTGATACTATTGGGAGGTTAAAACCGACGACTTTCGGATCGATTTATAGAGAACAAAACCGTAGGAAGTATTAGCTAGTAAAAATGTGGGAATTGTGGCATATTACCGAAACTTTTAAAGGATACTTCTGAAAGAAAATAGCCTGGGAGAGCATCACGTGAAAGATAACACATAATATCATGGGCAACAATTTGTTCTTCAATGGCGGAACCTGGAGTTCTGAGATAGGATATAGACTGCCCCGAGCTTAGAACCAATTATTTTTCGACACCCGTGCAGTCGTAGATAAGGAAGAACGTAGATAAGGAATTTCAGTACTTATTTTTAAAAACTCGACATCTACATCGCTTAATTTTCGGAGGCATCGGCTTGTAATACGTAATAATTCGGCCGTGAATAACAACCTTAAAATCTAAGAAGCCAAAATTATGTATCCGCTCTTACAATGATACGCCTGATTGTGCGCCCTTGTTCGCGAGACAATGACGTTTCCTAGCTGATACTGTCATTCGGTCTTCCCCAGAGTCCAAGATAGGTGGATGTAATCGCTCGCTTCTCTTCTGCGTAGAAATCTGGTAAGTTTTTCGTTAACCGCAGGAAAATGTTATTACGTTCAATCTAACGGAAGTTTTTCCACGGCACTTTTGTGCTTGAATTAACTAAGTAACTGCTTGATTTACTACGTTCATAAATTAATCTTTGCGTGACCCGTGAATAAATTTACAACACACAGTCTCATAAACATGAAGCGAAAATTGTTTTAGAAATTCACTAATTACGAACTGAAAGTAAAAATTACCCATTTTTAAATTAATTTAATGGCTCACTGTCTTGTGGATTATTGCTGAAAATTTCTTGTTTTGGGTCTCTCACATTCAGCAGCTTTCCTTTTGGAGTAGTGTCTCTTTATTCTGGTCCTTATCTACTCTTCATCTCTTCATTACCAAACCGTTCGTGGTTCAAAATAGGGATGGGCTCATTAGATAACGTGTTTTCAGGCAGCTCCTGGCTAACCCGTCACAAATAGTTTCCAGCTCGTCGCAGGAGAACAAACTGTAGAAGTTCCTATGCAATTTGAATTCTGGACTAATCTCCTTTTAGCCAACCACCGAATTTTTAACATCAAAAAATCATTCTTTATTTCGCGGAGTACTGTAGTATTTTTCAATTGACAACTCAAAGTTAAATTATTTGACTCACCAACATAGTGCAGCTGTTATTCCAGGCGAGATCTGTGACGGGAGACTCGGAATGCTGTGGTTTCTGCCCGAGATATGAACAGATGCGTGCACCGAATAGGTTTCTGTTAGTTTGAGGAGGGGAGGACGTTCATCTGAAGATGCACAGGTTAGTTTGTCATAACACGGGAATAGCTAGATCGTCTTAATTACCTCCCTTCTTTTAAAGTAGATAAAAAAACTGTTATACACCTATGTTTTCGATCGGGAAAATTGTTTTTGAAGAATTCCTCTCGTCTCATTAAAACCAGCCGCCAGCTCGACTTGCCACGTCCTACCAATTGCCTACGGCGCCTGGAGTATTTATTTTTCTTCGTTGTTTTGTGGTGAGGTCATGATTCGTATGGTTTACTGGTATTTTTCGATGCTGAATCGAATGGGATGGATCTAGGAGGTGAGAGACAACGTCTTACTGAGCAAGGGAATAATAAACCGTAGTGTAATAATGTACAGCGTTTTTAAATTAAAAGACGAGAGAAATTATCTTTTCCACCAAACAGTACAGTTTGATAATTGTGCCAATATACAATTCGTAAAAAAGTTGCGTTTTCATTGTATCTTTACATTTTCTTGAGGGCTTTTGCCTCAAAATACCATGTCAGAATGGCCTGTGGGTGGAAGTCTGCTCTGTGTTATAACGTTTGTTTTTTTTTCTTTTTGTTCATTATTTTTTGTCAGACGTAAGAAGTTTCCGTTGGTGGAACGGTGAGCGGTGAGGAGGGGGGGGGGTTCGTAGATGTACAATAAAGAAGGTTTTCCGCATTTGTCAAGGCAAAGTCTCTAACGATTTGGATTAAATGCCTTAACTTTGTTCCATCTGCCTACATTTGTTCTATACAATCATTTTTATTTAATAAAAGTTATTTGGTGGTTATGGAGTTATGGGGTTCTATACCGCAAACATTTTTATTGAGGAAGAACAGCCTTAAAGGTTTGAGCGTCTACGCAATGCCTCCTGTGCATTGTTGTCCATAAATGTCCCTCTGACAATCTCTTGAACGGAGATGGAAGAAAACAATTATAACTAGAAAAAAGGGGTTTTTATTTTTTTCAAATATTGTACCAAATGGAACCAATATTATGCAAAATTTGATAAACGACGGAATTTCTTGCGCGAATACATACCTACATTTTGTATTAAATAATAATTCCTGTAACTACCCAACGAAAGGATTTATACGCGTAAACATATCAGAATTTAATATAAAAAAGGCAATAATTACCTTGATTAAATACACAGCGTAAATTTCACCGCTAAATTTTTTGCCCCATAAACATATCTGTAGAATTTATAGTGCTAATTCAAGCTCCGATTAATTTCATTTGTTAAGAACTTTCTTCGAGAAATGCTACATAAGGTTCTGGATTCATAATCGTTCCCCTTGCTGCTGTCATGGAAAATCTTCACTTGACCCAAAGAATTTCTGCAACGTCCTCAAGTTGAGAAAACTCTTAATTCAAGCGAAGATTTATCTAAACTCTAAAGATGGAAGCCGAAGTTACCAGATCTAACTCCTATGGATTAATTTGTTTGGGGAATTATGAAGGAAGAAGTACTAAGGTTCCAAACGAAACCGCTTTGCAATATGATGACGAGGAAGACTTATCTACTGCTAATGTGGTAACCATTACAACAAAACACGTTGATAATCTAGCCAATGTTTGCTTCGTTTAAATGCGCAAAATTCCAATCATACAGCGTATTATTATTTATTTTACTCGCTGTTGAATGTGGAATCGCCCTTCGTCTTCATCTCATAACCTCTCATTTCTTTCAAGTTAACACATCATTTTTATTTTTACTATTTAAGTGTTTAAATCCTTATTAAATGAAGAACATAGCTGACATTTGCTGTTAATTGGGATGAAAAAAAATCGTTTTTAACTGAATTTCTATTGTTAGAAAACAGGTATGTTTCATCATCAAATGACTATCTCTAACCCCTCGACGAGGGAATTGTCAGTCGTATTGTTAGAAAAGAAAACGGAACAGTTCAAAACTCAGAAAAAAAAAAATAAATAAAAAAGAAAAGTACGTTTTCTAATAATAACATATTTACATATACTCACAAAATTTACACACATGTTTGTTAAATCACTAACTAAATTTCATTTTTTAATAAAAAAGAGCGTACTTTTTATATGTACTTTTGTTTTATTATTTTTTAATAGTTTTGAACTGTTCGGTATTCCTACTAAGAATGAACATTCGAACACCATGTTCAAACCAGTAGCTTCAAAAGTTGGGAAGATACTGCTTTATTCTGAATAAATTTGGTTATTTGGAAAAAATAAAAAGAGAAGGAAATTAGGAGATTAGGTAGTAGGTAGCCTTTTGTTGCAAAAATGGTCGTTGAAATTACCGTAATTCCAGAGCAGTATTATTTCACTCGTGTCTTGCAACAGGGAATGTCGCAAGTGCCCTGATTTGAAACGCCTTATTCCGTTAGTTATGCCAGTTGACCTGTTAATTGACTCTTTGAGACGATGAATGATCCTACCGTCGATCGCTCTCCAGGGCAAGATAAACATGCAACTGCCTACTTGCGTTCTGCGATACTTTAATTATTCCTAGACAACCGACAAATTAATTTTTGAATTATATGAGTTGTACCGATGCGGGCGAGTTGTAATTATCGAGGATGTAATTTTAATACGATTTAGACCACGCGCGAGGAAATTATAGAGAGTAAAAACCCGAAAGAAATCGCCTTCTCGCGGAAATCGTTAAAATTTTACCGGTTTCGGCTATTAAGTTGTCGTCACTTGAGGTAGAGCGATGCGTGCAACTAACCTCAATGTCTTTCTAGGAGTACGCTCTGCAAGCCATACATGCGAGCTTCCAGGTTGACTCGTTCCTATAGCGATAAAAATGCACGTGGGGCAACCTCTCGGATTCGACGATCTGCTATATATGCGCATTCGTCAAGCGCTGTATTTCCAATCATCGCATGCTTACGAAAACGGCCATGGAGCACAAAATGTGGATCTTGGTCTGTTGAGATTATCCCGATAGTTTGAACGAAATCGTTAGGGTCGCGTTCAGAGAAAATCATAAAATTACCACAGAATGGTAGCAGAGAACTAAATAGGTATAGGCAGAAGGAGATACTCTGTCAGGTCGATAAAATTATGCTGTTGCCGTGGAAAGACGATTTTTGGCACATCGTGTTTATTATTTCTGTTCAAGGTACTGTCACACCAGCATCGTTGGAGATATATAATTGCTAAAACTCGCTAAGAGTTTATTGGCTGAAATACTGATTTCGGAAACAGTAAAAAACTAAATTTCGCTTCATCAAATTTTCAAAGATGTGTATTAAGAACAAAAATACGAATTAGCAGAAAAAAATTCAAAAATTAAAAATCAAAATCTTGAAAGCCGTTTTACGAGAAAAATATTTAAAAAACCCTCTTTTTAAAAGAGAAAGAACCGCTCAATCAGTCCAGCAAGCCGAACTACAGACATCAGAAAGCACCAGAACCAAAAATTAAGTTTGCGGTTCACTGGCCCTAAGAAAAAAACTCAAATTTGGCTGAAAAACTCGATTGTAGCAGAAAGTCGTAATAAAGCAGTTTTAGGAAACCTAAAATATTTAGCGTCTTGATCACTGTGATGATTGTGAAACCAAATTTGATCGTATTCTGCACATGCAAGTCGAATATCAAATTTGTGTTAATTTGGTTATGAAGTTTTCAATTAATTATGTTCGGACCGGTTGAGATAATTTTCTCAACCAACAAGTTTTAAAATTTGGGAGGAATTGCGACCGGATTGGCAGTATTGAAAACGAGGTGCAGAGTAGAGGGCCACGGGAAGGCGAAGGCTTTTTTGGAAAGCAATTCATTCAAACTAAAATGCATAATAATGTGTAACGCGCGGCTATATGTTTTAACGTTCTCAGCGAAAACTGGGAGATGAACGTATCAATTATTATTATTTGTTAATGAGTTCGCTCGGTGCAGTTGAACCTTTAAAATGGACAAATAAAATTAACGTTTTGCTCGCTTCTATCGGTCTCCAGTGAGAACTAAGAATTCCTCGCACGTGAGTTGTAAATTTGTGCCATCCAAACGATAACGCGTGTAGCTAAATCGCCGTAATCTCTCGATTTCTTACGAGAAAAACGATCTTCGAACTGACGTTAGTAACGAAACGCCTGCCCGAGCGTTGGTTGGTTGAGTATAAAATTACGTGACAGCGACGCACCTACGGTATTCATTGTCGGGCTTCTTTTCCAGTCTTCTCTCCCCTTCCTATGGTCATCGAAATTATCTGCCTGGAAGCGGTAGAACCGAACCTTAGTCGAGCTTTCCCTTGCCACTCGTTTTGGTCGACGAACTCGACGCGTCTTTCAAGATCCGATTGTTAACTGCCTGGTTCAAGTGGGCTGAGATGTGAAGAAAAAGAAATCGAGAGCTACATTCAGGCAGTCAATAGAACCTCATTGATTCACAACACAGATAAGGTAACTTTAACGGGCCTTTTCTCATTGAAGTCCAATTGAATGATAACCATTGCGTTACATAATTAATCAATCCCAATTTATACGACAATATTTAAACCTGTCTAGGCTTTTAGAACGGTAGCCCAAAATACCGCTTTCTAATTTTGTAAAAATACACTTGCGACTGTTTATACGACCATTTTGGTTAAATGGGCGAAGAATATAAAATTTCCACCAAACTTGATTATTTGTGGGAGGGGTCAAAACAGCGATCCGAACAAATTATACTAAATTTCCATTTGTACTAGAGTGACGGTGAATGTCTCAACAATTTCTTTTCGATTTACATCCACGCTGGACATACTTGAGGATAGAGCTAAAATTCTGACTGATTATGACTAGCATCCAGCTGTAAGGGCACAAAATGAATAACACATTTGCTAACAATGTTTCCAGGATTCAGTGGAGTGGGGTATGAGGATCGAAATTTAAAATTGGCCGTTTTCTACCCATTTTCCTTGCTTTGGGCCCACAGTCCAAACATCCAAATTTCTCGTTTTACCTACTTTCCTTGATGTTTGACTCGGGAAGAAACTGTGAAATTTCTAAGTTTATTTTACTTGGTTGCCCTGATTAATGTGGCAATAGATAGATGAGCGGCTTTGCAAAGAATTCACCATTATACTTATTTCCAATATTTACTGGTGTTAGAGGCGAAAGAAAAATCTCCTGTCAAATTCTATTTAGTTGTTTCCTACTTTTTATTAGGGTAGTGGGACTGTTATTTGCCAAATGATTGCCGAAAAATCCAAGAATTCCACTAGAGTTGAAGCGACGCAAAATCGAAAACTTCTGTCTTAACTTTCCTCAGCCCTTCGAAATGGGGAAAGAAAATGATGAAATCGGTCGAAGTAAAAGTACGAGCATTCTTCAGATATTTACGTTTTAAGGGCTTCTGTGTTCGAAAACGCCATTTCGGAAAATGTTCTGTCTAAAGTATGAATAAAGTCGAGAGAATCAGCTCAAATTTGATATTTGCCCTGCGGGATCACATGGAAACCCTCCCACAGAAATGGAAGCCTTACGTATTAATAATCTAATTCCCTCATCTAAATAAATCCAATTTCCTCACTTGTTATACTTACAGATTTGAAATGTAGATTATCTTTTTTAAAAAGACCAATCAATTACTCTAAGATTCAAGTAATATGTACGAACGGTTTTTGCACAATTTTTCGTCTTTTTTCTCTGTGTATACTAACAAGACTGAAACAGCAGTTGAAAGAGTCTGAGGCGAGAGCTGCCGAGTTGTTAGGAATTGTGCCAGTTGTGCCATAAATGTTAAGGGACTATAGTAACGGGATATTCGCGTACTTCTTAATCAATTTTCGCTTAATTTTCCTACGACTTTTGCTCAATTTCTCACTAATTTACAGTAGATTTCTTATTTAGATTTACTTCGTTTGTTAACAGTTTGTCACTCAATCTTCCAAAAAAAGCTTGTGCTGTGCATTTTGCTACGACATGCATTCAATCCGGCAATTCTTGTTCGATTTTTCGACAATTTTCTAAATATATTTACTCAATGTCCCAACACCCACTGATTTGAAATTGTATCTGATGAGTATAACGTGCACTGTATTTGATTCGTAAATAACCCAACTTCAAGCGTTAGAATTATCGAATATTCGCGCCGCTCCTCTTCATTCCATCAGAAATCTTAATCTCTGTGTGTGCATTTTTGTATCGTGCTTTAGTTTCGTCGGGGAGTGGTGCCAAGTTGGTTGTTGCTTGACCTCGGGCAGAAAGGGTGAGGATGAAGTTTGTTCTCGTGGCGTTCGTAGTATTTTAAATTATTATCGAATATAATTCCTCGAAGTGTGCACACCAGCGACGGGCGAAAAAGAGGATTTGCATGTATACCACTTGAAAGGAATATATAAAACACCGCTAAGCCTCTTCACTTGCGGTTATCAGATCTGCTATCTCATGGTAGTTCATGGCTTTGTCCTGACCGCTGGACCACCGGAGAACCCCTTGTGAATCTATTAAAAACGTCGAAGTGGGCTCAAAATTGCCACAACTTCTCTCTTGCTCTCTCCTTATCCCAAAAATAAAAAGCGAGAGGTATGAGACGCGAAAGGTTGACTCCAACTAAGATTTCCGGAAACCACCAGAAGATTGGAAGATCCAATTGTTTGATGATTCCACTGCAACCACTCGCCTGTCAATCTTTCTGTCTACCAACGTATTTTCTGGCAGAGCCTGAAAACCTTCGAGCGTGAACCTTCACTGGATCAAATTTTCCGGACAAATGCGATTGGTCAACAAATTATTGTAAGCTGATTTGAACTTATTTGGCCTCCGAATGAAAACGTGCTGCTTTTACGTACTTGAAAAGGAGATATCGTAAAATAGTAGAGTCGGCGCAAATCGATTTGCGCCTCACAATAAATAATTAATTCATTGAACGCTTCTACTTGCCCACCCTGGTTTTCACCGCCCCATTTCCTTTGCTGGTCAACATAGGAGTCGAAAGAAGGGAGAAACCAGGTAATGAGAGATGGAGGAACTAATCTGATGTACTTTTACCCTGAGTAACTCACTATACGTTGTGTGCTGTCCAATTCAGTCCCAAGCCTCCTCTCCCTCGAAAACCTTCGCACGCGATCTGGTCTTCATGCAATTGAGCAGATCACAAACATCCAAATGGTAAGCTTTGCATCAGAATTTCAATTCATCAACTTCAGACAACAATATGACACTTCCAAAACCTCACGTAAAAGCAGTGCTGAAAGAAATAGTTTGGCATGTTTGCTCGGAACAGTTGTCTCGCAAGAAGCTGGAAGGTGGTGCACAGCAACGATCTATGGCTACATGAGGAAGCACGTATCCCGCTACAGCAAATACTTACTTCCACCTTTAATGATTGTGCCCATATAATTGTCAAAAGACAGGGGATTTGTACACACTGAGTTGATGGTAGCCATGCTAGCCCACAAAGGATTATAAATTAATGAGACCGTTGCGGGTGTTCTGTTTTCTTCCCTTAGCATTTTTAGTCGTTAAGCTCTGCCAGTGAATCACAGCCACCACCGAATGCTAGGTAGTTAAACCGCAACCCGCACGTGTAGTAAATCCACGTTTAAATGTTGCCCACCATGACACTGGGTTGTCATAGACGAGGAATCCCAGGCAACTGCTTGTTTGTATTCGTCGCTTTTCGGTGCCCAATCGAATGAATCTTTTGGGATTCACACTGGGCCCTCTGGTTCAATTCCCACATGGGCAGCCTCACCCTCGAATAGCGAGCACTCCCACCCCCGCAAACCAATCGATTTGGGTTGTTAATAACTTGGGCATATGTGGCAGGATATAGAATGCTATGTTGAAATTGCCCCTCAACACCCTCACGTATACCAAATTGGTAAAAAATCAAACAAAAACTCCAGTATTGTGAATTTTGGCGCGCTTTTGGCCCTTAGGGGAAGTTGCATGTTTGAAACTATGGCATATAAATGAAAAAGTACCTTTGAGAGTATGCAGATCCTACTAATCCAGAGCTGAAAGTCAGAATACCTCCCAATTGTTTGTAGCTTATGGTGGTTGGGAGAAGCCTGGGCAGATTTACAGCCATGTTTGGATGCTCTTTGTCCTTTGCTGAGTCTATAATTAAATGTAACTAATAAAATAAATAAATAACAAATAAAACTAGATATTGTCTAAATATTTCCTAAGTAAAAAACTGAAGATTGCCTGAAGTCTGCCATCTTGGGCCATTCGAATTACGTCTGTCATCATCTACATAAGTTGAACCTGTAACGAACTTTGAGTCCACAGTGTTACTGTATTCCTGGGTGCATGGGACGTCTACTTCGCAGCTTGCTTGAATTGAAATTTTCACTATTTTTCCTCACGTTGGACAATGGTCGTTGTTGTACCTGATACTCTACAGTTCAAATGAACAATGGGATGGTTGTTGACACAGCTGCTACTGGTTAATCATTTCTCGTAGCATAACGCCACTCGGTGATTTACCTCCCGATCGAGTATATTGATGCGTTATCGCTAAGGAGCTTATCTCTGCCTATGCTCGAACCCCCTCATCATCACTAACCTTTGGTTTTGGGGTTTGGTCGTTCTTAACACTGCCGGAAAACCCCGCCTTCAACTACCATACGCCTGTACTTTATATCATCTCGTGGGACCCTCTGTAGGATGATATGATTTCCAAACATATAGGCGATCCAAAAACAGCGCAGATCACTCTAAAAGGCATGTCCCCTGCTATAAATGGTCTCTCCCTAACATCCCTTTGTGGTGTCTCCCTTTAATTTAAATACGGGCAAGGTATCTCCAGCATCTAGCTTGGAAATAAAGGTTTTATGCTTCAGATTTACACCTGTAGCAACACTCCCGACTGATAACGGACAAGTGACCGGGATAAAGAACGAAAATATCAGGAGCGCCGCATCACACAACTTTCCTTAGTTCCTCATAAATTCACTAGTTTTTGTAGCTTTTGCTTCCAATTCCATACATTTTCCCCTCAGTTCATTTGAACTAGGTTAAACACCACTTCACGGTGCAGAAAGCGGTCGAACTTACAGTTCCGGGATTTATTGGGCTGCTCGTATTCATGCCCTGCAATTCGAACGGAGAGAATGGATGAGGCTGTACACGATTTTTCAACGGCCGTGGTTGAAATTCCGGAATATATGGAGTAGCCGCCATGTATCTTACGAGAGTTAATGATAACTCATCATATAAGTACTTGATTGTACTACCTGAATTTTTCTGAAGATTCTGCTACGTTTTGACAGAGATTGTAAGGAAAAATAAACAATAAAAACCGAACTGCAAAGCACGCCATAAATCTGCTGTGAAATGTTTTCAGTCCCCCTCCCCTGCCACCCCACCAAATTACTACAAGTACAAATAGTTGCGCTATTGAATATTTTACACTTTCCGCTACCCGAAGGGTGAGGAAAGTATAGCGATCGTGTCAAAAAAATAACTCGTAATAGATAATTTGAAAGGTTAATCGAAATCAGTAGAACCGTTTCCTAGAAAAATGGGGAAAACCGTAGTTTTCCGTACATTTTTGCCCCGCACCCTGCTTTTCCATCGGCGAAAATCACCTGTAACCTTATTTTCGTGTCTACGAAAAATAACAATGTAACAAAAAAAACCACTACAAATTAGGTTTTTCGGACTCAGTGGGCGTCAAAACGTTAAAATCTGAAAAAAACTCATCTTGTTGTTTTGTGACACGATCACTATACTTTTTAAAGTAAAAAGTTGAGTTTTTTAACCTATAACCTATAATGGACAGTTTGTGTTGATTCGAAAGGGGAATGGGAAACGAAAATGAACCAAACACAAGAGGTTTTCGCGTTTTTCTCGAAAACAATTCTAACGATTATGATTCAACTTTCAAATTATCTTCTACTAGTTAGCACCTAACTTTTCATCACCATAGATATTTCCACGAAAAAACAGTGAACGGCGATGTAGGCTTAAAAGGCGGCAAAAATAGTTTTTTTCGCTTTTTGGCAAAACGGCTTCAACGATTTTCACCAAACTCACAGAACCTCTATACATAGTTAATACCTATATATTATTCTGTGGAAATGTTCCTCTGACAGTCCATTGAACAGAGAGACAACTCAAAATATGTCGAAAATAATATTTTTTGAACATTTTTGTAATTTCCCGCGGAACGGCGTCACTGGATTTCATCAATCTTGTGGAGCGTCTTCTCACAACCTGTGCGCACATTTTGTTTTCCGTAATTATATCTATCTATCTGTTGAACGAAGATGTAAATAGCGATAATTCGAAAAATGAGATTTGTCGAAAATGAATTTCTCGGTTTTCCAATTTTCTCCAAAACTCACGGAGTACTGTCAACTAACTAGTACCTACATTTTGTTCTCCATAAATGTTTCCGTAGAGATGCGTTGAACGTAGATACAGACCAGTATATACGGCAGGTCGTCGAATTTAGAGGGTTGCGGAAAGTTGTGTGTTGCTACGCACCAGATAATTTGAAGAAGAATCAGTTTCAAGAAGTTGTGTCTCTTCTTGAGCTCGTCGTACCGAAAGAAAATACTACGGCGGCGGTTGTTATTTTTAGTAATTCGACATCGCGTGGTCGTTTGCCGTGAACTATCGATAAGCGAAACCTTGAACTCTGACGTTATCGAATTTTCGTGTTGATTCGAATTGTTTTAGAGGAACAAATTAGTTAGGGAGGGGGGGTAATGAGTGAGAGTTGGCCAAATTTATCTTGACGTGATTGCAAATAGCAGGAAGACATAACGAGCCGTCGTTCTTGTTTTCACGTGAGAAGTTGAAGCGGCAAACGACTCTAATTTAAGACCGTTTGCAAAGTAAATATACGGACACATCAACTACGCACTTCCCTGCTTTACGAACCGATGCGGACAGGGGCAATAGAAAGAGAAAACGTACTGTGAATCGCTTCACACAACTTTCCTCAGCCTCATGTACAAAATCGATTTTAATACTCTAGCAACTCATCCAATGTGTTTTCTCAGTTTTTATGTAACTAGTAGAGCTTCGAGAATTTATTGGGTTGCCCCTAGTCATGTCAGAACTTTTATTGAGTAATCATTGTAAAACAATTTATAAGACAGTTCTTATTGATAGTTCTGGAAGTAGAGGAAAAACGCGGAGAAAGACGTTCGTCACAGAGACGATAGTAATGTGAATATCGGAATTTTGCTGGTTGTCCCTGATTAGTTAACCTAGTTAACCAAAGACGTAATTTTAGACAGAACGCTTGCGTCGAACGAAGGAAAAACAAGTCTAAAATTGGTTTTCATCTAAATTTTCGATAATTTATTATGCTTCTCTTGAGAGATTCCTTTCTGTAACCTTATCAGGATTTGTTTAGACAGACAATACGATCAAAATCGTTTTTTGCCTTTTTATCAAGAGAAAAAAAGTTTCACTATGATAACAATAATTAGTTTTGAATTTGTTTCGTGTTGATCTGCAAGCGTTTGAGCTGATTTTATTCATTTGGCTGTCAATAGTGCACACATTTTTGCGAATCCACTCGGGTATTTATACTTTCCGTGATCCAAAGGGTAAGGAAGATATTGTAATTGTGTCAAAAAAAATTTGGGTTTCCTTCAGATCTTTACGTTTAGTACGTGAGGGCTACTGAATCTAAAATATCTGGTGCGTTGCAACACACAACTTTCCTTAGCTCTACGACAATTCACTTTTGTACATGGCTAATTCTATTTAATCAATTCATTAATCACCCAGTTAATTTGAACTTGGTCAAACAACACTTCACAGCAGCAGGAAGCGGTAGTGCCTACAGTTCTGGAATTTATTGTGCTGCTCGTACTCATTTCAGGACCATTATTGAGCAATCGGTATACAGACAATTAATGGGGCTGTAAACACAAATTTTCGGAAGAAAGATAGTAATCACTTTTGCAGAGTTATTGGGTAATAACTGTTAGAACTGATAGTAAGCGAAACGGAGTGAGTTGAAGTTCAGGAATATCTGGAGTGAGCCCCATGTATCTGATGAGCGTTTTTAATCACTCACCCTATAGGTATTGGCTTGGACTACAACACGACTTTTTAAAAACATTCTAGTAACATTCCAGCGGAGTTTGAAAGGAAAAAACCGCGGCAAAAACGCTTTTCGTCGAAAGTTTTGATAATTTATTGTGCTGCTCTCGTCATTTTCCCACGAATGGGAATTCTGTGGTATAATTGGCTTATTGAGAGCTACCAATATAAAAAATGTAATCAAAATCGTTAGAGCCGTTTTTGAGAAAAAAATTTGGTGTTTTGACCACTATGATAACTATAGTTAATTTTCGGAGGATTTTACCCATGTCCTTATTTTTGCGTCCCATGGTAACCTGTAGGCTAGACATCAAGTTTTAGCTGATTTGGTACGGTAGTTTTCTCTAAAAACGGCGCTAAATTCGATTTCGTCGAAAGTGTCAATAATTCATTGTGCTGCTCTCATCATTTTCCCATAAATGGGAATTTTATGGTATAGTAGCCTTATTAAGAGCTACCAATATAAAAAATGTAATCAAAATCGTTAGAGCCGTTTTTGAAAAAACAAATATTTGGTGTTTTGATCACTATGATAACTATAGTTCACTTTCGGTGGATTTTGTTCAAACCCTTATTTTGGCGTCCCATGGTAACCTGCAGGCTAGATAGAAGAGTTTGAGTGGATTTGATACGGTCGTTTTCTCTAAAAATCGTTCACAGACACACAGACCATTTTCCCAAATAGTGTTTTTCGGACTCAGGGGGGTCTGAAACGTAAAGATCTGAAGAGAACTCAAAATTTTTTTTCAGCCGATTACATAACTTTCCTTTCTACTTCGTAGAGCCAAGGAAAGTAAAAAGGCTGCAAATTGTTACGCAACGGTTTATTATTCTCCTGCACAGCTTGACGTAGTCTCACACATCCGAGACCCATCCCATTCGATTCAGCATCGAAAAATACCAGTTAACCATACGAAACACGACTGACTACAACGGAACGACGAAAACTAAATATTCCTGGCGCCCGTAAGCGCCTGTAGGCAATTGGCACGAAGTGGCGAGTTGAGCTGGCGAGTGGTTTTAATGAGAAGGGAGGGGGGAGTGCAAATGATGAAACGATTACTTTCGCTTTACTTAGTTTCCCGCTAGTTCTTTCAATTAGTAAAACCTAATTTCGACGCATCGTCCGTGTCTTGTGTATATATGGTTTCATTTGCAGGAGAACGGCTGAACCGATCGAATTGGTTCTTTTTTTGTTTTGTTCGTTATTTTTGATAGACGCGAAAGTAAGGTTATGGGCGATTTCGGTCGATGGTAAAGGGTCCATTGAACAGAGATAAAAAGGAAAATGTGTCGAAAACGATGTTTTTTTAACGTTTTTGTAATTTCCCGAGTAACTACGTCACTGGATTTCATCAATCTTATGGAGTGTCTTTTAGCAACCTACACAGACATTTTTTTCTCCGCATCTATGTCAGCATGTATCTGAGGAACGGTGATACAAGCCACGATAAAAACGAGAAAATAGAATTTTTTCGAATATTAGTTAACCGGTTTAAAAATTTCCACCGATTTAAGTCAAACTTACAAAGTAATCTTAACCAACTAGTACCTACATTTTGTTCTACATCAGTGTTCCTGTGTAAATGCGTTGAACGAAGATATAGCAGGTCGTCGAATTTGCGGGGATTGCGCTACGCAACAGATATTTATTTGAAATCATCAATTCTAGAAACTTACGAAAAGATTTTAAGACTACTTTTGACACATTCTTACCCTCCGTTGACTGATTTGATTGCTCGATCGATTTTTTCGGAAGGTTAGTCGGAGGGAGAAGCTAGCCATATTTGAGTCATCTGTCAGGTCGGACGTTCTGCATAAAATCTTCTCGGAACCAACAGAAACAATGACATTTGTTTTACAAATGCAGTTGAATAATAATCGAGGGAATCGCTCTGGAAATGTTTGATTTCAGCTCTCTCGTGAAATAAATGACTAATCCTTGGTTACTCATCCCCCCAATTCCTCATTATCTGGCCCTAGAATCACATACGTTGGCTAATCATTCCTAGGGCCTTGCGTTATTGAGAGATAAAACGAAATATACGCATTTTGACTCATTCAAACTTCTCCGAGTTGTTTCCTTGTGCGCCGATATCGTTTGTTTATGTTTACATCTTTTCATCTTTTGTTGTGACTTGGGAAAAGATCAATCAACCCTTCGTGTTTGTTAGATGCAGGAGTCACCTTGAGAAGAGTTAAAACATTGGGAGTCATTTTTTCATCTCATTGTGAACAAAAAGTGTCCTCTGGTGGTGTTTTTAGTCGTTTATTCATACCTCCCTAGCACGCACTCTCCTTTGGTTACTCTGTAAGCTCAACGTTCAAGGCACAGTCACCAAGAGCAGTATTTCCTTCCACCACTGGGACTCATGTCGCGCTAGACGTTCATAGGCGTTACCGAGTGTAAATTTAGCTTGAAAAGTAAATTTGATCGAGTAAGTGGAATCACTAGTTTTTACCTTTCCGACCCAAATCATCACGTTTTTGAGTATTTGAAATGAGTCTAAAGTTCACCTCGTGGTCATTGTCCGCTGTACCCGTGCCTAACACTCCGCTGCAAGAGGGCTTGGTCCTTTTTACTTTCCGCTACTCTAAGGGCAAGGAAAATATTGTAGTCGTCAAAACACTTTTTTTTAAATTTCCACAGTAACTGCTTCACTGAATTTGATAAATCTAACCGAGTGTCTTGTAGCAACCTCTACTCGCACTTTATTCTCCGTAATTATTTCTGTATCTATCGGTTGAACGGTGATATTCGCCATGATAGCTCGGAAAACGAAATTTGCTCTCAACTAATTATTACCTACATTTTGTTCTCCGTAAATGTTTCCGTACAAATGCGTTGAACTACACACAGCACCAGTATGTACGGCAGGTCTTCGAATTTACTGGAGTTTCAGAAAGTTGTGTGTTGCTACGCACCAGATATTTTTGGTTACGAGGCAAAACTATTATTTTCAGATGTAGATAAGAATTTAGTAGTAACAATTGTAGATGATGGGGGATGGTATGTGTTAAAACATATAGCGACGTGTTTCATGATTATCAGTGCCAAGTTGAAAGACGGGTTGTAGTTATGACGTCTTTGTTTATTACTAAACCGAACTTCTTTGTGCACGAATCCTTTAAACTCGGATGAGCAAATCAGAATTGAGAGCATCAGTGAGAATTCTTGGAAAGTCGTACTTAGAAAAACGATGCTCTGGAACTTCTTCGAATACGCCCTTAACGTTTGGACTGGAGGACTAAGTTCCGTAGTCTAACGAAGTACCTACAGAAATTGTGTAATTGTCGGAAAAAAATTGAGTTTTCTTCAGATTCTTACAATTCAGGGGCTAGTTAGTCCGAAAAACATCATTCGAGGAAATGGTCTGGGAGTCTGTGAACGAAATTGACTGAGGGACGGCTCAACTGAAGCAGCTAGAAATTGATATTTAGCCTGTTGAACCGGTTAGGGTTTGTGAAAAATCCTCTAAAACTAACTATAGTTATCATAATGATCAAAACACTAAATATTTATTCCCTTAAAGTTTGGCTCCACCGCTTTCTATCCAATTTTTGCCTCGCAAGATCCAAATAAATGTAATGTTCGTTGCATGGAAAATGACGACAGCAACACAATACATCATTAAAAATGTAGACAAGAAAAAGTGTTAGTGCAGTTTTCCTTCATAAATGACGCACGTGAAAAACTAGCGTTCTCACAAAAATCGTGCTATAACCAGAAAACCTCTCAGCAGCTAATTTACATCTTTCTGACGCGTAGGAGTTCCTTGCTTCCAAGATAAGAGGCTTGGGAATCGTTTGCGTGTGCTCTCTGCCCCCCCCCCCTCTTATTCTTAGTTTTTTAATGTCTCATGAGACGATTGTCAAAGGAACGTGAAATACCCTTGACTCATCCGCGATTGTGTCCTTCGGACTTTTCCCACTCAATAAAATGACTGGTTAATCTAATGGTAATTTTGTTTTCCATTGCGTCTAATAACAAAACAATGTTCCTGTCGCCGTTGAAGTAAAGACGCAGCTCGATGCTGAATCGGGTGATTTGGTATTTTAGGGGCATCTCTCTTCATAATTAATGAACTTGAATGATTTAGGGACCAAGCTAAATAACGTACAAAACTAATATTGTCAGGGGGCCGGATGGTGACACCTTGGACTGTCACCATACACTTACCGCTCTGCTGAACACACACTTTCCTGGTTGTAGAACTGACCCTGGGTTATTGGCAGACGCGGGGATTGCCATGAGGCGGACAGGAACGCCGGACTGGGAACTCGCCAGGGCCATTATAACCCGAGACGCCGTACGCTGGGCAGTAAACTCGTTTAAACCATTCAAGTCGCCTGGACCGGATGGTATTTACCCGATTCTCTTGCAGAAAGGGATAGAGCGCATCCTACCCAGCCTCTTAAGGCTATTTAGGGGTAGCGTAGCGCATGGCTACATACCTCAGGGCTGGAGGAAGGTTCGAGTAACCTTTATACCGAAACCTGGCAGGGATTCATACGAGGAAGCCAAGTCCTTCCGACCAATATGCCTCACATCTTTCCTGCTCAAGACAGTGGAGAAAATCCTTGACAAGTACTTGAGAGACGGATGTTTGAGACTGACCCCCCTGGCAGATGGCCAACATGCCTACCGCGCAGGGAGATCATGTGACTCTGCGCTGCATGCACTAGTTAGAAGACTAGAAGAGTCAATGGGTAATAGGGAGATTGCCTTAGGGGCCTTTCTGGACATAGAAGGGGCCTTTGACAATACCTCCATATGTAGCATTGAAAGGGCGTTGAGGAAATTTAATGTACACAGCAATGCAATAAAGTGGATCATCGCCGTATTGGAAAGCAGAGAGATCCAGACTACGCTAGGAAACTGTACAATCAGGGCGAGGACTGTGAGGAGATGCCCTCAGGAGGGTCCTTTCTCCGCTCCTCTGGAACCTAGTGATTGACTCCTTACTAGGGAGACTTAATGCGGCGGGGTTTTACGCCCAAGGCTACGCTGATGATGTGGTTGTGCTCATTCGGGCAGGGTGCAAAGCGTGCTGTCGGACCTGATGGGGGCGGCCTTGCGGATGGTGTGCCTATGGTGTGGGGAGATGGGGCTATCCATCAACCCAGCCAAGACGGTCATCGTGCCGTTCACAAGGCTCAGGCAACTGTCAGGACTGAGGCCGCAGGTAGTGATGGGCAGAGAAATTCAGCTCAGCGAGCAAGTCAAATATCTGGGTGTGATTCTGGATCGGAAATTAGTCTGGAACAACCACATCCGATACGTGACCAAGAAGGCGACAACGGCCCTTTGGACGTGTCAGAGAATGTGAGGAGGACATGGGGTGTAAAGCCCAGAATGGCCTGCTGGCTTTACGAAGCCATAGTGAGACCAATAATCTCATATGGGTCAATCGTGTGGTGGCATAGAGCTGCCATTGGAGTGAATGGCAGCAGTCTTTCCAAAGTACAAAGACTGGGTTGCCTACTCATAGCAGGGGTGATGAAGACTACACCCACTGTCACCATGGAGAAACTGTTCGATCTTCTTCCTCTGGACATTTATGTCAAAGCAGAGGCGATGAAGGTGGCTTACAGGCTCACTAAGCTCGGAATAGCTAAGGTGCCTCAGGCGACTTATGGACACCTGGCTATATTTAGGGACTTGGAGACCTTCGAGGAGCTCAGCATGATCACAGACGCAATTGTGCCCATGTATGAGCTCGAGAGGAAATATAATGTTCAGCCAGTGGGAGGTCCATGGAACAGCGATAGCCGCCAGTTTCGGCCTCCCAGTGGCGTCAATGTCTACACTGATGGATCAAAGACCCCAGAGGGGACAGGATCTGGGGTGTGGATAAGTGGCTCTGGAGGAAGTGGGACTTATATTGCCCTAGGCTCCACTCCATCAGTTTTTCAAGCAGAGATTTATGCTATTATTGCCGGGGCAATCCAAATGCATGAGAAAGGCTATAGCAATAGAACTATCAATATATTGACCGATAGTCAAGCGTCGTGTAAAGCGCTACTGAACTACTGCACGACGTCAAAACTGGTGCGAGAGTGCAGGATGTGGCTTAACTCCCTAGCAAGTGCAAATAGAGTTAATGTGTACTGGATTCCAGGACATAATGGGATCATTGGAAATGAGAGGCCGGACCATCTGGCCAGACGTGGTTCGTCCACAGTACCTATTGGGCCACCGCCCCATTGCGGGATTTCTCTGTCACTAGTTAAGAGGACTGTGAAAGAACATGCCAGAAGACTGCATCAGACAATCTGGAATGCTGCAGGAGTAAGACACTCCAAACGATTTGTCTCAGAGCAAACAGGTGAGACAAGAGACACCCTCCTGAGGATGGAGAGGAAGGACTTAAGGCAGGTTGTTGGTATCATAACAGGACACTGCAGAATGAACAAACACATGTATGTTATGGGTATAGCCGAGTCCCCTCTATGCAGGTGGTGTGGCACGGATGAAGAAACTCCCTACCATGTTCTGGCCCAGTGCCGGAGACTTGAGAGGGAGCGATTTTTGGTCTTTGGCACCACTTCTCCCAGGATGGATACCAACGAGGACTCCTTCAGGAACTACCTGGCTTTCCATAGGAAGCTAGGCATAGACCTGTAAGACACTAGGACTGGCACAATAGGTCATATGGCCGCGGTGCACACCCCATGGGGAGTACAGTCAGAAGATTATATAATATTGTCAAATCTTTGGAGAATGGCAACAATTTTTGTGACATATATTGCACGCTTTTCTCCTGCTAGTGCGTGAAGGCACAAACACACCCTGCAGAATTAACCTATCAATTACAATAAAATCTTTATATTGTTCTCAGCGTCGCTAAAATGTGTCGCACTTGAATAAAAAGTTTAGCGGAGGCATCGGAGGATTGAATGCAGTTAGGGGTGTGTGGCAAGCCCAGGAAAATGAGCTCCAATGTGGACCTGTCTTACAAAAACTCAAATAGAACTCTAGAAGTGAAAACAGGGTCAACTAGAAGATCTTGAGCTTTGCAAAAGTGAGTTAGTTCAATGCAACACGCTCAAGAAGTTAAGAACACAAACACCGGCAATTGTTAGGAAAGTGGTTTTCTCGACGAAGGTCGTTTGGCGAGATCAGGATTAGACAAGCCATTTATTCTAAGAATAACCAAAGTGGAACATATCCCTTTGTTCAGAGCCACATTTTGGCAACTCTGTTATAATAAAAACCACGCTAAAATCGATTTCGTCGAAAATTTTGATAATTTATTGTGCTGCTCTCGTCATTTTCCCACGAATGGGAATTTTATGGTATAATTGCCTTATTAAGAGCTATCAATATAAAAAATTTAATCAAAATCATTAGAGCCGTTTTTGAGAAAAAAAATATGTGGTGTTTTGATCACTATGATAACTATAGTTAAATTTCGGTGGATTTTGTTCATACCCTTATTTTGGCGTACTATGGTAACCCGCAGGCGAGATATCAAGTTTGAGCTGATTTGGTACTGTGGTTTTCTCTAAAAATCGTTCACAGACACACAGACCATTTTCCCAAATAGTGTTTTTCGGACTCAGGAGGTTCTGAAACGTAAAGATCTGAAGAAAACTCAAAAAAAATTTTTCAGCCGATTACATAACTTTCCTTTCTACTTCGTAGAGCCAAGGAAAGTAAAAATACGCAGAGCCTATTAGCTTTACCTTTGGAACTATCGGCCGTTTTCACCCCTTAAGTTATTGGGATTTTGGTGCTGGTCTACTGGGAAATCGAGGCACCTCACTCTCCCTCACTCTGTCACCACAACCTGCTCGTGTCCTAGCTCTCATTTGGACAACAATATCAGTGGAGTTACTTCATTTTCTTCTTCCCAATCACACATTATCCAGAGCTCAACACCTCTTCCGAATTTCTTTATCTTTCAAGTGCTCCTAAATTTTCCGATTTCCAAGTACAGTTTCACAAACGTTTCGGTATTCGTTTCAATTTCTGGTTATTCCTTGTGATTAAAAATACTCCTTTCTCCTCTACTATTTAGTCTTGGTTCTAATCAACATTTCTCTTTATGTTTTTAATAGAAGATCGAGTGAACTCACCAAAGATGCAGTTTAGTAATTGGTCCATTTCTTTACTCGTCGCTGGTGCAGTATTATCCATCATCGGTGGAGCGGGTTATTTTGCTTGGCCTGTAATATTAGAAGGACAAGTGAAAGGTGTAAGTGATTTTTTAGTGACAAACTATTCAATTATGGGTGTTTTCTAATTATTTATTCAACCATGATTTATTAAAAATGTGTGTCACTGCCTATTGCAATGAGTTGTACCAGAAGCTGGGATCGACTTGAAAAGCAGCTCAAGTAATTGATTTGGGACAGGTATGTCCCAGGGCTCTTGGAAAATGTGTGTCTTCATTGTAACTGCAAGCAGGTCTACGCTGGTGCCTATATATAGCATTCTGACTGTCCAAGTGTGTCTCACAGGTTAATGCCTAGCCTCTTAACGAATGCCAGGTGTTTCCAGCAAGAGTCCCCCTCAAGTTTCGGGCACTGAGCCAGGATGTGATAAGGAGTCTCCTCATCCGTGCTACAGCACCTTCACTGAGGGGCGTCTACTGTGCCCATAACATAGGAAACATAGTGTTTGTTCATTTTGCAACGCCTGGTGGGTGATGAACCCAACAATCTGCCTTAGGTCCATCCTCAGAAGGTTCTGGCTTATCTCACGTGTTTGCCCTGGGATAAAGCGTTTGGAGTGACTTAATCCCACAGCATTCTAGAATGTTTGATGCATTCTCCTGACATATTCTCCCACTTTTCTCTTGACTTGTGACAGAGAGATCCCACAATGGGGAGGTAGCCTGATTGGTACTGTAGACGAACCGCATCTGGCCATTCTAAGTAAATGTATACAGAGAATGGTACGTTCTTTAGTAAGCCCTCAAGCACTCATTGGGCCTGTGCAGTATGCGTGGTAACTCATCATGTCAGAGCAGGAGGTAATTATGGCAGACGATAATAATTAGGGGGTTCAGCACTGGCTAATTCCTGGTGTGACGAGTGGTGAAAGGAAGGGGGCGAGACGTTGTATCAGTCAGCTGACTAATTCCGCAGCAAAACCCTCGAGGCTCAACCAGTCATTTTATCTCAAAACTCTCTCTCATTCCTCAAGCTTGAGGACTGGGGTAGAGTTCAGGTCAAGGGGCAAAGAAGACAACCTGCTGGGAAAGAGTGGGTTGGAAGCGGACAAAATAAGAGGGAAGGCATCGGCATCTGACCTTCAAGCCAGAGAGATACTCATGTTGTGAGTATCTGAAACACATCCGTTGCTTGTTCATTCACCATCATGACTTCAGGTAACATCTCCATCAAATGGAGGTTCTGGAAGGTATACCTGAATGTAGGTAAGAGAAAATCCCTTTCCATTTCGCATTTGAGTGTTATTTCCTAGAAAACAGGTTTTGTGACCATGAGTGCTTTGACTTGAGGTGTATTAATGAAGCTGTGTACGTATTTAATTGTCTGTGTCTGTCTTCTGCCATAAAAACCAATAAAGGCAGTGCAATGGGACGCTCAATTTTGTTGTGGTAGCACCCACCCAGCTTTCTGCCTCAGTCAATTGAATCTAAACTAATTGCAGGGCCGAGTTTAATTTACATACCACCTTCACCCTCTACACAGACGTATTACTTGGCTTGTGTTGTTTGTTGTTAACTATTGTTTACCAACGTTCCAGGAACTCGTTCTCGCAAATAATTCTAAAAGTTATAATCTCTGGAGGGAGACCCCTATTCCTATGTACCTGGAACTCTACATGTTTAATTGGACCAATCCTTCAGAGACATTAAGCGGAAAAGCGAAAGCCGATTTTGTTGAAATGGGTCCGTACATCTTCAGGTGAGCTTTAATTGAAGTTACATTCTGTGAAGTGTGCTCATTTTATAGCTATAACACTATCGTGTACGTTGTTACTACTTTGATGCTGCAGGTTTTTGAGATATTGATCGGCTTTTTTAGGATCAATGGATATATGAGATATTTAGGATGGACGTGATATTCACAATGAATTCGTGTGATATTTTATAAGTTTTGAGCTATTGATTGGTATTTGATGGTTTTAGGCACCTAATTGGTTCGATTTTTCATCGGGCATTGTGTGGTTTTAAGGAAAATACTGTGAGGATGGAGTTTGCTTTTTGTAGCAAGAATACCAAAGGCATGTGAAATATCGTCTCCTAATACGGTAAATTGCTAATGTCAGGGAAAAGGGGATTCTCATCACACTTTTTATATGTTTTTCAACTGAAGCAAATAACTTTTCATCCTCCTACGTGAAACATAGTTTTGAAAAACATATAAAATTGTGGATCGGAGTCCGGCGCAATTGCCGTAATTTTTGCCTGAGTCAGCAGCTCTTCAAAAAGCATCTTCAAACCCCTTGTGTAATAATTGGCGCCGAACGTGGGAGTCAGGCGGTACATATAATAACGAAGTTGTTCAGGATGTAATTGGAGTATATGGTTTTATTCACACTTACACATGGAGAGGATAAACTGCCATGAACAAGCAAAATGAGCGCAAGTGGTAATGGATGCCTCGATTTTTATTTTTTTAAATTTTATTTAAAAAGTGGATGCTGGAGATAACTCACTGCTTCCAACAATAGGCTTGTTGTAAGGGCGTCCATGAGCCCCAACTCATGGCCCCCCTGCTCCACCCCAAGGCACTGGGCTCCCTTCGTGCGACGTCCCCACCACCCCCGTACAAAATTGAAGACATCCGCAAGTTTTGCATCCACTACCTCTTCTGGCTGTAGAAAGGGCTTCCCAAACACACAACATGCGCTCTGCCATCTCCAGCCCTGCCTTACAGAACCTGCCTACCTGTCACACTCGCCAATATTTGCAAGGTGGTACCTCAGCAGACAGTGACCTGTAAATAGGCCACATATAATCCTCATATCCTTCCTCCCCAGACCGAGCATCTCCTTGGCCCTTCCTCTGGAGAGTCGGATAAAGAGTTGTGACTGTCTTAAGGCTGGGCACCCCCTGCTAATAGGCAGCCCTGCACTTATCCTCCCATTGGCCAACCTCTCTATGTAGGTAGCTGCTGATGGTCCCAACAATGGGCTCGGGACCGACAGGGATTTGTGCTGATTCTTTCTTCGCTAGACCATCAGGCCACTCTTTTCCCTCTATTCCTCAACGACCTGGCACCCAACTCAGTGTTAAACTGTTGTCCTTGGCAAGGGCCTTCAGTCCAATCAGACAATCCTAGACCAGCCATAAGGCGATACGAGGCTAAGGCCTCACAACTGATGATATCAATGTTATTCAGAACGTTGTGGTCATTCAGGTGCCCCATCAGCAAAAAGCCTCCGAGTGTCTGTCCGCCAAATCAGGCATCTTTGTAGATAATTTTAGTAACCCCTTTGGTTGAGGCTATTCTTCGAAAATAACTAGGGATTCGGAATTTTTTTATTGTGAATGACAACTGGGATTTATTTGTGTTTGTCGAAGTTGGAAGCATAGCCGTTAGGTAATTTGATATTTCCTTATTTCAGAGAGGTTGTGACTAAGGAGAGACTGGTATGGAACGAAAACGGCACAATCACCTTTAATAATCGCCGGACTTGGCATTTCGTTCCAGAGATGTCGAAAGGATCTCTCGTTGATAAAGTTACCAATATCAACGTTATAGCTATGGTACCTATCTCACTTGTTGTTTAACTAATATAGCTTTCATAAGTTCTAAGTAATGCGCGATTTGTTGGGGCGTTGATCTTAAAAACGATTGGGGTTTCAGACTGTTGGAAACATACTGCGCCAAATTGTCCCGCAAACTCTCCTTCCGTTTGTGGATCCAATCTTGCAAAAAGAGGAAAGCCACATCTACGTTACCAAAACAGTTCAGGAACTAGTGTTTGACGGATGTTCTGACCCTTTTTTGAACATATTTAAAAAGTTGAAGAGTATCATCAAGATCAGAATGCCCTTTGATAAATTTGGATGGTTCTATGGAGTAAGTTGATATTTTTGTGTTTCCAAGAGTTACTTTTCGTACTACAGAAAGCTGCCTAAACTATTTAATAGCGATCTTTTGACATTTTTTAATACTAAAATAAGTTAATCCTAAGAGGCAGAGAATAGAGACAGAACGAGAGTTGCCTTTAGAAGAGAAATTTGAAGTAAACTAATCGATAATATCGAAAGGTTTCTGTTAGTTCGTATTATTTTGAGTCGATTGTATTGTAATCATGTAGCTGCTAGCAGACTCACAGTTTTTGTCAGTTTAGTCGTAAGCTGTAAGAAAACTGCCTCATTTTGGGGAGATATCTTAAGAAGTGCGTCACCGTTTCAAAAGTGTTCTACAGCTGACAGATGATAAACGATTCAATAGTGGGATTTCAATTCGATTTAACTACATTATTATCATTTGTTATGCAGAGAAATAATTCGGTGGTGTTCGATGGAGTTTTCAACATGGACACAGGAGCCTCCACTCTCAAAAATCTGGGAAACCTGTTGACATGGAATCAAAAGAGCCACACCAACACGTTCAACGGCGAGTGTGGTATAGTTCGCGGAAGTGGAGGAGAGTTGTGGCCTATTAATTCTGCGTCAGAACACGAAGTATTTATATTCTCTTCTGACATTTGCAGGTAAACCTGAAATGTGAGTAGTTTGAATATAACAATGTTGTTTGTGCCGTTCTCAACTTTCATTTTATTTCTCTTACAGCTCGTTGCAGATGACCTACAAAGGGTCTAAAGACGTCGAAGGCATCGCTGGTCGTATTTACGTTGGTGATGAAAGCACTTTTGACAACGGGCAGCTCTCGTCAAAGAACCGTTGTTTTTGCTCTATGAATCAGTGTCCACCTCAAGGAGCTCGAAATATTGCTAAATGCCGATATGGCGCACCTGCATTTATCTCGCATCCCCATTTTTATCTGGCTGATGAAGTTTACAGGTCCCGCATCACTGGTATGGCTCCTTCTCCAGAACTCCACGAGTTGTCCATCACTTTGGACAAGGTTCGTATTCGAGGCTATTGAATATCATTTTGATGATGAAATTGGAATGGATTGGAATTTGGTTGGGCTACGGGAAATTTGATTGTTTTGAACCCATTCAAGGTTGTTAGGGGTTGGCAGCTCATTCAACAGGATAAAATTAGCTTGAGTAGAGGAATTGTTGATAATAGCAAAATATTGCAGTCACCATTTTCTATCAAGCTGCGCAAGTGCCAAAAGGACCTGTCAATAATTATGTGCAAGGATAAGCACTTGATTCCGGCTTTCATTTCTTCTTGTACTAACTTGAATAGAAGTCACTCCCTCTCTTGTCACAAAAGAAATGGGCGCTCCACTTTCAATAGGAGTGGATTACTTCAATGGTCGTATTAATTTCAAGCTTATGTGGTACAGTCAGGTTCCTATGTCAGGCGCTCAGTGACCACGGAGTTGCCCATCGACTCAAAGAGTTGTATTAGGAAAAAAAACGGAGAACTCGGGGTTGCTGTAATTTTCATCAGTAATGAGCTCCCATATAAAATGGTTATCAGGCAACACTAAGTGGGTATGTATACCAGGAGACTGATGTATGCTTCATATAGGTTTGTTGGCTCTTAAATGGCGACACTTCAACCTGAGCATAGAGCGTTGTTTGTAGCAGGAGGGAAAAACGCGTTGTATTGACGACTGGGGGAGATATGAATTTGATTTGAGTGCTGAAGGATCTGTCAGTTTTCGTTTATCCCTGGGCCAATTCCGAAATCAAAGATTCTTCCCAAATGACTGGGTTTTTTCAAGGTTTTAATTCCAAGGATTTGACAAGAAAGGCAATTCTGACGTTTGGAAGATGAATAACTTATAGTTTTCCGTGATAACGAATGCTTTTAATTTGTTTTTTGATAGATATTCTACGTACCAATTGTTCATTTTCTTTGGCAGGTCGTCAGCATTCCTCTTGAAGTCAATGCAAGGTTGCAAATTAGCATTTTTGCAGAAAAGATAATTGGTTTAAGGTAAGTGGAGCACATTACTTCGTCAAATCCAAGGCATGGCTTTAATTTAATATGTCTTGTAGCTAAACATTAGTATTTTTACGCTTGTAGGGAAGTAAAACAGAAAAATGTCACAGGCGTTATGACAGAAACTAAAAATATGCAAGCTTGGCGAGTCACCAGGATATTTCCTAATGTTTAACTTGTGGCAAAACATTAGGCGACTCTGACAGAGGACCGAAGTCAACAAAACACTGTTGCAGATGGGTGCGAAGAAACAGTAGTTTGTGGTATGGAGAGAGCCTGTAGGTTGAGTAGAAGGCGCTGGTGTTGTAGAATACGAAGGAGCTATTCCTACACAAGTGTTTTGGCAGCTGAGATTGTCTTGTGCCTATGACCAGGACACTAGATCGTCTGATTATAATAGTCATAATCATTGATTTATTTCTTCATGTATGACACATCAATACATTACAGATCACAGCAGGAAGTGCGTCCAGATGTTGCTGGAGCTGAAAGTGAAGCCCTTAGGGAGAAATTCGTCTAGCTACTGCTTAATTGCTTCCATGGGAGAGTGGGAAACACTGTGTGGGGCACAATGGGAGCACTACTCGTAACCCATGCTGCTCTTTTTTTGTTTTTTAATGGGGATCACTACTGTGGAAACCTGGGTGTTATTGATTAAAATTCATTGAGAGACTTGAGGTAAAGACTATGGCCAGTATGATTACAACAGGATCGCGCTTGGAGTATAGGAAACTTATTTTAGTGACATTGTCAACTATGTCGAGGTGGCAAATGGTAGAGCTGCTGAAGTGTCACCTAAAAATCTGTGTGATTTTAATACTATGACGAGCAAAGATGGACTGGGGACGTTTATTGGCATAGGAAACTAGTTTATGAACAAGCCACACTCGGCTTCTCTCATTGCCACTTGAAGCTTTTTGACGATTCAGAAAGTCGCAACATCTTCAGTACAGTCTGAGCTGCATTCTATATAACCAGAGTGAAAATAAGTCCAAGTTATCTTGAAAGTTGCGTAACCTTGATTGACGCTATAATCTTCTTTCTTTCAGCTTTTTTAATGGTCTACCAAACGCTCATTTCCCTATGCTGTGGTTCAACCAACGAGCAGCAATAACGGGCCCGCTCGCCGGTGAAATGAGGACCTTAACGTATATGGCCAGTTACGTTGAACCGTGTCTAGGAGCTCTACTGTGCCTGGGGCTCATCTTATTGGTGCTCGGGTCATGCATGGCTTACAAGAAAAAGAAACCCGTGCCGTCGTCACCTCTTCTGTCAGAATCCAGCGACTCGTAACGAGAAATTCTTTGAACTTGGTGTGAGAAGAAATCAGCAAACTCTTGGGTTCCCATGTATTCGTAGCTTATTGTGCAGCATCATCTCTGCACTGACAATAATTAGAGCGAGAATCCTCACTCCTCTCCTTTTGCGGTTGCTGTTAATCATTGAAATAAAACGGCTGTGGGCCAGTGATTGTATCGTAAAAACGTCACTGGCGTCGTACCTTTAATGTGATGACTGTTGTGCCTAAGGCCGGATCTACAGTTGAGTCTCTTGCGATCTGACTGAAGTTATTGCCCTTACAAACCTTACCATCCCTTAAGCAATGGTTTGATCTAATCGTTTGACTTCCTATCTAGTCCTCTTTGTCTTTTACCAACAGGAAAGATGCCCATCCTTTAAGTTGTTTATTGTATCATTCGGCCGATGAATAAATAATTATCAGTCAAAAATGTAAAATACATGGTCGTCGTCTTAATGGAGTTCACTCTTTAATGGTGTGTCATTCAGTCTCTACGAGTCGTTTGTGCTGGCTCTTAACCTGTTTTATTCCCTTGTCCTTCGGGTTCGAGAGTAATGTAGATAATAGGGAGCCCTGGCTCCACTTGCCTGGAAGAAGACGAGCTTGTCAATGGCCATAATGCTAGTTACTCATGCTGCCTGAGGAACAAAGCGAAGATCATTGTTGTTTTGGATACTAAGTTACCAAGTGGTTTGGCTCGGTAGGGCTCAGTCTAAACCTATGTTCCGAGTACAGGTGCCTTATTCTCAGTATTCTGGACTTGGAGCCCAAGTGTACAGTGATCCCCAGAATCCCTTCAACTTCTGTGAAGTGTGTGTCGTTAACACGGTTGCAGTTACACATTGCTTGGACCAGCTAAGCTTAGTTCGCCCTTGTTAGATAGTCTTTTGTGTGTATGTTTGTTGTGAAAGCTTAAGATCATAAAATCCACCTGTATTTCTAGAGAAGAGGAGCATCCTTGGCGATACAAGTAAGCAATACTTGATGAGGAATGTGTTGGTTCCACCTTTGGTACAGTGTCTCTAATTGTACAACAATAACAAAAAGTGGAGGGAGGTTCAGTCTTGCAGCTGTGTCATTGACACTGACAACTGCAATGTGAAGCTAACCAGAGACAATCCGTAAGGAACTTTATAGAGAAACGTGTCTTTAAAACGACGATGCACCGTGATAGCGTCCAATGTAGTGTATCATCAAATTAGGAGTAACGTCAACATTTCTGTTAACTCTCCATCATTCATGAACGCATTGTCGTAATCTTTCCCACTCACTGCCAGAGCAAAATCATTTTTTGCTCTGCATGTCTGAAATATTGAACACATTTGAGATGAATTTGTTGAAATGTTTACAACCTTAACTTCTTGAAACCCCTTGTGAAGTCTTATTTTCGTTCTTTGGCGTTGTTACAAGTTTCAAAAAAATTGTTCGTTTTTATTCAAGGAGAAACAACACTACATGGTGTTTTTCCAAGAAAATCCTCTCACCTTTCAGTGTCATTCCAACTCTGTCTTTTGCTGACCCACTACCAGCTCGGGAGCAATTGGCTCCAATGTAGATCTTGCCTACTTACCAAAGTTATACAATATGTTCAAAATGAGAACGTAGTCAAAGTGCACTTTTTCTTCTCGATGTTACCACAGAATCATGTTATGTGAGTATTCCATTTTTTTATCAAAATATTGATTTGCATTAAAGAAGTTTTTATGTATTTGTAGTTATTTATTGTTCATCTTAGCAAATAATTCCAACCACCCTTATTTGTTCCTTCGAAATTTACTAGAGCTGAATTTGTGGCAATGGGCTGAGATAGCTGATGGCAAGATTCCCTCAGTCTGTAGCTCCTTTGCTCCACCCCCCAACATCGTTCGCCCTTATACTTCAAATTACAGTTAAGAAATATTTTAATCACAACAGTAGCAATCAGAAGTATAAGAAAATCGCAAATATTGTACTCAAGTACATCAATGAACTACTGCAATGTCCTATGTATTCAGCCAGACCCAAATTTTGAGGGCTAACTGTTAAAAATATCAAATGCAAGTATAAATCCGTTACTTAAATTGGATGAGGATTGGAAAGAAATAATGGAAAGCTGGCTGAACGAATAAGAAAGAATAATGACCCTTCAAATAAATAAAGAGAAGTTCGTACAAATTCACATGTGATGCAAGAAGGATGACACGAAAGTGCGACTGTAAAAATTGGCCAAATCAGCATTTAATGAGGGTGAACTTGGGGATTCTTCAGTTTCATCTGCCCAAAGATGCAGACCTATATTTTTGTCCTGTAATAAACGCGAAGGAAGGTAGAAACTATGGTTGGAGGAGTGATGTAAAAGCAAACAGTGTAACCAATTGCCCCTCATTACCCTTATGTTACACAGTGCTTCTCTCCTGGGGAGTTCTGGAGCATCTCACCTCACCTTTGTCAGTTATCTCCCTCATCCAGTCCGGTTTTCAACTACCCCTATTCTTTCCAGCGTCATCATTTCCTCTCATACTCTTGGCCTTCTTCACTTTCTATCTCTTTCCTCACAGAACTCAGCGTTAGTGTTCATGGGCTGAGACTGTTTCTACATCCACTTTGACTCCTGTTGTGAATTAACCTCTGCTAGCAGTTTAGTATTTTTTCATGCCTTGTGATGAAAAATCAATGGAGATAGATCCGTTTGGCTTTCGCTTCAAAAATATATTGGAAGGCGAGTGAGTACAGGCCAAAAATGTGTGCTGAAGCAATAATCTAAATCTCTATCTGTCATTGATGTGCTCTGGCACGAGAACATGCACCACGGATAATTATTGCTTGTATCCAAGGTAGGTTTTTCACATAAATTGCTAGACAAATTTTCAGATCAATTTTTGTGGGAATGCGCAAAAATCGAAAACTAGCCAAAACACGTCCAACCAAAAGAACTACCAAAAAATTAAATGAACATTAAAACTGCCTAACTTAGTCAGCATAAGTGAAGGACATGAATAACTGCACAATTCCGCACTTGAAAAATCAAAAGGACTTAGTTCGTGGAAATTCAAAATTTCCGATTTTTGATCTGACACTACATATAAATTGATGAATTACAGGGGTTGCGGAATGTTATGCTACGCACTAGACATGTTTTTTTTACGGAGTATGCAACTAGCAACAGTTCCTAGGAACTGGAGTGGAACTACCAACAGTGAAACTTCTTCTGAGGAACGCAGATCTGCCAAAAAGTGAGAAATGTCCCCCCTAACTACCCAAACATATTTTTGGTATAATATAACGTGTTTAAAAAACAAGTATTTCAAGGATGTGTCGTGACAGGTATCGTACGGGCGTTTATCGCGACAGTTCGCCCTACAATCGTGACGTCACTCTGCAGATCTCTCGTTTATCATCGAACGAGTGGACCTTATTTCTGAAACCTGCCGTCTCATTTGAGGCTCATTCCAGGGACAAGCTGTTGTTTTCATTGAGCTGGGATTAATATATAAAAAAGTGTGTGCGCGACAGAACTCCGCGTAGTTTCGAAGTGTGCGAAAGCAGGTATGTACGTTAAATTTATGACTTGCCTATCCTACTGTATGTAAGTTGTACGTTTAATTTGCCAACTTCCGTTCCGTATCAGTGGCATATGACGAGGTTATCGTTACAAATATTTTGTTTATGAAAACAAGGTACTAAACGTATTTCGGTTGAAGTTGACAGTCATTAATTATTGCGCTCTAATCTTCAAAGTGTACTTTTATCTATTGGAGAATGTAAGATAATTCTGTACAGAGTTGCTGTTTGCCTGCTTTATTCTGGCGAGTTGGAGTTGGAGTCTGGCGAAATATAACTGGGCTGCCTTTCTCGACTGAGAACCGCATTCATTGCACGACTTCACTCGCAATCGTTCCTTAGACCTAATACGGTCGAAAAGTAACCTGATGTGATGTTACTGTTCATTAAGCAACTGATAGACGTGTCTTTCGTACATTGTACGTTCTATTACACAACATTATAACCTTCAAAAACATTTTATGTACAGATAACCGGGCTATTAAAAAACTACGTGCCACCTCCAGGCGGGTAAAAGATGCTTTCGTTGCACTTAATAACAAACATCCAATGTTACAATGGCGACATATGTGGCTCTCCCCCGAAAACTGGTAGAGACATGCCAACCCAGAGGCAGTTTCCCTAATAGTAGCAGGAAAGACATGTAAAACTGGCCTGAGGCATTCCTCAGCCCCATCAAATCACTCTACCAACTATAGAGGCAAACACTGTGGTGCCACACTTGTGATGCGTTCGAAAGTGGCACTGACCTATCCAAGGTTGGAGCTTGGTGAGGGAGTTGAGGTCACATTGTTGACCACTGATAAATATCTGGGTGCCATTCTTTGCCCTGGCCACCCCACTGCATACTTAACCCAACTTGAGATAAGTGCTCTGCCCTTGCCAAACAGTTTTTCCATCAATTCTAAGGGGGTAGCTTGCCTGAATGCTGCTCATTGGCCCAAGGTCCCCTACACAGGATCATCAGTAGCTGGTAGGAGCTGTAGGACGAGGGACAACAACCTGACACTCGGCAACATTAATTTTCCAATACCTTCAAACGATTTCTATTGTTCTTGTAATCACTTCTGCCAGCTCGAACTGCAACTGGGACAGTACATCAAAAGATCCTCTTTAGAAGTCACACAACAAAAGTTTTTTGTTCTAATATATTTGAATTTGGTTTTTGCAGTTTGTGATGACGAGTAGTTCAGGAGACAGCACTGCACCTCTCGATTTCCACACCTCAACTGACGATGAAGAAAACAAACTCCTCCAGGCTGTCCAAGACTGTCCTCTGTGCTGTAAACCCCACCGATCCTTTTACTGCAAAACCTGCATAAAAAATGGGGACTTCAATCATTCATCATCAAGATGCTCAGAACGGTTCATCGACAAAAAGCTCCGGCTGATGTGCTACAAACAAGAAAGAATGAAGACTCAACAGTTAATTGAAAATAAAATAGTACCAAGTCTGCGGATGGCGAGAATTGAGAGTGAAATTAAAATATGCAGCGACAGGATTAGGTTTCTTAAAATTTTAATTCAAGAAAAGAAGAAATCGATAGTCGAGAAAAAAGAAAAAGTGAAGAGTCTATCGACGTTTAATGCAGAGAAAAAAGCGAGGTTGCCTCGTTATGAGGACAGAGTTGGTCAGTTGAAGGGTTTTGTCAGGGATAAATCTCACGAGCTGCGGGAGAAAGAGAAAGAGCTAACCAGAGTGCAAGATGCACTTAAACGAGTGAGGAAAACGAATATTCACCAATTAGTTCGCTATATTTTTCCAATTTCAATAGTCAAACCATCGGAAAGTCACGAGGACTCAGACACAGTGAGTGCTTTAGAGGAAGCCTGCATGACAGCATACATACAAGGGAAATGGGTTTTGACAAACGTATCTTCCGAATTACAACATTGTATCGTGGCACCAGCATTGCCCAGTTCTGGTGACTACTCTGCGTATAGTGACTGGGTGGCAGCTAACAAAGATGGTGTACCTAACACGAGCAACACAGTCGATTATAATCCTGCGTACAACATCAGTGCAGCACTCACCTACACTACCCAATTGGTCAATATGATAGCATTTTATCTGGACACTCGGCTCCCTTCCAAACTATGCTACAGCGAATTTTGTACAAATGAGCTAACGAAAGAGAAATTTTCGAAAAAAGTGGCACGTTTAAATTGGAACGTTTTGCACCTTTGTTTATCACAAAACGTCGATCCTCGGCTGTTGAGGCCGGAAGGCACGTTGAGTAATATCCTTCACTTGCTTGATATTGAACATCTCGGACAACTTGGTGCTTGCAACATCAACGTCGAAGCAGCTCGAGCTTTGGAGGACAAGCTCCGCCCGACTCTCGAAGTTGCCTCTGACTCCGAGGATTCGGAAGACGACAGCGAGCATCTGTCGTATGAGTGGGAAGCCGTAGCCAACGTTGGCTTGCCAGAAGTTGAGGCAGGTGCGGTTCAGAGTGCTAGCTCTCAGCAGCAAATCAACAGTAGCAGCGTAGCAGGAGGTCTTATCACAAGCACAGCTGCTTCAATCGCTTCGTTGTGGCGAGGATGGGCAACTAATCGGTAGCACCACACTGGTGCTGGATTTACCTCTTTTTTTCAACTTCGAAATGTTGACTCTTCCCACCTAAGTATCAACTTACGATTGTGTTTGCATAGTTTATTTTTATTGACAGACGACTTCTCTCTAAACCACTCCGGATGTACCTAGACCTTGTGTTCTCTCTGAAAACTGCATGTACAAGTTATTGAAAGAAATTTAAGTTTTTTACTGACATCTATTGTAATTTATATTTTACCTATCACATATACAATTTTAAGAAATTCACAGTGAGATCTTGAGGTTTACGAAAATATCTGGGGCAATACCTCACACAAGTTTCCTCAGCCTGTGATCGATCTATCAACTACTCTAATTTTTCGCTCAGTTTATATGAGCCTCGCACTTGTTAACTTTCCTGTGTAGAATTTATTGAGTTGTTCTTACGTCTGCCACTACCTTTGTTGAGTAAACAACGCGCAGGTGATTCTTGAGGCTCAACACGATTTATTTTCATGAAGTTCTAGTAAATGAAGCGGTAGTCGTCTGCATATCGGAATTCCTGAGGTTGCTTCTAATTTTCTTGTGAACGTTATTATTTTTTCACCGGATAGGCAGTTTATTGGACCACCCCAATTTTTCTGAGTACGTTTCTGCCGTTCTCTCACAATCGCAATCATGTACTATTTATCCGAAAGATTTTTTCGGACTCGGAAGTAAAGTGACATTTGCCAATGGATTTAATGTATTATTTTGGTCTTTATTTCATTTCCTGCTATGTCTGTGAGCCCTGTATTGAGGTTGGCTGCGTAATGATGAACCATTGGTAATTTGTACATGTTGTTTCTTTTCCACATGTTTGTGATTAGTCTGCCTTGCTCCTTTCCTATTTATATCCACCACTACCCTTGATAACTCAATTCTGGCGCGTTATAGTAATTCTAATTCCCTCAGTAGTACGTTTAATTTTGAACATTTCAAAAACTCACGAAACCTTGAGTAGTGGCAAAAAGAATTTTGAGATTTTGCCTTCTTTCCTGTTCTAAAAATCGAATACACCGATAGCGTGAACCTTTCGTACATTTAAGACATTTGTGGTGCTGGTTGTGTTTTCTGGGACTGATCCAACTATGAACTATGCTGCCCTGAACCTTTTTTCTCTTTTTGAGATATCAAACAAACCAGCCTCCCTAGTTCTATCCTACTGCAGGTAAAACGCAACTTCTGCCGTGTTTGCGTTGCACCATTTCGATAACTGTGACGCCACGGTTGAACCAAATTCGTCATCCTTCTCCGCCTTCGACTGCACTTTTTCCGATAATTTTGAAATCCTTGCTCGTGGCTAACAGAAGTGTCACACTCTAACAAATCAACTTTCGCAAAGGGAGAAAAAGAAAATCCGCCCCGTTCACGCTCGTCCATTTTGAGCCTCTCAGTTAGCAATTATTGCGTCTGTGGCGAACAGAAGCGATTCGGTCAAGTCGTAACGAGCTGAGCGATATGTTATCTCAGTTACGCCCAACTGAGCAACCGAAGCTAACGGCGGCTCCAGCTGCTATATTTCATTATTTCGTCTCGCTTGTATACGTTTAAATGTTAATGTTCCCCTCTGAAATAAAACGGTTCGTTAACTAAAGAATCTCTCGAATGAGCTGTAAAACCATATAAATTGGTGAATACGTTCCTAGGGAAATAACCCAAACTGAGGAGTTTATGTAAAAACTGTTACCATTCTTTTTTGGAGAAATTAATAGCCGCCAAAAAACTATTTTTCATTCTTTTCGGTAAATTGCACAAAGCCATTGCAAAAAAACCTGAAACAAATGCGACGTACGTTTTAGCTACTAATCCAATATATTTTCACTCACTGCACAGAAAGTCGGAAAACATCACTTAACGAGTTACTGCTACTCAGACCACGATTTCAATTGAAAACTCACTGAGTATATAATTGATAGGGCTGTGGATGCGGTTTTTTTTTTTTTTGGTTTGTATATGTGGTTATGGAATTATCAGGGAAACTCTGCGAAAAAAAGACGTTAGTTTGAATTTCTAAGGTGGCTCTTGAGAATTATTGAACTTCGTGTAGGTAGCTTATTGGATTGTTCTGAGAATGCAAGTGTCATATGATAAGAAAAGAACAGTAATGAAATATATTTTTGTCGAAACTGTTGTTAATTTGTGCCAATCTTGTTGTTCTCCCACGGATGAAAACGTTATGTTATTTGGGTGTTAACACACACGCATTTTAATCTATTTCGTTAGTGTCGCTTTCGTGAGAAAATAATTGTTTTTGTGGTTATGATAACTATAGTTAGACCGATTAGGCTTGTACCCTTATTTTGTCGTGCCGTGTCGTTTTGCATACTATGTCAAATTTGAGCCACTTTCTCTTGATCAGGTGTGTTTTTCAGACTCAGAAGGCATTGAAACGTAAAGATCTGAAGAAAACTCAATTTTGTTCAGCCGATTACGTAAGTTTCCTTCCTACAACGTTGGATTAAGGAAGGTAACTCAGTTGCTAGAGCGATAAAAAAACCGCTGAATAACCGTGGGTCTGAGAAGAGTTGTGTGATGCTTTAAATATCCGGTGCGTCGCAACACACAACTTTCCTTAGCCTTACGTCAATTCACTTGTGTACATGGCTTTTTCTACTTACTCAATTCCTTTATCAGTCAGTTCAATTGAACTTGGTCAAACAATACTTCACGGCAGCAGAAAGCAGTAGAGCTTACAGTTCCGGAATTTATTGTGCTGCTCTTACTCATTCCCGGACCATTATTGAGCGATTGGTACACAGAGAATTAATGAGGCTGTAAACACGATTTTTTTGGAAGAGTTATTACGTAAAAACTTTCAGAAATGGTAGTAAGCGTAACGGCGGGAGTTGAAATTCCGGAATTTCTGGCGTGACCCCCTCACATCTTATAAGCGTTTTTAAACGCCCACCCTATATGTACTGGTTTGGACTACTACACCAGTTTGTTTAAACATTCTTATGACATTTCAGCGGAGTTTAAAAGAAAAAAATCACGCTAAAATCGATTTTCGTCGAAACTTTTGGTAATTTATTGTGCTGCTCTCGTCATTTTCTCACGAGTAGGAATTTTATAGTATGATTGTCTTATTACGGGCTATCAATATAAAAAATTTAATCAAAATCGTTAGTGATAACGTTATTGCTGTGATAACTATAGTTAGCTTTCGGTGGATTTTGCTCATGCGTCCCATGGTAACCTGTGGGCTAGACACAAGTTTGAGCTGATTTGGTACGGCCGTTTTTTCTGAAAAATCATTCACACACAAAACAGACACACGGACCATTTTCCGTAATAGTGTTTTTCGGACTCAGCAGTCTAAAACGTAAAGATATGAAGAAAACATTTGGTTTTCTTCAGCCGATTACATAACTTTCCTTTCTACTTCGTAGAGCCAAGGAAAGTAAAAAGCTAATGAGACCAAAGATGCCATGCTTTTTAGTTTCCCCCTAAAACGTCTGCGTACTTCCCGTAATTCGACGGGCTAATGAGACCAAAGATGCCATGCTTTTTAGTTTCCCCCTAAAAAGTCTGCGTACTTCCCGTAATTCGACGGGGTTCCCTCCGAGTTTGAACGTTTAACGTCCTAATATGGAATTTTTCATGGATCATCACAGAATTAGCTTCAGGGGGGGATGTTCAGAGGTTATATTTATTGCTCACCGAACGGTTTCCCGCTACTCAACCGCGATAACATTTTTTTTATCAAAGAAAGTATTCTATGACGCCACAAATGTTACCGGCGAAAGTTGGAAAGCACAACACGCTGGGGGCTCAACATTCGTTAAGGTGGCTACGTCCGATTCTGACAGCTCAACCGTCTCGCTTCCGCCACAAACAAAGGAGATACATTTAACGCCCTCAACCGCCTATTTTATCTTACGGATTTCGCGAGGAGAGACCAGACGCTTTACGTGATGATGTTTGAGTCCTTAAAACCCGAAAAGCACATATTGGAATTGTAGTTTTTACAGGAAAACCCCGCATGGTCGAGCTCACTTACCGAAATTTCGTAGAAAATGTAGCTATTCCGATCGCGTAAGAAAAGTGCGAGTTTTCGCAAAGTGTTAGCACCAAAATCCTCTTCACTGCGTGCCCCAGTGTGTGTTATTGAAAGAAATTTAAGTTTTTTACTGACATATATTGTAATTTATATTTTACCTATCACATTTACAATTTTAAGAAATTCACAGTGAGATCTTGAGGTTTACGAAAATATCTGGGGCAATACATCACACAAGTTTCCTCAGCCTGTGATCGATCTATCAACTACTCTAATTTTTCGCTCAATTTATATGAGCCTCGCGCTTGTTAACTTTCCTGTGTAGAATTTATTGAGTTGCTCTTACGTCTGCCACTACCTTTGTTGAGTAAACAACGCGCAGGTGATTCTTGAGGCTCAACACGATTTATTTTTATTTTTTAGCTACGAAAATGAAGCTATTCCGATCGCGTAAGAAAAGTGCGAGTTTTCGCAAAGTGTTAGCACCAAAATCATCATCACTTTCGTGCCCCAGTGTGTGTTATATTTTACGTTTTTTGATGATGTTCGCCTCCGAATGACCCGCGCTGGACTTCTTATTTGAAGGTGTTCACTTTGACTTATCCCTATTTACCTAGAGAGGCTGTCAAGTCTCCTAAACACAAGCGATCATTGGTCATCCACCTACAGGCACTCAGGATGAGGGAAGAGAGATTTTCCCAACCCGTCAAGAGAATATTAATACTATGTATGAACTGGTCCATCAACTACGACGTGTGAAATAAAGATCTGGATCGCTTCATTTCTTTTATAAGATGGACGAACAGTCGATGAGTAAAAGGTACTAAAACGACCAATGAGTTTTTTTCCCCGAGGGCGTGTGGGACAAGTCCCTTTGTCACTGCGGCCACTAGTGGGCCTATTGTGACACCAGCCCTTCCTTAGCAAAAGGCGTCGTACATACTCGCCCCCTTTATGAAGCCGAGTATGTCCTTCACCGCAGCTTCCGCTTTGATATGGGGCTCAATAATTCCCTGGGCAAAGTAGCCAAAGCGTTTGACTGCTAAGGCAGGGCACTCACATAGGATGTGCTCTGCCGTCTCGTCCTCCTCACCACAGAGTCTGCATTCCACCGCCTCTGAGATGCCCATCTAGTTGAGGTGATACCTGAGTGGGCAATGTCCGGTGAGGAAGCTAATCAAGACCCTCAGATCCCTCCTGGAGAGTGTCAGCATCACCTTTGCCCTTTGACCAGAAGGCGTAAAAAGCCTTTTCGATTGTCTAAGTCGTGGTTGGCAATGCCAATGGGCGTTATTTTCCTGTGTCTCCCATTGAGCCAGCAAACGGTTCAGGTTACTTTTGGTCATACCTACGTGAGGTTCAGGCCCAATGGGTAGGGCTTCTGTGCCCTTATTCGCAAGGTGGTCGGCCTTTTCGTTGCCCTCATGCACCTTGTGAGCCGGCACCCAGATGAGGGAAAAGCCTATTATAGGCGCCGAGCTGCTTAAGCGCATGAAGGCAAACCCATGCCAGCCTGGACCTAAAGCTATAGGCTGCGATGGCCTTTAATGCGGCCTGGCTGTCCGAGAAAATGTAGATCCGCTTGCCCTTGAGTCCCTAAGACAGGATCTCTTCCACGCAGATCTTTATAGCTAGGATTTCAGCTTGGAATATCGTGGCGTACTCTCCCAGCGGCTTAGCCAGACTGTAGTTGGGCCTAACAATCCCCAGTCCAGCTCTGCCTCCCCATGACTGAACCATCGGTGTACCACCGCAGGGCGCCCACCTCGGTCCGGAACGTCTCCTGCTCCCATCGTTCCCGCGAGTGGATACTTACCCTGAATGGTAGCCAAAAGTTCTTTCGCTCTGACATAAGTCTGTAGCAAGAACAAAGAAGATGTTTCTGTACCACTGCCTCCTCCAGTTTGAACTGTCTAGTTGTTCTCTGACCAATGAGGTTTACTGCAATAAAACACACAGACCATTTTCTCAAATAGTGTTTTTCAGACTCAGTAGGGCCTGCAACGTAAAACTCGGAAGAGAACTCGCAATTATTTTTTCAGCCAATCACATAACTTTTCTTATTACTTCGCAGTGGCAAGGAAAATAAAAATAAATCTGAGGCGACGCTCACGCGTTTTCTTCAACTCCAAAATTCAATGATACGCCGTATTTCCGATTAATGCATTGTCCCTGCAAATGCGGGGATGAGGAAAACTGTTATGCGTCCCATCAGATATTTTTTGCCGTGACGCGATTATTCGACTGACTGCCAGCCGCACAACATATCCGTTTAAAAAGCACGATTGGTAGCCGGGAGATCGTTATGATGGATACGACACCCATGACAATTCGTACGTCGTAGGTTGTCGAAAGGCTGGGCAACGGAGTGGGGGAATGAGAATGTTAATTGCTCTGTTCAGTTGGGGCACGGTCGCCCGAGAAGGCTTCTTATTGAGTTATAAATAAGCTAATGGGGTCGACAGCGGCTTTGAACTTGAGGTAATTCCATGGAAGAATGCCTCTCTGTTATGGAATGAGCGACTTTCTTCAAATACCTCCACGTACTTTGCTGTGGTTCCACGGGGTTTCACCTAATCGCTAATCATGTAATAAGTATATTGTTAAGATGTGGGCACAGAATTCAACTAGTTAAGTAAACACGAAATTTCCATACATCAGAAGTTGTGTAAGTGAACAAGAAAACGTGCCAGGCCCTTCCCCTGGGCGAGTTTTCATAGATCATCGCGCGAGAACTTGAGGACAGAACCTCATTCTTCTCTGGTTGTTTTTTCTGTAAAACACGGCTTGACTTCGTACTTGCCTCCGTTGGAATGCTCGTTAAATTTTCATAAGGAATACTACACGCTACACTCAATTTTGGTAGATTTACAAAGTACTCCCACTTTAAAGAATTCAAATTTGCTTGTTGAACGTTTCAACAAATTCATTAGCGTTGAGATAATATCTGGTGATTGCCACTTTCATCTGCTCAACGGGCATGTAGCGATTGTTATCACTCCAACAACTAATCAAATGTCTTTTTATTCAGCGCATGTAAACTTTGTAGTACGTTGAACGTAAAAACCAATGGCACCAACGGTTCCGGAATTTATTGAGTTGCTCGTCTCATGCCACGACCATTATTGATAGAAGGTTCGTGTTTACGGTTAATGAGTTATCGGACAAAAATGATGGAAAAATGCTTGAAAGTGAAACAGCAGTGGTTTGAATTCTGGGATTTCAGAGAGTTGCTCTTAATTATCTGGTGAACGTTAAATTTTATTGAACATTAATTTTTTGAGGACACTAGTGAGCGCGGTGTACCAGGAAAAAACTGCACTGAATTAGCATTTTTGATAGTTTACTGTGCAGCACTCGCAATGTTCCCAAAGATGAAAATTGTTTAGTACTTGCATACTATTGACCAATGTTCATTAAAAAATTCCATCAAAACCGTAGGAGCTGTTTTCCAGAAATAATTTGGTGTTTTGATCATTATGGGAATTATAGTTAGTGTTAGACCGATTTTGTTCAAACCCTCATTTTGGCATCCGTTCACCTGCAGTTCGGATATAAAATCTGAGCCGATTAGGTGGTAATTTGAAGGAGTTTGATGGAAGAGAGCCGTTTCATCGAGAACAAAAGTTGGATATTGATTAGTAGTCGAAACGTTGTGAGTATAATTTAAATCGTTGTAGCCGTTTTTGAGAAAATGCGAATAATCAAACCTTTCCTGAAGTTGAAACTCAAACAAACAGACACAATCAGACCACGCGCCGAAAAAATATGCTTCGATTCAGCGGGCCTCCAAACATGAAGCGCTTGAGAAAACTGTTATACGATTGCTATTATTTCCTTACTCGTCGCGTTGCGGATAGCAGAAACTGAAGAGCTGCACGTTTCTCCCTGTGAATTAGGCATTCGGACGCCCTTTTCAAGTCAAGCTTTACGCTCTTGGACTTGTATTCGTTGGACCAAGAAAAAAGTAATCGCATTTTTAAAAGTTTTTCGGCGAATCCCGACAAATAAGTTATACGTGCATCCAAAAAGATAATATCGAGGTGTAGGAATTCCATGTAAGTGATTTCATGTCGGCCAACAACTTCCTTCTCACTAAAATACCATAAGGAACTCAAGGAAGTTGAAGAAAGTTGTGTGAGGCGTCTTACCGAATATTTTCGTAGTATACTTCGTCTTTCTCGAGTTCGATGCGCAAATTACGGGTAAGTTGAAAAGAAGGATTGACGTATTCCGCGGTGATTACAGCATATTTCATCGTGTTACTCGTTTCCAAAGCCTCTGTCTTCCGAAACAGTTCCCATTGAAGAGTCGACTTCCTTTCTTTCTGAACAATAATTACGGGAGAAGAGTTACTTCTACGGCGCCGTTGTGGGAAAAGCTCTCGACTACAAGTTCTCGTAATGGTCCATAACTACTGGGGGGTTATTCTGCACCGTCTGATTCATGTAAAAGTGTAGCATTTTGCTAACTGAAGGGAGCACAAGTTAACGCTCCTTGGGCCGTCCCACTGAACCTAAGCCACACTTGAGTGGCAGCAATCGGGCTTCATTTCAAGAAAAACCACATTTTTTCTATTAAGTCAACCCAATTTTCTTTCTTGTTATCTACCAACCAATATGTCAATTTGGCAGATTTCCTAATCTGCCAACTCTAATGTAACAAATGAAACACGCCTGTTCTAAACGTCGTAACTTCTCTTACTGTCTTCCAGCCATGCTTTTATTCTAATTCGACCCATTACATTGAATTGGTCGACTTTTCTAGGGCCTAGAAATGACATCGATAAACTACTTCTTAGTTCGCAGCTTTTGCTAAGCTTTTTTGCTTAGTTTGCTCCACTCAAAAACGCTCATCATCTCGTTCAACGAGTTTTCCGCATCGATTGTTCTCTCGTGTTTCATCCAAATGCACGAATCGCGTCTTCCACAGTTTGCCGTTCGTTATTTCGAGAACTGAATTGACTCTGCGCATTATGAGCTTTGTTGTCCGGTTCAAACGTTAAAAGGGCGATCATTGAATAATTCGTCGTCTCTACGACGTGGAGCCCTTTGTCACGTAGTTGACAGATGAGGAGTTGCTCGGCAACTTCGTCCTGTTGTAATCCACACCGATGCATTTTCTGCTCAATAATTGAATAGATGGAAATTGTGGCAAATTTATTTTAGAAGACAATTCATTAACTACTGTACTGCGTATTAATTCATTAATGAAGTAAACTTATCTATTTTATTTTAAAAATGTGTAATGAATCAGAGTACTTCCCTCGGTCCCACGTGCATGCCAACCGAATGGTCCCTGCCGACCGAATCATGCCACGACTTTTATTTAAAAATCAATTTACAAGTATTTCAGGGGACTGTCAACACGATATTTTGTGGAGGGAAAGCTCGTGGTTACAGGCATTTAGCTGAAACACTGCTAAAAGAACAACGTTGAATTCCAGGAACGTTTTGTGATGCCTCTCACCTGATATTTTCCCACCGTACTTGCACCGTGATTGTTGATCGAATGAGAAATTTACTCGTAGAATTAGAGCGATTGTGGTGTTACCTTTGCACGGCAGACGCCCATGTTATGCTCCATTCGTTCCATAAACAACCGCAAAGTTTATATAATTCCTAGAACGATCACAAGTTTAGGGGAGAAACAGAAGGTGCTCGTCGTTGGGGTTAGAAAATTGATCTCAACGATATCCTTGCGGTTGATCTCAAAACGAGAATTGCTACCTCGACGAGGGATTTAGATTGAAGTATTACAACCGCTTATTTCGCTTCGAGAGCAACCCAACTTTGCAGAAACTCGTTAAAAATGGAATCCCAAGGAGCGAAATTACAAGAAGAGCGTCGGCTAAAAGCCCGACGTCAAGCGGAGCCACACGTGCAGCGAAGCGAACTTTCTATTAAAGCGACAAGTGCTAGGTTTTCTAGTTCAGTCGCCGAAGCGAAAATAAGTGAGCTAAGGCTAAACTTAATTGTGAACTTGAACCCATAAGCGGTGTCTCGATAACTTTACAAGACTACGTTCGCTTCACAAACATCGGAGGCGAAGTATTAACTTTCTTTAGGGTTAACTTTCGTTAGGGTCATGCAATCGAAATTTATGAGGAAACAACTGCACTAAAATCGCTTGATAATTTATTGTAGTACACTCGCAGTTTTTCACAGATGAACATTTTACGGTACTGTTGTATCATTTTGAACTGTCCTTACGAACAGTTAAATGAAAATCGCAACAGGCATTTATGAGAAAAAATAGTATTTGGCTTGATCACTATGATAACTATAGTTAGTTTTGTGTCGATTTCGCCATACCCTCATTTTAGCGTCTCGCTAGGCTAAATAACAAATTTGAACCGATTCGTTCCTTCCGTTTTCCCTCAATCGCGCTCACAGACCATTTTCTCAAATGATTTTTTTCGGACTCAATAACTCTTGAAAAATAAAGACGTGTGAATATTTTTCATTTCACTCAGTAGTTCTAATGGACGTACAAATAGAGGGCAACCTTCAGTTTTCAAACAAATTTGGTTTGCGGAGGCATTCGCGATCAAGTTATTCCGCAAAAAGGAAATAAATCTAAGTTTGACGTGTGTTCCACTCACGTAAGGACAAATACACACAAACGCACTGCCAGTTACAATAAGGTCTACCAGATTCATTTAAGATGAGTGATAAAAACTCCAAGTACTTATAGGTTGTTGTTTTCAATTGCTACTATGTTCTACACGATATGAAATTTAAAAAAAAGAGTGCCGAAATCCCTGCGGACGTGCCTTTTTACTTTCCTTGGCTCTACGAAGTAGAAAGGAAAGTTATGTAATCGGCTGAAAAAAATTTTTTGAGTTCTCTTCAGATCTTTTCGGTATCTTACGTTTCAGACCCCCCTGAGTCCGAAAAACACTATTTGGGAAAATGGTCTGTGTGTGTGTGTGTATGTGAACGATTTTTAGAGAAAACCACCGTATCAAATCAGCTCAAACTTCATATCTCGCCCGCTGGTCACAATGGGACGCCAAAATAAGGGTATGAACAAAATCCACCGAAATTTAACAATAGTTATCATAGTGATCAAAACACCAAATATTTTTTTCTCAAAAACGGCTCTAACGATTTTGATTAAATTTTTTATATTGATAGCTCCCAATAAGGCAACTATACCATAAAACTCCCATCTATGGGAAAATGACGAGAGCAGAACAATAAATTACCAAAACTTTCGACGTAATGGATTTTAGAGTGGTTTTTAGAGAAAACGACCGAGCCAAATCACCTCAAATTTGATCTCTAGCTTACAGGTTACTATGGGACGCAAAAATAAGGGTATGAACAAAATTCATCGAAAGTTAACTATAGTTAGCATAGTGATTGAAACACCAAATTTTTTTCTCCAAAACGGCTCTAACGGTTTTGATTAAATTTTTTATATTGATATCTGTTGATAAGGCAGTTATACCATGAAATTCCCATTCGTAGGAAAATGACGAGAGCAGCACAATAAATTATCAAAATTTTCGACGAAAAGCGTTTTTAGCACAGTTTTTTCCTTATAAACTCCGCTGGAATTTTTGTAGAATGTTAGAAAAAATTGATATCGTAGTCCAATTCAATACCTAAAGGGTGAGTATTTAAAAACGCTCATGAGATACATGGGGGTCACTCCAGAAATTCCTGAATTTCAACTTTTGCCGTTTTGCTTACTACCAGTTCTAAACTTTTTACCCAATAACTCTGCAAAAGTAATTACTATCCTTCTCAAAAAAATTTGTGTTTACAGCCTCATTAATTATCTGTGTACCAATTGCTCAATACTGGTGTTGCAATGAGTACGAACAGCACAATAAAATCTGGAACTGTAAGCGCTACCGCTTCCTGCTGCCGTAAAGCGTTGTTTGACCAAGTTCAAATTAACTGAGTCATAAATGAATTGATTAAATAGAATTAGCCACGTACAAAGTGAATTGACGTAGAGCTAAGGAAAGTTGTGTGTTGCAACGCACCAGATATTTGAGCCATTCCTACAGCTGCAAGACATTTCATGTTCTTTTTCCTTTTAGTCACATTGGCCGACTGGTCAACCGAGTGGAAGAATTGTTTCTTTGGAGAAAAGCCTTCGAAAGATCGACGCTACACCCCAGAGCTGAGCGCTTGGCACTTTCGAATTGATGATTGCGCTTTTATTCGCGGGCTCGAGAAGCATGAAAAATGCATAACGATGGGAGCCCGAGTGAAGAAGGTGTTTCATAAAAGTTGACTCACGAACCTGCTGACGCAGTACAGCCCCGCCATCAACTCAGATGACAGAGGGAAATTATAATTGTGTAAAAAGAAAGGCTCCGGAGCGAAGAAGTCGTTTTGGAAGAGCGCGAGGGGCCCACCAAAGTGAAACGTCGAGAGGGATTCTTGAGGTGAACAGAGCAAAATAGAAAGACGGAAGGTTCAGCGGGTGCAGTAAACACAAACACGTCAAGAAATACCGCTAATATGGCTGAATTCATTCATCTGTCATGCGAAGGATTCCACGTTGTACTAAAGTACGTACCAATACTGAATCGCGAATTTTCACGGATCGCGGAACCAGCCTCAGAAAACACACAATTCTCAAAAACTCGTACAAATAGGCTGATAAGGTGGCGTTAAAAAAAGTAAATATGATAACCTGCCTATACAATAGGAGTTCAATAATGGTCATACAATAATTAGACGACCCTCCAAAATCCCTAGCACAAAAAGCACAATAACAAACGCACAATTTTCTCTATATTCATATCTTAGAAAAATAAATCTCATAGAAAAAAAGAACAAACAGCACTCGTAATGAACATCACATTAGAAAATCCTTTGCCAAAATAAAATTAACAATTTAAAAGTTCTCCCAGAAATAACAAACTTATTATTCTTCATTTTTAATATATGTAATTTAATTATTTTTTTCTTTTCTTTTAAGTTATAACTAAGAAGTAGTGCTTCCCAATAATCGCTTTTGAATGTATTGGTTATATTGTCTTGGTAGAACATTTCTGTGTTTGTATTGTATATTCTAATTCCTAAAAAAGGAAATGATCTTTCGTATATTGTTGCTCAATGTTTTGGGCGTTGTAACAAATTTTTCACATTCTTTGGGTCTCTAGATAACCGTTAACTTGAGATATGATAGAGATTGAGTTAATAGTGATGTCACTGGGAAATAGTTCTGGTAAATAGATATCTGGATAGGTGAACTGGTATGAGCCAGGATGGGAGCTGAGAGATTGATTAAGCGTTTTATTTATCGAGGGTTAGGGCCCAGTAGCTCTCTCTTCCACCCTTCCTAGATACATATTTACAGAACCAGTACCATCGTACCGTCGTATTGATCGAGCCTTTAAAGGTACATATTGTTAATATTTTTCTAAAATAACTAAATATGTGACAGATAGATAGAAACATGTAACACAAACTAATAACGGAATAAAATGAACGCGTACGTGAATTGCGTACAGCTGTGGCAGCGAAGGACTTATTGAAGATCGCGTTCGACGGCGGGGTATTTGACATCGTGTCTCATGTCGGTGGATTGTGTGGGGAAATGCGAAGTTTTCGGCAATGTAGGGAGGGTTTTTGAATTGTAAACGCTCTTAAATAGGAGCAGAGCGACGACGTATTTGTTCTGCTTGTTCTTCAACCACCAACTTTAATATGTTTACAAATCGTACTACAGCGCTCTCTGGACCAGTTGCACGCCATTGAGGTCATACAACGCCGCCAATCCATAACTGGGGTTATGGGTGACGAGTACTTGTACCACCTTCAGTCTGAATCTGTAGCGAGTCTTCGAAGCTGGCACAATGATCTAAAAATTCAGGGGGGGGGGGGAGAGAGAGAGAGAGAGAGCTATCTGAGTTCTAGTTTCAGGAACCGTAAGGAGCTGGCAGCCTACAAATTCAGGTCCTGGCTGGCATGGCAGTGTCTTCAAGCGCTCAAGCGACTTGGTGCCCATAATAGGCTTTCCCTTATCTGGGTGCTGGCTCATAGGAGGTATGAGGGCAACGAAAAGGCTGCCTTGCGAAAAGGCGTAGGGAATCCCTACCCACCAGGCCTGAACCGTCTGGTGGTTCGGTGGGAGACACAGTAAAGCAGCACCTGTTGGTATCACCAGCCATGACAAAGGCAGGCGAAAAGGCTTACGCCTTTGTCTCTAAGATCGAAGGCGATGCTGACGCTCTCCAGACAGGATCTGAGAGTTCTGATTAGCTTCCTCCCTGGACACTGCCCACTTAGGTAGTACCTCAACTAGATGGCATCTCAGAAGCCGTGGAGTGGAGTGTAGACTTTGCAGTGAGGAGGATAAGACGACAGATACACATCCTATGTGACTGCCATGCCTTGGCAGCTAAACGCTTTGAACACTTGAAAACACACTCTCAGGGGCCTATTGAACCCCAAATCGTAACGGAGTCTGCGGCGAAGGACGTACTCGGCTTTCTAAGGGGGGTGGGTATGTATGACGCCTTTTATATTTTTACTTTGTCCCATATGCCCTCGGAGAAAAAAAGGAGCTGGCAAGTATGCCGTGAAGTGAGATTAGGGAAGGGGGCGAGGGAAAACCCAACTGGGAAAAATACGTTGTTGGCTGGAGTAGGAAAATTGTAAGAAAGAGAATAATCGACAGGGGTAGTACCTAAGCCTCTCAATTGAAGGATAGTGGCTTGACCGACCCGACATCATCGCCAAGAAACCTGCCTGCCAATGTATACGACCACCATTGGATCAGGCCCTTGCATCACCTGCTGGGAAAGTCAAGCTTTTCAAGATCGCCCAGCCGATACTCGTACTGTAGCCGATAACAGTCTTCTAGGAAATTAGCGTCGTGCGTCATAGCAGTTTATTTTTAGTTTGCACTGACTATGGTCCAACCGTCGAATCCAAGGTGTCCATAAATATAATTCCCACGGGAAATACACTGTTTCATAATATAGTCCGCATAATTCAAGCTTTCGCTTCGAAAGAGATATTCAACGTGCGTGAGTCTCCGCAATTGACGCGGACGCGTTAATTAACACAAATCAGTCACTGAACTTGGAAAGATTCACTTTCTCAATGCGTTCGTCCATAAGAAATTCCAGTTGTTGCCATAAATATTCATCCCGGGCCGAGAGAAAGAAGCGGCTTAGCGCTGTCACTCCAACGAGCCGGTGTAATTGTGCGCACTCATTGGTGGCAAATATTGATCACATAACTCGAAGATTGTTGCTAAGTTTGAGACAACTATTCGAAGCGAAACGTCGTTGTCGTTTTAATTACGAGCACCTAAATATTAATGTTCGCACAAAATTAAGTAATTCGACTGCAACGTTTGAAAGATCCTTCGCGTTACTTGACTGAATTTCACTTGCAGATAACGGAACTTGGGTTTTGAACTGATATCAACGCCATCGGTATTCAGCATGTGCGTGTCCCTCTTGTTTCGCTCCTAAAGTTCCTAATAAAAGTTTAGGCCTTCTATAATCTAATCTAAATAAGGCTCTTATTCACGGTGAACCGTTTATACTTTCCATAGTCCTAGAAAGTAAGAAGGGAAGTTATCTAATCGAAGAGAAAAAAAACTTGAAGTTTTTTATGTTCTCAGGGCTTCCGAGTCCAAAAACGTGTGTGCGTGTCTCCGGTCGCAATTGAGAAAGAACGGCCTGAACCAAATCAGCTACAACTTGATAGTTACAGGTCAACCCAATAAATTATTGGGGGCACGAAGCTTGAAACTGAGAAATAAATGGACGTGGTGAGCGTGAGTGAGGACTGTAGTGTACCTGACTGAATAGCGTTATAAGTTTGAGCGCAAACAAGGGACTCTAAATAGAGTTGATTTGTGAGTAGCACGATCTGAGAGACGAATCGTTGGGAGAACTGAGAGACGACCGACATTCGTGAAAGCTCATGGGTGAATGAGTTTGGGAGGAGCTGTCTGTTGTGGAGAGGAATGTAAATTGAGGGGAGGGGAAAAGGATATTTGGGAAAGTCCAGAAGAAGGGGAAATCCCTCCACAATCGGAAATAACTGAAAAGGTGGACTTCCATAAGTAAACAAAAAGGGCATGAGAACGACAGAAGTTGTTCGGGGAAACAATGATTTTCCCGTTAGGGCCAGTAAGTCTGGTTATGGCAAGTGCGGACATTTTGGAGGACAAAGACTCACCTAATTCAGCGTGCGCCGAACATAAAGATATTAGCAAAGTTGGTCCGGAACTAACATAGAGAGGAAAACACTAAATTCTTTTTTCTCAAAAGTGGCTCTAACGATTTAGATCATATTTGTGTTATAGACAGCTACAATTGACAATATGATAATATTTTCATTATAGAAAAAATAACGAGAGCAGCGCATTACTTTAGCACAAATTTCTGTGAAACTTTTTACGTTACGTGTTTTGTTTTTACTTTCCGCTACCCAAAGAGATTTTATCCAAGCTCACAGAATGTTTTTGAATAGTTAATACCTAAATATTGTTTCCAATAAATAATTCTCTTGCAGTCCATTGAAACGAGGTAAAAATGAAAATGTGTCGAAAATAAGGTTTTTTAAACATTTTTGTAATTTGCCGAGTAACTGCTTCACTGAATTTCATCTATCTTATGGAGTGTCTTCTAGCAATCTATACCCACATTTTGTTCTACGTAACTACTTTTGTATTTATTTGTTGAACCGAGATATAAGACTTGATAGCACGGAAAACTAGATTTGCCGACTATTAATTAATCGGTTTTCCAATTTTCTGAAAAACGGCTCTAACGATTTCCTTCAAACTCGCAGGCTACTCTCAACTAACTAGTTCCCACATTTTGTTCTCAATAAATGTTCCTGTAGAAATGCGTTGAACGAAGATTCAGTGCTCTTATATGTCTTCAAATGCACGGGGGTTGGGAAGAGTTAGGTATTGCTACGCACAAGATATTTTAAGTCAAATTTATGTTTCTTGGAAGTTATGCAATTGGCTGAAATGTTTATTTCAGTTTTCTTCAGATCTTCACGTTGCATCGGGTACCGAGTAAAAAAACACCATTTGGGAAAATAGTCTGTTACGTCTGTGAATGCGGTTGATAGGAATCACGGGGAACCAAAATAAGGGCGCAAAATCGGTTTGAAACTAACTATAATTATCATAGGGGTTGCCAAAGCAAAACGTTTTTGCTAAAAAACGGCTACAACGATTTTGGTTACATTTTTGTGTGGACCAGCGCAGCACAACAAATTATCAACCGCAGTTTTTTCCTAATAAATCCCGCGCATTCTTTGAAAAATTAGTGTGGCAGTCCTCCAATAAACTACAAGTACCATGAGGGCATAATGACGCGTATAAGATAATTAGAAGGAATCCCAGAAATTCCGCAATTCCAACCAATACCGTTTCTCTCCCGATAACTCCAAGACAGAAAGCACAAACCTGAAGAAATCGTGTTGACGAAATTGTAACAATAATGGTTGTGGCATGAGTAGGGGCCACACAAAAAATTCTGGAACTTTAGCCGCTTTCTCCGTAAAACATGAAGTTGTGGGGTTAGAATCGGAAAATGCGATGGGGTTGGATGGGGGCAAGGCTGATGGTTGAGGTTGTTGGGCGGCGATGGTTGTAGGAAGTTTTGGGGTCTCCTGTTCGGTTTCCTGAAGAAGGAAAGCCGGCTGTAGCCGATCAATAGAAATAGTGGTCCCCACGTGATGTTGAGAGTGAGAAAAACTTGTCTGCCCGAGAGATGACTCGGAATCGTCCATCGTAGGTGGGTTGTAAGGGTCTTACAAACACGTGGGAAGCTTTGGCCAGATCCTGGTGTGCGAACACTGTCCTTGCTGTCTTGTGGAGAAATGGAACTGGGTGTAGGCGGCGGATGTGCTCTTGTAGTTTGGTGACGAGTGTGGGTGGGTATATCCGTAGCAGTCGAGGGTTGCACCAACAGGTCTGCTGACAGGATCTCATCATAGAGCAGTTCTGCAGGGGTCCTGTCACAGTCAGGAATGAGGTTGGAGCGCAGTTCGAGGAGGATGGTTAGTAGCTGAGAAACCCACTCATCCGTCAACTGAGCTTTCAAAGCCCCTTTCAGAGTTCGGTGCCACCTCTCGATGGCGCCATTTGCAGCCGGGTGATATGCTGTCGTACGCAAGAGAACAATACCCAGAATTTCAGTCAGGCAGGTGAATAGGCGGCAATCAAACTGACGTCCACGGTCAATGGTAATGCGTCGGGGAATGCCGTGACGGGAGATCCAGGTGGAAACCGAGGTCTGAGCTACTGTCTCAGCCGTGATGTCCTGGATTGGCACTGCTTCTGGCTAACGAGAGAAGCGGTTGATGATAGTGAGGAGGTACCGAAACCCTTGCGCTTCGACATTAATACGTACGAATCGGGCTTCAACTGGTTGATATCGCCCTATTGCATTTCCTAACCCCACAGTCACATCAGCTGATACAGCTGTTAGAAGTGATGTGTCTTTTTACTTTCCTTGCCTCTACAGAGTAGTAAGGAATGTTATGTAATCGGCTGAAAAACAATTTTGAGTTTTCTTCAGATTTTTACGTTTCAGACCCTCCTGAGTCCGAAAAACACTATTTGGGAAAATGGTCTGTGTGTGTGTGTATGTGTGTCTTAACTTATATAACCCTCGTCGAGGGTTTAGGTACAGTCATCAAATAACGAAACAGACCTGTGTATGTGTGTCTGTGAACGATTTTTAGAGAAAACCATCGTACCACATCAGCTCAAACTTCATATCGCGCTCGGAACGGATTTAACGATTTTGATTAAATTGTTTATATTGATAGCTCTAAATAAGGCAATGATACCATAAAATTCCCATTTGTGGGAAAATGACGACAGCAGCACAATAAACTATCAAAACTTTCGAGGAAATCGATTTTAGCGCAGTTTTTAGAGAAAACCACCGTACCAAATCAGCTGAAACTTGATGTCTAGCCTACAGGTTACCATGGGACGCAATAATGAGGGTATGGGCAAAATCCACCGAAAGTTAACTATAGTTATCATAGTGATCAAAACACCAAATTTTGTTTTTCAAAAATGGCTCTAACGACTTTGATTAAATTTTTTTAATTTATAGCTCTCAATAAGGCAATGATACCATAAAATTCCCATTTGTGGGAAAATGACGACAGCAGCACAATAAATTATCAAAACTTTCGACCAAAAGCGTTTTTGGCGCAGTTTTTTCCTTGTGGGTGTTTAAAAACGCTCATGAGATACATGGGGCTCACTCCAGAAATTCCTGAATTTCAACTACGCCCGTTTCGCTTACTACCAGTTCTAACAGTTATTACCCAATAACTCCACAAACGTGATTACTATCTATCCACTTCAAAAAATTCGTGTTTACAGCCTCATTAATTATCTGTGTACCGATTACTCAATATGGGTCCTGCAATGAGTACGAGCAGCACAATAAAATCGGGAACTGTAAGTGCTACCGCTTCCTGCTGCCGTAAAGCGTTATTTGACCAAGTTCAAATTAACTGAGTGATAAACGAATTGATTAAATAGAATTAGCCATGTACAAAGTGAATTTACGTAGAGCTAAGGAAAGTTGTGTGTTGCAACGCACCAGATATTTTCTTCTCGATTGTTTGGTACGGTACAGTGGGTGAGAGGGGGGGGTGCTAAAAAACACTCAGTATATTAGCGCAATGACCTCCGGTTTAAATTAGACCAATCGGTTCGTTATCCCTTCAATCGCCGTTGTATACTTCCAACTCGATCCAGCGGACAACCTTCCTTTCTATTTCTGTTCTTCAGAATAGCGGAGGCCGCAGGGGGTTCACCTTTTTACTCCCTCTCTTCAACACTTTTCGCTCTCGAAGATCAATTGTAGCGTTCAAGGCTCCAGTTGCCCCATTGGGGCCATTGTGGGCCTGAATCCTGAGGTGGAGGGATTGGGGCTCCATCTCGACGAATTACAAAAACGTGGAATGGAGTAACTCAACTTTTTTTGTTCGTTCGATATTTTCTTTAGAAGGGCTCGGCTTCTGTGTGTAGATAAACACGAATAGAACCGAGTGCATTCAAAAATTCGACGAGGTACGGACAACTATCCGGAGGACAAAGGAAGCAACGTAAACAAACCTCTCATTGAATACGAACGCCATCGAAGTGGCGAATTTGACGTTCGATGAAAGTGAACGTATCCTCATTCTGTGAAAACCACAAAACGGGGAATGTTACTCAACATGAATTGTACGAGATTCGTTGGTTGGATCCTCTCAATTCAACTCTGCACTCCTGCTGGCATCTCGACGCTCAGTCCTCAACAAGCTCACGAGGAGTTGTGTTATCATACCCGGCAAAAATTGATTCAACTTATAGTGAACAGAAAAAAGCCTAAAAACCATCTCAATTCCAGGGACACTCGGTCAACAGCTACCTAAACTTTGTAAGATGTTCTTTATAACGACAGGAATTAACTTTATCATTTAAAAGTCTGGTGGGTAGCAACACACAACTTTCCGCCACCCCAGTAATTTCGAACTATACTCGTATCTTCGTTCAACGCATTTCCACAGGAACATTTATAGAGAACAAAATGGTGGGTACGAGTTAGTTGAGAGTTGCCTGCGAGTTTTATAGAAATCGTTAGACCCGTTTTTCAGAAAATTGGAATACCGATAAATTAATATTCGACAAATCTTCTTTTCTGAGTTAACTTGGCTTATTCCTCAGTTCAGCATCCATATACAGAAATAATTACACAGACCGAAATGTGGTTATCGGTGGCTAAAAGACAATTGAGTAAAATGGATCAAATCTAGTAAAGCAGTTACCCCACTATTTACGGAAATGTTAGAAAAAAACTATTGTTTTCGACACATTTTGATTTTTATCTCTGTTCAATGGACTGTCAGAGGAACATTTATTCAAAACAATATGTAGGTATTAACAATTCGAAAAAATCCTGTGAGTTTGGTGAAAATCGTTGAAGCCATTTTGTCAAAAAGCGTAAAAAACCTGGTTTTGATTCATAGGCCTATATCTCCGTTCACCGCATTTTTATGGAGATATGTATGGAGAAGGAACGTTTTGTACTAACTAGTAGAAGTAAATTTGAAAGTTTAATCAAAATCGTTAGTCATTTTCGAGAAAAATGCGAAAAACCCTTGTTTTTGCACCTTTTCGTCACCCATCCCCCTTTCCCATCCATTGAAATCACCCATAACGAGCAAAACAAAAAAAGAATCAGCTCAATCGGTTCAGCCGTTCTTTCGCAAATCGATCAACAGACACACTTTTTACTTTCCTTGGCTCTACAAAGTAGAAAGTTATGTAATCGGCTGAAAAAAAAAGCGAGATGTTGAGTTTTCTTCAGATCTTTACGTTTCAGACCCCCCTGAGTCTGAAAAACACTATTTGGGAAATCTGTGTGTCTGTGAACGAACCAAACAGAAAACCACCATATCAGCTCAAAATTGATATCTCGCTCGCAGGTTACCATGGGACGTCAAAATAAGGGTATGGGCAAAATCCACAGAAAGTTAACTATAGTTATCATAGTGATCAAAACACCAAATTTTTTTTCTCATAAACGGCTGTAACGATTTTGGTTACATTGTTTATATTGATAGCTCTCAATAAGCCAATTATACCACCGAATTTCCCTTAGAGGGAAAATGACGAGAGCAGCACCATAAATTATCAAAATTTTTGACGAAAAGCGTTTTTAGCGCGGTTTTTTCCTTATAAACTCCGCTAGAATGTTAGTAGAATGTTTAAAACAATTGGTATTGTAGTCCAATTTAATACCTATAGGGTTAGTGTTTAAAAAGGCTCATAAGATACATGGGGCTCACTCCAGATATTCCTGAACTTCAACTACTGCCGTTTCGCTTACTACCAGTTCTAACAGTTATTTTCCAATAACTCTGCAAAAGTGATTACTATCCTTTTTTTTAAAAATCGCGTTTACAGCCTCATTAATTATCTGTGTACCAATTGCTCAATAATGGTCCTGCAATGAGTACGAGCAGCACAATAAATTCCGGAACTGTAAGCGCCACCGCTTTCTGCTGCCGTAAAGCGTTGTCTGACCAAGTTCAAACGACAAAAGTGACACAAGTTGTGTCATTTCAAAACTTTGACAACTTGTGTCAACTCCCGCCGTTACGCTAACTACCATTTCTGAAAGTTTTTACCCAATAACTCCGCAAAAGTGATTACTGTCCTCTTGAAAAAAATTGTGTGAAGAATGAATTGATTAAGTAGAAAAAGCCAAGTAAAAAGTGAATTGACGGAGAGCTAAGGGAAGTTGTGTGTTGCAACGCACCAGATATTTTTAAGCGTAAAAACCCTATTTTTGCTTTCTAGGCCTAAATCTCCGTTCATCGTATTTAGAATATAAGTAATAAAAACACTTATATAATTTGAAAGTTTAATCAAAATCGTTCGAGCCGTTTGCGAGAAAAATGAGAAATCCCTAGTTACTTTCCTTGACTTTACGAAGTAGAAAGGAAAGTTAGATAATTTTTTGTATATTTTCGCCCCCCACCCTCCTTTCCCATCGGTGCAAATCACCCATGGCCGTATTTTCGTATCTACCCCCCGAGTCCGAAAAACACTATTTGGGAAAATGGTCTGTGTGTCCGTGTGTGTGTGTGTGTCAGTCCACTTCTTTTCTCTCAAAGACTCTCCGTCATGCACGTCTTGCGCTTCCAGTGCGGAGGAAACAAGAAACCACGAGCTGCTACATTACAGTTTCTACAACAGTGAGCGACGGTTGTTGGGTGGTCAAACGAACTTAGCAATGGTGACTGCTACAAAGCAACTTGGCTGATTTCTCGAAGAAGGTGATGGCTAAGAAACGTGGTCATAGTTGATCTGTCCTTTTGAAACTTGCCACCCAAGTAAATAGTTAGATAAGGTAGGAAACCAGATTAAGAACTCCTCCCTGACGGTACGGGATTCCTCAGGTGGTCACCTCTGTGCGGTCACACATGGGCAACAGCTCTCTACCGGGAGACTGGCTAACGACCAAATACCTGCCGTACCTCCGCAGGTCTGAATTCGGTGGATGCTGCAGAGGCCGGCCTCTTGCATATTAGCGAAACCGCAACTTCCACGACTGATATAACTCTCAACGAGGGATTAGGTACAGTGTTCAAATAAGGAAACAGACCTGTGTGTGTGTATGTGAAAGATTTCTAGAGAGAACCGCCGTACCAAATCCACTCAAACTTGATATCAAGCCGCAGGTTATCATGGGACACCAAAATAAGGGTATGAGCAAAATCCACCGAAAGCTAACCATAGTTATCATAGTGATCAAAACACCAATTTTTTTTCTCAAAAACGGCTCTAGCGATTTTGATTAAATTATTTATATTGATAGCTCTCTATATGGCAATTACACCATAAAGTTCCCATTCGTGGGAAAAAGACGAGAGCAGCACAATAAATTATCAACATTTTCGACAAAAATCGTTTTTAGCACGGTTATTAATCAATAATGGTCCTGGAATGAGTACGAGCAGCACAATAAATTTCGGATCTGTAATCGCTACCGCTTTCCGTTCAAATGAACAGAGTGATAAATGAATTGAGTGAGTAGAAAAAGCCATGTACACAAGTGAATTGAGGTAGAGCTGAGTAAAGTTGCGTGTTGCAACGCACCAGATATTTTATTCTTTTTTCTACAAAGATCACAGTAAATGGGACGGTGGCACTGAAAAAGGATAAACTAAATAAATAATAAGTAAGGAAATGTGAAGGGCGCCCAGATCGCCTCACGCTGGCTCAAGGGATAGAAGGATTGTGATGGGGGGGGGGGAGAAGGATAAGAGGATGTTCCAACATAGATCAACCACCAGTTAAGCAACATGCGGGTGGTGATACCATGGAGATCGCCTGCTGACACACCCAGCCGAAGCATCTCCTCTTCACTTTTCTCGCACCACACACTACGGTCAATGCTGCAACCCTGATGTTACCTACCTCCACTCCATGAGCTTCCGACACCGCTATACGAAGATCCGTTCTGTCGTATTTGCGCCTCTTGGTTTGCCAAGTTCGAGCAAGATCCACCTGGGCATCCAGGATCACTGCAGACGGGTCGGGATCAACAGTGACGATGTCTGGCCTCAGTCCTCCTCTAGAGACAACCCAGTAGTGCTGCTTTCTCTTCGCTTCCCATCCCTCAGACGACAATGCACCAGAAACCTGCTTGCAGATCACGTCATGTCGCTAGACACGGCCCCCGTGAGTACACAGACACACCTGCACCACATGATTCTGCGATACAAACAGGTTACCACAGGCATGACAGCGAGCATTCACAACATTACGATCCTATGCCTCTTGTACACCTCATCGCTGTAAGCAGTAGGGGGAGTCAGGACAGTGAGTTCCTGTCCACCAACCGAACCATGCAGAGAGGCAGCAAGCTCTGAAGGCTTACTGGGCTTGGACGCAGATGGAGTCGCCATGTCACACCACCGCAGCTGATCCTGGACCATCCACTGTGCGTGCGACATCCCAGCCAGATGCCTGCAAAGTAAGTATAGTGGTAGAAAGAGATGGAACACTGAGTCCCCCAGATCCAACCGGCATGTGAATGTACCTAGCCAAGCACGAACAGCTGAGCGCATCACTCTATCAAGGCTTATCAACCTTCAGACAGTCAAGTCTATTGAAATTTAAACTCGGTCGGTGCCATCTTCGTACCCCTCGGGTTGGTACACGTAAATCTCCTCCTCGAGATGACCATAAAGGAAAGCAGTTGACACGTCAAATTGTGAAAGAATCATTCCTTCACTAGCTGCAACACTCAGAACAGTTCTGATGGTTCCACTTCTAGCGACAGGGCTAAAGGTTTGGTTGTAGTCCACATCCTTTTTCTGAACGAAACCTTTCACCACTAGCCTCGCCTTGTATTTGTCAATGGATCCATCTGAGTTTGTCTTCACTCTGAATACCCATTTTGTGCTAAGTGCCTTTTTACCAGGTGGTAACGTAGTCATATTCCAGGTGTGATTTTCCTTCAATGATTCCATTTCATTGTCCATTGCTGTCTTCCATTTGTCCTTGTCGATACTGTTCATAGGTTCAAGATAGGATGTTGGTTCTGCAACAGGATTATCATTTTCAATTGCAGCCATTATGAAATCATCGAATCTTTTGGGGGGATTAAGAATTGATCGGTCCCTCAAATTTATACCACCATTTTGAGTATCTTGCAGTTGAAAATCTTCATCTTCGACTTCTGTTAGATGTTCTATGTCATTCGGCTGTTGAGCTTGAACTCCCTGACTTCTTGTTGAAATTTCACGATCTTCTTGATCATCAGTCCGCTGACTTGTGTGATCTGAACTTCTTTCATTTTCGTCGTTGACAACTTCAGTCTGGAGTTTCACAGAGACGCAACTTTCCCTCGTTCTTAAGGGTAGCTCTTTAAAAATGACATCCCTTGACCGTAAGAGCTTGTTGCCTTCTCTCTGCCATACTCGATATCCATCAACTCCATCGTATCCTATGAGAATACCTTCAACTGCCTTGACATCAAATTTCTTTCTTTTTTGATGCGGAACATGAACATAACAGGTACTACCTATGATCCGCAAATGGGATAATGTTGGTTTCTTTCCCGTCCACAATTCATAGGGCGTTTTCCCAACTTCGCTAGAAATTCCACTGATGTTAAGAACATATTTGGCAGTGTTTATCATTTCTGCCCAAAGTCCTTGTGGGATATTTCCGTGTGCATACATCAAAGATCGAGCCATTTCATGTAAAGGTCGATGCTCTCGTTCAGCACACCCGTTTTGTTCTGGCGTGTAGGGCATTGTGAAACGCTGTTTAACTCCTAGTTCTGCTAAAATTTGTTTCACCTCAGCACAGTCAAACTCCCCACCATTATCGCATAGCAACTCCTTCATTGTATGCCCAGCAGTCTTCATCATGGCAAGCATTTCTTTCAGCTTTGAAGCAACCTCTGACTTTTTCTTCAAGAAGAACACTTCCCTGTATCTGCTGTAGTCGTCTTTGATCACACAGTAGAAACGATAACCTGACATCGAACTATAAAAAGGACCAGAAACATCAGTGTGCATCAACTCACCAACCATCGAAGCTCGGGGTCGAGTTCCAAATTTCTTTCGATGAGATTTTCCCATGACACAACCTTCACAAATTTCACTGTCCAGTTCTAATTTCTTCCCAAATTCTCTCTCAACAATTTGTTTTACATGTTGTTTATTCTGGTGACCTAATCTTTCGTGGTAGAGTTGTAATTCATTTCCATTGACGATCACATTGACTTCATTCTTCGACACATTTTTCATGTTCATCTTGTAAAGTCCACCATTCACTTTCCTAGAACCTTGAAGTCTAATTCGTCCACCAAATTTTAGGTAGCACGACTCTGGTTTCGACACAAACAAGCTGTCTTTATGTTTGTCCTGAGTCGCCAGTATTGAGAAGAGATTCCTGTTGATCCTTGGCACGTACCACACGTCGGATAGGATGAAATCTTCTTTCTTCCCGTTGACTTCAGCTTCAACATGAACGTTTCCTTTTCCAACAGCTTCAACTACGTCTCCAGCAGTTGCCACCGTTTTCCTACTGGAGAAAGGAACAAAATTTTGAAAAAGTTCCCTCTGAGACGAAATATGGTTTGTGGCACCATTGTCTGCGTACCATGCGTCGTCGCACTCAGTGTTCAGGATAACATTGTTTTCAACTGAGAGTAGCTCTGAATGACCGGTCTCCACGTGTTTCGCTTGCGCTGAGTTTGGTTTTGGAGGTCGTCCATCGCTTTTCCACTTCTCACAGTGACGAATCATGTGTCCTTTGCTCTTGCAATAATGACAGGTCAACGGCTTTCTTTTGACACTTTTCTTTGGAATGGAGGACGTTGTGGAAGCAGCCAAAGCTTGTTCACTGTTTCCACACTTGTCTTTGACGGTGAGTTGTCTCTCAAATGCGCACAACTGATCTGTCAAATTATCAATTGTCCTATTCTTCTTAGACATCAGTAGCCAACTACTCTTGAATGAAAAGTATTCTTCGGGTAGAGTTCCAAGAATTTTACAAATTAAGAAAATTTCGGGTAGCTCACATTTTTGAACCTTTGCGTCCTTATTGATTTCCGTTTTCAAAGAGTTCCATAGATTTTTCAGTTTTGACATGTGACACCCTATATCATCACTTACTTGCTTTTCATAACTGAAAAAAGACATGCAAAGATCGTATGCCTTGTCTTCTGACGTGCCTTCATAAAGTCTATGCAGCTCCGCCCAAATTTCTTGTGCTGACTTGAAGCGCATGACTCTCTTGAGAACATCTTCAGTCATGTTCGTCGTTAAAATAAAAAAAACGGTACTGTGGAGCTTCTTGAACCGTTCAAGTTCCTTATTAAACTTGGCAACATTCTCAGCATCCGATTCGTCTTCAATTGGTGTAGGGGCTTTCAAGTCACCTTCAATTATTCTTTCAGCATCCACTATTCCGCTGAGTAGAGCAGAAACCTTGAACTTCCAAGTACTCCAGTTGTCCTTTCCTTGAAGAAGACCAATATTCACTTTTGTCAACTCCATTTCGTAGTTTGTCAGTTCTTTTCGAAGTTCGTCAGAGATCCTGGGCCCATAACCTATTGAAATTTTTCTTTTAGTAAATCTTAACAGATTTACGAGTTTAAATTTCAATAAAGTCAACCTTCCAAAAACCCACCCGTTGGTCAGCTTCGAGAGCAAATACGTCCAAAGGAGGAGCAGCTTCTGCTGTGGCTTCAGTGGAGCCTTGGCAACACGCGCCGAAAATAGGTTTTTTACTCAGTAGGCCTCAAAAAATAAGGATCTGAAGAAAACCGAACTTTTTTTGACACGATTACAATACTTTCCTTTCCCTTTGGGCTGCGGAACGTACAAATGATTCCTGACAATCGCTCAACTTTCGTGCTGGTAGTGTTACGGAAAGTAACAATGGCTCATAATGGTGACAAGGGTTTCGACGTTGGAAGCAGATTATGCCGCGAAACGCGATGGTCCCATAAGCACTTCCAGCTTTCCAGGTCCAGGGACGTGACACTTGTGCGGATTTCTAATCCACGTGCGGCTGTTGAAGACCGAGGTGAGGCGGCCTAAGAGAGCAGCAACTAGAGATGACAGAGGCAATTCCAAGCAATTCGCAGCGGTCGCGCCGCGCCTCCCATTCGTTAGACGTCCCTTTAATTATTGAGAGATCTCATTGTCGAGCGACTAACCCAATTCGATCTGCGAAGAGAGTTCGAGAGAAGTGTCCGTGCGACGGTTCGTGTATGGGGGGGGAGGGGGGGCTGTAGAGGGATGTGAGGGGGTCTTGCAGGGGGGACCACTCGCTCGCGTGGTCTATTCCGTCGGCCTGCGAGGGACCTCCTCCTCTTCCTACACCACCACCCCCTCTACGTCGCTTACGTGAGCAACCAGCACCAGCCGCGAGTTCTGCCCAGCGGACTCGCCGCTCCAGTGATCCTTCTGAGCTCCTTCTCGTCGTGTTCCGATCCGTAGAAAGTTATTTACAATCTTTTCGTTCGAACGGCTCATTTTTGTTCGTGAATTTGTTGGCGCGAATTTGTGAACTTCGTGAGGATTACGCTCATCAGGTGCGTCCCGTACATCCGCTATTTATTTCACACTCTTTAAAACAATTCGTCGTGTTTATCACATTTCATCACGCCGTTTACGCGACACGTTCACAAGTGGCACAACAACATTTAATGTTGCTCGTCACATTTTGGTGGTAGAAACGAGCGAATGAGTCACGGAATCAGGAAGAATCAAAGCGATCAAGGATTCAAGATCGGCTTTGAAAGTTCTTCAAGGGAAGGACCTCACCTCGCGAGGCCTCCGGCTCCGACTTCCCCCCCGAAGGCCCTCGATCCTTCGCAAGAAAAGTGACACGAAACCCACTCAGTTGCAACACGACGCTCCTTGTCCCCCTTTTTTTCGTCGACTCGACTCGACTCAACTCAACGACGACGGAATCGTTGACGATTTGTGCGTCAAAGTACGGCATTTCGAAGGAGGAAAATGTACCGTAAAGTTAACGTTGTCAAGTCAGCGGGTTCCCAGGCGGTTCGGCGTAACAGGAAGAAAAGGTCAGAATGGCGCTGCTCCCAGGAATTTCCTACCTGTTGAGCGATCCCCCTGTCCCACCCCACCTCACCAGTGGGTGTCGTTTTGAGCGTCTTTTTTTGTTATCGTTAATCGGCAATTAAAGTTAATGTTATACATCGACGGTCGGTTTTTAGTCCCAAATCGCGACGAATACGGAACTTCGAGACGCGGCCTTCGGGCCTCACGAACTCCGTGTTAGTAACACAATGCGATTCTAGAATGTCCCGCTGGCTTTTTTAGGGCGTCGAAAGGCCAGGTATTGCATGCGGGTTGTTTGTATGGTGGGATAGGGCTGCCGTCAAAGATAACTGGCACAGTTCTTGGGTTCAATTTCGTGCAGGACTCTGGATAACCTGGCGTGCAGAGGCTGAGAAGACACGACATGTTGCACAATCATTGGCTGGTCCTGTGGGTGCCCAGGTCTTCTTTTGACCATCTACCCCCTCGGCATGTGACTGTTGGGCCAGTCAGCCCATTAATCCCTCACTGCTGATCAGAATTTGGGTTCCTTCCTGACCCTAACGGGTATTCCCATCATACGATAGTTTCCCACCTCTCCACTGAAAAACCACAGACTGCCCATGAGTACATCAGAGTGCTTGATGGGATTCTTCTGAGCAAACCAACATTTGATCGTTTGGTTTGGTGGTCAATCCACTACTTGGGAGAGGCTGGAAGCCAACCATCCAGCCAGAAGCTAGTGTGGATCGTCAGTCCAGCAGTCTTCATTGCTTTGGAGGGCACCTGCCCGAATGACAAACCTGATCAGGAAATTCAGGGCTCTTCAACTTGGCGTAAATCGCTGGAGTAAGTACAACAAGCGGGGGACTCAAAAGTTGAGATGTCACTAGCATTGGTGGCCCTGCAGCTGCCACTCCAAGGAGATATTCTGATTCCCAGACTGATCTGGAACTGGAGTGTTCAGGGAAGGTTCCACATGAAGGCTTCTCAGCTCCCTGTGCACCTCTATGTTTCAGTATAGCTGTCAAAACGAGAATAGGCGTTCATTGAGCGGGCGGCAGGAATGCACATTTTGGCTATGAGATTCAGTACAGGTAGAGCGAAAAAGATTATTTATTTTTGTATAAAAGTGCTAAAAACTACTTATTGAATTTTAGAGCAAATCCCATTTAATATGTGCTATAATCTGTTATTTTGCTAACTATACACTGCACTGTACAAGAGTGTATCTATGTGGGAGAATAATTTGATATTTTTCGTGCTGCTTGAACAGTGGCTTTCTGGGCAGGGCCTGATTTCAAGTGCGTAACACGTGACTCCTGTCAGCTTCATCGTTAACATGAAACTTGAACATTGAACACCTATGACATTGCTGGGTTGGGTGGGAGCGAAGATCTAATTTTCCCTAAAGGATTTTCCGTAATGGATATTTTCTTTTTATCTCAACTAAAGAGTCGGATCCTTTAAGAGACTGATATCAGGTCTAAGGACCTAGTTAGTGCGACTCAATGTGAACTAATGGCTAATATAGAGCGGCAAAAGTTGTTGACGGTCCTGACTGAATTCAGTGAGACTATAGCTCGTAGCAGTCGACACTACTGCCTGCTACATTGAAGCTGAAAGAGCGAACATCATCCATGTTGTAGCTGTAACAAGCAACCAACCAGTTGACCGGCCGATTAACCACAGGGAACAGAGATTTATGGACGGTCATGCAGGGACGACTGTTTCTTATCCACCATTCTCCTAGAAATTTGGAGGAAAGACAACCCCAACAACTGTGACCTGCACAATGGATCAGAACACCATTTCCTACCACCTCCAGTCTAAAACGCACACACCACACAGCCCCAACTCTTCTTCCCACTATAAAATAAATTAAGCTGCGCGCCAAAGTCACTATGCAAGGGTCCAGCTTGTCCAACGACTCCAACCTCTCCCAAGACAAGACGTTCCTGGACTCTGGTAATGACTCGACTCGCGCTACCCCACTCACTTGTTTAACTTATAGTGGAGGGGCTCCTGCGGGGTTCATACTGGACCGTGACCGGGGGGAAAAACATACTTGAACTCCTCGAATCTCGCATAATCTTGCTCCCCAAGAATCTTCTAACTGAATCCTGTGGCTTTAGACTAGAAACGACTCTTATCTCAAGAATCAACAACCTTTTCACGACTACCGAACTTCTTCCGTTAATAACTGGAGTTGGATGTGTCGCGCCTCAAGCTTCGTTAGTCAAAAACAAAAGTGCCGTTTTCACCTGATTCTCCCGCGCGTAAGAAATTGTTTCAAGCTCGAACGGCCCTTGTCTTACACGGTCCAGCTGGCATCTGGAGGGAGACGACCTGCTATCTACGTCTACTCGCAACTGTACCTCCGGCGTAATGCAGTTCAAAGGCCCACAACCAACAAGTTATCAGGGATGTGTCCGTATAGTTGAAATTGAGCAAAATTCGTTAGCAAATTCTGTAAAAATTAACGTTCAATAGCGAGAAACTGGTCGTGCACAGGAATATATTTATGGCTTCTAATTTTCTCATGACCGTTATTGCGTAAACAGAGTATGGGGACTATAGACGTAAATAGTTTAGGAGGCGTGTTGTTCTGGAGTTACACAATAAACACTGAATAACGTCAATGAAACGACAATAATTTGTATAATATAATTCTTGGATTGCCTTCGAATTATCTTACGGCCATTGGTAAACTTAGCGTAGGCAATACATAACAGTGAGAACCTTACTTTTATATGAGCCGGATTTATGAGAAAAAAATTACTAAATTTATTTTTATATAATTTTTGTATTTATCTCGTCATTTTCTCACACACGACAATTTTATGCTTCTGGCGTGTCACTTTGGATGTTGATGAATGGAACATTTAGAACTCTTATCAACTATCTCAATTCATGCCGAACGACTGAACAAATTGATTTATATTTCATTTCCAAGCGCAAAGTTGCGGTTAAGAGCAGTAATATTCAATATTGTTCATTTTCTAATAACCAATTCCTACCGTCTACTAAATAAACATCTTATGAAGATGCAGTGTACGGAAACACGGACCCAAGGAGCTAGGAGCCTATTATTTTACGTGAATACTCTGACTTTCCTTTGAGCGGAGTAATGTGTTTTTTATGTTTCCAAATTTTCTACGGTTAATTCCAACCCAATTTGATCAACAGGGCGGATCAACAGTTTCTTCTATTCGCGCATTTTGCTCTTTGTAACCTTTACAGTAACCGTCCACCGAACAGAGTTATAAATAACAATACACCAGAAAATAAGATTCTTCAAACTTAAGAAGTTCGATTTTCACAATTCCTCAAAAACGGGTCAAACTATGTCGATCAAACTCACACAGAACCGATAAACGAATATCAGTTTTTGTTTTCAGTTGCCGAAGAAAGTTGTTCAATGCTTTGCACAGGGCATTTTTAAAATTTTTTAAGTGATAGGAAATTAAGGTTGTGCACGTAGACATACAGTAGAAGTATTCTCAAGAAAAAAAAACGATCAAGTAGTTAAGTCGCTGAATGGCGAGCAAACCCTTAATCTCCGAAACTGTTCAGTAAAACGAAGAATGTTCGTACCTTGACTTATACTATCGCCGCCTGTTTCGTCGATAACTGTCTAAAAAGGTTCTACTTAATGAGTATCGTTTAACGTTTTTCCTCATCTCAATCAATTTACCGAGGAAAAGGTCGACAAACGATAACTGCATTATTTGGTGCATAATTTTAAGTAGCTTTGGCTACCGATAAAACTGATTATAAACGTAGGGTTACCAGATCGGTCCAGCGAGAAATCAGTACGTCTCCATCAAAAAAGCAAAAAAGCAAAAAAAAGGGGGGGGGCAGGGTACAGATAAATCACTAATTCCAGCATCAGAAATAGGTAGAATTTAATTATCTTCGAGCATCGCACAATTTACATTTTCTTTGTTTCGTATTTTTTGGCACTGCCGATTGCTTTCAATATTTCAACATTTTCAGTTTTCATTAGATACTTATGGAAATCGCTGCATGACATGTTGTTATAGTTAATAACAGTACATCGAAAGTCTCGTTAACGATCGATATATTTCGTCTCTTTTCCTTCGATTTAAAAATCATTCGGTGCGTTTATCGAATGTGCGCGTGTGTGTATTTAAATTTAATAAAATTGGATAAATTTGCGAAAAAAAGGCGTTTGCGCTGAAAATCAGTACACTTCATTGAAAAATCAGTATATCAGTACGGGGGTCTAAAAATCAGTACGCGTACTGATAAAATCAGTACATCTGGTAACCCTATATAAACGTGAAGTGGAGGAAGTTTTTCGTGGAGTTGGGATAGCGAGCGAATACAAAGTTCTCTCTCAAACGACAGTATAGTACGTCTGCAATATGAACCAATGAAATACCTGTCAATTGGAGCGTCACATACTGTTTTGACCAGGATAGCCTCGAATGAATCTCGGAGATGGGTTTTAGTTGAGCACGAACTTGTAATTTGAAGAGTTGGTATATTACAAGATTTGAAGACTTGGATGTACAAAGAAGAAGTGACTTGAGCAGGCTATGATTTGAGTATATAAACGCGAACAGGGGAAGCTTTGAAGGCGTGAAACTGGTTGTACGGGGAAGGAAGGAGAAATCCGAATTAGATGTCAATGAGAGGTGAAATAAGTGTCCATTAGGAGAATTGGGAGATAACATCGCGAGAGGTGTAAGAGAACTGGAGACGACTGGCTTTGGTGAGACTTCATAGGAGAATGAGTTTGGGAGGAGCTGTCTGTTGTGGAGAGGAATGTGTTTGGAATATCCAGACGAAGGGGAAATCCATTGTCAATTGGAAATAACAGAAGGGGTGGAATTTGGGGAAACAATGACTTTGCCGTTAAGGGCCAGGGGCCAGGAAGTCCCATTACGGCAGGTGCGGGAACTCTGAGGTCAACAAACCCATACTGATTCGGCGTTTTGCCCCGAACACATACACTTATTCGTTTTTCGCAAGCAAAATATAGAAAACCGATGCCAGCATTCTGAACTTAATAGCCTTGAATTGCTAAAACACCGCTCAAAATGAGAACATTCCGATAAAAGTAGTGAAGTGATTATTTACGTATGAATGAACAAACGACGCACCGTGAAGTGGAGGAAGTTAGCCAATGAGTAGAAATAGCGAGCAAATCCTTAACAGTGAGTGAGTCTCGAACGTTCTGGAAAGGACCCACTTGAACAATTCCGTAAATCGAAGAATGTTTGTAACTCGATTTACACCCATCGCTCCACGATTCGACAACAAAAGTGTAAGTTATTAAGCGTTCTCAAATATAGAAACCTTCTGTTACGAAAACCAACGACATACTTGCTCGGAGCGTTATATTTCCTTGTTCATTTTTCTTCGTCTCAGTCGCTTCACCGAAACAAATATCGAAAACCGACGACGACATTCGTAGCTGCACGATCTTGAATAATTCCAATACAATACTAAACACGGATTTCCGTTCAAATAAAACTAACGGACTCGTTATGCGACTTACAAATGAAAAAAATGTACACCACAAAATGGAGGAAGTTAGTCGCTGAGTAGAAATGGTGCACGACCCTTAACAGTGATTGTGTCTCGAAGATTCTCTCTTTCACCGCCGATTCCACCACAAAGGCGTAAGCAGTTACTAAAGCGAACGTATTAATAATTGTTCTCAAGTATAGTCATCTCAAATACAGTTATTCTCAAATATGAACCAACGGCATACCATCAAAGCACCGCATTTCCTAATTCTATTTTCTTTCTTCTCAGTCGCTTTACAGAGAAAATATCAATAACCAACGACGTCACTCTTAGTTGCATAATGTTGAATTGCTAATATTGCCGCACAACCTCGATAAAACTAACGAACTGATTATGAACGTACGAAGGAACAATTGGAGCACTGTGAAGTCGATGAAGTTAGTCAATGAGTAGACATCGCGAGCAAATCCTTAACTGTGCTTTGGTCTCGAAGGAAACTCAAACCATTTGAATCGAATGCACACAAAACACAAACTGACCATTTTCCTCTCGAAAACTTTACGAAATTTCCCTTTCTACTACTTAAAGCTAAGGACAGTAAAGACGAAAAAACTCCGTTCTCCTCGTTGAGGAATTAAGTTAAAATTTTCGTGCTGCGGACTAAATGGTCTGTGGTTTACCAATAAGAACTGTGAAACTGAGTTAAAATAGTTTAAAACTAAAACGTACGGAAAACAATTGAGTAATGTGTTGCAAAATCGTCTAAAAATTATTGAAAAGTACACCACATCTTTTTGGGGATTGACTACAGGGTGAAAAATGATAAAGTGAAAAAAAAAAAAAATCCTCGAAAGTAGGAAAAACCTCCTAAACAGTTTTATGCACTTGCGTAAAGACTGTTGATAAATGAAGTAAAGCCCTCGGAAATTAAACAAAATTAGATTAAATTGAGAAAAGAATAAGTATCCTGTAAAATTCAGTTAACACCTTCAGGAATTGGGGAACTCAGTTGTTGAAAGTTCGTTAACAATCAAGCCAAAATGTTTTATGGATTCAAAAACTCTCCAGAAGTAAGTAAAGGCGGTAAGGGACTTGTGCGGAATTCTTGGTTACACCGTGAAAGATGGAAAATTCGCTAAATTGAAATCGCGTACAAATTGTTGGGAAATAGAGGGAAAAAATTGTTTGAAAAACTGAAAAGTAAATGTTTCGGAGATTGAAAAAAACGGCGGAATGACTGCATGGAGAACGAGAAATTGAATAAAATATCTGGTGCGTAGCAACACACAACTTTCCGCCACCCCTTTAAGTTAGAACACCAGCTACACAGGCGGGCGCTATATCTTCGTTCAACGCATTTCTACAGAAACATTTATGGAAAACAAAATGTAGGGACTAGTTAGCTGAGAGTACTCCGAAAGTTTGATCGAAATCGTTAGAGCCGTTTTTGAGAAAATTGGAATACCGATAAATTAATATTCGACAAATCTCCTTTTCTGAGTTAACTTGGCTTATATCTCCGTTCAACATATATATACAGAAATAATTATGGAGAACGAAATGTTGGTATGGAAGACTTAAAGACACTCCATTGGGATTTATCACATCTGGTGAAGCAGTTACCCTGGAATTTACGGAAGTGTTCGAAAAAACGTTATTTTCGACACATTTTGATTTTTATCTCTGCTCAATGGACTGTCAGAGGAACATTTATTCAGAACAATATGTAGGTATTAACTATTTGAAAACATCCTGTGAGTTTGGTGAAAATCGCCGAAGCCGTTTTGCCAAAAGCGTAAAGCCTGTTTTTGCTTCATGGGCCTATATCTCCGTTCACCGTATTTTCATGGAGATATGTATGGAGAAGAAAAGTGAGGTATTGATTAGTAGAAGATAATGTTAAAGTTTAATCAAAATCGTTAGAGCCGTTTTCGAGAAAAATGCGAAAAACCCTAGTTTTGGTACATTTTCGTCCCCCACCCTCTTCCCACCGGCCGAAATCGTCCATAACCTTATTTTGGTGTCTACAAAAATAACGAACAAAACAAAAAGAACCAGCTCAATCGGATCAGCCGTTCTCCCGCAAATCGAACTACAGACACACACACATACACACACACACACATACACACACACATACACACGGACCACGCGCCGAAATTAGGTTTTTTAGGCTCAGTAGGCCTCAAAACGTAAAGATCTGAAGAAAACCCAAATTTTTTTTTTGGGCCGATTACTATACTTTCCTTCCCTTCGGGTAGCGGAAAGTAAAAATTGCAGCAAAATTCTCTTCTCAAAATGCCACTTGGATTTCAGTAAAATAAAAATCGGATCTGTATAAGTTGACAGGGATTCGTCTTGAAATTGTTGAAAAACTGAGGATCATCGTGGAAAAATTGTTTAAGAAACTAAAAAACAAAAATCGAAAAAGTTTGTTAACAACGCTCTCAGCATGTGAGTATAACCTCTAGAAAATTGAAAAAAATGGTTGGCGATTGAGTCAAAGGGGAGAAATAGTGTAAAAATGATTTTAGAAATCGAGTGGATTTGTTGGGTTATTCAATTGAGATTGTCGAAAACTTCAAGTTGTTGATGAAAATTCTGAAATTGAGTAAAAAAAAGAGGCAGCTGGAGTAAAGTTGTTGAGGAATTGTGAATGGGCTGTTGGGAACGGAGAGATAACAATTGTGATGAGTTTACGAACATACAGAACTTTTTTAAATTTATTTTGACCTCGTTCAAAATACGAAAGATTAATGCGAGGATTACGTTGGAACGTTATGGCGCCTGTTAAACGTTTTTCCTCGTAATAATTAATTTGAAGAGAACTTTAGCGTTTTATGAGTTTTTAATGGACCAAACGTTATCGCCCACTCGGAAGATAACGAGCGAATCATCCGTCGTTAAGCTATTACTGAGAGCAAGTGAAACGCTGTTCTGGACGAAAGGATCTCGTAAGGTCGTTTCGTACTGTATGCTGGAGAGAGTCGCTTCTAACGGTTTTGAAACTGTGTAACTGCTTGGTTTTATGTGCCATTGTAGTGTACCATAAAATGTTGGATGCTTAATCGAATCTCCTTTTCCCGCCTTGAAAGTCAGTTGCCTCTAGCGAATATTTGTAGAGTCAAGCTGTTACAAACTTAACTTGTAAAAAAGTTGCCAAATTGATCAAAACGAAACATTTTTGGATTTTAACATTAAATTGTCGTTTTGGTTTATTATTCATTCTGAATAATAACCCTATGTTTTTGGTCACGAAAAATTTTTTACAACCCCCTCTCAAAATTTGATACTTTACGTTTCAAGACTTGGAGTTTCCAAATTTGCAATGTCCGTCCCCCGTCCCCCGTCCACCGGCCCCCGTCCGCCGTCCGGGCCGTTTTGTGCCTTTAACGTGGTCTAAAAAATTCGTTCTTTCGCCCAAAAATCCGATTTGGTATCTAGTTGTGCCCGCCATCTCGGCAATCCGATCGGACGAAGCCCAAGGTTGTAATGGGCAAAAAACGGTTAAAAAAATTAACGAAACGCAGTACAACGCGGGAGCTACAGTGTTTCGTCGATTGAATTCCCTCCCGTCCCGCCCGCATCGTTAAAAAAGCGAGCGAGCGCGCCCGCTCGCTTCCCTCCAACACTCAACTCCCCCCGGGTTCGCTTCGAGCGCCCCCGTTCCAATTTCCCCGACGTTTTGGTTTTAATACGATTCAATTTTTTTAGATTCTTTCGTTTCATTCTCATTTTGTTTTTTTTCATAGATTTTTGGTTAAATTTTGATATTAGTATTTAGCGTGCATGTTTTCATATTAAAATTCAGTTTTTTCTGGATACTTTCATTTTTTTTTTTTTTTTTTAATATTACGATTCAGTTCTTTTCGACCTTTTTTTGGGTTTCATTATGATATTTTTCGATGCTGAATCGAACAGGATGGGTCTCGGAGCATTAATGCTAGGTCAAGCTGATTATCCGAATAATAAACCGTTGTGTAATAATTTGCAGGGTTTCCTCTTTCTAATTTGGTCAAAAACGACTACAATGGTTTTGATCGAATGTATGGGGGTTTTTAGCTAAGCAGTGCCATCAGTCTGTATTTAAGTTATAGCCGAAATGCTCTGAGCGAAGAAAGCCTCTGTATATTTTGTATGAAAATTTGTGTAATGCGTCGCACCGTTTTGGCTAGAATTTCACTCAATCCCTTGACGTTTTTGATTCAGTGTCCCTTAGTTATATTCGACACCCGTTTTGCTGTAAATTCGTCTGTTTTCCTTCTCTACAAGTACTCCTTGCCTCTTTGCCGAACACTTTTCTCCTCCCTCAAATCCTGACTAGATTATGGCAAGTTCGGTTACAGCTTCTTGTGCGATTACGTACATTGAAGCTCTTCTATAATGTTCTTGGGCTCACATCTGTTTATTTCTGTTGTTGTACGGATACATTTAACTTTCCTCAACTCCTCATTTATAACTTTTTCTTCGCGCGTCACTCAACTTTCCTCTTCTCCCTAATCACACTACTTGTCCTAAGAATTTGCTATAATAGGAAAAGGGTTTCCCAAATCTAAAGGTAAGGCAGGTCTAAGAAGATTATCAGATGACCTGAAAAGGCACTTTGATTGTTGGACGAGAGGAGTTGCTACGAGTTCATTAACTGGCTTTACCTGCGAGAGGTACGTATGTGTCAAGGATAAGCAATAATGAGGATTGGTTGAAACATTTTCGCCGGGGGGGTCATCAACCTACGAAAGTCAAAATTGCAATCGCTTGTGCTCAATAATTTCTTGCCTTTATCGAAATAAAATTAATTTAAGAATAAATGACCACCTTTCCCAGCAAACTAGAAGTGTTGCAGCACTAACCCCAACTTTAGTCGTGTTGAAAGGTAAAACTAGAGAAAAACTCTCAAAACGCAGTTTGTGCGTCATGTTTCTGCTTCGGGAGAGTATAAAAATTATAGCATTTGTTGAGGAGTTATCTAACATAATTAAATACCTGATGAAACGCAACACATCACTCCACAGTTCTAGCTACTACTTCCATTTATGTTACTCTCAGTTCGTACGAACTCGTAAAACAACACTTATCGTTCCACGTAAAAACTGGTGGCGCTTACTGTTTCGGAATTTATTGAGCTGCTGCTACGAATGCCACAGGGGTCATCGAATAACTAATGCGCAGGTAATTCATGACTCTGCCCTCGGGATTTTTTTGAGAAGATTCATAAAATTGAAGATTAAAAGGTTCGTAAAAACACCCCCCCCCCCACAGGTATTTTTTACGTTGGCAGCTTATGAATTATGTACACTTTCGTTACTCAAAAAAAATCGTGGCATAAGTGGGAGGAGCGCAATGAAATCTGGGACGTTAAGCTCTACCAGGAGGAAAAACGGCTTTGATAAGTTGCTAGAAAGATAAAAATTGCTGATTGTATGTCGGGTTGAGGAAAGTTGAGACTAGCCATTGTTTCTTTCAATGTCGCGTAATCGTTACCTAACAATATTTTAATTGGTCAACCCTCGTAATACCAATAGCCGACAAATAGCCGTCTGGAGAGGTCGAACGGCTCCCGGAACTAGTTTATTGCGCCTTTCACAGGGCCGAGCGTTAATTTAGACCCCCCCCCCCCTCCCCCTATGAAATCGTTTCCACTTCAAATTATTTCGTTCACGTAGCGTAACATTTGCGAATAAAAATGAGGCAAAACGAGGAATTTCTCTTTACGATGAAAAAAAACCCTCGCTGTCACATCTGCATATTAGGCCAGGTCGGCAGTGAAGGACGTCAGAGGGTCTTGAGTGTCCCTTCTATTATCATTGCGATCCTACTACGTATGTAGACAGTGACTTGATGAATCCAAAAAACCTGATTTCGTGGTCTGTGTCAAATTTGTTGAACAGCTCGACCAATTGTACTAGTTATTTTTTGTTCTCTTCGTGATTTTCAAATGCGAGTAAATAAGGTCATGAGCACAATAAAGGGAGGGATGTAATAAGTAGGGCTTATCTCATTTTTCTGGATTTTTTATTTTCATTAAACTTTCAAATTATCTTTTACTGATCAGTACCTACGTTTGTTCTCCATACATATCTCAGTGAAAGTTCGTTGTACGAAAATGAAGCGAAAAGAAGTTTTTGTGTACTTTTTCGGAGAATAGCTCTAACGGTTTTCAGTAACTAACTAGTCTTTACCTGTATATATTGATCTCCATTATGTTGCACTAATAATAGCAGTAATAACCAAAATGTGCCAAAAAATGTTTTTTTGTTAAATTTCACAAATGTCCACAGTAAGCGTACTACTGAATTTGATAAACCTGACGGAGTATGTTTGTGTAGAAGGAAGGAAGAATTATATACATCCCAGAAAACTATATTTGCTGAATATTAAAATAGTTCTTTCTAATTTTATCAAAAACGGCTCTAATGATTCAGACCAAACTCACGGGTTGGCATGTCAGCCAACTAATACTCACATTTTGTTCTCCCTGACTGTTTTCGTGGAAATGCGTTGAACGAAGTTCTGTCGTTCGTATATATATAGCTGATAGGTGAATTTACAGGAAATTCTTTCCGTAAATCCCGCTCATGTAACGATAGGTGTTATGAATTTCACCATTTCACAACTTTACGTTAATAATTTATCAATTTCATTGCCTTGGAAAACCCCACTCATCTATGGCGAAAAGAGGAGTGGTTACTTGTACATATACTCCCAGGTATTCACTCAGTCTTAACTCACTTTCCAGACAACACACTACAAATACTCTTATATCTCATTTTCAACTTTTTCCTGGTTAGTACGTTTTCTGATAAGTATGTCAGATCGTCTCAACGAAAAAGTAGCCCCTTGTATCCTAAATCAAAAATCTCCTTGAAAATCAGGCAATACTGTTTGTAGGGAGCACGAAAAAGAGAGAAATAGGCCCACGAATTGAACGAGTTATAGTACTGTATTGATACAATTGATACGGTAGAGCTTTGATTACACTGCCACTAGTGCAAGACAGAAGAATGGGAGTTGAGCGCGACACAAGAGGGCTTTGAATACGTGAACTGGTTGCTATAGCATAGAGAGGAAGAGAGAGAGAGAGAAAGAGAGAGAGAGAGAGAGAGAGAGAGAGATTGAGAGTGAGAATGAGAGCTTTCATTACACAGCCACTTGGTTAGAACTAGGGTTTTCTGAGTACAAGACTGAAGGATGGGAGTTGAGCGCGACACAAGCGGGTTCTGAGTACCTGAACTGGTTGCTTGAGTGGAGAGAGAGAGAGAGAGAGTCATTAGAGCTGTGAGTATAGCACGAGAGCTGATAAATAAGTGTGAGGAAATAACTGACTGAAGAAGAGGCAGGAAGGACTTTCCCGCAGCAACAGACTTCAGGTCAGTAATAGGTGGACTCGATGTTCGGGGAAGGTTTGAACAAAGACTTCCAGTTAGGGGCTAGGCGGAAGCTCCGAGCTCAAAATTTCATCAAATTCCAGCACCGAACACTATTTTCACGAGGGGAACCCTTAAAAATTACGGACATAAAATGGTAACAACAAACGTTTTCACAAAAATCGTACGAGCAGGATTTCAACAATACTCTCAAGATAATTAGGAGCAACCCAATAAATTCCGAAATTCAAACCACTTTCGTTTCAGTGCACCTAATTACTGCAGAGTATGACACTAACCTTTCCCCACAAAATATTGCTTTACGGTCCCATGAATTACCTATACGCTGGTTACTTAATGAAGGTAGCGATGTATGTGGTAGCTACGCAATAAATTCCAGAACCTCAAGTACTACCACTTTTTATGTAGAACTGTGGGGTAACCTGTACCAATTTCTTATTCACTGTGTGAAAACATATTGAATTCATTGCTGAGTGCGCGTGGAGCTGAGGAACTTAGCGTGATACGTTGCACCAGATATTTGTAAGTTATATAAAGTTAGTGATTGGTTGTTGGAAGCGTCTAATTCTTTTAATATCTTAACGATCTATTCTGAAATTTTCTTTTTATTTGCAGGAGCGAACATGGTGAAAAAACGTGGATGGTGGAGAAAGCCATAGATGAATTGGGCCGCTTTCCGGCACCTATGGTGTGAGTAGCTTTCAAATTTAAAACAAATCTTTCGTATCTTAAATAAAATACGATAAACGATGACGTGTACAACAAATAAACAAGCTCATTTAGTCAACAATCTGGATGATTGGCATCACGTTGACGGCCACTCGGGTGGTTCTAATCGACGAGTAATTTCGCCGTCAATGAGGAAACCACGCCGATTTTGTTGCGCGGGGTTTTCCTTGAAACTTAGCTCAAAATACTGTAAATTATTGAAAGAAGAAAACATCTGACGCTGGTTTGAAATCTTGGTGACTCAGAGTGGGCAGATAGATAACACGGGTCGGGATTAATAAGATGAACCAGCCAGCGAGCTCCGGGAACTCGTGACCAGCAAATCTCTCCACTTTAGATTGAGGGTCAGCTTTCAACTTACCACGTTATTCGGAATTACGTCGACTTTGTGGTTACCAGCCGCACGAAAACCGTTCAAACTGTCGATCGTCGTACCACTAGGTGCGGCGCATCACACAACTTTCTTTAGCTTCAAGGAAGTTCGACGATTTTTTACAGGGCTAGCAGCTTTTCATTCAGTTCATTTGAAGCTGTAAACATATCACACTGTTCTACTCTTTGGATCAATTTGCTCATAATTGTAATTTTGGAGTCCCATGTTAATATCAAATCAACTTGCCGCGTTCAGACACGCAGTACATTTTCTCAAATGGTGTTTTCGCACTCAGAAGTCCGTAAAGATCTGAAGAAAACTCGTATTTTGTTTTTAGCCTATTACCTCATTTACCATCGTCCCTCGGAAAGCATTAGGAAAGGAGAACATTTGTCAAAGAAACGACTTGAATTTGAATTTCTGAGACTCTTTATGGCCATTGGTAAACAAACTTCCATCGTATAAGTAGCTTATTGGTCAGCCAGCCTATTTTTTGACGCTAGTGTTACACGAGCGAGATTGATAAAGAAAATGCTGCTCTGAAATCCCTTTACGTCGATATTTTTGATAATTTATTTTGTTGCTCTCGTTATTTTTCCACCGGTAAAAATGTTATGTTATCATTGTGTTATGTGGGTCTGTGCAAATGTTATCCTATATTATCGTTTTTTGGGTATGTAAAAATATTGATCAGAATCGCCTGAGCCGTTTTCGAGAAAAAAATGGTAACCAAAATTAGTTTCTCGCCGCATTTGCTGATACCCTTATTTTGGCATTTCGTAATAACGTCTTTATTTTATAAACTTTTTTCTAACTCAGGAGCCTCTGAAATGTAAAGACACGATGAAAAAAATTGTTAGCCGATTACAAAAAGTTATTCAATGTAACGACATTAGCTTGAATTCCGTAATTTCTTATGCTGATCCTGTTTGTCTTATGACGTTTATTAAAGTCACGTTGTCTAGGTAGGTACTTTATTGCAGTGGTTTGCAGAGAAGTTCAAATCAACGTAAGATGTTGCTTGACAAGTTCCAATAATTATAATGTTTTGTTCGTTTTTAGGGGTGCTTCTTGTCCTGAATGGGGTGGGAGCTGACAATGATGAACCATCAACTCGCTCTTCACCCACCAAAATACTCAAAGTGAAACGCCCTTCACGTAGCGACATCATTGGAAACACCATAAAAAGAATACCCGACGACGGTTTCAAACCGTTAATTCCTTCCGATGAGCCATTGCCGGGCTCAACTGTCAGCCCGTTGGACCGACTCACCAGTAAAAGAGTCAACAGTATCGACTACTTGGCTCGAAATACGGTTCCTGTAGCGCCAGCTACAGAATCGTTGAGGAAATTTCCCAAACTCCGCCCCCCGCCATCTCATTTATTGGCGTACCAGGCGGCGTCGTCTACGGAAAAGGGCATCGACTCTCAGATACCTCCGACTGGCTGGGCTTTGGCATCTCTTGGACCGTCTAAAGATGTCAGCTCGTTGTTACCAAAAAGGAGCAACCTTCCTCTCACTCCGAAACCTTTGAACAGCTACTGGTCTTCCAGGCTCCATAGAACGACGCAGATACCCACAACACCTTTAGAACCAGGTAAGTCGCCAGATAGTAAACACTGTTCAAACGAGGACATGTTCGTGAACTCAGTTTTAATAATTTTTATTGAATTAGTGTCAAAAATATGCCACATACTGTAGAAGTTTTAGGTACATGCTGGACTGGGAAAACGACCCACTACTAGCCACAGACTCTTACGTCAAGCTTGGAATTGTTTTGCTCATCACATTGAACTGGGCTATCTCTGTTTCTTGTTCAACTGTAATAGCATCACAGTTTAGAGTTCTGGGAGCAAACTGTGAGCTTGGCATCAATATACAACTTATTTTTCTACTGTTACGTTCATTTTGATTGCTATAATTTCATTTATTTTCATATACCAGCTATATTTTACACATTTCCTCCCCTTCTGCCTTTTCTAAATTGCTTTCCTGTATTCCTTCTTATTTTTGTTTTACTACTTCATTTTATAATATAATTGATAATCTTACCAGCGACATCCACACTCTCAGCTTGCCTTGAATTGGACCGAGGGTAGATGTAATCAGCGAGACCCTCCAGCTTGAAACATGCATAGGTTGAACGTTAACACTCTTTTATACGTTTCAGGTGTCAATTTTCACGAAGGAAATGAGAAAAACGGCACAATTTCGGGTATTCCAGCAGAAAATTTGATCCAAAATGAAAGCAAACTTGAAATTAAAAGCCACCAACTTATAAATTCAAGCTCGACTGATGATACGTTTGTATCAACCTCTCTCCAAAACCAGGCTAAAGACAATGAGCTCAAAGACAAATCAGTCACGAAAGAGACCGTGTTCTCCTCGACCACTCAAGCCACACTGTACGCTGGTCACAATACGCCAAATATCGGCAAAAACCTAATTAAAGAGGTCAGAAGTGGAGATTCGGGTTCTAGCGTACTTAAAGGGGTCGTTCTTGCCACATCGAGCTACAGATATGCTGAAGATGCTAAACTAGATAATAGCGTACTTGGCCCCACTACTGAAGTCAGCGCTAAGTCAAAAAAACCTGATGAGTCTGGCGAAGGAAAGAGTTCAAGCGTCGCAAGGGATGAGGTCAACAGTGTGCAGCTCTTTCCTCCTGTAGTCAAACAATCTATCGAGAACAGTGCTGAAATGCCAAATGACGCGAGTGTTCTCAAATCAACTGAAGTGAACGAAACAATTTCGTTTGTTCCTTTAGATCTGACTCCATTGAACAGCGCAACATCTGAATCTGTAGTTACAACTGCTGTAACTTTGCCTGAAGGTACGTCGAATAACGTGAGCTCATTACGTGATTTGAACAACATTGAATCTAAACTGAATTCAACAACTACTGAAACAAACTATTTAACAACTACTGACTCGAGTCACTTAATGATAACCACTCAATCCACAATTAGTGATTTGACCACTGTTGTGTCAGAAATGGAGCAAAAGAATGGCACGAATGTCTTGAACACAACCTCTGCAATGCCGATTTCAGAAACTGCCACGTTAATTGAAACCACAACAGAAATGTTACCTACAATTCCTAATAAGGAGTCTAGCACGAGCCCTGCAACAACCACATCACTCGTGGAGGTATCTACGAAGACTCAATCTGAAGTTCGCACTGAAAGAATTCCTGATATAACCGACCACTCAGTTGTAACCACGGAACCAAGCCAAATCTCATCGACAATCTCCCCAGAATCCAATGACATCCCTGAAGCCTTTACCGACACGAAAAAAGGTATGTCAAACGTCACAGAGCTTCCGGAAAAAACGAAGAAATACTCCATATTGACCACAGAAAAACCTTCCTCTCGACCTGACGAGAATGAATCCACAACCACCACAGTACTGCCATCCACATTGGCGCCCCTGCCTCCCAATTCATCTTCAATTTCACTGTCAGCTACTCAAAATCCTACCACAACTGAACCCTATGACTCACCCACTTTGCCTCCGAGCACAACTGAAAGCTCAGCGCGAAGTGTTCCACGAAATAATGTCCAGAGTGAAACCTCAACGCCTGTCACCACGCTTTTGCCTGACACGTATTCCACAAAGTCTGACAAAACGACCACACACGCGATCACGATCAATGACAGTGCTACTCCTAGTGTGATCTCGTCGAACGATAATTCGTCGGCAAGTGTAACTAAACATACACTTAGCACTCAATCGACTACAAATCAACCAACGACCCAGTATGTTGATGTCACTACGACAATTACTCCTAATGTCACTGGTAATACTCGCGTGAAGGCAATCAACGCTACGGACAATTATTTGGAAAAGAATGACAATGAAGATGATGAAACGTTGAAATACAACGTAACTATGGTCGATCAACCGTTGGAGAAAGCTCACAACACAACTGAACAAGATTTAGACTATGAGAATAATGACAAGGAGGGCGAAGATGAGACCGAAAAAGAAAACGAACCGCAAACAACTACTACGTTGATTATTATAGAAGAAATAACTACTTCCAAACCTTTAACAACTCATTCGACTACTGAGACATCGAGGTCGACCACGATGGAGCCTACAACTACAAAAACGACTACTGAGCAGACTTCGGAGATCCACACTACGAATCAAGCAACAACATCAAGTAAGAACAAGTTTTCTTATAGCTCTTGCCAAAAACAACACGTAAGGTCAGCAATCAACCATTTCAAAACCTGAAAAGTTTGACGCCTGAATATTTCTCGTTTCGCTTACTGCAGATCTAAAAAAGTTTTGAAAAATTAAAAACGAATTATTGGGAAACGCAGTAAATTATGTCTGATGGAACTCATTATCCCTTCATTCCAACGAATAACTTTCTTTATGAGAACTATTTGTCCATAACGTTCCACAATTTATTGGGTTTCCCCTATTTATGTCACTATGTATTCGTAATTTACGAGAGACTATAGTATTCCGATTTCAGAAATTTCGTGGCTTGTCCTTCATTATTTCATAACTCGTTGTCACACTGCCATCCTGTAGGTTTTGTACTGTCATTATGTAGATATTAGACTACCAACGTGATTTTTGAGAGAACCCTACGGTCGTACGAGTGGGTAATAAGGGAAAAACTTAACTAAAATTGTTTTTGTCAAAATTTTGGATAATTTATTGTGCTGCTCTCTCATTCTCCCACACGTGAGAATTTTATACCGCTGTCAGGTTAAGAACTATTTTTGCACGTATCTTTATTTTGGCGTCCCGCATTAATTTTCTGAATTTTCCTGTTTATTACACCTCGAGTCACCTTTAGAAGTCTAGTTTTTTTGATAAGGTTCCATGCTGTAATTGAGATCTACATCGCTTGTACGTTTGTTTCCTATAGTTCCTGTGGTTGAAGAAGACTCATCCACAGACCCCAAACTGCTTCTCACTTTTCAAGCCTCTATCAAAGAAATGTGTTTGGCTCGTGAAAGTTTAACTGAATCGCTGGCTGCGTTCATCAAAGGAATCACCATGAGGTTAGTAACATTCTATACTGATAGGGATCCTCCTGTGTGTTTAAAATATGTTAACAACGTGGCAATGAGAAATTTTGTTCAAAACATTCAATACAGAGCATTGTACCCAGAAAGTACCAGGATTACGGGATTGAATTTTTTTCTATTTTCTATGAGGGGAAGTGAGAGAAAAAAAGTGGTGTTCCGATCCATAGAAAGTTAATTAAATAGCAATTAATAAATGACGCACATTCGAGTTATCCCGTTGTTTTTTGCAACTAATGACGCGAATCTGCGTAATTTATTTGACAATATTTGATAAAGATAAATGCTTCATAACGCAGTAAGATTTACAAAGTAAGTAATTACGAAGAAAACTGAAAGACAAAGTTGAAGGAAAAAATTATTACAAAGCGAGCAAAGTGTTCGAGTAAGAATCAAATACAAAGTCATTTATACAATTGATTAAGAACCGAAAGTATTAGTATGAATGATACTCCCTGAAGCACGCTAGGCATATGGCAGGTTGCTCAGTGCAATCGGGGCAATAATAAATTGTACTCCAGAAATATCCACCACGTCGACTTCCATATCCATATCGTCCACATACATAATATTGTTTTCATTGTCTGAACACAAATCGCTCTTCGTTCGTGAACACCTGCAAATAACAAATGATACAAGCATTGTGTGAATGATGACAATAAAGCTTAGGAAAAATAATTCGCTAGAAGAATGAAGTACAGAGTCAAACTTACCCTTCAAGATGACTCCATTTCTGGATTAAGAAACCAAACTAACATAGAAAAAAACCGCACTCCACACTCCAGACCTTTAGTGACGAGGTTGACCTCTTCTGTCTTATCTGCTACATGCACTCAACCTCTCTCTATCAAGACTCACTTCACAGGGCACAGGGAGTTTTTGATTAATAGATTATTTATAGGGCTGTGAGACGTTTGGCCTGTGATCTCTGAATTTGCTGAGATGAGCAAAATTGAAACAGTATGAGCTCTCCATAATGGTGAACACGAAAAAACGAATTCCGGACATTGTTAGGTTGTTCTCAGGGTTTGGGAGAAATTTTGGCTCTCTGTCTCCGAGAGAAAACAGTATTTTTGAAGGGAGTATGAGAGTCTCAAATGCAATTTTCCCACATTTTTGTCGTTAGTTTAACCCATTTGCTACAATGTTCTGAAGTTTCTGTATTCGTGAAGTGCTATGAAATTTCATTCGACGTTATGCTATTTTCTATCGGTCGAGCGCGTCACATTTATCATTTGTTTGGGAGTGTTAACTGTTCACGTTGTTTTCTCTTTGCAGGCCGATTAATCCTAATCAAATCAAGATTTTCAACCTGGGCCTGGCTGAATGCTCGTCCAAAACAACTCCACCGATGAGTTCCATGCCCTTAATAATTCAGGTGACAGACAATAATGGAAAATGGGATCAGAACCTCACGGAACTTTTGTACTCCTACATGAAACAAGGACGCTTCAATTTCAAATATCCTGTGAGTTAATGTACAGAAATCAACTTCGAAACGCTTGTGTTACTGGGGGCGTTGGACAGCTACCAATATTTGGATCAGCCTGGACATCCAGTTTCTCTTGAGCTCTTTAGTGAATCATATTGTCAACAATGTCTTCCTGTGCGAAAAAAAAAATGTTTTAGCAGTTCTGAACTTCTCATTTCTGAAGATGAAATGTTCCTAGAAAGGGGAAAAAGAAGGAGCTTACAATACTAATTACTTGACACCTCCTCGACAGTGAAGTGAAATTCAATGAGTTCACGCCCAATCGATTCTTCTTTTTGTTGTCCCTGGTACAAAAAAAGTTGACAACCACCCCTTACAGTCGAGTAAAGAACCAATATTGCCTGAAGAAAAAAGTGTAATTTGGTGGGAATGAAGTTCATTGGTTGGTACATATCCATGGGTGCTATATAATTATAGTCATGAGAATTTTCGAAGCTCATATTCAGAGTTCTCCTAATACAAATTGTAGAAGGTCTCTTTATCTCTAGTTTAATTTTACCTGTTCTACCCCAAGATCGAAAGTAGAAGATACCATTTCATCACTTTCATACGAGGATATATAGTTATACTAACAACTTTTTTTGTATACTAACGTAGAACTGAAAAGACTTGCAAATCGGAGAATAAACCAAGAATTGTTTATAATACGTACAAGAAATACTATAATCTAAGAAGTACAAAAAATGTAAACTTTGAAAACGTATACATAAGCCTCGTATAATTCCGCTTTTGAGCTGGGTCTGGCTAGCGCAGAGTTGTAATAAATAAATATGTAAATATTTTGGAAAGTCCAGTGTCGGGTAGTAATGTTACCAACAAAACAAGACGAAAACGATTGTTAGCACTGCTCTCAATCTGATTCCAAATATGGTCAGCATCGAGCGTCATGGCACCCCCCGAAGGCCATGAGCATCCTTCCCTCTCTTGCCTTCCTTTCCATTGAATGAGTGGTCGACGTGACCCCACCGAGCGTTTGACGCTATGGAAAAAAATCCGTCGCTAGGAAAACACGGCTTAAAGGGCTAGTTGAAGGGCTCTTATTTACCACTGGAACTGGAACTTCCTCCAGGTGATAATTAGGCACCAGTCTCATTTTTAATTATTTTTCTCTCTGGAAAATAAATTGCTTCAACCCCATCAGGTTTGCAATCAGACTGGTTTATCAGCACATTATAGTGAGAACTGTTGTTCTCTCATCGCGCGGAACATATTTGGTATTAAGTGATGAGCCATTACAATGAGGCTGTGGACCAACGGGAACATTGGGAATGTTATTACCTGAGGACTCTATAAGATTTCTGCAGTCAGTAGATGGGTTTAAGCTCCAATTCTGAGGTTTGGTTCTAGTACTCTAGTGCTCCACCAGTATTTTGGTTAGATACTTTTCTCTGTCTTCATAGCACAGCTGGTTGTCAACTTAATTAGTTCTCTACATCCTCCACAAGCACTTTGTCAGGAGAAAGGTATAGTTCACAGAGGTTGTCAGGCGACCCAAAAACATAAAATGTTTGCCAGACCCCGTCTATCACTTACAGTCCATGCTGGTGACTGGATCTGTTTGTACCGCCTTGTAGAGCGTTTTTATGAAAGCTTTGGTGGCCCTCATGAGAGCCCTGATAGCACCAGCTTCCCTAGCAAACGAAGGGGCCTTCATGTGCTGTTCGGACCTTAGTGCGATAATCTTTGTTTCGCTCGGCAGCAGATGCTTGGCGATAGCACCCATCTTTTTCATCGTCAGCCTCCCATAGCCCTTTCCTTCTTACCTACTTAGTGCCTTGCGGCTCCGGCGAAGGGCATTCGGATAAATCCCTCTTAGCTCGTTATTATTTTCATACCTAAATCCGAAGACGGTCCTTTTTTTCGAGTGCGAAAACTCGTTGCTTTCCGATCTGTTGGTCGGTCAGCCAAGTTTTCTATCTCCTGGAACTCAACGCAATGCCCAGCTCTCCCGGAATTCCTCGTAGAATTATTCTCCATCCTCTTGGTCCACCCGCAACAAAACGAAAATTATTTTCATACAGTCCACGCTAAAATCCTATATGTGCCATAGGAAGTTCACTCGCCCTTGCAGGGAAAAGCAGTTTGGTAAATTTGTTTCAAAATACGTCTTTAATACTCCCAGGACAGCCGCCTCTCTAGCTACCTTTAATACCTTCTTGACCTGTCGTGTTCCTGTTATCGAGCAGATACTCGTACATTGCTGCTGTCATCTTCTACTATACTATACATACCCTTTACATCTCTCTGTAGACTTCTGTGTCTTCTTACACAATCTAATGATTTAATTAATAACTCTACATTTATTACGTTTCAGCTCACCAACGTAGCTCTTGGCATAAAATTTCCAGACATAGAAGATGAATGGGGTGGTACTGTTATCGCAGCTATTGTCGTTTCATCAGTCGCAGGCCTTTCATTGCTCTTCCTAACTGTTCTTTTGGTGAGTTCTGTAATTTTTCAAGGTGATATGTATCAACACCGGGAAGGGAAAGGTGATAAAATAAATATGGAGAGAAATACGAACAACTTACAGTGTGAAGAGTGACAATCTCAGTATGTTTGAAATATCATCTCGTGTTAGTATTTGCGTACCTTTTCATATTTTTTCCTCCATCCTAACGTTCCCAGTGTTGATCTAGTTTTTTTTAGAAATACACTAATTAATCTAAGACAGACATATTATTTAGATGTACCCAAAAAATCGTAATAACAGTTAAAAATTTGCATTTGGGGATGCCTGGGGGGGGGGGGTGTACTGTCCTCCCTCAGACCCTGCAGTTGAAAAACGAAATTTGGGATGGCAGACCTACCCTCCAGCGACTCCACGACTACCACCATGTCTCCATAGCAAGCGAATTTCCCAGCATTGTCAGGCCTTGCCCTGAATACGACTCTGATTGCTCCGTTGTACCTACCTTGCCCTGCGGAGGCAGCCACCTGTCGTAACCCTAACCCATAATGTACCGGCGCAAGGCCGCAGGCTGTGCATTTCCGTGGTACCATGTTTGGGTCAAACAACCCTTAAGGCCAAAATGGCCGCAGCTAAGGTCTCCCAAGCTTTTTCCCACTACTCAGGGGCTCCTCTGCCGTGTTACACTGCCCATTGTTAACAATGGCAGAGTGATGCACCTATAGTAGCCAGGAATCCGTGGAAATTGAATAAATTTCGGCCAACTAACTGACTTTCCTCTCTTGCACATTCACTTGAGACACATAGGAGCATCCCAAGCCACAATGCTTGGCAGACTGCATGAAGAGACTGATGGGATGGGCGGGTATCCTAGTAATAATAATAATATTGTTTGTCCTTTTTTCCGAGTGCTTCTCAGTGGTCCTAAGTAGATTACGTACCACTTTCTTTTTAAGTAATAAAGAATATATTGACATGACGTGACCTATCCGAATATGTAGCAATTAAGTGTTTACAGGTGATCATGCGAAAACGACAAAAAGGATTCACCTACGGACAAAGGTGTACTCCTGTATCTCTGGAAGATTACAGTTTGGACAACATATCAGTCTTCAACAGTGTAAGAAGGAAAACAATGCGTGCATCTAAAAGATCGTATGGCAACCCTGCTTTTGATGACCCAGTAAGCTCTTCGTCTAACTTTTCCGCTTATCTTGAAGAATAGTTTTTAGTCGAAGTGAACCCTCCTGGTTCATTCAATGTTAAATGCTACATCTATCTTTCGTGGCTTATTTCAATTCCAAGCAAATGCTAGTTTACGAAGTTGCATTTTTAATCTCGCATCATGTGAATTGTGAATGAGCAATAACTACCCAACGCTTTTAAGAAATTAGTCCCATTTGAAATTCATCAGCCTTTGCATCAGCAAGTGCACAACTTTTGAAATGTAGATGCTGCCTGAGGGTTCGTAATGAACGTTTTCAGTTCAGATAATCGCATCACTTTGATATATGTTCAATACAAAAGAAACAAAACAATGAAAATTGGATTTCAAAAGTACGTTGTAACAGAAGTTCTTTCGTGTGTGTCAGTCGATTTTTTCTTCAAATTTCTTCGAGTTATTGATGGTGAACCAAATGGGATCAAGTTCATCAGAGAATGGAGATTTATCACAACTGACAGGGAAATAGTACTTGCATAAATAGATCGTGAGTGCAAATACAAAGGGATGATGTAACTGATTCACTTGTGTCGTTTTGCAACTCAGAGGGTTGATCACAAAGCCCCACAACTGGGTGCTGTTCTAGTGGGGACCTCACTGGAACTTAAGGCAGTGCGATATCAGTCTCTGATTTGCAACTCTTCCCTGCTTGGTACCAAAAAAAAACTCACGCCAATCCAAAAGTGCTGGTTTTAGGGATCCTCTCTAGCATTGGCTGGTATCTGCACAGGCAGGGAGTTGTTACTGTCCCCTTGCCTTGCATATGGGGCTCAATTACCTTTAGTACCAATGAAACTTCGTAACACTGTTTATGAAGTAGCAACTCGTACGTTTCCTTCTCAAAGACTGTTTCTTAACACTCATAAGAAAGTTATATCAGCCGAAAGTCATGGAGGTTGATGGAAGATGTCATGGAAGAGCCTGGCCACTTGCTCAGCATACATCGAACCCAGCCATGTAGAGGTACGGCGGGTTGTCATTTGTTGTCAGACTGTTGTTGCCTGTGTGTTACCACACAGAGGTATGACCTTGGTGAATCCGTCAGAGAGGAGTTCTTAATCTGGTTTCCCACCTGAACTAATTATTTACTTTTGTGGGAAGTTTCAAAGGGAGGATCAACTGTGGTCACGTTTTATTGTCATAACCTTCTTCACGAACTGGGTGAAATGATTGGAAGGTTGCTTAGTAGCAGACGAAGATGGAAGGACAGACAGCTGCTCTTCCAGCCACTGATCAGTGTTGATGTTCTTGTTTCCTTTGCGCTGGAGGCACAAGACCTACATGATGGAGAGTCTTTGAGAGAAAAGAAGCGGAGCCACGCATTGACGTTGCCATGCTCATAAGGAACTGGATCATCCAGTCTTCAACCCCCTTTCTCTCAAGACCTTCCCCTGTGTGTCGTACTTCCATTTATCTATGAAGTAGCGACTGTTTGAATTTTTTGCACAACCTCTCATTTATTTGAATTAAGTTTCTTTTAAGTAAACCGAGGCACGTTTTTTCATATTTATTAATCGCTTTTAGGTTCGTTTTGTCTAATTATCACATTCACCCAACACAAGAAGTGATATCAATTGGCCGAACTAGCTGTTTTGTTGTGTTTGTTTTCACCATCTTGTGCGTTCAAGTGACCAGCATGTTAGTTATTGCTTATAGACTAATTGAATGGGAACTTGAGAGAAAATGTAGAACTAGCCGCAGTTCTACAGACTGGGCTAGGGACTTTTTAAAAATCATATCTTATTATTGTGGGTTATACATTCAACTAAGCTCTCATTTCAACACACACATTTCACAATCCATTTCAAGAAACAACAATTGAACGATTCAAGCTTTAACTGAATCGATTATTGTAGTTACAAAACGTACTTTTTGTCAGTCTGGACACTATCAAGGGTGGGAGCTGTTGGGAGTGCTTGAAACTGGTTGAGAACGTTCGTCTGAGTTGGGTGGCAGGTCATTGAGCAATAGAATGGGGAAGAAGGCACAAACTGGAATAGAGGATTTGCAGTGCTTGTGGTAATCATGGTAATGCGTTGGGTTAGTCAGGGCCAGAGGGAACTACATCACGTCGTTCATGAGTGAGGAGGTGGTACAATTCATGCAGGCATCTAACCAAATGTGGACATAAAAGGAAATGACATTTAACGCTTCATTCCTTTAGCTGAGATAGTCGTGAAACTCCATTCAGCCACTATAATCGTGAAGTGTTAGCACTAAGGCCTAGTCATCAGTAATTCAATAAAATATTCCAACACTTTACACCTTATATTTTGAATGAGCTGACTGGAGGTAACGAGAGAAAATGAAAAAAATGCTTACCACACATGTCCACAACAAGGTTAGAGAATGTTTTGACCATCGCTCCCACGCTCGCCCATAAGACTCAGGGCCAATCTGGTGTGGTTAAGCGAACAGCTGGTGAAACCACGTATTAGCGAGTTTATTCCTATTTGACTTCAATCCTGCGTACTTCTCTACTAGAGTGGAACGCCTAAATCAATAGTATTGATAGGCAAGCACTTGCCTTTTAATAGCCCTGAAGTGGTGGGCAATTATGCTGCTCTCGATCCTGTTTCAGGACCAGGTGGACTTGGAGGCAGGGGGCTGGTAGTGTTGTTTAGCAATGTTGAAGCTTGTGTCTACACATTGAAGAGAAGCTGTATACATCAGTCTGGTATTATTATTGTCCAGGTTTCACCAAGTCACTAGTGAGAACCACTATTAGAGGCTGGCGACTAGAAGAATTCTAATTTTGTTTTTCTCACATGGCCAGTTGGCCTCCAAGCCTAAACGCATAAAGTGAGAGTTTGGTGGCCAATCAACTTTTTGATAGCAATCCACAGTGAATCCCTGCTCTCTTGCCATAGGGTCCTCTAGTCAATCATCAATCACTGGGTGTAGTAAGACAACTTATAATACAAACTATTTCTGACCCTAGAGATGAGTTTGAATCCTGATAATGACGAGCGTTTGATGTGCAGACATCTCAGAAAATAATGGTCACATTGCAAGAATTCTTATTGTTTCAGGTCACAGTTACCAATCCTCTGAACTTCGTTGGGCTCTCTGGCATAGCTAACAGCCATTCGAAAATTGACAACGAATATTCAGAAGTTCCCACAGTGACAGTGAAACCCGATGAATTACCGTTGGGAGCTGAAACGAAAAATCGGTACGCCAACGTGATACCAATTCCAGAGACTCGAGTGCCACTTAGTAGTTCTGACGGAGGGGAGGCGTTCATCAACGCCAATTACGTGAAGGTAAGAGCTTATAGTTATAATCTAGCCTTCCATTAAACGACGTTGTAAATACTACTGTAGTATATTCTTCCAGGGAGCTAAAGGAGCAGAGAAATTCTACATTGCGTGCCAGGCTCCTTTGGAAAGCACTATTCCTGACTTCTGGATGATGATTTGGGAACAGCAAGCTCAAGTCGTCTTGATGCTAACTGATCTTCACGAAAATGGAACGGTACGTGTACAAAGATTACTATTGATTAGATGGCCCAAAGTGTCGTATTGGAGAGGCGTTCAATCTTGTGAGGAGTAACATCGAATAAACATGATTCTACATCGGCAAGCTCTGGTAGTGTGTCAGGGATTATATTTAGTTGAGTTGAGTCTCTCCTGTAAATTATTGGAGTATGGTAAGTCAGGTGGGAGAAGAGGATTGTATTTCATCCTCAAAAGCGGAGGGCGGGAGGCGTTAGGTTGACACGTGACTTATTGGTCTTTAGATTGTAGATTTGCCTTTCTGAAATTGAGATGAGTTGGAGCAATTAATACATGCACAAGTATTAGGTATGTATCGTGTGTTGCAGCAGAAATTCAAAATAGACCTAACTGTGAGACATGGAAGCAGTGTTCAATGTGTTTGGTAGTACCCAAACTAGGAATGTATCTAACATAAATTAGTATAGAATAGTGTCAAAGGGGTCAGTGATGGGGTAAAAGGCATCAAATTTTGTAAAAATAAACTGGTTCGAGGAAAGATCCATCCTCCAACACAAACCAACCTTTGTGCCTAGATCACTCCAGCAGAACTCAGTCACTATATTCTGGATTTAAGTATCCTTTTCATGAGAATCTGTTCCTAACCCCTACCATGATATTGTTGGTGGCCATTCTCTGTTTCCCCGGTTTGATTGGAGAGGTGAAGAGGGGAGGGGTTCAAGGTGAGGCCTACAGGGTTTTGTTGCAACTGACTAGCCACCACAGAACCACAGACTCATGTCTTCCAGCACTCGAAATGCCACAAATTTTCTTGGAAAGGGCATAACTCGCATTATGTCTTCGTGCACATAGTAGGCTCTCCCTTATCTGGGAATGAGGGCCATAAAAAGTCCCCTTGCGAAAAGGGGGACAGAATCCCATTTGGTCTTGTAGGAGTGACGAGAAGCCACTTGAATCGTCAGGTTGTTCAATGGGAGACACAGGAAAATAGCGCCCATTTGGCGTCGCCAGCCACAGCTACTACAGGCCCATTATGCCTCCCTGTTCAAGGGTGAAGGCAATGGTGACTGGATCTAGCTTCCTCACTGGACACTGGACACTGCCCACTTAGGTACCACCTCAATAAGATGGGCATCTCAGAGGAAGTTGAGCGCAGATTGTTGTATCAGGAGGCCAAAATGGCAAAGCACACCCTATGTGACTGCCCTGCCTTGGCAGCCATAATAATTCTCCTAGGGGCTCATCTAACCCTAAACCATAGTGGAACCTGTGGCAAAGGACATACTCGTCTTCCTGAGGGTGGGGTGGGCTGATATGTACAATGTCTTCTATTAAGGAAGGGAAGGGATAGCGTCACAATAGGCCCATGTATGGTGTCTGCCCTCAGAATAAAAATTAAAAATAAGAAAAAAATTTCTCCGTGAATTTCTCTAGTAGAATATTGTTTTGAGCGAGTCTCAAAATACCTAGACCTCAGCCAGCTTTCCAGTCATTCAAGCACCTTGCTGTTCCTGGTTTGAATCCGACAAGCGAGATCTTCTAGTCTTTGTACCTGAGGGTCGTCTGGCTCTAAGTGCAAGGAGTTCCCCGATTATTTTTGCCCCAGCCCCAGGCAGGATTACCGTTCCTACTTGTCAGTCCACACAATAGGCTTCAAATTCTAATACCGCAAATCATAATAGAGCAACCAACTAACGAGCCTTCATAAGTCCAGGTTTCCCAGATACTTCCTGTCACAACCATCCTCAGTGCGAAATCTACCAATAAAAACGCAGACGCTCCTTTTTGAAAACCTTCCTCAGTTAACTAACCAATCTGACGAATTGTGGAACCACCCTTCCAAAGTGGTGGTTCCCTCCCCTGTCCCTGCACTCACAACTACTGTAATTTGTGTTATGTATTACTGACTTCAATTCTCCATTGTACATGTAAGTGTTCGAATCTTGTGATATCCCAACTCTTCAATTACAAGTATAGTGCTACAGCAAAATCCGTCTTCGTGATTCGTTCAAGTCTACCTTGGTCTAAACAAATTTCAAAGAATCCAAAGAATATTAACCGCATCATGAACTTCCTAGGAATGAAGTGATACTGAGAATCAATGATTCAGAAGGCATTGGCACTTTGTTAGCTTGCCAAGAATGGTGGATCGACTAGACGAACATATTAAGAAGTCAACAGGCACATTTTTACATTTAGCCTGAGCTGGAGGACTGAACAATGTGACATTTGTAAATCCTAATCAACTCGACTGGAATCTCTTCTAGATTTCCTTCACACATTTATTAATATTTAACAGAAATGTAGACTTAATTATATTAATACTTAACAGAAACTGTACCACGTTGGTCTTTTGTCTTCTTTTCATCGTAATTTTGATTTAAAGGAAAAATCTGCTGACTACTTGCCACCGTCCGAAGTCCTCGACTGCCACAGGGTGTTTGGAGACTTGCAAGTCACGTTGAAAAAAAGGGAAGTTCGAGAGAAATACGTCATTTCCAGTTTACAGTTGAAGGTATGTACAATAAATACTATATAATTGTCGTGTACATTGAAGTTTTTTTGTTTATAGATTTCCATGTTTTCTAAATGTTCAGTTGTCGTCCTTTGTATTGTTTATGTAGTAAGGCCCTGTATTTTGGTAGGTTCATGTCCAGTTGTCTTTATTCCTACTAAGAGATTTAATGTGTTCTGAATACGTATCTGGTCCCTATTTGTCATACGTACGCGTTTTTACATGCACAAGTTATTTTATACACCCCACTTGGTCGCCTGTGTCTGTTTTTTCAGTGTTTGCAGCTACAGTATCAATATAGTTACAGGCTGTTTTCGAGAAATATTTGAAAACCCCTAGCTTTTCGTATATTTTGGTGCACCCCTCCCATATCTATCAATGAAAACTACTGATAATTCGATTGTTGAGTCTAAACGAAATAACTGAAAACGTAAAAAGAACCAGCTCAATCAGTTCCGCCATTCCCCCGCAAATCTGACTACAGTCGCTCACACGCCACGTGCTAATTTAAGATTTACAATTATATTCATGGAATCCGTTTAGTACACACAATAGTAATAACGTTTATTGTTCGTTCAACAGAATTTGGAGTCCAATCTTTGGAGAGAGGTTATCCATTTGTGGTACACTGGATGGCCGATTAGAGGAGTTCCAGACGACCTGACGTCCATCATCGCTTATTTGATCGAAGCCCGCTCCTATTCCAAGCCTGGGCACCCTATAGTTGTTCATTGTTCGCCAGGAACTGGACGAACTGGAACCGTAGTTGCGATAGATATTGCTATTCGGGACTTTGAGACTGATAGAATCGTGGACATCCCTAAAACAGTCTACAGCATCCGAAGGGATAGAGCTGGAGCTGTCCAAACCAACATGCAGTATTACTTAATTTACCAAGTAAGTTATTTGGCGTTTAATTTATGTAATGTGTACTACCTCTCACTAGAGACTATGAGTATAATAATAACAATAGTAAAACAAGCGATAATTTTATAGAACCAGAGATATACAGGCTCTCTGGCTATCAAATGGACAATTCAGACCCCAACTCTTATACCAGGAAAACACTATTCTAAAAGGTTCTCACTTGTGACATGGGTGGCTGCTTGAGCTAGTTATTGTGTACCAGGACGAACCAAACTCTTCCATTCAGCAGAGGCTCGTCCAGGACATTTGCGCTGACTAAGCACCTCAAATGCCTCAATTTGCTAGAAACTTCGCTGTCATCAGTTGTAAGTGGGTGGTTCTCTCGTTGAGGCGTCGCCCTGATGCCCGCATTTGCTCCCACCCAGTTCCCTGTTTGTGGTGGTAAAACTTTCCCGAGTGTAATTACGAATAACACTCTCACTTCTAATTACGTTTGGTTGATATTGTACTCACTCCCCGACTCACAGTGCGATATCAGTACGTAAACGTAACATTGGCGCCCAACAAGTGGTCGAACTTTCAACTGACTATTCAAGATTGAAAGGCAAAACCTCATCAGTACCCTAATGGACAACCCGTCTGATGGCGAGGCTCTTCTTCTAATTCAATACCCCCCATACTCAGAAATTCACACTAAAAATGGCAGTTCAGCAAACAACTTGCCAACTTCCTATCTCGTTCTGCCCCTCAACCAGATGGCTTGCGACTTGAAGAGACGTGCAAAATGTTTCGAGAGAAAGCCCCAAATGTCTCAGTTCTGAAACGTTCCTCTATATCTTCTCGTGTGTCTGCCCTCGAACGACCTTCCACGGAAATCAAGTGGTTTCGAAAAGGCCGGGTGATGATAGAACTCCACAGTCAGAATTGAGTCAGAAGACTTGTATCCAAGAGTGCAACTGATGAGTGCTCAGTAGCCACAGCATCTTTGCTCAGAACTACCCCTTGTGGAACACCTGAGGGCAGGTGCCCTTTTGGGAGGAGGAAAGCTCCGACTAAGAGCTCGTTCACTAAGAGATGAACCGATTCTCTGAACCCTGGATGTCACAGCCTTGTGGAACGAAGACGTACGATTAACGGAAGTACGCCAGAGACATTGTGAAGTGCGTGTTTATTTGTATTTGTTGCAATACTTCCACCACAAACATGGGCATCCTTTTGGAACTTCAATCAAAATTCTCTCTTTGTGCTCAAGATTAGGTTTTCCTTTGTTGAGTGGACAGCTACGCTTTAATTGCAGTACACTGCAAGAAGCTACAGTGTTCATGAGCACCTGAGGACAGGCACTTCATCAAGGAAGGAGTGAAGTACCGGGACGAACCAAACTCTTCCATTCAGCGGAAGCTCATCTGGGGCATTTGCCCTGACTTGGTACCTCAAATGCCCCGATTCGCTCAAAACTGGTTGTCTCGTCGAGGCTGCGTTCGCTCCCACCCAGTCCTCATTGATCTTACAACATCAGGAAAACCACCAGGTTTCCTTCACCGCCAATGTCTGTTAATCCTATATTAATGATTCAATTTCAGTAGCTAACTTCAGTAACTTCTGGAATTGTCAATCTACCAAAAGTACTCACTCCCCCACCCATCATCAACACGCTCGTTCGTGAATTTTATCTCATTCTTTTTTGATGATCCAACCAACCAAATTCGCCACCCCAACGTCTCTCTGCCCAATTCATATTAATTTCAAGGATACTCTCAGTTAATCCGTCATGTGTGGCACCAAACTCTTACCCGCTTGTATACTTTGCTTGCCTCGCATTATATTAATATCGATCTGACACCAGTACAGTCTATTTTGCTCCACTCCACCTATACTCGACGTTCAAATAGTTTTACGAGCACTATCAGCGTGAAGAGTTTTTGTGGTGTGGACCTTTGTGCTAATTATTTAAGCATTTTGTGCTGATGAAGCTACACATTATTTGCTATTTTCAGGTTATCCATTTGTACGCGACCAAGTTGACTGGAGGAAGCTTAGATTAGGCTAGACGACAAACTGGAATCGCATCATGAATCTCATTTCGAACAAACTCTTCGAGTCGCAAACAAGAAGAAATTTATATTCTTTTAATAGAGACGTTGTGTAAATAGCTACTACAAGCGTTCGCCGCCTGAACTAACGTTGACCCCCCCCCCGCGTTATATATTTTTGAACGACCCAATAAGTTACTCAAATGTTAAGATAAATTTGTGTTTGTTCGCGTTTATTACAATGTGTTGTTTATTTCTCGTTGTAAAGTGCATTTATTTTGAAACGTTGATAAGTGTTGCTTGTTTCTCGCCAAATATTTAACCAATTGTTATAAAATTGCTTCGGGAAATTTATTCTCACCGCAGGTGTCAACTATATAACCCCCTTCCCTTCTCCTAATCGAACTGCAGCGCGAGGCTCGTTCGTCAGCCACAGGCGAATCACATGCTAAGACAGTTGAGCGTCAGAAGAGGAAAGTGGTCGACTGTAAAGGGAAACTCCCCAATGAATCCAAGATTTCCTGAAGACTGAATTGGTGCTCCTTAAGTATCTGTAGTAAGGCATCATGCAACTTCCCTCAGCCCCTTGTAACATCGAGGATATGGATGTAACAATCAATAGTTTGTGGTTTAAAATGTATCTTGAAAATATTCGATGCCGCTTCTATCTTCTAAGGTTTGAGGAAAGTAAAAATATTCAGCTATTTACACGGCCTTAGCAACTAATTCAATCTCCACTCACATCATTTGAACTTAGTAAAGTGCATTTATTGAGTGACTCCTACTTATGCTAAGACCATAGTTGATCTAACTGGCGAGAAAAGGACTCACTCAATGTAACAGCTGTTACCAAATTATGCCCCCCCCCCCATACCCCAGAACTTTATCAATTTTTAGTTCTTGTGTCCTATTTTCGCATTTTCATGCAAGAGTTTTCATAGCTTGCTGCCTTACCTTTTTATTGGCTGTCGAGAATAATAGAGAAAAAAAAACACCCTAAAATTCCAAAATAATCCAGTTAGCGGAAACTTCCTAAACAGGAGGCTGACATGGACCACACACATGAAGAGAGCAGTACAAAGGACTTCTTCCATGATGTGGGCTATCCAGAAAATGGCTGGCAAGACATGAGGACTGCAGCCTAGTATGGTCCTGCGGATGTACAGGGCAATCGTTAGGCCTGTGGTCACTTATGGTGCCTGGTTTGGTAGATTGTGCAATTGCAGTTGGTTGAAAATCAGCGCAGGGCCTGCTTGGCTGTGACGGGTTGTATGCAAGCAGCCCCCCAAGGCTGTGCTAGAGGTCCTGCTGGGACGTGCCCCACCCCACATACATACAGGAGGCTCGTATGCTGGAATGGGTGTTGTCAAGTGGGGTAGAAGGGCGCCACACCACTTTATATTGGATAAGGGGCCCCACTCTGCATGTCTGAGACTCGATACAGACGTAGTTTAACTTAAAGCTTTCCTTCAGGGTATGGATCCATACCCATCCAGATGGGAATGGGGTGGTTCCTCTACTGTGGTGTATTATACATACAGATCAGTGAGGGGTGGCCTAGTGGGCGCAGAAGTTTATGGGTCGGGAATCCCGCCAGCGATACTACTAAGCGTGCTGGCTACAGTTTTCCAAGCAGAGCTCTTTGATGTGACAAGTGTGCATGCTGCACCTCCTGTGTGCCTGCTGCGAAAAGGAATATACAAAATGTCAGACAGGACTCAAGGCCCTAGTTTCCTACACCATTGCACCAGGGCTAGTTTGGGTATGCCTGACTGGCCTAAATACCTTGGCAAAGGAAAACGCATTAATACTGTGTTGGGTGCCAGGTCATACAGGAATTGAAGAAGGCCAACAAACTGGCGAGGAAAGGATCTGCACTTCTCCCGGTGAGACCTAAGCCGTTTGTAGGGACCACCAAGAGCCACTTGATCAAGGAGGTTGGTAAGTGGGAGGAGAAATGATGGGCTGCCTATTAGCAGGATGTGCTTGGCCAAAGGCAGTCAAGGTTGTTTATCAAACTCTCTAGGGAGCGAATGAGAGAGATCCTAAGTCTGGAGGTATGCGGCCTCTTTACAGGTCACTGCCCACTAAGGTACCTAGCCAAGATTGGTAAGTCAGATGTACAGAATGGCAAATTCTGCGAGGTGTAGCAGGAGTCAGCGAAGCATGTACTGTGTACATTTGAGGAGCTGGCTGCAGTGTGCCTTAGAGTCCATGGGGGTCATCAGCTGCGGCCAGAGGTTTCATGGGTGGACATCAAGAACGTCTATCGTTTTGTGCGAGAATGGTGGGGACACCGCATCAGAGAACACCAGCTTCATGAGAGCTGGGGGTGGAACTGGGAGGACATGAAGGCCCACACAATAGGCCCAATTATGGCTGCAGTGGGGGGGGGGGTGAATAAGTATCGACAAAGAACTCTGCAAATTATTACACAACGGTTTATTATTCGGATAAACAGCTTGACCTAGCATTAATGCTCCGAGACCCATCCCGTTCGATTCAGCATCGAAAACTATCAAAATGAAACCCAAAAAAAGGTCGAAAAGAACTGAATCGTAATATTAAAATAAACAAAAAAAACGAAAGTATCTAGAAAAATGAGCAAATAATGAAAAGTTCAATCGAAGGTAACAGATATTTTGCTAATGGAAATAGTTGAGACGGAGCGAAACAGTCATTCGTGGAGGTGAAGACGAGAACAAGGCAATCGGACGATAAAGAGACAAATCGTAGTGCCAAAGGTTATATACGAAACACGAGCGCTAACTAGAGGAAGCAAAAAAAAAACCGGCGCCCGTAAACATTGCGAGTCGAGTCGAAAGGGGTGGCGAGCGGGCGGCGTTGCCAGTCCAGACGAAACGTTGTCTTCCTCTGTAGTTCCCGCGTTGTACTGCGTTTCGTTAATTTTTTAAACCATTTTTTGCCCATAACAATCATGGGCTTCGTCCAATCGGATTGCCGAGAGGGCGGGCACAACTAGATACCAAATTGGATTTTCGTGCGAAAGAACGAATATTTTGGACCACGTTAAAGGCACAGAGCGGCCCAAACGGTGGACGGACATTGCAAATTTGGAATCTCCATGTCTTGAAACGTAAAGTATCAAATTTTGAGGGGGGGTTGTAAAAAATTTTTCGTGACCGAAAACATAGGGTTATTATTTAGAACGAATAATAAACCAAAAGCAGGGGATGTAACAGACTGTCAAGATGATTTTGGTTTATTATTCATTCTAAATAATAACCCTATGTTTTTGGTCAGGAAATTTTTTTACAACTCCCCCCTGAAATAGCAGCATGGGGATTCCAAATGTGAAATGTCCCAAACGCAATTTTGGCAGTTTTAACGCAAATACGCCGTGTTTGGCGTAGATTTCAAGGTAGTTTTAGATGCTGAGTTGAATGAAATGACTATCAGAGGTGCACAACTGAGTATAAATTGAAAACAGTGAAATCACTGTAATTGTAGTGAGCCAAAGACTCCCAATTAAAAGAACTCGCGGGACAATACAGCGAAAGTAATCACATCTCACACCAACCATCCGTTAGCTCGACGCATCACGTCGTGCCAATTGCCTACAGTCGCCTGGGTTTGGTAATTTTCGTCGTTCCGTTGTAGTCAGGTTATGTTTCGTATCATTTACTGGTATTTTTGATGCTGAGTCGAATCGTATGGTTCTCAAAGGTGTGATACTTGGTCAAGGTGTCAAGAGAATAATGAACTGTTGTGTAATAATGAGCCGGTATAATAATAATAATTGAACAAATATACGCAGGGGATATAACAGACCGTCACCATGATTTTTTAAAATTAGAAGAATCGTGGTTAGTGTTCAGGAGTTATCGAGTAAAAATGAAACTGTGAAAAATGTCAACGGTTGGAATTCCTAAATTTCGAGGGTTGCTCCTAATTATCTTATGAGCTTAATTAAACTTTTATCGTATATGTAGTTTATTGGACTACTACTCTAAATTTCTGACTTCGACGCCCCATAGTAATCTGTAGGCTAAATAGCTGTCACCAGCACAATACAGAACTGGGTGGAGGGTGATGTTTCAGTGTCAGGCAGCTTTCACTTCCTGATAAGAGCAATGAATATCATTACCACAATTAATTTCTCTTTCAGTAAATTTGAGTTCAGAGGGGAAAGAACTGAAATGGAACTTCAAAACAATAACTATATTTTATTTACTAAAATGTTCGGTATAAACTGTTCGAATTAACAATCCACAATGACAGAAACGTTTTTAGCGACTTTCTCATCATCAGCTAACTTATGAAATCTACGTAAAGTAAATCGCACATAACGAGCAAAACTGACAGTACTGGAAACCAAATGCCACAAACAACTGCGTTACGCGAGTATGAAGAACGAACTCTGTACAGTCGAACAAACGCTGGAAAGAGGGGAGTGAGAGTAGGAGGCCCAGGTTCTATCAACTGACAATTTGAGAATTATTGGATCACAGGATGGTTAGCCCGTGCAGAGGTAAAACAAAAGAGAAAGTGACAGCACAAGGTAGACTGTTAAGGCGGTGGTTCGCGCTGCGACAAGTGTCTCAGTCTCTTCGGCATCAACGGTCAGTCGAGACCGAGACTGCAACCAAAACTGCGATTCATTCCGTATCGTAGTCTGTCGATGAAGTCAGTTGCGTGTTGTGTTGACTTTGTCACTAATTTTGAAAGTGTGATGTAAAGACAAATAAAGTTACGATTGAAAGAAGAAGAAGACGATTTACTCTTGTATTATTATTACAAATCAAAGAAAAGATATCCTATTAGCAAATTATATTCGACAAGAGACCAAGAAGTATCATTTACGCTATTAGTGAAGAATATCTATTTATTGTTTGATGACGATCCGTTCAGGACGTATTTTTGGCTCAAAACAGTTTATGTGTTAAATTTACTGAAAAATACGATGGTAACGAAAAGAAGAATAACGTTAAAAGAAAAATTTGGTGATAACTCTAAGTATGTTTCAATTTTTGTACAATTATTCTGGTCAAATTCGTCGTCGAAAATAATTTCGATTGGTCGAGACGATTCATCAACAAATTCGTTTCGTGTTGTGACGAAACTGAAGTTATTGGAGAATCGTACGACGAACTTGTATAGGAGCACAATCTTTGTCACCAAACGCAGCCATTTTTTTGGTGAATGTAGTCGCTTTTCGAGCGCGACACGAGACACCGCTTGTCCGGGGCAGAGACTGTATTCCTGTCTTTGGTCTCGCGCCTCTGTCTCCCATGACTAGACTGCCCTGGCGCGAACCGCCACCTTTGGGGTCTCGAGAACACACCTGAGAATTCTGTACAGATGAAACGATCTGCACACACGAACGTGGAGTAGTATCAGAGCATGCCTTGTGTTTCTGACCAGTAAAATCAAGTTCAATTTCTAGGGCATCGAATATCACTCGTTTTATTCTATTCGAATATGGTGAGGCTAGTACTTTGTCACAGAGTGAGTTCTAGTTCAATGCGTCGGGCCACTATAGGAACCTGTTCTATTCTAATTGGTCAATAATCAGAGTTGAGCCAGTTGAAGCTTCTTGCTTCCTGATCCTGGTACAACCCAGGGGAGTTCAATCACTTTCCACTCACACCGAGCTACAGCTGGAAATGGAATGGATCTTCCAGAGCTGAGCCTGCTTCATTCTTTGGATGTCAACTCTTCAACCCATAGACGAGGCTAATTGTTGGGAACTTGAATCTGCATCAGCTGTTATAACCCCGCAACAGCCCATTTCCTGGACCAAACCAAGAAATTCTAACCAAATGGTCATTCTAACTAAATTACAGACCCCTCACCAAATAATTCAATAGGGAGTTACCCAATCCACCAGGGCTTTCACTAGAAAAGCCAGATACTACTCATCCAACCCCCCTAGAGAAAGAAGATGAAGCTCTGGTGGGCCAGGTAGGAGGTAATAGCGATACAACAGGGATGTGAAACATACAACCAGTAATTTCTATGGTTTTGGTAAGACGAGTATGTTCTGTGACAGCCCTTGAACCTTAACCAGCAACCTCTGGTCCAATCCCATGGCAGTCAAAATCCTCTTCTCTTAATACAAATATTCTGCAGAGAACTGAAAGAGATACATAAATCCGTTCCTAATAGCACAGATTGGCGCCCAATCACAAGAATTTCCGACTAAGATCAAACCAGTGAAAGTGAATTCCTGTGCCGCCAAACTCGCCATATATTCCCGGGAAAAATGACGCTTGGATTATCAATAAAGCTCTTTCCAGCCTGAGTAATCTTGAAGTTCAAATAATGAGGTTTTCGTCAATTGCGGATGCCACGTGTAATAAATAATAAATATTCTACTCATTTAGTACAAATTCCATAGATTATAAGACTCTAGATATTTCGATGGTGGGGATACATAAATAAAGAGCAAGCCTACTTCTAAAAAGCGATGCGATGCCTCATATTCTGAGCAGGACACTGAGAGTAGGGGCACAGCCACCATAATGTCTAGGGGAACATCGAACCCCACTCCTTAAAACGAAGAAGTGCTATTGTATAGTAGAGTCTGCAAGGATCGTCATAATTAATTCTTTAAAGAGGCTCAAAGCAGATCTGCAATCACGTGTGAGATACTGACCTCTCCAGTGTTACTACTTGTAATTAACTGGAAAGATATGAAATTAACGAGAGGAGGGTGGTAGTAACAGCAGGTGCACCAAACCCCAGTGGCGCTTCATGCCAGCTCAGCTTCAGAATTAGCTCAACAGCGGTAAACAAACCTGCAGCCTCTCTAAGCTCTGGCTTTCTAGTGTCACCTTGAGCTTCACCTCGGAATTGTCAACTGAGCCTCAAAACCTCAATATGGGGAGGGGGAGGGGGGGCAAAGCTCTGGGAGGCAGAATGGGAAAGAGGTGAGCATTTCAGGAGGAAATCGTGGGATTGAAAGAAAAGGTTAGGGACATATTTCCTGATGAGAGAAGGCTGACTGTCGAGGGGGGAAGCACCAAACTCAAGAAGTAGGACCAGTTTGACCAAGCTGCTCCTCAACTAACGCTGAGGCAGAGCGTAGGGCGGCAGAACTGGAGTGCCTACTCATATGTCCTCCCCTTAATTTCATGTATTTTTCCAGTCTATTACAAGAAGTACCACGAGGTGTCATCCATCTGTGGGCAGACGAGACTGGAGCTCTGCTTGCTCCTCTTTTAAGAGTTAACCCAGAAGGTCTACCCCCCGCAGGGAAACCCTGTTGAGTGTGCGAAAAAATAATTAAAATACGTATGTACACATACATAAGCATAAATACGTTCCTTTAGCCCAAGATGAGTCGTTCGTTTTCCTTCCCAATCGCTAGCTGTAAATACAAGGATGAGGTTGCATTATGCACCAGCAGAATATTCAAATAACGAACATGGTTCAATCGTTCTTCGCTACAAATCATTAGTACGCTGAGGTAATGCGTGTATTGAGTTTATGTTTTACTAATAATCAATACTTGGAACCACCTTTTTGAACGTAAAGCAGTTCCTGTTTCTGACTCACTGTCTTCTTCTAAACGTTGGAAGTGTCGTAAATGAATCGTGTTACAGACTTTTAGCTATTTGAAACCTCAAAGTTGGACTATAGCCCCTCGCAATCGCCACACATTTACGTATTATCGATGAGGTAAGTTGCGCTGTGACGCTAAATATTTGTAAACAGCACAATCTGTTTTTTTCTTTCAAATCCTTGAGTATTCGGCAACAACACTACAACCAACTCTAAACTCACTCTTACAGTCGAGCGCGTTCCCAACGATCTGTAAAATTTAATAGTTGAACGCAATGCAGCATTTGTGGAACTCAACGACCGAAGCTAATTTTACTGACTGGCTCCTCCGCTTGAACAGACTTTTCTTTTCGCTGGCCAGCGCTTTCGGACGAGTCTTCAAAAACCGCATTCAGACGTCTTTCAGAAGCTAATTGAATCATTTGCAAAGTCTACGAAGCGGCTCATAACGCGGGCTCAATCACATAATACAGCACTGGGATGGATCGAGATTCGGCATGTTCAATGGCATTCCATTGTCATCGAGGAACGAATTGTCGCCTACTAAGTCTTTAGGGGGTTGGCCCAGCTTCTGCATCTGAAATTTCAAAAACAAAAGCGAGAAAATTAAAATTTAGAAAAAATGAATTCGGCGGAAGTTCGTGTTAATAACTAGGCTGGCAGCTCAATCCAAGGTTTACCGAAGTGGTAGCTGATCCAAGTTTAACTTATACTTAAGTGGACCATCTGGAAAATCCTCTTACCAACAGTGGATGTACCATCAACAACTTCCTTTGTTATTCTAAATTCTAACAGTTGGTTCAGTACTTCAAGGAATCAAGGAAGGGAAAATTATCGTGTTTAATAAAAGTTGTTTAATACACTAACTTGTGTGTTATTATTTAACATTTCCTACCTATCTGCTTTTAAATCCACCCAGGTAAGCCAATTTGCGTTTGGGTTTTCTAACAGGGCGATATGACGTCTAGAGTTTTTTTCTAAAACTGCAACAACACACATTTTACGCGAACAACAACTTGTAATTGCAAGTAATTACAACCGTAATACTTTTGTTCGCAGCAGAATTTAAATTCATGCATCTTGAAGTCGTCGGAACGCTCTCATATCCATCTCAGGCGCAGGGTGAGGTGACGATAACCTAACATATTAGATTATCATCGTAGTGGAAAAGCCACTGAAATATCTGCGCACTTGTAAACAGCATCTTTCTTTATTATTATTATTCCAAAACATATGCAAATTATTCACAATAGTAGAAGAGAATACTCGACGGAGCATGGTAATGGCGGACAAATATCAGGATGTTATCAAGAAAGATAAGAGCTAACCGGACCAAACTGCCCAATTTTTTGGGGTTAGTGCTCGATAAGGCCTAGAGCATATCCACCCAATCTGGTGAAGCCCGTTTTTGTGGCGAGTCTAAACAGGATCAATGCAGTTGGTGAAAACACCCCTTAAACTTTTCTTTTTCAGCCAATTACATAACCTTCCTTTCCACTTTATAGCGAAAAGGAAAGTAAAAACGTTAAATTCCCACACATCCAAGAGCTAGAAGGTTGTCTCAACACTCACCTCTTCCATGAGGTTAAACACTCTTTCAAAACGAGCTTTTTTCGTATCTTCAGGATCGCTTTCACTCTCTGCTTCGAACTCCGTGCAGACTTTCTCCATGAGCTTGAATTGCTTAGTGTATTTTTCTACTTCGTTGGCGCTCAAAGTAGCTTTGTTTTCGTCGATCCACTTGGGATACTGCAACACACACATAAAATACGTTCACAGTGAGTGTAATGAGTACAAGCTAGAACCACACAATTTCTAGCTACTAATTAGACCAACAGGACGAAAAATACGGACCAGATATTCAGAACACATTAAATCACTTCGTAGGAACAAATTTTGCCAAACCACCTCAAGACAACTGGATATGAACCTACCAAAATACAGTGTACCAACTGAGTCCCATTAAAAGGCACCTTCGGGATCTTTGATTCAAGGGACGAGCGGACTACAAGGAAAGTTTTTTCTTTCACATTGTAGTAGGCGCGTCGCCCATTTTTCCCGGGACGATCGCGAAGGTGCCTTTTAATGGGAGTCAGTCGGTACAACAGGACTGCACCATCTTACACATAAACAATACAAAAACCGAACATATTAGAAAACGTGTTAATCTATAAACAAAATAACGTCAATGGACAAATCATAAACGAACAAATCAACACAAAATGTGACACAATATTTACACCACTCAAAACACTACACAAACGGAAACAACCAACTGCCGGATTTACTGATCACTGTATACAAAAAAGACTTGGAGTCGACTATCAACAGACTAAGACATACAAAACTGCCCCTACAGTCATTTCCTTTCATTTCCAACAGATTTCCCAAGAGGAGTATGACCAGGCTCCTTTCCCTTCGAACCTCCCCCCCGACATAACCTCGGTCAGTTTTTGATGAGCCACGTCCAGGTGCCCCAAAAACGGCTACCACAGACAAAAATCCACGATCTGATATTGGCAGACCTCTGCTGGAAGATCCGCGAGATATCTGCGACAGTAGGCATCTCAAAAGGTGTCATATCTTGTATAAAATTTTAGACATGAGAAAGCTGTCAGCGCGACAGGGTGCCGCGTTTGTTTCAGAGCAGTGTTTGACAGTGTTTAAGCACAATCCGGAAGAGTTTCTGTGTCGTTTCGTGACAGTTGACGAAACGTGGCTCTATTGGTACACAACAGAGACCGCTTGGACTTCACCCAATGAACATGCTCCGAAGAAGGCAAAGACTGTCTCATTGACCAGAAAGCTGATGGCCACCGGTTTTTCTGATTCACAGGGTGTGATCTACATTAACTACCTGGAGAAGGGTAAAATGGGCACAGGGCTCTACTACGCCGAATTATTGGGTCGATTCGACGCGAATATCCGGAAAAAACGGTCACATTTGCCAAAGAAAAAACTGCTCTTTCACCATGACAATGCACTGGCTCACACCTCCACCAACGCCACAGCCAAATTGGTCGAATTGGGCTACAAGATGCAGTCCCATCCACCGTATTCTCCATATTTGGCCCTCTGCGACTTGTTTTTGTTTTCAAACTGCCACGAAGGCCTACTTTGCATACCTTGAGAAAACATATTTTTCAGACGGGTTAAAGAAGTTGGTGCATCGATGGATCAAGTATATCGAGCTGTGAGAAGACTTAAGATGAGAAATAACTCATCACTTTTCCAAAATTTTCATTGTTTTTTTCTGGACTGCCACTTTATAGCCACACGTTTCCATGGGACGCCAAAATAAGGATATGAGCTAGATCCACCCAAACTATAGTCAACACTGTGAACGAAACACTAAATTTTTTTCTCTCAAAATTGACTCTTGCGGTTTTGATTAAATTTCTTGTATATGCAGCTCCGAAGGGCACAATGGCACTAGAAAGTTTTCAATAGTGGAGAAAATGACGAGAGAAGCACTATAAATGGATTTTAGCTCAGTTCTTTCCCGATAAACACCACTCAAACGGTAGTTAATTGTTCAGAAAAATTGAGGCGGTAGTCGATTTACGTATATCTATATGTTGAGCGTTTCGTAAAACATATGGGAAGCGACGAACTTCAACCACCACCATTTCAAACTGATTTTGTCCAATAGGCGTGGGATGGTCATCATTATCTTTCTCAGACAAATCGTGTTTACAGCCTCATTAATTCTCCATGTACCAATTCAATACACAATAATAAATTCAATACACAATAAATTCTGGAACTGCAAGCACTACTGCCACTGTGTTTTACCGAGTTCAAATGAACTAAGTAAAAAATAACTTGAATTAGTAGTAAAAGCCATGAAAACCAGTGAGGAAAGTTGCGAGATGCGGGTTTCTGAAGAGTACACTAAGAATCAAAATGACTACCGCCTCGTTCTTGTTGAATGAATAAGGAAAACACGACCCGAATTGTGGAAGGAAAGTCATTCGTTCATTTTAACCTATCACCTTAAATATATTCCCCGGATCGTTTCGCACTACCCCTTCAGTTTCTAACCAAGTTCAGCATCCCAGTATTAGACCATCCTCCGCATCTTGCAGCCGTGGGACTTCTATTTGTTTCGAAAAGTGAAATCTTCATTCAAAAGAACAAGATTAGAGGACTTTGGAGCTAAGATAGTAAAACCGGGACACACTCTGAGGGGGCTGATAAGGGGGGGAAGATTCAAGTGGGGGCATTTGGAGGGTTGGAGTATGTGAACATATTTAAGGCGATAAGTGAAAATGCGAGGATAAAAAGGTTTTATAGCGTCAATCTCGTTATTTAAAAGCCGCACTTCACAACACGTTGACTTCATAAAGGGGTCCTTCCGTGCACAAAGTGAAAGGAAGCAGCAGACAACAGTTTCAGATGAGTCATATTTGGTGCAATGGAGCATTCAAGTTGTAAAAATGCTAACTCCGTGTTGATGATGCCAACAGATATCGGCCGAGTCGACAGAGTTGTTCGACCGTTTGGCAACCCCAACTAAGCTCCTAAAGGTCTCCAATCCCCAACAACGCGCAACTCCCACTAACTCGTTGGCCACATCCCCAGCCTCATTGCCGAATTCATTGAGTCAACGATTGGCAACGTGATCTGTGCCTCAGCTTTCTCTATTCTTGTCTATTTCAACGGTCTCTGGATCCGAAGACTTCTCTAGATAGTCGTTAATAGAGGACATTTCAGGACAAGGTAAAGAGCCATTCTGACCCTGACACTCCGTATATTCCTTTCCAAGTGGTGATTGATTCCTACTAAATCCCTTGCTCATATTTCCCCCGGAAAGGCCCGAACACCCGAAAGCAAGGAGAAGAAAAACAGGATCTCCCTCGGCTTCATTCGTCTCCTACCAGAAGTCCTGGACACATTATTCAGTCTTTATTTTCTTTAGTTCCTAAATAATTTATTTTCCCCCGTATTCAATATTTTAACGAGAGCATTATTCCTTTTTTCTTTAAGTTTGCCTGTACACAGCTCTTAGTTACCTTTTCTTTAGCGTCCATGATACCATTGCGCACTTATCTAAATACAGTCCACCTTTAATTTTGCCGTTTATTTTTCTCCCTTCATTTCTCACATTTTTCAGTTTTAGTTTTCTTACTCCATCTTATATTAACAGGCGTCAGATTGAGTGTAGCCCAGATACAGGCTACACAATTTACGCCACACGTGTGTCACCCTTGAAATAACAGCGTTCATTGAAGATAAGTGCCTCTAGAAGTGAACAGATTTAGTGTTCATTTTACTTAGTTTTTCAATTATTATAATTGAGTAAGCAAAACTTATTCATGCCCATACGTTAATTGTTCCTTCGCCACGTATTTTCCGGCTAAAAAACACTTCTGTAGCTCTGACTCTATCGAGTCCTGAAATATTTTCGGCAACAATTTCCGAATTTATTTTGCCACTCTCGCTGATTGCTGCATACACTGAGGCCATTCTCGCTTACTGAGACCCCTTGGGCTCATACGCTCACTACTCAGCTCATTTCCCCTTGTTAATTACGATGTAAACGGGAGTACATAAATTATACTGACCTTACTACAAATGTCTTTGAAAGAAGGGTACAATAGATCCTTAGATAAGAACGACCGCATCATAGTTTGCATGAAAGGAAGCAAATCATTGGCTCCTTCTCCCGCTCCTAAGTTAAGGTCGCCAAGCATTGAGCTAAGAGCCTCTGGGTCTATCTGTGTCTATGGACAAAAAAAGTTCAGTTCAATCAATAACAATGAAATTGCCAATAAGGTATTCATTTCGATGGTCAAAAATATTATTTCCAACGCCAACAATATAATTTGACATTACGAAGTTCTTCAATAAGTTGATGGGTTAAGAAATGCGATTTTGGGCAGTGAACTTGGTAACAAGAAGGCACATTTGAAAACTTAATCCAATGGACCGGTTCCGCCCATTTTCTCTTAAAAGGTTAAGGAATAACTAGTGCATGTCAACAAGGCGAGGATTCTCGTATATCTTGCCGTTTATTCAGTCCCCTTTCATTCACTGCTGCTAGTTGGTCTAGCAGGATTTAGATAATTATTGGGCAAGTTTCTTTTCGACTGAGTCACTTTTCAACCCATCAAAATTCAATCAATATGTCGGCTTACGAGGAGCTGCATGACTCTGAAAAATTAAATAAATACGCCAAACAAGAGTGTGGGGGAAGCAGCCAAATGGTAGATGCTGGTTCTGCGAAGAGAGGGATTGGGGTGGGATTGAGCCTTCGAAAGACCACTAGTTGAAATGCCACAAAGGTAGCATTAGGGATGACGATACAAAGGAGAACGCTAATTGCTGCCTGAATGCTTAATTCTGAAGTCGAAGAACGAAATGGCAGGTATATTTTCGACCACAGGCGTCCAGCAGGTGTGGTAATTAACCCAGCCCCAGTGTATTAAGGGATCTATAGTCGGGATTGGATCCTCCTGGCCTTCCAAGATGAGAACCAGTTTGGACAGCGTTCCAACACAACGGGAAGACGCCTGTAAGAGTGTAGATGTTGTATGCACTTGAAAGGATTTCCAGATGAGCCATGACGATTGCTTTCAAAACATGCGCTGGAATCCCATCAAGGCCAGATGCATTCTGCTATTGAAGGACCATCTTCAACTCACCCTTTCTGAACAGCAGGATGCTCTGGGCTCCTGAGGGGGGTGTTTGGGGAAAAAGAGCATACAGACTTGTTCTATTCGAAGGTTGAACACCACCAAGTCCAGCTCAAATGGCGTTGATGGCAAAATGCGAGTGTCCAGGTAAAACTGAGCGACACTACACACCTTTAGAAGAGCACTCTTGAACACGACCTACTCATGAAGAGTCGGATCAAGTCGTTCATCTCCTACAAACTCATTAGCGACACCCAATCCAAGCAGTTCTTGGCCCGACAACTACAAACACTTTCCCAACACTTAAGAAAGAAATAGACTCAACGTACTTGTATATTCCCTGCATCGTCGGACAGTGATCTTAAGCTCTGCGCTAAAGTGGCTGAAAAATCAGGATCGACGTCTCGTTCGGAAAACACTTTGTCGGCTTCTTCTGCCAACTTTTGTAAATGCGAACTGAACTCTTCTGGGCTTAGGGGAAAATTGCTATCGGAGCCTGTAAGCAAAGAAATAGAAAGACTTTACTTGGAATTATTCCGATCACTGATGAGTCCAGGATGAATAATATTATTATGGATCGTAAACAAATCGTAACAATTGCGAGGAAGAGAGTAAGTGATGGTAAATAATAAAAAGCCAATTGTATGAAAATTACACTAAATGAATAAGATTAATAAATAGCTATGTAATTACTTCATAATGTGGAACATCCCAGCTAACAATAAAAGGAAGGCAGGGTTCTCAGCATAGGTTACGAGTTGGAAAACAAAGCTTTCATTTTTTATTTACAACAATTAATGAACTACTCTTTGTCTAGAAATAAATCCAAAGGATCCGTAGCTCTTACCGCTCAGAACGCCTTCATAAGGTACAACACCTCTTATTATGTATTATGTAACAGTCAAGTTCACTAAAAAAAAGTAGCAGCGTAACTTACTGCCTCCTCCGAGAAGAGCCTTCACATTTCCTTCCAGCCGTTTTTGAGCTTCCAACAGAAATTCCGCGTCCCACGGCTCCGCTGACTGATCGGTCGATTCGTTTTCAGCCACTGAGTTTTTGGGAGCCTCATTACTCGGTTTGTCGAATTCAGCGATGGCGCCTGAATTGAAAAACGGGCAATAACCGTTGACTCATTAAGTAGTATACATTTTATAATGGCGCAATACATGTTAAACGCAATATTATAGTAGTAGTTGGCAAATAGTATACTCGCACAACCACAAATCAAAGGAGTCGATTTAATGCACAGCCGGTCCAGTGGTTTTTGCAAAAAGAACACCTCAAACTCCTAATACAACTTGAAACCCTGACCTTGTGTCTCTGCTCCCACCCAGTTTCATGTTTGTGAGGCTAATAATCACTTTCCCAGGTGCGTTTAATCCAACTATTTCTGACCTGGAGCCTTTTCCATGTTAGCAGCGGTAGAAATACGAACTCCTGTTCAGTCAGTTACTCTTCCCGACAAATAGCTTGAGATCGGTTTAATTTCAGAAGTGACAACAGATTTCACCAGACACACTCGACACCACAGTTCTCGCTACAGACACTCCTCTCTCAACTTCCAGACCACACTCATCCCTCTCTCTCTCTCTCTCTCACCACTTAGTTCCCCGTACAACCAGCTCCCGTGCATTCAGAGTCCCGTCGTTTGCGTTCAAATGCTCACATTCAAACTAATATCGCTATTCTTTCACACGCTCGCCACATCAATTCATTTCTCAATTCAAGCTCCCCATTTCGTGCGCCCATCACCCCATATTCCAATTACATTTGGATGTATCAATTATTGTGTACCAGTATGTCCAGCTATGTAGCATTGTACGACAGACGTGTCGATGATAACTTTACATTTGTAAAGAGTTTACACGCTAAAACATCACTACATAGAATAAAACAAACTCGCTATCACTGTCCCTATGTATGCTTAAATCCCTAAAACTAAGCAACTGATTTTGAATCGTTTTTAAAAAAATAGATAGTGATACAAGAGAAAGGTTTATATGTATAGTACATGCGAAATATTGTAGAGAAACACTGATAAATTTAGAGGTATCTGATGTGACGTCATAAATAAACACATTTTTCTGTGCTTACATTGCAAACGCTGGCTGAACTTCACGAGATAATCAAAATAATGTACCACAGTACTGTACACCTTACAAAGTTCAACAAAAAAGCCCGTAATGGTACTTGTCTATCTCCTGAGGATAACCCACAATAACCTTTTTAATCTTTTGAATCTTACGGGGAAAAATGGCTTATATACGAAGTGATTTTAAGCAATAATAATCCTTATCAAATGAAGTACCTAAAATACATTGTCTATTTAATACAGACCAATGTGGCCCAGTAGAGCATGTAATTTAAATGTATATTTCCAAAGTTATTACACATTTAAAATGCAGGGACATGTGGTGCTTGCCTATAAATTGCGCGCCGAAGGCCTCTATAGCACTTTATGATTAGCAGCCATCGGGTTAATCGGATATTTATCGAAAATTGTAGACAAGTTAAATAAATAACTGAATAGAATCGGTTTTACTGTTTGTGTCGCTTTAGCGACTCTGAGAGACACGTCCTACCAAACAGTCTGGCAAGAGATGCAACCAAATGGTTGCACGTACACTTATTTAAATAGTAAGCCAATTCTGCCAACTATCTGACCTCGGCTACTCAGAACTGTTAAAAAACGACAGGTAACTCGAAAAAAACTGTTAAAGGCAGAAAGAACTTTTGTCTACTGGCCTTCAGATTTCTATTAATTTGATACTCACCACGTTCATACATTGTGCGTTCTAGATAAATTTGAAGACGCACGAGTCAGACGCGATTATTGTTATGAAAACTACGACGCAAAAGTTGAGAAGCGTCTTATTTGACAGTCATCTGTCCTGTACATCCTCTCAAGTACAATCTGTTTCAGAATAACTTGTAAAGAACAAGTTGGTGACGATTCTCGCAGCATCAATAAGGTTTAATCATGGAAATATTCGTTCAATGGATGCACTGCTACCATTTCTGTGAGAAACCCCATGAGGTGAGAAATTCATTCGTCAAAGGCGTTACAAACAAAAATATCAGGCGCGACGCCTCACACAACTTTCCTTAGCTCTACGTCAATGCACTGATTTAATTTATCTTTCCCTCAGTTCATTATAGCACTACATATCCGGACTTTACTCTGATGCTCCTACTTGTGCGATGACAATTATTGAACAATTAGTACACGGCGTTTTCATTTCCCGCACTAACTCCCATCCCACTCCAACCACCCGTCAGTTCTCACTCGTCACACTGCGAAAATCGCCTAGTGCCGCCTAACATACGTCAATTTTTCGGCTAATTCCCAATACAATGGTCGCGGGTACATTCACCCCGTTCTTCGGTTCGCGATTTGGAACGTTGAAGATCGTCACTGATACTGGTGCTAGTTACAACTTTCATCACCGGCAACTTTCTAGTATTCTTCAAAATATGACTTAATTCGTTCAACTAACCCTTGAACTACGGAATCATTCCGCGAATCCCACCCTTCAGCAAATTTCCGTTGTAATTTTTGTATCCTCCTTCAGTTGTCGAGTTGCCACCACCGCATGCGCCTTTCTCCGATCTTTCCTGGTTACGTATCAAATTTTTTTCGCACCTGTCCCGATTCTCCTGCTTTAGTGCTTTCCCCACTGACCTCTTCGCGTTTATTTTTTGTGATATTATTCGACCAGCCATGGATGGGCCAATTAATACCGATATGATCCATCGATTGAGAGTGGAAGGCTTACGGACTATTGTGGATTGGTGTATGCGTGTCGGTTTTATCTCAGAGAAGTATGAATGTCCTGAATGTGGTGCATGGATGAAATTGTCTCCAAAGGCTGGTTCCTTGGATGGTTTTGAATGGAGGTGTAGACGGGATGGCCACAACTCCGAACCGTCAATTCGTAAGGGGTCGTGGTTCAGCCTGAGTAAGTTGAGTATGACTGACATCATGCTTCTCACGCTTAATTCGGTAATGAGATTACTGGCAGAGATGAGTGCGATAGATCGGAATGTTTGCAGGAACACCGTAACTGACTGGAAGAAGCCTATCCCCCTCAAAGTTCGGATACGTAACTTGAGAGGTGAGTGATATTTTTTGTTATTTTTGTGGTCTTCAATGTCTGTTGCATTAGGCGCGCACTTTATGTTTTTTCGTTCACTTCGACTCAGTTTCGCACGCTCTCCATTGTTTACATCCTGTTTCTTTCGCGCGCCTTGTTTACATTCACTTTTACGACAAAGATTTGCTCAACTCTTACTGCTACTGTTAGGCTCACCAGTAACAGTGACGCTAGTAAACCATTCCGAATCGCGAACCGAAGTTTCACGCAAATGTACCCGCGGCCATTGTATTGGGAATTTGCCTATTTTTCTTGTTCCATTGCAGTCAGGTCATGTTTCGTATCGTTCATAAGTATTTTTGAATGCTGAATCGAATGGGGTGGGTCTCGGAGGCGGGCTGCTTCAAGCTAACCAAGCAGAGTGTAGTCCGTGAGAATTGCAATTTTACATCCATAACATGCACACGAAGCTTAGAATTGTGTAAAAAAAAACCACTAAATTCTGAACACAATCTTACTTCAAAACACAAAATAAACCTTGTGAGTTCAAAAACGTTTAAACCAATAAAAAGAAAATGAAATGACTCCTCGAAGAATGGAAAGGAGTTTATAATACTACACAATTGAAAAACGGTGACAGACGCTGAACAACCAAACTCAGAACGCCACTCACTCTTTTATTGTACAAATCGAATCTTGGGAAATACCCCGAGAATCCACGTAAACATATAAGTTGAAACAATTTGTACTCACTGTCAAGCAGTTCATTGAGCTCTTCATCTCCTGACAAATCGGCGTCTTTACTCGTATCTTTCTTTTCCTCCGACATTACGACAAATTCAAGCGTGTATCTACAAAATAACGCGAGCATTTGTCAAAACAGGTTCAAATTATATTAGAATTATACATTTCCATACAAGACAATTTGACGTCTAATACGTTCGGTAAAGCCCAAAATTATTCTGAATCGCTTAAACGTCAAGTCTGGGAAGTTGAACAGATTTACAGATCACCGGTGTTCATTAGGGTAAAGTGTTAAGTCATTACCGAATTCAGTCAAGGTATTTTCAGGCCCCTTAAAATATAAATAACGAAAGAATAAACGTGACTTACTGGGAGAGTAAATACGACTGATTTCATTAAAGAACCTCAAAATGCGGGTAGAAGTAATTGAATGATACTTCTGACTCAAGACGACGGTACGATAATATCGAATTATCACACACAATTACGCCGTATGCAATTGATACCGCAGCCTTCTATCAGCTCTTGAAAATTTTTGCATTATCATTAGTCTTACAAAATTCTTCCTCTTCTTTTTCACCGTTATTGCCGTTACCTTCTCAAATGATGAACCCCGTTCAAGTAACTGCTCCTCAAAAGGAGCCGGTCAACCGCTCATTCTGAATAATAACCCTATGTTTTTGGTCAGCCACACTTTTTTTTACTACCCCCCTCAAAATTTGATCCTTTATTATTCAAAACGTGGGGATTCTACACCTGCAATGTCCGTCCGCCGACTGGGCCGTTTTATGCCTTTAACGTAGCCTAAAAAATATTCGTTCTTTCGCACAAAAATCTCATTTGGTATCTAGTTGTGCCCGCCTGCTCGGTAGTCCGATCAGCCGAAGTTCATGGTTGATATGGGCAAAAAACCGTTGAAAAAATTAACAAAAACGCAATTTTGGCAGTTTTATAGCAAATAAGCCTTGTATGGTATCATTTTCTGGGTATTTTTAGATCCTGGGTCGAATGGAACAACTATCTGAGGTGTACAACTGCGTCTAGACCGAAAATAGTGAAACCGCAGTAATAGTAGTGAGCCAAAGTCCACTAATTGAAAGAACTCGTAGGACAGTAACTACAGCCAATGTAATTCTCGAAATGTACAACTGTGTAAAGTGAAATTACAGTAATTATAGTGAGCCAAAGTCTACTTGTTGAAAGAATTTTCGGGACAATAACTACAGTCACCGTTTGTACTCCTTCCCTCCTGTTTCATCAAAACCACTCGCTCGCTCGACTCGCCACGTTGTGCCAATGGCCTACAGGTGCCTGGAATATTTAGTTTTCGTCGTTCAGTTGTAGTCAGGTCATGTTTTGCATGGTTTCCTGGTATTTTTCCAAGCTGAATCGAATGGGATGGGTCTTGGGGCTGTAAGGCTAGGTCAACTTGTTCGTGAGAATAATAAACCACTGTGTAATCATTTGCAGTTTTTAAAATCTATTTAATCTTCCAAAAGACTTGACTGACCCTTCCCCCAAGACCATCCGTTCCTTGAATGGAACTGTCACTTACTTTTCCATACCACGATTACTCGTTTAACGAGTTCGAGGTAAAAGCAAAGAATATGGACCGCTCCCTCTGGTAAAGCATTATATCGATATATCACGACCGAGGTCAGGTTATCGATATGCCAGACATCGCTTATAGGCTCTCCCCCACCAACTGCGCCGGTGATGCATATCGATACTTGCAGTCGTAGCGTTCAAGCGAACTATCGATACATGTAGTCGTAGCGTTATCAAGCGGTCGGTCCACGTTTTTTAGTTCACCCGAGTTCTACCTTTAAGTAGCTGTGTTGCCACTGGGTGATCTTTTGTAATGCAATGATTGTGCAACAAGAGTTTCGCTGATTATGTTGACTGAATTGCACTTGGATTTTAGTTCGATCCTGGCATTGACGAGGAACGTTTTCCAGATCATTTCTGAGCGTGGCTGGAAGTAATGTAAGGGTGTACTGACACTACGAAAAACGGGAAAAGATCTTGACAATGGGAAATAGTTCTTCAACCATAGGCGAAGTATCCAATGACGTTCTTGAAATCGATTCTCGGCCAGTTAAAAAATAAATGATCTTGTTCTTTTAAAAAAGTTCTTCTTGGCTACCGAACTGCTGCTTAAGGGTGACGTGGTTTATTTATTTCTTGATGTGTAGTAGTTGCAGGCACAGTTAGATAGAGAAGACAGCAAAGAGGTCTAAATGACGCTACTTTGTGTTCTGGCTTCTCAGGTTTAGAATCATAATGGTTGTCCCCAGTTTGGATATAGGCGACCTAAACGACGAAGTTATAGATGAGTGCCAGGAAAGGGCGGGGGTTCCTTCACGCACTGCCTCAGCTTTCGAGTCTCTGCGTCGGAAATCTGACAATAAGAAGCTTCTGGTGGGTTCAACCCCTGAAAATACAAGCAGGCTCATTTATCCAATGGTGGCCTTGATAGTCTGCGTCCTGCTTGAAGAATGAGATTCTGGCGATTGCTGAGTACGTGAGTCGAGCAGATGGTTATTTTGATGTAGAACCCTCATCTTCAGTGTCTGGCAAGGAAAGCTGTTTCCGGAAATGGCGTTCCTGTGGACTAGGTCGCAATTTATCTCTCCAAAACCGCAAGGCAGAACCTTGTGCAAAATGGTTTTAATGACAACGAATGGGACAGTACCGGCGTGTTCAAAAGTTGTGAAATAGGTATCTGGGTCGAGTGGAGGCTGATGTGCTCAGGGAGACGATGTAGGGTCTACTCTTTTGACGTGAAAGTTTAAAATTAACCGGCTGGAAGCGGTTTCCGAGAGAAGCTCCTGCGATCTAGCGGGCAATGTTTCTACTACAGACGGCTTGGCTCAGCTGCGCCTTCTCATCGTTCGCTAACTTATTGGCCTAACAATTTCCTTTCAAAGAAAATAAAGAAGAATTTCATGTTTTATTTAAAACAAAAATAAAGGAGAAGAGAAGAGAAAACGAAAAGGAAGTCCCAATATTTCTCTGATAGTCTGTCAAAGAGCCAACGACCATTTGTCGCCTCGAATGCCTTTTATTTCTCATGTTTTGTTTGTAGAAAAAAAACTCGCGAAGAACCAGCTTTTCATCGTACCGGTTTGAAGTCCACGGATTTCTGCTCTAAGGATATACATGGAAAGAAGAAATATTATTTTGAAGTGGGTCTTTCTTGCCTGTAGAAGTTAACTAAGGTGTGGATTCTTGAGAGTCAGTCAATATGAATGAAAAGCTTCACTAGGGGTGGCGTTTCACTTAATTTATTAAGCATCATTAGGGCTCGGGAATTTGCTAATGGTTCCTTAAAATAATGTTGTTTACTATCAAGGTCTGCTTTTCTCCAATTGTCATTATTTTAAGCAACCATTAGCAATTTCCCGAGCTCTAATGATGCTTAATAAATTAAGCGAAACGTCACCGTAGAGAAGCTTTTCTTTCATTCTGACTGACTCAAGAATCCACACCAGAGTTATTTCGAAGTTCATTTATATTGCTCGGAGATTTACCGTCTCGCAACCCATCAGCAATTTTATGAGAGAGAAGTTTATTTTATGTGTCTATAGAAAATTCACAGTTTATTTGTACGAACGCCGAGAAGGTGGCTAGTCTTAAGTAACGTATTTGAAATTTATTATTTTATTACAAGTTTCCTTTTTGAAAGTATTATTTTTTTCTCCTTTTAGTGCAGTTTTTTCTCGTGGGATTTGTCCCGACCCTTCTTAATTTTTCTAGCAGTCGTACACTGTTCAGGGGTTCGTGGCTTTTTGAGAAGCCTCTCAAAGGAAAAACAAAGCCACATGAGAGAGTGGCTCTCCCTGCTCCCACTAGGGAATCTACGACCTGCGAATGTCTTCCCCGGCCCAGAGAGCATAGTTCCAGAGGACTGAGTACTCTTGTATGGGGCTGGATTTCGGGTAGCTTTGTGGCGAATGATGTCCGTCGCCTCGTTAAGCGATAATGCTCCCCCCTCTCCACCAATAATAACCAGCTGCACTAAGTAAGAGTTTAAGAAGATTAAAAGTTATATTAAGTAAAACAATTTAGTGAAGAGTTCGGAACAATCAAAGAGAGAGTGAGAGGAGGAGGGCGTAGAATACCCTTTTAGCAAAAATTCTCGTACAGTTAATGCGGGGAAACTGAACAAGTCGTTGAAAATCGTATTTATTTAATTCTTGTCAAGATTACATTTTCAGTAGTTTGTAAACCGGATTACCACAAATAAAATGCTGCCAACACACGATTTGTACTGGCAAAGCTTTTACATTTAAATGAAAGGGAGATTAAACACTTGTGTTTGTGGCCCCCCTCCCCGCAAGCTATTCTAATTTCACTGCTTGTTTGTTCTCTTGACTGGTTTGAAGCATGCTCTTAGAAAGCTACCAATCTGGTACCTGCGCTACACCATGTCAGCTCTTTATTAAGAGAAAATGAACATAATTTGAGAAACTTGGCCGAAAATAGTAGTTTTGAAGTCATTCAAGATTTCGAATTTTTGAAATGTTTGGCAGCAACGTAATAAAACAGTGAAGTCACTACATTGAACACGCTCAGAAATTGTTATCGATTTGTCGTTTAGAATATTTTCGTCGCTTCGAGGTTTGTGTCTCGAACGCAACTTTCTTCTCATATCAATTTGCCGCCGCTATGTTGGGTGCGTAGGGTGGGGACGGTCCTAGTTGAGTATAGAAATCTCCCAGGTGCCTGAAAGAAGAAATATTTCAAAATCGGAGATTGCATTGGTAACATATCGCACAATTATTATCGTTTGTACGTACTAAGTCCATAGTTTAATTTAAATATCTGTGCGGAGCAACACACACAGCTTTCCGCCACCCGGAACGTATGCGGGCGCTATATCTTCGTTCTACTCATTTCTACAGGACCATTTATACATAACAAAATGTAGGGACTCGTTAGTCGAGGATTCTTCGTAAGTTTGATCGAAATCGTTAGAGCCGTTTTTAAGAAAATTGGAATACCGATAAACTACTATAAGACAAATACCGTTTTCTGAGTTAACTTGGCTTATACCCTTCGTTCAACAGATATATCCAGAAATAATTACACTTAACGAAATGTGGATATTTGTAACTAGAAGACACTGCAAGATTGATCAAATCTGGTAAAGCAGTTACCTCGGAATTTACGGTAATGTTCGAAAAAGAAATATTTTCGACACATTTTGATTTTTATCTCCGCTCAATGAACTGTTAGAGGAACATTTATTGAGAACAATATATCGGTAACAACTATTTAAAAATATCCCAGGAGTTTGGTGAAAATCATTGAAGCGGTTATGCCAAAAAGCGTAAAAAACCTGTTTTTGCTTCATCGGCCTGTATCTTTGCCATATCTTAGTGAAGATGTGTATGGAGAGGAAAAGTTTTGTATTAACTAGTAATTTGAAAGTTCAATCAAAATCGTTAGAGTCGTTATTGAGAAAAATTAGAAAACCCCAAGTTTTTGGTACATTTTGATCCCCCACTCCCCTCTCAGGTCGACAGAAACCGCCCATAGCCTTATTTTGACGACTAAAAAAAAATAACGAATAAAACAAAAAAGAACCAGCTCGCTGCAGTAAATCGAACTACACACACGGACCACGCGCCAAAATTAGGTTTTTTTTAGATTCAGTGGTCCTCAAAACGCAAAGATCTGAAGAAACCCAGAAACTTTTTTTTCTGACACGATTACAATACTTTCCTTAGCCTTCGGGCAGCGGAAAGAAAAATAACGCGTTCTCACTTAGGTGATGCGTAGTAGCCCATTTCTGCTCCTTCGTCAGTGCAATAGTGAGGAACTCCTTCGTTGATAGACTGACAGGTCACAGCGTAGAAGTGGTGAGTTTGGTTAAACGACTCTGCGTAATATTCGTACGATTTTTCGTGAGAGCACAAGGCTGAAACAAGGTGTAGTGATAGATTAAATATGCAAAACGCGTCTGCGATTAGGCATCACAAACTTGGTTTTATTTTAGCAACTGATCGTTTAATTGGTTCATCAATGAACAGATGGGCGAGGGTGCAGACTTCAGGTGGCGCGGCCGCAAGGAAATCGTAGCTCTCGGCTTAGAACCCACATCAAAACCATACTCTACCCTTCACTCTTGGTATGAAGAGAGTTTTCAATTGAAAATAGTACGTAAGATGGGGTACGGAAGTATCTTTCATCACATGACGCAAGCTCTACGAAGTAGGTTTCGACACTACACACACTTCAAACCAAATTATAGTTATTACATTTCTCAGCGGCATAATTTTAATTTTTCAACAATGCTCATTAAAACTCACCAAAGTAGGAACTAGAGCACCCAGGTTGAGGATATTCGCCGCCGTTAGGATAAAAATCCGCTTGGCAAATTGAAATGTCGAAGCCCAAGACGCCAGCTGATGTGTGAATGCAATCGACGAATTCAGCGTCATTCGCGTCCAACCTCTCGCTGGGGGAATTCGTTCTGAACATCGGAAGTGCTGCGTCTAGCCCTGTAAACACACACGTTTGTCAAACGTCGAACCCAGTCACAAATCGAGAAAATTACACATTTTTACAGCTCCACGCGTATGCGCGGCCGTAAACGAACAGCGAGAATTGATGTTTTACTTCCCGTAGCGCAGCCCTGCGCAGTAAAATAAAAGTTATGTAATTTTATTAGTTTACTTTTCTTCATTTACCAAGTTTTAAGGGCTCCTGAGCCCGAAAAACATCATTTGGCGAAATGGTCTGAGCGTCTGTGAACGCGATTGAGAGGAAACGGCGGTACCAAATCGTCTCAAATTTCATACGTAATTTGCCTTTACTCACCATGGGGCAGCAAAGTAAGGGTATGAGCCAAATCGGCCTTTTCCCCCGGTCATGGCTTGGACCACAAAAAAGCCATGCGTTTTTAAAGGATGAAGGCTCCCACGTGAATTGTAATGGTCTCGAAGGTCATTTTCCGTACTCAATGGTTTGGATGGGGCACCAAATAATTATTACTATTTTTATATTCCTTTGTTCCACGAAGTAGAAAGGAAAGTCGTATAATGGGCCGAAAAACAAATTCAGTTTCCCTACATTCTAAGGTTACCGAGTACGAAAAAAAAACAGTTTTGAGGAAAATTGTCAGTGTCCGTGCACATGTATGTGGGTTTGTGAACGCAATTCAGCCCAAAAAGGACATGTGGCTCGCTATTCGTAAAATCCACTCAAAACTAACTATAGTTATCATACTGACCAGAACACAATAATTTTTTACTTTCCTTGCTCTACGAAGTAGAAAGGAAAGTTATGTAATCGATTGAAAAAAAAATTTTGAGTTCTCTTCAGATCTTTACATTTCAGACGCCCCTGAGTCCGAAAAACACTATTTGGGAAAATGGTCTGTGTGTGTGTGTATGTGTCTGTGAACGATGTTTAGGGGAAACCACCGTACCAAATCAGCTCAAACTTGATATCTCGCCCGCAGGTCACCATGGGACGCCAAAACAAGGGTTTGAACAAAATCCACCGAAAGCTAACTACAGTTATCATAGTGATCAAAACACCAAATTTTGTTTTTCAAAAATGGCTCTAACGATTTTGATTAAATTTTTTATATTGGTAGCTCCTGATAGGATAATCATACCATAAAATTCCCATTTGTGGGAAAATGACGAGAGCAGCACAATAAATTACCAAATCTTTCGACGAAATCGATTTTAGCGCAGTTTTTAGAGAAAACCACCGTACTAAATCAGCTGAAACTTGATGTCTAGCCTACAGGTTACCATGGGACGCAATAATGAGGGTATGGGAAAAATCCACCGAAAGTTGACTATAGTCATCATAGTGATCAAAACACCAAATTTTTTTCTCAAAAACGGCTCTAACGATTTTAATTACGTTTCTTATATTGATAGCTCTCAATCAGGCAATGATACTATAAAATTCTCATTCGTGGGAAAATGACGAAAGCAGCGTTGTGCTGATCAACAACAGCAAGGACGAAGAAGAAGAAGTGTAACCACAGGAGGAGGCTACAATCATATCAGGGAAGGCTGAAAGGCTGATACGCGGACGGAAAATGATAGAGGTTGTTGAACGGACTAAAAAAGGAGGTCATGAGTTGGGGAGGGGAAGGAAAACCCATGGGAAAATTTTCCGATTTGTGAGGATTCGTGATCAAGCCATAGGAGAATAAACGAAGTTCTGCCAAGTTTACCTATTCTTCACCAAACCACCACTACAATTGGCGCAGTCGGTTTTCGAGTACCTTCAGGTAAAGTATCGCATAAATTTGGTAAGTAACATTTTAATTTACGCATCTACTTACCATTTTCTTTGACATTTTCCGAGAGACATTGAAAATAGGTTAATTCGTCCTCGTGTGCGATAAATTTACTTGCACTCCCCAGTAACTTAACGTACTTCATATTTATTACATTATTCCCACGGTTTCGTGCCCCTAAAAACGTTTTCATCTCCAATTTTCAAATTTTTAGCATATTCTCGACCGTTCGTTGAGTTCGTTTTCATTCGGAACTACAGTTCCTAGACTCAAGTACGAGTTTTCTTATTCATTCAATCAGTGCTAATTCGTTGCAGTCTGTTTGTAATTTGAAATGGCAACTCCCAAACGCATTTTCGGACTCAAAATCCCCTTGCTTTTAGGCGTAGGACGCTGGGTGCCACAGTTTCTGATCCAGACCTGCGTACGGAAGTCAACAGGCACAGTGCGCCCGATCACAGTGAGTTGGGGTGGCAGGAGCCCAATATTATGGTTCATTCTGAACCAAGGGTTCCCTCGCCTTTGCACAAGGGCCTGGTGTCTCTCCTCATAGTCCAGTAAAGCAAGCGTCTCTATTACCACCTGTTTGTTCCAGCCCAACGCTGTCAGATGCTTTCATTTCCATAGTGGATAGCATCAAGGAACAAATGAGGCACATGCAACATACTGTCGACTCGTTTCATAGGGAACTGAGAGAGACAAGGGAAACCTTGAGTACGCAGATATCTGACAGTGTCGCTCGTCTTGAAGATCGTTTGGAGGCCATAGAAAACTGTACAGAGGGCCATGCAGCAAATATGATGCAGGCTAAACAGGATCTAAACCGGATAGTCGAAAGGATGAATGAGGTAGAGGAACAGGAAGTAACTGCAGTCCAGAATCCTGAAATCTGTGAAGCAGTGTTGAGAGGTGAAAGCACTCCTCTGGAAGGGAGGGATCGAAGAGTAACTTTTGGTCCTAGCGGGTTGTCATCTCCTGTACAACATCAACCTGTGTTGGCTCAACCGATAGTGAGCCTTCCAACAGTAATGTCGACAGGAGAAAGGGCATGTGAGCCCATTTCAACTTCATGCTTCTGTCCTGTATCATATAGTGCACCCCAGTGCACTGGGCAACCCCTTCACGCCTCTACAACAGGGCACATGTATGTGACCCAAGGTTGCATGCCAACCTACACGACCTCGTACCCTACAAATCATCATCCAACCTTTCTATTCTCGAACCAAACTTGGCCAGCAGGAACAGAGCAACAGCACACCATTTGCAATAACCCCCAGCAGAGCCAAGTGCTCATACAGCTCAGAGCATCCCTTCCAACATATGGTGGGAAGCAAGGAGAGCGTCTGGAGGATTTGTTTGAGCAGATAAGGGAGGAAACAAGAATACACCCCTTACCTGCTAGCACATGGTTGCAGTTGGCAAAAGCTCAGTTACGTGGCCCAGCTAGGTCGCTGCTCAAAGAACTTGCGGAGCATCAGACCAGTTCTTTAGAGCTATTGGAGTTTGAACTAAGAAAGCGTTTTGTTGGAATTAAAACGCCTGATTTTTACTTTCAACAACTTATGGCCATTTCCATAGGAAAGAACGAGACCGTCGAAGGTTTTGGTGCTAAGGTGAGGGATATGGTTCAAAAGGCATGTCCCAAACTTTCTCCTGATGATGTAGAGCGGCAAGCAGTTAGTTTCTTTTTAAAGGACTTCCAGCTCAGCTTCAAAGGACAACACGAATTTTAGGACAACTAGAAACACTAGGGGAAGCAGTAGCACGAGCTTCGTACTGCAAAATGAGCGAAGAAATGCTTACCCACACTAGTGTTCCCACGACTAACGTGTTGTCCACGGTCACGAATCAGAAGCACAAACCCCCCAGCAGACCAAACTCCCCACAGAAGAGTTCCACTCCACCTCCTAACAGGCGGACAAGTGGTAGCCAACACAGACGTACAGCTGACACATCAAAGGGAAGGAAGGGAAATAAATCCCGAAAGTTTCCCAGCAATCCTTACTGTCACGTCTGTGGCTCAAAGGAACACTTTTCTGGCAAATGTGATTATAGGGTAGGAGGCCCAAAAGCTGGCCAACCTATACCTAAAGTGAAGCCAGCAGAAGCATCTGTTCCTGGAACCTCTTCATCCTCGCCAGGGAATGGTCAATCAGATTACCCAAACGGGAGAGGCGGGCAGAACCCGCCAAGTACCTGAACTTAGGTAAACAAATTAATGGGAATGCTGCTACAGACCCTGGCATGGAAAAGGAAATAGTTCGAGTTAATTTAGGGAGTGCACCGCTTTTCACATTGGAAGGCGAGGTTGAATCAACTAGGGGAACCATAATTATAGACACTGGCTCCCAAATCACACTGGTTGATTCGAAACTTTGTGTTGATCCTCTTCGACCTTTAAATCTCTTAATATTAGGTCTAGGATCCCAGCCCATTACACCTCTAGGTGAAACAACTGTCTCAGTTCACCTTGATGGAGATCAACCTTTCAGTGTTAAGGCTGCAGTATGTGATGGTCTTAGCCATGGCGCATTGCTGCTTATAGGTTGTGATGTCCTGAGTGAATGTGGAGCAATTTTGGACGTGCAGCAAAAAGTTGTTGCTTGGCGCACCTTGCCCAATTTCGTTTCGAAGAATGAAGCAAATTCAATGGTTCCAAAAACAGTGCCATGCCAGCGCTCCAAGGGTAAACACGTCGGTGCGTATGCAATCACTAGTCAGGAAGTGAGGATCCCTCCTGACACTACAGCTGTTATCCCTTTAAGAGTCAAATTGGACCGCTCTATGAGAAAAGAAGTTGGAAATTTACCTCATGGTCTCGTGGCTTTCACCCCTGATGATAACACCCACTTGCTTATGGCAAACACTATTGGGACATCAGATAAAATGGTTGCCGCAGTTTGCAATTCTACCTCCTCAGAATTTGTCATGCACAAACACATGGCAGTGGGGCACATTGAATTTGTTGACAACTTTGAACCTACATGTGTGTTGCATCTTTTCCAGGGCACTCATGACAAATGTGTCAGATTAGTTGTTCCTCCACCGGACCTTCCAACGTTCTGCCGCATTGGCACACAATGGGCTTATTCTGTTCATCCTCCTTTGACAGTTACAGTCCACTGTCCAGACAAGCGGTCTGCACGTAGGAGAAATTACGTTTAGTAGGAACTGGACTACTCCCAACGACTGGTCAGTGTGATGTGTTCAGCAATGGAACAATGTTATTTGGACGACTCACTGGGGAAACCCATTTGATTAAATCGACGGGTATGAACCATTATCCAGTGCTCTCAGCACTATTACAAAATGGGAGTCGTATGACGACTGATAATGAAAGAGTGGTGCTCCAAGCTCAAGAGAGCGAGGACCTCCGTGACATCCTAGCTTCTTTGTCTGAATCTCAGGTGGGTGTCAGTCTGCGAGCTGCTCTGCAACAAGTAAGAAGAAGAGAGGAGGAAAAACGTCGACATAGAGAGAATGTCTGGTGGACGAATCTCACCATGGGTCTCTCTAGTTCATCCCTCCTTGTGGCAGCAATTATGCTGTTAGTGTGCTTCTTCTTGGCTCATCGCTAAAATAGTTTAGCAACGATGGTAAATGTATAAACTATTTTTACAATTATCATATAGATTTTCTTTTTAAGGCTTTGATGAAAGTTATTGATTACTATCTAATCTCTAATATTTTAATCACATGCATTTCCTATGTCAAATAACACTTTCTCCCATACAGCCATTTCAGCACTTCCTTCTAATTTGCGAATGGGGTAGGAACCAACAGGAGTTGGAATTATTAAAAGGGGGGGGGGGGGTTGTATATACAATTCTGGTATACCCAACGCTCAACCTTTCTCCTCGCTTTCCCATCCTTCCTTCATTTGTTGCTTGCTTAGTCATGGCTTAGTTCCTGCATATAAGTGTTACGTGTGTGTGCTTACTTAGTGGGAAATTGTCTACAGGATTTGTACAATTGGGTAATACCTGTCAGGTTGCAACAAAGATGTACCAAATTGTTCGGAAATTAGCCAGTAAATACAAAGGACATTATGAGTAGGCTACCAATGACAATAAAATGTATTGCATGTATAAAAGAAAGAACACATGTGATGAATCAAAGCTGTTTACATTTTTAAGAAAAGAAGGAAAAAACCTTAACTGTTTTAAGGTTGTTGAAAGGTTTCAAACAAAATCCTAATCACGAATGCCATAGGGACACTTTTGGCTGACTGTAAATACTACAAATTTATTTTTTCCCAGTTCACTTATTCAAACAAAAAAAGAGTTTTGTTACCTTCCATCCTCTAACTCCGCTGACCTTACTCACCACAAACAACACATGGTCCTCCATCAATGGTACTTCAAGACTATCTGTCAGCCCCCTGACTTATGTAGCCTCCTGTGACATCATCACGTCTTCACGATCCCTACTCCTGCAGACCAGTGGTGACCAAGCCTCAGGGAGGCAACCAGTCCAAAACACGTCAACCCAGGAAAGTACGAGGGCGTACTTTGAGCTCAGCAGAGGGTGTTGTGCTGATCAACAACAGCAAGGACGAAGAAGAAGAAGTGTAACCACAGGAGGAGGCTACAATCATATCAGGGAAGGCTGAAAGGCTGATACGCGGACGGAAAATGATAGAGGTTGTTGAACGGACTAAAAAAGGAGGTCATGAGTTGGGGAGGGGAAGGAAAACCCATGGGAAAATTTTCCGATTTGTGAGGATTCGTGATCAAGCCATAGGAGAATAAACGAAGTTCTGCCAAGTTTACCTATTCTTCACCAAACCACCACTACAGCACAATAAATTATCAAAATTTTCGACCAAAAGCGTTTTTAGCGCAGTTTTTTCCTTATAAACTCCGCTGAAATTCTTGTAGAATGTTACAAAAAATTTGTATTGCAGTCCAATCCAATACCTAAAGGGTGAGTGTTTAAAAACGCTCATCAGATACATGGGGCTCACTCCAGAAATTCCTGAATTTCAACTTCTGCCGTTGCGCTTACTACCAGTTCTAACAGTTATTTTCCAATAACTCTGCAAAAGTGATTACTATCCTTTTTTAAAAACCCTGCAAATTATTACACAACGGTTTATTATTCGGATAATCAGCTTGACCTAGCATTAATGCTCCTGTTCGATTCAGCATCGAAAAATATCATAATGAAACCCAAAAAAAGGTCGAAAAGAACTGAAACGTAATATTAAAATAAACAAAAAAAAAACGAAAGTATCTACAAAAAACTGAATTTTAATATGAAAACATGCACGCTAAATACTAATATCAAAATTTAACCAAAAATCTATGAAAAAAACCAAAATGAGAATGAAACGAAAGAATCTAAAAAAATTGAATCGTATTAAAACCAAAACGTCGGGGAAATTGGAACGGGGGCGATCGAAGAGAAAGGCGAAAGGGGAGTCGAATGGCGGCGTCATTGGGAGGCGAAAGGGGAGTTTAGCCGCCTGCCCGCGAGGCGAGGACCTCCGGTTGTTTTTTATTCAGACTGGAGGGAGGGAGGGATGCTGTAGCTCCCGTGTTGTACTGCGTTTCGTTAATTTTTTTACCGTTTTTTGCCCATTACAACCACAGGCTTCGTCCGATCGGATTGCCGAGAAGGCGGGCACAACTAAATACCAAATCGGATTTATGGGCGAAAGAACGAATGTTTTAGACCACGTTAAAGGCACAAAACGGCCTGGACGGCGGACGGACATCGCAAATTTGGAATGTTGTCTTGAAACGTAAAGTATTAAATTTTGAGGGGGGGTTGTAAAAAATTTTTCGTGACCGAAAACATAGGGTTATTATTCAGAATGAATGATAAACCAAAATCGTGTTTACAGCCTCATCAATTATCTGTGTACCAATTGCTCAATAATGGTCCTACAATGAGTACGAGCAGCACAATAAATTCCGGAACTGTAAGCGCTACCGCTTTCTGCTGCCGTAAAGCGTTTTTTGACCAAGTTCATATTAACTGAGTGATAAATGAATTGATTAAATAGAATTAGCCATGTACAAAGTGAATTGACGTAGAGCTAAGGAAGGTTGTGTGCTGACTGACTCCTATCAAAGGCAAGCGGTTCATCGTGGTCTTGTGGTAAGACGGTCGATTCACAATTCTCGACGTTAGTTGAGGGTTGTGGATCGAATCCCCGGCGCGATTGCCGTAATTTTTGCCTTAGTCAGCAGCTCTTCAAAAGCATCTCCAAACAACCTCAGTACAATGGCGCCCAACTAGTGGTCGAATTTCTTCTTTCCAAGAAAAAGAAGAGGCCCCGAGAGAAAAATTAAAAAATAATGAGCCGATTTCTCGGGTCTGGGATTCGCTGACGCTGTGAAAGTTCCAGCGCGAAGGTGGAATGGGCGACGCGCCTACTACAATGCGAGGGAACGAAGACTTTCCTTGTAGCCTTTCTCGAATCAAAGATCGGATTTTCCGGGGATTCGCTCAACTCTCGTAAAATTCTTTCCCTAAAAAAAATGAGTTCGCTCCAGGAGTAGCGGTTAATAGACGAGGGGGGAGATGTGCTGACTGACTCCTATCAAAGGCAAGCGGTTCATCGTGGTCTTGTGGTAAGACGGTCGATTCATAATTCTCGACGTTAGTTGAGGGTTGTGGATCGAATCCCCGGCGCGATTGCCGTAATTTTTGCCTTAGTCAGCAGATCTTCAAAAGCATTTCCAAACAACCTCAGTACAGTTGTGTGTTGCAACGCACCAGATATTTTCATATGAGCCAGTTCCAAATACACGACTACCATAAAATCTTTATTTGTGGCAAAACGACGTAAGAAGTACAATGAACTGTCGAAAATTTTAACAAATAATACACCACGAAGTTTGATAGTGGCCATTAGTCTAGAGCAACCGCAATAATGGTCCTGCAATGAGTACGAGCAGCACAATAAATTCCATAACTGTAGGCGCTACAGCTTCCTGCTGCCGTAACGCGTTGTTTGACCAAGTTCAAATTATCTGAGTGTAAATGAATTGATTAAATAGAATTAGCCATGTACAAAGTGAATTGTTGTAGAGATAGGGAAGGTTGTGTGTTGCAACGCACCAAATATTTTTCACGGTGTTTCACCTGTAATTTCACAACTGTGAACTCAAACCCTCCCAGAAAAATGACGTGATTTGGTGCGATGCGTCGCACGCAGATATTTTGTGTTATTGTGAGTCTTAGAGAGTCTGCGGGGGTTCCATCGAATCCCATACAAGAACGCACACAGATAAAACTGCGCGAAGTACTTCCAGTTGTCCGTTTAGCTGGAATAATCAAAGTTTCTAAAGTTAACGTACCTGTTAGGTGAGTCCGTCTCCTCTGGCTGGTGAGATGACTTAACGGCCAGACGATGATGTCTTTACATCGAAAGCGCTCGCCCTCAGTATCTCACCAGCCAGAGGAGACGGACTCACCTAACAGGTACGTTAACTTTAGTAATTTGCCAACTGGCGGATCTAACCCAATTGCTTTAATACCTAATCACAGTTAAATAATGAAATTTGAAACAACTATGACAATTTTTAACCCTCGCTCGTATTGGAAGTTATTGAGCGTGTATATTGGCCTTGAGCGTAGTTATCGACGAATAAACGAGAACGTATTAAACCGTGAAACAGATTGTGATGCACACAGTTTCGTGAACTCTCATCCACTTTTTTCGACAAAATTGCGATAGCCTCATTTTCGACTTAACCCCTCACTCACCTGAAATTCGGGCAATTTGAAGCTTTTTGGCGTTGAGAGTTTTGCCCGCGAAACCAGCCACGTGAGCGCCGAGACTGAAACCAATAATGTGAACTGAGCTTCGGGGAACGCCGTTGTCAATCAGATATTCGACGAAATGACCTACGGCTCGGCCAACGTCGGGTACTTTGTTTGCAGACCAAGTGTACATCATGCTCATGGCGAAGAAAGACCAGTCGACAGCGATGATGTTAGCGTCCAAATTTTTAAGAGCATCTGCAACGGAATGCAAAAGTCCCAATGAATATTTTATCGCGTACTTTTATGTTAAATTGTTTGTATGTACCGAATTTACTGGACTTTTCAAAACCTTTTCAATTGACGAACATGAAAACTCTCTTTTTTCCAAAAAATAAACCTTTTATTTTCTTTACCCCAAACTTGACTTCCTTTTTAACCGATTTAACTTTGAAGGAGTTATCAATTCCAAACGAACGAATAATCTGTACATCTACTTTCCACCAACTTGCTCCTCCGATCTTTTATGGCATCCTCTTGTTATCCGAAACGTGGCTTCTGCTGTAAATTCGTTCCAAACCGAATTAAAACCCATACCAACCACCACTCTGACCATTCTCCCTGTAATACAACCCTAAAATTAAGGCTGGAGGGGTGCTTATCGCAGTCTCCAACTAACACATTGACTCCTTGGTGCTGTCACATCCAGGAGAAATACTGGGCTGAAGTTAGCTACATATTCATTATCATAAGTTTGACCGTTTGCCAGCCGTCCTGGATAGTCGCAGCGGTTGACACGAAACATATTTAGAATCAGCAGAAGAATGTCTAGATGGCTCTTTTTCAGTTTTTTGAAATGTGGCCTAGTTCAAAAATGTCCACCTAACAAAAGGTTTGGCAGTTTACCCTGAAGTCACGGATGTTCCAAAACATGTATATGGAACTCATTTAGAATTGGGAGAATGAAGTTTTTAATAGGTGGTAATTTGTGAATATGTTTCGTGTCAACCGCTGCGACCATCCAGGACGGCTGGGCAAACGGTCAAACTTTCGATTATGAATATGTAGCTAACTTCAGCCCAGTGAAATATTACGTCGTGTTGATGCGAACTACAATACCCCTGGGATTCCCTTGGACCTCTACAACATGGATGGTGCCACCCCGTTGAGCCCCTGAATCGATTCAATAAAATTTTACAATCTCAAACAGCTTTACTCCATTTTCTGTTCCCACAGAAAAGCTTCTTGCTTTATAGAAATGTACATGTTTGTCCCCCCCACCTTCTCACTCACTCTGTCATTAATTCCTTTCCCATTTGACTATTTTTAATGTACTTTTTCATATTCTGTAATACACTGGGGGTTTGCCCGTTTCAGTTTAAATAAATAAATCAATGTATCGCTTACCATCTTTGAAATTTTGAGGGAAATACGTAGTCAAACTGTCTAAGTAGCCGTGAATGAGAATTATAGTCTTTTTGGAGATGTCGTAGCCATTTTGTTCCATACCCCATCCCTTCCACATCTGCTGGGGAGAAGTTGGAGACGACCTACGAAGGAAAATAATAAAGAGCTCAACAGATTCGTTCAGAGATTTCATTAGCGTTTTCTGATTAACTGGTAAAACACGGAAATATAAAGAATTTCGTTGAGCGACTATTTCTAGTGTGGGAAGAGGCCTGTATGTACACCCAAAGCTTCAAGTACGAGGGTTGATTGGGAAAAGGATGTGAGTGCACTGGAGGGTGCAAGAAATTTGTTTGTCAATGTCAATGATAAGCATGCCAGTGTGCCTCTAACGGTCTAAGTGAGCCCGCAAGGGTCTGTAATGTCACCACACTGTTTGTTGGGGGGGGGGGGGGGGTGTAAGAAACCCAGCCTAGACCGTGTACGAGGAGGCCACTCTCAAGGCCCCTCGCCTCTGCAATACCACTGTCTTCTTCCTGTGCACCTTAATGTGAACCGATTTTTGGTTTATTATTCATTCTGAATAATAACCCTATGTTTTCGGTCACGAAAAATTTGTTACAACCCCCCCTCAAAATTTGATACTTTACGTTTCAAGACATGGAAATTCCAAATTTGCAATGTCCGTCCGCCATCCCCCCTCCCCCATCCGCCGTCTGCCGTCCGGGCCGTTTTGTGCCTTTAACGGGGTCTAAAAAATGCGTTCTTTCACACAAAAACCCCATTTGGTATCTAGTTTTGCCCGCCATTTCGGCAATCCGATCAGACGAAGCCCATGATTGTTACGGGCAAAAAACGGTTTAAAAAATTAACGAAACGCAGTACAACGCGGGAACTACAGTGGAAGTCAATGTTTCGTCGTTTGTACTCCCTTCCCTCCCCGCCCGTCTCATTAAAAAACCACACGCGTTCGCTCGCCTCCCAATGACGCCGCCGCTCAACTCCCCTTTTGACTGACAACGGGTTCGCTCGAAGCGCCCCCGTTCCAATTTCTCCGACCCGATGGGGCAAAATCATCAGACTTTTTTTCCGTAGTTCCATTGTAGTCAGGTCATGTTTCGTATGGTTTACTAGTATTCGATGATGAATCGAATGGGATGGGGGAGCAGTAATACATGGTCAAGCTGTTCATGAGAATAATAAACCATTGTGTAATAATTTTCAGGGTTTTATGTGTTCACGCAGATCCCTAAATGTGCGAAATATCCTACAGTCAGTAACGATCGTCGCTTTTCCGGCGATTGTTGAGTGGCTGGCTGGCTTCTTATATTTGACAGACACCCTGTTGCATCGTCCTCTCGAACGGAGCGACGTCCAACCTCTTTCACCTGCTGGCAGCCCACAACTTTCGTAGCAATAACCTACAATCTCTTTATCGTTATCTATAATTAGCCATAATTTATTTTACAGTAACCTGCAACCACTTTACCTCCGTAAAGCTCTTTAAAATAAAGTTTATAAGTTATTCTTAAAAAGGAGCAGTCGAGCAGGCAACTGGGAACGGTGCAGGGGCCGTACAGTAGGCTTCAGAGCTGGGATTGAGTTCGTGGTAACTGTATTTCGTTTCTTCGAATCATTCTCGCCTTTACACTAACGACAAACTCATTATGACTAGGAGAAATTCGTATGGTGTTTATTTGATAGTTTTCACACACACAACAGTTCAATCGATTAGTTATGTTATTATTTATTTCAGCTCAGATTCCAGTATCTCAAAAGGACTCAAGGCGTGCAAAGCTAACATTGGATGAGCGAAAATCCTGAGCAACAAGACTTGACTTCCCTCGAGTTTATTCAAATTCTGTTATGATTTAAATATAAGTTGTACCTCGTAAGTCTGCTGATGCAGCATCTAAACATTATAAAGGCACGTTCCGAACGGTAGACGCTTCAGTTGTCCGTTTGCCATCGTGTGTAGCGGTTGTTTCGTAGTTTCTTCGACAACTTGTACATTTCTCCAAGGGTTAGTTTTGAAATCATTGAAAGTGTTGTGAATCGAAGAATAAATCGGTTTTAAAAAACTAACTTTTCGGGTCCGAAGAAATGCCTTATATATAAGCGGAAATCGTAGATACTGGCGGTTTGCGCTGAAGGTTAATTAGAGAAACAACGTTCGTTAACGAATATCAATAACTGATCAAAAACTGGAAATTCATTGTGCTTACGAGCATTTCGAAATTGTTCTCGTCAATTAATTATGGCTAAACTCAGCACTTAAGATTGCGTGACAGTGCAGAGGCGCACGTCACGGAAATAAATGAGGCTAAATAAAAAAATCAAGATCGAACACCAGAGGAGATTGGTTCGTGCATTCTGAGCTAGTGTGTGTCTATCGGGGGCCTACTCCACAATCTGCTCACCGCTTGTCGGAAACTCTATAGAGCCTTGTATCGACGACACGAGTTTCCAAGGAAGGTAAAATTACGTCTCTTTTCTGGCAGATTATTTATTGTAAAATTTGCGCCAGCTCATTTCAATGTATGTAGTATGTTTTAGACTTGAAATTTAAATCATTTAACGCCATATTTTAATTAAATGCAGTAACTAACAGTTAAAAAGCGCCTCGACCACTATGTGACTTTATTTCGTTCAAAATAATAAAATTTCGTACGCTTGAAAACACGTTCAGAAATACAATGCACAAAATAATCACACGAAATGGCGACGCGATACGTCATTCACTGTCTAAGCAACGTAGTTAGGAATATAATTAGGATCTGCTTACCTTGTATACAAGTAAAATAATACGGTTTGGTTGTAATCGTCGTTATATTTTAGCTTTTGCAAACTGTCGAGTTGTTGAACGATATTATTTTGAGTATATTTTTCGAACGACGACAACTCCATGCTTCTCAGTAAGTTCGTCTCTTCATTCAAAGACGCCCCTGAAAATGAATGCCACAAAAATATGGGTTGAACGTAGATAGACAAATATTGCCAGCAGAAAGCGAATTTACTTTTTCTATTCACGTTCTTCTACATCGATACAATTTAATAGTTAATCGAAAAGGAAGTAAAAATAGAACACATTGAAAGACTTACAGTGTCACGTACTTACATTTTCCATAGAATATAGGAAAGGCTGCGAATTGGGCGGGGCGCCAAAGATTTTGGTATATTCGTTCTCTAAATTACAATAACTCCATTTTTACCAAGTAGAGAAGAACGTTATGTAATCGACTGAAAAATTTTTTTTTGAGCTTTCTCCTGATCTTTACGTTTCAGACCCTACAGAGTCCGAAAAACACTATTTGGGAAAATGGTCTGCGTGTCTGAGAACGATTTTTAGAGAAAACTGCTAAACTAAATCAGCCCAAACTTGATATCTAGTTCACAGGTGTTGAAATGCCAAAATATGGCTTTGAGCAAAATCCGCTGAAAAATAACTGTAGTTATCATAGTGATCAAAACACCAAATCTTTTTTTTTTGCCGAAAACGGCTATAATGATTTTGATAAAATATTTTACACAAACATCTCATGACAATACCGCGACATTCCCATTTGTGGAAAAATGACGAGAGCAGCAAAATAAATTACCAAAAATTTTGACAAAAATCGGGTTATAGTGATTTTTTCCTTACAAACTCCGCTCAAATGGTTCTTCATAAAAATTCAGGTGGTACTAAAATCAAGTATTTATACAATAACACTCATAAAATAAACAGGGGCTACTCCAGAAACTCCGGAATTTCAACCCCCGTCGTCTCGCTTTCTACCATTTCTGCACGGGTTTTCCCGATAACTCTGGAAAAGTGATTATTATCCTTTACAAAAAATCTTATTTACCCCCTCATTAATTCTCTGTGCACCAATTGATGAATAATGGTCGTGGCGTGAGTACGAGCTGCACAATAAATTTATGTTCTATACGCGCCACCGTTCTCTGCCGCCGTGAAGTGATGTTTAATGAAATGAGTGAAAAATAAATCGAGGTGGTAGAAAAAGCCATGAACACAAGTGAATTGACGTAGAGCCAAGGAAAGTTGTGCGATGCGGCGCACCAGATACTTTTAATGAAATTTGCTGAACGCTTAACGAAGGGAATATTTGCTGATTCCATTTGAGTTGTTAGAAATATTATTATTTTATGAGATAGTTAAAGTGGCAGCAGTTCCGAGGACTAAAGCGGTTCTCTGTAATTTTCCCTTTACTGACAAAATGATAATTATATTATTAGTAGCTGGGTGAAAAAGAGCCTGCTAGTGTATGTTGGCTAATTTCGTTGCGTCATCGTCCGTTCCGAGAGATTGAAAATTCCAGACTAATGCTCTGAGAAATTGTTCAGAAGCATCACTTCTTTTGCACCGTTCATTTATCTCTAGTGGCACTTTTCGTTCTTTATCGTAATGTAACTTACTTCGGCGGACTCTCTCACACTCACCACAGGCACACCTTCGTCTGCTCTTATTCACTTTTATTGGCGAGTTATCGAGTTCATTTCGTCACGAAACACCTTTTGGTAATTGCGTTGTCTTGCAGAGGCGTCCAAATTCTTCAACGGCTCAACAAAAACATTCGATAACCGAATCTTGAGTTGGTAACTTTAATCAGTGAGTATAGTTAGGTCAAGAACATTAGAACCAGCTATTAGCACAACTTTCCTTTACTGTCGCCATGTATATTGGTGAGTTACGCGATCAAATTATAATTGATTTGACAACGCTGCTGTCAGAGTTAAATAACCGTTTTTCCCAAGCATAATACCTAAATTATCTATGTGGTGCTTAATGTCCCGAAATTCATTGAATTGATGGTTGAGAATGTCAACGTGATTATTTTTGAGAAGGTTCATGTTTACTGTTAGAAGGGAAAAAATGGGTGCAAAGTATGAAACGGTAGCTATTTGAATTTCTGGGGTCGCTTCTAGCTATCTTATGAACGTTATTAAACTATGGGATTTTAAAAAAATAAAAAACTGCGCTTGAAATTGTGCTGTGAACTAAAGTTTTGAAGCTGATCACACACAAACTTTAATTACAATTGCGGTTAGAGGCGTTTTTGAAAAACACATTTAAAAAAATGTGCTAGGATCACTGTGATAACTTATTATACTGCAATTATTTATTGATATTTTTGGCCGGTTTTGCCGAACCCTTATGTTACCGTCCCAAGTTGATCAGCGCGTTGGGTATCAAATGTGACCCGATTTGGTTTAGCTGTACTCTTTCTCTCAGTCGGAGATGCACCAACGATTTCCTCGAACTTAGAAAAATAGTTGTTTGTGCCGTACTGCTGGATCGAGGTCTGATCGTCGAGCTGGTGCTCCGAAACAAGACGCGCGAAGACACCGAAGAAAAAGTCGCGGGTCAAAGCACTACAGGCTGAATGGTACAAGCGCCGTAAGACACGTTTCAGAACCTTCCAAGGGGGGAAGGTGGGAAGAGATTGAGCAGAAATCGCCGGCATGGCCTGAAGTATTGTGAGAAACAGTTCCAGGCTGGTGCTACGCCAGGATGTGTCACTTTGACGCCAGGGTGGTCGTCGAGGGTGTAGAAACAGTCATTTAATGAGGAAGCAGACCTGGGTCCCCCTTCCATCCATCTTTTCTTGTCCAGTGGCTCCCTGGGTGCAACTCTTTCTGCTCAGATGCCGGAAGGTGGTTTCGAATAAAACTCACTACCACCAACACTGCCTTCTGAGAAATTGTGCAGTATGAGCCAGCAATGTGGACGGTGCACCTCCTCTTCATCTGCTCTTACACCCACCACATTACTCGTTCCAGCATCATCTGGACTGAGTCTAGCACGTAGCCAATAATCACTGTCATCACGTGTCAACCATGTACTCCACTAAGATCACATTGTCTGGCATCTCGAGACGAAGCAGGCCATTGTACGCCACATTCCACAAAGTTGGCCCCTGCTATGACATCCCTCCAGCCCCATGAGAGGGTGAAATGAGAAATTTGCATAATAAACGGTTTCCATTAACACGGGGCCTAAAACCAAACGTCTTTTGCATTTTTCTACGTAGTCAATTGCTCTAATGATTTTGATTAAACTAGCAAAGTAAGTTTTACTGCCCAACACCTAACTTTCGTCCCCATATCTCTGTAAGAGAACATAGAACACGTAAGATTCGTATGTACATACCGCATATTGAATATAAAGGGGTGGCGGAAAGTTTTGTGATACTTCACACCAGATATTGTGCCCTGTGCTGCTAAGGCCTTTCCCGTTCACGTTTGACGTCAGTTTTCATAAACTGGGTATCTTGCCGACTTATACACCCACATAAACTTTTTTTAAATCCTGTCCGTAGGTCTTATATGGCCTGCATCGAATGGATGGACGGGGTCGGTAGTCATTCCCTTTCCTTGCCGAACCTGAGAGTTCTGAAGTACTATATTCAGGGTTACCGTGCACCTGTTTGTTTTGCATGAGATTTGGATCGTTATTTACACGTCCCCCGTCCCCCAATCATTAAGCGCACAGTGTTTTTATTTATTATAATGCTACCTTAATGTACAGCAGCACAGTATCCATATGTTTTGTTTGTATTTGGGATTTTAATTAAATTAAAAAAATTAATCGGGGCTCATGAATTTGGGCCTGAGACACTTTGAAGCACAGAGATAGAGTCGAAGAGAAGGTATTCACGTTTACCTGGGATTGCCAGCGGAAATGAGGCGAACAGAAAAATGGACAGTCTCAACATCTTGAGCTCGCAGACATCAAGACAACGGCACATTGAACTTGGACTGACTCTTTTTAACGAGAGAAACCAGGATTCCGTCAGGGTTTTATTATGACAAGTTGATTAGATAGCGGGGCAATTATATTACACGTACTCCGCAATGAATCGTCAACAGAGTGCGAGTTGTCATCAACGGTAGACTTAAGTTCTCTTGCCAAGTCCTTTACAAAATATTTTTAATTGGAGAGTCGGAAGCATAAAATGTTGGAGAATTAAAAACCGTCGAACGAATTGTGCTCATTTACTCTAAACGTTTGAACTGACGTGCCGAATTATTGAGATCTCACGTAAGTGTCTGCGAAATGTGAACGTTATCTTAATCTGCAGGTGTCCGCTGATTGGCTGTATTATCTGCGTCAACTCTTCATTTATGACTGTGAATAAGAAGGTTTAATAAACCGTTTTGAGGTTAGATTTACTCATGAAGTAAGAATGACCGATTCCTGTAAAAGGCGGGGACAAGACCAGCGAACTCTGCTTCGGTCAGCTATCAGGCATCCTTCCTCCTCCTCACAGAACGGTGAAGCAATAGTTCCAACCAGAGTAGAGCTGGGGCAATGCCATTGTTCCCTCAGCTTCGGATGACCGCCTGTATTCTCATTACCTTTCCTATAAAACGGACGGTCTTTATCCTCGACAAGAAGGCGAACCAATTAGAGCAAAGTAGCCCGTGGCATGAACGGTAGTCCCCAAAAACACAGGAGGAACTTTATTCTAGTCAAATTCTGAGGGCTGGTAACAAAAGATGATTGATACACACAGATGGATGAATGGAATGAAGGAAGGATGAACAAATGGGTGGACCCATGGAAGAATTGATGAATGGACAGATACATCTATGGGTGGATGGAAGGAAAAATGAAAGGAAAAAAGGAGTGATGGATAAATGGATGTGTGGCCGAAAGGATGGATAGATGTATGGAAAGGAGAAAGTTTGAACGGATGGTTGGATGTACGAAGGAAGGAGTGACGGAAGAATGGAGGAAGAAGTGAAGGAGAGCGATGGGAGGTAAATGGCTGGATGAACATGGACAGATGGGTGGACGGAAGGAATGACGCATTATTTCTCATTTCTCTGTCTATGGTACAACTTAAATTTCGGTTACTTTTTCGAAACTTCGACAGTTTTGAAAATATTTACATACAGTTCATTTAAACAACAACTCAAATGTCTTAGAGATCTACTATAACGTTTTTTATTCTCAAAATTGGATTTAGGTTTGAACCCGTGGGTAAAGCATTGAAGTGAAAATAGCGCTCATTGTAAAATTGCTCGTAAATTGAACGAACTGGTTTGTATTTCCAAGTTTTTCGTGGTTAGCCTCATGTATGTATATTTGGACCAACACTGGAACGCATGAACGAAGAAGCGAGTGATATTACGTATTCTTGTGGCGACAATTTGGAGAGGACGTGCTGAACCCATTCAGACAACGTTTCAGTACAAAAACTGTATTCAGTATCGCCATTGTGATCGTTGGAAGGTTTTTGATGGTTGGAAGGAAGCCCATATGAGATGATACATTGGAACGATAGGATTGTGCATTCCTGTTGGCATCACTTGCAGGCCATGTGACCTTCTCTTTTTCATTGGACTTCTTCAGTCTCCTTCGCTACCTTCCTCTTCTAAACCCTTTCGGTGCCTTTAGCTTTTTTTTTTTTTTAATTTATCTCTTCTTCGAACTTTTGCTTACTTTTATTTCTTTGCTCCTTCATCGCCCCAAGTTCTTTCTCGCATCAATTCCCATAAAGAGGTCCCGTCCGTCCATCAGATGTACCTGTTTTCGTCATCCAATTGACGTTCGTTTTTAGGGCGTCCCTGTGAAGCTACGCCGTATAGGAAAAGCTTCGTCTGTAAAAGGGATGGATGCCCTCCACACTCGATCCAGGGGTTTGAAGACAACCCAAGACTGGGAGAACAAATACAAATCCGTCGTAGATTATTCTAAAATAGAGTTCGCGAAAAACACAATGTGGAGTATGTGAGTGGTGACACTAATTGCACCAAAGCCGATGCGGCTGCTTTGCATGTTTCATTTGACGGGCGAGAACAAGGGCCCCTATAAAAGCTTTCAGGGTTCGCGCTGCGTCACTGGCATGAAGCCGAAATGCACGCTGTTGCGCGTTTGGAGTCACTTTCCAGTTAGAGTCATGAATCGCGTGGTGTGCCTGCGTACTAATGGGGGCTGTTCCGGGCGTCGTGACACAAGTAAGTTGATGGTGAGTTGTCATATATAAGCTGGGATGGGGAGAGAGAGAGAGAGAGAGAGAGAGAGAGAGATTGACCATACATTAGGGCCATACAGCCCTCTCTACCATTTCCCCTGAAATCTAAACACGAAAATTAACTTACTTAGGGTTAACACATCAATACATAAAGGCCACCTACATATACGTGAATCAGTTTTAAATTGAGTCAACTCAGTTGGTACTATGTTTTTACTATAAAATAAAACGTTCACATCAGGGACCATTCAATTTATTATGAAATTACACTGCACTGAAATGCACTGGGGAGGAAGGATATGAGGATCATATGTGGCCTGTGCACAGGTCACTGTCCGCTGAGGTACCACCTTGCAAATATTGGCAAGGTACAGGTATGCAGGTTCTGCGAGGTAGGGCTAGAGACGGCAGAGCATGTGCTGTGCGTATGCGATGGACTCGCGGCATCGCGCCATTCTGTGTTTGGGAGGCCCTTTCTTCAGCCCGAAGAGGTGGCAAATGCAGAACTTGCGGATATCTTCCGCTTTGTGCGGGGGTGGTGGGGGCGCATAGGTGATGTCACACCAAGTGAGACCAGTGCCGTGGGGCCTGGAGGTGGTGCAGGTGGGCCATGATCCGAGTATCATGGACGCCCTTACAATAGGCCCATTTGTGGGTGCAGTGAGGTTATTGCCTGCATCCACCGCTTCAAAAAAAAAAAAGAAAGAAATTACTTCAGTTTGACGTCGATATACAACCACGTGATCGCTTTTGAGTTGGAAAAGTGGTGACAGTCACTTCGTAATAACTTCGAGCGATGTAATTACGTATAAATTGTTTTATTTCAGGAATACATGTTGTGCACCTCTCCTCTCCGGCTCAGGGGGCAGACGATTTGATATGGTGGTTACCATAAGGGTACAGGCAGAGCTGCAGTCATGGTTTTGTCTTACAGTTGAAGCGTGTGATTTATTGACGATCTTTTGTGTGGATTTAACTTAAATGAGATGCTAGAGAAATAACTGAAGCCTCAATGTGACCTAATGTCTCGCGTTTGGTATGTTAGTGATAAATTGCAGAACTGCACTACCAGGATAATGGGAAGTTCCATATCATCGTATTCCATATTCCTGACAGCTCCTCTACAGCGAAGAAAACTAGTAGCCAGGGAACGTTTTCGCTCTTCATGGCGTCCTTAATCTCCATTACATTAATATTCATGTTATCCCTCATCGGAATACACTCGTCCCAATGATAAACTACGTGAGGTTCTGAGTGTTTCAATAAAGGCTTCGTCTTTTTGTGAGTTATGGCAGATCATTGGCGGCGCGTTGACGTTGATCGAACGAAAAACACGTATAATCGCCCCTGTGATTGCCACCTTTCGGACCGCAGGGATCCAGAAAAAATAAAAATCTAAAATCAAAAGAGGATCCCTCAACCTCTCCGTTACCTTCCAGGCTCTAAGAGCTGAGGCGGCGCATATCAGGTTTTTAGGAAACCGGTACGCGGGGAAGCACCCGACTATTAGAACCCCAGCCGAAGAATCGAGCCGATATTACAGCCTCGCGAATTTTTATTCTCCGACTCCGTTGAAACTGGGAGGAATATTAACGAGCTCAATTTTATTTTTCCAAGTCGTAAGCTCCTGGGCAGGAAAGTTTTGAACCGGAAGGCCTACTTTTTTTTAAACGTTAAATTGGCTTTTTTCTTCTTTCCTTCCAGACTGTTTCATTGACGTCAACAGCAAATGTTTTCGTTTCAGACCAGAAGCGGGGCCTTAGACATTCCAGAAGACTTGGGCCTACAAACAATTTTTGTATTAGCTGTGAACCATTGAAAACTTGCTTTGCAACTATGACGGAACCATGATAATTTCAACAGAACCGTTGAAACTTGTTTCTAAAAACTGGTAGCTATAAATGTGAAGTTGGTTGAGTCGTAAAAATTTCACGACATCCCTCTGGAAGAAGCTGTCAAAAAATCGAGTAGCTTTCTAGTCATTTTGGCGATGCTGGTGGTTCCGTATAACCAGGAGGTAAATTGGTAAGGTGGACAATATAAAATTCCCCCTTAGAAATATGTTTTACTTTCCTTAGCCTTACGACGTAGGAAGGACTGTTATGTAACCGGCTGGCTTTCGTTTTTAGTTTCCTTCAGGTCTTTCAGAAATCCCAGAAACCACATTCGAGACAATAGCCAGTGTGCGTGTGCGTCTGCGACGAGTGAGAGCTTTACGAAATAAACTCAATTTTCATTTTCGGCCTGCTCACCAACGCGAGAAACCAAAACGAGGCACAATCGACGCAAAAGTAACTATAGTGTGATTAAAACCCAAATATTTTGACAACCGTTTTTCTTTGGCAGCAGCAATCAATTGAACATACCGTCAAATTTTAATGTGTTCGAACATCACGAGTGTAGCAAATAAAAAACGTTATTTCAAGACTGTTATTTTCCTAAATAATTTTATTATCAATTGTTAAATAAATAAATACTACAAAACTAATTTTGGTAGTACGAAAACGAACTTGCATAAAAGACTTTTAGTAACATTTATAAAATAATTAGGAGGAAAAGTCAAAGTGTCGTTTTTTGACCAACTTTTTGCTCTGTATTGTCTCTATAATGCAAAAAACACCAAACACGAACCTTCCAGAAAAACCATGAAGGTTGTCCCGTAGAGTCTATGCGCTTGTTACTCAATCGCATGCGTACTCAGGTCGTATTATAAGCAAGAGTTACTCAATAAATTCCGGAACCTTCAGCCCGACCAGTATGTTCCTATGACATTGAGTTCAACGATATGCCGATTGGGTTAATTGGTAGAGTAATAAAAACCGTTGAATGAGTGTAAGGCAGGAAAGTAGCATACATGAAGTAGAATTATAGTGTAGTGGAGTGGTTAGAATTGTAGTGATGGACTTCAGTTTCTCCACGAGAGAGAGAGAGAGACTAATGAGTTGGGAGATCTGGGAAACGACTGTTGTTCACGAGTGCTAAAGGATGACTGGTTGTTGGGGGGAGCTGTGCGTTGTGGAGAGCAATCTAAAATTGAAGAGTGGGAAAAGATAGTTGGGAAAGTCCAAGAAATGGGAAAATCCGCTGTCTCTTGGAAATAACTGAGAAGCTGAGCTTTGCACAAGTACGAACAAAAGGGTTGAGATAGAAAGTTGGGGAAACAATGACTTTCCGTTGAGTGTGGACGTTCTGAGGTCTAAAACTCATCTAATTCAGCTTGAGCCGAACACCCGTTGTCGGACAAATTACGATTTCAAAAAATATTTACCTAATTATCTACTTTTTTTTCTCAAAGTTTGATTGATGCATTTCCTAATATTTTTTTACTTCATCCAATAACTGAAGGAACTGAATAACTGGGACTTTACTCCACTTTTGGAAGACAGTGTTTCACTATTTCTAGGTAACCTCTGTTTTTTATTGACATTGAAACCTCAGAATTTTTTTCTGAATTTCTGTGAGGTTTTTACTCTACACTTTTTATTTAATTTCCCAAACATTTTTTAATGTTTTCTACTCGATATTTCATTCTTTAATTTATCTCATCTTTTTTCTCATTTATCTCATATTACCTTTAACTCATCTAAGAGTTTCAATCATTTTTAATCCGTTTTATAGACATTTTTACATATGCTTCCAAAAATGTTCAGGTAATTGTCAATTTTCTAATCGGTTTGCAGATAATGTTACTAAATTATCAAACGGATTTAAACCTTTTTTCGATAAAGTTCTCACAACTTTTCACCTAATTTTCCATAGTGTTCTTTTGGTTTGCCAACTATTTTTACAACTTATTTGGTTTCCGACGATTTTTCAAGCTTTTAGATGTTACTATATAATTATTAACTATCTACTCACTTTCCCAACCATTTTAACCATTTTAAAAAACTCCTGCTGTCTAATCGATTTTTCAACAACTTCGTATTGATAATTGAGCGTGTCGTTGAATTTGAGTGGTGATGAGTCAGTTTATTATGTTTCCAAAGTGAACGGAGTGAATGCTTCTCCCCCTCCCCGTAAGCGGTAAACGTTTCACGTTGTAGGTATGGGAAACAGTTCAAGACTACTACGACTATACATACCGATAGAGTGAGTATCATGCACCGTTCCGGGCTCCAGTATACCTCAGCGGGTTGGAGATTTGCTACGTAAGTAGTTCAAGATATTTTTCGTCGCAATGAGCACGTTTATCTTCCAAGCACGTGGGCACCTGTTGGCATTAATTCCTGTGGTTTAGTTTCTCATGATATCCCCAACACTTCACAAATGGTTTACACCGCGAATATCAATTATCTTGAGATCCTTTTCTTGCCTCGCGTATTTGTATTAGGGATTCATAAAAGCATCACTGCGCTGCACCGTTTATCAATGACATACATGACTCTCACAAACCAGACCCCATCGAGTGCAATTCCGCCTGTAATATTTATCAACGATCATTACTAGATGTCCTCACACGTTTTTCACCTTAATGGGCTCATCTTCATTACGTGCAACGGTGAACTTATTGAGAATCGAGTGCTGTAGGATAGTTTTCCACGGCATTCAATTGCCCTCCCATTGAATGGCAAAAGGCGTACGACTATAACCACGTACGCGTATGCAAATATCCTTGAAACGATTCTGGCGACATTTGCTTTTCTATGAGGAGCAGATATACGTACGCGCTAATTCCTGTGTCACCGGTAGTTTTTTTTTATTACTAGACAAATCTGAATGAAAAATATTTTTGCGCTGAAATTACTCTATAATACCACAAATCCTGGTAAGAACAATGACGATGAATACACGATAACGATAACAACGATGACTTTAATAAAATTTCAAATATTCACGTTTCTTATCTTATTTGTAACCTTGCTGTATCGTACGAGGGACAGTGGGGTACGACAAATGATGAGCGTAAATGATAAATTGAATTTAAAATCGAGCGTGAAGGACAGAAATACGCACAAAACATCTGAAAACTAAAAAAACTAATTTTGAGGGAACAGCGATTACGTTCAATCGCATTACGCGGGTCAGAGACGGGGTTACGAGTACAAGAAACTATCTAAAGGGAGGTGCAATTTATTGAGAAATATTGCCGTTGGAAAATGGCGTGCTCATTGCTGAAGATCGAGCTAACGTAGCTGAGTAGAAACGTTTGACTGTAAAGTGGGCAAAAACCGTAGTTAAGTCTTGCCAAGAGCTGAGAAAAACTCATCTTTTTGGTTGCTGGTCACGTAACGTATCTGTCTTCAAAGCGCTGGTAGTGTCCGATAGAGATTTGTTTCAAGTTAAAGTAGTTTCAGGAAATTCGAGTACTATTATGGAATTTTCGTGCTTTGTAGAGGCGTGGAAAGGCGATTTGAATAAATCACTCAACGCTCGGCCATTTGTTCAATGTCACGCGTGTGGGCGTCAAGTTCGCACCTTCCCACGCATCTCCTCGCTGATTTTGAACGGATCGAAAGTGAAGGATAATTAAGTACCACGGCGACGTATTTCCACGAGTGCCCTGCGTCGCTATCAGATAGGCCTTTCTGCCTTTGTTCGACGCGAGCCTTGAACAGGTTGTCACTCGTATTTAAAACGTCCTTTAATAATTGAAAAAAAGGGCGCTTGAGGTGACCCACAAATCGTCTTATTGGGCCGCGGCCGTTGCTCGATTGGCAAATGTACAAGGCCCGATGAGACTTGCTCAAGCTCAATTGAGGCATCTTTATTCGCACACAATCGGCTTATCGGCTCGATCGCGTCGGAAATCTCCAGCTCTTCATTTCTTATTTACCTCGACCTCTGAAGGATGTTTCGAAATTGTGCAACTTACCTTTACGGATTCAACTGAGAAGAACGAAAACGAATAAATACAAATTGCAGCTTCTGCCGACGGGGAAGTTCGAGCGAGAAAATGAGGGTTCGAAAAACGGGAGCTGTTACGTAACCTCGAGTGGTTGCTAAACTCGCACTCATCCTGACAATTTGTGGACTGGTATTCGTAGCCACAGAGTTAACATCTCAAAATGTCACACTCTTTCTTATTAGGCAAAGTTTTGAGCACAGTAAAAAAACGAGTGAAAGTTGTTTGGAGATTGTGTGAAAGCTATTGACAACCAAAAAAATTGAGACTCAAGACAGCGAAAGTCGTTCAAAATGGAATAAAACCCATCAGGAAACGAAGTAAAAATAGTCGACACATAGAGCCAACGTTGGGTGGAAATAATGCTGAGACCGCAGAGATAAAGGATTGAAATATCGATTGAAAATCGTTGGGAAAATGAGTGAAAATTGTACACCAATCCTGAAAATATTGTTGGAAAACTTGGTGACAATTATTTTGAAGTGAAGTTGAGGAGGTAAAATTGAATAACAATTTTTTTTTTCAAAAACAAAAACAAAAGTACGGAGAATTCCATACCGGCCATCTGATATGGGCAATTGCCAGTGGCAGGGAATGAGCAGCAGTTGCGACTCCCTGACAGCAAGTACCAGCCAGTCGAAGCAGCTCGAAGATTGGAAAAATTGAGGAAAGTAATAGATCTAGAAAACACTTCATCTCTCCAACAATAATTCTCTCTAAAAATCACTCGACTCTACCTTTAATGATCTCTAAAAATAAATACACTTACATGCACATGTACATACACATTCATTAACCCATGCACACAAAAAACAAAAAGAATACATTATTCTGACTATAGCCGTCCCAAGTAATGCCGGTTCAATTTATTGGTAGCTGCTTTAAAATGGCCAAACAGATGGACGACCTGAGCTCTGCTGGACACCCAGTGATAATCCCAACTGAACTAGACTCATAGAATTTGTGGGGAACACGACAAGGCGAGAGTTGAAGATCGAAATAAAAGAACTTTGGTGAGCGTGAGGAGGACTGTATTATGTGCAATGAATTGAGTAGAGTTTGTGTACAAAAGGGGATGACTCGTGATATGCGTGAACTGGCGTGGGAAACTGTATCAGAAGGAGATAGCGAACTGCATCGGAGAACTGATTGAGGAATGTATCTCAGTGAGCACAGGAAGACGAGTCTTTCGCGCGAGTTCGCAGGTGGATGAATTTGGGTGGAGCTGTCTGTTGTGGAGAGAAATCTGAAATTGAAGAGAGGGAAAATACAGAAAGGGAAAAAACCCTGCAAATTATTACACAATGGTTTTTATTATTCTGATGAACAGCTTGACCTAGTATTACTGCTCCGAGACCCATCCCATTCAATTCTGCGTCGAATACTAGTAAACCATACGAAAGATGACCTGACTACAATGGAACTACGGAAACTAAATATTCCCCTGGCGCCAGGGGCCTGTAAACGGGGGCTTCCACCAAACCCGTTGCGAGTCGAGCGGGCGGGTGGTTGAGTTTGATATGACGGGAGGGAGGGAGTACTAACGACGAAACGTTGACTTCCGCTGTAGTTCCCGCGTTATACTGCGTTTCGTTAATTTTTTTAACCATTTTTTGCCCATAACAACCATGGGCTTTGTCCGATTGGACTGCCAAGATGGCAGGCACAACTAGATACCAAATGGGATTTTTGTGCGAAAGAACAAATTTTTTAGACCACGTTAAAGGCACAAAACGGCCTGGACGGCAGATGGGGGACGGCGAATGGGGGACGGCGGACAGCGGACGGGCATTGCAAATTTGGAATCTCCATGTCTTGAAACGTAAAGTATCAAATTTTGAGGGGGGGTTGTAAAAAATTGTTCGTGACCGAAAACATAGTGTTATTATTCAGAATGAATAATAAACCAAAACCCATTTCAGACAAATCCATTGCCGTCGGAAATAACCTCAGAGGAGGAATTTTCGCAGGTCCGAAGGTATTTGGGGAAACAATGATTTTGCCGTTAAGGGCCACGGAGTCCCGTTAGGGGGTGTGAGGGAATTCCGAGGTCAAAAAAACCCATACTGATTCTGAGTTTTGCGTGTAACAGAATTGTTTCTCCAGCTTTATCGTATTATGGGGAACTACAAGGTTTCGGTTCCTTCTAAACCTATTAAAAATATCGTGGATGGGTAAGCGGGATGTCGAAATTTAAAATAGTGTTCACAAAAGCATAAAGAATGGTAAACGTTTGATTTTTTAAAATAATGCCGATCGACGGAAAAGTGGTAAAACCTATCAGGAAATTGGGTGAAACCAGTTTAGAAACTGTTGGGAAGTTGAGTAACGCTTGTTGACTATAAAGTATCTTGCTGATTTCAAATTTAGAGAAAATTGACAAGAAATAAATAAATATTGTCAGCCAATTCCGTTAAAGTTTTCAGGAAATTGAGTAAAAATGTAGAATTAAATAAAATAGTTTTAAAACATTCAAAAATGTTAGGGAGTAGATTGAGTGAAATAAACGTTAGGACATTGAGTATTAACCGTCGGAAATTCAATAAAAAATATTGATGTTTTGAAACAAATTTGACGGAAGCAAAGTAAGAAACATTGAAAATAAGGTATATCACATAGGACCATGTAAAAGTAGTTCATTAATCAAGTTTGTATGCAGTGAAAATCGTGGGGAAATAGAAGGAAAATTAACGCATTGTTCGGAACTTTGACCCCCACCCCCTCCACTTTCTGCAACAATTTATTGTCGTAACATTGTGATTTGTAAGTTATGTAACCATGTTAACCCCAAGTAATCGCAGATTATGTAACTTTGTTGAGTAAACATTCAATGAATGAAGTCCTCTGGAAAATCAGTGATTCCGCAGAACAGGAATCCCATCCTTCACCAGCAACTATTGATAGAAAGGCCCGTTGTTTAACCAATTAACGGGGTTTAGATTTTTTCGAACGTTGATGATATTTTAATAGTCAGCTCGTCGAGTTTCAAGTGCGAAGAATAATCCCCACCGCGGGCAGGATCTGGTGATCTTGAGCCGGCTTGCGGAGGCCGGCTAAGCTCGTTTAATGGCTATTACCTTGATTAACTTTCCGAGGCAATATTATTCCGTCATTAATTGATTAGCCCCTTGATTCCTTCGTTTGGAACACGGAAAAGAACGCGAAGATTAAAATAATCTCTTCCACTTCGGAACCAGAGGAATTTTGAAAATCCCGCTTCAACAAAACCTGTTCAAGAAAAAAGGACATGTGTTGCGGGGCTGAGAAACGATTAGAACTAGACAGCGCTGAAAAAAAAGGAAGAATCCGAAGGTTACTGAGAAAAGAAACGATTTCTTAGCTAATGATCCTAGTCCAAATGACTCTTTAATAGCAACATTCGAAATTCTCGATGTTTTGGGAAGTGATTCCAAACAGCTGATCTGTGAGAGTCAATTAAATTTCTCATTGGTGTTAGGAGGGGTTTGAGTTTGGAGGTAGGGGCACCTGTTGGTCCGGTTAAGACGCACCTTAGAATCACTATAGGTGATTAATACGCTAATCGGTGGTTAATCACTACTTGAACGCTTAAGGCGACGACAAATCTTAGACGCTTGAAAAACTAGGGTGCTCAACCGTATCGTAGGCAACATTTAAAGTGCGTAGATTCCAGCTAAAGCCCAGCTTTTTTTATTCGGGGGATTGGAGAGGGGTGGCAAGTACAACAGAACCTTTGAGGAAATTCATTACATACGAACAACAAACACTAAGAGTTCACCGTTATACATTGAACCCTAATGGGACCAAATAAACAATTTTGGCAGATTACAACGTTTTATCATTCACCGTGCGGAGGAGAAAAGCAGATTAAATTCGTCGTTACGGCAATGAAAATGGCTGTGTTTACGTGTAGTGGAAGAAAGTTGAGAGATGTGTCGCTCCACATCGGTTTCAAGGTAACCGATCACCTTTACCTTTTATTAAATCATTTTAAATATTATTTTCGTCATTAACCTTTTTTTAATCTAACAATTGTTTGTTGTCTCGTTTAGAGACATTGTATTTCCGCGTATGTATAAAATGTGATACTTTGTAGTACGAATTATGATAGAAAAACTCATAAAACGGCTATTGACCTTGACTTCTGCACGTCTCCGTAAACTACTTCTGTTGTTATGTATATTCATAATAAAAGCGCGATTTCATGCATTCATTGCTTTATCCGAGGGAAAATAATACATGAATGGAAGAGAGTAATCACGAGGCGCTGCACTATCTATGCACGTACAAGTGAGATAAACGAGCGAGGAGATTTTGGTTTATTATTCTTACTGAATAACGTTATCGGTCAGCAACATTTGTTTACAAACCCCCACCCCCCACAAATTAGACATTTTACGTTTCAAGCCACGGGGGATTCCAAATATGCCATGTCGTACACTGTCGAGACCTATTTTGCTTTTAACGATATCTACAAAATACGTTCTTACGCAGGAAAATTCCATTTGGGATCTACTTATGCCCGCCTACTCGGCAAACCAATCGGACGGAACCCAGGATTGTTATAGGCAGAAAATGGTTTAAAAGAATTAGTCTAAAACGAAACTTGGGCAATTTTGTAGAAATTGCGTCGTGTATGATATCGTGTCCTAGGGAGTTTTCAACGGTGAGTCGAACAGGACGAGTCTCAGATTGATAACAGCAAAATTCAGTAAGTATAGTGGCGCGGGACAATATTACGAAATTTATCGTATCTCCCCGGTCTGCGCTCTCTCGTCTCGTCGAGCCAATTGCGTAGTGTCGCCAAGAAAATGTCAGTTTTCGTTGCTCCCTTGTCGTAGTCATCTTTCGTATCGTTTACTTGTATTTTTCGATGCTGAATCGAATGAAAGAGATCTCAGAGGTCTGATACTTCGTCAAGCTGGATTACCGAGATGAATAAACCGTTCCATAATAAATTGGAACACTATTGGAATAGTGAATACCGAAAAGTTGAGATGTACGTTTAAAACGATCAAGTTACCTGTAATTTATGGGCAACTAATCAAGCACTCAGCAGAATTCGTCATCCGGATTTATGGACAGCTCAAGAAGGACGGAACAGAATTTGTTGTTGAAATTAATGCACAGCGTTTTGAGTGAAACTTAATTCAAAAGAGCTTATCATTTAATTTATCATTAAATAAGCTCTAAAATAATCCGTCTCCGTTCGTTCTAAATATTTTCTGTAATAATTTACAATATTCTGTCGCTTCGATTAGCCACGGCCGGTACATTGATGCATAGGAATGCGGTCGTAATTATGCAATGCCAGTCACTCAACAAATGCACGCAGCCCGACTAAGACCGAGATTTGTTTTCCGACGCTTGACTCAACTCGAATAAAAATTAATCAACTTGACGCGGTTGGAAGTTTACGAGAATTTAATTCGCGTCATTCATTTTCCTCACGGTGTAACTTACAATTCTTAGTTGTGCTAGCTGACCTACTGTCATGAGAATTAGTGGCACAGGTGTGAATAAAAAATTGAATCGTCGTATCATAAATGTTGATTATACCGATGGATTTATGGTGGAATAATTTCAACTGTTTCACAAGTTTTGATAGCTCAAACCGTTTGTGAAATACGAATTTTCAGTCTTCGTTTTTCTCAACGGAAAGAGTGAGAAAAGTATTTTAATCTGTAACAAAAAGTTTTCACCGTATCTTCACGTTTTTGAGCCCTCCTGAGTCGGGAAACCCCTATTCCAGGGTTTTGTGCGTGTATTTATAGTCAACTTTGCAGGAGAACGATCGAGCTTGTTCTTTTTTTGCTCATTTTAAACAACTTCCATGTGATTTGGCACTCTTCAAAAACGGTTATAACGGTTCTGATTGAATATACACCCTATTTCTCGATAAACATCAATCTGAAAATACACTGAAGGGGCATACAGATCTTTTTATAACTTCATGGAAAAACGTCTATCACTATTTGGTTCTAATTCCCAAGGTGTCTTCCACTAATCAACCCCAATATACTGTTATGCATAAACGCTTCTCTGAAATTGAACGGGAATATAACCCAAATCAGCGCAATAATTTTAAATCCAACTGAATTTGATCGACCTGACGGAATGTCTTATACTAATCTGTACCCACATTTTCTTCCTCTCAACTGTTTCTGTAGCTAACAACTGAACGGAACTATAAGCCAAAATACACCAGGAAATATAATTCTTCCAACATTGAACATTTGTCCTCGCATTAGGCTCTAAAGGTTTTCATGGTATTCACGACTTTCAACTAACTGCACTTCGCTCTTCATAACCGTTTCTGTTAGAATGCATTGAAATGAAATACGGCGTCTGCTTATATAATCGAATTTACAGTTGTTGAGAGAAGATGTGGGGTTTAAATTTGTCAGCATGAAATCCAATGGAGCCACTGCAGAAATTTTCCGACTTTCCACATCTAGGAAAGGAAACATTTTACAGTTAAAATATCTGGTGCGTTGCGAAGTAGAAAGGAAAGTTATGTAACCGGCTGAAAAAAAAATTGAGTTCTCTTCAGATCTTTACGTTTCAGACCCCCCTGAGTCCGAAAAACACTATTTGGGAAAATGGTCTGTGTGTCTGTAAACGATTTTTAGAGAAAATCACCGTACCAAATCAGCTCAAACTTGATATCTAGCCCGGAAGTCACTATGGGACGCCAAAATAAGGGTATGAATAAAATCCACCGAAATTTAACTATAGTTATCATAGTGATCAAAACACCAAATATTTTTTTTCTGAAAAACGGCTCTAACGATTTTGATTAAATTTTTTATATTGGTAGCTCCAAATATGGCAACTATACTATTAAATTCCCATTAATGGGAAAATGACGAGAGCAGCACAATAAATTACCAAAACTTTAGACGAAATCGGTTTCAGCGCGGTTTTAGAGAAAACAACCGTTACCAAATCAGCTGAAACATGATGTCTAGCCTACAGGTTACCATGGGACGCCAAAATAAGGGTATGAGTAAACTCCAACGAAAGTTAACTATAGTTATCATAGTGATCAAAACACCAAATATTTTTTCTCAAAAACGGCTCTAACGATTTTGATTAAACTTTTTATATAGATAGTTCTCAATAAGACAATTATACCATAAAATTCCCATTTGTGGGAAAATGACGAGTGCAGCACTATAAATTATCAACATTTTCGACGAAAAGCGTTTTTAGCGCAGTTTTTTTCTTATAAACTCCGCTGGAATTTTTGTAGAATGTTAAAATAAATTAGTATTGTAGTCCAATCCAATACCTAAAGATTGAGTGTTTAAAAACGCTCATGAGATACATGGGGCTCACTCCAGAAATTCCTGAATTTCAACTTTTGCCGTTTTGCTTACTACCAGTTCTAAACTTTTTACCCAATAACTCTGCAAAAGTAATTACTATCCTTCTCAAGAAAATTTGTATTTACAGCCTCATTAATTATCTGTGTACCAATTGCTCAATACTGGTGTTGCAATGAGTACGAACAGCACAATAAAATCTGGAACTGTAAGCGCTACCGCTTCCTGCTGCCGTAAAGCGTTGTTTGACCAAGTTCAAATTAACTGAGTCATAAATGAATTGATTAAATAGAATTAGCCACGTACAAAGTGAATTGACGTAGAGCTAAGGAAAGTTGTGTGTTGCAACGCACCAGATATTTTTCAACATTCTACAAAAATTCCAGCGGAGTTTATAAGGAATAACTATTGTTAACTTTCGATAGATTTTGCCCATACCCTTATTTTGGCGTCCCATGCTGATTTGGTACGGCGGTTTTCTCTAAAAATCGTTCACACACACACACACACACACACACACACACACACAGAGAGAGAGAGAGAGACACGGACACAGACCATTTTCCCAAATAGTGTTTTTCGGACTCAGGAGGGTCTAAAACGTAAAGATCTGAAGAAAACTCAAAATTTTTTTTCAGCCGATTACATAACTTTCCTTTCTACTTTGTAGAGCCAAGGAAAGTAAAAAGCGCGCTACTCTGTATGGGTTCTGGGGCTGAGTTACCGTAAAAACGTGGCCCAAGTACAATAAGGAGGATATAGGAAAACTTGATCGAATGCTCAAACGTAGGTTAGGTTGTTGGCTTTGGAAAACTAATCCTTGCGTTGATCAACACTCAGAATATTAAAAAAGAAACTGATTTCAACAAAAAATGCTGTTCTAGTCAGTACCTCAGAGAAGTTGGCAGGTTTCACGCCAAGTCGAAAAAAGAAAGTTGATCAAATAAAATGTGCTGTTCGAGCGGGCGGGTCAGGAATCATTCGATACAGGCGCCTCAGGTCAAATATTGTATAGTTTACTGGTATTACTTGATGCTGTATCGAATGGCCGGACATGTGAGACTTCGTCGACCTGTGCAAGTGCAATAAACCGTTGTGTTATAATTTGGAGCGTTGTTACCTTTTTCTTAAGTCATTACTTTCTATATATTGATCATATTCTTTTCTAATAGCCCATTCTTTCATTTAGAATATTATTAATTCGCTGGATCACTTTTATCTTTAATGCCTCCAGTTTTGTAACACTTGCTTGACAGTTAACTCTTACTTTATTCATTAATTTTTAACTCGTTCCTAGTTTTAAGTGTAGTTTATTCTTAATTGCAAAGTTAATTCATTTTTTTCGATTTAATATATCCACAATATTTTATTCTCTTTTCTTAAAATGTTATCTCAATTTTTAACTCTTTAAAACTATCTCACAAAATTTAACTTGCTCCTAATTCTTGGCTTGTGTTGTGACAAAGTGGTGAATGGTTATCCAACCAGATTTTCCACACAAAATGTTTAATACAGAAACATGTTGGTAATAAATTAATTGTTAAGCTCATAAACATAAATAGAAAATAAAGTTACTGCTCGTGAAAGGTCTGAAGCGAAAGTAAAATTAATCTGGTACTTGGCACAAGTTTTCTTCGAGCGATGTTTAATGTTCGTGATTCTACTTTGTCCAATAGTCCTTCGGCTGTATATTAGTCAAGGTATGGTGCTGGTAGACGTTTCCTGAGTATGTCGTTCAGGTATGACGCTGGTAGACGTTGAGTACAAGACTTGCGGGATACTGCGACCCGAAGAGAGTGATAACTGCGCGTTAATTATGAAATTTTCACTGCAAAGTGAGGAAATGGCAAGGAATAACTAAAATAAGCAGTTTTAACGTGCACCTGGCGGTACGCTGATAGGTAGAATTGGGACTGGAAGAAAAATGGCGCGTGGAGCTGGTGATGGCTGGTGTCTTGACGTCACTCACATCGAAACGAAATAAAATAACACTTCTGAATGAATAATTTAGTGGATATTATAAGGAGTGTAGCTGGCTGAAGAGCTTGTTTTTATGTATTATACTGAAGTTTTTATAAAATGAATTCCATCTTTATTATCAATTATCTTCTTTCTTAGTTTAATTTAGTACTAATTATTTACTCTAATCATTCTCTTTCAAATACATTCTAACAGGTTTCTCTATTTGTCCATACTTGAAAAATTAAATATTGCTATAAACTTTCTTTAATTTCTCTTTTTTGCTATTTTTAAATATTACTACATTTTTTTTAGAAAACTTCAATAATGAACACATCCAAGAAAAGACGTAAAATTTCTAATTATTCATTTATGTTTTTCTATAACCCTTTTCTTTCAACTGATTTCTAAGAGTTGATACTTTTCAAAATTAAATCTTTCCATACAGTTTCTCTAATTTCTGTATTTTCAACCATTTTTAAATGTTGTTACATTTTTCAGAAGTCATTTATAATCAACGCATCCGAGAAAAAACGTATAGCGGCGGAATCTCTGAAAACCCGAAGTCGGATATATGTTTGGAGCATGGCATGAAGATCACGGCTAATGATCCAGTATCCTCCAAGGTGGGGAACCGCAGTTGGCCGAGTGTGGTAAGGTAAAACTCAGACACGGAACCCGCAACGCGCCACAGTGCTCCAGATCGATTTAGGCGTCCTTGCCGCGAGTAATATTAAAAGGAGAAATAGAAGTGGTCGGTACGGGAGAACTGACGCGGTAAGCGATTGTTTATTATTATGGGCCAATAGTCGGGACTTCCTGATTGACTTCAAGGGGTGCAGTGAAGTTTTCAGCGAATTATTGAGAATGTCTAACTGGAAGAGGCCAAGAGCGCTGCAACCTAAATCGAGTAGCAGATACAATTACGACTACTTCAAGAAAACCGAATGTTCTCGGTGTGTCGCGTACTTCCTCTCTGTCTACTATAGTGCGCCAATTTTATCGAGACATAAAATCTTAAAATGATTGGGTTAATTCCGCCAGTAGGTAGATTATTAAAGCTAACGTACCTGTTTGGTGGATCCATCTTATCACCAGTCGGATGCTTGTGTGTTACTTGTGAACGAAGAAACAAACAAAACATTAAAAAATATCTGGTGCGGTGCGTTACACAACTATCCTCAGACTGAATTCAGCGATATTTATGGCTTTAACAATTAATCTAAAATATTATTCTCGACGTTTATAAGAACTTAGCAGAACGTAGCTCATCGAATGTACCATATTAGAACTATACGGACAGCAATGAGATAAAAGTTATTCAAAGAGATATGTGATGTTTCTACGACCTTTGCAACTGTTAATATATATAAGCAGCAAGGTTTTTGAGAGTATGCTGGAGGCGTGAAAACAGGAATTTGAACGAAAAGAAACTCTGTTAAAGTTGGTTTTTTCCAAAATGTTCGATAATGTGTTATGCTCGTTCGTCGTTCTCCCACCAGCAAAAGGTTTGTATTGCGTTCAGTTTTTTGAAATTATTCACACACAAAATTACATCAAAATCGTGATGCCGATAGTTTGGTGTTTGGATCACTACTCATATAGTAGTTTTAAATAGATTTTACTCGTTATCTATTTTGGTATGAAAGAACACAAGCTGCGGGCTAAATATTGAATGAAAGCTGGTTTGGTTCAGCTATTCCTTCCCCATCTACATCACAGAGATGCACTCACAAACGTACGAAAACACAATCCTGTCTTGTCGTACCGAAACTTTATGATGTGAAGAAAACAAAATTTGGTTCTGGCGGTTATAAAACTGTGCTCTCCACTCCTTAGTGCTAGTAAAAGTAGAAATTCAAGTCAACACTCTCAAGTTTGACTTGGTGTCATAATTTATATCGTTGTTAGATATCAATCTCTATTCAGTTTCTCGGATGATATTTCCTTACAAGGGCTCTGATGGCTTCTATTCGCTCAGATCCGCCACTCAGTTTATTGTGTCAATGGAAAGCCGCTAGGAGATCTCTTTTGTAGTGCCCCTTATGTTAGTCTAGCGCACGAGACCTAGTAAAAGAGGTTTTCTTGTGAAATTCCGTCGTGCGCATTGGCGGCAATCATCTATGAGTTGAAGGACGTTAGTTACGGTGTGACTGACCTTCCTTTATCGCTACAACCGTCTTTGGACATGGGAGAAATTCCTTAATCCCAAATACGGCGTTTTATAGGTTGCGAGAGCCTTTCTTTTTGGTGATCGAAGAAAATTTATAATGTCAAGGTGCCCCTCGTTTTGCCGAGGAATGTCAAGCTGCCATGCACGGATCACAGGCCAATATCGTATTGATTACAATCGCCGTGGGTATTGTTTCTTTGATTAAGCCTGAAGTGCCTGTCGTCTGAGAGAGCAACTGAAACCCAATCACATCCCCAATCTAAGGCACAAGGCTGCCTCCTCAGCCAGCTACGATTAACTGGTAACATGTGGGTAAAGTAAGATTGTCAACAAGGGGACAAAAGTTGATCTACCTTTGGTATGAAGGCTGCTGGAATCGATAGCTGCCGAAAGTATGTGAGCGACCCTTCGGTTCACAATCCATGAGAAACCACTTACATTCGAGGCAATGTAACGATGGACTACATTACAAACCATGCAATCTCGTTAGAACGTACGGAAAGACTGACCACATATGATCATCCATTGCAGCTAGAACAGAATGAATTTCGACATGAATAGACAAACACTATAAAACTTGATTTTGCTGTAGAAACTGTTATGAGGAACAAAATATGGGTACATATTGCTAGAATCCACGCCGTTAGGTTAATCAAATTCAATTATGCATTTAAGAAAACGTTTAAAAAACCTGAAGATGATTATGCAACGGTTTATTATTCTCTAAAACCGCATGACCTAGTCTCACACTTCCGAGACCCATCCCATTCGATTCAGCATCGAAAAATACCAGTAAACGATGCCGAACATGACCTGACTACTGTGGAACGATGAAAACTAAATATTCCAGGCGCCAGTAAGCACCTGCAGGCAATTGGCCCGACGATAGGAAGGGGAGGGGGGAGGAGTACTAACGACGAAACGATTACTTTCGCTGTATTGCCCCGCGAGTTCTTTCAATTAGTAGACTTCGGCTTACTATAATTACTGTGATTTCACTATTTTCCATCTATAGTTGTACACCTCTGAGAGTTATTTCGTAAGACCCGGCATCTAAAAATACCTGGAAAACGATACCGAACACGGCGTATTTGCGAGAAAACTGCCAAAATTCTGTTTTTGTTAGTTTTTTTAACCATTTTTTGTCCAGAACCATGGGATTCGTTCGACCGGGTTGCCGAGGAGGCGGACACAACTAGTAGATACCAAACGGGATTTGTGTGCGAAAGAGCAGACTTTTTCGCCTCGTTAAAGGTTTTACGGCGGACGGACATGGCATATTTGGGATACCGAGGTCTTGAAACGTAAAGTATCCGATTTAGAAGGGGGTTGTACAAATATTTTCCTGACCATAAGCATAGGTGTATCATTCAGAATAAATAATGAACCTCAAACACGATTTTTGGCACACTTTGCTTTTTATTTCAGTTCAACAGTTTGTCTTAGGTATTTTTTAATTGGGAACAGCTTATAGGTATTGACCAGTTCAACCCACTTTTCCAAAAAATTTAAAAAAACAACAGTTTTTACTGAATAGAAATTTTGGAAACATTTGGAGATATTTATTCTTCATAAATACATTCTCGTTTTTAGTACATTTTGGTGCTTCCTTCCTTCCTGTTGTCTTACAGAAATTGCTCATAACGTCATTTTCGCCCCTTCGACGAATCTTGAAAAATGCAAAAGAAAAAAAAATCAGCTCAGTTCAGCTGTCCTTCAAATCTAGCTACACTGTTCGACGATGAAAGTCAAATAAGTCCGAGTCTTTTGACCTCAGAGTTCCCCACACCTGCCTTAACGGGACTCCCTGTCCTTTAATGACAAAGTCATTGTCTTCTCTTACCCCCTCGTACCCAGGAAGTGGGTTTTTCCTTTTTTATTTTCCCTCTCCTCAATCTCAGATTCCTCTCCACAACAGACAGATCCTTCCAAAATTCTTTCAGCTATGAACTGTCGCAAAAGTCACTCTCGTCTCTCTGTGCCCACTCAGACACTTTCCTATATCTATTCTCCGCCCATACAGTTCGCTATCACCTTCTGATATAGCTTCCCTCGCCAGTTCACGCATTTACGAGTCGTCCCTTTGTGTCGCTCTTTTGTACACAAACTCTACTCACCTCATTGCATTTAGTACAGTCCTCCTCACGCTCACCGAGTTTCTTTTATTTTCGCCCTCTCGTGCGCTCAACATACACAGATCACTCATTGAAATTAAGTTTTTTCATTTCTGTAGGATCTGAAGATAACTCATCGTTTGCTACACGATTCATTACTTTCCCTACCCTTTGGATAGAGGAAAGTAAAAATACCCCGGCCCATCATCCAAATATAATGCGATTTTAATAAAAAGATTATAATATATTGAGTTTTAAAAACTCCAACTTTGTTCCCCTGTTCGCTCGCTTAGATACTGGCAACATACCCGCAACATATGAAATAGTGATAACCAGGGTATAGCCTGCTTACAAATCAGAAATGTTTACCGCATTTCTCCCCTCAAACGTTAGTAACCATATCTCAATAACTACGGCTGATAGGAAAAAATGCTTTAATCTGAAACCGTGAATCGTTAATTCGTGCAATAACCCATGAAAAATGGGGTTATGGCGCCACATGGACGCGTATAGACGTATGTCTTCATTTAAAAGAGCAATACCACATCATCTAAGTTGTATTACGACCATGTTTACGCATTCCATTCTGTTCAACTGTTTATCTTTTGTCTCTGTTTCTTCTGAATTGCCAAGTTATGGGGCCTAATTGAGCGCGTTTATTTTTTATTTTCTAAGTAACATTTTTAAGGAGCGAAAATAAAGTCATGAGGTATTTCCATCGGCGAGTCCAAAATGTACCGAAAACGAAGGGTTTTCCCCACTTGTCTCTAAAACGGCTCGTACGATTTTGATAGAACTTTAAAATTGTCTGTGAAAATTCGGCCAGCAGTACTGTGTAACTATAATCAAAACACTTCGGAAGAAAATTTTAATTGCGTGGTAACCAAAAAAAAACCCCCTGTGAGATAGATTTGGCAAATCAACTCGGCGAAATTCCACCGACGTAGCGCGTCACGTGAAAACAGGATGACGTTAGTCGGTCAAAATAATGCGAGAGAAAAGGGATAAATTGCTTCTCAATTAACTACATGCACTTGAGGATCGTGCAGCGTGGCGTGGCAGGGCGAAGGGGTTGTAGGTAGATGCCCATATCTTCTGAACATCTAACTCGTTCCCACCATCTTTTCCTCGTACTGAAATAACCGGTTTCAATAACAACAATTAACGCTCACGCGGATCAAGTCATGCGTCAAACGAAAATCCTCTATTAACTTAAAATGAATGAAAACTGATCGTATGGAGCGCAATATTGCTCAATTTATTCTTGTTTGGGATGAAATGAAATATATTCTTCAAACCAGGGGGAAGGAAGGGCACAAAATAATTACTTCTCGCATAATCCGCTACTCAGTAGCACCAAAACTGATGACAATGTGTAGATGCTTCCATTCATTGAAACAATCGTCCGTAAAATAATATGTCGGATCATGGCACTCATGGAGACCGTATACATTGTAACGCACTTAAATCACATGACTCATAAGCGGTATCAGTATCCCTCATCAGGTGTGGTTTGCACTATCAGGCAGGGCACAACCAAATAACGGACTAGCCCAATAATACAAACCGAAAGATATAAATAATCGACCAAGCTTTCAGAAAAAAAGAAAAACGATACATGTACTGAATAAGGGGTCTATCTGGAACTACAAAATGGACAATTTGGAGGCTTTGAGGCAATCGTTTGAGTGGGCGATGGTAAATGTAGTTTGTTGGCGAGAAGAACGAATAAAACAGAAACCTTGAACCACAGTTACAAGAGTTACAAGATTCTATTCGTACGTTGTTGCTGTAAATTGGGAAGGTGGGGGAAAATTAAGACGTGAGAATAGATAGATATGGCTGAGCCAAGTTAGCTCAAACCTGGTAGTGAGCCTGCAGATCAACGTGATACCCCAAAATAAGGTTAAGAGCAACATCGATCCAAAACTACATTCACCAAAAGACGATTTTGTTCTCACAAATGGCTTTGGCGATTTTTATTACGTTTCATGCGAGAGTAGAGCCAAAACACTTAACGATAGGGTAAAATTTGCATTCTTGGGAAAATTACGAGAGTAACACGATAAATTATAAAAAATTTCTATATTTTGACGTCTTCTTGGTTCGAACGAGTAAAAGTCAAGATGAAGTGGTAATATCCAACAGGAGGCCTAGGCCGCCCGCCGTCTGGGCGAATAAAATCGCTAGTCAGCGAGCCGGCAAAGGGGTTCGTTCTCTTGTGGCCGGTGGTCATCAGGAGGCTCCCGAACCCCCAGAAGACGCCACTCCTGAGGGTGATGGCATCGGAGAGGGGGCCGCTATATAAGCAACAACGGCCTTCCTTCTGCAAACCACCCGGACTCTGCTCATATCGGATTCACTTGTTAAAACCCCGCGGGTAAATACAATTTGCAAGTTAAACCTTCGGTTCGCGGACAACAAAAACAAACAAAAAAAAACAAAACAAACGCTGGAACTCGTTAATCGAAAATTCGATCGTTTCCGTCAATTTGTTGTGTTTTTTCCTTCGGTTTTTATTTTCGTTGATTTCAAGTCGTCAAAATGCACCGGTGGTTTGGAGGTGGCAACACGTCCCGGGGCGTGTACATGTCCGTACGACAGACGGACAAAGTGTACGAAGACACAACGGAACCAACTCCTGAGTCGTTGTCCCCGACGGAAACTGTGTTCACCAAATTTCTTGGAGGCCATTTATCCGGAGAGAAAGGAGCCAACAGAAAATGTAAATACCCTCTTCATTTATTTAAAATAGCAGTTATGTTTTTTAGCGTGAAGTGTCGCTCTGTGTCGTATTGCTCCCATTACCATTAATACCGTAGTGGTCTCAACTTGACAGTAAGGACACCATTTGCTGTGTTGTATATTCTGCGGGAAATCCCAGGTATGAAAGAGCTCAGTTTCACTTCCTCGACGCCAGTAATTACAATTTTTACAAAACTTAAATATTCGCAGCGAAATAACGAGAGCCCTTTTCACTATACAGTCGCCATTGAGAAAGAAGCAGGAAGTTTCCACAGAGAGTGAAAATGAATGGTAGCAGTGGTGCTTCACGCCAAATATTTTTAGTTACTGTAATCACCAGAAAAACTATTTAGTCAAGAGTACCCTGTAAATTTGATTGAAATCGTAAGTCGTTTTTGAAAATATGGGAAAAACGATAAATTAATGTTCGACTAATCTCATTTTCCGAGCTATCATGTCTTATATTTCCGTGCAACAGAGAGATGCAGAAATAATTGTGGAGAATATATGCTAGAAGACACTCCGTAAAATTTATCAAATTCAGTGAAGCAGTTAGTCTGGAAATTATGAAAATGTTCCAAAACGCATTATTTTCGACACATTTTGGTTTTTGGTACTGCTCAATGGTCTGTCAGAGGAACATTTATTGAAAACAATATACAGGTATTAATTAATTAAAGAAAATTTAAAATTAAAAAAAATTGTTTTTTCTCCATATCTCCATTCACTGAATTTTTGTTGAGATATTTCTGAAGAAGAAAAGGGTACTAGCTGGTGAAATATAATTTTAAAGTTTAATCCAAATCGTTAGAGCCGTCTTGAGCAACATTTTGGTCCCACCCCCTTTTTCCAATCGATGGAAATCGCTGATAACGTTATTTCCGCGTCCTCGAAACGGTGAGTTTTCGTAATATCTTAACGTTTTGAGGTGCCTTGAGCCACAATGTCATATGTAAAGGCGCGTGTTCTGTGAATATGTGTGTAAGTGTTATTAATCTTTATTCATTTAGTTTCTTTCCGGCCGCTTCCTCAATTGTAGAGATTTGTTAAAAAGAAAACAAAATATAAAAATACAAAAACGCTTGAAATGCTTGAGTTCTTCCCTAGATGTTACTATTTGTTGTTAGAAATTTCCGTGGATGATAGAACCAGCCAAAACAGACGTTTTTGTACATTTTAGGAACGTAAGTGCAACGGTTTGAACAAAACTTTACTACTCACCTAACTTTTCTCCGGTACCATTTTAGTAAAATGGCCATGATTGGAGATCGTGAGGCAAAATTTTGGAGGGGAGGGGGAGGGGGGGGTGTGCTATTTTTTCACTTTTTGCGAAAACCACGGTGAGTCTTGATTTGACCAACATCTTTCTATATCAACATTTTTCTGATATAACGTTATGTTTTTAGCGACCCGTCACACAACCTCCCTCTGCCTTAGGCGTATTCAGTTATTTTTGTCACTCTGGTGACTAATCCTACCGGTTTTTTATTCAATTTGTATGAATTTGGTAAAGCTTAAAGCTCATGGAAACTAGTAACATTGTAAACATTACATGACTCGAAGGATTATTCTTTTATGGATTATGATTTTTTGCGAAGGTTTGTGTCTATTGTTCTGGAACAATGGGTAATCACTGTGAAAAAAAATCTTTAAATAAACGACAGTAGTCCGGAATTTCTCGGGTTGCTCCAAATTATCTAATCGCCATTATTAAACTTCTATTGCAAGGGTACCTCTCATTGGGATACCAACTTGATTTATATGATCGGGATTTAAGGTGAAAAAAACTTTACTTGAATCGATTTTTGATTATTTATAATGTGAAGTGCTGGTTATGTTAGTTTCCCATGCATGGAAATATAATAAAAATCGTTAAAGTAGTTTTTGAGAGCAAAAATATTCGGTGTTTTGGTCACAAAAATTGTCTTGAGCCGAATTTGCTGGTACTCTCAAATTAGAACCTCACGGTTATCGGCAAGCTTATTATCACGTTTGCGCTGTTCTGGATCAACCGTTCTCCCTTAATCGAATTCACGCACACGTCGTTTTTTTTAACTAAAACAAACGTCGGTTACGTAACTTTTCATGCTACTACGTAGAGCCAAGGTAACAACTACGCACTTGAAAATATGTTTCCTCGAACACTTCAAATCGTCACAGCAAATTACTGATAAAATCTGCGGAATAAAAATAAATGGGTAACGTATATAGTACCGCTACCCCACGAACACGACATCCCCAAGTACACATATGACTAAACAGCGCACACATTACACAGAAAGTGCCTACGTTGAAACGGAAAAGCTTATCATCTCAGACAAGATCTATCACATAAAAACCGAAGGGCAGAAGGGTAGAAAATGAAGGTGTTTTCCCCCACACCATTCAAATAATTGAACTAACGAACATGCTCAAACTGAGGGCCTGTGCAAGCCAAATAAAGTCGAGAGGTGCAAAATCCAACCAGAGCGTCCTCAGGACCTGATCATGAATGCAGAACAGTAGTCGCAAAAGTCGGTCGTAGACCAAAACGGAAACTTTCCTGCTGTATTGAAGCGATCGTTGATCACCTGGAGCAACACCGTCTGATTATATAGAAACATACCTATGGACGTTAGTGAAACAGACCAAGTTCAATGTTTTAATTTCGAAATTGGCTGACACGAAAGACCTTGGTAGGAAAATGTTTGTTCGTAAATTATTGCATAATGAAAGTTTGAGTGTTCATTGAACACTGTCCCATTCTGATATCCTTGGCTTGATGGGAATTTGGGAAACTATTTAATCTCATCTGCAAACATCGAGTGAGGAAGTTGGCGGAAAAAAAATCATTTAAAAAAACGTCTCTGTCTTTAATGTTGTGCATAGAAAGCCCTTCAAGGTTGTGCTCGCTCTCAGAAGCGACACAATAAATAAATCAAAGTGATGCCACGCATATTTATTTTTCTCGAGGAAAAACACTAATAGCTCCTGACCTCGCTCCGGAGGCTCTGGTTTTATTCGCTGGTTGTACGTGAAATAAGTTCTTATTAGCCGAAGATTCATTATATATTAACAACAACAAAAAAAACAATCGAGGACATTCACAATCAATAAGAAAACTAAAGAGTTTTAGTTAAGCGGGGGACTGGTTGGATCGAACGTCGCGAAAAAACTTAACGTCATTAACCGATCGTTTCATGCGAATGGAAAAGGAAGCGCCGAGTGTGTATTTAAAATACGTACCTGCGAATTGGTTGACTAATTGTCTGAGGTGTATGCCACAAAAACTGTTACGCATCGGTGGCCTAGTTGTAACTCAGGGGACACTTCAACGATCACGGAAAACGTATAAGGGAAACCACTGTATAATTTTTTTCTTCACCAACCAAAACCAACCACCAGATAAACCAATATCTAATTTGTATCCTGAGAAGTTTTCTGAACATCCTACAATTATTCGCCACATTTTACATGATATAAAATGATAATTAAAGAAATATGGGGAACGACGGACCATAAACTTTCCCCAGCCCCATGTATTTTGAATTATTTTTATCGCTCTGGCAACTATTCCTATCTTTTTTTAATTCAGTTTAAGTTTTGAAGAAAAATTGTGAAAATCCTGCGAGGAAAGTTAGTCGAAGAGGTAACAGTTTGAATTCGGGATTTCGAAGGTCGTTCCTAATTATTTTATATAGTATTAATATTCTATCGTGAGCACAAACATTAAACACTCATTGAACTATCAATACGATATTTACACAACGAAACTTGTAAGAGGGAGATTTATTAGGGCAAAACTAGACTGAAATAGAGTTTTGTTGACATTTTTCATCATTCATTGCGCTGCACGCGTCATTTTCCGAGGGACGACAACCGTTTATAACCGTTTAGTTATTTGAGGCTGAACAAAAACACTCACAAAATGTAACTGCATGAAAAATGAATCGCAGTAATGAGGTAAACAAATTTGGTGGTACGATCAACGTCGTTAGAGCCGTTTTTGGAGAAAATTATACAAAATATATTTAATTGTTTGGCAATTCTCATTTCCCGATCTACATTGATAGTGACAGAAGTACAAAACGTTAGTATACTTTTCTAGAAGAACCTCAGTCGGATTGATTAAATTTAGTGAAGCAACCAATAACCACTAACCACTCATTGCTCCATTACCAGAGTACTATTATAGTTAGGCCTTCTCAAAGAACAATAGTGAGGTATTGATAAAATACCTTCTACTGAATATATTCAGTAGAATTATTTACAAACTGCATACCTCCTAGTATTCAGTTCAAGATATCTTGACAGTATAATCACAATCGTTGCTGATTTTTTATTAGAAAACCACTTCCCGTAGATAAAAATTGCTCATAACCTAACTTTTGGAGCTTTAAAACATAATGAACTAAAAACTATAAAAAAATTGGTGGTTTGAACACTACGATAACTATAGTTAATTGTTTTTTTTTTCTCCGGACGGTATGCGGGACAAGTCACTTTGTCACTGCGGCCACGCATGAGCCCATTGTGACACTGACCCTTTCTTAGTAGAAGGCGTCGTACATACCCGCCCCCCTTAGGAAGCCGAGTATGTCTTTCCCCGCATATTTCGCTATGATTTGGGGTTCAATAGACCCCCTGAGCGAAGTATTCAAAGCGTTTGACTGCCAAGGCAGGGTATTCACATAGGATGTGCTCAGCCGTCTTAGATCTCGTCTAGAGAGTGTCAGCATCGCCTTTGCCCTACGAGAGGAAGACATAACAAGCCTTTTCGCTAGTCTTAATCGTGGCTGGCGATGCCAATGGATGCTGTTTTCTTGTATCTCCCATCGAGCCACCAGACGATTCAGGTGACTCTTCGTCATACCCACGTATGGTTCAGGCCCGATGGGTAGGAACTCTACCCTTTTTCACAAGGCAGTAGCCTTTTGGTTGCCCTCATGCCCCCTATGAGCCGGCACCCAGATGAGGGAGAGCATGTTATGGGCACAGAGCTGCTTGAGCGCATGAAGGCATTACCACGCCAGCCTAGACCTAGACCTGTAGTTGCCTTGTGCAGCGCATATCTCACATGCGGGTTCCACGTGAGCTGCTTGTCCAGTATCACCGCGTGGTATTTCCCCTCCGTCTTTATCTGGAGCCTTGATCCTTCCATTGCGGGTGGTACTATGTCATGGTTTCTTCGTCTAGTGAAAGAAACCGTGGTTGTCTTGGCTGGATTTATGAAGAGTCCATTCTTGTCACACGATCTTTGAATGATATCTACAGTTCCTTGCATCCTTTCTGAGACCGTGGAGGCAAATTTGCCTCTTACCAGAACTGCAAGATCATCCGATAACTATAGTTACTTTTGGATTTATTTTTCTCACAACCTTATTTGGGATATAATCGCAAATGTACGGGTTTGAGGAAAGTTGGGGTGATAAAACACATGGTAGTTCCGATTCACAATTGCGCTATAATAAAGTACTTTCAGCACTGAAATATGGATGGCATCGATACGTCTGAGTTTCTGTTTAAAAATTTGTGTTGAGTAAATAGTTGCAGTCGCGGGGAACCCTACGAAAGTTGCTTGAAACATTATACCGGTAATCCCGACGATTTTCGAATTGAATATTGAAAAAGCTCCAAGCCTCTGTCCATGTGAAAGTAATTAAATCCAGTCGTAAAAAAGAGTGAAACAAAATGGACACTGATATAACCAGTCCAGCTAACGATTTGCCGGTTTAAAACTGAAGTTTTTTTTTTTGCTTTTGAAGTCAACGAGTTTTCAGTTCTGCATCGAACGCATTAACCTTGTTCTTGTCGTTTGATCGAGCGGAGTCCTTCCGCGTTGAGTTGTCCTGCGGCGCTTCTCATTTCTCCTGCGCCAGGGTCGAGCTAAAATCAACTAGAACCAGACCGCTGGCCGGAACACAACAACTTGTTTTGACCCAGTATCTCACCCTCCTCCCGAAACAATTGATTACGTATTCCTATTTTGATTTTCTACACTTTTGCGTTTATTACGGAAAAAACAAAAACGGCGTTAGATGGTTCAGTATTTGGTTGCCATGGTTCGACAGGAGTGTTGAGGACGACCGCCCGGAATTAATTCAATTTTGTTTTCGATCTTTGTTGCGCATGTTGTCATAATTTTATTTTTCCAAATAGAGTGAGGTTGGCAGGACGTTGAAAGAAAGATGATGAATAAGCGAACTGTTGAGCTCCAGACGGACATAATGATCGGTAGATGATGTTGCCACAAGATATGATGGGGTGGCTTACCGTAAATGTCTAAATTGACCGTATGTACTTACAGCTGAATCCACAGTTAAAAGAACCAAATATTATTAATCAATAAGAGCATTTGCATTTAGAAATTAAGTTGAAGCAAATAGTTTCTCATTTTCATCAGATGTAGCGGATTTGCTTCCAGTGTTTGAAAGCTAGATACTCCCCCGGAATCCGCTTTTCAGAATTATCTTAACGCCCGGGGGGCAAAACTTCCCCTAACTATGGTCCCTAAAATGACGTGGGCAAGAGGATCCACCTATAGAGATGCCTGGGAAATCCGGAGCCACTTCCCGATTTGCAAACAAATAGTGTGATATGGACGGGATATTTCTCACGTAGATTTTGAGTTAGTTACATAACTATATATGCTTGTTTTTCACGACCGGCTCGCCGAGGAGATTATTGTTGTATTGCGCAAAGCAGAACTGCATTCAATGCTGTTGCATAATCAAACAGTCGCATCACATTTAGATGCAGCGGTAAAATATGAATACCTACAAACACGTTCCTACTTTGATTTGACCACCGAGTTCACAATAAAATGAGGAACAGAAACGCTCAAGTATGTCAATAAAAAGGGGAATTGTTTCTATGGCAGAAAGGGGACCGCCTCATGTGGAATACATGCCGTAAATTAAGAGGCGGCTAGTTAGTCGATGAGTAAGTCTTTTTGACCTTTTGGCCCTGACTGCGGAATATTTTATAGCTTGGAAACTTGTTTTGCTTTGTGAACTCCTGTCTTTTTCGGTTCCTGCAACTTTGGTTTGCGGACCGGCGAAGTCTACAAGTCGACTAAGGCGCTTATTTTGAATGTCCATTATAGTAATCTTACTACGGAAATAAATTAGGATGTTTGTGTTGTTCCTAAGTAGTAAACCGCATATTTGATGTTCCGTTAACTGTTCCGTAGTCCCTTTTTACGGATTTGTATGATGTCAATAGATTTCACAGCCTTTCTTGGTCGGGACTGCGCTTCGGAAACACTTTTTGGTTTATTATTCATCTGGATAATAACCCTATGTTTTCAGTCACGAAAAATTTTTTACAACCCCCCCTCAAAATTTGATACTTTACGTTTCATGACATGGAGATTCCAAATTTGCAATGTCCGTCCGCCGTCCCCCATCCCCCGTCCGCCGTCCGCCGTCCGCCGTCCGGGCCGTTTTGTGCCTTTAACGTGGTCTAAAAAATTCGTTCTTTTGCCCAAAAATCCGATTTGGTATCTAGTTGTGCCCGCCATCTCGGCAATCCGATCGGACGAAGCCCGTGGTTGTAATGGGCAAAAAACGGTTAAAAAAATTAACGAAACGCAGTACAACGCGGGAGCTACAGCGTTTCGTCGATTGAATTCCCTCCCGTCCCGCCCGCATCGTTAAAACCCTGCAAATTATTACACAACGGTTTATTATTCAGATAATCAGCTTGACCTAGCATTAATGCTCCGAGACCCATCCTGTTCGATTCAGCATCGAAAAATATCATAATGAAACCCAAAAAAAGGTCGAAAAGAACTGAATCGTAATATTAAAATAAACAAAAAAAACCAAAGTATCTAGAAAAAACTGAATTTTAATATGAAAACATGCACGCTAAATACTAATATCAAAATTTAACCAAAAATCTATGAAAAAACCCAAAATGAGAATGAAACGAAAGAATCTAAAAAAATTGAATTGTATTAAAACCAAAACGTCGGGGAAATTGGAACGGGGGCGCTCGAAGCGAACCCGGGGAGAGGCGGCGTCGTTGGGAGGGAAGCGACCCGCCTCGAGAGAAGCGAGCCGCCTCGAGAGCGGTTAGTTTTTTAAAGAGACGGGCGGGGCGGGAGGAATTCAAACGACGAAACGCTTGTAGCTCCCGCGTTGTACGCTCGCTTCCCTCCAACACTCAACTCCCCCCGGGTTCGCTTCGAGCGCCGCCGTTCCAATTTCCCCGACGTTTTGGTTTTAATACGATTCAATTTTTACTTTCCGCTACCCGAAGGGAAGGAAAGTATAGTAATCGGCCCAAAAAAAAAATTTGAGTTTTCTTCAGATCTTTACGTTTCAGACCCTACTGAGTCTAAAAAACCTAATTTCGTCGCGTGGTCCGTGTGTATGTGTGTGTGTGTGTATGTGTGTGTGTATGTGTGTGTGTGTGTGTGTGTGTGTCTGTAGTTCGATTTGCGGGAGAACGGCTGAACCGATTGAGCTGGTTCTTTTTTTGTTTTGTTCTTTATTTTTGTAGACACCCAAATAAGGTTAAGGGCGATTTCGGTCGATGGGAAGGGTGTTTGTGACGAAAATTTACCAAAAACTAGGGGTTTTCGCATTTTTCTCGAAAACGGCTCTAACGATTTTGATTAAACTTTCAAATTATCTTCTCCTAATCAATACCTAACTTTTCTTCTCTATACATATCTCCATGAAAATACGGTGAACGGAGATAATGACCTATGAAGCAAAAATAGGTTTTTAAGCTTTTTGGCAAAATGACTTCAACGATTATCATCAAACTCTCAGGATATTTTCGAATAGTTAATACCTACATATTGTTCTCAATAAATGTTCCTCTGAAAGTCCATTGAGCAGAGATAAAAATGAAAATGTGTTGAAAATAACGTTTTTTCGAACATTTCCGAAAGTTCCAGGGTAATTTTTTCACCAGATGTGATAAATCCTAATGAAGTGTCTTTTAGTCACCCATACCAACATTTTGTTCTCCATAACTATTTCTGTATATATATGTTGCACGGAGATATAAGCCACGTTAACTCAGAAAAGGAGATTTGTCGAATATTAATTTATCGGTATTCGTATTTTCTCAAAAACGGCTCCAACGATTTCGATAAAACTTTCGGAGTGCTCTCAGCTAACTAGTCCCTACATTTTGTTCCGTATAAATGTTCCTGTAAAAATGCGTTGAACGAAGATATAGCGCCCGCATGTGTAGGTGGTGTTCGAACTTAAAGGGGTGGCGGAAAGTAGTGTGTTGCTACGCACCAGATATTTTTAGATTCTTTCGTTTCATTCTCATTTTGTTTTTTTTTCATAGATTTTTGGTTAAATTTTGGTATTAGTATTTAGCATGCATGTTTTCATATTAAAATTCAGTTTTTTCTGGATACTTTCATTTTTTTTTTTTAATATTTCGATTCAGTTCTTTTCGACCTTTTTTTGGGTTTCATTATGATATTTTTCGATGCTGAATCGAACAGGATGGGTCTCGGAGCATTAATGCTAGGTCAAGCTGATTATCCGAATAATAAACCGTTGTGTAATAATTTGCAGGGTTTTTTCTCGCGTTCTTACTTCGAGAACTCCAAAGTACCTCGAGCCCTTCCTAAAATTTGCTACCTCCCGATGCAGCAAACCTGACTCAGGAGTAATTGTCTGCAGCCCTCCGATTTTGTGAAACGAAGCATGCTCGTTTTGATAGACTTTTGAGAAAAAATAAGCCTATAAAACCACCTCGAAACATTTACATCTGAAATTCCACTAGTTAATTAGGCTAATTGATAGTCGAAGTGTATGGAACGGAGGGGAATCTTTCCACAAAACGATTGGGGCGTTTGGTAACTCCACTCTGACGCACGACCCGGCTTATTTTTGCCGTGGAAAATTGGGCCGTGAAGGCGTCCATGTTTGCGTGGGTTTTCATTAGTTGTACGTTTCTTAAGATAATCGAGTGAGAAGATCGGGACGTGCCGCGTCATGAGAGCCAACGTTCTCATCATTGTTGTAACCAAACCTAAAAAAAAAAAAATAAAAGAATATTCACCGCATTCGTGCAAAATAATATCTGCAGATCCGGGTTCTGGAATTACCGTTGCGCTTGTCCCCCCCCCCCTCATCACCACACGATAATAACTTGCAGACAATTGGCCCATTAGCCCGCTCATGTAATTTACTGGCCGACATTTTAATACGCGGATTCAAAATTAAAACAGAGACCTCTGCGTATAATATTTGAGATTTGTATATTAAAATTGTTTCCGACGGTGAAATTGACGGCAAAACGCGATGGCGAGGTCGATCCTTGAGAGAGACCCACTCGTACTCCAAACTGCTTTTAATGAGACGGGCAAGGGTGACCTGAGCTACCGCGGCGGTTTTTACGAGCTAAATCGAAACGCTCGGGGAGGAACCCACACGAAGAAGCCGTTCGCGCAAATACTTTATTTCCCCTGAAGATCCATAACTCAAGAGTTACATGTCGCCTACTTCTCATGTCGTGACCGCTCCACAAGAACGAATAGATCGGATCCTGGATTTCCACCAACCCTATTTAAACCATACTACAACGAAGCTCCTCGTTCGTTGAAGAAGTCCTAACGATTTGAGTCAAAACTCTGAATAATATTTGCGCACTGTTGCCTTCTCACTTTCTAGCGTTATTCCAATTATTTTTATTCGATTTATAACCCATAAACCATCTTCAATTCAATTTCTTACTATTGTTACTAATCTGTTTACACAGTAGTTCAACAGGTTTCACTCGAAATGGTTACCTGATGGGATATATTTTTCTCGATTGCCATAGGGGTTCCTGGATGAAACTCACCTTAGTATCAATACGAGAACCAATTTTGCAAATCATTGTGCTGCCTCGTGACTCCCTTCAAGGGGCGAGTATTAAAATCTTCGTTTCGAGTTTGTAAGTTTTCTGTGACGTCGGCAATGACGTACGCGTCTCTCCAATTTATATTCTTTTCGAAAAAAAACCAGATGGTCAGGAAAAAAGTTAATGCCGATCAGAGAACTCTCAAGAACAAGGTCAGGATCGCTGATGATCTGCGGACGAAGACGTTTTAAGTAGTAGTTACGATTGAAACCACTCCGCTTTCTGAGGCCCATTAAAATTGTCCGGAGCCCCGGGGGTTCCGAATGACGTCAAACCTGATTTTCGCTGGCTGGCCCCCACATCAGGAACGGGTTTAGAGGGAAATCACGTTAATTAGCTCCATCTCTCGCCATCGCCTGCGCTTGTTGTGAATTTGGGGAAATCGCTGGAATCATCGTCGAACTAGCAAAAATCGCGTTTTCATTTGAATGATTAAACGTCGCTCTTCTTTCCGGTTTTCTCGATTACGCTCTGGAATCCGACGCGTTTTCCAGCGCTGGGTCGTGACTGGTTCAAATTATGCACTGCACAGTTACTAATTACGGCAATAATTGCGCTCAAATGAAGGCAGTTTGCATCCTGGAGAACTCGGCAGAACTACGAAGTGGAAAAATTGTAAATTGCTACTGGGGCTGCAGAGTTGAGAGGGGGCCTTAGGCCACGTAGGCTGATAACTAATTGCGCTTTCAGCGACCCCTTGTGCCTGATCAGTTCAGCAGTTCTTTGACCAGTATGGATTGATTAAGGGAGCAATAATTAATAGAAAAAAGTTATAAAATATGTAAAACTAAAATTCTTGCCACTTTATGCTTTCGTCCCCAGTCGAATTCTAAACCGAAGATTTAGAAGAGACGAATTAAACCGAAGATTGCATTGTCATGATGATGACATGACGTTAGATAATTTGTACTTCATACATTTTTATGGTGTTTCTCCGCCTTCCCGTCTTTCTCCCTTTTCGAATTTAAATCAGGATATTGACTGCTTGTAGAGAAAAACCAGAAAATTCGGGAACTTGTATCATTTCCTTGATAGAAATATGTTAAAACCCTGGATGAACATGATTCCGATCATCTATCCTCATTCAGAACTTGACGGATGCGAAGGTCAGAAACTCGATCAGTTTACCAGGAAGTCAACAAAAAACTTCCAAACCGATGCCTGCTAGAGCCACAACCTTGCGCCCACGATCTTGCAGAGCAGGTGACCGCCTCAACTGTGCACTGATTGCGTGATATCTGAAAGAAGGTTATACCCACGAAGCACTTAAACGAGGTCGGATCCGAGAATTTAAGGATAGTCACGCAATGTGACGCCACTTCTCCGAAGCTATAGGATCTGGGTTTTCAACTCAAATGTCATGACGCCGGTTGACGTGCTGCATGATGAGTTTACGGAATGTTCCTCGATGCGAAGAGTGCAGAAAGAAAGAACGAAGGCGAATAACGTTTCATGTTCGTTAGGTTCGTGAGAGGTGATGGGTATTGAAATTTGCCTCATTAAAATCAAGTTTAACGATGTCAATCAAATTTGTATGGTCTGATCGCTGAACGTTTTCAGAACAGTAAAAATGTTTTACGGTTACCTTTATAACTCTTTTAGTCGTGGTTACCTCCATTGCAGGAGCCTTAGTGAAGTAGTTTGGTGCGAACGCTATCAAATGACAATACCATACTGTCGGTGAAAACGTCAATTTAGAAAGTTAACAAACGTTTCAATCACCGTAACAAATAATAAGTCTTATTAAATGAAGAACTTCTGAGAACGTTTACTGCTTTACAAGGCGCAATAAAATCACTCCAACTAAATATCAAATTTTCCAAGAAATTCAAACACTACGAATTTTGAGTTGTTCGATATCCCTATTGAAAAAGAAAATTGGACCAATTCCTAGAACACATCTTGCTGGATATCTTGAACAGTACGGTCAGACTTTTTATTTAAAAACACCCTAATTTATTCAAAACCCAAATGTGCTCTACCTTCATAACTTATTCCAACATTAGTCGATAGGGTATTTTTTCTAGTATTTAGGGTAAATAGTGTGTCACTGGATTAATAGCGTTCCACATCATACATATCGCGTTTAATCGATACTTTACAATTAATCCGTATATTTCTTTTGGATGAAAAGGAGGAAGAGGTACGAAATTCAGTACGAGCGAAGAGTAAATTGATGAAATAGACGAACGAGAAAGGACTACATTGTTACCCTGCACAACTGAACATTCACTTGAGATACAGTAGAGGTAGAGTTCAGAGTAGAGTAACAGGGAGGCAGAGAAAAAGATTTTTTGATGACACAATTTGAATTGGTGTGAGCCAGGACGAGAGATGAGCGAGAGAGAGAGAGAGAGAGAGAGAGAGAGAGAGAGAGAGGAGAGAGAGAGAGAGAGAGGACAGAGATATTGAGAGAGATATTGAGAGAGAGAGAGAGAGAGAGAGAGAGAGAGAGAGAGAGAGAGAGAGAGAGAGAGAGAGAGAGAGGACAGAGATATTGAGAGACAGAGAGGAGAGAGAGAGAGGACAGAGATATTGGGAGAGAGAGAGAGAGAGAGAGAGATTGATTGATTGAAGGTTTTTATTTTACAATCAGGGTAGGTTAGGGCTATAGGGCCCTCTCTTCCACCTACCCTGAAACAATGTACAAGGTTTTCCTCTTGAGTACTTCAATTAATGACTAGTAAGAATTCCTGCGTAACAACAAAATAATTTCTCATCTTAATACTAATTTGGTACTTTTCCAATAGCATTGTTTTAAAATTGTTCTTGAAAACATCAACATTCAAATTGAGGTCAAACATTCCGAGGTTCTCATTGTACAATTTTGATGCTTCAGTCGAGAAGCTTCTTCCAAACAGATTTGTGCGATGTGATGGTATAAGGAGAACTTTATTTCTGCCACGCGTATTCCGGGAATCGAGGTAGTTAAAATTTTGAAGGATGTAAGATGGACGGTGGTGCTTGAATGTTTTGAAAATCAGAGTAGCCATCAGGAGTTTTCTCTCTTTTATCTTCAACCAACCTAGCCGGGAGTAATGGGGCGTCACATGCTCATCAAGGCGGAGTCTTAGAGCAAAACGGAGTGCTGCATTTTCAGCCCTCTGCAGCTTGTCCATTTGGGCACCATTGAAGTCACAAGTTGCCGCTGCAGCATAGTCAAAAAATGGCAAAACGAGGCTCTGAACGCATGGAAGTCGGTGGCCAGTCTACGCAATTGGTAAATTGCTTGAAAAGCACGTTTACACGTTGCTGTGACCTGCACATCCCATGAGAGTGTGCTCTGGATAGTAATTCCCAGGACTTTAGCACTCTCGACATATTCCAAGGGAGTACCACCCAGAGACACGCATTTCGCTACAGTCTGATCTATTTTATTTAACAGCTTTTGGTAGCCCATAAGCATTGCTTTGGTTTTCCCAACGTTGATTTCCATTCCGTGTTCTTCACACCAAATGGCTACTCTTGACAATTCGGAGCTCAAAATATCTACCGTCTCATCGAAGCTACCGATGTTACAGGACCTGTACAATTGAAGATCGTCAGCGTATGCCATGTGCCTTGTGCCTTCTGAAAATACGAGAGACAAAGATGTAGTGTAGAGGATGAAGCATAGCGCCGACAACACTGACCCTTGGGGTGATCCTACATCAAGATCTCCCCATCTCGATAACTCGCCATTGTTTCCTTTTACTGCCAGAAGCCTTCCTGATAAATACGATTCAAACCACACCAAGAGTGAGCCTGACACGCCGACAGATCGCAGTATAGACACAAGTATATCTCTTCGGATAAGGTCGAACGCTGCTGAGAAATCTACAAGTACCATAATAATCAGTTTCTTCGAGTCCATCGCCAATCTAATGTTATCCAGCATTCCAACGAGCGCCGTCTGCGTACTGAAACCATTCCTATAAGCTGACTGGAAAGGATCTAGAATGTTGTGCCGATCTACGTATGCCCGCAGCTCCTGATACACCAGCTTGTCGAGAACTTTACCCATCGCACAAAGTAGTGATATTGCACGAAAATCGTTAACAGAGCTCAAAGATTTCGACTTTGGAATGGGTTTAATTATGGCTTTTTTCCATAAGTCCGGGTATACGCCAGTCTGCAGTGATTCATTAAAGATATGTGTGAGGGTGGGGATGATTGCATCTGCAAGTATCTGAAGGACTTCAACTGAGATCCCATCGGCACCAACTGCTTTTGATTTCACGTTGAAGAGAGTTCTTCTAACGATTTCCTCCGAAAGGGTAGGCATTACGAGGGGCTCACGCTGTGGCTTCTGGTTGTCGTACCGATTGATGATGTCAAGAGAGGCTGGCCTATTCGAGAAACGGCAAAAATGCTGGCAGAGAGAGAGAGAGAGAGAGAGAGAGAGAGAGAGAGAGGAGTCAACTATATAAGTTCTAGAGTAGACTGCTGTAAGGAGTTGCAAAAATAAGGGGCGAGAGAAAAGAGTCAAATGAAATAGGCCAAGTTAGGTTAACGAGTATCGATAAGAATAGTTATTTTAAAGCTCCACTTCATGCTCTGTTGATCACCAAGATCGATCGAGGAGGAAGTTCGTCATGTACTTGAAAAACAGAACTTTTGCCTAACCTGCTAACAAGTATTGAAAACGGAAACTTAGGCTAGGCGGTATCACTTACGCTTACTCAGCTGAGATATTCATTCTAGAAGTATCACGCTTCATCGTCCAAACTACTTGACTGTCGAGTAGAAGTCTCTCGCTGACCTTTAAGAATAAATTGAAAAAAAAAATTTTATTTCGCTTCGACGAATAGTCAATTAATTTCTAGGCAGCTTTTGCTATTCACGTTCGTTACGTCACATGTTCGCATGAATTAGTTTTAGCTGATAAACTAAGAAGATGGCGCCTATTTCTTGTTTAATAACCTGCAACGCGTATCCTTTCCTCCCAATTGAGGAGAGACGTTATATCGATGATGATATCATTTTTCGCCCTCTTATCAACCCTAGCATTTAATTTTGTACAACCCTTCAAGGATACCCGCATTACATTTTGAAACCTGGGTGGGCTATTTAGTTTTTTAAAAAACCTTGAGAGCTAAGGAGGTGATTTAATCCTCCTCCAAATTACCTCTCAACAGTAAGGCTCTGTGCATCTCATACAAGGTATATTGTTCTACCAAATCATCGGCATGTTGTATTTCCATGGTTAGTTGTTGAAACGGTGTGTCAGTTCATAACACATGTCTGATCTAATGACAACGCAATATCGAAACATCCTCGTTAATTTCCGTTTTGTTTTTGTACGTTGTAATCCCAAGGGTCATATACGTGGACATATTCTTACGAGTGAAAACTGACGGAAAATAACGACATAACACGCAAGGTGATGGTCGAGCTTTTGGGGCAAGCTTACCATAGCCTTGAATGTGTCGCAGCTCATATCAAATAACCATCTACTAACTACCGAACACGGAAGGAACTATGATTTAAGAAGATCAAGGGAACGATTCAAATAACAATTCTGAGAAGAAGTTTCTCTAATAGCACACTTCTTACGCCAGTTGGTAGGAAATCTATGGACTGAACATTTTATCATCCAAAACAAAAAATAACTTGATGAAATCCAGATCGCAAATTAATTTGTCGATAGCAAAGTAATTAAACAACGAAGGTCAACAAAAAGTCAATGTTTATTAAATGTCATTAATAAAAACAAATGAGCTGAATCGCTTTTTGGAACGGCTCTCTAAAAGTGTGAATTACAATAACCTGCGGCCACTTGAGCGCCAATGGCTATTAAGCTAACAAGAAAAAAAATCAGCGGAAGAAGTGACAGGGGGACCGACGGAGAGAAGACTTTATGGAAAGAGGTTCGAACGTAAATAAACACTCTCCCCAATCGAGTCGCGGGGATTAGCCGAGAGGAGAGAGCAGACAGTTGAACAGATGGTGGGGATAAGTATTCAGTGAGAAATGGAGAACCTCCAAATGACAAATGACAAACAACGGCTCTACTCGTATAACGAGTCGAGTCGAGAGGAACCTAATGTTGAAAAAAAAGTGATGACCTTCGCTTTCGGGAATTTCGACAAACGAAAAAATCAGGTTCACAACTTTCCTCACATCCGAATCCGATGGCGCTATTTTACGAACGATTACTGGTGAACAAAATGTATCTGCTGGTAAATTAAAAGTACGGGAGGAGTTTCATCAAAATCGTTAACGCATAAAGTGCGAATATCTTGGAATTTTCGCATGTTTCTCGAGTTTTAGTTTCTCTCTCCGTTCGAGCGATGATGAAACATCTGAATACGATCGAGAAAAAGCTATTATTTGAGCACGTTTTAGTGGATTTCCATATAACATGAAGCTAACGTGATCGCCACTAAAAAGTTATTGTACGAATTTCCGAAAACATTTTACTTTGAAATCCAGCTCGTGGAAATTTTAATGTGCAAACGTTAGGAAACTGCAAAAACTCCGTAAAAATTAAGATTAAATTTTCCACTTCGTTTTATGGAATTTGTTTGAAAAGCGGTAGTGTAAGAAAATATAAATATTTACGGAAGTACACAAGTTCGTAAACCATCAAAATTGGCTAGCGGGAAGGTCTCCAAATTTGATAAATACAATTTCAAAATTAAATAAAAGCATGGGTTGGCTTAAACTGTTAAGTAAGGATCTAGTTCATCGTGTCACAGTGGGTTCGAAAGAAAGACGTTGACTAAAGCTACTTTAAACGAATCAGTAACTACATTTCGTTCACCTTTAGCAGTTCAGTTGAAATGCGATACGTTGATTCAGACGCTGGAAGCCTGGGATGGAGGAATGTGATATCAGAATAATAATGAACTGGTACTGCCACCCGATTGCAGAAAAAATGAAATCCATATTATCTGGCACTATTAAAATATTAGAATCGCATTTTATCACTATATTTATTTAATATTTATTCAGCAGAATCTATTGGCAATGGTGGATGGATGAAACTAGTGAAATAATGACTAGCATTAAGAAAAATAATAACGCCCACTATCCGGAAGGTATAGCCGTTGTTATAAAACTAAACTGATGATAGCAACTACACACGATCTCCGGAGAACGACTTTAACAACAGGTATTTGTGGAACTTGTTAATTATTTCAAATGCCCGAGAACAATGCCGAACCCAAAAAGTGAAAGCAAACAAAATATAAAGTGGCGAAGGAAACTGGTTCGAAAGCTTTAATTAATAAGCATCAATTTTTTTCTCATGAAGTCAACTAATACGCAATTCAAAATGAGACTGGTAAGACGAATAATGATATTGTGTGTTCAGTGACAGAGAAGCCCCTTGAGGCGTTTAAAATGTACCTTTTTCTCACGACCTTGAGCCAAAGGGCCCTTGAGGTCGCACTTGCACTAAATACTCTTCTGGTCTGTCAAGGTGGAGTAGAAAGTTTTGCCGTTTAAGTCATCAAGGACGACAGTCAACGGAATTAGCTGCGAGCGCGTTGCTTTTTACCGGGGCATCCTTTAAGGATGTGCCTTGCAAGCTAAACAACCGCCCAAAGAAGCTGAAGACCTTGTTTATTTCAGGGAGTTGTTAGCACGTTCAGTTCAGAATCCTTTCGTTTCGCAGCCGCAGCCGGTTCGACAGTTGATTCCAGAGCGTTTCGTAAACAAAATTTTTTCAGAATGTTTTCGGTGATAGAGGAGTGCGAGGCTTCTCATCGTCCGCCTGTGAACAACATACGAACAACGTTTATTATCAATTTATCTTGTTTTGGTAGAAAATTAAGTACTTCGCAAGTAACTTCGTTCGCGATAAACAAATCAGCGAAGATGTGGTAAACGGAAATGTAGGCCTAGGAAGCAAAAAGTTTGTTTTTTTTTTTACTTTTTGGAAAAACGGCTTTAACCATTACCATCACACTTGTAGGGCGTCATCATTGTGCTCAATAAATGCTCCCTTGGCAGTCGGTTTAACTTATATAAAGACCGAATCGTGCAGAAACGCGTTTATTACCTTTTTTCAAATTTTCACTATATTTGTCGAGCTGAATTCAACTCCACTACTTTTGCTACCATCTGTTGAAGTATAAGTGAAAATGCATCAGGAAAAGAAGTTCTCTCACCACCAAGTGTTGAAAAACAAACTTTTAGTGGTGAGAGAACCTCGTTAACTATGTTTAACTGACAAGGAACATTTATGGACTACAATGATTACGCCCTTCGAGTTTAATTGTACTGGTTAAAACCGTTTAAACAAGTACTGCCGTAAAGTCACGCACGAAGCTAGAGGTAGCAGGTCGTTGCGAACTCCCTACTGTTTATCTTCCTCTTTCCATAAAGAGCGCATCAGAATAGAACGTGTTTGAGCTCGAAACCCTTCGAAAGAGTAATAACCCCATTCTGTTGGAACTCTTGAACCCGTTTGAGTCCCAGTTACGATATTCAACTGATAGCAGAGACATGTGCTCAGGAGATAGAACGCGTTTATTGAGACAGTTATTGTAACAGGTCACGTTTTAGGGTCTACGTCGTTCTCAGTCTGGTTGAGAGTAACTGCTCGTCATGGCACGGGAATAAATACGCGTCGATAGCTTAGGGCACTTATCAACACTATGAGAACCATGTTCAAATTTGAAACCATCATCAGACGTCTTGGAAACTTCTTTAAACACAATCTGGAATTAGCCATTCTCTCAGCAGCGATAAATTGAATGGAATTGGGCCTTCTCATAAAAACGTAAAAAAATAAACAAGAAACGCGAAACTAGAATGATGACTCAACTTATCAATACAAGGAATCAAGTTGCTTTTGCACCTTTATTATTTCAATGACAATTGTAATTCATCATTGTCTGGAGCAGCCACCGTGTTCTGGTAGTCCCAGACCCTTCCTTGAAGAACTTGCCGAACAGTAATGCTCATAGCGCAGTGTTAAAACTTCGAAGTTGAGCATTCTCTTATGTCTACGCAGAAAACTACAGGCAAGTCTCGTCATTGAAATAGAGAAGATTCAAACGAGAAAAAGTTCGGATCTGCGGGCTTTGTGTCCATGGACGGGAAGAGAATGGTGGAAAACTAAGAGGAGAAAGGTTTTAAAGTGAAACACTTACGTTCTCGTGAATTCCAAGATTATAGTGTACAAATGAGCTGGGCCCTTGACAAAATTAGCAAATTATGTAATGTACAAAGAACTTAAAATCACGTTACGATGGGGGAACCATTTCCAATTAAAATAAGATAATAAAAACTTGAATACTAAATAATTGGCGTGGGCCATCAGATGCTGATTTTTCTCTCAAATGCTCTTGTAAAGATAAAGTTGGAGTCAACATTATTCGTGATTATTTATGAGGGTTTCCTGCCAAAGTCCACCTATCCAATGCTATTCGCGAATTAACCTCTGGGATTGGACGCCTGCTATCCTAGTGAAGACGAACGGAATTTATTATTGGCGCTATTAACAAACGATGAAGTCGACGTATCCGTTTCTGGTCAACATAAAATCACGTTAGGTCGCAGGACCCATAAGTGAGTTTTTGTCACTTAACGTTAGATCGGATGTAAACGTCGACATAATTGGGCACAATCAAGCGGTGCTCTCATTTCCTTGTCGGCTAGTGTCTTGACTATCCCATCGAACATAGGGGATATTAAAGAAAATTAATGAAACGTAAAGGCTAACCCAGAGCGTCAGTAATTTTTTTAAAATGCTCTGCTCGTACAAAAGTGTTTCTTTTGGCATGAATTATTCGTCATTAGCGAGGATTTTTAATCGGTAGATGAAGTTCACTCGCCGCACCTCACAACGTCTTTCACAGACCTTGAAGTGGACTGAAAACGCTCTGAAACCAGTTTTAAATATACACACGTTGTGTGAAACTTCCTTCAATCTGACTATGATTATAGTACGGACTGCTTTAAACAGTGCACTTACCACGGCGGTTCTTTGTTAACTTCCAGAAAAGTTAGCAGTGGGCGTGCTTTGACCTAGAATAGAATAAGTTTATTCAAACTTACGACAACGCGGAACATAGTACTTACTACCACACGCACACACACAATTAACGTAAGAAGTAAAGAGGATTCATTGATTACTAATAGTTCCAGAACTGTAGACACTCCAAAGAAAATAATGTTAGCAGTCTCATCATCAGTGGCCTATATGATGGTTTTTCAATTCTGGATCCGGAATCCTTCTCTTCGTAGAAAGTTATGTTTTACGAGTTCGCACGATGAAAAATAAATTGGATTAGCAGATAAAACGTACGAGAGGCCGAGGAAAGTTGTGTGCGTGAGCCAGGATAGTTTTGATAGCCTACCAATTGATTACAGTAAACACGAGAGTGCCTGTAATTAAACTGCCCCTCATCAATACGTTTTTTCCACCACGTCTTGTTAACGGTAAAATGAAACAATACTTTGAAAGAGTGAAGACATTTTCGACAATTCTTAAAAAAGGCTATCACGATCTACATCAAACGTGCAAGGTACCTTAACTAAATACCATCGAGTTTGGCGTTGAAGAAAGTTGAGTTGTGAGTTGTGCATCGTATCAGATGTTTTTCAATATTCGTTAAGCGTTACGCGTGAAAACGTCCGAGCGTTTTAAAAAGATTGGAATGAGCTTGTTGAGTCCTACTGTTTTCGTAACTGGAGAGAATATTCTTGTGGTGGATTACGTTAGCAAGTTTCGAGCCTACTCTGTAGGCCGAAGAAATTAACTTCTGCTCGACTTGTTTGACTACGACGAGTGAGCAGCATTTCAACGAGCGACCATCACGAACATAGTTCCCAACTCAGGAACAGTCTCACTATTAAATTCATGTTCGAGATTACGGCAGTTTCAGAAAATACCATGTTTACGCGTTGCCAATCAGTTTGACGAGTCGAGAAACCTTGACTTCGCTCGTAATATATTCTTAAACAAATCCTTCATTCGTGTAAACAGCTGTGCCATAAAGACATAGTGATTTGCAAATTATCTCATTGGCAAAATGTGTAAAGTAGTCTAACTCTGTTACTAAACCAGCTTCTCCTAAATGCACACTACTTTCTGATTAAACCTGCGCATGAATTCCAGAGATTGTTTACAGTAACACGCAATGGAATGGCGAATATCTAGAAATTTCAGTTCGTTCCTTTCCGACTGATGAATTTTGAAGATCTTTGACTCACATTTAGATACAAATACTGTCGTATTAAGACCTCAAGTGCGGTCCTAGTGATGTAAGAAAGCAATTAATTCCTGCAACATACAAGATACGTAAAGTCACTCCTGTTTTAGCCGCTATTGATTTGGATAGGAGAATCACTTAGGATTTTCGACACTAGCAATCAGGTGCATAAAGTTCTCAGATATTTATTATACTGTACCGACATGCAGTCGCGATAGTAACATAGTTCAGTGGCAGCCGTATGTCCCTGACGCTGCTTCAATAAGTTATTGTGTGAAGAGTTGGATTGAACTGCTAGTTTAAATGTCTCACACAGCGATAACAGCGCGGTGTACACAAAGACGCATACAATTGTCTAACGAATAACCATCGTCTGGGCCGAACTGAGAAAAGCTTTTTATGGTTTTTAAAACGATTTAAAAAGTTCCGACGGAGAAGTTATCGTGGGTGCAAGCCTAAATTTCTTTTCCTTATGGAAAATATTTACAGTTCGAACGAACTTCATTTCGCTGGAAAGATGAGAAGAGGAACATAACGAAACTCGTCTACATACTACATGTACATCTCACGCAACAGCCCACCATTGGTTACACAACTTCCATTTGGATTCTATTGGGAAATCAATTAAAAATAGTTAGGCCATCAGTTGAAAAATAGTTTGATCGTAGCGTAAAGTAGTTGAACGCTCCATTAAAAATAATTGAAACCCAAAATAAAAAAGTAGGAGAAATCAGTGAAATAGTTTGGGAATTCTGTTGACGAAGTTTTGAAATTGATAGAAATATTTGTGAAACTGAGTAACAGTTGTTGGAAATTGGGTGTAGCTCGTTTGTTAAAAGCCAAGGAAACAGTTGTGAAATAACCTACAAGCGGATCAAAAATTGAAGAAAAATTAGGAAGATGGTTAGGAAGATTCTTAATCGATTGTCTCCGGAAGCATGATCATTTGTCTCTAAGGCGTGAACTCTCTTTGGCCAATGGTACAAGTTCGTTGTCATTACATTCGAACTGCATAAAAATTTATCAAGATGCTTTTGCCTTTAAGCTGGATATTGCAGCAGGTTCTTTAATGGGCCGAATTCCTTAGAAACTACCTTGTTTCGTAACAAGTCATCCTACGATTACGTCACTTTCAAAAGAACTTACAGAACGAATTCTTCAATGGTTGACTAGCGGTTGATCTGAAATATCTCGTCAGAATTACTATCCATGATTTGACAGTTTCAAAAACAACTTCACAAAATCTACGAGGGAACTTCTTAAAGTATAGCGAAACAGCCGTAAGGATGAAGGAGGAATGCGCATAATAAAGGGACTTCCGTCTATTATTTCTGGTCGCGGGGTCTTGCAAACCGTAGCGGTTGAAGTTTCCAAGTGAATGTTGGGAGCTCGATGTCATAAAATGTAATCTCACACAACTTCCCTCATTGAAAATCCAACTGTGTTTTGACAAACATTCAATTTTAACGGAAAGTTACAAAAATGGTTGCGAGAAAGAAATCGCGAGAATACCAATGTTGTTAAAAGACTGCTCGTCGGGTTGTTCAATTTCAGTGCAGGAATTAGTGCGGAAATCACATTAAAGACTACATTTGAAAAATACGTTCCTGCGCTTCTCAGTTCATATCATCGCTCAATGGATATGATGGGCCGCTCGACGGACTGTCCGAAGAACGATATAGAAAACAGTATTGACTAGTCAAGTCAATACTGAAGTCCGTGGCGTAGCTACCTAGAGGCTAGGCGGGGTAGTGCCCCGGGGCCCTCAAGCTCGAGGGGCCCTCCATTCCTTACCACAAATCTCGATCGAACTGAACTTTTGGAAATTTCTCCCTTTTTAAAATAAATATGACAGGTTGCAACCCCACTTTAATCACTTTAACTTTGACAACTCAGTTGAGAGATATTCGTTATTTTGATATTATCAAAGCATTATCAGAAATAGCTCTAAAGAGTCCTCATAAAGATGAGTGTAGCGAAGCAGAGAGTATTAAAACAAAAATGCTAAATATCGAGTTCGTGTTGCTTTACGAATTCATGCACAGTGTATTGAACGACATCAACTATGCATCCAAAACTTTAGAAAAATGCGACATCAATTTGGGCGAGGTGAGTAAAGTTTTAGCAGAGACCAAAGCAAAGTCAGTGAAACTGCAAGAAGCAATTTTATTAGAAAAGTGTGAAGAATTCCTGTGAAAATATTCAGATATATTGGTCCTAGTTTTTCACTTCAATTTATTAATATTTACCGCCTAGTTTTACCTCAACTAACTCAAGCATGGGCTGTAATTATGTAAGGAAATAATGAGCAAATATGGAGTGCTAGAATGCGACCTAACGGAAGTATTTACAGCAATGTTATTATTCTTTATTATTCCTGCCACTTCTGAAAGGTCATTTAGCAAATAAAAAATAATAAAACAATATTTAAGAAATAATACGGGCCAAACTCGACTCCGACATTTATCGCTAATAGCAATTGAAAACAAAACCGCATCAAGCCTGGATTTAAACGAAGTCATTGATACTTTTGCGAAAACTAAAGCTAGGAAAAAATTGTAAATATAATTGTTATTTAGTCAGTTGGTAGGCCCGACCTTTATATAATAAACCCTTGAATCTTCTCTATTTCGTTTTATTAGCCAAACCTACACCAAGTATAAATTGTAATTTATGTTTTTACTGTTTAATATTTTTATTACCTGCCCTGCGTGCACAAAAAAAGAGCTTAAGTAGCTTAGCATTTTAAAAGTATTTGTATAATTCGTATTTTTATTTGATAAAACCTAATCAGTATAAATAGCAGTGGGACCCCATTTTTTTATTTGACCCAGGGTCCTTGGTTACTGGAAGGCACCTAATTAGTTTGATTATAACGGTAAATCCGTTTTTTCCAAAAGGTAAAAGAAATCTTGAGGACAAATTTTAGGTATTGTTTCGTAGAAGATAGATTATAAGTTTCATCAAAATGGTTACGTCAATTTTCGAGAATGCGACGAAAAACACTAACATATCTCGGTCCCAGTTATTATTTCCATCGATGAAAAATGTCCTTGACCCTATTTTCGCTTCTTAGAAGGGTACAAAGGAGCTTAAGGGGTTTTACCACTCTCCGGGTATCTACGAATTAGTACAAACACGCGCGCGCACTCAAACAGGCCACGAGATGACACTTAGTTTTTCCAATTGAGGTGGCCTCAAAAAGTAAAGATCTGATATGACATCAACTTTTTTGCTCCTTAAGCGCAACTCGCGGACAGTTGCAGTACCCTTACAGTTCAATGAAGTGGGATATACAAAATACTACAAATCAGGGGTTCCCAACTTGCATGGGAAGTCAAGCTCAACGTAGCTTAGAATTAGGTAGAAGGCCTCAGAAGACTCGAAACGGCCGTGAAATCAGAACTTATTGTACACGAAATGCGGAGTTGACATTTTTCACGAGCGAGCCGACAATCTTGACGTCTTTTTGGACACTCCCCAGCTCACATCTCACTGCCCACGTCCGAACACATTTCCGAGGCATAAAAAGGAAGAAGTTGAGGTGAACGTGAATTACTAGGGAACGTTGTTATCCCGGCAGAACTCTCAGAGAAATGTAAATTGCCCGCTTCATAAATAACGGCAGCCGATTCATGTAAAGTACAATTCTACTTGATTTTCAAGGTTTCATTCCCGGAACGGGCTACCAATGGTGGGCCATTTGAAAGCTTTTACATTAGTCGACTTTTACGTTTTAAAATCCTAGGAGTTTACAAATAAAAAATTCACAAGATTTAATGTTTGCCTGGCACATTACCAAACAGAACCCTGGCCGGGCTAAATTGCTTTGCTAGCACCATAATCTTTCCAAAACGGGATAACTGGTCATTGACGTATCATTCTTCTCCCGGTCAGAACGATTCATAATGCAGATGTAGTTCGGGGTATATTAAAATAGAAGTCAGTCTTGGGGAGAGTCGTGTGCGCTGCTCAAGGTGGCCTGATGTGTAACTGGTAGCAGGTCATGAGCAGCCATGCGGTAGCAGGCCCCTGGGTGTCACATTAGCAGTTGAGATTGGTGTGCTGGAAAAAGGAGTTATGTAAGGAAATAGTAATACGTTCGTAGGTGCAAAAGACGATGCACACAGTAGGTTTTGGATAAATATGCTATGGATTATATGATATGTTAGTGTTAAGAAATTATAGGGAAATAATAGTGAAAAAAGCAACTCTAATAAGCCAATAGTGTTACGCGCTCCTGAATTTTGTAGGCTAGTCTAGTTCATTACGCAACGTATAAGCGGAATTTATACATAAGTATCTACTGCGACTTAACACAACTTCCCTCGGCCCTGCAAACATTTGGCGATTTCATCGCTTTGCAAACTGAAGAAATAAAAGTCAGCCGATTGCATAACTTTCCTTTCCCCAACGTAGGTCTGTGGCCAGCAAAAAATTGAGCAATGACCACTGGAATGACACTGTATTGAATCCAGACCAACGAATCATCCCCTAGTGCAGTGTCAGAACTTGGAAATTATCTATTTCCTGAGTTGACGTGAGTGTAACCACGTATCTGATGTTCTTTTCCTGTATATTTAGGCACGCCTTCGTTTCAAGGTCAGCAAAGATGGATCCTGCTTGTTCTTCTTCTAAACTTTTTTCTTTTTCATAGTTCCTCTTTTAGATTCCATCGCTTATAGTACAGTCACAATTCATTAACGTCTCTTCGTGAATAACAAGTTTTGTACCAGTTTTTTCTAAAACTTTTTCTAAATGGCCCGCGATTCGTCTGCTCGTAACTATTGTGAAGATTAAAACGAGTTTCTTCGTTCTACTTTAAGTCTACAATGCACTTTCCTCAGTTATTTTGACACTAAATTTGACACTAAAATAATGTTTGAATTATTTGTGTGAACAAGAGCCAAAAACGTTCTGCAGAGGTTGTTTCGTAGGATTCAGCTTCCGACGCAATAGGTTTTGCTTAGTTATCTCTCAAAGTTATTTATTTCCGTTTCAAATCTCACTCTTATGTTACATATTTCTTGTTTGTATGTACTTCGTCTACTATGAACATTCGAATGAAAAAAGCGTATTTATACAACTTTTGGCATCTCCAATAAATAACAATGGAAAATAAGGACGAGCTCAATCGGTCGGCTCTCACAATGTTGACAACATACACACACTTTTTTTTAAAAAGCTCACCGTGAATAGGGTGAATAGAACGGTGGCACCCAAAAAGGAAACTAAATAAATAAAAGTTAAGGAAATAGGGAGGACGTCCAAACTACCCTAAGCCGGCTTTAGGGATAGAAGGATAAGAGGATATTCACGATAGAATGACCACCTATGTGAACTACATAGGACCCGAGCAACATGCGGGTGGTTTTGCCTCACAGAACGCCTGCGGACACACCTAGCCAACGGATCTCTCAGTACTCTTGTTGAGTGCACGATCAAGTGAACGATATACAGAATCACCAACTCACTGCATAACTCGGCGATGGCGGTTTACGAGGGATTATCTAGCGGTCAAAGATTGGCTAGTAAGGCTGTATGAACGGAGAGTCAATTGACGTTTCTGTAAGATTGCCGTATTTCTAATGACGATGCATGAGCCCTACTGTTCGAGTCTCACAGGAATTACTAAGATGGCAAACAAATGAATCGTGTCTTGACATCAGAATCTTCCCCTCTTATCCTTCGTATTATTTGAAGTACACGTTCATTCAGGTCGAAGACCGATTTGCCAATCACCTTCTAAGAAACTACAACCTGAATTTTCCTTCCAACGACCACTTTGGCTCCGATACCAGCTGATTAAAGCCATTAAAACTTCTAATAGGACCTCACAAGCCTGCCGTTCGCCAAATGAGTTTGCATATCGAATTTTTAAGGAGCTCAAGGGGAATTTTGGCTTACGAGTAACTTCCGAGTAAATGAGAGTGGGGATTTCCTAGTCGAAATGTTAAGTATTATTATTATTATTCCATGGCCTTGCGATAAAAATAATACTTTCCAGTGGCCAACAGTATCAGGTAAAGGCTTGTTATTAGGGAGAGCGCTTGAGTTCCGGTTATTCCAAAAACAACAGATGATCGAATGACTAATGACCGACTATTCACTACTGAGATAATGCAAATCACATTACAGCTCTCGACAGTTATTGACACCTAGCGCCTTGTTATTTGTAATAGGTAACCGTTAAGACCTACTAAATCATCAACTAACACTTGACCCTCCTTTTGAAAATTGACGCTGTCGGTCCCCACAGTCGTAGAGGGCATCGTATCAGCTAATTTAGGTACTAATAACAAAATCTTCTTAGCCACGCATCACATTTTCGATCTGACAAACAGCTCCGGAGTCTGCTAGCAAAGCCCAAGCTGGATCCAGGTCTAAAATATATAGTTAAGTAATGCACGCGATGCGGTACTTGATTCATCAGGTTTAAGCGCCACCGAATGTGAAAGCACCGAGTAGTAACCTCCTTCTGAATTTTATTATGCTAAACAGCCAGTCCACTATTTCTATTCTAAATCAGCTACGCGTTTTATCAGATCCTTATTATTCAGTACATGCTGTCGTACAAAAAAAATTCCTCTCAAGAATATCTCAAATTTTGGCACAACCGGTGTTTGGGGCACAGCTAGACAGAAAGCATTGGTTTTTTCCTGCTAAAATTTACATCTTTTCTTAATATTGCATTTATGAGTTTATGTATACGAATTTTGGGTTAGTAAAATTCATCCGACGTTTGGGCGAGTAAAACTCATCCGGAAGTTTATTTATTGCTTCTTTTAACCATAAAATAAAATAAAAGTCGTTTTGTAGCTTTCGAGGAATGAGCGAAAAAACGGGGAAATTATGGTTCTACCCCCCCCCCCCTCATCAAAAACTCAGAAAAATCAGACCCTCAGTGTTGGTAATCCAGAGCAGCCCTGTGTGGGAAATAAGTTATTATTCGATCACTTTTTTGACCTGTCCCCTGAACTGAAAAAAGTCCTAATTACATTAAGAGCAGCTAAGGACTGCCCAGGTTCCTCCCTCCAGAGAATCCCTACGGTACGGTGTATAATTATAGGCGTTTTGTCCTATTAGTAAATTAAAAGTACCCAATCAGTTTGATTTTTGGAGTGCAAGAGGTTAATTAAGGTTAGAGAAATAGTTGTGAAACTCAAAATGTAGATAAAGGTTAGTAAACACAGAAACTCTACCAGTTACTTCAAAGGCGTCATACCTTGTGAGTTCCTCACCCCACGTAAATTCAATTTTTGTTTTCCAATATATACAGCTATATACCTCTTCGTTCAACGAATTTGTAGATACATGTTTATGTAAGCGTGGGTTAGAGCCGTACCGGTGCTTCAAATTTGGTTTGGATTCATCTAAAAATCATGAAATCTTGGACGAACCTTTATATTCTGAGTAGATTCTCTGTCGGCGTATTTTCATCGCACCAGATCAATATCTTGAATCACATCACAATTCTAAATGCCCTGATAACTGTTATCTGTCTTCGTCAAGGGTTACTTCTCTATGGTCAGATTCAGCAATGTCACAATTAGCTCATCAGGAGGTCCTGGAGCTTTTTTAGTGTATACTGCTACGTAACTCTTTATAAACGATTTTTTACGTACTGTTCCTATCTTCATCGCGGTAATTCCTGTTTCTGTTTTGAAGCAGTTATTTTTTCCGTGTAACTAATTAATGAACATTTGCTGTAAAGAAGTCAGTCCACGACAATAATCAACTTATATAAATTAACCTTGAGTTTCAACTTCAACCTCGGAGGCTCTCAGAACGAAAAGCCTATTGACGAGACGAAGAAGAAGTAGATAGGTTTAATGAATCACAAGAGCAGTGATGGGCAATCGATTTAATAATTTACGTTAGAATGTTGGCACCATCGAGCCGCAATCGTCCTCTCCTGCATACGCCGTTTTGTAATTCATTCGTATTGTTTTGGTTCGTTTTATTTCAGTTGTTTTCAGCTTATTTCGTCTGAATGGTCGTCTTGGTTGACGTCGTCTATATGAGTCTATTTGTTTAATGCAGTACAATTATAAAAGCGTATTGATATCTACTTTTATACAGTTCGTAAGATGAAAAGGTTCAAACTCGTTGTGGACAAAATGGAATTCTTCAACTTCGAGATATAATGACTAAAGTATTGACATTCGCGTTCAATTGACCTTAATGACGCAGCGGAACCAGAATTAAATAGATATAAGCTCTATGCACTCGGGAAACCTCTCGATTAGAATACCATCATTTTCGGATGGCCGATTTCGTGAGAGCCGACAACGCGTGGAACTTCCCCACGTACCTTAGTCAACCAATTAGGTCCGCTCGTTACCCGAGGGTAGTCATTCAACAGGGATTCCTAGAGAACAATCAATCAATTCCGCGACTACAAAACTTCGTACTCACTGTAATTTCACATTCAAAACACGGCCAATAAATAGCGCTTGAACTGCAAATAACGTACCGCGAAATCCTGTGAGCTGTCATTTAGTTCTTTTTCATTCCACGGCGAAAATTGCGTCAATTTGTAGCAACAAGAAATAAGAACTTAACTCTTCCCCTTTCCACCAAACCCCTTTTAAAGTCATTAAGTCATTATCATCACTCCGGCGAATTTCTCATACCATAAATTTCATTCACTCACTCGGGCCTCCATCAGAAAATAATCGAGTATTCAAAAATTAAAGTTGGCTAATCGGGACGAACTTATTGAAAGATTTTATTCAAGTTTCATTTCAGTGTGGAAATACATCTTGTACTGTACACATACAAGCATCCCATCTTCGTTCATCGCATTTCCGCGGAAACGTTTATGGAGAGAAAAACGTGGGTGGAAGTTTTACGAAATTTTCAAATTGTATCAGCGTAGTTCATGACGTATTTGAGGAAACCGGACAAACGAGCGTTTAATGGTCGGTAAATCGTCAGTCTCGAACTAATTTTTTGAAATATTTCGGCCTCTAACTCGGCCCAACAATTGATTACAGAAATGAATACTATGGACAAAATGTGGGTGTGGATTGGTAAAAGACGCTCTATCAGGTTGAACAGAATCGGTAGAACACCAAAATTTGAAAAGAGATTTAAGGAATATGTTTTTTGGCAAGTATTGGTGTAGTTCCACCTGATCTCCATAGAAATCGATTCGAATTTTCGAGAAATTGAGTAAAAACTAAATTCGTCACAGAAATACTCAGCACCTCATTACAGCTCCAAAAAAACATCATGACCGCGGAATAAAGAAATACGTAAAAATAAGCCCCCAGTTTGATGTTTTCAACTCAACTTTCAAATTACGAGTCCACATTGAAGCTATTTCCCATTATCTCATTTAGCGAAAGGGATGTAGTTTTAAGCCAAATTGGAACCTCTACCTTCGACCTTTTGTATGTTGTTGAGAGGATTTATATTGATGTTTTGTTCGTAGCAAGAATTCATCATGTTACGTCATCGACTAATTTTTGACTTTAGCTTAGCTTTCTTCAGATGTTTTAGTTACAAAGCCATCTGAGTGCAAAACATAATATACACCACTTGAGACAAGAGAACGAGAAAAGTCGGCGAAGACAGAGAACCCCGTGAACGCGATTGGAAAACAATAACTGGACCAAATCGGCTCCAATTCTCGTTTTAATTAACCAAAAAAAAAGAAAAGATTCCATTAAATCGTTTAATTTTTTTGGTAGGAATGATACATGTCAACACTGGAGAACGAACTCAAATAAAATAACACGCGATTAAACACACAAGGGACATGATGAGAGTGGGGAGGAACATTTTAAAGATCAGCATCGACGACGATTTCCTATAATGGCACCACTCTCTCATTTCCCCCTTGTTTCATGTTTTGTTTATATTGTAGAGTCGCAATTTATAAGTAGACGTTTATTTACGTACATACGACGCCACGTAATGTTTTTTGGCGTAAAAATGTTTGGAACGTTCGTGTTCTTGTTTAATACATCGATCCCAATGCCACGATGGCCTCGGCAGTCTTCGTCCAGTACGCACTTACGCTCATGAAAATTTAACTTGGAAATATGTCTCTATTATAACGGTGTAGTCACGACGCGGTGTCTTTGTGTTACAGGTAAGTTCTCCTGCGTTAAGTGAGTGCCTAAGAACTCCGAGAATGAGTTCCGTCTCGAGATGCGGGTAAGTAAAGGTCAAAGACAACTAAGTATGTGCTCGATTGTGTAACAAGTGGACGACCCCAGAGTTAGCGTCGACTTCCTCGTCAAATGAGGAAGAACGTTGAACGGCTAGTGCCACTGGAATATGTGAGATTTGCGGCCATTGCGATAATTTACGCCGGCCAACTTGAGCGTAGAAAACTTCATAGTGTATAAAACTTACCGAAGGTAATTTAAATTTATATTGTGCCCGTTCGGTAAATTTATGAGTATTTGTGTGTCCTAAACGCTATGTTGTTTATAGATTCCGGTGTGCAAAACACTATGGCTACTACAGTATTCACAAGGCCGTTTTGTGACTTTAACGTGGTATAAAAAATTCGTTCTTTCGCACAAAAATCCGATTTGCTATCTAGTTGTGCTCGCCTGCTCGGCAATCCGATTGGACGAAGCCCATGGTAATTATGGGCAAAAATATGCGCTGCACAAGGCAACTACAGTGGCCTATAAGGGGATAATAAGACCCCGCGTCACGTATGGCTGTGTGGTGGAGGGCGACAGGCCAGCTAGCACTACAGGGAAAACTTCAACAACTGCAGCGACAGGCGTGTAATAATATATAATATAATGTGTGCTTGCCCTACTGCTGCAATGGAAGTCTTCTCACCTCTCGAAATACACATTCAGAGGACTTCTTACCTGGGAGTGGTAAGGCTTTTGCAGACAGGAAATATCTCTACCAGGATCAAGAGGGCGAGCCTCCAAAGAATGACTAGACAGTTTAAGCTAGAAGAGGCAGCAGTCCTTGCTACTGATGTTATGCCAGAGTGGAAGAACTTTCGGCTGCCATTCAGTGTTAGCGTTCACTCACGGGAACGATGGAAGAAGGAGATGGACGGGTTCCGGACTGAGTTGGGCGCCCTGCAGTGGTATACCGATGGTTCAGCTATAAAAGGCAGAGCTGTACTGGGCATTGTATGGCCCAATTACAGTCTTGCTACGCCGCTGGGAGAGTACGCCACGATATTTCAAGCGGAAATCCTAGCCGTACAGATCGGCGCGGAAGTGATCATGACCAAAGGACTCAAGGGCAAGCGGATCTAGATATTCTTGGACAGCCAAGCCGCCTTAAAGGCTATTGCAGCCTAGGTCCAAGCTGGCATGGGAATGCCTTCATGCGCTCAAGCAGCTCGCCGCCTATAATAGGCTTTCCCTCATCTGGGTGCTGGCACACAGTGGGGCACGAAAAGGCTGCCCGCCATGCGAAAAGGGGTACAGAATCCCTACCCATCGTGCCTGAACCCTACGTAGTGATGACGAAGAGTCACCTGAATCGTCTGGTGGCTCGATGGGAGATACAGGAAAGCAGCGCCCATTGGCATCGCCAGCCACGATTAAGACAAGCGAAAAGGCTTGTTATGCCTACGTGTCCAAGGGCAAAGGCGATGCTGACACTCTCTAGACGAGATCTGAGAGTCTTGATTAGCTTCCTCACCGGACACTGCCCACTTACCTCAACAAGAAGGGCCTCTCTGAGGCGGTGGACTGCAGACTTTGCCCTGAGGAGGACGAGACGGCAGAGCACATCCTATGTGAATACCCTGCCTTGGCAGTCAAACGCATTGAATACTTCGCTCAGGGGGTCTATTGAACCCCAAATCATAGCGGAATATGCGGTGAAGGACATACTCGGATTCCTAAGGGGGGCGGGTATGTACGACGTTTTCTACTACGAAAGGGGCAGTGTCACAATAGACCCATGCGTGGCTGCATTGACAAAGGGACTCTGTCCCGCATGCCCTCGGGGGGAAAAAGGCAAAACATGGTTTGAAAAATTAACAAAAAGCCCATTTTGGGGCTTTTATCGCAACTACACGGTGCTTGGTATCGCTTTCAAGATATTTTTAGAAGCTAGAATGAGTCTCAGAGGTGACAGAAACCTGTGAAATTATAGTGAGCCAAAGTCTGCTAATTAAAAGAGCCGTTCGTTCCGTCGTAGTAATATCATTTTATGTATCGTTTAAGAGTATTTTTCGATGCTGAATTGAATGGGATGTATGTCGGAGGTGAAAGAGTACGTCAATATATCCACGAGAGTAATAAACCGTTGAGTAGTAATTTGTAGCGTTTTACTTTCCTGTACTTGAAGGACTCAGCCCCGAAAAGTTGTTTTTATTGGATATTTACACTACTCATTTCTGTGAGGAAGAACGGCTGAACCTATCGCACTGTCCCTTTTTTCAATTAGAGTTATTATAAATTATTCAAGGAGGAGGGGGAGATTAAATTGGGTTGTTCGTTTATGTTGTCGAAAATGGTTCTAACGACTTTGATTAAACTCTCAACGTATCTTCTCATAATCAACGAGCTTCTGAAGGGTTTGCTCTCAATAAAAATCTGTGTGGAACTTGATAACATGGAGGGATTGGCATAAAAAGCTAGACTTTTTTAGACATTGACATTTAGATCAAACGCGCCAAGTCCATGTGTTGTTCTGACTTTTGGCCAGAACCGGGTTTTTTCAGTTTTCATGGCAAAACTCAATTTGACACACCTGGAGGATTGCCTTCTAGCAATCTATGGCCATATTTGCACTTCACAACTGTTTCTGTAACCATCCGTTGGACAGATACACGTCAAAAAATCAGACTTCCTGCCCAATATGTTTGTAAGCATTTGTTTTGAACGATGATATAACGTGTGTGTGAATCGCGTGCCATCGAGTTTAATAGAGATGTGAGGAAAGTTGAGTCGCACCAACTATTTTTGCTGTTTGGAAAAAAGTTTGATTCAGGTTGAACTTTTACAAAAACTGCTGACGTCTGTCTCAGATCGATCTTGTTTGCTTCTCCTGTCTGAGTCACGCGGCTCGCATCATCACCATTTCTACCAAGAAAGTTTAAGAACGACCACGGTAGTCGTCTGAATATGTGCGGAGTTATAAGGAACCTCCCACGGAGTTCGTGCGAGTTGAGCAGGTCAGTTACTCGCATTTTGCGTTTTAGACAATTCTGAACCTCTTACGTTAGTGCGTGCATACGTACGAAATCCTTGTAATATGCAAGAATTCAAAACCTCTAGGTTGAGTGAGTAGTATGCTCGGTATAGGATTAATGACAGTTCAGAACGGTCCAGGGCTGACTTCCTTCACTTAGTTACAGGCTTATTAAAAAAACTGATAGCCAGTCGTGTTGGACTCCATGACCGGTTCGACATTTGTGGAATTTTTTTCCAACCTAACGGTTTGATTCATACTCAAAGGAAGTTACGGCGGATGAAGCTTATTAAGGGAATTCGAAAAGCGTTTTCTGCCATTTTCCACTATTTGTTTAGAACTGCTTCCGGGTCCTTGAGCTGACGAACATGCTGATTTTCATGAAACATTCAGCAGTTATGAAGTTCAGCCGTTTTATGATCCCATGTTCGTTCCAGCTCACCGCTGTTGATGAACCCGAAACATTTAAATTCTACTTTCTACAATTCAATTTAGGCTTCTTTCTAAAATTCCATTTACTTGGTCTAGCAGATTTGGCCTGTAAACAATATCCAGAATGTCTCACAAGACGTAAAAATGTCTAGTTTGTGACTCCCAGAGCTCTCATACAAGCCACAAATTTCGATGAAACTCACTTAATCTATCTAGTGGGCCCCAACAACTTTCTACAACTTCAGACCAATATGCGCTTGGTCTCTGCGCATTATTGTGTTCTGGACCCCTGTCATTTCAAGAGTTTTTGGCTGTATGCCGTACTCGTCTCGTCTTAGTTGTGAACGTCACTCTCCCGGCAGAGCTCATGTGGGTGTTTAGAGCTACGAACGTTAATTTCGCATGACTAAACTGTTTATATTTTATACATTTTGGTTGTCTATGTTACGGATACGGAAGAGGTCGCCGTGCTTGGGGGATGTCTTTTTTAACGTTTAGTTTAACCTCTTTGCGGCAGTTTGGGGCTATTCTCCGTAATGGAATAACGCATTCGAAGGCATGATTGAAGGAAGAGATTCCAGTAATTGAAGTCAGTTTAGAGCCCAGGGAATTGGCGATTTATTTAAAATTTATTCCTTCCTTCCTTGCGAGACCACACTACGAATACAACCCTCGCCCGGATGCTGCAGTCAACTTCCAAGGCTACATCAAATCTATAATTAGCAGTTATTGGGATACCTGGTATAATCGAAACTCGAAGGTGATTGAAGAACCGATGGGCTTTGTAAGCACGAACTCGGATCTTTCAAGTTATCTGTGGCTAAACGTTCATGAATTTCGCGGGGTTTCCATTTACGCTTTAAACGATTTTTTTTATTCGTCTCTCGTTATAATCAGTTTACTTGTAACATACAAGCGATGATTCGTGTTATTAGATTCGTTATGCGGTGATGGCTTTTCCCACTTCAAAATTATTGAGCAACTTTGTGCCGGCGAACTCAGAGGACGTTTGGCCCCTCTTCTCCGAGACCGCTGTTTGGAAGCGTCGACTGTACAAATTATTGGTGAAACGGTGGTGGGAGGAGGGTCATAGACAGAGCCATGTTTCCTCACACTGTTATGATGAGGAATTTTCCAATAATTTACGTTATTCTCAACAAAGTGGGCCAAAATGAAAAATCCGCAAGCTCTCGCTCAGCAATGCTTTCAAAGCTCACGCTCAGCAATGCTTTCAAAGCTCTCTAAATAAAGTAGTTTGGAAAAGCAGAGCGGTGGGCAGATCACAACTGCTGCGTCTCGGAGCTCAACATTTCATCAATCCCTCAACTTTCGCAATTTTTCCATCCTTTCGTTTTCATTAGATTAAGAAGAAAAATCGCTTAATGTATTAGCTGTGTGATGCGTCGCACCAGATGCCTTTCTATTATACAATTTCATTTCATTTTGATAGTAACTCAAGATGTCTAGTCCAAAATGCCCGCTATCACTGCCAAATAGTGGAGAAAACAAATGATCGGAAGTCGCGTAACGGTAGAGACAGAGATGATTAACTACTAATTGACGTGTGCTCAGTCTCGCGCCCAGAAATTCTGTAGCTGAGTGAGGGATTTTCAATCAACGTTGTCACAAACGGCTGCTAAGGGCCGTCAACTTCGCTAGACGTCGGAACTGCGTCAAGGCAAATCCAAATCCCTCGACATGTCTGCTTCTCGGGATTTTAATTGGCCGCTATCGCGCGGAAGAGTCCTCTAAAGGACTTACTGCCAACCACGTAACCTGAAGCCAAAGCCTAAGTATTTAACGGGTTCGTGTTCAACAACAAGCTTGATGGAATCAATTTGTACATCGCTAAGTGTTACTCGCCCAGAAGCACTGAGGGAGATTCAAGAAGACAAGTAAAGATTCATTTTTCTCCCATTCATTAAAAGCATCGCTCTTAATAACGTAGGAATTCATATTCTTAATTCATAGGAAAATACAACCTTTTGTTGCTTACACCCAACCATGAAGATAAACTGGTGTTCTTCGTGTTGCAGAAACGCCAACTGATCAGCGACCACATGCAGTTAAAACTTTTAAATATCCTGTGCGACACAACTTTCTTCATCCCTTAAATTCGATGGGAAGAGTGTTCCGTATAAGTTTTTATCAAGAACAAATAGGAAACTGGTTAGTTGAAAGTTCACAGGGAGTTTAATATAAATCAGTTGAGTGTTTGAAAAGTCGTATTCCTAAAAGATGCTCTAAAGATAGTTGTGGAAGATAGTAAAGATTTGTGTTATGAGAAAGTAGAGAGAATAATTAGGGCGTTCACACGTAAACCGTCGTTAATTAACGTGGGTTTAAATGTTTTGTTTTTGTATGTTGCGACTTATCTCAACTTTAACAGATAATTTAGCTAGAGTTAGCGTACGAGTTGAACCTTTCTTGTTGGTTCAAGTGGTCCACAGATTCGTACGCCCACAAATATTAAGTTTATATGTATGCAAATACATTTACAAGCTTTTGCTATTTTGCTTATCGTCACCAGTTGATGTTCAATCTTCGCGGGGATGTAAATCATTTAAAATAAGTGGAGACTTCGAAACCTCAACTAAATGAGACGGCGACTTCTCAAAATTATTCTGCTCGCTGAGTTCTCAGGCCTTTTCGTGTCGCTCGCTAAAGTGGTTTCACACGGTTTCAGCAAAGAAGTACGATAACAAATCTCAACAAAAAATGAAGTACTTTTAATCGTTTGCCGAACGTAGAAACACCGCGTCATTATGACGATCGACTGGAAATGGCCGGAATTCATTAGCGTTAGAACGTAGTTGGTATTAGCATGCGGCGAATAACCTTTTTTTCTAATCCGGGAAAATCCTGAGAGTAAAAGAGCAAAATGGACGGCCCTCAACGAGAGAGCGAGCTATGGGGAGGAATGCTTGGCGCAGGTTTTTTTTTTTTTTTTCATTATTATTACATAATATGACTGGTTGTCACACGGTTCCACGGCTACGCGGTTTCTAGCAAGAAATGAAAATAATGATCCTGTCGATGACGAATAACAGAATAATAAGAACCAGTTCTCGATTATAATTTTTCAACAGCCAGATGCCGATAGTTTCCGTCGTACGTCATAAGAGAAACTGAATTATTCCACCCTTTACATTTCAACGGCGTTTCTGGGAAACCTGTTATCCGTCTGTTCTGTGGACAACTGGATTAGTTGTCAACTGGGCTAGAGTCTGATGAGAGAGCGACTTTGATTCAGCAAACTGAATGTTTAGAAAGGGATTGAGACTGGGCAAAACATTACAACGTTGGCTGCCCTCAGGTAGAGAGTAGCGAAGCGCTGGGTGGAGAGTAGTTTAAGACCAGGCAAATAAAAAGGGAGCACACATCTCAGTGATGTGGAGGGGTTTGAATGTAAATGTCATTCATATCACCTAATCGTATAGGAGGGGGTGGGGACTGGAAAATGAGAGGGTTTAACGAATTAGACCAGTTCCAACAAATATAAGGGAAGGGGTTCCTGATTTACCCCTAATCCAATGGGGAAACGAGCCAGACCTCGGCAGGCCTAAGGGCTCATTGAGCCGTGATGTAAACGCGACTTTTAAGCTGTAGTGAACAATGGTTGCGCATAGGATAGTCGCGGTGCAGCATTGGTGGTGGGGGTTGTTGTCTCGTCTGAGGGGGGGGGGGCACCATGTCTCCAGGTCCATCATCCGCCAGTTCGTCCACACCTGAGCGAAGACATGGAACCGGCTGCCTTGCAGGTGATGAGTCTGGGAGCTTCTCCTGCAGGGGGGAGAAAGTGCGCTCTCGGGCGTCGCTGAAGTGGGGGCGCTGGAAGAAGTGCAGACGCTCATTGAAGGCTCCATGGTCTGAGAGTAGCTGCACCACGGCGAAGGACAGCCACCAGCCCAACCGCAGTCGACTCTGTACCAGGAAGAGACCATGGAAGTGCTGCACTGTGGTGTCATCATCCCATTGTACCTAACACCTGGCCACAATTACCTCCGGCTGAAGGAGGGGGAGCAGGGCAAGGAGTGGCTCGCGGTACTCCTCAACAAAATGCTGTTTGATGAGGGAGGCCCAAGGGGAGAGCTCCCACGAACATTTAAAGGGGGAGGTGCGATGTGGTCCACTGCTGGGAGAATATCCTGCGACCCACCATGCCGCCGCAGCGCACCGCACCACAGCAGCACACCTAACCATAATACGAGAGAGTACTTGTACGCGGGGAAGGTGTAGAATATAGTGTTAAACAGGGCGATTGACATGTGCAATATGCATTGGAGGTATGGGCGGCTAGGTGCCAAATTGTACAGAAGAAGAATGCACGCGTGGGTAGAGAAAGTGTACATTGTCAGTCCCCAACTGTGGCAATGAAGAGAGTCAAAGCCAAGTACTCGGTGGATAGGTAGAGGCATGGACTGCACAATTAATTTCGAAGGCAAAGTAGTGGAATCCTTGGGGATATGTGGAGCAATACGCGCATTGATGGTCTGGGTAATTATAAGGAAAGGTGAATCATCCACTCGTGGAGGGGGGGGACAATAAACGCTTTAGCGGTGTAGGTAACACAGTGGTCAATAAAGAGAATTTTCGATTGGTTATTGATATATAACATGTCATAGAATTTAAAGTTGGTGCTGAGCACTAGACAATTTCAAGTTTCAATCGACGGTTCTCCCACTAACCTGTTTCCAGTTATTTCCAACTGCTCGTACTATTATTATGAATTGCAGTAGCGTGGGTTGTTAAAGCGCGTGAGTGTTCCGTAGTGATTCGTCTCCTTCGCCTCGAAGCTTCCTAACAACCATAATCCGTCTCTTGGAAATTTCGTTCTGTCCTCACTCTCAGTTTATTGGTCGGCAAAGTCGTGAGGGCTCCAAATGAACGAAAGTGGATGGGCTTAAAAATTGCAAAGGTTAACTTCATCGAAAGTTGCCGACATTTTGAGGGATAAGGAGGTAAAGTGAAGGGATCTGAGTAAATAATTATCGTACCCAAGGGTTTTGCGTAAGATGAGTGAAGGTTGAAGAAAGGTCTGCCATAAATTTTATGGGACTTTTCAGAGCAACACTTCGTTTGAAAGGGAGAAGCCGCGTTGATGTTTCTCAATAGGACACACATCCGCTAGAGATGGGCTAACGGAGATGCGCCACAAATCGCCTGTCTCTCCCGCTAAGCAGAAGCTAGTGAGAGGTCTATGTCAGCGGCGGGGAAAATAAGATTTTCATTACAATATATCTGGTGCGGATATCGCACCAAGTACATTTTCATTGCTGTACCAACTATACCAGTCAGATGCCTTATACTACGTAAGTACCCGTAATGCCAGGCAACATTTTCAAATCCCTCTTCACCGAACAAGTATCTTTAATAAATCATTTACAGCAAACAGCATCCGATTATATAATGAGAACCCCGAGTTTTTCAACACAGCTTTATCAGTTAAAGCATTTAAGACCAATTACAAAGACCATTTACTTACTAAATCTGTAGAAGATTAGGTCACCGTTACTTTGTTCTTTTAATGAGTCCCATGGTGTGTTTTCATTTTATTTATTAGTTCGTTTTCAATGTATTTATTTATTTTGACTTTGTAGATGTAAATATTGTAAAACCTCAGTACTTTAAGAAGTTCATGCACGAGTATGTTAGTTTTATTTATTTATTTTTATTAATATGAGGATAAACTTGTAATGGCTCTTCCAGGGTCAAAGTAAGAGAGGGCTTTATAGCCCTATTTGTACCCCGGTTATTAAATAACCTAAAAAATCAAAATCAAAATATCTGGTGCGTAGCAACACACAACTTTCCGCCACCCCCCTAAGTTCGAAGACCAGCTACATACGCGGGTGATATAGCTTCATTCAACGCATTTCTACAGAAACATTCATGGAGAACAAAATGTAGGGACTAGTTAGCTGAGAGTACTCCGAAAGTTTGATCTATACCCTTGAAGCCGTTTCTGAGAAAATTGGAATCCCGATAAATTAATATTCGACAAATCTCCTTTTCTGAGTTAACTTGGCCTATATCTCCGTTCAACATATATATACAAAAATAATTATAGAGAACAAAATGTTGGAATGGGTGATTAAAAGACACTCCATTAGAATTTATCACATCTAGTGAAGGAGTTACCCTGGAATTTACGGAAATGTTCGAAAAATTGTTATTTTCGACACATTTTGATTTTTATCTCTGTTCAATGGACCGTCACAGGAACATTAATTGAGAACAATATGTAGGTATTAACTATTTGAAAACATCCTGTGAGTTCGGTGAAAATCACTGAAGCCGTTTTGCGAAAAAGCGTTAAAAAACCTATTTTTGCTTCATGGGCCTATATCTCCGTTCGCCGTATTTTCATGGAGATATGTATAGGGATGAAAAGTTAGGTATTGATCAGTAGAAGATAAGTTGAAAGTTTATTTAAAATCGTTAGATCCGTTTTCGAGAAAAATGCGAAAAACCCTAGTTTTTGGTACATTTTCGTCCCCCACCCCCCTTCCCATCAGCCGCAATCGTCCATAACCTTATTTTGGTGTGTAAAAAAAATAACGAACAAAACAAAAAAAGAACCAGCTCAATCGGATCAGCCGTTCTCCCGCAAATCGAACTACAGACGCACACACATACACACACACACACACACACACACACACACACACGGACCACGCGCCGAAATTAGGTTTTTTAGACTCAGTAGGCCTCAAAACGTAAAGATCTGAAGAAAACCCAATTTTTTTTTTGACCCGATTACTATACTTTCCTTCCCTTCGGGTAGCGGAAAGTAAAATCCGTAGAACTGATAGAAATTGACATTTTGGAATTTATTTACCTCTACTGATGGTTCTGAGTACCTACGCATAGGTATTTATGGTACTGCTATCATGTTGACACCTGTCTTTTCAACCATGAACATGCTTTACAACTCCCTCTCAAAATTTCACACTTTGTTTCAAGGCATGGGGATTCCAAATCTGCAATGTCCCTCCGCCGTCCTGGCCATATTTTGCCTTTAACGTGGTGTAAAAATTCAGTTCTTTCTCACAAAAAAATCCATTTGGTATCTGGTTGAGCCCGCCTACTCTGCAATGCGAACCTCATGGTTGTCATTGTCAAAAAAGGTTTAAAAAATAGCCAAAACCGATATTTTGGCGGTTTCAATGCCACTACGTCGTCTCTGTTTTCGTTTTCTAGGTATTCCTTGATGCTGAGTCTAATAGAACGGCTCAGAGGCGTAGGACTGCATCTAGATGCAAAATAGTGAAATCGCAGTAAATATAGTGAGACAAATTCTACTACTTGAAGGAACTCGTGGGACAATATACCTAAAGTTATCGTTCCTCCGCGGCCTGTTCTCATTTCCCTCACTGACTCCCGTCGCACTTCAACCACCAGTCAGCTCGAGTCGTCCCGTCGTGTCAATTGAGTAGCGTCGCCTAGAAAACATCAATTTTCGTTGTTGATGTTTCGTATTGTTTATTAGTATTTTTCGATGCTGAATATAGTTATTATCGCAAGATTATTGGTCAAATAAAGATAATTTTTACGACTTTAAAATTGCTTCAACGTATCAATATCACATATTCATACCCTGTGATTATTGAAGGTGGTAAAATAAAGCTATGCAATCAGCAATTTCAATCGATGGGAAATGTACCACCAACGAGGGCTTTTCTCATTTTTCTCGTAACCGGCGTTAGATTTTCGTTAAACTTTTAAATTATCTTCTACTAAACGGTACCTAACATTTGTTTCCCACAATTATCTTTGTGGAAATTTGGTGATCGAAAATATAGGCGTATGAGGCCTAACTCTACGATCATATAAGCGGGATTATTTTACGGAACAGTACTGAAATGGATTTTAGGCGAAATATCATTGCGGTGCTCTACGGCTTCAAGAAATTCACCGATCGTGCACTCCTAAAAAATCACTGCATTGTCTAGGGATCGACGATTGCCCGCATTCTCGCACTTAGTCCGGAGTTGAACAATTTCATATCCCAAACGGGGTATTTAAAAATGTTAGATATTCGTTTAAAGAGCCGAAGACGTATTTTAAACCGAACCGAACCGCGCCGTGCACTAAATTAAATACCCTCAATAAATTGAGATAAGATGCTGAGGTTAATGTGCTCCACTTCATAATCAGTTGCGCACCCGATTTCTTTCTTCGCGTTCGGCATTTCCTCCCTACCGCATCTTAAAACGTATGAATGGTCTGAGATATTCGGGTGCTCTGGTGAAAAAAAAACGAAGGTGGCAAGTTCAATTTAATTGCGCAATTAAAGTGTGTCTAATGGGCCACGCTCGTTTCGACGCCCCCAATTATTTCTCACTTTCCCCAACCCAGATAGTTAGGAATGTATTGCAATCGCCAGAGAGAAAAAAAAGGTGGGTAGTGGGTAAAAAATGTTGGTGCTGTACTTTACGGAAGAGAGTCTAAACTGATTGAGCACAAACTTTTTTACGAATTTATTCTAGGCGCGAAAATACATACGAGTTTAGTTAACGAGACCCAGTGCACCGAAACGAGGATTTTTGAATTTAACGATTTTAACTATTAATAAATAAATTAAGTTTGCTCTCCATAAACAACTCGTCGTACCAGATATTTAGGACAGGCTTCCGAAGAGTGAAATCCGTCCTCCGGGCTCACAGTATTTAGGAAGAAAAAAAAACTGAGGCCGTTGTGACATCTCCAGAGGGTATTGCGTAACTGACTTGTCACTTGAACACAGCGCTTGATCCCATTGGGCGTGTCACCAAAGTGGCGATGCCTTGTGCAAGATGCCGATCTCCTCGATTCGTACGTCCTTACAAAGCCGTCTTCCGCTATTTATCTCCTCAACGTTGAAAAGTGAGCCGCGGATGGAATTGGGAGGTGAACCTTGAAACCTGCTTTCTTCTCGACGGTGCAATATTGAACTTAACATCGATTCCTTGGATGGCCCGAAATTGGACTAAAACGACAAGTTCTCTTACTGTGCACTCTTCTTTTTCGTTCGAGTGTTTTGACAGTGAATTTTCTAAGTAACGTTGTGCCAGGGTGTTAAATCTGTCTCAAGGTCAGGAGTCAAGGTTTCTGTCGTTTAGTAAGTACAAGGTAGATTAGGGATGTCGCCATTTACCACCCACCCACCCTCCCTCGCAATAATTGGAGGACTTTTATCGTATTATATCAGCCCTAGCTGAGTTGGCAGAAAGTAAACACATCACACATGTTATAATCGTTGGGGAATCCGCCAAATCGATAAGAAATCACGTAAAAGCGGGAAAGCTAGAATTCCGTTAAATATCTGGTGCAATCACACACCATTCCTTAGTTCTTCGTACTCTGCCAATCAATCCAATCTACTTCCAGTTTCTATGAAATCACTAACAACAAGGATTTTCCTTTGTGAGGTCGTAATAACATAAGATTACCTGCTAGTCGAAGTTTTCTCATCGAGAAAGCATCTTGGCCACCAGCTGACGGCTTTAGTGTATTATATATTAATATATATAATTATCAACGCGACGCTCTTTTGTAGATTATATTTGCGATCAATAAACATAGGTTAATTTTCGGATCTCTCTTGGGTAAAATAAAATGTGAGGACCGCTGTTATTCACATCCTCCTAAATAAAATGCTCGGCTCAAAAACAAGTTTTCGCACATCTCACATCAACGTAACGATCTTCTAATCAGCGATAATATTAACGAGGAAACCCATCACCGTTGAAAGGACCAGACCCACAAATAGTCAATTGTTTATACCCTTCCGAAAAATGCTTAATTGCTAGCGCTTTTTGCGGAATAGTTTGTGGGCTATTCTGATTGTGATTCACTCCCCGACGATCCGGTAATTTGAAGCTTTAATGACAAAGCTATCGATGGTAAATTAGCCTCGTCGCCTTTTCTGGAAGAGCTAGAAAATCTGTTGAATACTGCAGGAATTTCATTTTCTAAGAATCTTCTTATACGTGCGACGTAAAAGAAAATAGCGTTTGTGTTCTTCGATTGCGGCTGGATGGCTCATCACATTTTTAAGCTTCTTTGGAACTCAATGGTGAAAAACTGCTACGATTAAACGACAACGATGTTTTTCATTCAGACCAAGAAGAAGAATAAAATAGTCCTTTACTGAGTTCAGCTACACACAAATGTGAAAAGTGCGATTGTCAAACCTTGGACAAGTTAATCGGTTGCTTGCATCTCTCGTTCTGGTGTTCCCAATTATCTCCAAAGGCAGTCGCTCAGATATTCTGTGTTCCCGAAAGTTGTAGGACCACTTTAATACAGTAGTAACCGAAAGTTGCAGCTGGTAGGAGATAGACGACTAAAAAAACCTTCGGCTGGAACAGAGAAGTAACACATAAGGCTCTCAAATCTAATAATGAAGCACTGAGAATTAGAAAATATCTCTTTCCTTCCAAGAGAAGATTAATCAAGTCGAACCTAGTGAACTGTAAGGTACCGATTAGGATTACAGCTACTGTTTGATTTCAGTGTCAGATCTTTAGCCAATCAGTCGCTGGGGGGGGGGGGCAGAAGCGTTTATTTGTTTGACTGTTGATAGTGTGTCACAAAACTCAACTGAGTCAATATTTTCGTAGCAGTATCCGAAACAGTATTTGTACGCATTTTCTGTGACTTTCACATAACTCAGGAATGTCATTCCTATTAATCGTCCAAGCTTTTCCGTGGATCATATCTTTAAATCACTAATCACGTCCTTGTGCTCGGCCTGATGAAGAAATCCTCCGACAAACCGGCTCTAAAATACCAGAATAATGCATTAATGCACGGGAAAGCTAAACAGACTTCGATCGATGGCTTGGCTGTAAAAAAACCCCGTTACTTTTCAATCCCTCAAAAAAGCTAGTTTCTGAGTTCCTGGCTGTTCTTGACAAGGTCAACGAGTTTCAGTGCGTCATCCGCCCTCTTGGCCACTTTGAACGTGGTGTAGTGGTAAATTATAGAGTTCGGCTTAAGGGAGTTGCAAAACTTGGTTGGTCCCGAGCGAAGAATCCCTTCTAAGAATCGTCCGATTCGGGATTTTTTTCCGAATGAACTCATCCCCGAAGTCCGGGTTAGCACTCCGTTGTTGGCTCCAAGTTAAAAGATTTTTTTAAACACATTACAAAAACAGAACGAACATGACATTTATGGACGGTTTTCTTAGTTGGTAGAACACGTAGTAGAACCCATGCTATTGGGCCCGGTCCTCGGGCTTGTCTGCTTCCAATTCGGTTGGAATTAGGATAGGATTTGCATCTGATTGAAACGTTTAACAGGCTGTTGCCTAGGGGTATCAGTGTAATGCCATGCCTGCCTTGCGAATATCTTGAACTGCCTATTCGCCTGAAAGGGAAGCAAGAGCTCAAGGGTGATTCGGAATTCAGAGGTCAAATTGTCAGTAGTCAACAAAAAGATATGTTTGCCATGAACTCAGTGTATGTGAGCGAATGATTACAATACTTTTTTACAGTTAGGGTTCGAGAAAGTAAAAAAAATGTCTCTAAATCACTATTGATCTTGCAACACTAATGAGAATCCCTTACAATCTGATGAGAGTTTCGATCAAATATGTAGAATCGCTCAAATGTTGCAGTTTGCCAAAATATCTTCCACCCTACGACTGTAAACGTACCTGCCATCTCAGAGAGTTTGGAGTGCTCCTAAGACTAGCTGAAAACCGCTACTGATTCTCAACCAGTGTCGCGCTATGACTATTCTCGACGATTGGGGCTAGGATTGCCATCTACCTGCCTACCCTGTCCTAGCCAGCCTACTGAGGTAGCCTGGTGCAGACAAATATACACTCGTGCACAGTTACTATACTCGCCTCCGAAAGTGAAACAGGAATTCTATTGAGGATGCGTAAACTTCTTGTTTACCTCGACGACAGCCTACCATCCGATAGTTGAATGATTCACTGTAATTGCATTCCATTTGCATGTAACGCCAATAACATCAATATTTGTTGTCTACTCGGAATACTTATGACAACGCAACGGTGCGATTTACGACGTAGTTGTGTCGACAAACCCTACGATTAAAACACTCCAATTTACATAAAAATATGGGTCACGAATTTTCAAGGCGGAATGGGTCAGACGTCTGCCGGAGGCCGACCGGAACTTCTGATTCGATCGATGACCAAGTTGTCCTAGCCCACCTGTGTGTCTGTTGTCCGTTGACGAAAAGAGTCCTAAATTAATAAATCCTTGCTTTCTGCACGACATAATACAAACCTTTATAAATACGTAATGGCGGGAGATAAACAAACATTTTTACAACCCCTGAGGGGGGAGATTTTTTAGAAGGCCTGTATTTATGGTTGATTCTGGTTCTATTCTGAAGACCTTCGCAATAAATTAAGGCGAGGACAGCTTACCTCTCCCTCTTGGGTGGGGTATAGGATGAGATCGGGCTGTAGCTGTGTTGTGTGTCTGACATTCCCAGTGTGTGTGGCAAAGCGTCACATATTCGCCCTGCCGATCGATCTGAAGGGCTGGGTGTTGCGTCTCACTCTACCACTGTTTCTTTTTTGCGTAATCACTGCCTGCCTGATTGCTCTAGAGGCTGCGATGGTGCGTGCGCTGTGCCTGGTCTTGAGTTTGTACGGGGCCAGCTGCGAAAGAATGATATGGCAACGTCATCTGTCAAAAACCCCAGACTCAGTTTGCCGTCTGTATGGTTTGGCTGATAAGGAACCCTGAGGAAGGTGAGGCAGTGTGCAGACGCCCTCAACTCATCACCGTCTGGGGAGTAGGCGTAGGCAGCACCCATGGGACTGACCTGCCCTATACACCACGTGCCAATCTTGGAAAAATTGTTTCACCTAAATAGTGTTATGACATTTAAAACAGTTATTCGATGGGAAACCATGCGTATGTGAGGTGATGAAAACAATGAGTGGGATTCAAACTTTCACAACAAGTGAGATCCAACAGAAACGATTGCCGACTCCCTCTTATTATACGAATATAAATTAATTTGCTCTGTGAAAAAATGAATTCTTATAGAATCGTCTTCATTCATAGGGTCGTGAAATTAACAATTGAAGGACGATTAACAATAAACACACTGTTCAACAAAGTCCGCAAAACCAGCTGCGTCGCGGATGTCAACGCATCCGAAATCACTCACAATAGCCTTTTCGAAATAATCACAAGTGATCAAGCTGAAACCACTTTTGATTCCTGAACTCACATCAGTTACACAACAACCGCTAAGGTAAAATTGAACCGAAATTACGTATTGCCCATTTATAACTCGACGAGAGGATGTTTTGATGGCAATGGCGTTCTGTAATGCTTAAATTAGGCGGGTTGTAGACTACCTTTACATTCTTTGCAGTATATAGAATGAAGATTGAAAAATATAATAGGGTATTAAGATTAACACGAGCTCCACCGAACGTTTTGGTCGTCGTACTTCAGTTGAATGCTATTCTCAAATCAAATAGAATTGAATTGTGAACAACGCGTCGTGGGCGATAGTTTGAGGACCTTCGAATTCAACGAGGCCAATTTGGCCTCTCGGGTTTTCTGTACGTCAAGATTTTGGGATGATAATAGTATTTCCCTAGCCGGCCAAGCTCGTGCTACGATCGACGAACGGCCGAGCGAAGCCATGAAAATGAACTTCCACGCCCAACACACAATTTGAGTTATACATAGCAGTATATCCATTACGTATTATCACGAACGTACACATGAAAGGTGGTTAACATTAATTTTTACAAAAAACGTGTACTGCTCCCTAGTATTGCTTCAAACCCGCTTTCAAATTTTGGTTTCTTTGACCTGCTTTCTCTTGAACTATTTCTGTTATGTCCTCAGGGGGACTGCTAAACACCTCGGTTATTACAAAATTATATATCTTTGAAGCGTGGCACATCAGATTGTCCAAAAATGCCACTTATGTGATAGTAGCATTCTCACAACAATCGTGTCGGTAATCCAATCGGTTTTCTGTACAACGAAATTAATCGTGGTTACAAAAACATTGGGGGAATCCTACGAAACTCTGCTAACAGTTTCTATGTAGAACGTTGAGCTAGTTCTCCAAGTTCATTCAAACTGGATGAAAAACGAATTTTATTTGTTGCTCGAATGATACAAATCTCTGAATGCGCGCAGTGCTGAGGAACGTTGTCCTAGATTTTATTTATCAAAGGGACCGCGTTAAGTCTGCCAGTTGGAGTAAGTTCGTAAGTAAGGTAAGTTGGCCGAGCGCTTCCGATTTCGGGCCGTAGCCCAGGAGTCTTAGCTGGTGGTGGAGCAGGGCATCTACAGCCCGGAGAAGATTGTATCGAATGCAATGCCAACCATGGAGGGTGAACTTGCCCAACAGTCCAGGACTTATTTACCCGTTGCACGTGAAAGAAGCAAATGCCGGATTTCACCGTACTAATCTAAATCAACCAACTGTATCCAAATCAACCACACTTCCAAAGCTCTACCGCCTCTGAGAATATTTCCCAAATCCGCATCCAAGTGCGCACCTTCTCATCCCTTTTGTTCTGGTCTGAAACTAATTAACCTTCAGACGTGCATTTCTCAACAAGAAACTGAGCAAGAAACGTGAACGCTTTTGTTCACAATGGAGCTTGACCAGAAGCTTGGAAACCTTGAAAGCAAGTGATTATTTCGTAACACTTTGCCGCCCACGGTCCTCGTGAAATTCGAAAGGAATTAGCGACAGCCCTGTTAGTGGCCAGTGTACTTGACGCTGTATTGCTACGCATCCTGACGGTATCCCCGGCGTGGAGTTGAAAATGGGGGAAATCTTTTGCAGGCGTAGTGTGTATTACGATAACTTTTTTAATTGATTAGTTTTCCTACTCAGTTAATACATAAAACGGTCTGAGCACAACGAACTTTCGGAAAAGCTGAGTGCTAAGCTACTGCGAAATGTGTTCTACGCGGTGTGAACGCATGCATATAAACTTGGTACTTAATGCATTTGTTTCTCTGTTCCAAAGTTTCTGTCACTCTATTGGTTGTCAGAGGGGGGGGGGGAATAAGCAAGGGTCGCATATACAAAGATAATATATTAAGGAATACACTTTATAGCTGTATTACTCAAGGTATTCGACTTTATTGCTGTGTAAAAATTGAATTTCGCGTGTTGCGTGTAAGCTGTTATAGCGGGGTCATCATTGCACGTTATTACCGGCACCATCGTCCTGCTTAACGATTTGATACAGCTTCCAAAACTTCATGACAAACTTCCACTCCATCCAACACATTGACTTCGTTGGCCCGATTTCATCGCAGCGGGGAAACTACAGATAATGAGGAGTCGATGTCAATAACTGGAGAGAAAATGCCGCATCATCGTGACTAACACGAAACCAGCTTAGACGCTTTCGCTTCGAAGGATTCGGATACACAAATTGAAGGGGACTGCGGTACCCTACTTCGAGTTACGACAACTTGGTCAGCTTCGAGTCGAGTCGCGTGCCTTGAGGTTTCAAAAAAAGATATAAAACTTATTTTTTTTAAATGGGCGACCCTTTCCTCATCGACATCCCAATATTTGAAATCAAATTGAATGATTGGCGCTATCTTTCAATATTCAGAGATTGTGAAGTTTTAGAAAAAAACTGGGTGGCGAAATATTCTTATAAAAGTAAACGGTGGAGGATTCTTTTTTCCAAAGAGGATTCAAGGAGATCAGGCTGGTAGTGCAGTCTTCTCTAGAATAAAAGGCAAGACCGATTGGGAAGAAGTTGAATTGCTGTTTGTTTTTGTGTCAGAGGGGGGGGGTGGGGGGGGGCAGCAAATCGGACGGGGGAATCAATCATTTTGTCATAAAATACAGTGAAAGATTTCTCAATTATACTTATACGAAACGGGTAGAGGCGTAAAACTCTCTCACTTACGGGGCCTTGCTTGAAAAACAATATACGAAGGTTCGAGGTTGAAATGCGGACAGCAGAGAGCCGCCGTTAGTTCGTGGAAATCTTATTTTTGGCTTTTCATAGCCATCAGTTTCGTAGTGCAATTCGCACTTCTCTATTCGTCGATTTCCTCTTTTGGTTTATGATTCATTCAGAATAATTCACCTCCGTTTCGAGGGATCGGGATTCCAAATCTGCAATGTTCGACCGCCGTCCCCCAAACAGCAATGCGTCGCTTAAAGAATGTCAATTTTCGGTGTCAGGTCATGTTTCGTATGGTTGACTGGTAGTTTTCGATGCCGAGTCAAATGGGACAGATCTCGGAGGTGTGAGACAACGTCGAGCTGTGCAAGAGAATAATAAGCCGTAAAGTAAGAATTTGCAGTTTTTTCATCCGCTTCAAATTAGCACAAAATCCGGGAAAACTCGATGCAAATACGGAAACTACGACGTGGACTGCAAAATATAATTGTATCGATGTATTGCGAAATCAATAACCATATACCACTTTCGAAAGCAGAAATACGAGTCTATCGTTTAACACTATTGAAAACAAATTTAATTAGCCATGAAGTTGTATATTGGGGCCATTACAAGGTCGGTAAGGTGTACCACGGAGCGGCAATATTCACGACCGGAGTACGTAACTGCACTGGCGGTCACGATGAGGTAACGTCATTCAACTGTTGTTAACTCCAGTGAAAGTTTTGGCGGTCAAGGTCGGTCTGCGGTCGAACCTGTAACCTCCCAAGCTCTTATTGCTTCCCATCGCTTGTTACTACGAAATCAATGAGGTGTGGCTGAAAATCTTATAAATATTATCAGCGTATTGCTCCTACATACATAACTACTAACCTCCACTCCAGAACTATGTGTAAAACGTAACATGCGGAAATTCACTTCTAACCACACATTGTAAATATCTGGTGCGTAGCAACACACAACTTTCCGCCACCCCCGTGAGTTTGAACACCAGCTACATATGCGGGTGCTATATATTCGTTCTACGCAATTTTACAGGAACATTTATACAGAACAAAATGTAGGGACTAGTTAGCTGAGAGTACTCCGAAAGTTTGATCGAAATCGTTAGAGCCGTTTTTGAGAAAATTGGAATACCGATAAATTAATATTCGACAAATCTCCTTTTCTGAGTTAACTTGGCTTATATCTCCGTTCAACATATACATACAGAAATAATTATGTGGAACGAAATGTTGGTATGGGTGATTAAAAGACACTCCATTAGAATTTATCACATCTCGTGAAGAAGTTACCTTGAAATTTACGGAAATGTTCGAAAAAACGTTATTTTCGACACATTTTGATTTTTATCTCTGTTCAATGGACTGTCAGAGGAACATTTATTGAGAACAATATGTAGGTATCAACTATTTGAAAACATCCTGTGAGTTTGGTGAAAATCGCTGGAGCCGTTTCGCCAAAAAGCGTAAAAAACCTATTTTTGCTTCATGGACCGATATCTCCGTTCACCGTATTTTCATGGAGATATGTATGGAGAAGAAAAGTTAGATATTGATTAGGAGAAGATAATTTGAAAGTTTAATCAAAATCGTTAAAGCCGTTTTCGAGAAAAATGCGAAAAACCCTGGTTTTTGGTATATTTTCGTCCCCCACCCCCCTTCCCATCAGCCGAAAAACCTCGGATCATAACCTTATTTTGAGGTCTACAGAAAATAACGAACAAAACAAAAAAAAACGAACCAGCTCAATCGGACCAGCCGTTCTCCCGCAAATCGAACTACACACACACACACACGGACCACGCGCCGAAATTAGGTTTTTTAGACTCAGTAGGGTCTGAAACGTAAAGATCTGAAGAAAACCCAAATTTTTTTTTTTTTACGCGATTACTATACTTTCCTTCCCTTCGGGTAGCGGAAAGTAAAAACGAGGGAGACGTGGAATATTGTCCCTGGAAAAACAATATTTATTTGAAGATTTTTCGGCCTAATGAAACGGGAATGAATGATACGTACACACAAATAAGTTTTTCTTATATTTGAGTTTGAAAAGAGGTGGGGAAGTCAAACAGGAGGGAGAACTATTGGAATATTTGTTGCTGAGAGGGTTTATTATTACAGGTGTAAATTGATTGATAGTGGAAGTTGTTGTTTACAATAAACAGCGAAGGAACGTTTTAGGAAATCATTGACTAGTTACTGAGGAAAGTTGTGGGGGGGGGGGGAGAAACATTCTATAAATCATCAGATGGCGACTTGTAAAAATTGCTAATGTCATTTATCCATACACCTAAGGTCTAATTTTCATAAATTATAAATCCTAAAAGGAGCACAAAATATGTTAAATCAATTTTAGTACTCTACTGCTCAAAACCTCGGATCCATAACGTTATAGCCCAGGAGCCGAGGGCTAAAAACGTTGACCGTTTAATTGTAAGTTGGTTACTATTTTTTCTGATAGTTCTCTCAATGTTTGGTAAAACCCTGCAAGTCTGCTTTATCCTAATGTCTAATGTCTAATTAGGATTATGTTTATGTCTAATTTATGTTACGAATAGGTGAAGTGGAGTACTTTAAAAATTGCCTTGTCTGCTTTCCTCATTTTGAGGACTCTTTCGAGCAGACGACATCAAAATTTGATGAATTTGATGGCTCAAAAATTGGCTTATTAGTTAATACTTGCAAACGACGTGAATGAGTTCCACATCCATCAGCTTTACTATAAAATGTCATCGGCCACCTCAAAAACGAGGCCTTTTCAAAGCAGAGTCGCTGAAATAGAATTATCTAGTATTAAAAAAAAAAACTGAATAGTTGACAGCTGAAAATGACGTGAATTGCATCTACAGCCACTCAGTAAACTATTAAATAGTATCTGCTACCTTCAAAATGTTGTGTTCATACAACAGACTCAACTTCTGGGCTAAAATTACTAATCATATATTTGAAGCATATTCTGTCTCGATGGCTCATAAAAAGAATATTGTGCCAGGTCCAACTTTTCTTGAACCCCCGAGGGTTGGCAAACAACCTTCGAGATGCACATTTTTTTAGTGCTCAGCGATCCAGAGCTGTATCAAATGATTCTTGATCCCACGAAAACATTAGGTCTAAAACATTTCGATCCCATCGCAGCTAGTACTGGGATATAAACCTACAAATAATGATAGTGGGATATTCATACAAATCCGATGCACTGAGCTAAAACCTGTTAACGAAATTATTTTTGTGGTTGATAATTTAGAACATTCTATCCACATTTTTTCCTAAAATTCCTGATTATATAAAACCTTGATCCCCTAAACCGTGAGCCAATAGATTGTGCAAAAGAACCTTTCAAATTTCCTGAGTGTCAGAGTCCGAACCTGAGGGTTACATGTCATGATAAATATTAAGACCTACAACAACTTGATTCCATCACATCTTGCCCCTGCTGTATGAACAGATCGTGGCAGTAAGCCCTTTAAGTACGACTAAAATTTACTTTTATTTTTTATTGCCTACCTTTACAGCTGAACTTCACATAAATAAATGCTATTTCGGAAGAGTACAAAATCACTTGGTTGTGATAATGGCTGATATGGCGTTATTACAAAATAGAAAGGAATAGAAAAGATTAGTTCTTTAAACTTCACGTACTCTTACGTTACACTTTCAGGCTGCAGTTCGAAATGAATTCTATCAGTGCATCACTGCGTTTACCCGGACGACAGAATAGCGTACTGATTCAAAGTAATGGAAGGCGCAGCTTCTCGGCCGCATGGGTCTTCTTCTTTGGCTCTAGAAAACCGACGAACTATGGGGGGAAAAAAGCTTAGATCAACATAATTCGCACTAATAATATTTTAGTGTTTGCCAATAGGCGCTGGAAGAACGGCAAAGGACCCTCCGAACTAGGCGCCTGGAGAGATGACTGCGATCGACCATGGGCGTTATCGTGGAGATCTTTAAGTGGATGGAGCGTCGTCACGATGTGTAAATTAATGCCCTTTCTGAATGCTTACTGTACGTAGTGTCTTTCATTGGTACCTCCTCTGTACGTTCTTCCTGTGCTCCACTGAAATGGGATGAGCGCCCGAGGCGGTGGCAGGAGCGTGGAGCAAGTGGGCAACACGACAAGCCTCACAACCCAGACAGCCGATGCTTCGACCTACAACAATATGAGAAGAGCCGAAATAGGTCTCACGGCTGCGAATTGACACCTCAACATACACGAGGAGGTGATTTACGCTGCTGATGTTTCCAGGAGGTGGGAAGTTGGGCCTGATCCAAAGAGGACTAGAGAACTTCAGAGACCAATCAACTTGTTCTGAACTTCTAAAATAGACTGCATTTCTGATCCCCCATTGTGATTTGAGCAGAAATTGAGTGATTGTAATGTTACGAACAGCCGCTGGTGCTTGGCTAGGGACGCTACGATGTCAATATGTGCCTAATCTCGACTTGGTACACTGACCGCTCTCAAAACGGCCATGGGAGTGTGCGAAGCGCATTCTAAACATCCCTTGTTTCGTTAACGCTCGGCAGTTCTTTTAATTCCACTAAAATTGACCACCCAGTGGATTGTAAGAAAAACGTTTTAACGATTTTTTGTTGGCCATAGCATATCGATCAACGGTATGCAACATCTTTCAAATACTGGCGATTATTTCCGTATCCACATCGTTATCTTACGGTAATGTTGATGCTACAAACTCTTGTTCCAGAAGTATCAACGGATTGGGCTAGACAATTCATGTATTACTGTTCATTTTAGCGTTCAATTCGATTGATCTTGATTCCAGAGAAATCTTCATCCAACTGAATGGAAATAACTGATTGGCTTGAAAATATTGATCGTGAATTGGCATCTCCCAGCTGTTCTTTCACAGTACATGTGTGAAGATCGATATCCTTGACTGAATACTGATTGTTTGCAGTTCGAGGCTCGAGGGATAACTAAGACGGATCAATAATAAAGACGCGGCTCCCCACCTAGAAAATGATAGCCCTGGTTGGTGTGAATTAAAATGTTCTAGCTGGAAGATTAGCCACAACATGTTGACCGTCGGTGGAGCTTATGCATTCAAATTATTTCATAAAGTGCAATATTATTCGGATATTATTCATGAATCGAGGGCTTGCTGCGTTGCGTCAGATTTATTTATTTCTGGCAAAGCGCCAAAGTATTCATCAATTGCGTCCTTTGACTTAATTGCTCATAATTAATATTTTGAAATTATGATAATATAAAATAATGAGAGGCATAATAACTGTAAGGGAGCGTATTCCCACACTTGAGACGCAGAGGGGCTGGAACGCGCTCTGCTGCCCAGGACGCAATCATTCAGCAAGAGATGAGAGAAATAAATCGTTCGATCAAAGTTACTGCTTTGAGTAAACCATTGCCTACTTTTGGTTCTCTTCTAATATTTTCGTACATATTGCTGACTGTCGAATTTACGGGAGTTGCTCAAAGTTGTGTGTTGCTACCACATGCTCGTATTTGTGCTTTGTGACGTGCTCATTATCACCTCAGTTGGTGAATACGCTGTGTGTATTTACAGAAATAGAGCTTTGTAATGTGCCCTAGTGCCTAGATAACATAGTAGAAGTTTATGATTAACATCGTCCATCTGAGAGCTTGCAATGTTGCGTGTAGGTATTTTCACGAGAGATGCGTGTGAAGCGGTCTCGCCTTGAAGTCGTGCAAAGCATTGACATTTTCGTCTAAACTAAACTGCACTAATAATTAATTAACTTCTATTTTCAATGAGACTAAGCTGCACTTAACGAGCTCTAGGCAGCAATTTCATAGAAGAAGGGACTGCCGCATGTCCGGAACGTCGAAACTCGTTCCATTCGACAATTTCCTGCGAAGTGAGACTGCAAGGTGACGCACCGGAACATAGAAATCAAGGTGTGGAAGTTTCGAACGGCAACTGCTGCCGGTAAATCGTCAAGAATCTTGCTGTTGGTGTCTGCAAGGATGACCAGCCGGCTGACCGCCTTGAGCGTCGAAGACCTTGTTCAAGATACCTGTTTCTCGTCCAGTGAAGGTGAAGGCTCTTACCGACGCCCGGTCATCGTCGAATGGAAAACCCGAACTTACAGGCGGTCTTTGATACAAGATGGGTAATTGGACCCAGAATCGGTTGGTGCTAATTTATTAGTGTCCAGTTCGTATTCATGTGGAAGCTAGAAACCCGAATGCAAAAGTAATATTACCTTCATCTGACGGCCACTTCTTTAACATTCATTCAGACTTCGACACGACATTAAGTTTTTTTTCAAATATTTGTCGAATTGAGGCATCGTAAAGAGTCAGCTATTCGTAAAACATGAGAAACAGTCCACATCGAGCAGTGAGGAAGGGTTGTGCCTGCTGTTGATGCCCTCACGCTATAAAAAGGCAAAAGCGTGTCAGCTGTACAACCCGCTTGAGTAGCACGGCTCTGAAACATATCAAACTATGCCGTCGTAACTAGTTTTGGAAGCCACCATTAAAGTGAGTAAGAGGCAAATTACGCCTTTTAATGGTTTGACCAACGATTTACAGTGCGGACTCCAATTGAGCGTAGCATCAACCCGAACACCGAGAATCTCGGTACTAAAAGTATTCCCCCTCAGCCTGTGATAAGTAACAAATCAAAATTCTTCTAGGGATGGTTTAAGACACCTGACGGAATCGCCGGGAATAAGTGCCGTGGAATATTACATTCTTTATTTTCAGAGTGAGAAAAATGATTAATAAAAACAAAGAATAGAAAAGTAATTAACAGCCTTGTGGAACACCATACCGCCCTCCAAAAAATGTTGATGGTATCAGGAAAATTGTAGCACTCAAGAGTATTAACACTTAACGGAAAAGGAACTCAGCCACAACGAGTGAACTCGGCAGTACTAAATTCCTCCTCGCATTTACTAAAAACGTCATTACGCTAAAAAGTTACGAAGAATCACAACTTCCCTCAGCTCCTCGTATATTTAGCGATATTTATTTCTCTACGAACTAATTTGAAATAAATTTGCTGATTTGGAATACATTTTTTTAGTTCCAAATAACATGACAGTACCATAAAATTATCATTCGCGGGAAACTGGCAAGAGCAGTACAATAAATTTTCGATTTTCGCGCAGTTTTTCCTTATAAATACTACTTACATAATACTAGGTTTCTCAAAAATATTGGTAGTACGAAAGCTTACCTACATATTAGAAGTTTAATCGAGATTCTTGAAAAATTAGGGGCATTCAAATTCGGAATTACGGAACTCACACTACTGTCGTTTCTTTTTCTTACTTTTTTCTTAGTATTTCCCCTATAATTCTATAAACGTTTAAGTTTCAGAAAAAATGTGTGACAGTCACACATGGTAGAAGTGAAACTTTAACGTGCAAAACCGAATCGCAACGGACAAGTGCAAAAACGAATCGCAACGGACAAGTGGAAAAACGCATCGCAAAAAATTTTTACTCGAAGTTTTACGGGCAGGTTTTCAAATTCGACAAGTACATTAACAATCTGCCCGTAAAACTTCGAGTAAAAATTTTTTTGCGATGCGTTTTTCCACTTGTCCGTTGTGATTCGTTTTTCCATTTGTCCGTTGCGATTCGTTTTTGCACTTGTCCGTTGCGATTCCGTTTTGCACGTTAAAGTTTCACTTCTACCATGTGTGACTGTCACACATTTCTTTATTCACAGGTTTACTGCAAATTATGATTTGGTTAGGGTAGGTAAATTGTAATGAATGCATTTTATATATATATATATTTTTTTTTTAAGTAATGCATTTATTTAAGAAGACTACAAAAAAATAATACAAAAAGAAACATATTATTCAAACATATTTTATTTTATTAAACAAGAAAACAGAATTCAATCCAGGGGAAAAAAAAATCTAGGTACCTGATGTATGTTGGTTTATATTTCCGTTCAATGGACTGCTACAGAAATAGTTGCGGGTAACAAAATGACGGTATATGTTACTGGAATACGCCCGGTTGATCAAATTCAGACGTACACTTGTTTTATTGTTCAAACAAAGAATAGTTCAAGGATAGAAAATACACTAACGGCACGCAGTCACCCATCCAAGTATTAACCACCCCCGACGTTGCTTAACTTCGGTGATTGGACGAGAACCGGTGTGTTCAACGTCGTCTTGCTGTACCACGTGACCGGTAACACAATTTTTCGTGACCCGAAAATCCTAAGACACCGTCTATATAGAAGTTTCACTTCAAAAATGTGTGCAGTCCCATAAAGTACCTGTGCAATGGTTCCTTGATAAAGGTCGTGACATAAGTAGGTGCAACCCACCCTACCAGTTTCTGTATAGAACGGCGTGCCAAATACTACTACGTTCGTATAAATTGAATGAAAAACACATTGGTTGCAACACTTGAACGGTAAAAATGCGCCAGATATTTTTTCAAACGATTACCTAACTTTCTATTTCTTTTTAGTTCTGTGGAAATTAACAGTCGCTAATTTCTGAGGTCCTCCGTTCTGTCACTACTTGCATTAAGAAAAAATACCCTCGTATTATCTTGTACCCGATGATTCCGAACTGCGCAGCGACTACGATTATTTCCCTCGCCTGGCCTTGTCGCATAAAGTACTCCAGTTACTTCTTTTGGGCGGAAGTGAAGAGAGAGGCCAGTTGATTAAAGGAAGTGGCAGAACTGAGTCTGGCTCTCTTTCCTTGGACCGACCTCAAAGTAGACGGACTACGTGCATTTAAAATAAAATTGCGAAAAAAAGGTCGTCTGACTTCGTCCAGAACGCTGTTGTTGGTGGTTCGATTCCAGCGTGGGATTTTATATTTCCGATCTGTCGGTCGCCGCTGGGAATGCGTGACATCCACCTGGTTCGACCTTGTTATTATGTAAATATACTGCAAAAGCTGTGGACTTGTCTTCGCGTGTTCTATTCAATATCGTCAATTAACTGAACAACAACTCGAATTTCGAAAAATTAAATAGCTCGACGGCGCTAATTATTTGCATCACACGAGTTTCAAACAAATTTAGGATAATTAGGCGATTTTATTATTTTCAATGAATTTTTACTCAAACCAACTCTAAGATGCAAATTCTATTTGGCGTTGGCAGTAACTCAAAGTTGTACGAATTAATTTACTCCGGAGTCAATACTTTTGTATTTTGACTGCAATTAAAAAATGGTCTGTGTATCTGTGAACGGAATTGCTACGAGGGAAAACGGCCGGGTATAATCGATACTCCTTAATCCAAGAAGTAGAGTTGTCCAGAATCACTGAGCCCGACGTAATACCTGTAGCTCTGTTTGAGTGATTTTTCCCCTTAGGAAACCATTCTACTAATCGACTCATGAGATTCATCATTTTCATTTAATCGAATATATTTTCCAATTATACCAACTTTTCTCGATGACTGTCGTAGAAATCAAAGTCCGGAAATTTAGTGTGGTTCTACAATTCGCAGATAAGTAACGCGAAAAGTCGGATGCAGCGCAGTACGAAGATTTACAAAACAACCGCGAGGAAGCTGCAAATTGTCCTTCCACTCCGTTCGATACTCAGGAAGATGATACGGTTCCAAGAATTCCTAAGCTGCGCTTCCACATTTTTTTATAATTGATGCAGCTGTTTACTTGAAGGTCAAAAAAAGATGGAGCGTTCACTTGTGCACGACAAAGTTGTCATATGCGAACGAAATTCGACTTCAGTTTCTTGAGGAAACAAAATAATTCATAATTTACCAGTTTTTTTACTTAATGCACCCAAGGGATAGGGAATCGGTGAAAGAAAGTAAAGCTTTCTTCAGATCTTTACTTTTTGGTGCCTCGTAAATCTCGTCTGCTTGTGCCTTCTGAATTTGAGGCTGATTTTGGATGGTAATTATGACAAACGGTGGTCCTGACACCTACTACTCTTGAAAGTGAGTGTTGAGGCTTCACTGGGCGTCCAAGAAAGAGATTACCAATGATTGCCAGTGGGCTGCAGCACTCATTCGGCCGTCTTGCGCAAGATTGGAAGAAAACCGGGACCCTCCAGGATTGGGCCAAGAGCTGTGGCGATGAGGCACACAAAAGACCCTGCATGTTGCGGATGCTCACTGTTGTGGCTGTGATAACCAGTTTGACTAACTGACTCATGCGGTGCGATGAGGTCTGCTACTGTTTCCTTGGCGTTCAAAGGGCTGGAAAGTCACGAGTGAGCAGTGAACTCGTATTTCATCGCTTTGGGTCCGGGTCGTAGCTATGTCCAAGTAGCCTGCGGAAGAATCTTCTACTCACTTAAGATACCCAAAAACGCAAAATAACAAGAAGGGTCTTCACATGGCACTGTCAGAAGCTTGTTGTGTGGAGGGAGATAACCTCTGGAACTGTGCATTTTTTGTATTCATTTTTTATGAACATTCTCTAGAAATAGATAAATATATGAATAAATTAAATAAGCAATCTCTCGAGAGAAAACAAAACATTTCGACGGAACCTGGTTTTCGGTATGTTTAATCGTACATGTTTTTGCCCAGAGGTTCGTTCCTCCCAAACTCATGATGTGGGCGCCTTATCACAGTCTAGAGTTGAGAGTGAATGGAGTACGTACCGTGCACTTTTAACCTAAAACACTCATCAAAACGACAAAGAGAACGTTAACAATCAGAGACAGATGTAATCAAGGCGCCAGTAATGTGCTCCGCTTGATCGTATTGACGTGAAATGTTATCTCTATTCAATAAAATAACATTGATAACATTGACTCCGTTCAATACCTAATAATTTCGAAGGACAGCTCAAAATCGTACTTATATCAGCGATAATAAACTCTTATCGTTTATTGTTTCGAACACCATAATATCGCGGTGTGAAAAGTGTCGGTTTTTTGTCCTTAGACTGGCGTTAGCCTGAATGATGTGAGAATTCTCGCAACTATATTGAATAAATCTATCGCAGTCGAACGTGCATCGTTGTCCCTGACACTGACACTCGGTAGTTCTTTTTGAACTCACGTTCGCGCATTTAACTGATACGTTATTATACTCTTAAGGGCGAGCACATGAGTCTCGAATATTAAAGTAAACTTTTCCGTTTTAAGCGCTGTCCGATGACGCTACATCCAAAGAACGCGAAGGTAACGCGAATGTCAGCATAACTGTGATTTACAAACTATGTCCCTCTGGACAATACCATCCTTCTCGTGGTATTCAGGCGTAACAACCTGGTGAGGTATGGAAGTCGCTGTAAGGTGGCCGCAAGATGATGTTTTAAGAGTGTCCCGGCTCTGGTTGAGAGAAGAGTCAACTCAACCCTCGTAATGCCGTGAGCAGAAAAATAACCTGCCTCGTAGCACTAACTAGCAAACAGGGGCTGTGGGTGTCAGGTATAGGTTTTACCTTCTATTACAGGCAAGAAGTGTGAGCAATACAACGCTACAAACCGGGTGATGTCATAAGCCAGAGGTCTCTTATTCGTAGAAGGTAGGGAAGACAGATACGTACCTGGATGAACAGTCACAACATATTCCACTAACAAACAAGCCGTGTTTCAAAATTAGTAATCACTGGACCGCGGCCATCTAAAAATGGAAGAGTTCGCCTAAAATATTTCCCAACTTTTAAACTACACTACCTCGAAGCCGTTTGCTAAAGTAATCGCACCCCGTGCAGTTTCAACGTAGTAATACCGTCCAAAAACCAAATTTGGTCTGTACGCTAATGTAATTTATCAAGAAAACCAGTTAGGATCCTTGGTCGACGTATACAACCGATATTCCGCGGACCTTCCGTGTCAAATTATAAACCGATTATGCAAATCAATGTAACTTTGATGTTGGACCTTGAAATTAAAAATAATGGAATCGCACAACACCTGACATCCTAGTTTTAGTTTTATTTGAGCTAAACAGGCTCAGTTATGCAAATGAAGAAGAAGGTAACTGTCGCGGCGAACGTAACTTTTGAGCTGGTGAGTGGTCGCCATGAAATTCGAGACTTTTTGTGGGACGTAGGAGGAAGGGTCTGCTCCTTGTGGCCCCAGGAATTTATGTCTGCGTGTTGAAGTACCAATCCTGGAACGGTTTTGCACATTGCGTCAGTTCTCTGTGATGCCTGTGTGTATATCTCTTCGGGAAAATATTAGTCCATGAAACAACAATAGTTTGAATTCCAGATTTTATTCTTGATTCGCTCGTAAAAACTCTTATCGTATACATGATTTTTTTGAGAACGCTAGCTTTGTATGTACGGGATATATGAAGAAACTATTGTAATAAAATGTTTGTCGAACTGTGTAATAATTCATCGTGCTGAGCTCATAGGTGAAAATTTTGTTGTCATTCGGAATTGTTCACGATTAATATGATTGTAGCTACTTCGGAGTAGAAAAATTTGTTTTGATCATTATGATATATAGCATTCGACTGCCCCACAAGTGGGATATAAACGACCTATTGTGCCAGTCCTAAGGTCTTACAGGTCAATGCCAAGCCTCCTGAGGAGAGCTAGGTAATTCCTACAGGAATTTTCATTGAAATCCACCCTGAGAGAAGTGGTACCAAAGACCAGAAGTCGCTCCCCCTCAGGACATGATAGGAAGTGTCTATCTGTCCCACACCACCTGCACCGAGGGGTGTCGACTATACCCGTGACATACGTGTGTTCGTTCATTCTGCAGTGCCCGTTGATGATCCCAACAATCTGCCTTATGTCCTTCCCCTCCATCGTCAGAAGGTTGTGTCTGATCTCACATGTTTGCTCTGAGATAATGCGTTTGGGGTGCCTTACTCCCGCAGCGTTCCAGACGGTCTGATGCATTCTTCTGGCCTATTCTCCCACTGTCCTCTTGACAGAGTGGCAGAGAAATCGCACAATGGGGAGGTGGCCCAATAGGTACTGTGGACGAACCGCGTCTGGCCAGATGGTCCGCACTCTCATTCTCAATGTTCCTCTTATGCCCAGGAATCCAATACACATTAACTCTATTCGCGTTAGATAAGGAGTTAAGCCACATCCTGCACTCTCGCACCAATTTTGACGTTGTGCAGTAGTTCATCAGCGCTTTGCGAGACGACTATCAGTGAATATGTTGATAGTACCGTTGCTACAGACTTTCTAGGGGCCTAGGGCAATGTGCGTCCCACTCCTTCCAGAGCCACTTATCCACACCCCCCAGCCTGTGCCATTAGGAGGCCGAAACTGACGACTCTCGCTGTTCCATAGGCCTCCCAATGGTCGCACGTTGCATTTCCTATCGAACTCATACATGGGCACGATCATGTCCGTGACCATGCTGAAGGTCTCCAAGTTCCTGAATATAGCCAGGTATCCATTAGTCGCCCGTGGCACCTTAGCTATACCGAGCCTAGTGAGTCTGTATGCCACCTTAATTGCCTCTGCCTTGACATAAGTGTCCAGGGGAAGAAGGTCGAACATTCTCTCCATGGTGCTGGTAGGTGTGGTCTTCATCACCCTCGCTATTAATAAGCACCCAAGCCTTTATACTTTGACCAGGCTGCTACCATTCTCTCCAATGGTAGCTCTATGCCACCACATAATTACTATGCATATACACATCACTATAACTGTTGCGAGTTTTGGACCGAGTTTGCTCATACCCTTATTATGGCGCCCCATGTTGGCCTGAAGGCCAAATATCACATTTGAGCTAATTTGGCCCAGTTCTTTCTCACACGATCACAGTGCCACACACACAGATTATTTAAATCGGGTTACATCTTACAACCTACATTTTTCTACAGCTACCTGCCACTCATTTCTAAGCCACAAATTTTTGCCTGACCTATGAACGTCTGTTCTTTCTTGCAGTTACACATACAAAAATGTGGTTGAGCTTGGGCGGTTAATTTTTAAAAAAGCAATAACAGTCAAATTTCCTTCGGGTTTAACCAATATTTTTACAACTAACCCCCAAACCCTTACACTTTTGATAACTCGCGACAGCGTCAAATGAGAATTATGCCAAGGAAGTCTCATTGATCGCATGACCAAGGCTGACTGAATGCAGATACTGACGTCCCTCTGCCAGCCCCACAAAATAGAAAATTTTTTTAAATCTCGACCCAGATCTGCACCCAACGTCGGAGGGATAAACAAATAAATAGCCAAGAGAGGTTAATCTATTTTATTACCGACAATTAAGATATCAGCTCGAATGAACAACCATGTTTTCAGTAGACCAGCGGCTAGTAGGAATTGGCTAAATATAATTCCCGACGCGCTGAATAAGCGCGAATTTTTCTAAACTTTTAACAGTTAAAACCATCTAGGATTTTAATGCAAGAGGCTTTGTGAATATATGTCCTAACTATGTGTTGACTATATATACTCCTTTTATTGCTGGCTAGTGGAAGTATGTTAACCGTTTCCGTTCTTTAAGAGCAATACCTGTACTTGTACATTAACTCCACAGCTGTCCTGCTCTATTCAATCAGTTTTATAACACCGTAGGAATAATTAGTCGAAAACATCAATTTACGAGGTTAACGAGACAGATAGAGACAATGAAAAAATGACTGGTCATGAAATAAAATATCTGGTGCGTAGCAACACACAGCTTTCCTCCACCCCCGTAAGTTCGAACGCCACCTACATATGCGGGCGCTATATCTTCGTTCAACGCATTTCTACAGAAACATTTATGGACAACAAAATGTAGGGACTAGTTAGCTAAGAGCACTCCGTAAGTTTGATCGAAATCGTTAGAGCCGTTTTTCAGAAAATTGGAATACCGATAAATTAATATTCGTCAAACCTCCTTTTCTAAGTTAACTTGGCTTATATCTCCGTTCAACATATATATACATAAATAATTAGGTAGAAAGTCGTCCTCGGCCATTACCTCGACGATTCGCTCATAAGTTGACCATCAACAAGATGTGCGATCAAAACAATTCCCTACATCAACCCCTGTATTTGAATACGGTAACCTCTTCAAGGTTCTGCGTTTCTTTTAGGGGGAAAAAATCTGCATAAAAAGCGAAACTACATGTTTTTTTTTGAGCACGTCACGCAAATACAGAATCCACACATTGTGACCGGCGGGGAACAGTTCGTTTTGAGGAGACGCCGAATGTTTACGTTAAGTAGAAATGAAAATAGTCGGCGGAATAATTTCCAGTGGGAAGACTCACCACCCATGTTGAAGCCGTTTTCACCAAAAGAGTTTAAAAAAATCTCCCAGACTCACCGAGTTTTTACACACGTTTTATAGACATACCTTGTCAGTATGAGCAACATCGTTACAGGGACGTGCTTGGGAATTGCAATTTTACAATTCACAATTTGCGCATGAAAGTCATCTAAATTAATAATCCCTGACCTCCAGTTTACCCCATACCAGACCAAACAAGTCGATTAAAAAATCGACGTTAACACCAATTTTATATTGAATAAAATGAAAGTTGAAAGTTGAAATAATAACCTAGGCTCAAACCAATAATAATATTAAACAATTTTGAAAGGGAAAAGAGGAACAGGCATTAAACAGTGGCATTAAACTATGATTAAACAGAATAAACTCAGAACACTTTTATGGCACAGATTGAAAGGAGATATATACTCAAGTATCGCTACTAACTACTCTTTCAAATTACTCGCGGAATTCTCGTAGCGTTGTACTTTCTGTGTTGGTGATTTTTTGAAATATTGCGCATTTTTCTTTTTGTTTTGGGGTAGGATCTTATGCACCAGTCTAGAAAACACTGTGAATGACGGCACTATCTCTAAGAGACGACGGTAGCTAGAACTGCTTACTTTCTTTACCCGATCATACCTTATTTTATTATCAACACTATTTATGAGACATTAAGGTCATATGAACGAGATTTATAAGGACAAACCCTACAAATTATTACAGAATGGTTTATTAATCTCTTGAACAGCTCGACGGAGTCTCGCAGCCCCGAGAACCCATCCCAATCGATTCAGCGCCTAAAAATACCTAGAAAACAATCCCGACACATGGCATATTTCCGATAAAACTATCAAAATTGCGTTTTTGTTAATTTTTGACACCGTTTTCTGCCCATAACAACCATGGGATTCGTCCGATCGAATTGCCGAGCAGGCGGGCACAACTAGATACCGAATGGAATTATTGTGCGAAAGAACGGATCTTTTTAGACTACGTTAAAGGCACTCAACGGCCCGGACGGCGGACGGAGATCGCATATTTGGATGGGTTGAAACGTAAAGGGTTAAAACATAGGGCCGAAAACGAAGCGTTATTATTCAGGATGAATAATAAACCAGAACAGTACTCAACATTCTACTCTCGTCACTTTTGCTTGCTTCCAAATGCTGTATTACGGTTCTGTTGTTTGGAATTGCTTACAAACAATTTTAATCAAAATCGTTATAACTGTTTTTGCAGAAAAATAATGTTAGGTGCTTAGATCACTATGATGGCTATAGTTAGTTTCCTCGTAACTGTGGCAAAACCTTATTTTGACGTCCCGTGTTAATCTGCTGAGTGAATGTCATATTTAAGCTTTTTCGGTCCAGCTGTCTCAGAAGCTGTTTTTCGCGTAGTAATAAAGACGTAAGATAACGTAAAGACATAACGTTCCTTCCTAATTTGTAGGGCTAAGGAAAGTGAAAAGGAAGATGGGCACTGAAAAAGAAAAGATTCTGACTTAGCAGCGGTAGTCCCCAACTTCTGTGGTTGCGTAATTTTACAACTCCGGTTCTTGCTGAGCCTAGAACGTTCTATGAGCCGACTTCGCAACTATTCGGCCTCAATTACTTAACGAGGTCTCCACTGGCAACTTCACGAGAAACTATAGCTTTGAGTTCTTAGGTTGATGTTGACCATTGCGCTGTCCGTAATCCTGAAATTTGGAGCCATAACTAGCAAAATAGCAGAACATGGATCATGCGTGATATGGTTCTTGATTACATTCCTGACCATTGTGAGCCTCTTCTCTCTGGGCCTCTTCGAATGAGGAAAAACTAATAACCAGTCGAAGAAAATTGTTGAGTTATTGTCAGATCTTTACTTTTTGAGGTCACTAGAGTTGGAAAATCCTATTTGATATTTTGGGCACATTCGTAAGCGAGGGGACAGAGCAGAAAATGTCCATACCGTCGAAGTTAGGAAACTCTCATTGTAACTCCCGTTGCATAAGCGCTCTCCCCACTACGCTACGAGTGTAAATCCCGCTTTTATTACGTGTCCTGTTCTATTACGTAACAAATAATATTAAATAAAAAAAGTGACGCGAATATTTCCAGTGACATGGAAAACAACGAACGAGCATAAAGGACTTCCACTCGACTTGATTTTGAGGTCGTCCATTTGCGTTACGCTGTCAAATTGCCAGAACGGCTGGGTCAACCCAATTTGACTAGATACGAAGTCTTTTCCGCTGAAAAACGTATATCGCGGATGTAAGTCTCTTCCCGAAAGTGAAGGGGTTTTTCCTTCAATTAAAAAAAAATCGGGACTTAATTCCAAAATAATAAGAGGCAAAAACCCTTCCCCCTTCCCCTTCTCTCTTAGGTTGGAGACAATTCAAAATAAAAAACTGTAATAATATTTTATTAAAAAGGTTACCCGAAAAAATCAAACTCATTGTATTTTTTAAAGTAACTGAAAGCTCCTAAACAAATTTTAAACACTGTTTAGTTAAGTTTCCACCTCGAGTAAGTAAGTAGAAGGATCAGACAACTTCGTTGAGAATATAATTAATGTCCAATATACAAAAACCAGTAGTATACAAAAACTGAGATATCTGGTGGGTTTCAAAAAGTAATGTGGGAAGAGAAAAAAACGTCTTTATGAAATAACAAACAAAACCCATCGCCGTGGAATCTCCAAACCTGTGAAGAATACAATGAAGTTGAGCGTCCAACCGCGTCAAAAACCTTTATTTTATTCAGTAATGAAATATTGGGCCGAGGCTGTTTCCGCGTGGTTGTACTAGCCACGGAATAGAACTCATACCTAGCGAGTGAGAGAAAAACGTACTAAGTGTCGGACGTTTCTGCAGAAGAAGGCATTTGTTATCGTTTACGAGAGGGACCTCAGGCGAAAGTCGTTCCTCGAGCTCTCCTTGGTTCAATCAAAATCGTCAAGTTTTACCCCGTTCAAGTCTTTCCAGTCCTCTTGCTGTTTCTCCTTTTAGCCGTTTAATTTAGTTTTCGCAGATTTACCCCGCCCTCCACAAGACGCGAAATTTCATCCTCTCCCGGGCCATCCTCTCTGCGAACTGAGAGCTATCTAACACATACTCGTAAACTGTGCGAAAATTCTTATTTGCAGAAGTTGAATGTTCTGGAGCGGGTTCTGAATTGGTCATCACCATGGCATACTGTAATTATCATATATTTTCGGCCCTTCGGGTTCAACACCCCCAAATTCCCTAACCGGCTTACCACATCGATGTTCTTCCCCAAAAACTGCCGTTTTTCTTTCGCGCTGGGTTTTATTTTAGTGATTGTTTGAAGCGTTAACAAGTTTTACCGCACATTCTGTATGAAGATATAAACTACTTAATGCTATAAATGAGAGTAAATGGAGTGCTGCAAATGAGTTACCAAACGCCCTACAGGAATTTTGCATAACCCTTGATGAATTGGGTTTTGGGTGAAAAGCTTTGAGGATTCTTGTAAGTGGACGGAACGGACAGTTGTTAATTGTTTTAGAAGACCGTGTTCTTGAACTTAATGGCGTGGCTTAATATTCTAAACTACCACATCAATAAAACAAAATTGATTAGTGTTAAGCATTTTATTTTGTCCCAAATTTCTCCCGCTGCGTAGCAAAACTCGATCGATTTTCACGCCCACAGATCTATAAACATATTTGGCACAAATGCTTCCCCTACCCTGCCGGTCAATCGGCCGAGTCAAGATAACGTAACGCAGACGGAATCACGTTATTCTATATGGGGTCTCTCAGAACGTGACTCGAGTCAGGGAATTTGAGATACGGTTGCACTAAGAAAGAAATGTTCCATCCCGCAACCTTACTTCCCTTTGTTCACAACATTTCGGTGTATGTTGAACAGAACGTTCACAGAACATAAGAACATGATTAGCGAGTTGTAAACAGAAACGTTTAGTGTGACGCAACACGCAAATTGGCTAGTCTCCGAATCAGTCAAAATTGTTAGAATCGTTTTAGAGAAAATTTGAGAGAATGTGAGAACACTAAAATAAAAATATCGTCCGCGTACTATCACGATTCATTTACTGATTCCTGTAAATTCGGTGGTACAATTTGAAATACACTCAATAATTAGGGTTTTTGGCCACGCACAGGAACCTGAGGAAGTAAAATTTAGACTACTTGAGAAGAACAATTGTGCACAATTGCAACTGCTTAGTTCCTTTCCCCTGAACTTCATACAGCAAGGCGGATAGAAGAGCAAAATGTAGAGCAAATTAGTAAAACCAAACCAGGGAGAGAAATAGGCTTCAAAAATTTACAAATCGATGAACCGTCACCGTCATGAGAACCGTTTCTCTTTGTTCGGCGTTGATTATAAATTTATATCTGTGTACGCATCTGTATATTTTGTGATAAAAAATGCTAAAATATGATGGGGAGGATATTCATTAGGAAAATGGTGTAAACGGGTTACAGCGAACATTTTTAGAAAATGTACATTCCAACTTACTTGCTACAACTGCAAGCGTCGTTTTCGATGAAAACTCGCTAAAAAGTATCTCTATTCTGTGCAACTCATTTTTTGACCAAATTGTAATAGCTACATTTTCCACGAAAATAACGTGTAATCTCCTCCCACACGTGGATAATTTTCACACTATATTGTTAATAAACTCAGAATACGAGTAACTGCTGGGAAATCGAAATAGAAATTGCCGGGTAATTGAACCAGTTGAGAAATTTTGAAAGCAAACGAACTTAGTTGTGAACGTAGGTGTAGAAAAGGGAAATCCAGAACTAATAATGGAAAATATTTGAGAAACTGTAAGAAATATCTGGTGCGTTGCAACACACAACCTTCCTTAGCTCTACGTCAATTCACTTTGTACATGGCTAATTCTATTTAATCAATTCATTTATCACTCAGTTAATTTGAACTTGGTCAAACAACGCTTTACGGCAGCAGAAAGCCGTAGCGCTTACAGTTCCGGAATTTATTGTGCTGCTCGTAATTAATGAGGCTGTAAACAGGATTTAAAAAAAAAAGGATAGTAATCACTTTTGCAGAGTTATTGGAAAATAACTGTTAGAACTGGTAGTTAGTAGTTGAAATTCAGGAATTTCTGGAGTGAGCCCCATGTATCTCATGATCGTGTTTAAACACCCACCCTTTAGGTATTGGATTGGACTACAATACCAATTTTTTTTAGCATTCTACTAACATTCCAGCGGAGTTTATAAGGAAAAAACTGCGCTAAAAACGCTTTTGGTCGATGATTTTGATAATTTATTGTGCTGCTCTCTTCATTTTCCCACAAATGGGAATTTTATGGTATCATTGTCTTATTGAGAGCTATCAATATAAAAAATTTAATCAAAATCGTTATAGCCATTTTTGAGAAACAAAATTTGGTGTTTTGATCACTATGATGACCTTAATTTACTTTCGGTGGATTTTGCCCATACCCTTAATTTGGCGTCCCATGGTAACCTGTAGGCTAGACATCAAGTTTCAGCTGATTTGGTACGGTGGTTTTCTATAAAAACTGCGCTAAAATCGATTTCGTCGAAAGTTTTGGTAATTTATTGTGCTGCTCTCGTCATTTTCCCACAAATAGGAATTTCATGGTATAATTGCCTTATTGAGAGCTATCAATATAAACAATTTAATCAAAATCGTTAGAGCCGTTTTTGAGAAAAAAAATATTTGGTGTTTTCATCACTATGATAACTATAGTTAGCTTTCGGTGGATTTTGTTCAAACTCTTATTTTGGCTTCCCATGGTAACCTGCGGGCGAGATATCAAGTTTGAGCTGATTTGGTACGGTGGTTTCCCCTAAACATCGTTCACAGACACATACACACACACACACAGACCATTTTCCCAAATAGTGTTTTTCGGACTCAGGGGGGTCTGAAACGTAAAGATCTGAAGAGAACTCAAAATTTTTTTTTCAGCCGATTACATAACTTTCCTTTCTACTTCGTAGAGCAAGGAAAGTAAAAAGTTGGGCGATTGAGTAAGAATTATGGAAAAGCCTTTAAAACTTTGGAATTTAGGAAATTAAGTAGACACAGTTGAGAATTGAGTAAAAATCTGTTGTCAAATCTTTTAGGAATTGAATAAAAATAGTTGTAAAAATGTTTTAAAATCCTAGGGAAAAGTAACAGCAAACGGAGAGCGCGTAAACCACAAGGAAATTGAGTGAGAATCGTTGAAAATTAGTTTAACACTTGGGAAATCGATGGGAAGTTCACTAAAATTTGTTACTAATACTTGATTGAATACTAATTGTGTAGTCATAGTGGTCTTGGAACGCCTTTTAAATATTATGAAGGCACTGCCTTCATATACTATAAATAGGGGCTGAAAACAATATGTCTTCCTCATTTCGTGTCCGCGTGTAGACTGCATTATTAAACGAGTAAGTCGTCAATCTTTTATTTGACTGAACAACATGGTGTCAGGTGTGTAACGGTTAGAAGTCGATTAGTCGAGACCATGAAACCTAAAATACGGTGAATGGCCCAACGAGAGAGAACGAAGAACGTGAATCAAGAGTCTGCTGTTGGTGATTCACCGATCGCCGCTGAAAATCAGTCGTCGTCAGCAGATGAGCAGATAGGAAACAGACGCTCCAACATGTCGCTTAATATTCGTCCCAATATACAGCCGCTCGAACTTGATGGCAGTTCCTCCGCAAATTTATCCATGAAGTGGACAAACTGGACAAAGCAATTTCGATTATACCTCGTTGCAGCCGGTATAGAGAATGAGTCAGACAAACGGAAAGTTGCTTTGCTTCTATGATTGATAGGGGGGCATGGCATGAGCGTATTTGAGCCATTCAATGTGAATGACGAACTTGTTACATACAATGAGTTAGAAATAAGTTCAATGAACACTTCAACCCTAAAAAAACGTGAAGGCACAACCAGCAAAGGCCAGGCGAAACAATAGATGAATTTGTCACGTCGTTAAAAAATCTTTCATTATCCTGTGAACTAGGTCTTCTTCGTGATTCCCTCATTAAAGACATTCTCATCCTGGGTTTGTCGAAAGAGAATCAAAAAATGAAGGAACGCCTTCTACAAGAAGACGATCTTCAACTTGAAGTCGCGATCAAAATTTGTCGCAGTCTCGAGATATCAAGAATCCAAGCATCCGAAATGGGAAGGTTGAATGAAGGTCAGACCGTATACAAGATTAAAGGTAATGCATCCCGATTGAGAGACGACGGCGAAGGCTCCTGATCAAGGTTCCGAGAACGCCAGCACAAACATGAGCACTGCTCAACCAGTCATCGCAGTTCGTCCAGACCGCCATCGAGGAATTCTAGTGCACCGCGCACTAGTGATCAACGCGGTGGTCCGCAGGGCAGTCGTTGTGGGCAAAAACATCGAGTCAAGTGTCTTGCAATTGGTCAGTAGTGTTTGAAGTGCGGAATGTTTAACCACTATAAAATAATGTGTAAAACAAAGTCAGTCAATTCGATCTAACGTGACTGCGAAAGGTATGATCTTCATCATGATTCTGATTACTTTGTTTGTCAAATTTGCTCATCCACTGAGGATAATGTTTGGTCAGTAGACATAAAATTTGGTGAACGAAGTATCCGGTGCTAACTTGACAGGTGTTCAGTTGAATTGTATGAGCAAACAGATATTTGATAGTTTACAAATAGCCAATAAACATTTAAAACCGTCACACACAAACACTACCACGTATTGCGGAAACCAGTTACCAAATGTCGGTTACTGTATTCTTCCATGCTCGATAGACAACAAATCACTACGCATCCCCTTTAATATTATAGATCAGAATTGCTCAACTATTCTAGGACTAAAAACGTGCCAGCAGTTGAACCTGATTAGGCGTATTCGAATGGTTAATTCAACATCTACAAGAATCTTCGATGAGTTCAAGGATTGTTTCGAAGGTTTAGGTTGTTTGGCTAAGCCCTGTTCACTGACAGTGAATCCAGGTGTAACGCCTGTAGTTGATCCTCCCAGAAAATTACCATTCGAACTTTACCCGAAAATATAAGCTGAGTTAGAGAGAATGGAAGCGAACGGCGTTATTACTAAAGTTGATAAACCTAGTGATTGGGTCAGTTCGATGGTAATTGTCGAAAAGAAAGCAGGAGCTCTTCGAATCTGTATAGATCCGCGAAATCTAAATAAAGAATTAAAAAGATCACACTGCCAGCTACCTACATTAGATAGTGTTCGATCAACATTAAATAGGGCTACCAAATATTCAACGTTAGACGCTAATTCAGGGTTCTGGATTGTTCTGGTCGATGAAGCCAGCTCAGATTTATTGGTTTTCAACACGCCTTAAGGAAGGAGAAAATTTTTAAGACTTCCATTTGGCATCTCAGTGGCCCCAGAAATATTTCACGAAAAAATGGTAGACATCTTTGGAGACCTCGTAGGTGTTTGCGTATTTCTGGACGACATTTTAGTCTTCGCAGAAAACCAGCAAGTCCATGATGTACGTCTAAAAGCTGTATTTGAAAGGGCACGTCCATTTAATGTTAGGTTTAATAAGGCCAAATGCAAATTCGGGATGGACGAGGTAAATTATTTAGGACATGTGTTTTCAAAGGAGGGTGTACGCCCGGATCCGAAAAAAGTATAATAAAAATTGTTAGAAATAAGAAATTGATTGATTTTTAATGAAACTACGCAGATGTTTTACGCATGTGAAACTACAGAATGAACTATTTTGAAGCGCAGTTATTCTCATAAATTAAAATTCTTGTAGTAAATGACGCCGTATTCGTTAAATTATTTCGCCTTCTTTCATATGTTTTTTGACGTTTTCTTTCGGAGGACGCGGTTTTCTTGCTCTGATTCGTCGACGATTGGAAACGATAAGAAGAGCCTGGCGGCGGGGGAGCATGAAATGGTTGGTTCACTAGTCGAGAGGTCTGATCGTCAAATAGATTCCTATTCGCGTGCCCGAATGCTCCGACCAGTGCTCGTTTTGATTCAACATTATCGTAGTTTGTCAGTACGAAACGTGTCCAGTTGTCCGATATGTTTAACATGATACCCCGTCTGATCATCAAAATCTACTACTTGCTCTACTCCGTCAGATCGCTGATATGGAAAGGTGGGTTTCTTCGCTGAGTGCATTAACGTCCAAAATGTTGCGTCTTTCTCCTCCGATTTTCCTTGATTTGCGATGAAATAATCAACTTTCGGTTCGAAGGAGTCACACGGCCTCAAAAAGTGTTCGTTTATGGACGCCGTATATAAAATCTTAAATTTCTGGTACGACCTATCACGCAAATTGTCTCACCCCCCACGTACGTTCAGTGATATACGTCCACTGACTAATCCAATCTGCTTTTCGTGCAGTTTGTATGAACCTCGTAGAATCAGCATACTGGTAACTTTTGAGACTGCCAACACGATTGTTTTCCTCTCGGAAGGTTCGTGGTTATTGTCTTGAAATTATAAGGATACCGCACAACGGAATCGGAATGTCTTGGGCTGTTTCTAGTTATGGTATAACAGTTATTAAAATACCACCGCTTGTGTGGGTTATTAAACCTGCATGTTTTTCCTGGAACATGTTCCGTATAATTGCTAATACATCGGGTCTGAGACTGCTGGCTGCTGCTGAGGGCTACAGACTGGCTGCTGCTGTGCAGACTAAAAGTGTGGCTGACGCTCTCACAGTGACCACAGACACATAGGAGCCGTCCAGCAGAGAAGAGCACTTGCACTTACTGCATGGTCTCGGAGTATACGATAATTGTCACGCTCATTGACCTGATGACTACAGAGCGTCGAAGACGGTGTCTGAGAAAGGCTAAAAAGTTGAGCCTCATGTTAACGATGAAACAACTTCTTTTTAACTTCGCAGGATCGACGAAGTTACTCGCTCGACAAATGACTTTGTTTTTCTTCCAATAATGAGCAATAACGATCAACGTCTCGAAAAGGTTGATTATCTTGCTCTATTTTCACTCTTCTAATAGTGATACAAATGTTAGAGAGACGCTTTAGATCGACGAGTAAATGAAATACAAATTAAGGACCGATTATCCATCATGAAATCTTACGCAAATAAATTGCGGCTTCTAAGATGAGTTAACGCACCTGAGTTCTGTGTTATCTCCATCATCTGTCCCAAATCTTTTGCCAGAAGCTCCCTCTAGATTATCTAGGTTAACTGTTCGTTTGCTTACAAGGTGAAAGGTGCCGGATAATTCAATACAGTGACGTTATTCGCCAAAAACGGTGGCGATTGGGTCATACAGTGCTTATTCCTTCATGAAATCTTACACAAATAATTTGCGGCACCTAAGGTCGATGAACGCTGCACTGTCCTGTGTTATCTCCATCATCTACCCTGAATCTCTTATTAGGAGCTGCCTCTGGATTATCTAGGTTAAGTGTTCGTTTGCTTACAAAGTGAAAGATGGCCGATTTTCACGCCGGTTTTTCGACGCAGCAACGTTATTCACTAAAAAGAGCGGCCATTGGATCATACATTGCTTATATTCCCAAAAGAACCTACAAGCTCAAACCACGAAAAAATGTGCAAATTCTATTCAATCTAAGCTAATATGTAGCGTCTAAACAATATATTCTATGCTGTTCTGTAATTACAGCTTTAAAAAATGTGAAAAATAACGGCAGTGGCTTGAATTCCGGAATTTCAGGCGTAGCTGCTAATTATCCTTTGAATGCTATTAAACGCCCACCGTAGAGTTAGCTTATTGGATTAGCTACCCTGTCTTTTTGTGAGCGGGATTCTTAAGAAAAAAATTGTACTAAAATCGATTTTTGAGTAAATGTTTGATAATTCCCCTCAACTGAAAATTTTATATTACTGTAGCGTCATTTACAACGGTCTACGCGTCAACTTTAATAAAAATCGTTTCGAGTCGTTACTGAGAAAATAATTGACCACGGTTACTTTAAGGCCGATTCTGTTCTTATTTTGCGTTCGTGTTAGTTTGCTGAATATTAAATGTGACTTCGTTCAGCCGTTATCTATCAGTCGCGTTCACAAACACTCACTCAAGCCGTTTTTCCTGAAATTTCTGAAGAAAACTAAAAAATAACGATCGGCCTATGATAACGTTAACTTTCCTTCTTACGTCGTAGAGCTATAGAAAATATAGAACAATAACTGGAGACAGTTGGAAAGCTCAATGGTAAGGAAAAAATTAATAAAGGAAACAGAGGGGAAAAAACAAAATGTGAATTAATAGATTAGGTACTTGGACTATATACATTCTGGTTAGTGCACAAATCAAGTCGTAAAGTGCGAGGGTAGAAACTCAGAATATTAAAAGGGTAAGACAAGGGATAAGAGACGAAGTAAAAGAATAAGCACAAATGTCGAAGTGCTATGCTATGGCAGAACCGTTGCGTGAAGGTAAATGAATTAGGAATTATACGACGGCATGGTAACAAGAGGTTCGCACAGTGGTTGGCACACAGGGCTTAGGTTGCAAGGGTTAATATTCAAGGGCGAGAGGACGCTACACAAGGGCTAAAATACGAGTGTTTAGGCACGGAAGTCAAGAAGTAGTGAGTGGGAAATCAAGGCTGTAAATGAAAGGGAAAACTAATCCTTTTTGAACACGATAGTAGCAACGTTGCTGTTCCAAATCAATTCAAGTTATATCGTCAATATTTAACCATATTGGGCCTCACTAAGCTGTAGATCAGACAGAAACATGAATCTCCCTCGTGGGACGCCAATTTCAGCCGGGGAAATATCATTTAACGAGGCTGGTTAGATGAACGTGGTTTAGACCTAATTCTCCCCCAGCTCCCGCTCGTAACAACCAGTTCTGATGTTGATACAAATAAACTAAAGGAATGCTACCACATTCCACTTTTTTCTCGATTCAGGTTCTACATTTAAAAAATTCTTCGAATATATCGTCACCCGTTCGCAAATATTCGCACTAGCCGCAAAGCGAATTTCGGCGAGCGCATTGTAATTCAAATAATGTACCCAAAACATGACGAACTGGACTTCTACGCCGATGCAACGACGGGTTCATGGGCGGCTCAATGCGTTTAAAGCAGGTTTGTGATGTATGACTTACTTCGGACGTTACATTAAGCAACTCGAATGGTACGGAGGAGAGGGGTGGTGCCAAGGTGAACCTAGTTTGAGTCAAGTTGACCGTATTCGTCGCAGAGTAATTAACATATCCGATTTTCCTGGTAAACCTTTTTTTTAGTTTCTCCGCTGCCAATTATCATTTAGATTGTACTTAAGAATTACGTAAGTTGTGCATGGGCGAGTACAACTAAATCAGGCCAACTTCTTGCGTCTTAATATCTTACTCCGCGTAATGTCAACGTCGCCAAGGTAACGTGTAACATTGAAACGGCTCTGTGCATTCGGAGTTTTGTCGTCCTTTGTATAAAACGAGGCGGAGGTTGACCGAAGCTGCATTTGTTATAATTCGCCCTACTCAACGACCGAAGCTGGAACGAACGCTATGACAGGGCGGCTTAATATCCTGATTCACTTTTCTTAATGTCACAATCAACCGGATCAAGAGTTAGATTTTCCCAAAAATCCACTCAATTAATTCACGTTTTACGTGAAACGACATGCGCCACGAGACATGTTGAAGGCAACCTAGCCTTCTGCGTTGAGATACTGGGATGAAGAATAATATTCTGAGGAAACAGTTGAAACTGGAACTCGCCCCCGTCACTGCCCGTGGCTCTCCAAAAATTAGATTGAAGATCCAGGTTCTCACGAAAATATCGTTAGTGATACCTCACACAATTAACCCCCTCCCTGTAAATTGGGATTGGGTCCTTCTTCCAATTGACGGAAACATCTTTATTTTGGCGTCACGAAAAAAGAATGAATTAATCTGTTCAGCCAAAGTTTATAACAGTCTGAAAACAGGTTGTCTGTGAAGATGTGACGGAAATTCAACTTATCCTTTAATTTGAGGAAAGTTAAAAAAGGAAAACAGGGCAGCTCCCCCGTAGTTTATTTACTCTCACTCTTTGAAAACAGGTGCTCATTTTAGTCCACTCCAGGAGCAGAGGCTAACAGGTGAAGGTGCAGATTTACTGTCTGACTTCTACCCAGTTTATTGGATTACGAAAAATGGAAAGTAGTCAATTATTCAATCCATTTTCAAAACATGAACTGGAGAAATTGATATTATTTGGACGATGGTGCGTCAAGGTATATGCGACCTAAAACAGTACTTTAGTTTCTTTATTTTACAAAAATAGAAGTAGAACGTCAACCTCCTAAGTAACCGTATTTTTCTTTTGTTTCAGGGGTTTTCACCACAATGTTGTGTGGTCTCTTCGCCATCACCTTAGGCTCCGTAATTGTTGCAGTGGATCCATACCAGATAATATTCAAGATGGTAAATATAGCTTTTATAAGATGTAAAGCATCTGGATGAACGTTTGTTTGTAATAGTTTTAGATTACTTTAATTTTTACGAAAACTTTTCACAACTTTGGAAGCTACGTAAAATTTGAACATTTAAGGACGCCCCATATGCAAATTATTGAGAATACCAAACAACTTCACATTTATTTAGCTACAACGTCAAAGTAAGGAAAATAATTCTCTGACCTATCAGTATTTAACAGTATCATGGTTTGCATTTAGTATATCGTCAAATTGTAGAGTAATTTACGATTATTGAGTAGTTATTTATAATCTTGTACAGTTTTATGTTCTTATTTAAGTGAGACTTGGCGATATAACGGTAGAATGTAACTATGTTGTATACCCTACAGTTTTGATTTACATAAACAACAAACTACTAAATATCAGGTAGAATAATCAGAACCTTCCCTACACACTCGACAGTTATATTTCTGAAAGAAATGCGTTGTGTCTTGCGTAGTGCAAAGAGAGAAAATATCTGGTGCGTTGCAACACACAACTTTCCTTAGCTCTACGTCAATTCACGTTGTACATGGCTAATTTTATTTAATCAATTCATTTATGCCTCAGTTAATTTGAACTTGGTCAAACAACGCTTTACGGCAGCAGGAAGCGGTAGCGCTTACAGTTCCAGAATTTATTGTGCTGCTCGTACTCGTTGCAGGACCATTATTGAGCAAATGGTACACAGATAATTAATGAGGCTGTAAACACGATTTTTAAAAAAAAGGATAGTAATCACTTTTTCAGAGTTATTGGAAAATAACTGTTAGAACTGGTAGTTAGTAGTTGAAATTCAGGAATTTCTGGAATGAGCCCCATGTATCTCATGATCGTTTTTAAACACCCACCCTTTAGGTATTGGATTGGACTACAATACCAATTTTTTTTAGCATTCTACTAACATTCCAGCGGAGTTTATAAGGAAAAAACTGCGCTAAAAACGCTTTTGGTCGAAAATTTTGATAATTTATTGTGCCGCTCTCGTCATTTTCCCACGAATGAGAATTTTATAGTATCATTGCCTGAATGAGAGCTATCAATATAAAAAATGTAATTACAATCGTTAGAGCCGTTTTTGGGAAAAAATGGGGTGTTTTGATCACTATGATGACCTTAATTTACTTTCGGTGGATTTTGCCCATACCCTTAATTTGGCGTCCCATGGTAACCTGTAGGCTAGACATCAAGTTTCAGCTGATTTGGTACGGTGGTTTTCTATAAAAACTGCGCTAAAATCGATTTCGTCGAAAGTTTTGGTAATTTATTGTGCTGCTCTCGTCATTTTCCCACAAACAGGAATTTCATGGTATAATTGCCTTATTGAGAGCTATCAATATAAACAATTTAATCATAACGTTGGAGCCGTTTTTGAGAAAAAAATGTTTGGTGTTTTCATCACTATGATAACTATAGTTAGTTTTCGGTGGATTTTGTTCAAACCCTTATTTTGGCGTCCCATGGTGACCTGCGGGCGAGATATCAAGTTTGAGCAGATTTCGTACGGTGGTTTTCTCTAAAAATCGTTCACAGACACACATACACGCAGACCATTTTCCCAAATAGTGTTTTCCGGACTCAGGGGGGTCTGAAACGTAAAGATCTGAAGAGAACTCAAAATTTTTTTTTCAGCCGATTACATAACTTTCCTTTCTACTTCGTAGAGCAAGGAAAGTAAAAACGCTGAATTGTATTACACAACGGTTTATTCCCTTGCCTAGCTTGACGTAGTCTCGCACCTCTAAGACCCATTCCATTCGATTCAGCATCGAAAAATACCAAAAATAATTTGACGTGATGAGTCAAGCTGGCTGGTGGTTGGTGTCAGACGGGAGAAATTGCAGACGATGAAACGATTACTTTCGCTGTATTCTTCTTCTTTCAATTAGTAGACTAGACGCAGTTGTAGCGCCTGGCTCCCATTGTAGGCTCCTCCAGTGATCATAGTCGACGATTCATATTCCGACGTAAGTCAGGCATTGGATCGGAGCTCGGGATTGCTGTAATTTTTGCCTGAAGCAGCGGCTCTCCACAGATTTCGGAAACCCTCGTTGGACCTCTGAGACTCGTTCATTCGACCCAGCATCTAAAAATACCTAGAAAACGGTACCAAACACGACGTGATTGCGATACAACTGCCAAAATTGCGTTTTTGTTATTTTTAATCATTTTTTCCCAAAACAACCATGGGCTTCGTCCGATTGGATTGCAACTAGATACCAAATGGGATTTTTCTAGCGTAAGAACGGAGTTTTTAGATCACGTTGAAGGCCAAATACGGCGGACGCAACGTTAAGTGTCAAATTTTTATGGGGTGTTGTAAAAAAATGGTCCTGACGAGGTGTATTATTCGAAATGGATGATTTTTTTGAGTGATGAACGTTATAAATGTCTAATGTGTGCTGAATATATATGTTGATATTACACAGGTTGAGGCTGTCAGAAATCCGAGATAGGGCTTGAATGAATACGAAGGCAGTTTAAGGGTTTGTCGTACGACTGCCGATCACGCAAAGGCAAAGTTCAATTCAGTTTGAAATAGTGGTGTAACGGGATTTTACGGATATCCGTATTTGAGGAGAGGAGGCCAACGAAATTGATGTAAAATTCTGTGAATAGGTGTTGTATTTCTGAATTTGTGAGTGGGACTCATAAACATACGGCGTCCGTCAATTTACAAGCTACTTTCGTTATTAAGTTCAGTTCAGCAATTGTTAAACCGTTACCGGGTTACATCAGCTGTTTGAACTGTACACGCCGATTATGTCCACGCGAAATGTTGGAAACGTGACGACGGTGTGAGGGAAATTTCCGATCGGAGCGCGCACGTGAGGCGAAATTCGTTCCGTTGACATGCTAAACACGATCTTGTCCTGGCGCGAGGCCATACGTAGCGTTAGGAGATGAGCTTGGCGAAGGTGCGGGAACCAGAGTAATAAGTAAACAAATAAGACGTGAACGTGTCAGAATTAGTTGAACAATTTAAAATCCTCCACATAATAACAGTTGTAGGAAATGAGCTGAGGGTGCTTCGGAAAATGGAAACACGATCAGGCTGTGTTATTTCGCCGTAATTGTGTACGTCGTGATGTAGTTTTCGGTTAGCACAGGATGGAATCATTGCACCAATGAGTGCAACCAGGAAAGCTGAGTGATTGAATAAGGGTTTTCTGGTATCATTCCAGTGTCATGAGACGTATTTATACTTCGATTTATGAGAGCGTTGGCAAATTAAAGACAATAATTCCAAGGTTGGTTTAGCGGTGATTCATGAAAAATCGTTTATCTCCTCGGTCGCCCGACTGGATCCGTTTACCACTCAATAACGCCAATTTTAGAAATTCAAACTCGGGCTTTCTCCTGGCAATTTGCGGACCAGTTAGGCGAGTGAATCTGTTGAGTTGATTCACCAATTACTTGCTTACCCTGACACTACTCGCAATAGTTGACGTGAAAGTCGCTTTTAAAAAATCAAGAGCCGAAGCGCATTAGAGAAAAACTTGAAATCGGATTGAAATTATCACGAAATAAATTAAGTTGCTCGACGTTAATGTGTAAAAGTAGCGAAGGTATTAAACACGTATTGATCGCCAGGGCAATGCAGTTATGTAGAGAGTTCGCTTTGCTCTCTTCTTTTTGCTTATGAAAATATCAGTTCCGCCGCATCCCACAACTTTCTTAGCTCAGCTCTTCATAAATTATTGGTTTTTGCTACTAATTCAATTCATTTTTCATTCAGTTCTACGTAGGAACGTGGTAAAACACCACTTCACGGTGGCAGAAACTGGTGGCGCTTACAGTTACGGAATGTATAGTGCTGCTCGTACTCATGCCCTGACCATTATTGAGCAATTGGCACACAAAGAATTAATGAGGTTGCAGACACGATTGTTTTGTAAAGGATAATAACCACTTTTCCAGAGTTATCGGGTAAAAACGTATGGAAATGGCAGTAAGTGAAACGGCGGTGGTTGAAATTCCGGTATTTCTGACGTCACCCCTGTATACCTTATGAGCGTTATTAAAGACTCACCGTATAAGTACTTGGTTGGACTCCCTTTATTTTTCTGAAAACATTTGAGCGGAGTTGGTAAGGAAAAAAACTGCGCTAAAATCGATTGTCGTCGAAAAGTTTGGTCATTTTTTGTGCTGCTCTCCTCATTTTCCCACGGATTAGGATTTCATGTTATTGTCTTCTTATTCGGAACTGCCCATAAAAATTTAATCAAATTCGTTATTGCTGTTTCTGATGTAAAAAATTAATGTTTGGATCACTATCTGAAGAGAACTCAAAATGTTCAGCCGATTCCATAACTTTTCTTTCTACTTTAAAGCCAAGTAAGGATGAAATAATTATTACATAGGGCCGAAGCTAGGAGGGGCTGAGTGTAGGGCTGCAGGAAGTTCTAATACGGGCTGGCGGTCATGAGATACTAGCATCTCACTGACTTACAGGCGGGCTTCATTCGTTGAAAAAGAAGGAGCCGAACAAGACCCTCGAAGTGCATTGAAAAACGATTAGAATGTAAACACGGAGTAAATGTGGTTCAAACATTGATCAGTAACAATTGAAAATTCGTTTCTTTTTATGAGAAACGTAAAAATGTTATTCTACTTACGTTAGTGAATTGAGTCAAAATACTAGGCAATTAATAATTTTATTAACACTAAGGAAAACTAATCGCTCAAGAAAGAAAAAGAGGCTTCCTCGGATCTTGAAGTTGAAGGTCGCAGAATCAAAAAACATAATTTCTAGCTTAGTCAGCTCTGGTGAGCGTCTGAACTGAACTCTACAATCACTATTGAAAGCATATTGTTGAATTGTTACCATTGAAACTATTTTTGTTGCTACCGTTCATTGTTATTGTACAATCGATCTGTATAATATATACTCAATTATGTTGTGAACCATCGCTGGATGGAAGTCACCTCACACTCCTCATGCCACTGTTACATACATGTTGTTAGACGTTGCAGAACCCAGATTTCTAGCGTAGTCACAGATCTAGAGAGAGTCTGAACTGAATGTTATAACGTAATGCGCAGTTTACTTTAATGCCCGGGGGGGGGGGGGGGGCTCAAAAACCATCACTTTTCGCTATGCTAACTAAAACGGTTCGATCAAGGTGTATTTAACCTATTTATTGTCCTTCATTTCTCTGCCAGTGCATTGACAAACATCCTAAAATGCGTCAAAACCTCGTTTTCAAATTTTCCAGCGTAAATATCCATCGGAACATAATCAATCAACTTGGCGGAGTGCCTTGTAGTGACATGTGTCCCCACACATTGTTCTCGGCTACTGTTTCTGTGTATTTACAAATTACATTTTAATTTGTTCAAATGAAATTAGGCCTCATGAGTTACGTATGATTTGGTGACTGAACAACGCAACTCTATGAGTTACCAGTTTTCGCCTAACAAGTTCCACGTTCCTTTTTTTTTTATCAAGTTCATATGAGCTGAACGAAAAATAAATTGGATGAGTAGCTAGGGTGATAAAAACGAGGCTGACGAAAGTGGTGTGATGCGTCGCAACGAACATTTTTCAGCCCGGCTGAAGCGAATAATTTGTTAGAACACACTATTACGTTCCTCCGCCAGCCATTCATGCCCAGAGGACGACCGTGACCGGTCTCAGGTTTCTCGACGAACCGAGAAGGAATCCGTTTCGCGCGACAGCCCCGAGAGTTAAATCCGAGGCAGAAAAGGTTATCGGTGTTGTTAGCAGATCGATCGCATTACTACGAACCGTTTATTTCAGAATCCACGTTTATGCACCACGTGAGGAGGAGGAGTTACGTAATTATAATAAAATCGTCGAGAAAAGTGAGGAGTGACGGATTTAAAGAGAGAGAGAGAGAGGTGGTGCTAGAAACATTATAATCTAAGATCGACGAGTGGAATACAGAATGAATTAAAAAATCAATTTCAGGTTTTGAAAGGTGAGGGGCATTCGTGGGGCAAAGGGTACGAGGCGCGAGAGGCCAAATACCTGTCAGTTTAAAAACTGAATGGGCTGGACGCTAAGGGCCAGATGAACTAACTAGCTTGATTAAACTAACGCTTGTTAGCTAACTCACGTTTACTAAAAGATTACGTTGCATCAACGCAATTTTAAATTATTTAATGTCGAAAGGAATTCACCGTCATCAAATCAACCAAATTTCTAATCTTCAAGCACCTGGCACCCCACACAGTGTTAATACGTTATCCTTTTCCTAGGTCTTCAGGCCAGTCACGCATTCCCAAGCCACGGCCTTGAGTGCAGCCTGACCTTCCTCTATTTTACTTTCATTTTCCACATTTTCTAATTAATTCATTGTTTGTTGTTTTTTTTTCAATTGCAGAAAGTCACTTTTGCCGAAGGGGCAGAAACGTTTGTGATGTGGAAAAAACCAGAGGTTGACCTCTTGTTGAAAGTTTACTTGTTCAACGTCACTAACCGCGACGATTTCCTCGCTGGTCACGACAGCAAACTGAAACTCCAACAAGTCGGCCCCTACGTGTACAAGTAAGCTTAAAATACACTTAAATAAATAATTAAGTAACTGAAGTCCGTTAATTTGGCAGAGTTATGGCAGCGTAGTGTAGAATATAACAATAATTTAACATTTTGGGATTATCAGGTGAAAACTGTGAGGATCGCTTGCAAATGAAACTACAGTGATTTGAATTCCGGAATTCCTGGGAAAGTGATGGGCAAAATGTTATGATTAAATCTGAGAGAGAGAGAGAGAGAGAGAGAGAGAGAGAGAGAGAGAGAGAGAGCGAGAGAGAGAGAGTCGAGTTGAGCTGTGAGTAGCGCGACGAATCATTGGGAGAACTGACAGGCGACTGTCGGTAGCGAGTGCTGATGGATGACTGACTTGGGAGAACTGAGAGACGACCAACTTTCACGAGAACTAGTGAGTGAACGAGTTTGGAAGTAACTGTCTGTTGTGGAGAGGAATATAAATTGATGGGAGAGGAAAAGGGTTTGTGGGAAAGTCCAGAAGAAGGGGAAATTCGTTGTCACTTGGAAACAACTGACGAACTTCCCACGGGTACAAACAAAGGGGGTCAGTGCTTGGGGAAACCATGACTTAATGTCAATGAGTCATGTTAGGGCCAGTGATTCCATTAGGGCAAGTACGGACCTTTTGTGGGGGTCAAAGACCCAGGTAATTCGGCGTGTTGAACAGCTATGATTATGTAACTACTAACTGCAAAACATAAAATATCTACTATTGTGATCTCTGATAACTGAAGCAAATTTTCTTCGCCTTCTTCTTTCCCAACTGCTTATCTGGCGATCTTAAATTCTGGATCTGGAGTGAATTAAAATTGGTCCGTTTTTTTCAATCAGTTTAGGTTGTTCATGTGAGAATACGGTTTAAAAAAATTACTCACTCAAAGACTAAAACTGGCGTACGGGTTGTGGTGCTGATTATAGAGGAGATATTAAACCCATGTGAAGAATTTGCAGCTATTCTTATTAAAAAATTCCTTTAACGATTAACTCCATTTTGTCATTTTATGTCTTTACTTTGCTACATAAACTCGAAAATGTAACGGCCAAAAGCGCCACGAAAATTAACCTTTGAGGCCGATTGGACAACCCAACGTTTTAACCCTAGTTTCACCCGCAGTCCCTGTGGCGTAATGCATAAGGCATCGGTCTCCTAAACCGGAGGTTGTGGGTTCGAGTCCCACCATGGTTACAATTTTGTTTTTTTGACATTTTATGTCTTTACTTTGCTACATAAACTCGAAAATGTAACGCGGGACATGTAACGGAGAAGCGTCACTAAATATATTGTGTTGGGTTAGCTGCATGGTAACGTCTGTTACAAAAATGAAAAATATTTTTTGTGCTGTAATTTTATATTTCTTTATTTAAAATAAACAAAATTATATTAAAAGAAAAAGACATAAAATGCCCCTCGTGGTTGCGTACTTGTATGAAAGCTGTACCCACCGTTTGTGTTAGTGCTTTTAAATTTTGACATTTTAAAGAAATTCACTGATTCCTCAATTATGGTGGAACATTAAACATCACCAGTTTCTACGTTGAATTCTTGGTTAAGATGTAACAGGTTCATATAAACTGGGAGACATTTCGTTTGTGATGTTTGTTATCGTCTTTCTTCACGTAACTTTCTTATGAATCCTGCTCATGTAAAAGTAGTGTCGTCACAAAAATCAAGTTAAGTGATTTCACAATAAATTTCATTCACAATAAATGCTACCGTAGACATACATAATTGAATTGGCTCGTAGTTGTGTGCATTTAATATTACGTTTCGTTATTACTTCTCTAATATTACGTTTCGTTATTACTTCTCTAGAAAATGTAGTTACTTTGAGTAGTTAATTGCTAACTAGCTGTTACAAAAAAGTAGTTTGCTCGTTCTCTAGGTACTAACAGTTTAAACAAGTATTATTATTATTATGAACTCCCAATTACCATAAAAGTAGTTAACTATTCTTTCTGAACTTACTAGTTTTTAACTAATAGTTGAAACGAATCGTCAAAAGCAGTAGTTAATAGTTAAAAATGTAAACTAACGTCCATCGCTGTCATTAGCTCCTGATTTTTGACATTTTATGTCTTTACTTTGCTACATAAACTCGAAAATGTAATGCGGGAGATGGTACGCGGGATATGTAACGGATTTTAATATGTGGCCTAATGAAGAACGCATCGGTCTCCGAAACCGGAGGTTGTGGGTTCGAGTCCTTGACCTTGAATTTTAACACCAGTACTATACTTTCCTTTCCCTTTGGGTAGCGGAAAGTGTTTGAATCTAGTCTTGTCGATAGACAACGTTTGAGGGCTTACGAGGAATGACAAACAAATGAGCGGCGGCGGAGGAGACGGAAATCGCGTTTTATCGAGTTTTAAAAAAAGACATAAAATGTCCCTCGTGGTTGCGTACTTGTACGAAAGCTGTACCCACCTGTTAGTGATTCGTCTTGTTGTCCCAAACAAACGAAGACTTTTCTGTCGGGGCTTTGAGGGTTCTCGAGTATAATGACAACGTTTTTGGGAACGTTTGTGTCTTATGAGCGGGATTTACAAGGAAAATCGAACTAGTGCTTCAACATTATTGATAATTTATTGCGCTTCTCTCGTCATATTCTCACTAACAAAAATTTTACATTATCTTTGTTTATTTATAACTGTACGTACAAAAATGTATTTCAAATCTTTAGAGCCGTTTTTGAAATATTCGGTGTTTCGATCATGATAGTTGTAGACCTTTTTGTACCAAATTTGCTCTAACTTATGGCGTTCTACGGTGACGTGCAAGTTGCACGTGAGACTTGTGCCGATTTGATTCACCGTTTGACTCGCAAATCGACCGTTCTTATGACTTTCTCAAATAGTTTTCCTTTTAGCCGGTTTCGTAAGTTTCTGCCTTACCCAATTTTACTTTTTTGGAGTTTCTGGATATTATTATATTTTTGTATTGTTATTATTTGCGGTCTCCCCATCCCCTCTACCCTTTGGATTCGTTACTGATAGCATTCGAATGACAAAAAAATGTTTTAAAAAAAGTGTCTTCTTCCATTTGAACAGCACTCACGATCAGTTAAATAGTCTTTTCACGACGAAATTTCATGAAATTCCTTATTTACAGAGAGAGCATGGAACACGCAAACGTATCGTTCAACGCAAACGGGACCATATCCGCTATTCCTCGACATCCTCTCAAATTCGCACCAGAATTGAGCAGCGGCGCTGAAGATGACGTAGTGATTGTGCCCAACATCGCTCTTTTGGTGAATAATTGAATACGTAATTACTGTTTTATTATCAACCCGTCGTAATGTTACTTATTCTGAGCTTAGGAAACAAACAAAAATACTTTTCCCTGTTAGCATAACGTACCTATAAACGTACTCATCACGTTTTTCAGACAACTCGTAGCATCGTACACACAGAACGCGGCGGCTCAAACTGCTAAATTATTTACAAAATCGTATCTTTTTATCGCCTTTAAGGAGGAGTACTGAAATAAAGAAGGACTCCACTTGGAAACTTTATTATTTGTTTATTATCGTTCAAATACGTATTAAACTACTTTGAAATTTGAGTAAAAATTGTTGGTAAATCAAATAAACGTTGTTTATATATAATCTTCTGACTGTAAACCCAGTAATGGGATGTGCACCGCGGCCAGATGACCTATTGCGCCAGTCCTAGTGTCTTACAGGTCTATACCTAGCTTTCTGTGGAAAACCAGGTAGTTCCTGAAGGAGACCTCGTTGGTATCCATCCTGGGAGAAATGGTGCCCAAGACCAAAAATCGCTCCCTCTCAAGTCTCCGGCACTGGGCCAGGACATGGTAGGGAGTTTCTTCATCCGTGCCACACCACCTGCATAGAGGGGTTTCGGCTATACCCATAACATACATGTGTTTGTTCATTCTGCAGTGCCCTGTTATGATCGCAACAACCTGCCTTAAGTCCTTCCTCTCCATCCTCAGAAGGGTGTCTCTTGTCTCACTTGTTTGCTCTGAGACAAATCGTTTGGAGTGTCTTACTCCTGCAGCGTTCCAGATTGTCTGATGCAGTCTTCTGGCATGTTCTTTCACAGTCCTTTTAACTAGTGACAGAGAAATCCCGCAATGCCCCATTGCGCCCCGGTGGCCCAATAGGTACTGTGGACGAACCACGTCTGGCCAGATGGTCCGCCCTCTCATTTCCAATGATCCCACTATGTCCTGGAATCCAATACACATTAACTCTATTTGCACTAGCTAGGGAGTTAAGCCACATCCTGCACTCTCGCACCTGTTTTGACGTCGTGCAGTAGTTCAGTAGCGCTTTACACGACGCTTGACTATCGGTCAATATATTGATAGTTCTATTGCTATAGCCTTTCTCATGCATTTGGATTGCCCCAGCAATAATAGCATAAATCTCTGCTTGAAAAACTGATGGAGTGGAGCCTAGGGCAATATAAGTCCCACTCCGTCCAGAGCCACTTATCCACACCCCGGATCCTGTCCCCTCAGGGGTCTTCGATCCATCTGTGTAGATGTTGACGCCACTGGGAGGCCGAAACTGGCGGCTATCGCTGTTCCATGGACCTCCCAATAGCTGAACATTATATTTCCTCTCGAGCTCATACATGGGCACAATTGCGTCTGTGATCATGCTGAGCTCCTTGAAGGTCTCCAAGTCCCTAAATATAGCCAGGTGTCCATTAGTCGCCTGAGGCACCTTAGCTATTCCGAGCTTTGAGTCTGTAAGCCACCTTCATCGCCTCTGCCTTGACATAAATGTCCAGGGGAAGAAGATCGACCAGTTTCTCCATGGTGACGGTGGGTGTAGTCTTCATCACCCCCGCTATGAGTAGGCACCCCAGCCTTTGTACTTTGGCTAGACTGCTGCCATTCACTCCAATGGCAGCTCTATGCCACCACACGATTGACCCATATGAGATTATTGGTCTCACTATGGCTTCGTAGAACCAGCAGGCCATTCTGGGCTTTACACCCCATGTCCTCCCGCACATTCTCTGACACGTCCAAAGGGCCGTTGTCGCCTTCTTGGTCACGTATCTGATGTGCTCGTTCCAGACTAATTTCCGATCTAGAATAACACCCAGATATTTGACTTGCTCGCTGAGCTGAATTTCTTTGCCCATCACTAACTGCGGCCTAAGTCCTGGCAGTTGCCTAAGCCTTGTGAACGGCACGATGACCGTCTTGGCTGGGTTGATTAGTAAGTTACTAACGTTGTTTAGTAACTTGAGTAACACTCTGAAAACAGTTCTGAAAACTTGAGAAAAAATAAGGGAAAATTGTGAGAAAATCGCTGCGAAATTCTACGGAAACCTAATGACATTTTTTAAAGAGTAAAGTCTGTTGAAAAATTGAGTAAAAAATTACAGTGAATTGGAATTTTCAGTAAAAGCGTTGAAAAAAGCACATTACGTGGAATGTCGGAAAAAGTGTTAAGGAAACAAGTAGAAAATCGTTCGAAAGCAGAATCAGATTGTTGCAAAAATGTATCAAGTTATTGGAAAGTTGAGTCACAGTAGTTAGAGAGGCGTTTTGGAAATCTATTGGAAAAAGTTAAGAAACTGAGTAAAATACCGTAAAATTGTTGTGAAATAATAAGGTGGAAAACTGAGTAAAAACTGTAATTGAAAAAGGTTTGGAAATTGAGTAAAATTGGTTGGAAACTTCACACAACAAATCCCTGCTTCTTTATTCTTGAAGAGCAATGTTGGGGGTACGCTGTTCAGAATTATACACTTGAAATGAAACATCTATTTTGAAATGTTTTGATATGAAAAAACTCATGTTGAATAAAACTTGTTCGGAAATTCACTTAACAAATACCTACAATCACATCTCATCAAAAATACTGTTCTCCAAAAGAGTTTGGACGTAGTACGAAATATTTTTGTACCCACTGTCCACCGTTCAGGGAGCTTTCGAAACGATCCTGAATAAAAAGAAGTTACCAGACCGCTCTCTTTGGTGGACTTTCACTTTAATTGAAGTTGGCAAATTGAGGGGGAAAATTGTGGAGAAATTTTTGTTTTGGGAAATGTTGTTTCGACCTTGGCCATTGCAATGACACAGAGAAACTCCCATAGTTACTGACTAAAAAGACACGTATTTCAGCGCGTCGTGGGCTGTACCACCTATTAACGCCGTGTTTCTTTCGTGGATTCGTTTCAGAGTTTTGCCGACGTCCAGTCAACATCTTCTTACTTCACGAGGTTGGCGGTCAACTTGCTATTTAGACAGACTGGGCAGGAGCCGTTCATCGAGATGACTGCAAAAGAATTCATGTTTGGATACAAAAGCACCCTTCTCACTCTCGGCAACAAGTTCATGCCTTCTTGGATCAGCTTTGACAAGCTTGGACTCATCGATAGAGTAAGCGTAACACGCATTCCTGCGTGATATATATTTTAGGCCCGATATGATAGCCTAGAATCCTGTTTATGAAGCAAGACCAGCCAAAAGACCAAAACAAATTGACTTAGAAGTGTGTGACAAGTACAACTAGGCTTCGCTTAGTAATTATTAGGGTTTCCCTTCGACACGTTCAGGTTTATCGCCGGAAAAAATAAAACACAGTGAAAAAAGAAAGTTTGATAATAACTTCTGGAATTTACTGGTTTCCTCCCAACTATTTTACGACCCTAGTTATACATTCATCGTATAGATAGCACATTAGACTATTAGTATGATTTTTATGAGAACTATAGCTTCACGTGAGCGGGATTTATGAAAGAAAATGTGTTAAAATCAACTTTCTTCGAAATTTGAAATAATTTACTTCGCTGCTCTCGTCAGTTTCTCACGAAAGAAAAAGTTAAATAATCGTTCAGTTGTTTGGATCTATTCGCACAGAACAATCAATCAAAATCAATACAGCCGTTTTTGAGAGAAAAAAAGGTGATTTTCAGGCTCAGAAGTCTTTAAAACGTAAAGATCTGATGGAAACTACGATTTCTTTTCTGCGGATTATATAACTTTTCTTCCTACTTCGTTGGACTAAGGAAAGTGTAGTATAAATAAGGGGCTCAATCAGTCTAGCAAAGTTGACTCCCCGATGTTTAAAGATCTGACGAAAATCACTGTTTTTAACTATTGCAATATTACCTCCCTTAATATTCTGTTTACCATTTTCTAGATATAAATAAATTCTAACGAGTTGCGTGACGTTACAGATGTACCATTTCGACGGAGACGTGAGCACGACTTTTTCGGGAGTTGACGACCTCAGGTTCTCCGGTTTGTTGGCCACTTACAATCGCCACTCGACGCTTCCGCAATGGGAAGCCCCATGTAACGAATTGGTCTACGCCAGCGACGGCACGAAATTCCCCTCTTTGATTCAAAAGGATCAGCAGCTGATGTTTTTCAGGAAGTCGTTGTGCAGAACCATGAAACTCGTAAGTTTTGAGACAATTCAGATCCGTTCTGAGGTATTCAGAGCTTCTGTTACGGAATTGAGTTACTCAACAATTTAGTAACTGTGCACAGAACTATTCGGAAGCCTCCGGACGAAATTCTTTAGTTTAGTGATAAATTGATTCATAACACTCAAGAAAACGTCATGAGATGTGAACCAAAAATAAAATTACCTAACTTGGTGCTCTCTTTACATTTTGACAATATGTAATTATTTTCCTGATTTTAATTTTCAAAACCTGTAGCGAAGAGTATCGCAGGTTTCCTGTAAATTCGATTGTACGCTGAACAACACTTCTACAAAACTCTTATGGAAATTAAAATGGACATATTGGCTTTCTGTGGGATGCGGTAAGCTTGATCCTGAAGTTAACTCAAGGGATCGCCTAGAATCATTCAAATGTAGCATTGAAGGCTCACTCAGACTACCCAGGCCCAGTTATAGGTGTTCGTATTTCTAGGAACTACCATCAGTGCCCCACCAATCAAGTAACTGGAAGACAGAGGGAATTGAAGGGACATGCTCAAACTGAGCGTGTATTGGCAGCACGCAACCGGCAGAGTAGCCATGAACAGCTTTAGATCAGCTAGGGGGATGTTGGGGTGGTGACAGCTCTGCTACCTGGCTTTAGCCCCCTGGGGGGGGGGGGGTCCAGGATTTGATTCTTAATAAGCAGGAACTCTCAAGTAATTCACGCAGGAAACGTTTCCACCAGGACTCAGTCAAGCCTCCAAGGAACGACTAGAGTAGCAGTCCTTGCTGCTGTCATGCCAGAAAGGAAGAACTTTTTGCTGCCATTCAGTGTTAGTCCCACTCACGAGAACGATGGGAGAGAGGGTCGTTCAAGACTGAGGTGGGCGCCCTACAGTGGTATACTGACGGTTCTGCGGTGTGGGGGGGGGGGGGAAGCAACGTAGAGCCCAATTTCAGTCTTGCTAAGCTGCTGGGAGAGTACGGAGAGGAAATTAAATATCTGCGTGGAAGAGATCCTGCAGGACTCAGACCGTTCTAAAGGCTATTTGTAGTCTAGTTCCGGTCCAGGTTGACATGAAAATGTCTTTGAATGACTCAGTGCACATAATGGACTTTCTCTTATATGGGCGCTGGCTCATAGGGGGCATGCGGGCAACCAAAAGGCCGGCTGCCTTGCAAAAAGGGGTATGGAATCTTTACCTATCGGGCCTGAACCAATGTAGGAGTGACGAAAAGTCACCTGAATCGTCTGGTGGTTTGATGGGAGAAACAGGAAAGTAGCGAAAGAGAGACGAAAAAGGCAATGTTGACACTCTCCAGACAGAATCTGAGAGTTCTGACCAGCTTCCTCACTGGACACTGCCCACTGTCCTGCCTAGGCAGCCTGGCGCTTTGAATACTTTTCTCAGGGGCTCATTGAATCCCAAACCATAGCTGGGTCTGCGGCGAAGGACAGACTCGGCTTCATAAGAGGGGGATGTTCGACGTCTTCTATTAGACCCATTTGTGGCCGCAGTGACAAAGGGACTTTGTTGTATTGGCCCTCGGACCAAAAAAATATTCCCGCAGATTCCATCTGTTTGTTCCACTCACTTCCATGGCTGAGCTCCTCCTCACAAGTCTGGTCAAGGGTCTCCTAGCTCCCATCAAAGGGTCGGGGCTCTGTGACTACGAATTGATTCCCAAAACAATCTTAGCGTTGAAAGCTAAGAACTCAAGTCTACTTTGTATAGTTTATTGCTCAAATATCAACTATATTCAATTTCTTCTGCAAAATATAATGGGTACGTAACGCTTTTCAGGAACGCGTTGGTGTAACAGTAATGGACGGAATTCACGGGTCTCACTATATGTTCAAAAACAACTCAATGGACAATGGCAAATATGACGAAAATAACAAATGCTACTGCGTCGACAAGTGTCTTCCTGCCGGCATTTTGGATGTTCGCAAGTGTTACTACGGTAAGTCAATTCGCGTGAGTTTATTTTTGAATGACAATTTCTTGCCTCAACAGGGGAGAATGTCACGAGTCCGTTTCCTTGACAGTCTCTCTGAAATTCTGACCGATCAGATCTACTTTCGTTGTGTTCCCACGCACGGGTGAAAATTTTACTGTTGAGTTCCTCCACACACCAAATTCAATCAAAATAGAGCATTTTTGAGAAAAACGATTGTTTTGATCAATATGATAACTTTAGTTAATTTTTGACCGATTTTCTTGTACCCGTTATATTGGCATCGTGCTGATTTTTACGTTTGACATCAAACTTGAGCTGATTTGGTTCAGCCGCGCTCTCTCAATCGCGAGCACACATAGAACTTTTTTTCTACTCAACTGATCCATCTTCTTGGCTAGTTGGGACGGGAGATTGCAAACTGCGTAAATACTGTGGAGTTCATTTTACATTATTTCCGATGTATCGGTTCAAAGAGCGCTAGATAGCTTGACCAGAAGTTGCTAACGCCAATCAATTAACGCGAGATTGTTACTTGTAAGAAACTGAAATTAACCACTCAGTTCGTTATTTAAAATATGAGGTGGGCACAGCGGCGTAGCTAGGTAACCAAGGGCCCTGGGGCAAATAAAAAATGGGGCCCCATTGCTATGTAAACTGATTAGGTTTTATCAAATAAAAATATGACTTATACAAATAATTTTGAAATGCTAAGCTACTTAAGCTCTTTTTGTGCACTACAGTTCAGGTAATAAAAATATTAAACAGTAAAAACATAAATTACAATTTATACTTGGTGTAGGGTGGTTGATAAAACGAAATGGAGAAGATTCAAGGGTTTATTATATAAAGGTCGGGCCTACCAACTGACTAAATAACAATTATATTTACAAGTTTTTCCTAGCTTTAGTTTTCGCAAAATTATCAATGACTTCTTTTAAATCCAGGCTTGATGCGGTTTTGTTTTCAATTGCTATTAGCGATAAACGTTGGAGTCGAGTTAGGCATTTCTTAAATAATGTTTTATTATTTTTAATTTGCTAAATGACCTTTCAGCTGCTGCAGAAGTGGCAGGAGTTGTAAAGAATAATAACATTGCTGTAAATACTTCAGTTAGATCGCATTGTAGCACTCCATATTTGCTCTGTATTTCCTTTCATAATTGGTGAACTGGGGAATTGGTGGTTAGTTGAGGTAAAACTAGGCGGTAAATATTAGTAAATTGAAGTGAAAAACTAGTGCCTATTATATTTGAATATTTTCATCGGAATTCGTCACACATTTCTAATAAAGTTGCTTCATCAACCTGTAACAAAAATGTTGGTGTTAGAAAACCCAATATATGACAGCTCCGCTCATACCAATAAAACTTGTATCTAATTGATATAGCACTGTGTCTGGTACATTATTAAAAATCCCAATTTTAAATATTTTTCTCGTTTGGAAATCGGTGATCAGTAGCTAATTCATCAAAATGTTTTTTAACATTTCTTTGCCTTTTTTCTTGAAAATGGGTATCAATGCCATACGTTCTTGCAGTTTCACTGGCTCTGCATTTGAATAATTCTAAATCATTTCTATAAATTTGCAACTTTGCTTTGGCCTCTGCGAAAACTTTACTCGCCCAAATTGATGTCGCGTTTTTCTAAAGTCATGGATGCATATTTGATGTCGTTCAATACACTGTGCATGAATTCGCAAAGCAACACGAACTCGAAATTTAGCATTTTTGTTTTAATACTCTCTGCTTCGCTACGCTCACCTTTATTAGGACTCTTTAGATCTATTTCTGATAATGCTTTGATAATATTAAAATAACGAATATCTCTCAACTGAGTTGTCATGATTAAAGTGGGGCTGCGCCACTGAATGAGCCGCATCACACAACGTCCCTTCGCTCTACGTCAATTCACTTGCGTTCGTGGCTTTTTTCACTAACTCAATTTATTTTTCATTCAGTTCATTCGAACTTGATAAAAAAACAACTTCAGGCGCCAGGCAACAGTAGCGCTTACAGTTCCAGAATTCATCGTGCTGCTCGTACTCATGCCCTGACCATCAGGAAATGAAATATTCACCACGTTCAACATGCCATTATGATAATCGCGTAAACACAAATTTGAACATAATTGACACAGATGATGTGCACTCATAGGGATGTGAGGGTGGCAGTATTGTTGAAAATTGAAGGACGAATAATCCATAAAGAAAACATCCCGCTATACATTTCTCATCATCTCCCTCAAAGTCGAGTTGCTCCCGTATTATTTGGCCGATTATTCTCATGACGGCCCACGCGGTCGCAAGTGGAATAATGCTTTCGATTTTGCAAGGTGATAAATATTTAATTATGAAGAATAAACGGAAAAATTACGAGTACCCTCTATAATTAATTGTCATTTTTCTTCATTTCGCAGGTTTTCCAATCGCCCTTAGTTACCCTCATTTTCTAGACGCCGACAAGTCAGTTTTTAACAAAGTTGAGGGTCTTCAGCCTGACAAAGAAAAACACAGCACAAACTTTTTGATAAATGAAGTAAGAGCGTTCAGGATAACCCTTCTACGGCTTAGTAACAGGGTCTTGGAATTGAATTGAACTTTTTCATTCTTAATAATGAACGAACTAAATCCTAATTATTTTACTAATTTCAGGAAAGCGGCCTACCTCTCAAAGTTTCCGTGAAAATGCAGATCAACGTTGCCTTGGGGGATCTGACGAGAATGGCCTACGTTGGAAAATTTAGTAACATGATCTTGCCATTGTTGTGGACTGAAATTGTAAGTGTTACGTGTTTATGTCAATTAATGTATAACTACCAAAAGCAGACTACCTGAGGATGCAGTGTTGGGGGTTGAAGGGTGCTTTGCATTTTGTGACGGACTGACGGGGGTCATATTAGGGGATGTCGGACTACGAGCCAGTACCTTGGAACCAAAGCACAAGAGAATGCTCGTAGGTAAACGATTATATTTAAAAAACATCTGGCGTCATTGGAATCTGAACGAAACTAAAAACCCTGCAAATTATTACACAATGGTTTATTATTCTCATGAACAGCTTGACCAAGTATTACTGCTCCCCCATCCCATTCGATTCAGCATCGAATACTAATAAACCATACGAAACATGACCTGACTACAATGGAACTACGGAAACAAAACGTCTGATGATTTTGCCCCGTCAGGTCGGGGAAATCGGAACGGGGGCGCTTCGAGCGAACCTGTTGTGAGTCGAAAGGGGAGTTGAGCGGCGTCGTTGGGAGGCGAGCGAGCGAGCGGGTGGTTTTTTAATAAGACGGGCGGGGAGGGAGGGAGTACAAACGACGAAACGTTGACTTCCGCTGTAGTTCCCGTGTTGTACTGCGTTTCGTTAATTTTTTTAACCGTTTTTTGCCCATTACAACCACGGGCTTCGTCCGATCGGATTGCCGAGATGGCGGGAACAACTAGACACCAAATGGGATTTTTGTGCAAAAGAACGAATTTTTCAGACCATGTTAAAGGCACAAAACGGCCCGGACGGGACGAGGGACGGCGGACGGATATTGCAAATTTGGAATCTCCATGTCTTGAAACGTAAAGTATCAAATTTTGAGGGGGGGTCGTAAAAAATTTTTCGTGACCGAAAACATAGGGTTATTATTCAGAATGAATAATAAACCAAAAGAAACATACTCGTGCTACGCATCGCACAACTTTCGCCAGCCCTATTTACTTACAACAACTTTCGTGGCTTTAGCAACTAGTCCATCGTATTTTTCACTCAGTTCAATACAACTTGGATAAGCCCTTCTCTTTCAATCAATTCACGCACCTTATTTGGCTTACAGACCATGGAAAAAAAAAACAAATAAATAAAACAGGGTTTTGTGTCTTGAAGACGTTAGAAGATCTGAAGAAAGCTAAAAAGAAATAAAAACTCAGCCGATTACGTAACTTGTCTTTCTACTTAGTTGGGCTAAGGGAAGTAAAAACCCCACGCTTTAAAATCACTAATGTTGTATTTTCGTTTTCAGGAAATGCCTGGACTGCCGCCTGTAATGGCCTGGAAATTCTACTTTTATCTCACTGTCGGGCCCATACTCCAAACCTTATCAACTTATCTTCTACTAGTTTGCGGCGTAGCTTTCATTCTGTTGTCGCTCGCCTCAGCAGCTCTCATCCCCAAATTGAGCATCGTTTCGAGCAACAGGGGCAAACAGAGGAGCAAAGAGCCTCCGGTCTTGAGCCCGGCCCACAAGCGGGGTCCGGGGAACGTGACTCCGAAAAATAAAGAAATGGAACTGTATTATTGCTCCCTTCTCGCGGTCAACGACCAAGAAGATCAAGACTGCTGATAGCCGCAATTGCTGCCAACTCCCCGATTAGCTCGCTGCAAACGAGGATTCTACGTTAATCGCAATCTTATGACTCTTTGGTGGCATCGAAATCGACGTACTTTTTACGAATTAGTCAGAAATGAAAGGTTAGTTAGTAATTCGAACTCTCAGATATTGAACATTGTAATGTAACTTTGAGCATAATCAGAAAGGGAGATTTCACCTCAAAATTTCCTTTGGTGTTGGAGTTTATCACGACAACTAAAGGTGATTATATAACAAAAGAAACGTGAGTCTGGTAAAAGCAGAGTGCACGAAGCGCTATAAGTTTTTGGTGAAAATCAACCAGTAAATTTCCCATAGGTTGTGTGCAATTTGACCGCTGAATCACACAACTTTATCATGAATTGATACAAGCATTGACTCGTTCGAAGAGGGAATAAATTATGTTGAGCCAAGGTGACACAACACTGTGTACAAGCTCAGCACTGTTGTACACCAGGAATGGGATATCGTGTTATCAAAATATCGACGCTATTCTTTCTGGCTGTGATATTTTGATACCTATATTTCCAGTTTGATGGCATTTACAGTGAAGTTAATCAGTGGTGTAGTATCTCACTCATTCCCAACGCTAAGCGAGGAAAAGGTATATTTACTTCTCAACTCTTTACTCTTTGAAAGTTATCTCAAGCCAACGCGGAGGGCAAGCGATACTGCTGGCCAGTATTTGTTTCCTATAGCCACACGACTGACCAGCTTAAAAGCTGAATGAGTCTTAGTCAGAGGTGTCTTGGGTTGAACGCGGGTACATTTGTCTGGTTTGCGATTCGGAACGTTGAAGATCGAAAGTTGCCAGTGATGAAAGTTGTAACTAGGACTGATACTGGTGCTAGTTACAACTTTCATCACTGGCAACTTTCTAGTATTCTTCAAAATATGACTTAAATCGTTCGACTAACCATTGAACTATGGAATCATTCCGCGAATCCCACCCTTCGGGAACATTCCGTTGTAACCGAAATATCGTCCTTGAGTTGTCGAGTTGCCGCCACCGTGTGCGTCTTTCTTCACGTTGTGTTCGTTACGCATCCAATTTTTTTTTCGCGCCCGTCCGGCTTCTCCTGCTTTAGAGCTTTCCCCACTGCCCTCTACGCGTTTATTTTTTTCATTTTTTTTTTTTTCGACTAGCCATGGATAGGCGAATTAATACGAAATTGATTCATCAATAAAAAGAAAAAGGCCCGAGGACTGGTTGGATTGGTGTATGAGTTCGGTCGGTTTTAACTCTGACAAGTATGAGTGTTCTGAATGTGGTGGATGGATGAAATTATGTGAAAAGGCTGGTTCCATAGATGGGTTTGAACGGAGATGTAGATTGGGCGGCCACAACTCCAAGCGATCTATTCATCCATTCTCCGTAAGTCTTTTTCTCTCAATCGATGAATCAAATCGGTATTAATTTGCCTATCCATGGCTGGTCGGTCGAATAATATCAAAAAAATGAACGCAAATAGGGCAGCGGGGAAAGCACTTGAAAAAATGGATGCGGAAAGAAATGGTTACACAAGCTGAGGTGGTAACTCGACAACTGAAGGACGATATTCCGGTTACACAGGTAAATTGACCAAGTGCAATGATTCCATAGTTCAAAGGTTGGTCGAGCGATTTAATTCGTATTTTGAAGAATACTACCGCTAGATCGTTGCCAATGATAAAAGTTGTAATTAGTATCAGTATCAGTAACGTTCCGAATCACAAACTGAAGAACTGGGCAAATGTACTCGCGGTCATTGTTTTGGTATTCAACCCAATATTGTTAACTAGCAACCTGCATTTACATTTGTTACAGTAAAGGCTGCTAAATTAAGCCATGATTGTCCAGTCGGCCAATAAAAACTCAACTAAAAGTAGAATTACAGTCACAGCAGTTGCTCACGACCTGTCAGGGGATGCAAGGACATTGGGAGGACATTGGCCCTTTCTTTTCGCCACTAACTTCCATTACCGCCTTCTTACCTACTGCCACCCCAATCTCTTGCGTAGTAAGTCTTTTATAATTGCCTTCCCTTCAGTTGTTGATTGGTGCTCCTAACGTATTATTTATCTGTTAAGACTTTACTTTGTTGGTTTTCACGTCCAATTTAATGTGAGTTCAATTTGAACTCATCCAGTCCGGACCAGTAGTACCAAGAATGTGTGTACTTCTAAACGTTTTTCCGCGTAGCAGCTAATAGGTTTGTAAATTATTGGTTCAGGGAAAAAGGGCTTTTAAAAAAACAAGAAGTATTTATCGAATGTACAAATCGTCAAACTCTTGTACTTTTCACATATTTTTGTTTTGGTTGAAGGAGACAATCAAATTATGAGGTAATTTAAAAATTAAAAAAAAGGTGTGGTTTATATGAAAAGCACACACGGGAAATTGCGCTGCACAAATACAAACACAGCTCGTGCAAGTGACTTATTGACGAAACCAGGACTTTAGCGAGACGGAAGGGATTTGTAACCACGTCCCCTTAACTAGCAATCCCCTAAACGCTTGTGGGTGGAGGTCATTCCCACAAGCAGACTATAGACACAGACTTCATACACTTCCAAAAATTAACTGCAGTACGTGAATAATACGAATTATACCTGGATGTAAATACACTCTGAGCCCCGGAACAACCTCGAGTTGTATTTGAACGGGACTAGAAAGAAATCTTGGAGAGGGCTACCGGTGCCATTCGAGTGGAAATATCCAATTGTTCGACAAATTTAATTCAATTTCTCAAGATTTCGTTCACGACGTCCCACTGAAGTTAACCAACAATCTTCCAACAATTATACTGATTTCTTTTAAAACTTTCATTCGAATTTCCAACCATTTAAATTAATTTCCAAACAGTTTTTACTTTTTGCACACTTTCTACTTAGTGTCTTTCTTTCTCCACTGTTTTGACTACATTTCGCAAACATTTTCATTGATTTTTTTCAACATCCATTTCTTGTTTTTCCGAATGTTGACACTAAATGTGTCTTTACTCAATTCCCCAAACACCAGGGAAACATCTCCAAACTTCTACTGGGCTGAAATTTCGTTTGAAAGGCATGAACAATTGAATAAATCCCCCCCCCCCTCAGGGCTAAATGTCTTGGCTAAGGCTTGACGTGCGTCTTACATCCCTCACTGAAGAGTCACGTTTTGACTGTTACGTACTAACGTTAAAATAACTTAGCCAAATGACCATTTAAGGCTCACCACAACCGTTACTTTTCAAAACTGTCATAGAAACACAATTAATGTTTTCCGTTGAACAACGTCAACAGAATAACACGTCAATTTTGATTTTAGGACTACCTAGCGAGCTAATCAAAATTAAATTGCTCAACTTTTATTAGAATTTGAAAATGCCATTTAAAATGGGAAGCATCGTTGATAATAGACGTACCTTCTACTTTTTCTTTTTTTTTGTACATATTTTAAACGTAATATTTTTGTACATAGAATTTGTTAATAGTTCGTTATTTTGTAGAAGGGTACGATGTGATATAGCGCATAGGATCAACTTTGCAACCAATCGATTTTAGTAGTAGGGACGTTATTAATAAAAACGAGTAGAGGAGAAATCACGATACGCGTTGAGTTAAGTTATCTTGCATTTATCGGAATAGTGATAATACTAAAGCTAAGTACCTGATGATTGAAAATACGTAGTAAAAACTGTGATGGTAGATCATGGGATGGTGAGGGCGCTGAAAGAATCAAAACGGATTCCACGCGCTCCGAGGTAAAAGAAACGAGGTAAAGGTTTGTTTGAAATTTCATTAAGATAAATGTGTTGTGCAGTTGGGCAGCATTAACCTTCGTACGACACCTCTCAATAGCTCTCTGGCTCTTGAAGGAGCAGATCAGTGTGACGGTAGAATTGGTCGACTCAGTTCTCTTCAAACTTTAACGCGATGATGAAATTGCGTCTCTTTCGCGTGTTGTCAACTACGCGCTGCTATGGGCAGAGATTGTGACCTTAGGACTAACCAATTCGATACAAGTACGCCCTAAATCCTCCATCACTGTGGCAATGGATCATTCGCGTTCACCAACCATGTTGCGTTGAGGGAGGCCGTTATTACACGCCGGTAACTCAAACGCTATCGAGGAGTAATTTAACCATCACCAATTTAACGTCAATTTACTCCGAATATAATAAAAATTCGCATGGCGTATTCCGGTTCTTGGGGTTTCTAGGGTTTCCCTCCAAAAGCCGGATAAATGGCGAAAAAATAGGCCGAGAATCCATGGAAATATGGAACGGTTACAGGGGAGTTGTCGAGGTGATGCGTTGAAGCTGACATCAAAGCAGTTCTAAGGCGCTATTTCGTCACTGTCCAAAAGCCGCGGTTCCCCTCCTTTACGTCAGGGAAAACTTTGCCCGTTTGATGAGTACAGCTCCTTACTCCCAGTTGTCACAAGATAGGTGAGAGAACTGCCACCACATAATTTTGGCCCACTCCTTGCGATTCTCGAGGGTCTATAAGACACCCCCACCCCCCACCATTGAAGCTTTTTATTTCCAATCTACGGATAAAATTCTAAAACATGGCACAATGCTCGATTTTATAAAGCAAGTTGCACATTTGTCGTTTTCAGTTCTGCGCTTTTTCTGAACATCATCTCAACTTACTGATTACATGAATTCGGTAATTCTGAATCTACAAACACCAAATAACGTTCGATTAACGTTCAGAAAGCATCCGGCCAAAACGCTGTGTTGCTAGATAAAAACGAAGGGTTCGGCGACTTTTAAAAACCCCTAAAATTTTTAGACAGTTACGTCCCAGGTCCTAATGCACGTCCCACGCTACAAATCTGCGGGGGTTGTAGGTTTAGGACAACGAAAGGAGACTCCTCAGAACGCACTAGGTGGGTGTCGTGCGAAGGTTAATTTTGGATTAACAATAGCAATAAATATCGTAGGTTCTAGTAACGAGTCATGACTTGTATTTCAACGTTGTACTGTCGGCGACTTGCACCAAAACGAAACCCATAACACTCACTAGTGTGACATGCTATTCCTTCACATATAAGTTTGTATAGTTAAATTCGTATGGTACGAAATCAGAGTTGGGCAAACTGTCAAAATTCTATCAATTATTTGTGCGTCCAAACTTTTAAATTCTCTATTAAATCGGTTCAACTCGTTCCATTTGTGTTATATCGTACTTAAACAAAAATTAATAAACGCCCAACTCGAACGTCCACGAGCACAACGCAAAAATTACCTTAATGATCACGATCGACATTTAATTAGAACAAATTGTTCAAACCCCGAGCCGTGACAGTAATACGTAAATTAATGCCACGTGACATTTGACAACGTTGTACGACTTTCAACGCATGTTCTGCTCTCGTGTCAACAATTTACCCTCTCTCCTATGAAACAGAACTAAATTATGGCATTTTTATATTTTTAAAAGTTAGTTTTGTTAAAACACTACTGAATGAACAGTATTTTTATACCAATAGATTGTAAATAAATTATTTCGTCAAAACTAGTGATAATCTATGCTAAATTTAAATTATTTATATACACTTTTGTAAATATATCGTACGTTTGATGATTTTGTTGTTTGTTTTTGTCAACAACTTCCACTTTGGTGTCGGCAGTGAGAAAGTGAACGCTTACAGGGTGCAAAGGCACGAGTGCTTGTAGGTTGATAGCCGAAGAACAGCTCAACGTTGAGAAGGTGATGAAGTGGGCGACTGAGTGTTGAGTTAATTGAGATAAACGTTGAGGAAGAATTAACGCGCGTTTGATGTGACGCAACACACAACATTTAGTAAGTCCCGTAACTCTCATTTTCCGATCTATTTGGGCTTAAACCCTCGTTCAACGGATAGCCACAGAAATAGTTGCGGAGAGCAACAATGTGAGTATAGGTTCCAAGAATATGCTCCGTCAGGTCGATCCAATTCTGTTACGCAGAAGACAATTTTAAAACGTGAAAAATCGACTGTCAAGATTTTATTTAAGAGCCGATTACGAGTTATAAAGTTCATCGTGTCACGTTTATTTGTGTCGCCCTGAGTTTTACAGGTTAATAGAGTGTTTTAACCGAAGCAAGAAGCTTAGTTCTTGATTTGTGGGTTCTACCCGAGCGAGTAAGGTTGATTTTTCCAGTTGAGGCGGATCAGTAGAGCTGGGAAGCATGCTAAAGCCTAATTGTGCAACGAGGCTCCTAATCGGAATTGAGCAAGTGAGTGCTGCTATTGGGGTGGGTACTACAAAAACCTGCCTGACAGTCGAAGATGACATTCTCTTCAGTCTATTCGGTAAGTCCAATTCACTGCCTTGATCTCCCAGTAGTTTCTAGCTGAAAGGTAACGACATAAGCAGGTTTGTTAATTAATGAGTGATGATGGTCGGAACAACACACACAAAAAGAAAAGATTAAACTTTGGGGCAATTTATTAATTTAATACGTCTTTTTGTAATTTCGTTAAAACTTAATCACCAATGAAACAACGTTTTTAGGTCGCCAGTGTACACTTTTTCGACCCGCACAAGTTCTTCATATATAGCGCCAGACGGCTGATATATCAGCTCCGCCATTTCATTCAAAATCCATAAAAACGAGCTGGGCAGAATTTCCGCGGCAGTCGCGTCAAACGTCTTGGTCAATTCGTGCCTGCAAACGGAAAGGAGGCGAAATAAATTATTTTTCTAATTTACATCCGTCGCAACGCACCACAGAACTTTCCTCAAACCCGCGTACGTTGAGCCGTTTGTATCTGCCAATTAATCCAATAAATTTTTCATTCGGTTTATGCGACAACCTGACTCAACGTTCAATAGCAAAAAAACTTGTTCATTGCTCTGCTTCTACTTATGTAATGGCTTTTATAGAGTCACCAGCGTAACGGCGAATTTTGGGAATGTCGACGAATATTTTTGGCGAAGGTTTGTGTTTATTGTTCTGAAGTTAATTCCGGAATTCATCGGCAGAAAACTCACTAAGATTAAATGTAGTATGCGTTAGGAACTGGCAGGAAACGGATTTCGGTACAAAAGGTTTTCTAAAAATAACGCTAGAACGTTTTTTGCACGATTGCGGTAGCTTCATATTCCACGTAATTTCGGCGGAAAGTGTATCTGTAGTCAATTTTGGGGGGAAACCGGTTGAAAGATGGGTAATTTATATTTAATCGTGATTAACTCGTCGGACGCGACAAGTCCTTTCTTTAAGCGTGACCTTCAGCTCCCTCTCGAGCTCTTTGGTGGTTATGATCTCCTGTTCCAATCTCCTCCCGACCTGACAGTTTGTCGAAGGCCGGTGAAAAAACGCTGAAATGATTACACAATGGTTTATTATTCTGATGAAGGTTGACCTAGTATTACTGCTCCGAGACCCATCCTACTCGATCCAGCGTCAAAAAATACCAGTAAACCACGCGACTACATGGCTTGACTACAATGGAACGACGAGAACTACATATTCCAGGCAATTGGCACATGATGAGTGGCAATGAGAGCATAATGAGACTGGAGGGAGTACAAACGATGAAACGATTACTTACTTACTTTGTAGTTATTGTCCCTAGAGTTCTTTCAATTAGTAGATTTTGGCCCACTATAATTACTGTGATTTAGCTATTTTTGATTTAGACGCAGCCGTAAACCTCTGAGAATTGGTCCATTCGACCCAGCATCTAAAAATATCTGGAAAACGATACCGAACACGGCGTATTTGCGATTAAATCGCCAAAATTGCGTTTTTGTTAATTTTTTGCCCATTGGATTGGCGAGCAGGCGGGTTCAACTCGATTCCAGATGGGATTTTTTAAACCACGTTAGTCACAATAAGGTCCGGACGGCGGACGGACATTGACGATTTCGAATCCCGAATTTTGAAACGTAAATTATCAAATTTTTAGGGGGAAGGGTGGTTGAAAAAACATTCCACTGTTATATGGAAAACTTACTTTTTCACAGGATAGTAGCAAGTTCAGCGAATCAGGTTCTGGCTTTTTGGTATAAAAACGCTGATCTGGTTTAGGGAGTTCAATGAGGCCTTAGTATTCTCTTTCATTTTCGCTAGTTTTGATGTTAATAGCAAAAAAGGGTAATAGTATGAGATGGGTTAATAGGATAAGATGTTCCAATTTCATAATGCGAGAACTCCTGCTCAGGAAGAAGGTGGTGACGTACTGGCAGGAAACGGAATACCTCGGTATACCCTACTCACGTGAGGAGGGAAATACAAAGGGCTTCTGATGTGACGTACGCCATCCAGAAAATGGCTGGCAAGACATGGGGTCTGCGGCCGTTGTCGTTAGGCCTGTGGTCACTTATGGTCACAGGGAAGAAGACTGTGCAACAGCGGTTGAGTAAACTGCAGTGCAGGGCCCGCGTAGCTGTGACGGGTTGTATGCAGACAGCCCCACAGCTGAGCTAGACCACATACATGAGGAGAGAGTTACCTAACCTACATACAAGTGGCTGCTCGTATGCTGGAATGGGTCTTGACAGGCAGGGGATTACACAACGGTTTATTATTCTCATGAACAGCTTGATTTTGTGATACAGCTACGAGACCCATCCCATTCGATTCAGCATCAAAAAATACCAGTAAACCACCTCGAAACATGACCTGACTGCAACTGAACGACGAAAACTAAATACTCCAGTCACCACACATAAGCGCCTGTAGGCAATTGGCACGACGTTGCGAGTCGAGTGGGTATTCATTGGGTTGTGATGTTTTTAGAACCCCCCCCCCCCTCAAAATTATATACTTAACGTTTCAAGACATCGGAATTCCAAATCCTCAATGTCCACCCGCCATCGTCCATCCGGGACATTTAGTGGCTTTCACATTGTCTAAAAAATCCGTTCTTTCGCTACGAAAATCGCATTTGGTATCTGGTAGTGCCCGTCTGCTTGGCACTCTGGTCGGACGATGCCCACGTTGGTTATGGGCAAAAAATGTTTTTTTTTGTGAAATTGCTGTAATTATAGTGAGCCAAAGTGTACTGATTGAAAGAACTTGTGGGACAATAACCAATAATCAACCATAGTGCAATAATAATTTGCAGGGTTTGTAGTGCAGTTCTCGTCATTTTTCCATGGATGTAAATTTTATGGTTCTGTAATGCCATTGGTCAGTTGCAAAAAAAAGTTTATCAACATCGTTATAGCCTTTTATGAGAAAAAAGTGTTTGGAGTTTTGATTACTATGACAACTTTAGTTTTGGGCCGATTTCACTCATAACCTTATCGTTTTTTTTTTTTTGAAGTGACCATATCCCCAAATAGCGTTTTTCGGACGTTGGAAATTTGAAGAAAACTCGAATTAGTTTTTTCTCGCGATTCTATAACTTTCCTTTCTATACATCGTAGGGCTAAGGAAAATAAAAACGCCGTCCACTGTTACCCTTATGTGATCTATGACGGAGTCTACAGAGTTGTCAGTTATCGAATTTCTCATTTCACCATGGCAAAATAACTTGAAAGTATATCGCGTTCGTTACAAAGTATTCTCTTCAACATTGTTACAACGAAGAAACAGAAAGTAACTACGAGGGACATCCCAAAAGTAAGTTCCGATCATTTGTAAATCCGTGGGAAAATGCCGTAGGGAAAAAATTCCAACGGGGATACTTCATGTTACATCTGGTGGCAACACTGAATTTTTCTAATGTTGCTATAACTTGTTGCGGCTTATCAGCACCAGTGTGAACATGGCTGCTACATTGAAAAACCCGTCAAATTGTGAAATCCGTTCGGTGATCCGTTTTTTAGTTTTTGAGAATGTTTCTGTGCCCGAAATTCACTGCAGACTCTCTTCAGCTTATGGAGAAGGGGTCATGAGCATCGAAATGGTCTGTAAGTGGAAGAGAAGTTTCCTGGAAGGGCGGGAAAGTGTGCACGATGAACAGCGAAGTGGGCGCCCTTCCACTTCTCATGGAGAAGACGCAGTTTCTGCAGTTCGCAAGCTTTTGGAGGAAGATGCGCGCTTTACTCTAAGTGATATTATCGAGAAAGTGCACAACAAACATCAATTGACTCGTTCTTCAGTACACCGAATCATTAGGTCTCGGAATTCTTCAAACAAAATGATGCAGAATGGTGCGACAAGGGGTTACGTAAACTGGCACCACGGTACCAAAAATGCATCGATCGGAATGGCGACTACGTCGAAAAATAAAGTAGATCCGTACCTTTAAGAATTTTTTTTTTTCAAATTGGTTGAGTTTTCCATTTTTCCCAGCACTTTGGAACTTACTTTTGGGACGTCCCTCGTAGCTAACACATGGAGGGCTCACATCAGAATGTTTCGCATTGCACTTCTTCAGCTGGTTAACGCAGTAGATCTTCAATCTAGAGCATCTCTCTCCACAGAAACCACTGACACACTTTCCTTTCTACTTAGTAAAGATACAGAAAAATGAAGAAACCTCACCCTCTTGTGAAGTGATAGCTGTGGAACAACCACATTTTAGGGTCCTCTGTATCGAGTTTTTCTTCAAAGATCTTAACCGGCTCTTTTTCTAAACTCTTCTGGGGTTTCGAGGAATCAACTGCGTCGTCGTCCAAGATTTTGACTTTAAGGTCTCTTCTGTTAACCGCTTTTTTCTGAAAATAACACCTCAAATTAAGGAGAATGTTATGGAAACTATTGAACGTCACCCAATAACGAACTATAAATAAATGTTTCACGTTATGAAATAGACGATATCTGGTGCGACACGTCGCACAACTTTCCACAGCCCCACTTTTTTTTTTCCTTTAACCTGTTACCAACTGAAGAAAAGCCCCGCTGAGGTCTCAAATTGTGTAGCGTCTATAAGCAGCTTCGTGTCCTCCCGGTTCCACACCCAGTGAGTTCGTTACCAGACACAAAAATACCAAACGGTCTTTCTCGGAATCAGTAGCTTTACAAATGTATCTGAATTAAACTACAATTTCTTTTTCCAGCCAATTATATAACTATTCTCACTTCGTACGGCTATGGAATGTATTAAGCAATAAGGCAGAATGACAAACACGTATTATCATGAATTGAACGTAGTAACGCATAAACTGGTAGATTGACGGCTCCATCCAATAATAAAATGTCCAACTTCTAAAAATAGCAACTTCATGGGTGGACGTTGCCTACCCTCTATTTAAACTGTCAATTTCATTCACCAACTCATATTCATATTTATTTTTCGAACATTTTGGGTAATACAGGTAATGTGAGAAAAATCAGGGTGGTCGTCCAATGAAAAACCTATACGGTTACGATTTAATAACTCTTATAAGATACTGAAAAGCAATCCCGAAAATTCCAGTTTCAACCACCACTGTTTCACTGACACCCATCGCTTGTCTTCCAAAACAGTGAACGACAAGTTGAATTAGTTAGTCGAGCGATAAAAGAGAAGGCCTGAGACGAAGGAAAGTGTCAGGTTAGGAGAAGATTGGAACAGGAGATCATAAGCAGCAAAGAGCTCAAGTGCGAGTTACGTAAGAAGGTGCCCGCCTAACGAACGAACTTGTCTCTTCAAATGAGTTAATCACGATTAAATATATATCAAACTAATTTGCATATTTTGATTCAAACATTCTCCCGCAAAATTAACTAAAACGTGAAGTTGTTTTACGAAGTTCAGACGAACAGAGTGAACAATAGATCATATTAGTTGCCGGATGCACCAGATATTTTCACAGTGACCAATAAACACGAACGTTCCCAGAAAAAAATCATGTTGACAGTCACATAATTTACGTATACGGCGGTCTTTCGATGAAACGAGCCCTGCAATTAATTCGGGAACATTATGAACTACCAGTTTTTTGCTATTTGTCGCTGACTCAAGTTCTCACATAAACTGAGTGTAAAACAGATCGAATTAGTTGATGGAACGATAAAAATCCCTGAATGTACGTAGGATCGCAGAAAGTTTTGTGATACGTCGCACAAGATATTTTTAAAACGAAAAAAATACGCCCTGCTTAATTTCTTACCTTCGTGCGAGTAGGACCCGCTAACGGCCTCACAATCCTCATCTTTTTGATTTTACAAGCGTCATTTTCATCTCTAAAAAAACACCACACGTGGAAAATGAATACGATACGGCCAATTGATAGATCACATCGACTAAAAGAACTTAGCGAAATTACGTTTCACGCAACACAGCGAGGAGAGGGCCTGTTGCCACGAGATCATTCTTCATCCCGGGACGCCAAGTCGGTTCAGGCAATTTGCAAAGTAAAGGCTTCAACGTTTTTTGTAGTGAGTCTTTGAAAAGTTGGTGAGCGCCTGAAAAAAAACGCGCGTTTTAAAAAGTGACGAAATGAGGATATTTTGAACAAATTCGGGTTCAGGTGATTTGTGACATATTGCTTCCAGCGTTCTTCGCTACGTGATCACTCCTTAATGACCAATTAAGATTACTTTTAACGCACATAAACCTGAATTATGACAAAATAATAAAATATGAATTTAAACGATTGGGAGGGGAACAAAGAAACACGCACAATGAAGCCACAAATTACCAGAAACGTGACGTCATCTTCAGATTAGAACTCATCGGAATCTAACCCACTGATGACGATACCTGGTTGAAACTTTTAGCCTTACCCATTCCATTCCCCCCCCCCCCCATCTTCCCGTGCTCCTTACATTTTGTCTGAACCGGCATACATAACAAATTTCACTGCATCAGCACGAGTTATCACATAAAACTCAACTCAACTCCATGAAAATTCTCTAACCAATAAGCAAACGGAAAACCAAACAGAAATAAAATAGGGAATAAGAATAAAACCGCCTCTAACAATTCTCACCAGACTCTGGTGCACAAATACCCTTTATTGCTTAAACCTTCATGTGCTACATATAAAATGTACCCCAGAGGAGCATTGTAAAAAATAGTTTGACCAATGCCCAAATAGGGGGAAATTAGAGGTTCGACGTTGCTGAAATGTGATAATTAGTTCAAGTTTCACAATTTAATTTTGAAAGGTGTCTCAAAGAAAAGTTACAAGATGCTCTTTCAGCTCAAGAATTTTAGGTCAACCGCACTCCTTTCCAGCTCTCTTAGAAAACTTGAAAACTCAAAAAATTCCAAAAGTTCACCACCTTTCCTATTCAAATCATTCAAAGTCCAGCAGTTATACTCCAAAACCGCCGAGAAGGTCGCTGAGGCACTAAAACAAAGCTGGTTCTCACGCTTTGGTTCCCTACAGTGTATCACCACGGATCAAGCAAAACCGTTTGGATCTCACCTCATCTGGGCCCTCGACAGCACCTTCGGAATCACTAGACGCCCCTCATGTGGCTAACATCCGAGCTCCAATGGAATGGTCGAAAATTTCCACCAATAGCTCGAAGCCAGGCTTTGCCACTCGTTTTACACGGCCTACGCAAGTGCAGTGAAAGTGGATCTGCATGCCTCGCTGGCAGAGTTGGTTTACGGCAAACCTTTCGAAAAACGAGTCGACCATGTTAAGCCAGCCTTCCTCACTACTCTCACCATCAGCGTGGCCCAACCACTGCGTTCCCACTTCCAGCCACGCTGTCGTGTTCGTTCCAGACCTCCAGTCTCTGCAGGGGTCTGATGTGACGTCACAAACTAAGTGTCATCATGTTTCATCTTTAAGTTCAGTTTGGCAATTGTTTTACCATCACTGGGTGTGGCAGCTGGCCACCCTTTTCTTACAAAAGGCGCCTCGCAGGGAAGTCTGGCGACAGAGGAAAGAATTCGAATTACCCCGCGGCTCACCCTGACAGAGGGCGCTAGTTGTGAGCCACAGCCTACTCCTGGAGGGGATAGCACGTGACCAATGAGAGGGGACTCCTCCTTCCAAGAGAATGTATATAAGGGCCAGCCTACAACAAGCATTGATTCACTCACCTATCTTCAAGCAGCCACCATATACAGTACAAGAGACTACATTTGGAAGACTGCACCCGCAGAGACGAGTCCCTCGCCATGAGGAGCTACTGCTCAACCAATACCTTCGCTTCACACTTAGATGCCTGGAGAGCTAAGACTCAATGGAGTCCTTTGCTTCACATCTCGCCAACCGGCAGAGACAGAGCTTACGAAACTTCGTCAGCCCTTAACACAACCACATCAAAAAGGAACCTGACACTGGGGTACACTAGCTGTTCGAAAATAGTAACCCTCTTGGGCTCACGAGCCTGAGTTTCAATTTGTGAAAAGTTCTCGTAAAAGTTGAAGTAATTTCAAACAAGTGACAAAATTCATATACTTTTTATATGTTTGCTATTTAGATACTGACAGGTTATATGTAGCGGGTTGCTTGCGATTAATGGCGTTCAGTCGTAAATGTCTCGGACTTCAGGTCGACATATATGTCTCGTTCGTGTTACAACGCGCAGCAGCATCCATTAAATGTTCCCCTAATCAGTCGATCATTTAATTCTCTTTACACGATAATAATCAATATATAAAATTGATTTTTAATCACACTGAGCAAAAATTTCCAAATTTTATACTACGAGGTTATTGTGTGGTTGAATTGAGGTGTTTCATTCACTTCAAGTTTCGTGAGCACATTGTGAGTTTGCAAGCACGTCACAATGTACACAAATACAAGCAAAAATTTCGAAATGTCGAAACCGATTTTAGCTCACACGCTTTTCAAAAATACGAATTCTATTCGGCGTTGCAATACCTGTTCTATCTTTGTTTAAGAAGCAATCTGACGTATCCCAATGGGAGAGGAAGGCGTGTCCTCGATCGACAAAGCTCCTCGGATAATGTCGCTGGAGAGTAGGATGGTGACTCACTGCTTTCTTAGCAGTTCTAGCGACATGGCGTCGACACCATTCGTCCCATTTTATTCCGTCGACTTCTTCTCTGAAATGTTGAAAAGTTAACGTTCGAATTTCTATGATAAAAATTGAAATTTAGTTAGTGATTTTATTTGTTCCTCAAAAGCAGCATAAGTTGTAACTTGGTTGTAAAGTTGGTTTCAAATGGTGTAACTATTTTTTTATTGTGCGTTGTTTATCGCGTCGTTAAGCCCCCATAAGTTATGTGTTCAGGAAAGATTGTGTTCCCTTCAGCTTCAGGGCAATCCCCCCCCCCCCCAATCACTTAGACAACTGCTTCCTACATGTAATCCGACTGGAGGGGGGGGGGGCAATAACCAAAATACTAAGTTACCTTAAATTAATTTGTAATATTTCAATTTAGCACATTTAAAGAAAACATCTTGTGGTTTTGTAATTTGAAACTGCCCAATTCAGCCACAAACATTAAAATTGCAAACGTGGGCCTGTACATTTGAACATCTTCACGCTGAAGGACTAGTAAATATCTGATAAGCATCTACAGATTTCCAGAGTAGCTATCAATTCAATGACCAACCTTGAAGAGTAGTTGTTCTCAGTAACATCATCCAAACCAAGAAGAATTTTCAACGAGAACAATATAAAAGCCATTGCTCGCGCTTCAAAATTTGAAATTTGCGATAGTAGCGACATCTTCGGGGGTTTCATATTCACCAAACAACGAATTCCAGTAATGATGCAATCTGAGAAAAATATACGTGAACTTTTAACGGAGGAAGATTCGAAGGTTGGATTAGATAGAAAAATTTTCAAACATACGAGTAAGAATAATTTTTTATTTTTGCAAAATTATCAATCCGAATTGGGCAAGGTCCAAATAAGGATTGAAAATTTTCACCATTCAGAAAGTAAAATTCCTAGTTTGGTTTAGAAAACACGATGCAATTTATAAAATTTTCATTTTGAGTAGGAACACTGATACAGAACCGTATGGCGCTGATAACTGAAGATGCTTGGGAATTGCTTGTTGGTGGACCAATTCAGTTCATTAAAGAAGACCATCAACCCATTTGACAACAATAGTTATTCCAGGCGAGCTGGGGGTCGTCACGTTAGGACGAACCAGCTATAGCCAGCTCGTTCAGTTGCCCCGCGACCATAAACTGGTCATAAGGCAAGTTAATGCGGGGTAACTTTCCGGTTTTCATTTTTTTTTTTTTTTTCTGCGTCACTGCCGCCACACAATGGGGTTAAACGACAAAAAACGTTAGCGCAAGGAAATAGACAAACGCTCATCGTGTCTCGCAAGAGTAACGAACATCAAACCATTAGTAATAAATGATCGTACCAGTGTGAGTATGACGTTTACAAAAAGTATGAAAATAACATTTTTCGCTTGAAGAAACATACATGCTCGTAATACGATTTTCAGATGTCACTCGACCCATCCTAATTACGATAACGAGAGTAGAACACAGATGCTATATGCGTGACTGTGAGATGGGAGAGCAACGTGAGATGTTTTGTAACTGAATATTTCTGCCAGTAAATAAGTTATTTCTTCGATTTTTTCATTATTTTCCTCATTTTACTTATCTTACTACTACGAAGTAAAACGCAAAATTTTCAATCAGCCAGCTGATTATATATTTTTATACTTGCTCTTATTATAAGAGATAGTTTCTTTCTTTGCAATTGTATTCCAGCAATCATGTACCGTCGTAGCAGTAGCGACCCAACCGTTGAATTTTCAAACCGATCGTTACAAATGTAATCAATAATCAGTATTAAGTAACGAGTTCATGCTATTTATATACAGGGTTTTCCCCAACCTGAGAATTTGCTTTTTATTATTCTTTTTGTCGTGACGAATCGGTAGAACGGAAAGTGCTGGGTGTTCGTCCGCGTTTTGCCCTTCATACCACATACACATTCCTACCTATTTTTGTTTATTAATCATTCTAAATAATACAGTTACGTTTTCGCTCAGGAAAATGTTATTTTTACCCCACAAATTGGACATTTTACGTTTCAATCCATGGCGACTCCAAATCTGCATGTCCGTACATCCAGACCATATTTTACCCTTAACGTGGTCTAACAAATCCGTTCTGTCGCACGAAAATTCCATGCGGTATATAGTTGGGCCCACCTCCTCACCAATACGATTGGTTGCGAAGCCCATGCTTGTTATGGGGAAAAAACGGTTTGCAAAATAGCCTACAGAGAAACATAGGCAGGTTTATTACAATTATGTCGTATTTGGTATCGTTTTCCAGGTATTTATCGAAGCTGAGACGAATAGGGTATAGCGAGGTAAATTCTACAACTCGAACTTACGGGACAATGTAGCGAAAGTAATCGTTCATGCCTGACCTGCCATTGCCTAGTGTGGCTTAGAAAATATCGATTTTTGTTGTTCCCTTGTCATCAGGTCATGTTTCGTTTCGTTTAATAGTATTTTTCGACACTGAATCTAACTGGATGGATCTCAGAGGTGCCCTAAAAATATTGTCGTTTCTTGGATTCTTAATATAGCCACGTTATGGACATTGGATTGAATAGCACAGGTCAATGATAATAAACCGTTGTATAATAATTTGCAGTGTTTTTGTTCCAATGGGGACAGGCGTTGTCCCCCCCGTTTTCTTATTTTAATTTGTTGTTGAATTTTTGGAGACCACGGTGTGGCAATAGCCAGGTGAATCCTTGAGCTCCCGGGAGTTTCTCAAGGGCTTTTGAGATTTCGTTAGGGCCCCTGAGTTGAGGTGCAACAACAGCACACATCAAATCTGATGTTTCACGGATGTCGTGTTTAGAGCATTAGACACGAGTATTCGCCGAATTACATTTTATATATCACTATAATAATAATAAACAATAATACTGTTCGTAGTTATTTACCTGGAAGATTTAGCATTCTACAATACCGCGTAACAAGATTTAAAATAATATCCGTAGATGAAACTGCGTCTTTGGATACGCCGAGCATCTTAGCCAAACTTCTTGTGGCCTTAGAAATATTTGAGAAATGCTTTGGAAGGAAGAGGCACATGGACTGACCAAGAGCCGGATGAGTGTTTGAAGGTAAGAGTTTGTGAGGTTGATCTAACGATAGATATCCTTCTTCAGTCCACCTGAAATTCAATAAATTCCGATCTCCTCAGTAACGTGTTTTTTGTTCAAAGCTACCAAAAAACTAACTATAAAGCGTTCATACAGGCAACCATAAAAATACGGTAAATATACAACATCTAGTATAGACGAAAGATTATTGAAACAAAGAATGCGGATTTAAGCAGCGATTGGGAGTTTTACGATTCAATGGAACCATAATAATAATTAGAAGTAACTAGTCAATCTTGGGGAGTATGATTCCAGTATCTCCAAACTAACCCAACTGTATTTTCAAATAATCGTTGCTTCATCTAATTGGAGATTTGAAACGTTAAAAATTGAAATATCAGCGGAGATGTAGTGGAAAATCACTTTACTATAAAATAAAAATTGAAAGAAGTCTATTTTCACAGTGATTTTATACTAGTTGCCAGTTTCAGTTTTTACACCATCACTAGCCGTCACAGACATATACTAGGTCAAGTGTGGGGTCATCTCTGATTACCCTAAAATCAAAGCTCCTGTGATAAATCAGCAACTGAATGCACTTGAATCCGAACGAATTTCAAAAAAAGGCATGCATTGTTGATTTCAGTAAATAATTTAGTAGCTGAATACGTTTACCTTTCATTAATTCACGTTTGCAGAAAAATAACCAAGCCCATCAACTTAAAATTAATTAAAAAACAATTTCGGGATACTAAAATCAAACGCAAACTCACCTCCTCAAATCGCCGATGTGTATATCACACCCACAAAGCAACAACCCAATTCTCAAAATGGCCATCACGTGGAGTGGCCTCACGTGCTGAGTCGTTCTGGAGAACCTCTTCACCATTTTCCAATGATACTTACTTTTATCATCTTGATTTTCAAGGTTTCTAAGGAAAGCGGCAAGTTCTTCCTTCCCGCGACGAGAATATTTCAACCTAATAAAATCGTAAAATGAAGTTAAATGGCAAAACTACAGTAGAACTTTTAACGTGTTTTTTTTTTACCGAACGCAGAAAATGACGAACCTGTCTTCCCCTAAAGAGGAGCAAGAAGAGGCACCAGATTCACTAGCGGCTGATGTGTTGAGGGATGACTCAAGACCAGATTCGTCATACTCAGCCTGTGCTACTGATTTCTGTTTCAAAAAAACGGCATAAAATAACAATTGCAGAGCTTGTAGAATACAATACCACAAAAACAACTTATAAATTTCCTAAGCTCTAAGAAGTAATAAGTAAAGTTAAGTTGTCTACCTAAAGAACTAGAGGTCAGGATATAATCAACTCAGCTCAACCATAGCAGGGAAGCTGAATAAAAATAATCAGAAAATCTATCAAACCAAAATGGAGAATCAAGTAAAAATAATTGAGAAATTCAGATTTTGTTGGCAAATTTTATTGGAGCAAAGAATAAAATGAAGTTATGAAATCGAGTTAATGTAGTTGTGAGGTCAGGAAATCAGTTAAAAGTGATTGGGAAATCTGCACAAAAAATTGTACAGAAATTGAATAAAAATTTACAGTAAAAGTGGTAGGAAAATGGCCAAAATCAATTTTTTTAAAAGGGTCATTTAAAAAACTTGGGTAATGAGTAAAATCGTTGAAACCCACGAATATTTATCGAAAAGTAATAAAAGCAGGAGGCAAATTGACAATTTTGGAGGTGGTGGCAAAGTCATAAGTTACAATGATACAATAGTTGAAGGGTCCAGGGGAAAAACCGACTAAGTCACTTTTTCTTAAAAACGTGAAAACTCGTTTTGAAAGTTTGAAACGCGATTGTGTTTGACTAGATGCAAATAAAAAATTGAAATAAGTCTTATTATGCACTAAAACATCTATTTAAATATTCCAAAAAATGTTGACGCTATTATTATACTACTTACTTGTTAAACAATTCAATAACTGAGCAACCCCCCAAAACAGGAGAAGAACCGACGATGTCAACTCTCATCCAATGGAGAAAAAACATGTTTTTTCTGTTCAAACGTCGTTTAATTATATTACACTGGTAAAAAAAAACAACAAAAAACAAGCAAAAATGAAATTTTAAATTCTGACGAACGTAGGTAGAAGTGGTTTTTTTTGTGATATCCTTTTGAACTGTTTTCACCATCTGAAGCAAAAGGAAACCATTCCCACTCATTAAGTATCGAATTAATTTTGTAAGGATTTACAAAAGAAGTACATCATGTTTTTGGAAGTAAGAGCTCGACCATACTACTTACAGAGATCACTCGTGCCGACGTTTTGAGAAAAAATTTAACCGCAGCTGGGCCACAAAATTTCAGGAGGCTCATTATATCGCGGTACTTGGGAGACGAGACTGGTAGCAAACCTGAAAAATAAAACCACGAATGTCAATCTGTACTATGGCGTACTGTATTAATCTGAATTGTATAATCAAACGATGCTTACCTTCGTATGCGGGAAGTGGCAATTCAAATTCTCCTTGCTTCATTCTGTTCAGCTAATTGGGTCTCTGTCCAATCACACTGGATGAGAAAGTGCCGCTGAACGATGAACGATGATTCACCAATCGTGGATGGTTATGGGAAACATAAATTTCCTTTATTTCCTGGATTTTGAACAAACATTTTTTTCCATAATGTTTCTCCAATAAGGATTTCCAGTCTTTTATCATGAGTTGTTTCCCATTCACGATTGAGAACGGTGTATGCTTCGCTCTTGAGCTTTTTATCATGTCCCTAAATTCTTTAGGAGTCTCCATGCGGCATTTCATGTTCCAAAGACCTATATTTTTGTCGCATTCCAAATACGAGTGGCCGCGAATCGGGAATGTCATTTTAACATTCTTCAGCCCACGAATTAGGTGTTTGGTCAGATAGTGAATGAAACGAAAAATGATGTAGTTTTTATTTTGTCCACCTGCTGAGTCACTAAATATTTCCAAATCTTCCACTTTATCGTCCAGGTAGTTCATGATGAAATGGAAAAGAAATTATGCCATTTCGTTCGCACCCTTTTCCCCAACTCCTTCGTGGTAAGTGTAGAATACCGATTGGCCAGTGGAAAGTACGTTAACATTGAAGGAGAATACTGACAGCTGTCGTTTATAGTAAACATCATTCGTTTGGATATTAGGAAGCGAAATGTTTTTGGCAAAGTCAATACAAATCGCCTCTTTTCTGTGGTTTTTCTTAGACATTTTCTTCGCCAATTTCTTTCGGTCATAGAACCATTGAGCTTTTTTCTTATGCAACGTATTCATGTCCGTAAGTTTTTTTATTTCTTCCTGATCTTTGTCAGGTGATAAGCTCTTGAGTTTTGCAATGAACTCGTCACATGTTGCGCAGGTGTCAGTCCGAGGATATCCGAATGAAATGTTGAAGTTAGTATTAAAAATAGTTCGATAACTTTTGTAGGAAACGACGACATTAACATGTTTTTCTTTGAACATAGAGCACATTTTTTTGATACACAAATCCTTGGACAAATAGAGTTTTTTCGAATCTTTCAAACTGTAGTGGCTTTGTTGGCCTGAAACTTTTTATGTGAGCATAAATCAAATCTGGAGTGTTCTTGGCGAGCTTCCTGTGGAGAGAAGGGTGTTTACCTCTTCTGTCTGTTGGGGGAGTCCCTGTGAGTTTCAAATTCCGCTTTATGTAAACTATTTTACTGTTGGTGATACCATGGATAGAGCAAAATGCTTTTGACATTTTAACAGTTAATTATAAAAAAATAAACACAGAATTATTTCAAGGAACTGGAAAAAAACTGTGTCACACACACACATTGAAGAAAACAATACAGAACTGATAAGAAATGTTGTGAATCACAGAGGCAAGGTGGTGGGGACCACGTGTTGCGCTGTTGGGGGTTCAGTCAGGGAACAGTGACATACTCGGTTCTTTCCCTGGATGCGAAGACATCGTCGGTTCTTTCCCTGTACACCAAAAACTCCAAGCGTTATAACTTCCGGCTACGTCGGTTTTTCCTCTTTTTCTAGTTACTAAAATGAAGAGCATCATTTTCTAAGTTCAACGATATAAAAAACTCGTTTTGTGAAAAAAAGTGACTTAGTCGGTTTTTTCCCTGGACCCTTCAGTTGTAAAATGACAGGCATCGTTCACAGCCCTCCACATTTTACGAGGGGGACTGATATGTTGCTGAAAGAGCTGCTAAAATTGAGAAAAAGTACAGTGGCCCCAGGCTCTCGGACAGTATTTTGTGTTATCCTCAGAATACAAATTCCTCATGCCTGTTACTACACTACAGCCACTGCAGACGCCTGGATTGGAGATACATATACTACTGCTTATGTCAGCAGATGCAGCTGGTGACATCAATGAAAAAGTTTTTCTGACTTCGCAACTGAACACTACAGTTATTAACTATTGTTTACCTTGCTTCGAGTCAATTTCAGTTTTTTGGCTCTCACAGTTGTATCTAGGTCAGAAGAACTCGTGTTTTTTGCAGCCTGCTTGTTGTCATCATTGGAAGAGAAGACCCTGTAGCTTGAAGAGCTATTCACTTTATAAAACAGCGCGGCATCCCTGCAAACCAAAATTGAATATGAAATCCCAAGTACTGTATGATTGCACAATGCAATAATGTAATCCGTGTTTCTCGCAGTGCCTCATCGAATGGGGCTGATTTTGACAAGAAAAGTGCGTTCAGAAACTGAGCCATAAGAAAGTATGTTCAAGTGATAGGACGCATTGAACTATCACAGACGTCGTGTGAGAGATTTCCACTACTTCGCCGCTCACATCAGGATGGGTCGGAAATCTTTCGACTATGAAAGCACCATTTTCGCGCAAACCTCATATATTTTTTGAAAAACAGTAATCTAAATTAACAATTAAGCAAAAAAATGACTACTCATACCACTGTACCTTTTCCGAGGATAGGCGCCTAATTTTGGTTTCTTCTTCACAGTTGTTGAAGTAAAAGCCACTTCAATTTTTTTCAAATAACTCGCCCACAATTGGAGACATACGAATTTGAGGTCTTTGGGCGCTCCAAGAGAAATCAACTCGTCCACTAAACCTTTGAGGATGTAATTTAACAGTTCCCACGAACTAAGAGCACCTATTCAAACGATATGTGAAAACATAGTGAGACAGCCACAATAAAATACGTAACAATGAAATTTGGAAACTACGTACACTAATTACATGATTTGGCGAGTTATTTAATCGGCTAAAATAACGTTTTTAGTTATCTTAAGGTCTTTGAAGCCAAAAAAGGCCTTTTGAGAGCAAAAAAACAATATTTGGGAAAACGGTCTTCGCGAAAACGGCAGGACCAAATCTGCTCGAACTTCATATCTTGCCTGAGTCAAGATAGTTTTCATAGTGATCAAAACACTAGATATTTCATTCTCAAAAACGCCTCAAAATTGTGTGAGTGGACAGTTCTTAAGAACACAACGATACCATAAAATTCTCATTCGTGAGAAATAACGAGAGCTGCACGTTATATCACGAAACATTCCGGCGAAAATCGATTTTAATGCATTTTTTCCCCTTGTAAACTCTTCTCAAATGTTTCAAGGATCTTCAGAAAAATTGACGCGGTAGTCCAAGCAAGTGTCTATGCGATGAGCGTTTGATAACGTTCGTACGATATCTACTCAAGAAATTCTGTAATTTCACATACTACGTTTTCTCACAGTTTTTACCTGGTAATTCTGCAACAGCGATTACTATCGTTCTCAAAAAACCGTGTTTATAGTCTCATTAATTCTCTCTGTACTGATTGCTCAATAATGGTTTAGGCACAGTAGGAACACCACAATAAACTCTGTAACTTTAAGCGCTATCACTTTCTACACATAGTTATGTTTGACCAAGTTCAAATGAACTAAGTGAAAAACGAATTGAATTAGTAGCGAAAACCTTGAAAAACAGTGAATTTACGTGGAGTTAAGGAAAGTTGTGTGATGCATCGCAGGTTTATTAATATTCGCACGCACTGTATTACCTTTTACTTGAGACCCTTGCGATTGAGCTTCATCGACAGCTTGACTCACTTTCGTAGTCACTACTTTCTGACTACCGACATAATCCTCCATCACCTGCTCCTGCACATTCTGAAACATACAAATGTATTGGTTATTAAATGTATATGATTATTTCAATTGAAAAAATACAGTGTTGATTGTGTATGTAGACACCATGTGGAATTTTAGTATTGACCTCACAATCACGTGGTAGTGTGAGGTTTGAGTAATTGAAAACCATAGGTTCTGACAAGCAGAAATGAATTCCAGCCTGACACCATTTGGCACATTACGTCAAAGTGAGTCCATGCAGCCATTCAAGTGAGAGAAAGCCACTTTTCTTCTAAAGGATTGTCCCTCCTACATATTCCATTACTTTCACAGAATTTACTTACAGCTATCCAGTCAGCCCCCCCCCCCTTTCATGTGGCAAGGCATCATCTGGCCAATCACTGCCTGGAGACACCACATCTGTCACAGATGGAGAATGCATGTTGTGGTCCATAGTACCCTACCGGTAGTGGCTTTTATCATTGTGCCAACTGGAGGATGCCACCTGATGAAACCTGTACCTATGTGGAGTTGATGGGAAGGGGGGCTGCAATTAGTAGGGACTCCAACGACCTAGAGATTACAGTAAAGAGAACATTCGCAGGCATAATGAACAAACGTTAAAAAATCATCATTAACTACTTCTGGAAGTTACAGAATTCTTTTTCAACGACTTAACCTCAAGGTCGTGTAAAGCAAACACAGAACAATTTTCGCTGTACAAGTAACAAAAAAATAACTCACTAACAGCTATGTAGTTCCCAAGCAACTTTTGATTAGTCAACCAACAACCAATTTACCTGTGATTGTAAGTGACATTCTGAGCAAAAGTAGTAGCCGTCTTCCAAATTGAAGTCTTGGCCGCCACACTGTTCACACTCAAGTTTTTGCGACATCACGATACACTGAAGTTTTGTCCGGTAAAAAAGTAAAGCGATCCCAACGGTCGATCTTATTCCATCTGCCAAAAATTCAGCATAACTGTTGACATCATGTCAGAATATATGAAACGAGGCTGAGCTTAAATAATAATCAAACACAATGTTTTCAATCAGGCTGTGGAGAACATTGTAAAGGTGTGTCGTATGTTTAATCACTTAACACGGACAAATATGCTTCACAAGCTTTAGATTTAAGGGAGGCGCTTGGAATAGAGCACGAACCCTTGCAACCATAGGCTGACAGTTGTTAAATTTAGATTATCCTATGAGGACCGGATTTATACCACTCAGTTGTTGTTTTTTTTTTCTAAGTCGTTATGCACATTCTGGCAGGAAGTGTTGCTGTGTCAGTGAGTATTTCGAATTTATATGAAAAAGCAGGGAGAAGATAAAAACAGTTGGGAAACGTAGAAGAGAAACCATACTAACACGAATAGTTTATTCATCCCTTCTCATTATTGTGTTTACTCATTTCGTTCATTTCCCATCAGTTTCTTCTCAACTGTCATTTCCATAACAGCCCTGTGTCTAAGTTGTCCTCAGTCATTACCACAACCACGAGAATGGTTAATGAGTACACCGAAACGTTGGCGTAGCTGAATACTTGTATTGCTTCAAGAAACCACCAACTGTATGGGATACGCAATACAACGTACTCACGTCAGCACATCAAACCCCGAACATTTTTTTAGTGATATTCACAACGCTAATAGTTCTACGATTTTGAAGTTTCATTTAAGACAAATTGAGTCGGTACCTTCTCACATGACTGTGTTGCTGTTTACTAAAAGGAAGGTTTCAAAATAAGACGGTTCCTAACATCTTCCTTTTCTTCTTATTGATTTCTTTAGTACAACGCAGTAATCGCCCAGTTGTAAGGTATACTTTGTCCCTGCGCTATTGGTTTATTATTCATTCTGAATATTAACCCTATGTTTTCGGTCACGAAAAATCTTTTACAACCCCCCCTCAAAATTTGATACTTTACGTTTCAAGACTTGGAGATTCCAAATTTGCAATGTCCGTCCGCCGTCACCTGTCCACTGTCCGGGCCGTTTTGTGCCTTTAACACGTTCACTGCGGATGTCGACACGTAGTCGACAAATGAGACCCCTTCCCCCCGGCGGACGTCGACTACCTGTCGACATCTCCCATCCCTTATTTAGATCAACCTCAAAGTTGCCGCGCAGAAAATCGGTTTTGAACAATAATCGCCGCAGTGAACGTGTTAACATGGTCTAAAAAATTCGTTCTTTCGCCCAAAAATCCGATTTGGTATCTAGTTGTGCCCGCCATCTCGGCAATCCAATCGGACGAAGCCCGTGGTTGTAATGGGCAAAAAACGGTTAACAAAATTAACGAAACGCAGTACAACGCGGGAGCTACAGCGTTTCGTCGTTTCAACTCCCTCCCTCCCCGCCCATCTCATTAAAAAAGCAACCGTGCTCGAGACGAGCGAGCGCGCCTCCCGCTCACTTGCCTCCTAACTCCCCTTTCGCCTCGGAATGGATGGGTTCGATTTCCCTGACGGGGCAAAATCATCAGACGATTTGTTTCCGTAGTTCCATTGTAGCCAGGACATGTTTCGTATGGTTTACTAGTATTCGATGCTGAGTCGAGTGGGATGGGGGAGCACTAATACTAGGTCGAGCTGTTCATGAGAATAATAAACCATTGTGTAATAATTTGCAGGGTTTTTCAATTGCAAATGATCAGTGACGCTAGTACGTATCACTCTACGCGCAATATTCATGTAGGCTCATCTTATCTATAAAACGTGCAATGATGATTATCCAAACCGAGTCATTTGCACTAAAATGCAAATAAAATGCCACAATAAGTCTATCGTTTTTGCTAAACTGTCTTTTGAAAGCTCCTATCCGTCAACTGAAGCCCATGCATTATCCCCCCCCCCCCCCGTCACCCATAAAATTTGGGATGATGTGACAACTTAACGAATATCAAGTCAACGCCTTCCAGAGCTCACTGAATTCACTCAACAGATGAGGAACAACACAGGCGTTACATGTGCAACAAACATTCGACTAGACTACCTTCAAGTGTCAGATAACGACAGATGGTCGGTAGAAAAACCATTAAAAACTCGGTGTGGACCCTGGCACAAATATACACTAAGGTGGCCTTGCACATGCGAACCCATGTGCTTAAGGGTTAAGAAGTAGATCTAAACTTTCATCGAGGCTGAACAACAATTAATCACCTGGTGCATCTGAAAGAAAAGAATGGCAGCGGTCCGTGCAAAAAGGAAAGGAATCAAATGCAATTGCCCATTCCTTTCTGGTTCTGTAGAGAATAGCGAAAGTGTGGGTCCCAACCATGTTGTGACACTATATTTTCATCCAATAAAGGACTTTGTTAACTGAGGAGTTAATAATCTCGAAACACAAACATTATTGTTGTCTGCCTCTTTGCCGGAGCACATGATGGGTATTACATCAAAAAAGCTACTTGCTACCAACAACTCTTTAGATGCTTTATTTACAAGAATGTATACATTAAAAATTAAATAACCCGATTCATACAAAATATATTCGCAAGAGTCTCACTCTACCACTTGGGTTCAATTACAATTCACAACTCACTCAAATGATGAGGAACTTTCGTCAGAAGACGAAGTTGACGATTCACTTTCTGACTCACTGCTCTCCGAACTGCTGGAATCACTACTTGAACTGCTGCTGCTACTGCTACTGGACGATTGGCTGGAGTTACTGGCATTAGTAGACTTCTTGGAAGAATTCCTAGAATCAGAAAGCAACCATTACTCGCTGCTGGCTGGATTGCCAATATGGCTGTCAATAATATCATGTGATGCAGTAAAACCAGGCACCTTTATATTATTTTTAGGGAGAGTAACCATAAGAAGAGGGCAGTATTATCGCTTCTTCGACTATTCTGGCCAAGGCTGAGCTAGTGGAGGCTTCAAAGTGACTGATGCAGAGAGATATGGGAGTATGGGAAACATAGATGAAATTCTGAGACCAACAACACGATATGATATGAGCAGGCTCGTGAGACTAATAGTAAATACGTCTTGCCCAAGATGCGTCAGGCGGTTTCTCCTAAGAGGAGAGACTAGGTTCCTCAGGTAGCTGTAGGAAGCCGATAAGACTGGTATCAACAGCCTCCCTCTTGGCAAACCTGCACCAAAACGAACTGACTGCTATCCAAAGAAAGAAGCTCTTAAGGAATCTTGTATAGTTCCTAAGCCAGTGGTAATGGGTTTTGCAGACATCACCTCGTCGTGGCTTTGGTGTATTTAAAATGAATTTTAAAATGTCAGGAAGAGGGATGCTTTCATAAACTCTAGAAAGGTCAAAACTCGCGAGACACCATACTGAGAGTGATATGGTTAGTATGCCAGTGGGTCAAGAGGAACTGGATGAGGTAGTCTAGCTCCCCCAATTCCTGGTAGTGTATAGGTTATTCAGAAAATACGCTGACTGTTGAGACCACTGGTAATACCAACAATCTCGTTTAACAGGCACAATTAGTAAAAACACTGAGAGCTTGCAGGAATAAAGAGTACGTATCATTACAAAACGTAATACACGCGTGAATAGTAAAAGTACGTCTGTTGAACATGAATTATGAACAAACAAAATGAGTTAATGACACTAAGAAAGTTCATAAGGGGTTCCCATCCCTACCTGATAAATTAAGAAATATTGATGGAGAACAACATAAATTTATCGAATATTTGGTAGACAACCTGTGAGTTGTGACGACATAAACAAATTGAAATCTTGTGGGGATGAACCCAAGGTAAATCAAGGGTTAATATAATATTGGTAAGTGGAAAACAACAAAATAAACTTGATTAGGATAGGTGTTGCTTTATTTAAGCAAATAAAAAAAAATAAAAATAAAAATTAACTTTATCTTCAAGTAAACAACTCAGGGTAGATCTCTGTCACAGATATACATGGTAGGTACGATAGACTTCTGAAATTAAACGGGTACTCACTACTTCCAACGGCCGTGGAGTATATTATAAGTTTACTAACTAGTGGAACGGGAAACGAACGTAGTATTGGATGTATTCTTCGGGTTTGGAGCAGTCGGTGATCTAACTTTTGAGCTCCGACCTGAAACGGTACGTGATGAGTGGGTATCTTGGCAGAAGCCACGCAGTCGGTGAATAAATATTCTTTCGATCCCAACCAGGGTGAAATTTTGGAAGAGACGGGAAATGCTGATGAGCTGTAGGTAGATACGTCAATGCTGGACGGCGGAAAAAGAACAATAGAATCTCCGAAACGTGGTGCCGGGCCTGTTCTCCCAAATTGCCTGCAGGTTGCAGCACACGATGGATTCAACAGATTGTCTCCAAATTCGTCAACGAATTCTGGACCTATCAGTGTTTCTTTTTTTTCTTCTGAAGAATATATTTTACAGAAAATAACTGTCCCACTTCTTAATTGGAAACAATGGCTGGAAAAGAAATAAACATAATTTTCCCGTACGCATTTACTGCCATCTGGCGGAAGACTGGAACGGGTGACGCCGAGAACCGCGAAATATGAAAGTGGCGAGACTACGATTTATTCCAGCGGTTGAGGCGGGTAGGTACTTCTTCAGCTTGGAAGGATGCCAGGAACCAGCTTGCCTGCCTTGACTGTCCTTCAGCATGCATGTGCCCCCAGGACTAACTGAAGTTACAGTATAGGGACCTTCATACTTGGGGTTCAGTTTCACTGAGATACGGTCAGCTGCTGACGATAATGAGAAGGTTTTCCGAAGAACCAAGTCTCCAACCTTGAAGAGTTCAGGACGACGACGTAAGTTGTAGCGCCGGCTCTGGGAAGCACTGGCTTGCAAAAGGTTCTGCTCGGCGAGATGATGAAGCTCTTTAAGTTTCCCCAATCTTTCAGCCCATTCCCCCGCAGTAGCAGGATCAGGAGAATCATGAACTGGCGAAACACTGGTAGACAAAGAATGAACTGGAGTTACCTCCCTGCCAAAGTTCAAGAAGGCAGGAGAGAACTTGGTAGACCCATGAACGGCACTATTCAGGGCAAATTGTAGCTCTCCAATAAATTTGTCCCATTTGCTATGCGATTCCTTGCCCAAATAAGTTATGATCAACTGTCTAATATTTCTGTTAGCTCTTTCGGTGGGATTCGCCTGACAATGATACAAGGGGGTGGTCTTGTGCTCTATCCCATAGGTTTCAGCCAGAGATTTAACAGTTGAACTAACGAAAGTTGTTGCATTGTCCGAAATCAGCTGAGCGGGAGCACCGTATCGATTTAAAATGACGGACTTGAACTTATTAAGGATTACTGACGATGTTGCTGATCTGATGGGGACAAGTTCCACCCATTTCGTGAATACGTCTTCAAAAACGAGAAGATACTTGTTGCCGGATGAGCTAGGAGGGAATGGACCCATGATATCGGTTGATACTGTATGCCATGGTGTGGAAAAATAGCGTGGGTACATGATACCACGCGGCGTTGAGTTTTGAGGCTTAACCCGCTGACAAACATCACAATGCTGAACATAATGTACGATATCCTGGTACATACCAGGCCAATAATATTGTCTACCCACACGCCAGTGTGTTTTTGCGATCCCCAAATGACCCGACTGTGGGTCATCATGGCATTCCCGCAAAACCTCTGACCTCAAGACCCTTGGTATAACTAATTTCCACACCTCGCTGGGATCCTCCAGCTCGCCCTTCAAAAAGGACTTACGGAAGTAAAACAAATTGTTCTCCTCTACCTTCCAATCTGGGTGAAGTTGAGGGGATTGCCGTACTTTATATAACTTGCGATTATACCATTCATCTTGGGTTGGGTTGGTAGTAGAAACTACAGAGGACGAGACTGAAGCGAGATGTTCTAATTTCGAAATTCGAGACAAAGCATCCGCAACACAGTTTAATTTGCCTTTACGGTACTCTATACGGAAGGAATAAGGCTGCAAGCGGAGAATCCACCGGGCTAAACGTCCTGTGGGGTTCTTCAAACTGAACAACCACTTCATACTTGAATGATCAGTGACTACTACAAACTCGGATCCTTCCAAATATTGACGGTTTTTCTCTATTCCCCACATGACTGCTAAACTTTCCTTCTCGGTAACTGAATAATTCCTTTCAGCGGCTGATAGTGTACGAGAACAATAAGCGATAACTCTTTCACAACCCTCTTGTTCTTGTGTCAGAGCGACGCCAATTCCACAGTTACTAGCATCAGTTTGGAGTGTGAAAGGAATATCAAAATTTGGACGAGCGAGAATGGGGGCAGAAGTTAGAGCTCCTTTCAACGTCTCAAATGCCTTATTCTATTCTTCGGACCAAACCCAGTTCTTCCTTTTTCCCAATAAAGCTGTCAATGGAGAGACGATAGTCGAGAACCCACTAATGAAGCGGCACCAGCTGGCCATCCCAAGGAATTGACGAAGTTCGGTAACATTGTTAGGAGGTGGAAATGACATAACGACCTGAGTTTTATCAGGATCGACGGTAATACCCTCAGCATTTACTCGATATCCTAAATATCGTACCTCTTTGCATCCAAACTCGCACTTATCAGGATTGATTTGGAGGCCCGACTCCTTGAGTCTACAAAATACCTCCCTCAACAGATCGCAGTGTGAGTTGAGATCCAGAGTGCAAATCAAAATGTCGTCCAAAAAGACTACCACTTGAGGGTAATGATCTAAAAAGATAGAATCTGCCAATCGTTGAAATGTGGCAGGGCTGTTCGTCAATCCAAAACACATCGTGCGAAATCGAAATAGCCCTCGACCAGGTACGATAAATGAGGTAACATCTCTACTACCCTCATCTGCTAAAGGGACTTGAAGAAAAGCTTGGCGAAGATCAAGCTTAGAAAGATAAGCAGCATTACGCAATGAATCGAGAAGAGTATTTATATTGGGCATTGGATACGAGTCTTGTAGAGTACATGAGTTCACCTGGAAACGAAATAAACATAATTTTCCCGTACGCATTTACTGCCATCTGGCGGAAGACTGGAACGGGTGACACCGAGAACCGCGAAATATGAAAGTGGCGAGACTACGATTTATTCACACTACAGAGTTTGGTGTCAATCGTTTCAGCTGTTTCTTATAAAAGTTGGATGAACAACTTTTCAAACAGATAATTTGAACGCCATTCGCCACCACGCTGATTTTCGATAAAAATACATAACACACTTTTTGCCGTACCTCCACCTTCCTACCTTCCTCTTCATCTATGAAAATTGCTGATAATTTTTTAGGGCGCCTTCAGAACATAACTAACGACGCAAATTACTGCGCAATGGTTTATTATTCTCTCGTCCAACTTGATATAGTATCACACCTCCAAGAATCAGCATCGATAAATACTGGTAAATGTACGAAACATGACCCATAACCTGACTTCAACGAAACGACGAAAACGATATATTCCAGGGAGCCTGTAGGCAATCAGCATGACTGAGCTGATGGGTGGCTGGAGTGAGACAGAAGGGAGTGCAAATGATGAAACGACTACTTTCGCTGTACTGTCAGGCAAGTTCTTTCAATTTGTAGACTTTGGCTCAAATTACCGTGAATTCACTGTTCCCAGTCTAGGCGCAGTCACAGCTCTTAAGGCTCGTTCCATTCGACCCATCATTTTAAAAAATATGTAGAAAACGACACCAAACACGACCTGATTGCGATAAACTTGCAACAGTTTCGTTTGTGTTAATTATTACACAATTTTTGTTTATAAAAACCATGCGTTTCGTCCTGTCGGATTTTCGAGTAGGTGAGCACAACTAGACAACTTTTTTAGGAAGAACGGATTTTTTAGACCACGTTAAAGGCAACATATAAACCAGATGGCACACAGGCATACAGGGCAAGGGACACAGCAGATTTGGAAACCCGATGCCTCGAAACTTGGTCAAATTTTAAATGGTGGAGGGGGGGGGCGTAAAAAATTTCCCATCCGAAAACATAGGTGTATTATTCAGAATGAATAATAAACCAAAACGAGCTCATTTGGTTCACCCATTCACCAGCGAATCTGACTACAGATACACACTTTGGCTAAATTTAACTTGGGTGGTATAGAATAGTTTTGTACTGTATTCAAGTTGGAGATGTAAGTAGCATAAAATTTGATTACGAAATTCTCCTTGCATTTACTTTCAATCACATTAGAGTAGATAGCATGTTCTACTAACCCACTGCTCATACTTCTTCCTTGTTCGAGTAACTTCAACCTTTTCTTGAGTAAGGTAGAGCGAGAGGCCCGACTAACGAACTTTCGTTTGCCATTGCACTCATAGGTCCAATGTCCACTTTCCAAACATTTTTGACACTTTGGAGGAGCCTTTGGACTGGAAATTGAATAAACAGTAAAAAAGTTTTAAAAGCCTCAGTTTATCAGTCAATAGTAAAGCAGCTAGTAACAGACCAGAATTAAAATAACTAATAATGGTAGGCCCTTCTATCCCCTGGCAGTGACAAACACAAGGGAGGAGGCAATTGATACCATATACAGCTGAGACATGGAACCTACCTATCACCTCTCAAATATCCTACTTCTGAAACATTTCAATTTATGTAGTAAGTTAGGTTTGAAGGGCAAACCTAGTGGCTTCACAGATGAATACGCCAAAGTGAATGCTACAGGCGGCAGATTCAGTAGGCTCCCTTTCGCGAGGAGCTCTAGGTTGATGTCCCTTCAATACATCAGCAATTATTAGACACAACTAATGATGACCCTCTAAGAGCAATGTTAGGGGAGGATCTGGCCAGGCAGCTGTAGAACTGAAACTTGTTGCTGCAATTAGGTCTCGCTTGTTTCTCACAATCCGCGTCAATGCGATTGCCATTCGTCTCCGAGCTTTCTGCAGTCCCGCAGCCACGACGCTTCACGTACTTGTACTATTGAGCAACTCCACTTCCCATTATTTCTAGATCAGTAAGTACCCGTCAGCTTAAATACTTTTCATCGTCTACCTACCGAATATACCTTCAATTCTCGTTAATTATTTCTAGATCAATCAAATTCAACTCAGCTTCCAGAGCCCCGAGTTATTTCAAATTCCAAGTCTACGATGCTATCTTCACTGCATCTCTATATGTCTCTCTTCCTTTACTTTTTACAACTAGGGCGCAGCAGCTTTATTTAGTTTATTATAATATATGTGTAAGAGCTCCTTTAATTTATTTATTTGGATAAACGCGTTAATTTCAGATTGTCTATATTTTGTTTACTACGTAATACAGTTCATTGATTTTATTCGTAGCTATTTATATCTAACAATCCGAACGACTAATCCTGTTACTGGTAAACTATGGACCGAACTTACATAAAGTGAAATAACGTATCTTATCGTATTCTCTGACGTCACAATCCTACTTTTATACATTTAAGCGATCTCAACAAGAAGTTAACCATAGACAAGTGTGTGAGCATAAACATTGTGCGCTCCTCCTGTGACTGCCCAGTTGTTTCTTTAACCAAGCACTATTATATTACTGAGAGATTTGGTTGTTAATCATTGGAATAGAAGTTTAACTCACGCTGACTTGTTATTCGCAGACATCGGTTTGCTGAGTGTCATCGCAACATCAACTAATCGTAACTATCGTAGCGTCAAGATAAACTTCTTAACTGCTCGTTGTATCTCGTTGACAAGCGACAAGGTAATAAACAAACAGACCGACGATCACGTCGTTGTTGTTCATTCTTCTCCGAGGAGGAAGTTCCCATTAGAACGAGTTTGTTGTTGTTGTTTCCTGTCCACAACTAACTTGGTGATTACTTGAGGTGAAAAAGGCCCTAAACGATGCCCCCCCCCCCCCATGTTATGGATTGTAAGACAATATTAATATATTTTAGCATCTTACCTTTGCGTTGTGGAGGTCTCAAAATCCGAGAGAGAGGAGTAAGGACAGAGAAGAACCAGTTGGTTTTAAGGATGAACCGAGAGGGAATTACACCATTACGAACTTTCAAAAAACGGATGTTAGTGGCACTAACGTGGAGCTTAAAAGAAACATGATGGAACGCCTATCATAATGCGATCCGATGTAAGAGTGAAAAATGGTAAGCGGCAGCAAAGAATGAGAGGGCGTGAAGCGTTAAACCATCGCCTAACTGAGAGGAACCAAGGGGCTTTGTTCATTAACATCAGGTGCGACGCCACACAAACTTACCTCTTCGTAAGTACGCTGGTTTTCATAGCGTTTGCTTCTAATTCAATGAACTTTTTACTCGGTTCACTTGAACTTGCGCACGCATCACTTCACAGGGGTAGAAAGTCATATCGCCTACAATTCCAGAATTTACTGCAGTACTCCTATTTGTGCCACGACCATTATTAACCCATTCAATACGGAGAGCGCCCCAGGGCGCTCTCCAATGTTATACCTGGTGACGGCAAGCGCCTCGAGGCGCTCTTTCGCCCCTTACCCAATGACGGCGAGCGCCCCGAGACGCTCGGTTTTCTTTAGTTTCAAATGTGCTTCAGACCGTTCCAGTCACTTGTGAAAGCCCGTTATTTACTGGCAGTCACTCCTAACAACATTCTGCAGTTTGCCGTTTCTGAATCTGACGTTTTCTTTAGGACCTGAATAGTTCCCAAATTAGGGTAAGTAAAACTTCATTATCTTTACATTTGGACGTATAATTTAAACTTATTACTTAATAATAAGCTAATATATACCTATTTTTAGCAGATGCTTCGTACTCGAGGAGGAAAAAAGAGGGCGAGTGAGGAGCCACAACCCTCAACTTCAAGGTTTGCGTATTTTTTACGTTTCACTAACATTAAAATTACGATGATGAATTTGTATTGATTTTTTAATAATGATAATCATTGTAATAATGATTTTTTCAGCACCAAACAACCCAAAGTTGGTGAGCCAATGCAAAGAAAAGTGATGACTGACGAGGAACTTCTTCATATCCTGTCCAGCTTGTCCACCTGCTTTATGTATCGAAAATTGTTTTGTAAATTTCCACCAAAATATGACCATTGATGGAAATTAATTGCTTAATGTTCACAAGTACTATTTACTACCTATGTAAAAATTTACGAACGATTTCTATGTTATTTACTGTATAATTACTTTTTTGTAATAAATACTTGTAATTTTATTGAAAAAGTTGAAAAAAAATTGTTTTCCTCTCTTTATAATTACACCTTATTCAATACAACTTACCTTCTGAAAGTACCTTATGGATTAGTTTATCATTTTAGGCTTGAAATAATTGTTTCGAAGTTCCAATGGCCCAATTCGTGTATAAAATGACGAGCGCCTCGAGGCGCTTGCAGTCATAGCTGTTTGTGTTTTGCGTGATGGCCTACCTACACATTAGCTATGACTGCGAGCGCCCCGAGGCGCTCGTCAATTTATACACTAATTAGACATATTAGAATTTTGAAACTATTTTTTCAAGCCCATACAAAAATTAACTAAGCCATATACGTAGAAAAAGTTGTGCCGTCAGTGACGGCCGTTTATGAAAAACTGAGCAGTATACGGCATAGAGATCTCAATATGGCCGCCGTATTGAATGGGTTAAGGAATCACTACGCAGTGGAATAATAAGACTCTAAGCACGAATTTTGTGAAAATGTTCTCCATAATCATTGGAACTATGAGAAATGCTAGCAAGTGAAAAGGCGGGGTTTGAAATTCCAGAACTTCTGCAGTAGCTCCTATATATCCTATGAGCGTTATCAGGCGTTCATTGCATATGTCCTTGATTGGAATTCCATGTACATTTTTCAGAAGACTAATAACATTTTGAGAGTAGTTTATAAGAAAAAACTCATACTTTTCCCCTGAATGAGAATCTTATGGTATTGTATCATTTGGAGCTGCGTGATCAGGCCAACGCATCACACAACTTTCGTTAGCTCTACGTCAACCCACTTGTGTTGATGGCTCTTTCTACTTGCTCAATTTATTTTTCTGTACCGCCTGACTCCCATTGTAGGTACCCGAGTGATCGTAGACAAGTGGTGATGAACAAAGATCCATAATCTAACGAAAGTTGGGCATTGGCTCGGAGCACGTTATCACTTTAATTTTTGCGTTTGTCAGCGGCTCTCCAAACATTTCATTAAGTTCATTTTAACTTGGCAAAACTTCACTTCATGGTGCCAGGCAGGATTTATTGTGCTGCTTCCACTCGTTATTAATCACCACTCATTGCATAGGTACTAGATTGGAGTACCCCCTGAATGTTTACTTTCCTTGGCTGTACAAAGTAGAAAGGAAAGTTATAGGGTAATAGGCTGAAATAAAAATTTTGAGTTTTTTGATATCTTTAAGTTTCAGGCCCTACTGAATCCGAAAAACAGTTTGGGAAAATGGTCTGTGTGAGTGTGTGGACGATTTTTAGAGAAAATGGCCATACCAAGTCAGCTCCAACTTGATATCTAGCCCGCAGGTTACCATGGGACGCCAAAATAAGGGTATGAGCAAAATCCACCGAAAGTTAACCAGTTACTGTAGTGATCAAAACAACTAATTTTTTTCTCAAATACGGCTCTAACGATTGTGATTCAAGTTTTGATATTGATAGCTCTCAATAAGACAATTATACCATAGAATTCCCATTCGTGGGAAAATAACAGTGCTGCGCAATAAATTACCAACATTCTCGACGAAAATTGATATTAGCTATGCTAACAAAAAATTGGTTTAGTAGTCCAATCCAATACCTACAGCTTGAGCGTGTAAAAACCTTCGTAAGATACATGGCGGTCACTACAGAAATTCCGGAATTTCAATTACCGCCGCTTCGCTTAAGTTAGTCTTGAGTTTCCTTGTCTGTGGATTGGTTTGATGTCACCAAGGAAATTTGATACTGATAACATAGCAGTGAGTGAATTTTATTGCCATCTTTTAAATCTTTAAATTTAATAATTTTTTAACGTCAGTAGCGGTCCGATTCTTAGACGTCAAAACAAATGCAGATCGAGTGAAATGGTCGAGAAGTAAATGAATATATTTATGAGGGGAATTATTTCCAAAGAAGCCACCTATAGTGTCTATCGACATTATCTCTAAAGGTTGTTGGACAACGACGGGAGAAGCACAATAAATTACCGAATGTTCGAACAAAAATGGATTTTGGAGCAGTTTTACCGAAAAACTCCTCTCAAATGTTGCTAGGATGGGGAAAATATCTGGTCTGTTACGATCCTCAGCTCTAAGTCAACTCACTTTTGTACATGGCTTTTTCTAGTTACTCAATTCATTTGAACTTGGTCAAACTACACTTCGTGGCAGCAGGTAGCAGTAGCGCTTACAGTTCTGGAATTTTTTGTGCTGCTCGTACTCATTCCCGGACAACTATTGAGCAATGATTACACAGAGAATAAGGCTGTAAACCTGATTTTTTCTAAGAGGATAGTAATCACTTTTGCTGAGTTATTGGGTAAACACTTTTTCAACGGGTATTCAATTTCGCGGTATTCCTTAATGAATCACGTTCGTTTATAGTTTTCATACATCAGTATGTATTCTACGCACTGTGATGCACTCGACAATGACCCCTATGTGAACTTGGATACAAACGTACTTGACGATCGCACCAGTTACAATACTCCATTCAGCAGTTTATGACAAACTGACTCAACTCCAGTACTTCCCCGAAGATTTATACATGGTAAGTGCTCAACTCGCAGAGCCAACTAAAAAAAAAAGACTCGGCCCTCTACATAGATCACTCAAACCTAACACCTAATAGGAGTAGGGGATATACACCCACACCTTCGGAAACATTGCAATTCGCAATCATACAACTTCCCTCACATTCGTTCAACAGTTGTGTACTATTAGCCATTTTCCACGCCCAGCATATTCAATGTGAGTTCGCCTGCGTCCAGCTGTGTGACTGTTGATCAACTATCATGAGTTAGTGTAATTGGGTCTCAACTGGGTGAGAACAAACAGTGTTTGAAATACTGACAAGATTATTTAATAGGAGTCGTTAACGCACGATCTAATAATGTCTACATTGAGTAAAGTGAGGAAGTTGTGTACTTGAAGATTAAAGTGCAAAGTGGTCAATACTTGTCTCAAAGTGTGCCCTAAAAGTGGGGGGCTCGTTATAAATGTGGTAGAATCATTGTGGTACTGTGGCTCTTCAAACCACCCTTTCAGAGGCCACTTACGCCGAGAATGGCATCATTCCGCCACGAAGTCTCAATACCAAATGAAGAGTTGATTCCTTTTGGATGTTGTAGTCTGACAGTGTACGGCCATCTTCCAATTGCTTGCCAGCAAAGATGAGACGTTGCTGGTCTGGGGGAATGCCCTCCTTATCTTGAATTTTGGCCTTCACATTCTCAATGGTGTCCGAAGCTTCAACTTCCAGGGTAATAGTTTTTCCAGTGAGGGTCTTCACAAAAATCTGCATTCCACCTCTAAGCCTGAGAACTAAGTGAAGAGTCGACTCCTTTTGAATATTGTAGTCCGACAGAGTACGGCCATCTTCCAACTGCTTGCCAGCAAATATAAGACGCTGCTGGTCTGGGGGAATGCCTTCCTTATCTTGAATTTTGGCCTTCACGTTCTCAATGGTGTCCGAAGCTTCAACTTCAAGGGTAATAGTTTTCCCAGTAAGGGTCTTCACGAAAATCTGCATTCCACCTCTAAGCCTGAGGACCAAGTGAAGAGTCGATTCCTTTTGGATGTTGTAGTCTGACAGAGTACGGCCATCTTCCAGTTGTTTGCCAGCGAAGATGAGACGTTGCTGATCTGGGGGAATGCCCTCCTTATCTTGAATTTTGGCCTTCACATTCTCAATGGTGTCCGAAGCTTCAACTTCAAGGGTAATAGTTTTCCCAGTAAGGGTCTTCACGAAAATCTGCATTCCACCTCTAAGCCTGAGGACCAAGTGAAGAGTCGATTCCTTTTGGATGTTGTAGTCTGACAGAGTACGGCCATCTTCCAGTTGTTTGCCAGCGAAGATGAGACGTTGCTGATCTGGTGGAATGCCCTCCTTATCTTGAATTTTAGCCTTCACATTCTCAATGGTGTCCGAAGCTTCGACTTCCAGGGTAATAGTTTTTCCAGTAAGGGTCTTCACAAAAATCTGCATTCCACCTCTAAGCCTGAGAACTAAGTGAAGAGTCGACTCCTTTTGAATATTGTAGTCCGACAGAGTACGGCCATCTTCCAACTGCTTGCCAGCAAATATAAGACGCTGCTGGTCTGGGGGAATGCCCTCCTTATCTTGAATTTTGGCCTTCACGTTCTCAATGGTGTCCGAAGCTTCAACTTCCAGGGTAATAGTTTTACCAGTGAGGGTCTTCACGAAAATCTGCATTCCACCTCTAAGCCTGAGGACCAAGTGAAGAGTCGATTCCTTTTGGATGTTGTAGTCTGACAGTGTACGGCCATCTTCCAATTGCTTGCCAGCAAAGATGAGACGCTGCTGGTCTGGGGGAATGCCCTCCTTATCTTGAATTTTGGCCTTCACATTCTCAATGGTGTCCGAAGCTTCAACTTCAAGGGTAATAGTTTTTCCAGTGAGGGTCTTCACGAAAATCTGCATTCCACCTCTAAGCCTGAGGACCAAGTGAAGAGTCGATTCCTTTTGGATGTTGTAGTCTGACAGTGTACGGCCATCTTCCAATTGTTTGCCAGCGAAGATGAGACGTTGCTGATCTGGTGGAATGCCCTCCTTATCTTGAATTTTGGCCTTCACATTCTCAATGGTGTCCGAAGCTTCAACTTCAAGGGTAATAGTTTTCCCAGTAAGGGTCTTCACGAAAATCTGCATTCCACCTCTAAGCCTGAGGACCAAGTGAAGAGTCGATTCCTTTTGAATGTTATAGTCCGACAGTGTACGGCCATCTTCCAATTGCTTGCCAGCAAAGATGAGACGTTGCTGATCTGGTGGAATGCCCTCCTTATCTTGAATTTTGGCCTTCACATTCTCAATGGTGTCCGAAGCTTCAACTTCAAGGGTAATAGTTTTCCCAGTAAGGGTCTTCACGAAAATCTGCATTCCACCTCTAAGCCTGAGGACCAAGTGAAGAGTCGATTCCTTTTGAATGTTATAGTCTGACAGTGTACGGCCATCTTCCAATTGCTTGCCAGCGAAGATGAGACGCTGCTGGTCTGGTGGAATCCCTTCCTTATCCTGGATTTTGGCTTTCACATTTTCAATGGTGTCCGAAGGCTCCACTTCAAGTGTGATGGTCTTGCCTGTGAGTGTCTTGACGAATATCTGCATCTTCCTGGAAAGAAAAGTGCGATTACATTTCTGGAGATAGAACTACATTGAAATGCTTGTAAATGTTTCAACATAGCCAGACTAATCTGGCCAAGGGGTTGTTACATGTAAAACTAATCGTTGGTGGAAACGCAGCGTATTGGGAAACAGGTATTACAATTACGGCTTTTGTGGAAATGTATGCACACATAGAGCATTTCCTCGAATGGCTTTCTAAAAAGAGTCAGGCAATTACACTACTATTGTTTCTTCAACTTCGTTTGGGATAAAGAATATAAAGACTACTTTGGAAGTCCTATAGATGATGTAAGGATTGTTAACTAACTAACTAGGAACAACCCACAAAATGCTGGAATGCAAATTACAGTCGTTGCTTTGCTTAACTTTTCAGATTATGGCACACTGAAGGGTACCTCAATTAATCCCAGAACAGTAATTAATTTGCCAGCTTCCGTACAGAATGGTGTGCCATGTACCCATTTCACATCGTAAGAATGAGAACTGTTATAGATTAATCATCAGAGTGAGAAAATCACAGAAGGAAGAACCTCTGCTAAGTAATTCAGAGCAGTGATAGAGTGATGTTGTGTCTATATTCATTCAGAGATTTGGACCATTACTTCTAACCCATAACTATAAGTCAGTTAAGAGTTTGCAACCAACTTTGTGGTTGAACAAACAGATTGCGTTCATTAAAAAAAAACTGCCAGAGTGAAAAAAATCCTGGTTCTGTACATGCAAGAACGAACTGCTTGATGGGTGAAGTAGAACTAGGTTAGATTCCACATGTTACCCAAGTTTTCTTCTTTTATTATTCTCTTAGTTCTAGTAGATTGTATTTGAAACACATCAAAAGTCGGTGTGTCAAACGTAAAACCTCCACGTCTGAAACCAGACACCTAAGAAAAAAATACTCATCTGTTTATACTTTCCCACTATCCAGTAAGGGCCTAGTGTAGGCAGTCCAATGTTCAGGAATTTTAATCCCTAAATTTCCTAGAAAAATCTCCCACTAGTCGATGGTCACTCTGCCTATTACAGTGACCAATCTTTCAAGCTGGGGAAACCTCTCCACGTCTAACCACTCAACTGTTCTATTCAGCCACTGAAGAGAATCAGGTTTTCCCTAAGCCCCCCCCCCCCCATCGTAACACGCTTTAAGTCATTTGCAATGACTAGATAAGTCGACGTTGCAGTTACTCGTCCACAGTGAAGACGAGGGCAATACTCTTCTCAGCTCGAAGAGCTAAAAGATGACAGATATTGATATTCCAGCTGCTACAAACATCGTTCAAAACATGCTGAGTAACACAGAATATCAGCCTGAAGACAGAGATGCTCTTAGTGAATCATCTGAATCTGATGAAAGAGTAACACCCTAGATTAGACATTCGTAGGATGAGTAAGAATCCGAGGAATATTTTTTTCGATGGTGGAAAAATGAACCAAAGTGGCACGTTAACTGTTATATTATCCTGCCTAGTAACCACCGCAGTTGAGGTTGGGGAACCTGCTTTTTCAAGTAGGAAAAGAACTATAGTCCATTGTACAGCCCGGGGATTTAAAAAAAAGGGGGGGGGGGGGAGAATGGTTACTTCACACCTCAACACACGACTGAAATACGGAGCCAATAATCAGTTTTCGTTATCTTCAAAAGCAATGATCTCCAGCTTTTACGAACGAATTATTCCGAGCTTAGCGATAACCTCGAGACGCGACTGCTTGAATTACTAGTTTTAGAAACATCGTAAATATTCTTAGATTATTTTATTTTAATGTGGTATTATACGAAAGTTTTGAAACAGAATTGTGATGAATCCGACAATAACAAATGACACAAAGGTATAAAAGCGTCAAGCAGATTCCAAATTTAGTGGGGGTGTTCAAGATGGTCTGATAGGATCGATGTTTCCGAGATATTAGGGTGCTTCGACTTGAAATGCTAATAATATAGTGCAGGTCGACCTTCAAGATGACTGAGCCCCTGTAACGTTTGAAGAAAGCAAGTGCGTCACAAATGGCTTGATCAATACCTGCAGTTCGAGTTGAGATCGAGACTATTAAGTCAATGGAACTCGTCATTTTCAGAATTTTGAGCAGAAACGGTAAGAGCCGAAATGATCAGTAAATACCTTCAACGCCGAGCAGCAGGAACATCGGTAATGACCTACTTCTGGCGGTCGCAGGGGAGAAATCCATTCGCTCCGCTCTACATAACGAAAAGTTGCATCACACCAACTTACAACGCAATAAACCCCAATATTCAACGTAAATGAGAAGGATAGTAAATATTGAGCTCTTGAATTGTCTCTTCAAATATAAGAAACCACATCCAGACAATTAAGTTTTACGAGTAGAGCCAGCGCTAGATTAGTCGTTCAAACTATCAGTATTGTAACAATGAAAGAAAAAAAATGAAATACAAATTTAGCGTGAATGCAAAACGCCCACGGTCGCGAAAAATCTACATTAAACTGCACAATGGACATCGGCCATTAGTGACTAATCGAACGAACAAAGCGTAACGCCACAATGCTCTGAACGGTAAAAATGCTCGCTACGAAACAATCATTCAAAGGAAACATCTATTTGAACAATAAATAGCATTAGATGTACTTACTACGGTTTCAATCAACTGATTCGCCAAAAAGAGATTAAAAATTTGCAACTGCTAACAACCAACGCACAGTTTCAACGATGGGCGAGTAATGGCGAATCGACGTCCAAGCCTGCTTGGTTTTTGTGTGTTACTTCACATTGCCTCCGTTACAGCGCTGTCTGCCACTTTTCATGAGTCATACATCGAACTATCGAGTTTCTCCGCGCAACTGTTGCCAACTATCGAAATGCTAACACACTCACTCATGGAAGCCTCGATGGATGTTGCAGTTGTTCCTGAGATACGAAACTCCTTGAGGTGCCTTGTTTTCCTATTGGCGTAACATTTCATAGAATATGTGATACCCAGATAATAAAAATAAGATGATTCGAAGTATTGATAACACACCACCACTTCTGCTAACAGGAAATCTATAAACAACATAAATTCTCCAGGGATTAGCTTCACTGACTCATTATCAAGAACCCGAGTGCTGGAAAATGCAATAGGAAATAAAATCAATATAATAAAATAGCAATCGGTTTGGAGTAACATAATGGAAGTAGCAGAGGTTACAAAAGATTGCTCAAGCGTTACTACGATTTACACACCAACAAAGATTAAAGTCGGCGAAATCGGCTTTCCTGTTCATAAGATTAGGACTTAATATTTCTAGAAAGGCAATGAGGTCAGCATGTGACGAAATGGGATTGCACTTAAAAAATATCTAGAGCAACACGATACTTAAAGCCCCTTTTTAAACATTGCCTGATAAATACTGGAACTATACACTAGCAGTTTCTAAATAGAATGTTGAGCGAAATTCTATTGCTGCTTCTGCTGATTGCGTTACTTTTTACACGCTTTGAATTAAGAAAAGTGTTGGCACGAAAAATTTTATTTTGTGAAGACATTTTACACAAAAATCAACACATGTTTCTTTGATTAATGTAAACGTTATGTTAAGAGATTTTCTTCAATTTCACCATTCAGCAGATGATATGATGGCTGTTTTACATTAGGTAATGACTATTTAAAATGTTGAAATGATGTTCAGGTAGCAAACACCACTTTCAAAAAAATTAATATATCCACTTACATGCCAACGTAATGGGAATTCACGCTATTTACGCTTGAGAGAATCAATCAGAAAAGTTCGCGAAATAAAATACTTCCCACAGGAAACAACTCAGTCTATAAATAACGGAAATGCGCACAGCAGAATAAGTCGATTCAATTGTGACAAAGCGCATCAACAGAGAAAGAAAGAACTATTATTCAGTCATCCACTTCGTACCACTAACTAAACCGAACACTTTCTACACAGTCACATCACTGTACTCATGTACAACCTAAAAGATAATCTATTCTACACCCCTATCCGTAGTCAGAAAGAAGCTTTTGTAATGATATTGCGAACCTGAATTTCGTATAACATTCAGACATTAGCCGGGACAACTGTTTGTACAGGGGACCCTTCGTAAAACAAATTTAGTTGAAAGCGACACTACAAAATTGATAAAAGTGGTACAGAAACGGACGTGTTATTTCTAAGAACGAAAATTCTACTGGCTTTACATACCCCGACAATTGGCAACGTATTATGCAGATGAACAGACTTGATCTTTCATGGACACTAACATTTTAATGACGCCAAACACACGAAAGTTTACAGTTGCTAAGGGAATAATGCAACCTCAGGATATTTTCATAGACTGTAGTTAAATTTAAATGAAATTTGTATACGCTCAGTGTTATCAACAATACTACAGATAACAAAAAAATCCCAAAACAAGTAGCAACAATACCCACGCATTTGAGCACTTATCAAACCTTTTTTGCAGTCAGTGTACACAAAGCTGTTGAAATTAACTAGAACTGCTACGTACAAACTTGAAGTGCTCATCGTTCTTGAATTTACTGAATACTGGATTGCTTCTGCTTACCTCACAAGCTTCATTGAATGATCAATATACAGGTAATTCGTGGCAACGTGCTTTTTGAGGCTCAGTGGTACAATTCTGGATTGTAGGGGATACCCAAATATTTCCCAATTCGAACTACACGTTTTGTCACGCTAAAACAGGAGTGAGCATTGTTGACACAGGACGTTAGGAGGCAATAAGAGCATTGTTTTTTATTTAGCCTATTTATTTTGTTTTCACACAAAAGCTTTCTGATGGAGACATGCACGGCAGATTTGAATTCGTTCGCCATCAAAAACATAGGAGACCGAGGTCACACACATTTTTCGCAAGTAACGAATTGCTCAGTGAATTTTTCTGAGGCCTCATTTTTATGCGTTGGTTGAGAGAGAGAGAGATTTCAATTGTTTCAATGCAACAGCGTTTATTGGTTCAGCCGATTTCCACCTCATTTATTCATCTCGAATACAGTAAGTCATTATGACTAGAGTTTCGTACAGCGGATAATTTTAAAAAGGTTTGGATATAGATTTTGTGTTGTCACGAGACGTTACGTAACATACCTTCATATTGGGTTACTCTTCTCCAACCGAAAATGCCTCCTCAGCCTTCCAAGAATCTCGACAACCTTGATCGATGTTTGAACTCGATAGTTTCTGATCGCGAATGAAATTATTGTGAAACAAATTTTGAAAGTCCTTTGCTCTAATTCCGTCAAGAACGAACGAAATGACGAAACGAAACTTCGTAAAACACTGGAATTTCTTTTTGTGGATGCCTAATTATGACCAAATTTCGAAGCGACCACGTGTACTGAAAAATGGAAAGACGAAAATAAACATTTTGTGTGATGCACCACTCAACTTTGCTGTTGCTCATGTGCATTCAGTTGTTTTCACCTTACTAGTTACCAACCAATCAGTAGAACAACTAAAAGTTCTATTCGAATCTTGTAAGGTTCTGGAATTTATGAATTTCCCCTACTTAAGCCATAACTTCTATTGAGTAACTGATGTGATTGATGAGATTGTCAGCTTGATTGTTTTGCAACGTTTGTGTTAACCGTTCCAGGATTGCAGTGAAAATGGTTTAGTGAAGAAAACGTGGAATATCCTCAAATATTTTATAACAGTGATTAAACGACCACAACATAGATCAAGCTATCAACATGATTCTTTTGAGAACGCTAGAGCCTCATGAAGAAGCTGTATTAGGGGAAAAGTTCTTTAAAATCGAGTTTTGTCAATGTTCTTGATACTTCATTATGCCACACAAAATATTAACTAAAGAAATAAAATATAACAAATAGGTAGGCTATTATCAACGAAAAAACATGATTACACCATGGACATTCATTTCCTCTCATTGCATGGTCACATACAATTAAATGTATAACAAATTAACACATCATAACACAAAACTTATAGGTATGTTCTAAACAAATTCACTATTTTTAAAAATAATTAATAATTAGGGTTGATTTCCTAGATCATGCATTTGTTAGCTGAGATTTTTTAAAAGATATTTCTTGGCTTTCTAGATATGATTTTCCTTAGGTGAATCTGTAAATATGAATTCGTTCCTTAAGGCGAACAATTTCTTAGCAAAGATGTTGTAAAGCAATTTCTAACGCGTGTTCGAATTGTTTAGAGTCATTTATCTTTGAATGTAGTTCGAAAAGAAAACCTCAGAAGACTCTGAAACAAAAAATTGGTAGGATACAAAAAAAGAAAAAAAAACATTTGCCCGATTAGATAAGTTTCATGAGTCGTTCTCATGCTAAAGAAAATAGTGATTAAATAAAAGTGGGGCAAGGCATTTTGTAGCACACCTGATAACTTGAGAGGGACTCGAGAATTTTCACGTGTTGTAAGGAAGGGCTAAGGGATATTTTTCGTAATGCAGCATAATCTTACTAGGTAATAAGGATGAATAGGTTGATGGCTATGAGTAATCAAATTATTGGCGAAAATCCTACAACCAAAGCTGAAAACTCGATACTATTAGATCGATTTATTCAAGTGATGTGTCGATGTTTTGAAAATATTGAGCTCTTGGATAGCAATCCGAATGTAGGAGCCTTCGGTTCGCCCTTCGTTTCTGACTTCCGACACAACGGGTGAATGTGCGCATCGTGCTTTTGCCTTATTTGCGAAAGAGGCATGTTGTTCCGTCTGCCAAGTTGCTTCGGTGTCGCGTTCATTTGATGGGAATTCCGAGAGCATCTCTAAATTACTCGATAGTTAACTTTTTTCCGAGAGTTTTAGTTTATTCGTAATGAGCGTTGAAGCCTACGGCCCGAGTTCCCAATCTCTCACGTTTTTGGAGACAGAAGAAAACGATATATTGGGAGCTGACACTCAGGGCTCTCAGTATGATTTCACCGATTTCACTCTGCCGTCCCAAAGTCAAACTCAACAATCGCAAGTTGACTCGTCCCCCAATCAAATCCAGGTTTGTGTTTTAATGTTGTCCAACACGTCCGCTGAACTGCGTCATAACTGATGCTCCGCGCCTAAGCTTTTTATGAATCATTACCCAATAATTCGCAATGCAGTTATGACATTTTCAAATAATGACTAACCAAATATATAATACTACAACAATACAATTACCTTTTTGAACGCTTCAAAACTAGTGACGAGGCCGCTTGACAAAGCGTAACTGCACGCAGCTTCAAATGCCGTACTCTTGATCCAGTTTTGAGTCATTTGTTGGTTATAAAGATCAAGTGGGCTGAGATGTAGTATCCGGGCCTGTGGACGATGAGGTTTAAATTTTACGATGACTGGCATATTGTGCAGCTTAACGTGCGAAATTGTGTTTTGTGGCAGGTCAATGGGAAGCTGAGCATAGACCTGGATAGTATTACCAATAACGTAACTCAAAAGCTTGCTGAACTCCAATTCGAAGAAGAGGAAGAAGATGCTTTCTATAATAAGGTACGTCCGGCCGAAAATGTTAATAATTCTTATTGTACGACCCTTCACTTTATTAGTACAGTAATTGAGGCTGGGGACAACGCCAAACTCGATGAAACCTTTGGGTAAGCAAAGTGGTGACGTCATCGTTCAACTAGCCTATAGAGGCTTTTTGCAGTTGGTTGACAGCAGTAGCAGCACGGAGACGTAAGTGAGTTGTTCTGTCATAAGACGCCAGTAGAAACTGCGGTAAAATCCCAATCTCTGGGAATGACGTCTGAGTAAGATAAGAGACAAAATTATGGTAGGGTACCACAACTGAATGGTAACAGTGGGGTTACAGTTAAGTGAAGGTTTTTCCTTAAATTGAATGTAAACGTTCATGAAAGTACTGGGAACCAATATGAACGACAACGAAATGTGGTAATTGTAATGGAAGGGAAATTTAAAGAAACGTTGTATTCTGAATGAACGTAAATGTGAGCTGAAAAACGAAAATATCACTCATCTCTCAAGTTGGGTGACTTAGACTAAACCATGACCCCTTACGAGTGGAACATTTGAGGTTGTTGCCATCCTTTCGACACCTTCATTAGAACCCATGTTGAGAACATAATTTTGCACACAATTTCATACATGCTTCACATTCAGGGCGAGCCTATTTGTCTGAGACGAAGTTGACATTATACACCAGTTGGTTGATTCATGTCAATCCACGTACCAAAGATATGTTAATTTTCCCATCCATCGCTGGTGGAAATATAGCAAAAAAGGCGAAGAAAGTAGTGGGGAAAGCACTGTCGTCAGAGGAAGTGGGTAGGCTTTCAGAAAAGGTGGAAATCTGTCTAGAAAATGTGCACAATGAGTGAGAGCCAAATTACTAGCCACCACTGAGGATGAAGGGGTTACTATGGAAAATTGGCGAGGAAGCATTGAGCAGTTTGAGTCCATAGTTTGATCGTTAGTCGAGTGATTCAATTTGGCTTTGAACGGCTCTAGCGCTAGGCAGTAGACAACGATAAAAGTTTTAAGTAACGGCTCCAAACGATCAAATCAAGGGATTCAAACCAAACTGGGATTTGACAGTTTTCCTCGACTTGGTAAGTAGCTGCGATAGACTCAGCTTTATTCAACCCTAAATTGAAATTCTGAAATGTGAGTGAATCTACAAGTGTGAGTGCCTACTGTATGAGCAGTGGCGTGACATCTCTGGCTCGGGCTTTTGTTGAACCGTTGGCGCTCTTTTATCTTCATTCATCCATTCGCCACAATACTCCCCGTACACAACCTGTATCACACAATCAACTAGGAGTTGGTTTCATCAAACGTTCTAATGTCTACTTGTTTAATCAATGATCTCAATAGCTCTCATTGTCAAGTCATTACAGTACAGCTTATTACAAACCAATCAAATGAAATGATGCAACCTTTCCGTATCCTCTGAACCACTACAAACCAAAGTTAACGTACCTGTTTGGTGAGTCCGTCTCCTCTGACTGGTTGGATACTGTGGGTGAGCGCTTTCGATGTAAAGACATTGTCTGGCTGTTAAGTCTGTACTTTTAATTAATTACTTTAATACACTACAAACCAAACTGCCCTATTTAACGAATGTTTGCTTTTTGCTGTTAAGTCGAAAATAAAAGAAAGTACAAATTAATAGTGGACTGCTTTGAAATTGGCAAATGGAAATTAATTTAACAATAACGGGGTAATAACTGAAATGTTAGGCTACATCGAACAATGAAAAAATAATGAAATAAAAGTTCTCCTGGTCTGTTGAAAATGAATCGCAACTGAGGCATGGTGACGCAGACTCATGGTGGAAATAGAACGAGGGTTACATGGGTCACTAAAATTGCGGCAAGTTGGATGGACTTTGCTCGATCCCACAAAAAACAAAAAATTGGAAGTTTCGGGGTCCAAAGTCGCATTGAGCATAACACAAGTCGGTAAAGCTCGGGAATAGTGACTCCAGCGATCACAAACGGTAACTGGTCGTGATCAGTAAGGCTGAACCAAAAGAAGACTCGAGTTGCTGGAGTCGTAGGCAAGACTGGCAGGCCAAAGGTTGCTGGAGATTGTCGAGGATTGCGTGTTGATACTGTTTGAAGCGTGTGAACATTTGCTGATCTGAATTCCAAATAATATATCATCAGTTGAACAAATTTGCTCTTTTAAGGTGTGAGTTGGTTGTTTCCCACGTTCACTAGCACCCAGTTCTTTGATTAATATTTTGCCCTGTGTAATTCTGTTCCGTAAAATGCATCCCTCTGGTGTGCCATATATTAAAGTTACTTTGAACTCAAGGACAAACTACAGCAACACAATTGTCAAGATATCAATAACTATGTTGTCGGTATTCAAAATAATCTTTATTTTGCTGGCTAATGCCTCCATTATTGTTTACCCTTTTATTAAATCGACGTATTGGCAAGATTTTGATTGTTGATCATATTCCTACAGCCTGTTTGCAAACCAATGTTTCAAATTTTCAATTAGATAGAACGACTATTATTTTAAATTACTTCTAGGTGGAATTTGCTGAAACCAGCCCTTGTAGGGAGTATTGAATATTTCACGAAGTTTTGAGCCAATATCTAGATGAGGTGAGTAGTCGAGCTCCTCATCTCTGCCACATATGAAACCTCATTTTTGAGCCCCCCTCCCCCCCCCCGTGTGAAACCACAGGATCAGCCAACAGGGCAATGCCAACTCAACCCACTACCTTGTTACTGAGGTAAATAAATAGTTTTAGTGGGGGCTGTTGAACTTAACTCCGTGTTGAGTCTAAACCACATCGACCTTTAACACAACCTCAGCCCTAAACTATTGTACCAAGAAGTCTTTTAGTTAGCATTGATCCGTGGAAGGTAATACATAATTAACGTTGATTAATAGCTTGCAGATGATAATTTTGGGCAGTCACAATCTCACTTGTTCTGTTTTCAGGAGCTTCCGGCTTATGCCTGCAAGTACTGCGGAATTCATGATCCCAGTTGCGTTGTCATGTGTAACGTTTGCAAGAAATGGTTTTGCAATGGTCGTGGCAACACATCTGGCTCTCATATTATCAACCATCTTGTTCGAGCAAAACATAAGGTGAGTTGATCGCAAAATATGTTTGTTCATACTGGGTGGTATTGTCTGACATTAAGTGCACCATCAACGTCACTCTACGCAATAAACGAAATGCTTCTCACCGCCTATTTTGCCGTGTGACTTGAACAACCTCGTATGAAACGTGAACGAGTTTCAGTTATTATGATAAAGCAGCACATTAAACTGTGGTGGTTTTCTTCATTGGCTCTTGATGGGTTTAGCATTGGCGCTTGAGGACAAATCTGCATTAACATGCAGTTTGTGGATGCTTCATCGTCTTCCTTTGGATAACGGTTTTGTGTAACGCTGAACAGTCAAGTGCACGCATTATTACATTGTAGTAGCACTGTGGATATTGTACGTGTATTAAACTATGGGATGGAATAAACATAACTATATACTCATTATTTAACAGAGGGGAGGGGGGGGAGATCTAAACCATTAAATTAACGTTACATTGAAATATTATAACGCTGGAGGTGGAATAATCTAAAAGAAGAAAATAAGGGAATAAAGTGTATAGTTTTAAGATTTGCTGACGATTGGCATAACAAAACTTTGATCAAAGATGTTTGCGCATATGTGAGATATTTTAAAAACTTTGAACCAATTATTTAAGGCCACAATGGAATTTAAAAATTAAAAGAACACTAAGGTTGTGTGTCGTACAAAAACAAAGAACAATTGAAAACAATAGAAGTAAAGGAGTTTTAGAAACAATTTTATAAACTAACTTGGAATGAAGCAGAAATAAAAGGAGACTTATTTCGACAGCTGAAAGTCTTTGAAAGGCACTTGCAAAGACTAGACAGCAAAAATCACGTCGGGACGGAAGGTATATGAATTAATTGTGATCAGGGCAGAAGAGACTAGAAGTAGTTGACGAGAGCCTCTCTAGGGCGTGCGTCCGCCCCGAAGGCAGTAATGGAGCAGACAAAAACAGAGGCGAGTAAATTACCTGTGACCTGAGAAAAATAAACAAATTTAAAAGGTCATGTGCGGTTGAACAAAAGAAACTTTTGAAAGTAACCACGAAGTTGAAAATATAATGAGAACACTGGATTCATAATAAAAGCATCAATAGTAAATTTAAATGAAGGCGAAAATGGTGAAGAAAATTGTTGAAAGATTGTCGTAAGTATAAATTCAAAAACTGAACAAAACTGAACTGGGGGCCCCACAAATTGAGAACTTCAAAAATGAATGTATACTATCGAACAGTAAGCACTGTGCTGGGCCTGCTGTAGCATTTTAATCTTACTATTGTGGTAATCCTAACTTGTATCCCGGTACATCACACTAGAGACACCATTATGGATTTAGACGTATTTTGGGCTGCTTTAATGTTTCGTGTAGAGGAAGTCTAGGGACTTGATGAAAGGCGATTAATGATGATCCTTCTTCATCTCCAGGAAGTGACGTTGCATAAAGATGGCCCTTTGGGAGAAACTATTCTTGAATGCTACTCTTGTGGCGTGCGAAACGTTTTCGTTCTTGGCTTCATCCCAGCCAAAGCTGATTCAGTAGTTGTTCTGCTGTGCCGTCAACCATGCGCTGCTCAAACGTCTCTAAAGGACATGAACTGGTAAGTCGACACGGTTCAAGTCAAGCGTTGTAATTTCTGTTAATTCTCATTTGTGGTAGCCATTGCATCGTTTTAGTTCCGTCAACTACAAGGTAAGGTTGAGCTGAATGGTCTGCAGTTTGTCCTTCCTTTGGTTTGCTATTTTTGTGAGACGGAAAAATAAAGCCATTGAAGATATGTAAAGGAGGGAGGGAAGAGTTCATCCCTCAAAAGAGTTCATGGAAACTTTTCTTGATTCAGCAGAACTCACTGCGTGTCCTCTGCTAATCTTCACCTGAGCAGACCGTAAACTAATTTTTGGCTTTTGTTTAGCACATGGATCGTCGAGCGAACGTGAAAAGAACTGTCCAGCAATATAGGGCGTTTAGTAACTTAATTCAATCGCAGAGAAAAACCTTAAACCTGGTCTAGGGTGTCCTGCAGTTAGATGATTTCATCGATAAGTGATTAAAAGAATTCGATCATGAACTGACTTCTGTCCGCTGATGACGAACTCAAGAGTACAGCTGCGATGAACTGACGCTGGTGGTGGAAATGGAACTATTCCTGCAATTCTTCCCCTTTTCGCCCCCTATCGAAATCCACCCCACCCTCCCACTCGCCACCTTGGGTATTTAGCTTTCTCCCGTACGCCTCACTACTTGGTTTAATACGCTATTAAAACACCAAAAAAATTGACCCTGAAGTTATTAAGAAAATCCTGATAAAAGTATATTTTAGGTATTTTATATTCTTCCCTTCCTCACTACATTGATGAAAGTGTGTCATGACGTCGGCGTCATGTTTTAAAGTGATTACGAACAGAACGATACAATTAAAATGATTAATTATTAAATTTGTTCAGTTACTTTGACGACTTGAAAAAAACCACTGCGATTTTCTTTAAACATTCCATTCAATATTTCACGCGAGAACGGTTTGCACTTGTTAAAAACAATACTCTTTATTTGGCGACAAAGAGCCTTCTGGTTGCTTCCTTCGGTATTTTCAGTGTCAACGTCCCCCTCCCCCTGCTCGCACTTATACGTTGGAAGCAGATTATTTGGAAACTTCAGGGTTAGCCCAGAACACAGCGATTGTATCGTGGAGTGGGGCCTACCAATAACTCTTAAATTTATGATTTCTCTGTGAAATCCTAATGTGCACCTTTAGTTCAAGCTTCTGTCATCAAGCCTGGCGCTGTGTGAGCATTATGTCATTTTTATTAGGTTATTACTAAAATAAGCCGATTAGAATAGCGTTTCTATGATGTTAAGTAGTGGATGAGAAAAAATCCCAAATTAGGGGAGGAGAAAAGTGGCGCTATCTGCTACACCTTTTGGTATATTATTCATTCTAAGTAGTACGCGCATGTTTTCGATCACGACCATTTTTTTTACAATCCCCCTCCCCCTCATTCCAGATCTGCAATGTCCGTCTGCTGTCCAGGCCATATGCCTTTAATGTGATGCCCCGTCTCACTCCCAACACCGGTATATTCGACTCATCGCGCCCTGCAAATTGCTTAGCATCGCCTAAACAACGGCAATTTCCGTCAGCAGTCATGTTGGTATTGTTTACTTGTAGTTTACAATGTTGAATCGAATGGGATATTTCTCAGGGGGAGGGGGCCTCTACAAATATTATCATTTGCGTAAGACTTGTACATTGTATTGGATAGTCAAAATCCTGCTGCGCAAGAAAAACCGTTGTGTAATAATTTGCAGCGTTGTGTTTCATGTAACGTTTTACTTTCATTAACTTCAGCGTATGATTGTGATTCCGACAATTTTAGGGATCAGGAGCAATGGAAGCCCTTGATCACCGATCGATGTTTCCTCACTTGGTTAGTCAAGGTGCCAGCCGAACAAGATCAGATGAGAGCCCGACAAGTGACTGCAACTCAAATCGCCAAAATGGAAGAGTTATGGCGAGATAACGCTGACGCCACTTTTTCTGACCTTGAAAAACCAGGTGTTGATGAAGAACCCCAACAAGTTTTGCTGAGGTATATTAGATTTTCTCTTATGCTTCTCTTGCTGAAATTCCTCTGGCTTAACTTGATTTGATAAATTCTCAAATTGATCGTCTCTCAGGTATGAAGATGGCTATCAATACCAGAATATATTTGGGCCTTTAGTAAAACTGGAAGCTGATTATGACAAGCGGCTAAAAGAGTCCCAAACGCAAGACAATGTCGACGTGAGGTGGGATGTTGGGCTAAACAAAAAGATTATTGCTTATTTCACCCTAGCCAAATCTGACGGAGGTATGCTGCTCATTTCATCATTATGAATAATTAATACGTCGCATCGACGTTTATTGTGCAGTACCCAACTATTTGTGTTATGTGCAGACATGAAATTGATGCACGGGGATGAACTGCGGTTGCGGTACTTGGGTGAGATGCATAAGCCTTGGTCGGGAGTTGGCCACGTCATCAAAATTCCCGACAATTATGGCGAAGAAGTAGGAATCGAATTGAAATCTTCAAGCGGTGCTCCGACTGAGTGCACTTCCAACTTTGTGGTGGATTTCATCTGGAAGAGCACAAGTTTTGATCGGTGAGTACTCATATTGAGCTGCACGTAGAAATTTATTTAAAAAAATTAACTTACAGTACAGGACATCAGAAGAAAGATTGAAGATTAGAACCAAAATGCAAATGCACAGTGATTGGGGAAACTTGGATGTGGAATTACCAAGAGCAGTGAATTGTGGTACCACTAGACTGCCAAAACGTTGATGTATTCACTCACTAATTGAACGTTATTAATTCATTCGTTGAATCAACTAGTGACGTTAGTTAATCAAGAAAATCAATATAAATATGTCACTTCAAACTTAACAAGTCACCACTACCCACCTGGTACGGCCGTTTAGGGGCCCTTAAAATGGTGAAGGAGCTTACCTTTCAGCCTTTGAAATACAATACAAAATGAAATGGTTAGCTCTGGAGTAAATTATATTAAAACTTAAAAGCAGTATATTGAAAATAAACAAAACAAAAACAAACAAAAATTCCTAGGTAAATTAAAACGCCGAATTTCAGTTAAAATGCCCTACTTTTGAGAAAATAACTAATGAAACTCCGACCTGAAGACTTGGTAGGTTGAACGACGATGATGTTACGAGGGGGCTTGGAGATCCGCTGACTCAGGCAAAAATTACAGCGATCGTGAGGAGCTCCGATCCATTTCTCAACTTTCGCCGAGATTATGAACTTATGATCTTTAACCACTAGACTACGATCGCGAGGGTGCGTTTTAATGGGAGTCAGTTGGCTGCTCCTGGAGCAGACGACTTTGATGAATGGATTTGTGAGAGTTGAGCGAATCCCCGTAAAATGAGAGGCAACAAGGGGGCTACGAGGAACGTGTTGGGTATCCAATTGAGGTGTAGGGAGATAGGGTACTTCTGTTAGGAAAACTCTTGGTAAGGCGTCTGTATTACCATGAGAATTCCCAGACTTGTGGGTAATGGTAAATCTATACTCACTTAGTTTCAAGGCCAATCTAGTCAACCTTGAATTAGGATCTTTGTGGCTATTCAGGTACTTCAGGGCAGAATGGTCTGTGTACACCACAAAATCTAGTCCCCAGAGATAATGGTGAAAGTGTTTCAAATCTATGTAACTAAGCTACAAGCTCCAGCTCAGTTGCGCAATAGGAAGATGCTTCAGCTACTGTAGTTCTCCTGGATGCTCTACTCCTTGTATCTCCTTAGATAAAGCACATCCTAAACCTTCCTTTCTGCCATTTCTAGTGGGGATGAAAGGTTTAGTGAAGTTGGGGTATGCTAGAATTGGAGGTTGATCTAGTTTGGTTTCCAGTGTCTCAAAGGCACTTTGGCACGTGTTGCTCCAAAGTAGGGAACATTTTTCTTGGTAAGATTGGTTAGAGGGTAGGCTATTTTAGAGAAGTCCTACACAAACCGACGATATAAGAACACATACCAAAAAGGATCTGAGCCCTTTTAAGTCAGTTGGTGGTTCCTGCATGTTGGAAACTGCTTTTAATTTCTTGGGGTCAGCTTCTATCCCCTTAGGAGTTACTACATCCCTACTACTACCCCTAAAATTAATCTTGCACTAATAGTATCCTGAACGAAGGTCTGATGTAGTAAAAAATGTTGAGTTTCCCATTTCATCAAACGATTCTTCAATTCGAGGTAATGGCCAAAATTCTGGTTCCGTTATTGAATTGAGTTTCCTTTAGTCCACGCACAAACGCCAGCTTAGCCCAGCTCCAGTTTCCTTGGGGAGAAGGATAACTGGGGAGCTCCATGGACTGGTTACTGTTGTACCAGCTGTCGCAGTATGGGTTTTTGTCATGTGCGATACGATATGGACGAGCCCTAACAGGAGGAGAATCGCCTGTGTTGATGTGGTGCTCTACCAAATCTGTACATCCCAGTTTTTCAGAAAACTCAAAGATCTCGAAGAAACTTCGGAGGTTTCAGTTTCAGCTGTTTAAACGAGATTGCACATGTTTAGTTCAAATTTGTCAATAAATTCAATGTGCCCCACGTTGGGCGCCAATTGTTACGAGGGGGAGCTTAGAGATCCACTGACTCAGGAAAAACCCTGCAAATTATTACACAATGGTTTATTATTCTCATGAACAGCTTGACCTAGTATTACTACTCTGAGACCCATCCCATTCAGCATCGAATACTAGTAAACCATACGAAACATGACCTGGCTACAATGGAAATACGAAAACTAAATATTCCCCCGGCGCCCGTAAACGTCAGTAGCCGGAGGAAGTGGCCTTGGCGCCCAATCGGGGGGCGTTGCGAGTCGAGCGGGTGGCATTGCGAGGCGAGGACGAGGTGGGTGGTTTTTTATTGAGGGAGGGAGTACTAACGACGAAACGTTGACTTTCACTGTAGTTCCCGCGTTATACTGCGTTTCGTTAATTTTTTTTAACCATTTTTTGCCCATAACAACCATGGGCTTCGTCCGATCGGATTGCCGAGATGGCGGGCACAACTAGATACCAAATGGGATTTTTGTGCGAAAGAACGAATTTTTTAGACCACGTTAAAGACACAAAATGGCCTGGACGGTGGACAGACATTGCAAATTTGGAATCTCCATGTCTTGAAACGTGAAGTATCAAATTTTGAGGGAGGGTTGTAAAAAATTTTTCGTGACCAAAAACATAGGGAATGGACATAGGGAATTCAGAATGAATAGTAAACCAAAATGACAGCGACCGCGAGGAGCTCTGATCCTTTTCTCAATTTTCGTCGGGATAATGAACCATCGTCTTTAACCGCTAGACTACGATCGCGTAGGTGCCTTTTAATGGCAGTCAGTCGGTACAATGATGTCAATGAAACAGTCATGACTCCAATTTAGGTGGAAATCCACGTGGATGGAATCAGTGGTGAAGAACTGACGCGTATTTAGTCGTAGATCCTATTATAATCTTCTGGAAGTCTGCAATGCCAACTCATTAGGTTCAACCAACAAACCAGATGCCAGGTATTGTGGGCTTCAAAAAGCGAGGAATACAGGTCCGTAGGTGATGAGCATCAACAGAGGGAGGAGAAAAATGAGAATGACTGGTCGTTTTGCTAGCGGGGCAATACCTCACATGTACTGCTTGTGTCATCTGGATCAGCCTTTTGCCTAAAGATCACTTCCCAGTAGATTTAAGATAAAATAAATTTTAAAAAATCAAACAACGTAATCCTTTGTAAATGGAGACTATAAAATTATAAATATAATATAATTATAAGGTGTGCTAACACCACCCGTTCATTTGTTTTCTTTTTCACGTATTTAGAGAGTAGGTTTCTATTCACGAATCCATCACATCTCGTGTATTAATCGAATTATTTGTAGCAATTCTAAAACTCGTTAATCTTGTATAAATATATGCGGTTGTGCAGTGTTTGCTGGATGACTCTTGTGTAATGCAGTAACCCTCCTGAGGGTGAAGAGCTTATGATACCTGGTGCATGTTATTTGCTATACATTGTGTGGCCCATTCACTTAGTAATGATAACCAGTAGTAAATTTCTCAGTTAACAAAGCGTTCAACTGTTTTTCAGTATGCAGTACGCTTTGAGGAAATTCGCTGTGGATGATGTGTCGGTGTCTGCATACATTTACCACAGGCTGCTCGGTCATGATTTCGAAGATATGCTGTTCAGAGTTCATCTCCCAAAGCAATTTTCCGCTCCTAACCTGCCTGATTTGAATCGATCCCAGGTATTTAGTCACGCGTCGGTTCGATCGTTACTTAAATGAGTTGTTATGGTAATTATTGAGTGGCTGCCTTAATTTATGAATCGTTTTGTGTAGGCGTATGCAGTGAAGCATGCTCTTCAAAGGCCGCTGTCGCTTATACAAGGGCCACCTGGAACTGGAAAGACGGTTACATCAGCCACAATTGTATTCCAACTTGTTAAGCAGAATGGCGGCCCAGTTCTTGTTTGTGCTCCGTCAAACATTGCTGTCGATCAATTAACCGAAAAAATCCATCGAACTGGTTTGAAGGTATGTAGATTATTAGTATTATTCATTATTTTACTTTCCGTTGCTCAAAGGGTGAAAAAAGTATTGCGACTGTGTAAAAAAAAGTTGAGTAGTCAGTTCTCTCCGTTTTTGAGCCTACTGAATCGAAAAAATCTAATTTTTCGTGGAGTGGTCTGTATGTGGATGCAGTTTGATTTGTGGGCTTGGGGCTGAACCAATTGATTTATCATTCTATTTTTTTATATTATATGAAAATAAAACCCAGAAGGGCACAAAACGTCGTATAATGTATAGCAGCGTTGAGCATAGAAAAGTCATTACCTGAAGGTGATTAGAATCGGCTGGTTCAATTTGTTGAGGTACTGGATACAGAAGAGACTGGACTTGTCATCAAGTTCGCTCTTGAGGAGATCGGAAATGGTCTTCCTAGTCTCCTCAGCTTCGACCAAATCCCTGTGCTCTTCTTCTTCTGGCAGGTGAAGGGAACTGGAGAGGCATGCTCGCACTCAGCTAATGGTAGCTCCAACGTGCTGCTTAGACTGACATCTGGATTATCTTCGCAGTGGAGGTTAACTGAAGTGATCTCAGGGTGGTGACAGGTTTTGGCCCCTGTGGTTCCACCTCCACTGCATCAGGGTGAAGTAGGATGTGTGGGGGGAGGGGGACTGAGATGGCATCAGGCACTTGCACTCATGCCACGGAAAACGCAATAAGCCAACACGAGGGCATAAAATCCCCTTCCCAACTCTTCAACACTAACCACCGCCACTCTTTTTTGATTTTTGTTCTCTATTCTCTTGACATTCATCGCGTCCATCGATACGTCATTTTTATTATGTTCCTACTGCATACAATTTTGTCAATTATTTTGCAGGTGGTGCGTGTTTGTGCAAAATCAAGAGAAGCAATTGATTCGCCAGTGTCCTTTTTGGCTCTTCACAATCAAATCAGAAAAATGGACTGGTAAATATGTTGCAAACTATAAAAATGTCGAGCTTAATTGGGAATTCCCTTAAAGGGCGTGTGCTTACTCATTTTGTAGAAAGCAATGAAATTTGAAATTGAAAATTACTCACAGTACACAGTTAATCCGATTTACTTCAAATTGATGCTCGTAAAATGAATTAGATAACTTCAAAACCTGAAAATTAGTTTAAAAATGGCAATTTTCTACCCGAACATGTTTTCAGTAAGCTAATTTAAAAATACAAATCCGGATGAAAATGGCATTGAAATAAATATATAAAATCTCTAAAGTCATGGACGTATTTTTCTTGTATTCGTAAATTGCACAAAGTCGTAAATTGGTTATTTTCTGTGTCGTAGTTCCACCGAACTGACACTGACGAATTTTTCGATCATTAGGGTACATTTCAAATTTTGGGAGATGTACGGGAAGTACGAGTCTAAACCACCAGGATCTTTCAATGCGATAAAAACGACCCAAAAATATATTCCTCTCCTCTATTCATCGATATTTTTGCCCGAGGTCTCATGAATTTAAAAAAATGAAATTTGTATTGGTTCTCGTCGTCAAATTTGTTTGATCAGCGAATTCAGATGAGGGATTTGGAAGAATTAAATTTGAGTCAATTGTGAACTAAAGTTTTATCAACAGTTATCGCTGTTAGCACAGTTAGCACTAAGTTATGTATAAAACAGATTTTGTATCCACGAATCTCTTAAAAGCTTGTATTGTACTTTATATGATCTATATATTGTCGGTCAGATCAAACTTGAAGGAATGCTATTGCTATGCAATAGCAATAGCATTTTAGATAGCACCTTTGCTATCTTTAATCTTTATCTTGCTCCTTAATTATTCCCCTATATTTCTGGCCCATTCACCCTCAATACTAAACCCATGTCACATGCCTGAGTTGCATATCACCTTTTAACTGAACCTAATGAAGGTTTGAGGGCATTTTCTTTCTTTTGAACGTCGATTTAGTGGAAATAGACAATTGCCTTAACACCATTTTATTATTAAAAGGGATTCCACGATTTCGGCGTGAAGTATTTAGTTTGTTGCCACTGAATGTGTCGTTAGTGATTACTCCCCACAAAAACCTTATCCCTCTGTATTAATTAGTATACAAAATCTAGAATTTGTTAGGGAACGCAGTGAAACAGATTTTAGTACATTTTTTTGCAAATTCAATGAAAATTCGGTTAAAAAGATTGGATCCACGTTATGAAATAATTGCTCAGCCACTTTTAGTTGAATTGTATTTACTAGTGAAGCTAATTAACATCTTCGGCAAAAAATTCGAGTCCCTTATATTTAACTCCCTTATTTATCTGATTTATTTTTTTTTTTAATTTCAGTAACACAGAACTGCAGAAATTACAACAACTAAAGGATGAGACTGGGGAGCTTTCTTCAGCTGACGAAAAGAGATACAGGATGTTGAAAAAGTCCGCCGAAAAAGAGTTATTGGACGCTGCAGACGTCATTTGTTGCACTTGCGTTGGCGCTGGGGACCCCAGGCTCACTAGACTCAAATTCCATTCTATACTCATTGACGAAAGCATGCAAGCCACTGAACCTGAATGCATGGTTCCCGTCATTTTGGGCGCCAAACAGGTTTGTCAATACGACAATGGTGAAAATGTGTTTTGCAACCATATTTGCAATGACTGAGCGACTAAACGTTCGTTTCTTTACAGTTGATTCTTGTTGGGGATCACTGCCAGCTTGGTCCTGTCGTCATGTGCAAGAAGGCGTCCAGAGCGGGGCTCTCCCAATCGCTTTTTGAGCGTTTGGTCGTCCTTGGAATTCGACCTTTCAGACTGGAAGTTCAGTACAGAATGCACCCGGAGCTGTCTCGCTTCCCTTCGAACTTCTTTTATGAAGGCTCTCTGCAGAATGGAGTCTGCGCTGGTAATTCCCAACACTTTTCCTCTGCTATGTGTAGTGACTGATAATTGATTATTGATAAGTCCAGTTAATCTATGTGCTGAATCAAGATGTGAAGCATTTGGTTTCACCAAAGTTATTAATCAAATTTCAGTTATTGATCCAGAGATATCAGTTGTTTAGCTTTAATCAATAAAGTCAGTTCGAATCCTTGTGTCATGCTTCAATGTGACCGAAATTGGGAGCTCAAGGAGAAATCAGAAGTTTCTGATGTGAAGCATCCACAACTTCCTCCTCCTCCTCTGATCGCTGTGTGTTATTACTTGCACAATTAGATGGTCATAAAGGTTAATTATTTTGTGCCATGTGTTTCAGAGGAAAGGAAGTTGACCAAAGTGGAATTCCCATGGCCGGTGCAAGACAAGCCTATGCTTTTTTACGTTACTCAAGGGCAAGAAGAAATAGCCGGGTCTGGAACATCCTACCTCAATCGAACTGAAGCAGCAAACGTTGAAAAAATGACTACAAGGTTTCTACGAGCTGGAGTCAAGCCTGAACAGATTGGTGTTATCACGCCTTACGAGGGTCAGCGGGCTTATTTGGTTAGTGGGCTTCTCTCATTTGTTAGATCTTGTGGGTTCCTCCTTGGGTCCAAAAGGGTAGCGAATGAACTGTAAGAGCAAGAGCACATCAAACTTGTTTTATTATTTTTAAAACGAATTAACCACATTTTTACTCAATCGCAACAGTTTTCACAAATTTCATGTGGGTTTCTATACAAGTTTAAGGCTCCTGTATGGTATAATCAGTTAAAAAGTAATTCATTTTTCATCTGATGAAGGAATTTGAGGCCCTCTGAATTTGGACATCAAATTTCAGCCTGTGGTGGCCTAAGTGCTGACAAATTATGTAAGAAAATATGATGTTTTGAAACGCTGATGATCTAATATCGCATCTACTGTGTGTAGGCGCAATAGTCTGCCAGCGATTTTCAAACGTATCTATTTAAAGTATTCCCTGAAGTAGCAACAGGACGTGACGTTGTAGGAGCATATAAATCTTGACAGAAACGTCAGTGATGCACTGCTAAAATCCCAACGAATGATTTCTTGTTCACACACGGGCGTCACAACATACTAACACTACCAATACTGGCTCGTGTCTAATTTGTTTTTCGTTCTTTCCCTTTATTTGTACCACTGCTGTTAGTATCGCACAACTACTATCCTCAACATCGCATGCACCCAGTGTACCGACTGACTCCCATTTTGAGCACTCCAGTGATCGTAGTCTAGTGGGAAAGACAAAGGTTCATAATCCGACGAAAGTTGGGCTATTGGATGGAACGCTGTAATTTTTTCCTTAGTCAACGGCTCCCCAAACATTTCCCAACCCCCCTTGTAACAAATGGTGTCAGAAGTTCTGAACTCCAACGCACCCAGAAACTCAAGAAAAAGAAGGGGCCCAGAGAGAAAGTAAAAGAGAAAAATGGTGACGCACCTATTACAATGTGAAAGAAAAGCCTTTCCTTGTAGCCCCCTCGTTTTTCGAATCGATTTTGATCGGATTTTCCGGGGATTCGCTTTACTCTCAAAAATTCGTTCATTAAAGTCGTCCACTCCAGGAGCAGCGGATAACGGTGAGGGGGGAGATGTACTGACTGACTCCCATTTTGGGTACCTTAGCGATTGTAGTTTAGTGGGGATAGACGAAGGTTCATCCCCTGGTAGCGATTTCTATCACTCTCGTTACAAATACCATCATTCTTCACTAAGTTTATATGAAATTTATTTAGAACTTATCTCGATGTTCTGTGTTGAGTCTCTGCAATTTATTGGGTACTTATGACGTGCCCTTCATTTAGTTACCATTCTGTAGGTAATTAACGAGATTGTTAAGATGAGTTATTGCAAACGTTTGTGTATAGGGAAAACCCTGTGAATAAAGTCAATGAAACGATTAAATGTAATTTGAAATCTAGAATTGTATACCTGTCATTAAATTGTCGTGTCTCTCAAATGGTGTTGTTGAACTCAGGAGCCATCGAAACGTATAAGTCTAAATACAACGAAGAAAAAACTGTACCAATCACACAACTCACCTTTCTGCATCGTAGGGCTAAAGAAAGTAAAAATTCTGTACAGTACCCGCACAATAGATTATCAATCAGTATTTCAGAAGATTTTGGAACATTCCAATAATATCCTAAATGCCTTCTTGTTAATTTGTCCGTATTTCCGAGGCTATGTGTGTCCAGTGATAAGAAACATCACTAAATGGCTGTGAAAGCGAGGAATGTTGTGATATGCGACGCACCTAATGTTTTTGCTATAGGTTACACTAAGTTTATATCATTGTTTCCTCGAAATTCACTAGTAATTTTGGATTGTACCAAAGTACCATTCATTTGGTGTTTTGTTGCAGGTTCAGTACATGCAGTACCAAGGGGCTCTACACGCTAAATTGTACCAGGAAATAGAAGTGGCGAGTGTTGATGCATTCCAGGGACGAGAGAAAGATTTAATTATCATGTCGTGCGTTCGGTCTAACGAACATCAGGGCATCGGGTTTCTTAACGACCCAAGGCGTCTCAATGTAGCACTCACTCGTGCCAAGTATGGCATAATCATAGTTGGCAACCCCAAGGTCCTTTCGAAAGTAAGTTATCTTTTTGTGCAAATAATATGAGAATTGTTTTGTTCTTTCGACGCTATATGAAGGAGCAGTTCTTCACATTTGAGGGAGTCCATATTATAATTGCCTGCTTGAAACTCCATTTCCATTTTCTGGCTCTCATGTAATATGTTGAAAGCCCTAGTCGCGTTTCCCCTTGATTTAATACCAGTTGGTGTCATAGTAGTTTATAACCTGTGAATCCACGATAATGGTCAACAGGCCTTGTAGTACTAATTTATTGTCACTCGTTGCCTGAAGGCTGGAGTTAAGAGTAGAGGAAGATTTAGCAAAGACATCCTTCTGGCGTAGTTGTAACTCGGTTTTCAATGGATTGCTGAATGCCAGGCATATTGTCCAAGTATGGTACTGAGGGGATTAAATTCCTTAAATATCAAGACGTAATGCATAGCTCAATTTGCCTCTCATCACTATTCACCAACACTGCGTATTGTTAGTTGAAGTTGTTCAACTTTATTTTTAAACTTGACGTAGTGTGCCAGGGTCTTGCGATGCTTCTAGCCTGGGAGGTTCTTGGTAGAAGGAGATTTCGTTACAATAAAAGTTCATGGTAGCTTCCATCGTTAGAAAGAAAAAGCCCTCTAGACTTGACAGACTTTACAATCTCTACCAGAAGGATAAAGAAAACATTATAACACAATGGTTTACTATTCTCTTGCACAGCATGCTGATTAGGACCCATCTTATTCAATCCAACGTCGAAAAATACTGGTAAACGATACGAAACATGACCTCACTACAACCAAACGGAAATTGAATTTTCTGGCCGAAGGTGGATGATTCAAAATTATACCAAACACGACGTAATTGCAGTAAATCTGCCAAAATTTCATTTTTGGCTATTTTCTCAAACCATTGTTTGGTCATGACAACCATGGGTTCCGTTTGATCGGATTGTCGAGTAGGCGGGCACAATTATGTCCCTAAGTCTCAAATTGAATTTTAAGCGAAAGATCGGATTTTCATGCCAAGTTAAAGGTAAAACATGGCTTGGAGGGTGGGCGGACACTGCAGATTTGGAATCCCTATGCCTTGAGACCTGAAGTGTGGGGAGCGTGAAAAAATTTCCTGGCCGAAAAGTTGGGTTACGAATTAACAATAAAAGCTGTGGTTGTCCATCAGACTTTTGGACTCCTTTTCCAATTTCAATTCTCTTACCTTGAAACGGAGTACTGAATATCATCAAATGCGGGCGTTCCTACAAAATTACTAGCATACATTCAAATATCAAAACTAAATAAATTTACATGAATGTAATATTTATAAATAAAATACACTAGTACAAATTAATAATAACCAACTAAATATGAAAAACTAACTAGTTGAAAACAACTTGAAATGAGTAATATTGATATTTGATATATGCTAGGTAATGATAGGTAAAAGTAATGTGAACTGTAATACAACGTGTAATATTTAAATAGTAATAAAGCCGTTTATAAATTATTGCAACTAAATAGCATCTGTTCATGTAAATTGTATAAGTTCTATGAAGCAAATGAAATTGATGGTTTAGGGTGTTTGAGAGGACAATAAAAGTAAAATGAAAGAAGCCTCCAAATCTGCTTTGCTCCTAACAATATTTACATAAAATTGAAAAAAAGGAAAATAAATGCGCTTTCGTTAGAAAAATAAAATTGCTAATAAAAGTTATAGAAAATAAATTGAATCGATTAATAAATCGTCCGACCTTCTGAAGGAGGAATTGTGGGAGTCTGTGGTTATGTACGGTGTGTAACCCCTTATTGGCGATCGGATGCGTCGATCTAGAAGTCTCTTAACGGCTTGATTCTTCGGAATTGTCTTTGCTTGAGAGCTTCGGCAAGAAATGTATAACTGTTATTGTAACAATAGAAAAACGTCAAGCTGGTAGAAAATGAAATGTTGATGCGCATAAAACCGTGTCGTGTGAGCAAACGAATATTGAGGAATGGCGGCTTGTTTAAGACTACACAAAGTATATCACTTCACCATATTTTACGTTTTACATTGTATAATACAAAAAAATCTATATTTGATCAAAACAAATATATGTTACGGATACGTAGCGATATTGCCCTATGTGAGATGGGGAGTAAGTACAATATCGTCTGAATAGTGATTCGAACCTGGAATTTTATTTGCGAATTACTTTTGGACAGGTTTAACCACCACAAACAGGGAACTGGGTTGGAGCGAACGCGAGCGCGAGTGACACGGCTATGAGGGAACCGGGGCATTTGAGGTGCCCAGTCAGCACAAATGCCCTCGGACGAGCCTCCGCTGAATGGAAGAGTTTGGTTCGTCCCGGTGCAAAAGTATTGCTTGTTTGTATAGGCAGGAGCAGGAACTTTAATTGTAGAGGCCCTGTCCTACCGTGAGTGCCTAAACATAAACCTTACACAAAAGCGAAATAGATGATTTAACAATACTCAGTTCACAGGATCTCAAGGCAAAGCTCTGGATGGCAAGTGATGGGAATGGGTAACAGATGAAAAATCACAGTTTTACAGGAAAAGGCGTATCTAGAGGAATGCCTTATAACGAGCGGATGGAGAAAGCCTATTTTGGCCAATGCGCACTCTATTTTGTGTCAGTCTTCTTTTCACAGTTTCATCGCTATTTGCAGTGTGGCTTAGTTCGTATTAGTGGTGGAAGGGGGTAGGAGTCTGGTTTGACCAGATTGGGTTAAGCTCTAGCCCTGATCAACCGTTAACCCCAAAAAATTGGGGGGTTAGGTTCAGTTAGCTCTTATCTTTCTTTATGATATCCTGATATTTGTTCGCCATCACCTTGCTCCACCGAGTATTCTCTTCTATTATTGTAAATTTAGAATAATAATAATAATGAACAAAGATGCTGTTTACTACAAGTGCGCAGTTATTACAGTTGCGTTTGCACTACGATGATAATCTAATATGTTAGGTTATCGTCATCTCACCCAGCACCTCAGATGGATATGATTCGTATTTTCACTTTATGCTCCTCCCCAGTTTCTTTGGCAGTGGTTAATGCAGCCACTTTGGCTTCTTACAATTATTAGAAACAACAATTTGGTCAAATCAATCGCTGAGGGTTGGGCATTTCTGGGATGTATGGTTATGGGGCCAATTACATTTACACGACACTTGTTAACTGGACAGGATGTGGAACAGATGCCCAATTTCCTTACTTTAGTGTAACCTCATTTGTCCTCTGCGTTCTCGATATGGCTTAATCACAGTGTAATCACGGCTATCCTAACCTCATCCCACAGTGATCTCAGCTAGCATGGTGGGAACAAAACAGCTGTTTTGGTGAAAATGGCCCGTTACTGTGCACTCATGAAAGTGTCTTACCATACTAATGTTAAAGGGCACCCTCCTCCTATTATCCTGCAAGAACGTCCAAACATACCCCTTAAAACACTTCTTGAATGTATACTGTAAATTATTACACTAGTCTGATTGATCGCAGTGACAATATTTGTTGTCATTTTGTAGCAACCTTTGTGGAACCATCTGTTGAATTTCTACAAAGAACAGAAAGTGTTGGTTGAAGGCCCGTTGAACAACCTCAAGGAGTCGCAAATTCAGTTCTCCAAGCCGAAACAAATAATCAACACCGCGAATCCTGGAACCCACTTCATGTCGACAACAGTATACGATGCAAGAGAGGCTATCGTTCCTGGTAGTATTTACGACAGGAGCGGAGCTAATCCTCCCAACTATTTTCCGAGGCCTGGTGAGCGATGATTGTATTTGTTGATTGATTTTGATGCTGTTAGGACGATCAATATGACGGTGTTTTTTCTTTGTTTTTTTTCAGGTAGTGGTACTTTAGATATGTTCTCTAGACCCCACGACCCCATTAGCTATATTTCACCGGATAGAGCTCAAGCTACCATTTCCAACATGCCCGTTCCCCTTGGAATGTTCATGAACATGACTCACGTACCCCCTAGGTTCTACAATCAGCACCAACAAGCGTTGCAAGGTAGTTTCATTTTACTTACTTTCGCAATTTACGTTTGATTTGGCTACTTTTGTTTCTGATTCACTCGAGTTTTTCGTTCAATAGCCTGTCAGAACATGAGAGGAGGTCGTCTTGGCAGCGGACGAATGAAAGGCAAAGGAAGTATTAAAACCAAAGTGAATGCTTTGAGTCAAAATAACAGTCAGGACGTCACGCAACCTTACAGCCAAGGAATAACTCAAGCCATGTCCCAGGTACCATCTTTCGTTTAAATTCATTTTTGAAGTAAGAAATAATTAAACCTCGTTGAAAACTCGAAATTAAAGGGCAGTTTTCTCAAATGGTATTTTTGAACTCTGAGGGATTCTTAAATGTTATGATTTCAAGAAAAAGTGTCCTTCTAATCGCACTAGTTTCCTTGGTACTCGTGTGGACTTAGAAAAGTGAACTAAATTTGGATTTAGTTATTAAAAGAATAACACACACACAAAAAACAAAAAGAGGTACTTGACACAATCTTCAGTAAAAAAATGAAAATACCGTTCCGCATTGTGAACTGATTGCCCATTTTCACTCACTCCTCTTCAGCAGAATGTCGTGTTTATTGATTATCATTATTTTTTTCTCGTGACTCAGGGCATGTCACAACCTGGATTAAGTCTCAGCCAGGCAGGACTATCCCAAGCGGAGCTATCCCAGGACTCGTACCTCGTCGGAGAAATTCCATCTCAAGTTGACGGTCTCTTGTCACAGGATTCCACTTATCAAGGAGAGAGGTCTTCTTTCTACACTCCGCCAAATCCTCATTTCTCACAGGTGAGTTGCTTGTAATTATTAGCGTTCATTTCTTCAGGATAGGAAGCCTCCCACTCACCACCCCACAAGGTTGTAATTAATTTTCAGTAATCACCCTCAGAGCCTGAAACAGTAAAAGCAATTTAATTGTATTTAGCGGCGACTGCCTGCTCGTCATTGAGGGAGGAGAGTGTTTTGGAGGTTCATTCTAAAGAAATCGTTAATAAATTCGTAGCATTACGTGGGGATTTGAATCTAATTTAAGATGCATGGAATCCATAATGAGTTGCACGTATCTTGAAGAAAAGCGTGAAGTTGACTTTTTTCTGTAACTTGAAAGGAAAAACGTACCAAAAATGAAGATTTTAAATTTGTTCTTAAAGATGGCTCAAACAATTGATTAAACTGGTAACTGATTATCGTTATCAAGGATAAGACTATAAGATATAAGCTAAGATATAACCCTTGTCGAGGGTTTAGGAAGTCATCAAGTAAGGAAACAGACCTGTGTGTACGTACTTTAGCGCGGTAATTTCGTTATAAACTCTCTGAAATGTTACTAGGATGTTTAAAAAAATGGGTGTAGTAGTCCAATCCAATACCTATGGGGTGAGCGCTTCAAAATCCTCATAAGATATATGGGGGTCACTCCAGAAATTCCGGAATTTCAACTATCGCCGTTTCGCTTAATACCAGTTATGGAAGTTTTTACCCAATAACTCTGCAAAAGTGATTACTATCCTCTTCAAAAAAATCGTGTTTACAACTTCATTAATTCTCTCTGTACCGATTGCTCAATAATGGTCCGGGAATGAGTACGAGCAGCACAATAAATTCCGGAACTGTAACCGCTACCGCTTTTCGTTCGAATGAACTGAGTGATAAATGAATTGAGTAAGTAGAAAATGCCAGATACACAAGTAAATTGACGTCTACAAGCCTACAGCTGAGCCAATGCCCTGAGGTCGCTCTATCTGCCATCGTTCAACTGGAAAACGTTGACCGTCGCACTTTTAGGTCTGGAATGTATTGCTATGGATTGACCTGCTGTTACTTACTTTGACTTAAATTGAAAACCCAACATGTATTGTCAACATGATTTTTTTTTTGAGGATTAGTGTGTGCAGTTGGGTAGTTATAATGGTTTTATTTCCCGTCAAATGAAAAAATTGGGTTTTCTTCAGATCTTGAAGTTTTGAGGCCTTGGTCCGTGCGTGTGTGTCTGTAATTCGTTTCACGGGAGAACGACTGGACCTATGGTTCTCTTTTCTTTTTTTTTTGTTATTTTTCGTAGATGCCAAAATAAGGTAACCGGCGATTTCGGTCGATGTGAAAGGGGGTGGGGGACGAAAATGTACCAAAAACTCGGGTTTTTCGCATTTTTCTCAACAATGGCTGTAAAGATCTTGATTAAACTTTCAAATTATCTTCTAATAATCAATACCTAACTTTTCTTCTCTATACATCTCCATGAAAAGATGGCGAACGGAGAAGCAAAAATAAGCTTTTTATGCTTTTTGGCAAAACGGCTTCGACGATTTGTACCACACTCGCAGGATGTTTTCGAATTGTTAATACCCATATAGTGTTCTCAATAAATGTTCCTCTGACAGTCCTTTGAACGGAGATAAAAATTAAAATGCCGAAAATAATGTTTTATTTCGAACATTTCCGTAAATTCTCTGCATTCCGTGAGTGTTTTCTAGCCACCCATACTCACATTTCGTTCTATGTAATTATTCCTGTATATGTTGAACAGATATATAAGGTAATGGCACCTATAGATGACATACCACCTAAAGATTACAGTGTCTCATAACCTTTCAAAAAACAAGAGTTTTAAAAAAGTAGCGGGAATTTTATTTATTGCATTGACAACAGTGATTCTTCTCCCTGGAGACAACATATCAAAACAATCAAACGCCATTTTGGTTTCCATAATACGGTCTTGTTTATGTTTGTGGTTGTATCATTTGCTGTTTTTCGATTCAATTCTAGTGATTTGGTTAAGGTAAGTGTATTTTACTATTTAAGTTTTTTAATCTATATTTATCGCAAAGATATACCTGAATAAGTTTTTGTCATTGTTAGACTTAATTTCACAACAAAGAGCTTTGCACAGTCATTTTGGTTATGGGTTGGGGTTGCAGAGGCGGTGTCATGTTTAGGTTCCTTAAAAGGCGCAGTTTCCTAAAGATGATCGTATTGTCATCTTGAAGTTTTTTAGCCCCGATTGATGCTTCAGTGCTATAGAAGTGAAAAAATAAAAAGAATACGTGGGATTTTTATTTCGGTGCAATAGTTGTCCAGGAACCTTAAGCTGACAGCTATGCCATCCTTAGGTTCTTAGCGTGTCATCCTTAGGTTATGCATACGATCCCTAAGTAACTTTATTTTTTTAGGTGAATGAAGACAGTCTTTAATTTCTTTATTCTAATTAAAATAAATGTGTTATTATTTTCGCTAATTTGGCTTTTTAATTTACACAGAAACCTATGTCATCTTTAGGTGCCGTCATTGTCATCTTTATGAACCGAACGAATTTTGAATGTCATCTATAGGGGCCAATTGAGTGATTAAAAAAAAAATTAGTTCCATTACATCTATGTAAACGTAGGGCGCTGAAAACTTTCCAGCTGATAGACAAATACTCAAAGCCTGTTTGAGCACTAACAGTCATGAAAAATTCTGTAATTTGTGGTTTCCACGGTGCAAGATGTAGAAAAAAATCCTCAATGTGTCATCTATAGGTGCCATTACCTTAATCCAAGTTAATTCAGAAAAGGAGTTTTGTCTTATATTTTTCAATTTGATTTCCAGTTGTTAGTTTATTTACTTCATTCTCCCAACGAATGAAGGACGTTAAAATTGTATTCAGTTTCCCATCGTCCATGTTCTAGAATTGTTTTTGGAAATCCCTCACGTAAAAAAACAAAAAAACAAAGATGCTCGTTAGTCACTTCTTTACAGGGTTAATCTGCAGGTGCAACCTTTCGTATTTTTCAGCCGTATTGAGTGGAAAGTCAGCAGTGAGAACGATACCAGAATCTGCGAGGGAGCATCAAATGAGAAAAGGTCACTGCTGCAGTTGCCATCGCTTGAACCAACCTTTGCGGTTGAGTGAAGTGGTGAGGTACAGGTGCGCATCTCAACGGATTTGTCCATCAGACTTGCGGAGAAGAAAAGAGATTCCACCTGAAGAGGAGACGAAACACACGAGATCCTATCAAGTTTTAAGACCATCTTAAGATAAAATTTACGAGTGGCGTTGACTACCATACCCATACAATACCATACCTAATACAAGCTTAACGTCTTGTTTTCAAGTTTTCCGTTATATGGCTCTGATTTCGTTTGATTTTTTGTTTCAGTTGATTTTAAAATTTTTGTCCCTTTCCTCAAAAGAAATTTTCGTAGTAGCCTCAACTGGATTTTTATCCCCGGTTTATCTCGTGAATGTACCTTTTTGGTGACGTTGGACTAAATTCACTTAACACCGCGTCACTGTTGTGTCCAAGTCGCAAAATATACGTGTATGTCTCACGCAAATTTTTGTTGAGACGGATTCTTTTATTTTAAAATGCGATTCTTTTCTTAGTTTATATATTTTTTGTTTTGTTCAGTTCAATTTTACTTCCGTTTGGTTCATTCCCACTTAATGATTTCCCAACTAGATTCGCGTTCGTCGAACCGTCTGATTTGTCAGTGAGAAAATATCGTTTTTTTCGTCGAATTCGCGATTATGCTTTTTAGGCGCTGAAGTTGAAATTGGCCGGGAATTCATTTCATTTTTATTCTGTGCGACCTTGAGGTTTGGGGGGGTGAAGCTCATCCATTCTACCAATCAGCAGTCAGTCGAACTTGATGCTACTGAAATGTATGCAGATCGTGTCTCTTATCCCGCTACATTAGTTTGCGCTAAAACTCCACGGCCACCTAATTTTTTTAATTACCGTCAAAAAAGAAAATTGTGTCAGCAGGGTGCTTATGAGACTATGAAAACAATAAGTAGTTCTTGCTTTGTGTGAAGCAGGGGAATAAGAGGAATGAAACCACACTTGACTACCCCCTCCTCCTGTATGAACTTGCAATAACCTAAATGTCACTGATAGTTATACAGTCGTTATCACTTTTTTTTTGTTTTTTGTCTTTAGTAGATGGGTTTTCTGCTATTGTATCTTTTTCACGTTTCTAGCGTCAAATTTTCATTTAAATGAATTTTTTGTATGGCATAGGGGGTGGTAGTGCTCGATATATTGGGTGGAGGGGGGGGGGCCTTAGACGGTCAGTATTTTTGATCAAAAGTCGTTGATCAATCGACTGAAACAGTCATGTGTTTGACGATTGAGACGACTGAAGAAGATTGATAGACATGGTGATTTAGATAAACGACTGAAGAGGGCGATTGAGCGTCTAGCAGCGTTATGATCAATCTTTTTCTCAGTCATGCTATGTACATCGTTCATTCTCAGAAAGTTCTTGTAATCCGTATTGCGTATCTCTGCTCTTTTCCTCTTCTTATTTTTATTAGCATCCTTTCTCTTCTGTTAGAGGGCAGTTTCATTCAGTTTAAGGAAGGACAAATCCAGGTTGGAACTCATTGTTTCAGCCTAACGCCCCAAAAGTAGAAACGAAACATTTTGCGTATAAATGAGTATGTCATACTGACCATCTAGGGCCTCCTTTACTCAACGTTACTAGAACCATTTCAGACGATTTTTTTTATTCATAGCCGGGTTGCTCTGAGAAAAAAATCAAGCGAAATTATGAATCGTACTAGAGTAAGCCCCCCCCCTTCTTTGTAGATTCAGAAGTCAAAAGGAACCAGAGGTACGCTGTTTGCTACAACAAAACCAAATAAAAAGAACCATTCAGCGCTTGGAAGTCTCAAATGTTTTTAAAGAGACTTCTTATTGCCATTTAATCGATCCTATTTGTGCCAATGGGTCTTTTTAATTTTCCGCTGCTTGAAGGGTAAGGAGAGTATAGCATTCGTGTCAAATGAATAAATTGGGTTTTCTTCGGATCTTGAAGTTTTGAGGCCTACTGAATCCAAAAAAACTAATTTTGGCTCGTGGATGACGTTTGCCCTATTCAACCTCCTTCCTCTCACCATCGCCTTTTACCACCACCATCTAAATACTCCCCCAGCACTTAAAGTAGTGCCTACAATATTGAAGACGTGTAACACAACCGCCCAAATATAATTCTTATTACTCTTAACTCTATATTTTGGTTGTGCACCAACCAATTGTGGATACTATAACCTTTCGTCGGTTGGAGAGTCGAGTATGACGGGTGTTTTGAGTTTGAAAAGAACCTACTGTTTTGCACAGTAATAATTTGTAATTCCACCCACTTCACGCATCAAAACATTTTAAATCCATTTGAGAAAAATAGTTCATTTCTGAAGACCACTCACAGTGCTACAGAAACATATGAGTGTCTGAATACCAAGCCTAAGACCAAGTGCGCCCTATCAACTTGCTAAGTGTCTATAATAAACATCGCTGTGCGTATTTTTGAACTTACAGCGTCGCGTTATAGCAACAATTTCCTTTTTTTAGTATTAACGCTCGTTTTTGTGTTTAACGTTGCTGGACAGGGGTTGATTGGTTTTATTCAGATGGTGAATACTATTACTATACTTAGAGCCAAGAGTTCTAGCTCAATGAGGAGCGGGTGTGGATAACTCCGTCCCTGTGCCATGCATTAATGCCTACTGGCAACAAAATGTTGAATCTTTTAACAGTTCCTTAAACTGAAAAGCATTTAGTACACACAAATTCCCTCATTAATGAAATGTTTTAGGCGTAGTGCTATCTTCAGTTCGGTTTTAGTTTACATGTGAGGGGGGGGGGGGTTGCTTCAATTTGAACGAGAACTATCATTTCTATATTTTTGCAGCCTCATTATCGCCCTACTCACTCATCATTCAATGCGCACTGAACAGTGTGTGAGTGTTCTACTTGCCAGCTAATGCAATCAATGTACGTGACCTTTCAAGCTCCCCCCCTCATAGCTCTTGTGATAACACATTGAGAAGGGGCGGGAGTGAAGGGCGATTGGTGAAGTATATGATTCAAGTTCGTGTAACCTTGTTGCTCTGTTACTTTACGACTGGCTCAGGAGTCAACCACCTCAGTTGTTAGCGCGATTGAATTTTGAACAGTGCACCGTAGAACAGCTTGAAACAGAAGTAGTAGTGTTAGCCTAACAGTGGTACGTACCGCACGAGACGCTCAACCCCTACGTTTTATTCTTTTGTCAATCAAACAAGTTGAAGACTACACTTCATCTGTAGAGTTACACTTTTTTCTTTTGCGTCATTTTGGCGATTTTACTTCTTTAAAAACGTTCCTATGACCTTCAAACGTCCCACCATTTGTCAATAATTGTCGGTACGAAGTTTCAAACTGGCAAATTCATATTAGCGTTAAAATATTGACCATTGTTACTGTTCGTATGTTTCGGCTGTTTTGAAGGTTCTTTGAGTTCGCCGTTATGTTCTGAGGCTCACACTGTTTTCGTGGTTTACGATTCATCGTTCGCTCAGTGTTCAGAAAGCACAGTGTCAGTATTTAAGTTGTTATTTTTGCAAATTTTATTTTATTTTTAAAATGAGCGTCATTTCATCTCTTGGTTTTCATTTGGTCCAGCCGCCGTACTGTTTTCGTTTCAATTTTTTAATTTGTTTAGAGCAGAAAATTGTGTAGCTTTTAATGATAAGGTTTGGAGCAACAACGAACTTACAATTTTGAAATTATGATCATTTTTTGTGTTTACCATAAATGTTCGAGTTGGCAACGTGTACTGGTTCGAGGGTGGCACTGGCAGTCGTAAGAGTTAACCGATTAAGCCAATTTGATAGTAGCTAGTCGAGTGCAGCATGCATTTAGAAAATCTCTGTGGCTAAAGATGATGCAACTTACGGGGTCTTTGGATCACATCCATGGCTGTGGAGAGGGAGGAATATAATCGAAAGTTTTATTTTCTATTTATTTCCCTCACAGAACACAGCCTGGTTGGTTTTGAAACCCTGTGGTCTGCCCTGTTGATTACTTCAAACGTTCAACTTGGGCCTTTGAGTGTAGAACTATAAACTAAACATCAAGATTTCTTTTTTATTTACGAGTCTTTTCACTCTGGGTTCGTATCGGTTTTCATTTATTTAGGGGGTAACAATCAGTTGAGCCAGTAAACAAATCAAAACGTGGAGAAGCTGATTGGAATATATACAGCCCAATGTCGTTTGTGAAAATTTAATCATGACCAAATCTGAAGCAAAAGTGTACTGTGAAATTATAACTGATTCCTCCAGTCGATCAGCCTGAAAAGTGTGCTAATTCCGTTTGAATGTTTCACCATCCAGAATCTGGACTTTTACCTTTTCATTCACCACTGTTTGGCCTATTGGTACTGAGGAATTGGTGGTTGGTTGTGTAGGCAGGGCGAGGGGGGTGTTAGCGCCATGCGTCAGGAAATTGTGCAACCTTTAATGTGCGCTATCTTCCAGCTAGTGATTCCATGGGTGAACGCGACACCTATCCATCATTGTAGGTCGCCTGGCACGTTAATCGGCCATTATTTGCTCTGTTAGTGTGTGTTACGTTTGAGTGGAGGTGAGGGTAACTCTGTCGGGTAGTAATTTCATCAGAGAATGTTGAAACTGAATTAAAATGGGGGGGTCACTCTACAGCCCCTGGGGTTCAGTTTGTTATTCTGCTCAGTTCAACTTGTGACCAACGCAACTGATTGACTGCTACTGGAGAGCTTGGCCCCATTAATGGACAACCATGTGGTCTATTGGATACGTAAATAACGATGGGAGGTGGGTAGTACATATTTAACAAGTACGTGAGCTTCTTGAATGGTAATTCCGCGTTTGGATGTCATTTCTAGAGGTTAAGTCAGAGCAGTGAAGTGTACTTATAAACTGTCCTCTGGGTTGTAGAAGAGACAGAGGCCAACCACTTGAATACTAAGTAGGACGCGGGTTTTATTGAGAAGTGAACAGAACGTGTAAATGTGGCGTTGACACGCCTTAGATGATGTGATATTTACTTATGTGTAAGGCTATTCGTGTTTCTTCTAAACATTTCCGTATGAGCCCTGTGTCCTGAATAGCGTCTAGTTGTTTCCTTCTGTCATCATTGTAGCCCTCTGGTGACGGTTTATGAATAAACTCAAACTTAGCTAAATATTTCATTGATTTTACTGTGCTTCAAGAAACCACTGATTGTCTGACCCCGCCATGTCCCATTAATCTCCATTGGACAACAGTAAACTGTTACAATGCGAGGACGTAGGGAAGTAGGTGCCTGTCACCATTATTATTACTGAACTGGAGCCTAAAGTCCTGTTCTCTCACAGGTCCAAGCCTAACTTCTTAACCAAGGCCAGGTATTTTCTGGGAGAGTGTTTTATGTTTACCCTCGGAAAAGTTGTACCAAAGACCAAACAAGATGGGACGGGACAGGGAGTCTCCATCTGTAGATACAGCTCCTTTATACCCCACTACTTAGTAAGGAATGGCACAAATTAACAAAACTTGACCACATTTTGATGGTATGGTCGACACACCTTGCATTATCCTAAGGCCTCTCACATTAATCTAGCAATGTTCTCCCTATTGTGAGCGCTGAATTGATCCCCCTCGTTGGTCGAGGGGGGGGGGATGCAGGAAACGAACGGTGTTGCTGTAAACAATTCGTGATCAATCTGTTTACTAGCCAAAACACTCTCAGAGGTATTGTGGAAAGCCATTACTGAAAGAGAAATTGGGAGTTTACTCCTCACAAAATTTGTTTAAGGTACAGGTTTTGGTGATTTAAGTCATCATCTGAACTACTTACTGTTCTATTTTTACGTCAAAAAATAAACTAAACACTCGACTTGCTGAATTCAATAGACACATTGCGTATGTAGCTAATCTCTCTTAATCACTAACAAACTCAGTTGCTGAAACCAGTTTACCTTCAACAGGTTCTGTGTTAGGAACATTTCTCTCGGCTTTTATATGAATATCGCAACTGTTTGGCCAATTGACAACCAAAACAGAGTGTTTATGCTCCCTGACCGTCATTCAGTTCAATGTTGTATTCGACACTCCAAACTGGTCTCTTACACGCGCAAATAAAATATTTCGTACGCTTCCGGTTTTGAGAATTATTGTTCAATTTCAGGCAAAACGTCCTTCAGCTCGTTTTAAAGTAACTAATGTTCACTCCTTGTACACTGTCGACAGTAAGGTCGTAACGCCATCTTATCAATTCATAAATAAATAAATAAACTGTGAATCTTTGGGGAAAGATCCTGGGTGCGTTGTGTTGTGTAGCGCCAATGGAAATTTGACCGATTTTTCCGCTTTTGTTTTGTTCTGTGTCCGCTGGAAAGACGCGACGATATGACGTTGCTATATCGGGGCGTCTAACGAGTTGTATTTTGCTGTTGTGCAATAACCTAACGCCCTCCCCCCCCACATTGTTAATTATAATATATTTAGACGTCGCCCTGTCGTTGTCATTGCAGAGCTATCACGAAGATCCGTTTCGGTTACAATTAATTTGCTAGTCTTTTATTTGCTCACGCGCTAACGAGAATATTCCTGAAGTAAAAAAAAATGTTGGTTCGAAAGAAATAAACATTTTGGGCGTCCTTTGAGATGTGCGTTTCATTTCAGCTTTCCTCGTTACTCATTTAAATCAGGATATTAGTCTACAGCTGAGCCAATACCCTGAGGTTTCTCTATCCGCCATCGTTCAACTGGAAAACTTCTAAGGCCTGCGGTTTAAAAAACCAACATGGATTATCAGGATGATTTTTTTGGGGACGATTAGTTTGTGCAGTGGGTGGTTATAATGGTTTTATTTTCCGCTGCTCGAAGGGTAAGTATAGTGTGTTCGTGTCAAATGAAAACGAGCGGGGCGTAGCATCACACAACTTTCCGCCACCCCGTGCAGGTGCTATATCTTCATTCAACGCATTTCTACAGAAACATTTATGGAGAACAAAATGTAGGGACAAGTTAGCTGAGAGTACACCGAAAGTTTGATCGAAATCGTTAGAGCCGTTTTTGATAAAATCGGAGTACCGATAAATTAATATTCGACACATCTCCTTTTCTGAGTTAACTTTTCTTATATCTCCGTTGAACAGATGGATGCAGAGATAGTTGCGGGGATAAAATGTGGGTTAAGAATGCTAGAAGACACTCCATAAGATTTATCACATCTGGTAAAGCAGTTACCCTGGAGTTTACGGAAATGTCCGAATAAACAGTATTTTCGACACAATTTAATTGTTATCTTTGTTCAATGGACTGTCAGAAGAACAATATATAGGAATTCACTATTCGAAAACATCCTGTGAGTTTGGGGAAAATCGTTAAAGCCGTTTTGCAAGAAAGCATGAAAAACCTTTTTTGCTGGATAGGCTTATATCTCCTCTCACCGTATTTTCACGGAGCAGAACGCTTTGTATAAATAGTTGAAAATAATTGGAAAGTTTAATTAAAATCATTACAGTAGTTTTCGAGAAAAAGGCGAAAAACCATGGTTTTTTGGTACATTTTCGTCGTCGTCCCCCCCCTTCCCATCGGCCGAAATCCCCCATAACCTTATTTTGGTGTCTACAAAAAATAACAAACAAAACAACAAAAGAATCTCACCGTCCGATCACAGGATTATTCTGTTCAGTCTGGGATTTGGTTCCCAAGTCCGGGAAACTTTCCGTATTCCCAAAAACACAGACTGGCCACTCTACCAAACCCAGCTCTTCTCAGAAGTGGGAGGTATGGACAGGGAAATCCACCTTGTGGAAGACCTGGACACCATTGCCAGCCTTATGCAAGGGGCGATTATTCGCTCCTATGAGGACCAACGGTGAGGCCCGATGGTGGCATGAGGAGTTAGGGAAGCTAAGGTCCTCAACGAGGAGGCTCTTCAACAGGGCTAAAAGAACAGGGGATTGGGAGGCCTACCGGCAATCCCTTACAAGCTACAGTAAGGCCATTAGAAGAGCAAAGAGGACGTCCTGGAGGGATTTCTGCAGCGGTATATCAAGTGTCTCTGGAGCCTCATGGCTGCAGAAAGCGCTCTCCATGGATAAACCTCAAGAAGTAGGCCTAATCAGGAACATGGACGGAACGTTTACGAAGGATGCGAGGGAAACCCTGGAGGTGTTGGTTGACACCCACTTTCCAGGGTGCTCCATCATTCAGGAAGGGGCCGCCGCCCCACCCCAGGAACGAAACAGGGAACGTCCGCACCCGCGCAGGCTCCTGGGGTACGCGAATTGCACCTTCACCCACGAAAGGGTCAAATCTTTCAAGCCCTATAAGTCCCCCGGGGGGGACGGGGTGTTCCCGGCCTTGCTTCAGCAGGGCTTGGGGGCCCTACTTCCCCTACTGGTTAAGACTTTTAAAGCCAGTTTTCTACTGGCCCACGTGCCCCATTCATGGAGAGGGACGAGGCTTGTGTTTTTGCCCAAGGCAAGCAGTGACTCCTCGACTGCAAAATCACAGAGACCCATAAGCCTCTCCTCCTTTCTCCTGAAGGCAATGGAAAAGATCATGGACCTGGTCTTCAAGGAAATTCTTGAAACTAAGCCCCTCTCGAGGGCACAGCATGCCTACCTAAGGGGCAAGTCGGCTGAGACCGCTCTCATGGAGCTGGTCTCATTGGTTGACGAGGCCCTTCAGACAAGGGAGGTGGCGTTGTGCTGCTTCATGGATGTGGGGGGTGCCTTTGATAACACCTCCTTCGGCTCCATGGAAGCAAGAGCAGCACAGAGGGGAATAGAACCCCAGGCTGTGAAATGGACTATGTCCATGCTTAGGAGTAGGGAAATCACGGCCCGGCTAGGGGAAGACAGCATCACAGTGGTTCCCACACGAGGCTGCCCCCAATGGTGGGGTACTCTCTCCCCTCCTGTGGCTACTGGTGGCCGACGAGCTGCTGGAAACACTGTAGCTTGAAGGCTACGAAGTGGTCGCATACGCGGTGGTCACCTCGAGGAGCCACTGCTCGACTCAGCAGGAGAAGGAGCGCCGACTCAACAGAGTCCCTCGCCGTGAGGAGCTACAGCTCAACCGAGCCCTTCGACCTACACTCCGACACCTGAGGAACTTGTCCCTCGCCGTGAGGATCTACCGCTCAACCGAACCCTTCGACCTACCCTCCGGCTCAACCGAGTCCCTCGCCTCGCATCTGCAGGAGAAGGAATGCCATTCAACTGAGTCCCTCGCAGTGAGCAACCACTGTTTGGCCGAGCCCCTTGACGCCCGAGGAACTCGTCCCTCGCCTCACACAGAGACAGTACCAACAAGACTTTCGTCGGCCCTTTTTAAGGCCACACACGCCCTTGAAAAGGGGACTCCGACAGCTGGCATGGGAATGCCTCCATGCGCTCAAGCAGCTCGGCGCCCGTAACAGGCTCTCCCTCATTTGGGTGCCGGCTCACAGAGGGCAAAGGGCGATGGGAGATACAGGAAAATGGCGCCCATTGGCATCGCCAGCCACAACTACGACAGGCGAAAAGGCTTGTCACGGCTTCCTGTCAAAGGGCAAAGGCGATGCTGACACTCTCTAGACAAGATCTGAGAGTACTGATAAGCTTCCTCACCGGGCACTGCCCACTCAGATGTCACCTCAACAAGATGGGCATCTCAGAGGCGGTGGAATGCAGACTCTGCGGCGAGGAGGATGAGACAGCAGAGCATATCCTATGTGAATGCCCTGCTTTGGCAGCAAAACGCTTTGAATACTTCGGTCAGGGGACCACTGAACCCCAAACCGTAGCGGACTCTGCGGCGAAGGACATACTTGGCTTTTTAAGGGGGGCGGGTATGTACGACGCTTTCTACTAAGAAAGGGCCAGCGTCACAATAGGCCCACATAAAAAGCGGCCGCAGTGACAAAGGGACTTGTCCCACACGCCCTCGGGTTAAAAAAATTAAAAAAAAAACGAACTACAGACAATAATTCTACCGGTAGGTAAATGATTAAAGTTAACGTACCTATTTGGTGGGCCCATCTTCTCTGGCATGTGAGATGCTGTGGGCGAGCTCTTTTGAAGTAAAGACATCATCATCTGGTCGTTAGTACATTACGTCTGTGCTAAAGTCATTTAGTTGGTCGTACTCTTTATATAGGACGAGAAAGGTGAACGGAATAGGGTAGCGCCATGGGGAGGGGGGGTGGAAGAGAATGTGCCGTATGTCCTTAATAATTTGTTGGTTGTCGATTCTAAGTCTTTTTTGTATAGGGTGGTCCTCGTGTTTTGAGTAGTGTCAATGGCTTTGTTACTTTATGATCTGTCCATTGACGTTTTTACTTTCCTTGGCTCTACAAAGTAGAAAGGAAATGTTATGTAACATTACGTTTCAGACCCCCATGAGTACGAAAAACACTATTTGGGAAAGTGGTATGTGTGTCTGTCAACGATTTCTAGAGAAAACGACCAAAATCAGCTCAAACTTGATATCTAGCCCGCAAGTCGAGGAAAGTTTTATCCTTATAAACTCTGCTAAAATGTTACTACGATAGTAAAAAAAAAAGGTCCAATCCAATACCTATACGGTGAACGTTTAAAAATTCTCATAAGATATGTGGGAGTCACTCCAGAAATTTCGGACTCAGCAAAAGTGATTACTATTCTCTTTAAAAAAATCCTGTTTCAGCCTCATTAATTCTCTGTGTACTAATTGCCCAGTGATGGTACGGGAATGAGTACGAGCTGCACAATAAATTCCGGAACTTTGAACTGAGTGATAAATGAATTGAGTAAGTAGAAAAAGCCAGATACTCAAGTGAACTGACGTAGAGCTAAGGAAAGTTGTGTTTGCAACGCACCAGATAGTTTTGTTTATAGATTTCTATGTTTTGTTGTATATTCAGTTTTCTTCCTTCGTATTGTTTTATGTGGTAAAGTGGCGCAGTTCGGTATTTTGGTAGGTTCGTGTCAAGTTGTCTTGAGGTGGTCGGCAAAATTAGAGTCGACTTTGTTCCTACGAAGAGATTTGATGTGTTCTGAATATCTGGTCCGCATTTTTCGTCTTGTGTGTGTTATGGGCTTCTTCCATGATGTACGTCATCCAGAAAATGGCTGGCGAGACATGGGGACTGTGGCCAAGGACGGTCGTGTGGATGTACAGTCTGTAGTCACTTATGGTGGACCAGGGTAGAGAAAAAGATTGTGCAACAGTAGTTGAGTAAACTGCAGCACAGGGGCAGCGTGGCTGTGACGGGTAGTATGTAGACTGTTGCGCTAGAGGTCCTGCTGGGTCTTGTGCCTCTCCACAATCATGTGGAGAGAGCTGCATACCTATGCTCGTATGCTGGAATGGGTCTTGTCAGGTGGGGGAGAATGGCCCCGCACCATTTGGTTTTGGATAATGTGCGTGAGGCGGGGCCCACCCTGCAGGTCAGGGACTCGATACAGACGAAGTTTAACTTCGAGCTTCCCTTCGAGGTAGGAATCCATGGAAGATCCAGGTGGGAAGGAGGTGGTCCCTCTCTCGAGGCTGGGGCCATGGCATATTATACAGACGGATCAGTGAAGAGGGGGCCTAGCAGATGAAGGCATCTGTGGGCCAGGAATCCGGACAGTGATACCATTGAGTGCGCTGGCGACAGTTTTCCAAGCAGAGCTCTTTACTGTGGAGTGTGTGTGCAGCACCGTCTGCGTAGGGGCATGAAGTGGAAAAGAATATTCATTATGTTGGACAGACAGGCTGCACATAAGGCTCTGGCTTCCTATACCATCACATCATGGCTGGTTTGGGAATGCCTGACTGGCCGTGAGACCTTGAAAGTCATACAGGAACGAAGAGGCTGACAAATAGGTGAGGAAAGGATCTGCGCTTCTCCCGGTGGGACCAGAGCCTTTCTTAGGGACCACCAAGGGCCATTTGATCAAGGAGGTTGGTATGTGGGAGGAGAAGTGATTAGCGGGATGTACCTGGCTTTGGCAGTCGAGGTTGTTTGTTAGACTCTCCAGGTAGTGAACAAGAGAGATCCTCAGCCTCGAGAGAGATAATATATGGATGGTATGCAGCCTCTTTACAGGTCACTGTCCACTCAGTTACCACCTGGCCAAGATTGGCAAGTCAGAGGTACAGAATTGCAGATTCTGCGAGGCAGAGCTGAAGATAGCGGAGCATGTATTGTGTACATGAGAGGGGCTGGCTGCAGCACGCCTCAGAGTCCTTGGGGTTCATCAGCTGCAACCGGAGGAGATTGCAGGGATGGACCTCAAGATTGTCTTGCGTTTTGTGCAAGAATGGTGGGGACATATTCTGGATGCCACATCAGAGAACACCAGACGTGTGTTGGTTATTTTGTGTATGTGAACGCGCAGCGCCCTGTCAAAGTCTGTGTATTTTGTGTTTTTGGATCGTCTTGTCTCAGCAATTTATTGACTGTTGGTATGGTGTAACCATTATTTTGTGCCATGGTATTAATAACATCAAGTTCTTGATTGTAGTTTTGTTTGGTTAGTGGGATAGTTTTTAGTCTTCGTACCATATGTCTGAATGCACTTGGTTTATGTTGGGTGGTTTGATTTAATGTGTATGGTCATGTATGTAGCAGTATCATGTCGTCAGTCCGTGCGATTTTTAGGCCCAACTAGTTAAGGTATATTGTTCAAGTCCTCTAATCTTTCTTCGGTGTTGTCATGGCCTCATATGCAGATGATATCATCTACACACCTGGCGTAATATTTCATGTCACATTTGTCATTCGAGTCAGCTCTGTGCGTACCTTTACTGGATAGGGTTGGTATAAGAAGCGAGGTGAGTCTACTGCAGCGCACGCGGTGGTTGCCATCATGCTTCGTAGTGCAGACTCGAGTGGGTGCTCCGAACGAAAAAACGGGAAGGTAACATGTGCGAAGAGAGACGAGGGGGAATATTATCCTCGCTTCCCCAACGAAGTCGATAATGCTCCTAACCTTCCAAGCAGAGAACGTAAGAAAGAGGCGTAGAAATCGAGCAGAAAGGTATGGTATGAATGTAATTTATTAAGAGCACAAGTAAGTTATTGGTTGTATGTTTATTTCGTGTATTTAACAGTTTGTTTATTTATTTATTCTTAGGTAGGGCCAGGACACAAAGCACGTTCCTCTTAGACATTTACAACGAAGTGTTGCAGTCCAGACAAATGCCCAGGCGGTGGAAGTTGGCGGTCATTAAAGGGCTACTGAAAGCTGAGGACAAGGAGGCCACTAAACACAAGTAGTTACAGACCTATAAGCCTGCTGTCAATGGAAGGGAAACCGAGGAAGCAGGACCAGTTGGAGGGAGAACTCCACATTAGGCAGTTTGGCTAAGTCAGGGGCAAATGCTGGCAGTGTTCTTTGACATAGCAGGGGCGTTTAATAAAGTTGGGTGTCTCCTTCTTATGGAGGAAATCCGAAAGCTAGGGATCCCACCGAACCCATATGAGCTTATCACAGATTATTTTGGAGACAGAAAAGTCAGGGTGTACCTGTCTGGAACCTGTAGTGGGGCCGTGGTAAAGGTTGAGCGAGGCTGCCCCCAAGGTTCAGTCCTCAGGGGCTGCATTTTGGAACCTGATGTTCAACGGGCTGAGGAGAAAGCTTGAGGAAGCAGAGGTAGTGGCAGTAGTGTATGTCGATGATCTGGCCATAGTGGTGAAGGGATGCACCAGGCAGGAACTCTGCAAAGCCACAGGGCATGGAGCAGGCATAGTCCAGAGATGGTGTCGCAAAGCTAGACTCACCCTAGGAGTCAGAAAGACAGCGGCTATAGAATTCAAGGGAAAAGTCAGCCCACGGCACATGGCAGTGTTTTACCATAGGGGATGGGCAAGTTATGATAAAGTAAGGAGGTGAAGTACCTTAGTGTTATGCTCTGGAATAGCTTCCTGGCAGCAGCACAAGTAGCCTAACTCATATCGAGGCTCAGCAGTTAGGTGGGGCTAATGATGAGGCTGTCTGGAGAAGAATGAGGCGCATTGTACAAAGTCAAGAGAAAATACTAGTGGGGGTGACAAGGGCATATTCCACAGTATCGACGGCGCGCAGATTCCACAAATTAAAGTTACACACCCGAACAGGATGATGGTCCAAGATAGCAAAACGCATGGCCTGGTAGAACAAGATGTGGCCAAGCAAGAGGCAGCAAGGGAGTGGATGATGGGCGAGTGACAAGCACGCTGGGATGCAGAAGTAACAGGCAGATATGCGTATCAATTATTCCCCGAGGTGAGGACGAGGGCCAGGTATTCACAAGTCAGCCCTGGATACCACTCGATCAGGCATGGAAGCTTCAACTGTAAATTGTTAGAGTTTAGGAGGAGAAGCTCTCCAAGGTCCCTGTGTGGATACCAACGAGACACAGCTGATGACAACCTGCAGGACCTTGCAGCTTATTTGCAAATGAACCACTACATAGGCTAATGGATCTACATAACTGCGGTTGCATGATGGAGAGGCTCACAAAGAAATGGCACAATAGGTGGGGTACTGGCCCTGATATGGTGTTAGATAGATGAGGTGGGTATGTGTCGTGTGACTAGGATTAGGATAGACAGTGATGTATGTTAGCTTAGGTTAGCGGAGCTGGGGGGGGGGGGGATATCACAGTACTCCCTCCGTGGTATTGTGCTGACTGACTCCCATTAAAGACCGGGTGATCGTGCTCTAGTGGATAAGACATTAGTTCATAATTCTTGACGTAAAGTTGAGGATTGTGGATCGGAGCTCCGGCGCGATTGCCGTAATTTTTGTCTGAGTCAGCAGCTCTTCAAAAGCATCTCCAAACTACCTCAGTATAGTATGTATGTAATTTATCAAGATATGTGTTGTCAAGTGTCAGGTATTTGATCAAACCTTTTATAATGTCAGGAAGAGCCAGGACACAGAGCATGCGCCGTGTAAAATCGCACGGACTAGACTGGGAGGGTATATTAAAACATCTGGTAGGAGCTCCATTCAGTATAGGCAATGATGGGGAAAACTCCTAGCTATAAGGAGAGGGAGCAGAGTCCCTAGCTGCTCCCAACGAACTGTGCGCCTTACCACTGCTCCTGCCCTGGTAGATGAACCAAAATAAACGAAGGAACCAGAATCTCCGTCTCAGCCAACCAAAAACCTGGCTCCACCACGAGGTTCAGCCTGGACATACCCCGAGGTATGACTGATGCCAGGAGGGCACATGGAAGGCGTGTCACTGCTAAGACAAAAGCGTCCTTGCAGTCAAGAGAAGAAGAGGGGTGACTGGAATAAGTGAATGTGGTAAGGTAAGCAAGTAAATGGTAAGGCGACCAAAGTTTTGATAGGCCACAAAAGAGGTCTGGAACAACAGGTCTAGACTGGGTGTCTTTCCAAATCATACACCACCCCAAAAATGTCCTTTCAGGTGACCTCATTGTGGGCAGATTCATTGCTCGAAAGCACCCTCTCGCTTTATATGCACTAGAACACTCTTCATCGAGCTCCTCTCTAAAATAAACCCGTCAGGTGAAGTTGAAGGCGAAGAGGGGTGACCAGAATTGACAAGCAGTCGTTGCCTGGCTGTACTTATTCTCTGCTGCCTCTCAACTCCTCAGAATCAGCACAGATAGTAGAGTAGGTTATCTGAAGCTGTGCTGCCGAGGCAGTAGCCCCCACAATGGCTCATTGCAAGCGTCAGACTGAGTAACGCCGATAGCCAAGACATAAGAGAAGTCTCCCTTATGCAATGGGGTAACAGAATCCTTCCCCCTCCTCCCTTCACAACCTAGTAAGTCAACCATCGACGGAAAAAGCAACCGGCTCCCTTCAAACCTCATTTTCCGAGTCCTGGGTACCTATCGTACTATCCATTCCTTCAAAATGGACACAAAACAAAAGGAAAATAAAGACGCATGAGTTTCATTGCTTTCATATAATGCGTAAGCATATATATTTTTATTCAGTTTTAAAACTTGCAAACGTTATTTTAACAAGTTTCATTGCTCTTAACAAATAAGTCCCTAGGAAAATTCTTTAAAAACATTACATGGCTTTTTTTTTTCATTTTTTTTTTTCAAGAGTCCTACGTTGTGTGAAGTTAAGCGGGGGAGAGTGGCACTCGATAAACCCCACACTTTTCTTTCTTTTTCACGCAAAATGCTATCCAAATTCTTCTTCGTACTTACGAGGTTTGTTATATTTATTTTCTTAATTTGTTTTTTTTTGCCGAGACGAAGAAGTTCGATTTTTGAGGACGCTAGGTTCAGGGAGTGAGAGCGGGGGTGGGGTGAATTAGGAATTTAGACAATGTACAATTTTCTAACGCACGACGGGCCTATAAATATTTATTCGATCGATGACGAGGGATAGCGGTTCGTTGAAGGGGGGGGGGGTTAATATTAATTAGGGAACGCCGGAAGGGGGGGGGGTGAGTGGGGAATACTGTGCTGAGGGGAGGGAGGCATCCACTCGAACCAAACGCGCGTTAAAACATGAACAGAGCGAAAAACATCAAAAGGCGCCCTTCGCCCCGCGCGATAATATAAAATATCCGGTTCCCGATTTGATTCGGGAAATAGTTACTTTTTTTTGTTTTTTTTTTGTTTTTTGTTTTGTCAGCACAAATCAGTCAGCATAGTTTCGAGGTGTCATTTATTTTGAGTTAGTTACTTCGTAAATAAATACGGAAGGCACAATCGTCTAAACTTCCTTTCAAATCATTTTAAAAGGTCAGATTTTGTTTCCCCCCCGTTTTTTTTTTTTCATTTTCGACATTTTTTAAAAACCGAAACGGCACGCACAAAATCTGAGCGGAGAGGAAGATAAAATATCGTACATCTTAATAACTCACGAGTGCGGGGTCAAGTTGAGGAATGAACTTAAGTACACATTTTTTTTTTTTTTTTTGGAGTATGAGAGTTACATTTCATTGATTGGAGTTCAAATTTAAGGTAGTTCGTCAATTATTGTAATTTTACAACATTTAAGGTAGATTTAAAAAGGCTGCATACGCTCCAAGGCCACGCAATACGTTAAACGGCCCATTGCTGTTGTGCTGATTGACGTTCGCAACTCCGAATCATTTTCCCGGCTCTTTGTGAAACTTTTATAACAGTTAAGAAATAAATAAATAAATTTAACCGAGCATCAACCAGAATCGCAAGACCGCGGAACCCACCTTCGACCTTCGGCCTTTATTTCTACTTTGGTCGACCCTACGAACGAAAGATATTTGATCCGCTCCAAGACCCCAAGTTTAACCCCCCCCCCCCCCAAATTTGAATCGGGGACAATCAGTTGTGCGATTCTCAAAAAAGTAAGTTCTGGCTCACATCAACTGCTTAAAAAATGGGCGTCGACGAGGATTGTGAGGTGATTTAGGAGTACAAATCACAATAAACAATTCCAGAACGCCAAACTCTCTCGACGCGTTTCCCTCCAAATTAAATTTGGTTGAAAGATGATGATAAGAACACGAGCGTTCTCATCTACCCCCAACGCAATTTTGACATAATAACACAATAACGAACTGTATTTATTTGACGAATTTCGACTAAACTTCAATCCTCTGCTCGGATACTTGTACTTTTGTTAAGACACCCTCATTACGCACGACCGAAGTTCAAATTCCGTCAAACTATTCCTCCTTCACTTTACAGCCTCCAAAGGCCTCCTACATTCCACCCCATGTGCCTTCGTTATTTCGTTCCCCTTACATTATACCTCTCTTTTTGCCCCTCCTCTCCCACTATCCTTAATTGCCGAGTACATCATTTTATTGACGTAGAGTTGAAATTTTTAGGCTCCAAAGCGTTGAAACGTTCAAATTCTCTTTCCGTCCTAGGGCCGAGAAAAAAAGAGAGCTCGAAAGCGTTCGATGCGAAGACAGCACAACACGACGTTCCACCCGCCGTGCAGCTCAACGTTCAATCAACACAACAGAAACGCGCTTGAACACTATGAATATAGTAAATAACGAGCGATTCTTCACCTGAATACGAAAAAAAAGGAAAAAAACGAAACAACAAACACCGTTGCGTCCCACCGAAGGCATAAAAACCGCAGTTCCCTTTCGAACAACAGATTCCGCGAGTTAACAAACGAACCTCGAGTCAAAAGTACGAAAGGCAATACGTTTAGTTTTTTTGTTGTTGTTGTAAAATTCAACACCAAACTTGATAAATGATTTGGCACGCTAATCGACTACAGAAATATCGCAAAAAGTTTTGGGAGGTAACATTTCAAAATACAACAGCAGGCTTCTTTGTTTTTTTTTGTGTGTTTTTTTTGTTTGTTTTTAAATAGCTAAGAACGAATATATAAAGGCGGAAAAAAGAGCAAGTGAGTCACGGAACAAGTTTCCTTGCTAATACGAAAAAGGACGACGTTAGAAGAAGAACGAGGGCTCCTTCCTATCTCTAAGACACCGTGCTCTCAACCTAATTTCATGAGTGTTTTCTACAACGTTATTGAGCTTTTCAAATTCAACATAAAATATTTACAGTCACTGAAATAGGAATTTATAGACAATATTTACGAGTTAAAAATATTTGTATACAAGACGAACGAAGAAGAAAACAAATAATTTACAAACTTGACAATTTTTCAACAACCTTTTTTTTTTTTAAATCAGATTAAACAATAAAAATATACGATAACGAAAAAGGAGAAGTGATGAGACGAAGGTAAGAAAATTATGCGGTACAGAAACGAAGGCGGATCGAGGGGAGCGGCTATTGTCCATGCTGAGTGGGGGGGGGGGATATTTCAGCGTTTCAAAATTGTATTTATACATGTTTTTAAATTACGAAGAGGCCACGTTGACAGCTTGAACTGTTTTGAGAAAACGACGGATGTTTTCATTCGTACGGTACACAAAATGCCACTTTTATGAAAAGTGCGCTACAAAACGAAAGGTCAATTCCGTTCATTAAGCGCACAGCTTGAGTCGCACACCCGGAGTCGTCTCCCTGCGAGATAAAACGCACAGCACCTCTTTCGATTGCTGTGAATAGCCTCAGAGGACTGCAGTCAGGCATGTATTGACATCACGATCAACATCGACAACAGCAGGTCGATTTAGGAGACTTCCGCTGGAGGGAGGTGGAAGGCGGTGTCTTTTACACGAAATTCGCATGACGCAACGCTCTTATCGATCGCCTTGAGAACAACATAAACTTAAGTCGAGGTGGATAACAACGAAACTGGGTGGTAAATTCAATAAACCTAAGTTTGTTCTTGAGGAAGGCCGAGTCAATGAAGGACGACAGAACTCATCGTACATAACACATATTAAACATGTCATTGTGGAATTTGAGAAAAATTAAATTGGGACGTTCACAATGAGCCAAATTCCGGAATTGGGGGGAAAATTCAACAAATACGAGTTAAATAAATTCATAAACCAGGGGAAATTTTGCAGAAGCAAACAATTGCACTTCAAACCAACTTCTAACAGCATGAGAGAAATGTTCTAGCGAGTATTTAAATATTCTGAAGCTGGGGAGAAAATAATGTCTACGAGAGTTCAACCGCTGGACGATTTGGTCGTCGTTCGAGACTAAAGAAGTTGAGATGTTCAGTGACGCGAGTGGGCTCTTAAGGAGTAGTGGTCGAGGCTGGCCGAACTATAGGCTACCTATGTACTTATTTTGAGTCCTGTTCTCCTCGCCAATGCCAACTGTACTTATGTTCCTCCTCCCCCTTCACCGTTCGTGTGATGTTGGCCCTCGTTTCTAGCGTCATCTTTGACACTGACTACCCCGTGATTGAAGTAGAAGCTAGAAGATTTCAGCTGAACCCTCTGACGAGAAGCAACGCGCAACTTTGTTCACTCCCCTTGGGCCGTGGACTGTGAAGGCACTCACGCTCTGAGTGGCAATTGTTGCGCAGATTTTTCGTCATTCTTCAATCAATTTTAGGGAACAAGCATTCTTATTATTCTCGAAACTGCAGACCTACAATGCTGGCTGGGCTTTTGACGTTCAACCCCTGCACTAGGTTGACTGGCTCTCACAGAAACTTGATTTTGAACTTTACGACATTGTAACTATTGACCCACTCTAATTTGTTGGTGGGACTTGGTTATCTTTGGAGCGTGCGTTAACGTTCCTTTATATTGTATTTGGACTCAGGAACACACAATCCGGATTTAGAATAGTGCAGTGTGCTGGCACTTGACATTCTTAACCTCCCAGTGAGCTAAGGACGCAAGCAATATCGAGGAAGGCGTCGCAATAGTGAGGGAAAAGGCCGGTATTCTCAGCACAACACCTCAAGGAGGCTCTGAGCGCATTTTTACCTCTTTCAAATTTATGGCAGGGAAGTGTATGTGCAGGGGGGGGGGAGTATTCAAGCTTGTGAGCTAGAAGAGGAATGGATTGGAATGATTCCCCACAGGGACTGGCAACCCCGCCCTAAACACGAGGACAGAAACTGTATGGCAATCCTCCCCACGCTTCCTCTACACCCCTGGTCGTATTTCGTTGAACATTCAATCTGAGCCAAATAATTAAATTTCATTCGTCAGTACAAGTTTTTCTTTAATAATTTTACAAATTTATTTATTCTTCACTCAGTAAAATGTGTATTATTAGATACTCCATTCCAAAGATATTTTAAGGTTGATAGCTTGAAGACACAACTCGTACGGTACTTTCGAAAGTCTGCGTACGACGCAGGGGAGTTCCTCAAATGTTGATGTGTTTTCTGACAATCAGTGCAACAAAAGTTTGATCGCTCAATCAGGTAATTCTCTTTAAAACGACTCACTTGCCAGTCAAAGCGACAGTCATGTGGATTTGTTGGACTTTTTCTTCGTCGCATATTCTACCAGTATTGACTGTGTCGGTCAGTATCAGCCAGTATGTGTATTGCGTGAAGTTAACACAGAGACAAAACACAATGAAACGCATTTGAATGTGTTTCCGAGCAACAAAATCTAGGTTTGACGCAGCGCCCGTCTGGAAATTCTCCAAGCTCTCAGGGTCTACTCGACGAGCACGACTGAAAGCACTCCTTCGTCATAACCTTCGAGCTAAATGTAACTACTGGGGACAACAATCATCAGAGACGCTTCACCGCCATTGAGGAGTTGATCGCCGAGTAATGACAATTATTGCCAACGACCTTGTGTTACATTATCAAGAAAAAGGCGTGCGCAATTGAGGGTTGCGCATGAGAGAAGGGAGGACGTGCTATCAGAGACATTTCTTCCATGCATTAGAATCACCGTGGCCAATCGAAATAATAAAAAAACAAAAAAAACACATAAATAAACATCTAATAGAGGAAAATCGATACAATATGGTAATATTTTTTTAAAACTTTTTTTTGTTTCTTAATTGTTTATGCTACATTCAAAATCGAAGGTAAAAATAAGATAGAAGGTTTTGTCAAAGGAGAGTTCCGGATCGTTACCACAATTAAATCAAACCTTTAATTCTACGATTAATTGAATCCTAAACCACTAAAAATGTCGTTCACTTTAATATTTATATATATCTTTAGCGTCACCACGACATAGCCATTTTTTCCTGGAACTGTTAGAGATACCGCAAACATACAATGTAAAGTTGCTCGGTATACACGTACGTAAATTTGCTAAATACCCATACACTTCTCAATAATATACACAGTCGCGAATCGGCTAATCAGTACTTGATAAATTAACCTAAAAACTCAGGCCGGAAATCGGCTCAGTACGAAATGCATACCAATTTAACAATAATATCTTTCAACTATATATGTTCTCTTCTTTTTTTTTATTTAAATTTTCAAAGACTTTTTAAGTGTTTTTTTTGTTTGTATGTATTTTCATTTTCTTATCATTTACAATAATACGCCTCAATATCATAACAACGATGTCCCACTTCTCTCACAATGGCTGGTACATAAGTGTCTCAGTTCAAGTCAACCTTTTTTTTTTTTATGTACGTACGTTCGTTTTTTTCTTCTTCTACTTATTCTTGAGACGTTAAATCTCGTCACTAAAACGCGCGTTTTTTTGTTTTTTGTTTTTTTTTTTCGTTTCAAAACACAAAAGAACATGATTATCTATCGATCGAATCACAGTCTAATTTTATTGGCCGACAATTATAGGCTCGCTACTCGATAAATCGCTCGCATAACAGAAAAATAATAATAAAAATTAAATTAAATTAACAAACCTTTTTTTTCGTGCATAATTTGTATTTTTTTTTTTTTTTTTGCTACTCGAAATACAATAACTGATCCCTTTCACCCACCAGGAATACAAATTGACGATACAATCATTAAAATAGGATAACTGAAGGAAGGGAGAGGAGGGGAGACAGTTGGTCCTTCTATTCTTTATTTATTCCTTCATTAAAAAAAAAAAACTTAAAAAACCCGAAATTACGAAAGATAAGCAAGGAGGGGGGGGGTGATATTTTTGAACAGTAACCAATCGTGTGCACGCCCCATTGTACAAACTAAAGTATTAGTTATCGACAGAGTCTTACTAAGAGATTTCTGCCTGTTCCACTTTCAGTTGGTCTCATTTATCCATAAACAATAGTAGAAATGGGCGACTAGGGTGCTGACAGTATTTCACTAAAAACGTCAGGTTAAAGATCGAGTTGCTTTGGGTGGCATTCTGGGGGGGGGGGGGAGAGAGAGAGAGAGAGATTATTTAACGGAAACGCAAAATCAAAAATATCCCCCACCCCACTTGACACGATCTTTCCGTTTTTTGTCCCAAGAACGTTCAATCGACGAAGAATTCAGAAGTACCAGCTTTCAGAAATATGTGCGCAGATTGACGTTTGGGTTTGGAGTTGTCATCTCACACGAAAAGTGCTTTGTAAAATCGTAAAAGAGATGGCGGATAACTCTCAAGTCGAAAACTGCGGTGCAGAAGCCTGGCCAACCTGCGACGTTTGCTGTTATGTACTGGGTAAATCAAAAGCAGGCGTACTGTTTTGAGGAAGAACATCACGAGGATCATTGGCTGGACTCAACGAACTCAACTGAGTCAGTCTGACGGGATTAGCCGTCAACCGGTAGAAATAGCTCGTTAAATCAAGAACACTTTTTTCGCACAAACCTGGTTTGTTAGACCAACGCGTGGATCTCAACTCCGAAAGTTTTCCGTTTGGGGACGTAACAAGGCACACTCGACAGACTGAGCACACGCCCGAGAGCTGTTGACATCAAGTTATCGACACCATTGGACACCAATGTGAGGAGAAGGGGTTCAACCAACGAATAACTCGCTTCAAGGGAACAGGTTCGTTACAGCAATGTGCAGTTTGTTTCATAACAAGCACACTTTTTGAGGTGGAAGGTAACGACACTGACTGGCGTGAATTGACTAACTGACCTAGTGGACAGGAAAATGTCAACACACATTTTTCGATTTCAGCGCTCCAACACAGAAACATTTTTACCAACAACACTATTGGATTTTTAAACAACAGTTCCGGCGGATTTGGATAATTTCAAAATTGACAACTCTTTAATACTTCTTGACCCGTCTACAATATGACCACCAAGTAACACTCCAGTTTGTACTTAGGCACGTGCACTCATGAGCCTAACAAAACAAAAATAAAATAACTAAACAAAACAAAAAATTCAATTTTTGGTAGGTAAGAGCGATTTAAAAATAAAAAAAAGGATTGCCTGCAACGCATGCAGCAGTTTTCTATTTCAACTTAACAACTAATTTCGTCGACAAATAATTTGACGTGGGAGAAAAGTTTCAATCAATTGGTCGGGTGAATGTTGGCAATGATTTTGATCCCGTTGCAGGGTGAGACTAGATGATTCAATAAATAACAATTTCCAAATCTCCTCAGACGGGTGGAAGGGGGGGGGGGAGAGAGAGAGACAGGTCTGATACGATTTCAATCGACCGACACGTAGCAATCTGCTGAGCCGCAGCACTGGTTTCACGTATCAACTCTTCGCGTAGCACATCCGACTTTTTCCCTCGTATTAACGTCGTCAACTCGCGTCGTGAGCTTTTGGGCCGTTTCGTAGGTAGGAAAACCTCATGAAGAAGGATAACGAGATGGTTAATTAAAGCCTAAGTAATAAAACAAGAGAGGACCGGCGAAGGGGGGAAAGGGGGGAATATATCAAAGGAAACTTCACTCGCGGGAAAATCAATGTACAACAAAATAATGGGCTTAAGGACTTTGTGTCGAGAGTGAGGCTACGAATTCTTCAAGTCGTATTCGAGAACTAATTGCTTGATGTGAGACAATTTCTCGTGGAGATAATGGAATCTACGTTTGGCGTCTTGGTGCTTGGTATTCCTTTTATTTTCATGGTACTCTTTTAGTATTTGGTCCTTGATCCTCTGAAACGGTAAAGAGAGCACAAATATTAAAACAGTGGAATGATAATCCGACGCAGCAATCATTCACCCAAATCCTAAAGTGACGTTACGTATTGAGGGCCATACAAAAAATAAGGTCTTCAACCGTTTACAGTAACAAGGACATTTGACCAGACAAAGTTAGCATCACTGCCTTATATCCCTCCCCTTTCAAATGTGCTAGATTTGCGATGTGAACACTGAGATCTGTAACCTTGCTAGCCAAGGTTTTGTTCAATTTGCTGCAAGCATGTGGACTTCCAACCACGCCAAAAACTGTCACCCGGTGAAAAAACTCAAATTCCAGCAGTTGTGGTAGCTATCAGACCATGGCCCAATTTCGTTGCCACCCGAAAATTCGCTCCTGCTGCCTCTTCGTTATTGCTAGGCGAATCTCGAAAATAGAGACTCCCACTATCAGAGGTGACAATTTCATCTCCACGTAGTCAACACAGAGGCCATAAATGGTAAGTAGGGGCAGTCACTATCTCATTTCTGTGCCTTTTTCACCACCACCCGCTTACAAAAATGAGCTCTTGATGTATATTCAAGCGTTTGTGTGATGCTTTCTGTTAAGAGATCAATATTTAATATGAGCTATCTTACAAACATACAGTTAGAAAGGACAAACTCTTCGTCCACATTCGAACATTAATTAAGGGCTACTGAAAGGGGAAAATGGCTTAAACCCGTTCCCACATTGGTCCAGGGTGAAATTATTGTGGTAGGGATTCCCGCAGGGTGTATGCTTCAACGTTCAACCAGTCTTGGGTGGAAGGTGTTAACTCGTGCAGGTCGCAGGCAGTGGTGCAATTGCCTGCCACCATTCAAAAACCACTCTTTGGCCAGTGTGATCCTTTGATCAATCGAGGCATCCCCAGGATCACACCTGGCCAGTGGGCCTTGAAACGACACCAGGCCATTGGCCCTAATGGAACATGATGTCGCAATCCAGCTTCAAGTCCAACAACAGAGTGCCCACAAAGAGTGAGGTGAGTACAGCCAATAGCATGTCTCACTGAACCATCCTGGCACTCTGCCTGTCCAACTCTACCCAGATGAGTCCCTGAGTAGTGGGTGGAAGCTTGGGTGAACTCTGTGGAGGGTTACTAGGGTCCTTCCAAACCTCAGCAAAGGCAGAAAGTCTAAACTGTCATGATCTGGGGTGAGGGAAAGCCGTAAGTGCCGTCAAACCATTCAGGCCTCAAGTGTTTTCTGACCCAAACGTGGTACCACTAGAATACACAGCCTGCAGCCTTGCACCAGTGTAATATGGGTTAGGGCCACAATAGGTGGCTGCCTCCACAGGGCAAGGTGGGTAGAACAGAGCAATCCAATTCCTACCAAGGGCAAGGCCTGAAAAAGCTGGAAAATACGCTTGCCCTGTGGACATCATTGGGTTGGAGGGAGGTGGGAGCCACCCACCCAGTACTCCCTTACACATCCCCAAAAACAGGATCGCATCAGTCCAACTCGGATGTCATGATCTAACAGGATGCTGTGGCGTATCGCACAATCGGCAGGAACACTGCCTGGTAATGCAGGTGCCTCATCTGTCATGACGCCCCCCATGTAGGTCCTCCGAAGCATCGCATGTGGGCAGTTAGGGCCGATGTTTTGGTGCGTGGCAGGGCCAAGTGCTCTGTGGCCCTTCCCTCGGTCAGCAAGGTACGCCCACGTACCTGGCCATGGTCGCCAGTGCTATTGTGGTCTGTATTGTGGGGTATTGGAGTACCATCGCTGATGGCATCACGATGAGCAAGGTCCAGCCGCAACTCTTGACCCCACCCTGTGATGACCCACGTGGCTCTTTCTAGTAAGGAGCCTTGCGCCTCCGGTGTTATCCGCGCTGGAGACCACAATCAGGTCGTCTGCTTATGCGATAGGGACATAGCCACAGTCTGAGAGGAGATGGAGGAGTGGATCTAAGAGGAATGTAATTAAGCCCTACCAGTTTCTCGCAATCGACTCACACAATGACGTTGGATCACATAAACTCAGTGAAAAACATATTGGATTAGTTGCTAGACCGGTAAGCACCAGATCTTTTATTATAGTTAAACATCTCTCCGTTCAAATGATGGAACAGCCTGGGTGAACTTGAGTGGAATGGTCATGAATGACTCTCCCTTCCCACAGCTGTTTTCCGTCTGTCCAATACCGACTGACTAACTGTCCATATGGCTTCATTTTGAACACTCGTGGATGTCATAAAGGGTGCGGCTGCAGACCCAAAATTTCACGCCCCCCCCCCCTTAATAAAATTATGGATCTATTGTGCGATTGTGATAAAACTCGCTACAATCAAGCAGCCTCTCACTATATCCAACTGTCATCAACTTTCTTGAAATTCTGGCACTTGCTTACGGTGTTTTACAGTTGTTTTGAGCGTGAAGAAGTTACGTGGCACTACACACCCATTTGGTAACAATTTTCATCAACAAACAAATATGTAAATGGTTAAAATTGTAGCTAACCTGCCATCCCTCGCTTCCTCGTTGTTCTTTCTTCAATTTTTCGTCTAGAAGAGTAAACCTTTTGGAGACTTTTTCCACCATTGCGTGAAGTTGTCGATATTCTTTATAGTTTGCATTAAAATCTTCTTTATATTTTCTACGTTGGCTGACGTCTTTAATTGCGGTGTAATCCCTACAAAAAAAGGAAAACACAATTTTTCACAAATTGTAACATAGAAGAGATGTCCAAGTAAAGGAGCCATTTAAAATATAAAGGGCAAGGTATTGGTTTTTGGTTAAGTACTTACATCATAAATTTCGGAAGAACATTCTGGTGTTGAGGTTGTGTTTGAGGAGGTGGAGGAGGAGGAGCACTCGTATGAGGAATTGAAGTGGTGTTAGGCGGGGTCAAATAATCCGGGGATGTTGGCGGATGAGGGTAGTCCTCAGGAGGGGTAGGTGGCGAAGGATGGGGCATAGCTCCTCTGGCCGGTTGAGGCGAAGGGAGATGAGGCTGTTGGGGCGATGTCAATGCTACGGATCCAAACCCGCTTCCACTGAGTTGGTAGAAATTTCCATTGCCGCCGCCCCCGCCGCCTCCTCCTCCACCACCACCGCCTCCTCCCCCTCCACCACCGGGCGTTCCAAAACCCCCGCTCCCGCTGCATGGCTTCTTGTAATGGGAAATCCTTTGCCGTTTCGTCGGTAGCCCATCGGCTCCGTCAACGTAGCCTGGTCGCTTGGCTCCGTTGGGGAGAGGCTCGGCTGCAGATGGTGGCGAGCCAGGCTGAACGGAGCTTGGCGAGCTACCATCTGAAGAAGCAGGAGGAGTCAAGTTCTCGGGTTTCCTCCTGTAATAGTTAATGATATGGGTTCATGTACAGAAATTGAAAGCCGATGAAAAGTATGAAGCAAGCCAAACAACGCATTTTCGAGTGGCAGAACACACAGAACAGAGCAATTACTACTCACGTCTTGAGAAATACAACGAAATAACACAAAATTAGAGTATCTCCCCCCACCCCCTCCAAATGATCCATCAAAACAGTGTTGAATGATTAGTAGTATCCCACATAATTTAGTTTAAAATACAGCAAATGGAAAAAATTTGGCCATAACTTGCAATGAACAATTCAGGAATTTATTAGGGTTGCCTTAAGCTTCGATGAATAAAGTGTATAAAGGTAGTTCACAGGCCTGTTAATGTTTGGTTTTCTACCCCGGGAATGTTCATGTTTACTGCAAGAATAATACAGAAAATAGCCATCTTCAATTTGGTAATCTCGTTGGGAAATTAGCTGAGGAAAGAATCGTTTGCTGAAGACAGGCAGAGGAGAGAAGTGATGAGTACGTAAACAAGGCACGTTAGGGCGATAAAGGGGGGAACCTCAATAAGAAATCTTCACCTGAGGGGCTTCCCAAACACACGAGCGCGATGCCCCGAGTCCATCGCATATACACATCACGTGCCATCTCCAGCCCCGCCTCACAGAACCTGTACCTGACACTTGCCGATATTAGCAAGGTGGCCTGTAAATATCTCCTCATCTCCTTCCTCCTCAGACCCAGCACCAGCACCACCTTGGCCCTTCCTCTGGAGAGTTCCTATCCTCACATTTACCAACCTCTATTATGCCAATACTTTCTTCGCCAGCCCATCATTTCCTTCTATTCCTTGATGGCCCCGCGCCCAACACAGTGTTACACTGTTGTCCTCGGCAGGGGCCTTTAGTCCAGTCAGACAATCCCAGACCAGCCGTGACATAAGGCAATACGAGGCTAAGGCCTTGAGAGTGGCCCGACTGTTCACCATAATACAAATCTTCTCTTCTGCCGCTCCAGTCCCCTCTGCAGCAACCACTGCAGACACCTCTGCCTGGAATACTGTGGTCAGCAACCCCAATGGGATCGCTGCTTATCCTCGGCCCAATGATGCCTGTTTAGGCACTCATGGTAGGACAGGGCCTCCACAATAAGTTCCTGCTCCTGCCTATATAAACATGAGATATTTATTTATTTTGTTCAAATATATATATATTTTTTTTTGTATAAAGTAAATGTGGCCAAGTTATTGTGAAAGTGGTGTGATTAAAAACTAGTCAGCCGCGACCAGAAGCCTACCACAGCCGCCATTCTTCGATTTTCATCTGCCCATGCGACACGATCTGAACTTTTTGTCTTTCTAAAGCTTCAAATTCTCCTAGCAGGTTGTTTGACGTGTATTCTACAACTATACATTCCTTGCTGGAGATCACAAGCGAAGACAATTCCGAAGAATCAAGTTCTACAACAAGGTCTACGCATTTTATCTCCAACGAAAAGGGACCCTATATACAGCCGCTGACGCCACAATTCATCTATCAGAAGGTCAGACAATTATATTCATTTCCTTTCCTTTTATTTGCAATTTTATTTGACAAGAAAGCGAATTTATTTTAAATTATTAAATTTTTTTTGTAAATATAGTTAGGAGCAAAGCAGGTTGGAGGTTTTTACTTTTACTGTCCTCTCAAAGGCCTATTGCCCCTAACAAACAATGTCCACTCCCACCAGACCTCCCTGCACAGAACCATCTGCTTCAAACGTGGGCCTCCCCCCTAAGTTCTGGATCGCTCATGGGTAAAGGGTAACACGAAGTTAAACTTCACAGGCATTGAGTCTCCCTCCATCTTATACTGGGTCCCTGGGTGAGGGGCTAGCGACCCATCCTCGCAAAACAATGTTATTGTTGCGAGACGTCAGAGAGTTGTTGAGAAGTTAAAGCTTATACATGTCTTTAGTGCTAAAATAAACAAGAGCAATCCACCCTGCTGGGCACAGCTACACAAGGAAGAGAGATACAACTACCCATGGTTCAGCTCAAATACTAAGGGAGGACCATAGCTACTCAGTACAAGCACTGGAGCAAAAGCATTTCATTTGAAAGAACAAAACGGCTTCGCCACAACGCAGGAGCAAGCCCTTCCTAAGGACATCTTGCTCACTAAAAGTTTGAACAGACATGAATTCAATGACGGACGAGATTCATCATATGATGCGCAGACACAGAAGTGGTGAGGATCCCCTCGTTTTCTTTGTGTCACACACATATTTTATCTTGGGGTCTAATTATTTGTAGAGGGTGTATTTTGCACTAAAGCACCACCAATCTTCCCTAACGAAACCCCCATCAAAGCTACCTCTCCTTGTTCCCTGAGCGATGCCATATCTTTTCAGTGTCATACTTTTTTGTTGTACCATATTCTTCGACCCATGCTATATATTGTTTTTATATTTATATACTACAACTGCCACTGTTATTTCACATCCGTCGTGTAACTATTCAACAAATTGATTACTCATTTTGAGTCTTCACAGGCGCTACACCCGAACACAGGCTTTTCAGAGAAACAGGTGGTACCACTGTCAAAAGGGTCCTTCGCCCCCTCCCCCACCAAGGGTTGTGGCAACAATGTAGAAGCTGCATGGAAGTTCTGAGTCAGTTGAGTAGGGATTACTAAGCGGTTACCTAAAGAAATGTCTTCCGTCTTGCATTTGCCAGTGTTCAGGTGTAGTGACTGACAATTTACTTGTTCAGTGCTAGCTTCGTCATTAAATCGGTATCAACTCTTCAATGGCCAACCAAGAATTCAGCCCCCGCTTAATCTCAGTACCAGCAGTTCACAATGAACTTAGGGTTCGAAGAACGTAAGCTTCCTGACGGTAATCACCCATTTGACTGGGGTTTGGTGAAATACAAATTAACTCGAATATTTACCCAAAAATGTCCATTTCCCCTTCGGCACAATCACAATTTTCTGCGAAATTCTCCCCATAGAATCTCTTATTTCTACACTGCACAAAAACCACAGATATACAAAAGCGTGAGTGCAACAAAAAGTCGAACTACCTTTTAAGTACCACCCTGTCTTGCTCTGAGTAGAAGGGCCAGTCATCCTGGACGTCGTTCCATATGTGGCGTAAAAGATGATAGGAATTATCTCTAGCACTAGCAACACTAGTAATCGTACTTGTAAGATTAGTTCTATCTTTAGCACTAAGTCCATCTGCGAAAAAAATAAAACAATACGTTCTCAGTGATTTTACTCCGCACTACGAAACCGCAAATATTAATTCAAACAATTTATGAATATGTAGTAGTGAGCGAAATACAAACGGGATGAATACATTACCTCGGCTCAACGCCAAGAAGAGTTCAGGTTTTTTATACGGCCTGAGAGCCAACAGGTGTATTATCCTCTCCCTAAAAACGTCAAATGTAGATTATGAAATGACGAGCTGGGCAACAAAATGATTGAACATCATTTTCACGAAATAAAAACAAAAAATTTAGATTATCAGCTGACATCTAGAAACTATAGTAAATTCTGCATCTCACAGTCTAATCTACATTACTGCGGCCATACAGCACTGAATTCAATGAAGTTCTGAAGCTCGTCAACTAGCAAAGAATTATTCCCACTCAGTCGAATAGAATTTGTGCCAATCGTACATTTTCAGGACACGCTACACATAATTATTCATCAACTATGACGTGGCGTTTCGTGACTGGTGACTTACATTACTGTCTAGACGTTTTTTGAATAAGTCACAATATACAAACAACTTCTTATGGCCGTCATTTCGTTCAATTATTAAGCTTCGTCAGAGTCACAAAATATCACAGCAGAAGTGATGTTTGTAGGAATTGACGTCACACTTTCGAATAAAGTGATCTTCGGAACAGTGACATGAAACTGATCAATACTCGATGAGAAAACCCCAAAATGTTGAACGCCACTAACCAGGGAGAGCTCACGAAAACTTCTCAAACCACACCAACCTACCAAATTTGAAGTATCACTTATGTATGATAAACATCCTGTGAGAATGGATCTGATGCTTGGGTAAATTTCTCTTCGTAATGTTCATTTGTGTGGTGGTATTACTTTACGCACATTTTGTTCTAGAATTACAGAGTAGACCGAGATAAATCAACGAAAATGTATTTCAGAATTCATCACGTTGCCTCTAATTATCTTACACTATTAAACACTCATAACGAATGTAGCACGATTTTAGTGAGAACGCCACAGACAAGAGCCGAATTTTGAAGGAAAGAACTGTACTAAAAATGTTTGATAATCAGCGAACAGCTCTCGCTATTTTCCCCTGGAATGACGATTTTATGGTACCGTTATGCCATTACGAAATGTCAATACAATAAATTTAATCATAATTTTTAAAGCCGTTTTCGAAAAGAAAATATTTAATGTTTTGCTTACTACGATAACTATAGTTAGTTTCAGGCCGATTTCTCTAGTACCCTTCGTTTGGCCTGTTAATATAAAATTAAAGCTAATCTGGTACAGCCGTCTCATGCAATTTCGTTTCCACATACACACTATTTTATCAAATGGTGCGTTTTGGATTCAGGAGACAGGAGGAACGGGGAAGAAGTAAACAGCTTTCTTACAGCCCTCTCAGTGAAACCAATTAGATTGTGATGTCGACACCATTTTTGTCCCACTATAACCTACATAAGCGATCCACACATGAGTACACACCTTATTGGCCTCTTCATCAGCTCTGGATTTCCTGGCTTCTGAGCGTGGTTATTCCCTTGGGGTCGGGTGTGCCCCAGAACGGGAGGAGTATGGCCTGAGGGAGGTGTGGCGCCCTGGTTCGCAGGGTTTGTCGAAGGTGTCACTCGCCTGCCGTTGGTCACAGGTTTCGTTCTAAGTTTGGCTCTTCTTCCGATTCCGGCTTTGTCTAATTCGATTTCCCTTGTGCTGAAAAATCGGAAAGAGAAAATTATTGAGAGGGGAGTTGATGAATTTGGAACGCATAAAAAAATAGTGGCATAAATTTCCTTCGAGTGGTCACTGAGAAAACTATCAACGCTTCTATAGGATTTATTTTTTCTCTATATTCTTTTGCATAAAAACAGACCCCCATAGTGGGCAGTTCAAAGGTGCATTGAAGAAGAGTGACTCAGGGAAGTATAGGAAGTGCCCCCAGCACTCTCACCTCGTTGACTGGAGGTTGAATAATTTTCTTTGTTCGACTAGTATTGTAGTTTTTCATCTGAGAAAGTTTTTTAAAATTTAATACAGTCTGTTTAGTGGTTTCGAAGTATTTGTATATATATCCTTCTGACTGCCCCACAAGTGGGATATGCACCACGGCCAGATGACCTATTGTGCCAGGCCTAAGTCCTAGCCTCCTGAGGAAACCCAGGTAGTTCCTACAAGAGTTTTCGTTGGTATCCACCCTGAGAGAAGTGGTACCAAAGACCAAAAGTCGCTCCCTCTCAAGTCTCCGGCACTGAACCAGGACATGGTAGGGAGTCTCCTCATCCGTGCCACACCACCTGCACCGAGGGGTGTCAACTATACCAATAACATACATGTGTTTTATTAAAAAACAGAATAAACAGTAAAATGTCTATATTTCCACTGAAATAACGAGCACAATTGTTAAATCGATTTCGACGGTTAGGTCATCATCAGTAACAAAACATGAACTGATGATGACCTAACCGTCGAAATCGATTTAACAATTGTGCTTGTTATTTCAGTGGAAATATAGACATTTTACTGTTTATTCTGTTTTTTAATGAAATGGGTTTCCACAATATCCTCGCGAATGATTTAGTTCATATACATGTGTTTGTTCATTCTGCAGTGCTTGGTGATGATCCCAACAATCTGCCTTAAGTCCTTCCTCTCCATCCTCAGAAGGTTGTGTCTCATCTCATCTGATTGCTCTGAGACAAAGCGTTTGGAGTGCCTTTCCTACCGAACTCATACATGGGCAACCAAGTGAAGGTTTTTGTAAGTGAGGTCTGTTTAATTTTACTTCAAATTGTTCTAAGTTGCTATGAATTCGTTTTAACAGATATTTCAATTACTACGTTATAATTAATTCTTAGAACAGTGGCAAGCGATAGGACGAGCCTCTACATTTTATTTCCGAGAAAAATAAACCGTCAATCATTCAATCTCTAAACACGCCGGCCTTTATTTTCTACTTTTCTTCCTAGAGGCAGTTCAGTCGAGTTTATTTACTTTTTAGTCGCAAATAGACTAACGAATCAAGGCGAGGAAAGACAAACTAGATGTTCTACCTACCAATTTTCTTTCTGTTGTTTTTCGGCTGCTTGCATTCTGCTTTTCGTCGTTGCGTATACATCTTCATTCGCTTGCACTCTCATCTTACAGGGAAGCGGTCCAACACTTTCAAGACACCGGCTGTAAAAATAAATGAAAACATATTTCAACCGATGATTACTCAACCTTGCAAGTTATATAAATATGCGAAGAGCAAGAAGATGTAAAGGCTATATTTTCAGCTCCCTGTCTACGATAGAGTGCTACTCCATAAGTAGGTTATACAATCAGCACGCGCCAAAGGCTGCCCTTCGCACAGGGGTGTACCAAAAAGGGCAACGTGAAAATAATACTTACAGCGCAGAACAAAATACTTCATACTCTGCCCTGTGGTAAGTCCGAGCGACAGACCTCCACTGTGACCTCTACGTTAAACTTAGGGAAGTCAAAAAAAAGAAGGAGGTTTAGACAACAAGCTGTGGATTACGAAAATCGATTCCACGAGCACACAGTATTGAACCTACTGGTTAGCAGGGTGACACGACTGTTACGGGGGGGATTAATATTGAAGCGATATTGCACTAGATGAGTGGGGAAGTAGTACGATAGAAGCCAAATGCAACTTGAACAAGGAGTTTTATTCGTGAATTACATTCGGAGATGTTTTACCACCACGAACCGGGAACTGGGTGGGAGGGAACACAAGCACAGGCGACACGGCGATGAGGGAACCGGCTCGGTTACAACTGACAGCAGTGAAGTCTCCAGTGAATCGAAGGGTTTGGTTCGTCCCGTTACACGACGGCTAAACACAACCAAGCCCCAGGACCTGCTAAGAGTGAAATGACACAAATGGAAGTACGTAGTGAGTGATCTATTCTGTTTTGTGATCCACTATACACCTCGATTATGTAAAATTGGCGAGAGCCATTGTCCGAGTGAAAATTTTGAAAACTTCCAGCTTCATCGTGAATCAGGCTTTATCACTATATAAATATGATTTCTCACAAGATTCCACTTGCTAAACACAGCACGAAGTCTAAACTTGGAATAGATTTGTAACACTGCCGGATAAAGAGGAGCTCCAGCCCTTATTAGCAGAGCTCAGAACATTTGCAGTTGAACCCTCGTTTGGTTTCCAGAAAACAGTATTTTACCTTGAGACTTGGAAAGCTCTAGCACCTGTTTATATGAATCTATGATAGTGGAACCATAGGCTTCGCGCAGGGGTGTTTTATTTCAGTCGTTCCACACGGCTGTTTTCTTTTCTTACCATTGTAGAACCCTCAGTCCCTTATATCAGTTGTTAATGAATATCATTCAGGTTGCGCTTTGAGAAAGCACAGGCGCTCAGGCTCTCTCAAACCCCGTTCCTGAGGGGGTACTGTACAGTAGTGTCATTTAGCTCGTGGTCTTATTAGTTCATGTCCCAATTTCTCGGTTGAAATCCCCACACTTATCTTATATTCTATAATTTGCAGTTATAGCATCGATTATACCCACCCCATGAGGATTTCTCTCTCCTCTTTTATGTGTAACAAGGTTGTCTTTTTTCTTTTAGCATGCTTCACTGGTACCAAATTCGGTTTTAAAAAATGTCCATACTAGAACCTAGAGCTATTGAGTAGGAATCCAAAATCATAATAATTATTGAAACATCAGTGAGGCCTTTTCTTCCATCACATGTTCACTCATACCTTCCCTTCCTCAGCACTTGTCACAATTTATTCCACTTGACTGACTCCAGACTGCACAAGACCCACAATATTGAAACAAAGTGCTGCTTGAATTTCCCACATTATTCTGGCTGGGAAGAAATTCAAAAATGACCCTCTCAATTACATACCGTTCACCAACGCCTGACCCAGTTGCTCGTGAGTGAGAAATTCATCTACCGAATCAAATGGTTTCAGAATTGTTCAACTCGAAATGGAAATTTCCAAGTTCAGAGACGCATCTCTTTTTTTTCAAGGAAAAGGGTGATGGTGATACGACCTCCTTCACAGAAATTCACTTCTCCATCAGAAATCATTCTCCAAAAACAAATATGAGGGTCTCAACCCACCTACAACTTTTATTCACAAAAACCCAATGAATGGATATGCAGATTACATCAAAAAAGCTCCAACTCAGAGAAGCTAAACGAAGTGATGTATTTTTGGACGTCTCATGAGCCTTCGGCAGAAGATAAGATGAAATGTAGGAGTGGAGTGGGCTTTTTTATACTCGTTATTCCACGAACGTGCTTTTTGCATAAAAAATATCTTGCAATGTCTTTTCTTTCACGTGCATCGCGACCCTGATTGTTGGTGGAGTGGGGGTGGAGGAGAGAACAGAATATTGGATGAATAGTTACCCTCACGTGTCAATAATAATTCTAGTGTGGTCCCCATTCCTCTGACAGTATGAAAAGGGCTCATGTACGCTAGAAACTTACAAGTAATAAATAACATATTAAATACCCCACCACCTGGTCACTAGACCGAGAGTCTTTCTAGTCAGTTCACAGGAGAGTCAGACGAATAGTTCTAACAGCCCACGATCCCCATACAATAGTCTAGTCAGCTTTTGCCCCAACTTCTGTTTGTAGGTGGCACCAATGAAGATATTGACACAGATCTTGCCCCATCGCCAGTCTATTAGTCCCCTCATTTGACTTCCCGATGATTCCATGACACAAGGTCAGTTACAGATACGACAGTGGTAAAATTAAGGACAGTGGCTACAGAGCTCCAGGCAAAGGAAACTGAAGTCCACTCTTAGGGCTATATGTTGATTTACGATAATGCTTAACAGAGGCTGAGGGCACCCATTGTAAAGAGTTGGGGATCGCAAAGCCCTGTCAGGCCTGATAACTTTGAAAAACCACCAGGAATCACTTACACAGAGCTGGACAAGTGGAAGGAAGCTATTAGCCCGTGAGTCTGAGGAATGGCATTCAAATCTAATTTTCTGACTCTACACGGATGCCACTAGCTACCAAGGGCCAAGAATGTCTTCAGCGGTTTACTGAAGACAGCTGAACATGATTGTGATAGGAATGTCTCAAGGACATTAATAAGTGGTTGTTATGCTCTTCCAAAAGCCAAATTCCAAGGATATTGTAGGATTCGTGTAGTGGTGGTGCTGAAATACCGAAGGACATCACATTGAGAGCAACTAGAACCTGGAGCTACCATTTGTGGGGTTCTGGTAGCTACCATTCATAAAAGAAACAACAGCCAACCTTATTGTCCTTAAGCAGAGCTCTCAATCCGAATAATTACTCCTATTTCAGTCTCAATGTGAAGCCGAAGCATGTGCCAGATTGCCCAACATGCAGTCAATGCGTTTCCCCTTTTCAGCAACCCTCACCGAACCCATTCAAATCCAATCTAATCTTAAGATTCCCTTCAAGCTTCACTGGGGGGCCCCAAATGTGAATCTCTTCGGTATAAGTATTGAGTGTGGTAGAACGAAGTCAAATCTTATTTATGTGGCGGCCTCCACAAATAGAGCAGGGAATACCGCCATACACACAAATCCTCCTCCCTCACGCTCAGGTTGAGCCATTCAGTTTCTCATAGGCGAAAAGCAAACAGTACTTTTCCTCATAAATTTCTCATCACTCGGCTCTCAGCTCCCGACGAACCCATTTAGTTTTCTGTTCTATCCTTTAAGCTGTTTCGCAGTGATTTCAGAGAACGTACCGGCACATTTACACTCTTACACACAGTTATGTCCCTTAATCTGTGCCTGCTCTAGAAAGAATGCAGTCCCATTTAGTTCCCAACTTTTAGAATTTCTGCTTCAACCAATAACTTCCTTTCTAGTGCAAGAACATCCATGTTGCACCTTAGACTTGCCCTCAACCAGGCCTTCAATTTTGCAAACACACAACCTAACCCTCATTCTGTGAGAGCTCATTAATTTCCATTTCTCTTTTCTTTCATTTAATAGTAAAGGGAGGAGCTTTAGATAGCTATTAGGTGATTACTGCTGACGCCCACATTAAAAAATATCCCGTAAAACGTAAATAGTAAGCAATAATTTGTGTATTATTACGTATACATTATATTCTGGTTGAGTGTAAGAGTAGCTACATGCTAAGCTCTGCCTGATCATGAAAAATTGATCGATCATTCTATTTCTCCTCAAAATAATCCGCCCTACTTTTTTTAACGCCGTTCTTACGTACTACATCTCAGTAGAAAAAGAAGTATCAACTCACTTCTGTCCAGAGTGTTGAATACATTCGAAGCTTCCTTGCGGCCCCTCCATGTCCGCATTACTGGAGAGGTGAAATTTGAATTTGGCGGCAGCATTTCGGGATTGACCACCCGGTAGCGAAAATTGCTGAAAACAAAATGAACTCGTTAGAAACCTTTGGCAAATGAAAGTATATAAGTGAATTATTCTCAAGCCTAACCAGATAGAGAAGCGGGTACTCGACGATTTAGATTGTTAATTCTGGTTGAAACGGGAGAATAAATGTATTACTTTATGTAACTAATTACTAAATGTATTATTTAAACGCGCTCGATTATTTTCAGTTTGTAGCTGCCCACACAAATTTGGGATTTGGGATCTAAGCGGATTTATTGTTGTTCGTATTTTTTGTTGTTCCAATGAAGTGAGTTGCCCTTGTAGTGTACTCATTGAAAAAACAATTTTCCACAGTTTCCTTGAGGTCTCCATCACTATGAGCCGGCCAAAGGATCACGATTCGAGCGCACAGTTGTAAACATTACCTTCACTATAAATAAATAAGATGAACCGCAGGCAAACCAAAAGACGCCTTTTCTTCCTTTACAATAATGAGACAACCCGAGCGGGTAGTAATTGCACTCGTAAATGTTGCTCTCTCTCACACATCCACTTCACAAGGTTGCTTTCATTCAACAGCGTTAATTTGGACGATTGGCAACTTAGTGCTCAATTTCCACGCACTTCAAAGGAAAACAGTCGCACACATTTGGGCCACAATTCCCACAGCCACCGTCCCATTGCATAGAGTGAGAGTGGATACTGGCCATGGGTGCTGAGCAGGAAATAACGTAATCTCGAGAGTGGCATTTTCAAGTACTTCACGCTACAAACTCAGCACACAGCTTGTTTGGTTCCTAAAGTTACAAAATATGAAAGTGGGGCTTCTAAAACGCTTTGAGTACCTCAGTTGGTTGTACCCTTGTGGCCCCCGACGAATCGCAGAGCGTGGAAGTGGTGCGACTTTTAAATAGCCGAAGCCACTCAAATTTAATTGTACACACCTGGCCGACTGCAAAATGTGAAAATGGAACAGTTTCAAGTAGTTGAAGCAACGAAGTTGGTTGGACACATCTGACTTCTAGTGGCGAGAGGGTTAGAAGATACTCAATGGTGCGAGTTGTAAGTAATTCAAACTCCCACCTTGGCCGACGATACTTCCAATGACTAATGAATTACTAAGAGCGAAAATGGAGTGCTCACGTGTTCAAGAGTTTGACAGTGGCATCACTCCCTCCGCCCTCTTGAAAACGGAAACATTTTCGAGAGCCAGAAGAGATTCATTTTCGTTCGAGATCCGTTTTTGTACTGCAGAGCTGGCGGGTCACTTATGTGACGTAATTGTTGTAGAAACCGGGTTTAGTGATCCATGACTCGACTCTCCGCCCGAAGCTGCCTTCAACATTCACTTATTGTCAGCAGACCGTGGGACCGCGTTTTATATAAAAGCCATCAATATTCGAAGCATTATGACACCTCTCGTGGAATGGAGAGGAGCGCCAATCGGAAGTTTCTCGCTTTCAACTAACTCGACTTTCGGTTGTTTTAATAACTTTATTTTTCGTAGAAGCGTCGAGTCGTTTACCAACATTTTCTTTATGCTATGCTCCACCTCAATTTCCAACATTACCTCCCACGTCACAAGTTTCCTAAGCCTTCATGTTATTTATTGCTCTCAATCGGTTGGGCACCTTCGGCTCCAAATGACGGATTGGAAGCTACTTTGTTTTTACTTTCCTTTCCTCAAAAGAACGTTTTCTGAATCAGAAAAACATCGATTGGGAAAATGATCAGAGCCAAATCAGGTTAAATTTTTGTTTACCAGGCAGATCACCAGGGACGCCAAAATGAGGGAACGAGTAGTTCCGGTTCTAAATTAACCAAAGTCATCAAAGAGATCCTAACACCAATTTTTTCTTCCTGAAAAACGGCTCTAACGATTTTTTGATTAAACTATTTGTACGGAAAGTTCCAAATCACACATTTGGAAAATTGCGAGAGCAGCACGCTAAATTATTAACAATTTCGACGTAAATCGATGTTAGCGAAGCGTTGTCATATAAAACACATTCTATGACACTAGCATCCGCAGAACCATCAGGGTGGTACTCCAAAAACTATTCAAGCGATGAAAGTGAGTAACAATCATATGATAACTAGGAGCAACCCCGGAAATTCCGGAATTCAAACCACCGCCGTTTCACTTACTATCGCACACAGTTCTCAACCGATAATTACAAAACAGTAACACCCATCTTTTTCGAAAAAAGCAATCGCTTAATAATAGTCGCAGCATAACTAGGAGCACCTCAATAAATTCTCAATTCTCTATACAATCAGCTGTGGAAATCAAGCAAACGAAGATATATCTACAAAGCAAAATAATTTTTTTGAAAAATGGCTCTAGTAGTTTCATTGAGCGCCTTGGTCAATATCTGTACTCATAGCCCCCTTCGAAACTTGCCGCCCAAGTAAATAGTTAGATGAGGTGGAAAACCAGATTAAGATGGTACGGGATTCCCCAGGTGATTGTACTTCCGCGCAGTTAAACATGGGCAACGGCTAAGACCAAAAAACCTGCCGTACCTCCACGCATAATTGAATATGACTAAGTGTGTTTTATTTTTATTTTTTAAACTGCATTCTCTTCGAAGCAAAAATTTCTATAACTATTCGTAGAATAATGATACAAGTGAAAAATGATCGTTTTTATACATTTCTTAGAAACGACTTGAACGATTTTGATCAAAGTTGGGGAGTACTCTCAACTAACTAATTTTCTTCTGCAGACTACTCACAGAATCATTAATCTCTAGTGATGTGGATCATTCTTCATTCTAAGTTTTACTCACTCGAACTTGACGCAACCACTCAACGTCGACCAATTTTCGAGCCTCTAATTCCCCTACTACCGTCTCATTTACTTTTCGTCAAATCGATCGAGTGAAACTGACATTTTGATGGCTGTTCCTAAACACAGAAAGATGAACCCAGTAAGAGGATGAAAGAGGGAGAGAGCAAAGCGGGTACAGGATCCTAAAAATTACGAAAACATTTAGAGCGCGAAATGTCAGTTTGGAGCGTCGCCAACTTGAAAGTGGGGCGAAAGATTTTTCATATTAAATCGAAAGGTAATATTAAACTGAACGAATGGTCACGTGAGAGCAAATCCCCCAAAAAAACAGGAGCCACGTCAAAATCAACAAAAAACCTTGATGTTGAACGCACATTGTGGTTGAAATCAATAATTCAGAAACCAGCCCGAAGGTGGAAGAACTGTGTCTGAACTTCCCCAAGGTTTCATCTCGCCAAGGCTGGGTCTTTAACCGGTTCACTGATGGTCTCCAGCGGCTCTACGACAAAAAGAGGGGAAAAATCTGCGGCTAGAAACTCCTTTTCTACCGCTGAACTTAAACCAGGAGTCAAGAGACTCTTCAAATATTACTCAAACCCTCTTTATAAAGACATTTGAAGGTCAATAGCTGATATTTCGTTTGTAGATAACAGTCAAATTGTATTCATTTATCCAAATTGGTTAAAGAAGCGGCGGAATTAAACAACTAAGGTATTACTCATTTGAAGTTCTACGTTAAAATAGGAAAACGTCTCATACACTTTACTAGTCATCTTACGGGTCATCCAGTCCTTCAGGTCATTGCTAGTCATCCAACAGATGCCGCCCCGAGCAGTTATCGTAAACAGAGCTTGACTATCTGCGCACTAGATCGAATATTTCTCCATTTGGGCCTTCATATTAATACGTCGGTGTCTGATGATTAATAACAGTAAATTTGCGAACCCAGAAATTTTCATTACGCCGACTTACGAGATTATGTACATTACTGATGTATCTTTTAGATAAATGCAACAATTAAATCCTTTTGAGTGAGGTTTACCCCCCGAAAGGAAGAAATATTATATACACATTAGAACAGAAGGGCATACTGTCGATAATTCGGCTCGACGGTGTTTGGAACCACAGGTTGGTATATTAGTGGTCCTGACTACGCAGCAACAGTATGCCCTCCTGTTATTGAGGTATCCTCACCCTTCAGCCTTCCACCTACTTTAATTAATTACATTCGCTCAAAACGAACTAACATAAGGAAGGAGGAGAACATACAACAGAAGGGCATACCGTCGAGCTTTCAGCTTGCTGCAGTCATCAGAGTTCATAGACGGAAGACATCAACAGCTGTTATGTTTTTTTCACATCTGCTTATATTTGCTCGAAACGACAATAACATAGTATTATGCAGAGGGAAAAACTGAAGAAGGAGAAACACTCAATTGATTAACTATACCAACTGAGCTTCCAGCTCGACACTGTCGTTGGAACATTTTTAAGAATAATGTAATGCAGAAAAATCAGTAACAGTAGTAATACAATAATGAATTTTAAGACCTGTAAAAGAAGGCAAGCCGAGAGCTTACAGAAGGAATATGTATTATCGTTTAGTTTAAGGTAAGTGTTTCGTGGTTACATTTACTCGAAACCGCAAATTTATTTATATAAATACATTTTAAACGTGCAATTTGGTTCATTATTCATTTCGAACAATACAACTGTTTTTTTACTTTCAGCAACCATAATGCACCAATAAAACGAGTTTTCGCCTTTTTCTCGAACACGGCGTTAACGGTTTTCATCAAGCTCTCAGAGGGTCTTCAATCAATTAATCGTTCATAATAAATGTCCCACCGTCAGTCCGTTGAACGGAGATAACAACTTTCGAAAACTTGAACCTCACAACAAACTGTTAAATCATACAGTTCATAAAATGGCAGGCCCACGTCACTTATAAATACGTATTTCTGTCACGTTCTCCAAAAAGCTACAAAATGAGAGAAAGCTAATTCACCGCTGGTGGGACGAAACGACAGAGGTTCCGCAGCTACACAACACAACACAACTTGCACGAAGAGGGGAGCAGATGTATGAGTTATAATAAACAACCAGCAAAACGGATCTAGGGGCAAAGGGAGAAGAAAAGGAAGGCAACACTTAGGGCCAAGCCCTGCGACCAGCTCGAGGCGGAGGGTTCGATTTGTGAAAGAAACCTTTAGACTTATTTAAGAAGAAGGGAGGTCTCAGGTATATCAGAGGAGGGTGGTGGCAGGTGCTAGGCAGAAGGCAGGTGGTGGAGCTGAGGTTGGAGGAACCACACGCGTCCAACGTCTCGACTGTCAAGTGAAGGAGGAGAAATGGAAGTACACCAAAATCATAGGACATCCACAGCCAACTAGGGAATAAAATACGGCTACTTCACCGCTGTGTGAGTATAGAGAACGTATGGACCGTGTGATCACTTAAGGGACAATAAAAACCTAATTTGACAGTAATACGCAGTCTTTCTCCCCTAATGTCCGCATATTCAACATCTAAGAAGGCAAATATCCACGAACACCGAAAATAAGTATAATTAACAAACAAACATTTCGTACGACGAATCATACATTCCTCAGCCCCACACAATAGGATCAATTCTTCACGCAGTTCTTAGGAACTAGCAAAACAAAACGTTCTACGCAGAAACTGGCAACCCTCACAATTTCAGAATTTATAACGCTGCTTAGTTGAAAATCCGACTTATATTTGATTGAATATAATTTTGGATACAATTCTGGAATTAAGTTAGTCAAAAAAACGACGTCAGTGGGAATTTCGGTATTTCTGTGGTAGCTCCTGATTATTTAATGACCCCCACTGAACTCTCAAGGTATAAGTAGCTTGTTGGACTACCATTCTTATTTTTTTTTGAGCAGGTTAGTGTCATAATAGCGAGATTTATTATTTACTAAACCACTGAAATCGCTTTCCGTCAGAATTGTGAATAATTGATAGTGGCGCTCTCGACATTTTCCCACAGACGAAAATTTCGTGTTATCGTTGCGTTATTTGATCTGCCCACGCAAAAAACGTAATCAAAACAGAGCCGTTTGCGCAGAAAAAAAAAATTAGGAGTTTTGATCACTATAACTAAACAGTGCTAGTTGGACCGATTTTGCTCACATCTTTATTCAGCCATCCCACATTTATGTACACGCTGAATAATTTATTTGAGTCGATTTAGTGCACCCGCTCTCTCTCTCTCAATCTTTCACGGGCGTATATTTCTCAGAAGTTGATTTTCGGAAGCCTTTAAAAGAAAGCACTGAAGAAAATTGGGAAACAAAATGTTACCGATCACTTCGCTTTTTTCTATTTCGTAGGGCTAATGCAAGTAAATAGGAGAATTAACAATCGTCTGTATACTCTAGCTTAACATGACTGACCGAGGGTAGGAAATAACACGTAAGCCTATTGAAAAGATTGAAAGCAGGGGAAAAAAATAGAATGGTACAACCATCTATATCGGCCCAAACCACTTTCCTCGAAGACACGAAGGATCGCCAAGGACATGATGAAGTCACAAAATATTAATTTTCACACCTTCCTAACAACAATTTTGGTTCTGAGTCAAACTGCATGTCCACGCTACATTGGCCTCTGGAACTTGAGCACTTGAGAGTCCCGCATACGTTTCTTACAACCATTTTCTAGAACTTTACAAAAATACTTTGCATCGTTCTTCAAACAATCTCAGATTTGAGCTCAAGACTATGTTTGGTGGGTAACAAATCCTGTGTGGTTTCACCGCTTAGCAGACTGCTCGTGAGCTCAGCAATATGATGCTGAAGAATGTGGTAGGTCTACAGTACGAAGCATCGAGAATGAGGGAGGCCTAGGGGAAGATTTACTCACGAAGCCCATCAGCGGCTTTTCACTTTTCTTAACCCTATGAAGTTACGCACTGATTTTTTGAAGATATTTCTTCAGATCTTTACGCTTTAAATGTTTCTGTCTGTGAACGCAATTGCGAGAAAACTGTTGAAAAAAAACCCCTGCTGAAATATCGCTCTCTTGAAAACGGCTTGAGCGATTGTGATTTAATTGCACATAAAAGGTCCAGGCAGATCCTATTGACGCAACGGTAATATTACTTATACTTATTACTTATTAATACTTAGTCTCGCTCTAATGGCTTTATCGGTCTGAAACGATACGGATGAAAATCCAATCGGCTACGTGTATGCTACCCCTGTGACTTCAGAGCTGTTAACACGAGCTTTCCCAAGGAAATCATGTTCGCGATCCCATTATTTACCTACACGCTGATCCCGCAATTAATATCGTGACGTAAGCAGTAAAAATCTAATAAACTCCGGAACGTTAAATGTGGCTTTTATTTTTATTATCTGCTCGCGTATGAAGTCATGTTCTACAGAGTTCATATAAACTAAGCGAAAAACAGTACAGTTGGGAGAGCGACCAAAATCGAGGAACGTTGCGTGATGCACTGCATCAGATATTATGGTTCAACAATGATTTCATAATGTCAGGATTAGATAAAAATGCGTAGCAGATTTTGCTTCTGAAGTGGTGCTATTGGGACGAAGTAGCGAATGATTGGGGCGTTAAGTGCAATAAACTCAGAAGGAACGTATAGCTCATGGCATGTTGCGTGATGGATGCATTACTTGTGTGATTTTTGGGATGAATATATATATAACCCAACCGTGTCTATCACGCACATTATAAGCGCAGCGCTGACGACAGGAAGTACAACGTCACGAGAGTTTGTCTAGATATAGCGAGTAGTTCACGGCAAATTGCGCCAAGCCGGCTTCATTGAGAGAGAGGGAGAGAGAAGAGTGTGTGTGTGAATAGGAGGAGGTGGATTTGTAACCATTAGGGCCTATCAATTTCCAATGCCAAGCGTCGACCCACGTGTAGTCGCATATCTCGGGATCCCGCATACTCAATCTTCCCCACCAGGATACGAGCTGGCGTCCGGGCGAATCACGTTGGACACCACCTTGTGGGAATTGTATAAATAAACAAGACAAAGCGGACCTAAATAAGCGCGATCCTCCGCAAGTTCACTGCTCGAATAAACCAATGAGTCACCTCCTTCGCTCCATACATTCAACTTCCCTCTACAGAATTTCTCGGTAAGTTGATCATCGTGTTGATGCACTTCCAGAAACAGCGCAATACCAGCTAGCTCATCGGTACTCGAGATAACGTTAACTAGACGTCCCCAGTAACGAAGTGCGAAGACTCACACAACTTTCCTCAATCCGTATCAATTCTTAGACATTGCTGCACACACACTTCGTCGAAGACGCCTCTGATTGAGAACTAAGTTTGAACGAAATCGGTACAGCTGTTTTAGAGAAGATTCGAAAATAAGCAAATCTATTTTTATTACGTGCTCATATCTTGCATTAAATATCCGTTCAACGGGTGGTTAGACACATCCAAAACGGTCAGTTTTCCGAAACACAGTGTACGAAGGCTGTTAAAACTCCAGTTGATCAACTTTTACTAAACTCCCTTTGTGCGGGTCACATAAATTTGTTTAAAACGCTAAGAGCGAGATTTTTAGATGTATTGTCCACTAGTATAGATTTTCGTCGAAATAAGCTATAATTTATTGTGATGCTTTCATAATTTTCTCACTAATAAACTATTAAATGAAAACCGCAAGAGCCATTTTTGAGAAAAAGAAATCTGACGTTTTGATCACTGTGATAAATATAGTTAGCTTTGTGTCTAATTAGTTCATAATTTGATTGTGGCGTGCCGTGTTGATCTGCAGACTGAATCTGAAATTCGAATTGATTTGGTCCAGCCGTTCTTCTTCAATCACGTGCACAGGCACATACAGACCATTTCGTGAAATGGCGTTGCTCAGGAGCCTTTGTGCTGCTGACGATAACTCAAAATTTGCTTTTAAGCCGGTTGCTTAACTAATGGGTAGGGCCAAGGGAATTGAAAGCTATCCTTTGCTCTGTCCACAGATGAGTAGAGCAGGCAAGTAAAGGTATTCACAGCTGATAAGAAACCTCAAAATTGCTCAGATCACCCGATAACTTAATGTAGAAAGAGCAAAACAGGTTTATGCAAGGATCGGGTGGGGGAAGTGGCTGGTGTTGTAAGAGACTAAAGCAATCACGACTTAGACAACAAATGTCAATCATATTTTGATGACTGCTGGCAAGATGCTCAGCTGATTCAGGGGCCTTGGAACACCTCTGACGTCAGCTGGGCATGAATAATTATTACCTGTGAAAGAAATAGCCTGTTTTGTTGGGAGCATTTCTATCTAAGGAGCTTTGGAACAGCTGAGTTTATGCGAGGGAGGTGGAGGGACGCCACAGTCAAGCTTTTGCATGTTGAGCGGGTCAGTTGTTGATATGCAGACTGTCCCTTTTTCGATAATTGGGATACAATTCGGCCCATTTATTTACCCTAAATTGAGAGGAACTTACATCCGCGACGATCCTGGAAAATTCTCTATAGTGGGGGGGCCTGTAACGATACAGTAAGAACTCAAGCCAATCCCTTTATCTTTCGAAGAAACCACTTTGTTGCGACTCAACCTCACAAAGAATATGTTCTGCCATTAAGTGATTATGGTCGACAAGACCCGGAACACCAATTACTTCAAACTCAAGTGCAAAATTGAGTGCGCCCGCGTTTTTTTCGCCCGAAGTCAAAATGTAAAACGAGAATTGGGGCAATTACTCGCGCTTGACGAAACGAACAGCCTTCGAAAAAAAAACCGGGATAATCGAAGGTTTTGTCTTATTGATCGCAAGGTCAGCCACCTCCGTGAATAATGGATCCTTCGCGATATTCCAGCAATTCGCCCCTCCAAAAGGTTCGATATACTCCCCTTTTTTCCCCCATCCGACAGAACGTCGACACCACGTAATTCTACTTGTTGAGATGCCAATAATCAAACGGTTTGCGGCTCCCAAATTATAAACCAATTTCAAGGAGTGACTTCCGATTACGGACCTTACTCTCTAAGCTGCGGGTAGATTTTATTTAGAAAACCCCTTGGCAGAACTCTGAAACTACGTACGACTATAGATGCTTTATTCGACTGACACAACTCTCTTATGAGTGTTGAGGAACAGTAATTTTGATGAGGAAACAGACCTGTAGGTGCTTTTATTACTTTCCTTAGCTCTAAGAATTAGAAAGGCAGAATTATTAGCAGGCTGGGGAAAAAATTCAATTGACACAGAACGGCTGAACCATATCAACTCACATTTACAAGTCATCATAACACCGAAATAAGGCTATGATTGGAGAGCAGCTGACTCAGGCAAAAATTACAGCAATCACGAGCTCCGATCCAATGCCCAACTTTCGTCGGGTTATGAATCTTCGTCTATAACCACTAGACTATGATCACTAGGGTACCTATAATGGGAGTCAGGCGGTACACTGCTTATATGCATTAACCGACCTCAAACAAATCGAGTTGGTAGTGCAATGTACTTGATACGCGTAACATAATTAGGAAAAACCCGGAAAATTCCAGTATCCAAACTGCTGTTGTTTCAATGACGAACCTTCCAGAGCAGTAAAAAATAATCACGTCGAAACAGTCCCATAATTGCCTACGCTTATAGTCAGTCACTTGGAAATATAAATATGACTAACCAACAAATTCCGGAACCCTATTGACCATAAATACAGAGAGTTTGAGTAAGTATATATAAACTGAATGAAATCCCGATTCGATTAATACTACTGAGCAGCTTAAACGTCTTGCTTTACAACGAAAAACGGACATTTAACGTTCGCCGTAGGAAACTCCAAAATGTCAAAGAGAAAAACGTTTTTTGGTAAGTTTTGGTTGTTACTTCCGTTCAACAGTCTCCATCTATGTGGGGAGAGCAATACGTAGTTATTGACTAGCTGAAGACACCCTGTGAGTGTGATTTAAATCGATGAATTCGTTTTTCTAAAAAGTTAAAATAGAAGAACAGAAAACTACGCCAACACTTCCATTATGATAAATTCTTTTATCAACCAGTGAATAAAAAAAAAATCAACTTACTCCTTCATTTCCTTGAAATTGGATCGTCGGGGACTGATTAGACTTGTTCTGTAAAAGAAAATGAAACCATCAGGCACAAGATGAAGTTTTCATGCAAACAGGTAAAACACAATTTGGAAAATAAAGCTACAAAAGATTTAGGCTGAAGTTAATTCATTAGGACAAGGCATATTAAATGCCCTGCGCGATTAAATTAACTATAGTTGGCACGAAGCTCTTAATAGATGATTATAGGGCTGGAACGACTCAAGATGCTCCTCTTTTAAAACATTTAACAATCACACCTCAAAACATTTTTAATGGGACCTCGTTGATCTGAGCTTCGTGTTAAATGAGGCTTTGTTCGAGCGATAAAACTGCAAAAGAAGAAATATAACACGTGTGCAAACATCTTCCTTCGTGTCAATAACACTTTTACTATTAGTTTTTAATATTCTGAATTTCGCTTCTTCTCTACTCCAACTGCTAATTTCCATACACGCCATACGTTCTAATTAGTGTATGAGGGGATGTCCTTTGTGATCACTATAGCTCCTAGGATGATTTATAAATAAACCGTTTGTTGGCTTTGTTGGCGGAGCTGAACAGTTTATTGCTTTAAACCACCACCTGTTACGAGCAAAGCCACTCCAAAATTAACAAGAATTATTGAGGTGATCAAAACACCATTTTTTCTCAAACACGGCTATGCAATATTGATTATATTATTACTTGACTTATACCAACGAAGTAAGGAAGAAAATAATGTAATCGGGTTGCTTTAGTTTCCTTTTCTCCAGATCGCTTGAAAGGCACCAGGAATTTCAAAGGAGCATCAACGGAGTGAGAACATGCCATTTAAGAAAATGGTGTGTGTGTGAACGCAATTAGAAAAGAATGGCTCACATTTGATTTAGTTCAGTTAGATACACACTAAAGTTCTACTTTTCCCCGTCATGAACAGATATAATAATTTTGATTACATTTCGTGTGTGGAGAGTTCCAAATGACAATGGTAACGTACGTGAAGGATATCACCTCTCCTTCCGCCGGCTCTCCTTCCCTTGCATTCTCAGCTTATTGGTGGGAAAACCCGGGGAAGGGCGAGCGGTTTATCCGCGAGGCGTTGAGCTCCATTTTTCATTCTGATTCTTCACGACGTACGAATTGAGCCTCTCCCTTATCAGCCAGCGATTTCAAGAGCAGTGTTTTCCTCCCTCGCATTAATATTGCTGGATAAAGGTGAGCAAATCCCTGTTTATTAACCCCTTGTTCCGATATTGTTTTTAAACTATTGAAAGGAGTTCGTTTCATTCATTTCATTTCTATTTATTCGATGAAATTAAAAATGTGTTTCATTACGTTCTTAATTTAATTTCCTTATTTCTCCTCAAGAAGAGTCATTTATTTATTTAATATATGAGGCGAGGTTCATGAGTTTCGGTCTGATTAAGTATTACGGGCCTAGATACGTACTACTATAGTACAAAACCTTTATACACGTAACATTTTCATCCGCGGGGAAATTACGAGAACGACACAGTACACTAACAATCATTTCGTTGATTTTAGCGCAGTTTTTACATGTAAGTACCGCTCATATGATACTATTGTACTATTGTTCTGAAATGCAAACTATTGCAGTTTATATGAATTTTTCGCAGCGTTTTCCTATAATTCCAGAACTATAGTAATATGAACGGTTAAACAAAAATCATCTTGAAAGTCTTATAAATTACTTATGTAATAGTCTACCAGTTTCTATACAGAACGTTCATATAAACTAAGTGGAAAATAAATTGAAGGGTAGTTAGTTCAATAAGCCACCTTGGGATATGTAAAGTAATGACGAGCCGATTGGATTCGTCCGAGTGGGGCTGAGGAAAGACGCGCTACATATATTTTCTGAAACTCTGTTAAGATTTCAAAGAAACCACAAAAAAAAGAAAAAGAAAAATTCGGGCAGTTGTATAACAGGAAGATAATTACGTCGACCACTTCAAATAACCCTAAACGCAGAGATCGCCGAAAAGGACTGCGATGTAACGACCGTTTCACAGCAGATTTGACGCAATGACGAAGAAATGATTGTGAAAGTCAGAGCGGATCAACGCCAAAGTACCGGAGAGCAGTTGATTTTTCAGCTTAACACTTCACACAACATTTCGTCCGATTTACCAGCTTAATCTGCAGTTGACGTCAAATCGAGAACAATCTACGTAACGCCCCGTTTGACCTAAATGCAACTACCCTTGACCTTTCAGGTGTAAAAAAAAGACGTCCTTGCGCGGAGCAACGTCACTCCGGTCTTTATTTTCCACACGGCGATCGCAGCTCGTTTATATACTGTTTCAAGGGTGCGTTCAACCACCTTTGCACAAAATAAAGCGATAAAGCTGCCCAATTCGCCGTTACTTGTTGCACTTCACTTTGGAAACTACCCTGTACTCCACACGTATTGGAAGATGGTGAAGCATTTTAAACAATTGATACTTCCAAAAATTGCGTAATAATTGTCTTAATCCGACGCCAGCGACGTTTTCAACATTTGCAAAATATTTGAGCTGTACGAAAATAATTTCTTTCGATCTATCGCGAAATTTCGGAACAGTTGTTTACCGTTAACCAGCCCTAGTGGAATAAATGTGGACCAGTGCCACAGCTTTCGGCTCTGAGAATGGGGCTTATTATTTAAGGTAATTATTTGTGAGACGAAAGACTCATTATTGTTAGCGATGGCCCGAAAAGTAATCCACTGAATATCCAGTGCAGGGTCAATTTTTTTGTTCGTAATTTTTTATCAAGACTCGGAGCGCTATTAATAATTCATGTGGAAAGATTTACCGCGCTGGTTGCTTCTTAAGGGCATTCAGTAATTTACATGAAGTTGAAGAAACGCGGGAGTAATCCGTTGAATTCAATAATTGCCATAATTGCTAGCTAGTTCCCCTCATTCAACGGACTCCGTGAATTCCGGAATTCCCAATCAGCTTGGAACGAGTACACAAGTTTATTTAGCAGCATGTACCCGAAGCCTACGTTACGTCATTAATGTGGTCCAAGGATCAACGGATCTTTGCTTAAGTTGCTTAATAACTTTCGCTTCTTCTACAATTAAATTATCAACAAGTTATACGCACGGGCATCGTTCCTTCCGCACAATGCGTTTTCACATAACCATTAACATGATGTAAAATTGATGATTGAAATGTGAGTTTGATAAAAATTGTACAACTCATTGTGCGTCGTAGGTCTATATCTAAACTCCCTCGATTTTTACAGAGATATTTGAGGACAACAAAAGTTTGATATTAATTAACAAAAAATATTTTGTACGTTTAAACTAATTTGTTGGAACCATTTTCGAGGGAAATGCATAAACCCTCATCATATTGACTCATATCTTTCGAAATTACATCAATTAAAAAGTTATGGAACAACGTTAATAGACAAGAAGGTCCTTAATAAAAAGCGTGTTTTTTCACACTAATGTTAATTTACCGTGTGTGAGGCTGGAAGAATACCTTCAAGACCATATTTATATTTATCTAACAAACGTATTTCCAGGGTCGATGGAATGGACCCCAGGTTCTTCAAAATAAATATCGGGTGCGACGCATCACAAAACTTTCCCTGGCCTCTAGTGCATTCTGCGATTCTCTTGACTCTAGAAACCAATCAAATGTGCTCTTCATTCTGTTTACAACAACGTGCTACATTACAGCGGGAGGCGCTCATGGTTCTAGAATTTATTCTGTTGCTCCTACATGTGCCGCGACTATTATTGAGGAGCAATGAGTTCACGGGTGATTTAGGAGACTGTCTACGTGATTTTGTTGGAAATAATAATCGAGTAAAAACTGTGAGAAATGATAGTAAGCGAAATGGTGGGGATTAAAATTATGGAATTTCTGGAGTAGCTCCTATATATCTTTTGAGCATTATTAAACGCGCATCGTATAGGTATTAGATTATCACGGGTTGACAGTAAACAGACGTTTTGATAATTGGTTGGGTTATACTATTCATTATTGCCCACAAAGAACATATAATCAAAATCGTTAGAGCTCCTATGAGACATTTTTTTTGTTGCTATTTTGCAACACGATATTTTTCACATTAATCGGTCAAAATTGTAGATTTTTGGATCATCACTGTGATTAACACTGACAAGCCCCAAGCCCAAATAACACCGCACTTCACTACCTTCGAACCAGCCAACGTCCAAGACGCGGGAAAAGACCTTCAGAAATCTAATGACGCGAACAATGAAGCCTAAAAAACGGGTTAGATGACTTATCAAAATGGGTCAAAGGGGGATTTTTTTTAAAGGAGAAGCGAGTAAGTAAGGGTAAGAATGAGCGTTGGAATTACGCAACAGTCTCCTCGTCACTGCTGCAATGGGTAATGCTCTCATGCAGCGAGATCCTGATTCCAAGGGAAGGTGAAAGCGTTTGGAAGCCAATTATACCATCCAAAACCCTCCTCGCTCCTCAGGTTGGCATGTGCATTAAAGGCCTGGCCCCATTTCTGTACGCCCAACTTGCAGTTTCTAATTTGACACGCTGTCAGTTGGAAGTGGAGATTGTGTGCACCTTATCGTTTTAGCGGCAAAGCACGTCCGAACATTACATGAGCGCCGAGTTTTCAATAACAACGGGTCAACGAGGAAGAAACTGGCGCGACGGATAACCAGCTAATAGAAAAATAACTGGTGAAAAGGACCACTCAATTTTCCCCACAATCCAAATACACGGCCTCTTTTTAGTTTACCCGGCTCTGCGGTAAAAAAACACCATTTGAGGGAACGGTCTGAGTGATTGCCTTCGCAATCTATAGAGAAAACTTCTCAACCAAATCGGCTCCAAGTATTTAGCCTACAGAGTATACTCCACAATACCGTAACGAGACAAATCGGTCCAAAAACTAACGTGATCGTAATGACGATTTTATTTACATTACTTGAGGACAATTCCACGCCACGACAGTACAATACAATTTTATCCATAAGGGAATGACTAGACTACAAATTATCTGTTTTTCACGCAGTTTATATGCACTTGATAGAACTTGGCAAGACGTTCTATACGGGAACTGTCAGCGCGAAGCGTTGTGGAATTCATTGAACTGCTCCCACTTATGTCACGATCTTTAATGAGTTACCATTGCACACAAAATACATGGGAGTATTTTTAGTCCGTGAATCATAGGGAAAACTGTAAAAAAAGTTCAATAGTTCGCATTCTGGAATTTCGTGGATAGCCTCCAATCGTTTTATGAGTTGCCTTGGTGTAGATAACGTATTGGACTACCAACACGATTTTTTTAGACCTTAGCATCACGTAAGCGGGATTTATGAGGTAAAACCGAATTTTGTCGAAATGTTTGATAATTTAGTGGGGTAACTTTCAAACGGATGAAAATTATACTTTTATATTATTTCTGATTGTCCGCACAAAAATGTGATCGAAATCGTCAAGAGAAAAAAAATTGGCATTTTGATCACTATAGTAAATTTTCCACAGATGTCGCTGAAACATGTGCAGGCTGAATAACAATTGTGAGCGCATTCGGTAGAGCCATTTCTCGCAATCGCGACCACAGAAAACACGCAGACCATTTTCTCAAACGCTGCTTTTCGAGCTCAGAATATTTGACATGTAAAGATCTGATGAAAACCCTCAAACAATTTTCTTTAGTTATATAGCGCATTTTCCGTCGTAGGGCTAAACAAAGTAAAAACGAACGAGACAAAATAACTTACCCGGAGTAGTTTTCGACACTTCACAATCACTTTTATCATAATTGCTGCAACAGCTTAATTTTGTAGAAAAATTCGTTTTACGAAACTCGTCGAACTTAAAGCACACGAAACTTAACGTCACCAATTAACTCATTCAACCCAGGGCACCTCCAATGCCAGCTGAATTCTCTTCCCCTTTCCATTTTTCACACCGTCGACTGAACGAGTTGGATCTCTGGGTGTCAGTAAAGAACTCGGGAAGGAATCCGATCGAGAGAAACCTATGAACGACTACAAAGCAAGGGTGATTGCAATTAAACACGAATTATTGCTGAAACCGAAATGATCGGAAATCAAAGCCACTGGTCGATAATTTCGAGGAATCTTCCGGGGGCGGAAACGCGATAGAAGGGAAAAAGTGGAGGGGATAACGTATTAATGAGCTGAAACAGCCGCAACGACTCCACTGTTAGACAACTGAGACAATTACTGATGCACCGTCTAACCGGTCATTTGGATATCGATTGTATGACCAATACATAGTGCAGACCTCGCCAAAAATCAATACGACGAAACAGCTTTTTACGGGGATGCATATTCTATTAACAGCGCACCCCCATCACTACACAGTTTGTGGATGACTGCAGCCTTCAACCACTACTGAACTTCCAGACTGCTTTCAATAACGCGTCAAACAAGATGATATCTAGTATGACAGTACACGAAACACGACAGAAGAAGTTAATTGAATTTACAGAAAATAACTGAGGCAAAAATTTAACACAGAAATGCGTCGAGCGTGACACACATTACATTTGTGACTCTTCTTTTCCTTTCCTTGAACTTGTTCCACTTGGATTGTCACTGAACTATCCCGGTATAGAGGAAACAACTGTAGCAACTTGTCAAAATCAACAAAATGGGCAGAAACAGATTTTTTTACCATCCTCGTTTTTTCCCTGTGCTCTTCAATGCAGAAACAGATTTTTTTACCATCCTCGTTTTTTCCCTGTGCTCTTCAATTATGACAGCTTTAAAAAAACGAATAAAAATACAATTTGGACACGGTAGTGTGAGAACCTACGCAGGGCATGGTCCTCTCTCTCTCTCTCTCTCTCTCTCTCTCTCTCTCTCTCTCTCTCTCTCTCTCTCTCTCTCTCTCTCTCTCTCTCTCTCTCTCTCTCTCTCTCTCTCTCTCTCTCTCTCTCTCTCTCTCTCTCTCTCTCTCTCTCTCTCTCTCGTGGGGTTTGCACAAAGACCACTCCTCACATTTGTCAGAATGAAATTGATGAAATCTCCCCTATACATTTACAAATCCGTCGACTAGTGTACTTCGAATCCTTCACCCAACTCCAGTTTCTATGCAGAATGTCATATCAAGTTCTATTAGGAATATAAACAGATTAATTCGGAGCGACAAAAATCCCAGAAGGGTCGTGGGTCTAATATTTTAATTTCTTAAATTTATTATACTACCCTTCTTGTTCTTTAACTGTCATTAGAATCCATTGGGCTCTTTCATTCTTAAAAGTTCCTGTATTTATCATGAACCCAACAATGGACGATGACGAAGGTTCTTGACAACAGGAAATGATTTCCTGGTGTGAGTTGGCCCATGAGATTCAGGTTCAGTTGAGGATTCGGCGTATCCTCCGAAATTTAGTTCCAAATTTCCATAGGCAGATTTTTAGATGCCCAAGAGGAAACCATCAGTCGGAATTTTAAGTTGGCATCGGCCTTCGCACATCCTCCTCAAAACGTGCGATAATCCCCGCTCACTTTTACCAGAGAGAAAATGGTGGATCTCGTTTTCTCGTTTGGTCCGGGGCTGGCCGTTTGTGAGCAGCCAAACCGCGCTCCAACGTTTTCGAGACAAACCAACCAGACGAGAGGGACCTGGGGCTTGTGAAATCTCAAGGACGGGGGCACACTGAGCTACTTTCTTTCTGCGTCGAATCAAACGGTCTTGACGAGGTCCCGCAGCCTTTTCTGTGTTGTTGGCATGAATAACGATTTCGTACCCATCGACTTGAGGTCGACTTCATTGAGGGCATTTCGGATTGCGGAGGCCGCACATTAAAATTTGAGCCGTAGCAGTCAATTCAGTTTGAGGTGTGAATTTCTGGGCCAAAAGAGAGCATCTTCGCGTTGAGAGATTCTGAAATCGTACAGCATTCCGTATCTCAAATACAGAGGGTTCCGCTCATATCGGTTATTTCGGAGAAAAGCTGGTGGAACGGAAAGGAATGGCATTTCACACGAGAAGTCGACCGCAGTTATCAGAGTCATTATCTCGGGGCCTAGTGCCACATGGGGGGAAAAACCGGGTGTGATCCGCATCACACAACTTTCGTCTATTCTTGCTACTAATTCAATGTATGTATGTTTAACTCAATTCATATGAACTAGTACAACATGACTTATGTTCTACAAAGAAAAGGTAATTATTATTGGAATTTATTGCACGGCTGCTGCTTATTCAACAACCAACGTACAGGCAGTTTATCGGACTGCCAACACGTTTTGCAGAAGCCTGCAGTTCTGGAACAACAAGAGAAACACTTATCCAGTGATTATTATATCGTATATAGTCGCGGGAGTACCATTCATTCTTTTTTTAACGCTAGTGTCTTAAGAGCGTGGTTGATGAAAACAACTGCGCTAAAATTGCTTATCGTCAACATTTTTGATCATTTCATGAACTGCTCTCGTCATTTGGATCTGTCTACACAAAACATTTAGTAAAAATTGTAAGAGCCGTTTTCGAGAGAAATAATTAGTCTTTTGTAATTATAGCTATTTTTTGGCCGATTTTCTTCATGATCTTATTCTGGCGTTCCATATTGGTATGCAGACTGAATATCAAATTTTAGATGATGTGCAGTCGTCTTCCAATCGCGTTCGTAGACAGACTTTTTCGTTATACAGTATTTTAAGTTAGAACCTTTTACAACGATACCAGAAAAGAATGCGACAAAAGAACATAATTCTACATTTTTCATAAATGTAGTTAATGTAGTGTCGATAATTATAATAAAACGTTTCAAACGAGCCTGATCTTCGAAGGGAAAAAAACGATTACGCGTGAGAATGAAAGAAGGGCACGGGGAATTTCTGAGGTATAGAAACCTCACCAGTTGTGACATGAACTGGAAACAGTATCAGTGAGCCTGTATATATATATATACAAATACATTATGTTGGAGCTCGCTCAACGACAGTAATTTTCCCTCTATAGCCTTCGAAGTGTTTCCTTCTTTCACCCCCCCCCCCCCCCAAGCCAAATTAAATATTGTGATTATTCATTTACGTATTTAGTTCAAACCGAAAGCTTAAACCTCTTGAAAAGCTTTCAAACTTGTAAAGAGAAGGCAAGGAAGAATTCAACAAAAGCAATAGCGGTCCGTTTCAAAATAGAAGGAAGACCAAGACCGCGACCTGGCCATGGAAAACGAACTGTTCCTATCATCGATCTCCTTTGCTCACGTCACCTTCACAAGCAGGAAATGTTTTGCAGTAACAACGCATTCCCGACGTCTTTGACGTTTTCCCGAGGAAAATATTTCATCCGTGAGACGTTCGGCGACCGGTTTCCCCGGCGTTCCAACAAAAGCGCGAACCGCGCACGCTCGAAAAGGGCGAATCTAGAGAATCAACTTAACGACGCGATAATAGAGCTCCACGCATGACCTGGTTTTGCCGTTCGGGTCAACCGTCAAGTTCTGCTCAAAATAGGAGTTTGAAGAGACGGAGCGTTCCAAGGGACAGGTATGTCATACCACTTGACGCATGGGCCTCCCCTCTTCCTGTCAAATCCAACAATAGGTAGATTCGTTCTCAAGACGTGTCGCTGATGAGGTAAACGAAGGCGTTAAACGTCTCACTTGGGAACGTGGGATTATAGGAACGACAGTTTTTACATTCTCATTGCCGGGGGGGGGGGGGGGGGCAAAATCTGCCATACTTGAATGAACCTCAGATCGGTGGGGACGCAATGCAGGCAGGTCAGGTGGGGATGGTAGGATTCATCGTGGTAAATCTGCAGGTTGAACTAACTATTGGCGTTCACGTACATTGAGATATCAAATGTCCTCCCAGTAAAGATGACTAGCATCACGACCAAAACAGCACTGTGCTACTTCAGTGTCTAAAAAGACGCCTAATTAAGTTTCTGAGCACATACGCATTCGTACAAACAATATTTCATTGTAAAGTACCGTAGTGTGATCATTCTAAAAAAGTTGAGTTTTGTCTTGTCGTCGCGTCACAGAACCTTCCTCAGCTTCATGCGCATTAGACAATTTTGACCACTCTAGCAACCAATAAAATCTGATCTTCATAAGGTTTATACGAGCCTGTTATAACTCAACGCTCCGGAATGTATTGCCTTGTTCCTATTCATTCCACAGTCATTATTGAGTGTTCAGTGCATAAGTGATTCACGAGACTGTCAACACAATTTTTCTGAGAACGCTCGAGTTTACTGGTTTGGAACTGTGGCGTAAAAACTATGAGAAATGCTAGTAAGTGAAACGGCAGTGATTCGAATTTTGAAATTTCTGGAGTTGCTTCTCATGAACGTCATCAAACTCTCGTAGTATACCTAGTATATAGGAACACCACCTTGATTTTTTTGAGAATGAAAGTATTTTATGAGCGGGATTTATAAGCAACGAACTGCGCTAAAATAGATTTTCTTAGAAATGTTAAATATATTGTGCTTCTCTCGTCATTTGCCCACGAATGAGAATTTCACAGTTTGGTACTGTCTATACAACTAATTTGATCAAAATTGTTGTAGCTTGTTTTAAGAATAAAACACTTAGTGCTCTGATGAGTATGATATTTATAGTTTAGTTTAGGACCGATTTTGCTCATGCCCTTATTTTGGCATCCTTGGCGAATTAACAGCAAACTTAATATAAATTGCTTAGACTACATAGGCTCAAACTGAATCGGTGCTTTCATAAGGAATGGATGTATTGCCACTCAGCTCTGATCGTTTCACACGAAATTCGAGGGCAAATGACTTGAAATAATACCTCTTCACACAACGCTCCAGTCATTGCGAATATTCCTCATACTTCATGAAACAATCCTAAATTAGCCCATCGTCTCGAAGGATTTTTTTCTCGTCCCGATAGTGCTCCTTCCATACCGTCGACAGCCGTGAGGCGAAAATTGATGGATGTCGAGACATTACAGCAATCTGGTCCAACCAACCGAAACATTGCAAGTCGGAGCAAGGAACCAAACAACCCCCCGCGCCTACGTTAAAGAAATTATCCGTAAGGTAAAAGCGTTTAAATCAAGACTTGGTCATCTTGCTACATCGCCTTATTTCGAAATGACGACAAGAGGGTGGCCGGTTGCTGTTAGAAACTTTTAGGTATAGTTGACATATTTAACGGAGGGTTGCAAGAGGTAACGGAGAGACAACTAATAAATTGCGATGAATATCGCTGACTAATGCCTAGGCGCTGAATTTTCTAAATGTGTGCCCGAAAGAAGTCGAGCGAGTTTAAATTTGTGCGCCACAATCAATTATCGAAAATTCGCTCGAAAATCGATCTTAGGCACTTTCCCTCGTAAATCGCGCTCAAAAGTTAACGTTGTCAACCCAGTCGGTACCTGTGTGATCAAAAAAATGGTACAAAATGGTCCTGGCTTAAAATATACAGGAGCAACCCGATAAATTACGATATGAAGTGGCCTTCATCGTGCGTTTTTCGTATAAACCAGAACAATAAATAAACAATAACGTCCCCAAAACATCACGTTGACAGCCCCATCAATTACCTATAACCTATACGTCGGGTTTTCAATGAAGGCCCAATAAATCCCGAACCCGTAAAAGAAAGCACCAAATGTAAAAACGCGATGAAAAGAAAGCAGCAAGTTAGTTTTGGGCTTTGAATTTTTTCACAGTTAAAGTCAAACCCATTTATACCTTTGACGCACGCGCGAATGAGAAAGACAAGCTAATTAACTACGACTATTTTCATTCGATGTTGTTGCTATTAGCAAACCAAAAGGAATGGGAAAGTATCGAAACAAGAAGAAATCTGTTTTCATCAGATTTTGACACACCGAGGCCGCCGGAGCGACACAAATCGAATTTCGGCGCGTGGAGTCAGTATTAATTATTCGCTATTTCAGTAGAAAAGGAATCTAAAGACACGGGTAGTTGCCATTTAACGTAATGGATTTTTTTTCTTGAAATGACCACTGACCTTGGTCAATCGTAAAACGTATGGTCGTCTCAATGAACCAATGGACCTTTTAGTCCCCACAAAAACATGTAAAAACACTGTGAACGGATGTACACAGGTAGACTTTCAAATCAAACCTTAGTTTTTGTACGCATTAACAGCTTTAATAATTTAAATCCAACTCACAATGTCTTCAACTACTTGGTATTTTTTTGTACGGAACCGTTTTAGGATCGTTCGTCGGGGATCTGCTCTATTGGAATTGTTTTCAAAATATCTGGTGCGTAGCAACACACAACTTTCCGCCACCCCCGTAATTTCGAACACCTACATTTGGAGGCGCTATATCTTCGTTCAACGCATTTTTACTGGAACATTTACGGAGAACAAAGTGTAGGGACTAGTTAGCTGAGAGTACTCCGAAAGTTTGATCAAAATCGTTAGAGCCGTTATTGAGAAAATTGGAATACCGATAAATTAATATTCGACAAATCTCCTTTTCTGAGTTAACTTGGCTTATATCTCCGTTCAATATATATATATACAGAAATAATTATAGAGAACGAAATGTGGCTATGGGTGACTTAAAGACACTCCATCAGGATTTATCACATCTGGTGAAAAAGATACCCTGGAATTTACGGAAAAGTTAGAAAAAACGTTATTTTCGACACATTTTGATTTTTATCTCTGTTCAATGGACCGTCACAGGAACATTTATTGAATAGAATATGCAGGTATTAACTATTTGAAAACATCCTGTGAGTTTGGTGAAAATCGCTGAAGCCGTTTTGCCAAAAAGCGTAAAAAACCTATTTTTGCTTCAGGGGCCCATATCTCCGTTCACCGTATTTTTATGGAGATATGTATAGAGAAGAAAAGTTAGGTATTGATTAGGAGAAGATAATTTGAAAGTTTGATCAAAATCGTTAGAGCCGTTTTCGAGAAAAATGCGAAAAACCCTAGTTTTTGGTACATTTTCGTCCCCCCCCCCTTCCCATCGGCCGAAATCGTCCATAACCTTATTTTGGTGTCTACAAAAAATAACAAACAAAACAAAAAAAGAACCAGCTCAATCGGATCAGCCGTTCTCCCGCAAATCGAACTACAGACACACACACGGACCACGCGCCGAAATTAGGTTTTTTAGACTCAGTAGGGTCTGAAACGTAAAGATCTGAAGAAAACCCAAATTTTTTTTGGGCCGATAACTATACTTTCCTTCCCTTCGGGTAGCGGAAAGTAAAAATCAACTTCGATATTTGTTTCTGTTAATTGACTATTAAATAGCTAGTGCGATGAAATCCGGCTAGTTGCCGAAGACTAATGAAGCTTTCCAAAACGGAACTAAAAAAGTTCACACTGCGTTCTCCGTTTCTTCTGAACGGATTTACAGTTCTGGAAACGTTTCGCTCGTACTCGTACCATGTCATTGGTAACAGGTCGCATCAAGCGGTGGAAAGTAGGCAACTAGGGCTTCGTTGGAAAGGCAAGCAGCACGCAGTCACAATCTGTAGTAGCCTCGAGACGCTTACGCAACTCCCCCAATTACCCAGGCCATCGTCAATTACTGGAAAAGTTGTCTTCGTGTCGTCGTGCCACAATGGTGTGGGGAAAGTGGTGCTTACTGCCGAGATTTTTTTTTTCTTCTTTTTACCCAACTCGTCGTCGATATCGCGATTGAACGTGAAATTTGATTAATGGTTTGAGCGGCGACATCACGTCGACAATCAATTTACTTTGGGGATACAATAGAGGAGTCTCCTAATAAATATCCCTCATAACTACGTGGATTTGGCGACTTTTACCATTCGATCAACTAATTTAAACTGCTTTATATGAACTCGGCTCAAAGTCTCTAAGAAACTGATAGTCCTGAAGATTCTGGAATTTAATGGGTTGCCCCTCCGCACCTCATGACCTAAACTGGATAACAAACGTGTAGATAATTTATGCAACAGTGATTTTCTTTATAGTTCAGGAATTATTGAGAAAATATAGAGAAAAATGTTGATCACAAAAAAGACAATATTTTGAATTTCGGAATTTCTTGGGTTGCTCTTAATGGCCGTATGACCATTACTAAACTCCCAAGTCCCACCTCGATTTTGTTTGAAAACTCTAGGAGTCACATGAGCGAGATCTATAAGGAAAAAGCTGCACTAGAACCGCTTTTCGTACAAATTTGTGATAATTGCGCAATAAATGGTCATTTTCCCACGGATGATGTTATAGTGTTGTTATATCATTAGGAACTGCCAACGCAACAATCTACTCTAAAGTTTTGAGAAATCAAATAGATAGTGTATTGATCACTACGACAACTATAATTAGTGTTGAACCGATTCAGCACTAACTCATCTTTTGGCGTTTACGTTCAAGACGGAAAATAATGCTGTTTTGGAACAAACGGCGGTTTTCGGGCTCAAGATCCCTTTGGCGAGTACAGGTCTAAAAAAAGTATTTAAAAACGGTTTTTTAACCGATTACGCAACTTTCCTTCCAATTTTGTAGGGCCCTAGGAAAGTAAAAAAAGTGAGCGATTTCGAAAGCTTGGGGCGGCCGACGAAGTTGACTCGACTTCTAAAAGCCGGCGCCCTGCCCTGGTGAGTCCTCACTGTCATGGCCAGCGGCCAAAGGGATTTGCGGAACCAACAACCGTCTCCAACTGTTCATTTCAGCTTAGCTGAAATTGGGCAGTTAAGAAAACACCCAGCAATCTGCATCAATAAAGTACGTTCTAAACAGTACACGCTATAGCAATCCTCATGACTAGTTTTTCCTTACGTTGGTACTAGGAGTTTTCAGAAAAATTATGTCGGTGGTCCAATAGATACGAGGAGAGCTGAATAAAATGCCGGAATCCGATCGACCGCCGATTAACTTACTACCATTTTCTTACAGTTTTTACCCGGTGATTCGACAACCATGAACCCGATCCTTCTCAAAAAAACCAAGTAGACAGTCCTATAAATCCCCAATACAACGATTACTCGATAAAGGTCGTAGCAAAAGTAGGAGCAGCAGAATAAATTGCAGCACCATGAGCGCGTCCGGATGTCATCGAGAACGTTACCATAAAAAGAATGAAAAGCAGATTTGATTAGTTTCGAGAGTCTACAGAATCGATGAATCTGCGTGAGACCAAGGAATCTTTTGTGATGCGCCGCACTCGAAATTTATTTTGAAGAACCTGTCGATTAGGGTAAATTAGGATTGACTCAATAAATTCTGAAACCATAGGCGCGCCCTACCCCCTCCCCATTTCCTTGTAGAACGTTGTAGTAAACTGAATGAAAAACAAATTTTATTAGTGACTAAAGCTATGAAAATCGCTGAATGTAGTGCCGTAGTGCCTTGCGGTAGGGGTAGCTCAATACATTTTGGCACGCTAAGCACTCAAATTTTCTATATAGCATAGTAAGTGAAGTTATATTGAATTTATATGAACTGAATGAAAAACAGAGTAGGAAGACTACTTTTTAGAGCGACAAAAACCGCTGAATGTACGCGAGGCTGAGGAAAGTACTCAGCTGTTTTCGTATTTAACTCACGGGGTAGTTTTCAACAACATTTTTGTTTGTTGCGTGTTGGCGAGGAATGTTGTGTGATGCTTAGCTCGAGAGATATGTTTCCTACGAAGAGTGTCAACGTCGATTTCCATTCATTTCAGTCGTAAGGGTCGTTGGCGATTGCATCTCCTGGTTGAAAGCGTTTCCGTCTGTTTCAAACTGATAACCAGATATTTGTGTGAAGGAGGAGAGTTCCCGGTGTTGGGGGGTCTCGGTACATAGGAGCGTTCCCGTTAGGTGGGAGCGTCGTCGGTGAGGTCACCGCAAGGTCACCCACTGACTCCTTACGCCGACTCAGCCTCTTCCCTTTCTCTTCTGCCCCCGACAGAGCCCCCTTTTTCGATTCGATTCGAGTGGATTATGATTGTCAATAATAAGCCTATTAGTCGTTGACCGACTACTTCGTTATTCTGTATTATCCTTCTATTGACAACAACAATGCCATTATTCTGTTTCAAACCTATATATATTCGGGACCGAGAGTCATGCCACTGAATTATTGCATCAGGTTACTCAAACACAAGAAAAAGGCAATCTGAGGCGACGCATCACCAGCACTTGATTTTTCTGTGGAGTTTCATGATTAATGTTGAAACTTCAAACCAAACTATTTTCGCTCAGTTCATTTAAACTCGATAAAAGGTGACGTTTTACGTGCATGTCGTGGCGTTTGAAGTTCCAGAATTTAATGAGTTGCTCCTGCTAACGCCACCATCGTTATCGAGGTATCAGTGCATAGAACTTACTTCCGAACCTCAGTCCACACTGCCTTGTCCTGGGAAGAGAAGCCGTAAGTGCCATCGTAAGATGGGGCGGGCCAGCGACCACTCTTTGGCCTTAAGGGTTGTTTGACCCAAACCACGGGAATGCACAGCCCGCCGCCTTGCGCCGAAGCATTATGAGTAAGGGCCACGACAGGTTGCTGCCACTGCAGGGCAAGATAGGTAGAGCGGAGCAATCCAACTCCTACCCAGGGCAAGGCCTGAAAATGCTGTAAAATGCGCTTGCTCTGTGGACATCGTGGTGGTCGTGGAGTCGCTGGAGGGTAGTTCGCCCATCCCACTCTGTACTCCCCCAGGCATCCCCAAATGCAGAATTGTAACTGTCAACTTGGTTTGTTCGAAAAGCACCGTGTTCACCGGTTCGGAATTATCGGGTAACAACTATGAGATATCGTAAGTGGTGGTTCCTAATTATCGTATCAACATTTTTAAGCTCTCGTCCTGTAGGTAATTAATTGGACTACCAACCTAATCTTTCTGAGAACTCTAGTATCGTTTGAGCGAAATTTACAAGGTTAACTGCGCAAATACAAATTTTCTTCGAAATATTAGATAATTTATTGAGCTGCTCTCGTTATTTTTTCAATTTATCATTATGTTAACTATAGTTAGTTTTTCGCATATTTTGCTCATACCCTTATTTTGACGTCCCACACTGACCTGCAAGCTTGATATCAAGGTTGAGCTGATTTGGTTTGGCTGTTTTTCTTAATCGCGTTCACAGAGTAAGGAGCACATACTACTAACACGTATACTATTTTCCCAAATAGTGTTTTTTCGGACTCAGCAGGGCTTAACACGTAATCTGAAGAGAACTAAAATTACTTTCCAGTCGATTACTTAACTTTCCTTTCCTACTAAAAATAGGTAAAGAAAAGAAAAGTTGTTTTGACTTCACGTTCAAGGGCTTTCAAGTCCGAAAAACGCGCTATTTTGGACAATGGTATGTGCGTGAGAAAACGGTTGAACCACATCGACTCAAATTTGATATTTACCCTGCAGGTTACGGTGCTAAACTGTGATGTACATGGAAATAAGGGTATTAGCGAAATCCCCCCAAAACTAACTATAGTTATCATAGTGATCAAAACACCAAATTTATTTTATCTCAAAACAGCTCTAACGATTTTGGTTGAATTTCTTCTATATGCAGCTCAAAACAACACAATACGATGAAATTCTCATCCGTGAGAAAATGACGAGAGCAGCACAATAAATTAGCAAACATTCAACGAAAATCGATTTTAATGACGCTTAGTTGGGTTAGTCCGGAATTTCCGAAATTTCAACCACTGCCGTTTCACTTCCCACTCATTTCTAAACGTTTTTACCCGATAGCTCCGGTAATGTGATTATTACCTTTAAAAAATCGTGCCTACAGCCTCTTTAATTTTCTGTGCAGGTTTTACTCAATAGTGGCCCGGGCATGAGCTCGAGGAGCACAATTAAACTGTTGGCTCCACCGCTTTTTGCCACAGCGAAATGGTGTTTTACCTAGTTCAAATGAACTGAGCGAAAAAAGTAGCAAAAGCCACAAAAACAGCGTATTTATGTAGAGCTAAGGAAAGTTGTGTGATGCAGCGCACCTGATAATTCAAATTCATTTTGGTTTAATAGCATGGAAAACCGCGTTTATAATTCAGTGAGGTAACATTAAAGACCCACGCTGCACATTCTATCAAAGGGCTCGCACGGTTAGTTTATCCGTATTGACCTTTTTAATAATATCATGGAGTACTGGCGACAGAAGCGTATGGACTGTTTCTCACCTCTTTACACGACGTTGAATTCGCACGACAAATTTATGGGAAGATGGAAGAAAAATGAACGGCGTGGAATGCATTGGTGGCGGCTCCTTATGTTACCTGCCTCCCGATCGCGACATCCTACGAGAGAACCCCCGCTATTTCCGTTACATACACGGGGGAATTTGGCTGGCACAGTTAATTCTTAAAATACTCGCCACTTCGACCAACAAAAGGCGATCCGATCCTAAATATAAACCCCCAATATTGTATTTTAAGGTGAATTGGGTTAGGTTAATGCCGCGCGCTTTTCCTGTTGCCTATTGAGCGGTTAGTTTGCCTGAAAGTTTGTCGTAAGGTGCTCCAAGTCTAGTTTATCGTGGGCTGGAGCTGGATATGAGCGTTAGGTTACGTGCCCTTAGCGAGGTATGGAACGTTGAAAACGGACGAAAACAGGTTGTGATACCGCCAGAAACGTACGTGCCATTCGCTGACGGCTGAATGTGAGATTTTATGGAGATAGCTCCGCCAGTCAGAAACTGGTGCCTAGAAGGTTGGTGTGGCGATAGAAGGGGTACGCTTCTGGGCGCACTTCCAGCTGGTGATAAACGACGCCAGATTGCCAGCTATCACCGGAGGATGGTCGTACAATGTGGACATACCGGCAGGAACGCCATTAAATAAAGGCTGCAATGTGTGCGATGGGACCTAGTTGGCAATGGAGAAGACTGAGGAGTAGGTAATTACATACGACCAAGTATAATCCTTCCAGTGATAGGGTAACTACTATCGCTCTCCTTCTGCGTTATGACAGCAGTATGCTGAGTTTCTGATTGCACTGTCACCAGGTGATAGGAAGGCTGGTCACCATAGCTGAGGCTGCCCATTGCCAGGTCTACCCTGAGGACACAAAGAGCGCCCTATTGCAGTAACAGAACCACTTTTTCCAGTGGTAGCAGTAGAACTGGACTACAAAAGCTAAGACCTTCAGAAGAGTGTCTTCCTAACCAACCTGAGAGCAATGGAGCATCAGAGGCACTACCTGAGTGTTGCCAATTCCGATCCCGGTGAGCACCATGGAAAGCTTTTCATCAACTTCCTTCCGCGTACAGTATGCGTTAATCTTTCCGTATAATCATTCGTTTGAACCGCGTTCAACACTCATTTTTCCCACTTGAAAAGCCCGGTGTCAAACAACACTTTCCATTCCCTTTCGCACAATCATCCCCGTGGTGACTTCCGGTACCTCTCATTCTGCCCTCAGCTACGACCATTCCTGTGCAACTATCCCTCTTATTGTTCTCAGTCGATTCACAATAGTTCTGAGACCCCATCGTCTCAGCTTTGAGTGATTGGAACAATTTATACTCCTTTTTCTGTTCTACAACTGTGCTCTGGAGAGGGTACAGCTCACTTTTCTCTCGCCAGCTTTCACAAGTAGCGCACTCGCCTTTGAGGGGAGTTAAGGTAACATAACCAAAATGTAGGTACAGCCCAGAAGAATGATGAAAGCGATACATGAGGGCGTGAATAATGAATACTTTAGAGGGTTTTCTTACACACTTTCTAATGCCCTACCTAGGGCAGTTTAGGGTAAAGTGACGCTGGCTATGGCTTTTGCTAAGACATATGTCCAGCTTGTCAATAGCCGATGATTCCAATCATATTTCCGTTCCAGAACAATACACAGGCCCGAATTCACATGTAGCGCAGTTATTTTGAAAGAATTTATTATTGAAACGTGCCAGTTTCCGGTATTTGATATGGAAATTCAATAGTTCACAGAAAATAAGCCGACGAGTCATCTTCTGCTCCGAAAACGCATTTTAATTAGTCGCAGAATTTTTGTTTTCGTCCCGTTAACTAAATCGTCACTGTTAGACACGCGTTCGCATATTTGGATTTTCCCTCACGTATTTTTGAGTCAACGTCCTAATATATTTACTCTTATACGACGCTTATTGACTCGTTGAAACGTCAGCGATTGCCGGGCTGTTCGCCGAAGCTTATCGTCTCTCTTCCACGTTTATCACAACTTCCGTCCCATTATCTTCTCTTGTCGACTGCCACGTAATAGATGCCAATGACGAGATCTACCTACGAGGTCTTTCTCGTACCACCGTATCACTTGCATTAGGCTTTCCAACGTCGACGAGGAACCGATAACAACTCAAGGAGTGATTAAGTATTTATATTACTCGTATATCGGCCACGAAGTATTTCATCTCTTGCAAGAGGAGCATATGTCGGAAATTGCTATCGAATCATCTCACACGAAGGTCTTGTAGATTAATGAATAAGAAGTAATATTACTTTACGCACTAACTTGCACGAAATTTCCCCCTCCACTAATCCATTAATTGGAAATGCACACAACTATATTTTTTAATAATATATTGTCAACTTGGAGCAATTAACGGCTAGGGGAAATACATATTTTGAATATAAGTACTAACTTAAGAAAGAGAGTAAAAAGTACTCTGACAGTTGACCAAGTTCGCAATAAGCAGTGTTCATTACGAACGAAAATAATTTCTGTAATCAACGCAGACGGCGACGTGGAAGGTCGAAAGTTTGGGGTTAGAGAAATTCCTGAGAAGGCAACGGTACAGAAAAATAACCTAGAAACGTTTAGGTGGAGACAACGTTGATCCAAAGAGAGCTCATCTCAATACACCATGGAAGGCACGCCTACTTCTTCCCGGCCAACCTCAACTTGTGACTCATTTCAACCTTCCACATACCGTGCATCTTGGAAAAATTATTCACGCCACTTTCTCCTTATATGGTGGAGAGTATTGAAGAAAATTATCCTCAAAACACCGAGTACGATCGGTAACTTTTGGTACTTTAGGAGGAAAAATTTAGAGGTTAAATGACAATTTTTGGAATATCGATGAACAGTGTGGAAAGTAGTGTAACCGGCTGATAATTTTTTTCTTCTCGTCTTCTTCCGATCCTAACGGTTAAGGCTAATGAGCCCGAAAACATCATTTAGGAAAATTGTATGTGAACGCGATTAAGAGAAAATGGCGGAACCAACTCGATGTCATATTTGGAAATGACAATTTGCCACTAAAATGAGGTCATTGAGACGGTGAACTTATTTTTCAGCCTGATCAAAAGTGAAATTGCACAACTTTCCTTTCGACTTAGTAGTGCTTGGGAAAATAAAATAAATTGTTGAGGTATTGAGCATCACCTAATGCTCTTTGACGTATTCAATTCGGCTAGTGGCTCTCGGGGATCTGCACGGTTTTTTTTGCTTGGTAGAGAACAACTAACGAATTTCAAATCCTCCTACACGTGACTTTGACTTGCCAACATTTATTTTTATTCCCCATCATTTGCAGCATTGACTCAGTTGGTAGCTGAAGGTTTGCAACTGGTGGGCAACGATCTCTGAGTTAATAAACTGCATCGTGTAATTAAGGTCGTCAGCGTAAATCCCCACACGATGAGTGTGACCTTGACAGTGTTACGGGATGACGAAAAAACACGTAACTTAACTCGAGGCGCTCCTGATGAGAATTTCTTTGGAGACTATTGGTTCGGTTCGGTTACTTCAAACGTTTCTAATAGAGATTGAAATAGTTATTCGGAAAGTGTGGCTGAATCTTCATTAGGAAACCATAGAGAAGAAAAGGACTTACAATTGAGGACTTTTAATTAAGAATTGGGACTTCGCCAATAGAAGCGAGATGATTTCCATTCGGAACGAGTTCTACGCAGTTTACCAACTATAATTGAAAGAACAGTTTATTCTTTCTAGCATCTTACAAGTCAAGATTAAAAAGACGGAGAGCGACATAGTTATTGAATACCGAAAATGATGCTTTTCCGCATTTTTCTCCAGTAATGAGTTTTGCTATTTATGCCGGATTTTCAAAGTGTCTCAAAACCATTGGAGGGCACCGTCAGTCAATATTAGGTTCTCCATCAGCGTATTATCGAATTCACATGATTTGGGGAAAGTTGCGTGATGTTGCGCACTCTTTTTTTGCCGAATGCGATATTTTCTCGATATTATAGGTTTTTAAAAGTAAAAAGGAAATCTGACACGTTGAAATGGAAACACGAGCTCGGCAAACGTACGACTCAACTTGACTGCATTGGCCCGCAAATCAAAGCGTATCACGACGATAATGAGGAGTAACATAATTAATCTTCCGCTAACCTTCACACTAAATAGCGACCTGAATTATGTACCTCCTACTCCGCTATTAAGAACCGGAGCAGAGTAGGCGGGAGGGCTATGAAATCGAGTTAAACAGGTATTTTATTACATTAAATAAGGAGGGCTGGCCTAAGGTGAATGTTGATAAATCTGAAAGGAGCTTGAAGTAGGAGCCGCGCAAGGCACAACCGAAAACAGGATCACTTACGCAACTCTGGAGGGCGACCGAAGCGGGAGCAACTCCCCCGATGTTTTGTAACCAGTTGCGCTACGTCCAAGACTTTCCACTTCCAAGACTTGCTTCTGTAATGAGTGAATCATGCGACGACGGCTTCTAAATTCATTACATTCAGCAAATGAACCTAATCTCATCATCGTCTCGGAGGAAATGCTCCACTTTATTTGGCCTCGAGGCGTCAACTGGAGGTTCACAGGTCGTGCTGTTCCCCGAAAACGGGGGCACATTTCGAGTTGCACATTAGAAACAGGCCATCTTGCAGCATCTAACCATTGAGTAGAACCGGAGTACACTCGAACGTCGACCATACGCGCGTTTATAGGAGAGTTTCAGCATTTATCACCTGAAAGTGGACACTTTGGCCAGGGAATAGAGTGAGACCACAACTAAGGAGCCTGTTCACTGTCTTCCTCTCATGGTCACTCCAACCCAACAAGGATTGGATAACCATGGCATGCTCCATGTCTCTATGTCTTGCGATTTGTTATCGAATCCTTACTAGACGTGGCAGCCGTAGGGATGGTACGTTGGAAGAAAAATGTCGAAAGTTCTGTATAACATCGATATTGTTGATATTGCTATCTGTTATCTCTACTCTTAAACTCTCCAAAACAATTGAAGCTGTGAGGGCAAATTCACAGGTAGCCCGTCGTAAAAAATGTACAAATTTCAAGCGCCACGATGAAAGAATTAGGCACGTCCGCCATCCCACAGCCGGGGATAGGACATTTCATATTTCCAAAATCGCATCTACCCGCGGAAATCCATGTCTGCCACTCGATAACCGGCGGAGTGTACTGGTAGGCGGTGCTTGAAGAATTATTTGTTTTTTTGTACTAAAACGAATCTTCTTATCACAGATGAAATGTTAACTTCTGGAAGTACTAGATATAGAGTCGAAGGAACCAGGTCTACCGCCCTACAACCTGTGTTAAGAATGAGGCAGAGCTCGCAATCAATTATTAATGCATGTCGAAGAAACTCTATTTCAGAGCAGTTTTTTCCTTATAAATTGCCCTTATATGGTAATAGCGTGCTAAGAAAAATTATGGTAGCAGCCCAATAAACCTCCTGAGTTGAGCGAGCCCAGAATTCTAAAATTCAGTAATGACGACCGTTCTAGAACAAAAATCAATCATGGCAGTCTCATGAATCGCCTGTGCACTTGTGATTGTTCAATAAGGGTCATTAGGAAGAACTTCATAAGGTCTGGAAATTTAAGCGCTGCCATTTTCAACAATATAATGTGATGTTTCACCAAGTTTAAATGAACGGAGTGAAAAACGCATTGTGAAATAACTACAGCGTATGCGGGGCTGAGTAAATTTGAGTGATACGTCGCACCAGACATTTTTTTCATTTTTTACCCATTTCCAACTACACTCAATTCCCTTCAAAATTTGACATAATTTTCCAATATTTCCCTAGAGGTCGTTCGTTCTATCATGAAAACCTCCCCCTGACTAATTCTGACCTACTTTTCACCAACGAATTTTACTGATCTTTTCAACAATTTTTATTGAGCTGCAAAACAGTTTGAAACGACTTTCATAGACTTTTACTCAATTTTCACGCGTTCCACTGCCAAATGTCAATTCGATTTCTAACAATTTTTGCTCGACTTCGAAACATTTCGTATTGGATTGTCTACACCTTCTATACAATTCAACATTATGTCTGCCATTTCCCAACGATTTTTTTCTTTCACGCCTCAATAATGTTTGAAGAACGTTTCAACAATTTTTAGCAGTTCCTAAATTATTATTATTGACTTTCCCAACTTACGTCAGTTCATTGATGATTTTTACTCATCACTTTTACTGCTTTACTAGATTTCTCTATTAGAAATTGGTTCAACTAGTGTTGAGTGGGCACAAATTTATGTGCACATTGTTTACTCCTTAAGTGTAAACTCGAAGACCGATTGCCGAATGGCGTCACTGACGATAAACGAGGCCAAGACTAGACGACCATTAGCAGCTCCTCTCTTAACGATAATTTGACCCGACGGATGGAAAATGTGTGGCTGCTCTTCAGTCCTAGAGCCAAAACACCGCTCTCCTTTTCTCGAATTCCTCTCACCATCTCGTCGATTTTTACTTTACTCGTAATTCCTTCGCTCGGGAGCAACTCTCGTTGTTACTCGGATACATTTGTTTTCTAGTCGTTTCCCCAACTCGCCAAATCGTCAGCCCGACCGTTTCCCGTCAATCCCGACTCCCTGAAAGCGGCCCTAAGTTGATGCAGCAGCCCGCAAAAAGGATGGGACGAGCCGAGCCGGGCTGGATGTTGGTAAACATTTTTTCAATCAGGAGCTCCAACGGGGAAGGCCTTAATAATTCCCTTCCGTAGAGGAAACCAGCTCGAAGATAATTTATGTGCGCGTGCTAGGGAAGGTGAATTGCCTCTGACGTTGACTAGCTCTGAGTCCAACTCGAACTTACCCGTTTCCTACTGGGTTGACGGTGTCTTCAACGGCCCTTCGACGTACAAGTAACCAATTAATTCGCAAATACATGAGTAATCGCCACGTGCGACGCATCGCTCAGCTTTCCTGTGCCCCACGCAAATTCAAGTGAATTTAACGGCTTTAGCACACAAATCCGAGCTACTTTTCCAGTATAACCATCACCATGTGGGTTTACACTGACTACTAACACGACTTTTATAATCAACATCCGAATTCGTGAAAATTCAAGGCAATTTATCAAGCTGTTCTCATTGCATCGAAAATGGTACACGGTTTAAAGCTAGTTGTTCGCAAAGCTAAGGAATGTGAAAACATTAACGCCGAATAAGTCTTGTTTTTATTACTACTATAACTAAAGCCAGTGTTGATTGATGTTGCTTGGGCAGAATATGAAACAATCGTCCTCTCTCAATCGTACTCGATACGAGCAGTGTTTCCACAGGAAGGTAAATAAATCACAACAAAAAAGTGAGGAGGGGGCCCTAGACAACCTGGCACCCGCTCTACGGAACAGGAAGGGAAAGAAAGAAAAAGAAGTACAGCGACAAAACAACAGTTCTTACTGTCAGGGAACTATTCAGAGTCAGTCAGACGAGGAAACTATTATAATCCAATACTCCACACAACACAAAAGAACAAACACAATATGTCACCCTTTATTAAGATTATATTTTAACAATACGACCAAAAATTATTACTTTCCGTAGTCCAATCGTGTAAAAAAGGCCGGGATTTCATAAGATTTAACCTTTCTAGGCTTACTGACCCCCTATTTTGGCTCTTTGTCTGCGTGCGTCCGCGTCTGTTGGGTGCACGAGAGGGGGAAATATAAGAATTTATTGTTACATAGGTAAATTGAACGGTAGAAATGCAACAGTCACTTTCGTCTTTGTGTTCGACGACACGCGCAGATGAATATTTTGTAAATACATAATTTTAATCGCGGAACGCTGTTTCAAATATTCCAAAGGATGGAGTGATAATAATCCCACTGATGGTCTACTATCGCTGTCACGCTAATTAGGCTGTCACATTGGGGTCATCATTGGAGGAGCACTAATTTGGAAGTAAGGCGCCAGATATCGAGGAATTGGAATGAACGTGAAAAGGTCTTCATACAAACCTATGTTTCGAACGCTCTTTGAAATACTGACTAATTACGCATTCAGGACGAACGAGCAATTTTTTACCGTTTAACCTTCGCGACGCTTTCAAAACGACTGCAGAGGTCGTCTGCGAACGGGAAGGAAGCGATGAAATAGACACTTTCTCCAAGACGGTTATTTTCCAGGTCTAAGCTTCACCAACGTCTAGACAAGGTAGATTTGTGAAAGCCTTTATTGCCGAACGTCTAGAATCTTGCGTTGAGCGTAAAATACCATTCTGATCCCATCTGAATGTGAAAGAAATTTGCGATTTATTAGCCGTACATTGTTGTAGACACACACACGTTCCAGCTACCAAGTTTGAGGATACAACCGCGAAAAGATCGACAAACACGAAAGACAAGGCAAAGAATCAACGCTTTAAGACGAGTCAAGCGCTGAAGAGGATATACGTATTTCAACGGAGATATTTATGTAGATCAAAATGTAGGTGCTACCTTGTTTGAGGAAACCTGAAATACGATAACTTAATGTTCAACAAATCTCATTTGCCGACGTATTTTTTATTATATCTTCGTTCGACGGATAGTCACACGTAATAATTGTGAGGAACAAAACTTGCGTATAGGTTGCTGGAACACTACGCGAAAATCAACTTCAGTTTAGCAATTACTGCGGACATTTCGAAAACGTATAAAGCAGAATTTGAGGCACAGTTTGGTTGTTGAACGGATCGTCATTGGACATTCATCTTCATCTTACACGGTGGACATATTTTTATAAAGGTTGAAGCCGTTTTTCGCTAGATGAAGACACCCGTGAGTTAAAAAAAATCGTCAAAGCCTACATCCCCGTGCACTGAATTTTTACACAGATAATCATAAGGATCACAATTAGATACTGACGAGTAGACGATATTTTGAAACCCGTTAAAGCCGTTTTCGAGAAAAATGCGAAAAATCTTCGTTTCCGGTTCGTTTATACTTTCCGCTATCCCAAAGGCAAAGGAAAGTATAGTAATCGTGTCAAAAAAAGTTGGGTTTTCTTCTGATATTTACGTTTTGAGGCCTACTGAGTCTAAAAAACCTAATTTTTTAAGGAAAACCTAATTTTTTAGTAGGAATTTTCTGCCTTCAGTGAGGGGTTTAGGATGACGCACTGTCGACCTTTTGCACAGTGTATGTGTGTGTGAGATCTGTCGTCTACTTTAATCTGCTCTTTTGATTGTTTTTTGGGAGTTGAGAAGCTGTTTCTGACCCTTAATAATAGTGAGACAAAATATGTGTAACTATTGCGCGTCAAATAGGCGCTATAGCTGTGATAACAATTATCGGTGTTATTTTTCATCGAAATACGCAGCTTTGCTTGTTTTATTGCATAAAGTAAAATGTATTATTATCCAATACGATTACGTCGTTCGCTCATATCCACCTCTCTCTGCGAAATCTTTGGATTCGCTCGCGAGGCCAAAAGAACAGTTTCATATTAGCTTTTCGCATGCGGTTCAAAAGCTCTCGGCTTTCGCTTGGATTGAGCTTGACGCCGTAGACAGAAGGATTTGGGGGGCCCCGAGACATCTTAATGACAGCGTCGAAGAGATGAGGGAGGGGTCAGAAGGAAGTGCTTCCATATTCAGGTCAAGTGCATTAACTAGCATTACATAAAGCACGGCGGATAGTCGACGTCAGGGAGCCGTACACCACTGATGCCCTCGTCTCTCTCTCCCTGACATCACCAAGGACGTTCTCTGAGAACGCTACGAAACGTAGGATCTTCAAAAAACGAATGACTCATCGGTGGTAGGGCGTTCAGGCGCTTAGTATCGTGCTTGCAGACTGAACTCGTGGCTAACCGCTGTACAAATAGAAAAACACAGTAAGACCATAGAGATTCTTCCATTTAGTAAATTCTACAACCGTCACGCCTAGTTCACCTTGCGCAATTGAAAAAACGATACCTAGTAGTTTTGGCGACTAAAGCGATTAGATCCTATCATTTTACTTTCTTCGACCTTCGTCGCTTTAAATAGAAATGTAGGTTGGTTGATTTTTTCTATAACTGGCTGAAGTTCCTGGCGCTTATTATTTTTAACATTGACGGCTTCTTCGGCGGGAAAATTGCTGGAGAGTCGCAATAAATTAATAAAATGGATTCAGTTGACCTCATGTTGATTATACCTCTGATCAACCACTTTTTATTTGCCGAACACAATACTTTAACTAATTTTCAGTTCAACCTTCAGCTCCAAGGTCAAGCCGTTCTCCCGTAAATCACACAGCATCAAACCTAAAGATCTGAAGAAAACGCCAATTTTTTTCGAAATACTCAACAGTGACATTAGTGTTGCACACAATTTCCTCGCCGATTCAGTCGCGGCGTAATGGAGAATCTCAAAACACGACACGGCACTTGGGTTCTGGGGAAAAATATTGGCTCTGCTCTCAATACGTATCAGTCGTACGACGCAGCGGGCTAATTGCTCCACGTATTCAAACTAAAATGCGCTTGTTTCTGTAATTTCATAACTAATGTTAGAACGGCATAGTCAGCTCAGAATCGAGTGTCAAGAGAATTCTCAGGTCCTCAAATACATTCTTTACAAAGTTCGATAAAAGTATGTACGAGGAAAGAAATTTCCCCGAACGATCGATTTTCCGGTTCTCTCAAAACCCGCTCTAACGATTTTAATCAAACTCGCACTGTGATTTCATCCAAATAATAACCACATTCTATTATCCATAACCGTTTACGCTGAAATTCTGCGCACAAAGGAAACCTTCCTGTATTTGTAACGCACCATCAAATTTACAGAGGTCGATGGGAATCGCGCGTCGTTCGCCACTGCCTAATCACACAGCACGTACATCGTCAGGGCATAAAACTTCTTCGAAATCGGGTACCCCAGAAGACATTCTACCGCCAAATTAACGCGGAAATCGCAGATAATGGAGGGCTTTTGAAAATTACAGGCACGTACAATAAATTGAGCACAATCAGAATACCGAATGATTTCTTGAAAAGATCGAGGGAGTAACAAAAAATCAAAAGTAGATCCCGGATGTTGGAGCCGGATATTCGGAAGAAACACCCGGGCGGTTCCGATAACTTGAATGTTGGTGACGTAACGACTGAATGAAATTATATACGAATTTCAACGTTAGTGAAGGGCCTTGGAGTATAGATAAACGAGCGGGACATTAAAAGTAAATTTGATTACCGACGAACACTCGGAGAATAATTAGTGGGGAACGATTTATTAGCAATAACCTCGGAATTTTATTGCAACTTACTGCCATTTTTTCTGTAAGTCAAAAAAGTTCCTTGCGCTACCTCCGCTCTTCGTGTTTATTTGCTATATTCCTAATTTGTTATTAATTATTTCGTTTGAGCTGAGGCCAAAAAAGTTACGAAATCTGCAGAAAATCATATTTTTTAGTTTTCTTCAGACTTTCACGTTTCAAAGACGGTACTAAAATGAATAACACGGGAAAATGACTAGAAAAACACAATAAATTATGACTAATTTAGATTTTAGTGAAGTTTATTCCTCATAAATCCTATTCATATAAAGCTAGATTACCTACAAAATTCGTGCTGGTAGTCCAATGTGCTACCTACACGAGGAACATTCAATCAACACGGCCCGTAATATAATTAGTAGCATTTCGATAAATTTCGCAATTCAAGTTACTGTCGTTTCATTGACTTGAAATTTTCCACAATGTTTGTTCTGTAACTCGAGAACAATCCAAAAATTACGTTGATAATTCCCTAAATCGTACAAGCGCTGATTCTTGTATTGTTTTTTTCTTTTATGACGACGCGGAAATGAGGTTAAGAGATATTTCTGACGATGGAAAAGGGTGGTGGGGAACCAAAATACATCCATCAGGGTTAGTCCCATTTTTCTCGAACAATTTTGATTATACCTTCAGGTTCTACTCGTTAGTATTCAACTTTTCTTCCTCATAAAAACTGGATGTTCATATAGGCCTATGCAGTCAAAATCGTTTTTCCCTCACGTTTAGGTTGAATGGCTCCAACGACTTCCACCAAATTCCCAGGATGGTTTCAGGTAGTTAATACCGATATATTGTTTTCAATGTTTCATCGACAGTCCATTGCGCAGTATGCGTTCACATTGCGAGAACAGATGAATACTGAACGTACCCAAATGTAAAAAAATTAGCAATGAAAATCGGGACATACAATCTTTTAAATAAAGAACTCAAACGGTAAAGACAATGAAAGGAACTAAATTGTAGGAAACACAGGGATTCAACGGCAGTGAATCCTGGGACGTCTAACACTAATAGTTTATTTAAAACCGTACGAGCCGTTTTTGACACCCCCACAAATCAAGGAAACAATCAGAATGATATCGAATGAACTAATTATCTGGTGATAAATTAATACCCTCCATTTACAACCATTTCTCTGGGTTTTGCTCGATAATTCACAACATAGTGTACGCGAATCTACTCAGCAAAGCAGTGCCATGAAAGACCTATGCACTGATTACTCAATAATGGTAGGGGCAGGCATACGTAGGAGCTACTCATTACATTCCGGAAGCTCAAACACACCTAAATAAAAACTTGGGTCAATTTGGTTCAACAGTTATCTCTCATTCTCATCCACAGCCACACAGACACATACGATGACTCAAATGGTGCTTTTCGGGCTCCAAAGATTCAAACGTAAAGCCAAACTCTTTTTGAATGTTTCAACGCAAATGTTTCCGTTTAAGCTGTTGAATGATGGTATTATTTCATTCGACTGTTCGCGTAATGGCTGCTTTCTAATTATTTCTCTTTGGTGAACGTTAAACGAGCGTATGCGCCGCTCGTATCTAGTAGGCATTGCTTTTAGTTGTCCGTTGTTTCTGAGAGGTCAGCTTGGAGAGAGATCACGCTTCATGAACAAGCGAACTAAAGGTCACTTGACTGCAATATACAGAAATATTAAAGGTCGAGAGGGCTGTCAGTTGAGGCAACTCTGTCGCAATTTTCTCCCCTTCGAGAACATGGTTCACTACCAACTGCCTTCAACTTCGCCGTTTCAGTTGATTGAAGCCCTTCCCCTTCCTTTCCATCGTCCGATTTTCCTTGCTATTCATAATTCATCTCTTTCGAACCTTTATTCATCCTCTTGTTGGGAACTGTGGTTGTATTGAACGTAAATAATACACTCGTGCGTCAAGGGAAATGCTCCAACGCACTTTTCCCCCCTCTCCTTTCCATTATCGATTTACTCCTACAGTTACATATTCTTGTCTTTATTCTCTTGTCACTCTCCGCCACCCGAAAGCTACGAATAATAGTGTGGTCGTATCAATAAAAAGTTGCGGTTTTTTCAGATTTTCACGTGTTGACACCTCGTGAACCCGAAAAAAACAAAATTTCATCGCGAGGGTCTGTGAACGGCTAAATCGGTTGAGCTAATTCTTCTAACCATGGAACACGTTTATATGGGAGTGACTTGGTGCGTTGGAGAGTAAGATGAGATTTTTCGTTTCACTGAAACCGTGAAGCAACACAGGCACCCCACTGTTCCTCCATTTGCACCAACATTTCAAAATCTGGGCATTTGTTGAGTAACCGAGCTCTCGGCCAAAACTGGTTCGCGGTAGGGTTTTGTGGAATGTTTTCTACTTCAGTTGAAGACTGTGTATCAGTGAAGTCATGATCGTGAACAAAGAAACATTTTATCCTAAAATTGGTTACAGATGACAGATTGTATTTGTACGTAGACATCTATATATCCTCTGTTATTATGCACCTATTCGAAAAACACGTTCCGTGTTACCTTGCTTTGGTCAGTACTCTAAATTGTATTATATCATGAACGCATATAACTGGCAGCTAAACACCTCCTACGGCAATTCTTGTTGTGTTCTTTACTTTTTCTGGCGCCAAAATAACTAACAAAACAAAAGAAGAACAAACCGAATAGGAGCAGCCATTCTCCACCGAATCTAACAAGAGACCATCAAAGCCCATGCGCCAAAATTAGGTTTATTCCATTCAGTAGGTCTTTTACTTTCTTTAAAAAATGAAAATCGACTGGATTTTTTTTTCTTCAGATCCTCACATATTAAGTCCACGAAAACTCTATTTGAGATGAGAGCGTACACAAATCGGGGTGGAGAATCAGTAGTCTGGCGCTGAAATTACACAGATTCAGGGACAGTTCCTTATAACCAAAAGCAGTAGCTGTGTCAACGAAAGGGTACTGGCATCGTTTTTTTTAGGAATGAGCGTCATTCTTAAACCTTGAGATGAAACTCAAAAATACTGATGCTCAAGCACTAACAAGCTCTTTTCCCCTCCAATCACATTAAATAATCCTAGATGTCACTGGATAGTGACGTTAATGCCAGTGTAAAATTCACAGTTGGAAGATTACATTTAAAAGAAAACACTGCGATAAGAGTTGAGTCGATGGGCGATAACGAGAGATAAATAAATCCTCAACGTAATGAGTTTGAATGACGACAAATTAGCAGCCGCTAGAGAAAGAACGGAAAGTAAATACCGGGAATTTTGTTTGTGCGGGATGACTCAAGCACACAACAGAAATATTTACGCCATTGAGAATTCCGTTAGTATCTGTAGAGAGAATTTTCATGAATATTCGTGGAATCGGCATCGACTTTGTCAGAATCTGAATTGGGAGTTTTTCTGTTGCGGTCAAAACCTGTGACTCTAGTACGGTATCATTAATCTTCGTAATTTGATGCGTTTTCGCAGTGTCTCAACTCAACCGCACCTGAGAAACTGGCCCCAAGTTCAATCCGAATTTTCGGCCCGGTTTCCTGAGATCGGTGAAAATGTGCCGCGGGACTGGCATTATTTATTTTTCCAGCTTCTGCGGTGAAGCTCATTTTACTATAGAGCTTAATGTGACGTATAATCTGCCGGATAAAATCGAACGTAACGCCCATCTCGCTTCCTGATTGCAGCCACCCTCTCTTTAAGCGTCAATCCAGACACTGGATCAAGGAAAGCGGGTACGCCTCTACATTACTTGTCTTATCTGCAGCTCCCTCGAACCACCTCCTTCGGCGTCATAATGTCCAGGAGGAATGGCGAAGTCTCCTTGAAACTGAACCCCTCCTCGAACTCCGAGGACCTTTCGCCAACCTCCTTTTTTTAAAAATTCCTTTTAAGATAACTGCGTTTGGCGATCGGGCGAATTTTTACTTTCCGCAACCCGAAGGATGAGGAAAGTACCATAACCTGTCGACAAAATCTGGTGCAGGGCATCACACAACTTTCCTCAGTCCCACTTGCTGCGGTTTTTTATCACTCTCACTGTTTTCAGTCAGTTTATATGAACTTGGTAAAGCTTAGTTCAACGTCGGGCATTTAAACAAGTGATGCTAAAGGTTCCGGCATTTATTGAGTTGCCACTATTTATGTTACGACCTTCATCGACTGTCTACAATTTACGATACTGTCATGTTTTTTTTTGTTTTGGAAATATTCATGTCAACAGTTTCTATTGCGTATTCGAGGGTTGTTTCTAATTTTTGTTTTGTTTTCTAAATAGTCAGACGACCTAGAACGAGAATGACCTGCACCGTTGTGACTCGCAATATACGAAAATATGTAACGTCTTGGCAAGATTTCGTTGATATTGGAACGCCACGGTGATGAAGTTTTCAATATTCTTGGACCGGAGACAGAAAAAAGGAGAAAACGGATGACAGTGAAAAACAAGGTTTTCAAAGAAAAATGACGCCAAAAAATCAAAGACTAAGGCGTCCGTCCCAAAATAAAAACCGCACGTCAACATCGAGAGGAAACATGGAGCCAGGGACGTACGTGGCAATTACACGAAAACAGTGCAGATAGCGTGGGCTCATTGTCAAACCAAATTGATTCGGCCCTTCAGTCTCAGTGGAAGAATTCAATTAAGTTGGAGGAATTTTGAGGTGTATAAAGATGAAAATAGAGAAGAGCAAAACTTGACGAGGCGGACAGCTCGAAACCTTGAAAAGGAGATTCGATGTCGGTCTTTTGAGGGGGGTGTCGTGAAGATCAGGTCTGTAGGTAATTTTCGACACTGAATCTCCAGCCTAAAAACAACCATCTATTCGCACACAAAAGTACATCTCAGAACTAATGATTTGTTAAACTGTTTTCACACACACATACACCTAGCCATAGTTTCAGACGTGTTTTCAGTAAGAGCACTGAGATCCCAATTCACACAATTTTTTTGTTGTTCTCGTATCTCTCTACACTCGAGCCTGTTGTAATTTATTTAAAACCTTGTATTGTGCACTAGATTAATACACAATTATCGCGTACATAAATGAATTGAAACAAATATAATTCTGAAATGGCAGTTACTATTCTCCCCACTCTTGGATATTTATTTGTACACGTGAGGCTTCAAAACTACGAGTTTCCGTTTGGTAAAACGAAAGGCGTATACGAAGTGGGTTCAAGTAAAAACCAACGCACTATCCGAACAAGTAGCACGAGAAAACGTATTTCAGGCAAACCTTTCATCGGAATTAGCTCTTTCCCTTTCATAAGTGGGTCCGCTGGCCCCATCATCCGACCCTCCCATTGAAGCCTCATTCCTAACGCCCTCCTCCCTCCAAACCGTGCCAGTGCCAGTTAGCTAGCCAGGTGATTGAGCGACTTTCCAGCCATCTTGATCCCTCTCCCCGTCGGTCAAAGACGATCCAAGGACCTGCGGCACGAACGTCGGTGACTAGGAGCACGTTCACATGTCACAAGATGAGGAGAGATAGAAATCAAAGACGAACGAACGCCTTCGACGCAACAATTTTTCTAAAGAGGGCGAGTGTCGTTTAACGTCGTCATTACTCGAATTGAAGGAATTACCCAGAAAAGCGGTTCGCTAATCAGCATATCCTTAATTCTTCATTCGTACCGCAAGATTAGGAAATGTATCGTGCCACCTCCAGAGCTATTAAAAACAGGAACTGTTAATTTATTGAGAGTAATAACTGGCTGTTTGCAGTCAGTTGAAAAACAGATAACGGCCACAAGCGGATTCTCCTCTTGCGATTCAACTGCTTTTCACTTGATTGGACCGAATGATTTTCGTATTGCTAGCCATCCAAGTGCTCGTTCAATATTGATTGACCTCGAGATTATTCGGTTTAAATTCTTCTCGATATCTCGAGTATGCCGTTTCTTGGCGTGACAAAACTGGAAAGCAAGCAAAAAAATGAACGATTCGCTTTATCTAAACTAAGGACTTCTAAGTGCCTTCGATAAAACTTGACTAGGAATTTCTGTCAATTAGTGTATTACCGTAGAAAATGAAGTCAATGCTAACGCGTAAAAAAAACTAGAACGCGAATTTCAAGTTGCGTCAAATATCGGCATTCTTTAACGACTCCTAGACTTTGATGTCATTAATATACGTACAAATTAACACTGATGTCGAAAAAAAACTATTCCGAAAATATATTTATAACAGACTTTCTGTGCATTTCCACTTCAATCTTTCAGTAGAAATATTTGTAACATTTTCGTGTAGTGAAGTCCAAGAAGAGAGATACTGCAGAAGAGAAGAAACTGCAACTATCCACTCTAAACAATATTCGAGAAACAGAAAAACAGTAGCTTTGACAGCACACAACTTTTTCCCCGTTTTTTGCACTTATACAAGTTTTACTTTTCTAAGCCGACAAAAACACTCCTGAGATTCCCCCAGACGTTAGCGTTTTTTAAAGGCTTCCAAAACAACGCCATTTGAGAATACGGCGCAATTGAGATAAAACGGTTGAATTAAATCAACTCATATTCGATATTCCAACTGCGGTTCAAAATAGGACACCATTATAATAATTTGAGCAAAATAGGTAGAACAATTCGCGCGATTTTTATTCAATCATGACAATTTCTTGGGCGGATGGTTACCGTAACATTTTGAATTGTGAGGTAATATCGAGAGCAAAACAATAAATTATCAAAGATGTCGAAAAATTGCGATTTGAAATAGCATCCTCAAAAACATCGTGTTGGTAGTCCAATAAGATGCAACGCAATCTTACGCAATAGTAGTTTAAACCCGATTATAAAATAATTACTAACATCCCACGAAATTCCGAAATTCAAACTATTGTTGTTTCTTTGACTAACGTTTCTCAACGTGAAATATAAACGCGAAAAAAAAATTCATTTCCACAGTCTCATAAATTATCTACACAACGGAGGTCGTGAAATTAATAGTAGCAACCCTTAATCTTAATTATATAAAAGATTTTGGATTAATTTTCACCTCATCATTATTAAAAAATACCGCAAACGGAAAATAGTCCCACAGAGCAAAAATGACGATTTTATTAACCAAAACGTCTGTCTCTGTATTGTCTTTTTGACAATTGGTTGATAAGATACAAGCCAAATGTAACCAGAATACCTGTTTTCCGGACGCAAATATTTCGAATATGCCGAACCAACTGACTTTATTTGCCAATATTTCGTTCTACTAACAATTCTACTCATGAATGGAGATATAAAATAAAAGGCGTCACAAAATGAGGTTTTTCCAACACTGTATACTCACACGTTACTTTCGACTAACCAATAACTTACCATTTAGTTTTCGAATATTCTGTGAAAACGCGCTGAACAATAACAGCGCTTGTGTGTACAGGGAATTTACATGACGCCGAAGTTGTGAAACGCATTGCAATACTTTTTTTCTTAATTGCAGAAGGATGAGAAACTCTTGACATCTTTTAGGGTCTGCTCTCCCACTGAGTTTCGTAGTTTCTCTGCTCCTTCAGCTCTTCCCGACATAAATATGACGTATTCGCAAAGCTAAGGAGAACCTGAGAAACTACTAACAATGAAGGGAGAAAATCTCTTCTCCCTGATTTTAGACAGTTTAGGGAGGTTTAATTTGAGAAGGGGCTGAAGGAAAGGGCCGTAGAAACCCATCATTCCCCTTTCTCTTCTCTACGTCGAAAGAAAATCCCTACTTGAAGAGGTCTTGTTCATCACGAACAACTTGAGCTGTAACGGAATGTTCTTCAAACCAAACAGAGCAGCCACCAACAGAGGATAACAATGGATTCGAAAACTTCTAATTAAGGCAGAATAGGAAACTAAACAATATTTCTGTCGAGAATAGGGTTCTCCTTTGGAAGGAGTAATGAACACGTTACTGACAACCCTTCCTTCAAACGAGAACTGACCCTAGCGTTGTTCATAATTTGAAGGGAAAAAGTGGTTTCTAAACATAGGGGCGGAATTCAATACAAAAGTAAGAAGGGAGAGAGACGGAGCAAGAAGGGAGATGTGTTCGAAAGGGGTGAGTTCAGAGCATCAAGAAACGTTCAATTTCTTCGCCAGTCCTTCCGACTTTTTATTTTTCCCTTCACTCGGCGACTGGTTGAGGGGGTGAACGAACTCAACAAGAGGGAGGGGATAATCACATCATGCTCGTTTCGAAGCAATAAACGCGGTTCAAGTTACCAAAAACAAATTTATATTGACTGCATTTACTGGTTTTCACTTTCCTCAGTTGTAGAAAGTACGAAGAAAATTTACGTAATCGGCAAAAAGAAATTGCGAGTCTTCTTCAGATCTGTACATTTTAAGACGTTTCATCCTGAAAACACCGTTCGAAAACATTGACTGGGTTGTGTGTGAGCGCGATCGAGAGAGAATGGTTGAACGAAATTGGCCCGAATGTCAAGTTCAGTCTCCAGATCAACATCGGACGCCAAAATAAGGGCACGACGAAATAAGCTCAAAACTAACTGTAGCTACACTGACCAAAACACCAACCTTTTTTTCAATACGATTTTCGTGCAGGTAGATCCAAATAACACAAATTTTTTGTAGGAAAATGACGAGAGCAGCACGCTACACTAGCGAACTAAATTTATTCTTATTCTAGTCAATACTTATATAGTGTTCTCCATAAATGTTCCACTGGCAGTCAGGCATTTCCACTCCAAACGTATAACTAAATTCAATCAATCTGACGGAATGCCTTCCGGCAACCTAAGCCCACATTTCGTTCTTCACGACTATTTCTGTTACTATCCGTTGAACTGAATTGTAAGCGAAAGTGCGTCGGACAATGAGATTCGTCGGACATTAAACCAAATGATCGTTTTGGTAGTGTTCCCAAAAACGGCTCTATCGAGTTCAATCAAACTTAGTTTTGCCGAGAGTGCTTCAAGAGAACTAGTACTTCCGTTTGTATATATAACGGGAGTTGCGGAAAATTGCGAGGTACTGCGCACCATTTTTATCCATACGATTATTCAATTTCTAACTTAGTAAGCGGGCCTAGTGACAATTTAAATGTAGAGTGATTTTATTGCACTCTGAAAGGACCAAATGTCAGCCAGAGTTATTCATTCGACATCCCACAATTAACAATGAGTAAAAAAGAATAACTTGTCTTATTTCAAGTATTGACAAAGCCAACATTTTGTTTACTATGAAAAGTTTGATTATCAATCTATTTTCACTCCAAAATGGTTCCCGTCATTACATTTGCCTCTTGAACCCTAATTGCTCACAGTAACCTGCAAGTTGAGATGCTTTTCACGAAAAACAGCTACATCAGGCACGTCAGTACGGTACATTTATACCTTCATAAAAGTGAAGTAATTCATGAGAAGTTACAGTCGGTAGGATGGACGTGGGACAAACCGCTTAGAGATATTTTTACACGTAAGCTTTCGTACAACTACTAAAGGACGGCAGAATGAAGAGGGGCACCTTGGGTAAATGTTAAGCTCCTATGATCACGACTTTTGGGTCAGTTAGCATTTATTCTCGAAATAAATTTGATTTATTGAGTAACGCATGAATGGTACGGACTGGCTATCTGTTCCCAGCATTGATTCACACGAATCCCATCACAGCGTTTACGCCATTAGCAAAACAAAAGTTTGTTGCTTCTTGAAACCTGATGTTATCGCTGATGAAAAATTGGTAGTTCAGAAGGTGAGCAGCCGAAGGCGTTAATGTGTCGACCTTGAATGTGCTATTGGTTCCTTCCAAAAATTGGCCCAATTCTTAAGTGAATTAATCATTCCGTTTTCTGCAAAGGAGGTTACCAGAGGAATACTACTCCTATTCAGTTGGATCGAAGGAAATATAGCTAATTTAGTTTAAATAAGAGAATTTCGCAAGATCACATTACGTTACAATTGGGGCCGATTTTTCGCTTTCCCAAGTCCCACAACTCATTGCCTTCGCCCCAGAATTTCGTTCGAAGTGGAAAAATACGCGACTGCCCTCACAACGGTGGTCATCAATTTCTCTGAACCAAACTCTCCTCCGATCGTATCGTAATTGGTAGAAACGAGAGCCCAACCGTAATGGCGCGCACAGTGATGCAACGTCACATTCCATTGTGTCTGGGGGCCACGATTCCTAGAGAACGGCCGTCTCGATATGTCAATCTTCCTTGAAGTGGCAAAAGTTGCGAAGGTCTCAAGGTTGGATTTCAGTCTCACCTTAATCTGGCCGTTGAGGGCCGCCGAGGCGTCAACAACTCAATTCTAATTCTAGTCGTTATAGAAATTGTGTTTCCATTGAAATGGACGTTTATATACGAGTACTTCTCACTTACCGAAGGTTTCTAGTTCAAATGGTATTCGGAAGTATATAAGACATACCTGTAAAAAAGAAAGAGAAAGGTGAATAATGCTATCAGTTATAATATAACATCAAAATTAAAAATATCCTTAGCAACGCAACGAACGATATCGTGTGTGGTTTTTGTTGTTGCGAATTTTATCAAGTCAGCAGGGGTTCGATCGAATGCTGGGCTGGAAAGTAGTCAGTTGAGCCTCACCATGGCTTATAACTGCAGAAACGCGGGATGGTCTCAAAGGATCTGGTAACTTATGGGACAGTCATTGTAATTTTTACTTTTCTTGCTCTACGAAGTAGAAAGAAAAGTTATGTAATCGGCTTAAAAAAAAAATTTGAGTTCTCTTCAGATCTTTTTTGTTGGGAAGGTCCGTGTATGTTGTTCTGCCGTCATTCTGTTAATGAAACGCCAGTAGTTGGAATTCTCGAATTTATTGGATTGCTCCGAATTATCTGAACGCCATTGTTAAACTTTCATCCTAATTCTTGTCGAAATATTGAATAATTTATAGCGCTGCTCAGGTATTTTTCCGCGAATAAACATTTTACACTACCTTTATTTTGTAGAGACAAAATCTGAACAAAAAATATTTAATTTAATTAAAACATTTGGTGATTTGGTCACCGTGATAACTTAGTTTTAGGCCAATATCGGCCATAACCATATTTCGGGCTACGTTGTTCTACAGGATGAATATGAAATTTGTGCTGATTTGTAACCCCCCCCCCCCCAATTGAAACCGTAGACCGTTCTCTCAAATACAGACGTAGAGGCCTGAAGAAAACTAAACGATTTTGTTTCACACCGATTTCCTTGCTATATCTAGACAAAGTAAAAACGAATACATTTAATAAGAATGAAAAATGTTACCGCACGCGATAAAAACCCAGCTCAATTCAAGAAATCTTCAAGATTACCACTGAATGGGGGGGGGGGGGTATTCAAATATGAACTTCTCTCAGCCTAGAAATCAACTAAAATGTACAGTTTTTTAGTATCGACCAATTTCATTGTATAAAATCTGAAAGCACTGTCTTACAGTAGAGAAACTAGTGGTAAATAAAAAGGGTCATCGCGCAAGGACTGAAGATTTGAAAACGTTCTCGTTTATAGTTCATTATAGGGAAACCACAGTAGAAATATCTGGAGCATCACACAACTTTCCTCAGCCCAGCCACTAATCCGATATATTTTCCACAAAGTTGATACAACCATGGTGAAACACTACTTAGAGTTCTGCAATTTATTGAGCTGCCACTATTTATGACGTGGCCGTAATTTAAAATCGACACAGAGGGGAATGAAGGAACTGTGAACATCATTTTTTTTAGGGAGGATCACGTGAATAATTCTGAAATTATTGTGAAAAAAGTGCGCCAATAGTTTACAAAACAACGTTCGTTGGAAATTCATAATTTCTTTAAAGATCCAGTGACTACTAATAGACTTCCGTCGTATCGCTATCGTATTGAAACACCACCGTGAACGGTAGTATCGTAAGAGCGAGATTCATAAGGAAAAAACCACTAAAATCGCTTTTCACACGAACGAAAATTTCCTTAAATCAATCGACGAACAAATCTACATAATAGTTGTCATTAGATAATAAATAAGAACCCCTCAAAAAACCAAATTCAAACGGAAAATTAAGTAGCTAGTAAATTGGACGCAAAACCAACTCCCGAGACAACAATCGCCGTCCATCCGTCGCTGCCTTTTTATATTGAGGTCACATCGCCTTAGATAAGTACGACGGTTATCTTCCTCATCTACACTTCCTAGTTACCAAACTTCTCATTTCGGTAGAACACAGTCGTACATTATCTCTTACACAGTGGAAATACGATAGCCAGGTGGTGAATAATCTAAACAGGACCGCCGAATAAAAAAAAACAAAAAACTGTGGGGCCTCCGGGCAGAGCTAGCCAATGGCCCCGTTCTCCAACACGCTAATATAAAATCAGTAGCTCTTCAATTCGTGAAGGCACTAATTTTAACAATTAATGATGTATTGCTCCACAAAGTAAATGTTCTAAGTTTTAAGAGTGTGCATTACACAAGTTATATAAAACAATAGTGGCCAACACGAAGAGCCACATTAATTTGCCCATTTTTATAGGATATAAAAACGTTCTACAATCGCCGTTGTTAATTCAATTCACACATGATATGTATTGTTTTCAACTTGTGAACCTCCTTATCGAGCGCTCTATGTCCACCTTTTAACGAAGGTTCTTGTCAATTAGCCAAGCAATTAACGACTACACTGTACACATCCTTTTCTTATCATAAGTGACTCTACTGATTGCAAAATTCACAGAGGTGGTTCGTGTTCTCTATCGAGAGTTTTTGTTGCACGGGCTCTAAAACAAAGTACGTTTAATTGAACTGTCCGGTGTCAGATTAGCGTGAGATTACAAGTAAAACTCGAAGGGACTCGCTTTCTATGGCTTCAGTTTTGGGTGTTTAAACGAAACCCAGTAAAACTACCATTAAGTTTTAATTCTACGGTTAAAACTCAATTGTTTGTTCACGATCGCTATACTTACTCAACATCTTTGGGTAGCGCAAAGTAAAAATTAACGAATGATTGTAGTACATCTTGAGGCAAACGAACCCCAATCCCCACAGGTAGAAGATTTCAACGAGAGGAGAGTCGAGTGAAATGCCATAATAGAAGGCGATAAGGATTGATTTTTGACCGACCGAGTTCCAGTGAACTAACGTACCTAAGATGCACAACAAATACCTGATACGTTTGTAGCCGATGGAAATTTTTTTCTCATAATCTTAAGGAAATATCTTAGTAATTCAATAGATAGCTACGAAACCAATATTTTCCCCGAGACATGAAGTCAACTCCAGTTTTTTACCGAAACACGAACGGCCTTTATTAAGAAACGCACTCGAAAGGAACGCAAGAAAGAAAAAGAGAGAATGTTGGTTTATTTGAAAATCACCACATAATTAACATAAGTGGTTGAATTAAGCAATGAATAACGTGCCCCGTCGGTAGGCAGTGGCTGTCAGAGTGACCCGTCAGAGTTGCTATGTAAAAATATCCGGTGTGTAGCGACACAAAACTTTCCACAACCCCCCTAAATTCGATGACCTGCTATATAAACTTCTCATAAATATTTGCGCATGATTGGTCAAATCCAGTGAAGTAGTTATTCTAGAAATTATGAAAATGATCAAAATAACATTATTTTCGACACATTTCGCTTTTTATTTCTGCTCGACGGCATGTTGGAGGGACATTTATTGGGAAGAATACAAACTTGCGAGTTTGGTGAAAATCGTTAAAGCAGTTTTGCCAAAGAGCGTAACAAAACAATTTTTGCTTCATAGGCCTCTATCTCCGTTCACTGAGATTTCATGAAGATATTTATTTACACACACACACATTTTCGTTTTCCAAGGCTCACAGTAAATGGGACGGTGGCGCCCAAAAAAGGAGAAACTAAATAAATAATAAGTAAAGAAATGGGGAGGGCGCCTAGACTGCCCTACACCGGCGGCTATAGGGATAGAAGGATTGGGACGGGGAAGGAAAGAAGGATAAGAGGATGTTCCACGATAGAACGACCACCAGTTAAGGTACGACCCGAGCTACACGTGGGTGGTGATAATGGGGAGAACGCCTGCTGGCTCACCCAGCCAACGCATCTCCTCAGCACTTTTCTTGCACCACACACCACGCCAGGACACGGTCAATGCTGCGACCTTGATGTTACCTCCTTCCACTCCTGAGCTTCCCACATTGCCATACGAAGATCCGTCCTGTCATATCCGGCCTGCCAGATACTATCTGGACATCCAGGATCACAGCAGACTGGTTAGCAACGGCGACGACGTCAGGCCGCTCTCTATCCACTTTCCACCTCTCAGGTGACAATGCACCAGCAACCTGCTTGCAGACCGCGTCATGACGCTTGACACGGCCCCCATAAGTACGCCGACACACCTGCTTCTCACACACACGGACCACCCGCTGAAAATAGGTTTTTTGGATCCCGTAGGCCTCAAAGATCATTAGAAAACTCACCCTTTATTTTGACATGGTCGTCATACTTTCCTTACTCGGCAGTGGCAGTGGAAAGTCAAAAGAGAAATACATATGCAGCTCTCAATTTAAACCATCAAAGGGTTCCCTAAAGAAATTAATCTAAGTTGAATGAGAAAAGCAGGTCGGTGCCTCCGGTGGACATAAGACCATCTAAGAAGGTAAGTCCACATTCCCAGGACCCTAATAATTAGACAGGTAAATAACCGTAGAGGAATTGGGAGCGACGGAGAGAACAGCAGGACTCACGATACATCGACCACTGGTTGAAGAACGAATCGAACTATGTGCGAGTAGTGATATCGCGGAAAACACCGTACCCCTCCGATATTCCTCCTCGAGCGCAGGTCTGGCGCCACGTTCAGTCCCAGGGTAAAATTAGTGTTGCAACTAAGACTTCCACGTCCTACGAACATTTAATTCCTGGGCAGCCAGGATGACGACAAACTTTTCGGAAACACCAATGACGGTTTCAAGTTTCACAAGTCACAGACGAACACGGAACATAGCTGTCCAGAAAAATTTGAAGTAGATGGAAGTGGAGATAAAGAGAGATTTGAGTTGACCTCAAGTGATGCTTCGCTTCGGCCAAGGATCATGACTCCATTATTTCTTAAACGCTTCTCGGAACTATTGAGAACTAGTGACATCACCGAAGCGGGCAAATCCGGACCGATCATCAGAAATGCGCTGGCAGAACGAAAGCTATTTTCAAAGAGCTATGAACGATAAACGTCCCTAATATCAAGATTTTACCTTTGCCTCGAACATTCACCTTAAACGTTCATCGACAGGGTGTAATTTACATAAATTGGCCTGATTTTCTGATCAAATTAACTGAAAGTTGCAGAGGTCACCTCAATACCACATGATTACGTCTATCAGACAGCCGTACGGTTCCCCTGGCGGTCATTTCTACAGTGGCTCATTTTCCGAAACGAACACATAGAAATAATTTTCTCCTGAGCATCTAATTCTCCACTCTGACGCGGTTAACTTCTATTTTTATAAAAACCAACGAAGCTAATTCATAAAACAAACTGACTTACAGGACATGCAAAGGTGGTGCAGATACTGTCTCATTTTAGAGCTCAGGGGAACATTTACGATAACTCGGCGCGGGATACGAGTAATAATTTCGATACTTTCGTGATAACAGTGGCGGGAGCAAAAAGCAGGCCGCAAAACCGGCAGTGCTTGACTTAACGGCATCCGTGGAAATGCCCCTACTTATCTCACTACCTCAATTGAATAAACGGTGTAATTTATTGCACCGCCAACTGCTTTTTCGGTTCTAGTTTATTGCTTCGCGATTATGGATGACTGAAACAAATTAGTCGGAATTGTTTGTATTGTAGTGCGGTTCGCGAAATTGTACATCGGAGAATTATTCACTAACCTTCATTAAGCGTTTTCTACAGCAATTAATCTTATCTGTTTTTCACTCAGTAGTATTTGAATTCGGTAGAACTAAACTTGACGTTCTATATAAAAGGACGTAGTGCTTGGAATTCATTGGGCTGCGCCTGCTCATGTCACGATTTTTATCGGCGATTTATGAGACAGCTACACGATTTTTTTTCTGGAAACGTTCATGTTTATTGTTTTGAATGAAAACATCAATTTGAATTCCGGAATTTCTTGGGTTGCTCCCAATTATCTTACAATCACCATTAAACTACCATTGTACAGGTAACTTATTGAACTACCATCGCCTTCGAAATCTATCACAATTACTGAGGATGGTAAAGCCGTCACAGTATGTTTCACAATTTATAGCGCTGCTCTCGTCATCCCCCCCCCCCCCAATTACTTTTCAAACCACCTGTAATACTCAAAATATCCACAGCGACAGTGTGCGTCTAAATCCTGGACAGATGCGCGTAAACGCAACAACCATGACACGCACCATTTCGCAGTACAGTAGTTGGAACTTCAACACGGGATCGATGAAAACTTGAGGTGTATGTTTTACAGGTACCCGCGCTCAGGCAAGTCTACTCAGCGAAAGAAAAAGCGGTCCCACCTCGTAAATCCAAGTGCGAGGGGAGAACGACAATGATGTGAATCCTGATCAAAAGAAAACGGAGAGGGGGGATAATAGTTATGCACGATTAGCTGCTTTAAAAAGGTCTACGACATCGCTACTAATACGTCGACCGAGGCGATTTATTCATGGAGATTTTCTTATTCATGCAGAAGCGCGGAAAGCGTCCAAGATCACGAACTCTTCAGGCCACGGAGCGGAATACACAATTGAGACCGGGTATCAAAAGTTCCAAAAGTATTCAGAGGGTGTCCGAGAGAAACTGCTATGGAAGAATTCCGAAATAAGCCCGTTATTAGAATTGAAAATAAAAAAATATCGCCTTTCTTGTTTAACCTTCGTCGACTAAAAAGTGGGAAAGTATAAAGCGAGAAGTTAACGCGTAAAAAAGTACGGCAATTTAATGGACTCCACAAGTAAACATCCACTTCTCTACAATTCCCCTTTTTTTCTCTTTGATCTTTAAACACGAACTTTCACGCTCAGCATTAATGTTTTTAGCGGACTTATTTATTTTGTCGTACTTTGGCCCCACTTTCTCGGTTTCTTTGAAACTTACCTCGGACTTTAATCGAGACAGGAAAAACTGGCAGAAAAATAATTAAAAGTTGAAAACTTTTGGGGAGAAAATTGAAATTGGATGAATATACAAGACATCTTAGTCACAGCTTCTCTTTCCTTAGTCCTACGAACACTAAAAAAACCAAAGTTTGGATTGTCGATCAATATATACGGTTTGCGGTATCAGAAATTCAAAAATTCGTTTCGGCAGTTTCTGTCCTTGGGCGAGTGAAGGGAAAAGGCTGAACGAAATCAAGTCAAAATGTCATATTGGACCTCACAATCAGGTTTAGAGATGACAATTGGTTCAAACATCGTATATTTATTTCTTCGAAGTGGCTTCCATAATTTGATTACATTTTTTGTGATGACAGCTCCCGATTATTATAAAACGTTCGCTAGTAGAAAAATGACGGGAGCAAAAATATCATGTATAGTATTCGAAGACTTACCGACATTTTTAATATTATCAACGATTTTTCTATTTTTTTCTCGAGCTAGCAATCGCGCACACAGTACAAAACCGCGCTAGTAGTGCAATAAGTGACAAAACCTCTGTGGAAAGCTACATAATCCCCATCGCTACCTCTTTATCATTGGAGTAAAAAATAATGTGCCGTAATCGAACATATGGTGCGACGCAAGATACTACTTTCCTCGGCCCCACGTACATTCAGCGATTTATTTTTATTTTTTCACACGACGTGATTAACGTTCGGATATGACCCACCTTTATTGAGTAGTCATCGTTCAGGGCAGAGGTTCGTGTTTACAATTTTAGGTATTGTACAGGAAACAGCGACCAAAATTAGTCAAAGAAATGGCAGTAGTGCTCCTAATTTGATCTCTCATTGTCGATAGCTTATTCGACTGACTACCAACACACTTTCAGAACTGTACTGTCGAATAAGAGAGATTTTGCGAGGGCACTAAAAAAAGGTCATCGACATTTTTCTTAAGTTATTGTGCCGCTCACGTCAATTCCCCACGAATACAAAATTTACAGTGGAATCGTATCTACAGGAACTTTCTATGCATAAACTTTAATCGAAATGGGCCGCTATTGAGAAAAAAAAATTGGATTTTTGATCACAATAAGACTGTTGGTGTAATAGGGTTGCAGCTGCCCTCCCTCGACGCGGTGTTTTCATTGACTTATCTGGTTTGAATTAGATTTTACCATTTTATCAACAACAATTTTATTAGAGTTCAGTTCCGCAAAGACGCGATAATTAGTCGGAGTTTAGAATTAAGACCACCCTAATCCACTTAGTTGGGTAACGTTTGCGGAACTTGTGATCCGAAGCTTTCTCCCATAAATTTTCGCGGTCTCGGTGTCCATTCGATTTCGTCACAAACGAGGAACCAGAGAGGAATACGGATTAAACGAAGCCGTTGAGTGTGTTGTTTTTTGTTTCTTAAGGAAAAAAATACGAAGATACTTTTGGCACAAGCTCGAAATCTACGACCTTCGGAATTGGCGTCTCAAGAAGGTTAACTTTTTCACGAACGGAGGAAGAAACGCGTAGGGGGGAAGTTTCTACCTTGAACGCGACCAATCAGCCGAGAACTTCCCAATTCTCGTATATTAATAACGAGAAAGTCGGGCCATTAAGCCAATCGAGATTTCTGGCATAATCACGGCCTTCTCTCTTTCAAAATCACACGGTTGTATAGGATCGGAGGTAGTAGTGACTAAGGGAATGGTGGTGGGGGGGGGGGGATCGCTCAAGGAGAAAATCAATAGGTTAATAAATGAGAGGTAACTCGGTGACAAAAATATGCGTATTTTGTGTGTGGTGCATTCGCCATAACAACTAGGTTTGAATAATAGGCCAACTGGAACGACACCACCTAAAAACCTGATGAACCGATTTCTAATACCAACAACCTGAAAGTTAACACCCGACTCGGATTCTTTCGAATTCAACGGAGATAAATCTCACGGTAGCATCGAACTATTGGGCGGAATGACAAAGTGAGAAGCTCATCTTGCGACAACAAACGTTCAATCTATTGATACACAATCCGAGCCAATTTGGACGGCAGAAATACACTAAAAGTTGGGTTTTTTTAGGTTCATCTAAGTTTTGATGAATTTCGAAATTTTCGTTACCAAAAATGCTCGCTGATTTAAAACGCCTGACGGCCCAAGACATTAGTGAAACCCGAAATCAAATCTATAGTCTATATTTAAACAAATAAAAGTACAATGGAAAGTTTGGTAAAACCCTCATCTCCAAATGATGAGTCTAACAACTGTCTTATTAGTCGATACGTGGACTATGTTCGGACAACAAAGTAAATATTAGATAATTTTTTTTCAAAAAGGGTTGTTTGAAGGCCATTACGCGACTTTCAGTTTTGCTTCTAAGGGTCGATGAAAGTAATTAACCACCGGAACGCCGTCGTATCGACGTAATCAATACCTCACACAACGCCACACGTTCACAACTCCGAGCTTTAGCGCTCTCCGCGAAATTTAATTCGACTGGATTCATTGAGATCTGAACCTTTTATCAGAGAGAAGCTTCTTCATTCGGCGAAACATTAAAGCCCGCCACGAAGCAACAAAGGCGGCGAATGGCAAGAGCTCTCTTCTCTCAGCTTCCTCCTTTCACGTCTAAGTCCGCTGGAAGTTTCACCAGCCGAACGAACCCCTTCCGCCAATTGCATATCCTGCATTCACTTGAACTTCAACCGCTCCAAAGTCATAAAGAACTTGGAACGAATACGTATGATAATTGAGGGGTTGAAAGACGTTCCTCCAGAGGAACTGCATTGGAACAACCTGCTTTAATGATTGTCAGGCGGATTTGCTGCAGAACGAAATTGCGGAGGCTGTAAATACTAAATTTTCTTCAAAGCGACGGGATTCGATGAGAAATTGGGGTGTACTTTAATGCCAAAACTACGCGCTCTGCGTTATAATTTGATGATAATAACGACAGCAATAACTTTTAATCATACTAAGCACTACGAAGCAGGAACGACAGTTATTTGATGGAGTGACATTTAAAAAATGCAATCAAGCTTTTCAACTTGATAATAATTTTTCGAACAAATGAATTGTCGCTATTCCCACATATCAAAATTATTTGTGACTCAGAAGGGGAAAAAAGAACGGCATTTTTCGAAAAGAACTTTTTAGTTTCTGATTGTACATCGATGTTTTTGGTTCCTAGGAAATGTCGAATGTTCAGATGTCTCCCAGTAGGGAAAGCAGATTTTGAGAAGGCCTGTTTTAACGGAAAAAACCCTCAGTGCAGCAAAGTTGCTCATCTTATTTTCTGCTCCTTGAAAATGTGACGAATTCCGGTATTTATTGGGCTGCTGCTACTTACGCTTCATTGGAAAACCGACGTTTACTCGATAATTCCAAAGCAGAAAAAATGAATGATATAAATGACCTGATCGCTCAATATGGCCGTGGCATGAGTAGGAGAAACTCAATAAAATCAGGAATTTTGAGAGCTATATAAGTAAAAAGTGAAGTTATGTTTACCGAGTTCTTATAATCTGAATGAAAAATATATTGGATTAGGATCTGATGCCACGAAAATCGCTGAATGTACGTGGGGCTGAGGAAAGTTGTGTGACGTGTGAAACGAACAAATCAATTAGGGCCAAAGACTAACTTAAAATCAGCGTCGGGGATGCGATTGAAAAATGGGTTATTACAAAAGGAATGATTGAGGGGAGCCCTACTTGAGCTGTGGACCGTTGCAGGGCAGTTGGGGTCTGTCGGGCGACACAAGATCAACCAACTGCAACGGGGAAAACAATTATCCCTATTGCTTCATCTGAGTCGGGCATCAGCAACGGCTCAGAATCACATTTCGTGTTGTAAGGAAAGATGAGGAGGAAGGAAACGACGACGGTTAACCGCCCGAGGTGGTCCTCCACCAAGAACCAGCTAACTCCATAATTAAGTGAATACATATTCACCGGCTACATCCAAGTTCCAAGATACTGCTAACAGAAGTTTTGGAAAATTAGGGTCAAATCGTAATGAGTGACAGTTAAGGTGGCTCATTTCGAAAAAGCAGTTTTACCCATCTTAAAAGTTCCGTTCAACGTAGGATAATTTAGAAGCGTAAAAACTCTTTAGATGATTGTTTAAGGATAATAGTGATGAAATCCCTACCTTCTCGGACCCACTGGTAGAGTGAGTGCAATTGTACTGCCTTCATGGGTTTTACGGGAACCTTAAGAGTCTATTGAGCTGAATAAATGGAGAAAAATAAATTATTATTGGCTCTGAAGTGTAGCCACAAAAATGTAACGCACCACAACCCCACGCGAGTTCAGCGATTTATATCAATCTAGCCACTAATCAAATCAATGTTCTGGAATAATTGGGTAAGCACCGTGAAAAAAATCGGTCAATGAAACGACAGTAGTTAATGCTTCTAATTACGATTCATTCTTACGACCATTGTTAAACTTTCATCGCGTGGGACGCTACGCAAGCATTGTGCAAGATTTATGAGGAAAAATTTTTATTCGCTTTTACCGCATCTGAATTTATTATTTATTTTTATACCTTTTAATAGGTAGGTGCATTCTCAGCATAGATGTTTTCTTTCTCATAAATGATTTTAGATTCAAGTTTTCTATAAATTTTCATTTTTTACTATCGCGTGTGAAGTATTCATTTTTAATTTGACAATTACGTATGACGGCGTCGATAGCACGAGTGACACTAAACGAAAGTTCGCATTCATTCGAGACGATTTTTCACGTTATGCCAGCAATTTAGCTAAGGTATCTTTATTTTTGTTGGTTCTTCTTAGAGCTGTTGGTACAATAGGAGCGGATCCCGTGGCAGGATTGCGGTATTCCATAATTAACGACAGGCACAACCGCACTTGACTGGTTTAATTCGCTATCGCGTCTGGCGTTCTCCCTTCTCGGTACAGTGTTCGCAAAATTTGTGTAGTGAATCGGTTAAGGTTTGAGCTTTAAACTAGAAGTGGAGAATCGTGAAGTTTTCAGTTTTTAGTTTAGCATTTTAGTTCGTTCTCGATATTTTTTACTACCAACTTATTTACGATTTACGACATAGCAAGGGAGTTTGTTTTCTGGTTATTCGTTTTCACATTTTGTTGTGAAGATGCTTTTTTTTTGTCGTCGTAAAAGTTAGTCAGTGACCATGTTCCAACGGTTCTATTGAGATTGTCTGCGCCGCATTTATCCGGTTGTAACTGCCAATACTTTTCGCTTATTCGAAGTCATTTTTGTAGTTTCCGAGTTTACGAAAACTATTCACACTGTGACGCAATTGGAAAGGCTTTTTCTTCTAAGCGCATTTGTTATTCGCTTCCTCTGTTGTCGGTTTCCACAGATTTCAATCCTATTACGGCCCATTAGCCGATGACAGAAATAGTCCAAGATATTATCGCTCTCTTCTTAGAGAAGAACTTTCCCTCTTTCAAGATTACTGAACACGGCCGCCTCGCGCTCAATCCCCCAATTGACCGGAGATACTTGGCAAAACGATTATTTTGTTCTTGAGAAAGTGAGGTTGAATCATCTATTTATATTTAGATTATGATACAGTATTTGTAGCGCTGTAGAGAAGTGACTACATTAAATAACGTTATTCAATTCAGAGTGTTCCAGTCAGTAATAATCTTCAACTTATTTCTCACAGTAGTGATAATTCTTTTTATGTTTTTTATCTTCGAAGAGAGAGTCGATCGTTACCGTTTTTTGAGGATTATTATGGAGGAGGGTTTAAAGTGCAAAAACCGTATTGAAATGATATGCGAAAAATCTAAAAATCTGATGAGATCTGATCGCCCATAACCGTTGTTTCCGCCTTCAAAAAATCATGTAAAGGGGGAAAAAATCTTCCCTTTCCTTACGCTGCAAGGAAAGTAAAAATACGAGGGTTTTCTCAAATTATCTCTCTTTGTTTTGTGAGCTGTTTGAGCCCGTATCCGTCCACCTGCACATATCCACCGACCAAAAACAACGTGTAATTCAAGTTAAGCCACAAAACGAATATTTGTGAAAATGTTTTCGAAAACCCTAATTTTGTAACAGCATCGCTCGCTACGAAAATGATTAAAAAGACCGACTCGTCGTTACGTTTGCTTGCTCTTCTTCAAACAGGCTGAAAGAAACTAAATTGCGAGGATCGAGATCTACTCGCGGTAAGAAAAATCGCTGGCCTTGATGAATTAATTACAGCTTGAACGTTTAAGAGTTTGAGCCCTCAAGTTTATTGCCAAACTAACATGAAAACGATCATCGAAACGAAAAGTAACCGCGAGAAGTACAGAAATAGAGGTACAATTATCGTTCTTTATTTTACTAGTTATGAAAGTCGGGTTGTTAAGACAGCAATCGGTGTTGAAACTGTCAACGATAGCCAAGTGAAGACAGTTGGCATTACCATTTACGACCCTTTTACCGCAGCCATTCAACCGTACGTCAATTGCTACCGAGAGCTGAAGACAACCGCTAATGGCAGCACAAACTTGTAACTACTGTAGAACGGCAAAAAATTAGTAAACACAAAACCAACTAGCATAATGCGAGCACCTGAATAAAGAAAATACGTCAGGAGTAATCATAAATGCAACATGACGTATCTGATGAGATGAATCGCTGTTCAACAAGTGACTTGTGTAGTCAAGTTTATCCTGTCCCAGAGCTATTATTAAAAGAAAAGGATTTAAAGGTGCGAGTCCAAAAAGTATAATTTTATTCAAGAAAGTTGTGGATTTTATTAGTTTTCGGTACTTTTTGATTTACTTTATACTAGTCCTACCATGTAAGAAGGAAAGTTACATAATCGACCGAGAAACTTCTTCTTTTCTTTAGTTTTCATAAGATCTTCACATTTACAATGCTCTTGAGACGGCAAAACACCACTTGAGAAAATGTGTCTGTGAACGCGATTCAGAGAACCAAATATACGCTGATAACTGCATAAGACTGCAGAACACCAGGGAACGCCACGATTAGGGTGAGTATAATCGCTACAAAACTAACAATATTCGTTGTGTTCGAAACGCCAACTATTTTTTGTCACGAAAACGGCATCAACGATTTGGAATAAATTTTTTGTGAGGGGCAAAAAACGCGAGGTGTACAATAAAGGATGAGAGCAGCATAGTAAATTATCAAACAGTTTGACAAAGAAAAGTTTTCTGTGTAGTTTTCCCTAATAAATCCCCCTCATACGGAGCCCTTTCACAAGAATCTTACCGGCAGTCCAATGAGCTACCTGAGCAAAGAAAGTAGGAGACAAAGCCACCTCGAGATAACTACGAGAAACCCGGCAAATTTCGGTTGTCAAACTACTATCTTTTCATTAACAGCGTTTACAGAATTACGGCAGAACAGTAAACACGAATTTTACTCAGAAATACACAGACAAATGAGGGGGGGGGGGGAATTTTCGATGCAGTCCCATAAGTTATCAGATACTTAGAGACCATCTGTAGTTAGAAGCCACGCGTAATTTCCAGCCCAGAATTCGACTGGATGAAACTCGCGACAACAAAAACAAAACAAAAAACCCCTAAAAACTACGATGTCTCGAGAACAGATAATTCGATTCGTTAGCAATGTGGTGCGCGGATGTGACGCATTACACAACTTTCCTCGTCCAACATTCGGCGATTTTGATCGCTTTGGCATCTAACACAATATGTTTTTGTATAAATTTACCCGTACTTTGTAGAATTCAATGTTCCAGAATTTATTGCTCTGAGGGTGCTATTATTTAATGCCGTAATGAGGATGATCATTGTGAAAACATTTAGTTAAACGACAATAGTTTGAATTTCGGAATTTATCGGGATGCTCCTAATTGTCATATTTTCATCGTACCGGCATCACATTGGACTATCACCACTATTTTTGTGAGAACGCTTTCTGGATTATTTTTTGTCAAAGTTTTTGTTTATTCCACTGATCTCGTCATTTTAGCACGAATGAGAATATTGTATTCCCCGTTGGGTTAATTGGAACTGCCGCCGGAACAAACAATTTAATTAAAACCGTTGGAGCGTTTTTGAGAGAAAAAATATTTAGCATTTTGATTACTACGATAATTACGTAGTTAGTTATGAGCCAATTTTTACTCATACCCTGACGTTGGCGTCTCACGTTGCAGTTAGGTCGTATTCCCTGAAAAGCAACCACACAGGAGACGGTATTTTTCGGGCTCAGGCGTCTTAGATACGTTGTTCTAGCCGATTATATAACTTTAAGGAATGTAAATATAAATCAATATACATACACCCTCTCTCATACACTACAATTTTGAAATTGCTAAGATTTTACTCATGTGTTTAATTTTTAAAATTAAATTTGTAGTATATACCACGATTTGATATTTCTGATCAATCGACTTATACAGGAATTCCAAAATAACTATTTTTGTTCAACAGATCCAATCAAAAGGGATCGTGCGTAATGGCTGGGACATATAGGAGGGGTTTGGATCAGTAAACAGCGTTAACATGTAGAGTTCAAGGAGGAATGCCGTGAAACAAATTTTGGCGCACGTTTTCGAATATCTGCACCTCAACTATTTTTTTGACACGACTGAAATGAGTTGGTCTCCAATGGAAAGTCTAAAAATTGAAACTGGTTTGAGGTTAAGAGTTTAAAATATAATTCGATTGTCCATGCAAAACCAGGAAGCTATGTGCCACGATCTCGAAGCGGTACATTAGAATCGCGCGAAATTTGCTAAGGTTCTCTCGTCGACGTCGTTAAAGAAGAAAACGGAAGATTAGTTACTTCGGAAGCCTCAATAAAGAATGCTCAGTTACTGGCAGAAGTTAAATACAAAAAAAGTGACAATCTTGACGCACTCGGGTAAGGTCGTTAAACAAAAACGCTATTAAGGTCGACCTCACTTTTAGAGCACTCCAAATTCATGAATGAGGCTCTAAACAACTGCCATCGCTGGCTCCCATTGTGCGAGCGACCTTAAACTAAACTAATCGGCGTTTTGTAGAGTCGCCATTCCATTCTGTCGCTTTTATTTTCTATAGTTCTGACGATAGTTTCCAATGAAGTTACGTACGCAGATTCAAATTAAGCATTTTTTTTTTTAAAGTAGAACGGACCGATTTAAAGCGTACGTCCGTTCTTGACGCCCCTCATTTGTCTGAGTATTCTGGACGTTTTAACACCAAGAGGCGAATGTCCCTAGAAAAAAGGTTCACGTCGAAATCGAGAATTTCAATAAAAAATAATTACGTCGCCTTCGTTCAGAGTCACGCTATGATGCCAGGCAGGAGGACGAAAAGCGGATTTTGACCTTGAACTTTTCTAGACGGTAAAACTGTTTTAAAAGGAAGGACCTTGACTAGTTCTTCAGCTAATGCCCAGCCTGGTGCACCGTCCAGGGCTCAACAGTTGGATCCGACCTTCCTCGCGTACTAACAGCCTTGCAGGGGGGGGGGGGAGGTTGAGCAATCGAATGTATCGGAAATTCAACGAGTGCTGTGATGGAACGTAACCCAACCCCGCCATAAATGGATGGATGGCTTGGATAAAATTGATGTTAACTACAGGTAGCAAGTAACTTGAACTACTATATGGTCCACTGCAAAACGTGCCAAAACAGAATAGAAATACATGCAACGAAAAAATAATTAATTAAATATTTTTCGACATCCGACGTCCCGAAAAAATACTTTGAACCGAAAGCAATGAGACAACGTATCACACAATTTTCCTTAGCCCCACATGGATTCAGCAACTTTCCTCACCAATTAAACATGTTATTCATTCGCTTTACAACGACGTACTACATAAAAACTGGTAGCGCTTAAAATTCCGGAATTTATTGTGTTGCTCCTTTTTGTGCTACGTTTTATTCATCAATCAATGCATGGGAGATTCATGAAATAGTCAACATGGTTTTTTGGGAAATGACCGTGTTCATTGTTCATCGTGTTGTTTTGGGATCATCTGGTAAGAACTGTAAGACATTGAAGTACGTGAAACGGTGGTGGTTCGGATTCCAGAACTTTTGGAATTGCTCCTAATTATTTTATGCGCATTATTAAACGTTCATCGCGTAGGTACTGTATTGGCCTACCACATAAATTCGTCTGAGAATGCTCGTATCATTTGAGCGGAATTTATAAGTAAAAACTGCACCAAAATAGGCTTTCATCGAAATTATGTTTAATTTACTCTGCTCCTTTCGTCATTTCCCTCCGGATGAGAACCGTATGTGTCTCTATTTGGAGCTTTCCATACAAAAAATTGAATCGAAATCATTGGGGATTGTTCTCACACAGTGGCCTGCAGGCTAAATGTCACATTTGAGTTTATTTCAGCCGATAGCCTAAATAGCGTTTTTCATACCGAGAAGCTCTTGAAACGTAAGCGTCGAACGAGGACACAAAAAAAACTTGAGTCGATTATTTGCGTTTGGCGTATTTTTACTTTTTTAATAACAAATCGAACGAAAGCACCACAAATCGAATCAGCGCCATAGATTGGACCGTTCTGAAGATATCGTTTTTTTAATGCCATAATGAGGGTTATTATCGTATTTTGTACGTTCTAAGACCGAATTCGCGGTTGCTGCGTTCAAACGGACTGTCAGAGAAATATCCGGGCAAAATGTGAAACCCCTTTTCGAAGACATAGTAAAAGCAAAAATTCATAATTGATATTCCTGTCAATCTTTCCAGAGCTCAGAGGACGGAAGCGTTAAGGAAGAGGTTAATCATATCGCAGTATCGTCGTTCCTATTCGCATTATTGAGACAACGAAAATAAAAAATGATGTTGTCCACGGACTGGAATAATTCCGCAAGTTTTCACACAGGCTTCGTAAAGAAAAGAAGAAATCTCTTAGATTCAAATATCAGGTTCTTCCGCGAGGAACGAAAACGCGTTACTCGAAACCTACTACGAATTTCTCAACTTAAGAAGCTCGTCCTTTTCTCGTCGCGCTGGCTAAGAAAAACGCCAGACGACTTCGAGAAGCTGTTGAATACAAATTCGCTTGTTTAGCATTAAAAAGAAGGATAAAAGGAAATGAAAGCATTTTACGCAACTGAGGCGGCTAAGCTCACTTTCAGCTTTTCACATTTTTCAGCCGACAAGAAGTTACAGCGATTTTCGTTCAATTTGCAAATACACGAAGATTTGATAACTAGTCTACGGATTATTACAGTCGATGAGCTTAACAAGCGCGACGTAATTTTCTACTTTCCTCAACCCGCAAAAAGTAAGCACAAAGCGTTTCCATATCTACAAACGTTTGGACCTAACTCATGAATAATTCTCCTTCATTCCATTAAACCGTGATACCAAAGCGTGAGAAAGAACTTCCAGGAACTTACAGTAAATGAGGGGCCCGATATCAAACTTGACGAAATCAGACGTACCAATATCCACGTACAGTTTGTACTCCACAACTATATTTTTATCTAGCTGAAACCGAAAGGCACCCAAAAATAAAAAGTTTTCGAACGCTACAATTATTTCCTCTCGTTTTCCTGTAAAAATGGAAGTACTGATGTTGGTTAAACTCTTTCAATCAACGAATGCCCGGATTTTGCAGCACTTAATTAACACGAATTAATATAAATCCATCACTCTCTCAGTTCAACAGTGGGTGAATGAACACACAACAGAAACTGAGTGACAGGCAGGATGCAAAGCAACCCATTCAATCAAGGCTATGCATATATTTTAAATCATGAATAGAAACATTGAAGCAGGGGAGAAAACCAAAAGGGCGAAAATGCTGGATGAACATAACAATTATTGTGAGGCTCTAAGCAGTTTTGACAACGGCATCAGCCCGAAAGCTTAACAGTAATTTTACGTTCACCTATCAAGCGTTTTCCCTTATCTCTCTCTCTTTTCATCCATCCTGATTGATTATTACGAGGTCTCTCGCGCATATCTATTTTATTTTTCACATTATATTAGTTTGACGTGTTTTTGCTCGTATTCAATTTTTGCCAATTAAAAAGAATCTACTACAATTTTGAGCGAAAAACCAAATTAAGTGCGGAGGCGCATTTCGAATGTTGGCTGTAGCATATGGCGAAGCTACATTGAACCAAAGCGACGTTTATCGGCGGTATACAATGTTCTTAGGGTACCTAGAAGCCAGACCTGAGCTCATCAACGGCAGAAAAAACATCAATGAAGCGAAGAAAATAATATCGAACAATCGTCGAATCGCCGTTAGACAAGTTGCCGAGGAACTAAACATATCGGCTCGTGTCATTCGATTTACGAATGTTTTGGACATAAGAAATCGGAATTCGGATGCCGGGAAATTTCGTACCATAATCAACGTTGCTTGATCGTGAATGTTTTGAGAAAAAACAAAAAGGATGTCGCAACCACATTATTCTCAGATCTACAAGTGACTTTTTCCCCCTTGACAAAGGTGGAAAGGACCATGAAAGGGCGACGCTATGCCACGATTGAGGCGATAAACATGGAATCGAAGAAGCTGAACAAGACCACAAAGAAGTCATTCCAAGTGCTTCGAAGATTGAAAAAAAAAAAAGTACTATATCGCATAAATGTATTATATGCGAGGGCAATTACTTTTGAAGGGGACAAAACAGATATTAACAAATAAATAATTACGAACGCCAATTCGCAATACTGTTTGAACAGACCTCGTATGAAAACTGCGAATATATAAATCAGCATGTATATGCGAGGTATTATTCTTTCGCATAGTGAAAGTTATTTTAAATTCTACGCTAACACGAATCCCATTGAATGGCACTTCTTTAAATTTATAGTTAAAAACAAACAGGAATTAAATAGCGCACTTTAGCAATAAACGGGTCAGTTTCAGTAGTTAACAAGTTAATAGTATTCTTCATAGCTTTTTTTTCTACGCTATCCACAGAAGAACTGTTACATTAGCAAAAGCTAAGGTCGGTACGCACATGAGATCGCGAATAAACATCAAAAAGAATGCAAAGCTCTCAAATAGGTACTCTCCTTGTCAACTCAATTTGGTGTGCACCTTAGGATCTTAGAACATAATGGAATATGTGAGAAGGAGCTTTTTGAGCAAAGCGGAGAAATATTGAGGGATGGAGATGATGAATTATGAGGTACATAATGAGATGAGGGGGGGTCTGAACGTTAAAGGCGCTTTAATACGATGTCAACGCAACAGCAAGGCTTTCCCAATTTCGAAGATACATTTCGGACACGACCTAAAGGTTCATTCAATCGAGTTTTTACTAATAAATAAATAAAGAATAAATTAAAAACAATATGTAGCTTCAACTCGCCCATTTGTCTTCCCAAGGAAAACGCTGATCAATATGACTTTCAAAGACGGAGAAATTACTGGGGATTGTCGCATTACGAAACGAACAAGGTCTGAAAGGTTTATAAACTGGAACTACAAAGAATAAAGTAGCTTCGATCTGTGTTTCTGATAATTCATCATATGCTCGGGAAATAGTCATTTTATATTTCAAAAAACGCTTTGCAGCAAAACTATAAATAACGCTTTTCTCATGAAATTCCTCATTAAATTGACGGAGCCAGCATTTTTCTTATCGACTTGGAGCGTATCAACGCAACACACGATGGATCAGAGTGGACATACCAGTTTATCATTGAGCGCACAGTTAGCGCTGGCGTCGACAAAAATCGTATTTTCTCAGGGTATAAAAATATTTCCCCTTTCAATTCAATTATCCACGAATCTTATTTTTTAAATTTTAGCATCCAATACTTAATTACAATATCGATACTAATTAAATAATGTTAAAATATCGTTATACGATGAGGCTAGATTGTTATGGTGACATTTTAAAGCAATTTGCAGACTATTATTGACCAAATCGTGGCAATACAATTGTCGCTGAAGGTATAAATAGTGTCAATTCTACAATTCGGTAAATTATGTAGATAGCAAACTGCACAAACACTCAACAAAGTGGTGAAAAAATGATTAGCTCACTTTAAAAAATATCAATAAAAATTCCTTAACGGTGATTTGCAACAATTTAGTATCCTCTTCAAGGTTTTCACGCGTCATAAGCTAACTTAAAGTCGAGAAATAATTTCCGAGACGTTAGCAGTTGTATCATACTTTGGTCTCGATATTATAAAAGTGATAGGGGTCTAACGTAACGATCGTCGTTAGTAAAGTATTTGGGGGATTTCGCGTTATATTTGCTTATGCATTATGGGAATATGATGAACTGAAGTTCGGAAAATGCGTTTTGAATAACATTTATTCGCCTTTTCAAGATCTTCACAAGTCAATAAGTTATTAACTACACCGACATCTACACTAATTGGTCTCAATTATTTCGACTCAATTGGAGTAACTTATGCTTAATTCTGCACGAAAAGACAAGATAAATAAAAATAAAACAACTGAAGAGTTATTTTGAACATTAACGGAGTTTCTGTAATTTTCGGGGATTCCTGTTGTTAACCAGAAATGATTCACAAATCGGTCAATAATTGAGCTAGAATGTCAGTAGGACTCCAAACGTTTCTGGGAACATCGAGAACTCAAGTTCTGAAAATGCCAAGACATATTTTATCGCTTTTTCGAACAACATTTAGCCGCGTTTCAAGGTCTTCACAAGTCATTATGTTACAAACACAACGACAGTCCTAAGAAAAAAACATTTTTCCTAGCTTCCCGAACAACGGTTTTATTTCATCTCGAATTATACGGAGTAAAAACAGTATTGCAGAGACGACAGTAACATTCACCGCAACTTGGGGACTCAACCAAGACCTGTAAACAACAAGTAGCAGAGTAGTCGAGGAGTTTTACACAAATTGACTAACCTCCCGGGAAACTGTGCTAATTTAGGGCCCTATCATCCTAAATAGGACACTGTAGAATCATTAAATGGAGGAGGTCACCTCTCAATGCTGAAGACCACCTAAGTAAAATATTGTCAAGGTCGTGATTCTTAATAAACACTAATTAAATTACCTAACAAACATCGAAAACGTCGTTAAAACATGGTATTAGTATCTATCTACTTTTTGGACCAGTGGGGACGTAAGTAGTTTCAAATATTTTGAGTCGAATTAGTTTAATTCATTTCGAATATCTACTACAAACAAAATATGTCATTTTGAACCTCAACGAAGTTAGTCATTTTCGGGGTTTCTTGTTATTAACTAGAATTAATTCATTACTCAGTAAATAGTGGAGATAGAATGGGGGTCTCTCAATGCTCACAAAATGATCAAAATTGAAGAAAAGTTGTGAAATCAATTTCGGGGAAATTCTTTTCAAGGTCTTCTTATGTTAAACGGCGCTTGCTCTTAAAAAAAAATCATTTCTACTGCTGATATATGAGTGACAGTTTCATTCGGTTTCGAATTATGCACAGTAAAAATCGTCGCGACTTGCGAATTTAACGAGACCTCGAAAACAACAAGAGCAGAAACATCCAGGAGTTTGATAATCAACCAACCTTCAGGGAAACTGAACCAACCTTGAGTGGCCCTATCAGAAAATCGTTCTGTAGGAATACTGGATAGAGTAGGCTACCACCTCTCAAAGCTCGAGACTACCGAAATATTTTCTGGGTTGCGATACTTAATTTATTTTCGTTACATTCTTTAATTCTAGAATTACGTTGAAACATGGCATTCGTATCTGGATGTGGTTGGTTGTAAAGTAAAACGCTTGCAAGCAGTCGCAAATATTTTGACTAGAATTTTGATTAATTACGGAAATGTAAGTTATCTTGAACTTGAACGAAGTTTGTCATTTTCGCGGTTTCTTGTTGTTAACTAAAAATAATTCCCCACTGTAAGTAATTGAGCTACAATGTTGCCGTAGGTCTCGAAATGCCAACAAACTACCATAACTCAGAAAATGGTTTTCAATTTCGGAATTTAAGGGCGTTTCGATGAACATTTCATCACACATCACAAGTTACACACACTAAAAAAACCACTTTTCCTACAGATTTTTGAACAAATGTTTCATTAGCAGCTGTTTCATTTGGTATCGAAATGTTAACAGTAAAACAGTACTAAGGAGTCGATAGCAAGTGACACTGTGACTCGGGAATTCAACAAGACTTCAAAAACAACAAGAGCAGAATCGTCGAGGAATTTGACACCAATCGACTAACCTTCAGGAAAGCCGAAACAATCTGGGAAGGCCCTGGCCAAGCTAAATAGGATACTGCTGGTTCGTACTTCGTGTTTTCTCAAGTACGAACGTTTTAGGGGACGTTACAAAAGCGAGAAGGGGCTCGAGACTAAGAAATGAGATGAAAAAACGACAAGTTGGAGAGAAGGAATGTGACGGTATACTTATAGATGTGAAAGTAAGAACTGGTTAGGCTCACAACAGCTAGCGAGGGTCGGGCCTTTAAAGGTTTTTCAGTGCAAGCACTTTAAACTGAGGAGATGAGACGGAATTGAACTGCTCATTTCGAAGAACATGAGGATAAAGCTGAAGTGAGATTCGAACGAGAAAGCTGTCGAAATTTTGGGGATGAGAGGAAAAAGGACAACCTCATTCGAGTTGCTAGGCGGAATGAATTGGGACATAACTGTGACTGCAACCAAATCCAAAGCAGTAATACACTAAAAACTAATCACTCCAATCACGAGTACAGTACTCGAATTAATATCGCAAAAGACTACCAATTACAACCCCCTTTGCTACAATTTAGCCACAGAACACTATCTCTAACTTCCGTTCAAGACTCTGAAAACCTCAAACGATTTCACAATCGATTCTAGTCCTAAACACCTAAAACACTACTCTTCGTTAAAAACGACCACTCGTCAAAAATTGGACTAAAGAAGGGCTTAATATCGTGATAAAGACGTATTAAATTACAGCGACTAGTTGCACAGTTGTTGACGTGGCTGGAGATCAGCAGGTTTAAGAGGGTTCAAGGTTTTACTCCAACAACAGTTAAAACGCGAACTACAAGCGGAAACAATAAAAAATCCCACTAAGACTCGGAAATAATAAGAAAACTCGAATTAACATCAGAAGTTGTCTAAATATGGCGACATATCACTTGGTAACAACTGTTACACCATCGCGAAATGGGAGATTTGAGACGGGTTATTAAGCGGATATAGAGGTCAGATCGCACTTACCTTATTCTGTAAATATTCCTCAATTGCTCGCAACGCAGAATCGGTCAATTTCACGAATATTAACGACTTATTATCATTAAAATGTCCCTGTGAAGCTAAACCATACTGAACACCTGCTACCAACGCCGCCATCTTCTATCTCAAACCAACTGGTTAAAAACCAGCTGACGGCCGAACGTCAAGCGACACTGCCCTCCGATTTCGAGTAAACTTGTTAAACAGCCTCAAACGCCGTTAATTTTACCACTAAAATTCACCAAATATTATTTAAATAGGTTAAATTGACTAAATGAGATGAAAACGTTCGAGTTTTACGTTAATTGACACTTAATTTGACTTGAGTGGTAATTGATAAAGACTGGAAGTTCGTAAAGCGACCGACAGAGCACGACAACGTCAAAAAAAATCTTTGATTCAACCCCCACCCACAAGACGCACCGTCATCTGTTGACTGTTTGTAGAAACTGCTCGGTAGTTCCTGTTCTGGCCACAGGTTAATGACCAAACGCGAGGACGGATTAAAAAACGGGGCACAACAACAACAATTATGAAACTAAAAACTACTCCATGACCGCTCCTCCTCGGTAACAGTTCAGCCGTTTTTTGTTTTTTTTCAAGAATCAAATGACATCGAAAGGATAACTGTTAACTATATTCAATGAAGAGTGGTAGCCGAGAACAGGCAAGTTGTCGATCATCTCATTCTCGAAATTGAGTTATATCTGAATCGATAATAATCCGGACTCTTCTCAGTTCAATTAAAAGCCAGGCTATTAACTATTAACCCTTTGATGTTAGATATTTATATGTAACTTCTTGAAGCCAGATCAGGGTGCTTCTTTGAGCGTATAAAGCCATATTAGTTTACTCAAACCAGTCTTCCAATGCGTCATTAATTAAAGGTATTATGGAGTTACACGGCTCCAGTCCTAGTGCCTCAAGCTAAATTTTGATCAATTTTCCCTCTAAAATATAAATTTAACATCTATAGCGATTTGTCGACCTGTTGCTCATCATCATGTCAAAACATACTTTGCAGGACTGTTTATCGCACAGAAAACCACAAAAAACGATTTCTAAAATGCCTTCTTTGCAATCAAGGCCCAGAACATAAGCGCTTTTTTTATTGTAAGTATTCTTGAGCAGTTTGGTGAATAGATTTAGTAATAAGAAACTTACACGTATATACATTTGTGGCTACTTCATTTTTAGATGACAATATAAAAACTAACAGGTTTAGATTCAACTTCCAAATTGTTTTACTAACCAGTATCTTACTTTTCTTTTCCATCAAATCTCTGTGAGTATTTGGCGAACGTTTAAGTTATTTTTTTTCACTTTTTGTCAAAACGGCTATAACGATTTTCATCAAACTCAGGTATAAATTACTAGCCAATACCTATATACATTCATCTTAATAAATGTTCCTCTGACAGTCTATTGAACAGAAATAGCAACCAAAATCTGTAGAAAATAATGTTTGTTGGAACATTTTCAGAGCGGCTGCATCACTGAAGTAGGTCAACCTTTCAACAATCTATACCCCCATTTTATACTCCACAACTAAGGTACTTTCAATTAACTAAGTTTTGTTTCCCATTAATGTTTTAGTAAAAATACGTTGAATGAAGATACAGCGCCCGCATATTTAGTCGACCATCACATTCGCTAAGTACCAGATAGTTACTAAAGTTAACGTACCTGTTAGGTGAGTCCGTCTCCTCTGGCTTGTGAGTTACTGTGGGCTCGCCTAACAGGTACGTTAACTTTAGTAATTTGCCTACTGGCGGACATAACCCAAGTTTTTGTCTCTCAGTTTTCTTTTTAACATATTATAGTGCACTGGTTTAAGACAATTTCAAGAAACCAGCCAACTGAAATGCAAAGGATCCTTCCTGCACCCCCAGTAGTATCAAATTCTCATTTATAATTTCTGCCATATTCTGTACAGTTGCTTTGCACCACATCCACTCTCAAAAGACGTGATTATTAATTGTCCCCATCAGACAACAAACTAAATCTAGGAATCCCAATTAAATACGAAGAGGGGAGCAATGAAACAGGCAGTTGAACATCATAGTTTTGTATTTTGGAAAAACACATGCATATATTCAATTATTATACAAGACTTTTATACGATGGAAATTTACAATGCACCGCCACGACTGACTTATACATGATAGAAAAAATAAAAGCTTGATTTCATTATAGTCGGTAATAAAAAGCATCTTACATTAAGAATATAAAGTTAGTACACGAAAACTTTGTATTATTGTTAATATGCATGTACTAAATGCATTTCTTTCATATATTCAGTGGGTACAATACGATCTGGAAGAATGGTTGAAAAAAACCAGTATTTATACCATCTTAACCATTTATAATACGAAAGGTTGACGTAAAATTAAGTAACAAACTTTTCAATGAATTATTAAAAATAGACAGATGAAAGATCGTATTTTGTGCTGTTACTTTACAGTGTTATATAAAGAAAATGTACATATTAACGATCAACGTGATGTAGGAAATTTTCGTCAACAAAGTTTTTCCCTTCCACATGTACCGAAAAAAAGTATGTTACATTTATACAATTTCATGATTTTGTTTGTGGGCTCACCACGTTTTTAAAAATGGCGTGTAAATTTAATTTTTCACACTTTCGTTCAAAAAGTTTAAATCTACAATATAAATGCGACAGCGATTTTAAATAATTTATAACGACCTGAATGTTTCAAATATATAGGAGAATTGATGTGGGGGGAGAAAAATAGGAGGGAGGGATGGCAACCGTTAAACAACAGTAAACAATTTTAGCCCAAGTAAGTCATAAAATGTAATACTGACAAAATTCGTGTCGCGGGAATTAGAAAGTTCGTTAGGTAAAATACCCTAGCGCGTAACTACCGAAGGTATAATAAGCAAAAAACGTTCAAGTGGATGGTGCTCGAGGTGATTTTTTTTTCGTTTCAAAGAGGGGAGGGAGCGAACGAAAATGATTCTAACGAAGTTTTTAGTTAATTTTGTCAATTTGTGTTCGAAGAAACGACGTGCTGTAGGAATTCTAAAAAATTTTGCGAATCTATTTATTTATTTACTTTTTTTGCCGCTCAAAAAACTGCCGGGCATCTTTCGATTTTTCGGCGGCTTTGGCAGAGGCCGCCCTTTGTCTCGTCATGACTTAGTCAAGCGTAAATTTGTTTCTGATCAAAAATGTTATTGGATTCTGAAGCGATCATTTCATTCGCTAACTTGAGAACGAAGGATTCCCTTCTTTTTTTTTTAATGTTAGGTGGGTAAATATTCCCTTCGAATTATATGTATTATCTTCAACATATTGTCAGCGAAATTTCTTACATTAATATTTTACGCATTTGTTTTTTTAAAAATTAATTGTTCGATTATTATATTGAAATGGACAATTCAAAACCATTTATATACACATATATTGTATAACACTGAACACATCTAAGAGAGGTTTAATTCAACAGACCATATCACAATGTTTCATTAGAATACGGCAACGATTTTTTTTGTTTTTTTTTTGTTTTCATGAGGATCAAAGACAATTCATGGGGTAAAAAGCGTCAAAGAAAGGACAGCTTCACAATTTGCTATATTGAAAAATAAGAACAACTTTATAAAGAATTAAAGCACACAGGATCCGTAAATTTGATATGCAACTTATTCATCATCTTCTCGCGATTACCATTTGCACCAAGAAATGAAAATATTTTTTTAATTAAGTTTTTTTCTTTGCATAAGTAATATTTTTTGCAACGCTGCGTGACACATAACGCGATAACATGGTACAGTCGGGAAATGAGCTAGACAAACGAATAAGGAGCGGAGCAGGTAGGGATTTAGGGATCTTCAACTCGAATTTCTCATAGAAATTGAACCAGAGAAACGAGCTGCCCAAAATCAAAATGCATAATTTTCGACGAGTTTCTGCGGAAAGATCTGAAGAACGTAGCTTAGTTACAGATTACTTAAAAGTGGCCTGCGAGTTTAATCAAAACTGTTGAAGCCGTATTTGAAAAAATTGGAAATTCAATTTTTATGTTAAACGAATTTTATTTTCCTATATCTTTTGGCTCACATTTTCGTCGATTGGACACAAAGTACTGCGAAGGACAAAAGCTACTCCGTTAGCTTGTAAATGTAAAAAATCCCATTTTTTGGGCACTTTAATCCCAGTTCAAAATGGGCTGGCAGAGAATTATGGGGAAAACTACGTGGGTGTCGATTAGTTTAAAGCCCCTAGTAAGTCAGATCCAAATTGTTAGTGCCGTTTGCATTAGAAGTGTTAGGATGTTTGTGATATGTGCCGATTAGCAGAAGATGAATTATGATGTCAATCGTGATTTTGTCAAAGGATGCGCCAAAATCCCCATTTTCGATACAGTTACGAGCGTTCCAAAAAAAAAATAGAGCGTACAAAAGTTGAACCAAGGCCATCTCTCCAGACAAGTTTACTACTGACTCTTGGGTACCACAAATTAAACACTTGGCAAATCAGATGTCATTCCGGCGACGCGATTTTACTTTGGAGAAAAGAAAAGATTGGAAAATGTTTTTATCCGCTATGTGACTGGAATAAAGTCCCCCCTTCACGCACTCTGGATGCAGCGAAAACGAATAAGTTCATGTTTATATTGTAAAGGGGGGAAAAGGTGAGTAAACTATCAGTTTACTGTCTGCATCTCAGGTGAGCACTATTGAGGTACTAGATACGCCGAAAACTTACAGCGTACTTTTCATCATCCAGTGCTTATGTGTAAGAGCTTCTATTGAAATGTGTGGAACAAATAAATGATGTATCACAGAGTTTTAAATGTTGACGAGGAAACTTGTGTATTGAGTCAAATCTGATATTTTCTACATAGTGCAGTAAACGTTTGATATTCCACGACAGTCAGTTGTTTGCAATGAACTCCTAGGGCATGGATGAAAACGTCCATATCAACATTTAAGCTCAAACAATATCTGACAGTATTATGAAGTTTTTTCCATTTGGTTGGGTTTCATTCCCTTTTATGGTTCTTCTCCAAAGAAACAAAGCGACTACAATGTTCAACCAATTAGTGAGCAGGACTACCACCTGACGTTACGTTCTTGCCACATCTTCCTCAGTCAGGTGGAGAGAGGCAGTTGGGTGTAAATATTTCTAAAACAACAAGCTACCTCTACTCCTCGTTTATAGTTTGAAGAATTATTGATTGCCGCTTGATTGATTAATTTTTATGAAATGTTGGGCGAGATTTTTTCACTTTCAGCTACCCAAAAGGTTAGGAATGTATTGCAGTTGTGTAAAAAAATTGGGTTTGTTTGGGATTCCAAATCTTGATATCCCAGTGACAACCAGCCCTAAGCAATAGGGTCTGCAGTCTGGCCACCAGACTCAATTGATAATAGTCAAGAAATGGTAGAAACCTAGTGACCTATGTGAATGGCACCATAAACTTTAACATTGCATTTCACAAGCTCTGTGTACGAAGTATTACACATTCTCTAACCGAACAGGGTTACATCAATTAACATTATTGTCAACCCCCTCGTGGGCATTCTGTAAGTGTGATAAAGACTGCACACACTGTACACTGTGATTAGTTTCGTAGAGCCAGACAAAAGCTATATCGAAAAGACGACGGAGATATACGAAACAGGTATTAAAGCAATAGGGTTATGTCCGCCAGTAGGCAAATTACTAAAGTTTACCCTTTTCTTCGTATATAAAGACCACAACCAACTGACTGACTCCAGCACAGATTCAACGGCGAGACGATGATGTCTTTACATCGAAAGCGCATGCATGCCCACAGTAACTCACCAGCCAGAGGAGACGGACTCACTTAACAGGTACGTTAACTTTAGTATATACGAAACACTTCGCTGATAAATGATAGAGGTGGACAGTTCAAAAACACTTTTGAAACCCGTACTTATATAAAACGAAGTTGAAGACCCCTGCTACCATTGTATAACTCTCACCTCACAATTACTGAAGATACTATCAAACATGAACTGCAGCCTTTCCCAACTGTACCAAAATTAACTTTTCCTTCCTATAACACAATTATGCGCAAAATAGGTTACATACAATGTATCACAAGTTGGGAGATTCCCATACTGTATTTTTTTTTTGTTTGTCATTTATTCGCAAATACGTACTTAAAGCTAGTGTGTTTAATTTATATTATTTTTTTAGACAATAACAAGAATGGGAGGGGGGAAACATCCACATAATATCACAAAAACGAGTATGATTTGTTTTAACACTAAATAACGCAACAAATTCTACACCCAGTTGTGATTAATCATTATTCAATATCCAGCAAAAACTTGTTATCAGAAAAAACCAAAGGCTCGACAAGTTTGACTCCAAAGTGGGAATGGCAATGATAATATTATTGTTGCGCTCTCAAATATTTGGCCACATAGTCTTATTGCTTTGCAAACAATAAACGATAAATCATGAAGTGAACAAATAGTGATTCGACTATAAAGTGGCATCCCTCGCTGCTCTCACACAGCAAAAATAACGCTCACATAGCACACATCCCTCATTTATACGCATATTCTGACAACCAAACTGTCATTATTCTGGAATGTAAATAAAACGTTAACGTTAAAATTTGTTAACGTTATGCTCTGGTAACTGATAAAGCTATTTGTTGGATATGTCAGCACATTAAAAACATCTCTAAAAGTCAACAATCTCATACGTTACATACAACCGCTTTGACCAAAATAAACGTTTTTCTTCATCACTCCCATCAAAATAAGACGAGTAGACCGATTTTAACGATCAGCGCCCGTTTTTGTGGCTGGGCTCTTCGACCCAGCGAAAAATACCAATTTCTAATAAAAGATTTGACATTTAAAAAGTAAAATATTGCTGATTTACTTCCATGTCATGTCTTTGTATAATTTAGAGCGTTTTTTTCTTTTTAAAACTGTATTTGTTTCGTATAACCGTTCCAAACACAAACTTATACAAAGAGATAGAATTTATTTCTTTCAAAAGAAGCATACTCATTGCTGATTTTGGAAGCTTTTGGCAGTAGATGAGTGTAATTGAGTTGTTTTACAAATATCGTGAACTGTTCCCAGTGATTGAGAATTTAATCGAATGGAGGTTGCATGCTGTGTACTTCAGTCTTTCAAGACTTACTAGGTAAAGTAAATCATCGCAATTATTCAGCAGAGGTTTCGCTTACTCAGCCTTGGTCGCATAGGGATCATTCATTTTATGAAGTTTCTCGATAAAGCCCCCCCCCCCATTCTCTTAAACTATCACTCCCCCTCCTCAACCATAGTTTGCTTATTTGGAAGAGCTCACAAGCCAGGAGAGAGGCGAATTTTCGTAGATGTTTTAGTTGGAGACATTCTTTTGAGAAAAAGTAGAATTGTTTGTTGCTCGGCAAAGGAAGGATTCTTAATTTCGCAAAGTCAAATCCTTCTGTCTCTTGTGTTTTGCAAGAAACTCTTCAACACTCATCATTCCCAAGACGTGTATATAGTATATATCTGTATCGCATGCTGAGGAAGAGAAACTCATTGTTTGTTTGTTGATTTGAGATTTGCGATCCTCATTATTTTATAGCAGCTGGATCCTTCGTATAACAGTAAAAGCTTCAAGGACTCTCTTCAAGGACCCCCCATCCTACAGGAGTCGATTCGGTGATTTTCCGTTATCCCCCTCTGCCACCCTTCAATTGTGGCTCTGTTTCGCCAGCTTGATGTCTTTAGGAACTGGGAAATTATTCTCTCACACTTAGATAACGGAAAAGCTAACTGTCAACGTTTACATAGTAATCTCGACCTTTACCTCTGAGACTTTTGAGAAGAGATCAGTCAACAGCCCAGGTCATCGGGGAGACATTGAACACAAATAACAACGAACTGACGAAAATGTCGCTGATCAGCTTTTCCTTGCACTCGCCCAAACTGTACGTATGGTAATTTAAATGTGCAAAGATCGTCCCCCTGCGCATACATCGGGAAGGAGGGCTATATAGTGGCGATTGAGGAGGGTGGTCTAGTTTCTTTCAACAACGTTAGGATCGCAGAGATGAGAGGTGTGTGTTCTATTAATGTCAATCTGGGATTAATTATTACATGTCATTCATGGGGTTCCTCACTCCCAGCGTTTCATCAATGGTAAAGAAAACCTTCAGGGAGCTTACACATACTTAAATGATATCACAGTGTGTGGTCTCACTCAGAAAAAGCACAATGTCAAACATTGAAAATGTCTTGACACTTAACTAAGCTTCCACTTCCACGAATATAGAACGCTCGAAACCCTTGATAGATCTACCAAATCCGAAGGATCCTACAGCACTGAAGTGTGCAATGGGGCTGTCTCCTATCACTACCTATTGCCACGAGAAAATCACGATGGGCGACAGTGAAATCCAAGAAACAAGGTGTTGCGAGCATTTCTCTTTCTATTGTGTACTTCAACGTTTATATTGCTGTTCACACTTTGACCACTATGATAGAACTTCTCTCTATTTTGTAGAACCTCGTAATATCTTTCTGATGAACGACTTTCATGATTATTGGTTTCTATTCGTTCTAGTTAATACACGGTGTTAAGGCTTCCCGATCCAAGTCAACATCAGATTAACTGGTTCTACTATACACTGAAGTGAGCTCTTATCTAGATTGTTCCGGCTCGTACAAAAGGGGGGATTATATGCAAACTGCTATCTGGGATTCCTTGTCTCTGAACCCAAAATATAACAGTGGACGCTTCAATCTGTTCCACAATAGCTCAATAAAATGAACGACCCCTAGATCAAATGATAGTCACAATGATCAACTCTACAAAACTGTTTCTTCGATATTCTTGCCAGTATTACGCCAAAATTTAAACTTTTCAGCGCAACGACTCAATTTTATGACTAAAATATATTTTTACTTCCGTTCGCCATCACAACAAAATTAATTTGGGCGCTTGCTCTCAATAACTGAGTGTCACAAAACTCAGACGTTACTTTATCCAAAATAAGCTGAAATGCACCTACAAAAAAGTCAATTCCACGAAGTTCGTATACTTTAGTTTATGATTTGCCCCCATCCAAATGACACACCACTTTCCAAACTGGGACTGAGCAAGAAACCTCGTTTTGTAATACGATGCTACGTTTATCTGAAAGCCAAGTTTGCAAAGCCCCGCTGAAATAATTTACTATTTCCATACATCAGATGCATGAACAATAACGCAGTAGTAATAATGTTACTTGTAGGCAGCAGGATTCCTCCAAGGAGCGATTTTGACCCGTCATCATCTGGTAACATTTTGACGACGCCCTCGTAAATTAATTGTTTCGTTATTTCTCAACTGCACAAAAGGAAAATAGAACCCCAAGGAAAATATTTTCGTAAGCAGAAAATTGGATTTCAATATTAAGTGCACAATTGAAGCAGCTAATGACGAAGTTAAACAAGTTCAACGATGATAGGACTCAAATGAAGCAGTAATAAACCACAATAACAATATAAATACTCGTATATCTATACGCTGGCAAGAAATATGTGCGTTTTCAATTCCAAAACACATTCCATCGAGACATTTCCTCTTCTGGGGAACGACAAATAGCGAGTGGTGATAGTGTGCGTGAAAATTGGCTATTAGATGACAATTATTGAGAACTAAAGGCTTTTCGTTTTTCGAACTTTGTTTGAGCTTGTCACAGCCTAAGACTTGAACAATTGACAATCTCCGTGTGTAAATTGAGTAAGGAAGAGAAGAACAGGGGCGGTTGATACAGTTTGGGGTGTCACTTGGAACATGTGGGAATGACATGATGGGGGGCAAGCAGGAACTTGCAACTGGTTCCTGTTATATGAATGGCACTTGGCGATCACGATAGGTTAGGTGATCTCGATTTCAAGCTTCACCTTCTTTCTGTTTTTTCTAGTAAACTGTAGATCCAAAATCAAGGTGAAGTGCGCCGAGACGTGGTGAGCCGGCATCCAGTAAAACCAATTATTGGAACCAGGCCCGGTTTGAAAAAGCTGGTGCCCTTCACCACCATATATAAACATGGGCCAGGGGTACAGAACAACTAATACTAATACAACTGTACTTAAGGGTACAGAACAACTAATAGAAAACCATGTGAGTACTGTACCTCACCTGAAACTGTTCTCACAAGCATATGCACACGCGTATAATACGTGAGGCCCTTGAGTCTTAATTTGGAGACCTTAAGCTCATAGGCAATCTTTAGAGTGGTGAATGTGAGTGTAACTCTTGTTCTTCAAAGAGTGCCAAGCATAGGCTCAAATACAAAAAGGGAGGGGACTTTGCGACTTTGCTGATCCTTCTGTGTAAACTGCAGCAACAGTGAAGAGGCTGCAGTCATGACACAAAACGACAGAAATGCTACTTCTGGAAAACTACCTGATTTCGTTCTTTGGACACACCAAAGTAGCTTCCAGGGCTGCGATTTGAAAGGAAGATTCAAAGGTACTGACTGTAGTAACATCACATGGAGCTTATAACAGCTACAATAGATGTGTTTACCTTATTTAACTTAACATGTTGAGAATGTGCTTTTTGAATCGAGTGAACCTGATTAAACAGTCACAATTTGTCTCATTAAGGGCCGGTTTATCAATGTCATTTGCAGGCCCGAATAAAGGTCGAGTAGGTCATATGTTCGAATAACTCCCAATAACCTGTTCATCAATTCACTTTGATGGCTGGCTAGCGCTAGGTGTTGGTAATCCGTGTTTGATACTCCCGTTATTTCCTCTCACCGAATACCATTGACAAACGCTGCCAATTCAACGTTTTAACTGGAGAATTGGTAAACCAGCTCTTAGTTTGCATTATATTTTGAACTTGTTCAAGTAGTGAGGTTTAGTTGTAAACACAAATAGATCGTCATGCACTACTTCAGCTTTCACGTTCTAGGGCATCCCACAAATCGAAGGCACACACCTTAATGAAAGCTTCATAAGTTCTGTACAGCATTTACTTCTTGGTCAAACCGTTTCAAGGCGCCATAAAACCATGAGTACTAACCCAACCGCTCCAGTACTTCTCAACCAAATCAATCCACAAAGCTGATAACTAATCGTAAATAAATACGAATTAAACAAACAGTAAACAAAGGAACGGTTGATGTTTCAGAGCACAGAGTAAGAAGTGGTTTCACGATGAAATGTGCAGTGGTTTATGAATCGACCTCAAGTGGCCAATGGATTCTCAGGTCTGATGTCGGATTTGAGCTTAACGAACTCTTTGGCGACTTCGTCGTTGGACCTCTGCGATAAAATGCGAAGAATCGTCCAGCCAGTTTCGTCCATTTGGATTCGCTTTCCAAGGCTCAACCAGCAAGCGCAGGACCCCTGGGAAAAGTCAGACACCTTAAGTTATGTTTGTGTGATTTGCAACGATGGCAGGTTTTTTCGTTTGTTCTCTAAATCATTCTTCGACATATTTTACGCAAAGAGAACCATTGGAACTACGGACATTTGGAGCATTCGTTTACAAGTTTTCGGTACATGCTCCTCATTGCTCACACACACACACTGCCAGATTTGAATCTGTCCGGTCTCATTTGGCGCCCTTTGCGTTCCGATTACAACTTTCATGAAAACTTCCCAGTGCCATAGACCAGCATCTCCAACATTAGTACAGCATGTTCACGAGCTCCTTAGTCACATTCACGAGCTGAAGTAGTTTTGAGGATTGGGCTTGCAGTAGGCACCAACACCAACTCCAGCTGACTGACAGAAAGTGCCCCTTCCTCGTCTCTTGACTCATTAGAATCATACTTCCCGGAAATAATAGATATTGGTTAACGCCTCGGAGTTGGTGGCTCTTCAACAATTCAATCTTCACATAACAACTTCGGCAACAGTCGAGTACATCTATACGCTTTTTATTTTTCTTAGCTCTGGGAAGTAGGAAGGAAAGTTATGTAATCGATAGAGAAAAAATCGAGAGTTTTCTTCTGATTGGTACATTTTAAAGGCTTGTGAATCCAAAATACGCTGCAAATTATAACACAACAGTTTATTATTCTCTTGAACTTCTTGACCTAGTCTCTCACCTCTGAGACACGTCCTATTCAATTCAACATCAAAAACTCCCAGTAAACCATACGAAACATTACCTGACTACAACAGAACGACGAAAATGACATATTCCAGGCGCCTGTGGGCAATTGGCACGATGTCTCGATTCGATCTGACAGGGTGGTTAGAGTGAGACGATGAAACGATTACTTTCACCGTATTATCCCGCGAGTTGTTTTAAATTATTAAAACTTGGCTCACTATAATTACTGTAATTTCACTGTTTCAGATCTAGACGCAGTCGTGCAACTGTGAAACCTACTCAACAACTAAAAATACCTTGAAAACGATACCAAACGCGGCGTATTTGCTGCCACAATTGCGTTTTTGTTCATTTTTTTAAACCATTTTTTGCGCATAACAACCATGGGCTTCGTCCAATCGTATTGCCGGGCAGGCTGGCACAACTAGCTACTGAACGGGATTTTTGTGCGAAAGAATGAATTTCCCGGACGGCTGATGGATTGCAGATTTGAAATCCCGATGTCTTGAAACGTATAGCGTCAAATTTTGTGGGGTGGAGGTTTTTAAAAACATTCATGCCCGAAAACAAGGAATGAACGAATAAACCAAAACACCTTTTGAGAAAACGGTTTGCGTATTGCGAATGCAATAGTGACAGAGTGGTTGAGCTTATGCGAAAAATCGGCTCGATGGTAACTGCAACTATCATTGCGGGCAAAACGCCAATTTTTTTTTTCAAAAAATGGCTGGATCGATTTTGATCAAATTTTATGAGACCATTTCCAGATGGGAAATTTTCATTCGAGTTAAAATTACGAGAGCAGCACAATTAATTTGTTCCTTGAAACCCCAGCTCATGAGATATTAGCGTTCTTAGAAAAAATCTAGAGGGTAGTACAAAACCAAAAGTCACCTACACAATGGTAGTTTAATGATTAACATAAGATTATCAAGAGTAACCTCAGGAATACTGGTCGTCGTTTATTCGTCCAATTTGTATCCAGTTTTTCCCCACATAATTTGAGTGCTGTAAATACGAACCTTTTTAAAAAATATTCTTGACAGCCCTAGGAATCATTAAAGTACACCAGATCGCCACGTATTTTTCACCATAGTTGCCAGAATGACACTTGTAATTTTACGGTCGTTTGATTTGTGATTAATTAAATGCAGTCAATCTGATGTGCGAACGAAGCGAAAAACGTCATCATGGGGTTTGTGAGTTTGGGTGACATTACCTGTTCAACGATGTCCTTCAGTTGCAGTACAGCTACCCCCACCAAGCGATCGTCTCTGGCGAAGCAGTAATCTTTGACGCAAATATGAAGTTCGAAGTACTCAAGTTGCTCCTCATTTCCAATGATGCTTTAGAAAAGAAAATACGCGTTTGAACGAATGGATTTTTGAAATATAAGGTCGTAATTGTTAATCGCTAGTCGGTAGCATCAATTATGTGTCAGCTACTTACAAGTGGAACGTTTCGTTGAATTTAGGAGACAAGTTGTTCGACTTGGACTTCGTCGCCTGCTTCCTCTTTTTATCAGCTAGTCGGGGCCCGATGAGATTGACTTCCACAAACGGCCTGAACATTCCTGATTGAGTTGGCCATTTCAGGTCGTTGGCAGCCACAACTGATGGGAAATATGAGTTAATGACAGTCAGACGGTTTGTTACGATTGTTTAAACAAAATTGGTGATCGACTAAAGGTATAACTTATACATTTCTTTTTTATTCCTCTTTTGGTTTATTATTCATTCTGAATAATAACCCTATGTTTTCGGTCACGAAAAATTTTTTACAACCCCCCCTCAAAATTTGATACTTTACGTTTCAAGACATGGAGATTCCAAATTTGCAATGTCCGTCCGCCGTCCCCCGTCCCCCGTCCGCCGTCCGCCGTCCGGGCCGTTTTGTGCCTTTAACGTGGTCTAAAAAATTCGTTCTTTCGCCCAAAAATCCGATTTGGTATCTAGTTGTGCCCGCCATCTCGGCAATCCGATCGGACGAAGCCCGTGGTTGTAATGGGCAAAAACGGTTAAAAAAATTAACGAAACGCAGTACAACGCGGGAGCTACAAGCGTTTCGTTGTTTGAATTCCTCCCGCTCCACCCGTCTCATTAAAAACCAACCGCTCTCGAGGCGAGCGAGTGCGGCCTCCCGCTCGCTTCCTCCCAACGACCGGTCTCTCCCCATTCGCCTTACTCTTCCAATTTCCCCGACGTTTTCGTTTTAATACGATTCAATTTTTTAGATTCTTTCGTTTCATTCTCATTATGTTTTTTCATAGATTTTTGGTTAAATTTTGATATTAGTATTTAGCGTGCATGTTTTCATATTAAAATTCAGTTTTTTCTAGATACTTTCGTGTTTTTTTTGTTTATTTTAATATTACGATTCAGTTCTTTTCGGCCTTTTTTTGGGTTTCATTATGATATTTTTCGATGCTGAATCGAACAGGATGGGTCTCGGAGCATTAATGCTAGGTCAAGCTGATTATCCGAATAATAAACCGTTGTGTAATAATTTGCAGCGTTTTTTTCCTTATTGTAACTGGAAAACCCCCTACTGCAGCAACTACTGGGCCTATTATGTGGGCGTACAGTAGCCCCCTTCATGTCCTCCCAATTCCACCCCCTGCTCCTGGGGAGCTAGGTTTCTCTGATTCGGTGTTCCCAATACGTCCCCACTGCTCCCGCACAAAACACAAACCAACCTTGAGGTATATCCCTGCAACCTCCTATGACTGCAGCTGATGAACCCCAAGCACTCTGAGGCCCACTGCTGCCAATCCCTCACACAATCCGTATACTAGCTCTCTCTAGACTGAGGATCTCTCTTGTTCACTCCTTGGGGAGTCTGATTAACAACCTTGACTACCTTTCGCCAGGAACATCCTGCTAATAAGCAGCCCTGCACTTACCAACCTCTCCCCACGAAGAGCTCAAGTCCCACCAACTTCTTTATAACTCGTGCTTAACAGACTGGTTTATTAAGTTGTCGAGTCATTATTTGCGATCTAATTGTTCCTGTTACGGCGAGAAGAGCAGTGCCTAGACCTATTGTGCCAGTCTCGATATCTTACTCAACTGTACGAAGTTTACTCCACTCCCAATTTACCTGTGATTGTTACTGGATTCCCAAAATGTTGTACTCAACAACTGTTGGTAAAGGTCATAGTTATTTAGTGCAATAGTATCATAGATTCCGGTGATCCTAGGCAAGCTTCTATAGTGACTGCTGTGTATTCGATCCATGCTGTTATCAGTACCTGATTGCAACCTGTTATCATTATACCGTTCACGCTGCTATCTCCAAGATGTAGTCTCAATCAGTTCCCGTCCCCTCGTATTTAATATATAATAATTGGCCCGCAGGTATGTCTATTGGGCCGGTATAGATAATCAAATAGAACGACTGGTCAAGGGCTGTGAACAATGCGCCCTCACAAGGTCGAATCCCCCCAAAGAAGCCCTTCATCCATGGGATGAACCATCTCAGAACTGGGAGAGAATGCATATAGATTATGCTGGGCCTTTTCAGGGCTACTATTTCCTAGTCTGTGTCGATGCGAAGTCGAAGTGGGCCGAGATTGAGCCAATCGAGGACGCTCCAACTTCAGCTTCAACAATTTCACTTCTGAACAAGATGTTCACTACTCACCGTTTCCCAAACCACCTTGTGTCAGACAATGCTGCCATTTTTCGGAGTGAGGAATTTCGCCAGTATTGTCGCTCTAGTGGCATTTTTCAGAAGTATATTGCACCTGGGCATCCAGCAACGAATGGCCTGGCTGAACGGAATGTCCAGTCAGTCAAAAACAAACTGAAGGCCGCCACAGGCGAAGATACACTCACTCCAGTGGCTTGTAGAGGGACCGCAAAACGTTTTTTTCAAGTGGGGGAGAGAGCTCAAGTTCGCACGTTCAAAGGCAACCGACCGGCTTGGGATTTTGGCGAGGTTTTGAGGAGATTCGGACGGTACCATTATCTGATTCAGTTGGACGGTGGTAGGAGGCTGAAGCGCCACATCAATCAGCTTTGAGGTACTCTCATAGGGGCCCGGAAGTATGTTATTTTCAGCCCGACTCAGTCGTTCAACGTTCCCGGGGTTCCACAGCATCATGGGTTTGGAACGCCAAAGCCCATCTTGTCATTCCCGCTCTGGTTCGTCGACCCGCTCTCCAAATTCAACACCGCCAGGTGCAACTCCTCCACCGAGACTCAGCCCTTCAACGCCTCACCATCCTATCCTTAGGCCTGTTGGAACGAGGAGACTCCCTGCAAGGCTTCGAGACCCAAATGTGATTCTCAACCCATGAGTTCTAGTGATTGTCGTAAGGGGAGTTAGGTTGTGCCTAGGTACGGACTGTTAGGTTATGAACCTTTATCTCATTCAAGTATTTATGCATGTATAATAGTTTTTTAAGCTCTTCCTAGGATCCGCTGGGTTTTCCAGTTGGTGGGGGAGACTGTTGTGTATTCGATCCATGCTGTTATCAGTACCTGATCGCAACCTGTTATCATTATACCGTTCACGCTGCTATCTCCAAGATGTAGTCTCAATCAGTTCCCGTCCCCTCATATTTAATATATAATAGTGACTTTTTTCTCCCAAAGGATAATGTGGTGCTAGGGCCTAGATCCTTGCCAATTCCTTCAGCAGCCCATTCTCCCAAACAGGCTAGGAAGTTTAATTTGGTTTGTGGGGTTGGCATTAACCGATTCCCACTTCATCTTTTCAAAAGTTTGCATGTAAGAAAAGGGACATTTTTTATTCCTCAATGGCTTTTTCCTAATTTCGTCATAGGTGGAGATTTTGTCGGACATTTTTAGAGAGTTTGGTACTAAGGGGCAGGTGTCCACTCCTTCAAGCAATTTGGTAACAAGGGGTAGGTCCTAGCTCACTTCCCTATCAGCCTTTGGGGATTGTGGTACCTACTATTCCAGACAAATGGGGTATCTCTAGGCATCTCACCTGGCCCATCACAAACCTGCTAGCTTTGCTAGCCCTGTTTCATATTTTACATTTTCTGGTCTGTCCCCTCTTCTCTTCTGTGACTACGAGAACACTTTCGGCGTACACCTTTCGGCGTACCAGAGATCATCATCCTCTCCCTCAGTGGCATAAGTTATGCTTTTAGGACTTTGTTGAATAACCAGGTTTTTGGATGACTGAGATGGAGATCGTCTTGATTTTATGTTTATTTTGGCGTTAAGAGATTGCTACTGCAGGGACTTTCCCCCAACTACCCTTAGGAATCACTGTTTGAGGAAGGTCTTTTACCATTCTATCAGCAGCCTTCACACCAGATGTGTTTTGTAAGGCTTACAACAAACTGATTGAAAACCCAAGGTCATTCGATCATCCTCTGTACAGGTTAACTGAACTGCTCTTTCGTAAAATTACAGTTGTTCTGCGACAAAGTAGTGGAAATCCATCATAAAATAGAAATTTGAAAAGATGTCATATGTTTCCTCAGAGATTTTATTCATGTAAACGAGCTTTTGTTTTTACACTACAGTTTTTATGCGCTGATGATAGCGTAATAACCAGCACATTTACAAACGTAAAACCCCCGTGGAAATATACTCTTTGCAAATGTTTATTTTGCTCTCTCACACTCATCGCTTGGCTATATTTTCCCTTCGTACCTTTCTCCCATCTCAATCTTGTAGCTTCAACTGTTAACATGGTGCACTCGCCCATGTTTTACATGGAACAGTTAGGTGAGCATATAATCTCCATGTTTTACCTGAACTTCTATTAGTATAACTTTAAAAATGGAACAGTTTCAACGGGTTATAAATATTTAAATTATTTAACTATTTATTGTTCTCAGTGTTTAATATTTTAAAGATCTTATTAAAGCCTATCCCTTACCTTTCACAGTGACTTTGTGTTCACCAGTTCCAGGATGAGTAAAGAGGTCAACTCCGACAGAGACCTCTCCGACGCTCCCCTCATCAGCTGTTGTAAGTTCTGAAACAGTTCAATTTCGGCCGTCAGTAAAATATAGTAGAGTAATCTTACTTCTCGTTTATATTCGTGGTTTATTTCCGAAACTATTCCATTTGTTAGGAATGAGATCATTGCAAAGGCAGACGAAGGCATAACAAAGTGGTGTTTCAGACTGCCAATCGGCCAGAGGTTTTATCATAAGTCTGGGATTAACCACTCCCCAGCGAAGGAGGAGTAGTAGTTGAAGAAGAACTGTAGGCAGACCTAGCCATTGCCTGTTCATGCACGGGGCTTCTGAACATTTGAATCCATATTTAAATTCCTCAAGCAAAGGTTACATATCTACATAGGTCTGCAGACTTCTGTTAGGTGCGATTCTTTTTTTCTATGGAACCTTGAACAGATTTAAAACAAAAGTGATCTGCGGTATCACCCTCCACGGGTGAGGCGACTCGAGTGGCCTGAGGACGTTTCTGCATCTTTTGGGTAGGCGTGAGCGGTTGAGAACGTAAAAGAAATCTCTGGGTGAATCAATAAAGTCGCCATCAATTTATTTACCACTAGTTTCCCTTCTACCCATTGTAGTGTCCTGTTGCAATGGCTTATTCATTTCCCTTCCACAACTAGTTCTTTCAGCCCTGGCAGTTTGATAGAGGCCAAAACGTATCGGAACATTCAAGTAAGATGTAACAAGATGATAACTGATGGCACAGAGGAAGGGTAGGGGCACCAAGGATCAAAACTTGTACGCCAAGTGCTTCGTGGGCTACCTCGTTTCTAACAAAAGAATACCTGCCCTCTTGAGAGGGCCAGTAGTCTTTTGACTGCACTCTAGCTGTTGTGCAGATGAGCGCTCAAATCCACAAGCCCACAGCACATGACAGTCATAATGTTGATCTTTAGAAAATTTCATTTAATCTATCAATTAATCTTAGAACTCGTAGTTCAATAAGAGCCTTTGAAAGCCAGGCGTAGAAGAAGTTGTGACAAAAAGAGGTACCCATATTCAATGACCCTCAGCTCCTCGTTTCCAATGGAACTGGATCACCATGTCACGTGTGGGAATCAGACCTAGGAACTTTCTTAGATATTTTTTTCTGCTCTTTACCAGCGTATTATTTCTCCTCCCTCTTCCCTTAAGTAGTGTGTTGGACTTAGAGACGTTCTGACAACATTGAGTTTCATAGACTAAGAGCCGATGACGTCAAAACTCATATCTGAAAATGTATTAACCCTTATCTATTGAATCAATCCAAATCCATCAGCCCATGGCCACTAAATACGCCAGACAGAATTAATACTCTGAGACTTAAATACTGAGCAGTTGGCCACACTCTCTTCACTTTCTCATTTGAACAATGAAAAAGGGGCATCATATAAAGTTGAGTAGAATTCAAGAACACTGTTGATGTCTCTACCTGATGACACACGTTAGAAATGTCAAAGGAATTTCAATTAAACAGATCACGTGCTAACGAACTATGTAAGTGATGCGTGAAGATAATGGAGAAAATTTATAGTAGTTTAAGGTGGAAGAGTTGCAAAAGACAAGTGAATAATACTCATTACACGAATATGAAGGAGTGAAGAGAAAGAGTAAGTAATACCAATTTAAATGAAACTGTGGTTTCCAAGCTTAAATATTTAAGGAGTGGGCAATGGGGCACGGACATCAGCAAAAGCAAGACTAAGTGACTATTTGAACTATTTTTCAGTAAACTACGATAGTTAAAGCAATTATGGTAAATTAGAATAACTACCTGACGGCAGTGAAATACATCACTTCTCTCCTCTACACACTAGATTTGAAAATATTAACGCAAGTTATGTTTCTATTCTACCCAGCTTCATCCCAAACTATTTGCCCTCAACTTATTCCTTGCAAACCAATAAGAAGCCTAACAGATCATGAGCTGACGAACTATGTACGCGATACATGAAGACAGTGGAGTAAATGTATAGTAATCTGCCTTCACGCCTCCATAAGAACAACAGAGCTACGGGTAAATATGATTGTGGGGTACGGCGATTTCGCATGAAATATCGTCAGCTACGACAAGATGTAAGATAATGGGACAATAATAAGGCGAATCGAGTCTGAGGGCTGATGTGGTCCTTGCCCTTGGTCTGTTATCATGCATGTGGATTGCATGCTTGAATAGCCTCCTAATAAAATAACCCTTCTCATCTTTACCTTACAGACGAAGCTGAGTCAGTATCAGCAAATTTTTAAGATCTGACTCGACAGCATTAGCCGGGGACAACAGAAATCAGTTGATTCAGCGTTGTTGTGTTTCATCTTCACGAAACATAGGAACCTCCACTCAAAAGAAAGCGCGTAATAACCTTTCAAGCTCAGGTGAATGGTCTTAGGACCAAAGCAGCCGCATTCTACTTCCAAGACCCTTTAGGTTTGCACTGTCCACCACGTGACAAGCTATTTTGTTAGCAATGAGATCAAAGTCTGGCGAGCACATTGGACTGAGGCCTTCAGTTATCCGTCTGGGAGTGACCAATCATTGTAGGGGAAGAAAAAAGAAGTGGAGGCCAGTGAAAACATTTGCCTATTCTTGTGGAGAATCTTCTCGGGTCTCCAATTTGTGCTTGCTCAGTGTGGCCGCGAATGCCTTTACGTTCGAATGTTTCAAAATATTTCACGAGAAGAATCCTGTTTAGTTTATTCTTCGTAAACCCCCGGACAGACCGAGTACAAATTGTCCAATTTTTTGCTTAGCCAAGCCAACATGGGATTTTGAGGCATATGCTCATACGATTTGAAGGTGAAGGTTTGACTGTATTCAATCGGCAGTACAACCTTCTATCCCTTATCCATTAACCGCGTCATATAGAGGTTTGACTATTCTGCAATTGGTGCTTTGGTATTAGGGGCAAGACAACAGTGTTCAGCGCCTTGGAGCCATGATGGAGCTCAATGAGAAATGCAACAGCCACATATGAACACTAAGGAAACTTCTCAGCATTGGAAAGTTGACTCAGCTGAAGAGGACATGTGGAGTTCACGAAGGGTTCCATGATCTAAACATCAGTCTCAATCCTGTTAGACCTGACCGTTTCAAAACCCCTAGATTTGAGGCCCATTTTGGTTGTTACCTCTGTTCAACAAACTGTCCCCGGAATTTGGTGAGAGAATTGTTTAAGTATTTGACTAGTTGAAGACAAGGTGTGAGTTGAAAATGAAAATTCATAGAACCGTTCTTAAAAAATTTAAAAAATACAACTTTTTGCTTCATAGGCCTATGTTTCCGCTTTCCAAACTTCCACTGAGGTATTTATGCTGAACAAAAATCAAGTACTGATAAATAGAAAATAGCGTAAAAATTTAATCAAAATCGTCAAAACCAGAGCAACCGGTTCAGCCATACTTCTGCAAATCTAACTACAGGCACACGTACACAGAAACGCCTCCAAATTTTTTTTTTTCGGTCTGAAGAAACTGCTTTATTTTGCGCAGTGACAACATTTGCCTTTCCATTTGGGCAGTGGAATCTAAAAATGAGTAGGCTGGTTAGAAAAAAAAGAAAGGAAGATCAAGTCAAGTTCAAGACTACCGAGGTGCTGCAGAATTGAGAAAACCACCTCTGATAGTTAAAAACAGCAGGCCATCACAAAGTAAATTAGCTGCTCCATTCGTCAAAGGAAGAATAGAATAATTACGAAATTAAAACGAAAAAACGCCACTGAACGTCTACGTACACAACTAACATCAGTCTAATTAAACTACGCAGTTATATCAATTCAAGGTGAGATAATGCGTTACGCGAGTCGGCACCCGCTGGCAGTTTTTAATTGTTTACCGAACAATGCGCCGTTACAATCTTCTATTTATGCAAATAACGTGAAAACATTACTACTCTAAAAGTGTTTACAAGCCAAAAACAAGGTCGAATGAACAGTTGCCAAAATGTATGAAAAACGTAAGTTGTGACAAGTAAAAAAATACAAAATTCACGATCAGTTATGAATTAACATTTAAGTATCTATGTCTTCAATCTACAGCCGATGTAATTGAAAAGGTGTAGAATATTAGTGAGAGCGTTTGAAAGTGAAAGTGAAATTAGGGTTCGAGCTTACAGAAAGGGCAAAAAGGCAAGCCAAGGCAATTGTAAAGGCGATTCACGAAAAGTACGAAGAACTACAGAGAAAAGAGCTGGTTCATTTCAGTACCAGCGAGAGTAAAAGGCAACGGAGTTATTTGATTAAGTATGTTGAAGGGTGGAAGAAGGTGAAGTGTGGACTCGGGCCTCAAGTACAGCAGTTGCCAATGGCTGAGTTGATTGTGAGTTAGATCTCTACAACTGTAATTATTTGAGTGGATTGTTGTAATTGTAATAATTAAGAGGCGTTTACGTTCTTTTAAAGTCGACATAATCAACTAAGTTATTGCGTTTACTGTTCTAACTATAACTGCCAATACGAATTATTAGCTTTTTTTACTCTCCTTAGCCCTACGTAGTAAAAAGGAAAGTTATTTGATCGGTCGATAAACAACACATAACTATCTTCAATCCCCTTAGCGACGGGCTGCTATACATATGGGCAATGTACAACGCATTTCTTCGGGAACATTTATTAGGAACATAATGCAGGTACTTGTTAGTTGAAAGTGCTCCGTAAGTTTGATCGAAATCGCTCCAGCTATTTTAACGAAAATGAGAAAAACGATCATTTAATATTTGACAAATCTCATTTTCCAATCTATCTTGGCTCATATCTGGGGTCAACCGATAGTCACATAAATATCTGGTGCGTTGCAACACACAACTTTCCTTAGCTCTAGGTCATTTCACTTTGTACGTGGCTAATTCTATTTAATCAATTCAATCAATCCTAATTCTATTTAATCAATTTATCATTCAGTTAATTTGAACTTGGTCAAACAACACTTTGCGGCTGCAGGAAGCGACAGCGCTTACAGTTCCCGATTTTATTATGCTGCTCGTACTCATTGCAGGACCTTTATTGAGCAACTGGTACACAGAAATTAATGAGGCTGTCAACACAAATTTGTTGAAGAAGGATAGTAATTACTTTTGCAGAGTTATTGGGTAAAAACGATTAGAACTGGTAGTAAGCGAAACAGCGGTAGTTGAAATTCAGGAATTTCTGGAGTAACCCCCATGTATCTCATGAGCGTTTTTAAACACTCACCCTTTAGGTATTGGATTGGACTACAATACCAATGTTTTTTAACATTCTACAAAAATTCCAGCGGAGTTTATAAGGAAAAAGCTGCGCTAAACACGCTTTTCGTCGAAAATTTTGATAATTTATTGTGCTGCTCTCGTCATTTTCCCACAAATGGGAATTTTATGGTATCATTGCCTTATTGGTAGCTATCAATATAAAAAATTTAATCAAAATCGTTAGAGCCATTTTTGAGAAAAAAAAATTTGTTGTTTTGATCACTATGATAACTATAGTTAAATTTCGGTAGATTTTGTCCATACCCTTATTTTTGCGTCCCATAGTAACCTGTAGGCTAGACATCAAGTTTCAGCTGATTTGGTACGGTGGTTTTTTCTAAAAACCGCACTAAAATCGATTTTGTCGAAAGTTTTGGTAATTTATTGTGCTGCTCTCGTCATTTTCCCACGAATGGGGATTTTATGGTATCATTGCCTTATTGGTAGCTATCAATATAAAAAATGTAATCAAAATCGTTAGAGCCATTTTTGAGAAAAAAAATTTGGTGTTTTGATCACTATGATGACTATAGTTAACTTTTGGTGGATTTTGTTCACACCCTTATTTTGGCGTCCCATGGTAACCTACGAATGAGATATTAAGTTTAAGTGGATTTGGTACGATGGTTCTCTCTAAAAATCGTTCACAGACACACATACACACAGACCATTTTCCCAAATAGTGTTTTTCGGACTCAGAGGGGTCTGAAACGTAAAGATCTGAAGAGAACTCAAAATTTTTTTTTCAGCCGATTACATAACTTTCCTGTCTACTTCGTAAAGCCAAGGAAAGTAAAAAGTTGTGCGGAGAACGAAATGTGAATATAGGCTGCAAGAATGTATTATGTTGTGTCGACCGAATTCAGTTACGCGAGTGCTGCGGAAAACGTTTAATCTCGAAAACATGAAATGAACACGATCTCGACTGTTATTTCTGTTCGACGGACTAACAAAAGAACATTTATGGAGCACAATGTGCAAAGGTGTTGACTAGATCCGGTGGGTTTGAAAACAATTGTTGGAGCCAGTTTTCATGTCACTTCATAGGTCTATAACTCCCATCATCAACCAAATTTCCACCGATATATTTATGCAAAAGAAAATTTGACTGCTGATTAGTAGAAAATTGTTTGAAATTTCAATCGAAACCATTAGAGCCGTTTTCGAGCGAAAAGCCCACGTTTTTGGTACATTTCGATCCACCACCATGAGTGCATTCCTTATTTTTGCATCCCCAGAAAATCAGATCATTTGGTCTAGCCATTCTTCTGCAAATTTAACTACAGAAGCACAAACTCAATTTTTTGGTTTTTTATTTTTTTTACTCGATGGAAATATTTTCTTTTGAGATTTTTCCAGATTTATTGTCAAGACTCCTGAGCTCGAAAAATGCCATTTGAGAAAATGGTCTGTGCATCTCGGGTTGCAATTGAGAAAAAATGGCCAAAGTTTGATAGTTACACTGCAAATCACCGTGGGTCGCCAAAACAACGATTTTGGTTGAATTTTTTATATGTACAGTTACAAACGACAAAGCGGTACCCTAAAATTTTCGTCTGAGGGAAAATGACGGGAGCCGTACAATAAACGTCCAAAAGTGTCGAACGAAAATCGATGGCACCTACAAGACATTTACAGGGCGAGTATTCCAACTTGGTCAATTGATGTATTGGGGGGATAATGACGTGTGTGCGAAAGTGGGTCGGCAATAACAGCTGATCAAAGTAACCTGTCTTCTGGTGGTTGGCTACATACAGTGCTTCTGAAGTTGAAGCGTGAATGGTGCAGGTGAACAGCCCCCCCCCCCCTTGCGGTTTGGAATTAGTTGAAGGCGACGTTGGAAGGTGGAGTCAACTAAAATGTATACGCCACGCTGTGACGTTTCTTCAGTGCTGAATCATGGCATGGAATTAAAAGTTTACTCTGTGCTGCATTACTGCAAAAGAAGCTGCTTCTCATTCGCATTATTCGCTGGTGGCAACTACAAGTCGTTCATTTCTACTGTGACAAGAATTACATATTTTGCAAGCTCATATAATCGAAACTGGCCACTATGAAATATCAACGTTCCAGCACGAGGGTAATCAAATTTGGCTCAAGTGCGCAAATACATTCAAATTCAAGGAAAAAGAAATAAGGTAATCTATGAAGTAATTAACGTGGCAATTATCATCTTTAGGCTATCATGCCTGCCAGTGAGTTGGTGCGTCTACCTTGGCTGCCTTGGCTTTCTTGTGAGGACTCTCTCCTCTTCTTCGCCCTCAGAGGTTCTCCGAGTCCTTCCAGACCAATGTCATCCTCCCTTTCACTCGACACTGACCTTTGCCTTAACGCCTTTTTGTTGTTGAGCGGCACTGGGGATTTGTATTTGTGTTCGACGAAGGTGAGAACAACGTTGAGGACGAGGAAGCGAGGAAAAGTGAAATTTTCGGTGCGAGTGAATGGAGGAAGTGCGCAAAGATGGGAATGACGGGGGAGAGTTGGGGGGGAAAGAAAGAAAAAAGAAAACATGGAAAGTTAAAAAAGAGTAAATTTGTACGAAATGAGAAGGTATTGTATTAACATGGGGGAAGAAATGAATGTAATGGAATGTAACATTGAACATCTGCATTAACGAAGAGAAAATAACGTTCTAGTTTCTGGTGACGTCACAAATTTTACTTTAGTTTCAGATACGCTGTATTTTTCCCAAGAAAACTATTACGAATAAGAAACCATTAAATAAAACCAAAGAAAAACTAATTTGAGAACTTTGCATTAGGTTTTTACACCAAAGACGTTAACCGCATTGATTCCTAGTCTGCAGATTGCTTCATTGCAAGCAATTAGGTTGAATCAACTAGTTCGAGGGAAATACTGCCTTTAAAAAAATCATAATCACGTCACAGTATACATACCTTCATTAGTTTGGGTTTGAACGAAAGTTTTGATCAGCGTGTCCGTGGTCTGGGTGTACAATGACAAAGCGTAGCGCAGGCTTTGAAGTTCGGGCGACTTTTCGAGGAACGTCTTTTTAAGTCCGTTGCCTCCGGCGTGGAAATATTGCTTGATCGTGTCGAGAGCGACGTCGAGAACGGCGCACTGTTTGGGCGACAAGTTCTTTTCCACCTCCTGGAAGAAAAGTGAGGGTTATGCTGGGTTATTAGTTATCACACAAATTTCTTCAACCCAACGTACAAATTCACTCTAGGTTTCGTCAGTTTATATGAAATTGTAAGACGTGACTTTGAGGTATATCGAACAAGTAACCGCTGTACCGAATGCAGAGTCGAAGAGGAGGCTGGCAAGGAAGGGACGTCTACTTTTCTTTCACAACGTTGTAGTAGTCCTGTCACCACTTCATTCCCACCTTGTCATTCGTCTCATTATTTTCTCTCTTCAACACCCTGGATGAATCAAAGAGTTTAGGCTCACAGTACCGCTCCGTAATTCAATTGGCAGCCGCTTTCTGGCGCAAATGGCGAACAGACGGATGGACATCCTCTGAAGGGCCCAAGCCACACATAGGACAGGTGATTCTACTCATGGAAACCAACCTACTACCTACTGAGTGGTGCCTGGGCCGTATTGAAAGCCTCTCAGAAGATGGTGCAGGGATTGCACGCGTTGCCACTGTCTGTATATCAATTGGTACGCTCACCAGACCTCTTTGGAAACTGCCCACTCCCAATGCCGTGATCGCTTCCGTCTTCACTTCCTCATGATGCTACATGAGCTTTCCTCTCACCAAGGACTCCTGTAACACTACGATCCAACGACCTACTTCAAGGTACTCGACGTCTCCGCCCGTACCTTGCCTTCTCAACGGTTGCACCTCTGCCATACTGCAAATCTGCCACTGGCCACAGCGGGGAGCATGTTGGGGGAAACCCCGAAAAGCTTGGATGGTGAACCAGGGTTTGCCCCGCATAGTCCCTGCAACACGAGGACTTCCCCATTACACGCAATACAGGTATATATGGACACTCAGGCCGCCCATTTTCATTCTTGTTTCAAGAGCCCTCTCGTTTGCCATGCGCTACAATAGCCCAAATAACCCGAGTCTCTTCTGAGTTTACCCTCGTGTATCCACCCAGTGAAACAAGTCGCGTCTCTGACTTAAAAAAAACCCCAGACTGGTTTGGCTTGCGTCAAACAGAAGGGACGTCTACTTTTCTACAAAAGGGCGGCACAAGGGGACGCCTCGGAATATGCGTGAACTGTCACAGGAAACTGTATCGGAAGGAGATGGCGAACTGTATGGGCCAGGAGTAGATAAAGGAATGTGTCTGAGTGAGCACAGGGAGACGAGTGACTTTCACGAGAGTTCGTAGGTGAATAAGTTTGGGAGAAGTTGCCTGTTGTGGAGAGGAATCTGAAATTGAGGAGAGGGAAAATACGAGTAAAGATAGGAAAAACGGGGAGAAATCCGTCGCCGTTCGAAATAACCCCAAAGCTGGAATTTCTGCAGGTAGAGGACGGTTCGGGGAAACAATGACTTTGCCGTTAAGGGCCATGGAGACTCATTAAGGCAGGTGCAGGAATTTTGAGGTAAAAAAACTGATACTAATTCGGCGTTTTGCGTCGAATAGTAGTGGTCGTGTCACCACTTCGTTCACACCGTGTCGTTCGTCTCAATATGTTCTCTCTTCAATTTTTTTTGCCGCATTGTTGTCTCTTCTTTTCTTGCAATGAAGGAGAGCATGCTGATGTTCGAAAACCTTTGACAGCAATTGTTAGGCAAAAATTACAACGATCCTGAGCTCTGATCCTATACCCTCAAAATATGAATCTCCATCTTTGACCACTACACTGCAATCACTGGAAGTGCCCGCAATGGGAATCAGATAGTGCGTCCCCCTGCTCACTTCAATGAACGGTTGAGAATTGGAGCGTATCCCCGAACAATTGCGTGACTACATCCAAGGTGGCAAGAAGAGGGGCAACCAGGAACGAACTTCAGCTTTGTTTCTTCAAATGGAAACTAGTTCATGAATTTAGTGCCGCGACCTTTATTGAAAAGGCTGATCAGGAGAAAAAACTATATTCTTATTTCATGAACGTCGACCTAGAGATTTGGTTAGCAGAGACAGTCAGTATGATAGCCCATGGTTCTGCGCTTAGTACTGTAGCTACTCAACAATGAACATTGGCTGAGTAATTGATTTTACAACTATCCAAACGAATTCAGAGAGAGATTTTCAGTCTTCTGAAGTCTTCTTTCTTTTGAGGAGAAAATCAGAATACCGAGCGGTTTATGATCACACATCAATTACAAAATTATGGGAAACAAAGACGAAGGGCCATTAGAAATATTTGGTGCGTAGCAACACGCAACTTTCCGCAACCCCCATAAATTCGACGACCTGCTAAGTATACAAGCGCTATATCTTCGTTCAACGCCTTTCTACAGCAACGTTCATAAAGAAGTTGAGAGTTACGTTAATTTGGTCCAAATCGTTTGAGCTGTTTTTGGGAAAGCTGGTAAATTAATATTCGAAAAATCTCGTTGGCGAATGGCGAAGAATGGCGTATATCATCGTTCAACAGATAGATACAGAGATAATTGCAGGGAACACTTCACTTTCATAGTACTAACGGCCAGACGATGTCTACATCGAAAGCATCCACAGTATCTCACCAGCCAGAGGAGACGGACTCACCAACCGTTAACAATTCATAAGTTTGATAAAATCCAATGACGTTGTTACTCGGGATATTACAAAAAAGTTAAAAAACAACATTATTTTCGACGCATTTCATTTTTATCTCAGCTTAATTAACTGTCAGAGGAACCTTTATTGAGAACAATATATAGGTATTAACCATTTAAAAACATTCTGCGAGTTTAGTTATAATCGTTGAAGCGGCGTTGACAAAAAGAGCAACACCTTTTTAGGCCTATACCTCAGTTCACCGTATTTTCGTGGAGATATTTGTAGTGAGGAAAAGTTAGGAATTGATTAACAGAATATAATTTGAAAGTTTAGTCAAAATTGTTACAGCCGCTTTCGAGAAAAAATGCGGAAGAACCCTAGTTTTAGGCACATTTTTGTCCCCCTCCCCCTTTCAAGTCTACCGAAATGGCCAATAACCCTATTTTGGTGTATACGAAAAATTCCAAACAAAACAAAAAAAGAACCAGCTCAATCGGTTCAGCCATTCTCCCGCAAATCGAACTACAGGCACACACACACGGACCACGCGCCGAAATGTGGGTTTTTTTATTCAGTAGGCTTCAAAACGTAAAGATCTGCAGGAAACCCAAATTTTTTTACACGATTACAATACTTTCCTTATCTTTTGGGTAGCGGGGTGTAAAAAAGTTTCCACGAATTGCTGACAAATGTCAAATAACTACCGCAGTAGAAAAGAGGTGAGTGGCAAGTCGAGAACTCTGTGAAATAAGTCTCCCTGCTAAAAACCCCTGCTCCGTATATAACCTATATTGCGTTGGGCAGGAGATAACGACTTGCTTTTTCGGTTTTTCAGTGTTTCGATTTTTTTACTTTCCTTGGTTCTACAACGTAGGAAGGAAAGTTATGTAATCGACTGAAAAAAAAAATTGAGTTTTCTCCGTACGAAATCAGCTCAAACTTGATATCTAGCCCGCAGGTTACTATGGGACGCCAAAATGAGGGTATGATCATAATCCACCAAAAGTGAACTATAGTTATCAAAACACTAATTTTTTTTCTCAAAAACAGCTCTAACAATTTTGATTAAATGTTTCATATTGATAGCTCTCAATAAGGCAATTATACCATAAAATTACCATTCATGGGAAAATGACGAGAGCAACACAATAAATTATCAAAATTATATACTAGAAGCGCGGTTTTTTCCCTTATAAACTCCACTGAAATGTTACTAGAATGTTAAAAAAAATATATATCTGGTACGTTCCAACACATAACTTTCCTTAGCTCTACGTCAATTTACTCGTGTACGTGACTTTTTCATTCCCGAACGAGTACGAGCAGCAGAATAAATTCCGGAACTGTAAGCGCCACCGCTTCCTGCTGCCATAAAGCGTTGTTTGACCAAGTTCGAATTAAGTGAGTGATGAATGAATTGAGTAATTACCATTTACTCGAGTGAATTGACGTAGAGCTACGGAAGGTTTTGTGTTGCAATGTACCAGATATTTTATTCAACAAATCGTGTTTCCTGAGGATCTATTCGTCAGAATTTAAGGTATCTCCCAACTGACAGAAAGAGAGAACATTTCTTTAGTCACCATCCATGTGCGCTGACTGACTCCTATAAACGGCACCAGGCAATCGTGGTCTAGTGGTTAAGACATTGGTTCATAATTCTCGACGATAGTCGGGAATTGTGGATCGGAGCTCCGCGCGAATTGCTGTAATTTTTGCTTGAGCCAGCAGCTCTTCAAACGCCTCCAAATTTCCCTCAGTACACACGAATGAGCAGTGAACACTTCAGCCTAGTACTAGAGCATTTCCTTTCAACTAAGTTAAAACTTAAAATTCGGCCCTTGATAAAGCTTAATACATTTCTTTATTTTTCGTTAGTAGCGATGTTTACTTACGATGACGCCACTCAAGGCATTCTTCACATCCTGCTTTCCTGCCATATGGTTCTTAATTAACCTTGACATATCTTCTATTTTCGCGTTGGCTGCTAGATTTTTGGCGTTATCGGTTAAGTTTTTCAAGAGCATCTAAAAAGCAAAAAAAAAGTTCACGTTCGTGTGCTTCTCAAAATGACAAAATACTCAATCTAAAACAATTGTGGTTTCAACTTACGCTCTTGTCAGTCATGGGCGGTAGTACAACAGTCTTTTCAAGAATTCTCATTACGATCTTCCAAAGTTCTTTCAGAAGTCGTTTGAGTACAGTCTTCTCGCAGGATTGCGCGTAAAGGGACAAGGATCCTGGAAATGGAGATTCAATCAATATTGTTGTTCAGAACATTGTAATTTGGTAGATAATGACTCCTTTCGTTGTTTTACCATCTAATAGATCCATGAGGGGCCTTAGGACGTCGTCGGCGTCAGCTGCAACAGCGTTTCGTTGAGCTGGGGCGTTAAGGTTCACTTGCCCTCCTCCCTTTATTGCCAGCAGCAGATCACCTAGTTCTCTCACGCTCACCGTTATTCTTGGTTCCAAGCTGAAAAATAAAATATGAACACGTGTCTGCAATAATGCCCACATAATGGAAGCACAAAGGTGTAATTAGATCAATGAAATAGAAATGTGCTAAATTCATGAGAGGTAGTAGACTGTCAACTGTATACCAAGTGAGGCACTGACAGATCCAGCGAGTTGGTTGTGAAGGGGCATCCGTGGGAGATGCACGGATGTGTCAATGGGACGGGGGGCTTGTTAATATTTTCTCTAACCTTATAATTACTTCTTATACAAATAAAAATCCTCATAGCTCTCAAGGTGTGAAGGGAGTGGTCGTACTTGTCCTTCATTCTGCTAGTACACACCTCTACACTCAGCGTGGAACTTGTACCCCTCACTGCAGGTGCGTAAGTGGGGACCACCCTAGAGAATTAATTTAACTTTTCGTTTTCATGAATAAACTTGATCTTTTTTTCTTTTTCACGAATAAACTTGATCGTTTTTTTTCTGGTCTCGGAGCCATCTTACAAGTCCTCTTTTAAATAGCAAAGATAAAAATTCTCATTCTAAACGAAAATTGACTCCATTTTAAATTATAGTTCTTTTAACCCGCTTCAGCTTCCACTCACAGAGAACTTTTTCTGAGCTCACCTTGATCTCTTTTTAATCAAAAATTCTCTTTGTAAACTAAAATTCAGTTTATTTCGACTCATTAACTATTGTATTTATATAAACGGGGTCCTGCTTTACCTGGTTCTTCTGTTTCTGTACTTCATAAGAACTTAAAGCTTCTATTCATGAATAATTTTGTCTCAGTGTCTACGAAGAGCATTTTTTTCAAAACTGAACTCGACCCTGTTCCAACTGATCACTTTTTTGAGACCGCACGTGGTTCTATTGTGGTAAAGAATCTTCTTTTTTGGAAATAAAATTCACTCTGCTGGTATTAAATTTTACCAAAGTACAGCAAGGGGATGCCTTGTGACTGGATCTATAAGCGAACGTGATCAGTTCAGGAGCGCAGTTTCCAATTTCGCTTTCTTCAGTATTCTTTTCCAAACACGACAACAGCAGTGGGTTGGAGGAGGAGGAAATTACGGAAGCACAATGTGTGTAGTTGCTCTCTTCAATATCCGAGTCGACCACATTCACCTTGCCCCTATTTAACGATATCGTTTTGATCCGTAACGGAGTAAAATAACTCATAATTGAAAAAAAACCCTCACCTCAGCGCAAACTGGTTTGCCAATTCGTCCAAAGCAGCGTTCAAACTTTGTTGAAGTTCTTTAAGAATGTTTGCGGCGTCTTCTTCGAGCTTGGAACCGCCCATTGACTCGTACATTTTCTCAAGTTGCACTCTCAATTGCTGAATATTGTTCATCAGTATGCACGCCTGCAAAACATAAGGAGTTAAAGCTTAGGGTAACGTGAAAAAGGCAAGGCAGGGGGACTTTCAACTTGTTTGTTCGCGTTTAAACCCCGGAAACGTGGGAGGAACAACGCCGTGAAATTAATCGTAGTTAATCAGTCAAGGAAAGAAATAAAGTGTATTCAACCCAGTCCTGCCAATAGACGTATAAGCCACGCATTTGAATTTTGTTGTTGTTAATTACACTTCGTAATAAGATGGAAAAACATTAGAATTTTCTTCAGATCTTAACGTTTTAAGCCGGATAGAATCGGAAATCACACAATTTTCACTCAGTTTATATGAAATTGGTAGAACGTAGCTCGACATTCTTCAAAGTACAGGATTTATTGGGTTGCTCCTTTTATGTCACGGCCGTCATTAGGTGACTATAGTGTGGATTATTTAGAGGAGCGTCAAGGCGAGTTTGTTGAAGACGTTCGGGCAAACCGTTCTGTAGCAGCTGATACAATCCATACAAACTTGGTAAAATATAACCACGTTTTACATAGAAACTGGCAACGCTTAAAGTTTCAGCATTTATTGAATTGTCGCTAATTATGGAAGAACCACCTCACAGGTAATTGGAATTGATGAAATGGTGGGATCTGGGATTAAGGGGAGACAAAATCAATGAAATAATTTTAGTTTGAATCTTAGAACTTTTTGGTTGCTCCTGATCATTTTATGAGCATTATTCTGCAAGCTTATAGGTACGTAATTGGACTACTATCCTGATTTTGGTACTATCCTGATGATTCTTTCTGAATAATAACCCTATGTTTTCGATCACGAAAAATGTTTTACAACCCCCCCCTCAAAATTTGATACTTTACGTTTCAAGACATGGAGATTCCAAATTTGCAATGTCCGTCCGCCATCCCCCGTCTGCCTTCCGCTGTCCGCCGTTCCGTCGTTTTGTGCCTTTAACGTGGTCCAAAAAATTCGTTCTTTCGCACAAGAATCCAATTTGGTATCTAGTTGTGCCTGCCATCTCGGCAATCCAATCGGACGAAGCCCATGATTGTTATGGGCAAAAAACGGTTAAAAAAAATTGACGAAACGCAGTACAACGCGGGAACTACAGCGGAAGTCAACGTTTCGTCGTTTATATTCCCTCCCTCCCGCCCGTCACAATGAAACCTCTCACCTGCTGGACTGGCAACGCTGCCCACGCTCACCTCCCCTTTCGACTCAATTCGCAACGGGTTCGCCCAATTTCCCCGACTCGACGGGGCAAAATCATCAGACGTTTACGGGCGGGCACCTGTTTTTTTTTTTGGTTTTAATACGATTCAATTTTTTTAGATTCTTTCGTTTCATTCTCATTTTGTTTTTTTTTCATAGATTTTTGGTTACATTTTTATATTAGTATTTAGCGTGCATGTTTTCATATTAAAATTCAGTTTTTTCTAGATACTTTCGTTTTTTTTTGTTTATTTTAATATTACGATTCAGTTCTTTTCGACCTTTTTTTGGGTTTCATTTATTTTTCGATGCTGAATCGAAAGGGATGGGTTTTGGAGTATTAATGCTAGGTCAAGCTATTTATCCGAATAATTAACCCTTGTGTAATAATTTGCAGGGTTTTTAAAAATGCTTGTATAATAAGGGAGCGATGAAAGAAAAACTGCACTAAAAACTATTTGTGTTGCTCACGCAATTTTTCCCACGAATGACTATTTTATAGTACTGATGTACCTTTTTTTTTTTTAATAGAACTGTTGAACCATTGTTGTACCAAATCGAAACCGTTGTAGCTGAGAATGTGTGTTTTGATTACAACTGTAGTTGGTTTGTGACCAATTTCTTTAACTTTAGGCTCCAATGTTGATCTGAAGGTTGGATATAAAATTCGAACTGATTTGGTTCAGTCATTCTCTGTCAATCAGCAGGGAGTGGAATGTTTTCGATTTGCATTGTATTTCAATCGTGTCAAAAAAAACGTTAACAATAACGATGAGGTGGTCTCAACTCAAAAACTGCGTTGATGAACTCGACTTTTGAAAACTGATACTTGAATATATCCGATTTTGTTACGCCCGCGCTACCTATTGAATGTTGAATGAACTAATGAAGTTCATACGTTCGCCTAAAGCGCCGGTTCAAATTGTTAACGTCAACGTCCTGAAAACGTCAGATTTTGCCTCATCCACGCGACCTATCGGATCTCACGTTCGTGAACGATTCGTGACTCAGCCCGTAATATCCAGGATCCAATTCCATGGCCTCTCCATTCAATTTATTTTTCACTCATTTCACATTTTGCGTATCACGTGGACGGTCGTAAAGCTATGTAGAACTTATTGCGGTGCCACGACCATTATTGATCAATACGAGCGCAAGACATTTACGAGACACTCAACGCGATTTTTTTTTATAATGATGCCATTCACGGTTCACACAGTTCACGATAAAGGGTAAAAAAATATCTGGTGCGTTGCAACACACAACTTCCCTTAGCTCTACGTCAATTAACTTTGTACATGGCAATTCTATTTAATCAATTCATTTATCACTCAGTTAATTTGTACTTGGTCAAACAACGCTTTACGGCAGCAGAAAGCGGTAGCGCTTACAGTTCCGGAATTTACTGTGCTGCTCGTACTCATTGCAGGACCATTATTGAGAAATTGGTACACAGATAACTAATAAGCGGAATTTATAAGGAAAAAACTGCGCTGAAGACGCTTTTTGTCGAAACTTTTGATAATTTATTGTGCTGCTCTCGTCATTTTCCCACGAATTGGAATATTATGGTATGATTGTCTTATTGAGAGCTTTCTGTATAAAAAATTAAATCAAAATCGTTAGAGCCGTTTTTAAGAAAAAAATTTGGTGTTTTGATACTGTGATGACTATAGTTAACTTTCGGTAGATGTTGTCCATACCCTTATTTTGGCGTCCCATGGTAACCTGTAGGCTAGACCTCAAGTTTCAGATGATTTCGTACGGTTGTTTTCTCTCAAAACCGCGCTAAAACCGATTTCGTCGAAAGCTTTGGTAATTTATTGTGCTGCTCTCGTCATTTTCCCACGGATGGGAATTTTATGGTATAGTGGCCATATTTGGTGCTACCAATATAAAAAATTTAATCAAAATCGTTAGAGCCGTTTTTGAGAAAAAAAATATTTGGTGTTTTGATCACTATGATAACTATAGTTAAATTTCGGTGGATTTCGTTCATACCCTTATTTTGGCGTCCCATGGTGATCTGTGGGCGAGATATGAAGTTTGAGCTGATTTGGTACGGTGGTTTTCTCTAAAAATCGTTCACAGACACACAGACCATTTTCCCAAATAGTGTTTTTCGGACTGAGGGGGGTCTGAAACGTAAAAATCTCTAAAATTTTTTTCAGCCGATTACATAACTTTCCTTTCTACTTTGTAGAGCCAAGGAAAGTAAAATAAAAACATCAGTCCAGTAGATCACCAAGGACTGCATCTTCAGAAGCACTCCAAGCGATCATTGGTCAGTTACCGTTGCTGAAGCGGCAGGAATGTACACCATGAAATCCAAAGCAAACGGGGCATACGGTTGGTATGATACACTAAAAACCCTGAAACGAGAGGTAAAGCTACCGACAAAATGTATTTTGTGCATCGAGAAAACCTTCCTCTTTCCTCTTTAACGGTACGTTGAGGAATTGAGAAATGGTCGAAGGGAAGTGGTAGATTCTCCCCTCCCAAATTGGGGCAAAAAAGTTGGTAATGGCGACTGCGACGTCCAAACCCTTTGAAAATGAGACACACTAGAAACTTGTAATTTCTTATTAGTACTCAGATACTTTGGCCGTGCTTCCCTTTTAACCCGAACTACAATGCACATCTTCACGACTAGGCAGTTGAGAAAGTCCCTCAACAAGTTTTGGAAGCCACAACACAATAGAAAATTACAATTTGTTCTGCTCCGGGTTAGGAATGGACAAAGAGGCACAAAACTGCTACTTACGATCCTTTCTTCCTTCAACTGACTCGGGAATTCCTTCTTCACAATGTCAGCGTAGGCGATGAGGACTTTAACTATTGTCTTGGCAAACCTCTTCATGTAACGCTTCCAAATCTCGGGGTCTGGACATTCGAGTTTTGATACGACGTCGAAACACTGAGTGAGTTGCGTGAACACGTCAACTACCGAATTTGAAAACAACGCGTGCTCAGAGCTTCTCTGAAACTGAAACGAAAAGCCGGTTGACATACTTCTTGGATTGCTAGTACATCGATGAAACTGTCACTTGGTAAAGTGCCGCAGTTCAGAGAAAGAAAGTAACGTACGCCGTCTTTTTTATCTCTCGTGAAAGCTCCGTTCAGGTATTCCAAAGAAACGTGGTCGTTCTCGTTGAGCCATTGCATGACGAATGGTTCGAACCAGGCTGGATATTCAGGCACTGCCCCTTTGTACGTTGGCACATCTGATACGTATTTGGTGTACAGCCATTTGACCTGTGAAAATAATTCAATGAATAAATACGTTATTTAGCGATGGCACATTCGATTACAGTAAATAAAATGTCATGCGCTCCATCGTTTTTATCGCTTTAAGCTATTATCCAACCTATTTTTCACTCAGTTTACACGAAATTGGTAAAACGTAACTCTGCGTAAAAAATGGTAGCGCGTCAAAAACCCGATACTTTTATTGAGCTGCTGCTACTTATTCCACAACGTGTAACCCACGATTTCTACTGCTCAAGTTACTAATTCAATAGGACATATAGGTCAGTCTTACTAGAACACATGCTAGTTTCATCATCACAAAGCCATAGTATACTATAGAACTAAATATTCTACAAGGAGAGGCTGAAAGAGCTTTAACGGTTCAGACTTCATTAGGCTGTTGCTGCTTATCGCAACAGCTCGCTGAAATATTATTTTAAAATACTAGACAACGAAGAGCTAAGGTATGTAAAACCCTGCAAATTATTACACAATGGTTTATTATTCTCATGAACAGCTTGACCTAGTATTACTGCTCCGAGACACATTCCATTCGATTCAGCATCGAAAAATACTAGTAAACCATACGGAACATGACCTGACTACAATGGAACTACGGAAACTAAATATTCCCCCAGCGCCAGGCGCCTGTGAACGTCTGTAGGCATTTATGATCTGATGTAGAGGTGTGCGGAGGAAGTGCCGGCCTCATCAGCCCTAACCTTCTTCCGCCCCGTCGGGCAAAAAGAGTCGGGGAAATTGGGACGGGGACATCCAGCGATCCCTCGGCAATTGGCATGACGTTGCGAGGCGTAGCGGGCGGGTGGTTTTGATGAGACATGAGGGAGGGAGGGGGGGGGTTTGATGTGCTAACGACGAAACGTTGACTTCCGCTGTAATTCCTGCGAGTTCTTTCAATTAGTAGACTTAGGCTCACTGTAATTACTGTAATTTCCCTATACGAAGTAGTACACGTCTGATACACGTTCCATTCGACCCAGGATGTAAAAATACCTTGAAAACGATAAGAAACATGGCTTATTTGCGATTATACTGCGTTTTGTTATATTTTTTAACCGTTTTTTGTCCATAACAACCATGGGCTTCGTCCGATAGGGTTGCCAAGATGGCGGGCACAACTAGATACCAAATGGGATTTTTGTGTGAAAGAACGGATTTTTTAGACCATGTTAAAGGCACAAAACGGCCCGGACGGTGGACGAACAATGCAGATTCAAGATCCACATGTCTTGAAACGTAACGTATCAAATTTTGGGGGGGGGGGGGGTTGTAAAAAAGTTTTCGCAACCGAAAACATAGGGTTATTATTCAGAATGAATAATAAACTAAAAGGCGCATGATAACGATGTTCTGACTAGTAATTCGTATTTAGTATACTCCAAAATGGGAAGAACGAGAGGTGAGAGGTTGAAATTATTTCAAGAGCATCAGAACTCGAGGATGGCCCCTGAGAATAGAATTCCGTTCAGAACTATTCTCACTGGGCATGGCCCGTCGTCAGCACACCAGAGGGATCCGTCTTCAGTTCAAGAACTCCACAGCATTATGAAAGGAAGCTATTTTTGAGGAATATGAACGGTGTATATATATCACTGTATACCTATGCCTAGCTGCCATACAACACTTGCCAAGGGCGATCTGCAAGCCCCCCTTGGTACCTGAGAGGAGGATGACACCATCCGCAAAGGCTAATGCGCCCACCCGCACACCTGTGGCGAGATCAAACCCTACTTCCTGAGGCAGCTTACCCAGCGCACTATCCATCACATGGTTGAAGAGTATAGGAGACCGACGCCGTATTGCCACGTCCCCAGACATCTCTACTCCACCCTGCAAGGCCATCGCAGTACAGGGGGCTCACATAATCGATGATTCGCTCAGGAGCCCCCACACAAAGGAGGCAATCGGCGAAAGCCTGGTAGCTTACCGTGCAGGGCAACTGTACGCAATTGCTTCTTTTTTTCTGGGACTGGGACAGCACTGTCTGAAGAATCGCGAGATTCTCGGCAGTACTGTCTACTGGCTGGAATGCCCTCTGGATGTTGTCAATGACACAAGCCGAGACGGGATACCAGCACGTTTTGGAAGTGCCGAAAGACCACAGACGACACAGAAATCGGTCTGTAGTCGCCGGCCCATCGTAGGGCAAGGAAAGTAAATATCTGGTGCGTAGCAACACACACCTTACCGCCACCCCTTTAAGTTCGAACACCAGCTACATATGTGGGCGCTATATCTTCATTCACCGCATTTTTACGGGGACATTATGGAGAACAAAATGTAGAGACTATTTAGCTGAGAGTACTCCGTAAGTTTGATCGAAATCGTTAGAGCCGTCTTTGAGAAAATCGGAATACCGATAAATCAATATTCGACAAATCTCCTTTTCTGAGTTAACTTGGCTTATATCTCCGTTCAACATACTCGTATATAAACAGCAATAATTATGGAGAACGAAATGTTGGTATGGGTGACTAAAAGCCACTCCATTAGAATTTATAACATCTGGTTAAGAAGTTACCCTGGAATTTACGGAAATGTTAGACAAAACGTTATTTTCGACACATTTTGATTTTTATCTCTGTTCAATGGACTATCAAAGAAACATTTATTGAGAACAATATGTAGGTATTAACTATTCAAAAACACTGAGAGTTTGGTGATAATCGTTCGAGCCGTTTTGCCAAAAAGCGTAAAAAACCTATTTTTGCTTCAGGGGCCCATATCTCCGTTCACCGTATTTTCATGGAGATATGTATGGGAAAGAAAAGTTAGGTATTGATTAGTAGAAGATAATTCGAAAGTTTAATCAAAATCGTTGGAGCCGTTCGCTGAATTGACTCGCTAGAATAATCCATGAACACAAGTGAACTGACGTAGAACTAGGAAGGAGAAGGAGATGGAGAAGTGCAAGGGGAAGAAGGAGGAGAAGGAGGAGAAGAAGAAGAAGATGGGTATGGAGAAGAAGGAGGAGGGGAAGGAGAAAGGGAAGTAGAAGGAGAAGGGGAAGGAGATGAAGGAGGAGGAGGAGGAGAAGTAGAAGGAGAAGGAGGAGTTGAAGAAGAAGAAGAAGAAGAAGAAGATGGGTATGGAGAAGAAGGGGAAGAGGAAGGAGGAGGAAGGGAAGAAGAAGAAGGGGTAGGAGAAGGAGAAGAAGAAGGAGGAGGAGAAGTAGAAGGAGAAGAATAAGGGAAAGGAGAAGAAGGAGGAGGAGAAAGGGAAGAAGAAGGAGGAGAAGAAGAAGAAGGAGGAGAAGAAGAAGAAGGTGAAGGAGAAGGGGAAGAAGGAGAAGGGGAAGGAGAAGAAGAAGGAGGAGGAAGGGAAGAAGAAGAAGGTGAAGGGGAAGGAGAAGGGGAAGTAGAAAGGTGAGAAGGAGAAGGGGAAGGAGAAGAGGAAGCAGTAGGAGAAGGAGAAGGAGAAGAGGAAGGAGAAGGAGAAGAAGAAGGATGATGAGATGGAGGAGAAGTAGAAGGAGGAGGAGTTGAAGAAGAAGAAGATTAGGAAGAAGGCGAAGGAGAAGAAGGAGAAGGGAAGGAGAAGGAGGAGAAGAAGAAGAAGAAGGGTAAGGAGAAGAAGAAGAAGGGGGAGGAGAAGAGGAGGAGAAGGGGCAGAAGGAGGAGGAGGAAGGGAAGAAGAAGATGGTGAACGGGAAGGAGAAGGAGAAGAAGAAGAAGAAGAAGAGGAAGAAGAAGAAGAAGAAGAAGAAGGGTAAGGAGAACAAGGAGGAGGAGAAGAAGGAGAAGGAGAGAAGGGGAAGAAGTAGGAGGAGGGGAAGAAGAAGAAGGTGAAGGGAAAGGAGAAGGAGGAGAAGAAGGAGTGGGGGAAGAAGAAGGAGAAGGGAAAGAATGAGGAGGCGGAGATGGAGAAGAATGAGGAGGAGGATGTGAAGGAGAAGTAGAAAGCGTAGAAGAAGGTGAAGGGGAAGTAGAAAGGGAAGGAGAAGGAGAAGAGGAAGGAGAAGAAGAAGGAGTATGAGAAGAAGAAGGAGAAGGAGAAGAAGGAGGCGGAGGGGAAGAAGGAGAAGTAGAAAGCGTAGAAGAAGGAGATGGGGAAGGAGAAGAAGAAGGAGAAGGGGTAGTAGAAAGGGAAGAAGAAGGAGAAAAAGACAGAGAAGAAGAAGGTGGAGGAGGGTGGGGGAGTAGAAGGACGAGGAGGAGGAGGAGAAGAAGAAGAAAAAGTTGATTGACAAGATAAAACAAAGTAATAGATTCCTTCGGCATTACAAAAAATATCTGGTGCGTAGCAACACACAAAATTGGAATACCAATAAATTAATATTCGTTAAATCTCCTTTTCTGTGTTAACTTGGCTTATAACTCCGTTCAACATATATATACAGAAATAATTATAGAGAACGAAATGTTGGTATGGGTGACTAGAAGACACTCTATTATGATTTATCACATCTAGTGAAAAAGTTACCCTGGAATTTTCGGAAAAGTTAGAAAAAACGTTATTTTCGACACATTTTGATTTTTATCTCTGCTCAATGGACCGTCAATGGAACATTTATTGAGAACAATATGTAGGTATTAACTATTTGAAAACATCCTGTGAGTTTGGTGAAAACCGCTGAAGCCGTTCTGCCAAAAAGCGTAAAAACCTATTTTTGCTTCAGGGGCCCATATCTCCGTTCACCGTATTTTCATGGAGATATGTATGGAGAAGAAAAGTTAGGTATTGATTAGGAGAAGATAATTTGAAAGTTTAATCAAAATCGTTAGAGCCGTTTTCGAGAAAAATGCGAAAAACCCTAGTTTTTGGTACATTTTCGTCCCCCACCCCCATCCCCATCGGCCGAAATCGTCCATAACCTTATTTTGGTGACTACAAAAAATAACGAACAAAACAAAAAAAGAACCAGCTCAATCGGATCAGCCGTTCTCCCGCAAATCGAACTACAGACACACACACACACACGAAATTTGGTTTTTTAGACTCAGTAGGGTCTGAAACGTAAAGATCTGAAGAAAACCCAAATTTTTTTTGGGCTGATTACTATACTTTCCTTCCCTTCGGGTAGCGGAAAGTAATAAAAAGGACGTCAATGGTAATTCCAAACGTTCTGAGGTTGCTCTCGATTATTACGACCTATGTTAAACTACCACACTACGAGTTGCTTATTGGAGCGCCATTCTGATTTTTTTTGAAACGTCATGTGGGCGAAATTTATGATTAAAAAAAACTGCACTAAAATCGCTTTTCTTCGAAATTTTTTATAATTAAATTTGCTGCTCTCGTCATTCTTCTACGAATAAAAATACTAAAACAGATACATTATTTGGGGCTGTTAACACCCAAAAATCTCTAGTTAGAAGCTGGAACACGAGTGAATAGCTGGAGGGATTGGAACGAATGTTGCGAGGCACAAACCTTCTTTGCCGGAAATTAGCCCCCCTAACTGCACATCAACATTTGGGCACATTTCGAACAGATATATTTAATGAATGATAATACTAAATGACTACACGTAAATATAGCAATTCTATTTTAATGAAATTAAAAACAGAGGGCGGAGGATGATGGGACTGAGACACAATCAGTCAACCACACAAACGCGTTCAGTAGCTCATATTTTTTGCCCATCAGTCGAAAAGAGTCCTTTCCAAGATCCCTAGAGAAACTACTCCTGCCCAAACTGGTCCGCCATCTTGACCCTCACATACCAGCTACGCAATTCGGCTTCCGGAACACCCACTCTTGCCTACATCAACTGCATCGTTTGGTTGACAAGATATCGGACTCCTTCGAACGAAAAGAAACCTGCATAGGACTCTTTGCTGACACTGAAAAGGCTTTCGATCGGGTCTGGCACTCTGGATTACTGCACAAACTGAAAAATGCTCTTCCTGACACTTATTACCGCGTTCTACTGTCGCATTTAACGGACCGCACATACACTGTCAGGTAACACGAGACCATGTCCCGTTTGCGGCATATCTGTGCAGGTGTTCCCCAAGGAAGTGTGTTGGGTCCGCTATTGTATCTTGTCTATGCTGGCGACATACCCACCTCTCCAGCAATGACCACTCCGCAGCTCACCGAGAGGAAAGAGAGCGAGCTTGGAAATGGAGAAGCTTGCATTCGACCTGAACGAATGGGCACTAAGATGGAAAATGAAACTACACCCCTAAAAGTCCTGCATCGTGACATTCACTTACCTACGTTTATATGACGAGCCGAAACTGAGCATTAGCGGCAAAGTCATACCGCCCGAAACGCAGGTCCGGTACCTGTGAGTGGTGCTGGATAAACGCCTGACGTTCGACTCGCACATTACATCCACCCTCAAAAGATGCCCTCATCGTCTCAAAACGCTCAAGCCACTTCTAGGGATGCTATCCCCACTGTCAGTTGACACTAAGCGCTTGATATACCTAATGCTCATTAGACCAATTTGGGAATACGGCAGCCAGGTATGGGGGGGAGCGTCAAATTAGCAGATAAAAAGAGTCCAAACATTCCAAAACCGCGCATTAAGATTCATTACAAACGCTCAGTGGTACAACAGGAATACCAATATCCACAAGGACTTGGAACTCCCAACTGTCCACGAAGTCCTGCAGGATTCTTACTCTCGTTTCCACCAACGACTCCACAACCATCCAAACCCCCTAGCAGCTGGCATACCACTTGATACAGTTCCACCAGACCGTCAAACTCGCAGACTGAAACGCAAACGACACACCGATCTTCTCCTCACGACAAACGGCAACTGAGCGCAGCATCTCAATAAAATCACCCCTTCGACACACTTAACAATGCAAAAAATCAATAATTTTATCAATTAAATCTGCAATATGCAATTATTTATGTAAACTAAATTATTATATTTATAATGTATTTATGTACCTATATTTAAGATGAGAGAAAGTCATGTTACTCTTATATACTAATGTGTTCCAAACTATAATGCAATTATGCAATAAAGTTGTGAAAATTCAAACAAAAAAAATCAGTCGAAAAATGCGACTAAGCACACTAAAAACGTTTTACTCTTTGCTCTAAAAATAACCGATTCAACTTCTGAACTATCAATGAAAATATACCTTGAAATGTAAGTTCATGTACGCGGAAGATTTGCATAAACGGTGCTGTTCGTGTTCTTCCAGAGCGTATTTCATGTCAACGGCAAACAAGCTCCACATCGTAGCAGCGGACAACTGAAAACACACGAAATCGAACAAATTTGGGTCAAAATTTCAATTAATAAGCGCGACTCGTGCAACTTTCCTCAGCACCGAGAACGTTCGGCAATTTTTAACGCTGTAGCAACTAAACCGATACGTTTTTCACTTCAACTTGAAGTTTTAAAGCGAGAAACTAGTAGAGCTTGACGTTCCGGAATTTATTATGTTGCTCCTTATTTCTGCCACCTTATTGAGTAACGAGCAATTTTTAGGCAAATTTTAGAGCTGTCAAGGTGATTTTGTTATGAAAAGGTTCGTATTAATTTTTCTGGTAAAAACTGTTAACAGAGTTAGTTGATCAAACGATAATAATTTGAATTCCGGAATCTATAGGGTTACTTCTACTTATCTCACGATCATTGTTAAACTGTTATCGTATAGGTAGCACTTTGGGCTACCAGCAAGATTTTTGTGAGGATGAGATGGATTTACGAGGAAGAAACGGCGGCCCTTGAACGTCTAAACACGTTAAGATAATTTATTGTGTTGCTCTAGTAATTTTGTCACGAATGAACATTTTATAGTAAGGTATTGATTACTGTCCACAAAAAAACATTTAATCAAAATCGTAGGAGCTCCTATTGAGAAAAAAGGTTGATCACCATGATAACTATAGTTAGATTTGAAACGATTTTGCTCATACTCTTGATTTGGCGTCCTATGTTGAGCCACAAGCTGAATATAATCTTTGAGCTGATTTGGTACAGTTTGAATTTGGTCGTTTTCTCTCAATCTCGACTATACGACACGCAGCCCACACAACACAAGCTGAATATTTAACTTTTCCCAGTTCACGAGACTAAAAAAAGTAAAAAGGCGTAGCTACAAGTTAGATCAACGTACCTGTCCAATGTTCAACTCCTGCGGGAACTGGTTGAGTACAGGAACGTACGAATTTTTGTCTTCTTCTATCACAGAAACGATAAGTGCGATCAACTTGTGCCAAAAATCCAAACTATCCAGCCGAGGCCCGGTGTCGTCTGCGTCTCTTTTCGCTTCGTTTGGGTCCGCCTAGAGCCGAACGAAAGAAAAAAAAACATTTTGGTATTTGCGTGGGTCATCGCGTGGAGGTATCATCGTGTAACATCTTTATTAAATTATCGATTATAATTTTACCTGAAATTCGCGGTTGTAAAGTTCGTAGCAATTTTCGAAGAGGAATTGGTAAGTCGAACGCAAACACGCTTTGACACACTCTTTTACCACCGTGCTCGCTCGAGGAGGACTAGATAGCTCTTGTACCTGAAACATACAAAGTTGACATGAACACCTGAAAGAAAAGAAACGAGGGACTTGCTAGGCTTATAAAAGAAAGTTATAGGAAACAATTAAGAATTGTTTATTGGTTATTATAAGATGATGAAGTAATAAAAATAAGGCTAGATTCAGTGCAGGCCGAATTAATTGCCCATAATTCGAGTCTTCCCCGAACACCGAGTCGACCTTTTTGCCTCAAGCCGTTTTGTTTTGCAGCTGTGGGAAAGTTCAGCTTCAGTTATTTCCAAGTGACAACGGATTTCCGCTTTTTCTGGACTTTCCAAAATATCCTTTTCCCACACCTCAATTTACATTCCTCTACACAACACACAGCTCTTCCCTAACAGTCATCTCTCAGGTCTCGCGATCGACTCTCATCTGTCAGGTCTCGCTTTTGACAGTCTTCTATAAACTATCCCGTTACTCCCTTCTGTACTGACTTTTGCCACTAGTTCATGTATTCAAAGAACCAAGTGCCCACGCAATGAAAGCTCTATAATGGTAAACAAGTATATCAATACATTCCTACATCTCGTTCAATTGGTCTGTATATTTCTCTCCCTTTTTCGTGCACCCAACAGCGATATTACGTTTAATTATTATTGAACTCTGAGTGTTCCTTCCATGACAAGTGCAGTCACTGAGGGACGCCAAGTATCTCCTATAAGATCCTTCTTCGAGTTTTACTCTTGGAGAAGTTGCACCAAAGACCAGACCTCGCTCTCTCTTAAGTCCCTGGCACTGGACCAGTCGCCTCATCTGTACCACACAACGCTTATACCCCTAACCTACGTGCGTTTGCTCATTTTGCTGCTTCAAGTCCTTCCTTTCCATCATCAGAGAACGCGCAATCATTTGGAATGCGCCACTCTCGCAGAGTTCCAGACAGTCTCCAGGCGTGTTCTTTCGCTGCCTTCTTCACAGATGCCCCACAATGAGGAAGTGACACTGTATCTACAGTATTGGAACTGCATGGCTAGTTGGTCCGTACTCTCATTCCCAGTGATCCCTTTATGCTCAATTATCCAGTAAAAACAGTAGCTCTAACAAAGTTGGCTAAGGAGTTGAGCCGGATCTTGCACACTCTAATTATTTATAATAAGGACGAAATCATTTCTAAAATGTGCGAAGTCTAGTTAGTTGAAAAATGGGATTTTAATCAACCTCAGGGGTGCGCAGTGCCGACGTTCGCCACCCCGTGACACGTGCCCCTCCCTGGCACCAAGTTTCATTATTTAAATATAATATTTATAATCAGCAATTGTCTGTCATCAACAGGGTTGTTGAAGCACCATAAACGACGCTGTTTGACTGAACACATTGATGTTTTCAAGGGTGGTATAAATTGCGCTGCAGATTTCAGGAACTAATTTCCTAGGGAATCGTGCAGCTAAACATTGGGTTCTCATATTCGCTCGACAAGTTACGAAAGACGTTACACGGATCTAGGTTCACACACTGAAGTTTATTTTGTTACTGTAAACGAGCCAACTTTCTTCAACAAAATATTATAACTTGAGTTACTCATTCTCAAATTTCGGATAACGATTTTATAAACCTCCATTTTTTCCTCCTCTCCAAAACAAAAGAAAATTAGGCTCGCTATTAACATCACAAGACTGAATTTATAATTATTACTGGAACCTTCGTAGGAGAGCTTGCAGGAGCTTGAATTGTAGGAGGGTGAATGGACGAGCTCCGCATCAGCAGGCCCAACGTGTACGAATATCGGATAGAACTGTGAATGACTGACTGCTTTAAGGATTCGACTTCCTCGTCAGTCGCAAAGCGGACGAGCCCATTCGACCATATCTTTCTCGTCGTTGAGAATTGCCACCCAACGAGGCATTCGCAGGGAAATTCCATTCTGCCCTGCAAACTTATACTCACACACTCTCTCAAAAAGAACCACATGCGTTTGTTTTTCGTATTTACATTTTGCAGCCTCCCGGAATTTAAAAATTGGTGGCAGCTCTGGTCTAGTGGTCGTCGTTTTCAGATTGACTTTGTGGCATGCAAGTTAAGAAATTAAGGGCGGAAGCGGTTTCAGCGTTTTCTTTCCGCATGTGCCGCTATTTACCGAGAGGTGCGTGCACCGGTTCGGCTCCATTCATCATTCGTCTGCCGAACATAATTCTTCCGAAGAAGCCTAAACCATTTTTCGTACCAGTATGTCACCTCTCAATTATTGCACTCTCACACACTTCTCATTCTGGCAGATTTATTGTTTTCCGGTCGCTCAAATCCCTCGTTTTATTTAAATCTAGTGAAGTTTTCTTTTATATCGCCTTTAACTTTTAATTTGCCAAAAGATGCTATTAATTTTATTCTATTTTGCAATTACATTAGTTTATTTCTACGATCCCTTGAGAAGCTCAGTTTTAGTTGTTCAATTGCATATATACTCTTTTTTCTTCCCTCGTTATAAAATTTTTGTTGTTCAATATAAGCTGGAGTTCTTTCGTATATTTTATTTCGTTTTCTTTTGTGCGTTCGCTATTCATTTATTTAGTTTGTGGTCGTGGGTCAATCCCGACGTGAGTGGTGCTGGTTTGAAATCGTACATCTCGGAATCTCGCTAATTTAGCGGTTTCCTGGTGTGGACTTCCCTTTCCTTCCCAAATTTCTTGTCCTAAGCTCCAGATTTTGAATAAAAACGGCGAGTCGGAAAATGACTTTTCACTTTATATTTTATCCTTTATTAACCAGTACATTCAGCATTTTATGACCGACTTTATTTTGTGTTTGGCTCGGGGCGAGAGAAGCTACTAAATCGGTTGGGAGTGGACCACACTAAATTTCCAATCGTCTTTTCATTTTAGGCGTTTTTTTATTTTTATTTTAAATTTTGTCTTGTAGTAAATTACGACGAAATCCCCCTGGGTTCCAGTTCTTACGGTTCTCTAAGAACACTACATTTCCGCTGAAGGTGATGGAATCGTTGGAGAGGCTGCCGGTCAGGGGAGAATTGAGTCGCTACAACGTGGTTATGCATTTCTATCGTACTGTATGCGAGTCTATGAATAAACACGCAGAATAAATGGTTTAAAAAGTACGACTCACTTTCATCCTAAAGAAAGTTATACTAGTGAGGAGGTCGACAGTAGACTTGAGGTCCATCAGCTTTTCTTGACTAGACGCCGGGAAATTGTTTCTGTACATCGATAAATCTATCCTTAACGAGTTGTGCAATTGGTCCAATAACTTGACGAATTTTTCTTTCTGCAAAAATACGAACGTACATTTCAGTTAACAGCCTCCCGATGCATTTTTGTTCAACTTTTAAGGTTGTACTTACACCGAAATTGGAAGCAGCAAATCTATCGCTTGCCGATACTGCGGAAGAAGCCGTGGTGTGTGCGTAGTAGGCGTTGATATTCGCTAACAAGGTGCTCATCACAGCCGGTACACCGGGACACAAGTATTTGGTCGAGAGACAATGGAAATGCCTAAAAGCAACGAAATCAAACAGTTATCGAGTCAATATGTTGGGGCAATAAAACACGAAAGCACGGTTTATTAACAAATATTTGGTACGGCGAATCACACCATTTCCCTCAGCCCCACGTGCATTTACCGATTTTCATCCCTTCGGAAATTAATCTCATTTCAGATGAACTTAGTAGAACTTTCCAACGTACTACGCAGTAATTAAGGTTCCAGAATTTATTGGGTTGCCCCCACTTACGTCGAGACCTTCGGTAATTAGTAGAACTGTCAACTTGAGTTTACTTTTCGCGACCCAAAGGGTAAGGAAAGTATAGTGTTCGTGTCAAAAAAGTTTTGAGGCCTACTGAATCCGAAAAACCTAATTTCGGCGCGAGATCCGTGAGTGTGTGTGTAATGAGGATGAGGCGGAGGAGTACCAGCTGGTCCAGAAGGTGTGGAGGAGGTATTCGGGTAGAGTAACGGCTGTGGTGTGGAGGGTACTGGGCGTGGGCAGGTTCAGTTTGCCTCTTCTGGAGTTTACGGCGTTTTGGGAACCTCTCACGAGCGCTCCTGGGCACAGCTCTGCAGCGTGGTGGCGTCCCCTGCTCCCCTTAGTAAATCCTTAGCCAGCGTTATGTGTTCCTCCGTCATCAAAGACGAGGCACTTAAGTGCCTTATCAGCAACGTCACTTCAGCTAGACCTGATGGTATTTCACCCTGCAGATGGAATGAGGCCCCGAAGGCTGTTAAACTGCTGGTTTTCGACTTACTTCTCTTCATGGGAAAACTTTCTGCAAGATTGTCGCGTACCAGAATTGTCTTCGTTCCCAAGAAAAGTGGTGATGGGCTGGGGGGCTACAGACAGGTTTCACTTTCGTGGTCTTTTGGGACTTCTGCTGCTATCTCGTCTCCAAGTGGCTGGTGTCATTGGCGATATGCAGATGTCATTCCAGCCTGTAGACGGTACTACTAAGAATCTCATGATTCTGCAAACGGTGCTGTCCCTGGCCTTGGCCAATTGGCCAGTAGTATCTGGTAGCCAGGATGTTGCGCTAACTTGGCAAGCCAAGAGGCGCAAGTACGTTGGGATGGATCTCGTGGAGTGGAGGCAGGTAACATCAGGGTTGCAGCATTGACTGTCTCCTGGCGCGTTGTGTGGTGCAAGAAAAGTGCTGAGGAGACGCGTCAGCTGGGTGTGTTCTCTGAGGTATCACCATCCGCGTGTTGTTCAGTTCGTATCTAAACTGGTGGTCGTTATCCTTCTTTTCTTCCCCCTTCTATCTAATCCTTCTACCCTTAGAGCTGGTACTTTGTTTGCCCCCCCTCCATCCCTTTCAAGTGTGTGCATCCGTAGTTCAATTTGCGAGAAAACGGCTGAGCAGATTGTGCTGGTTCCTTTATTGTTTTGTTTGTCATTTTTCGTTGACGCGAAAATAAGGTTATGGGCGATTTTCATCAATGGGAAAGGGGGATGAGGGGAAAACTCTACCAAAAACTTGGGGTTTTCCCATTTTTCTCGGAAACGGCTAAATGGATTTTGAATCTGAACTATCAGATTATCTTCCGCTAGTTAGCACCGAATATTTCCTCTCCATAAATATCTCAATGAAAATACGGCGAACCGAGATATAAACCTATGAAGTAAAAATAGGGTTTTCACGCTTTTCGGTAAAACGGCTGTAATGATTTTCTCCAAACTTACAGAATATTTGTAAATAGTTAATACTTATATATTGTTCTCAATAAATGTTCTTCTAATAGTCCATGAAAAAGAGATAAAAATGAAAATGTGTCGAAAATAATGTTTTCATGAACATTTTTGTAATTTCCCGAGTAACTGCGTCACTGGATTTCATGAATCTTACGGAATGTCTCTTAGCAACCTACTTTTAATTCTCTGTGGTTATTATCTATTGAACGGAGATATCCATGACAGCTCGGAAAACGAGATATGTCGAATATTAATTTATCCGTTTTCCAATTTTTACTTTCCGCGACCCGAAGTTTAAGGAAGGTATAGTTTAAAAAAAGGTTTGTGATAATTATTCTGTAATAACAGAGTAAACACTGAACAAAGTTGACCAATGAAACGAAAACGTGAGTTCCGGAATTTATTAGCTTGCTTCTATTCATCTTACAACCTCTGTTAAACTTTTATCGTATGGGCACCAACTGCGGAACTACGAACTAGAAAAATTTACAATGAAAAAACTGCTCTAAATTTGTTGTGCTGACCTAATCATTGTCCCAACGATCAGAATTTTCTAGGAGCGTCATGAAATCACAACAACAAAATTAATCAAAATCATTCGAGCCGTTTTGTGGGTAAAAAAATAATCGGCGCTTTGATCAGTATGATGAACTAGTATGGATCATACTCTTATTTTGGCGTCCAATTTTGGTCTGGAGGGAAGATATACATTTTAAGTTGATTTAGTTCAGCTGTTCTCTCTCAATCCCCACCGCACACAATTCTTTCCAGTTAAGTGATGTTTTTCGAACTCAAGATCCGAAGAAAACCTGATTTTATTTTTGCGGATGTAATAACTTTTCTTCCTACTTCGTACGGCTAAGGGAAGTAAAAATTAATAATGACTTTCGCTGTGACTTTATTTATTATTCCTTTACACAGCTTGATGCAGTGTCACACCTTCGGAACCCATTCCATCGCATCGGGGAATGAGCTTAGGCCAGGCAGAAATGATACCTTTCTTCCAGACGCAGTCCTACATCTCTGAGACTCGTAAATTCGACTCACCACCGACAAATACCTAGGAAACCATTTCGTTTTTTGTAAACTTTTAAAACCATTTTTTATGCATAGACACCCGATTGGATTGCCGAGTAGGCGCAACTAGACACTCAGACTAGAATCTCCATCCTCTTAAGCTGTTCTGCCTTAAGCTGTTCTGCCTTAAGCATCCAACTTTCGCATATTCGCAGAGAGCGATTTTCAGTAACGAATCTCAGATTGGGCAGGGGTCGAACTCTTGAGTCAAAGTGTAAGAGCCAAATTCGGTAAGTTGGAATCTTGCAGCACTAGACAAACTTTACTCCACAACGACGACGATGGTTCTACAGCTACCAACGGAAAGATCAGGTCCATCCATTTCGGGGGACAGAAAAACTTTGATTTCCTTTTATACTATTTACCCATTTAACGTTCGCTGCTTGAAGAGAACTGTTTTTATTTTTATCGCGCGTAGAAGTGTAGCGTTCTTTTCTTTATTCGCATTATGTCGTTTTTCTAAACTCAGTCAATTTTCTCCCATCTCACGCACCACAGGTTTCGCCTTGGTTATTTGGGTGACGAGTTATTTCGCGCGAACAAGTGTTATTCAGAATGAATAATTAACCAAATTGGATGTAAAGCAATTAGAACGACCCCACGAAATTTTATCAGCTTGGGAGGGCGAGAGTTGAAGATCGAAAGTAGAGGAGTAGGAGATAGCGGGAAGTAACTGGGCTGAGAATTGAAACTGGAACGCGTCTGAGTGGGGACAGAGAGACCAGTTTGACTTTCACGAGAGTTTGCAGCCGAATGGAATTTGGGAGTTGCCTCGTGTGTAGAGGAATCTGAACTTGAGGAGAGGGAAAATAAACCCACTTCAGGGGAATCCCGCAACCGCGGCGGTGGAATTTCCGCAGGTACGAGGAGGTGAAAGGAGACAATGACTGGGGAAGTCCGAGGTCAAAAATCACGGACTGATTTGACTTGCGTCGAACAGTGATGTCCGTGCGATTTCAAACCATGGAACTTAAAACTTCCCTACAAATCAAGTAAAATTAACTGTGCTTAGGCTACTAAACAAAGGCTGTGACACGCGTAGGGGCGATGCGATACATTTCGGAATGTTAAGCGCCACTAGTTTCTTTGTAAAACGTAACTCCAACGTATTAACTGAATGAACGAGGAGCTGGCGAAAGTTTTTGCCGTTTACTCGTGCCAGCCGCTTGAGATTTCATTTTTTGGAGTTTTGATATAATCACTTTAAGAATGTCATCTCTTTCATTCGCGGGTCCATTGCTGAGAATTTTAACGCCTACTATTGGCACAAAATAATACGTATTTACTCAAAAATGTTAAAACTCTTTTGCACTAATTTTTGTAGAATATCCACAAGTAATAAATTGCCAAGAACATGATGCAATTTGGGGGTTTCGATTGCTCAGTGAAACATGTGATGTCTTGTGATTTGGTGTGGGTAATAAAATATTCAGCTGTGGTAACATTTTTATTGTTTATAAACCACCTTCAGGGCTGTAGTAAGGGCTGGTGGCCACCAACGCTATGTTTAGTCATTCTCTTCATTTCTAAACTTTATTTTGCCAACCGCTTTTGCTCGTATCTCCGCTTCTTCTCATGATTAATGCTCAAGTCATTTTCTAATCAGTTTCTGAGGTATTACTTTAAATGTTTACTACAGGTCTGAGTGTGAATGTTGGCGTGGCTGAGAGTTTTATTGCTTCGACTGAGCCTCAAGAAACCACCGAAGAGGTGACGTCGCAGCATCGCAACGCCACAATTAAGGTTTGAAGCTCGCGTTATCGAATAGTGAGGGAAAGCCAAGGAGAGAACTCGACTCACAGTGAGATAGGTTGGGGGGTCTAGCCGCATGAATTCCAATGTGACTTCCATTCTGTGGGGAAGAGCACGACCAAGATAAGATACTCGTTATCAACAGTTGTAAATCCCCCCTTTACTGCCCGATAAATCAGCTCCTGCCTCCTCGTTTCCATTATGCTCTCCGGAGAATACAGGTGGATTCCCAGCTCCTAACGTTGGCGGAGTTGTTCCGGTAACCTTTGAGGTAATTTAAGATCTCCCTAGCAAACCCTTTCCTCCATTTTCAGAACCCAAGTAACGGCGCAAAGTGAGATATGAATGTCGCCGAATGTACTTACGTCATTGCCTGGTAGATACTCTCGATACCATATCTCATGGCGAATTCTTCGACTATTTCTTGGCCAGGAGGATCAAAGTAGGTTTTCCAAGCGTCGTCGCCCTTCACGGAAGGGAGCGTTACCATACCACCGTTCGCTTCGCATAGCGAGTGAAACAGATTTTCATGAAGGCACGTGTATTGAACATGATATGGTGCCACCTGTGAAATAGAAAACGTCCATCAAATTAAGTTCAAGGTAGAGCGTCGAGAAGCTCGAACTTTGAACATTTCGCATTCATTTTCATACTTAGAATAAATAGGATATAAATAAATAATTCTTTACTGCGAGCTACTTAAATAGCTAACAAACTGTACCTTTTCTTCGCCCTTGATTTCAACGCTGATATGCAACCTAATAGCACCAGAAACAGCCGATTTGTCAGTCCTTTTCTCCAAATTATACCACACTTCCATCTCCCCAGATAACGTCCTCACCTGGGAAATTACATGGAGAACGTCAATCACATTTGAATTCAACTGTTGTAACTAACTAGTTTAGTGAAAAGAAAATAATAGAACGCATTAAATAACATTTAAGTGTACAGAAACACGCACAGATGTCCTCAGCCCCATGTGCGTTCGTCGATTTGTACTACCGCGTTTGAACTTGACGTTTATAGCGGGAAACTGGTAGCGTTGAACATTCTGGAATTTATTCCTGCCCTTAGTTGAAATACCATCGCAGAGATAGATTGTGTCGGGAAGTTCGCGTTTATTGCTCCGTAATTACAGTGGAAATACTGAATCTACAAAACGACGTTAGTTCGATTCCGGAGATTTCTGTGGTTACTTCTGATTATCTAACGACCATTGTTGAACTTCCATGACTGATATAACCCTCGTCGAGGGTTTGGGAACAGCCATTTAATAAGGAAACTGACCTGTGTGTGTGTATGGAGGAAAAGGAAAATTAATAGCCAGCCCCCAATACGCTTTGGCGGCCACAGGCTTCTTCTTGAAAAGCACGTCAAGCATTTAGGAATGAATATAGTTGAGAGGTGGGGCTTCAGCCGACCCTTCCAGTCCATTAAAGGCACTACCATTGCAAGGTTTGCCTCACTGCGTGCATTTCATAATGCCACTTGGGGTGAGTGTTACCAAGGCACTATCCTCATGTACAGGCGTGATTGGCTACTGCCCTGTTGTCTGGGGTAGCAAATTAACGGTCAGAAGTAACGGAATCTATCCTGTATTTTCCCTGCTCACGGGATAATCCTCCGGATTAATTTGTTTGTTCTTCTCTATCACGTTTAATTTCACACTTTGAAGCTGAAACCTTTCAAATTCTTGCCTAAAATTGTTTAAATGTATTTCCTCGGCTTCAAAAATGTTTTAGAGGTCTAACAAATATTTTTAATTTCGTAAACGAATGGCGCTGTCCACTGTTTCATTAGTTTTACATGACTCTCCTCCACATTCCTAGTAGAAAAAGTGTTCAAAACTTCACACAAGTCCCCAGAACACAGTCGGCTGTCACGAGATGCCCTTAATCGAAGCCAATGGAAGTTTATATTCGAGCATGTGTTTGCTTAGGCTGGAAGGTTCTTTCGTGTTTCAAGTTTACAGTCAACTATGTTGGGGGGAGAGGATGATCTATTCATGAGGTCGACAGCGGGCACAAATGAGTTCTTTATTTATCTAGATAATTTATCATTCGTTAATCTACTCTCCATTCATTTAGTTGATGAGTCCTAAAAACAATAGCTTCTGCTCCCAACTGCAGAAGACCATGACATTTCGGACGAAGAAAATATTGAGGAGGGAACCGTTATTTTTTACAGGAAACTTGAATCATTGCAATATGCTGAATTGCACCAACACACTGAACAATTAGTCATTGCTGCTATGTAAGCTCATCGAAAACTATAATAGTTCATATCTCACTCCAGCTCAGAGTATTCTCTGTCAGACGTCTTGCTGTTCACATCTAGTCATTCCACCTTTTTCGATTGCACCGAACGGGTTCGAAGACATTTTACAAAATACACGAAAACACATGGTACATGAAACAGCGTGAAAAAGATGTCGTACGAAAATGTGTTTTTACTTTCTCTGGACGAACTTGGGCCTTCGGTTTGGATTCTACTCAATCAAAATCCTCTCCATTGCCCGTTAGAAAATATTTTTAAAATCACGCTGAGCGTGTTTAGAGGTTTCAGGCTATTGCAGCGCACTTATGTCGCTTAGCAAAGTTATCAGGAAGATAAGTTACCTCGATGATGGTCTGCCCGAGAAAATCGTCGGACTCTCTGGTTAATTTTTGCCTCAATTTTGATTTGAGGTCGTTGTCTTCGTCCCAAACTCTGACCTTGATCCTGTCTGAAGAGTTGTGGCACTCGCTGCAACATAAAAAAGACAACAATTAGTTTCATTGAACGTTCTAGTGAAAAGGGTGAGTTGACGCGATGAACGAGTTCTTCCTCTTAGACTCATAAGCCGCTCGTTCCAGAGAACGCGAATTAATATTTGGGGAGACGTATCGCAATGATTTCCTCAGTTCCACGTAAATTACACGATTTTTACCGCTCGAGTTACAAATCCGATGCTTTCACTCAGCGCTAGTGAGCCTGTTAGAACTTCTCGTTCTACAGCGAGCAAATCGAAGGGCCAATACGCATAGAAATTTATCGCGTTGCTACTACACATGTCACGATCTTTGTTGAGTGACCAGCGTATTGGTGATTTATCAGGCTGCATACACAATATTTGTTTGAAAAGCAACAAATCTATTTTCCCCACACACACGATTTTGGTTTAATTTTTTTAAAATGGATTTTTTAAAATTCGATAACGAGAACAACGAAAAAAATGACGAGAGGAGAACAATAATTTTTCAACCCTCCATTAAAAGCGATTAAGTTTTATCTTTATAAACCTCGCTCACGCAATACTAGCATTCACAAAAAATTGAGTCGTCAGTCCAATAAACGATCTATAATAATGAAGTTCATATGATAATTAGGAGCGACCCTAAAAATTCTGAAGTTCAAACCCCCTCTTCACTTTTTAACACGATACTTTTCAGAAAAATTGATTTGACTCAAGGTTGGTCCTACCACAAATAGTTCGGGAACGTTATACAGAACGTTAAGATGAGTTCTATAGGTTCATACAATCGAAACGGTCGGAAAACAGTAAAAAATATGTTAGTTTAAAATTCTGAATTTCTTAAGCGGCTCCTGATTTTCTTATGAGCGCTATTAAATTTTGATCACAGTATTGGACTACCACTCTAATTTTTTTTGAGAACTCCAGCGTGACATGAGCGTGGCTTAAAAGGAAAATAACTGCTTTAAAGTCGCTTTTCGGTTGAAATTAATGATGATTTATTGTGCTGTTCTCATTATTTACCCACTACGTAACTTTGCTCACTGCTTGGAAGCCACGGAAAATGTAGTGGCTACAGTGTGAGGTAAGGGGAATTTGTGTCGCTTGAAACTCAATTTTGCCGAACTCCACAAAAAAAAGTACGTTCTCTGCACTCGTTCGTTTCAATTCACCTGTGCGACAGCGACAATTCCGATCTTCCACTTAATTTCGTTCGTCACTAACTTCAAATAGTCATAAATGAAACTAATTAACTAATTAAAAAACTAGAATACTTACAAATAGAATTTTTCGTTCCAGACGGGGTTCAGTTCTTGGGGCATCGTCCTCGTTCGCTTTTTGACTTTTCCCACTTGAACCGTGACGTAGGGGTCGGAAGTGCCGCTTTTATCTTTGGCAATGAGCCCTTGTGCGCAGATGACTGTAAAGGACATTATTCGCACGTTTCTTTCAAATTACGAGCACGTCAAAAAGGAGAATTTAATACTTCAGGAATTTTCAACTAATGTGCGTGAAAAGAATTGACAGATTGGGCTGAGGGGCCAATCGAAATTTTTGACAGCAAACACAAACGTTTGCTATTTTCGTTTGATGTAATTAGTTATTTACATTTGCACCGCACTGTTTTCTTTAATACGTAAAAAATTAAGTAAATTAATGTTTTGAACGAGTCACATTAATCAGCTCTGTACATGTTGAACGTGTTTAAAAATGCAACATCCACTTCTTCTATTCACAAGCTTGTACAACAACTTAACAAAAAGCTCAACAGCAACATGCGAAAAAAGACATGCAGCAAGCTCTGAAGAAGTAACTGATTTAGCGCGAACTCAACTAAACAAAATTAACATTTTGAACTTGAAGAGAAATGCTTAGAATTGGTCTGTGCCGACCAGAAACGTCGTCAAGGGGAACGTTCGAAAGGGATGACAGTTCAAAAGATTTATTTTTGATTTCATATTTATTTCAACCCCCCCCCCCCCCACTCACTCACAATCACATTACAGCCTGTTGACCTCAAACCAATAGACTGAAGCAACGTTTGGATCCTCCTTAAATTAATTCCGCAGGAGGCTGGTTTGGAGTTAACTTTTGCCGGAGCAGGGTATAACAAGTCTCTCAATCCCTAAGATAAGTCATAGCTCTCTTAGGTTCATGAAAAGCCAGGGGGGGGGGGACGCACAGCATTTACTCTTTTCATGTCCTCAACGTTCGGATAAAAATTAAAAGGATTGCCTGCCAGTACCTCATCAGAGTAGGTTGGGAAGTGAAGAACGAGAGGCACTGCCGAGTAGACTGAAGCTTGATCTTCGCTGCGGTAGTATCTAAGTGCTAAGAGTAAGTCAACAAGTGAAAATATGACAGGACGAATCTTTATGGGCGGTTATCATACTCCTTGTGCCCTGTCAGAAAGCAATGTGGTTCCAATGAGAGGGCGAGGCGCACAGGAAAAGTGTGGACAATGAGGAACCAAGCGTTATTACTCTAACGGGCTCTCAGTTCACCTGGCCAGCCAGTGGTAAGCATCTCGAGAACGACCATCAATCAATTGTCTAATGACTTGCATCGAACCTATATCAGAAAATAGCTACTTTTTAAACAGAATCAACGCGCAGCCAGACACACACCTGGAGAAAGCCATGGCGAGGGTAGGGAGTTGACAGCGGCGCGCTTTTCGGCCTATTTCTACCAGACTGACGATCGAGAAAAATGATTCAATCACAGGTAGCGTCAGCTGTCTGGTTGGACGGCTACCATGCGCTTTGCTCACAAACTCGTTTTTGCTCCAACTTCCTTTGAGTCGTACACACTCCTTTCCTTCAGTGAACCAATCAACGTGCGACAAACTATGTCGGCACGTTGCGCACCCGAAATTCAACAAATAATTCTCTACCCAAACCCAATTTTCCTTCGTTATGAAGATAAAGAGGGATTTGTGATCTCTAATTGAGCAGGCCATTTCTTTTAAAATATTTGTGCTATACAAAATCTGGAGTACTATTAAAAGCTTTTTTAATACCCAAGATAGGTCCTAAGCTTTGGTTCAATTGTCATTTTTATTGAGATACCAAACAGGTTTCTAAGGTCTGGTCAAAGAGTTCCTGATCGTCACCAAGGGATCCTCGTTAACTAGGCGCTTAGTGCTGCAAAAGTTCAATAAACAAACAATATTCAGCCCTTAGAGCCTATTCCCCCCATGTGCAGCTTCAAGGACAATCTAACGCCTACAGACCTTCGAGCGACAGGGGCTTACGCTCCCCCGCTCACTGATGCTAATGGAACTGAAGTCGCAGCTCTGACAGCGCCTCAGTGCGGGATGTGGTTCAGGAATGATGAGACAGGAATGACGCCTGGGCGTTTGAACAAATGTTCTCCACTGCTCTACTACTTCAGTTCTCACCTCATGGGCATTTTGACGGGTAACTTCCTCTTACTCTTTTTCCTTACCCCTCTTGCTGGGCGCAAAATTGAGGGAGCTTGAAGTAAGAAATAAATGGAAAAGGTGAATGTGAGTGAGGACTGTAGTACACTTGACAGAATAGCGATATCAGTTTGAGCGTGAGTATAGAAATGCAAACCAGGGGACTCTAAATACACTTGAACTAGTTCTGTGGGAAACAAGTAGAGGGACGGAGAGATGGAGAGAGAGAGAGGGAGAGAGAGAGAGAGAGAGAGAGAGAGAGAGAGTGAGAGAGAGAGAGAGAGAGAGGGGAGGGGAGAGAGGGGAGGGAGAGAGAGGGGGAGAGGGGGAGAGAGAGAGAGAGAGAGAGAGAGAGAGAGAGAGAGAGAGAGAGAGAGAGAGAGAGAGAGAGAGAGATGGAGAGAGAGATGGAGAGAGAGATGGAGAGAGAGAGAGAGAGAGAGAGAGAGAGAGAGAGAGGGAGCGACTTAAGAAACAACTGAGTTGGGAGACGATTGGAGAGAAAAGTGAAAAGAGGGCTCGGAAAAGGATATTTTGGAAAGTTCAGGAAAGGGGAAAATCTTTGTCAATCGGAAATAAATGAAGAACTGGACTTCCCATAGTAAATAAACTTGAGAATGGAAGGTGTTCAGGAAACAATGGCTTTGCCCTTAGGGTCAGTGAGTTCCGTTAGAACAAGTGTGGACCTTCCCAGGTCAAAAACCCCTCAATTAATTCGGCCTGCGCCAAACACCTCTCTATCACCCTTTCCCTACAGCTAACGTCAGTCCTTCCCCATTTCTTTCGTTTCGATTAATTAGTTAATTTTTGATGCCACGTTCCAATTGAGAGTAGTTCGAAAAAAAAACATGCCAACCTGACGCTCTTCAAAATTAAAGGTTTTTCGTTAATCAAACATCATTTAAAATATAGGCGTAAAATGGTTGAGACCACTGAAGTGCTCAAATCTTGTAGGCGCATATAAGGTTTGGCAGGTGGAATATGAGATGGACCATGTTCGGCGGAATTAAGATCGTGAAAACATGATGATTTCGTCAAGTTTATTTACTTTCTGTGCATAGTGCCTATTTTAACCACTGTTTGTTTTGGTGCTAAAAACACAGCAACGCTAACGAACTTACTTTCTCAATTGATATAATTTGGGTGGTCAGTATGATACGAAAAACCGCGTCCGAAAAACGGGAAAAAATACACCCCATTTTAGCTGCATATACCAAATTGTGGTCATTCTAGATCGCCAAGAAGGTGTTCCAGCCTCTACACATATCAACGGAAAACTAAATTGCTGCCATCCGGTGACACCCTGTTTGTGGACAGTAACGTGAGCAAAAAATCAATTTAAAACGCTATTCAAATTAAATTCACCCGAACGGACGAAACAACACTTTGTGCTAGTTGCATGCACTAAAAACAAATAATTGTGCACCTAAGTAAAATAAATCGAAGAAAGAGAACACGAACAGATGAAAAAACTAGTCTAAGCAAAAAGAATGTCCTTTCATAACAAGGTTTCTTCCATCAAGTGAAATAACAACTAAACGTTAACACGATCTTCTCTTTTTCAATCAACCAAAATACGTTCGCCCAGAAAAAGTGAGCTTTTTTCGAACAAAAGTATTTTGCCGCTCAAATACTCAGGGTCAGCTGTTAAAGACTTTGCCTGCGAAGCTGAAAAAATTGAATTTAAAAAAAACAAAACGAAGAAAAGTGGGTGAGGGATTAATTAAAAGGTCAGGGAAATGTATTCAACGACATGCAATAATTTTTACCCTACGAATTCTCTTTTCATATCTAGGAAAAAAAAAAAAATGATTTTTGACTGTGGAAGATTTAAACTTTTCTACGCTCCGCCAAGCTCTACTTTGATATACCTGCGTGTAATTGTTACTGCGATTGGCATACGGACTTTTTTTTTTAGCAGGTAGTTGTGAACTGGATATTGCATTTGACAGCCGAGGCTATTGCGGCTAAGTAACGGAAGTTTATTTTGCTGTGCGATTGTACAAAATGTATGACGGCCAACGTTGAAAGTTGAACCGAAGAGCTGCTTAATCTAATTTGAAGCTTGTAAATGAGACATTTTCAGGGATAACTTCAATGTGAAGCACCTGAAATTCAGAGGTTTATATTCATAAACGCCAATTATGTTTGAAAGCGAAGTGCGACTTCTGCGCACAGCGATAAGTTAGATATAATTAATTACGTTCTATAGAAATATTTGAATATTGGGATATCATAAGTATATCGAAGGGAAGGGTCAGAGTACGATGACGTCTACTACGCCCGATATCAGTCGGACTTAAAACTGACGTTTAACTTACTTTACTTATTAACAAGAAGAAGGTAAAACTTACACTTTAGGGAACAAGCATGAGCGAGTTCTTCTCACTAATTCGAATAATAAAAACGAGAGTGGTATGATTTGATATGTTTACTAGAAAGATTTTACTTGAAATTGACTTTCCATTTCTGGTTCACAGGCAGTGATCTTCCCTTTTTATTGTATGAGGATGGTGACAAGGTTTTATGAGCTGACACCAGCCTCTTAGCTGCTGCGAACAAGTAATCGAGACCCCTGGTGTTCTTCAGAGCCATTTCAACCACCGCTCTTTATGATGCAGAAATATAAGGTGGGATAATTTGAGCTCATTGTAGCGGCGTGTTGTTTGTGGCTTGTGAGTCCTCGCTTGGCTTGCCCTGCTAAGCGCCCGGAACGAGTGGAACGGGGTTTTGACTTGTACGAAGCACTTCGTCGTCAGCCTTGTTGGGGGGGGGGGGGAATAAAGCTTTGGCATTGACAGACTCCCTAGAGTTTGCTGGATATCGGGCAGGATGAGCTCACAGCATATTTCCCTTGACAGCTGCTGGAGATGGTTAAGGGGTGAGGGTCACCACAGATAATTAACTGCACGGGTAACGGCGATTGTGCGGATAATGAAATGTAAAAGAGCAGTCATTTCGGGAGTTCGTTGGGCCTCGTTACTCGACATTTTCATGAGCTCAACCACAGGATTTCTGTTGTGCCCATCTAGCTCTTATTAAAACGTCATAATTATATAACCTTCCAAAACATCTTCAGAAAGAAAACAAATCTTCTTATACCTTTGAAGACTTTGAAACATTAAAAGTAACGTTTTCTACTTTTTGATTTGGTGCAACCTTACAACAGCTGTTGAGATGTAGAAACTGACTTAAAGCTGCACAAGTTCCACACCTTGCCCCATTGTCCCCAAGTTCCAGTGCATCACTGATGAGGCAAAAGAGCACTTGCAGTAATTGATACGACAAAAGGAAGAACGGATTATTATACCGGCACATGCCAGCAAGGTGGAGCTGCAGAGTTGTTATGGGCCACAAAAGAGGCCCAACCACCACCCCACCAGTCTGAAACAGCAGCTTATTTTATGACGACACTACCGAAAGTGTGTGTAATGTCGTCGGGAAATGAGCTTCTTTGAACATTTGAACTAGCTACTTGGGCGGTTCTTAGATTTGAAGTAGACAAACTCGCGAAACTGCGTCATAAAAAGTGTCGCTCTCAACGATGCTGTGAGTACACATTATGCGATGACAACTTCCCACGCAGTGTTATAGAGGAAACTTCCTTCTACAATGAACGCACCTCTGAAGGTCCAATTCAATAGTTGTAAGGCAACACGAGGTCGTCAAGCTAACAGGTTTGTTCAAGCTTGGCTCTCGCTGATAAGGTTGTTGAGAGGGTGAGACTCTCAGGAATGGTCTCTTGCAATTGTTTGCTCTTAGCATTAACTGCTTACACGTTTCGTTTATTTGCTTAGTTATAATTTCATTGGTGTTTCGGCATAGAAAGTCGAGATAATTATTTATGAATGGGGATTGAGCTGGGTTTTCCCGGCTTATTTCAAATCTTTGCCACAATCTACACCACAATTATTGGTGTTCCTTGATTGCCGTTTGTGAACTAACCAGAATGGCGAGGGATGAGAAGGTTGTGGACTGACGATATTGTGGCTAAACGCACATTAGGGCGATGAATTGCTTATAACATGAGGTGTTTCATTTACTGTAGCTCATACTAACCCTGCATGAGGAGCTCCACTTGAAAGCTAAAAGACAGCTGTGACTTAAGAACGAACGAAGGACGTGGAGATGTAGCTCATCAAAGTAGGTTACAGTTGACTGTGGAACTCAATGGAGTGAAAAAATAGTCTTGGGTCAGCCTGCCTCTTTTACCTGTTCATTCCTCATCTTTTAAACTCCCTCCAAGTTTATTTGTAAGCCTTGAAATGAACAAACAGCAGCACTCTGTGTGCCTCCTCAATGCATTTTTGAGCATACCTTTGGCGCGTAGGGTTCTTCAAATTTGAAGAAATCCAGACGAAAGCTTAATGCTTCCGTAATGGTACTGTAGAGGTTGTCCGCGGAACCCAATGGAGTGAAAAAACATTATTCTCGGATCACCTACCTCTTTTACTGTTCACTTCAGCAACTCATTGTTGCCTTTAAGTTTATTTACTCAACTCTTTTGTTATTTGAGTATTATGGTAGTAGTAAGAGGTGTGAGTCTTAATGTAAGAAACAGTAGCACTCTGCGAGTATCCTGAGTAATTTCAGAAGCATATTTTAGGCGTCCAGGCTTCTTAAAAGGAATCTGTTCGAGTGCTTGCTACTTCTGCAACAGTAGATACTGCTTCATTATAGTTACCTTTCTTCTTTTCTTTTAAATTCACAACAAATACTCTCCGCAGGGTATTAATGTGTGCGAGGTTTCAATTGTCAGCAGAGGACATCCCACTGAGTTAATTAAGGACGATACTAACGCCCCGTCACACACTAGCATGCATAAGTTGATTACTACTCCAAAAGTCAGGTGCTTCACATAACGTTCATTAGGCTCGACTAGTGTATCAGAAGTGGAATGAAGCTCTGCCACAACATAGTTTGAAGCTCTCTTCTAAATTGTAAATTGTGATAAATCATAACGTAAAACGAACTAAAGGCTATGGCCACTAAACGATTGTCAATTCAAGAAAAAATCTAATTTCGTCAAACTGAATGTTGTACAATGACACAGCGCTATTGAAATATATAAATGTGAGTGCGTTTTTCTCTTATTTAGTGAGCTTGGTTGATCGGGCAATTGTTTGACCTGTTATAGCGATCTTGCACGACCATTTAGAAGTCCCTTCAAGGACGATATCCTCGGCTTGAGCCAGGGAGTCTATGTGAGTATCAGGATCCATCCCAAATGTTGTTCTGTTCCACACCAATGGGAATACCAAAAACAAAAACCAAATAACAAACAACACCAAAACCAAACTACCAATTCATACACGTCAATTTTGCTGGGGGGAAAAAATAAGATTTGAAAAAAGGTGGGCAGTGAAAAATAACGGGTTCACTTCATACAGTACAGGGAACTTTAGTGGAAGATACCGAAGTACACCATTTCAACTTCACAAGACTCAAACTCAATGTAAATTGCCTTCGAGTGGTTTTTTTGCGCAATTAAAATGCGTTATTTTCGAGTCTCAAGTTGCAAGGCACGAAGGCAAATTACAGTTAATGACGCTTTTGCTATAAAAAGGAGTTACAAATAAAAAAAGCATGCAGAAGCGTCATTGCACACCAAATGTTACTCATCATGCAGTTTCAGTTTGAGCCTCGCTTCTGTAAAGGAAAGGAACATCCGGCAACAAACAGGCTCACACAAAACAATTAATGGAGCAGCCTACGGTCTTAATTTATGATGTACGTTCTTGGTATAATAATGAGCTTACTTTGTATAGTTATAAATCTACTCGCACGTTTGTTACTCCAGCCAAAACACTGAAACTGGAGCTGGCAAAACTTGTCTGGGGCTTGTATGTGTGAAAAGTGGTGATGGGCCGGGGGGCTATAGATCGATTTCAGTACCGTCTGTGGTCTTTCGGCACTTCCAAAAAGTGCTAACATCTCGTCTCCAGATGGCTGGTGTGACTGACGACGTCCAGAAGGCATCCCAGCCAGTAGGCGGTACTGCCGAGAATCTTATGAATAAAGGAAGAATAAAAAAAACAATATATGGACGTGGGTGTCCTGGACGTTGCTAAGGCTTTTAATACGGTATGCCACCGTATTAGTTCGATTGCCTTTGTGGTGTAGGGACAACATAGGCCTTGCAGTGTGGAGCAGAGATGTCTGAGGACGTGGCAATAGAGCATGGTGATTGGCAGGAGTCCCTCTGTCTCCTGTACTCTTCAACGTTGCGATTGATACTGCCTAAGCTGCCTCACGAAGTAGCGTTTGATCTCGCCCCAGGTGTGTGGGTGGGTGCATCAGCCTTCGTGGATCGGGGGCCTCGGTATTCCGTCTCTCTCTACCACTATTTCGTTCCTGCGCCGTAAACGCCTGCTTGCTTTGCAGGCATCTGGATGGGATGTCGCACGTGCGGTGGCATGGCAACTTCATCCGCCCCCCCCAAGCTCGGTAAGCCATCAGAGTTTTCGGCTGCTCAGCATGGTTCAGTTGACAGACGGGAGCAGTGTCCTGATTCCCGCTACTCTTCTGCGTGGGAGGTGTGGGCTTCAGAGAGATTACCAGCACCAAAAGCTTGTGGAGTGGAGTCAGCTAACATAAGGGTTGGAGCATTAATCATGTCTGGACGCAGCGTGCTGTGCAAGAAAAGTACTGAGGAGATGTTTGTGTTTATTGTTCTGAGTGATAAATACAGAACCTCGTGGACGATCCCCGCATTCGCTGATTTTGCGACAGCCATTCTGAGGTATTGAGTCTATTTGTCTCCAACTCGCTCCCAACTTCACGGTGTAGTCAGAGGAGCTCATTGAGTATTTTTTCCAATTCAATCTGCCCCATAGAACATCTATTTCCGTTTTCTCTCTTTCTATTGTTCAATATACTGGTTCGAAGTTAGGTTATTTACATTTTTCATGGAGTCACTAAATCCATTTTCTTTTAATTATAAAAATGCGTAAAAATTCAAATTTTTAGATTCGACGTTATTGTTTGGTTTACTCCAGGTAAGATTGCGTAAAGTTTCGAATTTCAGTTGTAGCATTATTTGAGTAGTGAGCACATTGTGAGTAGTAAAAATACAATTAGGAAGCAAGTCACAGCTTCTATCTTTCTTAGTTTTTGGTGGTATAATTGGAGCTTACGCGTGTTAAAAGTTACAAACAGCAATACGGTTCTGTTTTTAACGATAAATTGAAGTTCTATATTTTCGCTGAAGCCTTTTAACGTTTTTTTGTAGAGGCTTTTCGGCTGTGGCTTAGTTGACATGCGTTGCCCCACAGGTTTTTGTTTCCCTATATTTTTAGTACAACACGCTCTTAACAAACACAGAGACCAGACGAACTTGACCTACTGAAAACTCTAAGGATAGGACCTCACCAGTTTCGTGTACGTACTTGATCAATAAATGATGGATGTGACTTTATTAGTGATTGTAATTGAAATTTATTAAGTTGTGCGTTGTAGCGACGTCGTTATGTACGATACAAAGTAAACGCTTATGTTTCGGATCATTCAGATGATAAAATATCGACAAGACAGTAGGCTGCTACCATTCGGCATAACATATTAACAAACATAAAGGGGGAAAAAAATCGTAGCACAGATTTACACATGAAACAGCAGGAGACAAAAAACCAAAAAACAGTGGCCTATATCCATCAAGAACAATTATAAATAAAGACAAAAGAATGAAATCGGGTAGGAGCGGACGGGCGATCATACAGATATAACACATTCGAGGCCTTTCGGGGGCGGCGACAAACCTGTTATGGCTATTTTGGCCGACCACTTGGAGGTTCCGGCCAAAACCGACTGCTTCACAGCTTTCATGTGCCCAATGTGGCTCTTCGTGTCAGGGCCAAACACCATCCTGCACCAACAAACTTCACACTTCCAGCTCCGCTCTCAATCACAAACACATGAAGGGAGTACAAAAACCTAATCATAGCTTTTTGCAAAGCGCTCTTTCTGAATCATAGACAGTACTATTAGAATTATTTTTTAAACAGCGCTGCTTGAGCAAAAAGTTTGACCAGTTGACATGGGGAATCTGTAAAATCGAGGGCAGGCAAAAAATAACTATGTTTTGACAAACGTGTTCATCAGGGCGTAGTGTTGGCTACCAGAAATGAAGGTTTTCAAGAAAATAAATCCCCTCAACCAATCTCACTACGCTATGACCGTTTTAAAAGCGGTCAGCCCACACCCAATCTCACTACACTGTACTCTCAATTCTCGAAACAGTTATAAACCTTGAAACAGTTCAGGCACGCAACCCTCCTGTAGAGCAACGTCTGTAACTAACGGAACTACTCTAAGAATACACTGAATCCACAAATAACCCTCACTATGTACTTAAATACATCCCCCCTCCTCGCCACATTATTTTTTGCACATCCAACGCTCCATACGTTATTGAGACTTTAGTTGGTGACAAACTTTTGTTAAAATCAATCCACTGTTAGAAATGACGTAACATACTTTTAGTGATTTTGTGATTGAACCAACATCATGCTTCTGTAAAATTGGCCGGGGGCACACTTGTCTACTCCTCAGAATTCAACAACGGTAGGTGCCAAAACTGTTGTACAACATCGCAATTGGTTCGTAGAGTGAGGGCGAGGACATCCTTCTGGGACATAAAATTAGGGCGTGCAAGTCCTGGCTTGAGATCTCTGTATTGAGCTAAAAACCTTAGGAGGAGCACTGGAGCAAAGGAGTCAGTGGAGTGGAGAGGAAAGGAAGCGAGCAGAGGTTAAGGTTGGCGAGGACTCGTTTGCCACCACTGCACGAAGTCCTGGCCCGACCTCAAGTACAATACGTTAGCTCAGCAAGGCTCGGCTTAGCCCATTTCTCCCATCAGGCGGGACGACGGCTAATCGTGTGGGAAGTCCTTATAGACCTTCTCTGAGCACACAGCTACACCCCCATGGCCTACGTGGATGATGTGACAGTTACAGTCGAGGCTGACTCCCCCAGAGGGGCAGAACATTCCATCCTGAAGGCGACACGGCTGGTACTAACTCAGGCCTCACTAAAGGACCAGCTGGTAGTAACGTGCACAGCAGTATAGCTATCGTTATCACTTCAGGAAGGCCACTAGGCTCAGCATAGGGCCCATCGCTAAATCCCTGAGAGCAGTTTTCTGCTCGTGCTCCTTCCATCCAAGTGCTTACTCCTCACAGCCCATGTGCATTAATTGTAAACAAAGCGCCCCATGCCTGGTGTTTGTTCAATCAGGTAGCCCTCCACACCGAGGCACTTCGGTTTCATTTCCGATTAGTGGCAGAAGAAAATCACTTCCTCATGTCCTTCAGATGGTGGTGGTGGTTTTAGTAGGACGTCCCCCCTACTACCTACACTATAGAACTGTCTTGGATTTACCATTGCAAAATTATTTTCCATGGATCTAAAACATGTTTTTTGTTTTACGTCAGGTTATGACACAAGAGGACCACAAAAGGAAAAATTGATGTGCGCTTCTCGTTCGCACTACTCAATTTCCCTATAGTGCGATCGTTTTGAAAGCTCTTATGAGTCACTGCGACGTTAAGGAGGAACGTTAAGGCCAATTGCGGGTTTTCGCAGTATCAAAATCTCAATTTTTCAGTTATATAAGCATTGACATGAACAAAATGAAACACTGTGGGCAAACGTTCGAAAAAAAGACCAGCAAAATGAGGACTTTTTGGGACTAGTTCGTTCACATTAAGCCCATTCAATGGATATTTCACCTAATGGAAGGAATAGTAATAATTTATAACGCATACATCTAAATCATGAGATTACAAACTGCAGTTTAACCAAAAAAACTTCTTTGTGGGCAAATAAATTTAATTGACATTTAACGACGCAATAGATCACATACATGTTTTCAAAAATGAGCAATTGGGTTCATTAAATAGCTAATGCTTTGTTTTGGAACTAAATTGAATTATATTAATTATTCAACGTGTAGTTGGGCTTTATCTTACGAGCTAATTAAAAGTAAATAATGCTCAGTTCTTGCTCACCTAATAAGCTCGAAAATCTCGGGTTTTTCTCTCTCCCGTTGCTGCATTCGCTCTTTCATCGCTGTTATTATGCTGTTGGCCTTGTCCTCAGCTCCGTGTTTGGAACTCTTTTCAGCCGCTCCTGTTAAACCCCACAAAAAACGAACAACGCCGTGTTAGAAATGCGTTCGCTCTTCAACGAAATTAATACGCAAACTCACCACTTTTCTCACCTCGAATTGTCACCTGAAAGGAAACCTGAACTGACACCAAAATCGAAAACACACAAGTAGAACGTAAAACGATTTCCTCTCAAGTTGAACACATGAAATTGAAACCATAAAAACTAAATGTAAAAAAAAACGTAACTTTACACATACTGCAGACATAATCGGCAAGACTCAATCTTCCTGCAATTCATGACTGTGCTGTTCATTGGCAGGGGACGAGTGCCAAGTTTAAAAAAAAAGTATACAGGAAAAAATAAACATAAATCGGGTAGGGATATTTTGGTTGCAGTTTAATCTCAATTCGTGCTATGCCATTCTGAACATGCTCAATAAATATTATTAAAGGGGATCGTTCAATCCAGAATAAAAATAGTTCAATGAAAACAACGTTCCGTGAATAATGCTCAGATATATGCACCAATCCAAAGGATAAATTTATGTAGGTGTAGCAATAAACAGGGAGGGATTACATCGTTTGTTGGCCGTGAAATGTTTCCAAGTCGACCACGAAAAGCTTTAAATGTTGAACAAAAGCGTTCAGAGCAAACTCGGAAAATCCTGGGAGGTAAAGGGTCTAGAAACAAGAGTTAGGCAATCGAAAAGCTTTTCGTCGGGGCGAGCGGAGAAGTTAACCCGATCGGAGGTCAAATATGACCAGTCAAACTCGGAAGAACTTGTTTGTGCTGAATCGACGACCCTCGGGGAGCTTCAGCGGATTTAATCTGTATCTAGTTACCAGCGATTCTATAGTTCAAGTCGCCTTCTGTACGAAAAAAGGGGGAGGGGGGTTTAACAAAGTAGATGAGCAGGGACTCCCACAGAATGAGTTTCGCAGTCGGGGAATCGATTTTACAACTAACTCCTAACAGCGTACTAACTTTTACCGCTAGGTGAGCTATTGTACGCGGTAGAAATACGAAGATGTCAACGCGTCTTTCATTTGTGTCCGGGGCCAGAAACGCCAAAATCGTAAGTTATCCAAATTTATTTTGAAAACGACTGTGAAGATTTTCGTACAATTTTTACTTCTATTAACACCGCGAAGTGATTAAAAATCTGTTGATATGTCCGATTTTTTTGTTTTCTTAACATTTCTCTCCTTCGGATGCACAAAACACCGTTTGAAACGATGATATGTGTGTACCACGACATACTAAAATAATTGTATGAGCAAAAGCGTTTCCCAAATAACTATAGCTATAAAGATCCAAACAAATTGTTCTATATAAGCACTTTCAAACAATATTACAGCATGACAAGGTTTTCATCTTGGAAAAATGAAGAGAACAGCGCAATAAATTATCGACACATCGAAGAAACACGGTTTTAGCGCAGTTTTCTAGATATTAATGTCGCCAGTGAGTCTACTGTTACACGACGAAAGTTTAATATTGATAAGATAATTACTAGCACCCATGAAATTCCCTAGTTCGAACTAAAGTCATTTCATTAATTTACAAGTTTAATAATTATGTTGATTTACCTAGGAAATTTCAACTTGATTGTGGTCGTTTCAGTATAAAACTAATCAGTTGGTATAACAAAAACAAGTCAGATTAGTTGCTAGAGGCGATAACAACGCACGTGGAGTTGAATGACGCAATAGCATCATATAGCAATTCCTTTGAGTTTGACGCTCGTGAGAAATTACCTTTTATTTGGTTAATCTGGTTGTTTCAAATTCAACTTGAACCTGTCTACAATTACACCATTTTCCGCGTTTTTAAAAATTCCTAGCAACGGCCAATTTATCGCACAGAACGAAAATGCTCAAATTTAAGCAAAATTAAAGTTTGGAGGACACTTTTCGTAGCTAATTAACCGTAAAATCGATTACTCGTCGACGCCTTACCTCCTTTCACGTATTCGCGGGGCACTCTGTATTCAGAACAAATTATTAGGCCCGCGCACATAGAATTTCAAGTAGAATGCGGTATTTGAACGGGTCGGAAGCTAATTTAGCTTCGAGATTATAGTTCAAGGGGGGGCAACCCTTAAATTACCATTTCCGCTCGTAGGACGATTATTTCGTGAAGTAATACGTCACCAAAACGGCTTCCTTGAATACAACTGCATTTTTCACCTGTTACGTATTAATGCTCCGGTATAGAAAGCGGTTTTTTCAAAGATGACAAAAGAATTATCGACGAGGGCGTAAAATTCAAACTAAATTTTGAGAATAAAATCGGTAGCGCCCGGAGAAATATGAAATAATTGTAATAACATATCCAATTGAGCGTAGAAGATTATTTATTCGGAGTGCAGTTTGCCTCGGCTGGCGGAGGCTTGCCAACCTTCATTTCCTCAAGGACTAGCCAACAGACCAGTCCCAATCCACCGTTAGATTCATTCAAAATTCCAAGTAGGACAAGAAGATTTTGCAAACTTTGGACAGCTAATGGAGTTAAACGAATTAAGCAGCGTTGGAGCCTAATCTTTGTCCTATTAGCCAACACAAGTTCCTCAAGTCGCTACTCGAAGGGACGTTTTGTGACAGGGCAAAAAAAGTCGAACTTTCTTCACATCCTTACGTTTCGAAGCATACTGAAAGAAAAATATCTGGTGCGTTGCAACACACAACTTTCCTTAGCTCTACGTCAATTCACTTTGTACGTGGCTAATTCTATTTAATCAATTCATTTATCATTGAGTTAATTTGAACTTGGCCTAACAACGCTTTACGGCAGCAGGAAGCGGTAGCGCTTACAGTTCCGGAATTTATTGTGCTGCTCGTACTGATTGCCAGACCATTATTGAGCAATTGGTACACAGATAATTAATGAGGCTGTAAACACAGATTTTTTGAAGAAGGATAGTAATTACTTTTGCAGAGTTATTGGGTACACACTTTTAGAACTGGTAGTAAGCGAAACGGCAGTAGTTGAAACTCAGGAATTTCTGGAGTGAGCCCCATGTACCTCATGAGCGTTTTTAAACAATCACCCTTTAGGTATTTGATTGGACTGCAATACCAGTTTTCTTTAACTTTCTACTAACATTCCAGCGGAGTTTATAAGGGAAAACCCGCGCTAAAAACGCTTTTCGTCGAACATTTTGATAATTTATTGTGCTGCTCTCGTCATTTTCCCACAAATGGGAATTTTATGGTATAATTATCTTATTAAGAGCTATCTATATAAGAAATTTAATCAAAATCGTTAGAGCCGTTTACGAGAAAAAAATTTGGTGTTTTGATCACTATGATAACTATGGTTAACTTTCGTTGGATTTTGCCCATACCGTTATTTTTGCGTCCCATGGTAATTTGCGGGCGAGATATCAAGTTTGATTGGATTTGGTACGATAGTTCTCTCTAAAAATCGGCGATTTTTTTTTCAGCCGATTACACAACTTTCCTTTCTACTTCGTAGAGCCAAGGAAAGTAAAAATTGGCGTCAGGTGTGTGTGTCTTCGGGTGGATTTACTGAGAAACGATTGAATGCGTTTTTTAATGTTCCTAAATTTTTGACGGCACGAATACAAGGTTACGAGCAATTTTCATCCAAATGTGGGGGGAAATACGTACAGAAATGGAATAATAAATGTTGGAAGATCGAAGAAAAATTGTGTGTGAATTCCAATGGATCCTTGGTAAACTAAGTAAAAATACTGGGAGATCGAGTGAAAACAAGTGAAAATGACGTACAAATTTCGTCAACAAAAACTCGCGCCTATTGAATTAATAATTGTTAAAAACTCGCGTAAAAGTTGTTAAGGCGGTTGTAATGATTATTAGAAAATAGAGAATGAATAATAGAAAAATTAAGAAATAGCTGTTGGAATATTCGAAGCAAACGGTTGAAGAATCAAATGATGAAACTTATTATTAACTTGTTATTAAACGTTTGAGACATTGGTGCGTGAAATAAAACAAGCGAAAGACGGGAAATCTTGTAATATTTGTTTAACATTTGAGTAAAAATGACAAATTGTGGGAGACGCAAAAAATCGAACAAACAAGTCGATAACCCTAATAAATACATGGAAGGATAACTTCTTCCAAGCATCAAATTCAATGGAATTGCTAAAACGGCTCATTTCACTAAAACGTCATAACTGAATATCTAGTGCGACGCCATCACACTACTACGTGCACTCAGCGATTCTCATCGCTCTATTAACTAATCTCATCTGCCCTGCACTGAGTTTAGCTCAACGTTTAACACAAGACATCGGTTCTAAAGGTTCCTGAATTTATTGAGTCGCCCCAATGTCACGACCGACTCATAGGTAATTTAAGGGACTATCAACGCGATGAGACTATCTCTTTTGAATTATGAGGACAACGCTTCCAAAATATTAGGTGCGCCGCATCACACAACTTTCCTTAGCTCCACGTCAATTAACATGTGTTCACGGCTTTTTCTAGTTACTCAATTTATTCATCCCTCGGCGGCAGATAGCGGTAGCGCTGACAGTTCCGGAATTTATTGGGCTGCTCGTACCCACTCCCTGATCATTATTGAGAAATTGGTACACAGAGAATTGATGAGGCTGTAAACACGATTTTTTTTTAACAGGATATTCCAGAGTCATCGGGTAAAAACTACTAGAAATTATAGCAGGGGTGACGGCGGTATTGAAATTCCAGATTTTCTAGAGAGGGCCCTATATATATCTTACGAGGGGTTTTAAACACTCATCGTGTAGGTATTTGTTTACATTCCCCCCCCCCCCCATTTTTTTGAAGATTCTGGTAACATTCCGGCGGATTTTATAAGGAAAAAACCGCGCTAAAAACGCTTTTCGTCGCAAAGTTTGATAATTTATTGTGCTGCTCTCGTCATTTTCCCACAAATGGAAATTTTATGGTATAGTTGCCTCATTGAGAGCTGTTCATATAAAAAGTTTAATCGAAATCGTTACGGCCATTTTTGAAGAAAAAAAAAGTGGTGTTTTGATCACTACGATTACGTTAGTTTTGAGCGGATTTTGCTCATACTCTTATTTGCGTCCCGTAATGACCTGCGAGCTAGACATCAAGTTTGAGATGATTTGGTTAAGCCGTTCCCTTTCACAGATACACATACCATTTTCCTTAATAGTGTTTTTCGGACTGACTCAAAAAACGTTTTTCAGCCCATTACAGAACTTTCGTTTTTACTTCGTAGGGCCAAGGAAAGTAAAAAGATATTCGAAGAATCGTCCTCGAAGTTCGAATCCTGAAACTAATGACCACTAACAAGCTTCCAACGCAAGCACGTTCTAGTGCCAACCAGCTTTTTGTGAGAACGCCAGTTTTATGTCGCACCAAAACCGTTTTTCTTCGAAATCGGCGATTTTATTGTTTTGCTTTCGCCATTTTCCAGGATGACGATTTTATAATAATGTTAATCATTCGGCACTATCCACACGACAAATTTAATTCAAGCGATCAGAGCCGTTTTTGAGGAAAAAAAAAATTTAGTGATTTGATCTCTATGATTACTAAAGTTATTTTTGACCCGAGTTTGCTCATGCCCTTGTATGAAATTTGAGCTGATTTGGTTCAGCCATTCTCTCCCAAACGCATTTATGGTGTTTTGAGTACCCAGGAGCCTTGAAAATGCCAAAATCTGAAGAAAATTCAAAAATGTGTTTACTATCGATCAAAGTCCTAACATCGTAAAGCTATGAAAATTAAAAAGCGAGAAAAGTAGTAAAATTTGTTTGAAAATTGAGCGACAAACGAGTAGTTCGGGGAAAATGTCTGAAATCGTAACTATTTGTGTACGCATACATATATTCATTACCATATGTTTGTTGATGTGTACATTTGAATGAATATATACGAGGGAATATTTGAAAATAAAAATAAAAATCGTTAATAGATCGTCTGAAGAACGGTAAATCGAGTGGTGAATATTGTTGGGAGTAAAATGAATACCCTCACCACTTGTTAGCTGTAAGTTAAAAAATTAAGTAGCGATTGCAGTTTAGACCTCCCTCCACCCACCCACCGGTTGATTGGAAAATGATTCAAAATAATTAGGCATTTCAATCCCCCACAGTTCTCCAGTAATTTGCTCTATTTACCTGTCGAAAGTTCGAGAAAAAAAAAATCCTAATATGTGGTGCAGTTGCTAACGCTTCAAGAGTTCTGCTGAATAGGGCATCATACCCCATTTTCGGGGATGGCTCTTAACATGCGCATCAGAACGAAGTTTTCAAGTTGGATGTACTCGTATCTATAGGACTATCATAGCACGTTCATTCACAATTACTTGGACGTTCTACAGTTCGGAAAATGGGCAAGATTTTGAAGACGTTACTTTCGAATTTAAAATTGGGGGTTAAATTTATTTAAAAATCAGAGGGGCAGTAGAAAGAAGATTGTTTAAGACGTTGACTCGAGGAAAAAAAGGGGTTTATGAAGAGCTTTTGTAGGGTACGAGGAAAATCGAGCTAATCTCGCAGGAAGGTGCCTATTATTATTGAGTCGATAGCCTTCCATCTTATATACCGCACAGTACACTGAACAGTACGTCGTAAATGTAAATTAGGGAAGAGGAAGGAAGAGAAAATGGTTCCAACGTTAATTATAAGGAGCTCAAGCTGAAAATCGCGAAAGAGGTTGGAGGGGGGGGGGGAGTTCTGAGGCGCTGAGTCGCGCAGCGAGGCTCGAGGCAGTCGATGAGCCGCTGCCCTTCCGCCCAACCCAAAGCCCTCTCCGCCCGTTCAACGCTTTCATTAACCCAAATGTTCTCGTTCATTATGAATTTTGAATGGGGGCGAGAGGCGGAGCAGCGTTTCGCGAAAGCCTCGAGCTTCAACAGGGATTGGGTTGTGCAGTTCTTTCGTTTAAAGGGAACAGTGAAGCGGGCACCTTTCGTGTTTTCATATGCGTGTTCAAGGGCTGCAAAATTCTGTAGGGTTTCCTACCTCCTACGCCTCGACATACGAAGAGCCATAGCGAAACTGGTTCAATTCGTTTGACCCAGACCAAAAAAAAAAACCTAAAATAACGTTTTGTTAACTTTCGTAGCTTCGAAATGAACAAAAGTCTACCAATTGAGCGTCGCTTTGGACTTCCTCTCAGTCGTAACGATTCCGTAAAAACATCTGCAATGTAATCATTTAGTCGCGAGAATAATAACCGCACTCTTCGGAGGGAGTGATTGTAAAGAGAAAGGATTTAGGAGTAAGAGAAGGTTCCACAGATGATTCTCAACTCGAACACTTGTGCGAGGATGCTGTCAGTGCTACAATCCTGACAGCAGCCACTCTAAGAGTAAGAAGCACCACATCGAAAGATCTGTTCGCTCACTTCAGCATGTTGTGAGAACAAAATCTTGGATTCCCAGGATGGCAGACTGGTCGGTGGCACCAATCTCTTCTGACGCCTTCAGACTATAAAATATCTACGATCTGCCAGCCGCCTGTTCCACGTCGTTCAATACCTATGAGTCCCGGGAACTACCTTCAGAGCTTCAAAGACTCAAAAGAACTGATTTTAGCGAGCACTGCAGACATCCCTTTCGTCAATAAAAATGTTATACCATGTCTATTGTTCGAGTATACACCCAAGTTAGACAGCAGGTGGATAAATACTTTTCTTCATTCCGTTGCTCAGATATACCATTTCTTAATTCTCCAGCCTTGTCTGCATTGTACATCGAAGGCTTGTTGTACGCAGTAAGCAATGTAAACTGCCAAGAGATACTCGTAAGTAGACCTGGAAGCATCAGGCCAATGGTGCACCAAGTAGAGATTAACCTGTGGCAGTGGCATACACTAATACGACAAATTTCGTCGAGTCACAGGAGCGTTCTGGCGATACAACATCGCAATGCGATTATTTTATTGAATGTTAATTGTGTCTGCGTCACATCATCCCTAATCTTTTGGTTCTGATTTTATTCACTCTAAGCAAGCTAGTAGTGCATATAATTAGAAAATAGATTTAATTTGAGTTTGGTGTAGCTCCAAAGACTTTTTAAAAAGAAAGAACTTTACTGCACACAGTTTGTTCGGCACAAGCTGAATTAGATGGGTCGTTGACCTCCAAGATGTCCTAACGAAAAGTCATTGTTCCCCCAAACACCTTCATAACCAGCCCTTTTTGTTACCAATGAAAAGTCCACCTCTTCAGTTATTTCCAATTGACAACGAATTTCCCCTGTCCTGACTTTCCCATCTATCTTTTCCCACCTCAATATTAGATTCCCCTTCTCAACAGACAGCTTCTTCCAAGTCATCCTTCAGCTCACACGATACAGTCGTCTCTCAGGCTGTGCTACTCACAAACTCAACTCTCTGTCTCTATCTCTATCTCCCTCTCTGTCCCTCTCCCTCCATTTAGTATCTGTTAACCAGTTTCACATGTATTGAGAATTGTGGCGGCTGGCCACCCTTCTTCAAAATGCCCCTCTTCGCGAAGTCTGTCTCATCCCAACAGAGGGGGCTAACCACACAGTTCTCCTGGAGGGGAAGCACGTGGCCAATGAGACAGGACTCCCCCTTCCGACAAAACGTATAAAACGGCCTGTCCTCGTCAGTCTGGAGAGCGTAGCACACGACCACCACAACCAGCACACGAAGCAGAAGGAACCACGACTCAACCGAGTCCCTCACTGTGAGGAGCTACTGCTCAACCGAGCCCTTCGACCCACCCTTCAACACCTAAGGAACAGGACTCAACAGAGTCCCTCGTCACACGGAGTCCTTCGTCTCGCCTTGCCAACCGGCAGAGACAGAGCTTACAACGTTTCGTCAGTCGTTTTTAAGACCACGCCATTTAAAAAGGGAACCCCGACAAGAGTCCCTTGTGGACGCTTATATACTCATACTCAACCTCATATCGCTATTCTGTCAGTGCAGCACAGTCCTCACTCACGCTCACCACATTAATTTATTTTGCAGTTTCAAGCTTCCCCATTCGTGCGCCCAACACAATTGAAATACAGCAATGTGACTCGAGACTGAGGTGAAAGAGAACTGAAGGGCAGCTGCTCCGCCACAACTACTTATGGCCACTGATTTGTACATTCAGCAGATTGCCTGAGGGCTCATTCATCACTATTCAGCATCATAACTTTTATATATCAGTAAACAGAGGAGAATGTACTGTTAATGTGCTCATATTGGAAGAAATGAAAACCAGAAGTGAGAGGTTGGCACAGACACAATTAACATTCGTTAAAAGAAACACATTCAGCACCTCTCCGGACGTGTCACTGTAAGGCTTTTTAGAAATAAACAGCTTCCTTCCAACACATTCAGCAGCTCTTCTATACACAATGTAGCAACCATTCCTACTTCTCTTAGGCAGCCTGTTGACCCTTCTTACTAGACTCTTCCACTTATAATTAAAGAGCTGCCTACAATTCCAACCTGCTTGGTAAGCCAGGCGTCTTGTCCTGCCAGGCACTTCCACATTATTCTTCGCTTTCAAACCCCTATTTTTTGTCAATCTCTAGATGTCTACATACAGTCACTTTGATTCTGACAAAGTAATTATCGAGCCTAAGTAAGTCTCCCCAGGTACGTCATTTGCATGTATAAATCTTAGTATTGGTAGCTGGTGTGAACATTCATCTCGATGGGCACCACCCCTACATTGCTCCCTGTCATGGTTAGGTCCTCATACTTGGTTTACTGCATCTCACGGCCATTTCTGTTCTGATAGACCTATCGTCGAGCCAAAGTACGATCGAGGCGCATCCGACATATTCATTTTTGGAAGGGCTGTTCTTCACAATTTTCCTGAGCTACTGAACTCAGCTCATGCTTCACTGTTTTCTCACCCGGCACTACTACACCGTACTTCGGTTATATTAATACCTAACCGCCATTTCGTTCTCCGCCTGCTTCGTCACATTTTATACCTCAGTTCCGGCATCGTTTTAAATTGCACGCTATACACCCGGTTTTCCCTTTAATCATGAGAGATAGCACGCTCATCTGTTTCAGACGAGCGAGTCCTGAGCGTGGCAGCAACGTCTAGATCCGCACAAAGCGGAATAATGGTGGAACTCCTCCGACTGTTTGCGTTGGAATAGCGAAGGAACTATTACCGCCGCTACTGAAACGAACCATTGAATAATCCCACTGTTCACTACGCCTCTCCAACCACTTAGGTAAACTATCAAAAAGAGGCGGGCATCCCATCCCGCCTTTCAAAATCAGTGTTGTCTCAGACATCAAAGAGCTCTTATTTTGTTCCTTCTTCAAGCATCGCCAAGCTAATAAAATAGTCTTTCTGCGCGCCGTTTTATTTCACTCTTTAATTAAATTCATCTGTTTTACTTTGACTTTGCTCTCTTTTATGAACCCCGTGGAGTTCTCAGATTTAGAAGAGTCAAATTATAGACCAAGCTCATTCTCCTCACCCTACGTAACACTGAAAAAAGGATTGTTGCTAACACAGTAATGATTTGATTTGTGGAAGATGGAAAGAAGAAAGGAAATATAATGAAAAACGACACAAATTACCTAATACGTTTTAGTTGTGTATCTCTCAGTTCACAAACTGACCCCATGCCAAATTTGTCATTTCTGTTTACTCCCGTCGTGTTACCTTTATGAACCTAAATACTCGATTATTTCTATGTTTACGAGTACGTACATAGAAACGGCTTCATTAAACGAGGTAAAATGTAAACGTAGGGAGGACATGGTTCTTCAAGATGAGAACTTATTTAGCAAGAAAACAATAAAAAACCTCACAAAATTATTTTGTATACATCAGCAATACATAGCGGACGTTTGACGTGAAGTCTTGCAGCTTTAGACAATCTAAAATTGTTTTAAATACTACAGAATATTTGAGAACCTATCAATCAGCCTCAAGTATCCCAGATCTAAGAGTATACTTCGACAAAAGGGAGGACTACTCAGTCCAAACGAGTTAGCTTGTGAAACGCGTCAGGTCACGTACACACAAACTTAAACCCCTGCTGGGTTTCCACTTTCCTCTTAATCTTAGCACAAAATGAATAGTGTATATGTTACGAGGGGTTTGGAAATGTTTGAAGAGCCGCTAAGTCGGGCAAAAATTACAGTGATCCCGAGCTCCAATTTAATGCCCGACTTTCGCCGGATTAGGAATCATCGTCTACGACCACTAGACTACGATCACTGGATGTGCCTACAATGGCAGTCAGCCGGTACATATACCTCACTTATCTTGCGTATATGGGAGTACGCTTCAGAGCGCCATCCAAATCAATTGCGCTCAGGTACAACAAACTCAACAACTCAGCGTGGCGCTTGAACAGGAAGCACCACATTGATCACCACCCTGAACCACTTTAGGTAGGAAAATCATTGGGCCACGATGCCCGTTCCGCTCCAAATACAATGTATACAGAGTTATAAATCGAATGATTCAAACTGTTATGAAGTTATCTTAAATTAAAGAGAAACATTTTCAGCTTAAAAAATTTTGAGTTTTATGTTTGTTCAACGCGATTGCAATATTCAATGGCACACTTTATCTGAATTGAAGATAAACATCCGAAACTGCATTAACCCCAAATTTTGACTATTTCGATTTTTCAAAAATATAACACTCGAAGCTGGCGAAATACAAACAGCTTCATCAATAGCCAACTAAATTAACGAAAAATGCCGACTATTTTTCATGCTTCAAACTCAAAATCCAGTTCCGCTATGGCCCCACAAAAAAAAAAAGTGAATTATCGTGACCCAAATTCCTCGTGAATATTTCACTATTCAACTTGGGTTCTGCTCATTACCAATGGACCTTCTTGACTTACCCCACAGCCACTTTTCCTTGCCCCAGGGAGTTCGACGAATAACTGACAAAAAATATAAAAACGTCAATGGGAATATAACACATTCTTTCTACAAGACCATTCTTTTTTTTTGTTCTTTGAGTGCGAGCGTTCAAAACGGTGGTGCGGTGGTCGCCTATGTACAAATTATGGTGAATGGTAATTGTCTACCGATTAGCTAAGTAAATCCATTGTTGATGCCTCAGAATGTCCAGAGAGATTGCATTTGATGAGAAGAACGATGAAGCGAATACTCAACAAAGTTATGAATACCACAAAAATTAATTGTCGGGTTAAGAAAAAAAAAACCTTTTCTAACAACGAACAATTATCGTGAAGCTAAGTTCGAGCGGAGGGCTAACGTTACTTGACAGCTACTTAGCTAAATAGCCAACCCGTCATAAGAAATAGAATAAAAGCAGAATGAAGAGGACAACGATACGTGAACAACTATAAGAAATAAATGTAGATGCACAAAAAACTCAATTAAACAAAAGTTATCATTGGGCTTGAATTTGCGTCTTGATTTTCAAACAACGTAACAATGAAAGACCACAATTAATGTCCTAATTCTGGGATAAGAACATGCACCAGTTTGTTGAGTGGACAAAATGCCATTCAATTCCATTCGTTGCAATACGTACTCATTATTAATTCAACCACCCCATATTTGGTGGCACGTTTTATTAGAAAAACGAATTTGCGATCAGACGATGAAGTACATCCACCTCTCGCCTTAACGATCTTTATTTTATACCCAGGGCCACTGCTTTCTTAAAGGGCAAGGGCGTTCACAGAATACCACAAATGCAAAACCGCTAAAGAAAGACGGACGACATTTGATATTCAAGGCCCCCACGAGCTTTCAAATAGCAATAAAAGTAAACTGAAACGAAGGAAAACTAATTAAAGAGGGCAGTTTTCTTTGTGACATTGACACTTCAATCATCTGGCAAGTTCCTTTGGTTCTTTTAGCGTTATCCGATCAGTTTAGTTCATTATTCACGGTTTTAGACACGTGAGGCTTTTGCATTTCGAAGCAGGACTAACATTCTAATAGTCAATTCTGCCAGAAATAGAAACCTCTTAAGTTCCAAGGAACAGGGATGTTTGAGGGTTTTCTACCTAAGACCGTTTCGTTCGTCACACTTCGAAGTCAGATGCCGTCATTCGGATTTTGTCTTCGTATTTAACCGCACGTCAATAGTCAAGAGATCCGTCAATTGCTCAGCGTAAACTTCAGCTTCCTTCATAAGGTGGGATCACCAAAAACAAAGAACTTTTGTGTTCTTTGGAATACAAACACAGTTTGGATATGAACGTGGTTTTTGGATTCCCAGCACTCATTCGTTTCACACGTTTATACTCGCGAATCGGTGGCAGTCGGCTAAAACCAATGACAAGTGGAGTGTTCGAATATTTGGGATCTGGCAAGTACCGACCTGGCAACTGTCGACATACACCAATCTGAAATCAGAAAATACAGTATGTGTGTGCCATGCTTTACGATGAGAGTGTGTAAACATCGGCGTGGTGGGGGGGGGGGGATAGTCCCGAAATAATTTCGAGCAACTTACGAAATGATGGAATTGAAACTAACTGTCGAACAAATCCAAGGCCACTCACAGTGCGTGTGACATACCAGCCAGACTGGTATGTTTCCTTATTTGATGACTGCTCGTAAACCCTCGACGAAGTTGCAGTTTCGCTAAAATGCAAGAGGCCGGCCCCTGCAGCATCCACCGAACTTAGACCTGCGAGGGTACGGCAGATATTTGGTTGTTAGCTAGTTTCCCAGTAGGGAGCTGTTGCCCGTGTGTTACCACGAGGAGATGACCACCTGAGGAATCTCGTACCAATTGGGAGAAGTTCTTAATCTGGTTGCCAACCTGATCTAACTATTTATTGCAAGTCACTCGTCTCTCAGCTCTCACAATCGACACTCATCAGTCTCTCTCTCTCCCTTTAATTCCCCAAGCAACCAGTTCACGTGTATTCAGAGGCTCCTCGTTCCCGTTTAAATACTTACACTGAAACTGATGTCGCTGAAGTGTAATGCAGTCCTCACTCACACCACATCCATTTATTTCTCAATTCAAGCTCCTGCATTCCTGCATCCAAAACCTGCTTTGTGATATGATTTCACTAAAAAAAAGAAGCGAACCAGCGAGTCCTGTTCTATACATTTCATAGTATACGAAAACTGACTGGCATGACGAGCGATGCGCCATTTGAATAGGTAAACTCTGGCTCTGAAGGCTCTGGGTGTGAGTAAGCGGGACGTACCCTATGTCCCATCCCAACGGGTTTTAAAGCAGAGATTTAGAACGAGGAGACTTCCTATCATGCGGTTTTTGATCTTTGATATAACTTCCACACTACTTTACTCTTGACGGAAACACCAGGCATTGTGATACATAAGGACTGGCCAAAAGCACTTGAGGCTGCGGTGCTTATCCCGAATAAGGACAGTCAGAGCTCAAAAAAATTACAGAACTTTCCTTTCAACTTCGAAGAGCCAAGGAAAGGAAACAGAAGGATAAAGTATAGTTTCAGGCAAATCCACTTTCGCTTTAGATTTGATGGGATATCAATGACGTTCCTTTTTTGTTCTTCTGTCAAGCACACCCAGGCGAACGTGATTTGCTACAAGTCAGGTTCAAAACTCAATATTGGGTCACTTTGTTCCGCAAACATATGCTTTTAAAACAACGCCGCAAATTATTACACAACGGTTTATTTTGCTCTTGAACAGCTTGACGCAGTCTCACACCTCCGAGACCCATCCCATTCGACTCAGCATCGAAATATACCACTAAAACATACGAAACATGACCTGACTATAACGGAACGACGAAAATTAAATTGCAGGCGACCGTCAGTGCCTGTAGGGAAGTGTAATTGCGGGTTTGAATTGGCGTTTGGGGAGAGTACCTAGTACCTTGCGGCCTTTACTTCTCCCCTGCCACACTCTACATAGAACTCCTGGGTAACTCTCAGCGAAGCCTGGCCCCCATGGATCCAAACCCTTGACTTCACAGCCAGCGGCGCTACGTCTAAGAGGGTCCACGCCGCCAGCTGCTGGCAGAAGCCCCCGTGGTACCCATTTAATTTGGCTACGACTTAAGCATTCTAAGGGCCTGAATGGGTAGCAGGCCTCGGTGCCGGAATTGCCAAGAGGCGTTCTACCGGCTCCTACGCTTTATCTCTGTGGGAATTTCAGGGATAGGACTTGCCACTGTTTTCTTGACGGAGAAAGGCGTCAGGCCACGATCCACGAGCCCGACATGAACTGCGACCCCATTTTCATCTCCACTCCGCCCAAACCGTTCTCCTTCCACACAATAAATAGACTCAACCCATAAATACATTCATTCCCGATGGTCCAGGGGCGGACTACTTAATATTCGTCAGCCCCGGAGCCACCGCTACCCTACCTATACTAACCCCCATTTTTTACGCTCATAACACTAACACAAACACCCCTTATAGGGCCCTGCGCGCCATCTACCCCAAGGTTCAGGTGCCTGTAGGCAATTGTCACGCAGTGGCGAATCATACTGAGGGTTGGTTGAAATGAGACGAGAGAGGGAGTATAAACGATGGGACGACCGCTATCGCAGCAGTCATTGCCCCGTGAAATCTTATAATTAGAAGGCTTTAGCTCACTATAAATTCACGATTTCACTATTTTCGGTCTATACGGTTGAGCACCTCTGAAAACTGTTCTATTTGATCCAGCATCTAAAAATACCTAGAAAACGATAACCTAAACGGCATGTTTGTGATAAAACTCCCGAAATTGCGTTTTTATTAATTTTGTTGACCATTTTTTGGCTCTAACAACCATGGACTTCGTCCGATTGGATTGCCGAGCAGGTGGGCACAACTAGATGCCAAATGGGATTTTTGAGCGATAGAACGAATTTTTTTGACCACGTTAAAGGCAGATTTCGAATCCCGATGTATTGAAACGTAAAGTATCAAATTTTGAGGGGGAGTTGTAACACATTTTCCCAACCAAAACATAGGTGTATTATTCAGAATGCATAATAAACCACAAGTTCCAGGTTGTAGCAGAAAAGCGATTTTTCCCCGCATTTCTGAGGTATTTTGGGAGAAAAGTTGAAATTTCGTCACAGCACATTCATCTAAGAGAACCGTCATTCGATGATTCGTTCTGTCGTTTTTTGATAGATCGTTTGTTTTCAATATGACGGAGAATACAAAATAATTGATTTCCAAGTCGAACAATAGAAATACGGATGCGACTGGTTCGTGTCACCGTGATTGATTCAAATCACCCGCTGTGCTGCGATGAAAAGTTAATATTTGTCTCCTCCTTTAAGGCTGTGATATTTATGGAAATGTTTGGTGATTCTATTTATTATGCTCCACAAGTCCAGGAACATAACTTTGTCGCTTCAATACCAAGTGTTCTCGATCAAACGCCCAGAGTGAGGAAGTATGAGCACTCAGCCCAGAAACGCAAGAAATATAAATTGATACTTATTATACGCAATTATTCTTCGCCTAATAATTGACAGGTCATGCCAATTCATTTGTGATATTAATTAGTTTATTTTGTTGCTTCCTATGAACCATAAACTTTGTCTCCTGGCAACTCACTTGGCTGGCAGCCCCTAAGTGCAACGACAGTATGCTCTCCGCGTACTTTAATTTTAATTTTTCCAATTTCTTTTGACCCGAAGAGAGATTCATTTATTGTCAGTGTATTTCCATTCGTTTCTTCTCGAAACACTTCATCAAGTTCATGTCGTCACGCAGTGTATCAAGCACGCTGCACTCTACGTGACGGGCACTAAGACGGCCCTTACACAATGAGTGATATTTTGTGGAATGAAAACAGTTATTACGCATCGTTATACCGCTACATCATTTTCCAGTTATAAACCAAAATATTTCTCCATCGTATCTCGTTACCTCAAGAATCACGCTATTCGCTTCGGCAGAAAAAAAAACCTGGGGGCGAAAATGACTACTTTCCGTGAGATTATTACGCAGAGCACGCTTAACGGATCGTTGGACGTCGGGGTCGAGAGATGCTTTCAACATTTTTAAAGAATAACAACCCCCCCACCACCACCACCACGACACGTGTTGGCCTATAAGAATGGAAAAGAATGGCAGCTTTTGATACAGAGTCGAGAGATTTCGTTGAAATTAATTGAATACTTGGGCCGAAGTGGTGAGATTCGGGAGAAAGAGCCCCTTGAAGGCATTCATTTGTCAAAGTTTCGACCTGTTGGCAGATCACGTCTTGTGGGCCAAGCCAGAAAAGTCGGCCTCACCTGACAGGTACTTTGACCGTACTCTTACTGGCGGTCTTAAACCAATAATCTCAAAACCACATTCAGCGTGATCCCAAATTTACACAAAGACTTATTAAATACTCTTGAAAAATCTTTCATTGTCAGTCGCTATTCAAAACTGCTATTCGTTCATTCGCGTCCAACTTCGTCATCCAAAATGTGGGGTTTTTGTACAATTGGAGATTTGACGTAGTTTGTTCATTCGTACAGCAAAAAAAAAAAAAATGTTTTTTTGAACGATTTTCGTTGGCTACTGCAGCACTTTTACTTACTCTGAAGGCAGTCGGCGTTGAGCAGGTCTTTGCATTTTTCGTGGCATTTGACTCCGCATTCCGTGCACCGAACTCCCTGGCGAGCGATTCCCCACAAGAGCCCTTCGCATTCGTAGCAGTAGGTCGGCGACGTGGCTGTCCAGAGCATGAAATTGTGCGGGGTCGTCGAGGATATCGGGTAGATGAGGGCTTGCAGCGTTTTCTTGTAGACGTGCATTTTCTGCGGAATATCGAGCATATTTTTAAAGGCGATGTTCACGATGATTGAAGGAAGAATTGGAGTACATAGTTCCACAAGTCCATAAGTTCCTAAATACGTCACTGTTGTGTAAAAAAATATCTGATTGTGGCTAGTGCACAGGTGCAAATCCAATTTGTTCTCATTCGCTTCAAATGCTCAACGTTTTACACAGCAACTCCAGAATTTATTGGACTGCTTCTACTTACGCTACGGTCACTGTTAAGTAAATACTGCATAGGTGATTTATTGAACTCCAAAAACACGATTTTGTTTCGGAGAAGGATAGTGTTTAGTGTTTTGACATTATCAGGTGAAGACTGTAAACGGTAGCGGGTGAACCAGAAGTGGTTTGATTTTCGGAATTTCCGGAGTAACTCTTGACTGCCCTCCTCATATTTCTGAGAACGCCAGTAACATGCGAACTGACCTTGTGAGGAGTAAACTGTGCCCGACAACGTATGGGGCATAAATGAGAAATTCTTCATACTTTAGTGTCATTCGTAAGTGTCCATACACAATGTAATGAAAATCATTGAGGCCATTTTTTAGAAGAAAAAAAATCGGTGTTGCGATCACTATACTAAGTATAGTTAGTTCCGAACCGATTTTGCTCCTACCCTTATTTCGGCGTTCCACGATGATTTACGGATTAAATATCAATTTTGACTGATTTGGTCGGGCGGTACTTTCGCAATTATTTTCATACTCACACAGACCATTTTGTCAAACAGTATTCAAGAACTAAGTGGAAATGTAAAACTATGAACAAAAACGTTTTAGCCGATTACTTAACTTCCTATTTCGTTGGGTTAAGGGAAGCAAAGAGGGGATTTATTGGAGATTAGCGAGGACAAAATTATAATTAGAACACACACTGGAATCAAGTAATGAAATCGGCCTAACGGAACGTATAATGAGCGCAGACTGTTTTGTTTGAGGCCTGGATTTTTATAATTTTTCATTTATTCATTTTTGGGGGTTGGGTACTCAGTGCAGCCTATTGTGACGATATACCTTACCTAATAGAACGTGGCAGCTCCTTTATGAAGCCGAATATGACTTCAGTCCAAGATTCTGCTATAGTTTTGGGTTCAATGAATGCAGAGTTAATGTGACGCTCAGACACTCATTGAACGCTTTTTGAAAGTCTGATTGGAAGACTTGTTTTTTAATTGTTTTAACTCATGTTCGCGTTACACTCCATGTACACAGTGCTCGACTGCAGCGAGAATCATCTCGCGCTATACACGAGCTGTCGCCAACTAGGCGAGAAAAAATTCACGTTCAGCCAATTATTATAATTAATATCATCTGTTTTTGTGTCATCAGCTGATTTGAGACGATGAGCAGCGCCGTGAGAAAATAAAGGGGCAGCATTTAGAGATCGGAGATGAAAAGGTTCTTTATTTTACGTTTAATTTAAAACACTATTTTGTGAGGAATAGGAGCGACTCAATTTCCCCACACGAGCGAAGTACGAAATAAAATGAACTACTAACCAGCTCCTCGTCGTTCAGCGTCGCTCTCGGGACGGCGGATGTTAACCCGGCGTTGCGTTTTGTCGCTGCCATCGTCTAAAACACAAGCGCTCAAAGTTAAATCGGACCATGAAAACATTCGAGATGAACAGCAGGCGAAAAGGGTGAGAAATTAGCGTAGAGAAGGTTCGCAAATTCATCTCAAAACTTGCAGGGACATGCCAAGATCAAAAGCGAGGAAAAGTAAACTGTTTGTCTTTTCATCGACCAACCTACGATTGACGCGTTCACATGCTTTGATAGCAGAGTAGCAGAAAAGGTTGTTTTAGATGTAAAAACCTTGAAAATTATGAGTGTTCGAGAGTGTAAAAGAGGCTTATGTACATACTTCAAAGTTAAAGAAAATGAAAAATTGTTGGAATGTTCAAGCGATACGTTACCTAAAATTACGTAGGTTATTGTTACTAGTCGCAGTTCACTGTTAGTCACTATTGAGGGGAAGGCGTGGCTTTATACAAGGTGACACCGAAATACCCTGCTGTTTAATAGGAAATTTAGCACTCAACACTAGGGAACCTAATCTTCAATTAGGTATTACGAGCTAAGTGTTCGCCTTTATTCGAGGATTACTGAAAGTTGTAGCTATCGTGTTACAAAAAGTGTGTTGGTTCGTCTTATCAGGAAGTCGGAGAGTGGGTAAATCACATCAATCTAAAGATGGTTTGCTTGGTGCCCCTTTGTGGCGTTCAAAGTCATCAGATCCACCTATCCACTGAGCGTATGAATAGATGAATCTCACTTTGAAATTGTTGGGCATGAGTCTATCTGAAGGGTAAGTTCATACTACTATTAGTATCTTACTTCTAGCGTTATCAAAAAACCAAAGGACCTCACCCATGTTCCTGATGGGTTGAGAAGCTTGTGGGTGCTACAAAGGCAATACTTACTCTGATCTTTTCGCCACCTCATTTGACATATCTTCGGGTATTGCGCGCTTGCCACTTGTTCCCTTCTCTAACTGCTTTCTCGAGTTGGTATTATTCTGTCAGTCAACGTACCTGTTTGGGTGAGTCCGTCTTACCTTACACAGAGTCAACTGTGGGTGGGCTGTTTCGATGTGAAGACATGTCATCGATATCATCATCAGACTATTACAGGGGACTTCCAAAGCGATTTGGGTTTCAAAAGCGGAAACACTACAAAGGAAGCAATCAGAAAAGTGACTTGTTCACTATGTACCGCCTGACTCCCATTATTGGTACTCCAGTGGTCGTAGTCTAGTAGTCCAAGGTTCATAATCTGACAAAAGTTGGGCAATGGATTGAAGCTCGTGATCGCTGTAATTTTTGCCTGTGCCAGCGGATCTCCAAATATTTCCAACCCCCCCCCCCCCTCGTAACAACTACAGTGAGCACTCATCAATCCCAGGACTGGTTGGCTGTAGCTTCTGGTTAATTGAACACAAAATCCCAATACTTTTCGAGCAGGTGGATGAGCGCACAGAGGAGTGGTTTGCTGTAGACGTTGGAGCTCACCTTCGAAAACCACGTATTTCATTAGAACCATGGTCGACTATCTGAAGGTCAACTAGCGGCATCTGGCCACGCAGAGAGGGGAAACGTAAGAAATCTCTAGACACCCTCTTAGCGCCTTATCTCTGAAATGCATGTTGCGGCAAATCGAAGGGTAGGAAACATCAAAGGGGAATAGCATGAGGTCAAAGGGGAATAGCATGAGGGAAGGTGTAGAAGCTGTGACTATTCGATGAGCAGGATTAGTTGGTAGGTCGTGGGGTATCCCTAGTTTTCAAACTGAATGGCTTCACAGGCAGGTATGGAGAGACCGGGCTGGGTTGGCGATGGAGAAATGAATAAACAAGTTTCACACACAAACGGAAAGGAAAGGATATATAACAAGGACTGAGCCTGGAAGTGACGTCAGATCCTTCTACATAAAGAGAGAGGGGCAAAAATGCTCGCTTTGCGCAAAGATAGACACAGCCAAGGAATATAATGGGGACACTCCGTGGCACACAACGACAATTACGAGTAGATACACTATTCTTCGCACAGATACCAGAAGGACTGGTGCCACACGGCAGGCGAAACAAGGACCAGACACAGGAACAAAACCAGTGCGAGCAGATGTTGCTAATACAGAGCCCCGTCTGTACACATTAGGAAGCATTAGAAATGATTTTGTAAGAAGCCCCTTCAAAGTTACCTGCCATACGGTAAACAGAGTCAGAAATAGGTTCCAAGACTAACCTATCACTCGAGGGACACGAAGCAAATCAGGGCCGTTAGTTTCACTAGCTCTTCTAATTAATACAGTAAATCATACGGATAGGAAATGCTTAAAGCGAGAGTGAGAGCCGATGGGGGACGGTAGTCACCCAACACTGCGCAGAACCCTATTTGCCGAGAATTCCCGAATGTATCCAAGTTGGGGAGACAATAGCAGAAGACGTTCAGAAGTTCATATACAATCACTCTGCCAAGTAAGTTGAGCACAAACGTTCACATGTACTTAGATGTACATCAGCACCCCCAATAAATTGAGGAATGCAGACTAGAGGCTTCGTTGCGTGTAATTTCCTACCACTCCATCAGCGATGAGCGATGGACGACGTTTAGTTGAAGGTTTTTCAAGTAAAAACGGTGGCTTTGAAAAAAAAACGGCGAAGGGGTGGAAAAAGCAGGAGATAAATTGTTGCTTTGTGGGATACTGATTGGCTGCGAGCCCAATATGACCGGGATAAAATGTGGGAGTCGAGGAGAATTCGTGCAGACGGTTGCTTGCTGGGGGTGAAAAACCGCGTTCGAGAGCTGGCAAAGACCCGAACAACTGTTGGATGTCTCTAACATCCTTTAAGACTACCGATTACTTTTCAAGTGATTCTTGTTGCTATTCATTAAGATTGCTCTTGGCGTACCAACATAATCCAAGTGCTACAAGTGATTCGTTCAGTCGAAATCTTATGTTCACTTGTTCCATACCGTTACACGATGATGACGAAAAACGACTTCAACAATATCTTCAACAAGACTAATTGCGAAAACCACAACTTGAGCCTGGGTGGAGACAGCACTCTTCATAATTTGTTCCGGGATAAACTTCAAAAACGCAGATTCTGCACTCGGTTCAGTTGGCCAGCTGAATTTCATCACAATTGCGTTTTTTTTAGAAGCGGCAGCAGTGTACGCCAAGAAGTAGCAAGAAAACAGCAGAAGCCCCCAAGAAAGGCGAGTAACGTTATAAGTGGCAACAGTTCAGAGCAAGAGCAAGTGAAAGTGAGGAATGAGCCATTGCGATGAGCGATTGATGCTGTATTCATTTAAAAGAGTGTACTCGTACTATAAGTAGACCGTAGAAATTCTGCTACATGACACTCTCGAGAACTGAGATTAATAGCTACTGCCTCTGAACCAAATCGTGAAACATGAACATGAAGAGCATTAAGGGGATATTATGTTGAAGCTGGGCCTTGGAGGACGATTTTTTTGACTGGCAGAGCGGGATTTCGTTGAGCCGTCAACAATCGTAATTCTGGATAGAAGATGTATGGGATCGCACATAGCGATCAAGAGCTTCGAAAGACGTTTGTTAGCACCAACAGTTCACTGCCCTAACATAATAGTGAAGGGGTGCTGATGAAGTTACGAACCAGAAGCTTTTGCCTCACAGATAACGCGCAAGCAGTAAACACAACAGTCCTCATCCTTCGGGAGTGACATGAAGGTACAATAAATATTGCATAAGTATTGCACTAACTCGTTAGCGATCTGATTAGTTGATTATGCCAACGGACATTCGTGTGTTTGAATTCTCATGGGGAGTCTATCTACATCTCGGAAGAGGAATAGGCCACCTGGATGGTGAGCCAGTCTATCACTATCATCGTCCAACTATACTAGAAGGTTTGAAAAGAACATCATTGATACTGAGCGTTTCCAGTAGATCTGCATGTGCCCATTGCGAACGCCAATCCGGTCCTTTTAAAATGTTGCTGCCTCTGAACGACAAATTTTGTGTTCACTGCCAACCCGTTATTCCCTCTTGAGTTCTACCTATTTCCTTAAGTTTACACGGCTTATATTATACGTTATTCGCCAATCTCGCAGTGTTTACTCACTTTTCGCGATAAAACTTCCTTTTCGGTGTAACTCAGTTCTCTACGATACATCGACTCTCCACTTTCCCTTAACGTCTTCTGCTGTGATCCCGTGGGATTCCCTGGGGAAAAGGTGTCTATGGGGGGCTTCTTATCGAGAGAATGCTGACAGTTTTGCAATTTTAGTGATTGGCAGGTCCCAAGAGAGACGCCATCACTTAGTGTGATGAAGGGATTGGAGTGACTAAGTAGGGATATCGCACGTGCGCCATGCAGAGCAGCTGCAGGTGATATATTGGGCGTTGGGGTTGATTTTCAAATCACAACTGCTCCGTTAAAAACCATCGACCATCTACTGCACTGGGGAGAGAGAGAGAGGGAGAGAAGTATTACAGGGTGCCAGGAAGCCTGGAAGCCAGAATCTTCAGCACATAGTGGATCCTCACATGTATCGCCGCCATTAGAATGGTCGCATTGACAGAGTCGAGACCTAGGGCATCTGAATTTTTTCCGAAACTAACTCTGTGGCTGGTGGCCTAGCCTTACAGCAAGGCATCCACTATTGCGACTGACATTACCCAGGGAGCAGGACAGTCCTATATTCACGTGTTTGTAAAAGCTTCCGCTTTTCAGGGTACATTTCCGACGTGGCAACGGATTCTCACTCATGGACACCTAGTGGGGGTGGTTTCATGGGACTCGTGCACACCAATTGGAAGAGTAACGGAAACCAAATAACAGGGAAACCCTAATTAATACGCCATACAAATAACGAAAGACAATTTTAAAATTATATAACGTTAATTATCATTTAAATGTGTTTTGTACTCACCGCCAAAGTCGACGAAGTTCTATAAACTTAAATTGACGTTTTATGTTTAATTGTAAAATATTCACTGGCTTGTAACGTTCACATATCTCCCAATATGTACTAGAGACCCCTATGATGCAAAAAACTAACCATTACTTAACACCAATAAAATTGGTCGCTCGCTGTGAAAAAAAGAGGAATTCTTGATGATACCACCTGCCTGACATCTGCTGTGTTGAATGTATTTTGTATGTTGTGTATTTCTGTTGACTCACGCTGTCAATATTAGAAGCTGTAAAGTACGCTATACATTCAAAAAGTAAATACTCAACATTTTGCTAGCGCACGAAGGCACAACGAGATGGTAAGGGACGAAAACAAGCTACTTCAACGAAAAGGGCTAAGGTGAACGGACGATCAAAGGGTAGAGGGTTACTTTCGATCAATTTAACATACACAGGATACATAAAACTTCGAACAAAACGCCCAAAAACAAACATGCAAACCGTGAAAGACTGTTCACTTCATGCAAATAGATTTGCGGCAATACTGTTCAAATATGGTAAATACAATTTCAATGGTAGTAATTCGAAAAAATTGCAATGTCGCAGGAATTCAATTATTACCAAACTGTGAGAAATAATATGACGATACATTTGATAAGAAGCGTAAAAAAAACGTCAAAACCAACTTTTGAGTTTTCGTTAAAAATAAAAAAAATACCTTGAGCACCTTTTGGCGACGGGAGCATGGTAAAATATAAACGTACACATTAGTAACCCCTTCGTCCTAAATGAGCTTCGAAATTATTTACAATTCCTACGCCCCGCCGAATGCGAGCATACAAAATCATAATGCTGATTCATTTCACACGCCCCGTAGTGTAATTCTTGATAACCTACTAATGCAGGTTTTTCCAACGTAAGTTTTTTTGATTCGCGACCAGGTCACAGAATTAGAGGAGCAGAATCTCCCCACACTTGAGGGAACACGTCTCGTAGATGGAGAAGGGTGTTTATTCATTCCTGATCTATTCCTGATCTAAATCCATTAACAGGGAGAGTCAGGTTACGATTTCTCTCTCCTTCCTTTGCTTTTGGCTTCCTGTGTGTCGCTAATCGGAGTCGTCGTACCAACCAATAGACAGAGTTATTAACCCGTTTTCCCACCTAATAAACAGAAATTAAAGCCACCGATAGGCGTGTCAGTGATGTGGCTGAACATGGTGTCTATCCGTTTATCAAGTGATCAATTCTTTCCTTTCACTTGGTTTGCTGCTGTCCCCGACACACTGCACAACAAACCACAACTGGCAGGAGAAATGTAAGGTGAAGGCTGAAGAAATTTATTAGTAGCCTCAACTATTGGGGTTGCACTGGTTACCTACAGATCTCAACCAGAGCAAGCGAGCCAAGACAATTTTCTGTCAACATTTGGCTGGCAGTGCGTCGTGGAAATCCGAGTCCGAATCTGTTTTTCAATTAATCAAACTGAGCAATCAGGCGGTTTTAATTTGACGAACAAGGAATCACGTTCAAGTGACACTGTGGGTTCAATCGCCCAGCTTACCTTAAGATATTTTAATATTATTTGGTCTCATTTTGAGGCAATTTTGCATTCATTATTTTTTCGTACCGGAGAGCTGCTGCGGGACACATTTGTGAATGATACCAGTGAGCTTAAATAAATATTGCTCCGCTAAGAATGTTGAAATAAAATACAGGCAGGTTTCTGGAAGAACAGATAATCAGGATTTTAGGAATCTCCAGTACTGTTTAGCCAAATCTAAACAAAAATAGAGATGGACAATAATTTGTCATTGACTCTCACGAATAGCAATTAATTATTCTTCACTTCTGACCAGCGATTTAGCCGAAGAGTATATTATCAGATGCTTTCCCAGCGATTCAGTTCTTGGTATTGGGCAATCCTGGAGATCTTGAGCACGCTAGAGGGAAAGATCTCCATTGAGGTGTTCAAGCACCCTTCGTTACACTTAAGGTTGAGTTTCTCACTTCCCTTTAACCTCCACTTGTGACAAAGAGCTCTTCTCTAAAGTCGTTATATTTCCACAACGACGATTTATTATAATTATAAAGCTGATTGTCGTACAGTGTGTTTGGAATGAAAGTGAAAAACGAACTCGTCGCGGAAGAAGTACAATCTTTTGGTGAGTAGTAGATTGTCCCTGATCTAATTAGTACGATTCACTTAAGTATGACTACATTGGACTGCAGAATGTGTAACAATCACTGAATCGAGCAAAAGTTATTATATGGCGGGTTGGTTTTCGAAATCACGTAAACGAACCGCCATCCTCCAAATGCTTTTACGCCTCAAAGTTGTACTGCTATTGTGCCTTGGAATACTGCTTAGTTACCACTACCCTGAGATATTGTATCCTTTAAACCAATTCTTCTTATCCTGGAGTACGTGCAAACGAAATAAAAGTGTGCTCTTACGACGTAATATGGGCATGAATGGGCATTCTCGATCTTTAGATCTTAGTTCTTATTGGGGCTCTTGGACAGATATGACTCTATAATCTCACGTTATACCGCAAGACACGTAATGAGTTCCGTAGAAAATATTGCCCCAGTCGAAGTTTCAACACGGCAGTTCTTTGAGGTGGAAGAATGAAAGGGTGCGGGCTGATTAAAAAACTAAAGAATGAGTGTAGTGGGAGAGATGTAGTAGCCTTCAATAATTGAACCCTTGCGTAATATGCCGTAGTGAGTCACTATTGTGTGCTGGGATCATTATCTCTACGAAAAATTATTAGCGCGTAAGCCCAAAAATTGATTGGTTTAAAACTGAATTTGCTTCGTAGGCCGAATAATCAAGTATTGCCACATGGTTAAAAATATTGAGATCGTATTAAATTATTTACATCGGCCGTAGAAGCAACGATGATGTCGCTGCTTGATGAAACAATTTTAAAAAGAAATGTCAAAAAAAAACAACAACACAGTACATTCACTGAATGGGGGAAGGTAATGACAAGACAACCACAACATAAATCGCAGGATAATCTCGATTCTCACAACAATAGTTTCGGGTTGTTCATTCGAGGATAGAAAACCATCTACTCGGGTTCAATCAAACATAGAAATATACACTTGTCGTATAGCTGGACTCGCGGGGGCACTTCCAATTAAAAATCCGGGATCACACAACATCAAAAGGAAACAATAAAAAAATATCGTCAACCCCAGAGATGGATCATGCGAATTTTTTTAAAGGCGTTCAAAATTCATGTTCGGACGAAGATAAGAACATCTATTACACACATCGATTTATATCAGTAACGAGTTCAATCGGAATTCATCGAAGCGTAATCAAAATTTTCGAAAAATGTGTCAGAAGCGAAAATAATTCGGGAGTATGAGCACTTACGAGTTCTGAGACGAGAGGAATGGATTTCCTTCTCGGTCGAATGTCCGGCATGCTGTCGATATTCGAGTAGAAGGGGTTGTCGCCAGGGTGCCTGAAACAGAAAAGTCAAAAGAATGAAGTGTGTACGTGGTTTTCTGTTTTTCGAGGCATCCGTGTTCGACAATTATTCGCGGAGGATGAATCCATATACCTCAGTGCAATCATTATTATTATTATCATTATGGTTGTGGTAATAGAAAAAGAAGATAATAGCGGGCGGAGGGAGACTTGTAAAACGTGGATTACGCGTACTGCGTTGGTATTAGAGCAAAGTAATTTAATCGCAATAAAAGTTGAAACTAGCACACACGCAAAACATGGACTGTGAGCCCGCGTCATGAGTTGGAGAGTTAACAGATGAAACTATCACAAAGAGGAGTCAAGTCATAAGGAGTGATCGAGGGCTGCTTTTGGATCATCTGGAATTCAGAACAGACTGCTGAGGTCGAGGACAATTGTCTGGGGATTTTTCGTGGGAAGGTTTTCGACTAATATTTCCTTCTTGCGAAGTATTGCCATTTGATGTCATCTATGCTTACCTATGGAGCACAGTTAGGATGAACCCATCTGCAGCCCCATAGCTGTCCTCACTCCCCCAGCATCTTTATGGCTAGTGAACGGCTGGAGCTCCTCCACTGGCACAAAACGCAAGACAACCTTGATGCTGATGAACCCCAAGCGCTCTGAGGCTCCACTGAATCCAGCTCAGGGTGACGCTTACAAACACCATCACGTCAGTCTAAGAAGCCATCCCGCAGAGTTACAGCTGAACTTGAGGAGCAGCAGTGTGGGCTACATCTATCTCAAATAGCTGTCACTCTCTGCAGCCCTCAGAACTAGCTAGGAGGACATACAGGGCCACAATGAGTTTCCCATCAGCCTATCGAGTTTGTTCATTCTCGGCTCCTTGATGAGTGCAAGTAAGCTTAATACCGTCAGCTCATTACCAAGTCCTTGTTTAGCGTCAGAAGAAAGAAGAGATAGGGAATAGTAAAAAAAATTAATGTATGTAGTGTAACGGGACGAACCAAACCTTTCGATTCAGCGGAGGCTCATCTATGCCGACTGGGCACCTCAAATACCCCGATTCGCTCGAGACTTCGCTGCCATCAGTTGTAACCGAGCTGGTGCCCTCGTCGCTGTGTCGCCCGCCCTCGCGTTCGCTCCCACCCAGTTTCCTGTTTGTGGTGGTAAAACATCTCCGAATGTAATTCACGATTAAAACTCCTTGTTTGAATTGCATTCGGCTTCTATCATACTACTTCCTGACTTAGCTAGTGCGATACCACTTTCAATATGAACCCCCCCCCCGTAACAATGGTAATCAATAAAACGAACAAAATAAAGAATAATATACAACAACGTTAAGAATACAAATTTAGAGTAATAAGGAACACTAAAAAAAAAAACAACAATTTAAGTGACCCTTATGTATGATTCAACGATTTCTGAAAAAACATGTTAAACAAGCTACTGTGTTGTGTTTCGTCGATCAGGCAAGGTAGTGAGTAAAGTTGTGTGATGTGCCACATAAATAAAGAACATTTATAAATTCTTACGTTTCTGACCAGTTTTCGCAAGTTTTGCATTTATGCGTACCTAACATAAACCAAAATGATGTCTTCTGTCGATTTCCCTTTAACCTTCAGTGACTCCCTTTTCCTTCAGTATGAGAGTAGATTTAAATTATTTAGTATGTTCCCCTGCTTTACAGCCAAATGATTTTCGATAGTCATTGAGCCACTGATAAGTATCTATCAGGTTAACCCAAGGTCAACGCTCATTCCTGTGTTGAATGAAAAACGCAGTTTCGAAACAATTTTCCTCTTGGCTCTATCCTCCGCGTTTTTACACTCACCTCACTCTCAGCTCCCGATTGCCCTATTTACCTTTCAACTCTATCGTCCTGTCCCTATAACTCAACTCTCTCCTGTGCTCAACAGTCTTCAAATAAAATTCCTTTAATTCGAGTTTCGCTAAAGAATTCCGTTTAGTTGGGTTTTTTCCAAAAGCTATAACTCAGAGGAATTAAACCATAGAAACCGGCGATACGGTTAGTGCAAAGACAAAAGTCGAGCCTTTCGTCGGAGGACCGCGCTCTTTTTATCGGTTTGTTATTTCATTCCGCAGAAGAATTTCATAGCGGATCTTAAAAGAGGACGGCGGTAATTCATACAGAAAATTGAGCTTTGTCGGGTTCACAGAGCTGAGAGAATAATAAGAAACCAGGGATGAAAAACAAGGGCGTGGTTATCCCCCCCCCCCCGGGGGAACATTTCATCACAAATGAGGGATGGCCTAGTCAACGACCCGCGGCGTACACAGCGACAACGTTTTTGTGTCGGGGGTTGTTTTAATTGCTCTTAGCAAAAATAAAAATACGGGAGAAACCATTACAGCCGATACTTGGAAAATGAATCAAAAAAGGGCTTCAACTTGCCAGCCTAAAATCTCTCTCTCTCTCTCTCTCTCTCTCTCTCTCTCTCTCTCTCTCTCTCTCTCTCTCTCTCCCTCACTACTGCACAGGCCTGGGACTGCTTCTCATATTGCGTCTCGCCGGGCCGGAGATTCTACCGGCATTTCTGCTTGATCTCTACGACCTTTCCCTACGTCCCCTTCTAGGGGGTTCAGCAGCGTTATTTCCTGGCTGGGGCGCCCCCCTCCTTCCACGCCATGGAGCACCTTCTCGACGAACACAGAGATCCCACTCCAGCTGTCTGGACTGCGGAGCATAGTAGCCACCACTGGGGCTTATCTCCCTGAAAGAGTCCATGAGATTCTCTTCCCTCCAGCAGCAGCAACGGATGAAGGTGTGCTCGTGTCATCTCACTCTGCATTGGCGGTAGCTGCACCTTGCCTCCTGCCCTATACATACACGGCACAGGTGCGCCAGGAACATACCATGGCCTTGTTGCAGCTCTCCTCACCGTGTCTACACTGCAGCAATGGCTTTAACTCCCTGATGAGTCGTCTTGTCCATCCTCCGTGACTCTCCAGGCACCATTACTCCTGCCAAGCTCGCAGGGTCCTCAATCGTTCCTTTCTATTCACTGCACTGCGTCCGTAAATGCATTTTCCGGCACTCTGCTGCTACATGCCAGAATGACCTATGCAACAACAAAAACCTCTGGCTCAGAGGCAGTCCTGTACGCGGAGGCCACCCTCAGGACCCCTCGCCTCTTCCTCATGTGTGTCTCCATGTGTAGGGCGCCTGCCCATTTCTCCGTGGCGTACAGGAGGATACAATCTGCTTCAGACATGAGCAACTTTCTCCTGCTCGGCTTCGTGCCACCGACGTTCACCATCAGCCTGCTGAGTCGAGCCACCCCTGCTGCTAAATCTGAGCGGATAGTGGTTCTTGTGTGTGAATTAGTGAAATGTATATGAATGTAATTTATTTAGAGTGAATGCAGGTAATTCGACGTAGTTTAGCTGACGGTGGTGATAGCGATGAGGAGAGGGAAAGGAGTTTAAAAAAAGTATTATTATGTATTTGATGTGCTTATTTCTTTTTCTCTTGGCCGTGGCTTGTATTGATACCCTCCAATGTCAAGTTTTAGTCAGGAATAATTCGTTTAGAATGTATGAGGAAGTTTTTTTCCTGGGAGAATGGAAGAGATGGCCGCATGGTGATGAAATAAAGCACTCATTTATTCGTTCTCTCTTTCTCTTTTATTTTTAATCTTCTTCTGTATACATTCAACCTTCTCTCTCTTTATTCATGATTTTGTGTAGAACACCGACCGGCAAGTCTGGAAATGACCAGCGGGCGTTTAAATGACGGTTTCAGTAGAACCATTCCTTCGGTAACTCAAAAGTGAAATTCGGAGCTCCGCAGCTAATCGAGTTTCATCATTTTAATCAAAATAGTCCATTCATAAACGCCCAAATTGATTGGTATTTACGCGAAGGTCCTCGTTAGTTGGATGATTCGTTCGTTCAATCTAGTTCCCGACCACCCTCAAACTCACTAGTCAAGCGATGACACGAGAAACGGTGGTGTCTACAGGGGGGGTTTTGTGCAAGTTCGTCGGGTTCGGGTAGGACTGATCAAAAGTGACCCTTCATGAATTTTAAGTGGTTTCGTCGGCACAAAGGGCCAGTTTTTGAGATGGTGGGGGGAGGGGTGTGAGCGGAGGGCTCAATATTGGAAAGGCAAACTTCAAAGTGGCCACAAAATATTCGTCCCGGCTTTTTAAGCCGAGACTTTGATGTACTGTCAAAACTGTCTGTGCATTGACGCACGCTCCTTTTTCGTATTCACGAAGGACGTTAGGCCCCCCCATGAATTCCAGTCGGATTAGTGTTGGCGGAACGGACACATCTCTGGCAGAGAATCGCGAGAATAACTTTCTTTATAGTTTGAACAACTTTGAAAGTAAAGTAAACGCCTTTAGTGTTACAGAATGTGGGCCGCATCAGGAGTTGAAACCCCACAAAACAAAAACTAAACTGGAAACTTTTGAATATATACATATGGTGTAGCTCGTGACATTTAATTAAAATGAAGGACTAACTGAAAGGAGTAAACTGCGTGTAACTAGTCTAGTATTCGGCATGATGCTGCCCTCGGAACTGTACTCTAACTGGACGGATTTTAACAGTATCTGTATGTCCTCTTATAAATAGGAGGGGCGAAGCATCGGCTCTTCAGTTCTCTTCAGCCCTGTCCCTTCGTTTTCGGTCTTTTGTAAATTAAGTAGGAATCTTTTTGAAAAGGTCAACTTCCCAACCATCAAACATAACTTACATACATGTATATAAACGTGGCATTGTGTGAACACACGAAGCCCATTGCAAACTGCGAACACACATAGAACAGAATTTTGTTTCCTCCACTGGTGCCAATGCACTGCAACCCAACCTCTAACAGAGTGAAGGAACAAGATGCAAACGGCAACAAAACGTATATTACTGATGATTCTAGCACGAACTGTATGAAAAATTGTACAGAGAAGACCAAGAGAATGGAGAGATAAATGAACGAGAGAAGGGAGAATTTTCCGAGAGGAATGCCGGTAGAGGTGGGATTTAGCGGGAAGGGACGAAGGGAAGAAGGTCTGGCCGGCGGACCAATGACGATCTGACAGTAGCAGCGAATTTCGGCGGGTTTACGCACTCCGACACCACTTCGTCTTTTATAACCGAAAAATAGTCTTCGGATTTCGGTATGGAAACAAAAAGCTGAGAAATATTTGCCGATTGCACTTCGCAAGGCACTATGAAATGAAAAGAAGGAAAGAGAAGAAGCTGAGGATAAAATGAGGGGCGCTATGGCCAAGTGAATCCGAGATCGTCGGACCAAGATCCGAACAATTACGGTATTCGCAGGTTAAGCCAGTCGACCTTTATGGAGTGATCAACGCGTAGGTAGTTCTTAGAACCGTCAACATGGTTTTCTGATGTTGGATGGTTCTGGAATTACAGGAGAAACACGGCGAAAAAAAGTTAGTCGACAAAACGACGTTAATTTGAATTCCGAGATTTCTGAAGTTGATCCTGATCACGTTAAGAAATGATGAAATTTGTATCGTTTGAGTAGCTCTATGGTTCAAAGAATATTATGCTTACCGTGAACTATACTTTTTTCTTCCTTGGTGGTACTGGGAAAGCCCACACTTCGCACCAGCTCCACAGGACACGCTCTGACGTGGCGTCACCATTTTCGCACAAAACGCAAAACGACCTTGAGGTCCATCCCAGCAACTTCCTCGGGCCGCAGCTGATAACTCCCAAGCACTCTGAGGCGCACTGCAGCCCTTCACACGCATACAGTAGACAACCCCTGGAGGGTCTGCTAAACAACCTTGACATCCCACCAACAGTCAGCATGCACTTCTCCTCCTACTTGCCGACCTCCTTGATCAAGTAGCTCTTGGTGGTCCATACGATGGGCTCAGGCCCCCTCGGCAGAAGTGCAGATCCTTTCCGCGCCAGTTTGTCGGCCTCCTCATTCCTTTCTAGCCCAATAGTTTATCTATACGATGAGCATTTGACAACAACTGCACTTCTCCTCTCACTTAAACTATACTTATTGCACGCTTTTCTGTTCATTTTATTATTGCTTTTGAGAAACTATTCATTCTGAATAATAACCCTATGTTTTCGGTCTCGAAATATTTTTTACAACCCCCCTCAAAATTTGATACTTTACGTTTCAAGACATGGAAATTTCAAATTTGCAATGCCGTCCGCCGTTCCCCATCCCCCGTCCACCGTCCGCTGTCCGGGCCGTTTTGTGCCTTTAACGTAGTCTAAAAAATTCGTTCTTTCGCACAAAAATCCCATTTGGTATCTAGTTGTTCCCGCCATCTCGGCAATCCGATCGGACGAAGCCCATGGCTGTTATGGGCAAAAAATGGTTAAAAAAATTAACGAAACGCAGTATAATCGCAAATAAGCCGTGTTTCGTTTCGTTTTCAAGGCCCGCTCGACTCGCAACGTCCTGCCAATTGCCGAGCGAGGGTTCGCTGGAAGCCCCTGTCCCAATTTCCCCGACACTTTTTGCCCGACAGGGCGGAGGAAGGTTAAGGCCACTTCCTCCGCACACCCCTCCATCGGATCATAAATGCCTACAGACGTAGTTACATTGTAGTCAGGTCATGTTTTGTATGGTTTACCAGTATTTTTCGATGCTGAATCGAATGGGATGGGTCTCGGAGCAGTAATACTAGGTCAAGCTGTTCATGAGAATAATAGACCATTGTGTAATAATTTTTTTAGTGCGTATTTTATTTTCAAAAACTCAGTAGCCGACTATTCTACTAATATGGGTAAGGGTTGAATAAATAATTTCTTTATATGGGAATTACTTCCGAGTCGCAGTGCGTTAAGTCCTAGAGCAATTAAGAAATGGCTTTGCAAAAATGAGCGTTGAAAGCGAGCAAAGATGAAAACTCGTTACTTTTTAATAAATCGGACGGGATATGTAGGAAAATTATACAAAATAAAATAAACCGCTCGTACGCGGAACCACTAAATAATCAAGGGTGGGAAGGGGGAAGAGGGAAAATGTTATAGCTATTCACGCGAGGGCGATGAAGAACACAATTTCAAATTTGGGAAGTCGGAGATATTGGGCAGGACGAAACGGACACTGGCGGGTTTTCAAAACTCCTCAGATTAGAGGAGTAAGAAATCGTTCACGATGGACGTGCAAAGGCAAATTTCCATTAGCCATTACAATCAAAGATTAGCATGTTGACAGCGTCATAAATCCTCTGCGCACGGGTCTTGTGGCTCAAGTTGAAGCATCTGCAGAATCGGGATTTGGGCGTTATAATCAAGATCTAATGTGGCAGGCGAGCAAATATATCCTGCGAACTGGTCAATGGCCGATACTTACGAGTATGTTACCGTAGAGCACATAAAAGACCTAACAGCGCTCCTTGAGTCTATGGGCAAGACGTTACTGTAGAACTAGTTTGTGCTATGTAACATAAATATTATGAACTATAGTGCGATACAAAAATAGCAATATTATTATGACCACGTAAATATTTAGAATTTAGAATTATTATTTGTAAAATGAAGACTGTAGTCTATTGGGAGCAGGCTGGTTATGTTTTCAATGAATCCTTTAAAAAAAACAGACATTTTCCCCAAACAGTGTTTTTTGGACTCGGTAGGCCTTGAAACGTAAAGATCTGAAAAAGCGCTTTTGTTTTCTTTCAGCGTATTTCATAACTTCTTGAAATGTTCTAAAGTGTATTAACGTATGTTCTAAAGTGGTTTTTAGTCTGTGATATAACTTTCCTTCCTATTTCCTAGGGCTGAGGAATGTAAACGAGAGTTGTACAAACAGGCAGAGGAGCAGATTGCAATGTAACGCTCACATTGTGGACGCAAGAATTAAAATTCATTCTCTTCAAACAGTTTCCATAGAAACAGAACTCAACACAATGAACGTTGTGACTTCGCGGTTCCAACTTATACATAAACGCGTGCGTGCTAAATACTCATTATGCAGTACGAACTTCAAAAATTGTATTTAATGACAAACAGCATTATAATCCTCTCAAATGACGCGACACATTCGTTCGAGCAATCGAAAAACTTCCATCACGTAGGCGGCGATCCATAAATGTTCGCCGAATTCGGTCCTTCTCGCGTATCTCCATCTGAGCCCGTTCCGTTCGACCAGTGAAGCCGCGCAGGTATAAATGTAAAAATCGCGTGTCAGTCTGAACGGTTCTCGGTCGTCAAAAGTTCGGCGTCAATGGAAGAAAAAAAAGCGGGTAATCGTTATTTTATGAATTGTTAACTACGCGCGTAAAAATAGGGGAAACTCGAGTTGACGAGGTGCCCCGCCGATAAAATCAAATTGTTGTTAGTCTCGTTGTGTGAAGGTTCGAAGTGACACACAACGAGGTCAACTGACGTCGAAGCCTCAGACATCGGAGTCCGCTATTGGAATTGATTTTGTGTCTGAACGCTAGTTCTGGTTTTTTATTTGGGTCGTTAGGCGTTTATACTTCAATGCTTCGCCGAGTGGGATTGAATGAATCACGGAAACTCGCTGTTCTTTATCAATTATAGTGGACACGAGATTTACGAGGAACGTTTAACAAATGTTTACCTCCGGGGGATTTTTATTTTCCTCGGCCCTACGAAAGTAACGAGTAAAGTTACAAAATCGGACGAAAAACCAAATTTCGAACATTCCTCGTTCAACTTGAGAGCCGGCAGAAACCACAGTGGCCGTGGGACCAACCAGAGGCCGCTAAGCACATCATCAGGTTGTGGCGGAGACCTAATGGCACCTCAGCTCAATTCTTCCCCTTCTTGTTGTCTGAAGCCCCCTTCAGATTGGGGTCAACTCCTCATTATTTTAGCCGTGGCCCTAAATCTAGAATTATTCGCCTTGATTCATCTCTCTCGCTCAGTGAGGAGTGGAGCACACCTAATTAAACTGCCGCGTCAACGTTTCTTCGGTTACCCGAAATAACCATCTCTGTTTTCTAAACTTTCTTTCCCCCCATCCGGATCGTTTTTATTTTCTAAACATTTTCGCACGAGACTTCGCTATAATATTTGCAACTTCCCAACTCGTCCTATCGAGAGGCTGATCCTTTCGTCCCCTCTGCCACTTGCTCGGTATCGTTTTCAACTCCTCGGAGAATCTCTTTTCAAACTTCTCCAGCTCCCTTTTTCCCGTAAGACTCGAACGGAATCTTTACTTCATCCCTCACTTCACCTATCGGATTTGAGCCCTTCGCCTTTATCTCGCCCTACGCTTCTTCTTTTTTTTCGAGCTTCTGCGAGTTACTTTGTAATCCTAAGGGTCAATTCGATTTCGGAGTTTTGGCCGCGCCTTAAGTTGACTGAGCCGAAGGGGGAAGTTTGGAATAAAAAAAAAATATATACATACTTTTCACGAAAACCCCCCTTAATCCAGTTCGGTCACAAAAAAAAAGAAAAAGGATTTGGTGATTGCGAACGTGAGGTTGTGCACCAGTTTAATATGTTATATAATATAGTAATTGCCCGTTTTGTCCTATTCACTAATTAAGAGACAAGCGAACGGGAGCCGTCAACCGGTACGTAACCCCTGCCTTTTTATTCTTCGTTAATTTTACTACGTTGAGCTCATAGGCTCTACCCTTCTGACCTCGCCCTAATAAAGTCCTATTCTCAGACTTCACTGTCAAGCCAAATATCTGACTGACTGACTGACTGATTTATTTATTTATCTGTACTTTTTTGGGCCTAAGCGGCCCACTCTTACAAACATACAGAAAACTTCATGAAAAACAATATTCAGTATCTTAAAATTTAAATAAATGTCATCTATCAAATTTTCATCAAATATTTAAACAGTAAATTATCAAAACAAAAGAAACAATTTCGCAGGTCAATTGAAATTTCCGATACTAAGTACTTTCGATTAAATGCGATAGTAATTAACTAGACTGGAGAACAAGTTTTTCCTTGAACAGTTTTTTCAAGTACTTAACATTTTTCTGTCCCCGGAACAACTCCCGGTTCTCATTGACGATCCTACTGGCTGTGACAATAAGTGAATTACTCATTTCCTCAGTTTGGTGTCGAGGTATTTCTAACGTGTTAATACCGGCTCTAGTGCTACTGGTATGAGAAGACGCACTGCCTAGCATATGGAATTCTGATGCCAAGTACTTTGGTATCTTTGTTTTCAGCAGTTTATAGCTAAGTGAGACTATGTTCAATTGGCGTCGCTGCTTTACTTTTAACCATCCGAGTTGCCTAAAAAATGGCGTGACGTGTTCATCATACCTTAGGTCATAGATGAAACGTATCGCTGCATTTAATGCTCTTTGCTGGTCATCATTATTCCTCTCTAGCATATCAGTATACGAACAGGATCAATACTCGAAATAAGGCAGTATCAGTGCCTGAACGAGCCCAACTTTCACGTATTGAGGAAAATGGTAGGCGAACTTCTTCAACTGGTGCAAAGCTTTGAAGGAAGCGTTTCGTGTGTTACTAATTTGTGCATCCCAGGACAAATTTTTGGTTATCATAACCCCCAGATCTTTTATTTTATCCTGGTAGTCAAGCACGACCCCGTCTACTTGTATTTGGCAAACCTCATCAAGATTAATAAATTAAATCATGCGTGAGCTCCCCAAAATCATAGCCTTACACTTTGTTGGGTTCATCATAAGGTTGTGCCTTTCGCACCACTTCACCAATTTGGAAATCTCCGTATTCAATTTGGCAACTAAAGCGTTAAGATTTGCGGGGTAGGCCGACGCATGAACTTGTAGGTCATCTGCATACATCATATACTTTATTTCACTATGCGCTCCCAATTCCCTAACTATTTTATTTATATATATGATGAAGCAGAGAGCCGACAGGACAGAGCCTTGCGGAACACCAACCACTATTTCTCGCCAATTAGATAGTTGCCCATCCGGTGCACGCACTCGTGGCTTCCTCCCATTCAAGTAAGAGTCAAACCACCGCACCACTTCCCCACCCATCCTATGACCGCGAAGAGTTGCAAGCAACAAATCATGCCTAACCGATTCGCGTCAGTGCACTTTCAGTGCTAAAACCTTTCTTGTACCCGGATTGAAATTCATCGAGAACATCATACTGACTAGAATACCGACTCAATGGTTCGTACACTGCTCGATCCAACATTTTAGCCAAGACACACAATGTGTTGATGGGGCGATGGTCTTTGAGAGCTCGAGGATCAGACACTTTGGGGATGGGCACAATAATCGATTTCTTCCACTCATTCGGGTACTCAATATGTTCAATTGAAAAGTTAAATATGTGCGTAATGACCTCTCCTACCACCGGAAAAATCATTTTACCGCTTTAGACGTGATTCTTCTCAATGATCGCTCCACAGTGTCTTCCTAATTTCCTCGAACGAGTAGAGCTCAACTTCTGAGTTCTGCGCAGAAATTCGAAGACATCGACAGGCGCGTTCAGCACATCAATCTCACAAAAATGGTCATTTAACTCATCCGCTGTGAATCGCAATTTTTCTATTCTCTTCTTTTTATCGCCGACCCCTTGACCTTTCAAAATTTTCCAAAAACCTGCGGAACTAGTCGCATTGTCGTCAAACAGTTTTGCATAATGCTTGTTCTTTTTGTTCCTGAAACGCTGCTTAACCCGATTCCTAATTTTTCTATACTCCTCCCAATCCGCAGTAGCCTTCCCCTTCTCATGGGTTGCGTCAGAAAACGTCCTCAGCCGCGAGTACGTTAGGCGATTTTTAACGCTGTTACAATTAATATTTTAAGGTCCTAATCAGAAACTGGTGGCGCTTAAGGTGAGGGATTTTAGTGAGTGGCTCCTCCTACATATTACAACGAACATTATAGTCATGCGGCACGTGTTTTGTAACCAAAGCCGTCAAAATCTTTGAATGCAAGTGGGGCAGGCAGACTAATGTTTTGGGGTGCGCCGTGCCAGATATTTTTAAGCGCTTCGAGGATTGGGAAAAGTTGGAAACTGATTATAGCCGAGGTAAATTACTTGGATTAAGATAAAATATACATTAATGGATGAATAAATCAGCCTTCTTTCCATCCTGGTTAAAATGAACGCCTCCTCCACCCTTAATTATATGATCTGCAGAAGCCATCTGATTCCGGACCAGTAATTTGGGTTTCGCACTTCGCTTTCTAGCCCACATATGTGTGTCGTGCAGCTTTTGATCGGCTTTGGCAAGCCTTCTCTTCAAAATCAGATCATACCTTCCTAACAACTTGTACTCTCTCTTGCAAAGTTATCTGGAGGGGAGAGCGTTTAAAGTTAGCGTAAAATGAAAGATCCACAACATGGCGAATACGTGCAGGAGTTCCCCAGGGTTCAGTTCTGGGTTCATATTTGTACTTATTCCACTGTCACGACCTCTGCTTCAAACACCCGATTTTACTAGGATCTATGCGGGTGACATAGTTTATGCTGTTTCTCGGCCAGATGCTATTCCTGTGCAAAATAGAAATACTTGGGCATTGGTGTACGAAATGGAAAATAAAAATTAACCCCCTGAAATAATGTTCCATGACCTTCTCCTATATAAGGCGTTACACAGAACCACTACTCACGTTTCTCGGTGAAACTATGCCAAATGTCCGATCAGTTCGGTATCTAGGAGTGATCCTAGATAGACACCTTAAATTCGAAGACCATATTTCTCTATTGCTGCATCGATTCTGGTCCGGTGTGTTCAGCTGACGGACTCTTCTGCAAAATCCCATGACTTCCCAGCACCTTTCACCGTATTGAGCAACATCAAAACGTAACCCTTCATTAGCATATCATCCACACACCTCTATTTGTTGGCAACTCGACCGTCTATATATATTTAGCATTCTGACTGTCCCACAAGTGGGGTGTGCGCCGCAGCCAAACGACCTATTGTGCCAGTTCTAATGTCTTACAGGCCAATGCCTAGCCTTCTGAGGAAAGCCAGGTAATTCCTGCAAGAGTTTTCATTGATGATGAAAACTCTTTGCATCTTTGGTGTTGATGACACCCTGGGAGAAGTGCTACCAAAGAACAAAAGTCGCTCTCTCTCAAGTCTCTGGCACTGGGCCAGGACATGGTAGAGTCTCCTCATCCTTGCCACACCACCTAGATCGAGGGATGTCGACTATACCCGTAATATACATGTGTTTGTTCATTCTGCAGCGCTCGGTGATGGTCCCAACAGGCTAACTGAAGGCCTTCCTCTCCATCCTCAAAAGTTTGTGTCTTATCTCACATGTTTGCTCTGAGATAAGACACAACTTGCATCCTTCCCCTCCTTATGCCCATGAATCCAATAGAAATTAACTCTATTTTGCACCAATTTTGACATTGTGCAGTAGTTCATCAGCGTCTTGCAGGACGCTCGACTATCAGTCAATATGTTGATAGTACCGTTGCTGCAGCCTTTCTTATGCATTATGATTGCCCCAACCATTATCGCATAGATCTCTGCTTGAAAAGCCGTTGGAGTGGGGCCTGGGGCAATGTGCGTCCCACTCCTTCCAGAGCCACTTATCCACAACGCGGAGCCTGTGCCCTCCGGAGCTGTCGATCCATCTGTATAGATGTTGACGCCATTAGAAGCCCGAAACTGACGACTCGCTGTTCCATAGGCCTCCTGCTGGTCGCACATTGTATTTCATACCAAACTCATACATGAGCAACATCATGTCTGTGACCGTGCTGAGCTCCATGGTGGTCTCCAAGTTCCTGAATATAGCCAGGTGTCTATTAGTCGCCTGTGGCACCTTAGCCACAGGAGTCTGTATGCCACCTTCATCGCCTCTGCCTTGAAATAAATGTCCAAGGGAAGAAGGTCGAACATTCTCTCCATTGGGCTGGTAGTAGTGGTCTTCGTCACCCCCGCTATTAATAAGCCCCCAGCCTTTGTACTTTGGCCAGGCTGCTACCATTCTCTCCAATGGCAGCTCTATGCCACCACACAAACGACTCATATGAATATTGGTCTCACAATGGCTCTGTAGAACCAGAATTCTGGGCTTTAAGCCCCATGTCCTTCCGCACATTCTTTGACACATCCACAGGGCCGGTGTAGCCACTTTGACCATCTATAATGACTTCTCACTGGAAACCCCTCTGGCCCTTTTATATCGCATCGTGTCCACGTTCACTACGCACAACCTCCCCCACTACAATCATCGGGTCCAAGAAGGCTTTGCCAGACCATTGCATCAACGCCTCGTACGTCCCGCCATTTTTAAAAAATTGCAGGAATGTAGACTAGCTCAGTGTTAATTATCACCGGTATCACCTTGTACTGAGCTAAGTGCGTAACTAACGGCTTTAGAAACATATTGTTTTCCATTACGCCATTAACGTATATTTATATTTAAAAAATGGTCTTAATAGAGTTACAAAAAACCAAATAAATAGTTTTTCAAAAAAACAAATATTCGACTGAGCAGAAGTTAGCTACATATTCATAATCGAAAGTTAGACAGTTAACTGACAATCATTGAATCTGAATCGCAGTCAGGGGAACAATATCGGACTTCCTTCAGTTTTTCGAAATTTAGACTCGTTTAAAATTGTCCATCGATGACTTTGACCATCCACCAGTTCAGGGCAAACGGACCCCGTCATGGGTTAGATGGCCAATGTGGAACGAGGCCACCTGCCGGGGCCTGATTTCAAATTCGTTACATATTCATGTGAGCAACCATCCAAGACTTGTCGACGAACGTTCAAACTTTCGAATATTAATATTTACACAGAGCAGCGAACAATTTCCTTTCATCGGATCTTTTTATTTATTTTCTGTCATTCAACTGCCAATCATTGCACCATTCTTTTGGTTACCTGAGAATGAAGTGCAGCGTCTCACCTGCGAGAAGTTGAGAGCAGAGTGCCTTCAGCCAACCAGAAGAAGGGGGACCTCAAGAAGATCTATTTCTTCTTATTATCTTTTCCCATTTTTTCGCTCGCCGCTTTGTAGCCGAGTTTTTCTACCCCCCTTATTACGTTATGGTCCTAGTTTCCATAAAGTTGTCACATCTAGATGCTCGATTGTAACTTTGCGTCGTCCGACATCAGCATGTTTTAACTAGCAGACGATCCAACTTACATCAAGCCTACCCTCTGGTACCTACGAATTACGGGTCAGCTACCTCGATGCCAGGTGAGTTTCCATTTTGCTCATCAAGTCATTAGCTCTTCCCAGCGATTGTACTCTCAAGAACAATTGGACACTACCAGCCCGTTTTATCGTATTTACCTGACGTTGCTCGCTTTGTTACAAATATTAAAGGCTTGTTTGGGACGTATCGAGCAGTTAACTTTCGCTCTAGATTAACGCAAAAACAATTAATACGTAGCTCAGTTCAGCCCAGTAAACTTCGCAGACATCGCTAAGTGATATGATGCTATGCACAAGATATTTATGTTCAGGAAGTGTAAGTAGACGTGGTGGCAGGTTTAGAGTTATCTTTCAAACCCGTGCTTTACGGGCGACAGAACGTGTATAGCGGTGCCATCCTCTCATCTTCATTATAACGACCTTCTGTTTACCAACCTATTTTCTTTGTTCCCTCCAATATCGCTGCCGTATATAGGCCCGCCGTGTATTCTCGCAAAGAGTAAAGATAAACGCGTTGGGAGCACGGGAAGGTGCGTGGAAATGCAAACTTTGTTGAAGATCTCGGGTCTTCTCTTATATTTACTGAAGGGCCCTCGGGAGAAGAGGCCAGTGATTGCGGCTGAGGAGGAAGCATGGCCCAGGAGCTTGACGAACGGAGATGTTTGCGGTTACAAAACATTAGATAACGCCGACATCCTGCGAGTGTTTGAATCGGAAACGAGAGGATCGACGGCTCAATCAGCTGAGATGATTCTCAGGCCACTTACTTCCCTCTTTCCAAGTCGACATTCATGTTCTCCGCAACTATTTCTGTTGTAACTATCCATTGAATAGAGGTACAAGCCCAACTGACTCCTGTTGCATTTCACACACACACACCCACCATCAAGAAATGGTGTGTTTCACCGCCGAACTTGGCTGCCCAGAGCTGAGAAAATGCGCCGCGAGGCACACCTGACTTGCGTGTTTGAGTTGGAATTCCCCGGGGCCAATATCATTAAAGCAAAATCGTGCATGGGTCGCCCTGAGTTTCCAAGGGAGGGCGAGGAACGTTGAAAATTACCGCTATCCCTGGGAGCTCGGCAGCAACACGTAGCTTATCTTCCTCTCGGCTGCCTGAGCTATGCGCTCTTTACGCGATTATTTCTGTCACCCGTCGACCGTCACCGCGCCGCAATTATGCAGCCCGCCGTCGCCCTAAATATCAAACATTTCGATGATTAAGGGCCTGCGGTGTAGGAGGCAGCGCTGCGATAGTAGTTGGCGGTTAAGGCCAAAATTGTTTTGAGCCTTCGCTGAGAGCGGGCAGTGGCAATAACATCTTATACTCCAGCTCCTGAACAATTTTTTTTTTTTAAGAAAAGTGGACGACAATCTTCGGTTTAATACATTTCGGTACATGTAACATCAAGGAATCAGCTTCAGAACGTTCGAGCTCCTCAAATACGGGAACAGAAATGGACGTGCTAGTTAGTAAAGCGTGCGCAGTAAGTTTGATCGAAAACGATAGAAAATCGGAAAAACTTCAATTTTGTGTCCGGCAAATCTCGTTTTCCGAGCTCACAGGGTTTTTTTCCGTTCAATGGGTATAAGTTGCTAGAAGGCACTGTCAAGTTAACCACGTTCAGTTATACTGTTTCTGTCCACAATCCGAAATAGTTGAATAAAACACGATTTTTGCCACGTTTTGGTTGGTTTCCTTGTTCAAAGAGGAACATTTATGGAAAACAATATATAGGTATTAAATAGTTGAAAACATCCTGCGAGTTGGGTGAAAATCGTTAAACCAGTTAGGGCAAAAAACCAAAAACCCTATTTTTGCACCACAGGGCCTATCGAACAGGCCGCATCTCTGTTCACCGACTCTTCACAGAAATATTTATTGAAAACAAAGGTTAAGTACTGATTAATAGAAGATAACTTGAAAATTCAATCACTACCCTATAAGTTGTTCTCGAGAACAACGCGTTTTGGTACATTACGGTCCAATACTCGCCCTTTCTATCGACAAAAATTGCTCAAAACCTTAGTTTTCCTGCGAAAAAGAAAAAAAAATAAAACAAAAAAAGAACCAACTTAATCGGTTCAGAAGTTCTCCCACAAATCCCGAAGTATCGTACCTCCCAGAGCAGTATCGGAAAATACTAGCAAATGATACGAAACATGAACGGAACAACGAAAATTGACATTTTCAAGGGGCCGCCAGCAATTGGCACTTCGTCGTGACGAGTCGAACTTATAGTGATTGGAATGAGGCGAGATGCAGTGCATGAGATGCCGGCCCGGGAGAAAGGATAAGTTTTACTATATCCCTCACCACATTTACTATGATTCCACAGTCTTACAGGCCCAAATCGAAAAAGCTGCGCCCCTGTGGATCACCACGAAGAACTATGAGACGGTAGCAGCAAGTCCAAGTGATCGCTGGCCAGTTACTAGTTGATTTGGCCGCTGAGTGCGTGGTGGGCAAGTGAAGAGTGAAAAGGGAGCTCCCACTCTGGGCCGAACTCTGTGTATGCCTCCCTATTGAACGAAAACTTGCCGCGCTACATGAACAGGCCAAAATCCTGGTCAAAGGAACGTTACACGTATGATTATTTTCCCAACACGCGTGAACATCGTAAGAGAGTGGGTTGAGCCTGACCACTGGACGAGCCAGTTCCTTACGAGAGATGGCGACTTCAATGCGTGTCCCCTTTTTTTCTATCCAAGACTCTCCATTGTGTACGCCTTTCGCCTCAAGTGGGGAAGAAACAAGGAACTACGTGCTGCTCCTCTATAGTTCCTACAACAGTGAGCGACAATTGTTGGAAGAGCTGCCAAACCTACCAGCATTGACTGCTTCTAAGCAAGCCTATATCTATTTCGCCATGTTGGCGAAGAAATGTGGTCACAGAGATCTGTTCCTTTGAAACTTGTCGAGTAAATAGTTGGATCAGGTGGGAAACCAGATTAAGAACTCCTCGCAGATGGTACGGGATTCCCCAGGGGTTACCTCTGCGTGGTAACAAGCGGGCAGCAGCCCAACTGGGAGACTGGCAAAATGACAACATGCTGTCCACAGGTCTGGTTTTGGTGAATGTTGAGCGAATGTTTGCGTGATGAAGCAACTGCAACCTCTATGACAAGCGAGCCTTGATGGAAACAGTGAAATCATAGTAAACACGGAAAGCGATGGTTAAATTGTTCGGCTGTGATGCTGGGGGTTGGACTCGCGATAATTATTATCAACTGACGTCGTTGTAGAGCCCGTGCCAACGAGCTTTCGAATCTCTTCGTAGGTTCACTACGATGTCAGTACATGTATATCTATCGGTGGTCCATTTCTTCGCCCGGCGCTGTACGTGGACTTTCACCAAGTCCCTACATGTGGTGGTTGACTCATTTGATTCGTGAATAAATGAGAACGATCGTTTCGGGCAGATCTCATAGTTTCAGACTCACGAGACCTCAAAACGTTAAAATCCGATGAAAAGTTTTGTTTTCGACAAATTGCAATACTTTTCCTTCTCTAGGGACGGGAGAGAGTAAAATCGGGTAAACTCACGATGATGAATATGCATTTGCGGAACCTTTTCACAAATGAGAAGGGGGGGGGGGAAATTCATCAAACGCCGAAGAAAACATTCCAGGGAATTGAAATCTACGAATGTAAATGAGTCGACGAAAAATTGACTTACAGAAAGGTTTCAGAACGCTTATGGAACGACCTCATGGAAATGAGGAGGTGGTTCGCGAGTGGAAAGAAACTATGAATTAGGAAATCCGGGAATTTGCGTTTGGGAGCGGCGAAGCTTGCGGACCTCAGTAACTGAATTAGTTCATCAAACATCCTTCCCTTCCGATAGCTTTGTTCCTTCTAGTTGAACAATACACCATTCGCCATTGACAGCCAACTTTCGCAATTATTTCTCCCACAATTCCGCGCCTTGCAAGTAAAATGTCGTAGCGTCGGGTGGTTTTGAAGCCAATTAGTTGTCGATATTAAATGGATAACAACACAGCCGGGTGAATTGAGTGGGGGAGAACACTTCGAGCGGTTAATTAGATTATATCCTGTTCCCCTCTGGAGTTTGAGAACTAATCACGAAGCTCTTTGTGCTCGGGCCTATTCTCAGGAAGGATTTCCAGTTCTTGGGCGAGCACCGCAGAGCTAATCCTGGTACAACAGGCTTCATAGCGAAGGGCGCTTTCTTTTCGCGTTAGTTTCCTTCTGTTTTCTCCGATAATTCGAGCGGAAGGGGTTCGATTGTTTATTCAAAGTAAGAGTCAATTCGAAGACGATCACCGAAGTAATTTAGAAGATGTTCTTCGACGAGTAACCTCTCATTTCGACAAAGTCGATGTTCGGCATGTCATTAGCAACGGCATTTACTATTTGACCCAACTCGTTTTATACTAATCGAAAATCGACCCGCGTTCTATTGAATTCCCCTCCACTACCTCTCGTGTTTTTGTAGCGGTTGGAACGAACTGTTCGCGAGCTCATCAGCTCGGTGACCGTTCAAATAGGATGAGCAAAACGTGCCAAAAACTTTCCTGCGGCGAACCAAACGCATCACACAACTTTAATCAGCCACTCTACAATTTCTATCTCTCTAGTCACTAATCCAATCTACTTTTTATCCCGTTGGTACGTAAGAACTGGTAGCTTTTTAAGATACTGAATTATATTGAGCTGCTGCTACTTACGCCACAACCTTAGTATTAAATTCAACCCGTGTATAGTTGAGGAAACTGTTTACATAATTATGAAACTTTCGCGTTAAAAGTTGAAAAATTATAAGAAAAACACCGCAAAAACTCACGTCAATAGCACTAAATTGAGTTCCGAAATTTCTGAGACTGCTTCCGATTACCTGATGATCAATATTAAACGTGCACTGCGTTCGACGCAGGCTGAATTAGTTAGGTATTATGAGCTCGGAACTTCCACTCTTGGCCCTAACGGGATGTCCTTGTTTCATGCCTTCCCCGAACATCGAGTCCACCTGTTTACACCTCTAAAGCTTTTCTTTCGTAGCTGTGAGAAAGTCTGCTTCCTCTTCAGTTATTTCCGAGTGTCAACCAGATTTCCCCTTTCTGGACTTTGCAAAATATCCTGTTCCCACCCCTCAATTTATTTACTCTCCACAACACACAGCTCTTCCTAAACTCGTTCGTTTCTCAGCTCTCGCGAAAGACGCTCGTTTCACAGTTCACCGACAACTACTTCATGCTCTTATCTCCTTCCCTGTACAACCAGTCCACGCCTTCAGAGCCCCCTTGTTCCTACTTGTTTACTCAAACTTATACACTATTCTAGCCACTTCTGTGTTGCGCCTGTACATGCTCTAGTCTAGTTGTGTGCTCTCTTCTCTACCAATTCTACAGTAAAACTAGTGTGATCCTTTCAAGTCTACCCTGTTCAAAACACACCGTATAGGTAGCTGATTGGACTACCACTCTGATTTTTGTGTGAACCCCAGTAGCCAAATTTATAAAGAAAAAGCTGCACTACAATCACTTTTTCTCGGAGTGTTTAAAACACTTGTCATTTCCAAACAAATGAGAATTTCACGGTAGCATTATGTTAGTTACTCAAATTAGCCGTTTTCGAGAAACAACATATTCAGTGGTTTGATGTAGCTCACGCTTCAGCTTCGTGCTGTAGTCAATTGCAACGGCATTATAATAGGATGTGACAAAATGAGCCTCATCTATCATTTTTGTGTTGTGCGAGGAGGTGAACATCATAAGGGTGCGTACCAGAACCCAACAATACGAAGCAGCCCCACAGGAACGAAGCTTCATTAATCAATGTAGGCGTTTTGTCCGATAGAAGAGGCAGGTCAAGCTAGAGAGCAGCAAGTGACTGCCCTCGCATCCCATCCTCACACCACGTAACTGTTCTGGTGAATAGCAAACGAAAGGGTTAGAAAGGAGCGGAACGGAGGGGGGTTTTCCTCTTTTCAACACCTTCATTTCCCTTTTTCCTCGGCCCGTCTTTTTTTCCTGCCCTGCTCTTCGACCCTGGGACTCATTCGACCCTGCTCTCCTCCTCAGCCTTACATTATTCGTTCGTTTTCCTCGCCGCCCTTCGACCCAGAGCCCTGTGTGAAGGGTTCACTATCTGACTCCCACCATCTCCTCAGTAATCTTTTCTTTGTCTGGCGCAAGAGAAAGCAGAGCTGAGCAACAAGAGGACAATAACAAGTGTTTAGTTAGTGTAAGACTTTAAGTTGCTCTTAAATGTTTTTATCGCGCCCTCCACACACAAAATCGATCTTAATTACTAACTAGTTTGGTCGTTCAGTTCTAATTTCACGGTGGGTAAAATAGAAACGAGGCCAAACATGGAATACTTTTAGGGCCGTCATTCGAACTATAAATGGTTCCTTGTCTGTCGGAATAAGCCCATTCTCCAAGAAAGAACCCCACACGCCGAGAGCTTCCGGACGCTTTTAGACACCTTCAGTAACGAAGTGATTGCGGAAAATTGGAAGAACATATTGCTGTTTGCATCCGTTATAGGTGGGACTGAGTTGGAACAACCTCACTCTCCATGACAAAGTCTGTACAACAGTAAATTTGTGGAGGCTATCCAGGTGCTGTCCAGAAACCTCCTGTGGCTCTCTCGTGAACTCTCACTGATACTGAAAACCCCGGGAATGTGTAGTTTTGGAGAATTTGTACAAAAAAGGTCATTACCCTCATCCTGAAGTGAATTCCGACACAAAGACTGCGGGATCTTAGTCATTGAAACCCTTTCAAACAATATTCCGAGTCCTGCCGAACACAAGGATTGGTATTTCTAGAGTTGACAACATAGTACATAGTACCTCTCTGGATAGTTCAATGGATTTTCCTATGATCCCCCTCTTCTTCCCAGTCAACCCCAGATCACTCAGTGTCTCTCATCTCTCGTCACTGCTCAAACTAGTTCGACCACACGGAGACTTACACCCTTGTGTTCTCGTGTCTTGTGCTTACCTAACCAACCAGTGCTTTTCCATACAATGCAACCCTCCCTCGCTCATCTCATTCTGCTGCATTGAATCATCAATCAGCGAAATCATTCACTCTGTTGTGATGATACCATCCCCCAAAACGTAGGAACGAGAATTACACGTCAGTGAGTTTCCAGCAGTTATTTAGATTCTTTGAGAACGTTCCAGCGGCGCTCTCGTCAACACTGAGGGCCTGTAGAACCATTAGCGTCCCTAATTGCCTGCTGCTTCTCTGAAAACTAGATCCATACTGGCGTGAGTTTACAGCGACCTTTGGAATGCCTTCGAAACCTTAATTCCGCCCTCCAAACCAGCTGCTCATGCTGAAATCTAGTTCGCACATCTGGCCAGCAGTTGGGTCGGCTGTTGGAGGCAACAGTAGAAATAACCCCATTCTCCAGGAACAAAGTCTTTACATTAGTGAGCATTCAACAATATTCCAGATGCTTCGAGAAACTTCTAGTAGCGCGCACAGAATCACTACGCCGTAGAATGGGTTCCTTTTAGGCAGACCTCCTTAATTCTTCTCAATAGGTTCACCGACTACTTGGTGTACAGATCTTCCATCGCTAGAGTTATGTTCCTCTCCTTTCACTCAGGCGCTCCACATCTTGGCCGCCTTTTATTTTTAGTATTCATAGATGACATCTCTTCGTTGTTACAAAACAGCAGATGATCTGAAGATTTTTTCAGAGGTTCGCTCTGCCCCTGATTTCTTATTGCTCCAGGATTCTGTTAACAATCTTTATTCCTCGTCTAGTCATAATAATGTGTGTCTGATTGTTGCAAAACGCTCTGCAGTTTCGGTTTCTCGTTCATCCTCGCCTCTTAATTTCTCCTACGCAATCAATAGTAAACCATACGTTGCACTACTGTTCGTGAACTAGGGGTTCCAGAGTCAAACTTATCATTCAATCACTATGAGAAAGATTGGTCACCTTTCGGTTCGAGAGGGTTCAACGTAGATTTGCTCAATACATTTCTCATAAGATGGGAGAAGACTGGGGAAATTTCGATAATGAAGTTATAATGTCGCTGTGCGAATTACTTTCTCTTGAATAACTTCGTTGTCGACTTTAATGCGCATTTTTATACAACGCGTTCCATTCCCACAAATTATCTACAACACATTTTGCGTCGTCAGAGGGAGCACAATTTATTTACTAATAAAAATCCTGACAAGGACGATGATATATTTTTGCTGTCACATAGTAGATTTAAGAGATGTTTGACTGGTTTATTATCATTGCTAAGACTCAACTTTCCACTTTTTCTAATTATGTATTTTATGTCTCTTTATTATATCTGGTTATTGGGTGATTGCTCGTATCGTTAATAAGTAAATAAATACATTCGTTACAGCTTCCGAGCAGCATCGATATGCTCAACGAATCCTCAGCTGAGAGCTCATCTCTCATACACCTCATTCTGACGAAAAGTGAATTAGACTCTGCACTTGGACATTTCTATTCCTCGTTCTGGCAAACGCCATCACCAAACCCTACAGTACACTAGAACGATCTCATGACAGTCAATAACGTTAGAGTGGTCTGACTTACCCATTGACTCGTCCGCTGTCACCTCCTGCGCCTCCATTCTGTAAAAAACACAAACACGTTTAAATGAGTCCACACAATGAGTTCAGTTGCACATGTAAACATTTTATTACATGTAATTGAGGTAGCGGTGGCGAATAATAATACGTTCAACAATCTGCCGTACACTTGGGAAGTTTTCAAACATTAAAACGTTCGTCATTGCCAATAACAAATAAATAAGGTAATGTAACCTTCGTTAGTAGTCGTGTGCGGAAAATTCTCTAAAGGAGCTGAAATTGTGGAGCCAAACAAGTGACTTCCCTCCGAACACTTCATCTCACAACCAGGTAGACCTCGAAAGTTCCATATAGCGCTTAATGTTTCGGAATTGATTACGCTTGCGCTACTTCTGTGACGACCATTATTGATTAACCAGAAAGTAACATAGGTAATTTATGTGTCCGTCGACACAATATTTCGTTTGAGAAGAGTCTGGAATTACAAGGAAAGACATAGGCACTTCAGAATTTTGCGAGGGCGTCTTAATTTCAAGACCACTCTTCAACTACCATCAAATTGGAGCGCTAGCAGCTCGCTCAATATTCACTCAGCTAAGCGCGCCCTACAAAGCACGTTCCTTTCTTACTTTCGTCATTCAATTGGAAGAAAAGTCGGCTGAAAATATTGTGGGGTAATTAACCCCACAGGTGTTTACCGTTGTTATGGTTTGAAAAGCATAAATTATTAGATTATCAATGTTAATAAAAACTCGCATCGATCGACATTGTTACATTTGGGACCCCGTCCGGGATTTAAAAAAAAACTGAAAAAACAGTGATGCTTCCCCGTCGACTGCCAACAACTGAACGACCTTCGAAAGATATCGACTCGCCTGAGGACAGCAGATGCTGAAGAAACTTCAACTAACTTACGAACGACCGTAAGAAATGAAGACATGCCATTCTTAAAAGGTTGGAGACAATTCAAGAAGAATTAATTACATTAAGACAGCAATCGACGACGTATAAACAACGTTTTCGCCATCTTGAGCTAGAAAACTCACAATCAGCAGGGCTCGTGGAACACATGAACAGATCTCTAACAAAATATTTGGCAATATTTGTGAATAAATGTCAAGATGACTGGGATACAAAGGTACCGTTGTTCTTACTGGCGTACAGATCAGCTCCCCATCATACGACTGCTTTTTCACCAGCTCAGCTCGTATACGAAAAAGATTTTTCGATTACCAGAAGACATGGTCCGCCCAGCTGCAATGGAAGCTGTCTCAAGAACGGAATACGCCTTTGATCTACGCAAAAAACTTGAAGTTCGTGAGTTCGCAAAAGAAGAGGCTGCCCTGAAAATGCGCTCGCAGAAAGAGGTTCACGATCGATGGGCACAGACACCGACTTTCAAAGAAGGCGATTGGGTACGGGCGTTCGCTCCCAAACAGAAGAAAGTTGTTTGTCCAAAGCTTCAGCTCACTGTGGACGGGACGCTGTGTCACTGACAAACGACTCAACGACGTATTGTTCGATGCGAAATTAGGAAAAACGAAACGACGTTTACATGCGAATCGCATGGCCAAGGCGGACGTAAAGCCTAATAGTCATGGAGGGGGTAATGTGGGGTAACTAACCCCACAGGTGTTTATCGTTGTTATGTTATGTTGTTCTGGTTTGAAAAGCATAAATTATTAGATTGTCATTGTTAATAAAAACTCGCATCGATCGACATTGTCACAATATTTTTATTTTTAGTTTCCTTCAAACCCTTACGTTCTAGACGGTTCTGAGCATTACGGATTCATCTCAATTATTTATTTTGTTTTCTGAAGACCTCATCTGCTTCATCCTGGGCCCAGGAAACGAGTCAGCGAAAACGAAAAGGTGAGGGAACTTTCTCCAAATCGTGTCTATTTTGAGTAGTTCGATTCTTATGACTTTTAAAACACTTATTTTGGCGTTTTTCTTTCAATCGCAACACACACGCAGACCGTTTTGTGAAATAGCTCTGATACGTTTTGGTTTTCACTATTCGAGAGCGTGAGAGATAGAGAGAAATACTGGAAAACACAAACGATGAATGAGAGTAAATTGAAAGAGTAGGTTGAGAGAGCAAAGGGTTGAGAAGTGATCGATACAGCAGCTGCGGAGATGGGAAGAGCACTTGAACCTTAGGAGTAAGAGACACCACACTCGAGCGAGTGAGCGGATTGATGTTGAGGCGGCAGTTTCCTCACTTTGTTCGCCCCTCTACAGGGAAAATAATACTACACTCTCACTCCTTTCATATTAGAAAAGGCTATTGTGCAGAAGCTTTGAAAAAAAAGGCCGAGACCTGTCACTTCATTGGATTCTTAGTTGCGCGATTAGGAGCCGGATACGCCCACTATCCGCCGTACTACGACAAATCTACAATTAGGATTAAACTCACAAGGAGCATTAGTACAGTTCTCTTCATATTTCTCCAACAGTTCGTTGAAATTAAACTCAAAATGCGCCTCAAATATCTTCAGTGACTGTGGAATAACGATTAATGGTTGCGTAGAATCAACGTTTCATTGACCTGTGTGTATTCTACGCGTTCAATTCATCCGAGCGATTGCCGTTGAAAAATAATGGCCGTCCCATTTTACCTGGCGTCGATATCTGCATGAGCTACGTTCCACACAACGTATCTCTGAAACTGAGCGCGACGCGTCTTACGTTGTTTGATATTCACAAAGCGGTTCAGGCGTTACTTTAGCAAACGCCACGGCGACATTTTTTCTCTGCGGGGATGAATAGAGGAGAAGAGAGGGGGAGGGGATCTCAAGCGTGAAATAATGATGTGGAAGCTTCGCAGAGATACGCCTGTCTGCAAGCGTAAACGACCTGGCACACGCAGTCATGCCAATGAAGGAGATGGAGGTTTTCAGGAGCTATCCGTCCCCGTCGTGCTTGACGTCAAGAAAATTATCCTGTATAAACTCAAGGGCTTTTCTGCACTTCCGGGGTTTCGGGTTCATAGTCATGCATTGGTCTTTTAGAAAAAATTAATTTGATGAAAAAGTGTTAGTGACTGAGATGATTCGTCAAGACATGGACAGCATTCTGGATTAACAGGGGATTTACAAACCTCTCAGGAAACCTCAGGAGACTATCGATCCAAGAATGAGGCAATCCCTTCAGTAAATTGGAATGAGTTCCTGCCGATTGACGAATTCAACATGTAAACCGAGCATCTCGATCAAAAAAAGACGTCAAGCATGAAAATGTTTACATAGCCAATAGACCTTATAGATGCTCCTTTGAGGATCAGAAGGAGATCGAATCACAGGCGGCGCAATTGTTAAAGCGCGGAATGATCCACGAGTCCTATCATGGAAGAGGCAAAAGTGCGGTGATGCGGTCGCAATCAAGGGCAAAGTGAGAACAATGTTGTTATAAAGTGTCCCTAGATGAGGCAATAGGTAATCTGAGGGATGATAAAGAATCGTTGTAAAAGCCTAAGGTCGGATGGTAAAACAGCAACGAGTTGGCAGAACGGGGGAGTCTAGAGTGGGCTATTCATGAGGCAGATGGAAGGAAAGAAATGAACAGGTCGAGACAAGGAACAGGAAGATTAATTCTAGACAGCAGCTCCGAGAAGTCTAATTAACGCCAACGATGACTCATTTATTTACGTTGCACCTTTTCCAGAGTGTACTTGTGAACAGCGTAGGACGGAGATCAAACGGAGCATACTCAACAATAGAAAGCACAAGCTGCAATCTACAGGCAAAAAATTGAGGAATTGCCAGGTTAACTTCGCTCGAGAAATGCGATGACACGAAGACACATGCTCAGAGAACTACAAAAAACTCCCAAGTCCACCCACTGAGTTGTACAAGATGGGAGCCACTGCAGAGGAGATAACAAACGAAGCCACGAAGCACTTCTCGGGACTCAGGAAGAGACTATTTCAATGACCTGCTGAGGAGCTGAACATGGCTGTAGCTTTTCTTGCCATTAGCAAGACAAGGGAAGCGAATTCCACTGCAGAAGCGAGTGAGCAATTCAAGAATAGTGACCGCTCTTCTTAGAAGACGCGTCTACTGACAAGTGCGCGAAATATTTTCCAAGACGAGCGGAGACCCATCTGTTTCGGGGTCATAACTGAGGCCGAGATGCAAATTGCTTAGAACAATGGGCGAACGGAGGCTCAGTTTGCACGCCAAAGTGATTAATGCGAGCATCAATCAGTCGTTTGGATCAATAACTAGGATTGTACGCTCCCCGTTGATATGAAGAAGAGATATTCTTTTCCGTTCCGCGCTGTGATTACATAGGAAGTGGCGCCCCAATAAAAGCAAACAATCGCGAATTTGTTTGTTACGTCTGAGCTGGAAAAAGAACTCGAATCGCGGTGATTTGGCTGTCAAATGTTTCCAAACTGGAGTTCGCAACGTGAGAGATTCAACGACCAAAATATTTCGGGGTTGCTTTGTATAGAAGTTAGATGAAATATTCATGATACAACGCAAGGCAAACAATGTGGTGCGCCTCGGAATGAGAGTTATCAAACTACTAACGTGTTTAATCCTTCGGCTTGGCATTCTGAAAGCTTCTGTCCCAAACATCTCGTAAAATGCTTCCCAAGTTATTCAATATCAAAGATTTCAAAAATCGTTTCTTCCAAATATTCTGTTTCTTATGTTTTCATTGCTGCATGCATTCTACATAAAAATTACAGAGAATATTATCTACAACTGTTGTCTCAAACATTTATTTATATAATGAACCGTTTTTGAAAAGCGCTGCACTCACCAATTGACAGCGTAATGAAACACCCGGTAACTAGTAGGCCATAAAGCAGAAGAAGAAGAAGAAGAAGAAGAAAAAAAAAGTTTATTGACAAAATAAAACAAAGTTAAAGATTCCTTCTGCATTACAAAAATAAACAATACCGACATGGTTTTTTCAGGTTATACTAGAAACATACGAAAAGAAAAAAGAATCTACCGCGAAAACAAAATACAATAAAGTAAAACGAAATTAAAAATTAAATTCATGTACCAACGCAGAGCAATATCTCCAGGCCATCATACTAAAAGCCACCAGCTAAGGCCATCCAGCAAAGCCACAGCCTCATTCCGTGAAAGGACAGGTTTATTAAAAACTTCAATCCTAAACTCTCCAACTACTGGGCAAGTACAGAAAAAGTGGTGCAAGTCTTCCCTCTCATGCCTATTGCACAGAGCACACTCCTCGTTATGGTTAGTGTTATACGGCTTTGCATTGAGATGTAGCAGTTCTCCCTTCAACTTAAAAATCCACCTCGCCGAGAAAATATCCATCACTGGCTCACTGACCAAGCTCGCGGCCTTGAAGCGGGTGTCAAGCTCCCTATATAGAGTGAACTTCTCTGAGTCCATAGCCCTCTGCCAGAACCACTGCTTTTTGTGCTCCCTGTGCCCCTTTTGTGACCAGGAATCCAACTCATCTATGACACCCAATCCAGTGGCGAGGCGGCCTAGATGCCCAGCCAATGACACTCTGTTTCTCATCACTTCCATGGCAATTATTTTAGGGAGACGTGTGTCCGGGAGACTAGATACCTTCCTCAAGTACTTTAGATGGGCTTCGAAAGTAAACGATGATATGGTGTCCACCCCTGTCTCCAGATGTAAAATGTAATTCGGGGAAAACCTCGGCAACTGGAACAGCTTTCGAATATACATCAGCTGCTAGTAGGCCATAAAGCGTAGGCTATAAATAATTAAAATATATGTAGTCATAAGTGATTCGAATCGTGCATCATATTTAATATTATTTAAAGTCAACGTACCTGTTAGGTGAGTCCGTCTTCTCTGGGTGGTGAGATACTGTGGGTGAGCGCTTTCGATGTAAAGACCGTTAAGTCAGTACTCGAGTAATTCTTGTCTACTGACTTTACGGCCAGACGACGATGTCTTTACATCGAAAGCGCTCGCCCACAGTATCACACCACCCAGAGGAGACGGACTCACCTAACACGTACGTAAGTTTCGTAATTAACCTACTGGCGGATCTACCCCAATTACTTCAATATTATTTATTTATCTAACCTATATTTATTGATTTCCCCGAAGATGGTCTGTGTGTGCGTGTTAAGAGACAACTTGTGGGAACAAGATTAAGAGACAACGGCTAAACCAAATCAGCTAAAACCTGATACGTAGCTCGCAGGTCACCATGGGACGCCGAAATAAGGATATGAGCAAAATACGCTTGAAACTAGTTATATTTATCATAGTGATCAAAACACTAAATATTTTTTCTGAAAACCGGATGTAACAATTACGATTAAATTTTTTATATAGATATCTCTCAATAAGGCAAGTATGTCATAAAATTCCCATTTGTGGGAAAATGACGAGAGCAGCAACTCCAATTACCAAACTTTGCGACGAAAATAAAAAAATGTTCTAATAAATCCGCTGAAATGTTACTAGAATCTTCAAAATATTGGTGTTCTAGTCCAATACAATACTTATAGGATGAGTGTTTAAAAACGCTCATAAGATATATAGGGGTTGCTCCAGAAATTCCGGAATTTCAAGTAACACCGTTTCATTTACTATAATTTCAAAATGTTTTTGCCTGATAACTCTGGAAAAGTGATTATTATCCTTTTCGAAAAAAACGTGTGCGCAGCTCAATTGCTCAATAATGGTCCGAGAACCAGTACGAAGACCACAATTAATTCCGGAACTGAAAGCGCTACCGCTTTTTTGCCGCCGAGAAGTGATGTTTGGGCAAGTTCAAATGAACTCAGTGATAACCAGGAAAAGTCGTGAACAGAAGTAAATTGACGTAGAACTAAGGAATGTGGTGTAATGAGGCGCGGCGAACCTGATATATTTTTAGTTTACTTCAGCCAGATCTTAACATTTTCAAGTCTTCTGAGCTCAAAAACTAGAATTGAGAAAACCGTCTTTGTGTGGTTCAGTGAACGATGAAATCGGGTCAAATTTCATAGCTACCCTGCATGAAGTAGAGAATGCGAAAAATCGGTGCAAAACTATAGTTCCAGAGCCATGAGAATACCGAAATACTTTTTTTCGCAAATGGGCAAAAAAAGTCATTAAATATTTTGTGTGGGCAGTTCCAAATGTCTTGTCTGTGCCGTGTAACGTTGTGATAATTTATTAATACATAAATCATCGAATATCCGTAATCATCCGTTTTGATTGGTTTTTACTATCTTCAGCCCTATGAAGCAGGGAGGTTAGGTTAATTTATGTAATCAGCTAGAAATATGCTCAAGGCTTTTGCGTCCAAACAACGCCATTCAGGAAAATTGCTTGGGTGTACATGAATGAAATCGGCTCAAATGTAAGATTTAGTCTGCATACCACTGTGAAACGCCAAAAACATGAGCATGAGTGAAATCAGTAAAGGCTAACAATAGTTAGCATAGTGCTTGTTGGACCCGTGAATGGAGGAGCTTGAATTGCGAAATAAGTGAACGTAGTGAGCGGGAGTAAGGGAATATTTAAACACGAACAAGGGGGCTCCACATACGGGAACTGGTTGTGTCGGAGAGAGAGAGAGAAAATTGTGAGTTTCACGAGAGCTGAAAGATGAGTGTTCTATCGTGAGAACTGAGAGACGAGTGAGTGTCTAGGAAGCTGTTTGTTGTGGGGAGGAAGTAAATTGCGGGGTGGAAAGAGGATATTTTGGAAAGTCCAGAAAGGTGAAAACCAGGCGATGGAAATAACTGAGCTGAACTGAGGAAGAAACAGGCCGAACTCTCCCCCAGCTCTGGACAAAGGGCTTGATGCAGAAATGGGGTGACTTGATATTTGGCGAAGGGGGTTCTAGGTCCAAGACTCCAACTAATTTGGCCTACGCCAAACAGTGCTCCGAATACCCGATGTTGCTTTCTCGAAAACAGGTACGATTTGATGGAATTTTTTACTGCACAGATTCACTTGTCATTTATGGGAAAATGACGGGAGATGCACAATAAATGAGCAACCACTACAATCTATTTTAGTGCGGGCTTGTCTCCCTAGCACACCAGCATTCTCAAATAAAATCAGAGTGGTAGTACAATGAGCTATCTATACGGAAGAAGTTTAATAAAGATCTTAAGATAGTTAGAAGCAACCCCGGAAATTTTGGAATCCAAACAACGGGTTCACTTCCATTTCTCACTGTTTTTACCAAGTAATTCCAAGACAGGTAACACAAACCTCCTCAGGCAACGCAAACCTTGTCATGTTGACAATCTCTTGAATCATCTATGCACTCAATAATGGTAGTGAGAAAAGGTGTAGCATCACAATAAAATTGGCGAATCATCAGCGCTAACAGTTTTAATGTAGAACGCTTGAGTTCTGTTCTAACAAGTTTGGAATAAACTGTCAGAAAAAGTTACTTATTAGTTGCAAGAGCGATGAAAATCGCTGAATGCTCGAGAAGCTAAAGAATGTTGTAAGTACACACCGTCCCCTCCAGTAAACTAAATGCACGTTCCTTCTCACACACTTTCTAGATACGAAATTTATGTTAAATCCCAGAACAATGGCTGCGGGTTTATCTACCTGGAACTTCGGTTCGCGATTCGGAACGGTTATTGGCATCACTGTTACTGGAGCTAGTTACAACTTTCATCACTGGCAACTGTCTATCGCTAGCATCCTCCAAAATTCGACTTAAATCACAAGACTAATAGTTGAACAATGAGATTGCGGTGTGAGTTTTCCGTCGTAACCTTAAATATCGTCCTTCAGTTGACGAGTAGCCACTAAAGTGTTCGTGCACCATTTTTTTTGTGCCCGTCTGCCTTCTCCGACTTTTAGTGCTCGCTCCACAGCCCGCTTCGCGTTTATTTTGTTGATTTTTTCAACCAACCATGCATAGGCAAATCGATTAAGGCTTGCGGAGTGGTGTCATCTCAGACAAGTATCCGTGTCCTGAATGTGGTGCATGGATTCATTTCATGTACGTTTGTATGAGTACATTTGGCGGCGATAGCGTAAGCTCCCAACTATACAGGTGACATTTTCACAAGCCATCAAAGGTGAGTGATATTTTCAATCATTTTTATGGCCGGCAATGGTAGGCGGGCGCTGTTTGTTCACATTTCTCGTTCGTTACTGCGATTCAACTTCGCAGGCATCGGCATTTTTTACGTTCTTCCCTTACTTTCGCACGCGTTGTTTACATTCACTTTTACGAAAAAGGTTTGCTCAACTCTTACTGCTACTGTTAAGCTCTCTCACGGCCATTGGGATTCAACTTGTGTTTGACCCAACACCCCGGTGCAACAGGGCGATTATTGTCAGGAAGCACACTTTCTTTGAATTATATGTTCATGGGACACTATTGGCACCGAGATTGATTAGGAGAAGGGCAGAATATTCGGTTGTCCATACAAGAATTAATACAGATTTAATGTCGAAGCACACAATACCTCGGTCGTATTTGCAATAAACCAACAACAAGTAAATTGTCGGTCGCTCCATCCAAACACTGGCGAATTCAAACTCAAGACTAGGAAGATATCCCTTCTGGTAACCGCTTCGTAATCCCGACTCAACTAACTCGCAACTTCTACGTTGTTGCTGCTCTGGTGGTGGGGGATGGAGAGCCCTTTTGACAGAGGCACCCGTGTTCGGGGGTAACGCCTGTGAAGACTCAAAACGAGTAATCAACTTGTTGGAAAGTTACAGTTCGACGGGTGTGAAATAACAGTGGCAGTGCAGCAGCAAGGTGCACATCAACGTAACTGGAAAGAGGGAAAGTAGGTTCCTGACGAGGGTTTTGCCGTCTCTTGGGCTCTGATGAGCACAACTCGGTGCAACGCTCATAAGTTGCCTCTGTAGGGCCTTCTACGGCGCAATGAACCAAGCTAATCATAGTCCACATCAATGGAATGAATACAAAGCTTGTGCACAGCAGAGCGGGAAAACTGGTGCCTCTCTGAGACTACCAGTAGTTGCACATCATGTGATGGAACGTCTTCGTGGTGCACGAATTAATTTTTATTTGGACTTGTACGTACTTTTATGATTGCATCCCCTGAGCGTAAATTAGAGACTACACAATGACCACCAGTTGATTAGCCAGAGCACATCGTTTGTTACTGTTACTTTTACTTTTTTCCAATTTTATTTCAAAGTACTTGTTCGGCAACGGTAACGTTTAATGCTATAAGGGAACATTGAATTAACCGAAGTACGACTGCCCCGTACAAAACCGACTAGTTTCATCAAGTCGTTGGAGATAAACGAGCTGGATTATGTTGTTGACGAAATTGCGAGAATGCGGGTTTATTAGAGGAGAGAGAGAGAGGCTGCGGCTCTAGCTCTTTTAAAGGAGCTCAACGAGCAAGCAAACATGTTTCTTCGACGGTTTCAGGCCTTCGTCCCCACTCCCCTAGCGCTGCAATTAATTAGCTTTCATTTTCCCTCGACCACAAAAGAGTGAAAGAGGGCGAAGGAAACTAATTTTGACTCCTATGTCTCACTCTTCCGCAAGAGAAACACTTCAAACCAGAAAGTTGCGAAGAACTAACTCTACTCCCACCACACCCATTGAAGTGCTCATTCGGGTTGGTCTTTCTAGTGCTTCAACAAGGGCTGAAATTAGCCCCACGAAAGGGAGAAGGGAACGTTAACCGGAGCATAATCCCTCGATACTTCAACTTCAACGCGTTGTAGAATTGGTAAGAACGAGAGTAGCGTAGGGGAAATACGGCTAATGATGATGATTATAAACAATTGTTATCCTCTCGACTGCTGAAGTAGTAATAGCGTGTTGAAATTGGGAATGTGCCAGTCTATGTGATGGTTTAAAGGCCGCCCTCGTCGGACGTCGCTCATCTTACACCTTTCCTCAGCATTCGCCGATTAGAATCACTCTACGAAGTGCGAACTAAGTAGAACATAACTCAACTCTCGACTTAAAACCTAAGAGCGTACAATAAAACATTGATAACACAACACATCAAACAAAACAACAGTCAGAAATCTATCAACTATCACGAACGACAGTCGTCTCCCAGTTCTCACAACTCTTTCGTCTCTCAAGTCTCACGACTCACCCATCTCTCTCTCTCTCCCCACCAGTTCAAGTGTATTTAGAGTCTCCTTGTTCGCGTTCAAATACTTAAACTCAACTGATACAGTCTACTAATACAGTCCTCACCACGTCCATTTATTTCTCACTTCAAGCAACACGAGCTACTGACGATTCTTTGTATGGAAAAGCAGGCTTGTAATCATTGTGGGAGCGAGCGCGAATAAAATGTATACATTAAAAAAAAAACGAAATTAAGTAAGACCCAAAATGTGAAGGTTCTTCAGTGAGTTCGAAGAACCTTAGTTTTCTGTACGCTATCGCAACATTTTCTTTACACTTAGGATAGCGGCAAGTAATGAGTAAATACATTGTAACATTGAGCTACTATGACAGTGACGTTGGTACTCAGTTGTATGATTGTTACACCTGTAACAACTCACCCTAAGCGGAAATACACTTGGGACTCTCAATCGTCTCTAAAAACGCGTAAGATTACACTACCCAACAAACAAAAAAAGTGGGATGTGCATGCCACTAGGTTTACCTGGTGTTTTTTAGGTCGCTGAACACGAATTAGAGATTAGAATTATTCTATCCCGCCACAGTTGCCCAAAATTTAAAAACTTTAAAACAAATAATTTATGCGTTATTTTTAATTTTAATTTTTCTCATATCGTTTGGTACTATCAATACTATGACAGTACATATTGTGGAGTCCGAACTTTGTTCGTGAATGTGTTGGAATGACGAGGGAGTGGAGCCGCAGGCTAGACAATCGAAACCGCTAGCGAATCGCCGCCTCAACCTTTTCCAGGCAAGAAAAAAAGGACCACAGGCTGACTTATAAATTTCAATACCCTTAATTACATTTCTTTAATCGTCAATAATTTAAATAAAATTTATTTCGTCTCACTTGAGGAAGATTTATTTGTGTGAGCCTAAGAGAGAGAAATACGCTAGGTCCCCAACCCCTGCGAGTATTTTTTTTCCTACAGTATGTAAAAAAACATATTGAAAAAAGAAACCACACAACCCCACGAACTTCACGAACAAGTGAAGAAAGATGAGAATAATCCGATCAATTTTCATTTTTCGGGTATATTTTTGGTTGGGCTGTTTTAGGAATGAACTCGGATCCACTTAAATCAGTCGGAAACCATATTTAGATTTAATAGCCTCAAAATGATAAGATAAGATTACTCACACGTTGAAATGCCCGTATTTCTAATTCGGCGTCTGACAATTTGCGACATTTTTAGGTTAGGGTCACGACTTCGTCTACCGGAGACCGCAAATAAGCTAAGCTGTCCCAAAAACGTACAATACTGCGGCCTTTACATTCGTTTTCTAAATCACCACACGTATAATTTCAGCTCACATTTTTCACTGGTTACAAAATGACATTAGTATTCACTTTCTCGTTTCGTCGTCTCTATAATTTGTCTCTCGAAATTCTCTATACTTATAATTAGAATTTGTAGAATATTACTTCAATTCCCAACAATACACTAAGTTGTTCAGAGAGAGATGTAATTCAATTCCTTTTTTCGGACAATTTATACGATTTCAGCCGTTTTTTGAGGTTAAGAACGCACTCTGACGTGTCGAAACTTCGTATATGTACTGTTACAGTATTGATTGTACCAAACGATATGAGGAAAATAGAAATTATAAGTAATGCATAATTTAATTGTTTTAGTTGGTCGATTTACCTATTTTTCACTATTTTTCGAGCTCAGGACAACTGTGACGTGACAGAACAATTCTAAATTCGTGTCCAGTGGCATGCCCTGCGCGTCCCAATTTTGTTTGTTTGTCGGGTTGTGTAATTCAGTTCGCCTTTATATCAGTTGTTTTTTGGCGAGTAGTAATTGATGCCGGGCGTGGAGGGGAGAGGGGAAAGTATTATTATTTTTCCTCTGAGGCCTTTTCTGTTCGTAGCCCCCGAATCGATGGTTCATGACCCTTAACGGGACCTTCCACAGCTCCACCCCCTTGGTTAGTCGAGCCTTGGACTATTCAGGCAGTAACGACAGGTTTTTGTTTTGCGTCCTTCAACTTAGAAATGATAAGGAAATGACGGTAAACACGTGAAAGAAGGTAGGTTCTAGTTAGTTGTTTTAGTTCGGCCCTTCATCTGATACTAGAAATTGGAGTTCAGCTCGCGGTAGTACCGATAGTCACAATAACAGTCTGTTGTACTGACAGTCGATGAGTCCATGTGATAACAATGAGTCGAAATGGCAAGGATGAGACGGTATGGTATGATAACTGTGTGACGGTATACGATTACGTTATATCTCATTTTGACCGTGTTGTATTACGAGATACCTGTCCGTCTTGTATTACCGGACACAAAGTGTCAAAGTTAATTTATTACAGTAAATATGATAACAGTTACTTGACATGCCAATGAATTGATAGAATAAGATGGGTATAATAAGGATACATCAATATGAAACATCTGGTGGCTTATCAGGTAAAACTTTAGCTACGAATTCAATTTGTTTTGACATTTTTCATGTCTATTCTGTCCCATAAACTCGAAGAGCGGCACTAACTGGAGGTTGGATATAATTCAACATATAACATTCTAAGTTGTTATCAATTGTTTTCTGCGGTGGTGTATTTTCGCCCTCCAGCACCCACTCGCGGGGTATCATGAAGATGTCACGCTGAGCTGGCTACTCAGGACCGTTTGGTTTTTTTGCTCTGAGCTTATCAAGGTGTCAACGAGGTTCAACGAATAATGCATTAAAGTACCAAGGTTCGACATAGCGCGTTCGACATCCCAGCCAGGTGTCCTCAAACAAGAACAGAATAGTGGGCGAAGATGAGCAGATCCAACTGAAGCGTGAATGTACATGCACGTACAGGGAAGTACATCATAGACACGATAAGCCAAAATGTGGATGATGTGAATGACGGACACGCTGGCCAACGGCTTTCGATTGAGCGAGGAGATTCCTAGGCACTACAACAGCTGACCATAAAGATTGGTCGTGAACGGAGCGTTGGAAGAAACAACGTTTGCGGGTTGCAGTGCAGGATAATAATGGTACTAACTGGCTAGTCTCTATCAAAACTAACACACGAAGGAAATACCCCGCATAAAATGAGGCTGTAAAACCTATAATAAAAAGGGAAGTAGGTTCCACTTGCGCAATATTCCGTTCCCCTAGTCCTCTCAGCCATCATCAAACACCCATTTTCTCTCGTGTCCTATAGTGTGTTCGCCTTTAAAAAATAAATCGTTTTAAATGGATTTCTCTGCAATTGAAACTCAAGAAACGGGAATAAAAATCGCTATTGCAACTCATCGGCTTAGATTCCTTTATCTTTCCTTTCCTTTCTACTTTCTTTCTACTTTTATTCGGCTGAATAAAAATGTTGGGTTCACTTCAGATTCTACGTTTCAGACCCTACCGACTCCGGAAAACACTGTTTGGGAAAATGGTCTGTGTGTGTGTGAACACGATTGAGAGAAAATGGCTGAATCAAATGGACAGACATCCGTTTAAAGACAGAAGCGAAACTGAAAGAATTGTGAAGCAAAAGACGTGGTCACGGTAAAATGGTGGTAGGGATCATGGAAGACTGTGGGGGACAAAATATATCAGTTAGTTGGACTGAGACATCATCACGTCATTAACCTCTTCTACATTTTGCTGTCATCGTCATTCATGCTGAGGGAGGCTACGTCATCTAATATACGGTTAACGCGTGCGCAGTTGCACCAACCCCAATAGCCGCATTCTCCACGGGCGAGTCCATCAACTCGCACTTGCGGCGCTCTAATGCACATTTGTTTACAGCAATAGTATATCGCGCCCTTTTCGTCCTCCGCTCTACTTGTGATATCACCCTCAATCTCATTTTCCTCCCTCTCTTCGAAATCTTGAATAGGTATTTGTGCTACGAAGCCACCTCAATGCAGGCGCGAGCCTGTGACGTCACACTAAGGGGGTGTAAAATTGTTCATTATACCGCAGAGGGGGCTATATGGGTGAGACGCGAATCCACCCTCCCCCCCCACCACCGCTATCTTCCACGTCAGTGAGAGGTACACGTGTGAATGAACTGTGACACCCCTTCACACAGGTTGGACGAGAGGGGAAACAACGTCATCTCCCTTGGAGGGAACTGCCTCAATGAACTGTGCCTCCCCTCATCTAAACCATAGTTGAGGGGTGGCAAAGCACGATGACGTCACTGAGCTGGAAAGCCTCAATTGTATCTACTCAGCTCAAATATAATGCGTATCTCGCAGGCCACCCTGGGACACCAAAACAGGGGTATGAGCAATAGCGATAGTGATCGAAACATCAAACATTTTTTCCCTCAAAAACGGCTATAACGATTTTGATTAAATTTTGTATATAGACATCTCTCAATAAGACAACTACACAATTAAATTCTCATCCGACACCAAAACAAGGGTATGAGCAATAGCGATAGTGATCGAAACATCAAACATTTTTTCCCTCAAAAACGGCTATAACGATTTTGATTAAATTTTGTATATAGACATCTCTCAATAAGACAACTACACAATTAAATTCTCATCCGAGGAAAAATGACGAGAGCAGCACAATGAATTACCAAACTACGACGAAAAATCGATTTTAGCGCACTTTTTTCTTTATAAACTCTTCTCAAACGTCACGAAAATCTTCAGGAAGAGTCAGGTGGTAGTCCATTCAAATACCTATACGACAAATACGCATTTTTAAACTTCTTTTGCTATACAATATCTTCATCTCGCTCAAACCGAACTGGCCTCTTTTTGCTCAATTTCTAATTAAGTTCGATTTTTATTGTTTTTTTGAGCCCATTTTGTGTTAGTAGCGGTTAATGCTTGTAATGCTTGGCAGGTCTCGTTCATGTACCGATTTTTTTTAGGGTCCTGTGCCTGGTTGGCTGTTCCGCCCCTGCCCTGAGAGTAGGAGTCTTTTCCGAAAATTTGGTGGAGGTTTTTCGGAAAGCAACGAGAGAGGGGAAAAAAGACCGACCCCGACCTCTACAATATATAGGGGATACTCCCGAAATTCAGGAGTTTCTACTACTGCCGTTTCGCTCACTACCTTCCTAAAAGTTTATACCCAATAACTCTTCAAAAGTGATTACTATACTCTTTAAAAAAATCGTGTTTACAGCCTCATCAATTCTCTGTGCACCAACTGATCAACAATGGTCCGGGAATGAGTACGAGCAGCACAATAACTTCCGGAACTGTAAGTGTTACCGCCTTCTGCCGCCGTGATTGATGTTTGAACCAGTTAAAATGAACTGGGTGATAAATAAATTAAGTAACTAGAATAAGCTGCGAACACGAGTGAATTGACGTAGAGCTAAAGTAAATTGTATGATGCAGCGCACCTGATATCTTCGTCTGAACGTGAATGTAGAGACCAGTAGCTCACCACTGAAAGTTCAAATCTTGATGAAATCTCGCTAAAGCTTAAACATTTCGTACGCATAATGTCAGGAAAATTGCCTCAGAGCCTCAGGAAAACTGTTGGCTTCTGAGGTCATGCCTGCGGTAATTGTCACTCAGTTTACACAAAACCGGCAGAACTTGCGTCTAAAAATTAGTCTTCAGGGCTTATGTCTCGACCGTTATCGAGTAATCAATGGATAGATAATTTATGATACTGTCTCAATAATTGTTATATGCATTATTTCTATAATCCAGTTCTAACGAACGTGAAAATAGTTGTCGAAGCGTCTATTTTATTTGTGCTAGCAATTGATTAAACGGTCAAAACCACGCGTTGTGTTAGCCACAATCACGCAATTCCTGAAAGATACTGTTTCCATTGTATGACAAATAATTATGAAAAAAAGAGTGCTAAGTTTTCACGAGATATTAAAGTATGGATATGCACTGATCGCGGTGGGACCTTAGCCCTTCGTAGGGACTCCCAAGAGCCAGTTGCGTAAAGAGGGTAGTCATTGGAGACGTCCATGGCTATCTATTGGCGGGTTTGCCTAGCCAAAGGAGGTTGCAGCCACGGAACTAACGTTTAATTTGCTCCTTCTCTGAAAGTGACGTGTCGTATTGGAGACATGAATGACTTATCACTCCATCAAGTATGAAATTTGAGCCGATTTGGCTCATGTTTACTCGACTTCAAAGACAGACACAAATACCCCTTTCTCAAATGGTGCCGTTTGGACTCAGTAGCCCTTGAAACATGAACATCTGCCAGAAAACTCAACAATTTTACGCAACTTCACTACTTACTACGTGGTGCCAAGTAAAGTAAAAATTGATTAGCCCCTAGAGTGGAAATAATTGTTGGATACACGAGGGGCTACGAATGCGATTTGGTCTCTCGCCCCGTCCCACTTGTATGCACGTGCACCTTTAGTAACAGCTCGTTATCCACAATGACCTAAGACTGCTTTCGAATGACTGTCTTTTTTACATGAACACGACTTGACCTGAATATAATGCAGGCACAAGGTTCTTCTGGCCTAATGACAGTGATATGGGTATCCAAATTGTGTTGGGATGTAGCAAAAACAATTAACTACCGTTCTATGGACGATCTGCATGTATATCGCTAGTAGACCTGTTGATACGTTCACCGGATTTAATCCTATTAATGTGAATGAGTGGGCAAGCATACCATAAGTTGCAGAAAGTGTTGTCAAATCGCGAAGTTCCAAAATCGGTGGAAGGATATGATGGACTTACCGTGGTGGTAGTGGCAGTAGCAGCGGCAACAGCAGCAGCTTCTTTCTTTTCCGCTTCTTGGCTCTTCTCTTCCGCTTTTCGTTCCTTTAAGGCCTTCAAGAGTTTCCATTTTCCAGTGGCTGCTCCTTTAGGCACCGCCCCAGCAGGCCCACCGGGTTCCGAGAGTTCTTCTTTACTTCCGGGTAATGGAGGAGAGAAAGATTGAGGAGGTGCGTCAAACACGAACCTTGGAAGGGAAGGCGTGCCCGGTACGGGGTCCTCTTCTTCACCAATCTCTTCTCCTTCGATATACTCTTCGGGGATTTCGTCAGGATCGCCGGCGTAGTCTTCTGAATGGTAAGCTCCTCTGCTCTCACTGTCGTGGATAGAGGCTCGTGAATCTTTGGCAGAATTACGACGACCCTCAGGGTCCATTTCTAATTCTTCTATCTCATCGCCGCTTTGATGATCAGGGCTGTCTGGCCCGCTAGTTGCTCCAGAAGATCCGTCATCGTCCATCAAGAGCTTGGCGCTAGTTACGCTTTCCTTTCGTTCAGCTTGTTCAATTCTTTCGGCTTCAGCTACCTCTCTTTCTTCGACAATATCACGCTTCGGCTGAATCTTCATCGACAACTCTTGAAGAACAGTCGACATTTGTCGTTTGGCTCTTTCCTGTGCAACTATAATTGCTTTCTCATCGTCGTGAGGCAACTCAGCAAAAACTGGGCCACCTTTTTCCATTTCCTCCAATTTCCTTAGCTCGTAGCAGTACCACTCATCTTCTGAATCAATGCTGTCTTCTGTACTTTGTCTACGAGACGAAACTCTGGATGTACTTCGCCACGAGTGGGTGCTTCTATTATCGTCGTCAGTGTCTCCTGAACCCCGACCTCCCCAAGGTATTTCCAAGCTTTGCTGTTGACGCGGAGGGGCGAACCTCCCATGGCCTCGATGGTTAACCGAGTTACTTTCTGTTACGGGAAGGTTTTCAGGTTGAGATGCGCTTTGAGGAATCCTGATGCTCTCTTCGAATGAAATTCTCTCAAATATTTCATTTCTTCTCATTTCTTCTTCTTCTTCGTCTTGAGTCATAACTTGATACATTTCGTCTACCCTCTGGTTATCATCTTCGGAAGCGGTAGACGATTGCCTTCTGCGGTATTTACCTAACGCCCGACTGACGGCAAACTCCCGCGAAGCAGAGACAGCTGTGACAGGAACCACTGCACATTGTTCTGCAGTCGGTTCCTCTTTGTAATTAGTTGACGATTTCTTTGCTTCGCCAACAGTCTGGAAAAGGTTGGTTGAATCATCATCACCATGAGACGCTTGGTTTTGATTATCCTGTTGCACCGCCTGATAACTATGGTCTGGTACTTCTTCAGAATCCAGTTCGTTATCAGGTTTTGATGCAACTTGCATTTTGGCAAATAGAGGAGCACTCTGAGGTTGAGGTACAGCCGGAGGAGCGGGCTGGCTTTGGATCGCGTTTTGGTTGGTCGGAGGGGACGAAATGACCTCAGTCTCGTTCGGGGGTACGGGTACGTAGGAAGGAATTGGTTGGGCGGGTTGTTGGTTGCCCTGCAGAAGCTTAGGAGGGATTTGAAGAGGTTGCGGAGGTCGAGGAGGAGCCGAGTTTTGACGAATGATCTTCGGTGGTGCGCGATCCCTGGGAAGATCCGAGTACGTCGAGTCTTCACTGTCAGAGATTCCGCTGTGCCTGCCGCTGCTCCATTCTGGTTCACTTTGTTCGGGGTCTGACATCGAATGCACTCCGTAACCTCTTCGTTTCGCTTTTTGCAATATCCCTGACATAGTTGACACAATATTGTGTTTCTTCTTCTTTCGATTAGATGACGTGGTTGGTTGAGGCTCCTTATTTCTACTCTCTTTTGACTTTATTAGGTCTTCTCTCCGGACACCGGAAGGAAGTGAGTAAGAGCGGTGTCTTTTAGGTAAATGCAAATCAGGTAACCAGTTAGTTACTTGGCTCATCGCGTGTTTTAAAGTAGCGTGCTTTTTAGGTTTCCTTATTTTATCTTCAGGAACTGCCTCTTTCATGTCAGACGAAAATGATATGTATCCGGATTGCGAAACAATAACATTGTTGGGATCGTAGAACTCTTTTGGTTTGATTCTTTGCTCAGGCACAACATTAGGCCGTTGTTCCATGACTATTCTAGTATTGTCCTCCCCAGGAGGAATCCATCCAGTCTGGATATGTTGTTGTGCTTGAAGAGATCCACTCAAGTCGCTTCTGAGTGGTTTTTTGGGCGGAGTTCTCGGATCGACGTATCTATCGTAGCTCATTTCTTGCACGGTACTAGCAGCGCTGCGGATCGTGCTGGCGCTAGATTCTCGGCTTAAATCGACGCTGGCCCCTTCGTAACCCCACTGCTCGTGATAACCAGCCTTTGGTCCCATCGATTGCCCCGCTTGGTGCATTTGCGTGTAAACGCTTCCTGGAGGAGGAGGAGGATAGTAAGTAAGAGCGTCAGTTAAATTGCCGGTAGGGAACATGCTGGGATACATTGCAGCTTTGTAACCTTCGAAATTAGCCACACCTTCGGTAATAGGGTGGTGAGTAGGAACTGATCCGGCGGAATGTACTCGTTGTAGAGGCCTTTTCGTGTTAGGAACTACTGTCGTGTAACTTACTGGGTACGCTCTTTTGTGGTCGTATAGGAACATCCCTCGGTCTGTCGATCCTTCCGCGTATTGATCCTGAATATAATGACCTATCAAATCAGGGTAGCTAGGCAAATTCACAGACACTGCGGCCGACTTGCTTGTGTAGACAGATGTAAAGTATTGCTGACGATTACTCCCAGCGACAGAATAAATTGCTGGGGGCCGTTCATTTTGGAAAGGAAAATCGTACGTATATTCTGTACTGCTGGGCTCGTACTCGAAAGATTTGTGTCTTCTCTTAGAGATTGTTGAGGCGTCTGGAGCGGGAGGAGGAACGAAAGCCTCTTGCACGCTTTCGTGGATGTTGGTGGGCGTGTGGACTGGCGTGAAGGAAGAGGCCAGATGGCCGCCAGGCAAAACTCCGTTGTAACCATTTTCATTGTCTCTGAACGAAGAGCCTTCGGTAGGCTCTTTGTTTTCACTGGAATGCACGCTGATCGTCGGATAGACCCTACTATGAGCCAATCCTTGAGGCCCCAACGGTTGATTTCTAGCGTGCAACAATTGGGCATTGCCGTCTGAGTGTTGAGCCGGCGCTTTACTCGCGGCTTTTGGAGAGCCCGGCGACTTTTCGAGGCTGGACCACCCGCTCATAGAAGACAACCCAGAGTCCGACTTGGCTGAAGCCAATTTGGCTGAAGACCTGTTGATGTGCTTCGGCGAGGTTCGCGGGGATTTGGGAGAATGGGGAGCCCTTTGGGAGAGAGCCGAAGGTTGGTCCACGCTGTTGACGGTCAATCCTTCGGCTCCGTACAAATGAACCGGAGTGTCATCCACGAGAGCGCTTCCAGGTATTAAATAAGTGCAATCTTGAGGAGCTGGAGGTGGGGGGCTGCCTGATATTGAGGGCTCGGGCTCAGTTAAATCCAGGATCAAGTCTTGCATAGGAGCTATGTAGCCATCTTGTCTCGTTCTCATTGAACCGTTAGATACTGAGATACTGGTGTCTTGATAAATACTACAAGCTATATCAAATTCAGGCTCAGGCCGATCCAATGACAGGCTTTTGTAGGGACTCGTGTGCCCGTTTTCTTTGAATTTTGGAGAAGTCGGCAAACTTCGATTGCCTTCCCTTAATGTCAAGGGAGAGCCACATTCGAGTGAGTTGGTGTTGTACAAATCATCTTCCACTCTTTTCCTCGGGGACACTGAAGCTGGAATTAAATTCGTTGTATTGTAAGAGACCCCGTGCATCAAATCGTCTTTTATTTCAGTCTCAAATTGTTCATCCAGCAACAAGTCGTTTGGATCATCTCTGAACGACCAGTTGTCGATACCGCTCTCTTCGTACATTCGGCTGATTTGCTCGTCCAGCGCATTTGCCCCTTGAGTAGAAGGGTCTGGATCACACGGATCTCTGTAGCACTTTCTATTGGGCGACTCACAAAGCAAACGGTCTTGCAGTTCCTTCAAGTTTCTCGAATCTTTCTGCAACTTGGTCGTTAACAAGTCTAATTCTTTCAATTTCTCAATCGCCGCTTGATCCATTGAACTCAGATCTGTAAGTTGATGGATGTCTTGTTCAGGAGGACACGGCGAAGACCCTCGGTAGTCGACAGTGCTGTACAACTCTTCAGCTAAATATTTTTGTTCATCTCGTCGACCATTTCCGTTGCTGTCCTCTTCAGGCTCTTCCCAAATCATTCCTAACTGCGACGCGCCCATCGCTGCGACTGGAGGGTGCATTGTAGATACTAGGTCGTTACGATAAGCGTTGTTTAAACTACGGTAAAAGGCCTCATCTGGAAGATTAATGTCGTCCACGCCCATCTTCATTTTCAGCTCAGATATGAGAGCATCAGTCGTTGAGGAGATGGCGAGTGCTGAATCTGTGACTATCGCATGAGCATGAGCCGGTACTATGTCCATGCACGATTCACTATCAGCTTCTTCTATGCTACACCCTCCAGCGATGACTTCTCCACTTTCCACAGCCGTGTAGAAGTCTATGAGTTGGGATATGACGCCTTGTTGTTCGCAAAGTAATAGCTCTAATTTTTCCAGCCTTTCCCACATTTTGAGATATTCTTGTGAGAGGAGGTCCAGGGCCCTCCAGGCATAACGAAGTTCCGATTCTAAAAGACCTATGCGAGTTCCCAGTCTCTCCATGCAGTCTCCGATGATAAGGTCCAGGCTCGGTGGCTGGGCTTGAGCCTGTGCCCTCGTCACTGGAGGGTGGTGTGAGGGCGGTGACGCAGCTGGTGAAGCAGGAGCTGACTTGCTTGTCTCCATCGCTCCGCTTACAGCTTAGTTCACCGCAGCGAAGTCGTTCCCTGGAGCACAACATACGGTAGCATTACCTGTCCCACCTTTAGGTCTCTTCCAAACTCCTCCGATCTTCCTCCATGACGCCGGTTGTACTTTCAAGAACCTGCAACACGACATAACTCAAAAATAATCACAGAAACGTTAACGCTGTGCATAAATAAACACTGGATCTTGCAGTCAGCTGTTGAACGACTCACGAACTCATGTTTCTACTTGAGCTAAGTTACGTGTGTATGTTATAGCAGTCCGAATTGTAAAATAAATATCTGGTGCGTAGAAGCAACAACTTTCCGCAACTCCCAAAAATTCGACGAGTTGCGCTATTTCTTTCTTCAACGCGTTTCTACGTTAAAGTCTATAGAAAATAATATGTACGTACTAGTTAGTTACGTTAGGACTATCAAAATCGTAAGAGCCGTTTTTGAGAAAATGGGAAAAACGATAAATTAATGTGAGGCAAATCTGGTTCTCCGTGATATCATGGCTTATATCTTCGTTCAACAGATGGATTCAGAAATAGTTGCGAAGAACAAAATATGAGTATAGGCTGCTAGAAGACACTCCGTAAGAACTGCGATATCCGGTGAACTAGTTACTATGGAAATTGTGAGAGTGTTGAAAAAAACATTATTTTCAACATGTTTTGGTTTTTATCTCTGTTCAATGGACTATCAGAGAAAAATTTATTGAGTACAAGATATAGGTAAGAACTATTTAAAGATATCCTGCGAGTTCGCTGAAAATCGTTGAAGCCGGATTGCTAAAACGTGAAAAACGCTCATTTTGGGTTCATAGACCTAAATCTCCGTTCATAGTAGAAGACAATTTAAAAATTTAATCGGAATTATTAGAGCTCCCCCCACCCCCGCCACTTACAGTCTTTCCCATCGATGCCCCATAACCTTATTTAACGTCTACAACAAATCAAGAACAAAAGTCAATAAATCATCTTCTTTCACAACTAGCCAACAAAATTCCTGTCGTGCAGTTCGGATTTCGAACAGCACTCCTGAACGCAACAACTGCTCAGAGTCGTGGTACATCTTTTAAATACGAATGCGGAAGGAACAACTTGTCTTGGCCTGTTCCAGGGCTCAGAAAAAGCCTTTGACAAAGATGGACACCAAGGTCTCCTGTCTAAACCAAAGACGTCTTTCTCCACCTCAGCAGGAGAACATTTTTTGTGAGATACGAAAATACGATGTCTACCATGAGTACAGTAAGCGCGGGAATTCCACAAAGAAGCGCGTGGAGTGCTTTCATTTCAATTATCCAAATCCACCTGATCAGCCCATTTTGCATGACGTGTGATAAATGGAGGGTAAACGTAATCCTGCAAAATCTTCTTTGGTGTGCTTCACCTACAGGCTCAAAATTACACGTCATCATGTTTCGCCACTCGCAGTACCTATAGGAGAAGTAAACTCAGTCAAGTATCTTGGGCCCAATTTAGACACACATATTTCGAGTCTTCTGAAATACCTGCGGTTCCGACAATTTTCTTCAAGCGTCCTCTAAATTACCCATCCAACTGAAACACCTCGTATATCTCATCATTTCACGACCTATAAGACTGTACGGGGTAGAATTCTGGGGAGCAGCCAGTGAGTCTGATTCTCATTCTTTCAAAACAGAATCCGCACGATCACTGGAACACCTTGTTTCGTTTTTGGTACACTTTTCTTCCCCCCACTGACTTCGGGAATTAATTTACCGCCCTACAAGAAAGATTGATCTCACACTCTAAACCCTTACTACAACAATTACCTACAAACCCACCACACAGCAAGATGTCGACTCAAGAGGAACGTCCCGATAAACAACTGGAAAAGCCATTAATGCCATCACTACAACCGGAAGCATTTGAAGATCTGTCAATGGATTGATACCTTATTCACGTTCCACGTCCATTATTTTTATATTTCCAAAACTTATTTTTAAATACTATAAAGTATTAATTTGTTGCAAAAGAAGAACCAGCTCAATTGGTAAAGCCGTTCTCCAGCAAATTAACATACACACGAACTCATTAGGTCTCAAAACGTTTGGATCTGAAGTAAACCCAACTTTTTTTACATGATTACAATACTTTCCTTTCCTACTCTTTAGGTCGCGTAAAGTAAAAATGTAACAACAACATAAGACACCTCAATCTCGATAGAAACGAGTTTCTGATTGCTACTTGCTCAACCTTGTTCATCATAGCTCTTCACTCCCAAAGAAAAGGTGATTCACAAGAGATGATGTGATTGTAACTTCCCATTATAAGCTCCAACAGAGGCGGCCCCGTTGTGAACTTCCTTATAAGAAGCTTTTCACTAGCCCAACATTTTCTTTTACGGCCGCTCGAAAAATGAGATTATTCTTAGCATCCGCACAGCTTCCCTGGAGCTCCTTCACGACTTCTTCCTTTCACTGCTAAAATGTTATTGCGTTCGCTTCTTTTTCTCGAGCGTCTTCAGGTAAATTAATTTTTTCAAGGAAGGAGAAGGGAGGGAATGGCTTCTTAGAGTTCAAACTTCAAAGGAACGTGATCACGTAAAAAGTAAGTGTTAATTTCTAGTTTTTCAAGACGTCCATTGGCCCTTTTCATGCTTTTGAGTCATTTTTGAAGGTTAGCAATTTAATGCCCAGGTTTCGATGAACTTTTTTCTTCTCGAGCGCTACAGTTTGCACAACTTTTCTCAGCCATTCGTATATTATAACATGTTTTCCATTCAGATGTCGCGAAAGACGTACAGTTGCAAAAGATGGGGAAAAAAGCTTTGAGCGAACGGTTTTCGTTCTAATTTTTGATAATTTGTTGCCACACCCCTGTCATTTCACAACAATGCGTTTGGCCTAATCGGTTAAACATTTTATCGAAATCTTCAGCGATGTTTTCGAGGTTTTAAAGCCTTAAAGCAATATAATTACTAAAATTGAGACGATTTTATTAAGCAGGTTTATCTAAATCGTGTTTATTTACGTACACCCTGGAGGACCTAACTTCTTGAGCATTGAAAACGTTTTCTGCTCTGAAGATCAGGTCAAGAGCTGGAGGCAAGTGGCAGAATTGGGACGCCACTCCGCGTTGTTGATAAATAGCATTTGTACAGCAAATGAGTATTATTATTATTACATGGAGATGGTACTTTTAAACTGCGTTGTTATTCGTAAAATAAACAAACTTTTTCCTATTCGTCTTTTATATTTACATACACACATAAATATAATTTGAGAAGAGTTTTTGGACTTTAAGAGCTCCAGGACATAAAGGTTTGATGTGAACTAAAATTTAAAAAAAAACGAATTCAGCGTAAAATATCTGGTGGAAAGCTTCACACAACCTTTTCAGTACCACGTACAGTCAGCGATGTTAACGATAATACTAACCTAATCTGTTTTGCACTAAGCTTAATTGAGCCACGTAAAACTTAATTTTACGTTCGACATAGAAACTGGTGACGATAGAAAGAACACAGTCTTAGTGCGACGGATAACGATGTCCTTAAGAAAGCTCGGTGATAGAAAATATCTGCTCTTCGCTGTTACTTTCCTTGGCTAATCGAAGTAGAAGGAAAGTTATGTATCGGCTGAAAAAAAATTAGAGTTTTCTTCAGATCTGTTCTTTTCAGAATCTATTGAGCCCGAAAAACACTATTTGGGGAAATTGTCTGTGTGAGTGTCTATGCGTGTCTGCGAACGATTTTTAGAAAAATCAGCAAATCAGCTCAAACTTGATATCTAGCCTGCGGGTTGCCCTGGTACGCCAAAATACAGGTATGAGCAAAATCCACCGAAAGTTAACTATAGTTATCATAGTGGTCAAAACACCAAATATTTTTATTCTCAAAAACGGCTCTCACAATTTTGATTACATTTTTTATATTGATAGCTATCAATAATTCAATTATACCATAAAATTCTCATCCGTGGGAAAATGGCGAGCGCAGCACAATAAATTATCAAAAAGTTTGACTGTTTTAGCGCGGCTTTTCATTATAAAATCCGCTGAAAAGTTACTACAATAGTTAAAAAAATATTGCTCAATCATGGTCCGGTGATGAGTACGACCAGCACAATAAATTCCGGAACTGTAAGCGATACCGTTTTCTGCTGCCGTGGAGTGCTGTTTGACCAAGGTCAAATAAAGTGAATGATGAGTGAATTGAGTAAGTCGAAAAAGACACAAGAGGATTGACGTAGAGCCAAGGAAAGTTGTGTGTTGCAACGCACCAGATATTTAATGAAGGGAAGAAAAAGATGCTCCTCGTTCGTAAACTCAAGTAGTAGCTGCTAAGATTGAATGAACTAACAAACAGGAGATGGGAATGAGGAAATATTTAACAGCCAACTAAAGAAATGCCTTTGGCTGCTCCGTTTCATTCAACAGTACTGACATAACGGCCAGACGATGATATCTTTACATGGAAAGCCCTCGCTCAGAGCATTCACCAGCCAGAGAAGGCGGACCCACCAAACAGGTACTTTTAAAGCTAAATAGTCAAAGAAATATCCAGGACATAAAGGTTTGATGTGAACTAAAATTTAAAAAAAAACGAATTCAGCGTAAAATATCTGGTGGAAAGCTTCACACAACCTTTTCAGTACCACGTACAGTCAGCGATGTTAACGATAATACTAACCTAATCTGTTTTGCACTAAGCTTAATTGAGCCACGTAAAACTTAATTTTACGTTCGACATAGAAACTGGTGACGATTACAGTTTCGGAATTTCTCTGGCTGTTGCTACTCATACCACGACCTTCATTAAAAAAACAACGTATAGGTAATTGATGAGACTGTCAACCTGATTTTTTCTTTTCGTGGTGATTGGACGGTTTTGGAATTAAAAGGCAAATACTCCGGAAAGAATTGAAAAACCCGACGTTAACTAGAATTCCGGGATTTACCGGTTTGCTGATAACTATCTTACGGCCAAATAAACTTTCATCGCAGTGGTAATAGGTTTTACTACCAGAAATATTTATCATGAAGAAAAACTTGCACTAAAATCGTTTCCGGGCGATATTTTAAATATTTACCGCGCTACTTTCGTCGCTTTATCAAGTATCTGATTGCATAGTACTGTTATTGTATTTAAAACCGTCCACACAATGAACGTAATCAAACGTTTGAAACCGTTTTTGAGGATAATGTATTTGTTGTTTTGGGTTTCGTGTATTTTCCTCTTGTTTCCGTTCCACTTCTATTTTCATTTTTCATATTAAATTTTATTTTTATCTTAGTAAGTTGTTATAACCACTCGGTACGTCCACTTAACGTATTATTGAGGCATGTTTCCAGTTGAAAAAAAGGAACTAAATAAATATAACTGACTTGCAAGGGATCCGTGGATGACAAGAACCCTTGGTTTTAGAACAGGCCCGAAAATTGGCACCACCTGTTTACTGAGATCTCCAGATGGTCGGAGTCTTCTAGCGCGTTCGATACCTTTATCACGAAAACGTCATTTAAGATTCTATCCATACAGAACGGAAGTTGAGGGCGTGGAAGCCTGTAGAATCTCCATCAATATGAAATCACCTGTCCAGTTTCCCCATCTTCGTTCCTGCGGGCACTCTTTGTCCCCTGAGTCTTCCCCTTTTGCTTGCTCGCCAGTGAAGACAGTAAAATATATCTGTTGCGACGCAACGTTCATAAGTTTCCAGCCAAGGCGGTTTTCATCGCTCTACCGACTAGTTGAGCCTTTTTATTACTCGGCTAACATGAAAATTACTACTTAGATTAAAGAGTCAATTTTCAGAAAAATGTACGATCATTTATTGTGCTGCTCTCGTCTAGTCCCCACAGCTGAGAGTCGATCTTATTTGGTTCTGCTCACACCAACAATGTACAGAAACAGTGCGAGGTGATTCTCAGAAAACAAATATAGATTTCTCTTATATTCTTGGTGATATTGGTGAGAGAGCTAACTATTTTCGACTCAGTTCGTTTGAATTTGGTAAAACATAACTTCTCGTTTGACGCAGAAACCGGCAAAATTTAACGTTCCTGCATTTATTAAGCTGCCATTTATGCCACGAGCTTTATGAATTGACCATAAACCAACCAGATTTTTTTGAGGTAATTTCTACCTGCAGTTTTGAAATCATAAACCAACTTCGGAATATTTGAGGTTAACTTCGATTATTTTATCACTGTTGAACTTTTGATGGCTATATCATGAGTGGAGTCGATGAGAAAAAGCCTGTGCTAAAATCGCTTAACTTCGAAATGTTTGATGATTTACTGTGCTGTGTGAAGGATATAGTCTCTGATTCCTCCGGCTCTCCTTCCCTTGTGCTCTACGCCATTCGTCATGAAAGTGCGAGGGAGGGGAGAGCGGCGTATTTGCGAGGCATTGAGCTCCATTGCTCATTCTGACTCTTCACAAGCCCTAGAGTTGTTAGGTTCTGTGTTTTCCTCCCTCGCTAGAATATTGTTGGATAAAGCTGAGTAAATTCCTGTTTATTAATCCATTGTCCCGATACTGTCTTTAATCACAATCCGAGCAAATTAAATATTGAAGCAAATAGCAAATATAACCAAATATAGCAAATATTCTGAGCACCTTGATTAAATATTGAATGGAGTTCGGTTCATTTATCTGATTTCTATTTATTCGATTAAATTCAAAGTAGGTCTTACCACGTTATTAGTTTCATTTCCTTGTTTCCTCCTCAAGAAGAGTTACTTGTTAATTTGATATCTGTGGTGATTTTCATGAGTCTAGTCTTATTAAGCGTATTGGGCCCAGACACGAATAACTAGGCTAGAAAACCACTAAACACATCACAGCTGTTAGCGTAATGTTTCAACAACTTTCCAGCCGTTCATACAAAAAATGTTATAAACATACACAGAGCAAATTTTAAAAATAAAACGTACACAAAAGTATGAATCCCTGAAGAAAACTAAAATAAAAAAGTTTCTTTTTTTCACCGCTTACTTAACTTTCTTTGCTGAAGAGCTTATAAAAATGAAGATGATCGTAGTAATAAAAGTTTGACTTATGGGGTATGATTAAAGATAATTTCTAGTTTTTCTTCAGTTCAAACTCGTAACATTTCTCACAAAAGCTGCATTTGAAATTAGAGCGCGATAGGTAGGAAAGGGTGTTTGTGCTTTGCGTCGTTCGTCTGTTTGATAGTTCTTTCACTTAATTCTCTCTCAGTAACCGGTTTTAATTATGAGGCATCTTCAACAATTTAATTAACTGTACCATCGGCTGTAGTTAATAATATCGAGTTATTCGCCAAGAAAGATATTGCGCTCCGAAAGTCCCCGAAGGAAGTTTCCACTGCATTGGCAGACGGCAATAGCATTTAATAAGAAGTTGTATAAAATCCCTGAATTGTAAATCAAGTTGTAAATCTGAACGAGAATAGAAATAACTTCTCTTCAACCTTCCATCTCCTCGTTCGCTCAGTGAAAATGAGAGAGAAGTTCATCAAGATAACGAAGGGCTCCCCCACGTTAAGCAGGATTTATTACGAAAGTGCCAAGGACGACCGAAAACGTCGGGGAAAATATCTAGACTCCGTGGACGGAGGGAATGGCGGTGTTTGGTGGGGGGGAGGGGGAGGGGGAAGCTGTTATTGAAGACCAAGAGTTGAAACGAGGACGGGGAAAAGGATCTTTTTCAACCACAACGTTTTCTCTTTCCAAATGAAAAGGGCCTAAAGTAATATCTTGTTTTTCCGCGTCCGTATCCGTTATCACCGATATTTATCGTGCGGGGGTATTCGGGAAGGCCTCGTATATCGTTGATGGAGGCTGGTGTGGGGCCATTAGAGGTCCCAGGGTTTTCGAATCTCGGCCTCTCCGTTGTGCTTCGTTGGTTTCACCAGAACAACGGTTTCTCTGAAGTCTGAAGGGCTTTATATTTTTAGTACGATGGATAATAACGATACGTGATGGTTTGACATCACACTCAGTCCTCCGCCTTATGTCTGGTTATAATTGCAAAGAACTAGCAAGCTAGGCGTTCGCTCAAGAAACACGTGAACATATGAGATCTGGGGTAGAAAGCTAAAAAACCCCTTTTCAGTTCTTTAGCTACTAATGAATCTATTTTACTCTCAGTTCGTCGGAACTTGGTGAAACACCACTTCATGTTTGATTGTGGTAGCGTTCAAAGTTCCGAAGATGATTAAGGTGCCACGTTTATTATTCAGCAATCAGTGTACAGGTGATTCATGAGACTGTCAACATTTACGTGGAAAAGGATCCCGTTCTTTGTTGAACTAAGTGAAACCCCGCAATAAGTTACGCGCAGCGTAAAAAAAGTAAAATGGAAGTAAGCAGCGGATTTTATTTTGGAATTTCATGGGTAGTCATATCAACGTCATCGAAGTTTCATCGTGTACTGGACGATCACCCTGAGCATTTTTTTCCGAAAGTTTTGACAATTCATTCATTCATTGTTCATTGTGTTGTTGTTGTTGTTGTCTGTTTCATATCTGTGACTGTACTTTAACGCTCCAACATCCAAATAAACCACCAAGAACATTCTAGAGCCAAGAAACTATAAAGCTTTAATCACAACGCGCTCAAGAATAATTCACTGATGAAGCTTCCAACGGGTTTCGGAGTGGAAACGAGGGTGGGAATTCGAAATTCCTTTTGCAACAAGATGACAGTGGAAACGTAAGGGAAAGTGCGAAAGAACACAGTCTTAGTGCGACGGATAACGATGTCCTTAAGAAAGCTCGGTGATAGAAAATATCTGCTCTTCGCTGTTACTTTCCTTGGCTAATCGAAGTAGAAAGGAAAGTTATGTATCGGCTGAAAAAAAATTAGAGTTTTCTTCAGATCTATTCTTTTCAGAATCTATTGAGCCCGAAAAACACTATTTGGGGAAATTGTCTGTGTGAGTGTCTATGCGTGTCTGCGAACGATTTTTAGAAAAAAATGACCGCACCAAATCAGCTCAAACTTGATATCTAGCCTGCGGGTTGCCCTGGTACGCCAAAATACAGGTATGAGCAAAATCCACCGAAAGTTAACTATAGTTATCATAGTGGTCAAAACACCAAATATTTTTATTCTCAAAAACGGCTCTAACAATTTTGATTACATTTTTTATATTGATAGCTATCAATAATTCAATTATACCATAAAATTCTCATCCGTGGGAAAATGGCGAGCGCAGCACAATAAATTATCAAAAAGTTTGACTGTTTTAGCGCGGCTTTTCATTATAAAATCCGCTGAAAAGTTACTACAATAGTTAAAAAAATATTGCTCAATCATGGTCCGGTGATGAGTACGACCAGCACAATAAATTCCGGAACTGTAAGCGATACCGTTTTCTGCTGCCGTGGAGTGCTGTTTGACCAAGGTCAAATAAAGTGAATGATGAGTGAATTGAGTAAGTCGAAAAAGACACAAGAGGATTGACGTAGAGCCAAAGAAAGTTGTGTGTTGCAACGCACCAGATATTTAATGAAGGGAAGAAAAAGATGCTCCTCGTTCGTAAACTCAAGTAGTAGTTGCTAAGATTGAATGAACTAACAAACAGGAGATGGGAATGAGGAAATATTTAACAGCCAACTAAAGAAATGCCTTTGGCTGCTCCGTTTCATTCAACAGTACTGACATAACGGCCAGACGATGATATCTTTACATGGAAAGCCCTCGCTCAGAGCATTCACCAGCCAGAGAAGGCGGACCCACCAAACAGGTACTTTTAAAGCTTTTAAAGAAATATCCCTTAAAAGATAACCTGACGTTAGGCTTTTCCTGTTGATGACTGATTCCTATTGATAAAGACAAAGGTCAATTGAATGTGTCGACGTATCTCTCTCATTTTCGCCCTTATTCAGTATTAATTTAGTATATGAGAACAAAATGACTCATTTTAGGTCATTTTGGCGCATTCTCGCTGTTTTGCGGCGATTACTATTTGCTAAATTAAGCCCTTACGTAGATGAAAGTTGTTATGTCCGAAGGAACGTCTAATTTGACTCAATGAATATTTCATGTTGTGAGCTGAAGTCGGAAACGTGAGGCTTCTCACTTTGCCATGGAAACATGTTCGTAAATACGAAGTATATTTATGGTGGAGTGGGTACGTTTTTGGTTTCTTCGTCACTCTGAGTAATTGGACGAGTTCAATGAGCCACGAAAACATTACGATAACAAAGAACGATCGGGGCTTGTTCGTTAGATTGATTAGCTGATAAAGAGAGGTGATTTGTCTCTAAAGACTCAAAAGCCGGTCGGCTTTCGAAGGAACTGGGTTCGTAAAAGTTTTATCGCGAAAGTTTCGCGTTTGCATCCATTCGGTCGCGTGTCCGACTGAATGATGATGGAATGAGTAAAGAAAGCCCCGTCGTTGCATTAAAAATCGGAAGGTCTCATTAAAATTGTGCGGCCACCTCATTTTATTTTCGACGTTTTCAGTTCTTTTTTTTTCGAACAAAGAAAGTGTTGGGCCCCAACAAAGCGAGCTCGGGGTTAATCAAGATGAGGTGAAAAGAAAAGATGTGCGAAGGATCGACAATTCTATGCGAGTGTGCGCATGAGACGCTTCCCAGACTGAACTTCCGCCTCCCACAGACCTTCAAAATGTGGAGCATAGGGAGGATTGAAATGCCAGGTGTTCTCTTTTCGAGTAGCGAATCTTGTAATGTGTCCCTGCATTGATTCGTCACAGGACCCTGTCACAGAGTTCCTTCAGCACCATTAAATTGGTTCCTGAGTTTGAATATACATTCTCAGGTTACCCTCTTGTAGAAAGAAACCTACCAAATGATGCAAGGAACCCATTCTGTTCTCAAACTGGTAACTGTTTCAAGGTGGAGAGACTTGAAGAGACTTAAATACATTTTCGTGACGTGCGCCTCTCTTCCTAAGGACTCCGGCACGAAGAATGGACCGGCAAGTCCATTATAACATGGCTTAAGGTGCGTTTGCCTTAGAAGGTAAATCTGCTATAACTGGAGTGGGTGATTGAGCAGCAACGTATACCTGAAACCCAAAATCTAGTTTGGATAATAAATTGGTTCCTGCATGTGCGTATTCATTGTTGAAACAGTTGACTAATATATTAACAAAGTGGGATTATGCTGGTAACATAATTGGATGTTTGTGATCATAACTCAAGGCAGAATTTTTTATTCTACCTCCAACTCTCCAGATTTCATTGCTATCAACAAATGGCATCAAATTACCCCACTTTTTGTTCATAAGTTGATGGTCCTGCCTGTCTTCATTGAGGACGTAATGGGTTTGTTTCATGCAAACACAACAATTCAGACTGGCTTTCATGTGCTTGCGGAGATGATGACCTCTTTCACAGTTAGTGCCCTTGTTATGATATTTGTGGCGATGAACAGTCAAACAGTCTCTCTCTCTCTCTCTCTCTCTCTCTCTCCCTCTCTCTATCTATCTCAATCTATCGTACTATGAGACGTTTTTCCCTAGGCTCATGCCTGCTTACTTCAATATTGTACGTAAATTGTTCTCTTAGGTACGAGAGAGAGAGAGAGAGAGAGAGAGAGAGAGAGAGAGAGAGAGAGAGAGAGAGAGAGAGAGAGAGAGAGAGAGAGAGAGAGAGAGAGAGAGAGAGAGAGAGAGAGAGAGAGACTGTTTGACTGTTCATCGCCACAAATATCATAACAAGGGCACTAACTGTGAAAGAGGTCATCATCTCCGCAAGCACATGAAAGCCAGTCTGAATTGTTGTGTTTGCATGAAACAAACCCATTACGTACGAGAGAGAGAGAGAGAGAGAGAGAGAGAGAGAGAGAGAGAGACTGTTTGACTGTTTGACTGTTCATCGCCACAAATATCGTAACAAGGGCACTAACTGTGAAACGTAATGAACGGATTTGTATTCGCTAACTTTATACGGTCCAATAAGGTGTTTCCCAACATTCGTGATACTTGAACATTATCTGGCTTATTTCACAAATATTATTCACGATATAGTTTGGTAAAGCTGTTTTGGCCAAGCTGTAGTCGAATGATGCGACGGGTTTAACAAAGATACGCTCAATGATTGGAGTAATCAGCGGATTCCCATCGAGCTAAGATTTGTCGAGCTGGTGCGACGACTAACGAAGGTTATTAACATGCATTCCCGTTTTAGAAGCAGAGAAGGAAAGAAAGAAGTGATTAGTTAACATTTCACGCGAAGGGCGAGCGAATCAATATCACAAGTGTTCAATAATTCTCGAGAGTCGTCTTCTGAACATGAATCCTTTCTGAGGCTCGTTCCATTACTACGTCGGTTGCTAGACTTGTATCTATCGAACCAACGCTACTTTCGGATTTTCGATATCAGAACTAGCTCAAGGCAATCTTATTTCACGCTATCTGAATTCCCGAAGGAACTATTGCCAGCGATACTGATGGAAAAAAAGTTGTGCACGGGTAGACTCAGTGCGTAGTCTAAATTTACAAACACACGTTCAGCAATAAAGGTTGAGCAGAATGACGTGCTCATAATTTTAGTTACAAACCTTCTTCTAATGTAAAATGTCATAAAGGCATAGGGGAGGTATAAAACGTTGGTAATGCCGAGGGAACGAGGAGGTTAACTGCTGTTCTCATTTAGCCGTCTTCCATTCACAGACAACGAGGAAAGTTGTGCAATGCCGTATGGAAGATGAGAGTCTTCGTGAATGCGAATAAGAAAATGGACTTTGGAGTAGATGGCGGCGAGGGGGTAGTGTAATTAGGGGGAAGTGGAGGGGAAGGAATAGGTGACTGAATGAAGGAATTGGACGAGGGCGTCGTGAGAGGGTTGGATGCCCTATGAATAAGAATGAGACTGATTTACGGGAGGTTGAATAACTTCCTCTACTCGGAGCTGTGGTTGAGGCAGAGGAGGTTTTAGGTGGCTACGGAGAAATGCGAAAAGAAAAAGGGACGAGGGAGAGGTGAGCCACTGCAGGAGATAGAGAATAATGAACGTGACTTTCCTTCTTGTTGTACTAGAAGAAAATTATCGAGGCAAAGACTTTATTCGCTGAGAATTCTCCGAAAAGATTTATCGGCAGTCACCGACTTATCCATTTTGTTAAAGACCTTCAGATATGGGTGAGGGGGGCAGATCAACTGTGACGACGTTTCTTAGCCACCACCTTCCTCGCGAACTCGGGGACATGGTTATAAGCTTGCTTTGTAGCAGGGAATGCTGCTAAGTTCGTCACTGTAGAGACTGCAGTGGTGCAGCACGTGGTTTCTTGTTTCCTCTGCACTAGAGGAGCAAGACGTGCATGATGGAGAGTCTTTAAGCGGCGCATTGAAGCTAGCATGTCCTGTGAGGAACTGGCTCGTCCCATCTCCATGAACGTCTTTCATGGATGAAGGGGCAGAACGTTGTTATTGCATCGGGTTTAAACACCTTCCAGTACATCACCTTTTTGGTTCAAGAGATACATAGCCAAGTTAACAATTTTTTTTAGCAAATCGACTTAGACTATCACAACACATTTTAAGCTGGAAGTTATGACCAGATGATAACAGAAAACAACGCTTTACGGCTCACCCAAACTCGCAGTCCACCTCTGGTTGAAAAGGCAGAAACTGAATCACGTTCCAGGAGGAATGAAAGCTACTAACTAGCTATATTCTTCACCTTTCGCGCTGTAGTTAGAAGAAGCCTTCATTGGTGGGAGCCAGAAGTATCTTCACCATCCTTCTAGGCGGGATCACCGGACGCGTGGTAGGGAGCTCGGTTTTCCGAGACGCAAACTGCGAGGGGTATCTCATTCTGATGAGCATTTCATTCTGATTTTTAACAAGCCCGGCGTTCTAATCGAATCTCTCCCATTATAATAATATAACCAGATAATAGATTCGTTAATTTCATTTGTATTTTTTCGATTAAATTCATAGTGGGTCTTATTACGTCCTTTATTTCATTTCCTTATTTTTCCCCCAAGAAGTGTTATTTTGTTTGTTTGTGATTTAAGGTGAGTTTCATGGTTTTTGTCTGATTTATGATATTGGGACCAGACACGAACATCCACTGCGAGGGTAGGAAACATCTAACACAGAGTTCCCCAAACTTTTTTGTGCCGTAGACCCCTTGCCACGTTTTTCCGTGTTGGGTAGACTCACTACTTACCTGATATTGATTTCCTGTACATTTCTAATTGTAGTGAAGTTTAGTGGTAAAAACACATGTTAATTTATACATTTATTAATTGCATTTAAATTAAAACTACTCGAAATAAAATTTTGTATCTGTTATGTAAAACATACGTAACATAAAATAAACTATAAATAAAATAACATGAGCAATAAGTCAATATTTTTAGTGAGAAGGATGAACCTGATGCTTTAATAATAAATTATCAACATTTGGCGTCAATTTTGTAAGGGTTAATCTTAAATCTCCTCGGCTAATGATGTCCAGTCTGTTTCTTTTTTTCGTTAGGAAATTGGTAACAGCGCTGAACCCCCTTTCCACTAGGTATGACGATGGAAAGGAAATTAAAAATTTCCTCGCTATATTCCATAATATGGTATAAGTAACGGGTATGTTGTTTTGCAGCCAGAATTGCTGATATCCGTTTTTAAACTGAACTTTAAGTTCCTCGTTTGTACTTAGTTCAGTCAGTTCCTCTTGTATCATGACATTCGTTTCTTCTATGTCACCATATGGATTAATTATCCACGGTGGTATTACCATAGTCAAAATATCCTCAAACCTAGATTCAAAATCTGAATAGAGGGCATTTAAATGTTGAACGTAAGTTGAAACGTCGTCTTCCTGGCAGTTTGTCTGTGACAAATTGGGGAACTGAGGAAATTCGGGGCGGATAGGGCGTCCAATATATTGCTTCATTAGTTTGATTCTGGCAAGAAACGCTGATAAGATGGACTTTGTTTTAATCAAATTTAAACTGTCGCCTTTTAATTGCAAATTAACCATATTAAATGTTGTAAACAAATATGTTAAATAGGCGATGTCTGTTTTCCTCTTCATTAAATTTTCTTTTAAACTTTTATCTTTAGTATCCAGAAATTCTAAAATAGTCTCAAAAAGTGCAAATATCCACTATCGTAGACCCCAATTTTGATTTCATGGACCCCCAAATTTTTTTTCGCTGACGTAGACCCCTTGCGGGTTGTCATACACCCCTAGGGGTCGATATAGACCACTTTGGGAATCACTGATCTAACACATCACACATCAGAGGAGCTTAGTTAGAAATGGAGGAATATGTGTAGAGTACTTCGCAGTCAAAGATGAAAACCACTAGTTATGAGAGATCGCGATTGAAGTGAAATTAAATATCTGATGCGTAGCAACACCCAACTTTCCGCCACCCCCGTAAGCTCGAACACCAGATACATATGCGGACGCTATATCTTCGTTCAACATATATATACAGAAATAATTACGGAGAACGAAATGTGGATATGGGTGGCTAAAATACATTCTGTAAGATTGATCACGTCTGGTGAAGTATTTTCGACACATTCTGATTTTTATCTCCGTTCAAAGGACTGGGGGGGGGGGGTCTCGTGAGCAGCACCGTCTTGAGACGTTGAAAACACAAACCAAAACCGACTTGCAGTCTTCAGAAAACACCCACCAGACCTACTTACCGTCACAGATTTTTGTTGGTAAGTAACCCAAAAACGTCATGAGTGTGTGACCAAATCTGACGGTGATGGAGGTAAAAAGTCAAATTCAGCGACGTTGAGTTTACAGGTGTACACGCACACACGGACCAGGCGCTGAAATTAGGTTTTTAGTCTCAGTAGGCCTCAAACTGTGAAGATCTGAAGAAACCCAACTTTTTTTGACACAGTTACAATACATTCCTTTCCCTTTGGGTTGTGGAAAGTGGGAAGGAATTATTCAGGCACTTGAACAAGTTCAAGGCAAATGAATTAGCGACAACCTCGAAGGGAAGCTTACCAAGATATATAAATAGATGTTTATAGTGTGGAAGTTTACATGGATTGATATCCATCGCAAATGTATATCAATTTTTGAAACGTCCAAAACCAAATGTGAGGTTAATACAAGGTATTGTAAGAACTACGATTGCGGCAGTGAAGAACTTGGTTGCTCAGACAAGTTAGGGCTCACTGGGGAATGCGGTAAATATATTTCAGCACTAAAATCGGCCATAGGGTTTTTTTTTCCAGGAACACCATAGGTGGCGGTAATACCTCTCGGCTACTGTCCCCCAGCACACATTGCGATCCGAAAAAAACACTTTAAAACGCCGAGAGCGAAATCCAACTCGGAGGAATTTGATATAAAAGACCGGCGAAATTCCGGTCGATGAAACGTTCACTCAGGCTCGCAAAGGTCAGCGACAGCTAATCCATTTTGAAATAGCAACGGAGTCAGCGTCTATCTGTTGTATCGGTCATCCAACCGCCTGCTTCGAAATTAACGACGGTCCAATAATTGATTACTCGGATTAGCCGGGGACTGCTCTCCTTCATGGCCTCATAGGAGCACAAGGCTATCGAGCAGCCGTTATTTATTCACGACACGGATGATTTCCTCGCAGCTAAGCCCCCAACTCTCCATACGCCCGCAAAACCCTATTTCCATCAGAAATCAACTCCGATTTTCAAATCCTCCAAAGAACGGCTCTTCTCATTTTGATTCAAAGTTTTAAATCGAGTCCTAGTTGAACTACAAATTACATTTTGCGCGAATTCACTTATAATAATTGAGTTAAAGAAGCCGCTCCCTCAAGAACCGCAAAAAGCTGTGCTTCTGAGCGTAACGCAGAAAGAACCACGTATTAAAACGGAGAGTGGAACGAGACGAGAAACGCGGGGGAAGTTTCAAATTGGCGTCGCTTAGAGTTCAAAGTTGGAGAACTTCGGAGAAAGAGAAGAATTCTTAAGAGATTAAATTTTTTCCCCCGAGTTATCCAGATCGTTTCAAGTTAGATACTCCGAGGGAATTTTCTTTCCTGCGGTGCTGCATAGTTTCATAAGCGTTACGAAGTAATACACGCGCGCGGAGTATCACACAACTCTCCTCGACCACTCACGCACACACACACACACACACACACACACACACACACACACACACACACACACACACACACACAACAATACGCATCGTACATGAATGCAGAGTTTCACCGTTCAATGTGTTTCTACTGAGCACACTGCAGTTAATAGTTAGCTAAGAAGTTTCAAAGATACGAAAAGTCTCATTACTTTCTTCTACCCAGGGGGAATGAGGTCTGCCGAAAACATTTGATAACTATAGTTATTATAGTGATCAAAACCCCCAAATATTTTTACTTTCCTTGGCTCTACGGAGAAGAAAGGGAAGATCTGTAATCGGCAGAAAAAGAACTTAAGAGTTCTCTTCAGAGTCTGAAAAACATTATTTGGAAGAATGGTCTGTGTGTCTATACTTGCTTTGCAGGCATCTAGCTGGGATGTCACACGCGCTGTGGCCCAGCCTTGGATTCGTTCAGGACCAGCTACGGTGGTGTGATATGGCGACTCCAGATGCCCCTAAGCCCTTTGGAGTTTGCGGCTCCTCAGAATGGTTCGGTTGATGGACGGGAACTCAAGCAGTGTCCCGTCTCGCCGGAGGGCGTCCGTAGAAGGGATTACTGGCACTTTCACTCCGTTCGTGTGGCGTCACAGCATACAGAGATGAGATGTACAAGATGCCCATTGTCGAGCTTGTGCTAGCCAGTTAGAGTCGCTGAATCACTTATATGGTGCACTGACTCCACTCATGTCATTAAGTCCACTCATGACGCAATCTGCAAGCAGGTCGCTGGTGCACTGTCATCTGATGGCTGAGAAGTGGAGAGAGAGCGGCACTACTGAGTTTTCTCTGGAGAAGGACTGAGGCATGACGTCGTCGCCATTGGTCCTGACCAGTCTACTTTTTTCGTACTGTTTCTTCTGTAATTCCCGAATTGTTGACACAAACCTTCAGAAAGAAATCGTGACGATAGTCCCACCAATTACTTTTTTAGGTTTTTATTTGAAGATCATGGCGTGAGTAGCAGCAACCCAATAAATTTCGGGGCTTTCAAGCGCTACTAGTTTCCATGCAGAGCTTCAAGTCATGTTTTACTAGCGTAGGGTGTGGATCAAGCACGGGAACTATGGAGGGACAGTCCTCAAGCTCAGTAGCTGTGTAAAAGCAGCCCTCAGGAGAGTTTGGTAGCGGTGCAGCTGTATATGACGGGACCAAAGGCGACGAGGTTGGAGTTTGAGGAGTGATGGCGTGTCGGTTTTGACTTTGATTTGATAGAGTGAAAAGTAGAGCGGAGCACTAAATTGTACGCGGGGCTGAGGAAAGTTGTGTCAGATATTTTATAATTATAGCTGTATGTACGTGGGCGGTATAATTTACAGTCTAATTTCATTTTGAATCGTGCGAAAATCTGGGTCTTCTTTAATGTGTTTCTCTGAGATGGTGGAAGAGTTCAACTATGCAGGTCATGAACTTCGTAGAGTCTTTCATTGACATCTAGGGAGTTCGTTGCCGCCATCGTATTTTGATGGGGTGTAGTTCACAAGAGGGAAGGATGTTTGTCGCCTAGTTTGAAGGTTTTAGCTGTTTTTCTCAGAACGAGCTCACGAACTATTTCCTCAGCCTCACGAAGCGCCGTAAAACTCTTCTGTCTGATTTCGAAAAACAACCAAAGAAATCGTATTCCATGTCCTCCAACTGAAGGTTTGGCTTGAAAAAACGTCGTACTATTTACTACTCGCGTTTCTGAGTTAATGCTGTTCATTGTATAACGGGGCATTTCAATCCATCGCCTGTGAACTTTTCTCCAATAAAGCGATAAAAATGGCTCAATGTGTGTCGCGCTGAGTTTCTCACACGCCCGACCACTGTGCAGCTTATCCCCGAGAAACAACTTCCATCCGCGCTCCGGAAGATCTGGAGGTGGCAATTTCAACCTGGAAAGTTGCTCAACCTACAAAACGGTGCATTGTGGCTCAAGTGCTAAGGAACTTCCCGTAAGCAGAAGGATTACGAGGTTAAGGAGGGTAAATATTCAGACTGAGGCAGAACTACCCGCGCGTTCGTGAATAATGAAAGCAGCAGGCGCTCGCACATTGCGGACCCTCAGAGCGAAAAGAAGTGAAAAATTCAGGAGGATAAGCGAAGAAACACCTCGTTCCCTTCAAATTACTCAAAATCGCTGCATTTCGTCAAAACGGTAGTTAGCGGCAGGTGCTTACAATTCAATATTCCGTGAATTCGTTCAATAACCCGCGCATAAACGAAACATTTTAAAAAAATCGAAATCATCGAATGGTCCGAAAAACTCCATTTGAGAAAATGTAAGTCTGTGAACGTGGTTGAAAGACAACCGCTGAAACAAATCAGCTCAAATTTCATACGTAGTCTGCGATTTTCGCCTCGTTATACTCTGCTGGTGTTAACAGGTAGTGGTTGTACGGCACGAGCCGAATTAGATGGAATCTTAAGTTTGGGCATTTTCCAAGTGCATTCAGTCCGACTATTTCTGACCTGGAGCTTTTTTAATGTTAGCCGTCAGAAAGTGCAAACTGTCCGTTCAATCGTCTCCCCCAGACAAGCATGCTTAAGTCCAGTTTAATTTCTGAAGCAACAACGGATTTCCTCTTTTTTCACTTTCGAAAATATCCTCTTCCCACTTCACCACTCAATCTACCATTTACCACTTCTACCCCAACACACACAGCTTTTCCAAAACCCACATTCGTGTGTGAGTTCTCGCGATAGACGATCGTTTCACAGCTCTCATGGCTACTAACTCGCTTTCCTCTCTTCCAACCAGTTCACATATTCAGAGCCCTCTCGTTCGTGCTTCGGATTCTGACTCCCACTCACATTCATATCGCTTTCACAGTGTAATACAGTCCTCACTCACGCTCATCACATTCATTTCTTTCAACCCAATTCCCCCCTTCCCCTCTTCCCCTTCCGCAACATTTCCGTCCACTTCAAGCTCCCCCTCTCGTGCGACCAACAGAGGTATCCAAAAACGTTAAAACCACAGTCATACGTCTTTGCCAAGCGCCCAATTGCTTCATTTTCGGATACAATCCGGGGCAAAGATGAGAAATACAAAAGACTATAGGATTTCCTGGAACGTCATGTCCTAATTACCCCACTCACACGAATCCCACTGAAAGAGTTATGATGGGATTTAAATGCGTAGTGTGGTTGACCTCGGCAAAGAGTACAATAATCCCACGAGCCCGTCAAAGCCAAAGCATTCGCCGCGGGTTTCACCAAGTATACACCCTCTGGACAATAGCATTGACCTTTAGAGGACTTCTCACCCCCAAAACGTCAGTAACATGCCCTTGGCTGATTTTGCTCATGCCGTTATTTTACCCTCCCATGGTAATCGGTAGGTCTAACTTCAAAAATTGACCCATACACAGACCACTTCAGAAACCCTTGAAAAAGACCTGAGTAAAACTCAGCCTTCTTGACATTTTATGTCTTTACTTTGCTACATAAACTGGAAAATGTAACGCGGAAAATGTGAGCTGATACCGAACTGAGACTAATCCAGAGAACCACGACTTTAGGACGAAGAGACGTAAAAACCTGCATGAAAACGAGGCAATGACGGCTGAAAAATGAATACAAAACCAAGAGACAGGATTAATACGCAGAGCGTAAGCGCTCAGGGTACAGAAGAACAATATTTGAGTGTGCACTTGGTGGACATTAGCAAAACTATTAATTAGAACTAACAAGGGAAGAAATAATTATATCTGTTCAACGTTGAAATCCCCATAATTAATTTTATATTTGCTTGCTGGGATCGTGATATGCAAGTGTGTGGACTGTGTGTAGTGAATCCTGAGTAAACACCGTTGCTCTGTAAACCCTTCTCTCACGTATGAGACGCTCGGTAGGGAAATCCGGCTTGCCCCAGTTTCAGTCGCGAGGAAGATGTTGTGGGAGGAAATATGAATCGAACGGTTCCAGAATGGAATTAGCATAGGTCCGGGGAAAGAGACGAAGAGTACATCATGCTTTCAAATGGATGCAAATGCCGGGGGAAAGTGGCAGATGAGAAGTGACATTCGAGGTAAACTCCGAGCTTATCTCACGACAAGGTCCGAAAATTCAGAATCTAGTTGAATGGATTAGTTCTCTAAAAAACATGACGTTCCCACAATCAGACTAATGAAATGCTGCAAGGAACTATGCAAAAGTGATTGCTGGTAAGTCCCCAGAGTGAACAATGTACTTCCAGCCCTTCCATGTTCATATACACGATAGGGCTTTTCATTCCCGCAACACCCGAGGACGGACGTAAGCAAGGCTTCTGAAAGGCTTTAAGGTGAATGTACTGGACTAAAAAAAAAGGCGCTTATCGTAGTGCACGAACTAATGGTGAACTGCTTGTTGCCACAGACGCGGGGTTTTCATCAGTTCAGTTTCACCAATTACCCAAGTGATAAACGAAAGACGTGTAATATGTAAATATCTGGTGCGTAGCAACACACAACTTTCCGCCACCCCTTTAAGTTCGAACACCACCTACATATGCGGGCGCTATATCTTCGTTCAACGCATTTTTACAGGAACATTTATGGAGAACATAATGTAGGGACAAGTTAGCTGAGAGTACTCCGTAAGTTTGAACGAAATCGTTAGAGCCGTTTTTGAGAAAATTGGAATACCGATAAATTAATATTCGAAAAAATCTCCTTTTCTGAGTTAACATGGCTAATATATCCGTTCAACATATATATACAGAAATAACTATAGAGAACGAAATGTTGGTATGGGTGACTAAAAGACTCTCCATTGGAATTTTTCACATCTGGTGAAAAAGTTACCCTGGAATTTACGGAAATGTTAGAAAAAACGTTATTTTCGACACATTTTGATTTTTATCTCTGTTCAATGGACCGTCACAGGAACATTTATTGAGAGGAATATGTAGGTATTAACTATTTGAAAACATCCTGTGAGTTTGGTGAAAATCGCTGAAGCCGTTTTGCCAAAAGCGTAAAAACCTATTTTTGCTTCAGGGGCCCATATCTCCGTTCACCGTATTTTCATGGAGATATGTATGGAGAAGAAAAGTTAGGTATTGATTAGGAGAAGATAATTTGAAAGTTTGATCAAAATCGTTAGAGCCGTTTTCGAGAAAAATGCGAAAAACCCTAGTTTTTGGTACATTTTCGTCCCCCACCCCCCCTTCCCGCCGGTCGAAATCGTCCATAACCTTATTTTGGTGTCTACAAAAAATAACGAACAAAACAAAAAAAGAACCAGCTCAATCGGATCAGCCGTTCTCCCGCAAATCGAACTACAGACACACACACACACACATACACACACACATACACACCCACATACACACACACGGACCACGCGCCGAAATTAGGTTTTTTAGACTCAGTAGGGTCTGAAACGTAAAGATCTGAAGAAAACTCAAATTTTTTTTTTGGACCGATTACTATACTTTCCTTCCCTTCGGGTAGCGGAAAGTAAAAATTAGAAAAAACGAAAATTAGGAGCTCTTATTAAGTGAAGGTAATCAAAGAAAACTTGAACAGTTAAAATTTGAATGATTAAAACGACCGACTTTGTTTTTACAAAACGCGAAATTTAAAAAATTAAACGTTTGACCGTTTAGAGAAGTCAGCGATTGATAATCGTGTGAAAGCTCGATGTCATGTGGGATGCTGATGACCCAAGGAAAAACAAATGAAATGGCAGTTCGATAGAGAACAATTATCGACTGAACGCGTTGTGCCAAAATAAGAGCGGGGCAGTAGCCGTGAAACGGAGAACTAGCGTACTGAGACAGTACGTTCCCAAACAAGACGACTGAATCATAAAATAACCAGTTATTCGTTCTCGTATTCGTCACCTAAAATTCATACGACTGGTCTGTTTTCTCTCAAGCCCATTAACACAGGTTCGAGCCTCGCGGCGCTAAACCAAAAGAAAGGACTGTGTTATTAATTGCTACCACCAGTTGCTTCCATATCCTTCGTTTTAACCGTGGAACCCGAGCTCCCCAAAGTGTGCATCGAATGTTCTTCGATTAGAACGTGAAAAGAAGCGCAGAAGCAGAAGACGCAGGAAAAGGTAGTATTCGCTTCAGCGGAGAAGGAGTTACAACTAACTTCTCATCGATTTGAGAGGCGATGAAATTCGCTTCTTCGAGCATTTCAGCCAATTTTTCATCGTACAAACTTTTCCGATTCCTCTCAGCACGAGGCAAGCAAGGAATTCATTCACGCTTTCGCAGTTTTCAACTGACACTGACTGGCTATCAATCCCTAAGAATCCACTTTTTTTTAAAATTTGTTAAATATTTGTGGTCAGGTTGTAACAATTATGAATTTCGCTCATCCTATCAGACAAAGACACTGATCTTTGTCCCATTCAATTATAACTCACAACACACCAATTTCCTGTTGAGGGAAAAAAAGACACTGCAGAATAGAAGAGGAAGGATCTCGCACTCAAAATTATTGAACAGGACGAGCAATGAACACTCTTTGATGATTCGAAAGAAAACTGACAACCGAAAGCGATGCAGAGCACAAATGATGCTCGGTGTGAGAATAGGCTTCAACAGAATCTTGCGACGCATAAAGAGGGTTATATAAGTCATTTCTGAATATCACGCAGGCTGGGGTTTTGCTGGCATTTGGGTGGCCGAGCACTCACTTAGCATCGACCAAACCCAGACCTGAGGAGATACGACAAGTAGCGTCATTTAACCAGTTATCACGCAGAGGCAGCCCCCAAGGGAATCCTGTACTGTACATTGGAGTGCATAATCTGGATTTCCACCTGACCTTCTATTTAACGTGGGTGTCAACAGAAAGATCAACTGTGATCATGTTCTTTAGCCATACCCTTCTTCGCCAAACTGGACGAAGAACTTAAAGCAGTCAGAGCTGTTAGAGGTTTGAGTGTTCAGTCAACAACCATCACCATTTAGAAACTAGTTGAGCAATACGTGATTCCCTACCTCCTCCTGTCTGAATGCTGGAGAGTCTTTGAGAAGCAAAGAGTGAAGCAGAGTTGAAATCACAGCGTTGCATGAGAAATTAGTTCGTCCAAAGTCTGACTCGACCCGCTGTCTCCCAAGACGTTCTGAGATGTTTGAAAAATGGAACGCGACGTTATACAAGGTATTGGACACACGAGTGGGGGAGCTTAAGTTGAGAAATAAATTAACATGGTACAACACAATTAACATGGCTGTATTACACTTTGACAGAATAGCGATATCAGTTTGAGTGTGAGTATTTAAACGCAAACAAGGGGGCTCTGAATACGTGAACTGGTTGCGTGGGAAACTAGAGTGAAGAGTGAGAACAAGAGCCGATAGAAGAGTGTCTGTCAGCGTTGGGTTTTGGGGGAGCTGAGAAATTGGGGGGGGGAAGGATATTTTGGAAAGTACAAAAAGGGGGAAACCGTTTTCAGCTAAGGAAATAACTAAACTGGCAGGCTGGACTTCCCACACCTACAGAAAAAAGGTCAAGGAGTGCTGGGTTCGATGTTTGGGGGAGGGTCTGAAACAAGGACTTCCCATTAAGGGCAAGTGCAGATGCTCCGGGCTCAAGCTTCCAACTAATTCGGCCTGCCCTGAACCCAGGTGTTTCGTACTTGGAATAATAAAAACATTTGAGTAAAACTAGACTGAAAATTGAGTAAAATGTCGCCAACCACCCCTTCGTATCCTACCATATACGTTGTGGAAATAGGATTTTTCAATGTATTTTTTAAAAATATTAAAGAAAATCCCCGTTAAGTCAAGAGAACCGACGTTTTTCCACTTCAGGAGGATTCACATGCGCCTAGTGCAAATTCATAATAAAAGACGAACATAGGACCTCAATCGCAGTTCAAACATCAATTTCACGGAGAAAAAGAAAGGCTTCCGAAAATACTTAGTAGTAAAATGCTGCTAATTGCATCTTCTCAATCCATTGCCGAGATGCCATATAAGCCACACTAACCACGCTTCCTCCACATTGAAAAACACATTTCCCATAAGCCTAGGGCACATCCTAAGAACAGCAAGCGCAGTTCAAAAATTACAAAATTAAGTTTCTGGAAATACTTGTAGATCAGTTTTCATATAGTACCTTTACATTGCCAGTCGTTGTCGGTTTCATGGAGAAATTCACATTTGAATGCGAAACAATAGGCACCTACGGGAGTACGAGCACCAAATCAACAAAGGGATCCTCATTCAATGTTAGCCGTTGTAGTTATATGATTGAGGTTGGTAATTTCACGAATGCCAGGGCTAAATAAAATCATCGTTGTTGGTTTCAGGTCATTTTACTGAATTTCAGTACAGAGAGTAATGGAAGTCATGGAACAAATGTAGGAAAACAGAGTAGTACTGATTTGACGTAAAGAAAAGTTCTAAAGCTTCGAACGTTCTTGAGATTTCATAATCAATTAGGGCGATATTATGGGACCTTTAACCCCTTGGTCCACTTGAGAAATCACGATGTGGAAAGCGCATTAAAAGACATGTCTTGGCAACGGATTGAGATGGAAAGGTGCAGTTGGCGACGTACCACTCTATTTTCATTAGTTTCACCCAAGTGCGGAGGAACACCCTATATTTGCTTCTAAAAAAGAGCCCAATCCGGTTCACTCGTCCTTTGGCAACGGGCACACAAAACACGCGTTGAATTTCGGTTTCTCGAATTCAGTGCGCCTCCAAACTGGAAGATTTGCAAAAACCCAACTTTTATTGTGCTCTAACAACATATTCCTTATCCTTTGGGTCGGGGGAAGTAAAAGTGCCTCCGGACGGCGTAAAGAAAGGCCAGAGAACAAATGCCGCCTCCTTTTTACATGCTACAGCGACAGTTTGCTTAATCATCAGTGAAAAGGGAAGTTAAAGAAAACGAGAAGTAATTTAGGGGAACGAAAAACAGCTAGTAAACTGGCGAGACGCCCCCTTCTCCGCCGCTGTACACCGTACCACCGAGGCCATTCATTTCACTCTACAACCACCGCCTACCCCCACCATCGTCGCCGCCACCTGGCTCCGTTTTTGAGACCGTTGCTGGTAATTATCCACCGCAAAAGGCATTGAAAAATGAGGGGGAGACTCCATTCAAATGTCACACGGCGGTTTTAAAGCCTGGAAAAGTGTACACCAAACGAAACTTTTCGCTAATTATGAATAACATTTGGATGATGTAAACGCCTGGAAGGAAATGAACGCTCGGACTGAGGGAATAGGACAAAACCTCCGAGTTAATAAATGCTTAGATTTCCTTTTCATGAATCTTTGTACCCAATTAGCTGCGTTTGTACTGCAATTGCGGAGCAATAAATATCTTCGCATAATTACCTGAAAAGACAGCGTTATCCTAAATCTAAAATAATACGTGAAGCTCATCATCAACCATTATTTAACACAGTATTATTCCCTAACCACTCACTAAATTTAAGCTTTATTTGCAGGAAGGAAGACGATTCCGGAATACAATTCTCACATGTCGGGGAGAAGATATTTTTCAGTCGTAAACTCTAAGGTCTCTTAGCGTGCACCCTCCTGGACCCGTGTCGTCAAGGCCTCGAAATGACCCACCATTCATATCTGGCGCTTTTGTCTGAGGTCCTTTTGGAAGAGCTCAATGTGAGGAACGTGGTTGGACAGTAACAATTATCATCACGCTTCTGATGGAGTTCGCTACCCCAACCTCCTTACCATTATCGTGCTAATTAGACTACGTCGGTATTGTTAATAAACCCTTCACGTGATCGAGTAGCTTTGTGTGAGCCCTACACCATGAACCATGATCAGAACTGGGAAGAAGGGCAAATTCACGAGGAGCCGCACCGTGGCAATAGGTGCGAGTATTTTTTACCTTCGTCCATATTTACATCGATAGACATGCAACACATTAAATATATTCCAAAATCTCACCAAACCACTCCGTGCTCTACACTATTTAATTGCAATATATAGTTTCGCCGTACGTTAAGTATACACACTGGTGAAGAAGGTGGCATTTTGGGGAGGATTCTACCACACCACACCTAATCACTAATTTTCAAATTTTTGTTTGTGATTCCCAGTTTTTGTATAACCTTCCCTCGAAATTTGATAGTGTACTTTTCAAGACATCGGGGTTCTGAATCCGCCATGGGCCGCTTTACGCCTTTAACGCGGTCTACAAAAAAATCCGTTCTTTCGCACGAAAATCCAATTTGGTATCTAGTTGTGCCCACCTGCTCGGCACTTTGAATTACGCCGTGTTGGGTATCGTTTTCTAGACATTTTTGGATGCTGGGTCGAACGAAACAATTCTCAGGGGAGTGCGATTGTGTCTAGAGGGAAAATAGTGAAAGAACTCGCGAGACAATAACTACAGCGAAAGTAATCGTTTCATCGTTTGTACTCCTCCTCCCTCATCGTCGTCTCATTTGAACCACCCTCCAGCTCGTGCCAATTTTCGTTTCGTGGTAGTTAGGAAGTGTTTCGTATCGTTTACCGGTATATTTCGATGCTGAATCGAAAGAGTCTCGAAGGTGTGAGACTAGGTCAAGCTGTTCAAGAGAATAATAAATGGTTGTGTAGAATATGTTTTGATCAACTTGACGGATACCCTAACAGCCCAAGGACACGTTTCGTTCCCCGCAAATATTTCTGTAACCATCTGTTGATCGAAGGGAACAGCCATTAACAATTAAGCTATTAGGTAGTAAGATAAAGTAAGCAAGTTGAACCTGTTTACGAGAGAGGAAATAACGGCAAACTGTGGAACTAATTATAAGAAGAGTATTCATAAGTATTAAGCATTGCAACCTGAGTATTAAGTTGAATGATTCAGGTTCTTCCTTCAACGGTCAACGTACACATTATTTACGATTACTCATCCGACCAAATCATCAGCGCATCCCTCAATTTCCCTGACAATTCCTTTCGTTGTAATCCATCACCTTCGAAAATCTCCACTTCCATTTCTTCATTCCATGGGGGTCGGGGCTTGCTATCAAAAACTATACAAAAGCTATGGAAATTGCTGTATTTTAGTATCTATTAGACAATTTTAATCCATAACAGATGGAACACGCAGTTACTATTTACAACGTATTTCATACCAGCTTTGATTTAGTTGAAAAAATGAGTGTCAAAATTGCACAGACAAAGGATCTGGTGGATGTCTCAGTCTTGGGCATACATGCAAGCAGGTATATCGACAAAAGTTTAATAATATTAAGACTGTTCCGTATTAGTGGTTCATTTTTCAGTTCACGCAGTCAAGATGTACCTACATTTTGTTGTCGATAAGCGTTGAAGACACAAAGCGTATTAATTTAGAGCGGTTGAGGACACATTTTTTGGTTTAGTGGAAAATTCAAGGCAATTGTGGCAGTTACATTATATTACAAGCCAGAAGCTAAACGTAGAATTGGAAATTTAACATATGACAAGGGATATTTACCAATATTTATTTTGTATTGATGAAATCAACCTCCCCCACCATGCCCGCCGCTGCCCCCCACCAACCAACCCTCTAATAAAACGAACCCGCAGGAGCTAAATCCGCTTTTGCACCGCGAAGTGATTCAGTTGGGACAGCCCTCGCTCTAACCAACTGTCCAGTTAATAATTCACGACGGACAGTGGTATTTTGTCAGCCAACAACAGGATGAAGGAGGAAACGAACCGAGAGGCCGAGTCATGCCGCATTGTTATGCTGGACAGGAACAATAGACAACGTCGCCTTATTGTTTTCCGCCGGGCTCTGAGCTACGGTTTTCCCGTCAGGGCTTTTCATTTTCCTTCCGAATGAACTGGAAGGTTCTTTGGGACGTCGGATGTTGAGTTTATTCTGGACCGAAATTGAGCTAGAAACGTTACAATTGTGCGGTCTGGTACAACGTGAAGTGAATGAATTAACCAGTAACTCGTTTCTGCGGGATAACAACTTCACGAGACCGTTATCAATCGCGCTTTCAGCTTATGATACCATACTACGTCGGTTGTCAGCATAACGTTCACTCGCCAGACGGTTTTTGGCCCGGAAAACCTGGCCACATTATGGCAATCGATATTAAAGCGAACAAGCCCCACATGCACAGGTACTTCGAGGTGTTACTGTCTGGATTTGCAAGGAAAAAGGAAAAGGAAGAAAAGAGATGGTATTGAGTTGGAGTGCGGAATTAAGACGGATAATAATCGTACTTGAATCAGCGATTTCTGATGGATTATGCACTGCACAACGTACAAAGGTATTGGGTAATTGAGAGGTAAATAAGAAAGGTAGCAGAAAAAAACCTGTGAGTAATAACAATAGTTGTGATAAAAAAGGAATGATTAGTGTCAGAAGGGCGGGAAGAAGTTTCAGGTGAACCTAATAGTGAGAAGGCTCTCCCAAGATCGTTATCCTTAGCCGTCTCTGGAACTATCCTCCGACTCCAACTCAACAGGATAGGTTCAACAAATAACATAAAAGAGACAGGTCATAACAAAGGAATTGTGGGATAAATTTTCTGGCTCGAACACTTACATTCTACAGATGTTCAGGTGAAAATTGATCGAAAAGTTGCATTTTGTAGTGGACTGCGTACATTTAGCTTGTGCATTTGCGTTTATACTTCTTCAAGCTGAACTTCCACTCCACTTTTGATTTGTATCATTCATTCACGTTTATTCAAGTTCTGTTGTTTAATTCCCTTAGTCCTATGGAGTAGGTGGAAAGTTATGTAATGGGCTGAAAACAAATTTTGAGTTTTCTTCAGATCTTTACGTTTCAGACCCTACTGAGTCCGAAAAACACTATTTGGGAAAATGGCCTGTGCGTCTGTGAACGATTTTTAGAGAAAACGACCGTACGAAATCAGCTCAAACTTGATATCTAGCCCGCAAGTTACGATGGGACGCCAAAATAAGGGTACGAGCACAGTCAACTGAAAGTTAACTGTAGTTATCATAATGATCAAAACACCAAATATTTTTTTCTTTCAAAAACAAATCTAACGATTTTAATTAAACTTTTTGTATTTATAGCTAGTAATAAGACAATTATATCAAAAAATTCCCATTTGTGGGAAAATGACGAGAGCAGCACAATGAATTATCACAACGATTTTAGCGCGGTGTTTTCCTTACAAACTCCGCTGAAATGTTACTAGAAAGTTAAAAAAAATTGATGCAGTAGTCCGATCCAATACTAATAGGGGGAGCGTTTAAAAAGACTCATAAAATATAAGGGAGTCGCTCGAGAAATTCCGGAATTTCAACTACCGTCGATTCGCTTACTACATGTTCTAGAAGTTTTTACCCAATAACTTTGCAAAAGTGATTACTATACTCTTCAAAAAAATCGTGTTTACAGCCTCATTAATTTTCCGTGTACCAATTGCTCAATAATAATCCGGGAAGGAGTACGAGCAGCACAATAAATTCCGGAACTGTAAACGCTACCGCTTCCAGCTGCTGTGACGTGTTGTTTGACCAAGTACAAATGAACTGAGTAAGTAGAAAAAGCCATGTACAAAGTGAATTGACGTATAGCTGAGGAAAGTTGTGTGGTGCAACGCACCAGATATTTTCGAGTTTTATTCAGATATTTACGTTTCGTACGCTATTTGAGAAAATGAATGTGGCGTCTGTGAACGTGATTAACAGAAACAGGCTCATCCCAATCGGCCCAAATTTTACATTTAGCCTGCAATTTACCATGGGCGACCAAAATAATAAAATGGGAGAAAACCCGGCCTATAGTTGCCATAGTGTTCAAAGCCCCAATTATTTCTCTCAAAGACAATTTTGACGACATTGATTACATTTTACGTAGAGACGTTCCTAAATAACACAACAGTACGAATAAATTGACATACGTGAGAAAATGACGAGAGCGGCGCATTAAATTATCAAGAAATCAGACGAAAAGCGATTTTGACGCAGTTTTTTTTCTTATGAATCCAGCGTTTCCGAAAAACTCACTGTGGCACGCTAATGAACTAAGTTAGTCCCACTACGTAAGATAGCCCACTACAAAACATACTATTCGTTCAGCAGTTTAAGAGTTAGTACCATACTTCTTCTTCGTATTGAATATGTCGTAAAATGGTTTTAAAAATTAGCCGCAAACGAAATTAGGCAGTTTCGTAGCATTTGCATCGTATTAAAGAAACTGGGTTATATAGAGTACTGACTTAACGGCCAGAAGATGATGTCTTTACATCGAAAGAGCTTGCCCACAGTAACTCACAAGCCAGAGGAGACGGACTCACCTAACAGGTACGTTAACTTTAGCATTTACATCGTGTTTTGTATCATTCCCTCGGTATTTTTTTATACTGAAACGAATATGACGTGTCTCAGGAGTGTAGGACTGGGTCTAGATGGAAAACAATGAAACCACAGTAAATGTGATGAATAAATATAGGTGAATTCTACTACTTGAAGAAATTCGCGGGACAATGTAGCAAAAGCTATCGCTTCTCCCCCGCTTTCTCTCATTTCACGCTTTACCTCCCGTCTCACTCCCCAACCCCCCGCCAGTTCGACTCGTCACGTCGTACCTATTGCCTAGTCTTCTATAAAATGTCAATTTTCGTTGTTGTCAGGTCAAATTTTGTTTTTTTGTACTCTTTAGAGCTTCGAGGTTCGTTTTTAGAGAGAAACACACATGGTAAAGTGGATACGACGGCAATGACGGAACACGGCTAGACCAAATTAAAATTTTTATTTAACCTTCAGGTCACCATGAGGCGCCTTAATAGGAGTGACCAAAATCGGTTGAAATCTGACCATAATTATCGTAGTCATCGAAACACCGAATTTTTTTTTTCAAACAGTTCAAAATAACGCAGCAGTAGCGAAAAATATTTCTAAATAGAAAAATAACGCGAGCAGAACACAAATTATTATTTCGATGAAAGCCGGTTTTTCGTCATAAATTCCGCACAAATGATATTCTCAGAAAAATCAAGGTGGCAGTCCCACAAAAATCCAGTACGGTTTAATAACGTTCGTCATTAAATAAAATTAATAACAACTCATTAGTGCACTGGTTACTTAATAAAGGTCGTGGAATGAGTAGGAGCATTCACCCTAAGGTACCCTAAGGTTCCAGGTTGTATGAAAAATACTTTAACAACTCAATAATTATTTGTTTTAACGTGTTATCCCCCCAATAATTCCAGAGCTATAAGTGTGGAGGTTTCGGTAAACAATCAGTGGAGTATGCAGAAGTGACCCAATTAATTCCTGAATCTGCGAAGAAGGATGGACTAAGTTCCTATGGCTGAAAGAAAAAAGTTAGTAATTGGTACTAGAGCGACAATGTGTGTCATTGTCGCTTAATATGGGCGGTGGTGAGGAAAGTTGTAAGGTGCGTCACGCCAGATGTGTGGAAGTTTAGGTTGTCGAGAGGGTTCTTGAACTGATTGGAGGGACGCTGTTCCTACAACTGTACTCTCAGCTGAAATAACACAATTTAGTTAGAGCTGTCGTTTTGTGTATACTTCTTTCGAGAAATTTGAAACTCCGCATGATTATTTAATATAATGGCGTCCCTTACAGGTGGCAATGATTAGCGGGGCGTCTAGCGGGGAGAATGCCATGACGTCGAAAATAATATTTGCCGCCCGCGTGCGAAACAATATTCCCAATTATTGAACAACTCATACAGGAGAAATTATTGCTGCGGCTCCCAACGATTTCCTGAATTACCGCCCTTGGACCAATTCCCGTCTCGAAATTCGTTTCCTTTCGACGGCTTCGGCGGTAAATTCTTGAGCCGGCGGAGGGAAATCTCCTTCAATTCCCGGCTGATAAATCACCCCACCTTTCCGCCATTAACTTGCTGCACACGAGACGCCGTTCCAACATCCGATGGCGTGACTATTTATCGTATTCCACCAGCGGGACTTGTCAATTAACCTGCCTCCATCCACTTCAGACGTTGCTCCGCCTATTAAAGGGCCTAATTACCGTTCCCTTCCCAATATGGCACTATGAATGCCTCGTTCGAGTCGGAGGGAAGACAGGATCGATAAAAGAGAGGAATTGAGGACTTTTCAATAGAAGCGCAAGGGGTGAGGAGGGGTGGTTGCATCTATTATTGGCAGTCATCAGGGCAGATCCTCTTCCAGCGAGGAAATTAACAAGGAATCGGAAACACAAATATCAATGGAACGGTTCATACTGAAATATAGAATTGTCTTCGTGAAAGCATTGAGCCCTTTTCAATTTAAAGTTCAATATTCAATAGAGGCATTCCGTGCCCGCGGAACCGTAATAATTAGCGAAGTCAAGAAAGATGAAAATGAACAAGTACGAGACACAGCTTAAATTCATCTATACTCAAAAGAGACTATCGTGGAGCAGAGAGCGAGAGACAGTTTGGTGAGTGTCAGTGCGACAATTTGGCGTAAGTCTCGAGAATAGCCTCTCCACCACTACACCAGAAGACCAGCACAAACTTTACCAAGTCCATGTCAGAGGCCTTTTGGGAAATGTAATAAAAACATTGGAATGGTTATCAGCATGGTGTTATTTAGCGTCTTTATAAAGAAGGTAGAAAAGCTCAACTAAGACGTTTGGCAAATATCAGCTGTCAATAAAATCATCGCACCGCCAAACCGGTTTCGGTTCTTTCGTACATGCTGCAGATACAAAAACGCTGCAAATCATTACAGAACGGTTTACTATTCTCTTGCACAGGTCGACGTAGTCTCACACCCCCGAAACCCATCCCATTCGATTCACCATGGAAAAATACAAGTAAACGATACCAAACATGACTACAATGGAACGACTAAAATGACGTATTCCAGGCGCCTGTTATCGGCTTTGTGAGCAGTTCGGCAAGTTTCCTTTTTCGATAACTCTTAGCCTGAATAATTATTCAACGGACTATAACAGAAATAGTTGTGGAGAACACTCGGTCAGGTTGATCAGATTCAGTTTTATGGTTCCTCTGGAAATTATTTAACTTTTCTTCTCTGTAAATAGCTCTAGATATTTGACACATTTTCGTTGTTATCTGTTTTCAATAGACTATCAGTGAGACATTCATAAAGAACAGTGCATAAGCACTGACTCGAGCAAGGTGTTTGGCACAGGCCAAATTAGTTGGCATTTTGAGCTCTAAACTTCTGCACTTCCGTCCTTGTTTCGGGCCTTCCCCGAACATCGATTCAACCTATTTTTGACCCCTCTTAAGCCCATGGCTTGTAGTTGCGGGAAAGTCCGCTTCCTCTTCCGTTATTTCCAAGTGACAACCGGTTTTTCCCTTTCTAGACTTTATAAAATATCCAGTTCCCACCCCTCAATTTATTTTCTCTCCACCACAAACAGCTCTGCTCAGATACTCATTCGTCTCTCAGTTCCCACGATAGCCTCGTTTCATAGCTCTTCAACATCTAATTCGGACTCCGCTCTCTTTCCCCGTACAACCAGTTCACTCAGTCAGAGCCCCCTTGTTCGCGCTTGTACACTCATGTAAACTCATATCCCATTCTAGTCACTTCTTCTTTGTACCTGTACGCGCTCTAGTCTAGATACGATCTTCCAACTTGATTGTTGATAGAATGATGCAAATAGCACGTGGTGTCGAGAAAAGTTGTTTGATGCGTTGCAACGAATATTTACCCCAATTTTCGAAAATTTGGGACGCAATTTGCCAGTTTCCAGCGAGGATTTTGTTAAATCCAGCTTTGGACGGAAACAAGAAGGTTCCTTGTCGCTTTTATCGCGAAGTGTCAGGAAACAAACGAGGTGTCACTGTTTCGTTTGGCTACTTAAGGACGCATGAAATAAAAGCCCGACCATTCCACATCCAATGCTCATAACTCCGTCCGAAATTCACAGAGTGGGACTTACTGTTTATTGCCTTGTGGGGCCAGAAAATAAAAGGCAACTCCAACAAACCCGAGAAAATCGGATTACGAACTCTCGACGCGAACTGTATATAATTCTATGTTTGTAAGGCACAAAACGCTGAAAATACGCAAATCTTCCTCTAAATGGGGTTTGGAGTTCACGTTTTGTTTCTCCACCGAAAGAGACGACTCTCGTCAGAAAATGCGGAAATTCGTTGGAACGAATTGAAGGCATTACGAGGGGAAAGTTATAAATGACCAATACAGATATAAGAAGTCGTCAATACGGCCTATCAGAGGCAAAGCATTTGTCGTCAGAGCGAAGTGGAAAGGACTTGAAAGAAGGGGGGAAAATAAGAAGGGAAGATATCGTTAGGTCGTCCTCCCAACCAGTGGGAATGGGAGGGGTCTACCGGTAGTCGCCATTCAGCGAAACCTGCTGTACTTCCGACTATATTGTGGGAGATCCCTTTTGCCCAACTGCAGATCCTCGTTTTAAGAGAGAAAAGGCTGTTGAGGTCATCAGAGTTCTTTTGGCCTTCACCTTTCGACATTCCCTTCTTCTTTTCATCCGGATAATTGAGCCGAAAAAAAGCTCCGAATCTTTCATGGGATTCGTGCGTCAGTGGCAGTTCCATTGAGCCGATCGAACTTGTGATTATTCGGCCGCAAGGAATGTCTATCACTGTGACGACTTCACTTCATAGCTCGAATCAGTTCGACCACAATCCTATTACCCTGCCTTCTCATTGATGTCCTTGTCATACATTTTTCCAGCACTGAAAACTAAAAAGAAGTTCCAATGTTGTTATCATATTTACGTTACACATTCTTCTGAGAGCCAAAACCACCATCTGAAGAGATGGTTCGTGAATGTCAGTGCAAGCAATTTTGAGCAAGCAGATCAATTTGAGGTTAACTGCAAAATCGACCGGGTGCCTGTAATAGGCATTCCCTCATTTGGATAACGTCTCAAAGACGTGACAAGGGCAATGATAAGGACGGCCTTGCAAAAAGGGGCACAGGAATCCTCCCCATTAGGCCTAAGCCTCACGCAGGTTCTATGAAAAGTCACGTAAATTGTCACTAGAAGAGGCAGGAGAATCACCCTCGTTTGTGCCTTCCTGTTCAAGGGTGAGGTCAATTCTTACACTGTTCAGACTGGATGACTAAGAGTCCTTACTACCTTCTTCCCAGGGAACTGCCTTCTTAGATATCACCTCGACACTAGATGGGAAAATCAGAGGCAGTTGAATCAAGATAGTGTGTGGCGAGGAGGACGAAACGGCATACTACAGCCCATGTCAGTGCCCCGTCTTAGCAGCCTGGCGCTTCAAACATTTTTCCTACAGCGAAGTCCATGGGGAATGAGACATACTACGCTTATTAAAAGGGCCATCGCCACGACAGGTCCAATGTGTGACCAGTGACAAAGGGCCCCCTCTGCTCTCAAGTAAAAAAAAGGTCACGACTTCAATTTTTCCCTTCCGTCAAAATTCGTAAATCAAGATTTTTTTCAATCGACTTCCAACATTACTGTTTGGCAGGCCGAAATAGTTGGGTCTTTGACCTCTGGAATATCCCGCACTCACACTTAACAACACTGACTGGCCCTACGAAAAGTAATTGTTTCCCCAAACACTTTCATTCGTTTGTCCCACGCTTCAGTTATTTCCAATAGATAACGGATTTCCCACTATTCAATTTTAGATCCCTCTTCTCAACAGACAGCTCCTTCTAAGTCAGTTACTCTTCAGCTCTCGCGATACAGATGTCTCCCAGTTCTGCTAACTCTCTCAGCTCGCGTTACTTACTCCAAACTCAACAATCTCTCTCTCGCTCTCTCTCTCTCTCTCTCTCTCTCTCTCTGTCCCTCTACCTCCACTTAGTGTCTCACAACCAGTTCACGTGTATTGAGAGTCCCTTGTTCGCGTTTATGTACTCACTCTCAAACTGATAACGCTATTCTGTCAAGTATAAAACAAACCTCACTCGCATCCACCACGTTCATGTATTTCTCAGTTTCAAGCTCCCCCACATTCGTGCACTCAACAATTACTTCTCCAGCCACCACAATTCGCATCGATGATAGACGGGGAAGATTGTCAATGACATGTTGGGCCACGTTACAGTCTGCGAACGAAATTACGAGAAAATACCTTTACTAAATCAACTGACGAGCTGTCTGGTTTCCACGTCAACATGAGTTGTCAAAATAAATGGTTTAAAACTAAATACATTGATCATAGCGATAAAAAAACCAACGATTTTTTTGCCTCAAAAACTACTCCTTCGGTTTCGATTTAATTTGTTAGTGTGAATACTGCCGAACGACATAACAGTACAATACAATTTTCGTCCACTGGAAAATGACAAGAGCGGCACAATAAAACTTCGACTGAAATCGATTTTACTTAAGTATTCTCCTAATAAACCCCGCTCAAATAAAGCGAGGGCTCCCGTTCCGCTAAAAGTTGTGCTCGTTGGGCTACTTACAGGAAGAAACCTTAACATAGGTCGTCAAATAGTTAAGAGTACGCCGATGTAAATTTTGAAATTCAAAATACAGTTGTTTCAGGAACCAACGTTTTACTTTCCGTTACTCTATGTATTGCGATAGTGAAAAAACGTTTAGTGGTCTACTAAATTGAAAACAAATTCATTTCGGCTCGTGGATAGAGTGTGTGTGTTAATCCGCTAGATTTGCGGTGTGAACGATTAGACCGGTTGAGCTATTTCTCTTTTGTTTTGCTAATGATCTTTTGAAGATAGGAGAAAAAACGGTTATGAGCACATGAAGTATGAAGGGGGTGACGTTCGTAAAATGTACCAAAAAACGAGGGGGTTTTGCATTTACCTCGAAACCCCCTATAATACAGATTTTGATTGAACGTTCAAATCATCTCCGACTAATTACCTGTAGTACCTAACTTTTATTCTCCAGAAATATCGGTAAAAATGCAGTGATTGGAGATATTATCCTATTAAGCAAACCTTTTTATTTAGCGTTATGGCTTCATCGATATTCACCAAATTCACAGGATGGCTTCCACTAATCAATACCTACATATGGTTCTGTACGAATGTTAATCTGACAGTCTATTGAACAGTGATAATAAACATAACATGTCAAAAGTCGTGGTTTTTGAACCGGTATGAAACTTCTTGAGTAACCGCGTAACTAATTTTGATGAATCTGACGGAGTGTCTTCTAGCAACTTATACCCGCATTTTGTTCTCTATAAATAATTCCGTACGAATGCGTTGAACGAATATACAGCGCTCGTACATATCGCAGACGAATTTAGGGGTTCAGCGGAAAGTTGTGTGTTGGTGAGCACTAGATATTGCTTTCCGAAACAATAAACATGAACCTCCCCCAAAAAAGTCAGGCTTTGTTAACAACCTACACGCTAATCGGACCCGACATAAGTAGGAACGACAGAATAAGTTCCGGAATGTTGAGCAATTCAACCAGCAAAGATAGTCAAGTTAAATTAAACACGAGTACACAAACTGAGAAATAGTTGAATACGGCGTCAAACGATATTTTTTGTATTTGTTGTGAGGACAGTTACATAACACATTGGAAAACTACAACTTCCATCAACAGGACAATTACAGGGGCGGCACAGTATGTTTTATACAGTTCACGTAGGTAGCCTGATAAGTTAGTTGAACTATATTGAAACGACCTTCAGAATTCTAGCACTCCTCTTATTGTCGTTAATTTGATGTGAGTTTCCCCCGTATTTTCCCGGCAATTCCGGGAAACGTTTACATGAACCATGCCAAAAGAATCGTGTTGAAAGCACAAGACTGTTTTCAGAATTTCAATTTTACTGAGAGGCTGTATTTAAGGTTAATCACGCTAAAAGGTGTCATTTCTCGTGGAAGTAATGGCCCGATCAGATGAACTCTCTCGTGGAATAAATAGATCAAAAGGAAGGTTCTTGGAGAGTTTTAGGTCCTTCAAGCTCAATCAACCTAAGGTGTACAATGACCCAGATTCACGACTGAATTAGAACGGCAATTAGAGCGGCAAACTATACCGAACCTTTACTCTATCAATCTCAAGCTGACCTCATCGTAAAACATTCCCTTCACATGTTTCTCAAAAGCAGAACGTCTCCGGCGATAACAAATCCCTACAATTAAACAAGTAATGAATACTGATTGATGAACTCATTGGCCATGGAAGGAGAGGGAGGATGACGGGAAAAAACGAAACGATCGAGCGTTAGGAGATTGCAGTTTGTCAGCTAATGGGGTGCCATTAGTCAGGGTATTCGAAGAGGTTGATCATCAGGCGATAGGAACGAGGGCCTGGGGGTTGTTCCTACCAAACAAGCGGTTCGAAACAGTTTGCAGCTCTCCTTTTCTTCCGGGCCATTACCCCAGTCTCTATCTCGTGCCTTAATATTTCATTTACGAGGCTATCTTCGTTTTGGGGGAAAAAAATAAGGGTCGTATCACTTCCAACAAATTACCTCAATAAACTGGAACGTAATTATTTTTTATTTTTTAAACTGTTTGGGGAAGATTTTTGAGAAGCAGTCATAACTACAACGCTCGTCTATGCTAGTGTATTTCACAACCATTATCAAGGCGAATTGTGAGCGGTGACACGGACTGGGGCCATGATGTGCCGTACGCCATTCGGTTACGTGCTGACTCAATTTTGGTGTTTGTCGTCTCAACTATTGAGGATCAAATGTGTGATTTTCCTATGATTCTGTTTGAGACAACTTGTACAAGGTTGTACTGGGCGGCAAAGGGATCAAAATGGGTTAACGGTCGAGCGGGAAGGTGATTGTTAAAATTTTGGGGGTTCCGGACTGGAATTATTTCTCTTAGAGTAAAAACTACTAGAATCATAACCCGACATGAGACTGAAATTTCAAACGTTTTATTTATTTGCATCAACAGAGCAGAAGGTGGGCGTTTGTGTTTATGGGGAGCGCTTTAGCTCTGATGAGCGATGCAGTTAGCCGCGACTTCTGGAGAGCGCAGGCTTTGCGGTTCAGAGGAGTGCTGCTCCCTGGGTCCCACTTCAACAGTTTTTCTAACAGAGATTTATGCTATCATTGCCAGTATTGGGCAGAAGAGAGGGGGAGTTTAAGAACGAAATAAAAGGGAACTCAGTGAGCGTGAGTGAGGACTATATTGAACGTTAAATGAATAGTGATTTGAGTTTGAGTTAATAAGGAGACTCGGAATACATGTGAACTGGTTGCACGGGAAACTAGATCGGAGCTGGGAGAGAGAGAGAGAGAGAGAGAGAGAGAGAGAGAGAGAGAGAGAGAGTGAGTAGAGTTGTTACTGGCCCGAGAGTTGCTAGAGGAATGTCTGTAGTGATATATATCTGGGAAGAGCTGTGTGTGTAAATGAGGTAAATCGAGGGGAGGGAAGGATATTTTGGAAAGTTCGTTCTTGCTCGAAAGTTAAAACGAACTTAATCCCTTTGTTTGGAGGAAAAACCAGAAACGGGCAGTTCTCAGACTTCCCTACGGCAAACATGAAAAAAAGGGTCCGAAACTGCAGGGCCAAACGCACCTGGGGAAAAGCCCTAGCACAAGAGCCAAACTACTTTGGCCTATGCCAATCACCCAGGGTTATCATAGTGCATGAGAAAGGCAACTATCAACATAATGACTTATAGTCAGGCGTTGTGTAAAGCGATGGAGAACTACTGCACGAAAAAACTGGCACAGGAATGCAGAATGTGGCTTCCTTCGCAGACTCTAATAGAGTCAACATTTATCGGATTTCCTTCCGAGTCGAGATAGATTGCACGTAGGTCATTTGAAAGAGTTATAGTAATGTTTCGAAACTGGCCTCTCGATTTGATTGACCTTAGTGCACTCTTTATGATCACATTTTTCGCAAGTTCTTGATGATTCCCAATCGAACGCTTGTCCGGCGAGAAGACGTAGATTTCTCTTTCATTGAGGATCTGAAACTGTTTGACGTGATAAACTGAAGTTTTTTTGTCATCACTAGCCGCGGCAATTATCAGAAATTTCGCGCGTACTTCCGTCATAGTTAGAACCGAGTTTTCGATTTGTAAGACTTAGGGTTAACATCCACAAACCGAAATAACACCAAAGAAACGATGCTCCAAATGTATTGAGAATCGAAAACTAAGTCGATTCTAACGTACAAACGAATTATGAATGAGCAGAAACGGGAGATGAAGGAAAGTTTAATAATTTCTACGCACAAGAAGGATTACAGCGCGTAACAAATGCCTGACAACTCAATTCACTTGCTGTTTTTTCGTCTGATTTTTATCAAGTATGCGAATGAAATTTTCATTAATTTCTATTTTTTGTTGGTATAGTTAGGAGCAAACCAGATTATTTTATTTTAGTTTTTCGTTTCGTACGTTCCTTTCGTGGATCCTATAATCCTGACATCAAATCGTGGCAGGAACAATCGGACATTTCCAAATTAGTTCGTACACCCTTCGACACTTTCGGTTTCGTCTGTGCCAAGCTGGAGCAATTTTTAATATCTTTTAATTTTGCCTGGTTTAATAAACCTGTTAATTTAACCCGAAAAAAGGGTTTCTGTTGAGATCCCTTCTTTGTGTTAACATGGCTTCTTTTTTAGTTGTAATTCCCTCCTCAACGCGCCGGTTGCCCCTTAAAAACGGCCACGTCCAGCCAAGAAAACGACATAAATCGAGACTATTTGACATCTCGGATCCAGAGTTAATCGACAGTCGACTGCCGTCTCAACACTCCAGAGTAACTCAAGGGAACATTCGTCGATCACCCCGAGTCATTGATTCACTTCGTAAGAGAATTCGGGGAACCCTAGAAACTCAGGAATAAATTGATTTCTGGGGCCAACATTTTTCAGTCCCACACTACTGAATGAGCTGCTTACCCGTAATATGTAACAATAGGAATCGGAAGAACCAATTTTTGACAGTCGGAATTTTGAATCTCTCGCGAGAACAGCAGGATAATGGCTGCATTTATTTGGGGCTAACGAAAGTTTTGAAATGCGTTGACGTTGATCTGATCATATTTTTTTACTTTGGGCAGTGCGTCGTGGTACACGCCCAAGTAGCCTAGATTTATAATTTAATTATGATAGTTTTGTAATGCCGACGGTCCGGAAATTGGAAAAAGTATGCCAAGTGCCGACGTATAAGTGTATAACGCATTCTGTTATCCCGGGCATGGCTTTTCTGAATATATAATAAATCAACTACAGCCATTTGGATATAGATGAGCGCTGGAGGAATTTTGTTGCTTTCCCTCGCACATAACCAAATGAATATTTCGCAGACCACGGCAGGTTATTCGAAGCGTTATTATTAAACCATTCAGTACAAATCGACGTGCTGCCAGAGAACGCGAATAATAACCAGTTCACCAACAAATATTCTACGAATTCATCATTAACTTCAAACAATTTTTGTGGAATCGGTATAGTTCGAAAACTGTCTTTCGAGAGACATTTATCGTTGAAATGGCCAACTGAGGAGCTCCGCCGCGAACGGTAATTGACAATTTCCGGTTCGGACTGTTCCTTCCGCCGTTCGAAAGATTTCTCCTCGAGTCGGTACAATTTTCCGGGACATTTCCCCAGGTCTTGAATGAGAGATGAGTTGAGTTTCAAAAAATAGTAATTACCATCTGTACGCCTTTTCGATTTATAGTTTTGTTGGGGGTTTAGTGTATTATTATTGAAATTCCGTTCTAATTGCCCAGACCGGGTTTCAAAGTAATTGTTAATGTGAAAATTATGTATTGTTTTGTTTCTCCTATTTACAGTTTAGGACAATTGCCATATGGTATGGAGTGCGCGATGCAGCTGCAGTTTTGGGTGAGAATTCTAGATTTTGTATTTGAATATACCATGTTGTTGAGGATATTTTTTATTTTTATGTGCAATTTTACAACTGATTTGGTGTGTGAAAGATTCAGCTCTTTTTCTAACAGCCTCTTGACATATATCAATTCTCTGTAATGAGAAAGACAAGGTGATGCGCTAGTTGTATTAATGTGTGAATTTGACTGTGATGAACTAGGTATTGAAGCTGGAATTGCTAAGGAGCTTAAGTGGTGGGTGTGATAGGGGGCATGTGGTTGATTAAAGACGATCTAAAGTTCGTATTGTGGTGGATATCCAATGTGATGTGAATAACAGTCAAGAACGACCCCACATAGCCATCGAAATATTGTTCGCACAATATCAACTTTTTGAATTACGCTCTAGTACCACGGAGGGTTACCAGAATAGTATTGCGGAAAAGAAAGTTGGCGCAGATTACAAGACACTCCATCATTAAATTCATAACGACGTGTTCTAGAGAAAATTTGAAGATGATGAGAAAAAAAAGAAGTTTTTTGGCACATTTCGGTTATTACTCATTAGGTGACACACTTAATGTTCACTTCTTATATATTGAACTTGACGATATAAAATATATATTGCGACCCATCACACACACACAAAAATCTTAGGCTCCACGCACATCCGTTGATTTTGATCTCTCTGTTAGCCCAATTTGTTTATCACTTAATTTATTGGAACTAAACTCAACATTTTATAGCAACAAGGTATTAACGTTCCAGAATTATTAATTTGATCTTGACGTTTAATTTGAAAAGAGAGGTTGAGCCGTGCACCTCACCAACAACTGCATGTGCCTCCTTCCATCGCCTTGAACCGCCTCAACGATTGCGCTTCTCCGCTATTATTCGCAGCCGCCATACCATAAAAATATTTTCGATTAATCATGCCTTTGAAAATATCTCTAAGGAAATCGATTTGTATCGGACTCACGGGATGTCCACAAAATGTCAGTATCTGTGTATTGTTCCTCATAAACGCTCATCTGACCTCCTAACGTGGCGTTTTTCGAACGTTTTCGAGCTTATTCCATTAAGTGATCTTCTTCCAGCCGATAATAATGTTTCTGATAACTAATTCTCTATTTTTGTAGCCATTCATTGAACGGACACGTGAGCGAAGACGAGTGGAAAATTATATTTTTCGATGATCGGTGATCATTTTTACGATTCTTTCAAAACCCGCTTTAACGATTTTGATTATTAATTTTAAGCGTTTCTGTATATATGCATTAAACCACTACGTCCGTACACGAGTTACTACAAGTTGTCGAATTTACAGGAGTTAAATTGAGTCATCGAATATTTTTTGGCTCTTTTGCTTTCCTTACCCTGGACGACAGGAGGATGTGAAAATACAGACAAATAAACAGCTCCTCCCATCACAACAGTGCGACATGTCCGCACAAAATCCCCGACGAATTTTTACGTACCCAAAATCCAACTTGGGGGACCCCCAAGCTACCAGATTTTCCTGTACCACTCCCTCCCGGATTACAGTTCACTCTTACAAAAATCGAGTGTACAAACAGACATGCAGACGCATTCGTACACAAATCAACGCAACGTTTACATTGTTATTCACGCGATTGCAATGAATTCTATTTTTTGGCTCGACGGTAAAATATTTCTCTCACGTACACCACGGAAAATTCAGTACACTAACTTCCAATAACGGTTTTTGAAACAGATTATTGAATTTGGTTTGAACGGAGTGAGGACTTTCATCTCACGTATCGACTTAATTCGCGGTAGCGTAAGTTAATGTAATATGTTGCAAAATGCTGACTCATTTGATTCGATTATTCGGACCCAAAAATCCTTACAAAAGCTTGAACTCGACAAATTCGTCATGTTAGCTAATTGTGGAACCTGAGCTTCGCGTCCGCTTGCAAAAGAAATTACGGCTAATACGATTTGACGTTTTCTTCCATCCTTTTTCCTCTTCCTTTACCTTATATTTGCACAAAACCAGAAACCCGCTGTTAATACCGCGGGGGGTCGGGAGAAAGTGGTTCTAATTTGATTTGATTGCTCTTTTACTCGTCCTACTCTCAACTACTCCCCCCCCCCTCCTAACAACTCCTTACACTTACCCCCACACCACCCTGAGTCTCCTAGCTCGGTCGTTTTTATAAAAACGGAGGGCATTAGGGGCTTTTCTTTGGCGACGGGGGTTTTCTAGGAGCGTGACCTCACCAAATGGAAATTTCTTACTCGACGTCAAGAGCTTTTACAGCCAATTTGACCGCAGGCTTTTATTTTCTTAACGCTGATTATTTGACGACATGGCCGGAGTTTTTCCCTCAAGTCAATAATCCTTCGGAGTAAATAAATTGGTCGAACAAGCGCGTTCTAGTAATAAATCTTCTGTCAAGATTGTCTGTAGACGTCAAAATATTCCACAGAATATTCGCTCGAGTGTTCCATGAAATGTATTCTTTCAACATTTTATCCCAAATTCAAACATTTTATTGTTAATTAACGGCCGCCATTACTCATCAAAATACTGCACGTTTTCCATGAATTTTTATACACGGTGGAGGGTAATCTAAGGTGCGTGTTAGAATTCCTTGTGTTACGTCATAGGAACCAGCGACAAGCACACGGATCACAATCAATCATCATCGCGTCAAGCTCATCAAGGATCACACGGTTACAATTCTGCATTTGGGGATATATGGGGGAGTACCGACCGAGTGGCCTTTACCTCCCTCACACCCGGCAGATCTAAAAACGAAATTCGGGATGGGCTAGCTACCCTCCAGTGATCCCACGGTACCAAGATGTCCGCGGGGCACGTGCATTTTTATTATTTTCAGGCCTTGCCCTGGGTAGGAGTTGAATTACTCCGTTCTACCTACCTTGCCCTGCAGAGGCAGCCACCTGTTGTGGCCCTAACCCATAATGCACCTGCCAGCACAAGGACGCGGGCAGTGCATTCACGTGGTACCATGTTTGGGTCAAACAACCCATAAGACCAGAATGGTCGCAGGCCCACCATGTTTTTCGATGGCAGTTACGGCTTTTCCTCATCCCAGGACAGGACAGTTTGGACTTTCTGCCCACCCTGAGGTCGGAAGATTACTAACCCCGTATTATCAAATATCTAGTCGGTGGCGTTGACTGAGTTTTTGTTGTGAGAACGTTGGCAGTTGAGTTGTTTACCCAAATTCAATTGTTTAATATTCCAAGTAGCCCGCCCCTGGAACGCTGTGAGTGAATGTATTTAAAGGTTGAGTGTAGTAGAGTAGGTGTAAGTGTGTGTGTTATTAAGGGTTAGTTGCCATAGATAGAGTAGGAGAGGTATCAGAGGTGGACGAATATTAGTAGCCCACCCCCGGGCCGCCTGCTGTACATGTATTTTAGGGGGTACAGTGTATTTCTTGTAAGGACGTGTTAGGTGTTAGTGGTAGTTCACGATGCCGCGACTAAGAGTTGCCGTAGATCGAGTAGTCCGCCCACAGATTGGTGAATTAATGGAGAAGTGAATGTATTTATTGCGTGAATGGAGAGTGCAATGGATGGAGTGAAAAGGGATCGCATAGACGTCTACAGCCTTTCTCCATGGGGAGGACGGGGGCAAGTCCAATCCCTGGAATCCCCATGGAGATAAAGCATAGGTGCCAGCAGAGGCAATTATACCAATTAGGCTCTAGGCAATTCCTCACCAGGGCCTGCCACCCATTTGGGTCAAATCGCAGCCATATAGTTCTGTGTGGGCTTCTGCTCTTGAGTGGGGCGCCGTCTGCCATGAATCCAAGGGTTGGTTTCATGGAGGTTGTGGTTCGCTGGGAGTTCCCGAACGATTTGTAGAGTGTAGCCGAGGAGAGATATAGACTGGGTACTCTTCCTGCAGCCCTCAGGTTTTGCACCACACAATTATACCTGTTTAGTATTCGGCAACAAGCGAAGAACCAGATATACTAATATAGTGATACCAGGGGAGCAACCCCCCTCATGACTTAGCTTCTACTGGCCAAGACAACCTCCACGTGATCCCAACTGGAGACATGGCCTGATGGCCTGGGTGGACTCTAAGCAAATGGCGGGAGCTGCTACCCATCTGTTTAGTTTTGTTGTTGACGTTCGGAGCAAAGCTCATTCCGTGTTCGCATTGGCGATAGCGCCCTCCCACTTCCTCATTCTTCTAAGCCCATCTCCCTTCAGTTCAAGTCAGTTTTACGTCTGTCGCCGATCACCAACCACCAGTGTCATTTACACCACGAAAATTAATATTGTATGTGGAAAGCAGTTTCAGTGCCGCAAACCCGTCGACGGGAAACTACCACGACCCAGCTCACAGGTACGTCGCCTTTGTTGTACGCGCGAGTTGCGCTTTGCGGGCTCAATTGCCAACAGAACTATCCGAGTCCCCCTCCTGTTAATTGTTACTTTCCTATTGATTTATTTGGTTTTATTTTGTTGGAGTTGTTTTTTCACCAGCGCTGTGCAGCCTCCCTTAAATTCTTTCTCCGGTACAGTGCTGCACATTAAACACCATCAATCATTGTCTACCCGTAGGACCCTCAAAGCCAACTCAACGTGACGCGGACTGAACCGTTCCTTCGGCTATTAGAAGAATATTTTTTAAAGTTCAAAGTAAAAATTCAGGATTCAAAATTAACTGCTGCAATATAAGTTTTGTAGTAGCGGAGTTAATACATGGACGCTTTGATTACACGCACACAAATCCCGAATACGCATTTCGATAACAATATCACTGGAGGCGATGGAATCTGCTTAAATTAGTAGAGGCCTTAAACATGCTAATGACGAGACGACTACGTCGGATGGGAGAGCGGCACGCAATTCTCTGATACGTCACTCACACAGAAGGGGAGAGCATTCAACATGTGACCTCACTTACAGCCTACTGCTCCACGAAGGCTCAACACGTCATCCAGCGCATCAACTCTATCAGTCCAACCCCAATCCTGATCCTAGAGCTCTTGCGGTTGACAGGCTACAGCCGCACAAACTCATCCGAAACCGCGAATTTACGTTTAATTACCTCGGGTGGCCAGTTTAATAACTTTTCGAGAACTACGCTTTCTGGATTGTCGGAATAGGATTAAAATCGTCATACGTTAACCGCTTGAGATGAGCGTGCGACTCAACCAAGCACTGACGGCTCATCGGATATCGATGGGATGTTGTACAAAATCATTTGAGAAGGGAGCCCTAAGCTGCGAGAACAACTTTCGTGCTCTGCTTCGTCCAGCAGCCAGTTTGAGTCACTAAATCATGTGGGGTAAATGATAATACGAACTCATCCGGGAGCTCCCTCAATCTGCTGGAGGTGCCTTGCCATCTAGGAGCAAGGATGTGGGAAGGAGGATTGCTGGTTTATTTATTGACCAGGGAAATTAGGGCCATACAGCCCTCTCTACCATTTCCCCTGGAGCTGAAAACAACAATGCCTCGTAGGGTTAACATTCGAAAAATATATCAAGGCTACCAAACAACATAATAGTCCTAGTTGGTTTTACTCCACGACAAAAATGATGATAGTTATTTTGCAGAGAGGATCACGAGTTCACCTAATATTCCTTCAACCATCATTCCTTAATAAAAAACAATGATAATATAATAAGTTATAATAATAGATATAATAATAATCCTCTTAGGTCGTCAAAGGTAGCTGCTCAACAATATCTTGTTAGTTATGTTTGAATGCTCCGACTTTGCGCGACAGATCAAACAGCTCAATGTTTTCATTAAACGCTTTCGCACCTTGCACACTAAAGGGCCTTGCTAGCATTTCTGCTCCATGGCATGGGATTCTCATTACTTTTTTCCTCGCACGTCTGTCTTTGTGAGGTAGGAAGTTTGAATTTATTGCCTCTTGCAGCATTCGCCTCTCGCTGATCTTCAACCACCTGAGGTGACGATAGTGTGGTGCAAGGCTCGGTTTACATTTCAACTGCAGGATATTCTATTCTGCGACGTACTTCCATCTTCTATCTCCAAAAGTTGCTAGGCTCTCCCAATTTCTTTAATTTTTATATATTATGTTTGTGTATGCGCAATAGCCATACAGACCTGTTTCACAGCGGAATTCTCCAATCAGCCAACACGCCTCACAGGTCTGTTTCCTTATTTGATGACTGTTCCTAAACCCTCGACGAGGGTTATATCAGTCACCAACAGGCCTCACATACATCGAGCCACCTACAGATCTCGAATTCAGCTCACACACAGCGAGCTAAGCCATTGCTGCCCGCTGTTTCCTCACCGCGTTCCAGGATGAAGGAGTTGTGGAATTGTACCGAGACGTATTGGCGATTTCTCAAGATGATTTGAGCGCGAGCAATTTCTCCTTCGACGCCTCGCGGTATTATTCGATTCTGAACACGCCTCAAAAGATGCATTTCATTTCATAAATAACGAAGGAGGCCGCAGCGTGATAAACAGTTCGATCACTTCTGCATAAACAGCTCCGATATTCTCCTCAAGAGACACAGCATATTGAAGAGGGTGTGAAAGGGGGTCAACAACAGCGGCAGATTGCCATCGGAAAGGTACACAATCTAGAACGGCTCCTTTCACAACCTCTCAACTCGCCGCTCCAGTTCGAAAGTTGTTATCGAAACTTCATTGTTTCACCAGAGATTCAATTAACCACAACAATCCAAGACACGACGAGAAAAAAAAATGGAATCAAATTAATACGGAACAGCTAAAAATATCTGGTGGGACGCGACGCGAAGATTTCCTCAGCTCCACGCACAACTTTCATGGCTTCAGCTACTCGTTTGAACATGGGAAAACAAAACTTTACGGTGAAAGTGGAAGATTTTGAAGTTCCAGGCATTACTATTCATGCCACGACTACTACTACGAGAAACGAACTTATCGGAACGAATCACGTTCACAGTTTTTAAATTATCGGGTAAAAACTGTAAGAAATGGTACCAACCGAAATGGCAGCGGTTCGAGTTCCGGACTTTCTGGGATTGTTCCTGATTATTTAATGGGCGTTTTTAGCCTTTAACTTATAAGTAGTTTGCTAGACTACCGCACCACTCTTACTGTGATTACTAGTAACATAAGGGGGGAGGGGGGAGGAATACCGCATCATACCCCTTTGTTACGAAAAAATGCGGTGTTTAGATCACCATAATAACTATAGTTAGTTTTAAATCTATGTAGCTGATACACTCAGTTAGGCGCCATTTTGTGCTGATGCATGAGGTTTAAAACGCTTTAGTTGTTTCCTCTCAATCGCGTTCTTAGTCTATTCCTGCAAACGGTGTTTTTCCGACTCGGTAGTCCTTTATTTATTATAACAACGGGCGAACCCGAAACAAAAGTAAGAAGCAGCCTGGCCAATAGCAGCCTAGCCAAAGAATAGCAGCCTGGCCAAAGTACAAAGGCTGGGGTGCTTATTAATAGCGGGGGTGATGAAGACCACTCCTACCAGTACTATGGAGAGAATGTTCGACCTTCTTCCCCTGGACATTTATGTCAGGGCAAAGGCAATGAAGGTGGCATACAGACTCACTAGGCTCGCTGTAACTAAGGGTGCTACAGCCGAATTATGGACACCTGGCAATACTCAGGAACTTGGAGACCTTCAGGGAGCTCAGCATTGTCACAGACATGATGGTGCCCATGTATGAATTCGATAAGAAATACATTGTGCGACCATTGGGACACACAACACACAACAGTGAGTCCAGTTCGTCGTCAGTTTCAGCTTCCTAATGACATCAACATCTGTGCAGATGGATCGAAAACTCCGGAGGGCACAGGCTCCAGGTTGTGGATAAGACATTGCCCAATGGGCCCCTCTCCAACGGTTTTTCAAGCAGAGATCTATGCTATCACTGCCTGGGCAATCATGATGCATGAAAAAGGCTGTAGCAACGGTACTATCAACATATTGACTGATAGTCAAGCGTCCTGCAAGGCGCTGATGAACTACACAGCGTCAAAATTGGTGTAAAAGTGCAGGATGTGGCTTAACTCCTTGGCAAACGCGATCAGAGTTAATGGGTATTGGATTCCTAGGCATAAGGGGATCATTGGAAATGAGAGGGCGGACCATCTGGCCAGACGTGGTTCGTCTGCAGTACCTGGAAGAAGAAGAGATCTAAGAGCCGAAGCTGCAGGACCAATGACATTTCATCGTTGCCACATGAAGGGCCCATGTCCCAACTTGCCTACAAGCTCATTGGGGAGCCCACTCTGTGCCCCAGCCGCCACTGGTACCCATTGCCTCACCCCCCTGGTTTTGGTGGAAGGGAGTCCCCAGTCAGGGATCGAACCGAAGTCTGCTGGTTCTATCCCCGCCTGGCTCGGAAGGCCTCACGCCCCAACGCGCTTGGCCTCTGCGCCACCCTCAGAGCTGCGACCCTACGGGCTCCCCAGTTCCAACCCAACGATACCATTTGGGCCACCTCCCCATTGTGGGATTTCTCTGTCACTAGTCAAGAGGAATGTGGGAGAATATTTCAGAAGAAGGCATCAGACAGTCTGGAACACTGCGGGAGTAAGGCACTCCAAAGACTTTATCTCAGAGAAAACACGTGAGACAAGACAGAACCTTCTGAGGATGGAGAGGAAGAACTTAGGGTAGATTGTTGGGATCATCACTGGGCACTGGGAACAAACGTTATGGGTATAGTCGTGTGGCATGGATGAGGAGACTCCTTACCATGTGTAATAAGAAGAGTTTCACATATTTTGGACGAAAGATAATTAGGCGAAGGTGCAGCAAACATGACCCAAAATGAGAATAAAGAAAACCAAAAAGAAAGTTAAAACGCATCAGAAATGGCTGATCTAAAAGTATTACAAGAACCGGAGAAGAAGCGCAGTTTTGAAGAAAGAAATTAGCATCGCGGAAAATATGCTGCAGTGGCCGGCAGTAGAGGTAATTGGTAGGCGAAAATGATGGCGAGAACAGGAGCTTGGAACGCGTCCGCAAGGGAAGGAAGCAAGGCAAAGTTGATGGACGAAAGAAGAGTCGGGCAATCGAGGACACCATTGACCAGTTTGTGCAGAAACAAAATAAAATATAAAAAAATAAAAATTTCCTTAGTTAGTACCGCGTAAACCTATGGAAAGTAAAACGAGGAAGGAAGAATAGTCACGGTTCACTCTAAAACTTCTTTGTCACGAGCAGTATTTCGGCAGAAAGTGAATTGTTTGGCGTGTTAATCGGAGGCAATACGCAAGCCATCAACGTCGAAGTTGAAAGGAATCGATTGGATCTGAACAGCGTAATCCCCACTCATGACGAGCTCCGACTGCAATTAGTTACCTCGTTCATTCGTCAAACGGTTTCTGCGTTAGAAGGTATTGCCTGTTTTCACCTTAGCACCGGCACCACGGTTCTCGCTGAGAACTACTTCATCAAGCGGCCCTTGTTCGCGAGGGAACAAAGCTTGGGGATGTAACAGTACTAATATCTAGAACCATCTGGATGGGTTTTTGGGACGTTTTTAGAAGGCAGGAAGACTCGTATTCACGGAGACCCCGCACATTATTGACTCGCGTCAAGTCGAGTCAAGTGAGACTCTCCCACGATCTTGTACACAAATACGGAGAGAAGGAAGGTGTTCTACCACTCTACCCTTCCACAACATAAAGGCCAGTTTCCAAGAAACTGGAACCAAGTGCCCTTAAAAGGCGCCCAAGGGTTTAGATGCTCTGAAGTTATATTGTTCGCCACAACTAGGTGCTAACGACTCAACGTCAGGAGGATTAATGAGACCCCCAAGTGTACCTACGAGAGCCCCCAGTCAAAACAGCAGGTAAAATGACCTATAAATGTGTCAGAAAGCGTTGAAGTCAAATCACGTTTGAAGCTAAATAAATCGATTACTTTTCCAAGACAAACAAGAAAGAGAGGTACGTTCGTGATTTCGTAAAACGCGCCTCAACGATTCTACAAAGTCGAATTACAAAATATCTGGTGCATTGCAACACACAACTTTCCTTAGCTCTACGTCAATTCTCTTTGCACATGGCCAATTCGATTTATTCAATTCATTTATCACTCAGTTATACGCTAGTAAGCGGGAGCGCTTACAGTTCCAGATTTTATTGTGCTGCACGTACTCATTGCAGGACCATAATTAAGCAATTGGTACACAGATAATTAATGAGGCTGTAAACACGAATTTTTTGAAGTGGATAGTAATCACTTTTGTGGAGTTATTGGGTAATAACTGTTAGAACTGGTAGTAAGCGAAACGGGCGTCGTTGAAATTCAGGAATTTCTGGAGTGAGCCCCCTGTATCTCACGAGCGTTTTTAAACACCCACAATTTATTGTGCTGCTCTCGTTATTTTCCCACGAATGGGAATTTTATGGTATCATTGCCTTATTGAGAGCTATCTATATAAAAAATTTAATCAAAATCGATAGAGCTATTTTTGGGAAAAAAGTTTTTGGTGTTTTGATCACTACGATAACTATGGTTAACTTTCGGTGGATTTTACCTATACCCTTAATTTGGCGTCCCATGGTTACCTGTAGGCTAGACATCAAGTTTCAGCTGATTTGGTACGGTTGTTTTATCTATAAACCGCGCTAAATTCGATTTCGTCGAAAGTTTTGGTAATTTATTGTGCTCTCGTCATTTTCCCACAAATGGGAATTTTATGGTATATTGGCCTTATTAAGAGCTATCAATATAAAAAAATTAGTCAAAATCGGTAAAGCCGTTTTTGAGAAAAAAAATATTTGGTGTTTTGATCACTATGATAACTACAGTAAAATGTCGGTGGATTTTGTTCATACTCTTATTTTGGCGTCCCATGGGGACCTGCGGGCGAGATATGAAGTTTGAGGTGATTTGGTACGGTGGTTTTCTCTAAAAATCGTTCACAGACACACAGACTATTTTCCCAAACAGTGTTTTTCGGACTCAGGTGGGTCTGAAACGTAAAGATCTGAAGAAAACTCAAAAAAAAAATGTCTGAAGATTACGTAACTTTCCTTTCTACTTAGTAGAGCAAGGAAAGTAAAAATTTCCGAGACGCTGTATCAACAATCTGAAATTTACATTGATGAATCGTCGCTCCAGAGTGAAGCACTCGAAGGACTTCTTAAGGGCGATAGACCACTTGTCAGAGAGGTCCATTGAGATGAGAGGAGGAGGCATCCGACAGCTTTGCAAACAATCATAAAAATCCATTTCTGGTCCTCGGAGAGCCGGTTCGAGATTGACATTGGTTTTGCCCTCGTTTCCTCCCGGTCGTAAGAATATTTACAGTTCGTCAATTTCCGTTCAGGAGCAATGCTTTCAGAATAGTAGACATGCGCTTTGTGGCAAAACCCTGAAATCGTGAGAAACTTATACGCGATGAAGATGTGAACGCTGCGATCGTGTCATTGTGAATGTGGTTCTTTCCAGGGTCTTAAACTAGACTAAAAGCGCTCAATTCTGGAAAGACATCTCGACCAGGTAGCCAACACATCCCACGTTCTCCAATCTCCATGCGTCTCACATGCGCGCTGAGTTTTTCTGGGCTCAATCAGAAACCGTTTCACGATTGGTAGGTTATTCTAGGCTGTCCTTCCGAGACAAGAAAAACTGCTCTCATTTGTGAGGCGGCTCTGAACATCTTACGTTAGTTTGCAATTTCCCTTTAAAACCCGAAATGAAACAAGAAGCAGCGATGAATTTTGAGGGCAAATATTGATAAACTCATGAATCCTGTTGGTCCAACCAACCATACGATGAAACTGTTATGACGGTTGTAGAATAAAAAGGAACAACCTACTAAATTCAGTGATTCAACCTGCTTTTTTCCTTATCACAATATTTTCACTATAATTCGATAACTGTAAACAAAAACAAAAATCACGCAAACAGCCCTATGAGTTGCACATATGTTGAACAATCAATTAAAGTGGTAATACAAGTTGGGGCAACACAAGAAATTCAGGATTAGGCATCGAACAAGTTGGTAGAGCAACCGAAGCCGCTGAATGTACGTGGGGTTGAGGAAAGTGGTGTGATGCATCGAGTCAATAAAATTAGGAAAGGAGGGGTTGTAAATTGTCAATACAGGCAGTCGGTGATTAGAACCTAACAGTGTTTCACCTTAGCGGGAAATAGTGCCGTGTTGTGCAATGAGTTTCACAGTATATCTAGAATTGCTAATGTAAATGTCGAGCGGCACCATTTATTGCCGTCGTATCGGCTCGCAAGTACCTAAATACGCTGGGCGTTAACAGGGTAGGAACCTCTAAATTCTAATTCGAAGCTCGACGGCCAATAGTCCGGATAATAAGGCCGTCCCTCGGCATAGCTCCATAGCCCTAGCGAGAATCAATAAAAGGACAACTGTACAAACACCTCGATCGGAAGTGCACCCAGAGGGATGTGTTCCGCTTCTTGCTTCTAGGCGAAAGAAGAAAAGGCCGTAATTCCATTATCGGAGACCTTTTCTGCCGCCTGTAAACCCGGATTTTCAATCCCTTTTTCACAGCGGAGCAATTTACTCTTAAATCGATGATCCACTCACTAGAAGACTGCTCCGCCTCGTCTTTATTGCTCACGTAGGAGGTAGCTAGAAGAGCTTGCACGTGGAGGTTGAAAGAGAGAGAGGGGCAGGAATGAACCAGCCAATGCCGAAGGAACAGTGACCGAAGCCGTGGCCACTTTAGGCCTATTTCGACTTCGACTCCTCAAAGTGGGCACCAGAGGATCCACTGGCCATTCCCACGAATTTGAGGATTGGCCTCCAGTAAATGTTCATCAATTTTGTTAATTCTGGTCAAACACAACCATTTTTTTCAGTTCCACACGATTCGTGTTGTTCAGGAGCTATATGGTGAGATAATTCACAAAATGAAACGTCAGATGTTTGGATATGCTTAAGGCTGACAAAAATCTGGCCGTTGTCGTACCGTAAGCATATTATTATTATTATTATTTAGAGAAATTTCGTCAGACGTTTCGTCCTGTAACATTTATGAGTCTCCAAATAAACGCTGAAGAGAGGATAAAATACACCTCTGAACACACACACAGAAAGGTTCACACACCAAAAAGTTCATTCCAACAGTGCTGAGCAGGATAAAAATAAACCACTTTCTGACATACTCGTGTAGGATGACGCAAGCACTGGCTGGGCACGAGAAAAACGCGTCTTACCTAGAGCGTTGGGTTAGAACACGGTCCATCCTGCCAAGGAAAAACAAGAGTCATTTGATTTTCGATTGCCTGACGTTCTAGCAGTCACGACGCCAGTATGCCCACTCAACATAGTCGCCTAATGAAAGCCCATGTATCAGAGCTTACAACGTTCTATTTATTCATGTTTCCTTCCTTTTCTAAAGCCGGGCACTAAAATCTGTGGATATTCTAGTCCTTTGCTTAAATGCTGCGTGATTACTAGGAGAAACTTTCGGCTAAAAAAATCTGTTCCTAAAGAGTTCTAAAGATAAAGAGTGCTAAAGAATCTGGATAATCCATAAGCCTCAGCCTAATCTTCTGTTTCCCACTAGCCCCTCCTCCTGAACAGTAGCGTGACACTATTTGCTCGCTCGATGGAAAGAACGAGGAACGGCCAGTTTATATATTAAAAAGGCTCTTTATTCCACATCCATCCATTCTAATGTTCAAACAACCGTAATTTCGTGAAACACGTCTCAGAATAAAGGCTCGAGAGAAACGAGCTTAAAATACGGGTTGTTTCAACGTTCTAACGGGCCCACCTTAAAGTAAAGGTTTTGTAAGGAAAAAGTCGTTTTGTTCGTCTTCCGAACCCACGTTAACTGGAAATGCTCTTATTTCGGGTGGCTGGAAAAGAGATCGCAGACAGAGAAAAATCCATTAAACAGAATGAATGAGAAAAGGAAAAAAAAACCTCATTCCATCTCATTTTGGGTTATTTACAAACCACTTTAGGGACTAAAAGCTTCGCGATGGTTACTGTCTCCCAACTCGGCCTTCTTTCATATCCGACCCAGTTGAAGAGGAAATAAATTAACTTTTTTTCTTCTTCTTTAAAAAACCCCTTAGGTGCATGATCGGTAGCGTTTTATATTCCACTGGTGTATCACCGAGTGCAGTTTATGTCTGTAATTTGTAACCAAGTGGAAAACTGATATCACACTACCATCATGAAATCTAATATTCTGAAATCCACCCTCATATTCGGCAGCGGGATTCAGCTACTATCGATGATCCCTCGTTTATCTCCACTAAAACAACGTTTTACGTTACTCCCCGTAATGGAAACTAATGTTTGCTGCCACCATCATCCCCCCTCCCTCCACCCATTAAAACGTCAGAACGTATTGTTGAAAATGCGCCGGGAAGAATATGAAAGGATAACAAATGTTTCGCTTCCGCTTCGACGAACTGGCTGGAAATTTCCATTGAAGCGGATTACGAAAATCTCGCCGAGTATATAAATCAAATGGCGCAGTTTATCTGGAGGCTAATAGCAGTTCCACTTCACGAGCTATTGAGTTATCGAAAAGGAAGAAAAAAAACTCTCCCTCTCGCACACCATCGCTCTCTATCCCTCTCACTCCCGACATCGCGGGTGAGCGGTTTTGCCTGTAGCGTCTGAAAAAACACGCTTCCAGATTTTAACAGAAATCGGAATACGAAAGAAAAAAAAAGTTCCCACAGAAATCTGAATAGAAACGTCCGGTGAGAAGCATCACACTTCCCTCAGCTCCATGTACATTCAGCGATTGAACAGACGTTGAGTTGACGTTGAACTTATAGTCTTCTATATTTATTCTCTAGCACAGTTAAACGTAGTCTCATACCTCCGAGACCCATCCCATTCGATTCAGCATCGAAAAATACCGGTTAACGATACGAAACATCGGGCCTGACTGCAACGGAACGACAATTACATATTACAGGCGCCTGTAGGCAATCAGTACGACGTGAAGAATGATCCGTTGGAGTGGAAACGATGAAGCGATAACATTTGCTGTATTGTCCCGCGAGTTCTTCGGCGTGACTTTGGCTCACTATAACTACTGCAACTTCACTGTGTTTGGTATAAACGCAGTCCTACAACTCTGAGACTCGTTCCATTCTAAAGCATCTAAAAATTCCTAGAAAAATGATACCAAACACGGAATACTTTGTGATTGTTAATTTACTAAACTAAGTTTCGTCTCTAACAGCCATGGGCTTCGTCCAATCAGATTGCCGAGCAGGCGAGCATAACTAGATACCAAATCGGATTTTCGTGTGAAGGACGTTTTGAGTCCACGTTAAGGGTAAGATTTGATCTGGACAGCGGACAGCGGATGGCCATTGCAGATTCGGAATGCCTTGAAACATGAAGGGTCAAATTTTGAGGGGGGTGTTTGGACCAGGGTTTACTTGAATGAATCACGGAGACGGGTTTTACGGAGCACTAAACTTGTAATTGAAGAGTTGGAAAATCACAAGATTCGAACACTGACAAAGAAGGAGTGACTAGAACAGTATAAGAGTTTGAGTATAGAAGCGCGAACAAGGGGCTCCGAAGGCGTGAAACTGGTTGTACGAGGAATGAAGGAGGAATCCGAATTAGATGTCGAAGAGAGGTGAAACGAGAGTCTGTCACAAGAACAAGGAGACGACTGTTGATGGCGAGAACTAGTTGATTACTGACTTTGGGAGGAGCTGTCTATTGCAGTGAAGAATTTAAATTGAGGGGTGGGGAACGGATGTTTTGGAAAGTCTAGAAGAAGGAGAAATCTATTATCACACAGGAATAACTGAAGAGCCTTTCCACTGGTACAAACCAAGGGGCTCGAGATCAGAAAGGTGGTCAGGAAAACAATGCCTTTCCGTTAGGGCCAGTGAGTCCCATCAGGGGAAGTGTGGACGTTCTGAGGTCCAAACCCTCAACTAATTCGGTTTGCTCCGTTGTATACAAATTTTCCTGACCGAAAACAGTAGTATCATTCAAATTGAGCACGGCCATTTTAGTTAGAATTACAACCAGCACACGCGGAAGAACTTCTGAAATATAGAGAAGCAATATACCGTGGCTAGCTAGTCCCTGCCTCCCGCTGGTCTGTTTAAAAAACCCTGCAAATTATTACACAACGGTTTATTATTCGGATAATCAGCTTGACCTAGCATTAATGCTCCGAGACCCATCCTGTTCGATTCAGCATCGAAAAATATCATAATTAAACCCAAAAAAAGGTTGAAAAGAACTGAATCGTAATATTAAAATAAACAAAAAAAACGAAAGTATCTAGAAATAACTGAATTTTAATATGAAAACACACACGCTAAATACTAATATCAAAATTTAACCAAAAATATATGAAAAAAAACGAAATGAGAATGAAACGAAAGAATCTAAAAAAATTGAATCGTATTAAAACAAAAACGACGGGGAAATTGGAACAGGGGCGCTCGAAGCGAACCCGGGGGGAGTTGAGTGTTGGGATGGAAGCGAGCGGAAGGCGCGCTGCTCGCTCGCCTTTTTTAATGAGACGGGCGGGCGGGAGGGAATTCAAACGACGAAACGCTGTAGCTCCCGCGTTTCGTTAATTTTTTTAACCGTTTTTTGCCCATTACAACCACGGGCTTCGTCCGATCGGATTGCCGAGATGGCGGGCACAACTAGATACCAAATCGGATTTTTGGGCGAAAGAACGAATTTTTTTGACCACGTTAAAGGCACAAAACGGCCCGGACGGCGGACGGACATTGCAAATTTGGGATCTCCAAGTCTTGAAACGTAAAGTATCAAATTTTGAGGGGGGGTTGTAAAAAAATTTTCGTGACTGAAAACATAGGGTTATTATTCAGAATTCGCTTCGAGCGCCCCCGTTCCAATTTCCCCTACGTTTTGTTTTAATACGATTCAATTTTTTTAGATTTTTTCGTTTCATTCTCATTTTGGTTTTTTTCATAGATTTTTGGTTAAATTTTGATATTAGTATTTAGCGTGCATGTTTTCATATTAAAATTCTGTTTTTTCTAGTTATTTTCGTTTTTTTTTGTTTATTTTAATATTACGATTCAGTTCTTTTCGACCTTTTATTGGGTTTCATTATGATATTTTTCGATGCTGAATAGAACGGGATGGGTCTTGGGGGAGGCCAAGCTGATTATCCTAATAATAAACCGTTGTGTAATAATTTGCAGGGTTTTTTAAAGCATTTTTTCAGGACATCATTAGATTTTATTTCTTAAGAAGATTGGTTAGTTTCTCAAGTTCACAATGTTCAAATTATAATTATTTTATTTAGCCGAATTATTTGTTTTTCCAGTCAATTTTATTCCCATCATTTTTTTCTATCAATTAATTTACACGTATATGAACACGAACAAACAGTTACTACCATCTCTAAAGATTTTTACCCGATAACTCTGTGGTTATTATCCTTTTCAAAAAAATAATGTTCTCAGCTTCACCAATAATCTGTATACTCATTAATGGTCCGGGAATGAGTACGAGCGGCAAAATAAATTCCGGAACTTTCTGCCGCCGTGAAGTGATGTTTGGCCGAGTTTAAATGAAATGAGTGATAAATAAATTCAGTAGCTAGAAAACGACGTGAACACGGGTGAATTAACGTAAAGCTAAGGAAAGTTGCGTGATGCGGCGCACTTAATACGTAATTATTCCCCCGTTAAAGTTGAGGTTTTTCCCAAAATATTTTTGAACGACAGATACGAATTGTTCCACTCATTTTTCCAAAAATGTGAGTATCTCGTAGGATGTAAAGACGTTACGTTATTTTTCCAATGTTTTTAAAAGAATTTATATTTTTCCCGGATTATGGATTTTTGCAACTCACCGACGATTTGAGCTGTTTGGAATCGATTTGAATTCAACTGCTGAACTCAGTTGTCCAACTATTTCGTATTTTATAACTACTTTTCCAACAATTTTGAGTGCATTTCCTTTGAACCTTTTCGCCAGATTCCCTTTCACGTTGCTTTCTAAAAGTTCTGATAAATTTGAAAAAAATGACGAAATATCTCAACGTCTCCACTGGATTTTGCAACGGTTTTTCTCCAATTTCACTCAATTGGGTAACTCTTCGTGCGTGTTAACACCTATTTTACGACAAGGCTTCAAGGTTTTCATCAAAGTTAACGTAAGTGTGCTGACTGACTCCTATCGAAGGCAAGTGGTTGATCGTGGTCTAGTGGTTAAGACAGTCGATTCATAATCCTCGACGAAAAGTTGAGGGTTGTGGATCGAATCTCCGGCGCGATTGCCGTAATTTTCTTTCGTGCAACAGTAACTCGGTTTCGAAATTAATTGTACGCCCGGTAACTTGCGTTGTATTTCTGAACAATTTTTGAAAGATTTTTACTAACTCTTTCAATTATTTCTACTCAATTTTAGTAATGTGTCTGACAAGAGGCCTCAATATCTTTTCAATCGCCATGTCATACGTTTGGAAATAATTGCTACACAACTGCATGTCACTCTCTCACCGTTTTCCTACATGTTGGTTCAACTTTCTAACGAAATTGTTCACCTCACTTGGTGAAATTGCGATAATGCCACTTATTGCCACGCTCTAGGGATTCACGTAGACATTGCTAGCCGTAGGGTAATATGAATTCTCTTCCACTAAACTCGCAATAGTTATCATTTTTAGAGACAGCAACAACACAGCGGCTGCTGGTACAGCTATAAGATAACAAACCGAGTGCAAACAGCCCACGTTGAAATACCAAGATAAGGGAAGTAAGCAGGCAATTTCTCACCAAGAAAAGCTTTCGCATAGCGTCAGATATTGAGCCGTAAACACGGCGCTGTGATGGTAAATCTGTTGTTGTTCCCAAGGCCCGAGTTTGACGGTAGACGAGAGAGGAATGTAAATGAAGTTAGAGCGAAAACGCGGCTTGTTTCGTCTTGAGGGGAAACTCAAACGTTTGAATGTTCACCTCAGGAATTGAGAAGTAAACTCGGCAGTGCACACAAATACATAAAATGTGACGTATTTCGAGCGCTACGGCCGTTATCTTGGTTCTCTAGACCGCTTTATCGAATCGGGATTTGGATTTCAGCAACGAGTTTATATTCGTTGACGAGCTAACTCGCACTGTTCAGAAGATGCCAACAATGTCGAAAAGATAAGGCCTTGTTAGGGCCACTGGGCCCAAGCTAAGTTTATTCCTGTACCAAGCTATAGGAGGGGTTAATGCATTTGTACGGAGAAACTACAATTCATCCATAACAAGAAACATTGAAATATAATTAACTTTGTTTTATTATTGGAAATTGCAATATTGTTCGGCACCTATGAGTCTCGATATTCTGACGCCTAAAGCCCTTTATTCACTTCCTCCTCTTCAGTTATTTCTAAGCGACAACGGATTTCCCCTCTCCTGAACTTTCAGAAATATCCTCTCTTCCCCCCTCTATTTATTTCCTCTCTGCACACAGCTCTTCCAAGACACAGTCGTCTCTCATCTCTCGCGGTACTCACAACCCAACTCTCTATCTCTCCCTGTTCACTTAGTTCACCACAAAAACCAGTTCACATGCTCACCCTATAACTGATATCCGTATTCTGTCAAGTGTAATACAGTCCTCACTCAGGCTCACCACTTTCATTTATTTCTGTATTCGTGCTCCTACATTCGTGTGCTCAACAGATATATTCGACTGAAATTGAAAAATATTTGAAAGCCAACAGGAATCATTATTAAAGAATCAAGCAAATTAGAGAAAATGGAAAGATCAAACATAATGAATTAATTAAAATAAATCATTTTATATGATTTCCATTTATTCCTCTTCCAATTGTAAATGTTTTTCTCTTTTATCAAAAATTCTTTTCCAAGTCCGAAGAGGTGAGGAGAGAAGTTACGTAATTAGTCATTTTTATGGAGTTAATCCAATCTACTCTTCACTCAGTTCATTTGAGTTTAATAAAACCTAACTTCATCTTCTAGTTAGAAACTGGTTGTGCTTTTAAAATTCATTGGGATGCTGCGACTTACGACTCGATCTTAATTGAAAAACTAAAGTACAGTTGATTGATAAGACTGTCAACCGGGTTTTTGGTAAGTTTATGTTGAGGATTCTGGAATTATACGGGAACAGCAGCGAAGAACTTAGTCCAAAAAAACGACGATAGTTTGAATTTCGAAATTATTGAGGTAACTACTGATTGCCTTATATAAAAGGTTCATTATTTAGGCAGGTTATTGAAGTACCACGCTGATCGTTTTGAGAACGCGAAATTTATAAAGAATAAACTCTACTAAAATCTTCGAAAGTTTGGCTATTATTGAGCAGCAGAGCTCATTAAGCTGCGCCGTAACGGTTATGTATTGTAGTGTGGTACATTAGGATGATTCCAGGATCCAAATAATAACCCACATGAAGTACTTCGGTCTGTCATTCCGAGTCGTTGCTCTAGTGGATGAATATACTTGACACAGTGTCAGCTGTGGTGCCATTTTCGAAAGCGCCTCACGTATAAGAACGTTTGATATAATATATTTACGTTATGAATAACGTTTGAAGAATTTCCAGAGGTGGACTTCAAACTCTTGAACAACGAATAACTAAACAAAACTAAACTAGACATATTTTGAGAATGAACTATATCAGAAAAGAAAACGCGTAAAACAGCTAAAGAAAAGAAGATCTCTTCAAGATAAGTACAAATAGACTGATGGACTGAAAAATAAAACTTCTTCACAGTTCACAGTTATTGAAAAATATCTGGTGCGTTGCAACACACAACTTTCCTTTGCTCCACGTCAATTCACTTTGTACCTGGCTAATTCTATTTAATCAATTTATTTATCACTCAGTTCATTTGAACTTGGTCAAACAACACATCACAGCAGCAGGAAGCGGTAGCGCCTACAGTTGTGGAATTTATTGTGCTGCTCGTACTCATTGCAGGACCATTATTGAGCAATTGGTATACAGATAATTAATGAGACTGAAAACACGAATTTTGTGAAGCAGGATAGTAATCACTTTTGCAGAGTTATTGGGTAATAACTGTTAGAACTGGTAGTAAGCGAAACGGCAGTAGTTGAAATTAAGGAATTTCTGGAGTGAGCCCCATGTATCTCATGAGCGTTTTTAAACACTCACCCTTTAGGTATTGGATTGGACTACCATACCAATCTTTTTCAACATTCTACAAAAATTCCAGCGGAGTTTATAAGGAATAACCTGCGCTAAAAACGCTTTTCGTCGAAAATGTTGATAATTTATTGTGCTGCTCTCGTCATTTTCCCACGAATGCGAATTTTATGGTATAGTTGCCTTATTGAGAGCTATCTACATAACAAATTTAATCAAAATCGTTATAGCCGTTTTTGAGAAAAAAAATTTAACTATAGTTAACTTTCGGTAGATTTGGTTCATCCCCTTATCTTAGCGTCCCATGGTAACCTGTAGGCTATACATCATGCTTCAGCTGATTTGGTACGGTTATTTTTCCTAAAAACTGCGCTAAAATCGATGTCGTCGAATGTTTTGGTAATTTATTGTGCTGCTCTCGTCATTTTCCCACGAATGCGAATTTTATGGTATAGTTGCCTTATTGAGAGCTATCAATATAAAAAATTTAATCAAAATCGTTTTAACCGTTTTTGAGAAAAAAAAATTTGGTGTTTTGATCACTATGATAACTATAGTTAAATTTCGGTGGATTTTGTTCATACCTTCATTTTGGCGTTTCATGGTAACCTGCGGGCGAGATATGAAGTTTGAGCTGATTTGGGACGGCGGTTTTCCCTAAAAATCGTTCACAGACACACATACACACAGACCATTTTCCAAAATAGTGTTTTTCGGACTCAGGAGGGTCTGAAACGTAAAGATCAGAAGAAAACTGTTTTTTCAGCCGATTACATAACTTTCCTTTCTACTTTGTAGAGCCAAGGAAAGTAAAAAAGGTCTCTTCAAGATAATTACAAATAGACTGAAGGACAGAAAAATAAAACTTTGAAAAAAACTCATCTCCGACCGGTTTTAATGCGAAACTTCGTACTGCAGGACGTTGTTGCGAAGGAATCCGAATTCTTGAGAAAATTAGTTTCCTTTGGATGCTGATGACGGTAGGAAACTTAAGTCGAAGATAAAAGAAATTTCGGTGGATACTGTTGACCACTGTGTGTTAGAAATAGGGGAAGTTGAGCCGAGACGACGTGATGGGTAACGAGAAAGAGAATGATGGCGGAGGTGGACGCCGAAAAAACGGTGGAGACGGTTCAGGTGATGGAGGGAGGCAACAACAATAGTTGTGTAACACCCGAGATGAAGTTCAAGATTCACCGGTAAAGAAAGTAAACAAACTGCTCTTAGTCGTAAACAAAGAATACGAATGTCGAGCACCCTATTCTTTCGGATCTGCAATTGTGTATGGAAGTATTCGTGAACCCTTGCAAGAATCTGGATCCTCGGATTTCTCTTCGTAAGGGAAATAGTGGCATCTGAACAAAATATGAGTATGAAACTGGGAAAGACTTGACCAAGCTGACCGGCGGCTAATTTTTCCATTAACGAATATTTCACATTATTATTGCATTATTTGAACTGTACATACACAAAAGATGATCAAACACGGTAGAGCCGTTTCGACAAAGAACGGTTGTGAACGGATAACTATAGTTCTGAACTCATTTCGTCCATACACGTATAAGTTTGCTGTTAGTCAGGCTGAATTTCAAAGTGGAGCCTAATCTCCCCCCAATGTCATTCACTGGGGCAGGCATAGTCCATTTCCTCCAACAGTATATTTTGGAACTTAAAACGTAAAGATCTGACGAGAACTCGAAAACATTTGGGGCTGAGGTTTAAATAGAAACGTAACGTCAAAGACCGAAGAAATTCGCCGATTCCAATTCGCCAATATTTTATACGACATCATGGCATTGATGAATGAGCGGCGTCGAACGTACGAAAAGTATTTTAGCGGCAGTCAACCGTGAAGCCGATCGCTCACGTGAGCTTTATTTCGAGTTCCTCACGAGCTCAGATCGTATTCGCGGCGAAACCACTTACGAAATCAAGACATTATTCGGGAACAACGGATTTTAATTAATTCAATTTTCTCGAGTTATCCGCCGGAGAGAGGCGGAAGGCAAAAGTTTTCTCGCCAGTTTCTCGAACAATCACTCATTAAGATTGTTGAGGGTCTTTAAGGAGCAATTCATTACTTTAAGTTACCAACGAAACGGAACGCAACATTCTTCAGTTTTGCCGCTGGTCTTCGAAAGTTTTTGCGAGTTGTAGACGAGGAAAGTTGTTATTGACGCAACCCTAATACCGCGATAGCCATCTTCGTGACTTTAGACATTGTTAGGTTTGACAAAAGGTTGAGATCAGTTGCCAAGTTCTTTCGCCCCCACTCTTTCGTTTTTGAACAACTGACATTTGATGCACGAACCAGGTGGAGCACGACATATCTCTCGATGAGTCGAATCGGGGCTAATTTGAATGGGTTAATTGCGCGATTGTATGAAAGAAAGTTTGTAACTAAATATTAGCAACAATTCTTATTGTCGTTATACCTTCCTTTGACCAATTCACCTTTATACGACAGCGACAATGTGGACTATCGGCAACTTAGAATCTTGTGACAGGGGGATGGTTGGCTTCATCTTGCGGGGTATCGCCCAACCTCCAAAATTTTTATAATTATTTCAGAGTAACAATAATAGTTGTGTAGTAAATATTCACTTGGAATCCCCCACGTATAATTAAGCTTGGTTGAAAGCGCAACTGGTCAGGGCATCATAAAATAACTGAGCAGATTGGCGACAGGGAGTCCTTTCCACAATGACGTTTCAGGGTAAAATAAACAGCTTCTCCAAGCCGACGTTTTGCTTAATTTATCTAGCATCATCAGCGCTATAAGATATCACAGCAGGTAACGGCTGATGATACTTAATAAATTGAGCAAAACGTCGGCCTAGAGAAGCCGTTTTTTGGTTTATTATTCATTCTATATTTTCGGTCACGCAAAATTTGTTACAACCCCCCCTCAAAATTTGATACTTTACGTTTCAAGACATGGGGATTCCAAATCTGCAATGTCTGTTCGCCGTCCCCCGTTCGCCGTCTGGGCCGTTTTGTGCCTTTACCGTGGTCTAAAAAATTCGTTCTTTCGCGCAAAAATCCCATTTGGTATCTAGTTGTGCCCGCCATCTTGGCGATTCGATCGGACGAAGCCCATGGTTGTTATGGGCAAAAAATGGTTAAAGAAATTTACGAAACGCAGTATAATCGCAAATAAGCGCGTGTTCCGTATCGTTTTCAAGGCCCACTCGACTCGTAACGCCCTTTGGACTCACAATGTCCTGCCAATTGCCGAGCGAGGGTTTGCTGGAAGCCCCTGTCCCAATTTCCCCGACTCTTTTTGCCAAGGCCACTTCCTCCGTACACCCCTCCATCCCCCTCCATCGGATCATAAATGCCTACAGACGTTTACAGGCGCCTGGCGCCAGGGGAATATTTAGTTTCCGTAGTTCCATTGTAGTCAGGTCATGTTTCGTATGGTTTACTAGTATTCGATGCTGAATCGAATGGGATGAATCTCGAAGCAGTAATACTAGTTCAAGCTGTTCATGAGAATCATAAACCATTGTGTAATAATTTGCAGGGTTTTTTAATCCTGACCAACTCTCAAGAATCCACACCAGAGACTCATATTTACTCTTACCTCATATGTTTACTTTTACGTATTATACCTTCTTACTTTACTATTATGTCATGCTAGCGGTACCTGTCGTGATGAATTCGCCGCTTTCTTTTTGGGCTAGTTCAATTTAGGGACTTTTTAAGAACCATGATCCACGCGTGTCCAGTAGACACAAAACAACTGGGGTGGTTATCAGCGAATTTGGATTGTGACAAAATTTTTCTGCTTCGGGAAAGTCTCCTCAAGTCTTTTCACAAATGATTACTTACTATATCTTAATCTCTAAAATTTTCGAAAAGGTCATTAACAGTCACTATAAAGGCCACAACAAACAGTACTTCTCCACTTCGCACCTCTCGACTTGGTCCTCACCTGCTTTCAGAAATTTGTATGATGGGTGTCAAAACCCTCATGTAAGTATTATCTGATAAATTAAGCAGTTCGAGTAGAACGAAAGATTAAAGCACGTCACGTCATACGGCATTGTCATTTCACTGAGAAAAGAAGAGCTTTTGAAGGAAATCTTTTTGAGTACAATTAGTTCCTCGTGGATCTGTTCTTATAGTGATAGCGTTGGAGATCCTGAAGACTGACGACACAATAGTAGTTTATTGGGGGTTATGAAATAAATAGGGACCTAACACAAAATTTTGCCATCTGCTTGACTGAATTGTAACGAATTATTTTTCCAGTGCGGTTGGGCGTCAGGAACAGACCCAGGGTGAACACTAGGAACAGTGCCTCTCCATGTGAAAACCTGTGTGGAGGTTTTAGGAGAGGTTGTTCTAGAGCTAGGTTTCTCTTTTCTCCCCGGGATTGTTGGTTTGGTTCTCTCCCACGTGTTCTTGCTTCTCACTTGTGAAAAAGAGGGTTCGCGTTTTGATTCCCCTTTTCGCGTTCCAAATCCCGTTTTTGCGTTCTTCTGGAGAGCTTCAAGTTCGAAGGAAGAAACAAGAGGTCGCAAGTTTCGTTTATTTTCTTTCGTTTTTTTTCACAATGTAAGTAAAGTAGAACGACGTTTTAATTTTATTTTTATTTTCTTAACTACCGGTCTGTTGTTTGATTGGTAGTAGAAGTCCGTTCTTTTTATTTTATCTTAATACTGTTCGAGTCCCACACTTCCTTTCCTATGCCCTGACCCTCCTTTCTGTTAGCCTTTTCATTTCCTTGTTTATTGTTATTTGTTTCTATTGTTTATTCCCAGTTGAGTTGGAGTCGGACACAGAGATGGCAAGGATAGCGACCTTGGGAGAGCCACTGCTGCCTTCACCTGAGACCTCTTCCCGCTTTTGTGATTCCAATCACTTCACTTATCGCTATTATTATTCAACGTTTTTACTCTCCATCAACCACTTATTCTTTCTCTACTACGAAACTACCACTATTTCACCAACACGTTTTCTGCGCGTTTGTTTGTGTACACGAGCACCATGTGGAAACGAATATTATTTTCTTGCAGTGCAGTGGCGGAACAATTACATCCCTACTGGACGGGATCAACCAGCGGAAAGCACCACCATTATCTGTATTAATACCCCACTCCATTTCAACGCAATCCCTTTTCTTCCTTTCCTTTCCTCCTTGCAAATCCAAACAAATACATCACTCCTAGTTCTTTCCTTCTGTTTTTCTTTTCCCTAAATATATTTCTTTACATTAACATTATAAATCGCTTGGTGTTGTGGGCTTCATCCCCGCGAGGTGTTGTTTTGAAGATTTGTATTCCGTCACAAAGTTTTTCCGTAAGTTCATAACAGTTCCAAAAATCATCTTGTTGACGGTCCAATAAATCGGTTATAAGGAAGGTCGCAGCTTAAGTAGGTTAAACTAGATAAATTCTGGAACACTCACTTAGCACGACAACTTTCCACGTACTCGTAGAACGTTAAGCTCCAACAAGTTTACATAAACTTAGTAAAAAGCAAATTGCTGGGGTGATACAAGTCGCTGAATGAGGAAGGTAACTATGAGATGGAAAGTCAAATATATAGTGCGAACTGCACTCAACCGAAGCGTTAAGAACAAAACGTGGTTGCTATGGTGGATGGAAGTACTATGAGAGTTCTATGCAAATCGTTTTCGCGGTTTCACATTTAATGGACGACGTTGTGATGTACAGAGAATCTCCTGTTCCTACGGAGACAGCATACAACCAACATATCCGTTAATTGAAGATTAAGGTACATTGCGAGGCAGTTATCTAGGCTGTAGACGCAGTTCTCCAACATTGTAAATAACATAGTTATTAGTCGTGGGCCTATAACTTTATCAAAACCCGAACTTCAGTTGTGATGAGTTAGAGCTGTTTTCGAGAAAAGTGGGAACATTTTGGTCCAAACATTTTTTTGAGCCTACCGAACAGAACGGAAAATAGTTGAGTTTTACCGCAAATCGAATTGCTACGCGACGAAATTATTTTAGATGATGAGAACTCTTTGCAGTAATTTCCACTTACCCTTCTCGTCGCAATAAGAAAACGAAAGCGTTTGATAATCCGTTTCTTCGAATTCATTACATTCTTTTTCTCTTGAGCTGTTTGCATCGCGCTCATTTTTTCAGAAAACAGCATGAATCGGGAGGCAGAAGTTGAGAACAAAGTGGGGAGTAAAAACGGAATAAAAAGACAAACTGTTTTTCTGTTAAAACTTTATGACGCCGGGTTTGTAAAGCAGAGCGCGCCGGGCCTTTTCTTCGGATCCCTCCGCCGAAAGGGCGGAGACCTTGAGGGATTGAGCGGGAAAAAAGGGGGAAAACCTGAGGAAAAAGGGAGAATTGCTGCCGAGCTTCTATGAATTAGGTAGAAAGGGACTCTTTATTGTGGCCCTGGCAGCTTATCGATCGTCTACACTAACACGTTACCCCCGCTTCTCCCCCTCTCGCGTTCGCGGGCTTTTCCTGCCCATAACTTTCGGTATCAACAACCGAACTGAGTTGAACTGCCAGGGAGCTCGTGAACTCTGCCGCTCCATTTCTCGGGCAAGGAGTGAGGAAAAGTGGAGTTCGAGATGGAGAGGTAAGAACGAACCAGGTTGAGAATCTTCTGGGCACCTTGCTTCCCAATTTACCAGTCGACCATTTGGAAAGCTCATCTGAGCTTCTGGATATCAAAGGTTGAGGACCGTTGTTATCCGGTATGAACCCCCAGACAGGGCCGCTCAACCCTCGTCAAGTCTCACAAGAAAATATTTGGTTCAACTTCAAATCCCACAACATTCCTTAGCTCCAAGCATATTCAGTGCATTGAATCCCTCTACTAACTAATTAAATCTACTACTGATATTGAAGCAGCGAAGTTGCTGAAGTCAGTTAATAACTTGTAGTTAAATTTCAGCACAGGGAAATCTACTTATGACTTATACTCAAGCAGTGTCAGTAACATACTGAATAATGGAAGGAATACTGAATGAGGAAGAGCTACAGTACTGGTTTCTACCGTCGTTCGGCTGGTTTGGAGCAGCTTTCACTGATTCTGATACATTGGTTCCATGGTGTGGCTGGCTGCGAGGATGGGTGGTATTCCCAGCTTCTATTTAGATATGAGGGATCGAACAATCGGTACGATATTATGGAGTATGAAAGTAATTTATTGGGTTGATGAGATTTAGGTTTGAGTATTATTGGGACGAATGAGTGTAACTTATACGGTATGGGTGGTAGTATAGGTGATTGGGTGTTGATGGGGACAGAGTGATCCATAGGGGTGTTATGCACCCCTCCCCCGGGGGACGGAAAACTGGCATTTGCGGGCCCGTATCCTCCATCCAACAGCTGGGCGCTGCTGGTTGGGGGAGGGTGGGTCCTTGCGTACCAGGGACCTTAGGTCCTGCGGAAAGAAGGGGCTAGTCCAAACTCCTCCAATATGGAGGTCCCCGAAGTCGTAAGTCTGGACGCAAGTCTGGGCGGGCTAGTGACCCTTAAGGGATATTTTTCGCGTAATGGTACTGCGGGAGTGCACAGCCCGGGTAAGGTCCACGTAAGGTGAATGACTGCAGGACACTAGTGCAAAGGCGGAGTTATCTGCTGATCCCTAGTAACCCAGCAATGGGGTCAGGACAACGCCTGTACTGAGCTGTTTCTTGTTTTGTGTTACTTGTAATTTTTGAACGAGCGAAAATAAGAAGACAACTCTAAACGAACTAGATTTTTTACCATTTCTCGATAACAACTATAACGGTGTGGGCTGTACTTCTAAATATTTTCTGCGAACTAGTAGAAACTCCATACACGTATCTGCGAAAATTTGGCGAACAAAAATATAGGCCTATGGAGGTGTTTCAAGTGTCACGGGAAAGTGTCGAACGCAGATGTGGCTGCATTATTGTAATTTTAGAATATCGTGAGCGAATCGTGTTGCCACGAGTTAATTGGTCTGGGTGTGAGAGTGGTTTAGTTAGGTTGAAAATAGGTTAATATTCGTTCTGATTTTGGGCTGACATGTTTGATGTTTAAAACTTGACGATATCATCCAATGTTCAAGGGTTGGGTACAGTCATTGCCATTTTGTTTGCTGAGGTGTTGTGTAGCTCGACGGTTCAATTACGACGTACCCCGAACTTCATTGTACGTATCGTGTATCTCTCGCTTCCCCATACTGTGCACGACAGATCAAACTAAAACCCCTTAGTGGCGAAATACAATTCTCGGAATGGATAAAGCAAAACTACGAGAAGTCCCACCCGTAGTCACAATACGTAACATCAGGAATGACATATTGTGTGTAACTGTTGTTGTTAACAGCAGGTGGTAGTTGGCCCCTTGAACCGAATAGCGCAGAATACGTCGTTTGCTCAATGACGGTTCGATCATACATCCACTTTTAGAAGCTTCGGTAACTGCTGCCCTGAAATCCAGTGATTTGCATGAGAGGCGGGCGAATGCGTTTGAAATTGTGTGTCGGAGACTTAGGGGCCGGTAATAGGAGGCACGTGACCCGCATTGTCGTCCAACAGGAAACCGAATGGGAGGACGGGACTCGGCGGCTTAGGAAACTCTCCTGCGATATTATGTGCCCCGGTCTAGTTAACTATTCGTTACCTACGACGGGGCAAGCGACAGGATAATGAACCGAGAGGGGGAATCAACCAAATGGCAATCAACAGACACTCACTCGACATCTGACCTACGACATCTGTAGACTCATTGTTCCGTCAGACGGCAAAAATGCATAGGAAATATAAGATTCAAAGCGTCACTCAACTTTCCTAAAACCGTCTGAAATTAAACGGTGTGCAACAAATACTCTCAAAGCATTTCTACGAGGAACGTAATGTAGGTACGCTTACCAAAAAGCATCCCGTGAGCTACATCCAGATCGTAAGTACCGTTAATGAAAAAACAAGACTTGCAATAGATATTATTCTCTGATGAGATTTTGGCTTATACCCAGTTCAACGGATGGTCTCACAAATAGTTGCGAGCACACAAGACACATGTTGACGAAATTTAGGGGATATTCGCTGTGGAAAATTCGAGAATATTAAAAAGAACACGTTTTCTGGTACGTTTTGGGTTTTACTACCGCTCAATGGCCCTTGGGAGGGGCATTAATGTGGTACGATACAAAGTTCTCCAATATTTGAGGACATCTTATGCGTTAGATGAACATTGTTGAACGCATTTTGTCCACCAAAAAAAAAAAAAAAAAAAAAAAAAAATCAGGTGCGTAGCAACACACAACGCTCCGCAACCCCTGTAAATTCGACGACTTGCTACTTGCACGGGCGCTATATCTTCGTTCAACGCACTACTAAAGGATTATTTATACAGAACAAAATGTAGGGACTAGTTAGGTCAGAGTACTGAGTAAATTTGATCGAAATCGTTAAAGCCGTTTATGAGAAAATTGGAAAACCGATAAATTGATATGTACAAAAAAAATTACGGAGAACAGAATGTGGGTATGGGTGGCTAGAAGACACTTAGTAAAATTGATCAAATCTGGTTAAGCAGTTACCCCAGAATTTAAAAAAATGTCCGAAAAAACATAATTTTCGTTACATTTTGTTTTTTTATCTCTGTTCAAACTCTGTCAGAGGAACATCTATTGAGAAAAACTCGTTTGAGCCGTTTACGAGAAAAAGGCGAAAATTCTAGTGTTTGATACATTTTCGTCCCCACCCCCCTTTTCAATCGATCATAACCATATTTTTGCGTCTACAATAAATCACGAACAATACAAGAAAAGAACCATCTCAATCGGTTCAGCCGTTCTCCCGCAAATCGAACTGCAGAAACACACGGACCACGAGCCGAAATCAGGTTTTTTAGATTCAGTAGGCCTCAAAACGTATAGATCTGAAGAAAACCCAACTTTTTCTAACGCGATTGCAATGTTTCCTTTACCCTTTGTGTAACGGGAATCAAAAAACCAAAAAAAAACCTTTTTAGGTTAGTTTCTTCACTAACGGCATTTTCACCGATATATTTGTGGAGAACGAAAGTTGAGTATTAGCTGGAGGATATTTTGTGCCCTCGCTGTTTTCAAAACTCCAAAACCCCTCGTTTTGCCGAGGCGCGAATTCCGGAAAACGAAGATTTCGAGAAACCCGGAAAACCTTATGTAACTTTTTCGTTTTGCTCCAAACAAAGACATTTTGGTATTAAAGAAATTGGGTTGTGTCCGCCAGTAGGCAAATACTAAAGTTAACGTACCTGTTAGGTGAGTCCGTCTCCTCTGGCTTGTGACCTCTACTTGTGTGGCCCACAGTAACTCACAAGCCAGAGGAGACGGACTCACCTAACAGGTACGTTAACTAAAGACATTTTGATTGGATTGAACCACGATCGGGGTATATTAAATCTACGGAAATTATTGTCGTTAGGTACAGTATTCGTGTTGTTGATATAAGAAAGTTTAAATGAAGGGAAAAACGTGGTTTACCTCCATATATGAGTCACACCAAGTTGGAAGCTCAATCAATTTAGATTTATTATTCACTAATTGAGTTCAATTACTATACACTACAGCTGACTGCAAAGATCCAACCAATCAATTAATTACAAATAACAATTACGATTGAAACAGTAACACCCTAGTTCAATTTTACAAGCGTTTGACCAGTTCCTTTTCTATGAAGTTTATTAAACGAAAGCCGAAAGGCGATCGTAAAAGACAATCAAGAGGCGTTTCAATTGTAAACAAAAATAAAAATGATAAATTGAATTTATAAGGTACTTACCTCTTCCACGGTGGTCGGACATTTAAAATAAGTTGGTAGGCACAGCACATTCACTTCAACTTCAGACCAACAGTCTACTGCACATCAAGAGAAAAAAAACAACTTCATCAGTAAATGGATAATCGAAGGCCTTCTACTTCACTCGGGAAACTTGTTGCACTTTTAATTAATAAGCACGGCGTTTGCCAAGTTTGGCGAATGGGCTGGGTGCGAGCGAGTTTTATGATGGAATAATTGAGAAGCCAATGAGAAGGTTAAAAAGAATGATTAACTGCGTTACAACTTGTGGTTTCACAGTTGTCGGGTCAGTTCAGGAAGTGCCCTGCTTGTATTTTACGTTTCACGTCGTGTCACACCTTTTATTCCTTCCTAAAATGAGAATGCTCAAAGAATACGTTGGATATGAACAGTTACTACAGTAGGCCTTCACGGCATATTTTTTAAAACAGCTATCAAGTTATTAGCAGGAAGAATTATAGTTCGCGACGAAGCAGAAAGTGTAATTTATAATCGCAGTGCTTTTCAAGTGCTTTATAAGCAATTAATAAAGACTAAAACGCTGCAAATTATAACAAAACATTTACTCTACAGGTTGACGTACTCTCACACCTCCGAGACTCACCCCATTCGATTCAGCATCGAAAAATACCAGTAAACCACACCTAACATGACCTGACTACAACGAAAACTACTATTGCCAGTAGGGCAATTGGCACGACGTGTTGCTTTGAGCTGACCAGTGAGCTCAAACGAGCTGTTGGAGTGAGACCAAGAACCAATTAGTTTCGCGGTATTGTCCCGCTAGTTTTTCCAATAATTACTGTGATTTCACTGTTCTGGTTTATTATTCATTCTGAATAATAACCCTATGTTTTCAGTCACGAAAAACTTTTTACAACCCACCTCAAAAGGTAAAAAAATTAACGAAACGCAGTATAATCGCAAATAAGCCGTGTTTCGTATCGTTTTCACGGTATTTTTACATCCTGGGTCGAATGAAATGAGTATCAGACGTGTACAACTGCGTATAGGGAAATTACAGTAATTATAGTGAGCCAATGTCAACTAATTGAAAGAACTCTCGGGAACTACAGCAGAAGTCAACGTTTCGTCGTTAGTACCCCTTCCCTCCCTCCTGTCTCATCAAAACCACCCGTGCCAATTGCCGAGGGTTCACTGGAAGTCCCCGTCCCAATTTCCCCGACTCTTTTTGACGACGGGGCAGAAGAAGATTAGGGCCACTTCCTCCGCACGCTTTACATCGTATCATAAATGCTTACAGACGCTTACAGGCGCCTGAAGAATATATAGTTTCCGTAGTTCCATTGTAGTCAGGTCATGTTTCGTATGGTTTACTAGTATTTTTCGATGCTGAATCGAATGGGATGGGTATCGGAGCAGTAATACTAGGTCAAGCTGTTCACGAGAATTATAAACCATTATGTAGGGATTTGCAGGGTTTTTGGTCTAGACGCAGTCGTACACCTCAGAGACGCGTTCTATTCGACGCAGTGCCAAAAACTTCCTCAAAGCTACACCGAACAAGAGGTAAGTGGTGGGGGGGGGGAATGCCGAAATTACGTTTTTGTTAATTTTGTTAACCAATTTTTGCCCATAACAACCATGGGCTTCGTTCGATCGAATTATTGCTGAGCAGGCAGGAAAAAATGGATACGAAATGGGATATTCGCGCGGTAGAACGGTTTTTAAGGCCGCGTTAAAGGCATGAAGGCGGACGGACATTGCAGATTTGGAAACCCGATCCCTTGAAACGTAAACTTTTTTGACTGATTATTCAGGATGATGATTCGTCGAACTTCATTGTACTACCTCGCTATTTCTCCGCTGATAAAAATTGTACGGCGGGAAACTCTTGTTAGTTGTGACTGTCCACACAAACAACGTTTTCTAGATGGATGGAGCCAAACGTCTCCACAAACACTTTCAAGTATAAGCAAAACTAGAAACAGCCCAAGAAAATACATTGATTTTTTCTCAACACCCCACATTTTTTTCTTTTATCTCGTAGTGAACGACAATACTGTAAGACGATGCAATGACGAAATGAGATTGTAAATGCCAAATTTCATTTTGGGGGTGTGCGGATCCACGGCCCTATTTCTCGTTCTCGATCAGTCGTGTTTCCCCTACGCCCTGGAACGGGACGTTTCTTCATAACTGCAAGCTTCGAAGCAAACTTTTAGCGAGCGCGAATCTCATAATTTACTTCGTCTAAATCACTAATAGCGCTCTTGCGCGACATAGTGACAAGACGCAGTTGAAGTCAAAATAACGTTGACAGTTCAACTCGAATCAACTTGGCAAATCTAGCGTTTCTGTCAGTAAACTTTTGCGAAAGCTCCCCCCCCCCCTTTCGACAACATTCAGAAAACATCGAACTCCTCAAACGTCTTTAGACGGGAAATCACCGTGGAAACTTGGCCGGCGGCAAGGGCTCAAACTCAATTTACATTTCAATTCGAACGACGCCCAACTTGATAGATAGTTAGTTTTCTCCTTCTAATCGAACGCTCGAATTGCTCAGAGCGGAAGAACGAAAAACTGGGGTTTCGTCGTAGGAATTTATCACGTAGCCTTCGGCAGAGGAAAACCAAATCAAATTCCGCTATTTGAGAGGCGGGAAGATAAGGCTTCAATGACCTATAATTGCTCAATTCTGCCTATGTCCAACCATTGAAAGAGTATCAAGTATTTAGGGATTTTGGCAGATGAAAACCTTTCATGCAAGAACGTATAACCTTAATTAATAAAATCCTAGAAAGTGTAAACCTATTTGCCTCGAAATGGAAAATTTCCTATCCCCTGGGGTTGACTGAGAAAAAACATGATTACGATAGTTCTCGTAACGCAAAGAGCTCCGTTGAATATATTCAACGGATATATTGAAGAAATCTAAACGCTTCACTGCTTGTGAGATACTTAGAATTTTTGAAGTACTGAAATTACATATAACTTATATCATTATAAAATGCTGTATTGTACCAAGACGCTGAACCATTAGTCATTGCTGCTGTGTCAGCTCATAAGAGGCTATAAATGTTTCCACCACCCCACAGCTCGGTGTGTTCTCGATCAGACGTCTTGCAGTTAACTTCGTGTCCTCCTCTGTCCCATTTTGAAAAGTGTTGTAAAAAGTTAAAGTCTTATTATTGAATTTTGTAAATTGAAAATAAATCCTTTTTAAAAAGTCCCCCTAAGTCTTTACACTTTTAACTGGCGCAGTCTTTCCGGACCTGAATTTTTCGAACGCATATCGGACTAAGCAGTCGAAATCCTCGAGGGAACATCGCTGGACTTCGCTGGAATTCAGGAACCTACGAAGAAGAACTTTCGGACAGAGGAGAGGCCAAGACGTCTGGAGACATCCCGCCAAACGAGCAACTAAGAGCGGTAATTAGGAAACCAAGTTCCTTTATCAAAAAAATCACTAAAGTCTTTTCTACAATTTCAGATCACTCCAATCAGCTCAGAAGCCTGAACAGACTTCAAAGAGCTCATTTAAAGGGCCGTGAAGCTGAGATCGGCTAAGTAACTTCCATATCTCCGACCTTCTCGACATCCACTGCTTGCTAAGCAGTACGTTTCCGTCGAACGCGCACACCTGCCCTCCTAGAACGTCTTCCGCAGCACGGAGCATCAGCATCTTTCCTATCGCCTTCCTGGAAGCCGAACGGAATCCTCGACCGTTACATCTTCGACCTGTGAGTCATCCTTTCTTCATTAACGGTCGTTCTGTTCGAGAGCTTCACTCTCCTTTTCTAACGATTATAATCAATTTGAATCAAGTGTAAATTAGCGGCCGAATACTCGCTTAGGCACCAATCTTTCTTATTGTATTAATCGTTAAGAAATCTTAGTCAAACTCCGCCAAAATTCCCAAAACACTGAAAAGGTACATTCATTATCAGCTCCGTTCATTGGGGCCGATATTAGAAACTTCCGAGACAACCCCAATAAACATGGAACAACAGCCAAACATTTCGCAGGAAACTCTCCTACAACAACTCCAAGCACAACAAACCATTATTAACCAATTACAACACACAATGCAGAGATTGACGCTAGGAAGTCAACCCGAAAGGGCCAGAATACCGCGCGAATATCTCGATCTAATTCCAGTATTTAAAGGAGAACCAGAGCTGTTGCAAAGGTTCCTCCACGTATGCGAAAGATTGTTCGAAAGATATTTTAACGAACAAGATGAGGACAGTTTTCAAAATGAGATGCTGTTAGCAGCAATGATCTCAAAAATACAAGGACCAGCCGCAGAACTAATACAATCCAAAAATTTAGAATCATTCTGCGATATTAAAAACGCGTTACTAGAAACATACACGGACAAGAAAGACATATACACGCTCAACATAGAATTAATACAACTCAAACAAAACGAGGGAGAAACACCGTTTCAGTATTTCGAGAAGCTACAAAAAAAATTAAACAATATCGTAGCCTATATCCACAATTACGAAGCTAACACGGCGGAAATATTAACGAGTCATTACGAAAAATTGACGCTAAGGGTCTTGCTGTCCCATTTGAGAGATCCAATGGGAAGTTTCCTTAGGAATCGTCAGCCAGAATCTTTGGGCCAGGCACTCTCGATGATGACCAACGACTACCAAGTAGGAAATTTAAATAAGGCCAATAGTGCAAAACCTTACACATCTAGACCCCCTAATCAGAAACCTCAAAATAATTACTTCCGCCCGAACAATTTTCAAAGACCCCCGAATTTTCAAAGAAATTATCAATGGGATAGGCCGTACTCACAGTTTACAGCCAATCCGCAAAACTCGAGGCCTCCGCAGAGCCCTCAATATCAAAATCAAAAATCTCCCGTACGCCCACCGCCTTCCAACCAAAACAAATTTCAACCCCGCCAACCGCAGGAAATGGTTCCAAAATGTCATGGCAAACGACGCGACCAAATTTTAACTGCGTCGAAACCGATGAAAATCCCAATCATTATCCGGGAAATGAACAGCCTTTTTAGGAGAAGGCCGAGGGAGGCCGGAATCACCCAATATAGCCTAATGCACTTAGAACAAAAAACAAATAGTTTGCCTTACTTGATTTCTCCACACTCAGGCCTGAAATTGTTTATTGATAGTGGTTCAATGGGTTCATTTGTAAATCCGGAAGTAGCTGAAGCTAGATTTTCCGCGAATATTAGGGAAGACCCCTTCGAAGTTCGCACAGCCCATGGCATCTCCAGGGAGCATTACTCCACGGACATTCCATGTTGGAAATTATTCGAAATTCCAAATTTAATTTTGCCGTTCAAAATTTTCAAGTTTCATGATAAGTTCGACATGTTAATTGGCATGGACCACCTTAAATACTTGCAAGCAACGATTGATTTGCAAAATAATGTTTTCCGCCTTCCGCACATGACACTGCCATTATATTTTTTAGAGACGGAAGGAATAATGAAAAATAGTTCGTGGTGAGGTAAAAGACAAACACAAAAACTTTGAGAAGGAGAAAAAAACGAATAATGCCCAAATTAAAACACAGGAAAAGATGCCAAAGAGCACGAAAAAGGTAAATGAAGTTAAAAAAATGCCAGGGAATATGGCAAAAATTAAGAAATCAAATAAAGAAATAACGAATTTAGAAACAAGGATTGAAAAGGATAATAAATCGGAAATAAAAGAGCGAGATATTAGCAAAATTGCAAGAGAAATCATTATAGGGGCACAAACAAATGAAAGTTCAGTAGAGACAAATGATGAGAAATGGGCAAAAGAAAAGTTAGATGAGAAAATTATTGAAAATACCCCGAGTTTCAAAGGAAGAATAAATTTCGAATTAGAGCCCAGAACATTTACGAAAATTAAAGTGCCGGTGGAAAATATTAAAAATGGAGATGGAATAATGCAATATTTAAAAGTAAACAAAATTGAAATACCGGAGAGCATTGTGAAAATAGAAAACAATTACGCACACATAGGTGCCATTAATACAGGTGCCGAGAAACAAGTATTGAGTCTAGCAAAGCCAATTAATTTAGAAGAAATGCCCAAAAAAGAAGAGTTTCAAAGCAGTCCTAATTTGAACTATTACAATTGCGAGAAAATTAAATTCGACCCAAGTAAGATCGAAACAAGTCACATGAGTAAAATAGAAAAAGAATCCATTATGAAGTTAATTTACGAATACAAAGAGATATTTCAAGCCAGCGAAGACCCATTAACTTTCACAAATAATGTCAAACATTTTATTCGTACAACGGATGAAATTCCCGTCTACTCAAGAAACTACAGATATCCGGAAATTTACAGAGACGAGGTCAAAAAACAGATTAATGATATGGTGGAACAGCAAATAATAAGACCAAGTTTCAGTCCGTGGAATAGCCCAATTTGGATAGTCCCCAAGAAAACCGACAACTCTGGAAAACAGAAGTATAGGCTGGTCATTGACTTTCGCGGTCTCAATGCAAAAACAGTGGACGATAAGTACCCCCTGCCTGACATTTCTTCGCTACTCGATAAGTTTGGAAGGTGTCAGTACTTCTCTACAATAGACTTAAAATCAGGGTTCCATCAAATCGAGATGCACCCTGATAGCGTCGAGAAGACTGCCTTTTCAACTGAAAACGGTCATTGGGAGTTCCTCCGGATGCCGTTCGGATTAAAAAATGCACCACCCACATTCCAACGAATGATGGACAACGTCCTCAGAGGAATCCAGAACGAAATCTGCACCGTCTTCCTCGACGATGTACTGGTTTACTCCACGAGTCTACAAGAACACATATGTAGTCTACGTAAAGTGTTCGAACGACTGAAACGTGCAAACCTAAAAGTCCAACTTGACAAAACCAACTTTTTATGCAAGGAGGTGCACTACCTAGGCCATCTTGTTACACCTGAGGGAGTAAAGCCTGACCCGAAGAAAGTTGCTGCCATAAAAAGTTACCCTATACCTAAAACCACTACAGAAATCAAAGGATTTCTAGGCCTACTTGGTTACTACAGAAAATTTATAAAAAATTTAGCGGACGTAACAAAACCACTCACTCTTAGGCTGAAAAAGAATGCAAAAATCAATACCAGTGACCCGGACTACGCTGAGGCTTTTGAAACTTGTAAAACTTTATTAATGAATGACCCGATACTTCAGTACCCAGATTTCGATAGACCTTTCAATTTGACTACAGATGCGAGTAACGTAGCTTTAGGTGCAGTACTAAGTCAAGACACAAACGGAGGGGATTTGCCCATAGCATATGCGTCACGAACATTAAACGAAACAGAAAAAAGATATTCAACAATTGAAAAGGAATGCCTAGCAATTCATTGGGCAGTAGAATATTTTAAGCCTTATCTCTTTGGTAGGAAATTTAAAGTTTTTTCGGATCACATGCCCCTTCGATGGCTGATGAATATTAAAAATCCTAGTTCCAAACTCTTCAGGTGGCGAGAAAATTTAGCAGCATACAATTTCGAAATATTTTATAAAAAGGGCAAGAAAAACATGAATGCTGATGCATTGTCGCGAGTAGAAATTAATAACAATGAACTCCAGGAAAACTTGAAAAAAATTGAAGTTAAACATTTCCTAGAGGATCCAAACGAAATAAAAATGGTCTTGGGAACCGAAAGTGACGAAAATTCCAGTAATTCAGATAACCAGTCTATGATAGCATTTTTAGGGGATAGCATGGTTCCGAGCAACGCCAATAGTTCAAACGCCACTGTACACTCAAACGCATTTGGAAATGAAGGTACCACAATCCCGACGTCGGAAAGCCCTTTGAATCATGGAAAAAACCAAATAATATTGAGTAAAGTTAACAATAATCCCAATAAACCAAAGGTTGAAAGATTATTCGAATCAAAAATTAGGATCACAGCCGAAATCAGCGAGAACCATCTTGAAGACGAAATAGTCAATTTTATCAAATCATACGTAGCTCCGAAAACCAAGTATTTGATATACTTTAAACCGGATTTTTATGAGCAATTCAGTAACATAGTCTTTAAAAATTTCAAGGGTACCCAGATCAAACTAATCAGATGCACTAAACTGTTAACGGACGTAGCAGACGAAGCAGAGAAGTACAATTTAATTGACCAATATCATACCGGAGAAACCAATCATCGAGGCATTGAGGAAACATATGAAAAAATAAAGAGAAACTACTTTTGGCCCAACCTAAAGAAATCAATTCAAACGTACATTAACAATTGTGAACTCTGCCAGGTATGTAAATACGAAAGGTGTCCGCTCAAACCAAAATACAACATAACACCTACGCCGAGTAAACCTCTAGAACTTTTGCACATGGACAAATTATCTATCGAAGGTTCAAAATTCCTCACAGTAGTAGATGCATTTTCTAGATATGCGCAGGCATACCCCGTCAGTTCCTCTAACAGCCTAGAAGTTGTCAAAAAGCTAATACAATTCTTCGGACATCATGGGGTCCCAAAAATAATTATAGCAGATAACGGCGCGGAATTTAAGAGCTCATTGGTTAAAGATCTTCTCAACCTTCATAAAATCAAGATTCATTTTATAAGCTCCCAACATCCCGAATCGAATGGACTCATCGAACGATTCCATTCAACAATAATAGAACACTGTCGATTGTTGAACAATAGGGATGAGTTCAAAAAGGATAATATAAAAGATAAAATGGGCTACGCGATTTTAGCATACAACAATAGCATTCACTCCACTACGAAGCTTACACCCTTTGAAATCCTCAATGGACACGTGGAAAGCGATCCAGTAATTAAAATAGACACAGAGGAAACCATTTTGAATAATTATCTAAGCCAACATAGAGAAAAAATCAAAGTAATTTACGATACCGTACAAGAGAGGAGTCGAATAAACAAAGAAAGGGTAATTGAAAAACTCAACGAAAATAGGGAAGAAATCCCTGAACTCCCTAAAGAAGTATTTATAAAGAATAAACAAATAAAGGAAAAAACAAAAGCCAGGTACATTAAAGAAGATTTGAAACTAATAGATAAAGAACTCAAAACGGCCGAAATAGAGCCCCGACACCATAACACCCAAGAAAAGGTTCATATAGCGAATATAAGGAGACCCCGAAAATACGTAAAACCAAACGTAGAAACGGCATGGGACGAGACACTGGACAAAACGGAAGTATTAGTAGAAAATTTCAGATTAAAATTGACTCGGGAAGATTTGATCACGATCAAACCAAGTAACTGGGTGAATGACAACATAATAAATTTCTATCTGGCAATGATCGAAAACCATTGCAGTAATGATGAGAAACTCCCTAACACTTACGTATTTAGCACCTTCCTATACGTGTCATTGGTAGCCGGCGGTTACGATAGAGTGAAGAACTACTCTAGGAAAACCGACATTTTTGAAAAAAATTTAATAATTATACCCATCTTCAAATCGGCACATTGGAGACTCGTTATTGTAGCGGTAAAAGAAAGAAGAATACTTTATTTAGATTCTTTAAATATGGACGGCACGGACATACTAAATTCTATAGAAAACTATTTGCTCGAAGAACATAAAGCTAAGAAAGGACAAGATATTACACCTCTCACCACCTGGAGTAAAACTCAGCTCAAGCACATTCCACAGCAATCAAACTCAGATGATTGCGGTGTTTTTGTTTGCAAATATACCAAATCTTTTGTAACTTCAGGACTAATTGATTTCGAAACAAATGAAATTTTGCAGTTCAGAGAAGAAATGTGTTCCGAAATATTACAGGGCTATCTAAACTAACTGTTGCAGATAATGTTGTTACTCTTGTTCATTACGTCCGTTTGGACAACCGAAATTCGAGAAATAACCTCAAACCCGGGAATACTCTCAGCTACATTGGGACCAGCAAGGATAATAGAAGGATACCACACGTCAACGCACTATTATTTACTTAACGAACTATACGAACAAATCGAATTATTCAAAAGTGACTACATAAGCGTTTTGAGCACAATTAGTCCCCAGTTGGACAACACTAAAGGAGAAAAAACCGATATGTTAACAACCTCAATGAACTATTCCTTAAGGATAATAGAACAAAAGCTGGGAAACATCAGAGTATCGAGTACGAAAACTAGAAACAAGAGAGGTTTAGTTAACGGTTTGGGAAGTTTAGTCAAATTCATCACGGGGAACCTAGACGCAGAAGACGAAAGAAAATACAATGAAATAATAAATCATCTAAAAGAAACTCAAGAGGACCTTCAGTCCCAAATCAATTCTCAGTACTCAGTGAACGAGATAATGTTAACCAATTTTAATCGAACTGTAGAAACCATAAACCACAATAATAAACAGCTCGAGACAGAGCTCAATAACCTCCGACAATCCCATACAGGAGAAGCTGCCCATCTTCGAGAGATCAATGATTTGCTGGAGCATTACCAGATCATGTTGAATATTATAACAACTATCCTCCAAGACATTGAGAACTCGCTAACATTTTGTGAGCTAGGAAAGCTACATCCTAGTATAGTAAACTCAGAGCAGCTGTATTTAGAGTTGGAGAGGTTGTCGAAACACTATGGTCCCAGGTTCCTCAATTTCGAAAACGAAAATTTGTTCGAAGTACAAAATTACATCAAAGTCCAATGTTTCGTGAGTAAAACAGAAATTTTATATTTCTTAGACATCCCGATTGTAAACCCCAGTAAATATGAGCTTCAGTGTTTGTTACCTCTGCCAACAAAAATTGAAGAACAATACTACAGTATTATCCCAGAAATTAAGTACGCGTTAAAATCAACATCCGAAGTGATAGGGCTCCGTGAAAATTGTAATTCAGGAAAGATGTTTCTGTGTCCAGCACACATTATAATAGAAAGTGGAATGGAATGTGAAAAGGGCTTCATTGGGTCAGGAAATGTACAGAATTGTAAATATGTTAAAGTGGGAAATAATATGGGTAGTTTCGTGAGCCTATTACCAGAAGTTAATCAATACCTACTAGTTTTTCCAGAAATGGACAGTTTAACGATTGTTAAGGAGCATGGCACTGAAATCAAGAATCTCCAAGGAATTTATTTAGTAAAACCTGGCGTAGAAACTGTAATTTACAAAAATAAAACTCTATTTGCAGCTCAAAAAACAATAGTAGGAAGACCATTGTTTATCGATAACGTAAATTCAAAACTCACATTTCAAATTCAACCAAACCAACAAATTGCACTGGAAGATCTAACATTATTATCCCCTTTAAAGAATAAAATCCAGTACGCTAGAAGTCAGTATCAACCAGTGGAGTTATTAGTGCCAAGCTTCTGGACGGTTATTATGTACATAATTTTTATTTGCCTAATTTCATATTCAATTTATCAATATCAACTCCATAGGAGAAAGCTACGAAGCCAGAATAACCCAGCGTAGAAGCAATAGCTTCACTACCTTGTATTCCGTTCTTTTGCACTTTTGTTAATTTTCGGGAATTTACACGTTGTAACTCATATTCACATTGTAATCTGGCTAGTAAATAAGACTATTGAATAATCATGGGGGCAACAATATTGTTTAATTTGTTTTTGAAACGTGGGGGGGAGGACTTATATCATTATAAAATGCTGTATTGTACCAAGACGCTGAACCATTAGTCATTGCTGCTGTGTCAGCTCATAAGAGGCTATAAATGTTTCCACCACCCCACAGCTCGGTGTGTTCTCGATCAGACGTCTTGCAGTTAACTTCGTGTCCTCCTCTGTCCCATTTTGAAAAGTGTTGTAAAAAGTTAAAGTCTTATTATTGAATTTTGTAAATTGAAAATAAATCCTTTTTAAAAAGTCCCCCTAAGTCTTTACACTTTTAACTTATATGAATTGAAAAAACTTCATTAACTCACTCACTGTGGTAAACTTAGAAATATCTTATCAGATGAACAATCTGGATCCTCTATGAACTTGCAAATCGCTCATGAAACTACATCCTTTGGATTTCATCGAGCTACCAGAGCTCATAGGTAACTTTAGCGAAATTAGAGGGAAATATTAAAACACGGTACGCGCCATCTAACTCTAGATAACATAGAAATTATTAAAGTGATTAGGTTAATGATGCAAGTAAGTAAATTACTAAAAAAGTTAACGTACCTGTTTGGTGGGTCAGTCTTCTCTGGCTGGTGAGACACTGTGGGCGAGCACTTTCCACGTAAAGACATCATCAGTACACCGTCAGTACTGACTTCTCGGCCAGACGGTGATGTCTTCACACTGACTGTGCTCTCCCACAGCATCTCACCAACCAGAGAAGACGAAGGCCCCCAAACAGGTACGTTAACTTTGTTAATATAGAAAATATCGCAGACCAACATTACTCGTGCATCGGAACTCTTATTGAAGGCTCGTTCGGGTCATTTGTGCAGACTACGCACCTCAAATACCAGATTCTCTCCAAACTTCAGTGTCGTCAGTCGTAACTGAGCGGTTGTCTCATTGAGGCGTCTCCCACACTCGCGTTCCCTCCCACGCAGTTCCCTGTTCGAGATAATAAGGCTTCTCCGAGTGTAATTGCGAACAAAGCTTCTGGTTCCAATTCCTGCGCCCAGTCAATTTCGTAATCATGTCCCACCTCTTACTTCGATATAGTAGCGATAACTTCATTATTACGATTATTTGCTTTAATTAACTTTATTTAAATTAGAATTAATTGTTTGGTTTTTTTCTTTTCACGCTTTCTGAAGCGACTTCTACCACCAGCACGAGTTGAACTCATTCGTGGTAGTAGAATAAGTATGATAAAGGCGAACAATCAAAATAATTACTGAAGTTATTTTTTTATTTATATTTTATTCTTTCTTTAGTATGTTTATTTTTGCTATTACGAAATTGTTTAGTTCGCCAAACTTGTAATTGACTTCTTTTTTTTTTAAATAAATGCAAAAAAAATTCTCCATATTATTTGTCAGGGCATACTTCATTTCAAAAGAATACTGAACATCACGGAACAGTTTCTTCATTGATGTGGGCATGTCTAATCATTACGTGGGGGCCAACGACGTTTAGCGAGACGCTTATTTTACGAACGAAAAACGTGATGCTTTGAGTGGCACTTATACGCAACACAGATGCTACCACGGGAACCATATAACCATAACTAGTTTGTCTTCTCCGGACACATCAGTTTCGTGTCTTCATTTCACCTACTATCTCGTTGAAAGAAATATGCGAAGTCTTCAGCTGAAGGGTTTATTTGAAAATGATGAAGAGCATCGTTATTACCGCTCTACCGTTGCCGAAAACGGCCAGACGATGATGTCTTTACATCGAAAGCGCTTGCCACCAGCAACACACCAGCCAGAGGAGACGGACTCACCTAACAGATACGTAAACTTTAAGAAGTTTAGATAGCTTTATTAATGCAAGGGACATGAGCGTTTTGTAATGAAGAAATGGATTCAAATGAAACACCTTATTTGATTATTTGGTAATTAACGAAAAATAAATGTAATTGTACTTGACGAAAAAAATCGACGTAGTTATCAAATTTATTCAACAGCGAATGGAAATGTAATGAACGATACTATTAAGAGGTTTTCCTCGCTGTAATATGATAATTCAAAGGGCCAGTAACATCGTCTCTACACCCATCATAAGGACAGTGTAATACGCATAACTACATTATCAATATTATCGATGCTAATTGTACAGAAACCAAAGGAACGGAAGATTCACGTGAAATTCATTTTCTCTCTTCGGAGAAGGTTTAAATTGGTATGATACATAACCCATTCGCTGAAGCTCCTCAGAAACTGTAAGGGCGTAACGGCGGACCAAATAAATTGCGTCGTGACGCATCGCTGGGGTCGTGACGGTGTAGACAAGAAGTCTGAACCGTACAATAGTCGCCAAGCAGTGAACTCTAGAAGCGGGTACTAACGAACCACTACACTCCCCTCCTTCACTCAACAACCTCAAAAGGGAGAGGTCTGCATGCTCTTTGAATTTTTAAAACCCGGAAAGCCCTCGAAGAAAGGAATTAACTACCTTGAATTCAAAGTTCGCGTATCCCAATTGGTTTTCCGATGCCTCAATTTGTTCTGAACAACTAGACAAACCGAACTAACCAGACCTCAGGCGCCCTAGTTTGAGTCGTTCTCTTGCCATCACAAACTCTCTGAAATACTTCGAGGATGCGGTTCAAGTTTACTGAGAGAAATTCTAGTTTACAACGGATTGTTTTCAGACATTCTTCCTTTTGCGAAGGAATGAGAAAACGTCGAAGTAAAAGAACCATTGGAACTTGGGCGAGTCCTTTTCAACTTCCTCCTTCATCTTGTGAGGGAGAGACTGAGTTTATAAAGTTGGAATTGAGGAGGAAATGAAGGGAAAGAATAGCTGTATGGGTTTCTATAAAACTGATAACAAGAAACTCTGGAGGGAATAAAAGAATTGGGCGAAGGGATGTCGAGGGAATTGAATGTGGAAGATTTAAATGGAACCATGATTTGTCCGTGAATGAATTGTCAATGTCCACGAAGTAGTTACAGACAGACCGGAATTGTGTGGAATTCACAACGAATTATCAGTTCTGTTAGGTATTTCCACTTCATCGCTAACATTTTTTCCTGGTCTTACTAATCTCGAACAGGTCAACTGATCAGAAATGAGGAACCTCATGTGATGCCATCTTGCAAAGTAGATCACAATAAGGTGATGGGTGGGTGGGTGGAGAGGGAGAGCTTCACTTAGAGTGATCAGTGCAATTCCTTGTGAATATGAATGTTAGCGTGGTTCCCTCCTTACTTCATGGCGCAAGGGAAGGCACAAATACGCCTTTTACGTTGTTTTTGGGCGTCGAAAAAGTTCCAGTTCGTACATCAAGTCGGCTCCATACCACCACGAGCGTGCGAATGAGGTTTCGTACTGTACGAGAGCTGCGTGACCTCAACTGACCTCGCGGTGAAAGCAAATTCTCCACTCCAGGTCGCACTGGAGGCTGCGTCACAGAGCAGGATTATCGCGATAAAGCAATTACTCCGCCTATTCTGATGACTTTTTTCCCCTTTTGAAAAGCAGACGAGAGAAAATGTAATTTACGGCTTAGCATCAGAGTCGTCCAACCGCGTTATGTCGAATTAAATTATTATTCTCGCTTTCTTTCTGGAGCACACAAATGTTTTTAAGTGCGACCGAGACGACGTGCGTGTTGAAGTAGAAGCGGGCGGTGGAATGAACATCAGAACCCCAAGGGGCTTCAATCGGTTAAATTATGTTTGCATTCTGCCCTTTGATCCCTCTTAAAAGGTTGAATGATTAGATCATCATTTCACTCCTGCTTTTCCCCTCGGCCAGTTTCGCTCATTAGCATGTTACTTTGTAATACGTCGTACATTTTGCCTTCAAATAATAGAACCTTCGCTCCGTGCGGTTTGGCTAAAGAGAAACGTGTTAAAATAAGATAATTCGTGTCGAGTGGCATTGGCCTGAAGTTGGATATTTCGTAACAACACGGAAATTTCATAATTCGCGACGAGTAATCCAACGTTAGATCCATTCCGGACTGGAGAGGGCAGGATTTCACGGAGGCACGTCCAATAGTAGGATTAGGATATCATAGTAAGAGTTGCTGCTTGATGAAAGTGGCGGAATGCATCTAATAAATATCTAGCGTAAGGCATCACACGACGTTAATGCCTGGCCTCTTGTATACCTCATCAAACGAACAGCTTGGAAGTGCCTGTTAACTCTTCTATGGATGCCCTGTGAATCCCACTCCACCCACGCCGAATAAAAGGCGGATGTATCAGGCATATTACACAACCGCAGCTGGTCCTGAACGAAACCCAGGCCAGCCACAGCACTTGCGACATCTTATCCTGATGAGAGGACGGAATAATAGTCGAGAGTGATGTGAACATGGGGCACCATATAAGAGGCCTAACCAATCACCATTCTGTCAAGCCTTCTGATGATTTTAAGCTCGACAAACTGCAAATTTGGAGCAAGTATTTTATCTTCCGAATTTCCCCTGCCGTGGTTTCGATATCTTTATGTTCCAAGTAATGTCGCTGAAATCAATCAATCTTTCTTCAGCTTTCTCCCCTCCGCAGTTGTTCAACAAGAAAGAAAAGAGGATTGGGCACTCCGTAATTGCTTGGAGTTTGGAGAAGAGTCAGCTCACTACTCTCCGTTAACAAACTTTTCACGTAATTGACATGGTTAGAACATCTCACCCTAACGAGAAACAGAAAGAATGTCGAGTCAGAATCTTCTTAGTTGCTTTTGGTGAACGTATCGCTAACAGCAGGAGTTTTTTTTTTAGATCCGATGGTGAACAGTTTTATAATCCGTTACAGATGAAACCGTCCCGACAAGTAGTATTTGGTATTGACTGATAAGAACGGCAGTGTCACGATCACAGCTGACTGCCCAATCATCCTCTCTATCGACAGGATGGTCCTCATTACAGAAATAACCTCAAAAACGAGGTTGACTCTGACATTACTGATCTTGATCACACCATTAATCAACTTCTTTAGATATAAGCGAGTGAAACTGACACAATGTCCCTCAATCTGATCTCATGGTGATTGTGGGGTGCACAAGAAGGCGAGAGTTGAAGACCGAAATTAAAGACACTTGGTGTGCGTGAGGAGGACTGTATTATATGTGCAATGAAGTGAGTAGAGTTTGTGTACAAAGGGCGACACAAGGGGACGACTCATGATATACGTGAACTCGCGTGGGAAACTGTGTTGGAGATGAGTGAGCACAGGGAGACGAGTATCTTTCGCGAGAGTTCGTAGTTGAATGCATTTGGGAGGAGCTGTTTGCTGTGGAGAGGAATATGAAACTAGGGGAGGAAAAATAAATCGAGGAAAAAATCCACTTCATGGAAATCCGTTGACATTAACCACGGAGGTGGAATTTCCGCAGGTACGAAGGTCTTTGGGAGTAACAAAGACATTGCCGTTAAGGGCCAAGGAGTGCCGTTAGGACAGGGTGTATTCCGATGTCAAAAAAACCAGACTGATTTGGCTCGCGTCGAACCGTCATTAACTAATCAGGACAGCGGCGGATCCACAGCAGGTAAAGAAATGAAGGCGTGTGTAAAGAAATGAAAATATAAACTTCTTCAGGGAATCCTAGTGAAGTGGTAAAATAAACGTAAAATGTCTCTCGGGCCCTACCTACAGGATGTCATAAAACGAAAGAAATATTAGTGGAACTTGCTGGACGACAACTTCTCTCTTCGTTAGAACCAGTATAACACGGGAAACACGGAAGTTCCAGACGGGAAGCCGAGATTCAAACAAAAGCGGGAAGGAAGATCCAAAAGGGAACAAAGCGACAGAAGGAATGATCAGGGAAGAACCGCATGAGTTGTCTGTGATAACAACGTTCATCTCAAGACATCTCAGAATTCCTCCTCGCTACTGGCGTTGCAGACGGCACAAACTCAATCTATGGTCATTGTTGGGGACAGACTAACGCAGTGGACTGTAATTGGAGTCTGGATCTTTGCAAGTTCGAATAATCAGTCAAAGTTTGCAGGAAATACAAATGCGGGACTTGACTCACCAAATGTCTTCGTCTGGCTTGCTGTGCGGTACTTACCCCGGCCGGGGTGGTCGACGATGATGACGTGAGGCGAATCCTTGGAACGTTGAGGGGAGATCGTGCAGCTACGCCACGGATGTGGTATAATCCACGACAAGCGGTATTTTCGGGGGTTTGGTGGTCGTATTTGACACAATTAGAACGGTTTTTACGAAAAGCGGGCGCACAATGAGAGAGAGAGATTCACAACACAATTTTCAATGTGATAACATTTGATAACGCGGGAGGCGGGAATTCTGTCATCTTAGAAGAGCTGTTCCGCCGCTAGCCGCTCTCTAGTTCCTGCCGAAACAGTCATCTCTACCAACTTTTTTTCCAGCGTTCCCCTCAAGAGTCTACATGTTAACTTTTAAATTAAGGTTGTGGCATGTGAGGCAGCATCTCGATATAGTCCGGAACTTAACGGGTACGTTTCATCCAGTCCAGAACTGTGTTAACAGTGGATAAGACAAGTTTTGTGGTGCGTTGCACCAGATATTTTCCTTACTGATCCCACTAACACGAAAAATTCCTTTTCCAAAAAAACTGTGTTGGTAGTCCAATAATCTTGTGTACGTACGACAAATTGTATATTAACGGATGTAAAATAATTAGAGACTTCCGACAATACCAATATAAACCGTTGAACGTACGCGGGATAGAGAAAAATTGTGTGATGCGTCTCATCAGATATTCGAAGTTAGGTTTTTCGCACTTGAGGACTTTACGCTGTCGAACAACTCAACATATTCAATAACAGCCCAACGTACGAAATGAAAGGAAAATGATACGAAGCCGAACTTTATCGAGGAACGTTAACTAGTGCGCCATTGAAATGAACTCATCCGTTATCTCAAGGACATAAACAACCGTTCCCGAACAACTGCGTTCCCTCCTTCTCCCCCTTTTCTCGTCTTAAGAGTCAGTGCGTACGCAGTGCGTCGAATATTTCAGTTTTTCACAAATTGCCTCACAAGAATCCTCTCACGCCTCCTAAATTTCCGTCAACTACAACTCAACCGTAGTCTTCAAAAAACGTCTCGACGTTCGAAACTAAATGAGCAGAGGGAGCGGAATTGACAGAAACGAAAATAAAAATGCGGCAATAACGGAACAGAAAATCGGGAGCGACGGTAAAATGCGGTAAAATGAAGCCGCCTGGAATGGAAAAGTTGTATCTGCCGGAGATTCGGTGAGGAATGAAAGAGACTCGAGTTTACGAGAACGTACTGACACTCGAGGGAAATCACTAACTCGACAGAGCTCCACCAACTTCGATTCAAATAAGGCGCCCTCATTTTGGCTCTTAACCCCTTTGCCGGAGGGAATGGTCATGATGTGAAGTGTTAATTCAATCTCAAGTCACTCAAGAGCCTCCAGGTTTAAAGTGAAGAGAACGAATTTCAGACCGACGAAGCTCCTGGGAAAGATAGGGGAAACAACTCAACAAGAGATGTATAAGAATTGAGTTGGAGCCCGATTGGACTTCGCTGAGGTTTTACTTCCCGCTACCTTTTGAAAATTGAACGCATTGCGTTCGAGTAAATAAAAAAAGCTGAACTTTACTCAGATATCCACGTTATGAGGTACACTGAAACGGAAAAAACTAACTTCGGTGCAAGTTCAGTTTGTGTATGGCTGTGCCAAGCGATCTGGTTATTTTTTGTTTTGTTCGTGATTTTCAGAAGACGCGAAAATGTGGTTGGGAGCAATTTTAATTCATGAGGGAGGGGGATTATACCAAAAACAAGGCTTTTGCGCATTTAGAGGACGTCTGTGATGAGTCAGAACCTCCTTTCTGATCTACTAATCAGCACCTAACGTTTGTTCCCTATAAATACATCTCTCCATAAACATTCAGTTTAGGGAGATACGCGCTTATGAAGCCAAACGAGGTATTTCGGAAAACAGCTCCAAAAATGTTCACCAAACTCACAAAACGTCTTCAACAAAATCCGGGAGTATTCTTTCTGACTGAACGGAAATAACAATCAAAATTTGAGAAAGATTTTCAAAAAATGTCAAAATCTCAACTGTAACCACTTATAGCCGGTATCCGCACTTCGTTATTTGTAACTATGTCCAAGACTGAGAAAGAGGTACATCGAAAAATGAGGTTTGCCGAACGTGATGATTTCGATTATCCCGATTTCCCCAAAAACAATAGAAACGATTTTGAAGAAACTCGTGGGGCTCGGTCAAGTAACTATAACCAAAAATTTTTTCGGCATGAACGTGTCCGTCGAAACGCCTTGAACGATGAGAGTTCACTGGGGTTACAGAATGTTGTGTGTTGCCACGCACGTAAGTTGATACTTTTCAGCTCTTTTCTCTCGGCTTCCAAAACGTAAAGGTTTAAAGAGATGTAACCTTTTTTGTTTCGCTTGCCCCTCCGGTATGACAATGAGTAATATAGAGTTCTATAATGTGTGAGAACTACGTATAATAATGTTACCAAGTTGCTCGAACATGGATCGATACCACAAATAAATCTTTTAGCTCAACGATTTTGACATGATCATCCTCAGACTTTAGAACGCAAATGAAAACGAAAAACCAACGGCATACGTGGAGTACACCGAAAATACTTGACAAAAGGAATGAAAAAAAGAGGGAGTTACCTGAATTTAAACAATCAAATAAAAACAGAATACGTACAAAAAGGAAATTATTTATTTATATTTGTAGAACAGGAAAAAATGAGACTGAAAAAAAAACGGTGTAAAATGAAACAACAAAACAACACTAAAAGGCAAAAAAGAAAGCAAATAAAAGCAAAAACATCTTAATTTTTATTAAACCAAACTGTCAGTGAGATGCACGTGACAGAAGAAAAATATCTATCACTCACTAAAGTTAACGTACCTGTTTGGTGAGTCCATCTCCTCTCACAGGTGAGATACTGTTGGCAAGCGTTTTCGGTGTAAAGACATCATCGCCTGGCTGTTAAGTCTGATAGTTAAGCGTGGTCTTTGTATAGGAAGAGTAAGGTTGAACGGAATGGCGTTGCGTTGGAGAAGGAAGGGAAGGGAAGGAGATCATAAACCTCCTGGGAAACCCGTTGGAAGTGAAGGGAAAGGAACGTAAGGGCAGTTTGTGTATGTCCTAAACAGTCTGTTGATTGTCGATTCTAAGTCCTTTTTGTATGGGTTGGTTCGTAAATTCGTCAGTTGGATGTTTTCGTTTATGTAGTGTCTGGAGTGGTGTAAATAGGGTGTCGCATTTTGTGTCGATTTGTTCATTTATGATCTGTCCTTGAAAGTTGTTTTGTTTATAGTTGTCCATGTTTTCTAATATGTTCAGTTTTGACCATTTGTAGTAAGGTGGTGCAGTTCTGTATTTTGGTAGGTTCGTGCCAAGTTGTCTTGAGGTGTTTGGCAAAGTTTGAGTCGTCTTTGTTCCTAAAACACACATCGAAAGCGCTCGCCCACAGTAACTGCCCAGCCAGAGGAGACATACTCTCCAAACAACTATGTTAACTTTAGCAATTTACCTTCTGCCGGAACCAACCCAATTACTTCAATACCTATTAATCACTCCTTTAAATCATACGATAAAAAACAAACAATTTCTGGAATGCAGTAAATAAATAATGAAATAAAATATTGTGAAACAGATTGTATTAGGCGAAGATGACTGAAAACGAAGATCCGGGCGTTTTGTGTTACGGCCATCGAAATTCTGACAGAAGGCAGTTATGCGTTTCTCGAAGAAGATACGATTTGCAGTCAGAGAAATATTAATTGACGCAAACAATTGTTAGATTTTGTTCAACACTTAATTGCACACTAGATGACAAGTTTGCAGTACACATTATGCAATTTATTCACAGTATATAACGAATAATTTAAACTGTGCATCCGGTGCGCAATAATATTATGTCTTCTGTTCTTTAATCCACGTCCCTGAAGAACCGTTGGTTTAACGAATATTTTTATCAATTTAGAATCCCCGAGAAACTGAACTCATCTTCAAAGTAGTACCCTATACTTCGATAGTATGCATTCTGCCATTACAATAAGGAATGTTACAACAACAGGTGACATACCCGAGTACGGCCAGTGTAGTGTGTTCCATATGCTTACTCGAGTTATGTCATATAAGGCGTTTTAGTACCTTTTATCAGCACAATTTGTGACCAGAGTAGTGAAGTTACTCTTAAATACTTTTAGATATTTTTCTTGAAATGGTTTTGAATAAATCAGAAGAAAAAATGCCCAACGCCGCTCAACGCTTGCCAATATCGTGCACTCAAAATGTACTCGTACGTAATTATTCAACACATTTGGAATACTGAAGGCGATATCATCCAACACTACACACTCCTGTAGAACAAATCAGTTTCGTGTCAATCATCCCCGAATTACGAGACTTATCGTTTACATTCTCCAGAATGACGCCCGAAGCCTGCCTTGCGAGTCCGACTCATAAGCATCTCATTACAGCCGAACACGGCGAACGTTTTCCAGATGACTCTATCAATATTCATTACGCAAGACCACGCAGATATATATCGACCCACATTTCTAACCACCTCTGCACACCTTGGGCGTTTCATATTTAATTGTATAGACTCGTTTGCTCTTCTGGCGAAACGATTAGTATAGATATGAATGTTAATGACTTAACTGTCCCGGTTTGGGAGTGTTTATAGAGAGGTTTTCACGATCAATAGGACTTTCCGTGCATAAGAAGGTAGGATGACTGAAGCGGGCTTGGAAATTCTCCAAATTGTCGGGGACGTTACACCCGTGAAATCGTTCGCGATTTAGCATCTGCATCTGTAAATTGATCGGCGAAATTCGGTGAAAAATATGAGTAAGTAGGAGGGGGCTATAGCGAGTCCAGCGTGAAACGTGCACATGGAAATACTGGACAAGAGACACCACACAATTTCGCAGGCCCCGAGTAAATTAAGCGTTTGAGCCAAGAAGGAACGGTTTTTATGGTGTAATCAAACTATAACGACGATGATTCGTGAGGCATACAACACATCAGCTTGTTGGTTGCCGTTTTGTGATCAGTTGGTAAAAACTGTGAGAAACACTACTAAATGAAATGTCAGTGGTTTGAATTCCAGAGTGAAGTCTGAACAACCGTACATGTGCACTAGTATGTCATTATGTTGGACTGCCATCCCACTTTTCCATTTCTTCTCGAGAACGTTAGTATCGAGTGAGCTGGATTTATAACAAATTATTACACAACGGTTGATTATTCTCCTGCACCGCTTAACGCAGTCTCACGACTCCGAAACACATAACATTAAACTCCGCATCGAAATAGACTAGAAGACCATTCGGAACACGACCCACCTACAACGAGAATTGACTTCGCATAGGTGGCGCTAGGCAATTGACTCGACGCGACAAGCCGGCCTGGAGTGAAACGAGAGGCAGCGCGAGAATGAGCGCAGAGGGGAAACTATGACTTTCACTATATTATCCTGGAAGTTTCTCCAGGCAGTAGAATTTGCTTCGCAGTGATTTCACCGTTTTCCATCTAGACCCATTAAAAATTCCCAATATTTCGTTTTTGGCTAACTATTTTTTACCCCTAACGACCATAAATTGCATCCGAATCGATTATTGAATAGGAGGACGCTGTTAAACTTCGTCGGGGTGGGTAAGAAAAATGTACCAATTAATCCAGTCTGGTAGATGATTTATGTGCGTCGAGAAGAAAAAGAAGATAGAGAAAAACATAACCTGAATACTTTGAGAGAAAAACAATTAATTGCTAGATGAGAAAATATAAAATAAAATGAACTTCTACAAGAGAATAGAAAACGGAAATACAATCGTCTGATCGTTTTCGTACGTAATATTAACTGTTGCACACGCGATCGATCCTCCTCGCGTTGGTTGGGTCTAAGGAGTCCCGGTTGAAGATGGCAGGAAGATATATCGGCGGTAGATACTGGAGTTTTCAGTACTTTCGCGGCGTAAGAAAATAAAATAACGACTTGGCAAAGCCAGTTAACTGGAGACAGTTCTAAAAAGGGGCAGAATTCTGATGATCCGCGATCCCTTTCTGGTCAGAAAAAATGAAAATGCTGGACGTTGAGCTATTGGTCAAGGTCTTTAGCAGATCGAACACTGGTAAAGCCGAAAGACCGCCGAGGTAGAGACGCAATCGCGTACAATCCGCCCGGTTGATTTCGGGGTCTTTTCTGAAGTGAAGAGCTTGATGAGTCACTGTGTTTCACACATCACCGATGGAATAAATAATAAAACGAAAGCGTTACCTCTGAAATGAAGCTAAGGCTCCCTCTGAGTTGCCTGAACAGACGCAACTAGATCAAAAAAGGAATTTGTGTGCCACAGAATTGATTCGTTAGAACCGGTTATTTTGTGAACCAGTATACCAGTATACCTTGGACGGCCGAGAGATTGTGGATCTGGAATCCTCTTGCCGCGAAACGTAGAACGTCAAATGTTAAATGTCGAGAGAATTTCCTGACAGAAAACAAGCGAACGAGAACGGTGTATTATTCATAATGAAGAACAAGCCGGAGCTGAGCTGAACTCGATATTTTTCAAAACGTTCGCTAATTTATAATGTAGCTCACTTTATCTTCATAATGACAAAAATTCCACAGTATATCTGTGCTATTTGGAACATCTCATATCAAACATAAAATCAAAATCGTTGGGGCCTTATTTGTATAAAAAAGAGAAAAAAAGGTAGAGTTTTGATAACAAAGGTTACTGAGGCATTAGGTTTGAAGAATATCGTCCTATGGTGATCAGTAGGAAAGGTAAAAATTAAAGAAAATTTTATACAACCATTACGCTCAGAAATCTTCATTTTGTTAATTTGCTGTGCCACTGTTTTAGCGTCTGTTACTCGAGATCTAAATATCTGGTGCGTTGCAACACACAACTTTCCTTAGCTCTACAACAATTCACTTTGTACCTGGCTAATTCTATTTAATCAATTCATTTATCACTCAGTTAATTTGAACTTGGTCAAACAACGCTTTACGGCAGCAGGAAGCGGTAGCGCTTACAGTTCCAGATTTTATTGTGCTGTTCCTACTCATTGCAACACCATTATTGAGCAATTGGTACACACATAATTGATGAGGCTGTAAGCACAATTTTTTTGAGAAGGATAGTAATTACTTTTGCAGAGTTATTGGGCAAAAAGTTTAGAACTGGTAGTAAGTGAAACGGCAAAAGTTGAAATTCAGGAATTTGTGGAGTGAGCCCCATGTATCTCATGAGCGTTTTTAAACACTCAATCTTTAGGTATTGGATTGGACTACAATACTGATTTATTTTAACATTCTACCAAAATTCCAGCGGAGTTTATAAGAAAAAAACTGCGCTAAAAACGCTTTTCGTCGAAAGTTTTGATAATTTATTGTGCTGCTCTCGTCATTTTCCCACGAATGGGAATTTTATGGTATATTTGCCTTAGTAAGAGCTATCTATATAAAAAATTTAATCAAAATCGTTAGAGCCGTTTTTGAGAAAAAAAATGTGGTGTTTTGATGATTGATTGGTGTGGATGCACGTACACATGACTTTCTTGTATAAATTTGAGATTTTTAGGCAGGAAGAAGTGAGTTGTCTCACATTTTTACTCGGCAATCTACTTGACTTCAAAGTTTGTAGAGATGAAATTTGATTCAATTTCCCATTTACGGTTTTTTCCTCAAACGATGAAGGAGGAGTCATCATAGCCATAGTTACGATAAAAAGGAGATTCAGTTGTTTGCTTTGTAGTCCACGAATTCGATTCGAGAGCCTCGAGTGTCAATTAGTCGGTTGTGCAACTCTTTGAAATGTAAAAAGTACCCGACGACAAACGCTGAGGTTCGCGTCATAATTCCCCGTTGAGTGACAATCACGCATTTCCTTTCCATCGACTACCTCACACGCAGAACCACTGAAAAACAGGTTTCGTTCGTAAACCGCGTTTTTAGATTCCACTTTACAGTTGTTCTGAAGAGGGGGTTGCAATCTAAACAAGACCGGGAGGAAGTCGAGATCTCGGCGAAGGACGTAAAAGTGGTGTTCGTTTGATAAAATCCAAACCCCCGCAACAACGAATCAACAGCGAAAACACCACTTTCGCCTTAAAACTCCCACAAAAACGGTCGTAGAGAAGCAAATAACGTGGCGGGGCAAGGGGTTGCAAAAAGGTCGTTGGAAGCGAGCCTCTCGACGGTCTACACTCTTCCTGCGGCTTTTTCTGCTGTGGCATCCAGCGGTAAAAGAGACAACCCTACATTGAAAAGACAGTTTCGCGTCGGACGAAACTTAAATGATTTTGTAGCCTGAATGCTTCTAGTCTATGAGGCGGTTGTACGAACTAGTTCGAACGAGCAACAGACCCCTTCATGTACACACCGAACTAGAACTTACAGCTCCGAATTCTACGTAAAACGATGGTTTTGGATCACACATTCTCTGTCAATCGTGTCCAGTTACACACGACCTGTTTTTTTCGTTCTCAGAAGCCTTTGCAACGAAAAAAATCGAAATTTTCGACAACGTAACTTTCCTTCCAACTCCAAAGGTGTAAGCGAAGTAACAAATATTGAGTGAGACCAAATCGGCTCAAATTTCACATGTACCCAGTGTACATGTGTCAAAACGAAGGTAACAGCAAAATCGGTTCACAACACAGTTATCATAGGTGATCAAAACTACAAACATTTTCTTCCTCGAAAACGGCTTTGACGATTTTGATTACTTTTTCTGTATGACCAGTTTTAGTTTACATGACAGCACTGTAAAATTTGTTTGTGGGAACAGTAAAGGAACACAAATAATTAACAAACATTTCGGTGGTTTTAGTGAAGTGCCCATGTGACAGGAGCGTACCTAGACAATAAATATGAGCATGTATATAAGGTGAATTTTAGATACCGATGATGGAAAATTGGAGGGTAACTATATAAGTTCCGGAATTCAAATTAATGTCACCGTTCTGATCAACATTCGCAGCACTCTCATACCTTAGAACTGTAAAAGCGAACCACTGTGGGAAAGCATGTTATATAGCTCTAAATATATCACCGTTTAGTAATCTGATGCTCCAATGAACATGAAATTTAAATACCATTTCTTCCACCATTTTGTCTCCTTCCTCATTCTAATTTTCTAAACTTTCCTCACTAAATACCAGTCGTGATCGTTTGGTTTAGGTGCCTGTTACGAGCCAAAACGCAGTGGTTCATCAATACGCATAAATAATGGGAAATTACTCACATTCGGACAGCAACGGACTTTAAACAATTAAAATTGAAATGGAGCGCGTTGAAAATAAAATGAAAGATAAATAGCGCAATAGGCTACACCCGATGACGAAACTGAATGAAAAGAACTACTACAGGTGTAGACGGGATGTTCCCACAGCGGGGTGAGATCAACATTTCACTCTAAAGTAGTATCTCCAAGTAGATTCCAACTTCCGATTTCTGCATCTCTCGCCGGTTTCGTGGTCAGGACCAAACACCGTTTTCGAACACAACGGAAGATGAAACTCGTAAACGCAAAATGATCGAAAACAACAAATATCTGATCCGACTATCCTCAACCCCACGTGCATGCAGCGATTTCCGTCATTCGACTAAGAAATAAAATCAGCCCGGTACAATCAGGGGTGCGAAATCAGTCGGCATGCAGTCAGTACTTCTCAGTGACTTCAGTGGTTCACCGCCATTCCGAGGTTATACAATCGATTCCTTGCACCAAGGGCCTTAAGCCAGCTTACCCCTGTTTGATTTCATTCCGCCAGTTTGTCCGAGGATTCCTTTAATTTTCCGTTATATTAATATAAATTTAACTTATTTGGTACTAAGTGTTTTCCTTCCAGAAACCTCCTGCCGTCACGCGGGATAAACACGCTTCCATAAGATATTCTTGTGCGCAAGAGCGGTTCTTTTATACTAAGTTAGAAGCACAAAATGACCCGGACGGCGGACGACCCTTGTATATTTGGAATCCCCATGCCTTGAAACGTAAAGTATCAAATTTTGAGTGGTTGTAAAAAAACTTCCCCGACCGAAAACATAGGTGTATTTTTCCGATTTCCTTCAAACGCGACTAAATACTATTTTTGAACTAAAAAACTTCTGAAGAAAACTCAATTTTTATTTGTCTGATCACATATCTTTCTTTCCTTCAGCCGAGGGCTGAAAACGTTGAGCGTTGGGTTGAAAGTTGGTTTCTATTTTTTCTGATAGTTCCCTCAATGATAAGTAAAACCCCGGTTCCCTGCTCTCTCTGAAGTATGGACTAAGAAAGTAGCGGCTCATCAAAAACGTCAAAATTTGACTTATTAGTTGATAGTTACAATATTTACCTCTGTTGAGGAATTGGCTTGTACATTCCGAATTCACAACTCCACTACCTCCTATGCTTGGCCAGATCAATCAAAATTCGTCGCATTTTGAACCAAATTTTGACTCATTAGCTGACATCAAATTTCGTATGGTGGATTCGCATCAAGTAACTGAGTCGAAAACCTCGACTCTGCTACAATAGTTTCTTGGACTTCAACTTGCAGACGAAATCAAAATGTGACGAAATTTTGGTCAAAAAATGACCTACGGAGTTGAAACTTGAAATTTATGTTACGAATAGGTGAAGCGGAATACTTTAAGGATTACCTTGTCTGCTTTCCTCATTTTGAGGACACTTTCAAACAGACAAAATAAAAATTTGACGACTTTGATGGCTCAAAAATTAGTTGATACTTGCAAACGACGCGAATGAGTTCCACATCCATCAGCTTTATTATAAAATGTTATCTGCCACCTCAAAAACGTGGCATTTTCAAAACAGAGTCGCTGAAATAGAATTATCCAGTACTGAATAGTTGACAGCAGAAAATGACGTGAATCGCATCAAACTTGTTGACGCCAACGGATATCGCCAGAGCTGTTAACTGTTTGGCGACCCCAACTGAGCTCCGCAAGGTCTTGAATCCCTAACAACGTGCAACTCGCACAAACTCGTTGGCCACATCCCCACAGCCCCAGCCTCATTGCCGGATTTCATTGCGCCTACGATCGGCAACGTGAGCTGTTCCTCCATCGTTTTCATTACTTTTATTCACGGTCTCTGGATCCGAGGCTTCTCAGGATAGCCAAAATTACGGACATTTTGGACAAGGTAATGTGCCATTCAACCCCGACACATAATATGACTCCCCATGTGGGGCTCAATCCCTACTAAATCCTTTGTTTGGTCTTCCTCCAGGAACACCTGAAAGCGTGGAGAAGACAAACCAGATCTCCCTCCGCTTCCATTCGTCTCCTACCAAAAGTCTTGGTCAGAAAATATTCAGTCTTTATTTTCTTTAGTTCCAGAATAATTTCATTTACCCCGTTTTAGACATTTAACGAGAGCATTATTCCTTTTTTTTCTTTACGTTTATTTGTACAGAGCTCTTAGCTACATTTTATTTAGTTTCCATGATACCACTACGCATTTGTATAAATACAGTCCACTTTTACCTTTAATTTTGCAGTTCCTTTTTTCTCCGATCTTTTCTCACATTTTTTTCAGGTTCAGTTTTCTTTCTCTTTCCGTTTTTTTTAAACAGGCGTCAGATTGAGCGTAGCCCAGAAACCGGCTACACAATTTATGCCACAAAACTATTGAATAGAATCTGCTACCTTCAAAATGTTGTGTTCATACAGCAGATTCAACTTCTGGGCTAAAATTGCTAATTATATATTTGAAGTATATTCTGTCTCGATGGCTCATAAAAAGAATATTACATATATATCTTCAGTGGGTGGGAAGTAAAACCCATTAGTACGCATATAACATGCATTATAACATTTTATTCCTGATTATATCAAAACACGTTCATAAAATAACTAGTGCGTAGTAACACACAACTTTCCGCGGCCCCGTAAATACTACGACCTGCTACATACATGGGTGCTATATCTTCGTTTAACGCGGTTTTACGGGAACATTTATGCAGAACAAAATGTAGGTACTACTTAGTTGAGAGTACTTGGTAAGTTTGATTTTAAACGATTAAAATGTTCTCATTTTCTTAGTCCATACTTCGGAGAACCGGGGTTTTACTTAATATTGAGGGAACAATCAGAAAAAATAGTAACACCAACTTTCAACTCAACGGTGAACGTTTTTAGCCCTCGGCTCTAGGACTATCCCCACTACATAGGTTTAAGGAAAGTAACTGGTCTCAGTCAGTGAAGCTGAGATGAGCTGTGAAGAATCGAATTGTGGGAGTTTGCTCGTAATGGCTGCCAAAATATCACCGACAATTGCGATATTTGATATTAATTTTGTTTCTCACAGGTGGGCGTCACGACGACCGGATGTTTAGTGGAAGATTAGTGTTGCGGCAAAGGAGGGGCCGAGAATACCTAACCGGCAACACACGACGTTGTTGAAGGCGAGGAGGTTCCCGTTACGACTTCCAGTGGCACGAATCACCGATAGCAACGCGTTGAGCGCACCAATTCATGCAAGTATCATCGCTATATACGAGTAGGCAATTATTACCTGTTAACAAGTTCCGTATTTAGTGTAAGGGTATAGTCGGACTTGAGAGATTAACAACAAAGACCTATGAATATAGCACTGAAAAAACCAACACCATCGTTCTCGGTTCTAATGATAGAGACGTTTCAATGCAAAAATAGGAGTTCACGTCGGCACTGGTCATTCAGGTGTGCCGTATAGCACGAATAGAGTGTAATCGGGGGTAACCTGTTGAATCTCAACCTCTCATCTGATCAATAAAGCACCTCGAGGCCCTGGTTCCTTCTCAACCACTTCGGCGACTCTTCTCATCACAAGAATGAATAAAAAAACTGATTGATGGCGCCTAATGATCCTCTCTCCCTCTTTAAAAAAGCGTTCTAAACGACTAAGTTACTTTCTTCGGTGCCTTTGGAAGTCGATCATCGCTTAGCCGACGTAACGAGAGCATTTCGGAGTTCCCGCCAGGCATTGGCCACTCTGCTCAGCGCATGTCACAGGCTTTACGTTAAAAGAGCCTCAAGTCTCTACGCGTGATATCCTAGCCACTGCGAAAGTAGAATTCAAGCGAGCCCTAAATGTATCAGGGCGCATGACGATGACGGGAGTCGACAACAAAAACGATTTCCTTCAGAATGAAAATATGAAACCATAAGAGTGCAGATAGCTACAGAAAATGCTTGGATTACAATACTGTTACGGTTGTAGAACCACTCTGCCTCTCAGCCTGACGATGCGACCACTGACGCTTCTCCCTCTGAGCCACCGTCTCTCAGATATGATGGAAAAAGAATAAGTCGTTGAGGACGGTCGTTGTCTTCACTTTAAACCCCGCATCGAACAGCCGTGGAAAGGAAAGTTGGTCCATTCAGAGCTAATGATTTAGTAAGTGAATTGATACACACAACTACTACTCGTACCTAATAAATTTTCTAGCTCGCCCATGCGCGGCACCTAATTTCAAAACTCCCCGTAATTCACATGATTTAGAGCCACTTTTTCGATCAGGTAGAATTGAAAGGGAGTTCCGATAATTAATAAAAATTATCCAGAAAAGGCATAAATTTCGGTTAGAGGGCCTTTCAACAGGTGGCGGGCGATACATCATGTTTGAGAGGTGGCGTGGGACGGGGGAGGGTGGGTTAGAGGGAGCTTTGCCCGCCTAATTTCTGCCGAGATCTTTGTGTCTGTTGCTCCTAATTTCTCGGTCTCCCTTTTCGTGGAAATCCCCTCTGAGAAAATGGCGTGTATTTGATCTTACGAAGCTCAATAGGCCTCTTTGTTGAATTCTTCGCTTTTGTAAGGGGCGTTTTCGGGGCCTTTAACCCCATTCTGAAGGCTCGCCGCTTAGAACGTTAGAACGCTTAGAATTTTCAGTCGAGTTATTCGTACTACAAGAAGTATTTGTGAGAAGAACAACGCGCGCTCAATATCATAATGCTGTTTTCGCTTTCGGAAGTCATTGCGGCATCCCCTAGTCTTAAATAAGAAAGATATTTGCGACCACATAGTTATTCCTTCATCCAAATCGTGACTGTTGTGCGTACGAGATCCCAGTATTCGCGCAGTCCCTCAAATTCGGACAGTACCTGCAGCCAGAAATTATATGGGCATAAGCAAGTAAGCTTTCTCCTGTTAGCCTCTACTGGCCAAGACAGCCTCACCACCACGAAACCTTCTGGAGGCGTGGAGAGAGTATTGTTATCTAAGTCTTGCGTTTCACGTCACAGAGAACTCTGTCGGCCGGGGAAACGGTGCCCGTAAGGAAGTCCTTGTATGGACAGCAGCGCTTGAGTGAACTATGCCAAGGCTTATTGGGAGTCCTTTCAAACCTCAGAGAAAGCAGAGAGTATCTGAGATGAGACTTCAGTAATCTCCCGACCTCTGGAAGGGCAGAACGTCCAAACTGTCTTGTCCTGAGATGAGAAAAAGCCGCAAGTACCGTTGAAAGATGGGGCCGGCCATTCTGGCCCAGATAAGGTACGGGGATGCACAGCCCGCCGTCTATCATGGGTTAGGGCCACGTAGGTGGCTGCCTCCGCAAGGCAAGGTAGGTAGAACGGAAAAATCCAATACGTACACATGGCAGGTGTGCGGGGTCAGAGGGAGATGAGGACCACCCAGTTGGACTCCCTCAGACCTCCCAAAACAGGATCGTAACTGTCCGGGCAGCGGGAGGGGTCTGGTAGTCAACGGGAGGTGTGCTACCCGCCGTAAAGATCTAGCCACTGGACACAGCTACCTGTTTCCAGGGGAGAACGGTTGGAGTCCCAACGAACCTGACAACCTTTCCCACATGATGGATGAGAGCAAGTCCAATCGTTTGAATTCATGTGTGAATAAAGCGTAGGCGCTGGCAGAACACCCCTTGGCCATTTCTGATTACATTCAAGCCGCAGTTGCCCCAAACAGGACGCTTTTTCCTGCAGCCACAGACATGGTGTCGAAAGAGGAGTGTCGCCAGCCGGGAAGCCATGTGGTGTCAATGAAAAGCCCTTGTAATTTTATTTCGTGTTGGCAGGAGAGACGTAAAGGCCACAGGGCTGGGCACTGTCTCAAAGCGTCTCGGGTCTGTGACCACAAGCTGAGGAAGAAGTACGAGGTTCACAATTCAACTGCTGAATGTAAAGTACGATGGAAATATCCAATGACCTAATTTACTCAGTAATTGCAATCGTGAAGACATCTGGTTGTCAAAAATGAGAGTGAATTCGCACTCAGGTTATGCGAAGCCTACGATCTACTACCTACAGGTTGCGCATTCTAATCTCTTCCGCGAGATCTCTCCTCAACACACGCATATCAACGAGTTATGGTCTTTTGAATACGCGAAAAACGAGACTCCCAGATGGAAAATGCCTCCAGCGTCAACGGTTTTGACTGATGGATCTCGAGGTCGGAGAAATATCGCGAGCTGCGGTTATTTTTCGCGATGGCTTTCGAGGTTTTCCAGGTGGAGAGCGAGAGGGGAGGGAGCAAAAAAGGTTCGAGCGAAAGGCGTAAATTCAAATGTGGGAGCGAAAGTACAGAAGAACGAGAAAGAAAAGGGCCATAAAAGAGACCGAGAGGTCGGTGAGGGACCATCGTTGATTCTTTGGTCGAGATGTACTCGCAGTTCTCTCCGTGCAACCCAGTGGGCGTTTGCAGGAAGCGCTCGATGATAAATGTTGTTTTCCACGCCGAGTTGTCTTTTATAGGTTCTCGTTTTTCCCCAGTTTTCTCTTCTATTCTTTACCGACAAACTTCATTCGACCCACCACCGCCACCACTCCTCCCACCACACTACACCAATGGAAAGTTTTTGAAGGCCATTTGAATCTAGAACGTTTCCTGTTTCCATTCCTTCTGGGGGTCAGGTCAAGGGACTTAATATTTCTGCACTTAGAACTTTACTCTGCAAGAAGCTGGCAAATACATGAACAAATAAATTATAAAAAAGAATGTTCCACTACTAGCTCACACTACCGCACAGAAGAGAAGTCAACCCGCCTTCTGTATTCTTGTAAACCACTACTACATTGCGCCGCCCGTGACTACGTTTATGGGCAGTTTATCAAGGTCATTTGCAAGCACGTAGCCTAAAGAACCTGTTTATCAATTTACTCTAACGGCTGACTTGCGGTACATGGTCATCTTTGGCTGGCAGTCTGAGCCTCGATTAGAATGTAACAAATCAGTTACAAAAAAAAAGAAAAAATGTACGCAATGTCTTCCGACGGGGACCCGAATGACCCTCGAAGGATCAAAAAGATACCCATCGCTCCCGGGGCAGGTTCTTTGAAGAGTCGAGCTATGTCATCGATTTCCCCGAACTGTGGATATTTGTGCTACGTAACGTCGCACATTGCACACGGCTTGAATACCCACCTATGTTGCATATGAGTTGTCGTTTCTCAGATTGTTGATCTAGCCATGTTATATTTTAACGAAGGGTTTGGAAATGTTGGCAAAACGGCTGACTCATGAAAAAATTACAGCGATCCCGAGCTCTCATCCAATGCCCGACTTTCGTCGGAATTTGAATCTTCGTCTATGACCTTTAGACTACAATCACTGGAGGTGCCTTACTGGGAGTCAGGCAGTACATCTCACTCATCACTGTTAGTCGCCCCTACTGGAGCGGACGACTTCAATGTTGTTGAGAAATGGAACTAATCCCAGGAAAACCCGATCAAAGATTTGAAGAAGGATGGGGGCGACAAGGAAAGGGCGCCTGGTTCTGGGTTATCTTCCCAGGAGCATGCCCATGCTACCAGGCGCGACCATGGGTTGTGGATAGTGAAACGGCCACGGCATTGTCCCCAGGGGCATGTCTGCGGCCAGCTGTGAATAAGGACAGCATGCCGACTGAATAAGCAGCCGCGAACAATGGGCAAAACCCAAGAGATCGCAGAAGAGATCCTGAACAAAGGACTCAAGGGCTAGCGGATCTACATTTTTTCAGCCTTAAAGGCCATCGCAGCCTATAGTTTTAGGTCTAAGCTGGCATGGGAATGCCTCCATGCGCTCAAGCAGCTCGGCGCCCGTAACAGGCTCTCCGTCATTTGGGTGCCGGCTCACAGGGGGCATGAGGACAATGAAAAGGCTGACCGCCTCGCGAAAAGGGGTACAGAATCCCTACCCATCGGGCCTGAACCACACATAGGTATGACGAAAAGTCACCTGAACTGGTCTGGTTGCTCGATGGGAGATACAGGAAAATGGCGCCCATTGGCATCGCCAGCCACAACTAAGACAGGCGAAAAGGCTTGTCACGCCTTCCTGTCAAAGGGCGAAGGCGATGCTGACACTCTCTAGGCAAGATCTGAGAGTACTGATAAGCTTCCTCATCGGGCACTGCCCACTCAGATATCACCTCAACAAGATGGGCATCTTAGAGGCGGTGGAATGCAAACTCTGCGGTGAGGAGGACGAGACAGCAGAGCATATCCTGTGTGAGTGCCCTGCCTTGGCAGCAGAACGCTTTGAATACTTCGGTCAGGGGACCACTGAACCCCAAATCATGGCGGAATCTGCAGTGAAGGACACACTCAGCTTCCTAAGGGGGGCGGGTATGTCCGACGCCTTCTACTAAGAAAGGGCCGTCATAATAGGCCCATATGCGGCCGCAGTGACAAAGGGACTTGTCCCACACGCCCTCGGGTTTTAAAAAAAAACAAAAAAACTCAGGCAATAGTTACGTCCTGCATGCGAGCATGCGAACACTAAACCATTATATAATCAAATCATTTGCATCGTTTTTTAATTTCCTCGGTCAATCTAAGTTGTGTCGTAGCCGTCAGAGTGGCTCAATTATTTATTAAAGCGTTTTGGAAGCTTAACTGGTTCTTTTCAACTTGCTGTGGTTTTTGGAGCGTTTTATTCATCGTGTTCTTTTATATTAAACCGTCAAAGTTAATGATTGTCGTGCTCCCCCAGAGTGATAACTGTTCCTCCACACACTTTTCGTAACTGTGAATTATACGACCACTCCTCTTCTCTGGTGAATCATTTTCAGGAATTTATTGTAAATTTTGCCAGTTGTGCGCATTAAATTGTCCCCATAAATTCTGCCATCTTCCTGCTGCTCACGACACACGTTTTCTAATTTCACATACTTCCCATTCTAAAGGAAAAGACAGGGGTGCAAACATGCCTTCTTTGGGCTGAACACGTTTGTATAGGTTGCGATTGGTTCTTTCTGGCTCATTTTTCCCAGTGATGCAGCATTGTAACCTTCATAACATTATTACCATTTGGAAAAGGCAGCAACGAAATGCTAACTGGGTCAGCCGGTACAGCCGTTCGCCTTCTAATCTAACTACAGACACACACCCAACAGCCAGCCACCGAAACGCAAAGAGCACGCGGCAAAACCAAGTCAGTATTATAAGCAGAAAGTAAAAACGGTGCAAATCGTTACACAATGGTTCATTATTCTCTTGCACAGCCCGACGTAGTCTCACACATTCAGGACCCATCTCACTCGTTTAACCATCAAAAAGTACCAGTTAACGATAGAAGCAAGACCTGACTACAACGGAACGACGAATATGATATATTTCAGACGGCAGTAGGCAATTGGCAGGATGTGGCGCGTCGAGCTGATGAGTAATTGCTGTGAGACGCTGAAACGATTACTTTCGCCGCATTGTAGACGCGTTTGTTGACTTCAGCTCTCTATAATTACTGTAATTTCACCAATTTCGGTATAGACGCAGTTGCACACCTCTGAGAATCATTACATTCGACCAAGCATCGAAAAATACCTTGAAAACGATACCGAACACGGCGTATTTGCGATAAAACTGCCAAAATTCCGTTTTTGTTGATTCATTTCACCATTTTTTGGCCATAGCTACCATAGGCTTTGTCCGATCGGGTTGCCGAGCAGGCGGGCAGAACTAGACACGGGGGGGGGGGGTTGTAAAAACATTTTCCTGGCCAAAACATAGGTGCATTATTCATAATGAATAGTAAACCAAATCGAACCTAAAGAGCCACCTTTCGACTATCTAGTCCTCTAATTCGAAACTGCACCGTATCAACGGGAGCAAAGCGGAGACACACGAACTGTATTAACAGTCGAATGAGAGGCAATGTCCAAAACAGTAATCGATCTTAAAGGAAGCTCGGGGATTTTCCAGGGTCTGAGCAAACTGACGGGTGTTTTACGTTCAGGATCGTACCGTTATAATTATAATGCGACGTTAAATCGAGATAGAAAATTGCAGTAGAAAGTTGCGTTCACGAAAATGAAACTACCCGTCCTTCTTCGCAAAGATCCATGAACGATGGCTCACGAAACTCGAAAACTCCCTAATTGAGGGAGGTAAGCCCTAAAAACAACAATTCAAGATCCCTGAGGCTTAAGCGAGATGAGCCACACCTCTCTTCTTGCAACGCTTCCTTTTTTTTTTGTTTTCGTTACACCTGCCATCCAGAAAGAGAGAGAAGCCCTCCCATGAATGTATGCAGAAGCTTATGCAAATCAAGTCCGAGTGCCGCACTCGCAGAAGCCTTTGCATAAGGAAGAACAAATTTCCAGCTCGGCATCGACAGATAAAGGGGGAAGATCTTTCTTCTGGGGAAGAGGCTAAGTGATAATTTCCACCTTTCAGAACCGCCCCTTTACCACAAAAACGCTTTCCTGTAATCGATGAAACCTTGAACTTTACATTCGTCGGAAATTGGAGAAATTCGATTTTGTGTTTTTACTTTTTAATTAGCAAAGCGGATTAATTAAAGAGGAAATATTTCATCAGGAAGCAGAACCATTTGAATCGTAAGCCTATTTCGAATAATCTTCTGTACTTTCCTTTTACGTGAACGAGGACTTCCGGCTCGTTTCTGTATACTTATTGTATATTTCACGGTTCAGAAATCCGGTGATTCATTTCCAATAATGACGCATATTCAGTCATTACTCTTCGACGTTTCTTTCGTATTCCCAATTCAACATTTTTGGGAAGCGTACATTTTGACAAGTTAAACACAACTAGTTTGAAGCAAATTGTTAAAGCGCGTTTTCATGGAAAAAAATCCGGGGCTCATCTGGATCACAGGGTCCGTTCGTCGTATTCGGTCTGCAAAGTTTATCGAGAAAAAATTAGGATATGACAAGTGGGACGATTTCCCAAAGTGTAAATGCCGCCTTCTATAGAATAACGAACGCCCCCAACCCTTCTTCACTCCTCGAGGAGAAACGGTATCGTTGTCTCGCTCAAAAAAAAAAAAATACAGAAGGAAAGCCATTTTCTCACAATGATGACTAACCACACACGCAAACGAAGAGCCCCAAATTAGTTATTATACCCAACTTTTCCAACCTTAACAGAGTGAGAAGGAAAAGTACGCTATCAATAAGGTGAACAATTTCTGAAGTTTTCTTCAGATCGTTACGTTTCAACGCCATTTGCGAAAACATTATCAAAACTTCGAAGAAAAGAGAGCAATTTCTACTTTATAAATCCCATCTATACGATATTATTCCCAGAAACATTACGGTGGTAGTTCACTAGCACTAACTATACGATGACATTTTTGTAACGTTCGTAAGATGATTACCAGCAACCCTTACAACCATTTTTCACGGTTTTTACTGTTTAATTGCACACGGTGAACACAATTCTTCCGAAAAAAAAAATCAAATTGGTAATCTCATAAATTACCAATGCACTAATCACACAATTATAACCTTGGCGTAAGTAAGAGCAGCTCGAATTCGGAATCTTAAGCAAGAACGTCGAGCAACTAAAAAACTACTATTTGAGCTGAGTAAAAAGTAATATGAAAAGTAGATGTGACTAGTAGCTAAAAACATGAACATTTTTGTAGAGCGGCCTTATCTCCCGGTGCACTTGCGCATTAGTCGTGGACTTATATACGTTAGGAAGTTTGAAATCGTGATTCTTGGACTCAGAAGCCCTTGAACCGCAAAGATTATTATTTTTACCGCCGATTACGTAAGTTGTCTTCCTACTCAGCAGGGCAGAGAAAAGTACGAATGATATGTACAGCTTGAGACTCAAGTACTTTGCACCAAGCACTTGAAGGGAATTGGCTCGCTTGGAATGACTTCCTCGCTTTGAACTGAGTTTATGAGACAGAGCAGAGACTGTGGATGTGAGAGGAGAGAGTATGTGTGTGAGGGGGGTGGGGACCAAACCTGGCGGCTGCAATACTACCAGAGAGCTATGACCCAGATTCCTAAACATAAAAGAGACAGGTAGAGGGTGAGATAAGAAAATATCTGAACCCCTCGTTTACAGACCTATGGCACACTCTCTCTCGTACGGTGCATCTCTGATAACGTCCTTTGAGCTGACCTCTACTTTTCAACGACGGCTGTTATCAAAACAGTTGGTGGGATGAAAAGCGTAGCAACTGTTTTAAGGTTAATAGCTCAGTAATCCCAACGATGTCCCGCCATCTGCACTAACTTTGTTGAAGGGAGTTTAATCGGATCGGAGCGATAGAATCAAGTGGGTCGTCTAATGCTCTTATCAAGTTGAATTACGCTTCAAAGTTCGTACTCACTTTTGGCACCGTACCCCGGAGGTTATTTTACAGAATACCCGGACGCGGAGCATTCCAAAGCTTCTGCAGATTCCATGATATGGTTACTGTTACAACGAAACCGTCATGGAGAGAAAAAAAGTAGTGACTGGTTAACTACTCGTACTCAGTAGGTCCGATCAAACTCGTTGAAGTCGAATACGAGTATATACAGTGAAATTGAGGAGTTTAGGTGATGCGTTGTGTAATTTCTAGTTTCTTCACTCGACATTAAGATAAAACGTTATTAATGCTTCTGCCAATTACAATACTGGCCGACAATACTGATATTTTTACTTGGAAGGTGAAGTTGCCACTTCGCAAAGGCTCACGCTCTATAACGCGCAAAAGTTATTGTGTTGATAGTGGTTCAGCTCGAACTCGAACTAAAGTGGCGCGCTTTCACAGTTGAACCCCCAGGAAACTACAAACAGGACCATGTCAATTAACTTTCAATATTATTACTCCGGCCGATCATAAAGATCGGTATTCTCATAGCGAACAACCTAATTTCCCACATTTGACAGTCCAGGTTTTTGACCTCTGGATTTCCGCACCTGCCCTAACGGGACTCACCAACGTCAAGGTCATTGTTTCCCTAAAGACCTTTGTACCTGCGGTTATTTCCAACAGTGGATTTCCCTGAAGTGGTTTTCCCAACTTTTCTCCTTTTTCAGATTCCACTCCACAACAGACCCCTCCTCCCAAAATCATTCTCCACCGAAATCTCGTGAAAGTCGGTCGTCTTCAGCTTCTCAAGACACTCAACTTCTAATACTAACACCTTTCGCGGTACAGTCGTCTTCGATTCTCCAACGGACACTAGTTTCATCTCTCTTCGACTTCTAATTCGGATTTCTCCTTCCTTCCTTCCTTCCCCGTACAACCAGTTTCACGCCTTCAGAGCACTACTTGTTCGCGCTCTTATCAACTCACATCACCTCTTCTTGTACATCTAAATCTCTAAATCTTGTGATACACTGACTCTTCAAATTACAAGTTCGTGCTCAACTAAAACCCGTCTATGGGATTCATTCAGGTCTATCCTGGTCCAAACAAGTGGGTTTTCCAGTTTCCAATATTGTAACGCCTGACTCCAATGTCAATGGGCTAATGACAACTTAACGAATTGCATATTAAAAAAATAAATGAATAAAACGTATATGATGTATCAAATCATTTTTGAAAGAAAAGAGTGACGAAAAACGCAAACTGCGAAGTAGTAAAAATAAAATGCTAATAGCGAATACTCCAAATTTATTTTTCCAATTCACTCATTCAAACAAAATTTTTTTACGTTCCATCGTTTCTTATGCACAAAGACAACACACGTTTCTCCATCAATGGTGGCATCGGTCAGGCCTTAAGAACTTATATACTGTCCTGCGACATCATCACGCCTTGACGAACTATGCTTTAGCAATAGTAGACCAGCGGTGAATATGTCCCAGGGAGGCAACCAACCACACGTCAACACAGGAAAGTAAAACGGCGTACGTTGAGCTCAGCAGAGGATGTTGCGCTGGTAAAAGAAGGCGGTAACCACAGGAGAAGGCTGTAGTCGTATCAGGGAAGATAGAAAGACTGATAGAGAGATAATGACCATCGAACGGGGAGAGGGGAGGAAATCTTAATGGACAATTTGGATTTTGTGAGGATTCGTGATCAAGAATAAAGTTTTGTCCAGCGTGGCTATCGTTCACCATACCATCAGTACAATCTGACTTCTCACCCGACACTTTGGCACCTCCTTGCGACCAGCCAGCCCTAAAACTCATGCAGCTAAACACTGCATGTTTCGTCGGTGCTCACGCCAGTACAATTATCCAGAGGTTCATACTTGTAAGTGTACACAAGTTGTAGTTCGTGGTTAATTGTCACCCTGAGCTGTTCTTCCATCTAATACTGTGTTATGGGAGGTAATAGCGATATCGTACTAAGTGAGTAGAGGAGTGAGTACGATATCAACCGAATGCAATTGGAACAGAGTTTTATTCGCAATTACGCTTGGGGAAGTTTTACCGCCACAAACAGGGAATTGGATGAGCAGGAGCGACAGGACGACCCCTAGACGAGAGAACCGCCCGGTTGTAACTAACGACAGCGAAGTATCGAGGAAATCAGGACATTTTAGGTGCCTAGTCAACACAAAAATGCCCCGGACGAGCCTCCGCTGAATGGCGTACATCACTCCCGTCCCAGTACATCACTCCGCTCTTGATGAAGTAAGTGCCTGTCCTCAAGTACTCATGAACACTGCAGTTTCTAGCCATGTACTGCAATCAGAGCTTAGCTGTTCACCCAACAAATGGGACCTAATCTTGAGCACAGAGAGAGATAGAGAGAGAGAGAGAGAGAGGGAGAGAGAGAAAGAGAGAGAGAGAGAGAGAGAGAGAGAGAGAGAGAGAGAGAGAGAGAGAGAGAGAGAGAGAGAGAGAGAGAGAGAGAGAGAGAGAGAGAGAGAGAGAGAGAGAGAGAGAGAGAGAGAGAGAGAGAGAGAGTGAGAGAGAGAGAGAGATTTTGATTCAATTTCCAAAAGGTTTCCCATGTTTGTGGTGGAAGCAAAGATGCTGTGGCTACTGCGCACTGATTAGTTGAACTCTTGGAAAGAACCGTGGCGCTCTGGCTCATGGGATAGAGGAACGTGTGATGCCAGTGTTGACAGTATTCACACGTGTACGTTGAGTGGCAACTTTTTAAAGTATGTGAAGTTGCCAGACAATTATACACATTGTACTCCTCCACGTAGGTTTCTCAAGCATTAAAGCTGGATTTGAGGAAACGTCGGCACTTTGCCACAGATAGGGCAGGGATGCGGACGTGGCGGTAGAGTTCCGTCATCACCAGACCTTTTCGAAACCTCGTCATTCTCCCGGATTCATTGTTTGAGAGATCGTTCGGGGATAAACGCAGAAGATCTTGAGGAAGGTTGGGGGATTGAGACATCCTCCGCTGAATGGAAGAATTTGGTTTGTCCCGGTACAGCTGTTCTCTATTACCACTTATACACCTTTCCCTATCAGTTGCACTCAACAATAGTATTTCTCGTAAGTAGCAGCATTATAACTGAGTGAAACCATGCAATACATTTGTGCCACTATGAATTAAACTAAAAATATCACACTTCAAACTAGCTCTCAATAACGTTGAAGCCCCGGATATTACATCGGACGGTAGCGGGAGTTTTAGTATCCTTTACGCTGAGTTGAGGAAGGTCTTAAGTTCTTGGCAGTGCCTCTGGGATGAGTAGATGGAAAAACGGCTTGGGAGGATTCCAACTAACCGGAGCCAGGAAAATGAAATACGGCGATTTGTGCAACACCAGTTGAGCTGAGTAACCGGCTAATAAAATCTTATACAATAACTGCATCCTTCCGCCTCTCTTACAGTTCTCGTGGAAAAGTACCTGACGCGAAGCAACACGACTCAAAACCTCATTCGGGCATTGCATTGAACACCAACGCACGACAAAAAAAAGCAAACAACTATCAAGCAATTAGTCTTCCCTCGAGCTGTGAAATGGTTCGTGCTAATGCCATTAACACCCATCAAAGCATTTTTTGCAGTTTCAAAGCAACTGGGATGTAATGTAGTTAACTTTACACTTCACAAAAGACAAGAACAGGAAAGAAAAACACAAAATATCTAGAGAATATTCACCTTAGCGAGCGACATTTTTTTATTCAATTCAAAACGAAAAAGGCGCTTCCCCGGTAATTCTTTACTCACGAAGGAACAAGGAGAAGGCAGTTATTGAAACCTTTTACTTGTGACCTGAGCGAAAATTAATTGAAGTAGAGCGTTTCAAATTGCTCTTTTGAAAATGCCACTTTCCCCTTCATTAAGACTTCATTAAGGGAGTCTTTGGACGAGGGAAATGAGGAAAACGGGTACCCCTCACTCCGCCACCGCCGCTTCGTCGTAACTGATCTCTTCACAGTACTTTTTTGACGCCGACAGAACGAGAGGCGTTCTTCGCTAGGGTATTCAAGAAAGATTTAGAAGCTGCTAAACAAACGTAAATATTCTTCGGAAATACTTGTTTGAAGAAATCTTATCAACTGTCAATTATATAAATTTGGAGACATCGAGTCCGCACTGTACCGTTTGAGCGCTGCTCATGTGCAGGCTCTAGAATGAATATACAGCTAGTGTGAACATAGAGAAGCGGTAGAAACACGGGGGAACGGCACTCATTGAAGTAGTTAATTCACTGCTGCGTCTGCATGATGTACATACGCCATCGCCCCAGGGAAGATTCTGTTAGTTGGACTGATCCAACTAACCTCCCGTGCATTATGGAACAGCATATTCACGTAATGGCACGAAAGAGCGCCTCTACTTAACAAAGATGTTTACAGCTATTCCGAAAGACCCCGACTGACTTTCATCCCTGAAAAAAACATGCAATGCATTGTCTAAGTTCAGGTGAGCGGAAACGGTAAGGGGGTGTCCCCACTCAAACAACATGAGGCCGCGCTACAACTCCGGAAAAAGGTACGAAAACAAATAAATAATTGGAGGGGTTCTTCCGCAATATTTTATTTTGTTTCATGCGAGCGTGAGTCGACCCGTTCGCAGAGTAAATAAATAAATCGATAAATTCGAGCGCCCCGAATGAGAACGCGGCACCCATTACGTCTGAAATACTGCGAGCTTATTTCCTTTCCATAGCGAAGTAATCAAAACTGCTGTTTCTGCTCTTATAACAGCGTCTGGTTGTTCGCTCATCATCCGAGTTGCCTCTCGTCAAAATTTATACGGCCACTCGTCGACTGAAATTAATGCCGCGGGTGTATAAATTATCTTTCGGGTAACGTCCGAGGCAATAAATCGAGTGTAGTCTCTCTAATCCCAGATCGGAGGTCAGGCCGTGGCCAGGCTCTAAGAATGGTTTATAGGGACTGAGGAAAATATCAGTATCCTCCAGCGAACTCTCTTTCGCGGTCGTTGAGGCAATAAATAAGTTATATTGGCAGCGGTCTTCAAAATTTATTAACTGCCAAGTATACCACTTTCACGACTAGCCCATTTCCTTTAACGCTTGCCAAGGCCGAAATGAGTCAACATGAAGAATACCATCGCAAAGAAACCTTAAAACTCTTGGTTTCTCAGTCCAAACGGAAGATTTTAGGCAAATATTAATTAAAGCCGTGCATGGAGTGTGTGGACGACCCGAGGAAAAAGCTGCCAACTAGTATCTACTTTTTGCCGGCCACGGGCTGAAGTTACTTTTTTCGTTTCGCTAAGCCTCATAACGTTAAGATCTGATATAAAGCTTCAGTCAATATTTTCGTTACCATCGGGTAGCGGTGAGTAAAAAACCACCCAGAGCTCCTTTACTGTGTTAGCGCCGGAGATTTCTTAGCGGAGAGACTGTTTGACTGTTGTATTTGTTGATGTCATACTTACATAACTTCAAAAGGAAAGAAAGAGAGAGACCTGGGGGTATTAAGAGTTTCCCTCTTCCATTCCTTCAGAATCCAGATTTCACAATAATCCTCTACACTTTGCATTTAATCTCCTCGGTCTACTATATGCACTTCCATACCTACCACTAACATGCTTTAAGTATTCAAAAGAAGAAAACGCTACCAATTACGCATCCATACCCAATAAGTTACATTCAGCCAAACACTGAATTTATACAAGCTGGGTGGGGTGTGGAAGAAACATCCCAGCCAGCCCCAAGCCCTACTCTCCAACGAACCTCCCTCAGACCCGAACATCAGAGCTTTTCCCCGGGGTAGTCTTAAGAAGGTCCCAACACAAATTATCGGAAGGGCAAATTAACTGATAATAAAAATGTGCAAATCATGAAATCAAACGAATCCAGAAATAACGTAAAAAACTAACTGGGCAGTTAGATTGATTAGTTGATTGATATCGTCTTTATTAGTATATCTGGTGAGCGAGAGAGAGAGAGAGAGATACATTGTGGTTATTTAATTAGTGAGATATCTAAACTAACCGGATGAGCACCGAATTGGTAGATGTGGGATGGTTTAAATAAACACCTGTAATGCTTTTGATATTGAACCCCGTTGAAAGTAAATGCCAACGTCTGCGTGATGGCAAAGAAGTCGTAATCTGCGTATAACAAATTGACAAGATATCAAATGAAAATAAAAGATTAATCAAGGTAAATTAAGTTGCTCTAGTCCAGGCACAACACGGGAAAATATCTGGTGCGTTGCAACACACAACTTTCCTTAGCTCTACGTCAATTCACTCGGGTACATGGCTTTTTTTCTACTTACTCAATTCATTTATCACTCAGTTAATTTGAGCTTGGTCAAACAACGCTTTACGGCAGCAGAAAGCGGTAGCGCATACGGTTCCGGAATTTATTGTGCTGCTCTTACTCATTCCCGAACCAGTATTGAACAATTGGTACTCACAGAATTACTGAGACTGTAAACACGATTTCTTTTGCAGAGTTATTGGCTAAAATCGTTTAAAACTGGTAGTAAGCGGAACGGCGGTAGTTGAAATTCCGGAATTTCTGGTGTTACCCCCCTATATCCTATGAGCGTTTTTAAACGCTCAACCTATTGGTTTGGATTGGACTACTACACCAATTTTTTTCTCCACATTCTAGTGACATTTCTAGCTAAAATCGATTTTCGTCGCAACTTTTGTTAATTTATTGTGCTACTCTCGTCGTTTTTCTACAAATGGGAATTTTATGATATAATTGTCCGAGTGGTTTATTGTCTTTAGCTATCGATATAAAAAATTTAATCAAAATTGTTAGAGCCGTTTTTGAGAAAAAAAATATTTGGTGTTTTGATCACCATGATAACTACAGGTAACTTTCGGTGGATTTTGCTCATAACCTTATTTTGGCGTCCCATGGTAACCTGCGGGCTAGATATCAGTTTGAGCTGATTTGGTACAGTCGTTTTCCCTAAAAATCTTTCATAGACACACATACACACAGACCATTTTTCCAAATAGTGTTTTTCCAACTCAGTAGGGTCTGGCACGTAAAGATCTGAAGAAAACTCAAAATTTATTTTTCTGCCGATTACCTAACTTTCTTTTCTACTTTGCAAAGCCAAGGAAAGTAAAAATGAATGTTCCAACAAGTCTTTAACGATGTCACCATGACGAAGGTGCCGCATAACACATTCAGAGCGGCCGTGACCAATAGGTCACGTACCTTCCCATTCATCGTGACTGCCGTGTCCTCAGAGACACGCGCTGGCCAGGCACCACTCGGAGTTTTCCCAAATTAGTTGAGGGGGACTCAAGCCACTCGAGGTTCCATAACAGGTAAAAGTGACTTCAGTAATGTCTCAGTTGCTTGAGGAATTTTTCCATTTGTACGTAGCCCTCTCCAAACCAGTTGTACAGACGCATTTCTGACACCCTCAATTTTTTTACCTTTTGAAGGACGATTGTTGTCGGTAAGTTTCATTTTATTTTATTGGTACTATCTCCGTGAAGTTTAAAATTAATTATGGTATTGATATCTTCACTTCTATTCTGAAAATCGCGAAAAAACCTTATTTTTTTGGGGAAAACCCTTGTTCGACGCAAAGCTTCGAAGTGGTTAGAGTCTTTGACCTCGGGCTTCCCCACGTCATTGTCTCTGACCGCCTAATTGTCTCCAACTATTTCAATACCTGTACTCGAATTAATTATAATAATATAAAAGATCAATTTTGCTAACTAAATATCATGAAACTTGTTTTTGAAATAAATATAAAATGTTCTTAGTCGTACTTTCTAGATGTTTCATTTTTTCCCTTTAATATAAAAATAATCATAATGATGGGTAACAGATATAAATTACAATTATTCCCTTACAGCCCTTACATTCAAGTTGGGTATTAATAATTGCTACAATTAGTTTAAAAACTGACGAGCTAGAAAGAGTCAACAGCTAACACATGAAAGTTTCTTTTCGTAGGTCTAGTTGAAAATAATCGTGACACTCAATGTAATACAGGTCTCTCAAATAATACAGTTCAATGAGTTGGCATTCCCATGCACATCTGCCATGAAAGTGAGCGCCTCAAAGAAATGGTTGAGTTTTTCAAATTTAAGAATTTTGCACCTTCTTCAGTTCTTTTACTTATAAAATTGTAAGCTTTTTAAAGGCAGGAGTGACAAGCAGTCTGAGGTGCATAGCAGGTGAATGGCGGCGTTTTGGGCTTTCTGCAGGAAGGGTAATTTTCTCACTTTCCAAGTCACATTTCTGCGTGTTCAACCAAAGGCAAAACTAGAGATTGGACGAGTTGCAGTCGGAAGGCTATTTTCCGTAGTTGATAGATATTTTTATTTACGGAGTTATACATATTTCTGACTCGTTTTCCCCCGAGAACGAGCTTTGCACAATTATCCCCAGGTGTTTTGCCACAAATACGTAGTCTAAGGGCACTCCATCATAAATCAGCTCATAGACTGTATCTATTTTAGAAATAATTCAAGAGCAACCCAGAGCCATTGATTTAGTTTTTATAAATGGGGATTTTTTCAATTTGTTGAACTCAATCAGGTGGGCAACACTATCTACATATTCAGGGCTATGTAAGCAATAAATTAGAAAGTTGTCGGCCTACGGCATGTAACCAGTGTCTGGTGAGAGGATTTTGGGAAGAGACGTGATATGAATAATACAAATTAAAGCTGATAATACAAAACCTTGCGGAGTCACTATTAGCTCGTTTTTTCACGAAAACGGGCTATTTTATGGTCACTTCGTTCAGACAAATATCACTCGACCCGTTCCAGCAGGCTGCTATTGATTGATTCCTATTGAGCAAGGCATGTGTACTATTATGAGAGAGGGAGAGGGTGTGAGAGTGAGAGGGAGCGGGTTCCAATTATTCGAAAATCTAATCTCAACTGTTATTTCAATAAACCTAATTACTCGCATTAATCGAATTCAGGGTTAAGACAAATAAGTGAAACGTCAGTTGCGAAATTAAACAACCGACCTTTTGGAATGTGAAGGATTTAACGAATTGGTTAATTGCGAATTGAAAATATTTGAGGTCCGGCCACGAAAGGCCCATGAAAATTTCTCTTTGATTGGCGAGGTTTCGTATTTAACGCGTGGATAATTACCCCGACACGCAACCTCCGCTCCTTTAAATTCCAATCTCCTCCAAAACGGGTTCGGACTAACTAATTCACCAGTTGTGGGCATTGAGCAACAGTTTGTTCGACGTTGAATAGAGGAAACGAATTTGTATCACGGGGTCCACCAACCTCCTCTTCGCCGGACCGATATCAAATACCGATCTGTTTCCTCCTTTCGGTCGACCCAAGAATTTATTGTGACTTTACGTTTTCCTCACCTCCGAAGAATAAAGAGAATAATAGTAACCTGACTCAGTCAGTTTTCGTAAGGGCTTACTGAGGCTTCCGGCGTCACGACAACCAATATTTGGGAGTGTTTGCGTTTCGTATTATTTTATTTGTACGCCCATGAGCGTAAGCTCTGAAGCAGAACAAAATAAAATCCTCCGAATTAGCAGCGTTCGAGCAAAGCGGAGGGTCCTCACGGACGAGAGAGACACGCGTTAACCTGAAAAATCAATCAAACCCCGCCATTGGAAAAAGAAAACTCATTTTACTTCCAACTCTGGAAAGTCCAAAATATTTGTGGATAACCTCCAACAAAAATTCGACCTAAATGACGTCCATTATCCTTCTTTTTCAAAACAAGTCGTCAAAGCCCCCTTAAAACTCTTTCTAGTCAATTTCCATTTCACCCCTAAAAAGCTGCGCAACGCTGTCCATAGGTCATCAACTTAGAAAGCCCTGCAACACGACAAAATAATACAACCACTTCTTAAAGCTATATACAGGAAAGTCAAGGGCAGGTTCTTTCTTTACGCTTAATAGTCTTCAGCCAGACAAGCCTGCATTAGAACTGTTAGCAACAACAGCAATATTCTAAAAACTGTGGACACTACGAGTAGAGAAACTAGTCCGCACATAAAGGGTAATTCTAGTCATATGACAAATAAACGAACGTAAGTATTTGAAACGAAACATCCCCACAAAGATTTGTATGGTATCAGCGACTTCTTTATTTTTAGGTGAAAAGTGGTATAATTCAGTTTTGGAATTGATTGAGGTACTTCCACTCATACCACGAACATTATTACGCAACTAGTACGTAGATAATTAATGAAACTATAAACTGTATTTTTTTGAGAAGGACGATATTCAATTTTCCAGTGTCATCGGATACCTAATTGGACTACTCAATTTTTCTGAAGATGAAGAGCCAGTGACATTTTAACGGAGTTCGTACGGAAAAATCTTATACATTTTTGATAATTAATTGTGCACTCTCGTCATTTTTCCACAGATGAGAACTTTATTGTTCTGCCGTGTGAACTGATCCCAATCGTTTGAGCCTTTTTTAGGACAAAAACTTTCGTTTTTGGTGTTTCGATCAGTCTGATAACTATAGTTAGTTTTGAACCGATTTCACTCATGCTCTCATTTGGGCGTTCCATGGTGATCTGCTGTATACAATACACAGTTTGAGTCGATTCGATTCCACTGTTATGTCTTAATCACGTCCACAGTCACACACAGACCATTTTCCCAAACGATATTTTTCGGAATCAGTAGCCCTCGAAACGTTACAGAAACTGTACTAAACTCAAACTGGCTCGTTACACTTTTTACTTCGTAGAATTGAGGAAAGCAAAAATGTGTCTGATCGACGCGTTCAGCTTATCGTGTATGTACTGGACTGCCCCGGACTACAGTTCATACGTTAGTTAAGTGCTATGGCAAATATATACTTGGAATAACAGCTAAAATCCGTTTGTTCTTGCAGATAGATGTAATTGAATAAATTGCCGCCTAGTAAGTCTAAAATAGACCTATTGATATCCCGAAATTCGGTTTGATTCTGGTAACTTCGATCATACGAAACGTATATTAGGAGTGACCTAGTTCAGAACTGCGTACTCGATCATTCTCTCCTTCTGAGTTCGGTAGGTTCAATACTTACGTGACATATTTATCACAACTCACGATTTTCTAAATACATGAAATATTGTTTTTGGCATTTGTTTCGACCAAGGTAGTCTTGAACTAACCACGGAGATGGGTATTACTGTAGCACGAAAATTGTAATTGATGAGTTGGGAAATCACTACAAGATTCGAACACTTACGTGAACAAAGAAGTGACTAGAACGGGATATGAGTTTGAGTATGTAGGCGCGAACAAGAGGGCTCTGAAGGCGTGAAACTGGTTGTACAGGGGAAGAAAAACGAATCCGAATTAGTCGTCGGAGAGATGTGAAACGGGGACGACTGTCGATCGCGAGAACTAGTAGACAAACGGCTGGAAATATTTGTGGGGGTTTTCTTAAGATCTTCACGTTTTCAAGGCTTTTGACTCTGAAAAACACCATTTAGAAAAATTATCTGGTTGTACGCAAATGCAGTGACTGGAGAACCGCAACACGAAATTGGCTCAAACGTAAGATTTAGTCAGCACATCACTGTGGAACGCCAATAACAGGAACAGCTTGAAGTGAGAAATAAATTAATCTGGTGGGCGTGAGTTAGGATTTGCATTACACTTGACAGAATAGCGATATTAAGGGGGCACTAAATATGAGAACTGATTGCGCGAGAACTAAAGTGGAGAGGGAGAAAGTAGCGTTGTGAGTAGCACCAGAGCTGATAGATGAGTGTCTTTCGTGAGAACTGAGAGACGAATGAGTGTCAGGGAACGTGTGTGTAGTGGAGAAGAAGTAAATTGAAGGGAGGGAAAAGGATATTTTGGAAAGTCCAGGAGAAGGGGAAATCCGTCGTCACTCGGAAATAACTGAAGAGCTGGACTTTCCACAGGTGCACAAAAGGGCTTAAGAACGGAAGGTGTTCGGGGAAACAAAGACATTCAATAGGGCCAGTGAGACCCGTCAGGGCAAGTTCCGATGTCAAAAACCCCAACTAATTCAACCTGCTCTTAACAGTATTGACAGTAAAGAAGGTGGTGAACACGATTTAACAATTAGATATTTAAATGGGTCTTGCAGGATTATTTATCTGGTTATTATCCACATTTCGTTTTCTGCCCTTCTTCAAACCACACAAACAAAAATTTTTTTCTACATATTGGGCGTACGCCCGAAAAATTGCTAGAAAATGTTTACTCGTGCACAATAATATGGCTCAAATATTTTCTTCTGGGTTCTTCATAACCGGGTTTTCTTCCTCCATTTTACGTAGCACTTGTGCAGAATGGTTGATTAGAGAGAGATCTTGCTCTTGTTTCTTCAAAAAGGTTGTAACGATTTCGACCTCGCTAGATACCTCTCAACTAATTGGTAAATACGTTTGGTTCTCCGTACGTGTTTCTACATTCCGCATCTAGGCCGCAGTGCCAACTCATCCAAACTCAATACTGGCTCCAGAATATTACCGGGTTTCTCACGTTTATTCACCTTACGAGACAGTTTGTCTCTCACTCTGTGAATAATACCTTTCTGTCGGTATTATGTGTTATGTCGTTACAATTAATAGTTAATATGACAACTCGTTCGGTTTACATTGACAACTTATTAACCATTTTTTCCTTGATTTTACTAGCACTGAACGGAAGGACTTTGAACATAATTTGATAGCCCAATAATTAAATATACTTCGCGACCACGTAAAACGCCGTTTTTTTAGCGGAAACCCGAGGCACGAAGCTCGGTTAATATGAATTCCACAGTAAATGAAAAAACGTCGGCGCTCAGCATTATCTGAGCCACAATTATCCTAATGGGATGAAAAGGCGAAGGCTGACAACGAAAAATGAATAATGAGCCGTTCGGAAATTATTGTCAGGGCTTATTAGATTGAAATTAATCACTCATTTAAGCGGAAAAGCGCTGCGTTTTTCTTGGGCTAAAGGAAATTTATTGATCTTTGTATTGAAAAAAAGTGCTACTAGCTGTGTAAAAGTGTAACTAGCTTGGAAAAGGGATGCTTGTCCTTCTTAGAGAAGGGGCAAAGGCTGAATCAATAACAATGAATGATACGAAATCCAATGAGAACCCACAAATGACTCACTATTTCGACACTAAATGATAGAATGAGAGTATCCTGATGTCGTATTACCAAAACGGAGCGAAATAAACTCAAATTTTAGTTGTAATTAAAAAAAAAAAATCGTTCCTAGTTCCAATAAGTCGTACCGTGTTTCATTAGTTTGAAGTTTTTGTAAGTAAAGCAGTCTGAGAGGAATGAACGTAGTGGATGATTACGTTAGGAATGGAGGCTGACAAATCGGTCTTTGATGCTGGTAATTCTATCGAATATTTAAACTATTTCGAAAGTCCAGTCAAAATCGCCCCCCCCCCCCCCCCGTCATTTTCTTCTAATTTATTATGAGTATAAGAACAAAACAACAATTTTTTTCCCGCACAGTTAATATGAACTTGATAGACCGTATCTTAACTTACCACTAACTGGTTTCAATCGGTTAAGCCGTTCTTTCACAACTCATGTGACACATTTTCAAATATTTTTATCCGATATGTCCCGTAACGGACAGACCCGAAAAAAAAACTGCACTTCTACAATGATTGCAATACTACCTTATCCTTAAAGTGAAAATATCGTATTTACAATGTATACACGCAAAAGCGAAAATTAAGACTTGTTTTGGAAATACCATTTACCAGATTTTGACGCCAAAGTTCATACACACACCTTAGCGCGCATACATTTTGATTTCGTGGTAGACACTCATAATAACGCCTAACGTACATTAGGCAACCGAAAGCATCCCTTGAGTCTTACACCTGCTATTGACGAAATGAGAAAAACGGTAAACTAATTTTGGGCGAACATGAAAGGCGAATCTCATTTTACGACGAATCGCAGCTTATAACTCCATAAACGGACAGTCACTGGAATAGTGACGAGAGATAGAATGTGGGTAATGGTTGCTAGAAGAGAGTCCGTTAGGTCTAATCGATTTGGACACGCATTTGAACAATGTCGAAACGTACACTCAAATTTTGGAACGTTTTCGTTATAGCTTCGACTGATTGAGGAACATCGACGAGGCCACTGATTTGAAATTTCGTAAGCTAGTTGAAAATTATCCAAAGTAAAAAAAAACGACTTTTCTTAAATGGATGTACATCTCAGATATAAGCGGTACGAATAAAAAAACGTGGGTATCAAACAGTAGATAACTTGAAAGCATGATTACAATCGTTGTGTCAAGCAAAATACGATAAACATTCGTTTCCGGTCAGTTTCTGTCCTCCTCCCCTCCTCCTTCCCATCAATAGGAATTGTCACGCCTTACATAAAAAGAATAGTACGAAGCGAGAACACAATCGGTCCAACCGCCATCCTGTAAATCAGACTACAGACACACAGATTAGGCTGAAATTAGATTTCTGGCCGTTTTCGATTTAATAGACCGCGAAAATTGAAGAAATGAAGGCAACATGTTTTTTGCACAATTACAATACATTCTTCATCCTTCGGCTGACGGATAGTAATAATAAGGTGTGACCTTCGTCGTGTTAATTCGGTAGAGGCAGAACGAGAGATTATTTAACATACCTGGTGGTTGAATTGATACATTCTGCACATAAGTGCACTAATACGTGCCTAATACCATTACGGATTTCAACAATTGTTGAACGTTGAAAAATGTTAGACACTCAAATCGTCATAATTCAACTTTTATGATGAGCAATCTTCGTCGATTATTGCGGAATCTGCGACTAAACAAAATGTAATCCGTCGACATTCCGACGTTATGACTCGAACTCTCGATTCGTCCAGAACGGAATAAGATATCGACGCGGGAGTGGCCTCGTTCGATTTTCGATTTAAAAAAAGGAAGAAATAGTCAACACATTCGCAGTACACACGATTCGATGAAATTCGGATATTTTCAATATGAAATTTTTAACACTTCCCGACTATGTAGGCCAAATAACAGCTTAGGTGATACAAACCGCTGTTTTTGCGCCAATTTTCAACTCCCTAGCGAACGTTAGAGCGTAATGAAGGATATATATAAGTATTAAGTTTAATTTAATAAGTTAATTAATGACATCGTGTATCCGCCGAACTTGAGCTACGAGTAATTACCATGGCATTTTAAAAATTATCTAGACTAAATGAAAAAGCTGAAAATAAGTAAACAACTTGAAGTAGACTCCCAGCACACTTTTAGGCTTAGGCATGATTTATTTATTTTTTGTATGCATCCCAAAATCAAGTTTGGAGCAATTATCGTTACCTAGTTTTGCAAAAAATTGACTGACAGAGTGAGGAGAATTAATTTTGTGCTAAATTTGAACCTCCCTGCTCATAACCAACGAGAATAATTCAGTATATATATGCAGAAAGGATAATGGTGAGTGCAATAATGTTTAGACATATCACGCTCTAATTGATACGATTGCTATAGCTTTACTTTCTGTGAAAACTCATATGGTAAGGGGGAAATTGGACAACATTATTTGTATTTATTAGTGTTAAATTATAATCTATTTAGTGCAAAGCAGATGAAGGCGAAATAGCGAATTTTTTGGGTAAAAGAGTGTGTTTCTCTGCTAACTGATTTATTGGCAGGAAAAGTGGAAGGAATAAAATTGTAGGGAGATAAATTAGAAGTGCAACAAGTTAAATGAAATATCGGACGTCTATTTGGGAGGGAACCAAAAGCTAACTTACTTAAAGAGTGAAAATATCCTTAGGAACGTCCGAAAAGTAGAGGAAAATCCCGTGTCACTCGAATAATTTCCCGGAGAAATGAGGGAAGCCGGAAAAAAATAAACACACCGAGCGAACGGATCGTGGTCTTGGAGGGAGGGGAAGGAGGCGAATAGTAAAAGTCACTACATAGTTCACACCGAGTTGGCTTGGGAAAGCGAATGGAGACGAGCTGCTGGGAGGCAGTCAACACTCACTGAGTCACTAGCGCGGGGCTGGCGAGCCTGCGAGCGGGTCTATTGATTCCCGAGGACGCCATCTTTGTAGCTCCCTTCGCGCCAGTCCACCCCCGGACCCCCGAACCCGACATCGGGCCCCCGAACCGCCCGCGGCCTCATCCGAGTTCAGCCTGTGGACTTGGACTTATTAGCGAACCCCCGAAAACCCCTTCGACAGCCTCGTCACTGTGGAGCTACCCCTATATCCTCCACCGTGCACAATGCATTCGCTCGACAACGTGGATCAATCGGAAATGAACGGCAGGTTTCTTAAAGCCTTCATAGTCTGGAAAAATATGTGGTTTTCCGGTGGCTCACCACCAGGGAAACTGAGTACTTGAAAATATCAGGAGCGTTGCAACACACAACTTTCCGCCACCCCCGTAAGCTCAACCCATTTCTGCAGGAAATACTGAACAAAATGTAGGAGCTACTAACTACTAGTAACTAGTTAGCTGAGAGTACTCCGTAAGTTTTATCGAAATCGTTTGAGTCGTTTTCGAGAAAATTGTATTAACGATGAATTTATATAAGACAACTCTCATTTTCTGAGTTAACTCAGCTTAAATCTCCGTTCAACATGCATACACAGAAATAATTACGGAGAACGTAATGTGGGTATGGGTGGCTAGGAGATACTACATAAGATTGATTCCATCTGGTGATGCAGTTACCCCACAATTTACGAAAATGTTCGAAAAAACGTTATTTTCGACACATTCTCATTTTTATCTATACTCAATGGACTGTCAGAGGAACATTTATTGATAACAATATATAGGTATCAACTATTCATAAACATCCTGTGAGTTTGATGTAAATCGTTGAATCCGTTTGCCCAAAAAGCGTAAAAAACCTATTTTTGCTTCATAGACCTTTATCTCCGTTCACTGTATTTTCATGGAGATATGTACCGAGTAGAAAAGTTTTGTATTAATTAGTAGAAGATAATTTGAACGTTTAAGCAACGCGTTGATAGCCGTTTTCGAGAACAATGCGAAAACCCTAGTTTTTGGTACACTTTCGTCCCCCACCCCCCTTTCCCATCGCCTGAATTCGCCCAGCACCTTATTTTGGTGTCTGAAAGAAATAACGAACAAAACAAAAAAAAAGAACCAGCTCAATCGGTTCGGACCTCGTGCCGAAATTAGGTTTTTTAGACTCAGTAGGCCTGAAAACTTCCACAAGATCCGGAGAAAACCCAACTTTTCCGTTGGGTTGCGGAAAGTAAAAATACTCCGACGTCTGAGGAAGAACAGAGATATTGTTCGATCGAACGACTTTTTGTTACACAATCAGATGATAACTAGGACCACGCCGCTCATTCATCACCCTCCACTCTTCGATCATTAGTCTAAGAAAACTTGCAACAATTGACATGCTCACACAAACATTCGAAACCGAATAACTTCTTTCTCATTCAAAACGTCATTCTACTCAGTAACAAATGAAAAACGACTAAAAATATCTAGTGCAGCGCACCACACAACGTTCCTTCGTCCCAGGGGAATTCGCAATTATCTCCGGTAGACTAATTAATCCAATATAATTTTCATTCAATTTATACATGTCACACCATCATTCGATCCCTACAAAAACTGGCGATAATTTTTGCCACGACCATTATTGAGCAATGAGCACACAGGAGATATGTGCGACTGTGAACACGACTTTTTTGAGAAGCTTCTTGTTTACCGTTTTGGACTAATCAGGTAGGAACTGCTAGAAATGGCAGTAAGTGAAACTGATAGTCAAGCGTCCTGCAAGGCGCTGATGAACTACTGCACAACGTCTAAATTGGTGGGAGAGCAAACGCGAATAGAGCTAATGTGTATTGGATTCCTGGGCATAAGGGGATCATTGGAAATAAGAGAGCGGGCCATCCGGCCAGACGCGGTTCGTCTACGGTACCTATTGGACCACCTCCCCACTGTGGAAATTCTCTATCACTAGTCAAGAGGACAGTGGGAGAATATGCTGGAAGATTGCGTCAGACAGTCTGGAATGCTGCGGGAGTAAGGCATCCCAAACGCTTTATCTCGGAGCAAACATGTGAGATCAGACACAACATGAAGACATAAGGCAGATTGTTGGGATCATCACCGGGCACTGCACAATGAACAAACACATGTATGTTACGGTTATAGTCGACACCTCTCGATGTAGGTGGTGTGGCAAGGATGAGGAGACTCCGTACCATGTCCTGGCCCAGTGCCGGAGACTTGAGAGAGAGCGACTTCTGGTCTTTGGTACCACTTCTCCCAGGGTGGATATCAATGAAAACTCTTGCAGGAATTACCTGGCTTTCCTTAGGAGGCTAGCCCCCCCCACAGTCAGAATGCTATATATAAGTGAAACGGCGATAGATAAAATTTCAAAATTTCAGGAGTATTTCTTTGAGCATCATTAATCGTATGGGTACTTTATAGGACGATTACAGTAATTATTCTGACGAAACATCGAGGGGAATTTATTAGGGAAAACAGCGTTAAAATCAATCGACTGTTTTTGTAATTTATTGTGCTGCTCTCGTCATTTTCCGCAGATGAGAAAGAACTTAATCAAAATGAAATTGAGAAAACAATTTTTGGTGCTTTGATCACATTGATAACTATGGCTAGTTTCAACTAATTTTTCACATAGTTTGGTGTCCAGTGTCCACCAACAGGCTAATGTCAAATCAGCAGGTTTAGTTCGGCCGTTCTCTTGCAGTAACGTTCACAGACATGCACGCATACACAGACCTTATTCTCAAAACGAAACGTGTAGTTCTGAAAGCTAAATAAGAGAAATATGCCGAGGTACTGAGTTTCCCTCGCACTTTTAGTGCGGCATGGTTTCATCCCCTCCCCGTGTGGCACTTTTTGGCAGCTAAGTGAAGGCTGATTACGTAACTTTCCGTCGTACTTCACATGAGTGCTGTGTCTTGATCCATAAAAACTGAGCGGATTTAATGGTAAACTGTCAGTCAGTGTACTCACTTTTGTCGATGAGTGAATCTGTCACGAGCTTTGATGAGAAGAGTAGTCACGAGGGAAGGGGTGAGGTAGGAGTGTGATGGTGACGAGGGAGAGATGTTCATAAGATATTGAATACCACGGTTGGGAGCAGCAGAATTGTTCGCTCGTTGATTAGATCAGTTGGCCAGTCAATGGGTTGATTTCGTAATGTAATGGTTTGCGTGGTTTACACAGACAACGTTTGAGGCATCCTTTAAACTGCCATTAATCCCGATCACTTTCGGCAGATCCTTCCTGGCAGGAAATGCCCAATTACCAACGGCACCTCATAATGCACACCTTCGACTATACCTTTTCTGTTCAGCTCATGACAGACAGGCACAACTTCTGTACAGACGACCTGACTTGATGCCTTGACATCGTTCAGAGATCCATTAGCGGATGAAGCCCCATCACGGTATCATTCTGTCCTGCCAGTGATCTCGTTTCATGTCATACCACAAAACCAGTGTGTGGTTGTGGTTGAGCTATTCTATCGTGAAGCATTACAGTCCCACATAAATACGGAAAAATGTCTGGACCTCAACGTGACCAAATTTATGCGCAGTGCGATAACATGAATTTTGAATGAATTTCAGTTTTATGTGAACGAAGCCAAAATAAACTAGAAAAATTGAAACTACAAACCCAGTCCTTAGATATAAACCGATGTATAATTACCATGCTGTCAACTTCACACCCAACGACACACACTGTGAACACAGTGTTGTGATAAGTGGCACTAAATATTTCCTAACAGTTTTGCAGGAGCCAGTCGAGAAAAAAAGTCTTTCACCCGATCGCATAACTTACCTTTCTACTTCGCACGAGCTGAGGCAAGTAACAAGGTCAGCGCAGAGTCAGCGAGAGCTAACCTCACATTTACAAGGGGTTCCAATATTTCGATAGGCAGTCAAAAGATGAAGGGTCGCATAAGCCAGAAATGTGATGATGGGCGTAGAAAGAGTTGTTGGCGGTTGGATGGAACCGGTGTGGAGCCGCGCATTCAAACGGCCCCAAATGACCCGCTATATTTCACCGGTTGAGAGCCACGAAGGGGCTGACGGTGTAACAACATGTCGCCAACATAAAACTTCCTCCAGCCGGACTTGAAAATGATACGTTCCTCTAATGATGACAACCGCCCACCACGATTTCTCTTTCTGAATTCGTTTCACTTTCCACTGTCATTTGAGCTACGACAGAGGTATTCCGCAAACCTCGGAAATATTTTGAGAACCTTCGACGTATTATCGAATATCAAAGCCCCCTTCAGTCACTAGGGGACTCACTCCAGGCCACCGAGCAGTATGAACTACCACACATTTTCTGCTGAAGCTAAATTCAAAGTATCGCTCCAAGTAACGTGTAAATAAATTCGAAGACAGGAAGAGGCCATGTTCAATATTTGCCTATTTTGTACCAAGTTAGTATTCTACGTCTAGAAAGTCGAGCTTATAATCGATTTGTTCGACAGCCAACCAACAGCAAACCTTGTCACAAAATCAGTTCTATTCAACCAGCAGTTTCCTATTTTTTATTTTTCGAGGAATATTTCGATCTTGCTACAATAATCGAATACGTAGAAAAAAGTAGTTTTCTACACAGATCTAAGTTTTGAAGTCTACTGAATCGAAAAGAAACTAATTTTGAGGTGTGACTGACTGAATGGCTTTGATCAATTAAGCGGAACAAACGGGTTAACTCAAGGAGCTCGTTCGGTTCGTTATTTTTTGAAGCATCAAAATTTGTAAAAACGTTAAGAACTATTTCCACAGATGACTAGAGAATGTACCCAAAACGAAGGTTTTCCCCATTTCCCAGAACGACCCGAACGATTTTGGTCATAGTCTCAAGCAATCTTTCATTTACTTGTACTTGATATTCTTCATTAATATTTCTGAGAAAAATCACCGAATGAACATTGTTTGGCACAAGCCCCATTGACCTCGGAGCGTTCGCACTAATGGTATTCACTGGCCCTACAGAATGTCATTGTTTCTCCAAACACCTTTCTATCTCAACCCTTTAGTTCGTACCTGTGGAAAGGCCAGCTCGTCAGTTATTGCCAAGCGACAACGGATTTCCCCTGTCCTGGACTTTCCCATCTATCTTTCTCACTCCACAATTTTTTATTCCTCTTCTCGTCAGACAGCCCTTTCCAAATCAGTCATCCTTCAGCTCTCGTGATACAGTGGTCTCCCAGTTCTCCCAACAATTCGTCTCTCTCTCTCTCTCTCTCAAAAATGTTGTAAAAAACTTCATTTTCGACATATTTTAAGTGTCAGAGGAACATTTATCGAGAACGATGTATATGTTTTAATCGTTTAAAAACTTCCTGTGAGTTTAGCAACAAATATTGAAGCCATTTTGCCAAAAATCTTAAAACCCCTTATTTTCACTTGCTACCCGAAGGCTAAGGAATATATTGTAATCGTGTCAGGAAAAAATTTGGGTTTACTTCAGAACTTCACGTTTTGAGGCCTACTGAACCCAAAACAACTAATTTCGGCGCGTGGCCTGTGTGTGTTTGCAGTTATATTCTCAGGAGAATGGCTGTACCGATTGAGCTGATTCTTTCTTTGTTTAGTTTGGTATTTTTGTAGTCGCAAAACTGAGGTTTCGGGCGACTTTTATCGATAGGAAAGGGAGGTGGGGAATAAAATGTACCAAAAACTAGGGTTTTCGCAGTTCTCTCAAAAACGGCTATTGCTATGTTGCTCAAACGTTCAAATTATCTTCTACCAGTAAGTATAAAACTTTTCTTCTCCACAAAAATCTCCACGAAAATACAGCAAATGGAGGTATAAGCCAAAAAAGCAAAAGTAAGTTTTTTACGCATTTTGGCAAAGCAAAACAGAAACCTTCCCAGAGTAATGGCATTGGTCCCATTAATTACCTTTAAGGAGACCCTTCCAAGGAGGTCACGACATAACGAGCGGCAGGTCAATAAATGTTGGAACTTTATAGGCTACCACTTTCCGCGTTGTTCAATTAAGAGCAAGGCACAAGTAGCAGTAGCTCAATCAATTTCAGGGCTTGAAAAGCTACCAGTTTTTACGTAGGGAGTTAAGACGGGATGTTGGACATTGGTTAACAACAAATATTTTCGATTCAGTTGGCCTCAAGTCTCAAAGATCTGAAGAAAATAAACTGTTATATCCGTACGGCTACAATATTTTCCATACCCATTCTCTGAGCGGAAAGTAAACATCTCTTCATTTCACGAAAACGAAAATTCAGCTTAGTGAAATCAGACTCCTTTCGTATTTACGGTTGGCAGCTATCTCCTTGCATCGCATTCTGTATTTTCATGTGACTCCAACGAACTGGAAGGCGCACCAGCGGCGTGGAGCTGATGGCATTGCCCCGCCACATCACAACAGTTTAATTTAGTTTGTGAGTTTTTGTAGACGAAAAATAAGGTTTGAACGAAATCCACTGACTGGAAAGGGAGGTGGGAGACGAAAAGCTACCAAAAACCAGGGCTTTTCCCATTTTTCTCACAGCTCTAACGGTTTTGATTAGACTTTCAAGTTATATTTCACTGGTTAGTACCTACCTTCTCTTCCCCACAAGTATCTCCATAAAAATACGGCGAACGGAGATATAGGTCTATGAAGCAGACGTAGGTTTTTTACCTTGTCCGGCAAAACTGCTGCAACGATTTTCACCAAACTCACAGAATGTTTTTAAATAGTTAATACCTATAAATTGTGCCCAATAAATGTACCTCTGCGAGCGCATTGGCAGAGGTAAAAATCAAAATGAGTGTAAATAATTTTTTTGAGCGTTATCCTAATTTCCAGAAGACTGCTGGATTTGATCAATCCTACCGTGTCTTCTAGCGACCTATACCCACATTTTGTTATCCGTAACTATTCTTTTATCTATCTGTTGAACGAAGATATAAGACATGATATATCAGCTCGAAAAACGAGATTTGTCGAATATTAATTTATCGGGTTTCCAATTTTCTCGGAAATTTCTATCAAACTTACGTAGTACTCCCAACTAACTTGTGCCTACATTTTGTTCTTTTTAAATGTTCCCATAGAAATGTGTTGAACGGAGATACAGCGCCAGTATATACGGCAGCTTTTATATACGGCGGAAAGTTGCGTGTTACTACGCACCCGATAAATTCGATTCCAAACACAACTGAATCTGATCGTCCTGACAGGTACAACGCAACGTAGGTCACACATGATCAGATTTACAAGCTCTTTGCAGAATTATCCAGATTCGAATCGAGAAGTACCAACAGAAAAACCGGTTTAGTTTAATGGCGCACTGTCGGAGCAGCAATATTTCGTGGCGACGCCATCACCTCAGCTAACGCGATGAACTATAGTCGTCTAACCAATTCATGATATTCGTTGCTCACAAACGAATTCACTCTTCACGGTCACTTCAATTTCGCCACGAATTTCGCCGACGGTAAATGAACAACTTGGATGGAAATACAAAGAACATTCCGAACGTATCATCGGTTTGAACTTTTGTCGAGAGACGTTTTGAAGGAAGCGCCTTAAGTTAAATAGGCCGATGTAAAACCATTAGCGGCTGTTGGTGAAAAGCTGGTTTCTGGTCCTCTTTCAAATGGACTCTTTGAAGCATTCCTCTTCCTCTTCCATTCAATACTAAGCGATCGTTTAGTTGGTTGCGCTCTTAATTATGATGTCTGAGATTTTGTGCAGCCGTACTACTTTAAGAAAATTAAATGTAGCGTTAAGCTTCGCATTTTCGCTTCATTCAAACCCAATCGGTTCAAAAGGTTGATTCTTTTGCACGTTCCTGCCGATGCAACTTCTAAATTCTTCATGCTCCATTTATAAGTGTCATTATGGATGTTTGTATTTAGCATATATTGAAATCGGTGGAGTCGATATCCCTCTAGATGGGTCAGTCACATTATTAGGGCTGATTAGGCAACCGTCTGAATCAGCGTTTCCAAACCTGTTTTGTGCCAATTTTTAACATTTCTAACTTTTTTCGCGCTCTCCTCCCCTTGAAATTATCTGGTGCATTGCAACACACAACTTTCCTTAGCTCTACGTCAATTCACTTTGTACATGGCTATTTCTGCTTACGCCATTGATTTACCACTCAGTTCATTTGAACTTGGTCCAACAACACTTTACGGTAGCATGAAGCGGCAGCGATTACAGTTCCAGAATTTTTCGTGCTGCTCGTACTTATTCCAAAACCATTATTGAGCCACTGGTACACAGATAATTAATGAGGCTGCATACACGAATTTTTTGAAGAAGGATAGTAATTACTTTTGTAGAGTTATTGGGTAAAGACGTTTAGAACTGGTAGTATGCGAAACGGCAGTAGTTGAAATTCAGGAATTTCTGGAGTGACCCCCCATGTATCTCATGAGCGTTTTTAAACACTCACCCTTCAGCTATTGGATTGGACTACAATACCAATTTTGTTTTTCATTCTACTAAAATTCCAGCGAAGTTTGTAAGGAAAAACTACTATGGTATAATTGCCTAATTGAGAGCTATCCATATAAAAAATTTAATCAAAATCGTTAGAGCCATTTTTGAGAAAAAATATCTGGTGCGTTGCGACACACAACTTTCCTTAGCTCTACAACAATTCACTTTGTACATGGCTAATTCGATTTAATCAATTCATTTATCACTCAGTTAATTTGAACTTGGTCAAACAACGCTTTACGGCAGCAGAAAGCGGTAGCGCTTACAGTTCCAGGTTTTATTGCGCTGCTCGTACTCATTGCAGGACCAATATTGAGCAATCGGTACACAGATAATTAATGAACATAAATTTTTTCAAGAAGGATAGTAATTACTTTTGTAGAGTTATTGGGTAAAACTGTTTAGAACTGGTAGTAAGCGAAACGGCAGTAGCTGAAATTCAGGAATTTCTGGAGTGACCCCCATGTATCTCATGAGCGTTTTTAAACATTTACCCTTTAGGTATTGGATTAGACTACAATACCGATTTTTTTTTACATTCTACAAGAATTCCAGCGGAAAAAACTGCGCTAAAAACGCTTTTCGTCGAAAATTTGGATTATTTATTGTGCGGCTCTCGTCATTTTCCCACGAATGGGAATTTTATGGAATAATTGCCTTATTGATAGCTATCAATATAAAACATTTAATCAAAATCGTTAGAGCCGTTTTTGAGAAAAAAAATTTGGTGTTTTGATCACTATGTAAACTATAGTTAACTTTCGGTGGATTTTGCCCATACCCTTATTTTGGCGTCCCATGGTAATCTGTAGGCTAGACATCAAGTTTCAGCTGACTTGGTACGGTAGTTTTCTCTAAAAATCGTTCACAGACACACATACACACACACACACACACACACACAGACCATTTTCCCAAATAGTGTTTTTCGGACTCAGGAGGGTCTGAAACGTAAAGATCTGAAGAAAACTCAAACTTTTATTTTCAGCCGATTACATAGCTTTCCTTTCTACTTCGTAGATCCAAGGAAAGTAAAAATTCGTTTGTTACTTAAGAAACTTACATGATTGATTTTAGTTAGAAATCACGAAAAAATGTTATTAAAACACTAAGCAAAATTTTGAAACGTTCTCGTGCAATGGAAAAATGAAATTATAAAATAAAGTAATTTTAAATCTGATTTTTGAATTGAATTAGTGCGATCTTTGCGCTATCAGGTGTATAACGGCGTTATTTGATGAATTTGAAACGGACGGGTTCCCGTGACAGGTGGCACACACTGTCGACGACTCCAACACCCAATTGGTATATTTTGTTATCATCAATCGAAACTAGACCTTACAGCCCCGTTTGAAAAATTGCTTGTTTGCTAAATTTTGTACCAAAACCACCGCTCAAATAACCCGGAGCAAAAGGGTTTAAGTCGTGTCGAAAAGTTCTAAATTCAGAATTCTTTGGGAAACACACTAGTCTAAATAGTGGGCAACATTAGATGGCGTTGTTACACAGGAGGGTTACTATTTTTCAAGGTGCAACGATATCCCACAAAATGGAACCAAACAATTGTCATACGATTGCAAGTTTCCTGTAGACCAAGTAGAAGGAAGCAACGGTCTCAATAGTGGGTCAACTTGTACAGGTGGTACTGCTCCACCACCCAAGGTTGCAGGGATTTCGGAGGTTGAGCGATATCTCGCTGGATAGAGCTACCACCCTCACACTAGTAAGTAGGCTGTGCGTGAGTGTCGAAATTGACGGTGCCGACTGCAAGCGACAGTTTACATAGTGGGCAGTGTGTCGGTGGGCAACATTTAGAGGTGGAGTTGCGTTTCATCAGTGTTGCTATTTTTTGAGGTTGGACTATATTCCGCGAGATGGATCCAACCAAACCCCTCTCACATGATTGCAAGAAGCGGATAGTCAACTCCAGCGGTTGACGCTATCGTAAGGATCAACCGTCTAAATAGTGGGCTGTGTGGGGGGGTTCAACATCCTAAGGTGGAATTACCACGCAGTTCATAATCAAACAGCTATTGTTGACACTGATGTGAAAATCTTCACTGCAGAAGCCGCCTCAGTTGAAGAATTGTTGAGATATCTTCCTACATCTAAAACGAAGTGAGCAAAGTATGACAGGCCAAATAACAGGCCTAGATAGGGCGAAGCTGGATGCTCCAAGAGATTAAACGGAAATGGCGAGTTGGAAAATCCCGAAGGGGTGTATTCTTGGATGAATAATGAGCAACCTACAACGTTTTCTTCTCCCGTTCACCAACATCCCTAATTTTTCAAGGACACGCTTTCCCTCCTGAAGGTTTTCCATTACCTCTCAAATCTTTACTCTAGACAAACTGAGGTTCCACTCTGAAAGTAACCAACGAAACTGGCTCGTTTCTTCGTCGATTATCTAGAGTCGTTCGTTTGCTCATCACTGTGCAGTGCCTCGGGTTAGTTCTGAAAGGAAATGGGAAAGCAACAAGAGGAGGAAAGCTATTGTAGTTTGCAAAACCGTTCTTCGTTACGATCGCTCCAATTGTTTTCCCTTTTTTTCCCCTGTCATCTCCAGTGAATAGCGGGCGAGAGGATGGAAAAAATGGTTTTTTTTTTAATTCTCGCTTTTCCGTTATTTGCAGCTGCTATAATAATGACCCCTTGCATCACTTTCTACTGACTGTCAGTTATTTTTTACAGTAACACTTCATCATATTTCTTACATTGACTGTTTTTACCTAGTGTGAATCAGGAAGCTTCTAAATGTATTTTATATAACTAATCTTTTTGACTGTCTATATAACGTTTAAAGAAGATTCAGGCAGCCGAACATTTATAACCAGAATAAGTCGTTGAATTGGAAACATCCTTTGAGAGATCAATGAGTTTTCTCTGAGGAATGCTCGTGGAGAATTTAACATCGATGTAATTAATGTTTTGTAATTATTTGCAAAAAAGTGCAGGTCCCATAAAGATCGAATACCATGAAATTTACTAACTTCCAGCGACTAAACACGCAAGTCTATATAGGCAACTCACCACAGTTTCCTAAACCCCGAGCCTACCAACATAATTACAGTTCCAATACGCTGATAAATATTACAAACAATTTACCTCTCTGCTCCATTTCCGACAAAGTGACCAGAAATTGAAAGTCAATAATGTCGCTATTAAATCCTACGAGTCGAACCAATTTAAATTGAAGCTCGAACAAACTATCTGCTTTGAAAAAACGCTGGAAATAATTTCACAACGGTTCATTATTCTCTTGCACAGCTTGACATAGCCTCACACATTCGAGACGCATCCGAAAGGTTCAGCATCAAAAAATACTAATCAAATACGAAGCATAACCACTACGGAACGAGGAAAATTGACCTTTTCTAGTCGATTTTAGGCAATTGTCGAAACGTGCCGAGTACTGACGGGTGTTGAAGTGTGGCGGGACGTGAAAACAGCGCAGGCCGAGGAGAAACTTATAACGTTCGCAGTATTGCGCGAGTTTTTTCAAGTAGTATTTTTGGGCTCACTATATTTACTGCGATTTCCAATCTTCACCCTCTATGGCGCGAATAGATTCAGAATTTACCTCGCTCAAACCCATTTCCACCTTCACATCAATTCCAAAGCCCTGACCTCACTTTCTGGAAGAATGCATCAGCCCGTGTGGCCCGCTGGTATACGCGGCTGACTGAGTTCAATTAACAAATCCACCACATAAAAGGGTTTGAAAACTATGTGCTGACTACCTCCGTCCATTGCAGAGTCCAGCGAACCAGACCTGCATGCGTCGGGTAAGGAGTGCACTGTGCAGCGTTCCGAGTTTGTGTATCTCACCGTTCTCCATAACTTTCCCCCCTTGTTCACCAACTTACAGGCTCGCCAATTCTGCGCTCCCGTGTTTCTGCCCAAAATTATACGCTGGAGCAGGACCTCGTGTACTTCGCCCCCCCCCCCCCTCGTACAACCGCCAAACCAGTCGTACAGGACGCCATGCTTCCCCTTATTTTCCAATACTACCATGAGTTCCTCCTCGGTTACCATCAAGGAGTTCACAAGACGGCCTCTGAGATTAGGCAGCACTACCATCACCCACGCCAGGACACTGTGGTGCTTGGCCTGGTCGCAGATTGTTAGATCTGTGCTTCATCCAATTATGATCCCAAGACCTACAGCGACCTCAGCTCCCAACCCTTCTCCTATCCCAAAGGCAAACTCTTCATTGACATTGTCGATCCTCTTCCTTGTACCAAATGACCATTCAAGTTCATCCTTATAGCTGTCGATTCCTTTCCTTCCTTCACTGTCCTGGTACCCTTCAAAAAGCCAACCTCCCAGATCAGCATTGAAGCCGCCCACACACACATTTGTTATTAAAGTACCGTATTTCCATACGATTGTCTGGGACAATGCCTCCGTGTTTCGTATTAAGGTCTTCTCCGAATCTCTACTGCAACAAAATTTTTTTGTCTGGAGGGGAGGATTGTCAAGGGTATAGCTTCTGATTCGGGCAGCTCTCCTTCCTTTGCGCTCTCCGCCATTCGGCGGGAGAACTTGGGGAAGGGCGAGCAGTTATCCGTAAGGCGTTGAGCTCCATTTTTATTTCTGATTCTTCACGCACCCTACTACGTACTAATCAAAAATCCCCCTTGTTGGGCGCACGAGACGGGGAGCTTGAGGATCGAAAAATAAATGAGCTCGGTGAGCCTGAGGAGGACTACATTATACGTGCGGAATTGAGTTGAGTTTGTGTACAAATGGGCGATACAAGGGTAGTACTCGGAACGCGAGAACTGGCGCGGGAAACTATTTCGAAATGAGAGTAGTGACTTTCTGGAGAGTTCCTAGAAGGAGCCTAGTGTCTCTGGGCAGAGCGGTGTGTCTTGGAGAAGGAGGTAAAGTACAAAAGGAGAAAACCGTTATCGTGGGAAGTTAACCCAAACTTGATCCCTTTGTCCGTGGAGAAGCCGACGACTGAAGGGGCAGTTCTCGGACTTCCCTGTGGCATCACTTGAAAAGGGCTGAAACCATTGGGTACCAGGTAAAGGAATCAGCCTTTCAGCATGCGCTGAACACCCCTTATCAGCCAGAGATTTTAAGTTCAGTGTTTTCCTCTCTCCCTTGAATATTGTTGGATGAAGGTGAGCTAATACCTGTTTATTAACCCCTTGCCCTGATATAGTCTTTTATCACAATCCGAGCAAATTAGGTTACTTTGACTAAATATTGAAAAGAGTAAGATTCATTTATTTCATTTCTATTTATTTGATTAAACTCAAAGCCAAGCATGAACTTATTTCGTTCATAATTTAATTTCCTCCGTCCCATTTGTCTCGTGTTGAACAGCTTAAAACTCAAGAAGGAACTTTACGCTGCTGGATCATCGCTGAAATCGAAACACATACTTCTGAAGGAGGATTTACGCATTGAGAACCGGAACCGGAGAAGGGCATGGCGGAGGCAGAATAATGAAGAAAAAGATGTTGTAAGTCGAGGGAAACGTCCGCCGCAATCTCCCGCCGACAAGGACAGCCCGAACAAACAAATGTCAAAAAACGCCTTCTTCTTCAATTGCCAATGTTTCCTTACAATTTTATAAGCGATAGAAATTATTTTGTTTCAGAATATGTGGATTTAATTTGTACTATTGAAATATGGCTAGAAGCGGAGGAGGAAAAAATATTGAATTTAGCGAGTTACAAATATTTTTTTGTTCAGCCAGCTTAAATTGGCTGCTGATTTCAACTTTGAGGACTTATTGGAAGACGTGTCACACTTCAATTAAAAGCTACCAAATTGGAATATGTACGTTTTCAGTTGCTCACCAGCGTTGAAGAACAGGCCTCAATATCGAATTTTAACACCTATTTCCAGCACCTCACCTTTGATGAGTCCTCTTTCCTACACTCAAAGACATCCCTAGCCACGAAAAGGATTATTGCCCGGATCAGAGTTTTATGGTTAAAAAAGCATCATTATCATTCGGAAAGGTGCGTATTACTTTTGACAGCGAGCGTCCATGCGAGATTTGCAACAGACAGCTTTCGCCATTTCTTTCAGCAATGCGCAGTTTTTGAAGCAGAAAGAGAACGGTGGCTCAACAAAAAATCTCTAAACTATGGACAGGAAGAAGCTGTATTCTTTTATATATACAGCCATCAGGCAAAGAGCAATTATTGTAAATGAAGTGTTTCTTTTCTGACGACTCGAAAATGGCAATTTTCTTTTTAACTGGATGTTACAATTTACTTTTTTTGTTGAGAATATTTACATACGGTACAGTTGTATTTATATATCCTACCATTCGAATTAAGATTGTATGCATATACCTATCTACTGAAACTACATCAACTCTTGTAATATCTTCGGATTTATACAATAAAACATTTCATTTATTCATTCATTCATAATTTCCTTATTTTCTCCTCAAGAAGAGTTATTTATTTGTTTGATATCTGAGGTGAGGTTTATGAGTTCTTGTCTGATTTAATATAGTGGGCCCAGATACGAACTACTCTTGTAGAAAACCACTTAACACATCACAAATTGTTTTCTATCTTGGTGGACCTCGGACCGTGCCATTTGATTCAGCGTTTAAAAAAACATGGGAAACGATGGATTTTATAGACCACGTTAAGGTATATTATGGACTGAACGGTTAGGGATCCGTGCTTGAAATGTTATGTAACGTTCTGAGAAGGGTATGTAAAAAGATTTTCCTGGCCGAAACATAGGTGTTATTGAGAATGACCTATGAACCAACGAAGACGAAGCTGTAAACAATTAGTCCGACGTCAGTTGCCTGGGTGGTATCGCCCAAAGCCCCGGAAATGCCCAAATTACGAGTTTTCCGCTAAACGGAGTCCTTCAGTGACCGTGTTCCGTGTTTCTCATTAGTTGGCAATCATTTAGTCCGTTTGGCTCCCCTTCAGCTTTCGTATATCCGCACGAACCTCAAACATTTGAACTCCCACCTTTTCTCCTATCCGTTGTGTTGAGAAACACCAAAATCAAGTCGATGTATGACCGGATAGCGTAAAATGCCTCATAGCGACTGCACAATTTGTAAGTAACTCCCTCACATTGTTTAAATTATCACGGCGATATAGTTTTTTCAGTGAGCTGAAGACATCTAGTGAGTTTAATCTAGCTAGTTATAGTAAAAAGTGTTTCTTCAACCTATATCTGTCCACCGTACACCAACCTATATGTCTATTGAGAAACAACAACATTGGTTGACATCGGTTAACGTAGTGTCTCTCAGGTAATCAGTGTTTCAATTTTTCACGAAACGAACGGGAGCGAATTGGAGATGATGACATGGAATTAGTTAACTGTGGAAGACAACACGTTGTGTGCAGTGCTTGTCGGCATGGGAGGGGGGGGGTGCAGTTAAGTTAGCTAAAGCGGTGTGGAAATAATAATATAAGAAACATTGAATATGCGAAGAACATAATTGCCGCTGAGCTTTAGGTTTGATGCCGTTGTCATCAGAACTCTTTGAGTTTTGCTGAAACAGAATCTACGAGCGGTGAATGGGGGGGGGGGGGGCCTTTTTATTTCTACTTTTAGCCAAATCGTCTGAGGTTTCTCCTCCGCCACGCGCAGATTGACGAGGACGAGACAGCAGATGACAATTTGGAGCATGTCGTTCCTTTCCCCCCCCCCCCGCTTCACTGACTCGTTGAGCATTTCGGCGAGAGGATCGACGTGAGCAGAGTTCGAACGAATGTTTCAGGGGTACAAGTTGTTGAGCGGTTCTTTTCGTAATCCGCTCGGGCGAAGAGTTGGGGCGGAACGAGAAAACGTTGAGCGTACTATCAAAAAGGGAGATTTATGGATTTAACAAAAATTACGTTCTTCAGAACAATTCCCGCGAAGTTATGAAAGAAGAAACTCCTGTAAATAAGAAAATTCCATTTTTGCAACTGGAGCGAAGGGACTTTAATTGAAATGAGCGAGAGACTCCCTCGTTCGAGCTGAGGTCGGGTCTGTGTCTATGACATTTAAAAGGTTGGCTGAGCTTTTTTTTTGCAAAAAAAAAAATCCGTCCGAGCGTAATTGAAAAACCGGAGAGTGTGCAAAGGGAAAAAATACTTTGGTTCCTCTTGACCCTTCTCCCTTTTTCATTTTTTCCCCCCTTCTCTTTTTCGCGAACTGGATTCTATCGATAGTTTACCCACAAAAACCGTCCGAGCAACACGAATGGCCGGAATAATCTGAATTGATCGCTCTTGTGTCGAGCGAGGGAAATTAAATTACCTTCCGTTTCGGCAAACGATTCCGAAGCAAAAGTCCGCGATTTACGCGCTCGGGAAGAGAGGAGGGTTAGGTTAATTCTTGACATAACTCGGACGTGCACGGCTCGACAAACTGCGGAAACCTAGACATTCCCTCGAATGAACGCCTGGCGCGTTTCAAATAGAAGCGGTTGGTTACACGAAATTGGGAAGTACGCTCAGGCGCAATCTCCGACGAGCCGAGAGATCAAATAGTACGTCGCTATAGGCCCGAACTCTTATGAAAACACCGAACGAACAATCAATCCACAGATTGAAATATCTGGTGCGGCGCATCACACTACTTTCCTCACCCCCACGTACTTTCTAGCTACTAATCCAATTTATTTTTCGCAAAATATATTGCACTGCTATTACAACGTTTTTGATGGGGCTGTCAACATGACTCTTAAAGAAGGATCGTGTTCAACGTCTTGGAATTACAGAAGAAGTACGCGAAAAGAGACGGTAAAAACGATGTATGACCATTATTGTTCGGCACAGGCCGAAGTAGTAGGGTGCTAAAGTTAACGTACCTGTTTGGTGAGTCCGTCTCCTCTGGTTGGTGACATACTGTGGGCGAGCACTTTCGATGTAAAGACATCATCGTCTGGCCGTTAAGTCAGTTAGTTGGTTGTGGTCTTTATATACGAAGAGAAAGGTAAATGGGGTGGTGGAGCGTCAGGGAAGGGGGGTAAGGAAGTCATGCACCTCTAGGAAAACCCTAGTAGAGGTGAAGGGAGAGGAATGTAAGGGCAGTTTTTGTATATCGATCATCGATTTAACTTCCAAAGAAGTTTTCTTTTAAATATATTTCCGTTTGATTTGAAGTAATTGGTTTTTTCATTTCTTGTTCAAATCCCGTTGCAATTCCAATCATTATTAGTAAAAGCAATGAGCTAGAACAGGAGTGTGACGACTCCAAATTAATTTATAGCCTAGTAGTCGTCTGGTTGTATACGTAGGCCGAGATTGCACCGCTTCTTATCAAGTTCCTCTTCGCATGTAGCCCTTAAAAATACCCCAGCCCGTTTTTTTTATTTTATGAGTCGCCTTTCTCCCCCAATTCTTTATTGATGCGCCCGTATTATCTGGAAGATCCCAGGTTCAGCTGCCTTCCCTTTCCGCCGAAATCGACGGGTGCGGTGAGCAATTTTATGAAACGACCAGTTTTCCGATAGCGGGGGGGGGGGTTTCGATGAAGCCGCACAATATGCTTCGCGGAGCAAGGAATTCAGAGCACGCATCAGCAATTACGCATTCATGAAAATATCCGATACACACAACGGAAGCAGGAGCATTATTCCATAAAGCCGCAAAAGAGATTCGGGCAATGGAGCCAAATTTCATCTAAATCGTATCATTAATATTATCTATAGTAGAAGAACCACCGATTTATTGGGCAATCCAACCGGTTCGATAAGGATGTGGAAGGAAGTTTCTTTTAACCTGAAAAGCTTCTCGCTTTACACGCATTATTTCTTTTATTTATTTCTTATTTTACTTTAGGGACAGCGGAAGCATTTAGTGGTTGAGTAATATAAATTCTTGAGTTTAGCAACTGGCTATCGGTCCCACTCGGAGCATCAATGTCTCCTTTGATTCTCCCCCCCCCCTTCTTTTTATCTCACTTCACATCAACTTACTACATTTTGACTTGTAACTGTTACTTTGAAATTATAGTCGAGCTTAATTATCTTTCCCCTCCACCTTTTCTTTTTCCCCAAAGCAGAGAGCCGATTTCAGCTTCATTAATGATTTGTATGCTGTAACGTGTGCATCGTTCTATTTATTTTTGTTCATCGTTTTTCATTTTTTTCTATTCGTATTTTCCAGGACGGAAAATTGGCAATTTGAAGGTCCCACGACTAAAAACCTATTTTCAGTGTAAAACCCGGACGTATAACAGCAGATGTGGCGCAACAGAAAACGTCCCTCTCAAATCTTCTTAACGAATTTTTCGATACACGAGAGAAAGGGAGAGAGAGAGAGAGAGAGAGAGAGACGAGTTACATACAAGCGAAATAATTAATGGTGTTAAAGAAATTGGGTTGTGTCCGCCAGTAGGCAAATTACTAAAGTTAACGTACCTGTTAGGTGAGTCCGTCTCCTCTGGCTGGTGAGTTACTGTGGGCAAGCGCTTTCGATGTAAAGACATCATCGTCTGGCCGTTAAGTCAGTACTGGAGTCAGTCGGTTAGTCGTGGTCTTTACATACAAAGAGAAAAGTGAAAGGTGTGATGGAGCGTCGGTGAAGGGACGGGGAAGGAGGTCATGTACCTCAGGGTGAATACCCCCTAGAGATAAATGGGACGTGTTGGATGGATGGTCTGTCAATTGTGGAATTTACGTCTTTTTGTGTAGGGTGGTCTGTAAATCCGTCAGTTGGTTGTTTTCGTTTGTGTAGTGTTTTGAGTGGTGTGAATATGGTGTCGCATTTTGTGTTGATTTGTTCATTTATGATTTGTCCATTGAAGTTTTTTGTTTATAAATTTCCATGTTTTCTAATATGTTCAGTTTTCGTCCTTTGTATTGTTTGTGTAGTAAGATGGTGCAGTCCTGTATTTTGGTGGGTTCATGTCCAGTTGTTTTGAGGTGGTTGGCAAAGTTTGAATCGTCTTTGTTCCTACTAAGAGATTTAATGTGTTCTGAGTATCTGGTCCGTATTTTTCGTCCTGTCTGTCCTATGTATGCGTTTTTACAAGTACAAGTTATTTTATATACCCCACTTTGGTCGAGTGGGTCTGTCTTTTCAGTCTTTGCAGTTAGTTTGGTTCTAAGTGTGTTGTCCGTACGTAATGCAATTTGTATACCTTCCTTTCGGAGGATATTAGTTATTCCGTATATTTGTGGTCCCGTGTATGTGAATGTGCAGCGTTTTGTTAAAGTCTGTGTATTTTCTGTTTTTGAGTCGTTTGTTTTGGAGTCATATTGTCTTAATAATTTGTTTATTGTTTTTTAGAGTAACCGGTATTTTCTGCGATAGTATTTATAATATCAAGTTCTTTTTGTAGTTTTGTTCGGATAGTGGGATAGTTTTTAGTCTCCGTATCATGTGTCTGAATGCACTTAGTTTGTGTTGTTGTGGGTGGTTTGATGTGAAGTGTATGGTCGTGTCGGTAGCGGTAGGTTTTCTAAAAATGTCGTATTGCAATTCGTTGTCCAAACGTGTGATTTTTAGGTCCAAGTAATTAAGAGTTTTGTTTTGTTCTTTGTCCATGTCATATTGGATGTTATGGTGGATATTGTTTAAGTCTTTTAGTATGTCGTCGGTGTTATCGCGGCCTAATACGCTAATATGACTAACAAATACAAGAATATGGACAGAAAACTCGACAAACTTAAGAAAAAACTAGACCCTATCTCGAAACCTGCTACAACATTTCATAGTAGAACAGTTAACTTGACGGACGTAAAATTCACTGATAACGAATCGCAATTATTAGAAAGAGGACTCAAACATAACTTACCTTCAACTGACCTACAAAAAGAAATTGAAACAAACATTTTAGACGCTGAGACAGCCATACAATATCTACCGATTGAGAACCAAGAACGCATACGCCACAAAATTGTAGACAAAATCGAACAAACTATCAAACAACACAAAAAGAACAGGACGGACCACAAAGACGTAAAAACAGCCACACAAATTAGGACCAAACTCAACAACAATAATTTAATTTTGACAAAAGCAGACAAAGGAAACGTCATTGTTATATTAGATAAACAGAACTACATAAACAAAACGACCGACTTCATCAACCAAACACAATGCACAAAACTGAAAAAGACCCTACGGACTCGTATCAAACACAAATACGTAATGCACTTAGAAACCACACTAACATACCAAAAGAACAACATTATAAATACATAAACATGAACCCAAAACCACCTCTACTCAAAGGACAACCAAAAATTCACAAAAAGGATACACCCATCAGACCAGTCATAAACTTCACATCTGCACCAGCATACAAACTCTCAAAATATTTGACAACAATGCTAAAAAGTACCATCACATTACCAAACAGATATACGATACGCAACACAGAAGAACTCGCCACTAGATTAAAAGACGTTACTATAACTCCAAACACTAGATTGGTATCATTCGATATAAAAACTTATATCCCTCCATACCAATAAAAGAAACCATTGACATACTACAAACCAAACTAAGGCAAATAGACACGACAACCACTAGAAACGTCACCAACCTCACCAAACTGACACTCGGACAAAATTACTTTCAATTTAACAATAGCATATACAAGCCAAAAGATGGATTAGGTATGGGAAACCCTACCTCGTCTATATTAACTGAAATATTTCTACAACATTACGAAGAAACTCACATCCAGACCTTAATGACAAAACACGATATCAAACACTACGCCAGATATGTAGATGATATCATCTGCGTATTAGGCCGCGATAACACCGACGACATACTAAAAGACTTAAACAATATCCACCATAACATCCAATATGACATGGACAAAGAACAAAACAAAACTCTTAATTACTTGGACCTAAAAATCACACGTTTGGACAACGAATTGCAATACGACATTTTTAGAAAACCTACCGCTACCGACACGACCATACACTTCACATCAAACCACCCACAACAACACAAACTAAGTGCATTCAGACACATGATACGGAGACTAAAAACTATCCCACTATCCGAACAAAACTACAAAAAGAACTTGATATTATAAATACTATCGCAGAAAATAACGGTTACTCTAAAACAATAAACAAATTATTAAGACAATATGACTCCAAAACAAACGACTCAAAAACAGAAAATACACAGACTTTAACAAAACGCTGCACATTCACATACACGGGACCACAAATATACGGAATAACTAATATCCTCCGAAAGGAAGGTATACAAATTGCATTACGTACGGACAACACACTTAGAACCAAACTAACTGCAAAGACTGAAAAGACAGACCCACTCGACCAAAGTGGGGTATATAAAATAACTTGTACTTGTAAAAACGCATACATAGGACAGACAGGACGAAAAATACGGACCAGATACTCAGAACACATTAAATCTCTTAGTAGGAACAAAGACGATTCAAACTTTGCCAACCACCTCAAAACAACTGGACATGAACCCACCAAAATACAGGACTGCACCATCTTACTACACAAACAATACAAAGGACGAAAACTGAACATATTAGAAAACATGGAAATTTATAAACAAAAAACTTCAATGGACAAATCATAAATGAACAAATCAACACAAAATGCGACACCATATTCACACCACTCAAAACACTACACAAACGAAAACAACCAACTGACGGATTTACAGACCACCCTACACAAAAAAGACGTAAATTCCACAATTGACAGACCATCCATCCAACACGTCCCATTTATCTCTAGGGGGTATTCACCCTGAGGTACATGACCTCCTTCCCCGTCCCTTCACCGACGCTCCATCACACCTTTCACTTTTCTCTTTGTATGTAAAGACCACGACTAACCGACTGACTCCAGTACTGACTTAACGGCCAGACGATGATGTCTTTACATCGAAAGCGCTTGCCCACAGTAACTCACCAGCCAGAGGAGACGGACTCACCTAACAGGTACGTTAACTTTAGTAATTAATGGTGCATAAGGCGACCGAGAGGGATATCTAACGCACTGGTTAGATAAATCGCGGGAGAGAATTCAGAGTAACAAATAAGTGAAAGAGTGAGAACTGGTAGACAACCTGTTACACATGTAGGTTTATTTTCAAGAGAGTCCTGCTGGTGTTCAAGGATGGTAGAGACGGACGATTGAAACTGGACTGTGGCCAACTGAGAAGGAACGAGGTGTCAAGATGAGAGAAGAGAGAAAGTGAATGGTGAGGAGAGGGTGGGCAGAGAAAAACTCGCTGTACGATACAAAAAGACGATATGTGGGGAAGTCAGCTCTGGGAATACTAATCCTTACGTTCGGCCAGATACTGGCATGTCGACTGGGTCGGGTGGTAGTTTTTGGGGCTGTAGAATCAAACACAGTGATTAGAGCAGTTGACTTTGGGAACTTCACTCGAGTCGGGGACAGCAATTGTTGGCCCTACCTGAATAGCGTCAAACAGCATTTGTAATGAAATGTTCTTGTATTTAACCAACCCCCATTTTGATTGCGTTTTGCTTCTCAATGGTGAGGTTTCCATCTACACACTCGCTGCGTTTCAAGACTAATCCCTGTGCTAGGACACAGTGTTGAATTCCTTACTTGTTTTTATTTAAATTTTACTCGAGGAGTAAAAGCTATTCAAGTTATATATCGAAGAAATGATAATCCAATGAACGGGGCAAGAGTAGTCAACAAAAATCTCCACTGGTCTCAACTAACTTAATCGTTCTCAGCCAGTTCTCTTTGTGTTGAGCCCGTTATCACCTAATCGCCTCCCCTCCGCAAAAACGGGTTTAACCAGATTGGGTAAAGCACTAGCCCCGATCAAGCGATAACCCCAAAAAATTAGGCAGTTAGGTCCAGTTAGCTCTTATCTTTCTTTATCATATCCTGATATCTGTCCTCCATTACCATGTTCCGTCGACTATTCTCTTCAATTATCGTGAATAATTTATATACGTTTTTGAATGATAATAAACAAAGATGCTGTTTATACGCGCGGAATTATTGCAGTTGCTGGATAGAAGAGCGTTCCGATGACTTCAAGATGTATGAATTTAAATTCTGTCGTGAACAGAAGTATTACGATCATCGAAAACAAGCAGTTTTACACAGGTTAGCGTATTAAACAACTTTCATCGAACACGATAATTCTCTCGTCCTTTTTAAAGTTCCTAGCTTGTAAAAGTGGTAACGTTACAATTTCGGTTTGTATTATTTCTTGCTCAGATAGTACTTTTATTGTACCGCTTTCGATTTTTCCTGTTCAAGCTAATCATTCTCCCGGACTTTTGACATTTTATGTCTTTACTTTGCTACATAAACTCGAAAATGTAACGCGGGATATGTAACGGATGTTGGGTTAGGTGCATGGTAACGTATGTTATGTATAACCTCAGTGACTAAGTGATAATGTCAATTGCAATTGATGCGGCCATTATATCGAAACCATCAACGAGCGCAATCAAACGTAGTTATCATTGAATTTCAAAAAACACAAATGGAAGACATAAAATGTTCCTAGTGGTTGCGTACTTGTACGAAAGCTGTACCCACCGTTTGTAGTTTTACAAAACAATTTTGGTATTCTGATTATTATGGTAACTATTATATTAATATTTGTCGATACGCTTGGGATCAGTCTTAGGTGGAGGAATTTTTTTAATTTTCATCTCAGTTAAGGTTATTTTCCGCAGTCCTTGCAGTACGCGTACGCGTATTTTTACTTCACGCTCCTCACAAGTCTCAGCTTTGGCAGAGGTTAATGCGGCCGTTTTGGCTTCTGACAAATGTTAGAAACAATAATTTGGTCAAATATGGATTGTCGAGGGTTGGGCATCTACAGGATGTAGGGTTAACGGGGCCGTTTACGTTTACACAATTGCTTACGGGATGGGATGTTGAGCAGACGCCCAATTTCCTTATTGACAAGGTGGAATGCGGTTAGGATAGGCGTGATTACGCTGTGATTGAGCCGTATCGAGGAGGCAGTGGACTAATGAGATTACAGTAAAGTAGCCTTGATTTACTTATCTAGCCGTGATCAGTTGGATCACGATCTGCGCTATTTTGGTTTTAGCGGCTCTCAAAGAGAGGATCCCTCCAACCAGCTTCTCAGTCATCTGGAAACACCACAGTCAATGCGCTACAACGTTATTATCCACAATATGTGAGTGTGCGCCATAAACTCGGTCTTCACCACGATCCAAGAAAAAAAGTTCATGTTAGGGCACAAACCTTATTCCTCAATACATAATAAATTAGTTGTGCCATCCAACGCACAAATGAACAACAGTATGCGAATCTGGAGAACAAACAGATAAATTGTTCGAACCATTGGTTGTTGGCATGCACTACATCAAAACTACCGCGGGGTGTACGGGAAGGTTTAGCCACCAGTCATAGTCACACCTCCCCCTTACAACAGCTCAACTTGAGCGGGAAATTGGAGGCTCGGTCGGGATGTATGCAAGTCAACGGGAATTCTTCGCGTCCCCTCCCATCACGCGCGGAAAACGACCGGATATACTTCGATCGAGGTAACCGCGAACGGCACGCAACTGAACGGCTGGGCGACCCTCATTCGAAAGTCGAGAGGCGTCTAGCGGTCGATAGCAGTTGACAAATTGCTGCACCCGTTTAATTTTCACCTTTCGCTCAACCGGAGATACTGTGATTCGCCGAAGTGATGTCTAATTCGTGGGCTCTTAATTTATTTGAGACGAGTTGGATGGAGGACTATAAATTTGGAACGGCGTTGTAGAGGCAAGCTAATGGCGAACGAGCATTAGAGCTAACGCAGTTCAGACAGGAGGACGAAGGAAGAAGGATTTTTGGTAAATTATCGCCGGGGCAGTGAACATTTTCAACTCGAAAGAGGGACAGCTGAAGAGTGATGGGAAGAGCCAGAGAGCAGTGCCACTTCTACGCATATACACTCCAGGGTTATTTCCATCAGAAGAACGTTTGCTGATGAGACCACTGTTTCATGTTGCTTCAAAATTATTACAATCGGCTTGAACCATACTCATGCAAATGTCACCTCTTTACGACTACCTCCATTGTGAACTACACAGTTTTATGAATTCCATCGGTGCTCATCTGGTGAATAGTGTTATGGATCATCAAGAGGAATTTGACTTTTCTTCTCAGACATGTTTATGTACTTCGGGAACTTCTCAATATCAGCAAACAAGTGTTGTTGTGCGCACGAATGGGGGAGCTCGAAACTGGGAAATAAATGGATGTGTGGAGCCTGAGCGAGGGCTGTATTACACTTGACAGAATAGCGAAAGCAGTATGAGTATGAGTATATAAACGCGACGAGGGACTCTCAATACACGTGAACTGGTGGCTTGGGAAACTAAGGGGAGAAAGGGAGAAAGAGCGAGTTGAATTGTGAGTAGTGTTGGGAGAACTGGAAAACGACTGTTGTTCGCGAGTGTTGGGAGAACTGGAAAACGACTGTTGTTCGCCAGTGTTGAAGAATGACTAATATCAGTCAGGAGGAGTTGTGTGTTGTGGAGAGGAATCTAAAATTGAGAGGTGGAAAACGAAAATTGGGAAAGTCCAGAAAAGGGGGAAATTCGTTGTCACTTGAGATAACTAAGGAGCTGAGCTTTGCACCGGTACAAACAGAAGGGTTGAGATAGAAAGATGTTTGGGGAAACGGTGACTTTCCGTAGAGTCAGTAAGTTCTGAGGACAAAAACCCATCCAATTTGACTTGTGCCGAAATCAGGCTGGTGGACTAGTGCATTACCTATACGTTCGTCATGGAGGTCGTGGGATGAGTAGCAAGACCAGAATAAATTCTGGAATTTTATGCGTTACCAGTTTCCACAAGGAACGGTAAGTTGTGTTTTACCGAGTTCATATAAAACAATCGAAAAATGAATGGACTTAGTGGCTTGACTGTACGTGGAGCTGAGAAAAGTTGTTTTTCAATGCATTCCGCGTCAAAAACGGCTTCCGGCTTCCTTTCTTCTTCAAAAACGTTCCTTTCTTTTCGAGGGTTTTCTGTTAATATTATACGAGTCCAAAGCAACGTTCTCAATACATAAGTCTGGGACGTCTAGATGTTCTTTCAGGTTTTTATATCAACTCTTTTTTTCTTAAAAATAGCTTTAACGATTTTCATCACATTTTTTTTGTACGAACAACTGCAGAAATCACAACAGTGTCATGGAATTATCACCCATGTGAAAATGAAGAAAGCAGCTGAATATCTGGTCCTTCCCCCAACGTGGCTTCGTCCACCCTAGCGTCCCCAGGCTCTCTATAAGGGCGCCTGGCTTTTTCGAAAGCCAGGTGCCACTAACCATCCGACTTCTCCATCCTCATTTAATGGAGCACGGCCTGAATGAATCTGCCCACAGCCTTGACTCGTTCTCCAACATCCTACTAACGACTGTGGACAGCAGGAGCTTCCCTACTACCTCCTGCAGGCACCTGTGAGATTTGGCCGGCCTTGGATAGGCGAAGCGCGTGGGCTTCGCGCTGTCTGCAGTGTTTTGGCCTTAGTACCTGAAGAAGGGATCTTATTTTTCCCCATACTGTGGAGGTAATTACTGAAATTCCCGGGCCCTGTCAGGAACTGGGTGAGGTAAAAATTTATCTCACTGTGCGTACTTTCCACCCAGGGGTGGAATTGAGGGATGAGAGTGGCCGTTCACCCCCCTTGGGGTTCTGTCTTCCATAGACCCTTCCATGTTTGGAGCGCTCGAAGGTGTTCCTCTATTTTTACCCTTGTGGTAATATCCATGGCTCTTCGACGCTCTGCATCCATCATGGTGCCCTCACCATGCTGGCAGGCCCCAAGAACATGCAGTAGGAGCACACCATCCTGAGTGCTTCTCTACTTTGCACCGTGGCCATCCAGCGGCGCTGCTGTATTTGGAGGGCATCAGTCCTGAACTCTGCTCCATACAGCAGTATCCACTCCACCGCCATCAGGAGAAACCGGCGGACATACGGTCACCGCCTGGGCATGAGCCCAGAGGCTCCGCTTGGTATCCACAGTGACATCTCACTGCAGGTTTGGTGATGATATCGGTTTTCCCCATGTCGAGCCCCGACAGTGGTCATTTACAGAATTCCAACCACCGCCATTTCAGTCATGTGCACTGAGAGATCATTGATGGTTGTGGCACGAGTAAGAGCATTTCAAGAAAACTCCCGAAATGTGCTCGCTACTACATCCTGCGTAAAACGTGCAATTATACTAGGTTCATAAGAACTAAGTAAAGAATCGATCGGATAAGTAGATAAATCGCTGAATGTACGTGGGCGGATGCAAATTGTGTGATTCGTCGTACCAAACTTTTTTCAAAAATTCCTCGTGAAATATTTGAACCTTCCAAACAATTCTTTCTTTTCCTCGGACATCAACCAGTTGAACCATACGGAAATTCAGTTTTTCAAATACGACGAACGGTCGATCTAACGACCGAGAAATCAGTGTCGCGCTGAACACGGACAACAAAAATAGGTTTAATCAGCACGACTCTGAAAGCAAAATACTCCAAGATAGTTTTCCTCCAGAAACCTTGGAGAACGCCAAGAGCCGAATGTCATTAATTCGGACACACGCAGGAAATGAAGCCCGAACTATTGCGATGTGTGCGCGTCTAGTTGTCATCAAAATGTTTATTAATTAGTAAGGAAGATACAATGGCGCGGCTGACTGCAAAAGTTCGCACTTCTAGGACAATAAAAATCGTGAGGTTCCTACAGAAGAGAGTTGGGTTTGATGCTGCACACCTGATCTGATATTAGAATAGGGGTATTTCATTGAATGTGTTGAGCGGTATGACAATTCGCAGTGCGTTTACCAACAGGAAAACGCTGGTTATTCGAAGCTAGAAAATTAGCGTGTTCGGGTAAGACAGCGTGACCGATAAAACGGAATATTTGTGAGTTTCGTGGTTCTAAAACGATCACGAACAAATGAAGTTCGTGAGTTCTTCATGGCCAAGAAAGTGTTTGAAGTCTAAGAGAAACGTAAGACTCGGAGGTTTTTTTCCCCTTTCCAAGTTTTCTTCTCAGAGAACTTGCGGGAAGACGGCCGCTAAAAGGAGAAAATCCTCTCCCGTTGCCTTCGCCAAAGCAATTCAGTAGCAGAATAAATAGTGCGGCGCAACAATTCCTGAATGCAGAATAAGTTTTTGTGTGGTCTCCATAATTGTTCTCGACTTTACTGTAGCTCTGCTATTCTCTCTTTGCCATCCAAAGCTTCACAAAACCTCACTTCTTACGACGTAACGCCGGTTTTCCCCCAAAACTTTCTCACTCTATTCCCCTCTCACTCACTCTAACTATCTTTTACTCCCTCTCAAACCCTACCACTCTCACTCACGCTCTCCGGACCCTCTTTCTCTCACTCCTCCCTGAGGGTCAAAACGAACTCAAACTTTGATTGCTTGCTCGTGTTTGCTCTCTGGGCCGTAGCGAGAAATATACAATGGAGCGCCCTATTTCATTTGAAAAGGATTAAGAGAGGTAGCGTCTGATGAGACTGCGTTACAGGTTTTCGTATAACGCGGAAATGGTCAGAGGTCGGGAGAGTATTTGCTCTGTGAAGAGGTTGGGCAATCGGAGCAACAGCCTCCTGACCTTCTCCAACCGTCTTGCGGCAAAAGGTTTTCAACAGGTCGTTCGGATTCTTCGGTTGAGGTATTGGAATCGTATTGGCAATGTGTTATCGAAAAAACGACCTTTGAAACCTATATTTCAACACTCGAATGGAAGGAAGTTGTTAGGTACTGCAAGCAATTGAGGAACGGAACGGCCACTTAACTGGTGAGGGGAACATAACACAATATTATTATGACTATGGTCGTCTTGTCCGCAAGATTTGGAAACGTAATGTCATATCAAGTCTGCTCCACCCTCTTTCATTACAGTGACGATGAAAGGAGGGGGGCGACCAAAATGTTATTATGGGACCGTATCAATAAACATTTCTTCTGCATAAATGTCTGCAGCGATTTTGGTAAAAATAGTTTTATTAAACGCTTCAAATGATACAACAGTGCTATGCAATTTTCATTCGTAACAAAATGACGAAAGAAGCAAAATTAATTATCAAAATCGACGAAAAGCGATTTTAGTGGTTTTTACAAAATAAATATTATTTATGACACTATCGTTCTTACAAAATCAGAGAGGTAGTCACATGAGCTCGTACGACAGTCGTTCAATAATGATGAGATAATCGGAAGCAATTTTAGAAACCGGAGTTGACACTAACGTCATTTTTACACCCACTTTTTTCGCATTCCACTAATCTGAACACGATTTTCCCGAACAAATCACGTCGACAGTCAAAACATACCTACATGTTGGTTAATGAATAAGTTGCAACTGCCCATAAATTCCGGAACGATGCGTGAAATATGTAACAAATGCGTGACATGTAGATTGGATTAGTAGTGTATCCATGATAATTGCTGAAGGTACGAGGGATGAGAAAAGTTGTGAGATGATCACACCCACTTTGTAGACCAAGGGCAGTAACAACAATTCGATGGGTTGCGGTGCAACTCAATTAAATAGTTGAAGCGAGAAAAGACGTGACTGCGATAAATACAATGATTGATGTTGTCTCGTCAACCTCCTCTCTTTCCCTTCCTACGAAATTAGTTTCGAGTCGTTACACCAGTTTGGGTCGGAAGTTGTTGGCATGGACCCCTAATCAGCCTCCATTAAACGTTGATCGACTGAGTTCCAACGAACGGGCAACTCCCTTCGCTCTTGTTGCTATGATCCATTTGGTTACATTAAAGAGACATTGATCAGTCGTTAGGGCGGGTTTCCGCAAGAATAATCATTCGGAATATCGCAACTTTACGGAACGCCGGTCGCCTCCGGTAGGCATAATGTTGACATATACACTATAACAGAACACCACGTGTACGAGACAGTTATTTTATCTACAGCTCCCATCTCGGTAGTTAAATAATCGGAGACCATTCACTAGTAGTATTTCGAGCGAATGACTCAACGCATTGATATCGCTATAACCACCTAATTCCCTGGCATATGTAATTTCAGTGCTGTCACCTCGGGAGCAGTTCCTAGATTTAAGATAGATTGGGAGAAAGGTGTTCGAAAAACAGGACTTTTTACAAAAACAAAAGAATACTATTTTGAATAAACAACACAAAACACAACCTACTAAAGTGTATTCGTTTACTTTTTTTAAAAATATTTTTGAAGTTCAGTAAAAATATCTGGTTCGAACTGTTTGATTCAAAACACCTAATCAGTATGAGCTTCTTGAGCTCAGAACTCCCAAACCTGCCCTAATGGGACTCCCTGGCCTTTTTGTTACCTATTGAAATTCCACCTCTTCAGCTAATTCCAATTGACAACGGATTTCCCCTTCGTCTGGACATTCCGAAATATCATTCCCGCCTCTCCTTTCACATTCCACCTCGTGACAGACAGCTCCTTCCAAACTCATTCTGCTACGAAGTCCCTTATAAGTCAGTCGTCTTCAGTTCTCCCAACACAGTAATCTAACACCTCTCGCGATACAGTCGTCTCCCAATGAACACTTGTTTGAGTCACCTCTTCTTGTGCATCCAAGTCATCAAATCTTGTGATATGCCAACTCATCAAATTACTAGTTCATGCTCAACTAAAACCCGTCTCCGAGAATCATTCAAGTCTATCCTGGTCAAAACACGAACCACATACTTTTCTTCAACTTAGCGCACACTTAGTGACTCTAACGGCTCGAGCAAATAAAAAAAAGGTGTTTTGATCAATATAACTACTGTTAGTTTAGGACCAATTTTACTCGTACCCTTCTATTGACATGTCCCGTGTTGATTCGTTGACTGAATATGAAATTACATATGGCCAGATAATTGGCTTTGATGGTGGACTCTAAAGAAAGGTTAATATCTCAAGAAAACAAAAACTTTTCGTTTATAATACATGACTTTTGTTTTTACACTGCAGACCTCAGGAATGTATGCATAATGCGAAATAAGTTGGAGTTGTTATTGTAGCCGTTGAGAAAAGCATGAGCACAGCTGCTTTATACGGTTGTCGACCGCGTAATATCGCTAAATTTGGTACAAACGTACACAAAAAAATAAAATATGTGAATCCTCCCCTACCCCTACCCCTTCCACAACATTCCTTGCTACTGACGTCATGCCAGAGCGCGAAACATTCGGTTGCCAATCGGTGTTACACTCCACTTACGGGAACGATGGGAAAAGGAGACGTTCCAGACTGAGTTGGGTGCCCAGCAGTGGTATACCGATGGTTCAGTTATGTGAGGCAGAGCTGCATTGGGCATTTTAGGGCCCAACTACAGTCTTGCTAAGCCGCTGGGAGAGTATGACACGATATTTCAGCCGAAATCCTAGCTATAAAGATCTGGGCGGAAGAGATCCTAACCTAGGGACTCAAGGGCAAGCGGATCTACAAATTCTCGGACAGTCTACCGCTTTGGGTCCAGGCTGGCATGGGAATGTCTTCAGGCGCTCAAGCAGCTCGATGCCCATAATATCCTTACCTGGGTGCCGGCTCACAGGGGGCATGACGGCCACGAAAAGGCTGCCTTGCAAAAAGGGGAAAGGAATCCCTACCCATCAGGCCTGAACGCTACGTAGGAATGACGAAAAGTCACCTAAATCGTCTCGATGGGAGATACAGGAAAACAGCGCCCATTGGCATCGCCAGCCACGACTAAGATAAGCGAAAAGGCTTGGTATGCCTTCCTGTCTAAGGGCAAAGGCGATGCTTACACTCTGTAGACGAGATCTGAGAAATTTGATTAGATTCCTCACCGGACACTGCCCACTCAGGTATCACCTCAACAAGGTGGGCATCTCAGAGGCGGTGGAATGCAGACTTTGCGGTGAGGAGGATGAGACGGCAGAGCACATCCTATGTAAATTCCCTACCTTGGCAGTCAAACGCTTTGAATACTTTGCTCGCGGGTCTATTGAACCCCAAATAGTAGCGGAATCTATTGACTGAATATGAAATGACGTATGACCAGATAATTTGCTTTAATGGGGGTTTTTGGACTCCAAAGAACGTAAATATCTGAAGAAAAGTAAAACTTCAAAAAAGACACAAAATCAATAAAAAGTGGGAATCATTCCCTCGCCCTTCCACAGTAAGGAATCCTTGAGCGTCGTTCGTCGGGAAGTTGAGCGAAACATTTTAGAGGCCGCGATTCACCGTTATTCGTATTTGATTCGAACGGCGAAGGTAACGCGACCATAAAATCCACGGTACAATTCATTGACATTAGCCGTTCCAGCTGTTATCGGACGGTTCAATTCTCCTAAACACTCGTATTATGCGGACGATAAATATTTGTTTTGCCCCCCGCGTCTCCTGTTATCCGCCGTGCGGACACACAAGAGCGAACCGAATGGAATTGTAAAGTAACGTAATTATGCGAAATGGACGTCAGAGCCGGTGGTTTATTTACGCTCGATTTTCAACTCAATTTCAGAGATGTTCTCCGACGGAATCAATCAGCAATTGAAATGTCCCGTTCGAGTTTGGTTTCGACGATAGAGTTTCAACTAAAAGTTCTGATCAGTTGGGGGTCTTTCCATTTCCTGTGCAGTGCGAGAGACGTTTCCTTCTCCGTACAGGAAAAAGGGTCGTTCGTCGGTTTTATGACTACTTAAATTTCGAGGTTAACTCTGAGCAGAGGAATGACATCATTCGAGCAAACATTACTTTTCTTCAATTACCCGTTAATAAATTGGTAAACTAATTCAGCCCTAGAAAAGCGCAACACCTCTCAGTTTGGGTTGCTGTATCATTCTGAATCACCGAGCAGTTCACGGAGTGTGAGAAGGGACTACTCTCAGTGCAAAGAGGAAGTTACTGCAACGTGCAAAACCACATTTGTGACTTCCCCTCCTCACTTCCACCCGTAGATAGTCGGCATACATCTAGAGAAAATAAGAGCTACCGTCCATATCAGGGAGGATGAGCGATGAAGGGCCTTGCAAGACCTCACAAAAAGACAAACCAGCCCTAATCGAGGTCGACGAACACAAGAAGCTCGTCGCGGGGATCTATCTGTAGCTAGAGTTGACACTTAACCCCTTGGATTTTCTGTGTTCTAGAACGCATCGGAACGACTTGCGCAATTACTGTGACGCCGAACAGATCGACAAGGAGCTCGAATGGAGAAAAACCACAGTCTCAGTAACCGACTTCCTAACCCGGCGACACCAGACAGCACGAACAGCTGGATCGAGATTTCAATGTGTGCTAAGCAGGTGATACTAAGCTAATGCCAATAGGCCGCCAAAAGCGTCTTGTAAAACCAAAGCTAGAAAGAAACCGGAGTATCTGTGCTAGTGACAGCCCAAACACTGAGAAACAGACTCTCATCTGATGAGGGCTACGGGATTTCAAACTTCAAAAGGCAGCAATCCTGATCTTCTCATATGGAAGACGTCGAAAAACGACACACGCATACACCAAAAATGCTGCTTCGACTCAAACTAGTGTTAGTGAGACGAACAGCCCTAGGTTTTGCTCTATTCTTTGGCTTGTTACACATTAGCCTTTAAGTTCCTTAGAAAACTTCAACCAAGGAAGACGTACGAGGGTTGCTTTCACATTATCTACACTGACTACTAGTCCCTGATTCCAAACATGAGACTATGCAGGTTGCTCAGGAGCTACAATCCGAAGGAGGGATGGGCTGGAACAGTTTCGTTAAAATGTCAGTTGCAGCTTCCGTTTGTTTAATCGTACCTATCCTCACTGGTAAGAACGATAAACAAGTAGACGAAGTTGACCTCAGGCTTCCTTGGTCGAAGACATGGATAGTCGGTCTTAACCAAAAGAAAGATCATTTCACACAGTTTTTTGGTCGATGACAACTGAGTCACTGAACACCTACTATAGAACAGACTGTTAAGGAATGCCAGGAGCCCGCGTGCAGGCAGCTACACCACTTATTTCATCTATTGAGTAACATTAAGAAGCGTTTTATTTAACTCCGTTTTAATGTGAGTGAACCAGCCATCACCAGCTCCATGCGTCATTTTATTCCATGAACCATTCCAACCATCTTCGTCTCACCACGTGCCTCGTTAGAACGACTGATATATTCAATTCATAGCCATTCCCTCACTTATTGCAGTGAAACGCGTAATTACCGCGTATTCAAGCATTCCCCGAGGGTCGCAGTATCCCGAAAGTCGCTGGAAAACAACGTCTACCATCGTCATTCAACATACAGCGTCCTAACTGGAAGTCACACTTCTACAACATCTACCAGAGCCATACCTGGACCGCTGTACAGCCGGAGGCCTAGTGTACATCTAGTGGGAACACGAACTTCAAACGTCGGTCGACAAAAAGCTTGTACAAGTACCAATTTATTTTTTACTTTTTGTTGCGGACTTTTTTCACACGCAATTACTTTTCATTTGCTATTTCTATTTTATATGAGCTCGACCATTAATTTATTTGAATATTTAGTATAATATTGGGGAATAATGAAACGACACTTCCGGAAGTCGAGAATTTGAAATGGACTGTATTTATTTAAAATGGGATTACTCTTTCCAACAAAACGTTGTGGCACTGACGTACTGGGATGTCCACGGTACATATAGTTCCAGATAACATGAATGTTCGTAATTTCGTCAACCGGTCGCGGATTCAGCCGACCGAACTCCGATACGCGATTGACTCAAAACACGACGGTAAATTACGAACCTTACGGTTGAGATGGCGTATCACGGAACAACGGACATTTCAAACAATAATAAAACGGTAGTGAGAAAAAAACAGTCGGAATATGGCCTCGCACAGCGCGAGCGGGAGATTCGTAATAATGTGTTCTTAATAAGTCGCCTCGTGATGATAAATAGGCGGTAAATAGAAGTCGCGGTTAACAGTAAAAGAAAGAAAAACAACAAACTCCACGAACATCAAATTTCGAATAACTGTGTTCGAACACTTTCTTTTGTATTAAACTTCAGTGTGCAAAATCTGGCCTGATACCCATTTCCCCACTCGCTAAAACACCCCGAACTACTGATGTATGTCTACAACTTTTGTTTTTTCACTTTAGAGAGGACGTTTGGACCACTACGCTGAGGTGAAATGAATAATAAGTAGCTCATCGCCGAGTACAGACGAGAAACATCGGGACGGGTTAGTAGTGTCCCAACCAGTGATCAGAATACTGCGGTGGGACTATGGTGTCTGACATCGTGACGACAGCTGCAGCGTAACGTCCATGTTTACCAAGCAAGTGCACCGAATCGAGAAACAAAAGTAAACTGTGGAGAAAGCTGATGGCCACGTTTCCACTAATTGGAAGGCACTGAGAAAGAAGAGAAGGGACCATGACATCATCACCGTGAAGTTCATATGCGCACAGATCTTCATATCGAGCAGGTGAGACCTACACAGATACGGGCAGGACGTGGCGGAAGGGCCTAGATATCAAGCACCTGATTTTACAGTCCTAAGTTGATGCTAAGGCTGGTTTCGGCAAGGTACACAGCGGGCTGCGGTTCCTTCTATAAGCAAAAAACCACGACTACTTTTATTACAGCCTTTTGCCACGAGCGAATGAGGAATGAAAAGTGAAAGGGGAAAGGTAGGAGTACGTACGAAAGCAAACGTGAAGCAAGAGCGGGGTCAAGCTCCACTTGACACAGCCAAGTGGCAAAGGAAGTCACCCACCTCTTGGTTGTCAGGGCCTACTTCAACGCAGAGGTGTCTTCTCTTTCAATCGCACGGTGCTTTGTAAGTTCTCCCCTTGGAGAAAATCGGGACTAGTGATGAACTGAAAACAAAGTGCGCGTGAAATATCGAGTTAAATTATTACCGTCGCCAATGTTTACTCGTATGACCGCGAGTGATGCACACAGGTCTGTTTCCTTATTTGATGACTGTACCTAAACCCTCGAAGACGGTTATATCAGTCATGGAAGTTGCGGTTTCGCTAATATGCAAGAGGCCGGCCCCTGCAGCATCCACCGAACTCAGACCAGTGGAGGTACGGCAGGTATTTGGTTATTAGCCAGTCTCCCGGTAGAGAGCTGTTGCCCACCTGAGGAATCCCGTACCATCTGGGTTCCCACCTGATCTAACTGTGTACTTGAGTGGCAAGTTTCAAAAGGACAGATCAACTATAACCACGTTTCTTAGCCATCACCTCCTTTGCGAACTCTGCAAAATGGTTAAAGGCTAGCTTTGTAGCAGTCAATGCTGCTAAGTTCGTTTGCCCTCCCAACAACTGTCGCTCACTGTTGTAGAAACTACAGTGGAGCAGCACATGGTTTCTTGTTTCCTCCGCACTGGAGGCACGAGACGTGCATAATGGAGAGTCTTTCAGAGAAAAGAAGTGGAGCGGCGCATTGAAGTCACCATGTCCCGTGAGGAACTGGCTCGTCCAGTGGTCTGGCTCAACCCATTTTCTCGAAAAACGTTCACGGATGTTGGGGAAGAACTCATACGTATCACGTCCCTTTGACGAGGATTCCCATCTCGCTTGCCATTTCTCTAGAGCCCATTCGTCGATGGCGGCAAGTTTCTGTTCTGAGGTGAGTTCCGCACGGACTTCAGCCCAAAGCGGGGGAAGCTCCCGTGACACTCTCCACTTGTCAACCATGCACTCAACGGCCAGGTCAACTGGTAACTGACCAGTGATGACCTGGAGTGCTTCTGTTGATGCAGTCTTATAGGCCTTAGTGATCCACAGGAGTGCAGCTCTTTGGCTTTGGGTCACTACTTTCTTTTGATTGACTGTAAGTTTGCTACCCCAGACAACGGGGCAGTAGCCAATCACGCCTAGATACATTAATTTATACATGAGGATAGTGTCATGGTTACACACCCCAAGTGGCCTTTGTAATTGCACGCACTGAGGCGAACCTTGCAATGGTAGTGCCTTTAAGGGACTGGAGATGTTGGTTGAAGCCCCACCTCTCACCTCTGGGCGTACAACCATGGACCCAGCATGATTCTCAAGTTCCCCGTAATTATAAACAGAAATAACACCAGTTCGATTGATTTAAACGTAACAGAAGGGAATTCACGCCACAGCACAGGTACGAGTTGTGAGGTGCTTTTTTATATCAGTTTTTCTTCAGTTTGTGAGCCTCTGGTTCTTGTGAGTCACCTCTCTTTGTTTGGCTCACTTATCTTTGTCCCAACCAGCAGAAAAGCGCGCTCAAAATAGGAACAAACCTAATTCGAGATGCTCCTTTCACACACTGAGCGGAAAGAAGTGTCTAAAGACCTAAAACTGTGATATTTCGGACTTTGGACTACACACATACCACAATTCAAGAATCAGTATTGATCTTAGATTGTAGTTGAACCTATCCATGTAACAACTAGGTATGGAGATGAAGCTTCTCAGGCTGAGATCAACTATTTAGACATTGGTCTTGTTTGAGCATCGCCGAACAGAAGCACAGCAGGTTGCATTGCCGTCCACCTCCCCAAGTCTAAACTCATGTTCGTCTCTGCCGTCGTCGAGTGGTCAGCAGTATCCTCACGTGTGCACTGTCCAATAATCAACATTTGGGTCCTCAGTATCCCATAACCCAGATCTGTGGTTGTCAATTTCCTTTTATCAGACGAACCAAGAGCCACAAGGACGATCCACTCAACGACGACCATTCTGCACATCGTCACCAACCAACATCACGATCAGAAATTTCGTTTACGTTTCTTTGTTCTCCAGAAGAGCTATCATTTTGTTTCCTTTCTTTTTTCCTAACGCAGACTATTTCTTTTGAAGTGAAACTTCTATATAGACGGGGTCGTAGGATTCTCGAGTCACAAAAATCCGTTACCGCTCACGTGGTAGGGCAAGACGACGGCGAGAGCAGGTGCAGCAGCGACAGAGAGAGGGAAGGCTAGGGGCGGTGGAGAGAGGGCAACTGCGTAATGCGCAGCCGCGCGTGGAGAGGGGGGATATGAGGAACAGCTGGGTGATGCTCTCGTGTGATATGTCCTCCACCAGTGTCCAGGCGGCGTGTGCTCAATTGTTAATTTCTTATTTCCGCTCTCCACATGGCTGGGCATGGTTGCCTCCGCCTGTCGTTTTCGCTCTCCTTAACTTCTTAATTCGCTCATGTGCTCTCGCCCCACGGCGTCAATAGAGCGCGCCGCATTGTAGAGTAGACAATGGATGTTTTTTTTTCCAGATTGAATTCTGTTTTCCGGTTTAATAAAATAAAATATGTTCAAATAATATAAAAATGCATTCATTAAAATTTACCTACCCTAACCAAATCATAATTAGCAGTAAACCTGTGAATAAAGAAATGTGTGACAGTCACACATGGTAGAAGTGAAACTTTAACGTGCACAACCGAATTGCAACGGACAAGTGGAAAAACGAATCACAACGGACAAGTGGAAAAACGCATCGCAAAAAACTTTTTACTCGAAGTTTTACGGGCAGATTGTTAATGTACTTGTCGAATTTGAAAACCTGCCCGGTAAACTTCGAGTAAAAATTTTTGTTTGTTTTAAATTGAATTCGGTTAATTTTGTACCAAGAAGACGCATCTTAATTTCTACAATTTCGTTACATTATATTATATTTCATCAATTATAATTTCTCATTGTTAATTTCATACTCGGGGCTAGTAATTCATTTTCCACGCTAACTCTGCAAACCTGTTGCAGCGCACCAGATTTATAATTGTTAATTTCTTAACGGATTTCCATTGAGCACAAGCAGGTTAAAGGGAACTTTTCAAGAGTGATTATTTCAGATTATCTTCTTCCAATCTCATCGAGCGAAGCTGCATTTAGAAATGGACTTCTAACGAGAATGAAGTATAGCCAGAACGTGTCTATTAGCTGCGTGATTTGGGTCTCCCAAAATAGGATACCAATTTCATTACCGATTTCTATCGTCAGTTGAATTTACTATTATTCGATTTATTATTATTCGATTCCTATTATTTTCGATTTGATGAAATATTATAGAGCGACCTGAAAAATGTGAGATGCTACTCCGAAGCCGATTAATTTCGATGTAAAATAAATTGATAAACCCCAAATTCGACGCGATTGTCACCTCGAGGCCTTGATTAATGTCTGTTTGAAACTTCCCGCCTCCGCCTTGAGGGGAGTCAAACGCCAACTAGTTGTGGAGTTTAGGCAACGACCTAGAAAGCTGTGAACGAACAGTGTTGACGAGGCTCCGTAGTGGATTGGCTAAGCAATTTTCACTTCCGAGGTTCTCTTTAATTATTCCTTCGGCTTTGACATCAATTAATCATTCCCCTCATGAAGTAACCAGATGAAACCGGTGATCAATATCCCGAGCCGACCTGAAGATTGCCTGCACACATGCCAGTGAAGACGAGGCGGTAGAACCAATTTTAACTATTTACGCAGAGTAGTGCAGAGCTAATGAAGTAAACTTGACGGGGAAAAACATGACTGACGCGACTGTAGCTCCGCTTCTAATCAAATAATGAGGATTAAGTAACGGATGACTTGGAGAAGTCGGAATAATAAGACAGAAAAAAAGCGATATTTGTAGATTTAGTCACGGATCTAGATACTTCATGAAGAATGAAGCTCGATTATCAAGGAGGTAGAACAGGAAGTAGTCGAACGAATGGTTATTTCAGATTGTATGCTATGGCACTTCTGAATTTAGGATCGATTCTTGCTTCTTTCTCCAATTTATATCAACTATTTGGACGAGATTAGTACAAACGGAGATACATTTTCTGCAGACGGTTCGGCACTATTTTTTGCTACCGCTGACCGGCACACTACATTGGCGAACGTAGTGCAAGGCTTTCTAACCGTTAATACCATAGTAGTATACTCCTGTTCATTACCGCAAAAATGCCAACCGTGGCAAGACCTCAACCGCGATTTCGCATATTGCTGTAATGCAAAGTACTTAGAACGCGGCCCACTTCGACTCGATTGACATTGGAAAATGTTATTTTCGTATTTTCAAAACTGGTAGCGTCTTGCGAGTCCCTAATCTTAAGCACTACCCTTTTCTACATAGGAAGTTGAGCTGAGTACGACCAAATTCATATACAATGAGAGAAAACTCATTTGAATTTCGAATTGTTCGAAAAAAAAAGTCGAGTTGAAGTAGCTATTCAATGCAGTGCGGCGTCAGCGGAAGACAAGTCGAGATAGTGGAAATAGAAGGCCCATTAGGGTAGAGCTACACACGTCAGAGGGGTTTGAGGACAGCCCTAAGACGCTCCACAATCCTACCCTACTTACCTTCCTTTCAGATGTTCCATTAGAAGGAAGGGCATTACGGAACCTCGGAGCAGCAACTATTCCCTCTCATCCCCTCCGACAACCCCCTTGTCACACACCCCCTTTTAACCTCTTTATCTTTCACCTCAAGGACCTACTCAACAACGTTCCGGGTCACTTATTACGACTCAATTAATTATTCATGAATTTTCTAGGACCTACTCACCTTCAAACGAGTAGCCGCAGCAGCTCGCGCAGGTTGAGGGACTAGAACACATTATGGGCTGAACTAAAGATTTGGAGTATTAACGAATAAAAGAATATCCTAATCACCATTTATGAAGACTGAAGATCGTCGCAGAGAGAAAAAGTTCAATAAGACAGAAAAACCGTGAAAGGGCTGAACCGACATTTTATCTACGCCGTAAACAGCTGTTTGGCACTTTTCCAGTAACAACTGAAAGCAAAGAGCCAACTCCAGAGGTGTAGAGAACTATCTGGTGTGTCGATATTGGATGAAAGGTGCAGGACCTCTCTTCAATGTTCAGCACGTCCCTCTGAAGGATCGTTTGAACCGTTGATGCATAATGGTAACTAACTCCATTATCTCAAAAATTAATTATCAGAGGAGATCAGAATTTGAAAAGAATTCGGAAACTGTGAATTTTGGTACTTTCTGGTTCCCCGTCTGGTTTTCCTTTCCCTACCAATGCATAAGGCCTATTTTTGCGTGGCGAAAATAAGTGAACACGCAGTTCAAATTCTATTACCCGTAAATGATATTACCCGTTTGGGCCTGCCGACTCTACATACATCTCTGCAGCTCTACCCTCTCCTCACTGTTCCATTTCTCGACATGAGAGGGGAACACAGGGCCTCCACAGTGAACGGGGGGGGGGGGGAGAAGCTTGTCCCTATGCCTGCGGCAGAAGAGGGCACCCACGCCTGACGCAGAACGGGGAACCCACGCCTCCAGAAGATCATCCAAGGCCTCTCAATGCTGCTGGGCCATAGGACGGAAATGTGCAGCCAAAGTCCAACCTCATACTAAGCACAGAATCTCGAGCTGCGTCTTGGCTGGCGCCACCCGAAGAGAATGTGACGAGGCTTGTAGCTCTCTATATGGAGTTTGGCCACACCACCACGGCCTGGAGCAGATGTAGGAAGGCCTCCTGCAGCTCTGCGGACAAGACCCAAACTGTAACGGATCTTGGCCGTAGGGGCAGAGGTTTATTGTTGTCTACAGGAACCTGAGTCAAGTCAGTTCACATTTAACCACTTTAGTCACTGTAACCACCTACAAACACAGCATTTTCATTATTATTTCATAACAGGGGGAAAATTAACGTGTACAATCCTATAAATTACTTATACGCTGGTATCTCTATAACGATCGTGACAAATACAGTTGCGACTGTAATTCTGGAACGATCCACTTTTGGTTTATTAATCATTCTGAATAATAACCCTATGTTTTCGGTCACGAAAAATTTTTACAACCCCCCCCTCAAAATTTGATACTTTACGTTTCAAGACATGGAGATTCCAAATTTGCAATGTCCATCCGCCGTCCGCCGTCCCCCGTCTGGGCCATTTTGTGCCTTTAACATGGTCTAAAAAATTCGTTCTTTCGCCCAAAAATTCGATTTGGTATCTAGTTGTGCCCGCCATCTCGGCAATCCGATCAGACGAAGCCCGTGGTTGTAATGGGCAAAAAACGGTTAAAAAAATTAACGAAACGCAGTACAACGCGGGAGCTACAGGGTTTCGGCGTTTGAACTCCCCGGCGGGGCCCGTCTCTTTAAAAAACCAACCGCTCTCGAGGTGAGCGAGCAGCGCGCCTCCCGCTCGCTTCCCTCCCAACACTCGACTCCCCCCGGGTTCGCTTCGAGCGCCCCCGTTCCAATTTCCCCGACGTTCTGGTTTTAATACGATTCAATTTTTTTAGATTCTTTCGTTTCATTCTGTTTTTTTTTTCATAGATTTTTGGTTACATTTTGATATTAATATTTAGCGTGCATGTTTTCATATTAAAATTCAGTTTTTTCTAGATACTTTCGTTTTTTTTGTTTATTTTAATATTACGATTCAGTTCTTTTCGACCTTTTTTTAGGTTTCATTATGATATTTTTCGATGCTGAATCGAACAGGATGGATCTCGGAGCATTAATGCTAGGTCAAGCTGATTATCCGAATAATAAACCGTTGTGTAATAATTTGCAGGGTTTTTCTAATTAGAACGTTACGTTTTCCCACGTTCATACAAAATGACTGAATAAACTTCCGTTATTGGTTGAGTTGCCCCTACCTAAGCCACGACAAATATTGAGCGATCAGTGGACAGGTAATTTATGAGGCTGTCGAAACTGTGACAGATTTATCGGATGAAATCTATAAGTTTTCGCTAGTAAGTGAAACGGGTGTGATTTGAATTCCTGAATTTCCCCAGTTGTTCCTAAACACCTCACGAACGTTATTAAGCCTTCGACGTACATGTTCTAGATTGAACTACCGCCCTAATTTTACTGACAACGCTGATACAACACGAGAGGGATTTATGAGGGAAAACTGGGCTAAAATCGATTGTCTTTCCTTTTGAAATCCCACCAAATCAAACTGTAATTACGCGGTAGTTTATTCGAAGCGCTCGAACAGTTCGATTTATTTGTACGTTAAAATACGATTGAGTGATTCTCGTAATCACGAGTGCTCTGATTAGTGTCGCCCACACTCCTGGGGATCAATGTTCAACGCGTCGTGTAAACACGGCCACCGCTGCGTCCGATGTCACACGAAGCTCTATTGAACCACAAGAGACGTGAAGAGCTGCTATCCTCTGGGGAGCCTTTAACGCCTCCTGCAGTTCAAATCCAAAGTGGAATATTTCAACAGAACAGAAATAGATTTAAACTCTACAGAAGGATTAATGCGACTAAAATCTTTCAGGGCTTAGTGATTTTGTATCTAATGAAATATTTTGCGTGGGCTGTCACGAAAGCCCCTTCAGAACTATGTTAACATCTAGTGCGTAGCTACACACAACTATTAACAAACCCCCTAAATACGACGATCTGCAGCACGTACGGGCGCTGTATCTTCATCATTAGTGCGGTTATTGAAAAAATCGATAATCAGGAAAATTAAGCGGTTATTTAATTATTGACATATCCCGATTTACGAGCTATCATGGCTCCCCGCTCTCCACTCTTTTTTATTAGCTCGCCGTTCGCTTTTCAATCGCATTGAGTTCCTTTTCTTGCCTTACGCTTCTTCGCGTATTCAACTTTCTTAATCCGAAACGACCAGGTGCCCAGCGTTTCTGTTCAAAATTGTATTAATTTTCAGTTCTCGTGTACGATCCAAGTTGTCAGTGCCAGCCCCACGTCTACTATCGCCGCCTCATCATCAGCACTCATAAGTACTGGGCCCAGGAAAGCGCCATCGTCTTCGGTAAGTCATTCATGCACAATTTGGTTCGATACAGTCCACTCTTACCTCAATCACCGAATCAGCGCATCAGTTAGAGGTTTTCCTACCTGAAAATTTGTTTATTTGTACCGAACCAATCCAATACAGTTGTGCAGTTATTCGGGAAATGTCGAAAACATTCTTAAACGAGTTAGTTACGAGTAACCCGTTAGTTTTGGAGAAAAACGATAAATTAATGTTCGACAAATCTCGTTTTACGTAATATCGTGGCTTACATTTCCGTTTAACAGATGGATACATAAACAGTCGCTGTGAACAAAATATGGGCATAGGCTGTAAGATGAAACTCCGTATGATTCATCAAGTACAGTGAAGCAGTTACTACGGAAATTGTAAAAATGTGTTTATTATCGTTTGGTGGTAGTTTTCGAAGCTGAATCGAATGGGTCTCGCAGGAGTGAGATAACGACAAGCCCTTCAAGAGAATAATAAACCGTTCTTCAACAATTTGCAGCGTTTTTGTTATGTTCGTGAATTTTCGATGACGCCAGAATAAGGTTATGAGCGACTTCCATCGATGGAAAAGGTGGGCGCGGGACCAAAATGTACCAAACACTAAGGTTTTCAGCATTTATCGCGTCAACGGCTCTAACGATCTTGATTAAACTTCCAAACTATCTACGAGTACCCAACGAAGGATATGAATAAAAAATAGTGCTTTAACGATTTCACCAAATTCACAGGATATCTTTAAATAATCAATATCTATATACTGTTACCAATAAATGCGATGTCGGGTCGTTCTTGACAGTAAATTGTCACTCTGGTGTGGATTCTTGGGAGCCAGTCAGGATGAATGAAAAGCTTTCTTTAGGCCGACGTTTCGCTTAATTTATAAAGCATCATCATTTATTTTAAGTTTCAAGAGATGGCTTTCCTGATGTCATGCTGGGCGAACACTCCATCAATGACGGACATACATTTGATTTTGACAGAACCCAGATTCTTGACCGGGAAAGCCATCACTTCAAACGTAAAATATTCTGTCTGTTCGTCTGTTACGCTTTCCCGCTTAAACCTCTCAACCGATTTTGATGAAATTTGGCACCGACAGTCTTTAGACCCTAAGAAAGGACATAGACTGCCTTTAATTGCGAAAAAAGGGATGATGATCCCAATAGCACATATAATGATTTAGTATATAACGAGGCGCAAACTAAGATTGAAGATGGCTATACCTGGGAAGACATTATCAGATTTTGGAATGAACCGGCCACAAAGAATCGGAGAAGTCAGTAGTGATTTAATAAGAGAACTGGACTACAATGTGTCTTTTTTACAGCAACAAATATCAGAGTCTGTTCCTCGATTGAACACGGAAAAAAAATTAGTCTTTGATATTGTTGTGCAAAGAATCGATAATGGTGAGGGTGGATTGTTTTTCTTAGATGCGCCAAGAGGCACTGGAAAAACTTTTCTATTAAATTTACTTTTACCCCAAATCCGTAGCTTCCTCTGGAATTGCGGCGACGCTACTCGATGTGTGCCGCACGGCACATTTAGTACTCAAACTCCCATTAAATTTACCTCATGAGGAAATTCCAGTTTGTAAAATTACAAAAAACAGCGATCGTGGCCGACCGCTACAGCAATGCAAGCTTTTGGTGTGGGATGAGTGCACAATGTCGCATAAAAAAGAGATCGAGGCGCTCAATCGGACTCTGAAAGATATCAGAAGCAACCAGAGTTTGATGGGTGAGATGGTAGTGCTGCTCGCTGGTGATTTTCGACAGACACTGCCTGTCATTGCCACAGGCACTCCAGCAGATGAGATAAATGCATGTTTGAAAGCGTATACATCATGGGTGCATTTAAAAAACTTTAACGTGCAAAACCGAATCGCAACCGACAAGTGAAAAAACGAATCACAAGGGACAAGTGGAAAAACAACGGCTAAGTGGAAAAACGCATCGCAAAAAAATTTTTACTCGAAGTTTTATTGGCAGATTGTTAATGTACTTGTCGAATTTGACAAACTGCCCGTAAAACTTCGAGTAAAAAGTTTTTTGCGATGCGTTTTTCCACTTAGCCATTGTTTTTCCACTTGTCCGTTGTGATTTGTTCTTCCACTTGTCCGTTGCGATTCGGTTTTGCACGTTAAAGTTTCACTTCTACCATGCGGTGGCTGTCACACATTTCTTTATTCACAGGTTTACTGCAAATTATGATTTGGTTAGCGTAGGTAAATTGTAATGAATGCACTTTTTATGTTATTTAAACATATTTAATTTTATTAAACAGGAAAACAGAATTCAATTCGGAAAAAAAACACATCCATAGTCTACTCTACAACGCGGCGCGCTCTATTGACGCCGCCGGGCTAGAGCACACGTGCGAATTAAGAAGTTAAGGAGAGCGAAAACGACAGGCGGAGGCAACCATGCCCAGCCATGTGGAGAGCGGAAATAAGAAATTAACAATTGAGCACACGCCGCCGGGACACTGGTGGAGGACATATCACACGAGAGCATCTGCTCAGCTGTCCCTCCTATCCTCGCTCTTTGCGCGCGGCTGCGCATTAGGCAGTTGCCCTCTCTCCACCGCCCCTAGCCTTCCCTCTCTCTGTCGCTGCTACACCTGCTCTCGCCATCGTCTTGCCCTACCACGTGACCGGTAACGGATTTTCGAGACTCGAAAATCCTAAGACCTATGTAGAAGTTTCACTTCAAAAATTTTGGGTTACTAAAAACATGCGAGTACAACTACGGGTATATATTGATACGCAATCGGGGCAATATGCAGCAGCTCTATTGAAAATCGGTGAAAATCGAATGACTACGGACGCTAACGGCATGATTAAATTAAACCAAGAATTTAGTGATGCTGTCCACAACTTGGAAGATCTTACAAACAACGTCGGTTTGGAATATAACACGAGGAATAGAGAGTGGCTGTGTGAAAGAGCAATATTAGCACCGACTAATGAAATCGTGGGACAGATCAATGAACGAATGGTGTCACATGTGCAAGGCGATGTTGTCGAATAATTGTCAATAGATATTGTCATGGACAGTGAACAGGTGACATTTTATCCTACAGAGTTTCTAAACTCTTTAGAGCTGTAAGAGGGCCGTCTCATTAGCTGAGACTGAAAGTTGGGGTTCCAGTTTTGTTAATGAGAAATCTCGAAGCGCAGAGACTATGCAACGGGACTCGTTTGCAAATTACGCAGCTAGGACGCAATATTATTAGAGCAATTATAATGACAGTAATAGCTAAAGATGAAGAAGTTTTGATTCCCCGCATGATCCCTACAGATTTACCTTTTCAGTTTAAAAGAATCCAGTTTCCCCTCAAACCAGCCTTCGCAATGACCATTAACAAAGCGCAAGGGCAAACACTTAAGTAGCTGGTGTCCAATTAGAGAAAAACTGTTTTTCGCATGGCCAACTGTACGTGACTTGCTCGCGAGTGTCGAGCCCAAACAATCTCCATATTTTAACAAATAATAACAAAACAGCAAACGTTCTGTACAAAGATGTTTTAAATTAGGTCATTTAAAAATATTTTTGTACACAACGTGACGCTGGCCCTTGTAAGTGTCTCTTGGACATAAGGGACCAATACATTTTCCTAGGTACTTTCTGCCACCTACTGTAAACAGATATTTTTTTAAAGAAATTGGGTTATATCCGCCAGTAGGCAAATTACTAAAGTTAACGTACCTGTTAGGTGAGTCCGTCTCCTCTGGCTTGTGAGTTACTGTGGGCAAGCGCTTTCGATGTAAAAGACATGCTGACTTACAGTACTTAACGGCCAGACGTTGATGTCTTTACATCGAAAGCGCTTGCCCACAGTAACTCACAAGCCAGAGGAGACGGACTCACCTAACAGGTACGTTAACTTTAGATATTTTTTTATTTGTTAAAATATACCTACTCTCTTTCAACCAAATGCTATACCCAAATCTATACCGTTCTTATAATATAACCCATACCATTCACATAAAAAGTACGCAGACAAATAGGACTGACCAGACTTACCACTACACAATTACCTGCCTCCCATGTACACCTAAGTTATTTCTCCCATCTCTTTATAGAAAATTAGAATAATTTCATGTTTTGTCATACTCTAAGTGTTTTCTGATCTCTTCACTATGTTCTTTTCTACTCATAACCTCGTTAAAACCTTCCACACTAGTCCAATCTGTTGTTTGCTATTAAGGTCAGTTTGTTTTTTTGTTTTATTCTTTTTCAGTTTTCTTTCTCCGAATGTTATCATTTTATGAAACTATTAGCAATTTGCCGAGGTATGTCTTCCAACAGTAATTCAGTTCAATGTGTCTCTATAAGCTCCAAATAATTTATTGCAACTTAACTGCCTGCTGTTATATCTTATAGCCCTGATGTTGCTTAATAAATTAAGCGAGATGTCGGCCTGGATAAAGCCTTTCACTTATTCTGACTGGCTCCCAAGAATCTACACCAGAATTAAATTCCAACGTGTCGAATATAATGGTTTTTTAAAATATTTCAACAATTTCCAGAGTAACTGCTTCTTTGGATCTTACCGAGTGTCTTCGCGTTATTTATCATGCTATTAACCCATTAATACAGAAACAACATTCGGCCTTTGAAATTTAGCGACAGGAACCGACAACGAGAACACCAGGCTGAGGATACAAGATTTTCGCAGGTTACTTTCCTGCTGCCAGGACGTCGACGCGCCTTCTCAAAATCTGGACATTAGCTTTCCACAGGCTCCCACAGCTTTCAAGCGCTCGACGACTCAACGCGGCTTATTGAGAGGTCTACTTCAGGACTTACCGCGTGGAATCACCGACTTATTCGAGAAATTTCGTCTTTACTGTTTTATCGAGTAAAATCTGTGAGAAAACGGCAATGGTTCGAATTTCTGTTGTTGTGTGTGTGTGCTAACTAAAAATCTCGCCGAACTACCACCCTGAATGTTTTGACAAATTCCCGTTTCAGTGGAATTTATAAATAAAAAATTGCGCTGAAATCGAATTTCGTCCAAATTGTAGCCGATTTATTGTGTTGCTCTCGTCACAGTATCGCTATAAAAAATCTTAAAATATCGTTATGTAACTTGGAACATTTACAAAATTTAATCAAAATGATTACAGCAATTTTTAAGAAAATAAGTTCATGTTTTGAATTCTATGGTAACAGCGGTTAATTTTCAATCGATTTTTATCATATCGGCAGTAGTGCAAGTCATGTTGGTTGAGTACAGATAAACCAATCGCGCTTTGAGTTGTTGACTGATTGGCAGTTAGTACCCCAAATCGAGCATGCGTAAAGTGCTCTTCTCTTTCGTTCTATTATTCATTCTGAATAATACACGTACATTTTCGGCGATGAAAAATATTTCACATGCTCCCACCTCAAAATTTGATACTTTACGTTTCAAGACATCAGGATTCCAAATCCGCTATGTCCGTCCGTCTTTTTGTGCCTTTAACGGGGTCTGAAAAATCGATTCTTTCGCACAAATCCCATATAGTATCAAGTTGTGCTCGCATGCTCGGCAATCCGATCGGACGAAGCCCATGGTCGTTATGGGCAAAAAATAGTTAACAAGATTAACAAAAACGAAATTTCGGCAGTTTTATTGCAAATAGTCTGTGTTCGGTATTGTTGTCTACGTATTTTTAGATGCTGGTTCGAATGGAGAAATTCTCATAGATGTACGACTGCGCCTAGACCGAAAATAGTGAAATCACAGAAATTATTATGAGCCAACTTCTACTCATTGAAAGTTTTCGCAGGACAATGACGACAGCGAAATGTAATCATTTCATCATTTTACTCTCGTCTCATTAAAACCACCCCCACCAGACCGACTCACCACGTCGTGCCAATTGTCTACAAGCCCCTGGAATATTTAGTTTTCGCCGTTCCGTTGTAGTCAGGTCATGTTTCGTGTGGTTTACCGGTATTTTTCGACGCTGAATCGAATGGGATGGGGTTCAGAAGTGTTATACTGCGTCGAGTTGTGCAACAGAATTATAAACCGTTATTTAATAACTTTCAGCGTTTTTGACGGTTGTGATAATCAAATAGTTTAGTAGTAAGTACATATACTTATTTACGTTTTTTTGTTTATTTACTTATCAAAAAGGCAATGACCTATGATTCGTTGAAGGGGGTCATAATATGGCTTATGGTTGAAAATAGTTCGTACCACGATTCTATATTTTACAAAAATTGCCATTTTAAGGAAATTCGCGAAATATTCAACGGGTTTTGATCAAATCTGTAAAGTGTTCCAAACGGGGAACTGTTCTCAGCTAGTGCTCATTCGTTGAATGCTAACGTGAACCAAAACACATTAAATTCTGCGAAAGTAACGAGTTTTATTTTTGCATATTCTAGAACGTCTTTACAACCGATTTGGTTCTGCGTGTAAAGAAAGCCAGGGATTTAACGTATCAGTGAGGTTAGTAGCGTCACCCCTTTCAATGAAGAGAGTTAACATGAGCTAACGGCACAATTCTGCTTCGTGAAGAACCTATTTAAAAGAAAAAGCGATTATCTCGAGGCGTAACACCACAGTACATTCAGTTCAATCGGAATTTGACTGCAAAACACATCCGCATGTCTATTTGCCATCCTACAGAGGTAACCAGGCGTCGGAGGTAAAAGAGAGGAAGCGTTATAAGTTCAGGGAGTCCGGTCAAGTGCAGGCGGAGCGTGAAAACGCTGAAGCTGTAAATTCAGCGAAAAGCTTAATTGTTTGGGGGCTTTGTGAATCGACCCTTCAGAGGGGCAATTGACAACCGGTGACCTCTTATGGAGAGAGACTTGGGAGTTTTTGTTCTAGTACTTCCTTCCATCAGCAGAAGATGTTGTCATCCCAACTCGTACTGTAAAACGCTAATTTCTTCGGCGAGGTTTCCGATCCCACACCTGCGGAGGTACGGCAGGTTGTCATTTAGCCAGTCTCCCAGTGAAGCGAAATGGTCAAAGCTGGTAGGTTTGGCTGCTCTTACAACAACCGGAGGAACTACAGTGGAGCAGCACGTGGTTTGTTGTTTCCTCCACACCGTGCGCTCTCAGTAGAGGCAACATCAATCAACGCATGAATGGAACCCACGTAAGTGGACGTACCCCTTCTGAGGCGTAGCTCTCCAAGTTATCAACAACTACGTAGTGACGCAATAAAGAAGACGTACACCAAAGGTTTTGGTGCGCTATTTCTGAACATCATTCGATTTTGAGATTGCATAACCCTACTGGTGAGTGCCGAGCCTAATATCTATGCGCCTACCAAAGTGACTCAAGTAAACTGGGCTGAGGACACTCCCGTGCCCCCGTTCGATTCTTTCCTCTTGTAAGGGAGAACATGGAGTGGACGCTGGTCTTCCTTCGGTTGATCTTGTGCTCTGTGGCAGATAAGGATACCTGCCCTGGTTTGCCTCCTGTCCCTCACCTCTACTCCTCTGACACGAATACTCAGCAATTTCTGGGGCAAGGACTTCATCATAGCACATTGGCACGGCGGAGAAGCTTTATGGTAATCTTGTTTAGGGACAGAACTTTATAACAAATACCTTCATCGCTATCATCTTAGGAATATCGTGGGTTCCCCACTGACCGATCCTTATCGGAGCCGAAAAAGTTTAAACAACCCGCACGTTGAGAACGTTGCCTGTAGAGGAGTGCATGTAGGCAAGCATTCTAAATGTGTTGAGTCGTGCTCGTACCAAATAATAACCACGTTGTGCGAAATTTAGTGATTGTGTTACAAATCGATGTTTGGCTCCCTTTACATTGAATGAAGAGAAATTGAGATAATTATTCAAAAAGTTGGAATGAAAAACGTTAGGAGATGTTAAATCCTTCATCAACGGATGAACAGGGAACAGACATCAAGTATTCAGTTAACTCAAATAACAACTTACCCTTCAAAGGGCAGCATAATCTGAGAAGTAATACTCAAATTAACACCGTCAGCTCAGTTAAATAGATAATTATAAGGACCGACCAAACTGGGGGCTCTTTCATTTGACTGGTTCGCTTTGACGCGCCATTTCCTCGAGAACGAATCCGATCGATGCCATTTATCCGATCGAGGGAAATCCAATTGACACATTAATCAAGTCCAACACTAACGGCAAGCTGCCTCCTTTACTGAATACATTCCGTGATCTGACTGACTTTGTGGATAGCCAGTAAAAATGTGGCTGAAAGGGTTACCGTGACTTAGAGCTTCTTACCGCACAAAAAATGACACTTCAGGCACATTCTACGATTCGTTATTAAACAATACGCTGAACTAAATCCACCATTCACTCAACATTTTCGCTGCACCCAAAACTTCAGAATTTTCGAAACCACATCTGGCATATACTCGACGCTCGCCCAACTTCACTGCAAACGATAACTATAGGCGTGCAAATTAAGCAGACCCACGCCCTCTGATTTTAACTGGGTTGAAAAGTTAGCTTCGTATTCATAATCGAAAGTTTGACCGTTTGCCCAGCCGTCCTGGACGGAAGCAGCGGTTGACAAGAAACATATTTAGAATCAGAAGAGGAACCTCTTTTAGTTTTTCTGGGCAAACCCACTTAGATACTCCACTCCAGATTCTAAATATGTTTCATGTCAAACTCAGCGGCCATCCAGGACGGCTTGGTAAACGGTCAAACTTTCGATTATGAATATGTAGCTAACTTCAGCCCAGTTGATTTTATAGTTTTCCATGATGTTGACTCCATCCAACCTAGTTTACTGAATTTCAAATACGTTTATAAAACACCTTTTACGTCGCTTCTTCAAATTTTCAACAGTCAGAGACTTCTGTTGACATTTTTGAACAAATTAACCGGGGTAGCAGAAGGTTATCATACTTGCGCTGGCCTAAAGTTGGTAATTCGTTTTCGATTATACAGGAAACATGATTATTCACATCAGCGCTCTCGGGTTTCCACAGAACTAATCGATCGAAGGGCTCATAGTGATTGCAAAACTTGTGGAAGTTTGGACACGGCAGTAGCGGGTTGGAACTTCACGTCGCCAGGGACAGCTCGAGTGTGTTCCTTGTCAGTCGAGTGTCGACGTTAGTTACTCGGTCACGTTAATAACGAGAGGAAGGGAGTTCGAATCACGAGAACCGTGTTTGTTGGAGAAGACGTCGGTTGGCGAAAAAGAAGGGCTTGGCGGAGCTGAAGCTGGAGCCTGCAAGGGAAACAATTACTATGGCGGCAGGGAACTCCTTTTTCTCTTCCACGACGATCCCTCCCTGGAATTCGTTGAATTAAATTCTTCTTCTAGCTCAGTTGTTTACGCCTTGAAAATAGGAACGCGAGAGATGGCTGCTGTGAATTCAACCCTCATATTAAACGAAGGCTCTATAACGCCGTTATTATTCAACCGACCTCACACAAGTTCCATAGACTCCGTTTTTATTATGTTAATAACTTGTTGACTCGAACCGCACGCCGTTCCTTTCAGTTGAAACATCCATTTCAAATACCGCCAAATTCCGCCCTCATAACGACATAATTCGAGAAAACGTTTAAGTTTACTCAAAGGGCTACACGCCACGACAAAACCGAGCCGCCACCAACGTCCTGAAAACAGCCTCTTTGACTCATAATCCTTCCACATTACAGAAAACGAGGGAACTTGGAATTATACACACAAAAGTCCTTAAGGCCTTCCCTGAACATCGAGTCTAGCTCTTTCTGGACTGAAGCCTCTTGCCTGTAGCTGGGGGAAAGTCCGGCCAGCCCGTTCAGTCATTTCCTAAGCTGACGACGGTTTTCCCCTTTTCGGACTTACCAACATTTCCGCTTCCCTCCTCTCTTTTTACCTCTTGTCCAACTCAAAGACTTTCCTAGACATAACCCAAAACGTCACTGGTGTCTCGCTCTCTGCTCTCATTCCCAGCAACCAGTTCACTTATTTAGAGACTCCCTTGAGTCACGAAAATACTTTCCCACGCCCATATCATTATTATATCATACGACGTGTTAATACAGTCCTTTCACACATTCATCATGTTCATCCTCTTCTGACCAACTCAACAATATTGGTTTGGTTCTCATTGGATTTTTTATTTTATTCTCTTCCTCATAGTTCTTCTACCTGTTTATCTTCCTCTCTTTTTTTTAATCTCTTCTTCTTCTATTTGGTATCTCCAGTATGTTAAGCCACTTGGGTATTGCCGGCTGACTGGTTCGTAAGCTTCATGGTGAAACTTAATGGGGGGGATTGGCTCTGCTCATGACGTGTTCACGCCCCCAGGATCCTTAAATGACCCATAACCAATGAGTTGTATGGACTCCTTGATAGCCCTGGACTTCAAACCAGGCAACATGGAGAAATTTATTTATTTTTTACTGGTGAAAGCTCTCACGCGAGAATGAACGGAAGTCTATCACTAAATATCTGGTGCGTAGCAACACACAACTTTCCGCCACCCCTTTAAGTTCGAACACCAGCTACATAGGCGGGTGCTATATCTTCATTCAACGCATTTTTACAGGAACCTTTAAGGAGAACAAAATGTAGGGACTAGTTAGCTGAGAGTACTCCGAAAGTTTGATCGAAATCGTTAGGGCCGTTTTTGAGAAAATTGGAATTCCGATAAATTAATATTCGACAAATCTCCTTTTCTGAGTTAACTTGGCTTATATCTCCGTTCAACATATTGTGGAGGCACATTGTTTTCCTGCGACGCGAAAGAAGCGCGGGAAGCGGAGAGGCGTCCCCACCGAGCTCCAGCGACTGAGAAGAGTGGGAACTACCGAGCCCGCAGAGCTAGCATCGTGGCGAAGGACGTCGGATGGTGGCCACAGCCGTAGAAGCTGGAGCTGTCTATCAATTTTGTCAAGTTTTCGCCATTTCGAGCCTCGGATGAAGTAGAGGACTTTCTGCTCCGAAGACAAACTAATAATTACCAGTGTGCACTAAATTACCGTCTCGCTCTAAGCCAGAGCGAGCACAAGGTAGGGGTTCCGCCACATATTTTCTCTCATTAGTTTTTTTTTGTAATCAAGCCCTATATTATCAATTTCGAGTGAGAAGTCTGCTTATTAATTTATTCTTAATTTTTTTGTAAGCCGTATTCAGTAAAAGAAAAGAAAAAAGAAAAAAATAGTGGTTTCATGTCTCCGTGCCTTTTTTGTTTAAGCCGGCATACCTCCTAAATTGAGCTGTTTAGCCCCGCCTGAGTGAGAGAAGATCTTTTGCGTTTGTTCGAGCATTGGTTCAGTAATTTTATTTAGTTCGAAATCTTGAGTCCCGAACGTGATCGTCACATTATTGGCGCCCAACGTGGGGCTCGAACAAATCAAGAACAGGTAGTTGCCGGAGGTTGTGTGCTCCATTCAAGAAAGTTTTTGAGCGTTATCTCTAACGTTTGAATGCATTTCGTTATCGCGATAGGATTAGATAATTATTGGCGAACGTCTCTAAACTGAATGTCTCCTTATTGCTCGTTATTTTCGACTCCGAACAATAATCATCAGCTTATCGCTCCGATAAAGGATCGCCCAGATTCTCTTCTCGTAATTTTACTCTGCTTGTTTTTTCACATCAGGTGATCAGAGGTGAAGTTTTTATTCTTGTTCGAGTTCTGAATATTTTCTTTTGCCTTCTGAATTCATTTTGTACGTTCTCTGTGTGTTCTGTCTCTCGCGCCTGTTCGTAATTTTCAGAGGAAAAACAACAAAAGGAACAGAATAATGTCTGATGAGGACAGGAATTTGAAATCGCCAAGGATTGTAACAGACCGCCAATATTCCAATCTAAATGATACAGACGAAGGACGTCGTGACAGTGGAATTATGGTAAGCACAGCTTCTAACGAGGGTTTTGGTGTTGGAAATGGGTCTGAGGAACGCAGTTTTCAGAGTGAGGACGTTCCCCCTAGATGGGAAGCGATGATGCAAGCGTTCATGGCTACCATGTTAAAAAAGGTCGATGATACATTGAAGGAAGCGGTGCAACAAATCCGAGGTGAACAAGATGGTACTGCTTCTGGTTTGGTAAAAAATATTGAGCAGACTAATGAAAAGATAACAAAAATAGTTGATGAGTTGGCAACCGATAACATAGCTAATCGGAAATTAGTTGAGCTTAAGTTGAACGAGATTGGCGAGGGAATCGGAAATCAGAGAGTGGACGCAGAGTGCTCTGTTTTGAATGAGGGGCTTAAAAGAGGAGACGCGGCTTCAAATAATATAGAGGAAGAAATCTACAGAAAGCAACAGCGAGTTCAAACAAAAATTGACCACGAAAGGAAGTGGGGGGAATTTAGCTTGAAACCAAGACCTGAAACAGCGGTAGGAGCAGATTACATCACTCCCCAACCTGTGCTACCGATGAACTATAACGATATGAGACTGCCGACATTCTCAAATGGATATGAAGAACACCCGATGATTTTTCTAGAGGAAATGGAGGAATATTTTGCTGTCTTTCCCCAATGTAGTAATCAGGAAAAGCTAAGAGTTTTGGGTCAAGCACTGAGGGGTATGCCGGGCGATTGGTTTCGTCATCGAAAAGTAGACTTCATAACTTATGAACAGTTTAAGTTAGCGTTCAAGGGTCAGTATTGGGACGGGGTGACACAACTCGATCTGTTGCACAAACTATATCAGGGTAAGTTCAGGGGAGGATCAATGGAACTCTATGCGCGGGATTGGTTTCAGTACTTGAAATTTCTCGACTATCCAGTCCACGATTCGGTAGCTATCAACATTATAATTGGTCATTATCCTGATGACGTTCAGAGAGAGCTGCTTCGAGCGAAGATAAAGGCGAAGCGCCACTTATTTGAGGAACTCCATTTGATAGAACAGATCAATTCACGCCGTAGGGGATATTTAGGTCCACGGGAGAACAACAGTATGCCACATAGTGGAGGTGAGAGGAACCATAGGGACCATGGGTTTCAGTCGAGGAACACGAGGGAAAGCTTTCAATACTCTCGATATAATCAACAGGACGATCGCCGGAACCGTAGCTCAAATATACGTGAGTACGACTGTCAACCATCCTCGAACCATCAAGAGGGAGCAAATGGAGGTTGTTCTCGTCAAAGAGGCAACTTTACATCTAACCAGCATCGTAATGGTATGCAAAACGCTGGTGAGCAAGGAGGCAGTCGTCCTGTTTCGACTAACATCCTCTGCAGCTCTACAGCCAATGCAGGTAATCCCAATCACGAGAGCGTGGAGACGGGTAATATTGTGAGCGGCCAATCTTCAGGTTCTTTAAACTAGCGGACACCTCCGACTGTGCCATGGACCATCATGGACGGGCGGAGGTGGCCAAATCACTTCTAGCGGCAAGTTACTCTAACTATAACGTCGCTGTCTCCACCATTAACAGTGCTGAGACGTTGAGCATTTTTGAGGACCCCAAGGAGAGGCTCATAGATGGGCCACCCATGGACGAGTTGTCTGCATCACTGCCTGAAATAACTATCACTATAGGGAACGTACAAGCCCAAGCGCTCCTAGACACGGGAGCTATTTTCTCCTGCATAAATGAGGACTGGTACTCACTGAACAAAAATAATCTAGCCGTACAAAGTTGTCTTCCTGTCAAAAATGCTCATGTAGTAACCGCGACAGGTCAGAAGTCCAAGGATATCAAATACCAACTTCTTTTGCCTCTGCAAATATCTCATTTCACTTTCCACCTTAACTTTCTAGTCGTAAATAATTTGGTCCGTCCTATGATTTTAGGTATGCAAAGCCTTGCTCAGATGAGAATCCTCATCGATGCGGCCCAAGGAAATATAACTATCACTGATCATGCTAGCCCTGAGCGGCCCGTTAGTATCTCCTTCATTAAAAAACAGATGAATGGACCAAATGTATGCACGATTCTGATTGAGCAATCAAACATACCTGGGTCACAAATGAACAGATTAGAGACGGTTCATATTGAAAGACTCATCAACCTTGTGAACAGGTACGAACACATATTCTCGAATCTACCTGGTAGAATAAATAATTTTGAATATAAACTGAGTATAGCTCCCAAAATAAAAAATTCAAAAACCGGCATTATCAAGTCCCACTACCCTTAAGAGAAGCGGTTCGAATAGAACTCAATAAAATGAAAAAACTCGGCATTATCAGAAAATGTCACAGCATTTACATCAATCCTTTGAGGATTGTCAAAAAATCAGATGGTTCGCTTCGTCTTTGTCTTGATGCGGGGTCCCTTAATGAACATTTGATTGACGAACCAGAAGCTCCACCCAGTTTGGATTATGTTTTCGCGATCTTTGACGGAAAGTCATACTTCACAACCTTCGATCTAACAAACTCATTCTGGCAGGTCTCACTTAGCCTATCATATCAGAAATACACTGCGTTTCTATTCGAGAATCAAGTTTATGCTTTTATGGTGGTGCCATTCGGAATTAAGAGTGCAACGAGTGCACTTTTGAGAGCTTTAACTTCTCTTTTTCCACCGGAAACGAAATCGTTCATTATACGGTTTGTTGGCGAGTTTGCGATCTTTTCAAGAGATATTCATGTGCATCAGGATCACATTGAATTTACCCTCTACTTTAATATCAAGGAGAGGTGGAAACTAATGCTTCCGATCTCCGCACTAACATCTGAGCAGCACCCATCAGAGTTGAGGGATGCTGTGAATAGTTGTATGACCAAGTCTGCAAAGCGTGCCCTAACTCATCAGAGAAGTCACGGGCGTTCGTTCGTGGCCTACCAAGTCGGAGATTGGGTGTTAGTGAGGGCCTTGAATATTTCATCCACACAACGTCGAGTTTACCACAAATTTCTGCCTAAGTACTCAGGTCCATACCGTATATCGGCATCCTACAATAATGGCTCTTACCACAGTAATGGCTGCCACAAGCTTGGATGGACGGAGGGTAGGAATTTTCCCCACGATCCATCTCAAGCGTTTTCACGCGTACGATCGAGGCGAAGGGCATGAAGGTGTGCAGGTGGCCAGTGTTTCAGAACCCATCTCTCGTCGGCTGTGCTTACCATAGTAAAATTTAACGTATTTATTTAAAATTAATGTTATTTAATTAGAAATCGTTTAAAATTAAATTTATTTATCCTTTTGATGGTTGATATGTTAAAGGTTACACCACGACCGTCCTTTGTTTGTCATAACTTCCGGTGGTTATTTCTTGGTTTGTTATTAGTTGTTCCAATATTAATATTTAAATCGTTCGTTGGGATTAGGGACTTTGTTGGATTCTTAGTTTAAAAAAAAAAATAAATAAATAAAATAAAATAATAATAATAAAAAATTAAAAAAATAAATAAATAAATAAAGGAATAAGCCTGACTTCTAAAAAAAAAAAAAAAAAAAAAAAAAAAAACTTTCTTTCTGTTAAATGTTTTTCTGGGCAATTTAAATTTGGCGGCGCTCCCTACCTCAACCTCTAAGGTGTTTCAACAATGGAAGCCCTCATGAATATTCCCACGTAACCCCTTGTTCGTCAACCAGAGTACTGCCCCCAGAATGCATGTTGCAGGAAAAGAAATCGCTCTGAGGAAGATGCTAAAAGCTTGGAGTAACCACGGACATCATCCAGAAGATGCTTCAGGGATCAGCATCGTCTTCTCTGGAGGGGGGGTAAATGTGGAGGCACATTGTTTTCCTGCGACGCGAAAGAAGCGCGGGAAGCGGAGAGGCGTCCCCACCGAGCTCCAGCGACTGAGAAGAGTGGGAACTACCGAGCCCGCAGAGCTAGCATCGTGGCGAAGGACGTCGGATGGTGGCCACAGCCGTAGAAGCTGGAGCTGTCTATCAATTTTGTCAAGTTTTCGCCATTTCGAGCCTCGGATGAAGTAGAGGACTTTCTGCTCCGAAGACAAACTAATAATTACCAGTGTGCACTAAATTACCGTCTCGCTCTAAGCCAGAGCGAGCACAAGGTAGGGGTTCCGCCACATATTTTCTCTCATTAGTTTTTTTTTGTAATCAAGCCCTATATTATCAATTTCGAGTGAGAAGTCTGCTTATTAATTTATTCTTAATTTTTTTGTAAGCCGTATTCAGTAAAAGAAAAGAAAAAAGGAAAAAATAGTGGTTTCATGTCTCCGTGCCTTTTTTGTTTAAGCCGGCATACCTCCTAAATTGAGCTGTTTAGCCCCGCCTGAGTGAGAGAAGATCTTTTGCGTTTGTTCGAGCATTGGTTCAGTAATTTTATTTAGTTCGAAATCTTGAGTCCCGAACGTGATCGTCACAATATATATACAGAAATAATTATAGGGAACGCAATGTGGGTATGGGTGACTGAAAGACACTCCATTAGGATTTATCACATCTGGTGAATAAGTTACCCTGGAATTAACGGAAATGTTCGAAAAAAACGTTATTTCTGACACATTTTGATTTTTATCTCTGTTCAATAGACCGTCACAGGAACATTTATTCAGAACAATATGTAGGTATTAACTATTTGAAAACATCCTGTGAGTTTGGTGGAAATCGCTGAAGCCGTTTTGCCAAAAAGCGTAAAAAACCTATTTTTGCTTCATGGGCCCATATCTCCGTTCACCGTATTTTCATGGAGATATGTATTGAGAAGAAAAGTTAGGTATTGATTAGGAGAAGATAATTTGAAAGTTTAACCAAAATCGTTAGGGCCGTTTTCGAGAAAAATGCGAAAAACCCTAGTTTTTGGTACATTTTCGTCCCCCCCCCTTCCCATCGGCCGAAATCGTCCATAACCTTATTTTGGTGTCTACAAAAAATAACGAACAAAACAAAAAAAGAACCAGCTCAATCGGATCAGCCGTTCTCCCGCAAATCGAACTACAGACACACACACACACACACGGACCACACGCCGAAATTAGGTTTTTTAGACTCAGTAGGGTCTGAAACATAAAGATCTGAAGAAAACCCAAATTTTTTTTTTGGGCCGATTACTATACTTTCCTTCCCTTCCGGTAGCGGAAAGTAAAAATCAGCTCAAACCGGCCGGCGCTTTGGCTCCAATTTTTGGGACATCTCAATGTAACCTCGAAGAGGAGGGTCTTTCGGTGCTGAGTAAATTTATTTGTAACGAGGCCTACATATATCCAAAGCCTTGTCCCAGGATGTCATAGCAAATAAATTTGGCTTTCAAAAAACGTCTGGCGCAAAGGCGGCCCATGTGCATACAAATCGGAGTCCACGAACGCGAACATGGTAGGTCATCAAGTTGACACTGTGTGTATTGACTTCTGTGTCCACTCTACATTGGAATTTCAGACTCTTGACCATATATTGTTTGAATTATCTCCGTATATAAGCGTACATGCGGCCATTCCTGCTAAACCCCGAACTGGTGTACAGGTGGACACGGAGAGCGCCTGTGTTGGTAAGCCGAAGAAGCGCTGATGAAGTGATGAAGGCAGGCTTATTAAAACCAAACACAACAGCTATTGCCTTCCACGAAGTTCAACTTAATAATGCATATATGATCCGTTTCTACGTGGGTTACCGGCCACTAGTGCTCTATTGAGCGCTGTTGCACCTTCTTTAACTGGCGGAAACGTGATAGGGATGACGCTAAATTGGGCACGACTTGGAAGAAAAGAAAAATGTAAGACAGAACGACTCACTGTGGTAACAGGCCGAGTGGAGGCAATTCTCATAATAATAATAATAATAATAATAATAATAATAATAATAATAATAATAATAATAATAATAACGTTCAAAGGGAAAGCAAAAGAAACCTTCTCTCAGTCCCATTGAGGAGGGATATTTTGACAGAGGAGGATAGTTGGGTAGGCAGAAAAGGGAGAGCCGTCCGGTTGTCAGTCGTATAAATTCACTCTGCCAAGAAGATGATAAGGTAAATGTTCGGAAAATGGCTGGCGTAGTGGTTAAACATTAATGAGAATCGGTTAGTGTGAAGGGGCCATGATGTGAATTCCAACCTCGTATTGGGTAAGCTCGAAATCAAAACAAGCTTTATGTTTATTTGACAAATAACATTGCAACGTTAAATATATTCAAAATATCCCCACGAAACCTCTCAAATAGCATTAAGAGTGAAACACAAAATTAGAATGTGAAGCTGTCCTAATTCGTGCGCTAAAACGTTCAAACAAAATGGATGTACAAGTGCACATCTCATTTGAAAGAGACGTCTTTATTTTTATTTGACTATATTATTTTATTAATTCACTAGAACTATTAATTTGTAAAAATGGCATGATTCGGTTCTCCTATTGTAATACTGGCAGTCGATGTACTCAAAATCTGCTATCATTCAGCGTACAGAAAATTGGTGTCTTCAGAGTTTGGGGAATTCGTGCGCCTTCATTACACATGAAACCAAGTCGAGGAACTCCGTTCTAGTTCAATCTCCGAATGTACGGAAAATCCGTTCTCCTCCAGTGTACAGGAAATCCGTTCTCCTTCAACTACAGAAAATTCGTTAATTGGCCGGTCTCGACCCTCTTCTGGAGGCGAGGCCAAAACACCAGTCTCGCGTGCTCAATTCTCCCCTAACTGTCAAAACATCCTCCGGTGATCGATCGGGTTATTTTTAAATGAAAGGCGGGTGAGGATTCGAAAACAACCCAGCGAGCTCGTCTGGGTTTTGAAATCACGTATTTTAAAGATAACAAATCCCTGTTTTCGACTATACCGTCAGAAGACTTATTTTCCGAGAGAAGAGAGATAATTCAAAGACAACATTCAACTCCGTAGTACTGAAAGTACTCGAAAATAAAATATTTTATAACTCGACGAACCTCCTTTCGGGAGAAGAAAAACGTTTGTGCAGTCAAATTGAGGACGACGGAATATTTTGATTCAGTTATTTGTTCACTTGGAATATTCCATTGACTCCCCACGTACGGCAGATTGAAGAATCGAAAAGAACATGCCACCACTTACCTCGATAATTCACTGCGCTCTGCCAAGTACTTACCTGCAAAAGAAAATAAGAACTTGCTATAAAACAGAGAGCATGAGTTCATCGTGAATGCACAAAAATTACAATAATGTTCATTATAAAATTGAAGACTAACGTAGGATACAGCTAAATGACCGTATTGGTAGTAGGATAGAGTTAAATGTGAGGCCGAAAAAGAATCTAATGAAACGGGGATATGTGTTCTGGCCACCAACTCCACCATCTACTGAAATGTGATGGGATAATGATTCTGGTCAACACCAACCCCGCTATCTTCAGAAACTGCATCTTATTATTAATTTTAGTTCACATACTCAAATAACACTTCTGTGTCACTATTAGCTGCTCATTAAACCCCTCACGGCCTTCTTGAAACTAATGATAGGGAAGGGGGAGTGCCAGGGAGGGTAGCGCGTTCAGGTCGTCAACGTTCTGTCCGTCTGTTACATGCGTAAAGGTCAATGCTCTCGTATTTAGCTTCCATATCTGCTGTTCAGTTTTGAAACATACTGCTATTTAGGGCCGTCGAGGGGAGAGTAGGCTTGGTTTGAGTTTCATTGACAGTTGTACCCCAAACGTGATAATTAAAACTGTTTCGTTCCGCATACGCGTGTTCTAAGAGCTTCACCAAGTCTTTAGATTAAGAAGGAGAAATTCCGAATGTGAACGTCCAAAACATAACATACAAGTGAGGGGGATTACAAGGAATAAATAAGTAAAGTAATTTTAAGAACGCATGTGGCTTCTGTACGTATCTACGGAATTCCCATCCGACAAATACGTGGCTGCAAGGCTACGAGAAATCCTACGGTATTTTTGTTCAGCAACACGAGGAAAGGTCGAAGAAGCATGAAAAACAGGTCGAAGGACCTGCGGCTGCAATTTGGGTCTACAGCTGAACTGGGCGTTGGCTGTTCTCGACGATCTGCTGTCCTTAACAGTTTAGAAGTCGACCCAAACAAAACAAAGAATAGATAAACAAATATAACACGGAGCATTTTGAACTGCTAAAGTTAAGTACCTGTTTGGTGAATTCGTCTCCTCTGGCTGGTGAGATACTGAGGGCGAGCGCTTTTGATGTGAAGACATCATCGTCTGGCCATTAAGTCAGTACTAAAGTCAGTTAGTTGGGCGTGGTCTTTATGCAGAAAGAGAAGCGTCGGGGAAGGGGGGAGGAGGACGACGGAGGTCGTGCACTTCTGGAGAAACCCACTACATGTAAAGGGAAATGAATGTGAGTACTGTACGTCTTAAATTCTCTGTCGGTTGTCGGTTCTAAGTCTTTTTTGTATAGGGTGGTCAGTAAATCAGTCAGTTGGTTGTTTTTGTTTGTGTAGTGTCTTGAGTGGTGTAGATATGGCGTCGCATATTGTGTTGATTTGTTCATTTATGATCTGTTCGTGGAAGTTTTTCTGTTTTTAGTTTTCCATGTTTTCTAATACGTTCAGTTTTCGTCCTTTGTATGGTCTATGTAGTAAGGTAGTGCAGTCCTGTATTTTGGTAGGTTCATGCCCAGTTGTCGTCTTTGTTCCTAAAATACAATCGAAACACACATCGCAAGCGCTCGCCTACGGTATCTCACCAGCCAGAGGTGACGGACTCACGATACATGTACGTTAACTTTAGTAATTTACCTGCTGGTGGAACTAACCCAATTACTTCAATTTTGAACTATATTGCTGTCGCTGCAGAACATATACAATTATCAAAAATGTCAACTAAAATAAGAAATTTTAGTACAGTTTTGACCAATTACTACCGCTCACATGACACTAGGGTTCAAAAAAATCATTCAAAGCCATCGAGTTATCTACACGAAATTGTTAAACCATGAACTGCCCTCGAAACTGTGGGATTCAAATTACTATCGTCTCTTCGACTAATTGTTTTCGCGGTATTTCAACGCTAAACATCCCCCAAATTGCTGGTTAGTTGATAAAAACCGTGACGTACCTGGGAACAACCAAATAAACTCTAGACCATTTTTACACAGAAATCAATGTTCTGTCAGATATGTATAAACTTGGGGGAACATACATTGAATGAAGCAGAACGCCTCACAGTGGGGCGGATTATCACGATTTGAACGCTAATAAAGAACGATACTGTCCACTGAGAATATGGGAAAAGACCGTGTATTATGAAGGAAGTCGACGCTCTTCAACTTGAAGCGAGCTGTTCGACAGGAGAAAATCCTACTCTTCTCACGAAGCCGATGAAAAATGGTATCTTGGTGATTTTCAAGATGTATTGACATCGTGAGGGGGAACATCAGGGGAAAGGGCATGGTGAAGGGCCGCTGTGACCGGAGTACTTTTATTAAATCGTGCACGTCAAAGAGAAGCTCTGGACTGGGGCTGGTTAGTGCACATCGAGGCTCAGCGTGGATACACCTCGTTAGCCTCCCCGGTGCCACTACACTCACCACTAACTCACTTTACTGCTTCGAGTCCACTCTTTCTTGTTCGGACACAGTTTCATTAGGTATGTGCCTAACATTTCCGACAGACCCTGGCCCAGGCTAAGTATCACGACAAATACGGAATATTCTAAACCAAGAGATCTCTTAAGCGGTGACGACCAGGGTGCGGTTTGCAGGACGTCAAGGCTTACAACACGTACACGTACGAGATCACACATAAAATAAATACCTTGAAGTTAACAAGTTGTCCTTCGTAGTCAATTTAGCCGAGTTTATTATATTGAGTTAGATGAGTATTACATTTGATGGATTATGTTAGTTCGGAGAGAGAAGCTTGCGTCTGAGGACTTTCCGATAATTTATTGCACTACTCTTGTGATTTTCTCACCGTTTAAAATGTAATATTACGATCCCAGCATTTGGAACTGTTCACTGAAATGATTTCATCAGAACCGTTGGACGGATTTTTGAGACAAAAATTGTACGGTGTTTTGATCACGATGATAACTGTTGTTCATAATCTCATTTTGGCATTACGTGTTGACTTAATGGTTATGTATCAAATTTCAGTTTCTTGATTCGCTAAGGCCGTTGACACGCTCATCTGTTGCCCGCTCTCAAGGATGAACACAAATACAACTGCAGCAACACCTTGCAGTCAAGGAAGGAACGCTAACTCTTTCATACTTACCCACGGAAGAGATGCCAGCTGATATCCTCACTAAACCACACGCAAGAGAGAAGCATAACTTCCCCAAGTTGCGTATGGGACTCATCTCATCATGAAGTAATCAATTGAGAGGGGGTGTTAGAGCGTCACTCTGCTCCAATAAGCCGCCACCTGACTTTATGACGTCCATGAGTTAAACGTATTCGCTTGTTCATTCGTTTCTTCTCCGCTCGGTAATATGTCGTTTATGTTTGTTCTCTTAATATAATTTCGTTCTCGATCCGTTTTTTACCCATTTCGCCTACTGCGTTCAAGGTTCAGCTTAAAATTTAGTTGATGAGTTGTACGTTATATTTTCTGTTCATTTTATAAACACGGGTTTTCATCTTCTTGTTTGACTGGTAGTTCTGGTTGTCTGTTTACATTAGTTACAGGAAAGCAGACAACCCCTTCGAGATGTATAAACATTGTTTCGACTCAACACAATTTTGAATTCAACACAATTCAACTAGATATTTTATTCAAATTTATATGGATGCTGCACCAGTTGGATTGCCGAGGCTTCTCCTACCGTTTCAATTCGCGCTCTCGAAACACATTGAGGAACGAGCAGGAACGATGAAAACGACTTCAGGAACCCGCGGAAACTCTGGGGACTGTATCGATCGGGGTTTGAGCCAATCTTCGATGCAGACGCTCTCCGAGCTGAGGGAAATGAACATGTTATGCGACGCCGTCATTCGGCTTGACTCCGGCTCCGTTTTCCCCGTTCACCGAGCCATTTTGTCAGCTTGCAGCCCTTATTTCCGCGCCTTGTTCACCACCAGTCTTCATCAAACCGCCAAAACGGACGTCACAATACCCGGATTGAGGCAGAGCGAATTGAATTCTTTATTGGAATACGCCTATTTGCGAAAAGTCGACATCAATTTCGACAATGTGTCTCAACTTTTGGCCACTGCGGATTATCTCGCGATATCCGGTGTCATCGACTTGTGTTGTAATTTTCTGAAGTCCGTGATGTCTCCCCAAAATTGTATTGGTATTTTGAAGTACGCGCGAGATCATTTTCTGAAAGATTTGGAAAAAGAGGCGTTCAACTACGTGATGAGGAATTTTGTGACGATCGCGCAAAAGAGCGTAGAAATTTTATACTTGTCTGTAGAGGAAATCACAGAAATGATCGGATCTGAAGAGCTGAATGTAAAAAGCGAAGAGGTTGTTTGGGAGTTTGTATTAAGGTGGATTAATGTCGACCCTGAAAAACGTAAACATCACATAGTGGTGCTGATGAGCCAAATCAGATTGGGGTTAATGGACACTCATTTTTTTCTTGAGAGCGTCAAAGAGCACGAATACGTCACCGCCAACGAGCAGTGTCGCCCAAAAATAATCGACACCTTGAGGTTTTTGTACGATTTGGAGATGATAACTCAGAGAACGGGTGAAGTCTCGACTCCTGAAATCGCTCGACCGAGAATTCCCCACGAAATCCTCTTTGCGATCGGAGGCTGGAGCGGTGGAAGCCCGACGAATTACATCGAAACCTACGACACTCGAGCCGATCGCTGGGTCAAAGTTGAGGAAGTGGATCCCGCGGGGCCAAGAGCCTACCACGGCACTGCAGTCGTCGGTCACGAAATATACGTCATCGGAGGGTTTGACGGAGTGTATTACTTCAATTCGTGCCGGTGTTTCAACGCTGTGAGCAAAAGGTGGAGAGAAATAGCGCCGATGAACGCGAGACGTTGTTACGTCAGCGTTGCCGTCGTCGATGACATAATATACGCCATGGGAGGCTTTGACGGCCACAATAGGCAAGACTCGGCGGAGAAGTACGATTATCGAACCAATCAATGGACAATGATAGCGGCGATGAACGCCCAGAGGAGCGACGCGTCAGCGACAAGCTTAACCGGGAAGATATACATCACCGGAGGCTTCAACGGCCACGAATGCATGAACACGGCTGAAGTGTATGACCCTGAATTAGATACATGGTCGATGATACCCTCAATGAGGTCGAGAAGGAGTGGCGTCTCCTGCGTGGCTTACCACGGTTGCATTTACGTCATCGGAGGATTCAACGGGATTTCCAGGATGTGCAGCGGAGAGAAATTCAACCCTGCGACGAACACGTGGACTCCAATACCCGAAATGTACAACCCGAGAAGTAATTTTGCTATAGAAGTCATTGACGACATGATATTCGCGATGGGAGGCTTCAATGGCGTCACCACGATTTATCACGTGGAATGTTTCGACGAGGCTCTGAACGAGTGGTACGAGGCCACAGATATGAACATATACCGCTCAGCCTTGTCGTCATCTGTTATCAAAGATCTTACTAATGTCAGAGATTACATACACAAACACCGCGATCGACTAATGGAAGAAAAAAGGCAAAAGCTCCTGGCTTTGGACGCCCAACGAGCAAACCATCAACCACGTCCAACACAAGAGCCTCACGTTTAGACATCAGAAAATCCTAATCAACTTCTTCATAAAGACACAATTACTGTAACAACCAGTCTAATTAAAAAACAACACTATGCCTGTTCTTTACACCTAAATGAAATGATGATGTTTCCATTTATACGAATTGAATAAAACACAACAAGATTCTGTGGGATCAAGTCGTTGTTGGGTGCACGAAAAAGAGAGAGAGAGAGAGAGAGAGAGAGAGAGATGTACGCACGAATTGAACGAGATATCGGACTGTATTGATACATCTGCTTAGCACGATACAGTTATGATTACACAGTCACGTGGTTAGTATGATGGTTCTCCAAGTAGCCGACTGAAAGATGGGAGTTTGGGTGTGAGTATACAAGCACGACACAGGAGGGCTCTGAAGACGTGAACTGGATGTATAGGGATCCACACCAGAGAGAGTGAGAGAGAGAGAGAGAGTAGAGCTGTGTGTAGCCTGAGGACAGCGGAGTATGTACTGGGTGTTTGGGGCTGGCTGCAGCATGCCTCAGAGTGCTTGGGGTTCATCAGCTGTGGCCGGAGGATGTTACAGGGATGGACCTCAAGGTTGTCTTGCGTTTTGTCTAAGAATGGTGGGGACGTATTGTGGATGCCGCATCAGAGAACACCAGTTCTACCAGAGCTGGGGGTTAAGCTGGTAGGACATGAGGGAGCTCTTGGTTGTCCACACAATTGGCCCAGTTGTGGTCAGCGGGGGCTTTCCTGGTGCTACCAAGGACTTTTAAAAAAATAAAATTGAGAGTTAGTGAGGGGGGGGAGAGGATTTTTTGGAAAGTCCAGCGGTAACACAGTTTTCACCTTGGGAAATAACTGGCAGGCGGACTTTCCTGCAGCTACGGACAAAGGGCTTCACGTCAGAAATAGGTGGTAACAAGGACTTCCCATTAGGGGTAAGTGTGAAGTTATGTGCTCAAGATTCCAACTAATTCAGCCTGCGCCAAACGTCCTCCCCTGTGGTGTCGCAGCAGAATAACCCTTGAAGTTGGGTTACTGTTTCATCAGGCAGTTGTTCACTTGGGAAGAGCGGCTAGTACAAAAGAACAGGGCAGGAGGGCTAGAAGACAGGGGTAAGTTCTGAGAAACGAATGACGGGGTGTTGAGTTGAGTGTGACAATGGAGCACTTGGGTCTAGGGACTAAAGCGAGGGTTAATGAGGGAGCACAAGGGGTGCGCAGTAGGGCAGGCACACTAGGAAGAGGAAAGCCCCACTCAGAAAAGCCAAGTTTATTCATGAAAATCTATTTAGTAACGCGCATAGCATAACGAGTGAAATGGTGGACTAAAAAACCCTTCGGCCGGTTCTTTTTAATGTGTTTAGACCTGAAGACGACTAATTAGCCGAAAGGTTGGCCCAAGAAGACTTTTTTGCCTTGGTTCGATTCTCAATATATTCATGAACATTTACAGTAAAGCCCTAACAATCAATCACCATCTGACATAATTTTCAAGGCTCGTTAAAAAAATACGAAAAATCGAGGGATTCCCTCCCCCGCTCTCAAATCATATTATTACGTGACAATTTATTTCGTAGCGGAATCATAGAAATGAGAGGCAGAATGACAAAAACATCTAGATCGCACCATCAGGTTTGTTTCTCGTGTCACACCACGCAGACTTCCAACGGCTCCCTTAAAACCAGTCATGATTCATGTATGAGACGCTTCTTCCTAACAACCTCGAGGCTCTCAGCCTTGTACAGCAATTCCCCTTATACCCGTATATGACCTCAATTAATCACGTAGATTGCTTCGAGAAGATCCTGAACGAATGGTTTACTGCTACATATTTCGCTCGGCCTTTCTGTTGTCAACAACCTCGTCGCGTATAACAATTTTATTTCATGTTATACAACGCACAACGTTAACTCACGCCGCTAAATTAAGGCTAATTATAACAACCCACGAGACACTACTCATTTCTACGGTACAATTTTAGAACATCCTCCTCCCGTTTTGGTTCATCTAACCGATCACTGGGTGAAAAAATTAGGACCAGTCATATACTACACTTTTTTTGGCTCAACAGGGAAGTTGCGTTATAGGTCGAAAAAAGTCATGTTTTCTTCAGACCTTATGGTTTGACAGCTTCTGTCCAAATGGAGCACATTGAGAAAATAGTTTAAAAAATGCGAGTAATTGCTAAAGAACCGCTAGACTGAATTGCTCAAATTTTATATTTAGCACGCGAATCACGCGAGCCTCCTAAAACACAATGGTTTATTATTCTCATGAACAGTATTACTGCTCTGAGACCCATCCCATTCGATTCAGCATCGAATACTAGTAAACTATACGAAACATGACCTGACTACAATGTAACTACGGAAACTAAATATTCCCCCGGCGCCAGGCGCCCGTAAACGTCTGTAGGCATTTATGATCCGATGGAGCGGTGTGCGGAGGAAGTGGCTTTAACCTTCCTCCGCCCCGTCGTAAAAAGAGTCGGGGAAATTGGGACGGGGGCTTCCAGCGAACCCTCGCTCGGCAATTGGCAGGACGTTGCGAGTCCAAAGGGCGTTGCGAGTCGAGCTGGCCTTGAAAACGATACAAACACAGCTTATTTGCGATTATACCTGTGTCGTTAATTTTTTAAACCATTTTTGCCCATAACAACCATTCGTCCGATCAGATTGCCGAGATGGCGGGCACAACTAGATACCAAATGGGATTTTTGTGCGAACGAACGAATTTTTTAGACCACGTTCAAGGCACAAAAAGGCCTGGACGACAGATGGTGGATGGGGGACGGGGGACGGCGGACGGACATTGCAAATATGGAATTTCCATGTCTTGAAACGTAAAGTATCAAATTTTGAGGGGGGGTTGTAAAAAATTTTTCGTGACCGAAAGCATAGGGTTATTATTCAGAATGAATAATGAACTAAAACGATATGAAGAAACTCGGACCGTAAGTAACTATAGTTACCATTGTGTTCAAATCAAAAACATTTTCTTCTTAAACCCAGCTTCAATGATTTGGATCATATTTTTTTATCGACAGTTCCAAATAATAAAGCAGTATTGTGAAATGTTCATTCTTGGGGAAATTATGAAAGCACCATTCTTGGGGAAATTATGAAAGCACCATTTAATCACCATTTCGACGAAAAGCGATTGTACTGCAGTTTTTTCGTATAAATCTCGCTCATGTATCAGTAAATGTAAATCCAGTAAGTATAACACACGGGAGATGTTTAAAATGGTCATAAAATAATCGCCAGCCCCGGGGAATAAACTTTTTTGCAGTTTCACTGATATTTTGTCTTCAACGACAGTGGACTAACAATTTCCAGAATTTCTACGTCAAGTTGTTTAAATTTAATTTTTTTTTAATACTTTTTTCTGAAAACATTTGGTACATGGGTGTAGCTTCTACTATTTGTGAGTAATTTTCAATCTCAGTGGTATCAAAATGAACTTGAGAAGCTCGAAAAATTCGTAAAATTCCTAATTGTTACAAGTTGAACAATTTTGTTTTGTTTCTTAGGGCTCAACTTCCGGTTAACATTTTTTGTTGAGATTACTGTAAAAAACCATTAGGTACGGAACAGTAAAATAGTTTTGGGAAAAGTGCATAAATTTCTCTGTTAATTGTCAATTCTGGACAATTTTTATTTTGAGGATATCAAGGAAATAGTTGAAAATATCCTGGTCACACTAGAACGTAAGTTATATCAGTGGAAGTTACAAAAAAATTGTTTAGGATGAAATAAACGATGAATAATTGAAGCTACGCGATTACAGTGCTCAATTCTGGTGTTGCGGGGGACCGGTGATTCGGCGGTAGTTGCAGTCTTAATCGTCAGGCATAAAAAATGCTTCGTCAACAATTAAAATTACTAAGCAACTCAAGAAATTTAAATAGGCATGAACTACCGACACTTTTCAACACTTGAATATTCAAACAGCTGAATATTCATGAATCCCACCTTCTGAAGTTGCCCAACCGTTAATCTCCTGACTTGGTATTCATTTTCATATCCTCTCGAGGTTTCAAGCTTTCAATGGAAACTACTTTGTTTTCAACGCTTCAGTTATCATTGCGCTTCAACGGGGAGATTGTTTCGAACGAACGGGCTGGTAAATTATGCTAATAACTTTCTCATTACAACACCGCGAGCAGTTCCGCTATGCTGTTTATCATCTTAGTAAATTGCGGAAACCAGTCTTTTTTTTTTTAAGTTTTCTTCTATTTTGAAAGCCGAAAACTTCAAACCCGAAAAAAGTGCGTTTATCTGTTTTTCCATTTATAATTTTATTTCTTCTGCAGGTTGTCCCTTCAACACGAACGCCAAAAAGGTGAAGGAATGAGCATGTGAGCGCTATAGTCTTGTCCCTGTCCCCTCTCTATCACTCTCACCCCTACAAAGAATAATTGAAAAGTTTACCAATAAACGTAGTTAGCAATTTCGGACGACAATGAATTGGATCGTCAGGGGTAATTGTTGGAAAATTCAGTATCCTGACCAATAAAAATTGAGAAGAATTGTGAAAATGACGAAAACATCAACTTGCAAGTCGATTGACAATTTCTTCAAAAATTGAAGAAAACGTGAGTTGAGCAATGGAGATAAACTAATTTGGAACGAGAGGAAATATAGTTGGAAAGTAAAACGAACACACACAAAAATTCAAGTTAGAAAAGTGTGGGTACGGAGTAACGTAAGCCGACGAGGGAACCGTGTCACATTTGTGGATGGGACGAGTTTGAGAAAAAAGAAAGGGTGCAAAAGGGCTCTTTGAAGAAGTTGATTAGTCTCCCTCAAAATACTCATAATTATATACATTCGTACGTTGAGGCTAAACTACCTCCCGTTTTTGCCTACACGATGAAGTTGAACGCTGACTATAACTTCAAAGCCTCAAGGCAACCAGGGCAGTGTCACTAGCTAGACGGGAGCGGAGATGATCAGACATGGGCTAGGTTGGGCTGGGGTGTGAAAGGATAGAATGCTAAAGATGCACGGATTTGACATTGCTCCCTTTCGTTCTGTGATTTTGCTGAGCTGGTGATCCAGGACGAGGCTAGTCGGCATGTGGAGTTTCTGAGCACAACAAAACCGCACAGATATCGGCCCCCCAATCCTGACGTTGACTACCTGCCCATGGACAATTGTTATTGAATTTTTGGAGTGGATGAATCAAAATGGCACAACGATAATATAGCATTTTTCTCGGTGGCCAAACGATGAGAGCAGTTCAATCTGTTAACAACAATTTCAAACAAATTCGAGTTTGTTTGTTTGTTTCCCCTCGGGTCGGAAAGCTCCCGGTACTGATCTAATTGTTCAACCACTACTCGCTAAAGCACCAAGACGATTACTCGCTCATCTGGCTAATCTGTTCACCTCAGCCGCACGGCTGAGTTATTTCCCGAAAAAGTGGAAACACCCTTCACCGTGTATGATTCCTAAACCAGATAAGCCAGATAATGATCCTTCTTCCTACCGTCCCATCAGCTTACTGTCAATCCTCTCCAAACTATTAGAGCGCCTGGTACTGCCAACCCTCCTCCTGTATACGTCTCATCTTGTCCCAAACGAGCAGTTTGTTTTCAAAAAGTACACTCCTGTCCTCTTCAGCTGCAACGCTTCACTACATACGTCAAAAATACCTATAACAGAAAAGAGGTTTGTCGCACTGCTTTTTTCGACGTTGAAAAAGCGTTCGACAGCACTTGGCACGAGGGTCTCCTACACAAAATTCATCCACACTTGCCGAACAATCTTTACTCACTCCTGGTCTCTTATCTGTCTGGACGTACATTTGTCGTAACCTTACAAGGGGAGTCATCAACAACGAGGATCATTGTCCCCCCAGGGCAGCGTATGGGCCCCATATCTTTACTCCATTTACTGCCACGACCTACCACTACCATCTTTTCCTCATTTCTCAGCACTATACGCTGATGACTTACTTTACGCTTTCCGGGTGCCAGACCTGGAGGCTGCAACGGAAATGCTGCAGACAATTATGACGGAATTTGGACAATGGTGCACTAAGTGGCGGGTAAAAGTTAATCCATCCAAATCGTGTTCTGTTACCTACACCTATAACAGAAAAAGACATGACCCACCATTACATTACCAGACACATATCATCCCCACCACGCAAACCTACAAATATTTTTTTTTTTTTTTTCCTAACCCAATGGGGAAACGAGCCAGGCCTTTACAGGCCTGCCGGCTCGTTGTCCGCATTGTTAAATGCGTGCGCTCGCAACTCTACGCCACAGCAGTTGTCTCTCCAACTCTTTGTGCAGCGGAGGCGCAACGCAGTAGACTTCAGGAGCTTGTAGGAGGGTTGGGGAAGGCTGTGGTGTCTCTCCCCTCATCTCCTGGGCACCATGCCTCCAGACCCTTTCGCCGGTTGGCCCACGCCTGGGCAAAGACGTGGAGCCGGCGGATTCCTGCTTTGGTAGAGAGGAGCCGGGAGGCTCCATCCACTGGAGGGAGTTGAGCACGCTGTCGCACATCCAGGTACAGCCGACAATCGAAGAGCACGTGGGTGGCACCCTCCATGGCCTCCCCACAAGGGCAGTCGCCAAAGCTGCGGCGCCGGAAGTAGTGCAGCCGCTCATTGAATGCTCCGTGGCCTGAGAGCAGCTGCACCACCGCAAAGGATGGGCGCCACCAATTCACACGCAGCCTATCCTCAACTGAGGGGAGAATGGCGTGTAGGTGTCGCGCGGTGGGCCCACTGTTCCACCGCGTCTGCCAGGCGCTCATGATTGCCTGCTGGGTGAGGGCGAGCCGTTGCTCGACTGTCTCCTCCTGCAGCAGTGCGGGAAGTAGGGCCCGGAGTGGTCCGCGGTAGTCAACAAGGCGTTCCCGCCTGATACTGGACTGTACTCCAGCCAGGTCAAGGACGAGATCCAGCGGGGGGACACCGGCGAGCACCTGGAGAGCGAGATGCGACGTAGAGCAGTACGCCGGCAAAATGGCCAACAGGATATCCCGTTGGAGTGTGAGTGCGAGCTGCCTGTCGCGACGTGTGGGGGCGACCCACCTGGTAGTATTGGTACCGGGCGTGGGAGGATGCTTCCCAGGTAGACCCAAAAAGAGACCTGATGTAGGCAGTGAGGGCAGAACACTTGCGCCTCAGAAATGCCAAGTGCAGGGCCGGGCGACCACTCGGACAGAGCATGATGCCCAGGTAAGATGCGGATGTACCCAGGGCGACTCTTACACCCTCTGCCAGCTCCACCCGCTGCGGGGGGAGGGGGCCTGAGCGCAATACCACTAGCTGGGTTTTTGCCATGGATAGGCGTAGGCGTGTGCGGCCGCACCAGGCCAGGACCAGCCTCATTGCCCGCCGCAGGTGGAGCTTGATGAGGCCGAGATGCTCCGCCTCTACCACGATCGCTACGTCATCAATGTAGGCGATGGGAGTGCTCTCTAAGAGGCGGAGCAGGGGGTCGACCTACAAATATTTGGGTGTCATATTGGATTGCCATCTTACTTTCAACGCTCACATAACTCTCTTACTCAACCGCCTACGCAGCAGAACTAACCAGCTAAAACCATTACTTAATAATAGATATACATCTCCCCAAAATAGAATCCTTATATATAAAACTCTTATCCGCCCTATCGGGACATATGCCCTAGAAATCTGGGGCACTTGTTCCCGATCACAGTTCCGTCGCATCGAACAGCAGCAAAACATCTTGCAAAGAAGTATAGTTCACGCTCCACCTTTGGTACGCAGCGAGACCCTTTACAATGATCTGCACATTGACCCACCGTACATATTTCTGCGTAAACACCTCAATAGCTTTGTCTCCCGCAACCTCGACCATCACAACCCTCTAGTCAACGAAGGGTTCCAACCCCCATCACGGCGTAGACTCACTCGCCCGAGGCATATCACCGACCTGCTGATCCCATGAACAAAGAGTCAACCGCGTGTTGTGTTGAACTCACATTTCTGTCTCATCCCCAGTGAAAGTTTTTAGTGTCTTAATTAAGTTCAGTTATCTACAAATTACGCAATACAATGCCCAGTATGTGTCCAGCCACCATGTTTGGCTGTACACCTAAAGCGTTATTTTAAAGCGAACATTATATCCCATAGAGGAATATTACACATGTAATAGTCTCTTAATAAATGGAAAAAAAAGAAAAGCTGTTTCCCTTTACAGGTTCTAATCATATGATAGCGTTTTCAAAAATCTTTTTAGTAGCCACTTCCCACGAAAGTCCGGAAATCGAATTGTTGTATTTTTGACAACGCTCTTCAGTTTTATTTACACCTTCAGAACTAGCCATGAACGGTTCAAAAGGAATCTCATGAACGCCTAATGACAGCCTCATGAATTACCTATGCACTAGTCATTCCGTGAAATCGTGTTAATTCTGGGAGTATAAGCGAGTTTTTATATAAAAGACGTACCGCGTTCGTACAAACTGAAGCGAACCTCAATCTAACTTGTTTGAATTGTGATGAGTCACACGCTCAAACCATTGTAACGGCATTTTTTTGCAATCAAAGGGCTTTGAATAGTGAAGATCTGAAGAAAAGTAAAACTTGCTTTCTTCAGCCGCTTACATAACTTTTTTTCCAATTTCGGAGAGCCGAGGAAAGTGAAAATAAGACGAAGATGATTACTCAGCCCGCGGGACCGAAGTAAAATGGGATTAGAGGGAGTGGCTCGATGGATTTGTTTCCATTTGCGTGCCTTTCTTTTCACCCGTTCTCCATTCAGAATAAGCCACGCTGAGCTGGCGAGAGTTTTACGACTAGAGCACTCAAACCAGTTTGACGTATCAGACTTTCAATACGCTGCCGGGCTAAAGCCTGGTCACCGTTCCGTAGTAGTTTATCGATCTACGAGGGTTCGGCAGGCATCATCATGTTATGTGAGTGAGCCGAGGAAGAGAGAAAAAAGAGACAGGGAAGGGATAAAGGAGGATTAGGATGTCGCGCGTGATCAATGAAAAACCTTACAAAGTTTGGTGGAAGTTAGTCGTGCGATACTATTCTTCCCGAACATTTCAGAGAAATGTAAACGCCGAAACCCGAACTAGAAACGATATTTCACAAAGAGCGACTGGGTGTATAGAACCCTGCCAAGTGGGTGTGACACAAAGCTTCCTCGTAGCCGTCACATGACAATAAATACGCGCTACACGTCATCGTAACTATAAATTCCGGAAAATGTAAGAGCAAACAACTAAACAACAAGCAATAAACTTCTGGATTTCTGAATACGAAGAACTACGAAGTGGTCGAAATTCTAAAGTATTATTAAGGAAATGAGTTACTAATTTCCTTTTGTTTTGGTACCGCAGCTCTGAATTCAATTTAAAATCAGAAACCACTGCTAGTGCGTCGTCAGTCAATCTTGTACGTAAATAATAGAACGTCTTAACAGGCGATAGTAAGGGGTCTGAGTGAACTAGAGGTTCGAAGAGAAAAATAAACTCTACCCACTCTTCAACCTTTTTCCCTGAAAAGGACACAAGCGATATGCGAGGAAGTTGGTTAGCTGAAGAGGTACTAGGGTCACTTGATTGAGAGGGAAAGCTTACACCAGTAGGAACTTGCTTGACTAAATCTGAAGAGTTACTTCGAGCACTATCAATCAACTCCAATGCACGCACTTACATAAGGCTGCGTGGTATCAATTACAAGTTTCTTGTCAGAAACAGAAACATTATAACTTCGGATGCGAGAAATCAAATTGTCGTACTTCTGCTCGATTGCAGCTAATCGATCAAATTGACTTCGAAACTTTTTAGCACTTTCTATAGTCAGCTCTTTAGATTTGTCATATATCGACTGTACAACAGCGGAAAGCTCCTCCCTTTCACTAATGCATTCAAGCCCACAAGCTAAAAGTTTGGAAGATTCGTTCGTGGACAGTATGACACGTAAATGTGTAAGTCAGTGAATACAACAAAATACGAGTGGTGTAACCTCACGGACCAACTGACACGCCTATGCACAGCACAAAAAGAAACGAAATTATAACATCAAAAGTACGAGAACTAATATGCAAAATCTTACACAAATTGGGAGATTACGTATAGCATCATCGAGTCGGATTGAGGACTATCCGAAACACACGCAGGATTTGCCAAATCCAAAACGCACGCGATCGTGCAGCTAGCCAACTAACCAACGCAGCAGCTGCCAACGCAAATAGATTTTTTCGTGTTTTGACTTCGATAAGTTAATACCCTTCTTTTTTGTTTAGAACACCCATAGTTCTTAAATTGCATTGGGAAGTTTCCAAATTGGTTTATAAAGTTATAAATTGAGTTTGGGAAATATCCGATTCCGCTTGAAAATCACCGAACCCCAACAGACGTACAGTCACCTGCTCCGTGTTTCCATCGCAATGAAACATACAACTGAGCTCTGCAGCCTACGTAATTTTTGCCATACAGACAAAACGCTTAGGGACGACGGAGAAATGTTTACAGCGTTCAGAAATTTGTTGAATACCACGTAGTTGAAAGCCTAACCAGAGAAAAAAGATAATTTCTGACGTTTCTCAGCTCCCCGCGTATTAGGCGATTTCCATCACTATAGCAACTAATCTTTTTACATTTTTTTCGTTCAGTCCACATGAACTTGGCGAGCTTAGCACACGGCTCTATACAAAAACTGGTAGTGGTTAAGGTTCCGGAATTTATTTGGTCGCCACTACTCACATATCTATCTACGTTGAGTCAACAGCTTTCAAGTGATTTGTGAGACTGTAACTCTGCACTGATAAAAGTCGGGGGTTGAAACGAAAGTAGTTTGGGCTCCGAAATGTTTGGGGTCTCTCCTAATTATACTGTTCGGGAGAAACCCCGAAAACCTCCGGACGATGAACCAGGGTTTGCCCCACGCAGGCGCCGGAACGCGGAGACATCCACGTTACACAGAATCCAGGTATATATGGAAACTCTTGCCGCCCTCTCGTTTTCAAGAGCTCTCTCGTTCACCGCGCTACTCTAACCCCAATAACCCGTCTTTTCATTTTTGTTACCTTCGTGTATCCGCCTAGGGAAACGTGTTGCGTCTCTGACTTCGTTCTGAACATTTCCCCGTGATTTCAAGTGTTTTTTACGTGTTCAATACAGTCCTCCTAAAGCTCACCGAGATTCCTTTTATTTCGTTGTTAACTCACTCCCCTCGAGAGTTGGGACAAATTTTCATAGTGTTGGTGCTACATAGAACTAGCAGCACGATTTTGGAGGGAACTATGTGTTCTTGAAAAAGTAGAGAAGTGGGAAAAAGGATCAAAATTAAACCTAGTCAAAATCGTTGAACAACATTTTAATTAAAATTGAAAAATTGTGGATAAAAGAAATCTGTAACTGAGAGAAAAATGAACTACAAACGAACACACTTAATGAACTTAATAAATCAAACACGAAAAAATTAATAGTTCGGGAGTGATGAGAAAATTTGAACAATAAAAAAAAGTAATGCTGATGTTGGAGTTGATAAATTCTTCATTTCGATAAACCCAACGATGGCCGAAATAATTGGGATGCTGATGACTCAAAGAAAACCGACCGCTCGTATCATGCTGCTGACCTGACGATGGCAGAAGAGACGAAGTGCAAGTTGCAACTGACCAGCTTTGACAGGGATGGTGGACGATGAGTCACCGACTCCTGTCCGACAATCGAGACCGTGCTTGGTTGTTATAAGTTTCCAATAAAAAATCCCTTCATTTCTCCCAGGCTGCCGTGGTTAGGCGTAAACACTATGAGCGGAGTTTATTACAGTGAAATGGCACTAAAATATTAATCACTGATATATTTTGTATTTATATAGTGTTGTTTTTCCAACAACCAGGAATGTCAACGATCCCTACCCACCCAAAATGACGAACAAAATTGTTGGAGGGGTTTGTCAAATAAACAAAACATGTTGACGCGATCATCAGACAACTGTAGGTTTTCATCCCATATCAGTCTGCAGGAGAAAAAAAGAACTTATCACGATATGGATCGGCCATTTTTCCCAACTTTTGATACCCGTGGATCACATTCTCAAAGTGTGTTTTTCCAGTAGACGTAAAACCGGATTCAAATACAACCGAAGGAATATGTAAATGAAAAGTCTGGGTACTTGGTAAGTAATCTCGCTACAATTCGATGACTCACTCTACTATAACCACTTACATCTGCTTCACGAGAAATCAGGCAGAAGGTCTGCCAAGGAGGAACAGGTAGGAGGGAAGGCATAAGTCCTGAAGAACTTCTCATATACTATGACATAATTAATTTATTAATTTTATGTTCCGATTTTGTTCCCTTCTAGCGTCACGCTCTTGGGCTGTAAAGGCTAGAATGTTTCGTGCTAAAAAAAATCTTCTACCGGTTACTTTATTTTTCTTTCCATATAAATTAACGAATACTGGGCATTCAAACGATCACACTATTGACCGATGGGAGTAAAAAAAGGAAAATGCTTGATGTGTACAACGCTAAGCTGTTGACATTATCACAATGTAACTTTCGACGACAAGCCAGCAGAATGGTTGATGTATAAGACTTAATACCTCGGTTTCCTTCAGGAACGTCGTGTAACGGTTTAAGTGCGAAAACGCTCTGGGACCCCAACACGTTTTTACTTTCCTTAGCTCTACTAAGTGGAAAGGAAAGTTATGTAATCGGCAGAAAAAAAAATTGAGTTCGCGTCAGCTCTTCACTATTCAAACCATTTTGGAAAATGGTCTGTGAACGCGATCGAGAGAAAACGGCTGAAACATATCAGCACAAACTTGATATCTAGATCACAGATCACCATGGGGCACCAAAATGACGGTATGGTCATAATCCGCTCAAAAGTAACTATAGTTATCATAGTGATCAAAACACCAACTTTTTTCTCAAAAACGGCTCCATATTTTTTGATTAAATTTCTCATATGGAAAGGCCTTGATAAGGTGATTATACCATGAAATTACCATTCGTGGGAAAATGAAAGGAGCAGCACAATAAATTACCAACGTTTTCGACTAAAATTTTTACGATTTTAGCGCGATTTTTTACGTATAAACTCCGCCGAGATGTTACTAGAATCTTCAAAAAAATTGGTATCGTAATCCAATAAATACCTATAGCTTTAATAACCCTCATAAAATATAAAGGGGCTACTCCAGATGTTTTTACCCAATAACTCTGGAAAACTGATTATTATCCGCTTCACAAAAATCGTGTTTACAGTCTCATTAATTCTCTGTGCACTAATCGCTCAATGATGTTCCGGGAGTGAGTACGAGAAGCACAACGAATTCCGGAACTCTAAGCGCTACCGCTTTCTGCCGTCATGAAGTGGTGTTAGACCATTTTCAAATGAATAAGTAGGTAGAAGAAGCCACGAACACACGTGAATTGACGTAGAGCTAAGGAAAGTTGTGTTATGCTACAGATATTTTGGTAAGATTGCAGTAACCTCGTTGTTTATTGATAATTCGCTAAAATTTACCACTGTAGGTTGAAGGTGGCAGTTCGAAGATTTCAGGGATTTGGCCAGTAATGTAGTACTGTGCTTTCGCCAGTACATTAGCGCTGTTAAGTAATGCTCCTGTCACCGTCGTAACGGTTTTGCAGTATTCCGGATCCGTTAGAGCTACGGTACGCTGTGCTCCCTGCAGATCCTGCTTCCTTCCTAACCTGAGGTCCTTTTAGAGGTACAGGATATACGACTCTCTTCGGTTCCACTCTGAGAAGGAGGATGACGTGTTTTTCCGGGAGAAACCCTCGCTCGTATAATAAATTGAGGAAGGAGAGAGATGGTCCTTCCACCTGGTGTCCATTGATTCGCTTCCCCACGGGTGCGCTTTTGCGCGCTCTCACTCTCCAAGCGTTAAAGAAGAGAATATAACCGAATGAGCGGTGCGGCATATGGTTCATCTCCGAGCTTATCTTTTCAACCGTTGCGTATATATCCGTCGGAAGGAGAGCGAGGAGCCCCTTTCAAGGGGCCTTTTATTGAAGAAGAGTCGAAATACGGAGGGATCTCCTACCCCCCGACAATAAGAATTTTCTGGATATTTTCCAACCTGTTCGACATTCGCTTCATGATAGAAACATACAGTTAGGCTTATTGTTCCCAAATGAATTGACTCTGCCCATACGAGGCTCTTGAAAACACTTTCTTAACTGGAGACACTCTACACAAGCGAAGAGCTGGTTTCATTTTGCCGAACAGGGTTTAATAGCTTCGGGTTGACGCCAATAACTCTGGAGAACCACTGTCCCAAACGCGAAGTGGAATTCGTAAAAACACGTAGTGAAATCGTCCTTTGTCGAAATGTTTGCTGATACCGTGGTGCCCTTCTCGTTCTCACAAATCAAAGTTTCGTGTTACCATTCAGTTGTGTATCGCTACTGTTGATAACCAGATATTGGTGGCACACATTACCTGCCTGCTGAATATCAAATTAGTTGGCTCAAGGAAAGGTAAAAGAAGCAACCGATCACTAGCAGGTAGATGAAACCTCATTATCTGAACCCACCGCCCTTTCATTGGCCCCTTCTACTCCCCAGAGGAAGCCGAAATCACTCACATTCTTTTTACACCCTTCGTTTTACACGAGGAACTGAAGAACACTCACTTTTCGCTGAGTTAAGAGGCATAGCTCAATTTTTATACCAACGCAGCTGATCACATCGAAGATGTCCGAAAAATTCGATCAACTCCCCGCTCTACGTAAATTGAAGTGGTTACTCCTTCCCAAAAAGTACACTTTTTTTCTTTTTTTTTGACCCGAGGGTGTGTGGGACAAGTCCCTTTGTCACTGCGGCCACATATGGGCCTATTGTGACGGCCCTTTCCTAGTAGAAGGCGTCGTACATACCCACCCCCCTTAGGAAGCCGAGTATGTCCTTCACCGTAGATTCCGCCATGATTTGGGGTTCAGTGGTCCCCTGACCGAAGTATTCAAAGCGTTTTGCTGCCAAGGCAGGGCACTCACACAGGATATGCTCTGCTGTCTCGTCCTCCTCACCGCAGAGTCTGCATTCCACCGCCTCTGAGATGCCCATCTTGTTGAGGTGATATCTGGGTGGGCAGTGCCCGGTGAGGAAGCTTATCAGTACTCTCAGATCTTGCCTAGAGAGTGTCAGCATTGCCTTCGCCCTTTGACAGGAAGGCGTAACAAGCCTTTTCGCCTGTCTTAGTTGTGGCTGGCGATGCCAATGGGCGCCATTTTCCTGTATCTATCTCCCGTTGAGCAACCAGACGGTTCAGGTGACTTTTCGTCATACCTACGTGTGGTTCAGGCCCGATGGGTAGGGATTCTGTACCCCTTTTCGCAAGGCGGTCAGCCTTTTCATTGCCCTCATGCCCCCTGTGAGCCGGCACCCAAATGAGGGAGAGCCTGTTACGGGCGCCGAGCTGCTTGAGCGCATGGAGGCATTCCCATGCCAGCTTAGACCTAAAACTATAGGCTGCGATGGCCTGTAAGGCGGCCTAGCTGTCTGAGAAAATGTAGATCCGCTTGCCCTTGAGTCCTTTGTTGAGGATCTCTTCTGCGATCTCTTGGGTTTGGCCCATTGTTCGCGGCTGCTTATTCAGTCAGCATGCTGTCCTTATTCACAGCTGGCTGCAGACATGCCCCTGGGGACAATGCCGTGGCCGTTCCACTATCCACAACCCGTGGTCGCGCCTGGTAGCATGGGCATGCTCCTGGGAAGATAACCCAGAACCAGGCAAAAAAAAAAAAAAAAAAAAGTACACATATAGCTCGCCATAGGAGCCAGGGTTCAGCGGTTTCTGAAAAGGATCGCGTCTATTGGCTAAGTGAAAACTGTAAGAAATGCATGATGCATGAAATGTATGATTGTTATTGAACCACCATTGAGTAAGTAACTGATTAGACTATCACTACGCATTTTAAGAGAATGATTCCGTATAAGCAGATTTAGTTTTAAAAACTACATCGATTTTAAACTATCGTAATTTCTTGATCGTTTATAGTGCTATTGACGTCCCAAGTTGACCGACGTGAACGTGATGAATACGGTCGTTGCTCGTGCACTTCTGCAACGCATTCGTCAGGTTTTACTCGAGTCGAATTTTTCTTAACGCGATAAGAAAGCACGTTGAAAGTCTCCATCGCCGCTTTGTAGACGAGAAAGGCGAAGTTGGTAAATGTTGCCACTTGTACAGCGGAGGTAAGTTACAAGAAAAAGTGAATTAATAACTCAATTTAGCGCTACGTTGGAACTCTTGGGGGGGGGGGGGTGAAGTTCCCCCATAGAAGAAGTAATAGCTGGTATAAAGCTGGATAACTGAGTTCTTGGACTGCCCTGCGAATGAGAGACAGACGACCTCGACCTTTCGCAAGGCTTTTTTATGACTTTCATTAGGCGAATTAAATTTTTACGAACCCACAAGAATAAAAAGAGAAAATCTCCGCGTTATTCACGAGGAGATTAAAGTCTACTCTTCTAGAAGCCATCCACTCTTTTTTCACGTTCAAAAAAGATTAAACAGGTTCGAAATTCAACTGCATTTTGAAGGGGGAAAACTTGTTAAACTCGTTAATCTCGGATTGTGAGGGAAACTTATAGAATCGCGGCGTGGTACGGAAACAGAGAAATACAAAGACAGGAAGGAATTGTGGAGTTTGAAGCCTTTTCCGTCTCTCCAGAGCTCGCGGCGGTGGAATATTTTATTGCGCGGGGGGTCATTAATTAACTCCTTGTATCAGGGGAATGTTTGCTCTGCAGTTTTACCGGAGTTGATGATGAATTGAGCAAGTGGCAAGAGGAGACGACGGAGAGACGGATTCCAACCGGAATGACAAGTGGCTGGGCGAGATTGCGCCAGTTAACTACTCGGAGGAGCAACTTTGTGCCTAAATAGAGCTAATCTTAACGAACAGTTTCAACTCCTTGAAATTCCGTTGTTGACGACGGCGCTCTGATGAAACCGTTGGAACTGACTTCTTTGGAGGTAGAGCCCCTTGGCTGGGCTCATTACGAGAAAACTCGTCACGCCAGTGGCTACGATCGTATTTATGTTATTCCTATACAAGCCCGATAATTGTATATTCAGACCACCAGCTGAGGCTTAGGGATATGACCCCCAGAACAGTTTTCACACCTCAATTGTAGTAAATATATTTGAATACGAACTAATTAGAGAATGCGTTCCGTTGCTTTAGAGGTAGTTAGCAGACACGTGGACCATACTGACTAAATTCCTTCGGAACATTCACGCCATTTCCTCCCCTATTCTCGTTTTTATTACTCCGATAACGACTCAAATCAGTTTTTCACTCATCCAGAAACTCATGGTGCTTGAGGCTCCAGAATATAGTTGTTCCTACGAGTGCCAATTAGGATAATCACTGAATTATCGTCTGGTTTTGGAAAACCAGTTGATGAAACCCCAGTGGTTCTGGACTTTTGGGGTGGCTCCTAATTATACCTTAAAGGTTATACAATTCTCACTGTTTAGGTAGTTTATCAGACAACCACTCTGAGGTTTCTGTAAAAGTTAGTACCACATGAACGGATATATATATATATATATGAAGAAAAACAGCACGAAATCCGAATTTCTTCCAATTTGATAATTTATTGGGCTGGTCTCACCATTTTCCGGAGCATAAACATTTCGTAGTACTCCCACGCTATTTGAAACTGCTCATATACATTTTCTGTACTCCAGCATTTGCGTCTCACAGGGGTCTGCAGTCAAAACACGAAATTTGAGCCTGTTCAGTTCATCCGTTCTCTTTCAATCACATTCACACTTTTTTATTTATTTATTTTTTTTTTCGTTTTTTTCCAAAGCCCGCCGTAAATGGGAAAATAAATAATAAGTAAGTCACACAAATCAGCCAATTACATACGTTTCCTTCCTAGTTAGTAGAGCACAGTAAAAAACTTTACTGATTTTTTAAATTATCACACAACGGTTGACGTATTATTAGATTATTCTCACACCTCCGAAACCCATCGTATTCGATTCAGCAAAAATACCAGTAAACCATACCAAACATAGACATCCGAAGGCGCCTATAGGCAATTCGCATGACGTAGTGAGTCGAGCTGGCGGGTGATTTTAATGAGACGTGAGGGAGGACTACAAACGATGAAACGATCACTTTCGCTGTAGTTACTGTCCGCGAGTTCTTTCAATTAGGAGACTTTGGCTCACTGCAAATACTGTGATTGCACTATTTTCAGTCTAAATTCAGTCGTACACCTGTGAGAATTGTTCCGTTTGACCCAGCATCTACAAATACCTAGAAAACGACACCGAACGTGGCGTATTTGCGATAAAACCGCCAAAATTGCGTTTTTGTTAATTTTTTTAAACAGTTTTTGCCCACAAACACCATGGGCTTCGTCCGATCGGATTGCCAAGCAGGCGGGCGCGACTAGATATCAAATTGGTTTTTTCGTGCGAATGAACGCATTTTTTAGATCCCGTTAAGAACAAAAAACTGCCCGGACAGCGGATGGACATTGCAGATTTGGAATCCCGATGCCTTCGAACGAAAAATGTTAAATTTTGTGTGTGTGGTGGGTGTGGTGGGGGGGTGTAAAAAAATTCCTCTTTACTGTTGAACTGAATTCATAGCATCCACCATTACTGCTCCAAGGGCATCTGTGAAAGTTGAAAAGAGGAGGAACTCAATTCATCAAAATTAAAAGAATTTCTTTTTCAGTATAAAAAGTTGCACGAATTATACCACTAACTTGGAATCTTGAAAGTTCGTTATTTAATGAAGACTGATGGATGGGGGTGCGGGGAGGAGAGATTTGGTTCAGTTTTCTGAATTTCTTTGAAGCTTGAGGGAGCCTTAACTACTATTCGGATTGAACTTTCTACAGTTCGCCTGCTCTTGTTAGCAGCGGGACTTGGGCGCTAATTAATTTTGGAGTGAGTTTTATTTATCAAACTGAAGGGTCAACAAAATGTACTCCTCGAGTTTAACACAATGTGTTCATTGATGTTTGGGACCATTCTCGTGGTATGATCCTACACATTCAAGCCCAGGAATACACGTGTGGTTGTTTCTACCGTCTCAGGTATTGTATTCCATTGGTACTGTTGGGTGCACGAGAGGGCGAGAGTTGAAGATCGAAATAAAGTAAATAGGTGAGCATGAGCAGGGCTGTATTATGTTCAACGAAGTGAGTAGAGTTTGTGTAAAAAGGGCGACACAAGAGGACGACTCATAATATGCGTGAACTGGCGCAGGAAACTGTATCGGAAGGAGGTAACGAACTGTATGGGCCATGAATAGATAGAGTGAGCATAGGGAGACCAGTGACTTTCGTGAGAGTTCGTTGGTGGATGAATTTGGGAGGAGCTGTCTGTTGTGGAGAGGGAGTGAAGAGGAGGGGAGGATATGATATTTCGCAATGTCCAGTCGAAGCAACCGTGGAGGTGGAATTCCTGCAGGTACAAAGATCTTCGAGGAAACAATGACTTTGCCTTTAAGGGTGGACTCCGGACGTTACGGCAGGTATGGGAACTCAGAGGTCAAAAAACAGATACTTATTGATTCAGCGTTTTGCGTCGAACAGGTACCAACATGGAAATCATCTGATGGCAGATTTTTGTCGTGGGATCGTTAACATGGTGGTTTCTGCACAAAAACCTGGGCGATGGACAACATTCGAAAGTACCCAGGGTGCTACACGATTGAGTATCATGAGGGCTGCAAGGACTTACTTGACATCATAAAGATGATTGATAACACGGCCAACTTGTTAATGTTTCTGCCACTAACATTGAAAAACTAAAATGTTACTCACTAGATGGAAATGCGGAGTAGTGATTGTCAGGGATGATTTCAATAACCCTTGAGACCACTGCCTCAGTGGGGACCAGACGCCTTTCATAATAATCATGTTAACCCTCTGAAGCACTGATGAATCGTCGAAGAATAAATAGGAACAACTTCATTAATTCCGGCACTTTTAGCCACAAGCCACCAGGTTCTAACCGAAATATTGAGCTACGTTCTACCAAGTTCATACAGAGTGGGAAACGGATTATATTAGTTGCAAAAGTGATAAAAATCGCTGGCGCTGAGAAAAACTGTGTGATGCGTCGCACCTGATATTTTCGCAATATCTTCGGTATAAATCCAGAACTATGCACACGAAAGTTTCCCCAAAAAACAGATAAGTAAAGAGATAGTTACGCGAGCAGAGACAACCGAGTAAATTCTGAACCTCGAGAATCGTCAGGTTATATACAGAACGCGCTAAGAGCTAACCAAGTTCACATAAACTGAATTAATTGTCGATTGAACGTGAGGCTGAGGAATGATGCGTGATTTTCGGCACTAAACGTCTCGTACTGCATTGAAAAGTGGTAGCTGCTACAACTGTCGGCAAAGCTTTCAAGCCAATCGAGCCACCCAGTGGGAACCATTACTTATGATAACTCACCACGCTTACTCATCTCGTTTGTAAGTCTCTTAAGGTTCGGTTACTCCATCTGCTGGAAACAAGACACTCGAGCCGAATTAAATGCCAAAGACAATTTGAAGAGAAACTTCTTGTTTTCGATGAATTGGTAAGACTAATTGTGTTGCCGCAGCTGGAAATACAGTATCCAACCTCCGTAACAATATGGCTCCTGATTGGTTAATAGCATCCACTTTATAGAGAATAAAGTATCGTCTAGGTGTGGTAAATTGCTGTGTGGTTGCTTTAGTAAAGAAATTACAGGAATTAAAAGGTGTTTAGTTAATACTTAAATTTTGACCAGTCTAAAAGGGTGGAATTTGAATCGAGAATCATTTTTATATTCATTAACACTACGCTCACTGACACAATGTTTTCTCGAGTGGTGTTTCGGAAGCCGTTAAAACGTAATGAATAAATATTTTACTCAACAAATTCTTTTCAGCTGATGACTACTCCACAGGCCTATGGTTGAGCTCTAAAGAGGAAAAAAAAGATCACTTAACAGTCGATTGACTAAACACCTCCAGTAGCTCACCTTTTAATTAACACATCATCAGAAGTGGGACAAACCACTTTGATCATACAGGCATTCATTGCAAGATCACAAACCTTGAAGAAGCAGTCAAAGCGTCACCTTGACACCGGCCTCTAGATAGATTATACGAAACAATTAATACGGTTGGCGAAACATGAACAGCGCAACCACATTCACACCTTTTACACATCCCAGAATACAATGCGGTAGATAATTCGGAACTTCGCAGGGGATTACGGCTATTTATTGAAGAAACGCTTGAAGTTAATCTGAATAATTATCGAGCCCCCTGATTCGACAATTAGGCCCTTTGTAAGGGACAGCAGCGGCGGCGGTTAAGCGGACTGAACCGTGACCCAGCTGAAGCAACGTTGCTACGTCCGGTAGTTCTATTGGATTAGAAACCTCAGGGATATGGAATGAGATTGGCTACCACTTGATTCTGCTTTAGGAGGACCCTTCGTTTTCATAAGGGTTTTAAACTCGATCATGAAGCCACTCAAAGTTGTGTGCGCGCCTCTAACTTTCGTGCGGCAATACGGTAAAACGCGAAATTACTTTGTCGAAAGAACGCGAGCTCACGGCGTTTGACTAGTTAACGACTCTTGTTCCTCCCCGAGCGTTAATCCACTTACGTAAAGTTTACAATGATCTCGCATTTTGCGAAGCTTTACGCCCGGATTCATTTGAAAACACCTGATGCGACGAATCACACAAATTTCATCAACCCTGGATTTTCTGAAAATTATGAGTTTCTATTCTGAGGTTAACTTCATGATCGAAATATGGGCATTGCTCCATTACAAATGCATTTTTAAAAAGAGAGAGAGAGAGAGTGAAAGGGGAGAGGGGGAGGGAGAGAGATAGTTGGAGGAAAAACCCTGCAAATTATTACACAATGGTTTATTATTCTCATGAACAGCTTGACCAAGTATTACTGCTCCCCCATCCCATTCGATTCAGCATCGAATACTAGTAAACCATACGAAACATGACCTGGCTACAATGGAACTACGGAAACAAAACGTCTGATGATTTTGCCCCGTCGGGTCGGGGAAATTGGAACGGGGGCGCTTCGAGCGAACCCATTGCGAGTCAAAAGGGGAGTCGAGCGGGCGACGTTGGGAGGCGAGCGAGCAAGCGGGTGGTTTTTTAATGAGACGGGAGGGAGGGAGGGAGTACTAACAACCAAAAGTTGACTTCCGCTGTAGTTCCCGCACTGAACTGCGTTTCGTTAATTTTTTTAACCGTTTTTTGCTCATAACAATCATGGGCTTCGTCCGATCGGATTGCCGAGATGGCGGGCACAACTAGATACCAAATCGGATTTTCGTGTGAAAGAACGAATTTCTTAGACCACGTTAAAGGCACAAAACGGACCGGACGGCGGACGGGGGACGGAGGACGGCGATCGGACATTGAAAATTTGGAATCTCCACGTCTTGAAACGTTAAGTATCAAATTTTGAGGAGAGGTTGGAATTAATTTTTCGTGACCGAAAACATAGGGTTATTATTCAGAATGAATAATAAACCAAAAGAGGAAAAAGTTGAAGTAGAGGTGAAGAAGAGTTCATAACTGGTAAATTACGGCAATATGCCCATAAAATCAAATCAGAGTTGACATGAAATGGATACGAGCGCCAGGAATAAGAGTTCAGTATCACGTGTGACACGTCAATCAAAGGTACTGTCACCGAAATTGGTGAAAATTGGGCTGAGGGCCGTCACAGGTTTCAGGCTCCACTGTTCAAAGAGAAGGAGAAGATATAGTGACATGGGTGGGGAAGTATCTTGGAAAGTAGGGCCATTCGTTGTGGAAAGGTCGGCAAAACCCAACGACTCGGAGCCAGTCAATTTACTTTCAATGGCGCTCTGCGTTAGAAGACCGGGCTTTGGTCAGCGCGCCAAACATTTTCGGCTGTGTGAGTCGATAAAAATCAGCTATTATTATATCGATGAACAGTACTTAACCAGTTTAATCACATACACTTACAATATTGATTTTCAAACTTGTACGTGTACTTCCAAGCTGTTTTAAATAATGTTATCCAGGATTTACTGTTACTCATGTATCAAGATATTTTTGATCTATGAAACTGAAGTTCTACGCAAGACTGCTGCACACAACAAGTATTTCGATACACGTTGGCCTTTACAGCTATCACGATAGTAATTATCTTGAAGCAATTCAACGTCTCAAACAAAATTATTATTGTAATTCAAAGAAAGAAGCGCGGTCGTTGGAAGGCAAGCAAGACTGAATTTCAACTAACAAGAAACGTGTGATGAATAATACAACATTAGGAGTGGAAAAATCATGGCGACGGCCGCACCCCCTGTTCATCGGATTTTCAGCGAAATACGTGGTTCACAGTCCGACTGACGAGAACTCTGGTTAAGTTGTTAACTCCATCCAGTACTTGAGTGTTGACTGGGCTTTAGAGATGCTGAGGTCGAAACGTCGTGATTTCTCACTGCGTCCTGACAGCCGCTTTGGGTTGCAAAACTATCCACCTATCCACTATCCACCATTAAATAGAGATGATGGTCTTAAGAATTCGATAAGCTGAGAACGCATGATAGTGAAATCCAGGATCTTTAGAGCAATGGCGAAGCTCATAGAATCCCAGTTTTTGCACCATTCCAAGTGAGCTATTATTACGGATACTGAGATTCCTAACACATCAGAAACAGTTTTTTAATCAATTTTCGTAAAGAAGGTTAATAACAGCCACAGGGTATTTTCAACTAATGCATACATTTTGTGTTAATTCATCTTCGAACGAAGATTTAAAGCTTGTTTATTAATATGGGATGGCCTCAGTAAGTTGTGTGTTGGAACGGCCCAGATGTTTCTAATTGTTATAAGAAACGACAAATTGTGGAAAAGCGTAGAAGAAACTGAAGGATGTCACTACGACTTTCATCTCATTTGCAGGGTTATCTCCTTAAATCCTCTGAATTCGACAAAGAGCTGTGCCAACGAGGCGTTTCTGTTGAGACAGCCTTACTGCGAATCGTCCAGGTATTTGGAGATAACAACTCAATCTACACTTGACACGGCGGAGGGAGTCAACGTGACAGGCATCAAGGAATTGATGCGGCAGAACAGCGGTGAGGGTGAAACTAAAAGTACTCCGATCCGGCGTTAGAACGAAATTCAATTGCAGGATTTGGAGTGTCGACGAGATGACAATCTTGAACCGAATGAGTAGAAAAGCTGATAGAGATACTTGTTCCAGTTAGACGGATGAAATGGAGCTCAACTATTCAATGAGCAAGGGAAACGCCTCGACGCAGTAGTAGTTGTCACGGTAGTTTACTCTATCGTCATTCAATGAGCACGGCTCTACTAACTTCGATTTAAATGGTAGAGCCCAAGTTCTAGTTGTGTGCCTATTCACAGCTTTGATCAGTTTCTATGAGCATTGACACCCCATCACCGCGTCGTTCGAGTTAATAAAATAGTTTTTAACGTACGCAGGAAAAAGGGACATTCGCAAAAATCACCTCTGATCTCACCCTACACAGTCTAAACCCGAGAGAAAAATGTCTTTTGCACCACTGACTAGTTTCTCGAAATAATGAAAAAGTAGCAGTTCTAGATTCAACCAACTTCCAGAAAACCGATATATCGAAGCCGACCGGCACAAATATCCAGGGAAGATGACGAAAATTATTGCTAAGCAACCAACCGAGTGTGTCTTCCCGTCCTGGACTGCATACATACATTAGATCTGGCGGAGACCTAGGCATTAGGCACGGTAAGGGATTCCCCAGGTGTCCACCTACATGTGGCTGGGTAACATTCCCTCACACAAAAAAAGGATTAGTTGAACAACGACAAATCTTGCCGTTATGTGCATGGAAGGAAGCAGGGGCTACTGCAAAAAGCTAACCAGCCTCCAAATCGAACGAGCTCGTGGATGTTCACGAGAGGGTTCAATGTGAGAGACTTTAGTCCATTACTGGGCTACCTGTTGACACCGCGACCGAGATCGGAGAAGGGAAGACGGTTTCCGTCCCGGACCAGCGGTGTCTCGTGTCGTGTTCGAAAAGCACTTGATTTACCACAAAAATAGTTGCGTTTGGTGACGAAGATTGCTCTCTTATACAAGTTCGTTGCACAATTCTCCATTAACCGCAGCTTCGTCACAACGCCGAACACGAAACGAATTTATTGATGAATCTTCTCGACCAATCGATATTATTAACAGAATAATTGGACAACAGTTCTTTCAACGTTATTCTTCCTTTTCTTAGCACTACCTTTTTCGGTAAATGTAACACATAATCATACTATGATTTATTGAGCCGAAAATACGTCCTTCTAGTAGAATATAATTCGCTAATAAGCTACATTTTCTTTAATTTGTAATAATAATACAAGAGTAAATCGTAACTCTACTTATCTTTCAAAATTAGTGACGCTGTCAACACAACACGCAACTGACTTCATCGGCAGACTAAGATACGGAATAAATCGCAGTTTTGGTTGCAGTCTTGGTCTCGACTCACAGTTTATGCCCAAGACACCGAGACACTTATCTCGGTCGCTGCGCGAACCGCCACCTTAAGGATAGGGGAGACATTCGTGGTATGAGATAAACTGTCGAACCTGTCAGCACTGACTGCCAACAAAAAATATCTGGTGCGTTGCTACAGACAGCTTCCCTTAGCTCTACAACAATTCACTTTGTACATGGCTAATTCTATTTAATCAATGCATTTATCACTCAGTTTGAACTTGGTCAAACAACGCTTTACGGCATCAGGAAGCGGTAGCGCTTACAGTTCCGGAATTTATTGTGCTGCTCGTACTCATTGCAGGACCATTATTGAGCAATTGGTACACAGATAATTAATGAGGCTGTAAACACAATTTTTTTGAAGAAGGATAGTAGCATCTTTTGCAGAGTTATTGGGTAAAAACGTTTAGAACTGGTAGTAAGCGAAACAGCGGTAGTTGAAATTCAGGAATTTATGGAGTAATCCCCATGTATCTCATGAGCGTTTTTAAACACTCACCCTTTAGATATTGGATTGGACTACAATACCAATGTATTTTAACATTCTACAAAAATTCCAGCGGAGTTTATAAGGAAAAAACTGCGCTAAAACCTCTTTTCGTCGAAAATTTTGATAATTTATTGGGCTGCTCTCGTCATTTTCCCATGAATGGGAATGTTTTGGTATTACTGACTTATCAAGGGCTATCAATATAAAAAATTTAATCAAAATCGTTACAGCTGTTTTCGAGCAAAAAAATGTGGGGTTTTCAACACTATGATAACTATAGTTAACTTTCGGTGGATTTTGCCCATACCCTTATTTTGGCGTCTAGTGGTAACCTGCTAGACATCAAGTTTCAGTTGATTTGGTGCGCTTGTTTCCTCTAAAAACCGCGTTAAAATGGATTTCGTGGAAAGTTTTGGTAATTTATTGTGCTGCTCTCGTAATTTTCCCACGAATGAAAATTTTATGGTATAGTTGCAAAATTGGGAGCTATCAATATAAAAAATTTAATCAAAATCGTTTCAGCCATTTTGGAGAAAAAAAAATTTGGTGTTTTGATCACTATGATAACTATAGTTAACTTTCGGTGGATTTTGTTCAAACCCTTATTTTGGCGTTTCATAGTAACCTGCAGGCGAGATATCAAGTTTGAGTGGATTTGGTACAGTGGTTCTCTCTAAAAAATCGTTCACAGACACACAGACCATTTTCCCAAATAGTGTTTTTCGGACTCAGAGTCTGAAACGTAAAGATCTGAAGAGAACTCAAAATTTTATTTTCAGCCGATTATATAACTTTCCTTTCTACTTCGTAGAGCCAAGGAAAGTAAAAAGGGGTTAGTCGGACAAGTTTGCTTTCTCAAAATCTAAAACAATCGGGAGGACTAAAATCTATACTGTTGTTCGGGGAGTGAACGGAGCCGTTTGAAGGGATTTCTGAAATGTACTGCGGGTGTGGGATCCAAAGGAATTAATGAAATGTAAAATGGTCGACTTGGGGTAGGTGAACGTTGTGGTGTCAAGTGAAGCCCAAATTGCGACTATTTGAAGAGGTGGCTTCGGGCTCCGTGATAACCTTCTCCTTACTGTCTGGGGAAGCACCTCGCGTGAAAACAACATGGACACACCCTGCAATATGATACATGAATGTACAGTAATACCATTCACTCTCAGACTCGAGGAAAATAAAAATCCAGAAGAAGAAATTGCGTTGTGAGCCACTTGAGAAGTGTCAGAGCGCTGTTTTAATTTGCTAAAAATGTCCATCGATCTAACTTTAAGACTCGAAACGTTTCGTGCAAAGTTCCGGCTCCTGCATTTACCATGCAACGCCCATACCCCTTTTCGTTACTTCGCTAACCTTTGCAGTAGCAGTTGCGCCGGCATATTTATTTTTTCAAGCCGCGAAGTTTTCTTTTCATCCAATTTTTACCCGCACGCTAATTTGATTATAAAACCACAATGAAAACCGCGGACAGGTCATAAGGATATTCCTTGTCTGAGGAGAACGACAGAGACTCGCGTGATGCGTTTAATGAATATAGGAGTATAACTGTGTCTGGAGTATTCCTATCTCTAGCGGTGGATACTCTTCGAAAGGTCGGGTAGACGATATGCAGAACGCGTGTTGAAGCTCTTAACAAGCTCCGCGCTTCAGCTTTTTACATTTTAAAGCGCTTCGCTAAAACCTCCCGAGAATACAGAGCTGAAACTTTATTTACTTTACTTACTATAAACCCGGAGCACGTTTTTCAAAATGTTTGCCGGCGATGTGAAGCACCGTCACTATCATATTCGCGCAGATGTAACTTGAATCAATTGTTAGGTTAATATTCGCCAGGTTACAGTGAACGATGAAATATACTAACTTACTCAAGGGAGAATGGAAGTGGTTTATTGAGCGTCAGGTTATTGTGAACCGCTGAAGCGTTCCAATGTATACAATACAAGTGTTCTTACACAACTTTTTCACGAAACGGGATAATGCCGTAATATATTATATTTATTGAACGCGTTTCTAGAGAAAAGTATAAGCTACTCAAAGCAATCGCCCCTCTTGAGTTGAATCGATGAAATATTTTTTACAAAAACCAATAAAAACAACGCATTTCACTTTTTCAAGTATCACTTAGTTTTTCAAGCCTTTTCCCTCATAACCAAACATGACTTCAATTATGTATTTTTACCGGCATTACTACTAATTTGGAGATAATCAGTAACTATATGTATTGTTTTCCATCAATATTTTTCTACGACGCGCTGTACAGATTCAAGCCAACTTTCCTCAGCGTCATTCAATGTTTTTCGTTGCTCTGTCAACTAATACAACCCGACCCGCCCGACTAATAGAACTCGAGGGCCAATACAACGAAAGAAATCGTGTCTACTGTTTTGGAATTTTCGGGTGAAAACTGAGAGAAAATCGAGGAAACGAAACGGCGGTGCCTTGAATCCTAGATTTGCAGGAGATGCTTTTGATTATACGAAGAATGTTTATTGGGGAAATGTAGAGTAATGCTCCAAATCGGAGCGTCTGAATATTAACCCCCACAAGTTATAAAAATGTGTGGACTGTACGTATGATGGCGAAATGCCAATAAATTATGGGAAACGGTTAACAATAAATAATTTACTTTATAAAAACTAGAACACGGAATGTTTCTTTGGCAGGTGAACGGGATCACACAACGGGTTGCTGAAAAGTTGTAGCAGATCGTGCGGAAAAAATGGATCGGACTGTCGTGGAATCCAGACACGTCAGAATGTGGATCTCGTAAACGAAGGATTACTCTGTGAAACAAGGGCTGCGGAGTTGAATTTGCACAGCAAATAGTTCTGTTCGAACGTCGAAACTAGCGGTTGGTATACACGCGAACAGCAGTGGCCCCCAAAAACCTAGATAAATATCTGGTGCGTAGCAACACACAACTTTCCGCCACCCCTTTAAGTTCGAACACCACCTATATAGGCGGGCGCTATATCTGCTTTCAACGCATTTCTACAGGAACATTTATGGAAAACAAAATGTTGGGACTAGTTAGCTGGAAGTACTCCGTAAGTTTGATCGAAATCGTTAGAGCCGTTCTTGAGAAAATTGGAATACCGATAAATTAATATTCGACAAATCTCCTTTTCCTAGTTAACTTGGCTCATATCTCCGTTCAATATATATATACAGAAATAAATATAGGGAACGAAATGTTAATATGGGTGACTTAAAGACACTCCACTAGAATTTATCACATCTGGTGAAAAAGTTACCCTGGAATTTACGGAAATGTTAGAAAAAACGTTATTTCTGACACATTTTGATTTTTATCTCTGTTCAATAGACCGTCACAGGAACATTTATTGAAAAGAATATGTAGGTATTAACTATTTGAAAACATCCTGTGAGTTTGGTGGAAATCGCTGAAGCCGTTTTGCCAAAAAGCGTAAAAAACCTATTTTTGCTTCATGGGCCCTTATCTCCGTTCACCGTATTTTCATGGAGATATGTATGGAGAAGAAAAGTTAGGTATTGATTAGGAGAAGATAATTTGAAAGTTTCATCAAAATCGTTAGAGCCGTTTTCGAGAAAAATGCGAAAAACCCTAGTTTTTGGTACATTTTCGTCCCCCACCCACCCTTCCCATCGGCCGAAATCGTCCATAACCTTATTTTGGTGTTTACAAAAAATAACGAACAAAACAAAAAAAGAACCAGCTCAATCGGATCAGCCGTTCTCCCGCAAATCGAACTACAGACACATACACACACACACGGACCTCTCTCCGAAATTGGGTTTTTTACTTTCCGCTACCCGAAGGGAAGGAAAGTATAGTAATCGGCCCAAAAAAAAAATTTGGGTTTTCTTCAGATCTTTACGTTTCAGACCCTACTGAGTCTAAAAAACCTAATTTCGGCGCGTGGTCCGTGTGTGTGTGTGTATGTGTGTGTGTGTGTGTGTGTGTGTGTGTCTGTAGTTCGATTTGCGGGAGAACGGCTGATCCGATTGAGCTGGTTCTTTTTTTGTTTTGTTCGTTATTTTTTGTAGACACCAAAATAAGGTTATGGACGATTTCGGTCGATGGGAAGGGGGGATGGGGGACGAAAATGTACCAAAAACTAGGGTTTTTCGCATTTTTCTCGAAAACGGCTCTAACGATTTTGATTAAACTTTCAAATTATCTTCTCCTAATCAATACCTAACTTTTCTTCTTCATACATATATATGTTGAACGGAGATATAAACCAAGTTAACTCAGAAAAGGAGATTTGTCGAATATTAATTTATCGGAATTCCAATTTTCTCAAAAACGGCCCCAACGATTTCGATCAAACTTTCGGAGTACTCTCAGCTAACTAGTCCCTACATTTTGTTTTCCATAAATGTTCCTGTAGAAATGCGTTGAACGAAGATATAGCGCCCGCCTATGTAGGTGGTGTTCGAACTTAAAGGGGTGGCGGAAAGTTGTGTGTTGCTACGCACCAGATATTTTTAGTCTCAGTAGGGTCTGAAACATAAAGATCTGAAGAAAACCCAAATTTTTTTTTTGGACCGATTACTATTCCCTTCGGGTAGCGGAAAGTAAAATATCTGGTGCGTAGCAACACACTACTTTCCGCCACCCCTTTAAGCTCGAACACCACCTACATAGGCGGACGCTATATCTTCGTTCAACGCAGTTTTACAGGAACATTTATGGAGAACTAAATGTAGGGACTAGTTAGCTGAGAGTACTCCGAAAGTTTGATCGAAATCGTTAGAGCCGTTTTTGAGAAAATTGGAATACCGATAAATTAATATTCGACAAATCTCCTTTTCTGAGTTAACTTGGCTTATATCTCTGTTCAACATATATATACAGAAATAATTATAGAGAACGAAATGTTGGTATGGGTGACTAGAAGATACTTCATTAGGATATATCACATCTGGTGAAAAAGTTACCCTGGAATTTACGGAAATGTTAGAAAAAACGTTATTTTTTACACATTTTGATTTTTATCTCTGTTCAATGGACTGTCAGAGAAACATTTATTGAGAACAATATGTAGGTATTAACTATTCGGAAACATCTCTAAAGTTTGGTGATAATCGTTGAAGCCGTTTTGCCAAAAAGCGTACAAAACCTATTTTTGCTTCATGGGCCTATATCTCCGTTCACCGTATTTTCATGGAGATATGTATAGAGAAGAAAAGTTAGGCATTGATTAGGAGAAGATAATTTGAAAGTTTGATCAAAATCGTTAGAGCCGTTTTCGAGAAAAATGCGAAAAACCCTAAATTTTGGTACATTTTCGTCCCCCACCCCCTTCCCATCAGCCGAAATCGTCCATAACCTTATTTTGGTGCCTACAAAAATAACGAACAAAACAAAAAAAGAACCAGCTCAATCGGATCAGCCGTTCTCCCGCAAATCGAACTACAGACACACACACACACAGACATACACACAGACATACACACAGACATACACACAGACATACACACGGACCTCTCTCCGAAATTAGGTTTTTTAGACTCAGTAGGGTCTGAAACGTAAAGATCTGAAGAAAACCCAAATTTTTTTTTTGGGCCGATTACTATACTTTCCTTCCCTTCGGGTAGCGGAAAGTAAAAAGGGTATTTGAATAATGTCTCGAACTGTTCGGCAATGGCAGTAAATGGCAACTGGTCACAAGTTTGTCCGCGATCAAGCGCAATCACAGATCCTTGGTCGAAGCAGGTAGTACGGCGATAAGGATGCGCGATAAGTTCCTCAGTCAACACAGGGCAAGGGGGTTTGTTGGTGGGCGAGTCTCCTTTTCCTTTTGGGCGAGCATGTGACCCCTTAATCTACCAACTTCACTCGAACCTTATGATATTTCAACAAAAAACGTTATCAAACTTTCATTTCGCTGCACGACCAACCTGGTTTCCCGGTAATTAAAACCTTTTTACACCCTCACCGCCACCCCCCCCCCTTCAAATTATTTCATTTTACGTTTCAATGCATCGGGATTCCAAATCAGCAATGTCCATCCGTTGTCCGCCTTTTACGGGGTCTAGAAAATCTGTTCTTTAACACAATAATCCCATTTGGTATCTAGTTGTGCGCACCTGCTCGGCAATCCAATCGGACGAAGCGATGGTCAAATCGAATCCATGGTTGTTATGGGCACAAAGTAGTCCAGAAAGTGACAAAAACCAATGGGCGATTTGGCAGTTTTATTGCGAATATGCCGTTTTCTAGGCATTTTGAGATAGTGGGGCGAATGGAACAATTCTCAGAGGATTAGAACTGCGTCTAAATCGGAAATAGTGAAATCACAGTAATTATTGTGAGCTAAATGCTACTTATTGAAAGAACTCGAGTGCCAATACAGCGAAACTTAGCGTTTTGGTTTATTATTCATTTTGAATAATAACCCTATGTTTTCGGTTACGAAAATTTTTTACAACCCCCCCTCAAAATTTGATACTTTACGTTTCAAGACATGGAGATTCCAAATTTGCAATGTCCGTCCGCCGTCCCCCGTCCGCCATCCCCCGTCCCCCGTCCGGGCCGTTTTGTGCCATTAACGTGGTCTAAAAAATTCGTTCTTTCGCCCAAAAATCCGATTTGGTATCTAGTTGTGCCCGCCATCTCGGCAATCCGATCGGACGAAGCCTGTGGTTGTAATGGGCAAAAAACGGTTAAAAAAATTAACGAAACGCAGTACAACGCGGGAGCTACAGCGTTTCCCCGGCGGGGCCCGTCTCATTAAAAAACTCGAGGCGAGCGAGTGCGGCCTCCCGCTTGCTTCCCTCCCAACACTCAACTCCCCCCGGGTTCGCTTCCAGTGCCCCCGTTCCAATTTCCTCGAGGTTTTGGTTTTAATACGATTCAATTTTTTTAGATTCTTTTGTTTCATTCTCATTTTGTTTTTTTTCATAGATTTTTGGTTAAATTTTGATATTAGTATTTAGCGTGCATGTTTTCATATTAAAATTCAGTTTTTTCTAGATACTTTCGTTTTTTTTTGTTTATTTTAATATTACGATTCAGTTCTTTTCGACCTTTTTTTGGGTTTAATTATGATATTTTTCGATGCTGAATCGAACAGGATGGGTCTCGGAGCATTAATGCTAGGTCATGCTGATTATCCAAATAATAAACCGTTGTGTAATAATTTGCAGGGTTTCTTCATTTGTACTCCGATTACTCCGTGTTCACTCTGATTAAAACACGTCACGTCGTGTGAATTGGCTACGGGCACCTGGAATATTTATTTCTCGTCTTTCCATCGAAGTCAGGTCATGTTTTTCGATGCTGAATCGAATGGGATGGGTCTTGGAGCAGTAATACTAGATCAAGCTGTTCTAGCGAATAATATTCCGTTGTGTAATGATTTGCAGCATTTTTTACTTTCCTTGGCTATACAAAGTGTAAAGGAAAGTTATGTAGCCGGCTGAAAAAAAAAAAAAAAGTTTTGTTCTCTTCCGATATTTACGTTTCAGACCCTACTGAGCGCGAAAGCTCCGACTAATTCTACAATAACGTCATGTCCACAGACTCAAGAAACGATGTTAGGTCTTTTATGTGCTTCAACACATCGGCCACACTGACCACTTTGCAGGATACAGTTTCTCGCCAGCCGTATTCAGTGCAAAAGAAAATGATCCCAATTCTGCGTTTCGCCGACCAAGTACGTGCGGGCCCCGTCATCCGAGAGATGGAACCGATGAAGGTGAGCGTACGATTTTTGAAGAAAACGGCTGAACCAAATCTGCTCAACTTAATGTATAGCTTGCAGGTCACCATGGGGCGCCCAGATAAGGGTATGGACAAAACCCGCACAGAACTAACTGTTATCATAGTGATCAAAACACCAAATTTTTTCTTTAAAACAGCACCAACGATTTTGATTAAATTTCTTATATTGATACCTCGTAATAAGACAACCATACCATAAAATTCCTATTTGTGGGAAAGTGGCGAGGGCAGCAAAATAAATCATTAAATGTTTCGATGAAAAGCGATTTTAGCGCAATTTTTTTCTTATAACTCCGCTGAAATGTCACTACAATGTTAAAACGAATTGGTGTAGTGGTCTACTCTAATACGTATAAGATATACGTCACTCCAAAAATTCCGGAATTTCAACTACCGCCGTTTCGCTTACTACCAGTTCTAAAAGTTTTTACCTTACTTATTTTAACCCTGCAAAATTGATCTGTCTTCTTTAAAAAAAATCGTGTTTACAGCCTCATTAATTCTCTGTGTACCAATAGCTCAATAATGGTCCAAGAGTGAGTACGAGCAGCACGATAAATTTCGAGTTGAAAGCAATGTCACTTTCTGCCGCTGTGAAGTGATATTTCACCAAGTACAAATGAACTGAGCGATAAATGAATTGAGTAAATAGACAAAGCCACGAGTGAATTGATGTAGAGCTAAGGGAAGTTGTGTGTTGCTACGCACCAGATATTTTGAAAACGTTAATATCATATAAGCTGCACTTATAAGAAGGAACGGAGTCAAAATTAATTGCCTTCAAAATTGTCGACGATTTATTGCGCAGCAGTCATTTTCCAATGAATCTTTTATGTCAGAGCCAATTTTTTGAAACAAACATTTTTGGTGTTTCGATCACTATGATAACTATGGTTCGTTTTGAACTGATCTTGTTCACACCCTTATTTTGGAGTCCTTTAGAAACTTAATAACAAGTTTTATTTCAATTTCGTGCATGGATACCGTTCTCCCCAATGGTGCTTTTCGACCTCAAATGCCCTGAAGAAAACTCAAACCCTGTTTTCTGGCTGATTACATAGATTTCCTTGCTACATTGCAGGGTTGAGTAAAGTAAATATATCTGATGGGACGCATACTAACAGAAAAACAGATTGATTTAATCGGTAGAGTGATAAAATCGCTGAGTGTGTGAGGGAAGTTGTGCGATGAGCGGCACGAGGTATTTCATTCATTAGATTAGGCGAAAACATTGAAACCATTCATTAGTCGGTGGTATGTTTGAGAAGAGGAGCGGGATTAGATTACATGAAGCGCAGACAACCGAGGAAGTTATGGAGAAACGTCATTTATACGTAAACTCGATCCGGTTTCTTTAGCTGGAACAACCGCAAAACCAAGCGCAAGGGGCCGTGTTTATGGCTGGGCGTGTGATTTGTCATTTAAAGGAGGCAAAGAGGCGGGAGGAAGGTTCGTCTGACTACGGTTCGCTAGTTCACCACTAAGTCAACTTAACTGCCGGTGTTTCTCTTGGCTTCCTGTCATTCCGCTTGCTGGGATTTATTTTCTCATAAAGATCTCAGTAGCCCTTAATGCCGACTGGACTGATGATACATCACGACAGCTTGGCCGCAGTTCTGTATTAAACTTTACAACGGTCGCTCTCCCCGGACGGTATCTTTTTCTTCGTCTAAATTGTCTCTCCACCTTCCGTCCAAAGCCGTGACATTAACAATTGACCTCGTTTGGCTATTGTAATGAAATGTTGCAGGCTGAAGCTGATTAATTATTGAATACTATGCCAGAATCCACCGATCTAAGGCTCCATCCCTAACAATATCAACATCAATCTGATCAAGAGATTCTAAAGGTCATTTTACATCGCCCAGTATTTTAAGAACCGTCGAATAAATAGCTATCGGTTACATTTTCGCTGAATAATGTACAGGCAGTTTGGTATGGAAAATGAACTTGGGAAACCTTGTAACCAATCGGTACAAATCGTTGTCCTCAGTCTGTAAGTTAGCTTTGCGGTTGATTGAGATCAGACTGAATTCGTAACTAGAATGTGAGTAGAGCTGAGTATTTGACGCATCGTACCAATACATATTTTTTCAAGTAATGTTGACTAGTAAGTGGAAAAAGATGGGGACGAAGGATACTATACTTGTACCTGAACAAGAGGACTCTCAATACACATGAACTGGTTTTGCGACACTAAATGGAGAGAAGGAGAGAAAGACAGAGAGAGAAAGAGAGAGAGAGAGAGAGAGAGAGAGAGAAAGAGAGAGAGAGAGAGAGAGAGAGAGACAGACAGACAGAGAGAGACAGAGAGAGAGGCAGAGAGATAGTTGAGTTGTGAGTAGTGCGAGCTGAGAGACGAATCGTTGGGACAACTGGGAGACGACTGACTTTCATGGGAGCTAGTAGATGAATGTGTTTGGGCGGTGCTCTCTGTTGTGGAGAGGGATGTAAACTGAGGGGAAAATATATTTGGGGATAAATATATTTGGGAAAGTTCCAGAAGAAGGGGAAATCCGTTCTCCATCAGGAATAACTGGGGAGGAGGGGGACTTCCCACAACAAAGGGGGCACTTTCGCTTAGGGAGGACACCTTTGTGGAGGACAAAGACCCAGCTATTTCGGCGTGCTGAACACACTACCCTGCAGTGAGTGAGAGAGAGTCATGAGTAGTGCGAGATCACCCTGCAGTCGGGGGTCCAGAATTCCGCTGACGTATTCCCTGCGTGTCGTATGAGCCGACTAAAAGGGACAGCCGGGTGGGCCCAGCTTGAAAGACAACCTCACCTCTATGAGGTCCCCGCAGGATTACATCCAACGAGGCTTAACTGTGGCTGGGCGTCACAGTGTACTCTGTCGCCACACTGTGCTCACCCTGCAGTAGGGGGTCCAGAATTCCACTGCCGTACTCCCTGCGTGTTCGTATAAGCCGGACTAAAAGGGACACAACTTACACTTCATTCACATACATGACACACTGGGAACCCCCTACCTTTAGCTGGGATCGCAGAACACACCCCCCGCAGGAAGGGGTACAGATTTCTCCTGCCGTATCCTCTGCGTGGTCGTTAAAACCGGCCTTAAAGGGGCTTAAAGCTCACGACACTGACATACACAACATATTCCAGATACTAAATACACTGCAACGGCTTGCGTGGCAGAACACACTCACTTGAAACACTCATAATGAGCGAAAGACAGTCCTGGAAGTAGCTCACTAACACCTTTGAGCGATCCCCTATATAGGTGCGGCCTTCGGAATGGGGAGGGGAAAACCAGGTTTGAGCGTTCCTGGGGCGGCTGATAGCGTGTGTCCCGCTCACCACATCACTAGTGGCCGAGGGCTGACTCTGAGCAGCAGCCGAAAAATCCCTCATGCGTCTTAGTCCCGGTGGGTGGCCGGACTGGCAGCTGCGGCGCATGTGGGGGCCTCCCTTTGACCCTCAACGGACCAGCGAAAGGGGCTAGAATCAATATGCCTGAGGGGAGCTTCCAGGACACTGCCTCGAGCACCTCTCGCTCATACCACGAACACACACAACAAATGAACTCACAAGGATACACTACACCAGTCCGCTTCTTTAATCACCCCCAAATAAGTAAAAAACATGACAAAGTCAACTAAAACTTCAGCAGGTAATAAAAACGCCACCTGCGCCTCTTCCTCGGGCTCGCCAAGCTCGACCCCTCCCTCTTCGGACGATGAACAACCTACTCGTCGTCCAAACAAACAAGGGCGGAAAGAACCGGGCAAACCGCGTTCATCTCCCCCTTCTCCCCCTAGTAGCCCGGGCAACCCGGCTACTACAAGCACACGACACAGCGTGGACCCTAAACTGTCGGACATGGAGCAAATTTGCGCATACGTCCAAATCATCCACGGCCAGCTGGCACGGATGAGGGCCAACGCGACAGGACCTATGCGGGACCTCGTAACTAGTTGCCTCTTCGAAATTTCGAAGCTGGCTATAAAAGCTAATGCCCCGCCAACGACATCGCCCCCTGCCACTCCCCCCCTGCGGGAAACTGTGGCGGCTGTCGTGAGGGAAGAGCTGCGTAGGGCAATTGCCCAGCAGCCAGTGCCACCAGCCCCCCAAACTCGAGGAGCAACAACGAGCCAGGGTAGTACCCCAGGCCCCTCATATGCGGCAGTAGCCGCTACTGCGCCTTCCTCCCCCCCTCATGGAGCTGAGGCGGAATGGCAGCCTGCCAGGGCCAGGAAGCGCAGAGGGAAGCAGAAACAGGCCCCAACTAAGCAGGAAGTGCAGGCCGAGGGCAGCGCCCCGCCTATGCCTCCGCCCAAAAACAAGGGCAAAAATAAAAATAAAAAGCCTCCACCGCTTGCCAAACTCCCCCCTAAAAACCCACGACAAAACGTGGTAGTGGTTAGGCGGACATGTGAGGAAGGAGAGGCTGGTCCCTCCAACCCTGACGCAATGGAAGCGCTTATGCGGGGTGTCCCTGCTACGGACCTCCAAGCTCTGAGTGTCCGAGTGCTAAACATCCGCACCGCAGTAGGAGGTGGCGCCGTCATTGTGACGGAAACGCCAGAAATGGCCAAGGCGCTCACGAGCCACATTTCCACAAAAAAGGAGTTGAAGCTCCAAGCGTCAGCCCCCCTGGGTCGTTTCCCACGCCTGCTGCTGTGCGACGTGCGGACCGACCTTCAAAGAGGACTTGGCCCAACAAGTTGTTGAGCACAACCCTGCGTTAGGCTTGCAGCCGCAGGATGTCAGGCCTCTCTTCACCAAAAAGCGTGGCAGACAGAAGGATTGGGTGATTGAGGTATCACCCAGCCTGTACAAAAAACTAGAGGGGGCAAGGCACCTCCAAATAGCCTGGCAGCGGTTCGCCATACGAAAGTACCAAGCCCCCACTCAGTGCTACAAATGCCAGCGCTATGGCCACCTGGCAGTGGCCTGTACAAGACCTGTTGTGTGCGCCTGGTGCGCCTTGCCACATCTGAGTAAGGAATGCAAGCGTGATGCTCCCCTCAAGTGTGCCAATTGCGTCGAACGCAAAATCCAACAGGTCGCACACTCTACACGAGACGCACGCTGTACCATTCGTCAGCGAGCGATTGCCCTCCAGGAGTCACGAGTGGATTATGAATAGGTCAAAAACAGTTCGAATCCTTCAGCACAACACAAATAAGAGTTGCCCAGTTATGGCTGAGTTGCTGCAAAATGCACTCAAGAAACGCTGCAGTGTCCTCGCCATACAGGAACCGTACATAGGATCCAAAACTCTTGGTCTCGGATCGCAGGCACGAGTGGTGGCTGGAGCAAGAACGGGAGCCAAGGCAGCAGTAGCCTGCATCGACCCGTCCATTGACATGCTCGCACTCACTCACCTGAACAGGCAGCACTTGGCCGCTGTGCTCATCCGAGCCGGTGGCTTTGAGCTGGTTGTAATATCATTTTACAGGCAATTTGGCGCACCAGTTGCCAACAGCCTTGAACCACTCGAGCGGGCTCTAGCAGGCCTATCAGGACGACCCTGCGTAGTCTGTGCTGATGCAAACGCCAGATCACCATTGTGGGGATCCCCAACCCTGGATGGGGCGGGCGAGGCGTATATAGAGCTGCTCACCAGGTACAACTTGGTTGTTGCCAACGACCCCATGACTGAGGCGACCTATGATGGCCCGGGAGGAAGGTCGTGTATAGACGTCACAGCCGTGTCCCACACCCTGCTACTCAAATTGAAGGGTTGGCGAGTCGTACCAGGTGCAACGCAGAGCGATCACATGGTTATTGACTTTGCCATTACGGATGATAACATCCTCTGCAAAGGCACGCGTGAAAAGCGATTCCGCACAAAAAATGCTGACTGGCCGCAATTCTTTAGGGTACTGGAAGGTGAACTGCGTGCCGCAGACACCGACCTAATAGTGCAAGCATCCACACCTGAAGAGGTGGACAGCAAAGTGGACACACTTACCACAGCACTGCACTCTGCTGGGCTCTCTGTACTTGGCCAACAGAAGCACAGGGCGATCAAAGTCCCATGGTGGACTGAGGAACTTAATCCCCTCAAGCAAAGTGCAAATAGAGCCAGAAGGATGTACCAAAACACTCGTGACCCTGATGCCAGAGCAACACTCCGAACTGCCTTCATCCAAGAGAAGAAGGCCTTCCACCGCGCCATCAAACGAGCCAAACGGCAAGGCTGGCGAAATTTTGTGGAAGCGGAGAGCTCTGAGAACCCCTGGGGCAGACACTACAAGTCCTCCATAGGAAAAGCAAATGTAGAGCAGGTCTTAGCTGCGATGCAAAATGAGTCAGGCTGGGCCTGCAGCATCGAACGTTCACTGGAAACCCTCCTTGAGAAGGCGTTCCCAGATGACCAACTAGCTCGAGACACTGAAGCCCAGAGGGCACCCTCCGAACGAGCCCGACATCCCATTGTGGACAACAGGCGACCTCGGCAGGGCTCTTGCGACCTTAAAGCCCAACAAATCTCCTGGGCCAGATAAAATAGAAAGCAATATGCTAAGGAAGGCTGAGCGGACAATCTCCAGCGGTCTCCTTAATTTATTTAATGACTGTCTGCAGGTCGGACAGTTCCCCACTCAGTAGAAGTCTGCGCGCGTTGTCACTCTTCAAAAGGGAGGCGACCGCAATCAGTCGGACCCGCGATCATGGAGACCACTCAGCCTTCTTTCCATATTAGGCAAAACACTAGAAATCTTGATGTTGCAGTCCCTCGAAGGAGTCTTTGGCCGCAAACTCACAGGCAGGCAATACGGGTGTACCAAAGGAAGGTCCACGCAGGATGTCATTGTCGAGATTCGGCGTGTTTCCCTGCTGGCACCGGCTAAGTACGTCGTAGCAGTTCTGATTGACATCAGAGGAGCGTTTGACAACCTTTGGTGGCCAGCGCTCCTTAATGAACTCAAAGGTAGGGAATCCCCGCAACCTGTACTCGCTCGTCAGAAGTTACCTGACAGACAGAACTGCTACGATCGAAAGTAGGCATGTCTCCGTCCGGAGAAAGATTGAGAAGGGGTGCCCACAGGGCTCGGTCCTAGGACCAGCACTCTGGAATGCCTTCTTCGAAGGTCTTCTCAGGAAACTCATGGAGACTGACTGCGAGCCGTACGCCTATGTGGATGACTTGACTGTGCTGATCTTTGCAGAGTCAGTCCGCCAAATTGAAGAAAAACCCACCACGTGCTCCGCACTGTCAACCAATGGTGCGAGCACGTCAAGATGCAGGTGGCTGAGGAAAACCCAGCTAATCCTCTTGAAGGGGAAAGTGAATAATCCACCCACAATACGCTTTGGCGGCCACAGGCTCCTTCTTGAAAAGCACGTCAAGTATTTAGGAGTGAATATAGGTGAGAGGTGGGGTTTCAACCAACACCTCCAGTCCCTTAAAGGCACTACCATTGCAAGGTTTGCCTCACTGCGTGCCATTACTAAGGCCACTTGGGGTGTGTGTTACCACGACACCATCCTCATGTATAAGGCCATCTATTTAGGTGTGATTGGCTACTGCCCTGTTGTCTGGGGTAGCAAACTAACAGTCAATCAAAAGAGAGTATTGGCCCAATCCCAGAGAGCCTCGCTCCTGTGGATCACCAAGGCCTACAAGACTGTATCAACGGAAGCACTCCAGGTGATCACTGGTCAGTTACCAGTTGATTTGGCTGTTGAGTGCATGATTGACAAGTGGAGAGTGAAACGGGAGCTTCCCCGGCTTTGGGCTGAACTCCGTGCGGATCTCACCACAGAACAGAAACTTGCCGCCATCGATGAATGGGCTCTAGAGAAATGGCAAGCGAGATGGGAATCCTCGTCAAAGGGACGTGATACGTATGAGTTCTTCCCCAACATCCGTGAACGTCTTTCTAGAAAATGGGTTGAGCCAGACCACTGGACGAGCCAGTTCCTCACGGGACATGGTGACTTCAATGCGCGGCTCCACTTCTTTTCTCTGAAAGACTCTCCATTATGCACGTCTTGTGCCTCCAGTGCGGAGGAAACAAGAAACCATGTGCTGCTCCACTGTAGTTTCTACAACAGTGAGCGACGGTTGTTGAGAGGGCAAACGAACTTAGCAGCTTTGACTGCTACAAAGGAAGCCTATAACCATTTTGCAAAGTTCGCAAAGAAGGTAATGGCTAAGAAACGTGGTTATAGTTGATCAGTCCTTTTGAAACTTGCCACCCAAGTAAACAGTAAGATCAGGTAGGGAACCAGATTAAGAACTACTCCCAGATGGTACGGGATTCCTCAGGTGGTCACCTCCGCGCGGTAACACACGGGCAACAGCTCTCTACGGTGAGACTGGCTAACGACCACATACCTGCCGTACCTCCACAGGTCTGAGTTCGGTGGATGCTGCAGGGGCCGGCCTCTTGCATATTAGCGAAACCGCAACTTCTATGACTGATATAACCCTCGTCGAGGGCTTAGGTACAGTCATGAAATAAAGAAACAGATCTGAGTAGTGCGAGACTTCAGAGACGAATGAGTGAGGAGAGCTGGGAAACGGCCTACTTTCCCAAGAACTCATTGGTGAATGAGTTTGGGAAGAAATGTCTGTTGTGGTGAGGAAGAGGATGAGAGGATAAGAGGGGTGGAAAAAGGATATTAGAAAGTCCAGGAATGGGGGAAATAACTGAAGAGTTGGACTTTCCATAGGTAAACAAAAAGGGATTGAGGACGAAGGTGTTCGAGGAAACAAAGACTTTTCGTAAGGGCTAGTGGGGGCATTTTGGGGATCAAAGACCCAGCTAATTCAGCCTGCCGGACAACACTCCTTCAAGTACCATACAATATATCAGCAACAGAAAGAGTCTTCAGGGGAAACCAGATAACAGATTCGTTCTAACACGACACAGAACCGTCGAATTGTGCGTGTTCATAATTTTTGAAGTTTTTCACACTCATCCTTTACGAAGCGGTATAAAAATTACCCAAGCGATCCATATGATGACGTTCAAACCAGATCAGCGGGGAGATGTGAGTAACGCAGCATCATATTTGAAGACACCCTATCGAGAGTTTACCGTATCGCTTGTGTTTCATGTTGAAAGGAAAGTCGGGTTCCTGCATAAATAAATAACCGGAGGAGCCTCTATATATCGCGGCGTTATCCGTCACTCGAGGTCCACGGGAACCGCTACGAAGTTTAGCGTCGAACAAAACTGCCAAAAGCTATCAAGTAAATTCCGATTCAATCGAGTTATGATTTCATCCGAGGAAAAACGGCTTGCTCCTAAATAAAAGTGGTTTTATAGTAATTGTGTTCGTTCAACCTACTACGGTGAAAAAGCGCGAGTTGGACGATGTTCAAGAATATATGCGAGGGCAGAGGAGAATGTGAAGATATGGAAAAAATAAAAAAGATAAATTTGTTACGGAGGGGAGGAGGAATATCTCGCTACGAAATTATTTCTACCGCCGTATTAATCATTCAGTGTTTTCTGTTTTGGTTTATTATTCGTTCTGAATAATAACCCTATGTTTTCGGTCAGGACAAATTTTTAACCCCTGAAATTTGACACTTCACGTTTCAACGCGCCAGGATTCTAAATCTGCAATGTCCGTTCGCCGTCCGGGTCATTTTATGCCCTTAACGTGAACTAAAAAATCCGTTATTACGCACAAAAATCCCCTTTGGTTGTGCTCTCCTGCTTGGCAATCCGATCGGTCGAAGCCCATGCTTGTTATGAGCGAAAAACGGTGAACAAATTAACAAATACGCAGGTTTGGCAGTTTTAACGCAAATACGTCGTGTTTGGTATTGTTTTCAATGTATTTTTAGATGCGATGCTTTGTACGGTTCACTGGTATTTTTCGATCCTGAGTCGTATGCGGTAGATCTCGGAAGTTTGAGACAACTAGGTCAAGAGAATAATAAACCGTTGCGTAATAATGTGCAGTGTTTATGTACTGCTTTTTTCCATTTTTCTCCTAGTATCTTTACGATTGCGCGTGACATGCTCAAGCATATTTTTCAATTTGTATGTACATATACATACACGATGAGCATTGTATCTATACGTAAACGTTTAATTTTGGAGAATAGGACTCTACCAGGAATTTAGCCAGAATCTCCTTATGCATCATCAGTGCTAGGTCATGCTCCAGAGGCATGAAAGTAGAAGATGGGAGTAATTGGCGGACATTCTGATACTAGTGCCCGGTTGTGCGGCCGATGGTGGTCTGCAAATACCCTGCCCTGCTGGTCAAGGCTGCAGTATACCAGCTGCTACATGTACAGGTTTTTGTTTCGGATGCGACACCCGGGGCAGTAGGCTCGTCAGGTACCTCGAGGAAGGAGATATAGAACATCACTCCTGAAAAGCGGACTCGACGGTGTACTTCAAGTAAATATAATTATGCAAAGCAAAAGAGAAACGGAAAGGGGGGAAAACCTCTAAAAGTTAGAAATCGAGACAAACCTTTGAACTACTGACTAGATCGTGCTTCGGGGTCAGGTTCCTCTTCTTTCCACTGCCCACTGCAGCGGTCAGTGGAGCGGAGGGAGAAGTTCACGAAAAGGAGAAGGGATTGAGAGGGTCAAAGATAGAAATAGGAAAGGGGCAAATGTCGTCGTGGGCGAAGGCTTGAATAGACAAGCGGCAGGGCAGGAAGTAAGCTAGAAGGTGGAAGCAGGATTAAAGGAAGTAAAACCGGAAAATAATAATAAATAGGGAAGTAAGAAGGAACCCCATGAGAATAAAGACAGAATGAAGGTACGAAATAATTGACAACAACATAATTCCTAAATAAGAACAAAGTTGTTATTAACACTTGTTATAAATATTATGAAAGGTTAGTCTGGCATGAACCCTTTCACTCCCTCCCTGTTAGAAGTTAATAGCTTAATCAATGAGGAGGGCATCTCTTCAAAGAGGAACACTCAGGTAGAGCATGAAGCAACCAGCCTGCACGGTTAGTAGTCAAACGTTGGATAACAGCACGTTCTTCTCAACAATACTAACACATTCATAGTTGAGGGCTCAGCCACTTTCGTCAATATCAGCTGTTCGTTTGCCAGCATACCCTTCTGTGAGGGGAAAACGTCCACAGGTATGAACAGCGCAGGAAAGTGCGCTTTAGAGTGTTGTATGCCGCTTAGTTACTGTTTTAAACTGACGGTCCTGAATTGCCGACCTCCATGTACATACTGCACAGTCCTTGCAACAGCGGAGGGCTCATGGGCCTAAGCCTCGTGTTCTGGCACATTGTTTCTATTAGAGAGGATGACTTCCACATTGACCAATCTTTCCAATTCCTAATCATAAACTAGATGAGAGCGAGGAGGCCGATTGCAGGGTACTGTGTTCGGACGCCGAAATAGCTGGGTCTTTGTCCTCCACAAAAGTGTCCCCCCTAAGGGAAAGTGCCCCTTTTGTTATGGGAAGCCTCTCCTCCGCTATTCCCTTTTTCTGGACTTTCCCAAATATCCTTTTCCCCTCTCCTCAGTTTACATTCCTCTCCACAACAGACAGCTCCTTCCAAACACATTCATCTACTAGCTCTCGAGAAATTCAGTCGTCTCCCAGTTGTCCCAAGTCAGTCTTGCATCAGCACTAGCGAACTACAATTGTCTACCAGTTCCCCCAACGATTCTTCTCTCAGCTGGCGCTACTCACAACTCAACTCCATCTCTTACCCTGCACTTGGTGTTCCACAACCAGTTTACGCGTATTTTGAGTCCCTTGTTTGCATTTATACTCACACTCAAACTGATAACGCTATTCGGTCAAGAGTAATACAGTCCTCACTCACGTTCACCACATCCATCCATTTCTCAGTTTCAAGCTTCCCCCTTCGTGCGCCCAACGTAGGGGATGCTAGGAAACCCATTTCTCTGTTTCATTTCGTTTAGCCTATCGCGGTTCTGGAACAGTACAACATATATTCACTCAAACACTCACCAAAGCTCGTTTCGTCCAACATCACGAGAGAGAACGGCAAGTTTCCAATTCCCACCAATTCAAAACCTAGTTTCTTGATGATCGAAGAAAATTTGTTCGTCTTAGAGCTGTAAAACCGTGCCGTCATATTTTCCACATAAACGAAATAGAACAAGAGCGAAAGATGCGGTTAGTTTCAGAAAAAGCGGCCCCACTACTCAGAGAACGTGTCGTAAATGATAAATCCTGCGATGTTATTAGACGAGTAGTGGGAACAATCTTCTTCTTTTTTTTTGTTAAGCCTCACTATTCGCACTAAAGCTTTTGTTCCGGTCTGTAGATTTTTGCGACGAGACTAGCTCTCTCTAGTTTTTCCCCGTCCCGTTGAACCCCGTTCTCGGGTTTGCTGAGTTTCATCAAACATGAAAGCGCTGTACGGGATGACAGCAATTTCATCTGTTTCGGTTTTCACGTATATCTCAACATCTACGTGGCTCTCGGAGATGGGAGGGGGTACGGAGGATCAATAATCCACACAGTCTTTGCACACTTCTTTTCAAGAGATGGTTCATTTCTGTGGGAGGGTTTCCGTTTTTTGACGTTCAATTTCGTTCCACAAAAAAAGAGAAAAAACAAAACGTTTGAATTACATTCGAATCTTCTCAACCCCCGGAGACCCAGAACTACCGCAGCTGGTGCGTCAATACGTCCTTGCCACCTCATTTCGAATTCCATATTCTACAGCACGTTAACAGGAAGCGCCAAAATAATGTTTTCTGCGTTCAATAAACATCGGCCGCCTGGCAAATATTCCGATTCTTGTAAAACATGGCCCCAGTAGCCCAAATTGTCAGTGGCTTGCTAATTATTGCCAAGTCAAATTGTCAGTGGCTTGCTAATTATTGCCAAGTGCCAGTAATCGGAAGCCGTGGTAGTTCACACACTCCAGTCCTGCATTAATTCACGAACCCAACAAATCGAATCATCTCCAGGAATCCACCCCAATTCAGGAAAATACAAGAGTAGAGGATCTTAAAAAAATGGCAAGAAAAGGACGGACCTAAATCAACTCCGCTTCACGTGCGTCGAGTTGGCAATTTTGGATGGCACGTTTTAAACTTAAATTGTAATTCTATAATTATTAATCATTGATTGACAAGGAACAGAATTCATTTTTTCAAAGCTACTGGCCAGATGGCTATTTTAATACTATAGATACTCGCATTATGGGACCTACTCGAATCGTATACTGGACGAAGTGCCGTTTGGAGGACGCTCGTTCATTCGGAGACTCTCACTGAACTGAAACGTTCGGGGGACAGGATCAATAGACAATCTTCTAATGTGTTTTTACAGGAGGCCAAAAAAATTGTACAAGTTACGACTTTCTTTCATCTAAGAGAGTAGCGACACCTTGAGGTGGCATGTAGTCGAGAGTAGCTTCTGCTTTTTTTTGTCAACTCTAAAAGTACATAAAAACTCGGGTATAATCCAGATGAAATTTACTGAGATGACTTCATTTAATTTACGCCACCAGTTAGTTTAAATGCCTTCAAGCGATATTGCGGTAACCTGCAGAGACAACACAGAAGCAAATTGTTGGCGAAGACATCGAAATTCCCAATAGGTTTGGCTTGATTTTTTCACCACTTACCGACAGTAGTGGAAAAGGGCGGGGAAGGGATATATTTGCAAAACAATTTCTAACTTTTTCCAATTTGCAGAAGAGCGATGGGGGACTATTTAAAGCTTCTTCCTCCGCAAGCTTAATATTTTGAATTAGCGTTTCATGGGTTATTTATTCATAACCGTCTGTTTTCTTCTCACATTGATCGTTCCGTAACCCTCAGAACCCACTAGAGGTTTATATAAGTCGAAATAAATTATTCATAGTAGAGAATTTTATTGCAAAGCGGTAATAACAAGAAATATGCAGCTCGAAAATCGTGATTCTATTTCCGCGTAACGACCCATTTTCACTCCATTCCTGAAGGTTTTTTTAAAACAACTTTCGAACTTCTCCTTTACGGGTATAACTCTATTCTTTCTTTCAATACTGATCGAATTTACAAAAACCGTGTACACTTCATAAATACTCCACTACTATTGTCAACTTCTTTCCCTCAACTCATGTCAACTTTATAGTTTTACTCGCTGTCCCGAAGTGAGACGCTCGTTTGTTTATTATTTATGCTGAATAATACACCTCCGTTCTCGGTCAGAAAAATGTTTTTACAACCCCCTTCAAAATATGACCCTTCGCGTATCAAGGCACTGGGGTTCCAAATATGCCATGTCCGTCCGCCGTCCAGGCAATATTTTGCCTTTAACGTGGTTCTCTCGCACAAATATTCCATTTGTGGGCTGGTCGTGCGTGATTCCTAGTCAGCCAAAAACAAAGTTGAGCAGTTTTATTGCTATTACGTCGTGTTCGGTATGATTTCCTAGGGTGTTTTTCGATGCAGAATCGAATAGAACGGGTCTTAAGAGGTGTTAGACTGCGTTTAGATGTAAAACCATGATGTACCAAAAACTAGGGCTTTTCGCATTTTTCTCGAAAACGGCTAAACGATTTTGATTAAACTTTCAAATTATCTTCTCCTAATCAATACCTAACTTTTCTTCTTCATACATATATATGTTGAACGGAGATATAAACCAAGTTAACTCAGAAAAGGAGATTTGTCGAATATTAATTTATCGGAATTCCAATTTTCTCAAAAACGGCCCCAACGATTTCGATCAAACTTTCGGAGTACTCTCAGCTAACTACTCCCTACATTTTGTTCTCCATAAATGTTCCTGTGAAAATGCGTTGAACGAAGATATAGCGCCCGCCTATGTAGGTGGTGTTCGAACTTAAAGGGGTGGCGGAAAGTTGTGTGTTGCTACGCACCAGATATTTTTATCAGGTTATGTTTCGTGTATGCTGCGGAAATATAAGATTAGGTCAAGCTGTTCAATGAAACCATTCGGTGATAATTTGGATCGTTTTCATTTTTCCGATCTTTATATAAATTTACCCTATTTATGCACAACTTTCCAACTATGTTTTATTCAACTTCCCAGCATTTTTTTTCCTACTTCCACGGACCAGCTAAGCTTGTATGCAGATAAACCTGCCCAATAAGTTATTTATCCTGTGTAAATGCCCACATCGTAACCTTCGGCGTAGAAGTCACCTGCATTTGTCTATTCGAAATTAATAAACGCTTAAAGTTAAGGGTTAAGTCTTTCCCACTCTGCTTAGTCCACCCTGAGTTTGATTTTCCGTAGAGCTAAGAACGGTGGAAACTAATTTCTGCCCCAAAATCATTTCACTACCGGGCTGTTGAATGCACGTTCGGGCCGAAGTCCGTCGGAGATTGAAATCATCCGCAAATTAAATTAAATTGAAATTTGTTTTTCTAATTGCATCAAAAGTGGCTGAAAAATTCTGATTAGTCCGCTCACTTTTTATCAATAATCAACTTTGCGAATCCGTAGAAATGTGTCGAATGATAGAAATGAAAGTGGAATTATTGACATGTAACATTTTTTGTCGATTGGTACCAAAATTCGATTTATTCTACAGAGCCTTCCAAACCCTTTGCGAAGCATTTTGCAATAAGGTTCGTATAAACGACTAACAGAGTAGGCAGAACAACAGCACGGCCCCGTAAGATTCTCTACGAACCAAAACAGCCTCCGCTTCGAAGATGACAGACTTGAATAGCGGCCTGATTGCTTTCGCTCACTCACCAGTACCTGTATTACATCAGACGGTCGTCTTATTCCGATTCATTACAATAATTTTCAAAAGACGGATACAACGCTTTAATATTCCCTGGTTGCTCCTGAGATTCTGAAGGCGGATAAACAGGGTGAACGTATTTCGTGCAGTTGTGATGCGAGCGCATCGAGTTGTAAAACGAGTAATATCAAACAGATAGATGCAATGCTATACTCAAGATACCTGCGAAAACCCCCCATTTTTTGTACATTTTGGTATCTCCTCCCCTCCCCCAATCTTCCATTATTAGATTCGCCTCAAAACGTAAAGATTTGTTAAAAGACTCGTTTTTTGGTTCTACTCCAGTTCAAAATAATCCTTACCCTTTGGATAATGTAAAGTAAAACGTTAGGTTATGAGGTAAAATCCAAGTTATAATAGATTTTTGTCGGCGTTTTGGGTGATTTGCTGTGCTGCACTCGTTAAATTTCTAGAACAGAAGCTTGATATACATCAGGCTGCACTTAAGGCCCTGGCTTCTTATACCATCACGTCAGAGCTAGTTTGGGAGTGCTGAATGGCCTGAAGAAACTAGCCAAAGGAAAACGCACAAACACTGTGTTGGTTGCCAGTGTACCACCTGACTCCCATTCTAGGCACCTCCTGTGATCGAAGTCTAGTGGTAAAAGACGAAGATTCATTTTCAACCCTCGTAATAACTGAACTTTAACATGCTTCTTCATTCCAAGAAAAGAAGAGGAGGGCCAGAGAGAAAAATTAACAGATTAAAAAGAGAAATAAATTAGCAATTACCTACTGCAATGTGAAATAAAAGTAGCCCCCCCCCCCGTTCCTTGTCACCTGCACTGTAACTCTGCTAGAAACTTCTTCACATCGCGTCGTTTTTCGAATCTTTGATCAGAATTTTCGGTGATTCGCTCAACTCTCAAAAATCCGTTCATAGAAGTAGCCCCTCCAGGAGCAGCGGCTGACAGTGAGGGGGGAGATGTACTGCCTGACTCTCATTGTAGACCTCCGGTGATTATAGTTAGTGTTCAAGACGATAGTTGATATTTGGATTGGATCGGAGCTCAGGATCGCTGTCATTTTTGCCTGAGTCAGCCGCTCTCCAAACATTTCCAAACCCCTTGTTATACGAGAATAAGAGGAAACGAGGAGGCTTACAAACAGGCGAAGAAAGGATCTGCACTTCTCCCAGAGGGAACGGAACCCTTTCTGGGGTCCACCAAGACCAACTTGATCAAGGAGGTTTGTAAGTGAGAGGAGAATTGCAGGACTGCCTACTGGCGGGATGTGCCTGGCTAAAGGCTGTCAAGGCTGTTTATTAGACTGTCCAGGGAGAGAACGAGAGAGAGCCTCAGTTTGGAGAGAGATATTATACGGAGGGTATGTGCCAGGTTTAAAGGTCACTTAGGTACCATCTGGCGAAGATAAGTAGGTCAGAGGTGCAGAATTGCAGATTCTACTAGGTGGAGCTGGAGTCAGCAGAGAGTGTACTGAGTACATGTGAGGCGGGCTGCAGTGCACTTCAGAGTGCTTGGAGTTCATCAGCTGCGGCCACAAGAGGTTGCGGGGATGGACCTCAAGGTTGTCTTGCGTTTTGTGGAAAAATGGCGGGAACGTATTGCGGACGCCACAACAGAGAACACCATCTCCTGTGAAGCTGGTGGTAGAACTGGGAGGACATGTTCGCCCAAACAATAGGCCCAGTTGTGGTTGCCGTGTGGGGTTTCCCGGTGCCATCAAGAAAGGAATAAAAGTACAAACAATGGGTTACATCCACTCATAGTACTTCATCAGCCAGGAATGGCAATATGACACAACAGGCTTGTAAACATTGAGCATTGCACTATTGTGATATTTGTACGATCGTAATTGATTTTGATTCTCATAGCAATCAGTTGTTTCCTGTACCTACGACCGACTAAGGGGCCCTCGCTAAAAAAAGTTGGCTTCCCTATAAGCACGGTGTTCTTCGGCGCCGGAGTCTAAAAAACAACTTCCCTCTGTTTTCCTCAAAGATAGCGCTAATTGAATCGAGCAAATTAACCCCTCAGTCTTGAAATTCTGCTGTGCAATCACGTCGAGTGACGGGCGAAAGGGGTCGTCACGGGAGTCAGCGACAGAGCGAGGGTGTAAGTGGGACACTGAGTCCAATTTGTGAGGGAGAAGACTTGGCGAGGCACTTCAGGGCAGCACGATGACGGAGGAGCCGGATCTCCATTTGTCTCAACTCTGATCAAATATGCGAAAATCACCGAGCATTGTCGTCACCTCTCGGGATTGAGTCGACGTCGGGCAGTCAATACCGAACCAACCGCCCTGATTCTGGAATAGGTAACTAATGAATACCATCAGATGCCATTGACCGTGGCGTTAATAAATCTCTTTGTAACTCCCCGCCTCGCCCTCTCACTCGACCAAACTGAACAGTGAGAAGCTGTGATTGAGATGGAAAGGGCGGTGTTTCGCAGAAAAGTAAGAGCCGAAAAACAATACGAGAAGAAGTTCGAAATTCTAAGAAAATAGATTTCCACTACTTCATTCCAGGCAACTCCTTTCTTTTTGTGGCATCCACAATTCATAGACACATAGATACAGAGATCTTTTATACTTGCCTCCATGGAAACCAAGAGCGAATTATGAAGCACGCAAGGAAAAGGAAGTGACAGGCGGTTTTCTTGAAACTCAAAATCAACCTACAGTAGGTTAAACAGCGACCAACGAGTGAGAAAGGAACCAAAACCATAATTATACTCGAGAAGGCTGGTTTTCACGCAAAAATTGATACTGCAATCATAATAACTACATGAGTCAGCCATTCTGTACGACCCTGGGGTACTACTGCATCAGGTCAAAAATGGCTACAGACTCCAAGAGACTACTAAACTCTTTATCCACACGTAATAGAGTTAACGTTAACTGTACCACTGGTCAGAAAGTGATAACTGGAAATGAAAGGGAGGGCTATGTGGCCGGACTTGGATCTCCACTGTACATAATTGTGTGCATATGCCAGGACCAACGCGTGAGATATAGGTCAGCCTACCGATGACGAAGGCAGGAAGAACGAATGAAGGCAGGCATGGAATCATCGATACACTGCAAGATGAACAACCATAGCACGCTATGGGCACAAGCGACACCCTCTGTTATACATGGCGTACTGTACAGTTTCAGAGACTTAGTAAAGAGAGGTTTTTGTTCGTTGGTACTAAACGAAGAATGAAGACTCTTGCAAGTGAAATCTGTCTTTCCTCGGGAAGCCAGTCAAGTAATGTCTCACATAACTCAGCAGGATTGATACAATAAGCTTATCCCAAAAGTCCGAGGTCAATAATAATACACCCTGGTCGACATGACAGGTTGATTTCAAAGAGCGTAAGGAGGTTCATTGCTTCTGGAAATTCTCCTGATAAAGAAAGCAGAGTGGACAATTAACAAGTTTTTAAGCTAGATAAGGAAAACCTTATTCGAGCACAGTGCATTAAATTAATGCATTGACCTCCAAGACGTGGCAGTAAGGAGGGTTTTGGGAGGAAGCACCACAACTTGACGTAAAAGGACGTTTCACGACTACCAGAGATGCGGACTGAGTAAGATGTGGTTAGTAATACTCCAAAACCTCAGGAAGTGTGAACATATGCTGATTCATACCACGGAGCCATTTGTTGCACCCTGTCTTCAATGTCACTGTCACCACCTGTCACCTGTTTGTCTGCCTACATCTTGGAAGCTTCTGAATGATCCTGCCGTATCATTCCTCTATGCTGTGAACGATGTACCAGATTCAAAGATTCAGAGGACCAGAGAGATCGGTTGAGATCAACTACGAAGACCTCGCGCTTTAGTTCCTTTCCAATCTAAACTGCAAAGAGCGTCATTGTCCCACAACATAGCTTTCTGATGGTGAGGCATCGTACACCTGATATCAAACAAAACCACGATAATTATAGCAGGACTACGATTTGACTCTGGAGTTCAAACTGGTGGGTCAACTGTCAACTGAACTGTACAAAGTATCAACTCTGAGAACTGTCTGGGCTGTTGAGGCAGATGGAATTGGATGCCACAACACTGTCATAGGAACAAGCAGCCACAGTCACATTGGGAAATGTAAAAAGCCGGTAGCAGCTTTCTCATGGGAGGCCTACATTAAGCGTGTACAGTTTCAAAAATTCAACTTTGGAAACTTGCAGATTCGAAGTAACCGCAGCTTCTGTGAAGCCTTGGAGATTCACCATACAAACTGCAGGCCCCTATAGCCAGTCCTCACGACCCTCTAATGAGCGAACAACGTCGAATTTGTGGACGCACGTTCCCTCACTAGCGAATCGCCCAACGAACTCACCACAGGCAGGAGGAGCGGGAGATCCTCGGAGGATAGTAAACATTTTTAAAAACAACTTAATCGATAAGCTCGCATGAATTGAAAGCGATTTCGTGGGTAGCGTTGACAAGAGGAGAGACAAAAGAATGACCAATGACGAGGCCTTCAATGTTTTATAAATTTCCCGACGCCAGTCATTCGTCGAAGAGCTCGCGGATTCACTAATGACGGTCGAGAAATTATGACCGTGTAGACCGTCAATGCTCCGGAAATATTTGTGACGATAAACGTGGGCTTCAACGACCGAGTGTTCTTCATAGTTGACTCATTATAAACGACCTACCTTCAACTACTTCGTCGACTGTCTACCCTTTTAATAGTGATTTTCAAGAACGAAACCAAACATTCGAGATTTACTGAGTACATCTTCATAATAACTCCCAATGAAGTTGGTATTAATGAATTAGTTAATATCAAATGTTGGCACCCTCTTTTTACTTTCCGCTACCCGAAGGGATGTAAAGTTTAGTAATCGGCCCAAAAAAAAAAATTTGGGTTTTCTTCAGATCTTTATGTTTCAGACCCTACTGAGACTAAAAAACCCAATTTCGGAGAGAGGTCCGTGTGTGTGTGTGTGTGTGTGTGTGTGTCTGTAGTTCAATTTGCGGGAGAATGGTTGATCCGATTGAGCTGGTTCTTTTTTTGTTTTGTTCGTTATTTTTTGTAGACACCAAAATAAGGTTATGGACGATTTCGGCCGATGGGAAGGGGGGATGGGGGACGAAAATGTACCAAAAACTATGGTTTTTCGCATTTTTCTCAAAAACGGCCCTAACGATTTCGATCAAACTTTCGGAGTACTCTCAGCTAGCTAGTCCCTACATTTTGTTCTCCATAAATGTTCCTGTAAAAATGCGTTGAACGAAGATATAGCGCCCGCCTATTTAGGTGGTGTTTGAGCTTAAAGGGGTGGCGGAAAGTAGTGTGTTGCTACGCACCAGATATTTTATTATTTCCTCTTTACTTCGTAACAAAGTAAGATGCATCGCTTTTCTTAGCCGTTCAGCAAATTTTATGGCGCTACCACCAAATAGTAGTTGTTCAACCACAGTAAGTTGACTATTTAATATTCTCTGTGAAGTGGCAGCTCAGTGATCCATAAGTTGTTTCTAATTTCTACTACGTTACTGATGTTTCAGGGCCGTTTTCACCAAAACAGCACTAAACGTGATCCAACTGATCAGGGCTATATAAGTAAATCAAGGCTAGCCATTTTCGTGCCCACCACGCTAGCCAAGATCACTGTGGGATGCGATTAGCATAGACGTGATTACGCTGAAATTAAGCCATATCGAGAAGGCAGTGAACTAATGAGGTTAAAGTAAAGTAAGGAAATTGGGCATCTGTTTGACATCCCGTTCCGTAAACAAGTGTCATGTAACGTAAACGACCGGGTAGCAGTATATCCCGTAGATTCCCAATGCTCAACAATCCAGATTTAAACTAATTATTGTCACACGCCAAAGTGGCCACATTAACCTCTGCCGAAGCTGAAGCTGGTGAGGAGAACACAGTGAAAATACGCGTACTACAACTGTAAGAGCTGCGAGAAAAAGCCAAATTAGTCCGGGAGAATGCTTTGTGCGTGTAAAAAAACCCTGAAAATTATTACACAATGGTTTACTATTCTCATGAACAGCTTGACCTAGTATTACTGCTCCGAGACCCATCCCATTTGACTCAGCATCGAATACTAGTAAACCATACGAAACATGACCTGACTGCAATGGAACTACGGAAACCAAATATTCCCCCGGCGCCAGGTGATCGTAAACGTCTATAGGCATTTATGATCTGATGGAGGGGTGTGCGGAGGAAGTGGCCTTAACCTTCCTCCGCCCTGTCGGGCAAAAAGAGTCTGGGAAATTGGGACGGGGGCTTCCAGTGAACCCTCGTTCAGCAATTGGCAGCAGGACGTTGCAAGTCCAAAGGGCGTTGCGAGTCGAGCGGGCCTTGAAAACGATACGAAACACGGCTTATTTGCGATTATACTGCGTTTCGTTAATTTTTTAACCATTTTTAGTCCATAACAACCATGGGCTTCGTCCAATCGGATTGCCGAGATGGCGGGCACAACTAGATACCAAATGGGATTTTTGTGAGAATGAACGAATTTTTTAGACCACGTTAAAGGCACAAAACGGCCCCGACGGCGGACGGACATTGCAAATTTGCAATCTCCATGTCTTGAAACGTGACCGAAAAATAGGGTTATTATTCAGAATGACTAGTAAACCAAAAATCGGAAGCGGTACAAGAAAAATAGAACTGAGCAAGAAATAATAAAAACCGAAATTATGAGCTAACAACTTTTACAAGCAAGGAACTTTAATGAGGAAGGGAGAATTATCGTGATTAATAAAAGTTGTTTAATACACTAACGTGTGTGTAACAGCGTGGTATTATTTAATATTTCCTACTTATCTGCTACTAAATCCACCCAGCTAAGCCATTTGCGTTTGGGTTTAATAACACGTCAATATGACGTCTGGTTTTTTCAGGAACTGCTCAGCACACATTTTACGCAAACAACAACTTGTTTTCGACGACCGTAATACTTTTGTTTGCAACCGAATTTAAGTTCATACTTCTAAGTCGTCGGACCCCTGCCACCTGAGGCGCCGGGTGAGATAACGATAACTCAACATATTAGATTATCGTCGTAGTGGAATAGCAATTGAAATAACTGCGCAATTGTAAAAAGTATCTTTGTTTTTCATCATTATTCCAAAATGTACGTAAATTATTCACAATAATAGAAGCGAATACTCGGCGGAGCACGGTAATGGCGGACAAATATCAGAATATGATACAGAAAGATGAGAGCTAACCGGACCCAATCTGGTGAAGGCCGTTTTTGTGGCAGGAGCGGGTTAGGTGCTGTTAATCGACTCTAAACGGGATCAACGCAGTTGGTGAAAACGGCCACGGTTAAACTACCGGGAAAACTACTGTCATGGCATCCTATCTGAAAGACCCTCTTTAGTCACTGGAGAGACCGAAGTAAACAATACTTGCCCACCTATCACGCTCTACTCATACAAATCTCAATCGTAATATTTCTCATTCTGCTCAGACCCCGACCTCGTACTCTACACTCTGCTGGCAAATATGCATTCCTTCAATACTGCATTCGAGACAATACTCACTCAAGTTACTGTGGCACATGTGATATCGAAATTACTTGTTTATACCATTTTATTTGCTAACTATACGTTAAATCTGCTCTGACACCACTTCAATGCATTTTATTCGTCCTAAATTTAGTTCTTCTTCGCTTGTTACTTGACCTTTCTTTCGTGTTGAACCCACAGACACACGTTACACACTGACATCTGGCATACAATAATTAGTGAGAAAATCGAGTGGCATGTGACACTTCAACTGCCCAGCAGAAACTGCTCGGCATAAACAGCGACAGTCTCCAGGCAGTGAGGGTTGCGAGTTCGGAAGGCACTTGAAGCAGTAGGCAGAAACCAACACGGAGCTTTGAAGCAGCATTCGCGAGAAACGAGGGGCTATTCGATGAAGCATTTGATGGAGCAGGTTCTAAAAGAATCACACGTGATTCACGCTCAAGCATGAATACTACGGTTCCCCTCATTCGCAACTGCAGCGGGTCCACTTTAAGTGGAAAGGTAACAAAATTTATATAGAAACGTTTTTTTACCAAATGCGTCAGAGCGAACGAAAATTTCATGTCGAGTCCCATAGCTGGTTAACCGATGATTGATGGTAATTCGCTCATTAGTAGGGCTGCACGGATGAAACTTTTTAACTATCACTCCCCCTCCTTTTTTCCCAAGTCGAATGGCAACAACCAGGCAACAAACTTGCCTGAACTAGTTTTGCCTCCATTCTTTTCCGTCTCCACTGAATGTAATTCTCCGTAGACCTCTACACCTATTTCCAACTTCAGTCATTTATATTGCCATTCGCCTCCCAAACTAACGCTAGTACCGAACTGACACTAAGCACCTGTTACGGCATTTTATTAGTGCAGAGTTGGACGTAGAAGGGAATACCCCACTTTTAGCAAATTCAATTCTCGCGAGAGAATAGTTCCAGTTGCACAACCCTTATGACGAGAATTCATGAATCACTTTACAATCAAACGTTTATTTGAAACAGACGATTTTCCATGATGTAGTGGTCAGGCAAAAACATGAGGAAGTTGAAACATAGGCGGGAATTTAGAAATTGTTTCTTAGCCCATTGCGCGTGGAAAACGTAGAAAATGCAACGAAATATATATATGTCCAAAAATAGAACATCAAACCGATCCAATCGAGTTCGGCAAATATGAAATCATCAATATTTTGTTCGTGAATAAACAGCCCAGTTGCTCAGGGACCATGGAATGAAAAAGAGGGAGTTGAATGAACACTATCACACCTAACAGTCAACCGAATTAACGCCTTCACCAAGTACCCTTATTCGTTAAACGTTCTAGTTTTTTCGACTAAACAATGGTATCACATGTATACTGGTATACTGAAGCCCAGAGGGCAGCAAGGGAGCTGATCATGGACCCTCCGAACGAGCCCGACATCCCATTGTGGACAACAGGCGACCTCGGCAGGGCCCTTGCGACCTTAAAGCCCAACAAATCTCCTGGGCCAGATAAAATAGAAAGCAATATGCTAAGGAAGGCTGAGCGGACAATCTCCAGCGGCCTCCTTAATTTATATAATGACTGTCTGCAGGTCGGAGTCTTTGGCCGCAACCTCACAGGTAGGCAATACGGCTGTACCAAAGGAAGGTCCACGCAGGATGTCATTGTCGAAATTCGGCGTGTTTCCCTGCCGGCACCAGCTAAGTATGTCGTAGCAGTTCTGATTGACATCAGAGGAGCGTTTGCCAACCTTTGGTGGCCAGCGCTCCTTAATGAGCTCAAAGGTAGGGGAATCCCCCGCAACCTGTACTCGCTCGTCAGAAGTTACATGACAGACAGAACTGCTAAGATCGAATGCAGGCATGTCTCCATCCGGCGAAAGATTGAGAAGGGGTGCCCACAGGGCTTGGTCCTTGGACCAGCACTCTGGAAGGCCTTCTTCGAAGGTCTTCTCAGGAGACTCATGGAGACTGACTGCGAGCCGTACGCCTATGTGAATGACTTGACTGTGCTGATCTTTGCGGAGTCAGTCAACCAAATTGAAGAAAAAACCCACCACGTGCTCTGCACCGTCACCCAATGGTGCAAGCATGTCAAGATGCAGGTGGCTGAGGAAAAAACCCAGCTAATCCTCTTGAAAGGGAAAGTGAATAATCCACCCCAATACGCTTCGGCGGCCAGAGGCTCCTTCTTGAAAAGCACATCAAGTATTTAGGAGTGAATATAGGTGAGAGGTGGGGCTTCAACCAACACCTCCAGTCCCTTAAAGGCACTACCATTGCAAGGTTTGTCTCACTGCGTGCAATTACTAAGGCCACTTGGGGTGTGTATTACCATGACACTATCCTCATGTATAGGGCCATCTATCTAGACGTGATTGGCTACTGCCCCGTTGTCTGGGGTAGCAAACTAACAGTCAATCAAAAGAGAGTATTGGCCCAATCCCAGGAGCTGTGCTTCTGTGGATCACCAAGGCCTATAAGACTGTATCAACAGAAGCACTCCAGGTGATCACTGGTCAGTTACCAGTTGATTTGACTGTTGAGTGCACGGTTGACAAGTGGAGAGTGAAACGGGAGCTTACCCCGCTTTGGGCTGAACTCCGTGCGGAACTCACCACAGAACAGAAACTTGCCGCCATCGACGAATGGGCTCTAGAGAAATGGCAAGCGAGATGGGAATCCTCGTCAAAGGGACGTGATACGTATGAGTTCTTTCCCAACATCCGTGAACATCTTTCAAGAAAATGGGTTGAGCCAGACCACTGGACGAGCCAGTTCCTCACGGGACATGGTGACTTCAATGCGCGGCTCCACTTCTTTCCTCTGAAAGACTCTCCATTATGCACGTCTTGTGCCTCCAGTGTGGAGGAAACGAGAAACCATGTGCTGCTCCACTGTAGTTTCTACAACAGTAAGCGACGGTTGTTGGGAGGGCAAACGAACTTAGCAGCATTCACTGCTTCAAAGCAAGCCTGTAACCATTTTGCAAACTACGCGAAGAAGGTGATGGCTAAGAAACGTGGTCATAGTTGATCTGTCCTTTTGAAACTTGCCACCCAAGTAAATAGTTAGATCAGGTAGGAGACCAGATTAAGAACTCCTCCCAGATGCTACGGGATTTCTCAGGTGGTCACCTCCGCCCAGTCACACACGGGCAACAGCTCTCTACCGGGAGACTGGCTAACGACCAAATACCTGCCATACCTCCACAGGTCTGAGTTCGGTGGATGCTGCAGGGGCCGGCTCTTCCATGACCGATAAAACCCTCGTCGAGGGTTTAGGTACAGTGATCAAATAAGGAAACAGACCTGTATACTGAGCAAACAATCACTGCGTAAGAAGGGAATAGTGGCTGAGAATAATGGAAGGCCTCAGGCAGTAGTACTGCGATTATGAGAGCGTTATGGTAGGTGTTGGAAATAAACGAAATACCCGAACTAGGGATGTAAAAATGCGAGTTCAATGGAGTGATTGAAATAAATTGATATACGTAATAAATACGCGTTTGAAACGTTCGACATTCGCAACAAAATGATAATATATTCGGAAATTGTAGAATGGCAAAAGGAAAGTTTTGAACGTATGATCTAATCAGCTGTAATGTAGAAGGAGTTGACATGTCACTGGATTGTGAACCTCAGCGACCTAGAGGAAAAGAACACTCGAAGGTCCCACACACAAGTTTAACGTCTTCAATGTGAAGGGGACCGACTACGTAAGAAGGAACGTTCATACTCCTACTCTTGTGGGTGTCTGCCTTTTCCTCTGACTGCTTCTTACACCTCTCCTATCTTGCACCTATGATGCTTCGTCGGTAGGTAAGAGCTCATGAGTTGTGGAGATGGTTACCTCTTCGGCCTCTGGAGCTTGTTTTCTAGATGTCGTAGGTTGAAGAAAAGTATAATTTACTTCCTTATTGTAGAGGCGTTGGAAGGGTCACACCTTTCGTGGTTGTTATTCTTGCAACTCCCGGGGGGCCATCTTTGCCTGGGTACACTTCAACAACCCTACCCAGAGGCCAGTTAATTCTTTTCTTACTGTCACCACCTATTAAAACAACGTCATCCACATCAACTTGTGTTCCTCTTCCTTTTCCAACGCGTAAAAGCAGGGTCGCCACTAATGTTGGAAATGAACGAAAAACCCGACTAGAGATGAGTGTTACTCCATTATTGAGTGGTCAATGGAATGATTAAAATAAATTGATACACGTAATAAATCGTCTAGTTTGAATAGGTTTTTGAATAGTTCGACATCCGCAACACAATAATAATATATTTGGAAATTGTAGAAGGAGTTGAAATGTCACAGGATTGTGACAGTAGGTAAAAGAGGGCCGGTTGAATAGAACGCACGAAGACTATCACAAGTTTGGTTCGAAGCCCTGAGCAATTCGTTAGCACTTGTTATTTGCTTCTTTTCCACGAGAACAGTCCTCCGTTTAGCGAATAGGCAGGCGCATGTGGTCGTCCCCAGGCGTATATTTAATGAGTCGGAGAGGGGAATAGTCGCTAAGCTACGAAGGGCGAAGAGTATCAGAAAAGAAAGGCGACCTTCCGCAGGGCCATTACTCGCTTCCTTTGTCTTGGCCTAATTGGATTTTTCCAGGGCGGCGAAGTTGTCTCATTCAATGGCAGGAGCTGGGTAAATAGCGTCCAGGTGCTGCCGAGGCCGATGAGTTGATAGGAAGAAACAGGGAAAACAATGAGGCGGCAGTTTTTAATGTAAAGTTGTTCCAGAGGAGAATATCTGAACGTAATTTTGGGCGATTCAACTCACAACTTTCTTCCCCTTAGCGGATTTGGCGCTATATTAATCAACTTTGACCGCTGTACCAACTAGTCCGTTATTCACTTAGTTTATGTGCAACTGAAGTAGAGCTGACAGTATCGCAACTGATTGGATTGCCTCAACTTAGCTAATAGCTAATTAATGGAACTGTTCTTGTTCGCCGTTTTGGAATTAGAGGGGGAACGGTGTGAAAAATTTAGTCAAAAGAGACATTTGCGTTCTGATAGGGGTGTGGAGGCAGTGCTGGCCTCTTGGCCCTAACCTGCCTCCGCCCCATCAGGCAAAAAGAAAAATGGGGGACTGGGGCAGGGACTACTTCCAGCAAACCCTCGACCCCCTTTGCCCTAGCGCCCTGCAGAGGCATCCTCCTGGCGTGAACCTAACCCTGGTGCATCCCTTAAAGCTAGAATAGTCAAAAGAGGCCACAGTAGCTCGACCGCGGGAGTTAGTATGTTGTTCTTACGTATTAGTTTTTAACGCCCAATAAACTACTAACACGATTTTTGTGAGAACGCCTGCGTCACACGAGTAAGATACCTACGGATTTAGGGCAGCATTTCTAGTTCCTGCTGACATCCACCATTCACTCAAAATGGCTCCACTGGAAGCTTGAGTGAGTTGACATAGTTGCTATTCATAGTGCCAGCTCAATTCAGGGTGAACTTGAGGGCACTCACTGGCAGATAGGTTATGATTTGAAAGACAGAAAGGTTCTTAATACCGACTATTGTTTACATTTTTTCACGCTAACGTTTTATTACTTTCCTTGGCTCTACAAAGTAGAAAGGAGAGTTATGTAATCGACTGAAAAATATTTTGAGTTTTCTTCAGATCTTTACGTTTCAGACCCTATGAGGCCGAAAAACACTATTTGAGAAAACGGTCTGTGTGTACGAGTTCTTCCCCAACATCCGTGAACGTCTTTCAAGAAAACGTTGAGCGAGACCATTGGACGAGCCAGTTCCTCACGGGACATGGTAACTTCAACGCGCGGCTCCACTTCTTTTCTCTCATAGACTATCCATTCTGTACGTCTTGCGCCTCCAGTGTGGAGGAAACCTGAAACCAAGTGCTGCTGTAGTTTCTACAACAGTGAGCGACGGTTGTTGGGAGAGCAAACGAAATTAGCAGCATTGACTGCTACAAAGCAAGCCTATAACCGTTTCGTCGAGTTTGTGAATAAAGTGATGGCTAAGATGATCGGTTCCTTTGAAACATGCCGCCCAAGTAAATACATAGAACAGGTGGGAAACCAGATTAAGAAACCTTCCCAGACGGTACTCCTCAGGTAGTCCTCTCACCACAGGTGACCTCTGCACGGTCACACACGGGCAACAGCCCTCTACCTGGAGACTGGCTAACGTCGAAAGGCTTGTAGTACCTCCGCAGGTCTGAGTTCGGTGGACGCTGGAGGGGCCGGCCTCTAGCACATTAGCGAAACAGCAACAGCCATGATATAACCCTCGTCCATGGTTTAGGAACAGTCATCAAATAATGAAACAGACCTGGCAGAGGACAACAGTGTAACACTGTGTTGGGTGCCAGGGCATCAGGGTATACAGGGAAACGAACGGGCTGATAGGTTGGCTAAGAAGGGATCAGCGCAGATCCCTATAGGGCCTGAGCCCTTTGTTGGGACTACCAGGAGCCACCTACGTAGAGAGGTTGGCAAATGGGAGGACTGGTGCAGAGCTGCTCATTGGCAGGGGCTGCCCGTCCCTAGACAGTCAAACTCTTCATCCGGCTCCAAGGTGGTTCAGAGAGGTCCAAGGAGGTGCTTGCACTGGGGAGAAAGGATATGAGGATCATATGTGGCCTGCCTGTTCACAGGTCACTGTCCGCTGAGGTACCACCTTGCGAATATTGGCAAGTGCGAGGTACAGGTATGCAGGTTCTGCGAGGTAGGGCTAGAGACGGCAGAGCATGTGCTCTGCGTAAGCGATGGACTCGCGGCATCGCACTGTTGTGTGTTTGGGAGGCCCTTTCTTCAGCCCGAAGAGGTGGCAAATGCAGAAGTTGCGGATATCCTCTGCATTGTGCGGGGGTGGTGGGGGAGCATAGGTGACGTCACACCAAGTGAGACCAGTGCCGTGGGGCCAGGAGGTGGTGCAGGGGGGCCATGATCTGAGGATCATGGACGCCCTTACAATTGTCCCGTTTGTGGCTGCAGTGAGGGTATCGCCTGCATCCACCGTTTCGCTTACTACCAGTTTTAAAAGTGTTTACGCAATAACTCTGCAAAAGTGCAAACTATCCTCTTTAAACAAATCGTGTTTACAGCCTCGTTAATTATCTGTGTACCAATGGTGCAATAATGGTCCGGAAATGAGTAGGAGCAGCACAACAAATTCCGGATATGTAAGTACTTTCGCTTTCTGCTGCAGTAAAGTGATGCTAGACCAAGTTCAACTAAGTGATAAATGAATTGAGTAAGTAGAAAAAGCTATCTACACAAGTGAATCGACGTAGAGCTAAAGAAAGTTGTGTGTTGCAACGCATCAGATATTTCTTATTATTCTCCACATCCGCAGTGACGAAAGAGAAAAAAAGGTTTCCCACCGAGATAAATAATGCGGGAAATCGTAAACCTCTTTCTGTGCACCGTTCTTTCACACTTTTGTGACAATTGACAAAACTATCATTTCCGAATGCGAGAATTTCGATAGGATTTTCTGCATCACGGATGTTCTGTCCGCTTCATCGCCGCCGAAACTCATCATCATATTATTTCCACTACCCCATCATCGTTATTCCACTACCCCAAGAACGTTGTCAAATTAGGGGAACTTTTGCCAACGTTTGCTGCTTTTCAAGACGAAATAAAATGAAAATTAATATAAAAAGAAAATCTCTCCGTTTATTTAAATCAATTCAATTGTTCCGAGAATTCCAAATTTCGGTTCCCCAATTTTTGAGTTGTTCGGTTTCTTACACAAAAAACAAATACTGATTCTACCTTCAAAACGTGTCACAGCACCAACAGTTAGGATGAAACGTCCGATGATAACACCCTAATATACCAAATATAAATTAGGAGTTACTTTCTTCAGCCCCACGTAAGTTCAGCGATGTGTGTCAATCTAGCGATCAGACAAATCCATTTTCCATTAGGTTTATATGAACTTAGGACTCAGCCCAACGGTGTATATAAATTATCGAGCTTACCCTTCCGAAATTTGTTGGATTGCACCTATATTCGTCACTATTTTCATTGAGTGACCAGTGCTAGGGTGATTCATGGGAATGCGAAAACGTTCACACGGCAGTTTGAGTTTCGGAATTTCGTGGTTATATTCTATTTATTTCATAACCGCTATACAACTTATTTAGCTTCAAAAATGAGCTGTTAAAGAACGCTAGTTCCATAGAAATGGGATTCACTTTAGAAGACTGTGCTAAAAACGATAGTTTATTGTGCTCCACTCGTTATTTTCCCACGAATGAACATTTTATAATACCGTTATGTCATTTGAAACTGAACACACAAAATGTCGAGGGAGAAAAAAAAGGCGTTTTCATGAGTATAATAACTAAATTTGTCACAAGTCGAGTGATTCTTTCAACACGCCAAGTAAATAATACAGAAGCGGGCTTCTGTCGCAAAAAAGGCGTTCAATTTAGAAGTTAATTCCACGCGGATCTGAACAACGCTCTCCCACGTCGGCGAGAGTTGGAACTGCCAGAGAATTTTCTTAAAAGATAATATTTAAAAGTAAAACGGATTGTAGTAATGTAAATTCGAAAATAAAGACGTCCTACTCGAACGCCACCAGTCGTAATGTATTCGTCGGTTGTCTGTAAAGATGCGGGAATAAGAGAGAAAAATACACACGAAGAACAAGACGAAAAGGTTTATTGTTTCGGAACAGGCAGTAAATGCTTCTCCGTTATAACGTGCATTTACCAACTCGTTGTTGGAGCACATGAACTGTCTCTTATTTTGCTCTCTTAGCACTTTATCGTCCGTTGCAGTTTATCTCCTCCCTCAAGCACGCCACTGAGTGCAGACACTTTTATAATGCACTTTACACCAGTAAAACCTTTGCAGAGAGCCGTATCCACTTAATTCACTCTGCGTCGTGCTAGAATATTCAGTTAAACTATTAAAACTCTTGAAGACGATCTCGTGACCGCGGAATAGTCCACATCGCGATGGCCTCATGCCCCATAAATACGTTTTGAACAACTGCGTTCAACGAAAAATAATAAATCCGCAGGGAAAATGAGACGGAAAATTAGGTTTACACTTCAATTTTGACCAACGAGACGCTTCTCCTCTTACTTACTTAACTCTATGGAGTTTGTAACGTGTTTGTTAAAGCTTTTGTTAAAGTATAAGTGTGTATAAGTTGTGTAATCGGCTGAAACTTTTTGTAAGTTCAGATCTACGTTTTTAGTTTGTCTGCATCCAAAGAACATCACTTGGGAATATGTGGTGTATGAACAGAGTGGGGGAGAACTGCACATCACTATGGGACACCAAAATAAAAGTATGAAATTAGTTAAAAAATTAACTGCAGCGATCCAAACATCAATTTTTTTACTTTAAGAATGGTTTCAAATAAAATACGCTGTTTCATTCTCTATTTTCCTCCAATATGACAATTTCAAAGTACTGTTATAACATTTGGCACTAACACAAATAATTGATCGAACTTGTGAGGGCTGCAAAAGTAAAATAATTGGTATTATAATCACTGTTGGGCGCACGAGGGGGGAATAGAAGAACGGAATAAAAATAAACTCGGTGAGCCTGAGAAGAACTGTATTATATGTGCCATGAGTATCGAATTGAGTGTGAGTATAACAAGGCGACACAAAGGTACGACTCGGAACACCGGAGAACTGGCACAAAAAACTATATCAGAAGGAAAGCCCGAGCTGTGACTGAGGTAATGGGGGAAACTGTGTCTGTGTGAGCACTGAGGGACGAGTGACTTTCGCGAGAATTCGTAAGTGAATGAGTTTGGGAGGAGCTCTCTGTTATGGAGAGGAATCTAAAGCTGAGGAGTGGGAAAAGAAATATGGGAAGATGTTGTTGGAAATAGCGGTTATCCGCAGTGGAGGTGGAATTTCCACAGGTAACAAGGAGGGTTCAGGGAAACAATGAATTTGCCATTAGGGCCGGTTCGGTAATTCCAAGGTCGGAAACCCATACTGATTCAGCGTCTTGCGCCGAGCAATCACTGCGATAATTATAGTTATTTGTGAACTTTTGCTCAAACTCTTATTTTTTCGTTTCACGTTATCAGGAGACTCAATATCCAATTTAAGCCGATTTGGTTCTTCAACGTTCAATGCGGTGGGGAGGAGAATTTTCCTTTCAACAAAACCCTTAAACCACACGATATACATGAGATTTATTGACGAAAAAAAAGGAAATTATTATCTTGCTGAGTCCAATAAAACAGGAATTCCTATATGCACAAAAGAAGAGGTTCTTTGTGGAGGTCCACCAACTACACTGCCCTTTGACGTCTGACCTGAGGCGTCTTCTTCCGATTGACTTCAATTCTATCGAGATGAAATTGAGGCGATGGAACTGAACACACGAAGCTGCAAGAATATCTGGCGAGCTCGCGATCGCGTAAATGCCCGATTGGATTCCTAATCGGTTGCGCGGAACAGCTCACTTGGGATTCCCAAAGACACTTTCTGGATTAGCAGGAATAACAACAAGAAAAATGCTCGGGTGACCAGACGATTTTTCGGCAGGAACTGCCCAGCTTGAAGCGTGAAGGCACTGCACTAAATTTCTCTTACGTAATGGACAAAAAGAAAACAATAAAGGAAACGAAACATAGACTAAGGACACTCAAGGCAGGGAGTGACCTTTGCCAAAAACATTGGCTTTCGTCCATTTTTAGATCTTTAGTAACTGACGCTAAAACAGGTTCTGTCGTTTTCATAATATTTATGCGATGAATCAAGCAAATTTCCTCAACCCTGAGAGCATTGAGCAATTGTTTTCACTCTAGCTACTAATTCATTCAGGTCGCAAGAAAACTTGGTAGCTCAACGTTTTACGAAGAAACTGGTGGCGCTAACTTTTAGGAATATATTGAGTTTCACGTTTACGTTTTCAATCGTCGGGTAAAAACTGTCGCAAAGTGGTTATTGTCTGATGAACGTTAATAGACGACATCATATAAGTGGTTTATTCCACTACCCTGATTTTTCGAACTATTTGATAATTTATTGCGCTACTCTCGTGATAGACTACTTCACGGTACTGTCGTGGAATAGAACTGTCCGTTCAAGAGTTCAATCAAAACCGTTGAACTCGAATTGAGAAGAAAAACTGGTGTTCGGATCACCAAGTTAATTATTGTTATTCCTATGCCGATTTGGTCAACGCCTTTATTTCGGCGTGATCTACTGGCTAACAATGCACTTCAAGGGTGCAGTTCTCATAACAACGTCCACTGTCACATTTACTCACAGACCACTTTCTCAAATAGTGTTTTTTGGACTTGGAAGCCCTTAAAAAGCAAAACTTGAAGAAAACTCAATTATTATTATTAGCTAATTACTACTTCGAAGCGAAGAAAGAATGTGAAAAACTGTCAACTGATTACATAATATTCCTTCCTGCAATGCGCTGAGAAGGTAATGGACAATTGGAAATAAATATGGATAGAAAAATCCAGGGAAATCAAATATCAACAAATGAAAATGAAATTATTTAAAAAATTGCAGAATAATTTTGAAAAGAGGGAAAGAGAATGAAAATATCCTGAATATCAGGTAAAGAAAAAAACGGTGAGGCTTAAATAGTTCTAAAGAAATGACAAAATAGTAATATAACAGAACGATAAAGGTGTAAGTTGAACGGTTATTAACTCGAATAAATCAAAAACAAAATGAATGCAAAATTTGAATGGGAAAAAAATTTACGATTTGAAAAAAGAAAACACCTAGTGGCAGGTGTTTAATCTTGTTTGCTCAATGATGATGTTGGACGCGAAACGCCGAATCAGCCTCGAAGTTCCCACACCTGCCCTAACGTGTCTCCCTGGTCCTTAATGGCAAAGTCATTGTTTCCCCGAACCCCCCTTGTTACCTGCAGAAATTCTACTTCCATGGTTATTTCCAATGGCAAAGAATTTCCCCATCTTTATTTTCCCTCTCCTCAATGTCAGATTCCTCTCGACAACAGACAGCTCCTCCCAAGCTCATTCGTCTACAAACTCTCGCGTAAGTCTCTCGTCTCTCTATACTCACTCAGACACATTCCTCTATCTATTCTCAGCCTATACAGTTCGTGATCTCCTTCCGATACAGTTTCCGTGCCAGTTAATGCTTTTACAAGTCGTCCCCTTGTGCGCGCGCCCTTTTGTACACAAACGCTACTCACCTCGTTGCATTTAAAACAGTCCTCCTCACGCTCACCGAGTTTCTTTTATTTCAATGCTCAACTCTCGCCTTCTCGGGTGCCCAACCGATGACGTACGATAGGTTACTACTCCAAGGTATATATATAAGACTAATTAGATTTCTTATGCCAAACAGTCAACTAACGGAATATTTTAGTCGAGACAAGCTTCGTAATAGGAGAACGTCAGTGAAGAAAGGCGTTGGACGGAAGAAAATGAAGCATGTTCCAATTTTAATGTGACTGTGACAAAAAGGGCTGCGGCTTCATTCAGAATTCAATAATTAACACTATCAACGTATGATGAGAAAGCGAATAATTTGTTATACACTGCACGCCGTTTTTCTGCAGAGGTTAATGAGAAAGGTTCTGTAAAACATGATGAACTCTCGTATAAATTCACCGCAACGGACGGCAAGCTATTGCGACGTGGGTTTCCCTCCTTAATAATTTATTCGTCCTCGTTTATGAAACACTGCACCGTAAATTGTTACGAAGCCGAGAAGTTGGAACTATTCACTCGCTGCAGTCAACTTAATTAGCGAACGCAGTTCAAAAGGCTCATCAAATTCTTCACACCCCGAGAGTTAACGGTTGGAGTAAATCCAGTATAATTGTGTTCGTTTGCAGTAAACCAAACTGAAGGCCGTAGGCTTTCGCGCAGGTTCAACTCCGCCTCGAATTGCGGGTTTTGTGCAACAGAAAGCTTCCGAAGTTAGTTTGAATTGACGGCTCTCTCCTATTTCAGTTTGATCTCTAGTTCTGATTTCCATACTGTTGAACCTACCTACGTAGTCTGCATGACATTTACGACCGTACCTAGACCACCGAAGGTCAGACGGTCATTGCAATTCACTGGTACAAATGACGCTCGGTCCAACGCGAGAGAACAGTCGCCCATATCTTTAGAGATCGCAACATGAGGGATGCCTTCAAGGAGACACCTACTTACCAGGAGATTGATCACCCCAGCGGTACAAGAAAATGGATGCTGCAAAAGGCGTGATGCTGTTACGTTATCGATTACCATATTTAGAACGGATCACCATATTCGAATTGGTGAGGGGGAGGGGGAAATAGAACAGTTTATAGTAAAATTAGGAACATGAGGGGGAGAGGCGTGACACTGAGCATTCCTCTTGGAGCATGAACGTAAATTGTTAAGAATGATTGTAATGTACTCGTACGTGTTACGAATCTTTTAGTTTTCTTTGTCAGCATGTACCTGCAGCAGGTACGTTCCCTTATCACCTTTCCCGAAAATTGCGTGAATCACTCCTGGCTCTCGCTGAGTAGGATGTTTGGAGAGCTGTTACCGAGGCTGTCAACTGAGCGATGTGAGTTTGAGACGATCTCCCCGTTTTTCTTGACTGCTCAGTGCCTGGACTTGGAATTGGGGCGGCGACAATTCAAACACCTTTGTCAGCCATCACGGCTAAATTGTCGGGAGGGTCAGAGGACGGCGCGAGGATCGAGCGAATGTGCATGGGTAGTCGTTGCAAGAACATGGTCTTCAGGAAGTCGCCTTGGACTTGGCTTCCTGCGAGCCCACGCATTTCTCGAAGCAATCGAGATGGTTTTCTGTTCCCAAGATCCAGGTCAGTGAGAAGTTTGTTATCTTTTCGACCCTCAGAAATCTCGAATTCGGTTTCGAGCCGAGTCATCAAGTCGGTGTACGGGGTTTAGTTCCGCCACGTCACTGACCAGTGAGGCCAATACATAGTTGTATTTAGTCAATTCTGCGGAGAGTTTGCACATTTTGACGTTCCTGCACCATAACGGTGGAATTTTGATCGAAACGCGCGCGATTTGTCGGATCGGATGAAGTTTTGGCGTAGCCATGTGCGAGCACGGAACAAAACTTGCGACGTTACAACACGGGACCGTCGTCACTCCTTATGTATTTTTTAATCGGGGTTACCACTTTATAGGGAATGACAGTGACGAATGCTGAAATATTTGGCAAGTAAATTATATTTTAAGTATTAAACGCGGACAGAGCAAAACGGACCGAATTTGATAAAAAGTGTAAAACATAAAAAGCTTTCCGGCAGAAGAAGCAAGACGAATGAAAAAAGATGCGTCACTTGTAACTTCCAACAGCTGTATCAGGTGGTGTGACTGTGGGGTTGGAAAGTCCCTACAACTGTTACTCAACACGCATAAGGGAGATATGTCAGTCGGAGTGTGCCAGCTACAGTGAACCATGCAAAAAAAGTTCGTTGCTTGCATGTCTGGACGACACGAAGCAATAAGAAGATTAAACGGATGCCTAAAAACCGTAGGCTTTTCCTCCTAATCCAAAACTACCTGGTGCAACGCATCACACAACACTCCTCAATCTCAATCTAATTCTCCAATTTTTAGCGCTCCAAGCCAATATGTTCAATTCAGCTCGGTTCAGATGATACGGACTTAGCTTTCATGTCAGTACTGGCGGTACATTAGGCTCCAGAATTTATTGAGTAGTCCCTACGAGTGTCACGACCTTGATTGGGTGACACTACCTAGATGGGTGATTGTTTTTCCGAACAATTTGACAAAATAGTCCAATCTAATCCCACTCCACCGTTTACAAAACGAGTCCATGACATTGGTTTCGTTGGTCGCCGCTTCTAGTCGCTGCGAGGTGTAACCGTCCGACATTATGTGGCAAGCACCGCGACAAGATGTGGGAGGAGGATTTGATCGAGCAAAAAATCTCCAAAAACTCAAAGTTCATTTTATGGGGAACTTCGATGTACATTTCCGCGGAGCAAATCATCGCACAAACCCTGTACCGCATTATTTTTAGAGAAAATCGCGTAAGAGCTAACCAATACATAATGAGCGCCTGCGTGGTCTCCCAAGGGTCGTCTATAGCTTCCGTTGCTTCCAGTCTGATTATTGACGCTCAAATCGGAATCGTCCCTGCAATGAGCGTCTTCTTGTTCATAGTCGTCGTCCCTTTGCTCCTCATCGCTCTCGCCGACACTTCAGGATTACTCTCAGCCGCTATAGCTTTCCGCACTCTCAAAGTTGGGGCTGCAAGTATGAGTCTGTACTACATATTGTCACCGGTTGATCGAGCCGTCGCTTCCAAACAAATCAAACCTTATTCCCCACTTCTCAGGAATTACTTTTTCAAAATTTTTTACCTCAGCGTTATTTTTCAGTTTATCGTCGGCGCCTTGCTCCAAGTGCCCAGCATGTGCACAATGAAATACGAAATCGAGTACTCGTGGTTCACTTTCGGTGTTCAGGCGGCTTTATGGATCGCGATGCTCTGCAGCTACGCTGGATTTTTGTTGAGCGGCAAGGAAGAATCGACGGTCGAACGTTCCGCCTTCAAAGTCGTAGTTTGCTTGCACTTTGCCGCTTGCAGAACTATGATGTATTTTCTACGACGCCTACGGAATCGCGATGCTGATTTGCCGGCTCATCCTTTTGACGGTTGTGGCACGAGATTTTCCAACGAAGTCGTCGACGCCTCAAAAAAATTGCTGCGGCTCTTCGCGTTGCATTTGAGCCTGTCATATTACCACGGATCAGAAGCGATTATAGGGCTGATTTCCTTCAATTTGGACTACGGCATGAACAGATCGTCGCTCTGGAACTCAACACCTCTCACTTTGATCTATTTAATTTTTCTTTTAGTATTCTACCCTGTTTCCGAATATGTCATCATTCCTATAACAAAGAGGTTGGGGATTTTTTCCGACTTGCGGTTGGTAGGAGCAGCTTCGTTATTGTTCGGCTTGTCCTACGTGCTAGCATCAGTACTTGAAACGTTGGTAGAAGAAGACACCGACTTTTCCAGCATATCTTCACAATTCGCTGTGATGGTCTTCAACTTTTTGCCCTTTCCGGTGATGTGGATTGCGAAGATGGAACCTGGGGCAGCTAACATGTTACAAATACCGTCATATGGGTCTCGCGTGTACAGAAACACCGACCCTGGAGTGTTAAACAGCAGTTTTTCTTCCATAGATTACTTACAGTCTTATTCAACTGACGTGGAGTTGGGCGACTCAAAACACATTATGCTGAAACACAATGGCGTTTTCCCGATTCCTGAACTGGACATCGCCATGCAGAGCGTTCCAAGTTTGAATTTCAGAAGCCTATCTGTTTTCTGCAGGGTTATGGTGTCTCGAAATGATTTAAGCGTAGTGGACGAAATAGCCGTAATTGCTGAAAGTTACAGCAGATTTAAACTTTTAGAGAGCATCTCAAAAGTGACCGGAGTGGCGTCAATGCATATTCCGTCAGGCGTTTATAATATCACGTTACAACTCAAGGGAATCAAAAACCAGACCCAATTCATCACGAAAAACCGAATCATGAAAACCTTTGCAGTTTACTTCATTGCCGTACACACATCTCCGAACGGATCCTTCGCGGCAACAATAACCGAAGTCAGAAGCGGATTTTCGTACAGCAGGCTCCTTACAATACCGCACCTAGCAGTCGCGGCTTTAGCGGTTTCGCTGGGGAAGGTTTCAATCAATATTTACACGTATGAACACGCGCCTCCTCAGTTCCTCGCAACTTCCTTTTCATTTCAGAATTACGCTGGTGGAATTTCCGTGTTCCTTTACTGGTGGGTGAGGTCAATCACTGGGGTGTCTTTCGCGGGAATCACTGCGTTCGGAATTTTGATATTTGTTTTCAGTATTTTATTCATTTACATCGCGATGAGAGATGACTTCAAGATGGACGATGAGTTGGATGTATTCGACAGCAGGATGGCAAATACAATGGAAGATTGAATTCAGCCAGGATTTCATGAAAAATCACACAACTATCGCTTGATGATACAAAAATGTTATTTTCACTTAATACTAGTTTTCCTACTTTCCATCGTAGTCGGGGAGTTCATCCTGTCTAAGGTCCTTTCCATCCAATGAACAATGAAAAACCGACCATGAAAACTAAATTCGGCACGATTTGAAGTCAGCTCTTCTAATTGCCGCATATCAGAGTTTCCCTCGCTCTCATTAGCTCGACCATGAGCCGACACTTACACAATTCGTCTTTAATCAAATTCAATAACCTTTTCCTCCAATTGCTTCAAATAGTACCGCCCACCATGCAAGGAGCAACACTCCAGTTGAGGGCAGAGGTTAAATATGTCGGGGTGGTACTGTACAAGCAGTTAACTTGGAACTCACACGTGCGATATGCGCTGCACCAGGCAACTACAGCTTTGTGGGCACGTGTGAGGCTGGGCAGGAAATCACGAGGCATCACTCCAAAAATGATGGAGTGGCTCTACAAGGGGGTAATAAGACCCCACACCTTCACTGTGTTCAAGGGAAACTCCAGCAACGGCAGCGACAGGCGTGTCTAGCTATTACAGCAAGACATCTCACCTCTTCACATACACAATCAGACGACCACATACCTGGCAGCGGTAAGGCTTTTGCAGACAGGAAATGTTTCCACCAGGACTTAGGGAAGCCTCCAAGGAACGACTAGACAGTTCAAGCTAGAAGAGGCAGCAGTTCTTTCTACTGACGTCATGCCAGAGCGGAAGAATGTTGAGTTGCCATTCAGTGTTAGCGTCCAATCACGGAACGATGGGAGAGGGGGACGTTCCAGACTGAGGTGGGCGTCCTGCAGTGGTATACTGATGGTTCTGTAATCGGAGGCTGAACTGGACTGGGCAGCGTAGGGCCCAATTACAGTGTTGCTAAGCCGCTGGGAGAGTACGCCACGATATTTCAAGCCGAAATCCTAACTATAAAGAGATGCGCAGAAGAGATCCTGACTAAAGGACTCAAGGGCAAGCGGATCTATATATTCTCGATTAGCCAGGCCGCCTTAAAGGCTATTGCAGCTTACACCATTAGGTACAGGCTGGTATGGGAGTCCTTCAAACGCTCGAGCGACTCAATGTCCATAATAGGCTTTCTCTTATCTGGCTGCTGGCTCATAGGGAGCATGAGGGAAACGAAAAGGCTCGCCGCCTTGCGAAAAGTGGTCAAGAATCCCTACCGTTCGGGCCTGAACCCTACGTAGGAATGGCGAAAAGTCACCTGACACACGAAAGCAGCATCAATTGCTGTCGCTAGGCACGACTAAGACCGGCAAAAAGGCTAGTTACGCCTTCCTGCCTAAGGGCGAAGGCAATGTTGACACTCTCTAGACGGGATCTAAGAGTTCTGATTAGCTTTCTCACTGTACACTGCCCACTTAGGTATCACCTCAATGAGATGGGCATATCACGGGCGGTGGAGTACTGATTGCCCAGTGAGGAGGATAACACAGCTGAGTGCATCCTATGTGGCTGCCCTGCCTTGGCAGCCAAACGCTTTGAATACTTTTCTCAGGGGCTCATTGAACCCCAAATCGTAGCGGAGTCTGCGGGGAAGGACACACTCGTCTTCCTAAGGGTTGTTGGGGGGGTATGTACGACTCCTTCTATTGGGCAGTACTGCAATTCAACACTCGTAGGGGGTGGAGGAGGTGGAAGACCAGCAAACTTGGCACCCCCATGGATCCGCGGCGAGTCCTCCTTGACTGCCTCCTGCACGAAGCCGCACGAGTATGCGAACTCACCTCCCAAAGCTTCGGTGGAGCAGCCCAGCACCACAGGTTGCTGACTGAGGGAGAGAAGGAAGAACTAGTAACCCACTAAAACTCGCTATGCACTTGCAGTAACAAAAGCCTTGACAGGTCGTGGAAACTTGGTTAAAAATCGTTAAGATGAGGAATAACACAGTGATGGAGATGCCAGGTAGGCTCAACTTCTGAGGAGCACACAGACACCGTTAGGCCCGGGTAAAGTAGTTTTTTTTTTTTTTTTGAAACGGTGGATGCAGGCAATACCCTCACTGCAGCCACAAACGGGCCTATTGTAAGGGCGTCCATGATACTCGGATCATGGCCCACCTGCACCACCTCCAGGCCCAACGGCACTGGTCTCAATTGGTGTGATGTCACCTATGCGCCCCCACCACCCCCACACAAAGTGGAGGACATCTGCAAGTTCTGCATTCACCACCTCTTCTGGCTGAAGAAAGGGCCTCCCATACACAGAACGGCACATGCTCTGCCGTCTATAGCCCTACCTCGCAGAACCTGCATACCTGTACCTCGCACTAGCCAATATTTGGAAGGCGGTACCTCAGGGGACAGCGAACTGTAAACAGGCCACATGCGATCCTCATATCCTTCCTCCCCAGAGCAAGCAACTCCTTGGCCCTCCCTCGGGAGAGTCGCATGAAGGGTTTTGACTGTCTAAGGCCGGGCAGCCCTGCCAATGGGCAGCCCTGCACCTAGCCTCCCATTTACCAACCTCTGTACGTAGGTGGCTCCTGGTAGTCCCAACAAAGGGCTCAGGGGTGATACGGATTTGCGCCGATCCCTTCTTAGTTAACCTATCAGCCCATCGAGGGAGAGTGCTAGTTAAGCCAGGGCAGCCAAGTGATTGCTTCGGATCAGGAACACGCACATACCCTTATTTTAGCCTCTTAATGATAATTATGCACTTTGCGTGGTTTTGGTTCAGCCGCCCTCTCCCAATCACGTTCAAATACAAGCTGACCATGTTCTCAAATGGTATTTATACGTTTTTCTTAAAACATAGGAATGTGGTTAGGAAAACTCAATTAATTTCAGCCAATTACGAAGCTGTACTTGTACCATGTAACAAAAGTTCAACACGCATAAAGACGGCCAATTTTCAGAAGGCAGCACCAGCTGGTGACAATAGTATAACTAGCTGGCACTAATTACATTAAATGATCAGCGTTAAAACCAGGTGCAAGAGAAGAATGTGAAAAAAAGAAAACGGCGAGAACATATTTACGATCAAAAGGGGGTTAAGTACCTACAGAATGAAGTCTACCACTCAGCTTTGGTGACCACCCTCGACTCAGCCTCTTTTCCACAACCGGTTTAATCAATACTTAGCCCTTGCTCCTCCTCGAGCTCACGCCGTCCCATTATTACCTCTTTAAACCACACTCCCGGCATGGGATATCCCATTCCCCTTTAGTGCACGGAGCATGGATTAATGTTCGGGTGTGGGTGAGAAGAACTTCGGACATTAATTCGAATTTCTAACGTTAAAGGGGAATATCAGCTCTTTCCGATTCGTGGGTGTCCTGCGGCTCGGTGTCCTTGGCCCACTTCACATCAACCAAACCAGGGACGACCCCTCCGAACGATCCGGAGAAAGGGGCGAGGCAAGGGGGGGGTGCAGTCAACATAATAATTTTCCAAAAATATATACTCAACTTTACAACTCCGTCCAGACGACGGTCGGGGAAAAATGGAAATCCCCCTAACTATAATGTTCATGATTTGCCAACTTTCGACGACAATGAAGAAGACATCGTACTTTAATTGTAAAGTACAGTACTTCAATAATTTAAAAATTGTATCCGTAAATATTTGTACGCACAACTGTTGCAAATTTCATTTAAAAAACGCTACTTAGTTTTTCGTTCACTTGGAACGAATTCCATAACATTTTTTTGAACTTGATATCTATCATTATTTACTGTTTTTACTCACTTCCACAACAACATTGACTCGCTGTTGAACACTGGAATTTCCAATAATTTGTTTTTACGCTTTTTGGCAAAACAGCTTCAGCGATTTTCACCAAACTCACAGGATGTTTTCGAATAGTTAATACCTACATATTCCTTCCAATAAATGTTCCTGTGACGGTCCATTGAACAGGGATAAAAATCAAAATGTGTCGAAAATAACGTTTCTTCGAACATTTCCGTAAATTCCAGGGTAACTTTTTCACCAGATGTGATAAATCCTAATGAAGTGTCTTTTAGTCACTCATACCAACATTTCGTTCCGTATAGTTATTTCTGTATATATATGTTGAACGGAGATATAAGCCAAGTTAACTCAGAAAAGGAGATTTGTCGAATATTAATTTATCGGTATTCCAATTTTCTCAAAAACGGCTCTAACGATTTCGATCAAACTTACGGAGTACTCTCAGCTAACTTGTCCCTACATTTTGTTCTCCATAAATGTTCCTGTAAAAATGCGTTGAACGAAGATATAGCGCCCGCCTATGTAGGTGGTGTTCGAACTTAAAGGGGTGGCGGAAAGTTGTGTGTTGCTACGCACCAGATACTTTAATATTCTGAACAATACACGTAAAGGCACGTTTTCGGGCAGAAAAATTTTATAACGCCCACCTTCCTCCCACCAATTTGACGCTTTACGTTTCAAGGCATCGGAATGCATAATCTACACAGTCCGTCCGCCGTTCTCGCCTTCCGGACCATATTTAGCCTTTAACATGGTTTAAAAAACGCTGCAAATTGTTACACAACGGTTTATTATTGTCTTGCACTATAGCACCACCGAGACCCATCCCATTCGATTCAGCATCGAAATATGCTAGTAAACCAAACCAAACATGACCAGATTCAACGGAATTCCGGGCACCTGTAGGCAATTGGCACGCCATGGCGAGTCGAGTTGGCGGATGGTTTTAATGGGAGGGGAGGGAGGGAGGGGGGGCGATTGTAGTTGTTTTCCCGCGAGTTCTTTCCATTAGTAGACATTGGCTCACTATAATTACTGTGATTTCACTATTTTAGTGGTACACCTCTGACAATTTTCCCATTTGACCCAGCATCTAAAACTACCTAGAAAATGATACTGAGCACAGCGTATTTGCGATAAAATTGCCAAAGTTGTGGTTTTGTTAATTTTGATAACCATTTTTTGCCCATAACAACCATGGGCTTTGCGGAGCACGCGGGAACAACTAGATACCAAATGGAATTTTCGTGCGAAAGTATGAGGATTTTTTAGACCACGTTAAAGGCACAAAACGCCCTGAACGGCGGCCAGAAAACCAAAATTCATTATTCCGCACGAAAATCCCTTTTGGTCTAGCTATGCTCGCCTGATCGACAATCCGGCCGGACGAAACTCACAAATTAATAAATATTTATAGTAGAGTAGAATAGGACGGTTCTCGGAGACGTAGGATTAGGTCTAGATGGAAAACAACGAAATCTCAGTAAATATAGTGAACCGATGCCTACTTCTTGAAAGAACTCGTGGTGCAAAAGAATAATATAATTGTGCAATAACTTGCAGCAGTTTTAACCATCAACGTTGAATCAATAACCATTCCATTTTAACCACGCATTTTTTCTACTTTTTTTCAGCAGATGTCTGTTCATTTGTTAAATGTTACCTCAACATTTGTAATGATTTTATACGTACTTTCTTCATACTTTCCTCCCGTTTTTTAACGACCTTGGCAACAATTTTCACGCCATTTCCATATTCTTTTCACACGTCTTTCCAAAGTTTTTCATATGAACTTTCAACAAGTTTAACATCAACTTCCAACGCCCACCTCTCGATTTTCCTGCTGTAACTATTGCACCTCCCAACAATACGGTCGATTTATTTATTAACAACTTTCATTGGATGTTTCAAACGATCTCCACTTTGCTTTGTCGAACCTTACGCCAATGAGGCGTGTATGATAGTATACGAACACAATTCGCCGGAAAAATGTCAACATACCTTCGGCGTCACGTATCAAAGAAGTTGTGGTAGTTCGCGTTAGATTTTGTGAAAATTATTTGGTGCCATCCCTAACACAACTTTCCTCAGCCCTACTTACGTTTTAGCTACGAAGCCTTCTTGAAATACTTACAGAAAACAATACGAACTTGTACAAGCACAACTTCACGTTCTAAGTAGAAATAGGTGGAGCTTAATGCTCCGAAGTAGCTGCCGCTACGTATACCACGACTTCAATTGGAAACCGTAAGTTATAGATGATGGATGGCTTCTCTTAGTCTACTTCCAAGTATTGCTGATTGAGCCTTTGTCATCGGCCTTTTGAAGTCAATTCGGCAATTGATTATCCTGGCCTGCTATAACATGGGCCCCAATATCAAACTCGTACCTCGCAGGTGTTTTGTTCACACAGCCCCTACTAATTATTTGTTGAATAATCCCCTTTCTCCGAACGATGAGAGCTTTGAATCTGATAGCATCTCACACAGATATTGATTTGTTTTATAGTTACCACAGGCAAGTATCCTAAGTAAGTTAAAACTACGTAAAATAGTGCTCAGAGGTGTGAGACTAGGTCAAGCTGTTCAAGTGAATAATAAACCGTTACGTAATAATTTGCAGGTTTATTCTATTTTTCTCCCCTTCAACCAACATACCTCAACCTACTTAGACTAAACCTATCTCCGGACGGTCCTAACGGTAAAATGTCGTGTCAGTAGCCTAAATAAATAAATTGATAGGCCCCTGGGGATTCGGTATCTATAGTTAGTTTAAGATCGATTTTTTTGCTAGTATCCATTTTGACGTCCCATCTCTAGGCTAAATATGGAATTTGAACCCAGTTCTTGCGGACTCAGGAGCTTGTGTGATGATTCGAAGATAACCTCTCTCCACTAATTTTTTCTTCAGCCAATTATTAAGACCCGTAGGGTTAAGAAAAGTAAACAAATTTAACCTATGAATCCACCACAAGTCCGTTCCGTGTCACTGTGATGAAACCAGTCTAACATTTTCTGACTGAAAAATTTCGGAAGGACAAAAATACCTCTCCCCATTTTCTGGAGTATTTTGGGCCACTTACGTTCAGATGAGAGGTAATAATATTAATAATTTTGAACATTCGACAAATTCGAAAAACCAACAGGAATGGCCTAAAACTAAGTACATTTCATTCCATTTTATTATTAAGTATCATTTTTGGTCATTTTATTGCAGAACTGTTTTTGTAAGTTCTATTCGACTAATTAATTGGTTCGTGAGGAACTGTTCTTACGTTTCAGTGACATACACACGGACTAATTGTTGAAATTTTTATCGAAAATAAAACAGAATTATGTATCATATTTTGAGTACTGCTGGTGGTCCAATTACAACGAACTTAGCCCTAGTAATCAAATGAATTACTTTTTGTGCCGAGCCCTCTCACATGCTGTGAGCGGAAAACTTAAATTAGATGAACGAAAGGAAATTTTCGGGGATGTACCCACGTGAATACCACGCTCCTGCCGGATTTGAATAATGCTATAATGAGTAAATGAACTGCTCTCAGGGCAACACCACAAGTAAATAAATAAATAAAAACTGAACTAAATTAATTATTCTTGAGTCCTAACTGAGCTCATCACAATTAAGTAAAAATTAAAATTAAAGACTTGTCCGAATGGATCGGAAAAGATTTCTTCGGAACTTGACCTCAACTAATTCACTTCGATCCGACAAGAGGAACGGTACGTTATTCGTGAATCTTCTAAAAAGCGGGACAAAATTTTCGGATTTTGGATCAGTCGGAGTTAACGATAAGTAACAGGCGAAGTGTAGACTGGGTCAATGGGACAATAGCGAACCAACTGCTCGAAATGGCGCTTGGGAACGCCAACAGCGAAACATCAGCCCGACTGAACCGAAACCACAATTTCATGCTGTTATTTATTTTGTAACAATTCATATCCTCAGTCATGTACAGTAATTACAAAGAAGTACATTGTACACTCCAACTTGATTGAATACGAGCTTCACATCATTCTCCAACGAATGAACTTTTCTAAGTACACATAGAATGATGATAAATTGATTTTATTACAAAATGTTATGAGGTTTTCCGGAACAAGAACAACTAAAAAATCGCCGAAGACTAAAATATAAATCAAATTCTCAAGGATTCGCAAGATGGAGGTAAATTCGTTCATCGCGAGGGCTGTTTTACTGGGACTTTGAAAATATTACTTTTTCTCACCTATTAAAATGCTGTCACACACTATGAAAGGAATTTCGGCAAAACTTGGATTTTCCTCTGTCCGCGCCCATCTCTTTTATTCGTTGGAAGGGGAAGATTCTTCAGAGGAAGCCTACAAACTTTTATCGTCTTTTACTTGGTGGGCTCAAAGTAAGAATTTTAACAACAGCTTCCTCGCCGCTTTTCCCACCATATCCCATTAATTGTTGATACAACTTTGAGCTCAAACTTCCAACTTCATTTTTTCCCTCCGTTCCGTTTTTCTTCCTTAAAGGGGAGTTTCCGCGATGAAACGCCGTCACCTAAAGTCATAACCTTCCTCAAAATATCCACCTGTAGAAACGTGAACTCACAGAAGAGGTTCGTGGGAGTTTTCTTTTGCATAATTTATTGCGGGGCTATTTGTGGAAAGTGTGTTCATCACAGTTGATTCCCTGTATAGGGAATTCCTTCAACACCATGTGAGGTTGATTATCGTAAAGTCACTTAACGATCCGACGTTTTTTTTTTAAATGTGCACACGAAAAAAAATTACGTTGCAATTATTATTCTGTTGCACAGCAGGAGTGTGAACTGTTCTATTCAATCCAACGTCGAAAAATATTGAGAATACATATGGCTATATCAACATTGTGGAAAACCACAGCTTGTAAACGAACATTTATGGAACACCTCCGAGACCCATCTCGTTCGATTCAGTACCCAATAATACTGCTGAGGGCGCCCACCTTCCTGATGTAATTTTCAGGACTCAATCTACCGAAATGGGGTGATGTATGGCGTTCAATAAAACAAACCGTAATCTTCTAAGTTGCACCGTTTTTTTTTAAATCGCCCTTTGAAACTGCACCATTTGTTATGGCTCACCCTGTATTACGAACTCTAGGCGACGCTAGGCAATTGACGCGATGTGACGAGTCGAAATCCGACTACTTTCGCTATGTTGTACCGCGAGTTCCCGCACCTAGCCAAATTTACTGTGATATCACTTTTTTCCATCTACAAACCTCAGATTGTCATGTAGGGCGGCACAACTAGATACCAAATGGATTTTTGGGGCGAAAGAACGGATTTTTCAGACCACGTTAAAGCCGTAATATGGTCTAGACGGCAGAAGAACACTGCTGATTTGGAATCCCCATGCCTTGAAATGTCCAATTTTGAGGGAGAGCTTTAAAAATTTGTTCCTGACCAAAAAGTAGGTGTATTATTCAGAATCGTGAGAAACTAAGAGAGAACTTGGGCTGTTTCCCGAAAACTTAAGCACCGAAAGATGGTGTTTTGACTCCGGAGAAATAGAAAACGCAACAACCTGGAACTCGACTACTTTTTCAGTCTCCTTCCGATTGATGTACTTCCCTAACTCTCCAGGTCGAACAAAATGAAACAAGAATCGTTCATCGACATTTTTGGCGCTGCTCTAGTCACTTTCGATAGACCGAAAAATCGAACTAACGTACAATTTTAGGAAAATGCAAAAAGGGAAACCTCATTTTTTATCCTTCGAGCAATTTTGAAGGTATACCCGGTATTTTCATGTCATTTTGCGCAAAATCTTACATTGGCTTCTCGTTGCGGAATTTGAGCTGATCTGGTTTCGTCGTTTTCTGCAATATGGTCCCACATAGATATCCATTTGTAATGGAAACGAGGAAAGTTGTTTAATCGAGATATATGTAAAATGTAATCCGGGAAGAATAGTTACAGGAAAAGGTCTGTGCGATTAAGAGAAGCGAAACGATTGGCTCATATTTGACACTTAGCCTTCGAACCACCAAGGAACCTCAAAATGAAAGTGTGACCGAAATCATAGCTATCATAACGATCGAACCACCACATATTTCTTTGTCTCAAAAGCGGCTATTTCGGTTTTGAGTGAACAGATCCGTATCACACGACGATAATCTAAAACGTTGATTTTTGGGCAATTGACGAAAGCAGCACAATAAAATATCAAACGTTCCGACGACAATCCATTTTAGTGCAGTCTTTTTGGCGGTTTAATAACTCTAATGATAATCGAGAACAAGTTTTAAACGTCCGGCATTCAAATCAACTTCGTGTTGCCTTAACCTTTTTCGCTGTATATTCCCCATAGTTATGGAACTGTAAACCTTAAAAAACCATAGCAATCATCTGTACAACGACTAGGCACACGCACGTAGGTCGCTCAAAGGTCGTGGCATAGGCAGTAGCAGTTCAATAAATTTGAAACTTTTTATGCTAAAAAATGAGTTACTTTTTACAGACGTAAAACCATATGAACTAAGTGAAAAATAAATTGCATCAGTAGCTAGAATGTACATGGGGCAGAAGAAAGTTGTGTGATGCACCGCACCAATATATTACTTTTTTCCATTTCCGACCTTCCGCCGATCTCCCTTCAACAATTTAAGTTTTTTTAACTTGTTACGCCAGTATAATTGCATGTATATACATATCCACTTATACACTCCCAGTTGCTTGCCTTTAAATAATTGACGGGGACAGAGATAAAAAACAAGGAACAAATAAAGGGCTGAGATTTAATTATTCATTAACTTATTTATTTACTTGTTTCCCCGGCTCGCGTATTTAAATCTAGGGGGACTCTGAAACGTAAGTCTTTGTGAGCAAATCAAATGTTTGTTTTTCAGCACCACACGTTGCGTTTCAAATGGTCACGCTATGGAAAGTAAAAACTACCTTTAACCCTCTCGTTGGCTTTTGATGACTGCTTACTCGCTAATAATTAACGTGCCGGTGAAAATATGCGAGGGGATCTTGCTGCGTTCCATAGCGACTGGAGAAAAGGGGGTTAACGAATTCGCAAGAACGGAAACAGCGTCAATAGAACGCAGAATATATAATAACCGGATTCATCGAGCGCCTCTGAATCTCCACACAGGGGTTTCGTGCGATCTAGCGGAGAGGTTGAGGACCTAAGTTTGAGCCTCGTGAAGATTGGGAGCGCAGCGGGCGACACTTCAATAGAATAAATATGGTTTTACCATTTTACTTTCCCCAACCCAAAGTCGGAAATTGACAAAAAAATAAATTATCGTCAGGTCTTGACACTCCCATTCGGTGAAGGTACTTCATTACACTTTTTTAATCCGTAATCAGTACCTCCAATCGCTACTTTTAGCACCTGATTTGGAGCTGGTTCTACAAAAACCAGATACGATTGCTAGCAATGTGCTGTTTTGTAAGAAAATAGAGACGATACACTTTTTCACAAAGAAACTGGCCCTTTTAATTAGATTTTCCTTTAGCGGTGTTACTTCGGCTAAAACCCATTGCATTGTACTACGTTTTTACATTTCTCTTCTGAATAGGGTTCGGAAATGATGAGAATGGGGGAGGAGGATGAAGCCAACTGACTCGGGATAGAGAAAAGCGAATCATACAAGATTTTCACCGAAACCTATGCCAATTTATTGTGCTGCTCACGTCATCTTCTCACGGGTGAAAATATCTTCATTATCGTTGGGTTATTTTGAGCTGCCCAAACATAAAATTTAATCAAAACCATCGGAGTCATTTCCGAGAGGAAACAATTCGTTATTTGATAATCATGAAAACTATAGTTAGCTTGGGCCGGGCTTACTCATTCTGACGTTCTATTGTGAATTGCTGAATAAACATGACATTTGAAGCAATTTGGTTCAGCAGGCGCACACATAGACCATTTGTCCTTTGGTGTTGTTGGGACGATGAACGATTTTCTTTTTTTCAGCAGGTGTTCGAGGTTTCAAACCAAAAACGAAGAGTTGTGCATGCTGACACACTTGAGAAATATTACGACCCCATCATTTACGGTGAGGAAGTAGTGTGAGGCAATGAACCAGGTGTTGCTGCAGCGTTGGAACTATTGAACTTTGACACTTGGAATTTTTAAACAAAATAGGAAAAACCGCTTAAAAGAATATTTCGAAACCCCGCATTTTTCATACATTGCAGCGCTCTCTCTCTCTCTCTCTCTCTCTCTCTCTCTCTCTCTCTCTCTCTCTCTCTCTCTCTCTCTCTCTCTCTCTCTCTCTTTCCAAATTGGTGAAGTGGTGCGAAAAGCATAACATTAAGACGAACCCAACACGTGAGTGTTTTTTAATTTATACCCAAATTAGGAGAAATTTATTTAAATTATTATACATTTATTTAGTAACTTAATTTCGTCGATTGATTAAAATATTTATTAATTTTTGTTTTAGTCTTAATTTATCTAATGTGGTAGTTCCTCAATCACGTTTAATTTTTAGCGATTTATTCCGTAATTAATTTTATTATTTAAAATGGAATTTTATTTGTAATTGATTTCTAAAATTTCCAATTCAGTTATTATGATTCAATTATTATAAGAAGCCAGTTCACACTTTAATTTTAAACTTATTAAATTTTTTTGTTTTCGTTTTGATAACTCAAAGTTTAAATATTTGATGAAAATTTGAATGATGACATTTATTTAAATTGTAAGATATTTTTTTGTAAGTACTGACTTAACGGCCAGACGATGATGTCTTTACATCGAAAGCGCTTGCCCACAGTAACTCACAAGCCAGAGGAGACGGACTCACCTAACAGGTACGTTAACTTTAGGAATTTTCTGACCTTTGGGTCGAGGAATTTAATTAATGAATACATAGTGCACTCTCGGAAATTAAGTGAGATTTAAGGGATACCGGGTCCAAATTGGGAATATCTATCGCGAAACGCAGTGAAAAACGTTGGGAAATCAAATAAAAATAATTGAGAAATGGCCTGCAGGCAGAAAATAGAGTGAATGTTGTCAAGTTATTTTGTGAAACCCGTCGCTTGAGATTAGGAACAACATTTTCCACTCAAAGTTGAGCTGAACACGGGAGATGGAAACGGCTGATAGTAAACATCCCTCCCGTTTAGACGTAAATTTGAGGAGTTGAATCAGCGGCATTTCAAGTTGCGTGTGTCAATACATAATTTGAAAGAGAGCGGTCGTTGAAAGGGGGACGTACACGGGCAGAAATAGCGGGAACCCTCATGATTTTCGCTTTGACGATGTCAGACCGAAAAAGGACAACGAACAATCAGAATGTTGGAACGCTCGAATGGCGTGTGTAGCCACCGGCCTCATCGGCCTTTTCCCCGAAGCTAATGAGCCCAAAGAAGCCTCACTCTCATTGATCAAACGCAGACATACAAATGTAACAAAATCAATTAAAACGTTCCTATAAAAAACGGAGATGTGCCACGCGAGTGACTTACTGCCGGCTCATAACCGAATGCCGTAGTTTTGATTTATGGTGGTTAATATTCTAAAATGACATACAATTGTAACAATTACTTTCCGTAACACTTCACCTCATCAGCTAAAACTTAATTTACCGAAGTGGTTGGAGTACGGTGGTATAAGTTACGGTTCGATTCTGAAAACCCGTGAATTACTGCAAACTATTACATAACGGTTTATTGTTCTCTTGAGCCGCGTCATTGCACAGCTTGACACAGTCTCACACCTCCTAGACCCATCCCATTCGATGGCAATGTCAAAGAATACTAATAAACGATTCAAAACATGTTCTGCGTACAACGCAACGACGAAAATGGCATTTCGTAGGCGCCACAAGGATATTGCCAAGATGTGACCAGTCGAAGTGAAGGGAGGTTGGAGTGAGGCTGGAGGCAGAGCAGGAAATGAGCGCAGACCTGAGAGAAACGGTAACTTCATCCTGTGAGTTCCTTCTAGTAGTCGCTATTTTTACTGTGATTTCACTGTTTTGGTTTATTATTCATTCTGAATAATAACCCTATGTTTTCGGTCAGGAAACATTTTTTACAACCCCCACCCCCCCTCAAAGTTTGATACTTTACGTTTCAAGACATGGGGATTCCAAATCTGCAAAGTCCGTCCCCTGTCTGCCGTCCTCCATCCGCCATTCGCCGCCCAGACCGTTTTGTGCCTTTAACGAGGTCTAAAAAATCTGTTCTTTCACACAAAAATCCCATTTGGTATCTAGTTGTGTCCGCCATCTCGGCAATTCGATCGGACGAAGCCCATGGTTGTTATAAACAAAAAATGGTTAAAACATTCACAAAACGCATTATAATCGCAAATGCTCTGTGTTTCGTATCGTTTTCAAGGTATTTTTACATCCTGGGTCGAATGGAATGAGTTTCAGACACAGCAACTGCGTATAGGGAAGTTACAGTAATTATAGTGAGCCAATGTCAACAAATTGAAAGAACTCGCGGGAACTACAGCGGAAGTAAACGTTTCATCGTTAGTACTCCCTCCCTCCCACCCGTCTCATCAAAACCACCCACCTGCTTGACTCGCAATGTCATGCCAATTGCCGAGGGTTCGCTCGGTTCGAGGTTCCCCGTCCCAATTTCCCCTACTCTTTTCGCCCAAGGTTAGGGCCACTTCCTGTGCACACCCCTACATCGGATCATAAATGCCTACAGACGCTTACAGGCGCCTGGTGCCGGGGGAATATTTAGTTTCCGTAGTTTCATTGTTGTCAGGTCATGTTTCGTATGGTTTACTAGTATTTTTCGATGCTGAGTCGAATGGAATGGGTCTCGGAACAGCAATACTAGGTCAAGCTGATCAAGAGAACAATAAACCGTTGTGTAATAATTTGCAGGGTTTTTCATCTGAGCGTAGTCTTACACCTCTGAGACCCGTACTATTTGTCTCAGCATTGGAAAATATTTTGTAAACTATATCAAACACGGCACAACTAGATCCCAAATTTTCGTGCAACAGAATGAATTCTTTAGGCGTCATTATTGGCAAGTTATGCCCGGAAGATTCAACAGTCAAATTTTGAGGGGAGGTTGTAAAATGATGTTCCCCACATAGATGTATTATTCAAAATGATTAATAAACGAAAACAGATTGGATGAGTTAGTGGAGCGATAACTGTTGGTTGATGACTTTGGAGATCACGAGGTTTCCTTGTATTTATAAACTATCGAGAACAATGAGAGTCGCTTGCGCGTTTCGAGGCTGATTTTTCGGTGACTTATGAACTAGAACTTTTTTTTAACTTTTTGGGAAGACTGCTTTAATGATTTTTATCACGCGCACAAATGCCCTTAAACTGTCGGCAGCTGTGTATCAATTCTCATCAGTAGTCAGGCAATCGTCCATTGAATAGAGATACCAACCGAAATAAAACGGAACAAGGGTTCATTCGAACATTGAAAACTGTTTCGAATTTTCTCAAAAATGGCTTACTGCTAACTTTAAGTGGTTTTGCAGGTTCTTTTAAAATTCACTAACCACTAGAAATATCCAAAATACAGGAAACATATTTCAATATAAAATATGAGCGGTTCCGACAAAGGTTTCAGAACTAGGAAGAATTAGAAATGAATTAGAGTACCAGTTTATGATGACTTCACACAGAGGGTTAAGGTAACAATGGAGGGTCTCTTAGGTTTCATGCTTAAAACTATCCGGTGAAATTTTTAACAATCGTTGAAGACTAGTAAAACGAATCGGGGTTGAAATGTGATTGCGGAGAAAAATTGTGAATTACGACGACGAACGGCAACAACGATTTTTATTACGTTTTTTGTGTGGACGGGCCCAAATGATATACTGGCACCGTAAAATTCTCATTTGTGGGAAAATGGCGCGAGCAGTGCAATAAATTATACAGAATTTTGACCGAAAAGCGATATTAATGCAGGGTTTTCCTCATATTTATCGTTCAATTGGCAATAGTGTTCCCAAAAAAAAAAAAAGGGTGAGAGTTCAATAAGCTACCGATACGATTACAGTTTAATAATTTTCGTAAGATAGCTAAGAGCAATCGAATAAATTCCAGAATTGTGAATAACGAAGTTTCCTCGACTCACTCCTTACAGGTGCTTACCTAATAACTCTTTTCCAATAAACACGAACCTTCCCAGAAAAAGCCGGTTGGCGACCTCATAAAAAATCAGAAGCAGCTTCCGAAAACCATAATTTTCGAAGTGTTCCTGCTATAATTCCAGAATTGATAACCAACCAATCATGTTGACAGTCCAACTAATTACCTTGCAGTTTTTCAATGAAGGGTGTGGCGTTAGGAGCAGCAGCTCAATTGAGTCTGGAATGTTAAGCGCTACCAGTTTCTCAGTAGAACGTCATGCTTTATAATTTCAATTGAACTGAAAAAATATATTGGAGTAGTAGCAAGAATTTTTGTAGGCTGAGGAAAGTAGAGTGATGCGTCCCACCAGATATTTATATGTCGTTGCGCTCCGATTTGAGGAACAATTAAACTTCCACGCAAGGCCATCAAAAATGTGCAATTACTGTTTGAGCTCACGAATTATAACCATTTACATGTAAAAATATATTCTCAATAATGATGGCAGAAGGCGTCTTGATGGGCTAATGGAGAAAAAACGTTTCGCCGATGACACTAATGGAACGATTCGCAGTGCATGGCGGTATTGAAACAATTGAAGAGTAATGTGCAGTCGGTGTCAAACATCAAATGAATAATACTTGCACACAACTCGATTAGTTTTATCTTGAACGGGAGAGCAAATAAAAAGGGGAGATAAGGAAAGTAGTGGAACCTGCTGAGAAAAATAGAGAAGTGAAATCGTTACCTCAGGTTGTAGCAGGTTAATTCTTCAATGTGAAAACAAAAAAAAAAAGAAGGCTTGCGGGAAGTGAAGAAAGGGGAGTGGCATGGAGGTAAGCGCAGCTTGTCACACTCGGAAATTTCATCGTCGACCGATCGATCAAAAAAACCTATAGGAAATGAGTAAAAATCACTTTGCAGCGGCATGTTATCTCATCAATCAACGATATCCAAAATGTTAGCGTTCCGAAAACAAGTGCAGCGCTATTTCAACTCTCATTGTCGTGATAAATGATCATCGGAAATGCAAAAGACAACATCGTTCTTATCGAAAGTACAAGACCTAGACATACTTCGACTCAAACAGTTTTCCCTAGACCAAGCGGATGTGAAGAATCAAAGCCTTCTTACGTTCAGTGAATAACTCAGTATGTCAGAGTCTTCCAAGGGATCCATCTTCCAATGGTCACATTTCTAATTAAGGCTTATATTTTACTATGTGGAAAAGAATAGGATAGTTCTCTGAATGAAAGAACTGAACAAAGGCATTTCAAATAAATTCCTCAGCTGCTCTTAAGACATAAAATCTGGTGCGAAGCATGTACAACTGCCCAATTCCTTTAAATTCGATTAAACTGTACACATGCTGTTGACTGTTTCGTCGTATAACGCATTTCTACACAGATCTACGTCAGCTTCAAGAAATTGTGTTAGGGCTCAAATTTCGTATCTAGCTGGCAGATCAACATGGTAGGCCAAAATGAAATTGTGAGCTAAATCAGTCTAAAACTAACTGTAGTTATCTGAGTTATCAAAACAAAGTTTTTTTCCATCTCAAAAGCAGCTCTAACGATTTTCATTACATTGTGCGTGCGGGCGGATCCAAATAACGTAACACTACGATAAAATTATGATCTGAAAATGACGACAGTAGTACGATAAACTAACGCAACTTTTTTTCCTGTGAACCTCCTTGTTTCCACCGGAAAAACTGAGCTACCTAAAAACTAACTATGAAAGTGTAATAATGTTCATCAAATAATCAGAAGTAATCACAGAAATAACGTAATTCAAACTATTGTCGTTTTGTTGAACTTTGTTCGCAGTGCTTCCCCCATAGTTCCAGAAATGTTATGAATCATGTTGACAGTAACATCAACTACCTGCACGTTGATTTTTAAATGAGGTCATAAGTTGCAGGAGCCTAATAAATTCCGAAACATTAGTCATTCGAGATCATACGAACTAAGTGAAAAGTATATTGGATTAGTAACTAGAATGCACGTTAAGATGAGACACATTGTGTGACATTTCCAACAAAAAAAATCCCCACAGGCTCAATAAATTATGAAAGTTCACCGTAAGTAAGTGTGCTGTTCTGTACGTATTGTTCACGCAAGTGCATAATAACTGAGTGCGAAAATTAGTTCCTTTTAAATAGAGCAGTTAATTGTAAGTGGTTACTAATGTGATGAAAGTCGCCGAATGCATGTGTGGTAGTGAAAAGTTTTGTTATGCGTCGCACCAGATATTTTTTAAAGGGATATTTCCTCAAAATGGGTTCCAAAAATTTGAAACGAAGATGGGGTTGAGGGGAGTTGTGTGATTTTACGTAGTAAGACATTTTTTTACAATTTAGCCTCTACCCTTTTTGATTCGTTAGTTTATGGTTTTTTTAATGGTTAAAGAGCTGCTCTCAAATTGATGTGACCAGGCGAGTGCTATGTGCGCTCGTGAGGGAATCGGTAGCGATTTTTCCGCGTCGAGGATCCTTTCAATCTGGGGTATTGTGTGGACCAGGGCTTGCTTCTGTTATAACAGTACCTTTAGGGCGAGCAACTGGTTTCGTTACAACTTTTACAAAGGAATTGTCGTAGATCGTTTTTGATAAGTTCGTAATTAAAAAAACGACCGGTGCTTGGTGAGTTTGTAACTTTTTCAGAGTAATCTTTAGAACGTTTTTAGACGATATTTTTAGGTAAATGTTGTTTGGAAAGTCACTTCGTCGCAAGTTAAAGGGAAATGAATAAGCTAATACTCACAATAATATGATGGTGTTTAAGACTGGAATTCCTCTGCTGAGATATGAGCCGGCTCAGCCTCTGAGTCCTTTGCTGAATAGTGGGATTTTCTGGAAGCTCCTCAATTTTGGGCGACGGGCGTCGGGGGAATTCGAAATTCTCGAGATGAAGGTCCAACTGACGGCTAGGACGAGGGCTCACAGTGGACAGGGGCACGGTCCGAGCGATAATCGTTTCGAGGGTGACATCGCCGGAAGAACCGTAATACCGTTTCATGTTCATCAGATCGCCGATGCTTCCGGACGGCTGGTGACCTGAAGCCCGCATTACACAATAATGGACCCACGCGTGTTTGACACCTCCCAGATATCCCTCATTTCAATGACCAGGTCGTTCTCAGGCCAAATTAAAAAAAAAAAACGAACTGGATACAATGACACCATTACAAGCAACCCTTTTGTTCGAAGGAACCAGGGGGCACTCAGAAGACCTAATGTATCTGAATTTTTTTTTAGCAAAGCTAGCTCAGTAACGCAAATTCTGATTGATCGTTGGTGTCTGATGGTAACTAAACTGGTGCCGATTAGCGTACGGATAAAGTGAAAAAATGGACAAAAAGTAGAACACATCAAAGGTAACATTAGAACTGTGAAGGTTCCGGAATGGTATTGGTAAGTAAAACGCATAAAGATAAAGAGAGTACACACGAAGATTGTAAAATACCATGGCGATTGCAGTGGGGCTGTTGCCAATGAGGAACTGAAAGATACGAAGAACATGAATCGCCAAGTATATGGAGTTGGGCTGTATTCGCGTCGAAGCAGATTTGATGTAATGTGCGTAAGAGCCAATAATAATCGACTATTCCGTACGAAACTTTAAGGGAAGAAATTATTCCCGAAATTAGTGTTAAGTCTCGGGGGGGGGGGGGGTGTTCTGGTTAGACAAATAAAAACAGATGAATATTATATCCTTCATACAGTTATCGTTAAGGCAAGAGGGGAAAAGGGAAGTTATCGGTGGGTGATGGAAATTTCGAGAAGAATGTTACGTTGGGCAAAGGAAAGAACGGAGATTCTTTGTTCTGTTTCAAAGTGGTATTCGTTTTCCTCTGATTTTTGACCTTATGCCATGAGCTATGCAGCATTGGAAGCTTTAACGAATATATCAGCCGGAGTTGAGAGAACATTAGTTTGTGGGTACTGGGGTTGGATGTGAAGTTAACTTACGAGATACACCCCGCCTGATATTGAAGTTCAACTTTATCCCTAGAAACGAACTATCTCACGGGCCATAAAACATATTTTCGTGTCCCCACTGGGCCAAAGGTAATTAGTCGAGAGACAGAAAGCCCGAAGCTCTAGCTAAATAATTGTGAAGAACTAACATATGACTTTTAAACTGCACTTCAACGAAGTTTAAATTATTCCTCATTCCCGAGTTCCCAGGTTTGCACGATAAGTTGGACGAAACTCCATTACGCGCTTTCAGTAAAGTTTCCAACATTCAATAAGGTTGGGAGCGGTAACGTCGCCTGTTGTTGTCAAGAGTTTTCCCCTTGATTTGAAGATACCGACCAACCCTTACTCCTCCAGGCAAATGAAACGTCTATCCACGGTGTTTCGACGTTCGAGGGAAGTGCCGTTCAAGTTATTGAAGATTGAAGTTGAAAGTTTTGTTTTATATTATGCACACAAGTTCCCTACACGTTGCGTTGAATTGGGAAACCACAGAAAGTTGATGACTTCGACAACGACTTGTCACATTTGAGCATTGCCCGCACCTAGCGGGAGTTTTTGGAAACCTGTTATTTATAGCCACTACAGAATATAACGGTGCTGGTTTGGTAGTGCAGGGAACTGGGAGTACGGAATGAAGGATTTCTCAACTATAGTTCCAATGGGCTGAAATGATAAGTGACTAATTTTGCGCTACACTATTCTACAAAAATGTATTTCCCGCTCTAAGCTGAATAGAATATTTCCACAATTTAGGAGTGGATGAAAGATTAATAGATCAGTGCCATTTTCCCCTGATCCAAGCACATTTCAATAGGGAGAAAAATAGCTCAAAACATTAATGCAAATAAAGTAACGCAGGCTGTTGGGAAAATGGAACGCAACCCAGTAGTGGTGGTGTACCTGACACCTGATTCCAGAACATCGATCATTTAGTGAGTACCTTACCGAATTGGTAAAGCTGCAGCACTGCAAGACTGTGGTGGATTATGCTTGCATCGCCTTTATATCGTTACAAAGGCCCGGGGGGGGGGGATATGGACTGATCTCGGCTGAGACGCATGTCCCCAGCATGGATTCCTGTGATGGTAAAGTGGAGAAGAAAGAAAAACTGATGTTGTCGGGAAGCAGGAAGGGGGGGGGGTGTGATGGAGCAGCAAAACCACGACCAAGACAGTCAGTTCTGTCAACAAAACGGATTAAGTCAGATTGGAACCTTTTTCATTGTTTTGTTTAAACGTACGTTACCTTACAAAGTGCAGGAGAAGATAACGATAACTACTGAATGTAATTGGAATATGGATATATGGATGTCAGGCAGGCCAAATCAGCTGGGTCTTTAACCTCTGAAATATCCGCACTTGAACCTAATGGTACTCTCAACCCTTTTGTTTGTACCTGAGGAAAGGCCAGCTTCTCAGTTATTTCCAAGTCACAACGGATTCCCCCTATCCTAGACTTCCCCATCTATCTTTCTCACCCCTCAATTTTGGATTTCTCTTCTCGACAGACAGCTCCTTCCAAGTCAGTCATCCTTCAGTACTCATGATACAATCGTCTCCTCAGTCATGGGAGGCAGAGCTGGACTGGGCATTGTTGGGCCCAACTACAGTCTGGCTAAGCCGCTGGGGGAGTACGCCACGATATTCCAAGCTGAAATCCTAGCTATAAAGATCTGCGTGGAAGAGATCCTGTCTAAGGGACTCAAGGGCAAGCGGATCTACATATTCTCGGACAGCCAGGCCGCATTAAAGGCCATCGCTGCCTATAGTTTTAGGTCCAGGCTGGCATGGGAATGCCTTCATGCACTCAAGCAGCTCGGCGCCCACAACAGGCTTTCCCTCATCTGGGTGCCGGCTCACAAGGGGCATGAGGGCAATGAAAAGGCTGACCACCTTGCGAAGAAGGGCACAGAAGCCCTACCCATTGGGCCTGAACCTCACGTAGGCATGACCAAAAGTCACCTGAACCGTTTGGTGGCTCAATGGGAGACACAGGAAAATAGCGCCCATTGGCATCGCCAGCCACGACTTAGACAATCAAAAAGGCTTGTTACGCCTTCTGGTCAAAGGGCAAAGGCGATCCTGACACTCTACTCTGTAGGAGGGACTTGAGGGTCTTGATTAGCTTCCTCACCGGACACTGCCCACTCAGGTATCACCTCAACAAGATGGGCATCTCAGAGGCGGTGGAATGCAGACTCTGTGGTGAGGAGGACGAGACGGCGGAGCACATCCTATGTGAGTGCCCTGCCTTAGCAGCGAAACGCTTTGGATTCTTTGCCCAGGGGATTATTGAGCCCCACATCATAGCAGAAGCTGCGGTGAAGGACATACTCGGCTTCCTAAGGGGGGCGGGTATGTACGACGCCTTTTACTAAGGAAGGGCTAGAGTCACAATAGGCCCACACGTGGCCGCAGTGACAAAGAGACTTGTCCCGATGCCCTCGGGGGGAAAAAAAAAAAAAAAAATTACAGTCGTACCAGCCTAATAGGGAACTCGGTGGGTGTCAATGCAGGCTACAGAAGACACTGAATGTAATTGGAATATGGATGTTTGGTAGGCCGAATTAGCTGGTTGCTAATTAGCTAGGCGAATTACCTCAGAAATATCCGCACTCGAACCTAATGGTACTCTCAACCCTTTTGTTCGTACCAGTGGAAAGCCCATCTCCTCAGTTATTATTCTGTTCAGACTAATGACACTACAGTCACAAGTAGAGAGTTTGAGGTGCCTAGTTAGCACTAAAGCCCCGGAGGAGATTGGTTCATCACGGAAATTAAAATACCACAGAATATGCAATATGACCACTGAAAATGCCCTCAAGGACTGGACAGGTTATGTCTGACCCCTCTACTGTAGGGCCTCACCTTGAACTTTCCCTCTGGGTGCAAGCCATATTTCTCCTCTCCTTCTATCTGAGCAGACTGAATGTTCTCTTAATGACATCGAGACCTGTACACTATACACACCACTCCTTTAAACTGAATTTCTACTCCAAGCACCGCGTCAGTTTTACAGCTTAGTTTAGTACTATGAAACAACGAAAGAGACCCCAAGAAAACAAAACGGTCGTAGTACTAATCAACTTGAAAGTGATCAACATCAATACGCTTCCGTAATCAAACGAGTAAAATGTTCTCGACCGAAATGAAATTTAGAGGAAGTTTTGTGCTGTTAAGAACTGGTTGGTGACGGCGGAAAAGCCTGAACCTGCTGGTCACGTTGGTTATTCATTCAACTCCCTTGAAAAACACGAGGAAAAAAGTGTTTTGAAGACGTGAGCGGAATTAAATAAGACTGAATAGTGCACTGAAAAAAGAGAGAATCGATAACTCTTTTAGGCGCCCTTAACCACTTTCTTCTGGGGAATAAGGGTGGATGCTGGAGGAGCACTAGTAAGGCTTTCTATCAGAAAGTTGTACATTATTCTCTATTATGTAACCACTGCTTGCGCTTACGCTTAGTCACTTGTGATCGAGTCTGCCTATTTTTCATAGCGACGCATTTCACACTGTTCGTTGAACGATTTGCAAGAAGAAATGCGAATGAATTTATCAAACGTCGTGGCCAAGGCTCATGTCATGTGCTGATAGGATCAAGATGCGCCTCGGAATATCTATACTTCAGTCAAACTATCAAAATAACTAAAAACGACCAAAATCAATTGATTAACGCGACTCAGAAAGAAAGCAAACGATGCACAGCCGGAAAACGTGCGAAGTTTATAAAAACGCCTGAAAAACTAAGGTCACGACAAACCAGTTGACTTGAAGGGACAAAATAAGGAGGCAAACAAGATAGATTACCAATTAGCCACCGTTATCACAGGACTGAACGAACGAACAACATATTTTTGCTGAAAAGAGATTCGGTCTTTTGGCAGGCTCGGGGTTTTGACTATATTTTCAATTTATGAAGTCAATTTCCCAGTTTTCTAAAAATAGTTATTTTTATTTAAATTCGTATCGAATAATTTTTTTAAGAGGAGATACTCGGCAGATATTTATTATAAGGTGCGACTTTTGATCCATGCACTGTTCTTCAATTATACATACAAATATAAATCCTCCCTTCTTCCTACATGTTATCGGTATTTCATATTTGTTGACAGAACGATAGATTTTAACACTTTTTGAAATGGAGTCAAACTTTTTGGGTCTACACATGACGTTCGTTAGGGTTCAGTTAGGAAGTTGAAAATTTGCACAAAATATTTCACGTATTTCGGATTATCGCTGCGTTTGAGACAGTTTGAGATCCCCCCTAGAGCACCTCCAGAGTTTTCCCTTTGTCAAACAGTAAATATTATTCTTGGAACCTGACCGAGTGGCGCAGAATGAATAGTTTCTCTAGTCCCGCTGATAAGCCCAATTGACTAGTTCCGGTTGAAAATTGTGATCGTCGGAGCGAACAATAGATAAAATGTACGATATTCATTCGGAGGATTGATAGATAAACTCGAACGCGATTAAAATGTTCATTGTCCTCGCTCGTTCTTTATTGGATCGCGTTGAGGCTCATTTGTCATCCTTAGTATCGCAGCTCTCGCTATATTTCAAACGATATACCCCCCCATTCGGTCACTATATGGACTCTCAATGTTTATGGATGCATTTTCACAGCCTTTTCGCGTTGTAAAACTCCCTTTATTTTGTGTTTGTTGCGAGTCGGACACATGGTGAATTTTTACGTCTCCGGTGCAAACGGCGGTTATTACGAGCGCGATGAAAATCCCTAGCGAAAACAAGAGAAAATTGTTGTAAGCCTTGAGTGATTTGACGCATGATAATTACACTTTCTGTTTTTGTGTAAGCGTTTTGCAAATCGTACACGTAAACACTCACGGTTAGTGAGTAAGAATCAACCTCACACCGTTGCCAATACAGAAATAATAGTTGTAATTCGTATGTGAAGTTCACCAAAAGACAGTCAACATATAACTCGATTATCCACTGCAGAGTGTGAATATGAGAGCGAACTGTACACATATTTTTTACATTAATACTTCATTCTCATATTTCCCTGAAACTTTTGTCATCATGTATCTAATTCTCTCGTGTACCTCGTTTGGCCAAATGGCTTAGCGAATTTTGACGAGATTTATTTTTAAATTTGCAGATAACATGGGTGGATAAAATATGACATCAAAAAAGAAGAAAAATTAAATCTACCACAAGAATGACGATCCTTTCCAACAAGTATTTTCGTTTGAACGATTTCCATGTCGTTATAATTAATTTCACGCTGACAACCTACAACCAAACTGAGGCCGATTACTGCGTACCTACGAGAACTCAATATTTTTGCGACGGTGGTCGGCGTTTGTAAAGGCCCAAAATCGGTACGCATCCATATTTAGTCTAGTCTCATAGCGGGCAATAACCTGCTCTGACTTTGAAACGGTTAAGGTCACATCCTTTGTATTCGCGCTGGGGCCAAAATCCTTCCCGTTTTACTTGCTTATTATGGTATTCCCAAAGTCTCAATAATACTCACATACCCGTACAATGGTCAAATCCATTTCCAAAGTCTTCTTATCCGCCAGCATCCCCCCCCCCCAACTGACAATATACAGAACCTGGAAGCCGCATATGTCTCTGAACTTTAGCTCTCGCATTCCTTATTAAAAATAACTGTTAACGTACCTGTTGGGTGAGTCCGTCTCCTCTGGCTGGTGAGACTGTGGGCAAGCGCTTTCGATGTAAAGACATCATCGTCTGGCCGTTAAGTCAGTGCTAAGCGCTTGCCTACAGCAACTCACCAGCCAGAGGAGACGGACTAGGTGTGTCCGGTACGTTAACTTTAGTAATTTTCCAACTGGCGGATATAACCCAATTGCTTTAAAAATTACTGTATAATGTAATAATTTTCGACACCATAAAGTTCACTGAGCTCTAACAATCATGACTACGTAACTAGCGCGTATTAATTTATCTGGTTCTCTCTTATGCACTGAAACACCAGTGAGTAGAAAAGGCCTCAAATCTTTCCAGACATCCAAGACACTTACGCTCAATTGATTGAACTCTCAGCACCGCATCCTTTATCAGCCAAAGTCACATTAGGAATAACGTTTTAGAAGGAATCCTGTGTAAAGGAACTGCTGCAATCAGTAGGGCAGATTGTGCACCTATTTCAGAGCATTTAAGGCTATCAGGTTTCAATATGAAATGTTCCATGCAGTTTCAGCATGGCTATTCCAAGGCCAGATTCATTTTCTTTCCTGCCATTCGATTAGCCTAATTTCGCGATCAGTATCACGGGGGAATCTTTTTTTTCCCTACCGCCTACTGTGCGTAAACCTATGGGATTCAGTGCTAGTGGGCATCACAATTGTTTAAGGAGGTGGTCTAAGGTATTGTTCCTTTCTTACTACCCGTTTTTCTTTTCCAATTTCCTAACTTCACCTTCGCAGTGAGAAATTTTGAACATTTTGATTTAAATTGTACACCCATGCGCATTTCGGAACTTGTAAACACCTAGTGAAAGTCAGTGGGATGAAGAACATTTGAACTAATCTGGAAGGTGAAAAACACTTAGCGAGAGACGTGAGTCAATTACAGTGCTCGGGAGATGTGTATTGACTAAACAATTATCGTGTTGAGTATAGAAGTTCACTCCGACGATGTCATCCAAATCAAAACAACAACAGGAAATAAATCACAGCTCATCAAATCCAAAGGACTCTTGACATGATCGCAACTCGCCTTATCGTTTAGCTCGGACTTCTTGGATTTACGAAGCAATTTATTTGTACATCCACTCGTAAATGTATGGTCACATTCAATGAAATACAACCTCATTTGAGGGATAAAAAGAGAGATTTGACATGAAAATGAAGGAATGCGCCAAATTCACTTTAATCAAGGCAAGAGGTTGGGGACAGTATTCTGATTCTAAAAAATGATCTAGTTTGTGTGAATGCGAAGCAACACACAACTTTCCACAAATCTCGTCATTCGAAGATCTAATACACGAGTATCTCCTAGCTTTTTGTTTTTTTTGTGTTGTAGGCACGTAAAAGGTTACGACCAAACTTTCATCCGATTTCCAACGACCTACGGGGGAAAGTAAGCCAAATGTAACTTTCAAATTATCTTCCCCTGATGAGTACCTAACTTTCGTTCGCCAGCTTTGAGGAGAAATTGCTGAACCGATCGATCTTGTTTGATTTTCTTGGACGAGCTAAAACAAGGTTATGGTTATGCACCAACGTGTACGAAAAGTGAGGGGTTGTCAAATTTTGCTTACAAACGGCTACCAAAGCAGCGAGGATCCCAACATATCCCGGAACCTCTGGCGCTACAATTTTTGACGTAAAAAGTGAAGCTATGTTTCACAGAGGACATGTAAACAAAATGAAAAACAGATTGTAAATACCTAAAGCCACAAAAATCGCTGAAGGTAGTGGTGTGATGCGTGTCTTGGGATATTGTTTTAGAACGTTGGCGTCGTGCGAACGAAATTAATGAATAAAATATCAGGTGCACCGTATCACACTACGTTCCTTAGCTCTACATAAATTAACCGGTTTTCATGGTTTTTTCTACTAATTCAATTTATTTTTCACTCACTTCATTTGAACTTAATAAAACGTATCTTCATGGTGGCTGTTTCGTTTGCAGTTCCGGATTGTATTGTGCTGCTCGTACTAATGCTCTGACCACTATTGAACAATTGGTGCACAGAGTTGATGGCGCTGGGGACATGATTTTTTTGAGCAATAACAATCACTTCCAGACTTATATCGTAAAAACCTGTGTAATTTCCACAGTAGTCCGCATCTTATGATCGTTTAACAACGCTCATCGAATACGTACTTAATTTGAGCACCGCGTGGATTTTTATGAACATTCTACGACTTTCTGAGGGGAGTTTACAAGGAAAAAACTACGCTTAAATCGATTGTTATCGAAATGTTCGGTAATTTATTGTGCTTCTTGCTGCTACGAGGAAAATCTGATCTAAACCAACTACAATTATCATATTCATCGAACACCAAATTTTTTCTCTCAAAATAACATGACAATACCGTGAAATTCTCATCCGTGAGAAAATCACGTGAGCAGCACAACAAATTGGCAAACATTTAGACGAAAATCAATTTTGGGGCGGTTTTAGCCTCATAAACCTGGCTCAAATATTACTAGGCTTCAGAAAAATTCAGATGGCAGTCCGATCACGTACATGTACGAAGAGTCTTTAATAACGGTCATAAGATATATAGGTACTACTCCAACAATTCTGAAATTTCAACCACCCATTTCTAAAAGTGTGTACCCTATAACTCTGGAAAAGTGATTATTGTAGAATACAGCCTCCTTAATTCTCTGCATACGCAAGTTCAATATTGATCGGGGCATGAGCACGGGCAGTACAATAAATTCCGAAACTGTAAGTTCTAACGCTTCCTGCCACTGCGAAACCAGTTTTACCTGGCTAAGCCGAACTGAGTGAAAATACATTGAATTAGTAACAAAAGCCATGAAAACCAGCGAATTTATGTAGAGCTAAGGGAAGTTGTTTGTTCTGTTTTTTTTTTGTTTTTTTTGGGTGGGATTAGTCGACTTCCTAACCTACTTTGTATTACTAAGGAAGATAAGAAGCATGATGATAGGGCCACCAACACTTTGGTTATCCATAAAGGTCGTAACATGAGTGAAGGCCACAAAATAAATTCGAGAAAGTTAACCACTATCAGTTTCCGTATAGAGCGTTCGTACGAATTGAGTTAAAAAGAGGTTAGATCAGTGGATAGCGACAGAAATCCCTGAATGAACCTGGGGCTAAGGAAAGTTGTGTGGTGCGTTGCACTGGATTTTTTTTCCTACTATAGAATTTTCGTACTCTTTGGTTTGAGTAATGTTGTACGAATTTGTACGTTAAATATTTGACGGACAACGCAGCGGGTATGGGGAGGTCAATATCCCGCATGAGAGAGGAAGTCTGGAACACTGTGTCGCGACATAAACGAGGAAGCGAGTTGCTGCTCTAGTCCAAATAACTGACCGACACCCGGAGCAAGATGGACTGGAGAGATGGGCAGAGGGCGACCGAGGTCCGTCATCGACGAGCCCCGTCGGAGACGTAGACGGGACGGGCAGGGCGAGCCTGGAGGACCAGCAGGTTTCAAATCCAAGCTCGCCGAGCTCCTCAGGCTCAAAAGACCGGCTTTCAACGGAAACAGAAGAGCCCATTCCGTCTTTTTCATCGACTCTGAACCCATCGCCGACGGCCGCAGGAGAAGACGCTAAATGTTTAAATTGTCGGACAACTCCGCGAAAAATTGATCGAAACTCATTGGAGATTTTGAGAGAGTGGCGACACTTCACAGCGAAACGCGTCAATTTAACCGCGTGCGTCGACGAGTTGAAAGTAAAAATATTTTTACGAGTTTTTGAGTCCACCGCGCGACGGGACTACGACTTGTTGACTGGCCGCCCCCCTTTTGGACGAGAGCGGAGCACGTGGCCGTGAGGTGGGGGGCACCGCCCCCACTCACTTGTTGAGCGTTCTCCGGCCTTCCGCTTCCCTTATCCAACGCCTCGACAACTATTTGTTGCTCAACCCAAGATATACGTTCCTACTAATATAACTGCTAATAAATCGCTTGTCCGTAAGAAGGAGAACAACTGGTACAACTCATCGCACAACCTTCCCCACACCCGCGTCGGAATTTGTTTTGGTCCGTCCGTTCATCTGAAGACGATTTTACCACTTTCCCGTGGCTCAGAAAAGAAGAAAAGTATGTTACGCAATCGGCTGAAGAATAAAAAGCGAATCCTCTCTCTGTTTCAGAAGAACAATGCGTGTCTTCCTGCGAACATCGATGCGAATTAACCGATTCCGCTCAAAATTATATTTGCCCACAGGCTGGGAAAATCCGGTCAAAACTAACAATAGTTATCATAGTGATACAAAAACCAATTTTTTCCACTCACTACCTCTTCTCACAGGGACTGATTTGAAGAACAATACGAGCGAAAGAAAGTTATCGTTTCTCCCCGGCCTGCGCTAAATTCCCTCACTGCCTGCCTTGTAACTGCTACCCCCCCCCCCCCAGTCAGTTCGATTCGTCTGTTGCCTTGAGAATGTTCCGATGTAGTCCGGTCATGTTTTGTACTGTGTCGTTTTTGTAATAGTTGTTGTTTTCCCAATGTTTGGTATAGCTATATGTTATAAATTAAATATTTTTCGAAGTTGGATTGAATAGGATAGGTGATAATCATGCTGTGCAGGAGAATAACTTTGCAGCGCTTTTTTTTTTGAATCATCATCAGGCCAGGTAGAAACGTAAACTTTCGCTGTATTCATCCAGCTTCTTCAAGTATTAGAATTTGCCTTACTACAGGGCGAAATCAAACTTTAACTCCAATGATAGCCAGTGCAGTTCCAATAACAAGTTCGGCAAGAAGTGGAGACAGAGCCACAACCACACCAACATTCCTACTATACTCGAGTCAGTCAAAACCTTTTTTCTTTGCCACTCAAACGCTGTCGCCTCAATCAGAGGCCCGCGTATTTCTTGAACCCGTTTGACTCCACCTTTGGAACAATCGACCAGACTTTCTCCAAAGTCAAAGCACTTACCCGGTAGAAAATCCTCTACCAGCACATTTCACGCATGTCCTCACTCAGTCTGAGTCCTAAACTGGTACGGTTACCATCTTATTAGCCGAAGACGAACTACACCACTAAACTCGTAACTACTGATATCTCTCGGCTCGTTGGTATTCCATTGTGTGAATATGTCATCGTGTTAATTTCCAACTACTTTTACCCCTTTAATCTCTTCTCCAAAACGTAGGACCAGGGTATCCCCACGGTACAGAGAGCGCATGGAACCAACAAGCTGTCAGGAACCTTCACATCATAAAGGCCGTCTGCCAATGCTTGTGACCATAAAATATATATATGTCTACCATTTCTACTAAATGTACCTGTTTCTTTTTCTTTCACCTAAGGTAGCATTTCACAATCTCAGTTTAGTAGAAACTGGACCCCTCTTTTAGATTTTGTAGATGAGAACTTTCGTAAGCTTTCAACGACTCACCAGCCCACGAAGCCTCAAAATTTACCCCGCAATGAGAACAAAGGGTTCGAAGCTACTAGATATGGTTACTTCTCTGAAGATCGTTGACTAACTCAAAAGAGAGCCAGGCAGAGTTCAGTGACTTTTTATGAGGCTAGTATCCAGCTTTTGATGTAGGAATCTGACGGCTGCTGCAGCACTGGAGATGCATCACTCTGGCTGGCATTTGCTCACATGGCATGCCTTTTTCTTCATAGCCTCCTTATGAAGGGTGGCATCAGCGGCCACTAAGTCAGGCTACGACACGGCTGCCCCAGATCTTTTCGAGCAGTTCGTTTTCACAAGTAATTAACTGTGGAGTAATTAAGCACAATGAATGGACGTTTATTTCATTCACGCGATTCCAGGGCACAAGCTCGAACGTAAAGGAACCTCTTGAGACAGCGGCTCTGGAAAGTGGAAGAAAATTCAGTTTCGTTTGAGGGAGAGAGACTCAACGCTGGAACCGTCGGAACGGAACTAACTCGAAGGGTTGTGCGGATCAGTGGTCACACAGCACACAGCTACCCGCCCTAGGGCCACTAATCAATGTTTTCACACCACGAGGTCAGTATCGTAAAATACTCTCTCACAATATTGGAAGGAAAGCGATTTTCGGGCCACTTGTGGGAAAGGAATTTCCATATATCGGAAATCTCGTGAAATACGCGACCGTTTCTTCCAAGTGGCCAGAGTTCCCGCGTAGAAAACAGTGTTGAGAAATGAATAACGGCATACTTTATGTAGAGAAACAATGAATTGGAGCCTGAGAGAGCGCTGGTTTTGAATTGGCGTGAGTATATACAGGCGTTACAGTACCAAAGTCACCATCATCGCTATTTATGCCCCGAATATAGTTATTTCATGTAAATTTAGGGCCTCCAACTAATGGCGATAGGCTGAAGAGTCTAAAATAAAAATAAAAATTTCAAAAGGCCAGAGCAAATTTCCGAAGACCATAGCGGAATCAGCACCACAACATACGCAATACATAAATAGCAGTAAACAGACAACACGATGTATCCACAACGGCTCCCCAAACTTGCGGTTGTCACACTTTGTACTTTTCACAACCCTACATGGTTGGTGGTAAGAAAAGCCACGTAATCGGTTGAAAAAATGTTCCTTAACATTTTCTCATTTTGAGGGTATTTGAGTCTGTTAGCGCGATCGAGAGACACCAACAAAACCGAATGATCCCAAATGTCATCTTCATCCCACAGATCACCATGACTCCCAAAAATAAGGATATGAGCCAGATCGGTTCAAAACTAATTATAGTTATCGTTTCGACAGTTACGGGTGACCGGGATTTGCAACGACTTTCTGTTCACTTCTAGGCTCAGGAAGATCCTGAAGCCATTTAACCTACAAGTTCAAATACATTTATTATTTTCATTTCATCGTTCAGGCAAAATATTCATGAAAACAAGAAAAACAAAAATTACACGCAGAATATTGTGGAGCGTTAGTTGGTAAACAAGTTTTGATGGTCCAGAGTAGCTCCTAATGGCATAATAAATTAGAGTAGTACAATAATGTTCCTCCTATTCACATAACTGTCTTAATTGGATTCCTAAGACAACCTCAATATAGTATGTACATGTATCTCCTAGAAATCATAAGTGTCCGAAAAGTATTTACCGATAATCCATATGTTTACATTAATTTTCAGATCTGCTGAGGTTGGTGGATTTTAGAGGGAAAGGCCAAGACAGGAGACCCTCTATGCTGTTTGGCCCCAGGGCTGTAAGTCACGATACACATTTTTGTAAGAGGAAAAATGAGCTGGTTGTGGGCCTCTGAGAGCGCACTACGTGAGTTAAAAATGTGGCTAAAAACTCTGCAAATTATTGCACAACGACGCTTTATCATTCTCTTGCACAGCTTGACGTAGACTCACACCTACGAGACCCATCTCATTCAATTCAGCATCGAAAAATACCAGTAAACCATACGAAACATGGCCTGGCTACAACGAAACGACGAAAACGAAATATTCCAGGCACTCATAGGCGCATGTAGGCAATTGGCACGACGTTGCGAGTACAAACCATGAAATGCTTAGTTTCGCCGTAGTTATTGTCCCGCGAGTTCTTTCAATTAATAGACTTTCTTTTGCTATAATTATTGTGGTTTCACAATGTTCGTACTAGAAGTAGCCGTACACTTGTGAGAATTGTTCCATTCTACGCTGCATCTAAGAATACCGGGAAGACGATACCAAACATGGCGTATTTGCGATAAATATTTCATTTTTATTAATTTTTTTAAACTGTTTTCTGTTTTCATGGGCCTCGCCTAATCGGATCGCAGAGCAGGCAGGCACAGCTAGATACCAAATGGGACTTCCGTGCGATTAACGGATTTTTGAGACCACGTTAAAGGCACTCAACGACCCACATGGCGGACAGGCATTGCAAATCACGAATCCTGATGTCTTGAAACGTAAAGTATCAAATTGATGTGGGGGAGGGGGGTACAAAATTGTTCACGACCGAAAACGTAGGTGTACTCGTATTATTTAGAATGAATAAGCGGCATGCCGAACCTTGGCTATTTGAAGACTGAGCATAACATTAACACACGCAAACGCAGAGGACTTGCAGAGCTCGACTTTGGAACCCTCGTTTCTCGCACGCCTCCCTGAAGACCGCATGTACGTCATCACCAAATTCTGTTAGTCCCAAGGATACTCTGTTGTGCGGAGATTTCGACTTTGAACCTTTTTTTCATTCAGGAGCGTCAATATACAACTACGTGACAGGTGGTTGTTGTTTTTATCTATCAATAAACCTTTAAACTTCCAAATATATCAAACTCGGTTAATATGTTTTCTTCTTTTACCTCACATTAGTCTGGCTAATTTTGTACGCTACTACACAGGTTACTTTCTAAGTTAGCGGTAGAGGGAAGTATTCGGATGACCGTTAATACTAGTTTTCCATACATCTAGGCGCTGTATTAAATAATTCGTGATACGGCAATACTTTTCTGTGAAAAAAGAAATTCTACTAGTTATTCAACATCACGTGGTTGCTTCGACCATTTCCTTCGCGATACAACTGTCGTAATTAACATTGCACTTCTTGTGAAAATTAATCGCAACCTAAATATTAGACTGTAATTGTTCTTCTTACCTTAATATTCAACATATCGTTCAATGCCTTTGCAGTTCGTCCATTGATTGGAAACCCAAGACCAAGACCGCGAATACATTTCACAAAACTTCATTAGAAGAACCAACTTTCTAACAACTAGTGATAGGATTATGGGAAAGAAGCAAAAGAACCAAAGAATGTGATTATTATTATAGTTTACTCATGTATATCTGGTTGGTTTTATATTTCTTTTACTGTACGAGGCCTTTGGTCTGAAAGAGGGGCTGGAATACACCAGTTTCTCTCTGTGTCTCTCGCTCTTTCTCTTTTTTTTCATTTTCACCGCTTGGCAGAATTACGTTCCATTAAGACAGCTTTTCCTGAACTTCTGCACCGTGTGAGGTACTTACCACGTTGAGAATTATCACGTAGCGCACGTTCAAAATGATAAGCTCGATTCCTACGTGCGGAATTGCTAGCGGAGCACAGGCGCCCGGATTTAGTATATTTATAACTATCTCTTTAAGAATTCAGGGCCAATATCGAGTTCGGCAGGGGGCATTGCCCCCCCACAAGAGTGAATGGAAGCTGATAATACCAACGATCCTCTGAGAGGCCAGTAATGCTCTCCTGTTTTCTCGACGACCCCCCGCCAACCCTTAATGCATTTTCCGACCCTGTTGTTCGACCAACTTTCCTCCGGCACTACTCACGTTCCTCGCCCAGTGTCTACATACTTAGGGCGACTATAAACTGAAAACGCGTTGGAATCACGACCACGAGTCAGAGTTACAACGAAACAACTTCGTTCAATTAATACTTTTAAGACTACATTAAAAATTGAATACTACTGCAACCATATATTATATTTCATTCAATACTGATGTTTACTACCATAAATACCACGTTTTTGCTACAGCTTCGGTGTTTACCAATGATAGTTTCTATGAGTTTATACAAACATGACAATATTAATTGATAGTCTGCCAACGACCGCTTAAATTTATATTGAACTACGCTGACCCATCAACACCGATTTGAATAACTTGACTTGTGCCAAGAGAACTGTAGAACGTATCTGGAGGATTGTTCCCCTATTTCCTATATTGAGAAATTTAATTAACCAAATTTGTAAATATGTACTCGTTCAGCGTGCGAACTCTGCTACTACTTTTGCGGCCTTCGGTACACAATCCGGCTTCAAAACTGCTGAATAGTTAAGAATACCTAGGCACGAAGAATACTCGTCACTCAATAACGAGACAGAGGGAAAGTTGTATAGATTGTAACTGGAGGAGGCATTCTTTCTCAAGTCGGGGTGCTTAAAGTCATTGAGTAATCAAAGAGGTAACCGGCATTGGAAAAGCAGTTCTGCTAAGCACTAGACGTATTTCGATAGAGATGCTGACATCCCGAATTAGATTACCTAATTTAAAGACGCGGTCTGAGTGAGTGTAAATCCTGCTTATTTTTACTCTCCTCTGCCATACGTACCAAGCTGGAAAATTGCGTAATCGGTTGTGTGAAGGACAAATAAAAGATGAACTACATCGGCTAAAATTTACGTTGAAGACAAATCAACAGCAGGCGATGGACCAAAATTAAATACAATTGCTACAGAACATTTTGGCTAGTATTTCAATACATTTATACTATTGCCCGCAGCTATAAGATCGTCATTTGTGCATTGTGAAGTGAGTTGAGCAATGAAACCACAGTAATATCAAGTGTGACAGAGCTTATTTTTACAGGAACATTTATAGAGAACAAAATGTAGGGACAATTTAGTTGAGAGGTATTCGTAAGTTTGATCAAAATCGTTAGAGCCATTTTTGAGAAAATTGGAATACCGATAAATCAATATTAGCCACATCTCCTTTTCTGAGTTAACTTGGCTTATATCTCCGTTCAACAGGGTACAGAGATAGTTGAGGAGAACAAAATGTGGATTAGAACGCTAGGAGACACTTCATAAGATTTATCACATCTAGTGAAGCAGTTACCCTGGAATTTACGGAAATGTTCGAAAAAACGTTATTTTCGATACATTTTCATGTTTAGCTCTGTTCAATGGACGGTCAGAAGAACATTTATCTAGAACAATATGTAGGTACTAACTATTTGTAAACACGTTGAAAGTTTGGTGATAATCGTTGAAGCCGTTTGGCCAAAAAGCGTAAAAAACCTATTTTTGCTTCATAGGCCTGTATCTCCGTTCACCGTATTTTCATGGCGATATGTATGTAGAAGGAAAGTTAGGCATTGATTAGAGGAAGATAATTTGAAGGTTTAATCAAAATCGTTCAAGCCGTTTTCGAGAAAAATGCGAAAAACTCTAGTTTTTGGTACATTTGTGTCCCCCTCCCCCCCACCACTTACAATCGGCCGAAATCGCCGATAACCTTATTTTGGTGTCCTATGGGGAGGGGGGAGGGGTGGAGGGTTTCATTTATCTTTAATTGAGAGTTTATAGTTTAGCTTGTGAATTCCCTCGGGTAATGAATGAACATCGTTATGTCATTTGTCTGTCAAACGTTCAACCGAACTCCGAGATACGACGTCCTTTGAACGACACAGCCATTAATTCGGTTTAAGTCAGTCAATATATCAATTACGAGCCGTCAAAACAGAACAGACCCGCATGAGCCCACCGCTCTTTGAACGATAACAACGACCTCCACACGAGTAGAAGGTAGAAAGGCCTCAATGGCGTTCCTTTTTTTTCCAAACGGATGGGACTAGAGAAATGGGACTGCGATAGGAGTTGAAAGCGATAACGAGCCTTCCTTTGTCAATGGAGCAAACGGGTCAACCTATCGCTCCCCCTCTCTCATCGGAAATAACGAGTAAAGAAGCCTTACTGCGGGGAAGAGCGTACTTCTCAACCGTAAACGGGTAGTAAACGTTGTAAGACGCCCGACAGAAGACAAATATTTGAGGAATTAGCCTTTCATGAACGAAGTCGTAGGCAGGATAGAAATATTTTTCTATAGCCAGACATTTGACTACACCAGACCAGTCTGTTATCACCGTCTATCGATTATCCTTTATAGAACGCTAAATTAAGCGCTACGAATTAAGTCATTTTGTACCTCTCACTTCGTTTCCTTCTCCTTACATTGATTAGCTATACGGAGTATGCAATAAAGTTGTGTGATCGGTCGTAAATAAAGAGTTTTTGTCAGAGCTTACAAAGCTTTTGAGTCCATTTGACACAAACGCAGCAAATTATTACTGAAGAGTTTATTACCCTCTTGTGTGGCTTGCAACAGTCTCAAATCTCCAAAACCATACCATACGGAATATGACCTGACTACTACGAAACGAAGAAAATTGACATATTTTAGACCACCTAGACTACTAGCAACACCTGACGAGTCGAGCTGATGGTTGGAACGAAAACGTTCGCTGTACTGTCCTCCTGAGATTTCACTGTTTTCGCTCTAGTCGCATGCGTACACCTCTGGGACTTCATTCGATCCCAGCACCGCAAAACGATACCCAATACGACGTAATTGTGATAATTAGAGCCTAAACAAATATCCACGTTACAGGCAAAATATGGCCCGAACGGAAGTCGGCGGTGGACAGCAGATTTGGAAAAAAAATGTTCCTGACCGTCAGAATTAATAAAAACCAAACTGGGCATTGTGCCCTTCAGTAAAATTGCGAAAGAACGGCCGATATAAATCAACTCCAATTCGAAGTTTGGCTTGCGTGTTAAAATAGGCCTACGGGAAGAGTCGACTCAATACTAACTATAGTTATCATAGTGAGCAAAACAACAAATTGTTTCTATGAAACGGCTCCGCAGATTGGTGTTTTTGTGTGACCAGATAAAAATGTCCTTACGGCAATACGACATTTTCATGAGTGGGAAAATGATGAGTTTTTCCCTGGAAGTCCCGAGGAACTACACCTCTCACATACCGCTGTGCTGATAGCCCAATGTGCTACCCATACGATGAAGGTTTAAATATGGTCGTCGGACAACTGGAAGCAACCCAATAAATTCCAGAATTCCAGGACCCTTAGCACTGTCAACTTCTCCATATAGAATAGACCAATATCTGCAGTAATCTCCAGGGATCCCTCTGCTACTCGTTATCAAAAATGATGTAATTCCACGATGTAGCACAATCGGGAAACATAATTTATCGAGTACCGGAGTGTAGAGGGCAAATCTTTATAATGTTGTTGATTTTTTTTTTTTTTTTTTTTTAACCCGAGGGAGGGCGTGTGGGAAGTCCCTTTGTCACTGCGGCCGTTTTTTATGTGGGCCTATTGTGACGCTGGCCCTTTCTTAGTAGAAGGCGTCGTACATACCCGCCCCCCTTAGGAAGCCGAGTATGTCCTTCAAAGCGTTTGACTGCCAAAGCAAGGCATTCACATAGGATATGCTCTGCTGTCTCATCCTCCTCGCCGCAGAGTCTGCATTCCACCGCCTCTGAGATGCCCATCTTGTTGAGGTGATATCTGAGTGGGCAGTGCCCGGTCAGGAAGCTTATCAGTACTCTCAGATCTTGTCTAGAGAGTGTCAGCATCGCCTTCGCTCTTTGACAGGAAGGCGTGACAAGCCTTTTCGCCTGTCTTAGTCGTGGCTGGCGATGCCAATGGGCGCCATTTTCCTGTATCTCCCATCAAGCAACCAGACGGTTTAGGTGACTTTTCGTCAGACCCACGTGTGGCTCAGGCCTGATGGGTAGGGTTTCTGTACCCCTTTTCGCAAGGCGGTCAGCCTTTTCATTGCCCTCATGCCCCCTGTGCGCCGGCACCCAAATGAGGGAGGGCCTGTTACGGGCGCCGAGCTGCTTGAGTGCATGGAGGCATTCCCATGCCAGCTTAGACCTAAAACTATAGGCTGCGATGGCCTTTAAGGCGGCCTGGCTGTCTGAGAAAATGTAGATCCGCTTGCCCTTGAGCCCTTTGTTCAGGATCTCTTCTGCGCAGATCTTTATGGCTAGGATTTCCGCTTGGAATATCGTGGCGTACTCCCCCAGCGGCTTTCAAAGACTGTAGTTGGGCCCTACAATTCCCAGTCCTCCTCGGCCTTCCTTAACTGAACCATCGGTATACCACTGCAGCGCGCCCACCTCTGTCCGGAATGTCGCCTTTTCCCACCGTTCCCGTGAGTGGACGCTGACGCTGAATGGCAGCCGAAAATTCTTCTGCTCTGGCATGACGTCAGTAGCAAGGACTGCTGCCTCTTCTATCTTAAACACTTATTCCGTGGACCCCCTTAGCCCTGGTGGAAATTTTACCTGTCTGCAAAAGCCTTGCCGCTCCCAGGTAAGTGGTCCTCTGAATGTGTATATGTAGAGGTGAGATGTTCAGAAGGACTTCCATTGCAGCGGTAGGGCATGTACCCATGGCCGCTGTGATAGCAAGACACGCCTGCCGTAATGTAATTGCACGATGTAGCACAATCGGGAAACATAATTTATCGAGTACCGGAGTGTAGAGGGCAAATCTTTATAACGTTGTTGATTTACTTTAAAGTAGATTCTAACTCGGGGATCCCCTTCAGTGCTCCGCAGGTACGAATGAAGAAAAAGAATTCGAATGAAATGGTTCTTCCCTGCTTACAGCCCGGTATAGTTTGCTCGATAGCGAAACGGGAAGTCGAGATGAGGCCCCAAAGAGCGGAGAACGAATAAGACCTCGGTTGGCTCTCCCCAACCCATTAGAAATAAGTGCAGGTTGCGCAATAATAGTATTTCACCGTGTCACAACTCCCACTCCGCTCTCCGAAGGTACCTTCCTCACGCCTTCCTCACGTTTGTTACTTTTCAGCTCTAGCGAGAACTGTACTGATATTTTATCAACCTTCTTTTATACTCCGAGTTCTTACGCTTCTCCCAAATAAATAACGGCGGAGTGTCGGATTAATTAGATGGAGCTTTGAACCGTACGCAAATGAGTGGGCGCTAACGTATTACGCTACATGAGGTACAGTAATCAGTCCATAAATATCTGGTGCGACGCATCACACTACTGTCATCAGACCTACAAGTATCCACTGACTTTCATCACTCTGGTAACTAATCGAACACGTATTTTCCTCAGTTCAGATGAACTTAGCTAAACATTCTATAGAAACTAGCAGTACTTAAGGTACTGACATTGGTTGGGTAACTAAGTCACGACGTTCATGGGGTAACCAGCATATTGGTAATATATGAGACTTGGCAAACACTGGGAACAAAGTAAGTCAATAAAACGACAGCAGTTTGAATTCCGGAATTCACTTGGTAGCTCATAACTCCACAACTAATTCAATCTATTTGTCTGCCATTGGTAAAAACTGGTAACACTGAAGGTCCCAAACAATGTTTGAGTTGTTCTTCCTTATGCCACGAGTGATGAGTGCATAGGTGATTCGTAAAACTGTCTACTGAACGTTCTGCTGTCGAGCAACTTTCACAATTCAGCTCAAACTGCTGACAGTCTTCAACAGGTTAATACCTACACATATTGCTTCACACAAATAATTCTCTGACAGTCCTTTGAGCAGAGATAACAACGTCTCTAAACGCGATTTTAAAATCTAAAGGAGTTTTTTCAGTAGCCACCCACTAAACGGAGTGATAAACCACAACACAACGGACAATGAGATTCTCTAATCATAATAAGTTCGTTTCTCGCCTATTACACAATGTTATTCAAATAGACTCAGCACTTTCTGCTAACTAGCAACCACATTCGTATCTACATGAGCGTTTTTGGAAAATTGCGTTGAACGAATGTACAATGGCTGTCTCGATTTTCACGGTTGAGGAAAGTTGTGGGATTCTTCATGGCACAAAAATGTGGTGTGGGCATAGACGTAAAGTGCAAGTATTTCATGAAGTAGAAATAAAGATCAAATCCTTACAGCGATTTTGTCTCGAAATCTCTAGATGGGGGATTAAACGACTAAGTGAATCGAAGAATTTACTACCTCGATCTATAACCATTGCCGCTTACTACGTCAACAAACGTTTGAAAAATGTACTTGATAGTATCATTTTTAAACGTTCTGAAACACGGTTGTACCATGAACGAACGAAATACCTGTGAACACATTCTCAGAAGCACCATATTTCCTTGTTCATTTTTCTACATTCTTCACCGAGAAGAATATCGAAAACTGTCGGCGTCATTTATAGCTACGTAATCCAAAATTGCTAAAATACTGCACAACACGCAAAATTCCTTAATCAATAAAACTGAGAACTGGTTATTAACCAACTAACAATTAAGTTAGTCAATCAAGTTTTGTCTCGAATGTTCTGAAAAGGGCCCTGTCAAACGACTCCGTCAATTGCAGATAGTTAGTACCATTCCCTAAACCCTCGCCACCCGATAAAAGTGTAAATAGTAACTAAAGCTAGTTGTAATACGATCCAATGAAATAGCTGTCCACTCATCCTAGCTTCACCGACAAAAATATCGGTAAAATCCCTGAACAGGGGCCGTGGGTACATTTGCGTGGAACTTTGGTTCGCGATTCGGAACGTTTACTACCATCACTGATACTGATGAGCATAACAGTAGCGGTAAGAGTTGAGCGAAGTTGTGTCGTAAAAGTGAATGTAAACAACGCGCGCGAAAGTCACGGGAAGAATATAAACCTTGAAGTGAGCGAGGAACTGAGTCAATGCGAACAAACAGTGTGCGCCTAATAAAAATAATACAAAAACATCCCCCACATAATGCCGCAGAGCAGAATTGAAAAGCACTGGCACGGGGATTTCATGCTGGCTATGCATGGACGTTTGGCAACATGGCGTCAACAGGGGCCAATGATTATAGTCTATAATTTCACCTCATGAAAAGCGCCTATTTAACGTCAACTGTGAACACTTAGTCACCCGGTGCCTTAAAAAGTCGATTCTTCCTTCAGAACGATACGAAGAAAAAGTTACGCGCTATTCAGGTTTACAGGTAAACCGGTATCCGTAAATGCTCGCATGGTAGAAAGCGTAATCGTAATATTGAAGCAAGGACAAACCGAAATGATTATAAGTGACGCTAGTCATTGTAACATACACTAAATACATAGTTTGGTTCTTCTTACAGCAAGTGTAGGAAGGTTCGACTTTAAACTAACAAGTTATTCACGTAACGGCCAATTCTTTAACCAGGATGCTAATCTGAACACTCCTTCGAGTCGCACATCTCCATTCAGCAAGCTGTGTGGATGCAGTTGGCAATGTTTAGCATAAAAATTAGAATGCTCAGTATAGAAGTCAGAAAAACGTAAACCACACGTGTGTTCCTCTCGGGTGAGCTATTTCTGCGCTGTTTCTTTCTCAAATACATTTGGTACAAGTTCTAAATATAATTAATTTTGCACGAAGGGTCGTCAGTGGTTCCTAGAATGAATCATGCGATGCTTTTAATGTCGATAGGACAAAAAGGTACTCACGTTCAGCTGGTGAGTTATCTTATTGTACGCCCAGTGCCATCGCTCCTTCGGTGTCATTTTCCTTCTTTCAATCATGCTGCGCGGCTGAAGCGGCGGTTCGCTCATTATTATTTCGTCGTCGCCGTATTGTAAACCCGCGAGACCTGAAAGCGAGAAAAAAGGGTGACTTTTTTGTGATCGATGACTTTTCATACGTGAACGTAGAGAAAAATCACACCTTCACAATAGAGAAAATATTCAATTTCAACTATCTGCAATTCTAACATCTTGAAAGATGTTAATTATTCTTACCACGTAATCTACGCGATGTACTCACGATCAGCACCGCTAACAATCATATACTACCACTACAGACTTACAAACAACCGGTCAAATTTATTCTTTTTCTCAAAATAAAGAATCGAAATAAAATGTACTCGAAGATTTCGAAATTCTCAAGAATAAGCATAGGATGGTTGGGGGGGGGGGGGGAGAGAAATGAACACCTCCCAGAGAGGTAGCCAATTGCTGATTTATTTGTATAGCTAATTCCCCAGCCAACTTGTTTTGATCTGATTCCTTTACTCTTTTTATCCGTCCTCAACAGGTAAGGTTAAAATTAGTAATTGTCCTGTTAAAATATAAGGTTGATCTGCTGTTCGAGCACAGGCAAATAAAACTAATTTACTGAAAAAAGTTTAAATACTGTTTTATCAATAGGATAAAAGAGTATTCTTTTCAATTTACTTTTGTTATTGAACGGTAAGATAATAATAGTATTGATAATTGCAACTAACTTATTGGGAATTGGCCTTAATACAGCACGTGCAAATAACATTCTGGTTGAATATTCTGTTTTCTTTTTTATTTCCTATAACCTAACGTGAACTTTTTCAAACAACTGCTTTTAAGAGTCAAATATACGAAAACATTTCAAACTCTTCTACGACTATCTTATTTGAACACAAGGCCCTTGGTGAGTGTGGTGAACACATTAGTGAAGAGTTAAGCATAACTGCTTATTAATTTTCGCAACTCTTTTACCAGCGAACGTGCTGAGTATTATCACATCCTATACTTAGATCATCTTACCGGCATCCGGATCCGGTACAATCGTGTTCATCTGCTCGAGAAGAGCCTCTTCATCCATCGAACCTTGATGATGAAGCATCGGAGGAAGGGAAGGAGACACAGTCGGAGATCCGATCGGCTCCCCCTGACCAAGACGTTGGTCTTCGTAGGAAGCTGTGCGGTCTCTACTGTTTCTGGCTCGGTCTTGTTCAACAACGCTGACGGGGCTGTCTGCTTCGTAATCGTCTGCAGGCAACTCATCGTCATAGTAACTGTCGACCGAAGCCTGTGCCTCGAGATAGCCCCTGCCGTTCGTTTCAGGGCTGCGGAATATCCGGAAAAAAGAAATCGTCACAATTAAGTAAAGACAATGTGAACTTTAATTGTTATAGTGTTATGACACGAAAAAGCGTCACGCTTCAAGTTTCTCGACTACGGGGCTAGTCTAACGTAAAGTGGAATTTCCGTCTCAAGGCCAGAAGATCAACGGCTGTGGCTGCTTTTCGGGGTATCTCGTCTGAATAGCTATCCACCAAACATGCTACACTTGTTCGATTTACTTTACGTACGAAGTAGAAACGCTGAGATTGTTTTTTGAGCCTTCCTCAAATTTAGGTCTATCATTCGGAGTGTGGCGTTAATTACGCAGCTTCACTTTTATCAATTCAAATGTTTTATCGTTACCGGGGTAACACCAGCTATTTGTAAAATTAGAACTTTAGTTGCCCCGCCAGCCGATTAGTTGGTTAGAAAGCTGTGAAATAGTTCTCGTAAAAATGAAGAATATGAAACAAGGTTAATCGTTCATCGAGACGCCTGGGGAGCATCAGTTCTACACACATTAAATCACTTTTAACTTTCCATAAACTATTCAAATCTGTTTTTCATTCATTTTAAGTGATCTGCTTATGTATAATTTACGAGAAAGTCAACATTGTTTATTTTTTATTTTTTAGGACTTGTGTCACACATCCAGTTTACATTTTGGAAGATTGTTTTCAACCCAAAAATGTGTTTCTTAAAGTACTTTAGAAAAAACACGTGATTAGTTCATTCAGATATCCCTTAATTTTTTGAGGCGTTTTAGATCGATTTTAAATATTTGGAAAAATGTGTAGGTATCGGATTGTTAAAGCCATCCTGTGAGTTTGACGAAAATGGTTAAAGCAGTTTTGCCACGAAAAAACCTAGAAAATATTGAAAATATGTACTACGCACGTGCACATTCAGATCCCAAGATGCGAAGAGCCTAATTTGCGCGCTAACTAAAACGATCTCGTTTCAAGTAGAACTGATAATAATGGGAGGCTGGAATCAAAGGAGCCTGCCCTCTGTTTCCTGTTTGCAGCGGTGACACTACTGATTAGATTATTCTTCGCATTCTCGAAAGAATTTGAGGGTCAAGTTGAAATGTGACAACGAAGAGGCCGTTCTTTTTAGACGTTACTCCCTCCCGAAAGAATGATTGATAGTTTATTAATATACCAGGGAAAGTTAGGGCCATACAGCCCTCTTTACCGTTTCCCTCGAGATCAATATACAAACATTTACCTAAAATTAATATTCAAGGGCCTCCAACATAAAAGGTATGTGTATACGTAAATTAGTATCGAATAATCGTTCATTGCACGGTTCTCTTTGCACGAAAACTTTAAGCAAAATATACGTTCACCCGAAAACATCGCCCAATTACGCACAAAAAGTAGTCATACGGAATAAATTACCATATGAGCATAACAAATAACCAGACACGCACTCTTCAAACCAAAAGGCTGGGATAAGGGGAAACCCAACCACATATACAAGCAACTCCCCAACACATATTACAGCTGACAACTGAAAAGGGTGAGTACTACATATTCCCCCGCTCCTCCGACAGCGCACATGCCAACCTAAAGCATATAACACCAATGTTACGAAGAGAGTTTGTAGATGTTGGAAGGGCGGCTGACTCAGGCAAAAATTACAGCGATCGCAAGGAGCTCCAATCCAATAAGAGGTTGCCTTAATAGGAATCAGTCAGTACACTAACACAACTTTTTCGCAGGTCGACAAAAATCTAATGATCAGTACGGTAAATAGAATTTCGTTTTCGCTCTAAATTCAAGTTTCAATGTTTAATGGTAATAAAATAATATGAATAAGTATATTAACATTCTTCTCAGGTCATCAAAGCTATCTATTTATTAATATTTTGCGTGAATAAACACTCCGAATTGGTACGACTGGTCAAACAGATCGACGTACTCATTTAACACATTCGCATCCGGCACGTAAAATAGCGTACTAGTGCAGTGGTAGAAAGAATGCGTTAAAGCGGTACTAGCAAGAATTGAAAAGCATTGTTACAACCTGATGAAGCTGTTGTCACAGATACTTTTATCCAGAGAAATTTGCACAAGTAATTTGTACGACTTCGAAGATGTTTTTTTTGAGGCTGTTCGTGTTTATAGTTCAGGAAAAATAGTGCCACCTCTTCCATTTGCTCTCACGACCCCACCGTTAGCCCACTACCCGCGTCCGACTCATAAATGCACAGTCATTCCAGGCCACCACTCCAACTTTCGTATAAGCCACTTCCTTCATCAAGTACAGTTCATTCTATCTGAGGACAAAGCCACTAACATAGCTGGTGTTCGCGGACTCTCTCCTGCTTGTTGCTCCGAATTCTCTCAAGTTAGTTTCTTGTGTTCCTCAATACAACCAGTCCACTTCTCTCTCGTCTTACATTCACTCATTTGTTTACCCGTGCTCGTTAATTTTTATCTCTCTCTCTCACGCCCATAGTCACCTGTCTATTTACTCTTTTGATTCATCAACCTCCAGGTTTTCCTCCATACTGCAACGGCTTCATGGTATCATTTCAGTCTGAATGCGTTTCCTCAATTTAGGAGAGCTTAGATTTACCCCTTTCCCTCTTTTCACATTTTGCCTTCTGTCTTTCTCAAGTTCAAACAGTGAACTCTCTAGCTCCTACCCCTTCGCCGATCCACAATAGGCCTGAGCAACTCCAGTAAGACCCTCCTGTGATTATGAACTTCCTCTCTCTCGTTTCTACCTCATTTGTGCACATCACATTAACTAGGTTTTGGAAAAATACACTCATGTTTTCAGGCAGGAAAATGTTCTTACAACCTCTGCTCAAAAATTGACCCTTTTATCAATGAAAATTTAGAGCATGGGGGTTCTGAATCAGCAACGCCTGTCCGCCATCTGCAATCGTTCCTCACTCAGAGCGAATTTCGTCTCTAACGTGATCTAAAAAAATCTCGTTCTTTCAGGCGGAAATTCCATTCGGTATCGAGTTGTGATCGTCTACTCGACAATCCGATTGGAGGAATGGTTTTTATGAGCAAAAAATAGGTTACAAAATTAGCCAAAAACGAAATTGCGGCAGTTTTATTGCAACTACGTCGTGTTTGATACCGTTTCGTAGGAATTATTCGATGCCGAGATGAATAAGACGGTTCTCAGAGTGGGAGGACTGTGATTAGGTGAAAACAGTTTAATAACGGAAGATATAATGGAGCCAACAATACTAATTAAAGGAACTCGTGGAGAAATATTGCGAAAGTTATAGTTTCTTCCCAGTCTGTGCTCATTTCTCACTCCCTCGTCTCCCTTCCACTCGTCACGTCGTGCCAACTGTCTAGCGTCGCTTAGGAAATTTCAACTTTCATTGTTTCGTTGTTGTCAGGTTATGTTTTATATAGTTTACGAGTATTTTTCGATGGCGCAAGAGGATAATAATACCGTAGCGTAATAGTTTGCCGCGCTTTTATACAAACACATATCATTTTCCTGTCATGTACTTCTCAACTATTTTCTCATCCTGAGTTCAATTCTCTGTTTCACTAAACTCCCTGGTGTACCATACAACTAGGGCGTTGGGCGTTTATTAAAGTACGATATCATTAGTTTAGCATAGCGAAATAGAAGAAGAGCCTACCGGTCTGAATAGTCTTGTTTTTGAGGATAAGAGCGATCAGACTCCTGACCATAGCCTTTTTCATTTGAATCCCTCAAGTAGCTCCGATCAGCATCCGAAGGGTAGTCCCTGTCCAGTGAGTCTTCCTTATAATCTCGATCCAACGAGTCCTGCCGTTGGCTGAAGTCTCTATCAATCGAGTCTTGCTTACTGAGGTACTCATCCGTTTCGTCCAAATACCTCTTCCTCTTGTCCTCACTGCTATACCTCCGGTCAGTTTTATACGTTTCGTCTTCGTCGTATTTACCTTGCTCATCTGATATGTACTGGTCCTCGTACTGATCGTCATACCTGCGTTAACAAAAACTTATATTACTACATGCGTTAATCAAAGGAAGGGAGTGTCCATGTCGGTACTTAAGAAGCTTACATGAATTAAAAAAGAAAAGCTGCAGCTCGCTACTATTCTACTTGATGCCATTGCTGCTCAGTGGAACATCACTCAAACAGCAAAGCCCAACTTGATAAAGTAACCTGAGCTACAAACTGAGGCTAGAAATAAATGTGAACTAATTTATCATTAGGTGCATTATGTATAGCCATTTTACTTATCAACTATTTCCACAAATGCGATTCGGCTAATGATAAAATACCAAAATACCTCAGAAGGCTGCGATATAAAAAGATCTATGTGATAGATAACTTGCTAGTAGTTCAAGTAATTGAAATGCAGGCAAATTAGGTAAATAATCGAAACTGATCGGCAAATCTCATCTTCCAATATATATTGGCCCATACTTCTGTTCGACGCATAACTAAGGAATAATTGCGAAGGCGGTTAGTAGGAAATATTACTCACAGAAGGGATCCGTTCAGAGAAATTGCCTAACAGGTAGTTAGAAAGCACTGTTTTTGGGAAAGGCGTGAAAAAATATGATACGAATGTTCCAACACACATTTCGTAATATTAAATTATTTGCAGTAATTTAAAGAGGGAAAACAACATAGATTTCAGTCAAGTTTTTATGCGCGATACACTCTCGCACGTGTACATTCAGATGAATCAGTTTTTACACAAAGCATACGTCCTGTCAAATCAAAAAATCGATTTAGTGCAAACGTGAATTGTCATGCTAAGAGTTTCTGCAGTAAGTTACATCGTTCACGATGGAAAAACTTCGTGTACATCAATGACATCAACAAGCATGAAAACATCTGCTGCATCGCGCTTCGGAACATATCCCTCGTCATTTCCTAGTACGCTAAGTTATTTTAATCGCTTCAGCAACTAATTGAATCCGTTTTTATTTCGGTTTAAATGCATTTGGTAACATTTATTTCGAAAAACTGGTAGCGCTGAAGCTTCCGAAATTTTCTTGGCTTCTACTTTTCGTGTTACCAACGTATAAGTTATTAAAGGTACAAACGAAATTATTTCTTTTAGGAGGTTCGTGGATACGAAACTAGAATCGTAGGTAAAAAGGCGAATTCCGGAATTTCTCAAGTTGCCTCCGATTATTTTATGTCCATTATATCAAGCTTGTATTCTGTAGGTACACTTAATGGCCTATAACGTGGTTTTGTTGTAACGCTACTGTTGAATCAATGAGAATTATTGGGAAAAAACTGCACCAAAACTACTTTTCGTCAAAATTATTGATAATTTATTGCTCTGCTCTCGTAATTTTCCACAAATGAGGATCTCATGGTACTATTATATCATAGGGATCTGTTTACACAAAATAGTGATCAAAGCCGAGGGAGACGTTTTTCAAAAAACAAATTTGGTGTTTTGTTTACTACGATAACTATCGTTAGTGTTCTCTCGATTTGGCTCAAATTCGTGCTGATTTGATGCCGACAATTTCTTTAAATCTCTCCGCAGCTGAAGAAATTAAAAATAGATGGCATTTTTTGATTTGATTTATGGTTTCCATGGGTTTGAGTTGGGATTTGTGAGGTTGATTTATTACTATTGAACTTGACGAGTGCTGTTCAGTGCTCGCGAGCTGCAAAGTAATCTGTAAGTGGCTGTACAGTTGTTATAAACCTCAATAGCACACATCTCCTCTGATCTCATCACTTTCCAATGAATTATCCTAGGACTGGAAAGTCTATGGGCATTAACTCTTCCGTACAATACTGACATTCTCCTCTTTCTCTGCCGTCCCCCTGCACGCCATTGCTTCTCACTAAAAAGCCACTGACTGACTAAAATCCAGGTACAAACTCATTTGGGCCTCAGATTAAGGTGTGATCACATTGGATGTACTTGAGCCCGTAGGGCTTAGGAAGTGAATCCCATGCGGTAGGTTCCACCATGCACATACAGCCGTGTTGCCTAAATGTCAAAGAAACGATGCTGAAAAACAATTATCGCCGTCATGAAACTAGTGCAAATCGTGAAGTCCGCATTTAATTCCAGTACCTGTTCAGTTTGCAAATCTTAGTAATAGTTTCCTGAGCGTTAATAAATTCTGCATCTTGGTTTCCAAAAGTGTTTGAAACATGAGTTGTACGAATTATCGGTTGCTTAACTTTTAGTGTCAACTTAATATTTGAATTTTAAGGTATTGAGTATGTGAATGCCACGAAAAACAATTTATGTACGACGAAACGTTCGCGTTTTGCATGATTAATGTTACACGAGTTTAGTCAACCTTCAATGAAATCACTCCACCACTCGACTCACCAATTTTCTCGAGTTTACACTGTATATCCCATCTCATCAATTACAACGAAATCCAACCTCAACAGAGACCACTCTTAAAAACATCAAAACCCTCAGACTATTCAGTGGAACACCATGAGTAACCGACATTGTACCAAACTGCGTGTATCAGAGTAAGAGTTTGAAGAAGCCAAATATTCTTCCTTATTTTTATGCCCGAGGGCCATTATTAACGAACATGCTGAATTGACTTTCATTAATCAAGTTCATGCCAAGAGTCAATGACTGGAAGTGGTGGTGTTTTGGTCAGGTATACGTAAGAATTCAGTTGGAGGCTTTTACATTCGATTTGTGATAATTCATTAATCGTTAATGGAAACAAATTAATTTTCTATGAAATAATGAGTCTCTTCGCCTGAGCATGCGCGTTAACTAAATACAGCCCAATTAACAAGGTAATATAAACTGATGGGTTGATGAAATAATTATTACTAGAACTGCAAACGCAAAGCATGTGTACTGCCTGATTCATATTAAAGCCGGGCGATCGTAATATAATGGACAAGGACTAAAGTCCGCATTCTGAGGAAACTTTGGGTATGGGTCCAGAGCTCTTAATTGCTCTAATTTATGCCAAAGTTCAAAACTTTAATCCCCTCGTAATGTGTGTCCAATTACAAAGAATACAAGGTACATCCACACCAGAACGTATGGGCTCTTTTTCGAAGGAGCCAAAGTAGGTGTACTGAATAACCCCCTCACACGAAAGAGGGTACATTACTGTTCGCAAATTGTTCATATTTCGATTGAGGAGCAAATCTACCTTGAGAAGCAGAACATGACAAACGACAGAAATTTCGTGAGTCGACACAGATGACCAAGGGAATTGACAAACGACAGTATCTTTACCACATCCCTCACGAGTGGAGTGTACTCCGTACCATCTTTGGCCCACTACGACTCACACCTGGGCACATCAGCGCTCAACAAAAGAATCACAGAAATCATCAGATTTCTTACCATTCATCTGAATGAAAAATTAATTCTATTTTCGACGTAGATTTTTCTTATCTAGCTTCACCTCGGCCATCTTCCTAACTCACCCCCCCCCCCCGTTCCTTTACAATAAACGGGGGGGGGGGGTGAGGGTGACGAGAAGACACCACAAATACTCGCTATCAAGCGGGTTTACGTTCTTATTGTATGAACCTCTCTTCTCCACTTACTTCACTCACGACTGCTTGGTCTTACATCAAGCCGTGTAAGTGTCGAGTGTTTGAGCAAAAACACTCGACTACCTTTCCCAGTGGACGAGTTATTAGGTCCTGATGCTAATCAGCATCCTAACTAGACCTTCATCTGCTATATTACTTTGAGCAGGGTTCAGTCGCAATTTATCGCTGTCACAACAAACTCCTCCAGTCTTTCCAGGCGGGAAGAAAATCAAGGGCGGGTTCAAAAATTGTTAACATACAGTTTTGTTTCAGGAAACCCCCACTGAAGCAAAATTTGGACATACTGGAACTCTCACAAATACGAAACCTCATTCCATTTCCTTTTGTGAAAAACGCATACAGGCTCGTTCTTCGCGTCACACAAACTCCCCAGCTAAGCATATTCAGGCTTGATCTGGTACTTGTTTGACTCACGACAACATGGCATTTTTAAATTCTGTAGTACAACAGTATTTTGTGTCTCAAGAACAAATCGATGCACAGCCCTCTATTTTTTGTGCTGATATATAGCGATACCTATCACAATTTAATGAGGATGTACAATAAAAACGATTTCCTCATTCCTCACGACATCACGTTTCGCAACCTACTAAGTGTCCCATAAAAATCTAAATCTTTCTTAAGTCATCCCCATCTCGCCTGTTTAAGAAAAGTGAAGACATTTCTTGCCCTTATTAAAAACCAGTTGATATGCGACCTTTTTGACCAAAACACCACACAATATTATCGCTTGTAATGTAATGAAATAGCAGTGTGCACAAAGATGTACGAGTCTAACAGTATCTACAGTGTTGAAGATGAAAATACGATTGAGCTGCTGCGCGTTAATGATGAATTAGCTAAATCAGCGATACGATTATCAGTTCCTTCGAGTCTGTCGCTGAACTGATATTCAAAATAGTTTGAGCCCTCGAGATAACGTACCCAACACCGTCCGATTGCCTGGTGTCCTTATTATCTTCTACTTTAGGAGTACTTACATTGGTTTCTGTATTTCTGTAAACCCGAAAAAATGTCAATAAGAATATCCCTGAGTGTAAAGGGTAGTAGTGAAAAAAGGAAAAATAACTGGTATCCAGAACGGCCTTTTTTCGCTACTAACGGTAACTAAATATGAGTTAAAAAGTGATTCCATCATGCAATCAAAGCAAAGTAATGAATGTACAACAATTCCTAGTCTGGCTAGTGCGGTACAACATTCTAAACAGTAGTGGCACTGGCTCATAGAAACCTAGTTTTAGATCGCAGCTACTGTTTTAGCATTGAAAGCTTAAGGACTTAAGAATCTATTTTAATAGGTAATATTCAAGTGTTTCTATGGAGTTTAGGTGAGTATGCACCGGACAAAGTAAAGATATTATTTGGATCATAAATATTCTTTCAGCAAAGCCGAGCTTAAAACAATCAACGATACAACTTGACACAGGTCAGGATCAAAGAGACGGCTTTTAGGATGAGGTTTGACCTGTTTTACTAGCGAGTTGACCTAACCTCCAAATATATTAGAAAATGAAGAAACTTCAATAGAATTAACGCCTCCAGGGACGATTAAGGCGTATAACAAATTTATCATTATGGAGCTTCTCGTTCTGGGTTAACATGAACAAAAGCAGTGGAAAATTTCCTGAATAACGCCTTCCTTTCTTCAACTTTTCAGTTGATACTACTCATTTCAGCTTTGAGGGGATAGAAAGACGGATGAACTTCCCCACCTTACTCTTATGAACAGTGCCAGATTCTCATTTTCTTGCTCAGTCCCTACTTTCTTTCATCACCTCCTAATGGGCCTCTTTGTATTTGGTTTGTATGAACGATAAAAGTCACCTCATCCCCTCCTGTAAACCTACACAACTTTCATCTTCAATATTATTAAACTTGTTCATTCCTCTAGGAGCCAGTGGTCATCATGAGTGCATATTACTGGAGCCATGAATAGAAATTCCTCACGCAAGAGTGCCTTACACCAATGAATTGTTAGACACTACTAAGAAGCTCTGGGTTTGTATTCGAGGAAAGCCCACGGAGGAAGTGGAAGGCCATTTGGAAGAATCGTGTGGAATGTAAACACGTACAACCACTTATGCTTTGGCGTTCAAAACAATTTTTCTCCAGTTTGCTATTGTGGGATGCTCCCGGAATCACTAACAACTATCTTTAAAAACGCGAGTGGTAACATGAGAACTAGAACATATTTAATGATCTATTTTGAGAAAAAAGTAGAATATTCTTTTTAACAAGTTAAGGTAAGTGCAGTTTGAGCCAACAATCATGAAAGAGCATAAATCATCAATCAATTGCCCAGCATTTTCAGAACTGCACTACACGAAGAAAACATATACATTTTCGAGCAGTTGGTTCTTCGCCAAAACTAAAAAAAACATCAAAAACACATTTTGGACATCAATGTTGAACCCAAGTCCTCTTTTTCTAGTACTGAAGAATATGCGAATCTACTCTCTCTAAGTTTTGGCTTCGCCAAATAGTGTTTTTCACAGTTCAAAGAAAAGCACAAAAAATGGAAGAATTTAAGAAGTCTAAACGCCTTAGGCGTGTAAATTGTCTGAATTTCCTGTAAAAGTGAGTGAAGAAGTCACATAACAGTGATGAATAGAATCTGGAAAATGATAGTACTACTAGTGAGCGAGAAAAAAAATTCGTTAACTCTCTAAGTTGTATCTATGACATTGTATTGAAATGCTTCTATCTAGTATTGTGAACGTATGCAGTGGAGAATGTAATGACATGCAAAAATTCAAATTATTATTCTGCCATAAGTAATTTAATTCACTGGAAAGAATGAATGAATTCGGCCAAGCTAGAAGAAAATTCGAAATTAGGTTGGTAGGAATGTACTGTGATGCGTCGAAAATCGTCTAAAGCTCAGGCTTCGTGTGGAACATACCTACTTGGCTCGGCTTGGCTGCTCGTCTTACCATCTTCTCCGTCCGGACCTACGTTCGTTTCTGACGGTCTGCAATTCCAGAGAATTTTGATTTGACATCTGACTAGTAAAATGTGTGTGTAAAGTCTGGAAGCTTTTGAGCCCGAAAGTGCATTCATTTCAAGATGCAAGTCACGTTTGAGAACGAACAGGTATATTTGGGTGGTTGATGTTTTAAGACGGGGAGAACGTCAAGTTATCAGACTGGTTTGTTTTCCATATTTGGGTGTTTAATACGGTATATTGGAGTCGCTCTTTACCTTTTCGGACTTTTGATCCCCCCCCCCCCCTGTCAACGCTACTTTTACGTACCCACTATTGATGGCAAACCACATCGGGCCCAAAATGAAGCGCTGCTATAGTTTTGAGCTAGCTTCAGCGACGCTCACGCCAATTGTGTGCTCCACGACTATAATAGTCTATTATTGACTTCACTTATAGTTCTTATACAAGAACGGTGGAAAAATATCAGGCAAGTATCTCAATTTCTATGTTATTCAAATATATTGCCAATCTAGTGAGCGTGGTTTCAAAATTTATAGGGTCGCTCCCCCAAATGTCAAGTACTGTTATCACTTGTAAACGACTACGCAGAAAAATAATTCAACATTTTTATCGGGGGAAAAATATAGTGTTTTATCACTATGATAACTAAAGACAGTTTGGTACCAATTTTGGTCATACTCTTATTTTGGCGTCCCATGTAGATGTGTAGGTTAAGTACCACATTTGAGCTAATTCGGTTCGGCCCTTTTTAATGAAAAGTGACCACAGATTCTCTCCGCGGTGCTTTGGTCGCGGAAAGTCATAAATAGACAAGCGGCGGTCCAAACATCGCACTCGTTAAAACCGTTGAAAGCCAGCCGTGGGGTCAGTAACTGGCAGAAGTTTCAAGCATCACATGGCTCAACTAAACCTAATTCGCTTCTCAGCACCTCTGGCTCTGGAGTCGTAACGCGCCGGGATGTTTGTTAACATTGAAAGAACGACGGTATGGAACACAGACTTTTAAGGCTCGCGCAATAGGCAAAATGCTTCGTTCCCGCTATGCTCCTGCCTCATAATTTAAGAATCCCGATCTTGGAGATACCACAACATTTACCTGGCACAGTCTTAAAGTAAAAGCATCTTGAAATCGTAATCAGTTGTTGGCAATAAATGTAGAATAACACGCGTTACTGCAACATTTGATCAATTCAAGTTCTAAATTAACTATACATTAAATCTAGTGATATTTGGATTAATGTAGGTTAGCTCATAGTGCAGGATTGGAGTAATATTGTGCTTGTGAAGGAGAAGAGAAAACTCTACTCCACTAACTTGATTAAATCATTAAAGGGATCATAGGAAGCTACAGGTACTTAACGGGTGCTCTTGCTATATTCAATAAATTCTTCCAACGTTCATTCAATGCTTTGTATTGTAGACCTAAAGACCAGCTTCTCCCATACCCCTCACCAGCCGCCACTTAATCCTCTCATTCCGTAATATTACAGCTGTGGGAGCTGAGCTTAGAATTTTAATTACCTCTTCTTTATATCGAGTCTCTGAGAATTATCTAAATTAACGAAATGAATGGGGGCATAGGATACCCGTTCCCCGAATGTGAAGACCAGCAAAAAGCTTCAAATTCAATTATTTTGGGATTAATACGATTCTTGCGGAGAACTAAACGAGATATCGGTCGCTATACTCGGTTTTACATACCGTATATTGCACTACTATACCGCATGGCGAGGAGTCTGGTCATCGCATGACGAATGACCCACTTTCTATAGCGAGAAACTAGCAGTGATTAACATTTCGGAATTCATTGGGATGTTGTCACTTCAGCGACGCCGATTAAACTACGTACAGGTAATTGGAGGAACTCTGGTTTGAGTTTAGAGTTCCGGAATTATAGGGGAAACAACGCGAAAACACGACGTTATATTGAATTCCAGAATTTCTGATCGTGCCTCTGATTTTTTTATGAGTAGTATTAAACTTGCATGAAGATTTTTTTGAGATCGCTATTTTTCCACGAAACAAAGTTGAAAGAGCTGTACTAAATAAAATTGTCGAGCTTCTAGATAATTTATTGTGCTGCTCTTGCCACTTTCCCACAACTGATTTCCCCTATATTGTTGACTACTGCTCATAGAGGGTGTATAATCGAAAACCTCTCCACAGTCTTGATTAGAAAAATTTGGTGTTTTGATCACTATGATAACTGCAGTTAGTTTTGGACCGATTTTGCTCGCACCGTGTTATTTGGCTAAATGGATATCAAATTTGAGCTGATGTGGTTCAGCAGTCTTCTCTCGAAGGCGTTTACATTATCGGAAGGTGTTTTTCTTCGGGCATAGAAGCTGTTGAAACTCAACACCACCGGGTTCTGGTGTGCTATAAAACTTACAATATGGTTTAGGTTCTTTTTTCCACAGCGTGGATGCCGATTCGTACTTTTATTTATACCTGACGGCCATCATAAGTACAAGTTCTTGACAAAGAAGGACAAACTGGTTCAATCTTTATCTGTGCTCTCACTGGCTTCATCGCAACACGTCAACCTTAATTTGATTGCAGGTAAGAGATACCCCTCGCTACCCCAACAGACAATCCATAAGTTTGTTTAGCTACACAAATGTCTTCAGTGTGTAAACTAATTTTTTTCTGATCATCTAAAGAAATTCGATGTATCTGACCCAAGCCCCCCCCATAGTTGAAGTATGGGATTCTATAGAAAGTAACTCTAGCATCATTATCACTCATCATGCTACAAACATATTTTTACTACTTAAGAGCTACTGACGGAGCTGGGAATCTACCGCTTGCTGGATATTGGCCGACGGCCATTGAATTCGTCGAGGAAAACTAACCAGGCGATCGAGTCAGTGAGATCGACATTTTTCACGTTTTCGACCATCTACTGTAAGAACCCCAATATGCAGTACCTGTCTGAAGAGCTATAATTATCGCTCTCTTCTTCAATGATTGGAGAAAGAGACATCCGCAAGGGGTCCACAGCTAGCGCGTTGACCCTGAGATTAAACGACAACCGATTCATCAACAGATCCACCCAATTGGCCATTTAGAACTGTTCCTTACAACGTATAATACTTACGAAACCATTTCAAGCCCAGCCAGTTATAGTTATCATAATAACATACCGTGTACATAATGGAGTGCGACACAGAATACATATAAAGTGTTGAGTACTGATAAAAGAGTACATAAAATCAAGCAATGCGAAGGAAAAACACGAATTATTTTTGTCCATCGGTCCAAATTATCAGTCGCGATACATAACCATTTTCGGTTGATTTAATTCAAAATCTGGCGTCCGTGACATCATTTCATTTCGTTTGAACTGCTTACAAATCGAAAAATCGACGTCCTTCATAAATAGAAAAAGTGCGGAAAAGATCATTGTTTTCGTAAGACTCGTCATACACTTTCCGCCAACGTTCCCCGAAAATACGCTTGTCTTCTCCTATGGGACTGCCCAGTGCTGCTGGTCCTAGTTCATGGCGAGCGCCCTTTTCTCCCTTTAAATTCCCCTAAAATACGAATAAACTCGACGGGGAAGAACAAAAAAAAACGCTGCAAACTATTACGCAATGGTTTATTATTCCGTTGCACGGCTTGACGTAGTCTCCCACGTCCGAGACCCATCTCATTCGAAAAATGTCAATAAACGATACGATACATGACCTGACTACGACCGAACGACGAAAATAACATATTCCAGGCACCAGTGGGCGCTGTGACGTCGAGCTGCCGGGTGGTTAGTATGATATACTGAAACAATTACTTGCGCTCTATTTTCCCGCGAGTCTTAATAAGTAGACTTTGGCTCACTGAAATTTCCTTAATTTCACTGTTTTCGATTTGTACGTAGTTGTACACGTCTGATACTCATTCCACCCAGGACCTAAAAATGCCTCGAAAACGATACCAAACACGGCGTATTTGCCATTCAACTGCCAAAATTGCGATTGCGTTAATTTTGTATAACATTTTTTGCCCAAAACAACCATGGCCTTCCTCCGATAGGATTACGCAAGCACAACTAGACATCAAATGGGATTTTTGGGCGAACATAGGTATGAACTATTTAAAAATATTCTATGAGTTGGAGGAAATTGTTGAAGTCGTTTCGTACACCCGCTTCATTCGTCATGAAGTGATCCCCCCCCCCCCCTACACAAAATGTTTTCCTTCACAGCCCTATTTCTCCGTTCACCGAATTTCCATGGAAGTATGTTTGGGTGTTGACTAGTAGAAGATAATTTGCAAGTTTATCTAGCTCGTTACTGCCGTTTTTGACTGAAGTACCAAAACCCTAGTTATGGGTATATTCGGACTCCCGCCATTTTCCCATCAATGGAAATCGTCCTTACTCTCGCGTATACCACAAACCGGTAACAAACAAAAAAATCATCACGATCGGTCGCCCCCATATTGAACCACAGACGCAAATACTCGCGAAAATTAGAGTTAATAGTAACACACACGGAGTTGATGAAACAGGAACTATGAATAGCGATCGTAATGACGTAATGATTAAAAAAATTATGTGAGCAACTGCACCACAAATGAAAGTCGTGTTCAGTCAAAAAAAGAGATATCGATCTCTCTAATGTTATTGATTTACACCATATACTGTTAAGCATACTAAATCTCGCGTTTGAAACGTAATGGCCAACATTTCAGCCAAAAAAATAATTATCCTTCCTTCTTCGTAGCGTTAAGGTATGTACTTAGGCGAAGCACTCACCCACGATTAGTTTCTGTATGAGTACGGTTTCAATTCTTCAAATTTGAACCGATTTATAGAAAGGTACACGCTTTTATCCGCTAATTTAGAGGATCGAATGTTCTCGAACGTCGCGAGAGAAGTGAATTGAACGAAAGTTCGTCGCGGAATGAACGGCGATAACCGCGACAAGTTGCTACAAGCGTCCCAGGCTCGCCGACCCCCCGCACCCCTCTTCTACACTTCCCACTCCCCTCCACTCTGGCGCTACCGCCCCACCGCACCCCGCCCATCGAACCCGACTGTACTTTGAAAATGAAAATATCGCAACTCACTCAGTTTGGAGATTCCTGACTGTACCGTACACTTATTGCGCCACCGCCTCGCTGCTCTTAAAGCAATCGTCCATTACATCGACTTAATTTAAAATATCTAAACGCGTTGTCAACAAATAACCACCATAACTAAAAAATGCCACAAACTCCCGATGTATATAAAGAAAAAACCCACACACGCGGACCACGCCAGTGAATCAGCTTTTCGGATTCAGTAAGCCTCAATACGTCCAGATCTGATAGAAACCGAAGTATTTTAGACACGATCACAAAATCATCCTTCCCATTCCATACGACAAAGGAAAACAAAATGAAGGGATACCCCGTGAGATGACGAAGAAAAATTATTATTACACAACGGTTTATTATTCTCTTAGACTGCTTGACCTAGTCTTACAGCTCCGAGACCCATCTCGCCTCTACCACAAATCGGTAACAAAAAAAAAAAAAAATCAGCACAATCCCCCCCAATTGAAACACACACACATACGCGCGAAAAGACCTGTATCAAACCAAACTTTTTTGACACTTCAGTTACCCTTTGGGGAAATACTTTCCTAACCATAGGACAAAAGAAGTGATACCCCGAAAGATGACGGGGATGAGCTTCAAGTAATAACACACACGGAATTGAAGAAACAGGAACTATGAATAGCGATCGTAATGATGAACAATTATGTGAGCGAATGTTCAAGCAAATGCACCCCAAATGAAATGAATTAAGTCTCTCGCGTTTGAAACGTAATGGTACGAAGAAACTCAACATTTCAGGCAATTAAATAATTTTCCTTCCTTCTTCGTAGTGTTACGGTATGTACTAGGGCGAAGCACTCACTTACGATTAGTTTCTGTATGAGTACGGCTTCAATTCTTCAAATTTGGACCGATTTATAGAAAAGTACACGCTTTTATCCGCTAATTTAGAGGCTCGAATGTTCTCGAACGTCGCGAGAGAAGTGAATTGAACGAAAGTTCGTCGCGAAATGAACGGCGATAACCGCGACAAGTTGCTACAAGCGTCCCAGGCTCGCCGACCCCCCGCACCCCTCTTCTACACTTCCCACTCCCCTCCTCTCTGGCGCTACCACCCCACCGCACCCCACCCATCGAACCCGACTGTACTTTGAAAATGAAAGTATCGCAACTCACTCAGTTTGGAGCTTCCTGACTGTACCGTACACTTATTGTGCCACCGCCTCGCTGCTCTTAATGCAATCGTCCATTACATCGACTTAATTTAAAATATCTAAATGCGACAACGTTTTTGCGTAGTCAAACAATAACCATCAAAACTAAAAACTCTGAAAATTATTACACAACGGTTTATTACTCTCATAAACTGCTTGACCTAGTCTTAAAGCTCCGAGACCCATCTCATTCGATTCAGCTTCGAGAAGTACCAGTAAACCATGCGAAACATGACCTGACTACAACGGAACGACGAAAATTGAACATTCCAGTTGTATCGGCCAAGTAGGGCGCTTATTTGTTTACACGCCCGGGAGCGACCTCAGGCGGAAGGCAAATCGCCGGCTCTGCGACCTCAGGACGAGTCAGTAATGCGCTACCGCCTCCTTCTGTTCGCTGTTTCGTTAAGTCGCTCCTCAGTGCTCTCCTATTGTTTTATTTTTTATTAACGTCCTACCATTCCCATTTTCGTATTTTCCGAAGAAAAGTTTAATTTCATTTATTTGCTCTCAGCTGTGCAGTTTCGTACAATTTAGTGGTCCAAACGTGCCGCGGATCCGTCATTTGTTATCACTGGTTATTCAGAGCACTAACAGTTGAACAAAGGTATCGCTACTCAATTGGTCAGTTAGCTTCATCTTGTACGGTCCTGAGCACATACCTTGCATTATGCCTAAGTCAGTAGGAGACCTCGAGGACGATTATGAGATGCAGTTAAGCTTCTTCACTAAAAGCCGAGAGAATACGTTCGCTCAACTACAAGCAGTTTTCGACTCCTCCAAAAGCGTATCTCCAGGAAGCATATCCAATTTTTTAGCGGGGAGTTGTTTCGGCTTAAAGAAAAATTTGATTTAATTCAAGAGAATATCATTAAATTCAACCTGTACGTTTTCGAGATAAAGCGCGTACCAACTGACCAAACCCAAAAGTCATTTGATGATCTATATTTTAACATTCGCACTGTAGAACAAGATTTGCTTGCGAGAATGACTCCTGCTCCCCCAGTGCCCGCTCCGCCACCAGCTGCTGAACCGCGGCCTTCCTGTGTGGTCCGGAAATTTAGATTCGTTCCATAATTTCTATTCGATGTTCAATACTCTAGTACACAAGGGACATTTTAGTGGGGCCGGTAAACTATCATATCTTAGGTCGTACTTAACAGGACCTCCTCTAGATTTAATTCAGCATTTAAACATTAATGACGACCACTACCAAATTGCTTATAATCTGATCAAGGAACGTTATGCTGACCCTCGAACGCTCGCCGCATTTTATAAAGTCGGGTTCTCAGGAAGATCTGCTACTTTATTTAGAGGTTTTTAACACCACTGTCTCCGCCTTTAGAAATCTAGAGCTACCAAATCATGACGATTTCATTTTATTTCAACTCGCGCTCCTAGCGCAACCCGAGCATCTCCGTATTTTGTTCGAGAGATCCTTGTCGAATCGAGACGAGGTACCTTCTTCACAACAATTGATCTCATTCGTTCAAACGCAGTGCAGAATCCGAGAATTGACTCATCGGCCTTCTTCCGGGAACCTGTCCAAACTTTCCGATAATAAGAGCGGTTATCAACACATTCGCTAATCGCAACAATAGACAGTCACAATCTCTAATTGTCGCTCCAGTTTCAGACCCGTCAAGTTCAAGGTCAGACCCTCCTGCGTCTGTCAGCCCGTTTTGCGATGATAATTCTCACACTCTCTATGCGTGCTCCGCCTTTAAAGCTCTTACAGTGACCGAAAAATTTGAAACGATGAAACTGTTAAAGCGCTGTTTCAAATGCCTAGGGTCACTTCCCCGACCTCTGTGCAAGTCGAAAGGAAGATGCATTCATTGCACCAGTCCTTCACACCACAGCTTGCTGCACGACGAATCGAAATCTGGATTTCCTCAAATATCTTCAGCTCCAACCGTAGCCCCGCCAGATACCCCTCATGTTTCTTCAACAAATTCTCCTTCGCCGTCGGCACCTAATGCAGTCATCTCCCGAATCGCTTCGAATCAAGCCTTGCTCACTGGCTTCTGTAGGCAATTGGCACGACGTTGCGTGTCGAGCAGGTATTGGTTTGAGACGCTGAAACAATTACTTGCGCTGTATCTTCCCCTTAATAAGTAGACTTTGGCTCACTGAAATTTCTGTAATTTCACTGTTTTCGATTTGTACGTAGTTGTACACGTCTGATACTCATTCCACCCAGGATCTAAAAATGCCTCGAAAACGATACCAAACACGGCGTATTTGCCATTCAACTGCCAAAATTGCGCATTTTTTAAACCGTTTTTTTGCCCATAACAACCATGGGCTTCGTCCGATCGGATTGCTGTGATGGCGGGCACACCTAGATACCGAATGGGATTTGTGTACGAGAAAACGGAGGTTTTAGACAACATTAAAGGCACAAAACGGACATTGCAGATTTAGAATCCCGTTGTCTGTAAACGTACAAAATGTTTCCTGGCCAAAAAAATAGGGTTATTATTCAGAATTAATAATAAACCCATAGCAACAGTATCAAGTATTCTCTCCTCAGTCCACTCACCCCCTCTCTCTCTCTCTCTCTCTCTCTCTCTCTCTCCTCTCTCGGTAGAAACGGCTGTACGACTCTAATTTCCTTTGATGGATAAATACGCCATCAATCACACTTTCCCGTCCTCTCCAGATCTATCTCTCTCCCCCTGAAGCTCTCCGTTCTTCCTATACAGCACAGTATATCTCCCTCCATCATTAAGTAGGAGTGCCTGTGAAGCACAACGTATCAGTTATGAAGGATAGGTGCAGATTTCCAGTTTTCTGCACTCTTTCCGTTGTTCAAGACACTCGTAACGTATAATTTTGTTTGCGCCTAAGCGGTTTGACGTGATTACACTCGCGAAGAGACCGCTTGGAATTGGTGTCGAAACTCCGTGGACTGGCTAAAAATTGGTGAAAGGTAGCCAATAGAGTCCGGATTCAGTGCCCGAAATATACTTCGGAGTTTGAAAAAGAATACAGTAAGAAAGTCAGGTTCACGGTTCTTAGCTCTGGGTAAAAGCGCAACCCACACCCCATCCTCAGCATCTCTCTTGATTTCAGTAAGGAGAAACGATAAGGAGAAACAAGGAGGGAGGAGAGGATAGGGGCTACCTTTCTAGACTCTTAACCAAATGGAAGTCGGTTACTAGCAAAACCCTCAGAATGAATCAATGAGAGAATTGGTTTAATGCAACCGCTTCCTATCGACAGCGTTTACAGGATTACTTCGTTGAACTCCATAGATTTTTATGTTTACTACAACTCTACACCGAAACAGTAAATACTTCGCAACATTTTCAACTAAGTGAGGACTCCAAAAAAACAGTGCTCAGCTTTTAAAACGTGGGATGGAAATAGCTACACGCACTTTTCAAGGAAGGAATGAAACTACAGACGGAAAATAGTTCTACTTTCGGCGCTCAATAGTCTCTTTGCTGTTGAGAACATAATTTCAACAGTGTAACGGAGTAAGTGTTAAAAGGGCGCTTTCTGAGAAGTTAAAGCTACCAGTGAAATAACTACACTCGAACGATGCCTGAACTTGAAACAACTATTCGCAAACTAACCTGACGTCAATAATAATTTCCTCTTCTGCTTGAGAATTTCCTTGCAGGCAGTCGTTCTCAGGAGGCAAGTTACAAACAACCCTAAAATATTAGGGGAATTTCAATGAAACTGAATAAGAGTTAAAGCGGACAATGCAGCGTCCGTCCTGATGGTGAAAGCCAACTTTGCTGGGTTTTTCAACGTGAAAACTACGCAAGGTAAGATACTTGTATTCTATTACTTGTAGAATCAGTTACAATCTAAGCATGTGCACCAAAAATTGGGAGGTGGGTGAGCACGTAATGTACTGTGGGCACGAGCTTCCGACGATTTCGAATATTTTCGAATATACAAGACACATCAGCGGCCCTAGGACGAAAAAAAGCTTCCTCTTATCATAGGTAAAACTATTGAATATCAATAGGAACGCATACAAAGGAAATATACACACAACTGCCACTGCAGGCCTTGCTGTGACGTTGGGAAGTTAATTTATCCAGCACTACATCCTATTAACAGCTGAGTTTCATCTCTAAGTGACCGTTCGTCCCAAGAGCCATGACAGATGATTTTTTCAATCAGTGCTGAAGGCTCAGACACGTGACAAGTCTGGTAGGTGTTTCACTGCACACTTCGAGGTTGTATGGAGCAGCAAACTTACAGACGAGCAGAAAAACATATTCTTCCAATCTGTGAGAGCTACTGTCCTGTGAAACGCCAAGGCCTACAAGACAATATTCACTGTAGTACACCAAGCGATCACTTACCAGTTACCCGCAGGCTGAAAGAGAAGAGCGAAAAAGGAACTTAATCCCGTTATGGACCGAGCTCAGTATCGCTAAATGGGTTGGATAGATGGTTGAAGGGTCGTGATACGAGTTTTTAACCAACATCCGAGAATGTCTTCGGGGAAAATGGTTTGAGACAGACCATTGATCGAGTCAGTTCCTTGTGGGAAAAAGCCACTTCACTTTTTTTTTTAAAGACTCAGACACGTCGCCATCCTCCGCGCCTTGCCCCTCTGGTCCACAGAAAACAAGAAACCGGATGTTGTTGCGTTGTAGTTCCTACACCAGTGAACGACGGTTGTTGGATAAAACGTCAAACCTTGCAACCCATACTGATAGTATGCGCATAATCCTTTTACTCAGTTTATGTAGAACCAAATGTGTCTCGAGCTTCTAGGCAGTATGTTAAACTATGAACTCACACTGATACTCTCATGCCCGATTTAATTATTGCATGGTCGCTCCATCGTAATGGGTTGCGTAATGCGCCTACTTCAACGAGGACATAGACTATGCGCAGCATACTGGGAGGAGCCCGATTACAGAACAGCGTTGGAAATATGGGCCTAGGACAGCAGTTCGAACAGCTGGAGGTCAACTTCCGTATTATGTTTGACTTATTCCTACCTTGAACCGAAAAACAGGAGGAAACCGATGAAGAAGCTGTTCGCCAACGACTGAACAGATAGCAGAAATGACAATTGAAAGTCTCTTTCTATAATTATCAATTTTTGAAAACTAGTTTATTATTGGAATTGACGACGATTTAAACACCAAAGTTGGTCTATCTTTAGTATTTCTGTACCACCTGGGGAACGACAGACCCAGCCAAGACACACATTTCAGCTGACAATTGACAACCATAACTGAACTATTTGAGACGTATAAAATACTACTGTGTTGCTACTCTACTTCAAACATCACAGAATTGAACCCGTAGCAAATGACTACCAAAATCGTAATAATATTCCAAGTTTACCAATAAGAAACTTTATTTCTACTTGTAAAGCGTCATTTCGAAATGTAGAAATACGGTACCGAAGGAATTCGCTCGTTTCTCCGTCATCGCTAACAGTCGGGGAATCTTCAAGCGGACTGCAATGTTGAAAAATGTCGTGAGTAACAAATTCGATAGAATTGTCATTCATTCAGTTTTCTGAGAGAAGAGACAATTTTTCCATACAGAGACAAATTCGCCCCTGAGACCTACGGATCGTCTAGTAGCTGTACACTGTTATGCACATTTTCTCAACCAGGTGCTTAAAAAACTAAAATCTAGGTGTACTCATACGTGGCTCTTACGGGACTTCTAATCTACTTTAAAGGATGTTAACGATTGACTCATTAAAAGGGCCTCTTGTAAAGCGAAATACTCCACGAAAACCACAAGAAAAGTTGAAGAAGTACATACGACAACTCGAATTGTAAAAAGGCATATACCGTGGGGGTTCACTAGAAACAATAATCGCTCCATCATTTTCTGCATCGTCAGCTCCCGATACACCAACGGGGGAACTGCAACGAGAACAATAAGGCTCAATCATTCTCTAATCTGATATAACATTTCGCGGACGACTCAAAATTACTTACTTCAGAGTATTTCAAAAGCTATTTTATGATCAAGACTTTTTATTTGATTGGTAAAAATAGGGAGACGGTTCTGCTTTGGGCAGGATATTCAAACCAATCTCTGTTTGAACAAGCCAATCCCATCCTCACTTTAATAAGATATCGAACGGGAACGTAATGCAATCCTTCAAAGCTTCCCTACGTACTCCTAAGGACTGTACAAATTAACTTGAAAAAACGACAGAAGTTTGAATCATCGAATTGAATCACCATCATTACTGAAAGAACTTCGACCTCCAGCACGAGTTAGGTATTAACAAACATTTTTTGTCCGAACCCTCCATATTCTGTTTTTTCACTCATTTCCCAGGGGACGAATATTTTACGTCACCGTCCGCTTGTTTTGAACTGCACATTCAACAAATTTAATCAAAATCGTCACAGCTGTTGAAAGAAAAATGTTGAGAGAAATGATACATATCCCGTTTCCGTCGATAGAAAGAGCTCACAACCTTACTTTCGCGCCTAGTGTCACGCAACTTCTGTTACCCAATGATACGCTATCATTCCAATCCAATAGTTAAGGGTATAGGTAAGGCACTGGTTAAAATTATGTAGTTACTGTAGAAATGTAGAAAATGCACTTTTTTGGCAGTTTCCGTAATTGGAAAGAAACGGTATTGGCGGTTACACGACGGGGTGTTTTCGAAGACTTCTGTTTGGAATTCACGATTACTTTGACTATGCAGGACCTGGCGGAAGCACTGCACCACATAATAACAACTATTGAAGCAATTTCTTACCGACACGGTTGTAACTATTACACTCATTCGACGCGAGTTCGCGGAATACTACTAATTCTCCGTTTTTGCGGAGCCAAGGCGGTGAACAACAACCACACTTCATCTAGAAGCTTTGTGATTGAACGTTCTAACTACCAAACCGATTTGCATGCTTCGTTATCTCGTTATCGTTAGCTCGTTAATTATTTATATGAGTGGTAACTTTCCGTGATAAAATATCTGGTACGTAACAGCCCACAACTTTCCGCAACCAATACTCTCAACTAATTAGTACCAGTGGAAACATTTTCGCTGAAATGTGTAGAGCGAAGGAACGTAATCAATACTTAATACGTACCTCTCTCGGTAAGTACCTCTTTCGGGTAAACTCCCAATACCAATTCAACCTACTTCGCCGATAGTTCAGGTTTTTAAGGATGTCAATTTGTCATCATTTGGCCTATCGTTGTTTACCCGGTAAATTTCATTTATGGATTCCTACACCAAATTTCAATGTCGTCTAAGTTGCCCGTTTGTCCAGCCTGAACTTGAGGAACACTGAGTTTCACACTTAACTCAAGTATAAGACCAACTACATCACTTTAAGAAGCGGGATCGTGACCAATTTAGTATTCCTAACCTAATTAGGAAGTAACACAAATAACCGCACCTAAAACCGTTCAATGTCGGCTCGTTCATCTCTCGACATCCTCCGCTTTCCTCCGCGTTGCATTCTGTCCCTCTGCTGCTCAGTCTAGAAGGAAAAAAACCAAATAATTCGAACGAAAATCACTAAATTTCTCAACTTCTAGCGCAACTGTAACGCATGGGAGATTTCGATAAGCTTCGAACTGCTAATGTCAGTGGATTCCAATCTCAACTCAGTGTTTACGACACAAAATCTGCCGGCCAGTAAGTCTACAGGAAAATTTCGTGAAAAACTACTCAGAAAACAACAAAACACTGGGAAAACGCGTCTACTGGTGAAAAAAATGGTGTCGCCCCACTTTTCAGAATTGTCTGGAACCGTTAAGATTCGGGCGTCGTATCCTTCCTTATTAGGCTCTTTGGTAGAAGAACTGCAACACAAATAGAACGTATGGAACTGTAGCCGAGTAAAATTTGACATATTTGGTCTGCTTGGACGAACTCATCGTCAAACATTTGTAGAAACAAAGAACTTTAACCGGTGAAGCATCATTTACGTTTGACCAATATTTGAACGGAAATACTGAATACATTATGTTAGGGGTGTCTTCAGGGAGGTAGAGGGAGGTAGAGGAAAGTACTCCAGTTTGGTGGAACAGCCCAAGTTTTGTGGAGTATCAAGGTGATAACCGCTATTCAATCTCTCAAACAGAATCATGTTTTTTCCTAACTAGTGTCAAATGTCATACAGGTGAATCCCCACCGTCGGATATTAGATACAAGGTATCTTAGGCAGGCCTCTTATTATCACAAACCTTTCGAGGCCCAACAAACCTGTTGGGGAGAACTCACCGGTAGCTCCATCGCAAGTTCCCCATTGCCCTACCACTTGGGTTTAGAAATGAAGGTTGGGGGTGAAAACAGGCAGAATACTGAACCTGAGTGTTCATCCGATCCCCACTCTGCATGGACAGCCCCATGCCCCAATACAATTTGCCACTTGCGCCTTCTCAACACATTTATAAACCAAGAACGAGTTAAAAAATCATGAAGTGAACCTCTTAACAGTGATGCTGGCCATTAAGTCACCAGTTAATATACCACGTTACTCAAATTAACGAAAATTTTATTAATTCCGGAATTTTCCCCTGACAGCAGCATCTGGTCTACTGACTCCATGGACCCTCCATCGAGTTTCCGTTCCTTAACGTATCACATAATAGCATTGTTGGTGATTGGTCTTATCACTGGAGTGTTTGCAGTCATTCATATTTGTCATCAAAAGAAATTCGTCTTCGGTACGAATAGTAAAACTGGAAATGAGTTTCCACAACTTCCCCACGAGATATTTAGTCCACAATCATTTACTACACATTTTTAGACTTTTCAAGGAAACTGTGCGTAGCTGTAACTAAACTCAGGTGCGACTTCACATTTTTGGAGCTTGTAACATCGATCGATCTTGTGCAGGTGTCCAAAATAAATGTGGTAGTGTTGATGATAGCTCTTTTGGAGAGGTCGACCTATTTTTCTTTAAAAAAAAACAACAAAACAACAAGAAGATAACAACCAACGCATTTGCTAGTAGTTTTACATTCAAAAGTGCCCACCTCTCTTGGGGTAGATAGTCGTCATCGTCATCGTAATTTCTAGCGGCACTCGAAGGCACAGGAATCACTTTAGTTTCGATCACAGCTTGCGTTTTGACCGTCGTGGGTTTGGGAAGAGGCACTTCGGCCACTGCTCCGGCCAATTTCTTCAACATAGACGATCCGATGGACGACACAGTACCCAACGAGCCCAACATCCCGAAACCGCTCAGTCCGCCGCTTTCTTTTTTCTCTTCGGTCTTCTCTGTCGTTTGCTGGAAGCATAGTTTGTTGTCAAATAAAAGAGCGTGGCAGTGTCGCAAGTCGTAAATATTACAGTTCCACCGGTAATCCGCCTAATACTGGGGTACGTACTTTACTTTCGATCGGTCCATTTTTCCGGTCCATACGTTTCCACTCAGGTCGTATGAAAAGTATTACTACAGTCGTCAAAATGACCAAAAGACCAAATTATTATACAGAGTGAGAAAATCATGAAAGCAGCACAATAATTACTGAAGTTAACGAACCTGTTGGGTGAGTCCGTCTCCTCTGGCTGGTGAGTTACTGTGGGCAAGCGCTTTCGATGTAAAGACATCAACGTCTGGCCGTTAAGTACTGTATGTCAGTATGTCTTTTACATCGAAAGCGCTTGCCCACAGTAACTCACCAGCCAGAGGAGACGGACTCACCTAACAGGTACGTCAACTTTAGTAATTTGCCTACTGGCGGACATAACCCAATTGCTTTAATAGCACAATAATTATTGAACAATTCGACAAAAAGCAATTTTAGTGCAGTAATTTCCGTATAGATCTCGCTCATATGGTACTAGTGTTCTCAAAAAGTCAGAGTAGTTGCCTAGCCATACAGTGGAAGTTTAATAATGATCATCAATCATGGGAAGGATTATAAGGTGGTTTTATTTTTCTCAATTGGACGTGGTGTTGCTTTGAACCTGGACATGTTACTACAGTTATAAGGAAAAAAAGCAGTGAAGAAGACTAAATACTACGAACAATTTATGTCTCGCGGAGATTGCCCACTGTGGGCAGAATGAACGATTTAAAAAGTGTCTAGCCGCCAGTGGTTTGTTTCCGAGATCGTACATTCATTTTTGAATTTAATTTGGAAGGCACCCCCAATTCCAAGATGATTACAGTTAACATCAAGGATCAAAGCGATGAAATACGGGACATGCTTTTTGCAAATAGATACAATTAACAGAGGATACCTAGATGTCTGTGTAGAAACAACTTTTGCCATCTGTAACCACACTAGGACAAAATTGTTTCCTTCTGACTAACGATGAGGACTTCACCAATGAATGAAAGGTGTGAGGTACATGGTAATTGTCGCGCATTTCTCTCGTTACTTTCGGTCAGTTGGACTGCAGCAGGTCTGTTTTCTTATCAAATGACTGTTCAGGGACCCTGAAAGAGGGTTATATCAGTCTACTTTCATGGAGGTTGCGGTTTCGCTGTCCTGTCACCTGTACGGCCGGATGCGCAAGTATTCGTTCGTTAACCATTCTCCCAGTGGAGAGGTGTTGCACATGTTACCGTGCGGAGGTCTGAACACTTGAGGAATCCATCTGGGAGGAGTTCTTAATCTGGTTTCCCACCTGATCTAACTATTTACTTGGATGGCAAGTTTCAAAGGGACAGATCAACTGTGACCGCGTTTCTTTGATTCGCAAACTGGACGAAACGGTTAGAGGATTGCTGCTAGGTTTGTTTACTCTTCCAACAATCGCCACTCATTGTTGTAGCAAATGCAGTGGAGCAGCACTTGGTTTCTTGTTTCCTCCGCACTATGGGTGGAGAAGTGGAACTGCGCCCCGTAAGGCACTGGCTCAACCCACTTCCTCTTAAGACGTTCACGGATGTTGGGGAAAGTTGGACTGCAGCACCTTTTTTTGCTCGATATACTTACATTCACGTTATTCGGCTGGCGTTCTTTCCACTAAACGCTATCGGGAACCAGGTACTCAGCTTCTAAAAACTGTCACAGAACTTTATCTTACCACAATCAAGCTTCAACTTATCGAATCCCCAGATTTTGTGGCGTGCGAAAGCTTGGGCAACAGAGGAGCATTAGGGCAGCTGGAAAGCTGTAATTGTGATAGTGCTAGTCGTTTTTATGGAAGTATAGGCTTGTTATGCTTTGGCAACTTCCTAACATTGTGATGGTTCTGTAAACTGCCCTAGGCATACCTTCGTGAATGTTATCAAACCACGAGCAGGTTTTTTTTTGCGTCAGAATAATTCTTTATGCCTGTCTTTAGTTAGGCTTGCTTAGTGCTCCTGTTGCGAATGGCTTAATATTAAGTTGTTGATCGGACCTCCCAGATCGCTAACACAGCAGCCTTGCTAGGGTTCACAAGGTCATGTCTGCAGTAGGTGGAGTGGGGGAAGGTCTGCATTCAATGGTCGTGGGGAATCTCATGTTACTTTACGTTCTAGAAGACTAAGTTACGCCTGTTTCAACATGTTTGATGTTAACACTTTTTTTCAAAGCCCACCGTAAATGGGAATAGGAAGGGGAACGAAAGAATAGTAAGAGGATGCCACGTTAGTGAAAGATCCCGGCTGCCAAATAGTACCTGGATGTCAGGCCTCAGTCCTTCTCCAGAGACAACCCCGTAGTTGTTGACGCTTCGGCCAGAGATGGGCCCTTAGGCATTTGGCGTTTCTGAATGTCCAACCACAGTACTTGCACTGGAAGTCATCTACCACAGTGGAGATGGAGGAAGGGTAGGAGGAAGGAGAGAGAGAGGATGGTGGAGGGGAAGAAGGCCGACATCTTTGTTCGGGGCAACCCTGTGCGCCTCCCTGAACACCCAGGGTGCCAATGGGCTGCCAGGTGGTATTAGGCATTGTTGTTCAGTCAGTCATGGCGGTTGAAAGGCAATGAAGAGGGCGGGGAACTGGTTGGTCCTCTCCTCGTTAGCCAGAGCACCAGTTCCCCACCTTAGAGGAAGGTCTCCTACACCCCTCTAGGAAGTTTCCATTGACTGCCACAAGAAGGTTGGTGATGGCTAGGGCCATCTGGTCTGAACAAGACACGACCTCTGGTTGCCCTTGTAACGAAGTCAGGAAGAAACTCAGTTTTTTCCCCGTGTCCGATTACATAACTTCCTACACCTTGGGGTTACTTATATAATTTACGAATTTAGCGACTTACTTGTTTTTTAAAGGTTTCTCTGCGATTGAATATGGAGGTTTGTGGAGGTTCCGGTTGTTTACTTTCTGGAACGTCTTGTTGGTAATAATAGTCATTTTGTTGTTGGTTGTCGGTTTCATTGGCAGTTTGGTATTGGCTTTCATCGTCGTAGTACTGTTCCAACGAGTTTTGGCGGTACTGATCGCTGTACTGTTCTTCTGGATATGATTCGGGGGGTTGTTGATATTCTTCAGTCTCTTGGAGGTCTTTTTGGTAATAGCTATCAGTCTGTTGTTGGTAGAGATCTTTATGCGAATATCCGTTGCTTTGCATTTGGTAAGATTCGTTACCGATGTACTGTTCGTTTTGTTGATATGGGTCCTTTTGATTGTAGTCATCTTGAGCGTATGGCTCCTCTTGGTTGTACTGGTCCATCGCGTAATTTTCTTTCGAATTGTAGTTACTTTGATTGTAATCATCATTTTGACCGTATTGCTCCGGTGGATAATGCTGGTTGTATTGGTTGCACATATTCGTATCTTGATGGTTATAATTATCCTGCTGATACGTTTCCTTATACTGATCGTGTTGAGGGTCTGTCTCTTGTTTATTATAGGAGTCTTTGTGGTTATATTTCTGATCTTGTTTATCGAACTGTTCGACAGACGGCAACATCCTTTGATTCGACTGCTGTTGCTTCTGCGTTCCATACTTTTGGTTGTATTGCTGACTGCATTCTTGATAATGCTCTTCATTTTGGTCGTATTGCTGATTTTGAGATGAATATTGATAATTTTGTTGCGGGTACTTATTTTGCGCCGGATATATTTGAGTTTGAGATGAGTATTGTTGATTCGCTCTGTTGATATGCTGTACGCTGCTAGTTCTATTATGCAGTTCCTCGACTTGCGTCACCTGAAATACGAAATTACTTTGTACTCCATCATTTCAAATTTGCTTCAAAAGAACAAGATCTTTGAATGGTTGAGCTGAAGGAGGGCGACTTAAGGCCACTGTGAAAGCTAAAGAACTCCCGCATGAATGTGGAATAACGCATCCCCCCACCACCATGACCAGAAAAGAAGAGCGTGTCCTGTCTTCTAGCTTATTATGTTGTTTGTTCATTACACCTGTCACTTTCAAAAGACTTGTTGCGTTCGCACTCCACGTTCTTCGTTTTTGTTACGCACACCTGACAGTCTTTCCAGTGTGGGCCTGATGCCTTGTCTACTTCCTACTAGATATCCGAATAACTGCGATATAGTAATAGATGTATGGTTGGCTAGAAGTAGGCTTTCCGTTTGAAATAGTTGATTTTCGATGTAACAGCGGATTTTACACTTCCCACCAGGGAGGAGTTGAATAAAATAGTTTGTAGTTATGACGAAAGAGATGAAATATCTGGTCCGTAGCAACCAGTTAATGTTAATTTCAAAGCATCTCTGCTCACCTCCTTAATTTGGGGGTCCCGTAGTGTTTATTAGGAATTTAGGTCGATTTTCTCAATCCCGTTATAATCTCACACTCACAGAACATTTGACGAATTGGCGCTTTTCGGTTTCAAACGCCTTTGAAACGTAAAGATCTGAAGCAAACTCAATTCATTTTATTCTGCAGATTACATAACTTTTGTTCCGAGTAAAGCAAACAAGGTTTAATTACTTAGTATCACAAATAGGCATCGATATTACTGCACTTCTTAAGATTGATCCGACGTTTTCATGGGACTTATCTCTCATTAGTGTAAGAGAAATATAAGAGGCATGTACGTTCCAATGTAGGGGTGTGCGGAGGAAGTGCTGGCCTCATTGGCCCTAACCTTCCTCCACCCCATTGGGCCAAAAGAGGGGGAAAGGGACAGGGACTACTTCCAACGAACCCTCGACCACTGCGATATCTGCATGGCCCCACTGCTGGGTACTAGGGATCCGCAGAACACTCCGCCTTTACCCTAGCGTACTACAGAGGCATCCACCTTTCGTGGACTTAGCCCTCGGTGCACCGGTACCATTTTCGGAAAATATCCCTTGAGGCTAGAATGGTCTCCCGGACTCGCGTCCAGACTTACGACTTCGGGGACCTCCGCGTTGGAGGGGTTTGGACTTGCCCCTTCTTGCTGGAGGACCCCAGGTCCCGGGTAGGCAAATACCCTCCCCCAGACAGCCCCGCCCAGCAGCTGGATGGAGGAACCGAGCCCCGCAAATGCCAGTTTTCCAGCCGATGTGGAGGAATGAAGATCACTCCTCTGTCCCCATCCCCTCGCAACCCCAAAGCACCCAATATAGGAGGCAAACAGAATTGCTTGTGAGGGATAACATGTACTGTCCCAGGATGGTGTGTAATGTTGAACTGTCAAGATCATCTCTTGCCTTCATCGCTACCGAACATTGCCATTAGTGATGGAGCTCAGCTGTTTACGAAGCGTGATAATGCTCCCATAATTTAAACGTCCGTATTTCCACAGGCTCCAGTGGGGGATCACTCCAGTCTCAGCGAAACAAGTTAAGACGGTAAATGTAAAAACAAGACCTCCAGAACCATCTCAAATCAATCAGCGCAAAGACTCTAGCAGGATAGTTTACTCTCTTTATTGAACTACTAGAGTTCGTTTGAACGACCAATTATTATTGAACGAACAATTGGTTTAATTTAAACACTAACCTGAGGCACTTCCTGGGGAGTAAGATTGTCGCTGCTCATGTAGGCGTAATTATAGTCTTCATTATACGAACTTTTGCCAAGACGAGTGTCGCTACTGTATACATTTCCGTAGCGGTCGTCCAAAGCTGACTCCTGTTGTTCCAAGGAGTTTGTTCTACGAGTAGGCACCTGCGTCAATTCATAAATAAATCACATGATGGATTCGAGCCATTAAGTAAAAATGTCAGTAGAGCGGGATGATTTCTTAGGGTTCGATATTCAAGGCGTGGACGTAGTGAAATGAAGGTTGTGGCTCTGCACGATATGTCATGCAAAATAACCTAGGCATTTGGGTGTGACAACACATTTGATGATTTAGCAACTACGTGCACAGTCATTACACTCCACATTAATTATTCTACAAATCTTCACTGTGAGAATATCAAAGAGAAAGTGTGTTCAAAGTGTATTTATTCCTGCGTTGTCTCTAATGTTCCTCGTGTGCTAGTTGTGTAATTAGACAAATTTGAAAATAAATAAAACAATTAATGAAATGAGGAAGTGGTTATGAGTTTCAAAACTCAAATTTTCGGAAGTTTCCATGTCTAAATCTTTCGTTAACTATACTAATATGATCTGTGCGCTGCTATTGACAAAAACTTCGTAGACTCGTGACACCCGACAGGGCCAAATCTAAGGGTGCAAACCCAGAAATATGTGATCGCTAATTCTCGAAGGACGAAGTGAATTTCCTAAAACTTTTGTGAAAAGACGAACCTGCGGAATTTGACGGATCGGGGTGGGGGGAAGAGATTTAGGCTTGGGCTTGACGGTATCAGTGGGAGAGCTGGGATCGACCTGTGGAATATTGCACATTGGAAAGACATAATTGTGTAATTTGTCAGCTATTCAGCAAATCCTTGTCTCCCTAAAATATAATCGAAACTGCGATTGTCAAATGAAACTCCTGAGGAAACGTAGTTTGTAAACATAGTTATGCATAAAATATTACTCAATTTAAACATTAAGTACTGCACGATTCAATACGCTCTGTCGGAGTTTCGGGCTAAAATATCGTCTAGAAATGTCCGGTGCGTAGCAGCACACAAATTAAGGTGAACCCCCGTAAATTCGACAATCTTCTACACAGTGTAAAGTGTAACAAAAACAATTGGGTGAACCTAAACTGGAAATACAGTAGAACGTTGCCAACCACGGCTTTCTATCTCAGCCCGCGGCCGAGATACAATTTTTACTTTCCTTGGTTCTACAAAGTAGAAAGGAAAGTTATGTAATCGGCTGAAAAATTTTTTTTGTGTTTCTTCAGATCTTTACGTTTCAGACCCTCCTGAGTCCAAAAAACATTATTTGGGAAAATGGTCTGTGTGTCTGTGGACGATTTTTGGAGAAAACCACCGTACCAAATCCACTCAAACTTGATATCTCGCCCACAGGTTACCATGAAGCGCCAAAATAAGGGTATGAACAAAATCCACCGAAAGTTACCTATAGTTATTATAGTGATCAAAACACCAAATTTTTTTTCTCAAAAATGGCTCTAACGATTTTGATTAAATTGTTTATATTGATAACTCCCAATAAGACAACTATTCCAAAAAATTCCCATTTGTGGGCAAATGACGAGAGCAGCACAATAAATTACCAAAATTTTCAAAGTAATCGATGTTAGAGTGGTTTTTACAGAAAACGACCGAAACCAAAATACCTCAAACTTGATACCAAGTTTTTGAAAAACCACAGTTTTTGCGTTAAAACCCCACGTTCCTCCACTTTAAAACAAAACTTTTTCCAGCTTTTGAACTTTCGGAATCACGTTAAATTTTCTGTACGCCTAGTTTACATTCGTAATGAATCACGAACTAACTCCAAAGAACTGCAATTGTAGTTCAATAATGCAAACAAAACAAAAATTGAAAATTGAAAAAAGAAATTGAGTTTCTAAAAATGCTAGCACGTTAACTGCATTTCCATAATATCAGGTCATTCTACTAATTTTACACTCAGTACATTTGAAACAATATTGCACGATGGTTGCGCTTACAAATCCGAAACTTATTGTTATGCTCGTACTCACGCCTCAACCATTATTGAGCACTTGGTACGCAGAGAACTAATGACCGAAATGATGGTTAATCCAATTTAAAAATATCTGGTGCGTAGCAACACACAACTTTCCGCCACCCCCGTAATTTCGAACACCACCTACACATGCGGGCGCTATATCTTCGTTCAACGCATTTTTACAGGAACATTTATGGAGAACAAAATGTAGGGACTAGTTAGCTGAGAGTATTCCGAAAGTTTTATCGAAATCGTTGGAGCCGTTTTTGAGAAAATACGAATGCCGATAAATTAATATTCGACAAATCTCCTTTTCTGAGTTAACGTGGCTTATATCTCCGTGCAACATATATATACAGAAATAGTTATGGAGAACAAAATGTTGGTATGGGTGACTAAAAGACACTTCATTAGGATTTATCACATCTGGTGAAAAAATTACCCTGGAACTTTCGGAAATGTTCGAAAAAACGTTATTTTCAACACATTTTCATTTTTATCTCTGCTCAATGGACTTTCAGAGGAACATTTATTGAGAACAATATGTAGGTATTAACTATTCGAAAATATCCTGAGAGTTTGATGATAATCGTTGAAGTCATTTTGCCAAAAGCTTAAAAACCTATTTTTGCTTCATAGGTCATTATCTCCGTTCACCGTATTTTCATGGAGATATGTATAGAGAAGAAAAGTTAGGTATTGATTAGGAGAAGATAATTTGAAAGTTTAATCAAAATCGTTAGAGCCGTTTTCGAGAAAAATGCGAAAAACCCTAGTTTTTGGTACATTTTCGTCCCCCCCCCCTTCCCATCGGCCGAAATCGTCCATAACCTTATTTTGGTGTCTACAAAAAATAACGAACAAAACAAAAAAAGAACCAGCTCAATCGGATCAGCCGTTCTCCCGCAAATCGAACTACAGACACAGGTCTGTTTCTTTATTTGGTGACTGTACCTAAACCCTCGACGAGGATTATATCAGTCATAGAAGTTGCGGTTTCGCTAATATGCAAGAGGCCGGCCCCTGCAGCATCCACCGAACTCAGACCTGTGGAGGTTCGGCAGGTCTTGGGACTCAGCCAGTCTCACCGTGGAGAGCTGTTGCCCGTGTGTTACCGCGCGGAGGTTGACCACCTGAGGAATCCCGTACCATCTGGGAGTATTTCATAATCTGGTTTCCTACCTGATCTTACTTTTTACTTGGGTGGCAAGTTTCAAAGGACAGATCAACTATAACCACGTTTCTTAGCCATCACCTTCTTTGCGAACTTTGCAAAATGGTTATAGGCTTCCTTTGTAGCAGTCAATGCTGCTAAGTTCGTTTGCCCTACCAACAACCGTCGCTCACTGTTGTAGAAACTACAGTGGAGCAGCACGTGGTTTCTTGTTTCCTCCGCACTGGAGGCACAAGACGTGCATAATGGAGAGTCTTTCAGGGAAAAGAAGTGGAGCCGCGCATTGAAGTCACCATGTCCCGTGAGGAACTGACTCGTCCAGTGGTCTGGCTCAACCCATTTTCTAGAAAGACGTTCACGGATGTTGGGGAAGAACTCATACGTATCACGTCCTTTTGACGAGGATTCCCATCTCGCTTGCCATTTCTCTAGAGCCCATTCATCGATGGCGGCAAGTTTCTGTTCTGTGGTGAGATCCGCACGGAGTTCAGCCCAAAGCGGGGAAGCTCCGTTTCACTCTCCACTTGTCAATCATGCACTCAACAGCCAAATCAACTGGTAACTGACCAGTGATCACCTGGAGTGCTTCCGTTGATACAGATCTTGTAGGCCTTGGTGATCCACAGGAGCGCAGCTCTCTGGGATTGGGCCAATACTCTCTTTTGATTGACTGTTAGTTTGCTACCCCAGACAACGGGGCAGTAGCCAATCACACCTAAATAGATGGCCTTATACATGAGGATGGTGTCGTGGTAACACACACCCCAAGTGGCCTTGCTAATGGCACGCAGTGAGGCAAACCTTGCAATGGTAGTGCCTTTAAGGGACTGGAGGTGTTGGTTGAAACCCCACCTCTCACCTATATTCACTCCTAAATACTTGACGTGCTTTTCAAGAAGGAGCCTGTGGCCGCCAAAGCGTATTGTGGGTGGATTATTCACTTTCCCCTTCAAGAGGATTAGCTGGGTTTTTCCTCAGCCACCTGCATCTTGACATGCTCGCACCATTGGTTGACAGTGCGGAGCACATGGTGAGTTTTTCTTCAATTTGGCGGACTGACTCTGCAAAGATCAGCACAGTCAAGTCATCCACATAGGCGTACGGCTCGCAGTCAGTCTCCATGAGTTTCCTGAGAAGACCTTCGAAGAAGGCATTCCAGAGTGCTGGTCCTAGGACCGAGCCCTGTGGGCACCCCTTCTCAATCTTTCTCCGGACGGAGACATGCCTACTTTCGATCGTAGCAGTTCTGTCTGTCAGGTAACTTCTGACGAGCGAGTACAGGTTGCGGGGGATTCCCCTACCTTTAAGCTCATTAAGGAGCGCTGGCCACCAAAGGTTGTCAAACGCTCCTCTGATGTCAATCAGAACTGCTACGACGTACTTAGCCGGTGCCAGCAGGGAAACACGCCGAATCTCTACAATGACATCCTGCGTGGACCTTCCTTTGGTACACCCGTATTGCCTGCCTGTGAGGTTGCGGCCAAAGACTCCTTCGAGGGACTGCAACATCAAGAGTTCTAGTGTTTTGCCTAATATGGAAAGAAGGCTGAGTGGTCTCCATGATCGCGGGTCTGACTGATTGCGGTCGCCTCCCTTTTGAAGAGTGACAACACGCGCAGACTTCCACTGAGTGGGGAACTGTCCGACCTGCAGACAGTCATTAAATAAATTAAGGAGACCGCTGGAGATTGTCCGCTCAGCCTTCCTTAGCATATTGCTTTCTATTTTGTCTGGCCCGGGGGATTTGTTGGGCTTTAAGGTCGCAAGGGCCCTGCCGAGGTCGCCTGTTGTCCACAATGGGATGTCGGGCTCGTTCGGAGGGTCCATGATCAGCTCCCTTGCTGTCCTCTGGGCTTCAGTGTCTCGAGCTACTTGGTCATCTGGGAACGCCTTCTCAAGGAGGGTTTCCAGTGAGCTTTCGATGCTGCAGGCCCAGCCTGACTCATTTTGCATCGCAGCTAAGACTTGCTCTACGTTTGCTTTTCCTATGGAGGACTTGTAGTGTCTGCCCCAGGGGTTCTCAGAGCTCTCCGCTTCCACAAAATTTCGCCAGCCTTGCCGTTTGGCTCGTTTGATGGCGCGGTGGAAGGCCTTCTTCTCTTGGATGAAGGCAGTTCGGAGTGTTGCTCTGGCATCAGGGTCACGAGTGTTTTGGTACATCCTTCTGGCTCTATTTGCACTTTGCTTGAGGGGATTAAGTTCCTCAGTCCACCATGGGACTTTGATCGCCCTGTGCTTCTGTTGGCCAAGTACAGAGAGCCCAGCAGAGTGCAGTGGTGTGGTAAATGTGTCCACTTTGCTGTCCACCTCTTCAGGTGTGGATGCTTGCGCTATTAGGTCGGTGTCTGCGGCACGCAGTTCACCTTCCAGTACCCTACAGAATTGTGGCCAGTCAGCATTTTTGTGCGGAATCGCTTTTCACGCATGTCTTTGCAGAGGATGTTGTCATCCGTGATGGCAAAGTCAATAACCATGTGATCGCTCTGCGTTGCACCTGGTACGACTCGCCAACCTTGCAATTTGAGTAGCAGGGTGTGAGACACGGCTGTGACGTCTATACACGACCTTCCTCCTGGACCATCATAGGTCGCCTCAGTCATGGGGTCGTTGGCAACAACCAAGTTGTACCTGGTGAGCAGCTCTATATACGCCTCGCCCGCCCTGTCCAGGGTTGGGGATCCCCACAATGGTGATCTGGCGTTTGCATCAGCACAGACTACGCAGGGTCGTCCTGATAGGCCTGCTAGAGCCCGCTCGAGTGGTTCAAGGCTGGTGGCAACTGGTGCGCCAAATTGCCTGTAAATGATATTACAACCAGCTCAAAGCCACCGGCTCGGATGAGCACAGCGGCCAAGTGCTGGCTGTTCAGGTGGGTGAGTGCGAGCATGTCAATGGACGGGTCGATGCAGGCTACTGCTGCCTTGGCTCCCGTTCTTGCTCCAGTCACCACTCGTGCCTGCGATCCCAGACCAAGGGTTTTGGATCCTATGTATGGTTCCTGTATGGCGAGGACACTGCAGCGTTTCTTGAGTGCATTTTGCAGCAACTCAGCCATAACTGGGCAACTCTTATTTGTGTTGTGCTGAAGGATTCGAACTGTTTTTGACCTATTCATAATCTACTCGTGACTCCTGGAGGGCAATCGCTCGCTGACGAATGGTACAGCGTGCGTCTCGTGTAGAGTGTGAGACCTGTTGGATTTTGCGTTCGTCGCAATTGGCACACTTGAGAGGGGCATCACGCTTGCATTCCCTACTCAGATGTGGCAAGGCGCACCAGGCGCACACAACAGGTCTTGTACAGGCCACTGCCAGGTGGCCATAGCGCTGGCATTTGTAGCACTGAGTGGGGCTTGGTACTTTCGTATGGCGCACCGCTGCCAGGCTATTTGGAGGTGCCTTGCCCCCTCTAGTTTTTTGTATAGGCTGGGTGATACCTCAATCACCCAATCCTTCTGCCTTCCACGCTGTTTGGTGAAGAGGGGCCTGACATCCTGCGGCTGCAAGCCTAACGCAGGGTTGTGCTCAACAACTTGTTGGGCCAAGTCCTCTTTTTGAAGATCAGTCCGCACGTCGCACAATAGCAGGCGTGGGAAACGACCCAGGGGGGCTGACGCTTGGAGCTTCAACTCCTTTTTTGTTGAAATGTGGCTCGTGAGCGCCTTGGCCATTTCTGGCGTTTCCGTCACAATGACGGCGCCACCTCCTACTGCGGTGCGGATGTTCTAGCACTCGGACGCTTAGAGCTTGGAGGTCCGTAGCAGGGACACCCCGCATCAGTGCTTCCATTGTATCAGGGTTGGAGGGACCAGCCTCTCCTTCCTTACATGTATGCCTAACCACTACCACGTTTTGTCGTGGGTTTTAGGGGAGTTTGGCAAGCGGTGGAGGCTTTTTATTTTGTTTTTATTTTTACTTTTGCCCTTGTTTTTGGGCAGAGGCGTAGGCGGGGCGCTGCCCTCAGCCTGCTTAGTTGGGGCCTGTTTCCGCTTCCCCTGCGCTTCCTGGCCCTGGCAGACTGCCATTCCGCCTCAGCTCCATGAGGGGGAGGAGGGCGCAGTAGCGGCTACTGCCGCATATGAGGGGCCTGGGGTACTACCCTGGCTCATTGAAGGTCCTTGAGTTTGGGGCTGGTGGCACTGGCTGCTGGGCAATTGCCCTACGCAGCTCTTCCTCACGACAGCCGCCACAGTTTCCCGCAGGGGAGTGGCAGGGGCGATGTCGTTGGGGGCATTAGCTTTTATAGCCAGCTTCGAAATTTCGAAGAGGCAACTAGTGATGAGGTCCCGCATAGGTCCTGTCGCGTTGACCCTCATCCGTGCCATCTGGCTGTGGATGATTTGGACATATGCGCAAATTTGCTCCATGTCCGACAGATTAGGGTCAACGGCGTGTCGTGTTTGTAGTAGCCGGGTTGCCCGGGCTACTAGGGGAGAAGGGGAGATGAACGCGGTTTGCCCGGTTCTTTCCGCCCTTGTTTGTTTGGACGACGAGTAGATTGCTCATCGTCCGAAGAGGAGGGGTCGAGCTTGGCGAGCCGAGGAAGAGGCGCAGGTGGCGTTTTTATTACCTGCAATTGTGTTATTTGACTTAGTCATGTTTTTACTAATTTTGAGGGGGAGATTAAAGAAGCAGACTGGTGTAGTGTATCCTTGTGAGTTCATTTGTTGTGTGTGTTTGTGGTATGAGCGAGAGGTGCTCGAGAGGCAGTGTCCTGGAAGCTCCCCTCAGGCATATTGATTCTAGCCCCTTTCGCTGGTCCGTTGAGGGTCAAAGGGAGGCCCCACATGCGCCGCAGCTGCCAGTCCGGCCACCCACCGGGACTAAGACGCATGAGGGATTTTTCGGCTGCTGCTCAGAGTCAGCCCTCGGCCACTGGTGATGTGGTGAGCGGGACACACGCTATCAGCCGCCCCAGGAACGCTCAAACCTGGTTTTTCCCCCTCCTCATTCCGAAGGCCGCACCTATATAGGGGATCGCTCAAAGGTGTTAGTGAGCTACCTCCAGGACTGTCTTTCGCTCATTATGAGTGTTTTAAGTCAATATGTTCTGCCACGCAAGCCGTTGCAGTGTATTTTGTATCTGGAATATGTTGTGTGTGTCTGTGTCGTGAGCTTTAAGCCCCTTTAAGGCCGGATTTAACGACCACGCAGAGGATACGGCAGGAGAATTCTGTCCCCCTTCCTGCGGGGGGTGTGTACTGCGATCCCAGCTAAAGGTAGGGGGTTCCCAGTGTGTCATGTATGTGAATGAAGTGTAACGAACTACAGACACACACACATACACACACACATACACACACACACATACACACACACATACACACGGACCACGCGACGAAATTAGGTTTTTTAGACTCAGTAGGGTCTGAAACGTAAAGATCTGAAGAAAACTCAAATTTTTTTTTTGGGCCGATTACTATACTTTCCTTCCCTTCGGGTAGCGGAAAGTAAAAAAAGAAGATACGAGTAATATCCTTTTTCCACATCTATCGAAGAAAAGTGTTAGTAAATCGTGAAACGGCGGTGGTTTATATTTTGTGAGCGTTATTAAAGAATCATCATATAGGCAGTTTTCGTCGAAATGTTTGGTAATTTATTGTGCTGTTCTCGTAATTTTCCAGAGATGGAAGTTCTATGGTATTGTCATCTCATTAGGAGCTGTCTGTGTAAGAAACTCAATCACAATAGTTTGCAGTTTTATAGAAAAAAAATAGTGGGTGTTTTGATCGCTATGATAACTATAGTTATCATACTATAACACTAGTACTATAGTACTGACTGACTCCCGATTAGAGGCACCCACATGAGCCTGACGAATGTCGGTTTATTGGATCGGAGCTCCGCGCGATTGCAGTAATGTTTGCCTGAGTCAGCGGCCTCTTCTTACCTCAGTACATTAGTCATATCCGCATTTTGGCGTAGGACCTGCGAGGGTGAGTTTGAGCGGTTTCGGTTCAGCAGTTTTTCCAAAAATCGTACACACACACAAACACACAGAAAGGCTAAATAGCTTTTTTACTTTCCGCTACCCGAAGGGAAGGAAAGTATAGTAATCGGCCCAAAAAAAAATTTGGGTTTTCTTCAGATCTTTATGTTTCAGACCCTACTGAGTCTAAAAAACCTAATTTCGGAGCGAGGTCCGTGTGTGTGTATGTCCGTGTGTATGTGTGTGTGTGTGTGTCTGTAGTTCGATTTGCGGGAGAACGGCTGATCCGATTGAGCTGGTTCTTTTTTTATTTTGTTCGTTATTTTTTGTAGACACCAAAATAAGGTTATGGACGATTTCGGCCGATGGAAAGGTGGGTGGGGGTGGGGGACGAAAATGTACCAAAAACCAAGGGTTTTTCGCATTTTTCTCGAAAACAGCTCTAACGATTTTGATTAAACTTTCAAATTATCTTCTCCTAATCAATACCTAACTTTTCTTCTCCATACATATCTCCATGAAAATACGGTGAACGGAGATATGGGCCCTTGAAGCAAAAATAGGTTTTTTACGCTTATTGGCAAAACGGCTTCAGCGATTTCCACCAAACTCACAGGATGTTTTCAAATAGTTAATACCTACATATTGTTCTCAATAAATGTTCCTGTGACGTTCCATTGAACAGAGATAAAAATCAAAATGTGTCAAAAATAACGTTCTTTCGAACATTTCCGTAAATTCCAGCGTAACTTTTTCACCAGATGTGATAAATCCTAATGGAGTGTCTTTTAGTTACCCATACTCACATTTCGTTCCCTATAATTATTTCTGTATATATATGTTGAACGGAGATATAAGTCAAGTTAACTCAGAAAAGGAGATTTGTCGAATATTATTTTATCGGTATTCCGATTTTCTCAAAAACGGCTCTAACGATTTCGATCAAACTTTCGGAGTACTCTCAGCTAACTAGTCTCTACATTTTGTTCTCCATAAATGTTCCTGTAAAAATGCGTTGAACGAAGATATAGCGCCCGCCTATGTAGGTGGTGTTCGAAATTACGGGGGTGGCGGAAAGTTGTGTGTTGCTACGCACCAGATATTTCTGATTGACGTCTGAAACGTTGATATCCGAAGAGATTTCAAATTTTCATTTTCAGCCGTTTACATTCCTTTCTACTTTGTTTTGCCAAGAAAAGTAAAAACGTGCGGAAGTTGTCAGGAGAACTCAAAAATATAATAAGAATTTTAATGATATGGTCAACTTTGCGAGTCTTTGTCGATTTCGTGGAAGGATTCAAGAGAATGCGAAGAAACAGTGGGCTGGTATTTAGCACAGCCCTTCCCATGTTTCTCGAGTGAGGCTATAGTACTCTAAGGTCTCACAATATCGTCCTTCTTGATAAATGAAATCTCCACGGACGTTCCATTCGATAGAATTATACTCACTATTACATGTTTTGTTTTCTTTAAACCATGGTAAGAACTCGTATTTTTGCAGGTGCACGGTGCGCAAAACCTCCTATTTTCCAAGTACATAATGGTACCCCACCCCAATATTTCTCATGTCCGTTTTCACTCGTAAAACAAAAAAGTACCAGCTAAATCGGGTTAGCCGTTCTATTGCAAAATGAATTCTGGGCACACACACGCTCCGATATTAGGATTTTTGGATTCAGTACGGCCCGGAACGTCAAGATCTGTTGACATTTTTTTCTGCACACCTCATCCTTTGGGCAGCGGAAAGTAAACCGTTTAACTACGTTCTTAGTCAAACGCAACCAAATAAAGAGAAAATAGAGCTACAGGAAAAATTGAAAATACCTGCCCGTTAACAATGAAACTGCTCCTTGAGAAACCTCCTATTTAGGATTTATCGAAATGCAGGGCCACCTTATTCCTCCATTCAGTATAAAAACGGCATCTTCTCGAGGAAAAGTGTCACCTAGATTCATTAGAAACTGAGCAAATACAAAAGGAATGCAAGAAATCTTCACGCTCTTGTACAAAGAGCACTTCTTGCGAAGTCTGGAACTGAACGGCGTGAACGCGAACAACCCCCGTGCCTCATGTACACCTAAACCAGTCAAACGAAGCTCATATGTTTAATTTGTAGATCCAATTCCCTATACAGAGTGTAAATATGCGTCTCATTTGCTTAAGGAATAAACTCCTCGTGGAAATCTGATACTGCAGCTCCTCGCCGATGGATGATAATACTCAGCCCAAAATATTCCTTCCTACTTTCGGTATGCGCGAATCGTGCAACCCCCCCCCCCCCCACCACGGGGAAATGGCTTTATTTTGAGCGAAATAAAGGGCACAAAAATGCAATTCTAAAATATTGACGCTTAGAACAGGTCTTGTCACGCAGCTCTCTTGAAGTGATGAAGTGAACTTTCGTGATGGACCACCTCGGGAAAAAGCTCCGACATTTTGCAAATTCGTCAGTGGAAAAATCTGATTGAGGGACGAGACTGATAGGTACACCACCAGCTGCCCCTAAAAGAAGAGAGCTAATCTAGTAATCCGCATTCTGACCAAATTACTTTTATGCTTCTCACACAGGTTCCTCGAGTCTATCTCAAGAACAGCGTTGCGACTCGGTTTTGTTTTGTTTGTTAACACCATTCGACATTCCAGAAAGGATGCACTTTTCATTACCTCAGAATTACGCCCACTAATAACCCCAGAGATATGTTTTCTACAGTGATATCCTCCGGTATATTAAAAATAGCAATAATTCAGGGACGCTTCGCATTTTACTTGGATGGTTTTTCCTACCCTTAGTTCAACAGTATCTGTCAATTTCAACACAACTTGTCAACATCAGCCGTGACGCATGCTTCCTCATTGTTTAATGGGTCTTGTGGCCGCTCCTCCTGAAATAACCTACATTAAACTGGTTTGCACATCATTGAGAACCTCGCTCGAAAATGCCGGGGTTCCACTGTACTAAGGTGGAGGACTAAGGAGCACAGAATTATCCTCAGCAAGTTCATGCGCGGCACTTCGGAAGCCTATCCTGTCCAAAGCTCTCTCAAATCCACTTCCATACTAAACGCCATTAGTCGTACTCCTTCGCTTTCTGGAACGCGTTCACACGGCTGTGTGATCACTAATGAAAGTTTTGCTGGGGTAGAAATACAAACCAATAACCGTTTAAATTAAATCAGTCAAAATTAATTTCGCTTAGGGCCTAACAACGGCAATGAGTTCGCTATAATACGATAAAAAATCAATATCGTGTTTTTTAGTACCTGAGGTTTTTGACGGACTGGGGTTGGAGGGAGAGAAGGCGAAGGCTTAATTTTGGTAGGGATCTGCGGCAGAAGCTTGGGGCCCTTAGTTTTACGAGGGGGAGGAGCGAAATCGTCAGGCACCGAATGCCTACTCCCTGAATGTCTACCGCTGATAGTTTGCTGTTTTCTTCTGGCGGTTGTTCCAACGTAATCACTTCCAGGGTGGTAGTCTTCATCCTCATAACTCTGCCTTGGCGTGTAATACGACTGTATTGACATCAATAAAAATTACGTAAGGCTACCAAATAAATAGCGATACAATATTAAATTATGAAAGAGTATTTCTCATCAACAAGTCTCAACATTTGCTAAATAAGTCAAAAGCCCATAAGGAAGTAAAAATAATTGGAATCGCCATAAACATCTAATCAGGTTCATTAGCTTGAGTCAGCTTTATTGGTGGCTATCTCGGGTAATTATTCTACTGCCACAGGTGCTTCCATTGCTAGAATGCAGAGCTCGAGTGCTGCCGCGTGGGTAGTGAGCATTTAGGAATAGTTTCATGTACAAGCTTCAAAGTGTATAGTTTGTATGGTGGTTTTACTGCTAAGAGCAGTACGGTATGTGTTATGGGGGAGATTAATATTGTAAGCAGTATCGCATCAAGACAGTCCGGGAGTTAGTACGATATCAAGCCGAATGCAATTGGAATAGAGTTTTATTCTCAATTACGTTCGAGGAAGTTTTACCACTACAGACAGGGAATTGAGTGAAACCGTCTCGGTTACACGGTTACAACTGATGGCAGCAAAGTCTCGAGCGAATTGGGGCATTTGAGGTGCCCAGTCAGCATAAATGCCCCGGACGAGCCCCCGCTGAATCGAAGGGTTTGGTTCGTCCCGTTACACCACTCAGCCCTTGATGAAGTGCCTGTCCTCAGGCACTCATGAACACTGCAGGGTCCACCCAACAAAGGGGACCTAATCTTGAGCATAGTGAGCGAGTGATAATTTTGATTAAAGTTCCAAAAGGGTGCCCATTTGTGTTGGGAGTATTGAATAAATGCAAATAAACAGTCACTCTCAATGTCTCCGACGTACATATCATCTGTATATAGTACGTCTTCGTCCCACGCAGCTGCGATATCATGGTTCAGAGAATCGGTCGATCTCTTGGCGAAAGTCGATTCTCTGAGTAAGGGGAGTCGGAGTTCGCTTCCTCCTCAGAGGACACCTGCCCTCAGGTGTTCCAGATGGGGTAGTGCCGAGCGAAGATGCTGCGTCTACCGTGCAGTGGTTAGTAGCACTTTTGGGAACAAGTGCGGCGCCCTGGCTCATGGGGTGTAGCAGGGTGTGATGCCTGTGTTGACAGCATTCACACATGAACGTTGAGTGGCAGCTCTTGAGCTCTGCCAGACAATTCGTACACAGATTGTGCACTTCCACGTAGGTTCTTCGAGCCTCCTGGCTGAAGTTGAGGAAATGTGTGCACTTTTTTACCCCATGATGTTTGCCGCAGATAGGGCAGGGATTTGGCGATGGAGTTTTGTCTTTACCAGGCATATTTGGATGTGCGTGGTTTCCCCGGACTCGTGGTTTGAGAGTTCGTTCGAGGACAGAGACGCGGGAAGATGTCGATGTTGATGCAGGACGAGGAATTGAGTCATTGTGAGATGAAAGGTCAGTAGGTTTCAACGCTGTGTTCAACTGTTCGTCCAGAACGAACTACGTTCGAACATAATGACGGGCGAGAGGGTAGGTCGCAGCAGTAGGGCAGAAAAGTTGAAGGTGGGGGATCAAAAATTCTCATCGCATTAGATTAGAACTTTCAAGTTTTTCTGCGTGGCCGGCATCTCGAACTAATATAGAGGAAGTTCGACCACTAGTAGGGCGCCAATGTTACGGGGGAGATTATTATTGTAAGCGGTATCGCACCAAGAGAGTTGGGGAGTTAGTACGATATCAAGCCGAATGCAATTGGAACAGTTTTATTCTCAAGTACATTCGAGGAAGTTTTACCACCACAGATAAGGAATTGGGTGGGAGCGAACGCGAGTGCAGGCGACACGGCGACTAGGGAACCGGCTCGGTTACAACTGACGGCAGCAAAGTCTCGAGCGAATCGGGGCATTTGAGGTGCCCAGTCAGCATAAATGCCCCGGACGAGCCTCCGCTGCATCGAAGGGCTTGGTTCGTCCCTCACAGTTCTCGTAAGGTGAGGAAATATTTTGCGTCGCGTGTGCTGTGCAGTTAATTCTGTTGAAAACGTCTCCTCCTCTTCCACAAAATGGGCGTGGGGTTTCATTTTTTTGTTAGTCCAACGTTTAATAAGTCTGTAGCGAGTTTGTGTTGCGTGCTTCTGAATTCATTAGATTAGCAGTGTATGTCAAAGAGGAAAATAGCTGGCGCCTAGCACCACTTTTGTGAGTTCGATAATATTATGTGTATTGTGATCTCAAAGATCTCAGTTAAGCTATGGTGACTCACATTCTTGTTAAAAGAATGGATAGAAACGTAGTTATGGGGCATAGGTTGTGACGTGAAGTAATCCCGCGGCTTCTTCGGCTACAGATCTTCTCACTTCAGCCTTAGGTTGTGCTTATCGCTGTTGGCCGCTGACTCACCTCAGCTGCCACTGCGAGGGATTTGCAAAGGTTCGAATCATTCTGTTCCGTTGCCTTCAACTACTAACTGCCCCAACCCGTCTCTTCCTTCGTCCACCTGCTGAATTCCCTTTTTTTTCCTTTCGCCCAACTTCTTCCCGAGGGAACTACAAAGTTCCAGACTCCCTTACCGGTAAACCATTATTTTCTGCCTAGTTGCGTCTCCATAGTTTCTGAGCGTCGCAACTGAAGTTCTGAATCGGTTGGTTTCAGTTTGCGTTACGCTTTAATTTGAAGACCAGAAAGACCAGTTCTGCCATTCTCCCCTTCACTTTTCGTTGAGTTCTTCATTTTATTTTATTTTTCCGCTTGTAATGAGCCCATAGGGTACATATTAGTTTTCTTGATTTGGTTTTTGTAGAGCTGCAGTTAGTGTAAATAATTTATTTGTGTCATTCTTATTTTTAGCCGGAGATAATTAATATAATTTCTTTGTTGTTTGAAGTTTCCTTTATTTTTCTAAATTTATTTCCGTGAGTTCATCCCCAATTTTGACATAACAACGTCCCTGGCAGAAATAACGTAAATAATACTTGCCGAAATATTTGTCAGTAGCATTACTGTTTATTATCGCAGCTGGAGTTTCGATTTTGACCTGTTGATAGAAATCGTTTCAACTTTATATTATGGCCCCTGGAGGTACTGATAAGAAAGGTGAAGTTAAGGACGACAGTGATACAGTATTTATCGCTAAACGTTCATTACTGTTAGAGGAAAGGGAGGAGCTTTTTGCCGCTTTGCAGCAGATCTATGAAGGTAGTAAGAAACTGTCTGTAGAATATGCCAATTTATTTCGCCCAAGCTATGGACGCACTATTGCCGTGGAAGACGAGTGGGAGATGTTAAATACCAGGACACGTGCGTATAACGTTACCCTGCCGAAGTCATCTTTGGTGTTAGTAATAAGTGAAGTGAACTTGAGTTTTCTTGATATCACAGAGGCACTTTTCTGACTCTCACGAGTAGTTGCTCAACCCACAAAACCGTCGAACCAACTAAAAGCCCTTCCCAACTTCTCCGCATTCCTTTACCAATGTTTTCTGGAGAGGTGGATGAGTGGTTGGGGTTTCGCTCACTATTTGAATCTCTCGTTCACCACGAAAACAGTCTCTCGCTCGTCAAAAAGTTACATTACCTGTCGTCCAGGAGCGACGCTCTTTCTATTATTTCAAACTATTCACTCGCATGGGATTGTCTGAAGAGTAGGTACAACGACACCAGATGCTTAGCTAGCTGCTATCTTAGCAAAATCTTAGACTTACGACATTGCAAGAACAATCATATTCAGAATTACAGCGATTTCTTACAGAACACGAGAACAATTGGAATACCTTGGGTTTAGAGAATCCCCACGATTTTGTCAAATTACAGATAGCTCTAAATCATTTAGATCCCGCAGAGGATTTGAGGAAAAACAACCGTCAAACACCATACCTACTTACCGCGAACTCATCCAATATATCACAGCGATAAATCGCCCCTGGCACAAGGTTGCCAAAGGGCGCTTGACGTGATTGATAAAATGCGGGTGTGCGCTTACCGTGGAAAACATGAGAACATTAAAACCCCGATATTTGGTCTTTTGTGAAGAGAAATTCAAAAGAGTTTCAACTAAACGCAGATGATAATCGACTGAGCTTGTTTCTTGTTAGCGGTACCTAATCCGCTCGACTTACACTGCTAATGTCATCTTGGTCTGACGAGTACTGCCTATGCTGCTTGAGGCTGGCTTTCGAGGAGTACTTCATGTTCATTTGATTCTCATATTGCTCCTTCAGCGTCATCGGTTTAGTGTATTCTGCTCCTTTGCTCCCTCTCCCTCGGCGGTAGCTCCCTCCGCTGTCCCATTGGCGGTCTTCTTCTTCTTGACCATACCTACCGACAATTTTGGCGTGAGAAACGAGATATATGAAGCATGTGTGGTACATTTAGTGAGAGACCCTGATATTGCGCGTAGGTTCTCAATTCTAAAAAAACCATTTACAAGAATAGGCTGCTCAATGTTGCCATGGACCGCGAAAGAAAGGCAATGCAGACACGACATCGGGGCGTTGAAGGCTCAAGTAGATGGTACACTACACTGGAGAAATTATAACATGACTCTGCTGAAGGAGATCATTCAATCAATCATCGGCTGCCTTTTGAAAATTTACTAACTAAACTAATTTACGAGTTTAGAACACCGGAGTATTCGTGATGACGTTGTGCCAAACCACAGATGCTTCCAGAAAGATTAAGTGATGGGCAGAAACCCACATTACTGTTGTCTCTCTTAGTTAAATTGATTCTGAACCTGCCTTACTTATGCATCCTCGACAACACCTTACGAAGAAAGCTTCTGTGCCACTTGCATGTACTTGAGTACTATCGTAATGTACTCCTTTACTGCTATAATATGTGGGTAGCATTCTTGTCTTCCTGGCATAGCAAACAATAGACTAAGTACGGCCTAGCCATTATTGCTCACCATGAGAACTGGTTTTAAACTTTACACGTCCTAGAGCACTCACTTCTGCCACAGTAGCCCAATTTGCAAGTTCGTAGTTAGGCTCAGTCACAGCGTGGAGTTGAGTTAATTCGATTCGCTCAAGCGCACCTGATCGGGTGGGCTTTAGCTCTTCAGGACCACGTCAGAGAGTGCTCCCTTTGTACCTGTGCTTGACCTTGCGGGGGACCTGTGGGTTCATCACTAAATTCCCCGTTCGCGTTTGTGCAATGTGGTAGAGTAGTCGATTGCGACTGCTATGACTTGTCTCCCTTCCCTTCAACATCTAAATTGCTAGGTCGATCGTGGTTCCCAGAATCACCCCTATCTTTGCCCTTTGCTCAGAACTCCGCCATAGCGCCACCTTGATGGTGGTGGAGCCACACGATTATTCAGGGAGCAAGATAGTGCACCCACAGACCGTCACACTCTTTATACTCTTCTATCAGCGATTTCTACATCTATGCGTTCATCAAACACACTACGTGGGAACACGTCATAATGCGCCTGGAACCCAGCAATGTGGTTGGTGTTGCTCTACGGGTTGTTCCTCACTCTCAACAATGACGATGTTTTGATACGTGGAAGGTCAAACTTTCTATAAGGTAAATTTTCAAATCGTATCTGTGAAAAATGAACATTCGATAGACATATTACCTTGTATCGTGATATTTGTACGTACTGCTCCCGTAGTTGTAATATTCTGAACTGTATGCGTTAGATTGGTCAAACCCCCTGAAACGATAAGCGTCATTCAATTAACAACGTAAAATTATCGACAGTAAATTGCGAATATAATTGACAAAATAACTTTAAATAGCGAAAACTGCGACACAGGAAGCCAGTCGAACAAAAGTTCCTGGCTTTCGAATGCTCTCAAATCGACATCTTACTTAAATACCTGATTTCGTTTCAATCCCGTTTACGTTCAGCGATTCTGATCGCTCTAACAACCAATACAGTTAAAGTACCTCTCTGTTTATATACACCTAAACTTACTTTTGAATGAAGGGATAGCGTGTAATACTCCTGACTTGATTGACGTTCTCCTACTTATTATTCAGTAAACATAAATCAAATGATGACACTGCCAACCTATTGTTTTAAAGAAAATACCGTTTTGAACTTATTGAGTAAACGCTGCAAATTACTACACAAAGGTTTATCATTCCCTTGTGCACCAATCCAATAAACCTATCCGGAAAACGACTACTCATACGCAGGTCACTATGTTTTTACAGCACTTCTGAGACCCATTGCATTCGATGCAGCATCGACAAATACCAGTAAACGAGTTTTTAAATATATATTTGCTTGGTGGCACCAGGAAAGCCCCCACTGCGGCCACAACTGGGCCTATTGTGGGCGAGCATGAGTCCCCAAATGTTCTCCCAGTGGTGCACCTTCTACAATGCGTCCCCGCCATTCTCGCACACAACGCAATACAATCTTGAGGTCCATCCCCGCAACCTCCTCGGGTCGCAGCTGATGAGCCCCAAGCGCTCTGAGGCGTGCTGCAGCCAGCTCTTCGCACGAACATAGTACATACTCCGCCGTCTGTAGCTCCCCCTCGCAGAATCTGCGATTCTGTACCTACCTCTGACTTGCCAATCTTGGCCAGGTGGTGACTGAGTGGACAGTGACTTGTAAACATGCCGCATTCCATCCGTATACAATCTTTCTCCAGGCTGAGGATCTCTCTCATTCGCTGCCTTGGAGAGTCTGCCAAACAACCTTGACTGCCTCTGGCCTGGTACACCCCGCCAATAGGCAGCCCTGCACTTCTACTCCCACTTACCAACCTCCATGGTCACGTGGCTCTTGGTGGTCCCTACGAAGGGCTTAGATCCCACCGGGGGGGGGGGGTAAGCGCATATCCCTTTCTCGCCAGTTTATCGGTCTCCTCGTTCCCAACGATGCGAACGATACCAACTAACCACTACAAAGGAACAACCATAATCGACATTTTTCAGGCGACGCAAGGCAAATGTAATGGATAAAAAACTGTAAGAAACGCTATCTAATAAAACTGCAGCGGACTGAATTCCGGAATTTCGTGGGACGTTACTCACTAAGGAATAAGCTGAGCTAAAACGGATTTTGTCGACATTTTCAATAATTTGATGTGCTACTCTCGTCATTTTGTCAAGCACTAAAATTTTATGGTGAAATTATATCGTTTACTGTTGCCTACACAAAAACTTTGGAGCTACGATCACTACGATAACTAGTTAGTTTTTGATCGATTCTTCTCGTGCTCATTTTTTGGCGTATCCCAGTGATCTGCAGGTTTAACATGAAATTTCAGCTGAATTGGAGTAGCCGTATTGACTCGATGCAGTACACAAACACAGGCCATTTTCCCAAACGATATTTAACGTTTTTCGTATTTAGAAGCCCTCAAAACGTAGATATCTGCAGAAAACTGAGAACAAAAATGGTTTCAGTTAATTGCGTAATTTTCCTTTATAATCAGTATCGCAAGGGGAAATAAAACTCGTGATTTTGCCATTTACGAAAATTGTATATTGCCCTTCACTTGTCCGTCCATGAAAAAACAATTAATGACTAAAGTTAACGTACCTGTTAGGTGAGTCCGTCTCCTCTGGCTTGTGAGTTACTGAGTTACTCACAAGCCAGAGGAGACGGACTCACCTAACAGGTACGTTAACTTTAGTACTTGCCTACTGGCGGACACAACCCAATTTCTTTAATACAATTAATGACGTTTTAGACCGATCTTGCGCATATTCTGAATATTATTTTCATACTTGGAAGTATCGGGCTGAGCACGACTGACAAATAACGTTTAAATATCAACAGTACACTCAGTAACGAGCCAAAAGTCCACCCAGCTAAAATTCGAAGAAATTAAGTTTTGCGTGCATCGTCAGACAATCAGTGCCCAGCTCACGAAGACTCGGAGTTTTTGGAACTTAGTCTCGCCCCAAACGGTTTCAGTAAAACAACCAAAGCTTCAAACTTGTGGCAGTTAGAACTGTTATCCGTACAATTCCGCCGAAGTTGGGATTTCTACTCGAAGACCTTTTCCGAAGCTCGCAGGATTCGAACATTCATTGGCAAGAAGCTTTCGTTCTGCTCTCCTTTGGTCTGCCATCGACTTGAACCAACTACCACCACGTCACGTCTCGATTACCCTCCCACGGATGGTCGTAAACCCTTTTCGAACTTGAAGCGCTGTAAAACGCCATTCTCAGAGACACGTACTCAAACGTCCGAGTTGAGAGAAAAAAAGAAAAGCCGGAGGTTCTTAAATGTCAGAAGTCGTGGAAAGAAGATGAAAGCGCGCCCTTTAAGATTTGATCCCACTCTTTTTCTGTTTGCCCGCCCACGACCGCGCAGCTTATTCATCTTTTTCCAGTTTCTGAACCGCTTCAGTTTTTACCTTTCTCCAATCCCTTTCTACTTTCTTAAACCGTTGTTCGACTCAAAAAAGAAAGTATTTCGAAACGAAAAAGCAATTTTCCTAAATGTACAAAACTTCTGGGTTGTTAGCGCTGTTTAATATTTAATCTGCGACTATCCGCCGGAGTCCAAACAAATGAAAATACTTTTATATTGAATTTGTTATGATTGTACTTTCCTCGCCACTACGGAATGAGGAAAAAATTAACAAAACGTGAACAGTTGGACGCCATGTTTTGAGGGCGTAACTTTTCAATACAAAAAATACCGTTCCGGAAAACGGTGTGGGTATCATTACGTCCACGTGTCACGGAAACCAAAAAACCAAAAAACTAACTGTATTTATCACTTCGACCAAAATCTCGTAGTAACGTGGTTTAGCTTTACGGAGTAGGAAAGGTGGTTTTATGTGTGTTGTTGCTTCCTTCAGATCATTAAGTTTTTTATTGCTTAAAACGCCATTTAAGAGACCGGTTAGACCATTTCATTTGATATTTACTGAAATATTTGCAATATTGTTACCGCAGTGATCAAAAACCAAAGTATTCGTTGGAAGATAACAAAAAATCATAAATTATAGAGAAGTTCGAAGAATTCGATTTTCTCGCAGTTTTCATATAAATTTTTTCATATAAATTTCGTTCAAATGATACTGGAATTTTCAGAAAAATTATGGTGGATGTAGAATAAACTTCGTTATGACATGAAGGTTTACTAGCGCTCATAGAATATTTATCAAAAATCGTAGTCGTAGCCCAATAAACAGTAGAAGTTCAATAATAGTCATAAAATAACCAGAAACAACCTCAGAAATTCCGGAATTGGATCAAACGCAGTGTTTTTGACTAACTTTGATCGTTCTCCAATAATTCCAGAATAGTACAAACGAACCATTCCGACATCATGTTGACAGTCCAACAATCGCCTGTAAGTTCAATTTAAGTCGGGGAATGAGTAGGGACAGGCACATTCTAGAAGTTTACGAGCTACCAATTATCGGAACGTTATGTTACGTTTTTCCAAGTTCAATAAGTGAAAAATAGATTGGATTAGCTAGTTCATCATCAACCCAGCTCACAAACGGGGGGGGGGGGAATTTTCACTAAACCCGTATTGATAGGTTTTCATGCGATTAACGTTCAACGATGGTCGGAAAATAATTAGGAGCGACCCGATAAACTCTGGAATTCGAGCTACTGTCGTTTCATCAACGTGTCATCAATTAACACCAATCTTCTCACGAAATCATATCGACAGTCTCGCCTCACCAACCTTCTCGAAGATCGTGTCATAAGTAGAATCTACGCAATAAATTCAGCACTGCCAGTTCCACGCTATAATGTTGTTTTAATTAAGTGAAGAACGATGAAAATTATTGCACAACGGTTGATTATTCTATTCCGCAGCTTGACACAGTCTTGCACCTCTGAGGGCAACTCCGTTCGATTTAGGAACGACAAGTACTAGTAAAAGATACGCAACGTGAACTAACTACAATAGAACAACGAAAATTAGCGTTCTATAGACGATGAGAGGCACTGGGCACGACTTGACAAGTCGATCTGGCAGGTGATTGGCGTGAGACGAAGCAGTTCGGGAAATGTGGGCAGACCTGGGGAGAAACGATATCTTTCGCCATATTGTGCTCAGAGTTCGTTCAACTGGTAGAATTCATCTCAATACATTTACTGTGATTTCACTGTTAGTCATCTGGCTGCAGTCCTACACCTCTGAGACTCAGCATCGAAGAACACCTAAGGAACGACACTAAACACGACATCATTACAATAAAACTGCCTGTTCGTGCCTGGTTTGTTGTGGGACTGTGTCGTTTCGATCAGTGTCTGATGCTTTCCTCCTCTCCTGCCTAACCCCCTCCTTTATTCATTCGTGTTCCAAACGCTGCTCAATCACCTCATGTTCCCCTGTTTTTTCTCCCCTTGTCAGGACATTTTTCGTCTGTCGGAAAACCTTACCTTGTGTACCGGTTTGGAAATCTGCCTCCAATTAATTATTACAACGTGGCACGGCATCATAATCGAGCTGGGGGCCCCCCTGTCAACGAATCGCCGCCGTAGGAAAAAGGTAGGACGGACCTTCATTTCTTTCCTTAAACCTCCTTACACTCCTCGAAAACGTCGTGAACCAGTGACATATGTCAATAGAAATACGATCCGCTTCGAACACTGTCAACATTTCGTTTTTGACTGATTTTTACTTTTCTTGGTTCTAAACAGTAGAAAGGAAAGTTATGTAATCGGCTGAAACAACATCTTTGAGTTTTCTTCAGACCCTTTGAGTCCGAAAAACACTGTTTAGGAAAATGGTCTGTGTGTGTGTCTGTGAACGATTTTTAGAGAAAACGAGCGTACCAAATCACCTCAAACTTGATATCTAGCCCGCAGGTTACCACGGGACGCCAAAATGAGGGTATGAGCAAAATCCACCAAAAGTTAACTATTGTTATCATAGTGATCAAAACACCAAATTTTTTCCTCAACAATGCCTCTAACAATTTTGATTAAATTTTTTATATTGATAGCTCCCAATAAGGAAATTATACCATAAGATTCCCATTTGTGCGAAAATTACGAGAGCAGCACAATAAATGATCAAAATCTTTGACGAAAATTTTTAGCGCGGATTTGGTTTATTATTCATTCTGAATAATAACCCTATGAATTTTTTACAACCCCCCTCAAAATTTGATACTTTACGTTTCAAGACATGGGGATTCCAAATCTGCAATGTTCGTCCGCCGTCCCCCGTCACCCGTCTGGGCCATTTTGTGCCTTTAACGTGGTCTAAAAAATTCGTTCTTTCGCACAAAAATCCGATTTGGTATCTAGTTGTGCCTGCCATCTCGGCAATCCGATCGGACGAAGCCCCTTGGTTGTAATGGGCAAAAAATGGTTAAAAAAATTAACGAAACACGGGAACTACAGCGGAAGTCAACGTTTCGTCATTTGAACTCCCTCCCTCCCTCCCGTCTCAATAAAAAACCACCCGCCTCGTCCTCGCCTCACAATGCAACACTCGCCCGCCCGCTCTACTCGTTGGAAGCCCCCCCCCCCCGACTCTTTTTTTTTGCTTCCTCTAGGAAGTGCTCGTGTTTCGTATATAACCTTTGGCATTACGATTTGTCCGTTTATCGCCCGATTGCCTTGTTCTCGTCTTCACCTCCACGAATGACTGTTTCGCTCCGTCTCAACTATTTCCGTTTGCAAAATATCTGTTATCTTCGATTGAACTTTTCATTATTCGTTCATTTTTGGTTTATTTATTTAATAGTTCGTTCGTTACATTTTTTTGGTTTTAATACGATTCAATTTTTTTTTAGATTCTTTCGTTTCATTGGCGTAGTAGTCCATATACGCGACTTATAGGGTGAGCATTTTAAAACGCTCATAAGATACATGGGGCTCCTCCAAAAAACCTGAATTTCAACTGCCGCCGTTTCGCTGACTACCAGTTCTAAAAGTTTTTACTCAATAACTATGCAAAAATAATTACTATCCTTCTTCAAAAAAAATCATGTATACAGCCTCATTGACTCTCTGTGTACAAATCGCTCAATAATGGTGAGTACGAGCAGCACAATAAATTTCGGAACTGTAAGCCCTACCGCTTCCTGCTGCCGTGAAGTGTTGTTTTACCAAGTTCAAATGAATTGAGTGAGTAAAAAAAGCCATGTACTCAAGTGAATGGGCGTAGAGCTAAGGAAAGTTGTGTGTTGCAACGCCCCAGATATATTAAACGATTTTCCGCCGATAATAACCATGGGTTGCCGAATAGGTGGGCACGACTAGATCCTAAATGGGCGGACACTGCAAATCTGGGAAACCTTGAAACGTTAATCTTCCTAATCTTCCTTGGAGGGGGGATCGTAAAACTTTTTCTGACCAAAAACGTACTTATAGTAAATAAACCATAACGGATCGGATTATTTGCTATACCTTTGTAAATTGTCGGAAGTACGGGGGGACGTGGAAAGTTGAGTGATACGTCGCACCTGATATTTTATGAAGCAGTGGAATGAAAAAATCTCTGTCGCCTTGAATAGTTCTGTTGATAACCGAGAGTATCTTGTGTTTTCTCACAATGGGAGTTGCTGGTGGCCTTTGTTTTTAATGACGTTGAACGTTGTCTTCTTTTCCCGTGTAGAGCTATGGCCTACTTACACAAATGTACGAGTCCCGGTGCAATCGTAAAGATGCAGTTCATTGTATTTCAGACGACGACATTCGTTTTGTAGGTCCTGTTATACTTATGCATGAACCGTCTAAAGAAAAAACGCTTCAACCGACTGAATTTCCCACGTACGACCAGACATGGAAATCATACGAGTATAGTTAATTAGAGAATTGGGCTTTAAAACTTTCCCGTTCGTCGTGTTCACGTAATCCAACCAGAGCTACAAAGTCATTTGTAGCAGTTACTTAGTAGGGATTTCATTGGATGAATGCGGTTTGGGATAATGTCTCGTGGAGGTAAAAGGGGCCGTAACACAACCCACTACTCGTCGGTCACCGTTATTCCCCCAAATGGTTCGGTCTAAAGACTTGTCTGTATATCTTCAAAGGCTCAACCTAACTTCAGATCGAGAGTACGGTTACGCGTGATATGAATCTGGATTTCAATGTCACGAAATACTGACGTTAATTAATTCGGTCGTTCCGTCGCCAGTTCCTCCACACAAAAGTCCAACGAGTTTGTTTAAAGTTTCCCTTAAGCCGAGCCCGTATGAAGCTTAGAGCTGAAATGTCCGACGTTAACGCTGTAACGATGAAAAGAGTTTAATAACAGTTACCTATTGTCATGCGAGTACTGTTGGTCCCCGTGATTGTGCATGCTATCGCCATAAAAGTGGTCGTCGTATAATGTTGTTTGGCGTTCCAAGCTCGGCCGACGGTTTTTAGTGACATCTGAAATGAAGTTTTGAATGTTCAGTTAAGAGGCACAAAGTTCGCAACAGTTATTTGGGAACTACCTTTGTTGCGATCCACATACGCATGAAATCAGTAACAAAAACACTTTATTCAAAACAGTGTGTGAAGTGAGGGCTGTGGTTTCATTGGGGCAAAAGTTCCTGAGGTTTGCATCAATTCTAATGTCAGTTTTCATCCAAGTAGAGTCGTAGTAAAGGTCTGTCAGCAAGAGAATCGAACTGAGTAATGAACGCATTAATTCATTTCATTGTGTTGTAAAACCCCCTCTTCCTGTTTCTTAAAAGTTCTTCTTCTAAGAAGTTAGGAGTTATCTTCCATTTGTCCGATCTTGTATGAATAAGCTGAGCTGCTGAAGGCGTGTATTTGATTAACTATTGCATGTCTATTCTCTGTCATCCCCATCAATTTTAATTCATCATAATTATATTTCAGTATTATAATTCATTCAAATGCCAGCTTCCAGACTCACCCTTGTTGTTCCTTCATTCACCATTGGATCAGTATTGCTGCGAGTCTGTCTCGAAGATGATATTTTTGTTATTTGGTAGCAATTATTAGTTAATTTCGAGTGATTCTCGCCTGACTTTGTTACCAGTATACAACGAGTGTCGCTCCTATGCCTAACTATTAAGAAAGAAGTTGTACAAATCAATAGTTTCTCATGGATAGCTTCATCAGAAGAAATTTAGTTAAAATGTGATTTGGAAAAACATAATATATTTATCTTACTTTGTCCATCCCAGATTTTCCATTTTATATACATGTACATTCACTTGAAACGTTTTGGGTTCTCACAGTAAAAGAATATTCTTCCCAATTGTTCTCTCTCGAGGAACTTCAGAATTACTGGTGAAGGGGAAGACACGTTTTTACAGCTGCCAAGTTCTGCACTTTTTTCATATTCTTATTATCGGTTTCACGCAACACTTGTGTGATCATGGACTAGTGGATTATTGACCTACCTTTCCTTTTAATGCTGGACGTCCTCGGTTGGTAGTATCTAGTGTCTTCGTATATCCGTGGACAGCTAGCGTGTGATTCATACTTCGTAATGCTCGGCTCCTCGTACCAACCAGTCGGGCTAAAGGGCGAAAAATATTGCAACTCTAAAACTTCATCAGATGAGTGATACTGTGGGAGAAATTTACAAAATAAATATTGCATCAACATGGTGTATAAATCTTCTTTTTTTTTCAAAATTATTCGGTTGCCCCAACCAGCTAATTTAATTTACTGCTGAAAGTGACGTTATAGGCTGGCAGCGAATGCGAATGGCTAGCACGGTTTAGTCGGTCGGGACTCATTAAAATCTTAATCTCACGTTAATTATAACCCTACACCAGTTGCTTCGAGTTATTTGGGTATTTTTGCTAGACTATAGGGTGGCTCAGTTCGATTTACATATATTCAATCAATTCAACGAGAGCAGTTTGAAGTCTAGCACTTATCTGGTTATTGTTAACTGCTAAGATTTCATAGTACAGTTAATGTTAAGCTGAATCCTGAAATCCCGGAACTACCTGTCAATCACTATCATTCTCTTTCTTCCAATATTTTGAGCCCCTGCTGGAGGAATTTCCGAAGCTCTCAATAAACGTTCCCACATTTGACCTTCAACGGGGTTTTCCCGTAATCGCCTTCCCTCGTGTCATTTCTCACCCCTTACTTTTGCCACCTTCATGGGGCAGTCCACCCCTAGAACTCCTACTGTTGAATAATCTCTCAGCTCTCATTCCCTCTCTACCAGTTCAACTATCCAGTGATTCAGAGTCGTAGAAATGTCACTGTGACTTCTTTCCGAGTTACTTGACTTCGAACAACATCTCTACCTTGCTACTCCTTCAGTCTTAGAGACCTCTCATTCGTCTCATTCAACTACTCCTTCGACTTATTCAAGTTAATCTCTCTCTCTCCCTCTCCCTCTCTCTCTCCCTCTCCCTCTCTCTCCTTTCGGAAACACCTACTCGCCCAAAATGATGTTGATGGACAAGTGTTGTAAATGTTAAATGTACTTTGTTGTTAGCTTTTCTCACTATTGTAATTGTCTAGTGATAGTATTTGTAGTTTTCTTAAGTATTAAGTTTTTGTATGTATAGTGTGTAAAGGTCTTGGACTAAGAAGGGGAGGAATATTGAGTACTCACCCTTCTTACCATCTAAGATTATGTGTCTAAGTTTCAGTGTACTGTATGAAAGGATGGATGGATGAATGGCGGTGAGTGAGTGGGTGGCCCCGGCCAGTTCAGGGAGGCGGTAATAGGATTAGGCTGGGGCTCAGTGATTTTATTTTTTTATGTTGTTTCCGCATTGTTTTCTTTTTTTTATTGATTTTTATGTTGCTATGAGTAGTTTTGCCTTTCTATTAATTTTTAGGGACCGTCTCAGGACCTCCACTGTCCAACGCTCTGCACGTCGAGTTCAGAGGAGGACCGTAGGAGGGTGGGCTCGAGGCTGGCTGGGGTTTTTCACCCACCTCAACCAGCTGGTATGAATGGTGTGTGACTGTGAGTGTTAGTTATTTATTTGGAGTGAAAGTAATTTATATTGCACGAATGTAATTTATCTGGTATGAATGTGTTAATGAATTAGCGGTTATTTCGCACATTGTAAGCGAGTCCGCGAGCAACTAGAAAAAACTATTTATATGAGCAAAAAGCTGAGGAAATGCAGTTATGTTTGTTTTCCAGGGAGAATGGAAGAGAGGGCCTAATGGCCCTAATTCTCCCTGGTTGTTAAATGAACCATTCATTCATTCCCCCTCTCTCTCTCTCTCCCTCCCCCCCTTCCTCCCCCCCCTCTCTTACTCTTTTGTGTCTCGTGCTGATCTGCAGGTTAAGTATCGCAACCGAGCTGGTTTGGTTCAACTGTTATCCCTCAATCGCATTACCAGACAAACAGACCATTTTCCAATTGGCGTTTTTCGGTTTCAGAAGCCTCTGAAACGTGAAGGCCTGAAGAAAACTCAATTTTTTCAACATACACAACTTTACATAACTTTTTTCTTACTCTTTATGGCTGAGGAAAGTTACAGGGATTAACATAGTATCGAGTATAACAAATAGGTACCGATATTGCAGTACTGTGGCTAGTATTGTACTGCAATGCTTCAGATTGACCAGGCATTTTTACGGAAGCACCTTCACGGACTTCTTTACGAGAGCTTGTCACTCTTCAACGTAGGAGAAATAGAGGAGGCAAGTTGAATGAATCGTATGCTCGCGAGGGTTAATCCTCTACTTCTTCTAGCTCAGAGTGGTGAGTAATGCTGAATTCTCAGGGTTATCCCTAGCGTTCTCCGTTGCAGAACATTGCCATTCGTGGTGGAGCTCAGCTGTTTACGAAGCGTGATAGGGCTCCCGTAACAATCACATAATTTATACATCCGTATTGCCGCTTGCATACGTGGGTTTCACTTCAGTGTCAGTTGCTTGGTTCTCATTCATTATGTACGTAGTCTCATCCGCTTTGATATGTACTGTAATCAGACCAGTTACACTAATTTCTTGGTCCAGATCGCTCTCCTCGTGTTGATTAGTAGAACGAGCCACTTACGAGCCCTGAGCTTTCATGCATTTCTCTACTGAAGCATTGAGAACACGTATCGCCGGCTTTTTTTAAACACGTGTTAGAGCTTGAGACCCTTCACACGTCATGGGTGCAAAAATGTGGCATGTCTGTGAGTTATAGCTCTAAGAACTGATATAACATGATTATAGATGGTGAGACACGAGTAATATCATACAGAAAGCAAACCTATGTCACCAAAACCTTGAAGCTGTTTTAACACTCAAAACTATCTTCAGTAATGTAGAAATAATTAGTAAAACCAAACAGCTGTTTAACATTGTGCTCACGCTTGAAGGCGATCTCCCTGTTCGCATTACTTTTCCTTTACCAACGCACAAATTCACATCTTGCTTCTTCGTCATCGAGCTGCTACTGGCACTGACGCCCTGAACCAGTAGCCTCAGATACAATCCACTATTTGCCGCCACTTCTCGTCGGTGACTGCTTAAGAACTGTTTTTACCACACAACTCACTAATTATGTGTGTTCGGAAATTCAACAGAAAAATGGTTAGTTGCCAAATAAATAATCAATTCAGTTAGAACATTACCCGTCTTCGTAGTCCCAAGTTCTCTGCCTTCTCCTGTAAAACAATCACATTAATTGATTAACAGAAATGAGTGACGAAACGTCCTATTGGAGGAAATTCATTTGAATAAACCTGTCAGAAGGGCAAATACTGTAAAATCACGCTGTCCTATATTTCTCTACTCTTACACACGAACTCGGGCTCTTTTTCCGTTATAGTTATACACTGCTTTTGTATCAAAAATATAATTTTTACTTTATACGCCTTTATGCCAAAAGTAAATAATATCTGGTGCGATGCATCATAATTTTCCTTAGCCCTACGTCCATATTTATGGCTGCTACTGATACAATAAATTATTTACTCAATTCAAATTCTACGTGATAAGCGGCAACGCGTGGATTCCGGAATTTATTGTGGTGCTCCTACTCATGTCAAGACCATTGCTGAGCGATTAATCCAGTGGTGGGGGGGGGGGGTCAGATATTGTCTTCATTCGCCGCTTCTGGATTGTCAGTTAAAAACTATGAAAATAGTAGTTAGCGAAACAACACTGGTTAGAATTTCCAACTTTCTGGGGTTGTTCTTAAATATCGTATGCGCGTTACAAAACCCTCGCCTTAAAGATCGGTTATTCGAATACTAAGTTTTTTGTGAAAATGTTAGGATCATATGAGCGAGATTTTTATGCGAGAAAAACTTGGGCGAAAATCGAAAAATCCGATAATTTATTGGGCGATTCTAGTTATTTTCCAAAAAATTAAAATTTCATGGTACCGAGTGTTATTTGAACTGCCCAGACAAAATTTAATCAAAATCGTTGTAGCCGTTATTCAGAGTAAATAAAACACTTTGATTGTCTGTCGTACAAAAAACTTAATAATAACAAAAAGAAGAATCAAAAAGAACAGAAGTAAAAATAAAAGTGACTTATTTCGACCGGGGAAAGTCATTGTGAGGCACTACCGATGAGCAAAGGCGATTGGCAGAAATTCTCTGATGACAGGAAGAATGCTTCAAACAAGGCAAATAAAGGAAAAGGGCTGAACAAATCACGTCGTGACGGAAGGCAGAAGTGAAGTGAAATCGGTGACAAGGCAGGTGCGGTGGTACGGTAAGACGAACCGATTCTCCCGAGGGCGCGCGCCCGGTCCAAAGGGAACACAGCAAGGCAAAAACCGGGCAGACACAACAAAAAGAGACGATAAAATTGCGAAGTGATTTGGCGCGTGAACAACCAAGATACCTATAGTCAGTATTGAGCAGATTTACTCGTACATTCGTTTTAGCTTACCATGGTAACCAACAATCGAAATATTTCACTTAACACAGTTTTGTCACAATCGTCAAATTTGATATCTCTGTTACTAATCAAAACAACTAATTGCACTAACGTACTTTACGATTAGAACAAAAACTAATTCTTCAAAACGGTTTTCGTTGAAGGACTTGTTGAGCTCAGATCGATCTAGCTCGATCGTGTTTCGCCGCGCCTACGAGAGCTCTCGCTGCGGCCTTTCGTTTTTCATTCCGCGTTCTCCTGCTTCTCGTGCTAGTCGCCTCCCGCCAAGTCCACCCGCTCGGTTATATCTTCCCGATCATTTGCCTTTTTAGTGATTAATTTCGTTTCTTAATTTTGTAAAGAAAAAGGCATTTTGCCAACTGACAGACGCAATTTGTTTGGTGTGAATTTCGGAACTCGTTGTGTTTGCTTCTCTAATCTGTCCCAAGCACGTGGGAGTCCATCACCGCTTCCTCTTCTCCCTGGCCAGGGAAACTACGTCTGGAGCTGCATGGTGAGTACTGCATTCTGTCCAACCCGTGCAACACGATCTGTAGTTTTTCTAGCGGATCTCAATAGAACCAGCGAATGCACATCCAGTTTTGCGTGTAACTCTCCGACATTTTTGGTCCTCCGGGCCGGAGGACGCCAACTCAATAATAATGTACCGCTCGCTGATAAAACACAACAATTTCTGACGGAACGCAGCCGCTAACGTTGAATTGGTACCTAGCGAGCTCCATTACTGCAGTACAGTATCGTTTTGTAAAGTTACGCGAATTTTTCGTTCGTTTTTTTATGAACGGCCAAAGGAACGGCGGGTTCAGTTCGTCGAACAAAGACACGAAGGTTACGTTACGTCAAATTCACTTGCATAGTTCGTAATACAATTATTATGCATCGATGTGTCATTCAGGTATTCGAATTTGCACTCAATTGTTTTGAGGACCGAATTCGACATTTTGTTGAATGATTTTGTCGTAAATTTCCTCATCCTCGCCACCCCACCCCCCTCCCACCAATCGTTCTGTCCACGTTGGTTCTTGTAAATTTCGGTTACTAATACCGACCGAAATAATGCTTCAATCATACTTCTCAACTTATTGTTGAAGGAGTAACTTACGTCATTCTCGCTAATTTCGACTCAAACGACTTCATCCTTTCTTGGTCCCACATAATGGAAAGGATAGTTACGAAAAACTTTGATTTTACTTCCGCTTTTTGCGTTTGAAGGTTTGGAGTCCGCGTAACATTTGTGAAAATCGTGTTCGTGCTGTGAACTCAATCGAGACGAAGTTACCAAATTAGCTCTAATTCGATATTCACCCATCAGGTTGGATGCCAAAGTGTAGGTATAAACGAGGTAGGAACCAACTATAGTTATTGTTCGACGCAAGTCAAATGAGTTCCAGTATTTTGACTTCGGACTTCCCCAGTCATTGTCTCATCTTACCCTCTCGGAAATTCCCTCCGCGGTTATTTCTAACAACAGCGGATTTCCCTGAAGTGGAGTTTCCCTTTCTTCCTTTTCCCTCTCCTCAATTTCAGATTCCTCTCCACAAGAGTCAGCCCTTCACAAAATTCATTCAACTACGAACTCTTGCGAATGTCACACTCGTCTCTCTGTGCCCACTCAGACACTGTCCTATATTAATTCCGCCCATACAGTTCGCTATCCCCTCCCGATACAGTTTCCCTCGCCAGTTCAGGCTTTCACAAGTCGGCCCCTTGTGTCACCCTTTTGTACACAAACGCTACTCACCTCATTGCATTTAAAACAGTCCTCCTCACGCTCACCGAGTATCTTTTATTTTCGATCTTCAATTCTCGCCCTCTCATGCGCCCAACAGTTATCATAGCGATAAAAAAACCCTTTAATGAAAACCCGCTAAAACAATATTGATTGAATTAGTTGTATGGGCTGTTCTAACTAATATGACTGCATCATAAAACCGTCATTAGATACAAAATGAAGATAGAAGCATAAAATATAGTGCCTTTTTCCCCGTAGATCCTGCTCAGAAAAATCACGGCGGTAGTCATGCAAACTACGGAATTCCAACCAGCACCGTTCCACTTTATTACTATTACTTTTCTCGCAGTTTTTAACTGATAATTAACTGATAATTCTGAAATAGTGAATGCTGTCCATCTCAAAAAATCACGTTGACAGTTCCACGAATCCTCTGCTGTTTGTACTAATTGATCATCGATGGTCGTGGTATGAGTAGAAGCAACACAATAAATTCCGGAACATTAAGACCTGCAACATTCCACGTAAAGTGTGTGGTTTTGCTGTACCGCGTTCAAATGAACTGAGTGAAACATTGATTATATTAGTAGCTAAGGCCATGTTTATGTTCGATTCGGTTTTCAGTCTGGTTGTACATCAAATCCCTTCTATGGATTTCTATATTAGAGAATCAGACCTCTTGTGGTAGTAACATAGAAGAAGGAGAAGAAAAAAAACATGTATTAGAACAAATGAACAGTAACGTTGTGCGGGAACGTACATGGTAATGGGTCAGTCTGTCAGAGGCCCACAAACCGAATTAATAATGTCGAATAAATAAACTATGGTAGTATAATAATGCATTATACCCCAGCTCAGCACAAAATGCCCAGGCTAGGCAGAAGAAACCGACTGACTTCATTTAAGGTTGTGACAAGCGTAACGCGAGACAATTTGCAACTCCGTAAACGGCCATTCTAAATTCTCCAAGGACAGGAAAACGTCCAACTAATGCTCATGCGGTCTCCAATTGAAGTTCAATAATTCTCCACGAATCCTGCAGACCCGTCCGAGGACAAACGTCGAAGCTCCTGCGTTTTTCCAGTGAGATCAATACACTTCACCCTATGATCCAGCAGGTGGTAGATCCGGTCGCAATATGCAAGGGCTTTTGCTGTGGTGTGCATCAACCATTCCTCCTTAACCAGCTACTGGAGAGATTCCAACTGTTCCTTCGCCCCATTCCTGTGTCGAACCCCCCCCCCCCGCCACCCTGGTAACTCTTGTTTGGGAGAAAAAATCCTCGTCAAAAACCTTAAGGACTATAGAGATTTCCATGGACTCCATGGTCAGCAGTCGAGGTAAAGGAACTTTTCATCTCCTCTGTTTTCCCCACTGTCCTCCCTCACTTCAACAACTGTGTTGCTCTTCTCGATAAATACCTGGCTGAACCGATCCTGTATTTACTCCGTTTCTGTTGCTCTACGTCATACGATTGTTTCCACTCCCCTAAATCTCGTATCACAAATTCTCCGACTATACGATCACTAGGACAGTAACACTTTTGCACTAACTCTAGTCTGTGGGCATATCAATGTTGTTTGATCTCAGTTTCAAAGTAACTTTGTTCAGAACTCTTCCTCTACCGTGTAGTGGACGTTCATAAATTTAATATTCAGTGTGAAAAGCCCCCCCCCCTCATCACCCTCACTCACTATTTATCTTTCTCTCGCTTCCTATTTCTAGCCCTTTATCCCCAACTCGCTGTACCTCTCTTCACCATCATCTTCCCCGTCTCTCTCTCTCTCTCTCTTCACGCCTTATCGCGCCCAACAATTCTCTCTCGTGCTCACATAAGAGGGAGAGCGCACTTGTATGGTAGTGGTAGTGATCTGTACACCAGCTAACAGGACGTGCCTGTTATGCAACGTTAGCTACCAGTTCGGTCATTCAACCTCCCAATTGCTGAAAAATACGTACGATTTGGATGAAGTTTTTAGGCGCTCTCAATTCCGTTTCCGCTAGATTGTGCAACGTTACCTCCACGGCTGTGGCCTTAATTGTATTTTTTTTTTTTTTTACCTCTTTCGAAAATGCCCAAGTCAGGCCAGGCAAAGGAAGCTGAAGTCACAAAGAAAGAAATGACCGCAGCGGTTTCAAGTAAAACCTGCTTGGGTTCCCTTTCCACCACCACCATGCACACACAAAAGGAAGAAACAAGAATGCAAAGCTCACCTGTAGGGCTCTTTGTGGGTTCGGGGGCGGCTGTTGTAATAGAGGGGTTCCGCCTCCGACTCAATGTAACGACCGCCCCCGCCGCCCCCTCGCTCACCGCCGTAATAGTCCTCTTCCCTCGTCGGCCGCCTCCGCGAATGGGCTGGTTGTCCTGTTCAAACACAAAAGAAAGTGTTCAGAAATTATTGTCATCAGATGGAAACCGTGAAATTGGCGTATTTCTAAGCTCCGAGCATCTTCAATTTGATGGAGACTGCCTCCGCAATATGATTTTAACCGAGGGATCTAAAAAAAGATTCTTGCGATCGCTCCACCGCCTTTTCACTCTCCTCTACTCAGAGGATAAGAAACACATGGAAACCTCCTGTGGGAAGTGTTGGAGTTTTTGTAATCAATTAATTTTTGAGGTCTTCCGATTCAAAATACCAAATATTAGAGCGTTAGAGCAGCGCATATTGCGCAGGCTGTGATCAAAAAGAAATATCTGATGTGAAGCATCACACAACATTCTTCACCCCTCGTAAATGCTACATAAGTGAGGCAGTACTTTCGTTCAACGCACTTCAATGGACATGTTTAATTAGAACAAAATGTTAGAACCAATCAACCCCAAATATTGATAGAAATCGTTAACACTGTTTCTGATAAAATTTAAAAAACGATAATGTATTGTTCGACAATTGTCATTTTTCCGACGTATCGTGGATTTTGTATCATCTCAACGGACATTTACTGAAGTAATCAAGTTGGGGGGACGACATAATGTGAGCACTATTTGTTGGAATGTACTTAGTCTAGTTTTATCTCCGTTGAAACGACTGTCAGAGGTAAATTTGTGGAAAACGATGTATGAGTTGAACATGTGTTAAAGACTAAATGTTAGTCAGTCGAAAATAGAAAGCCGTTTCTGAGAAAATTAAAGAAACAACGATAGTTTAATGTTCAGCAAGTTAATTATGGCGTATATCTCTGTTCAACAGAAGATAGTTGGGAGGAAATGTCTGAATTAGTTGGGTCAGGTGGTTGGGGTTGGTGAATTAGCTTGGAATTTCCGCGCTTGCCCTAACGAGGAGACCTTCCCCCAACATTGACTCGCCCTTTGTTTGTAAGTGTGGGGAAGTCCAGCCTGCCCCTCAGTTATTCCCAAGCGGTTGGTTTTCCCCTTTTTCTGGACTTTCCAATGCATCCTCTTCCCCCTTCCCGCCACTTAATTCATTTCCTCTCACCCAACATACAGCTCTTCCACGACTGACTCGTCTCTCAGTTCTCACTATAGACTCATCTGTCTCTCCACTTAGTTCCCCACGTAACCAGTTCACGTGTATTCGAACCACCTTGTTTGCTTTTAAATACTAACACTCTAACTGATAGCGCTATTGTCCCAGTCTAATACAGCCTTCACTCACGCTCATCACGTTCATTTATTTCCCAATTTAAGATCACCCATTCATGCGCCGAACGATAACCAAGTGTAGAGTATAGGTTGATCAAATGTAGTACGCTAATTTATTTACCACGAAAAATTCAAAATACTTATAAATGACGTATTCGAGGCCCATTTCGGGTACTATTTCCGTTGAATCTACTGTCAGAGGGGCATTTATTGATAATTGACCGATTAAATACAACCCACGAACACGATCCAAATCGTTTATTCCAGGAGTGGAGGGTCATTAGTCGAAAGTTGCTTACTACTTTTTCTGAAAGTCCCCTCGATGTTTATTGAAAAATCAGTTTTCTGCGTAGTGTGGGCCAAGAAAATGGTGGCTCTACAAAAATTTCGATTTGACTTACATGTTGAAAGTTACTACTTATATTTTTAAGGAGTTAGCGTGTACTTTCTGGATTCACAACCCCCTCCCCTCCCTAACAGTCAATAAAAATTCGTTTAAGTTTGGATTAAATTTTGGACGCTATTGAGTTGACGGCTATAACTTTTGCCACACAATTTTACTGTTGAAGTGTCCATAAACGTGACTCTGCCGTTGCTTTTGGCCCAAACGTAGCAGAATAGATTAAAATTCGCCAAATTTTGACTTATTAGTTGAGTTGTATAGTATAGCCGGTGGTTGTACAGATCACTCACGCTATTGCAGGTATCAACTAGTGAGTCCATATGAGAAAAATTCGAACAACTCTTGACCACTTCTGCTCGGAAAAGTTCTTTAAACGAGTGCCAAATTGGTCCAGGTTTTTAACCTCGGAATTTCGGCTCCTGCCCTAATGGGACTCACCAACTGCAAGGTTATTGTTTCTCCAAAGACCTTTGTACCTGCGGAAATTCCACTTCCGCGGTTATTTCCAACGGTAGATTTCCCTGAAGTGATTTTAATATTAAAGTTAACGTACCTGTTAGGTGAGTCCGTCTCCTCTGGCTTGTGAGTTACTGTGGGCAAGCGCTTTCGATGTAAAGACATCATCGTCTGGCCGTTTAGTCAGTACTGGAGTCAGTCAGTTGGTCGTGGTCTTTATATACAAAGAGAAAGGTGAAGGGAGTGATGGAGCGTTGGGGAAGGGGCGGGGAGAGGTCTTGTTGGTCAGTCCCTTCACCTTTCTCTTTGTATATAAAGACCACGACCAACTGACTGACTCCAGTACTGACTAAACGGCCAGACGATGATGTCTTTACATCGAAAGCGCTTGCCCACAGTAACTCACAAGCCAGAGGAGACGGACTCACCTAACAGGTACGTTAACTTTAGTATTTGCCTACTGGCGGACACAACCCAATTGATTTTAATATCTTTTCCTTCTTCGCCTTTTTCAGATTTCCCTCCTCATAAAAATTCTCGCGGAAGTCGGTCGCCTCCAGTGCTTCAAACACACAGTCATCTAACAGAAACTTGTTTAATCCCTCATTGACATCTAATTCGGATTTCTCCTTCCTTCCCCATACAACCAGGTTCATGCCTTCAGAGCGCACCCCCCCCCCCCTTCCCTCCCACTCAAATCATATCCTGTTCAAATCACCTCTTCTTTGTACACTTAAGTCTTTCAAATCTTGTGATTTCTCAACTCTTCAAATTACAATTTCGTGCTACACCAAACCCCATCTTCGAGATTCATTCAAGTTTATCGTGATCAAAACACGTCGAAATGTTGACTTTCGTCAAAATGCAAATAGGCGCTTTAGTTTTAGAAGGTGATGGTGTTTTCACTTGGGGGCACCCAACTCGGCTCTCCGAACGTTCAAACGAGATTTGTCAAGCAGCTTGGCATCTGTTGGGTGGAGGTTAATCCATAAAAAGATGGCTCAGGCTATTCAGTGTCATTTTGTCAATGGTGCCGAGTGAGTGTGGCAAATAACGTCTCTCGAAGTGATTGGTCTTGTTTCGAATTAACGTACAGTATCAAAAATGAATACAGAAAATTAATTTCGTGCATGTCTGTTTCGGATGTAGTAAAACATTCCAATGCAGAAGTTGTAGAGATTAAGTACAGTAGCTGCAGAGCTTGTATGTATCTATGCGATTAAATCCTCTACGTTGCTTTAAAAACTCATGACTGAGTTATCAGTAACTTGAGCAAACTTAGGGCAAAAGGAATCCTACTTTAAGGCATGCCTTTCAACTATATAAAGAAAAATTAGCTAAATCTCTACGAAGGGTATTGATATACTGTAATCGTAAAACTGTTTCACGAATTCTTGAAAAAATTGCAACATTTATGTTGTATTTGTAGTACCCTTTAGCCCTTGGAATCCAGTGTAATCGATTTATAAGCGGTTGCAGTTTGATATTTTTCTATCGTGATACGACCGTCGTGTTAAACGGTTGGTGAGTCAAGGAGATCCCTTTTTTGAGAGCAGGAAGGTTGAGAAGGATCAAAGAAGTGTGGAAGGAATGGGAAAGAGATCTGGTGATTGTTGAGAAGGTTGAGCGGTGTGAACCTCAGCCGGTCACAGTCAGCACTCACGGCTCACATAAATACATAGATAATGGGGAGTAACAAAACAAATGAAAATGAAGTAATGTACGTATAAAAATGAGAAATAATGGAACTAAAACGAAGGGTTATAAACTGAAAAGAACGCTCTGGTTGTAAAATAAAAAGAAATCTTGAGGCTTAGACAAAGGAAAACGTACAAAATAGGTACCCAAACCTGGCCAATGCACAATTTGACGCGCACGCTCCGGAAAATAATTCCGATTCCGGTATACTATAAAAAACTTCGGAATTCTCTGTAGTCGAGAGGAGTAGCCACAGACGAGGCGATAAGTTGCGTTACTTTCACGCTGCCTAACATCGACCAGGAAACCACAAAACGAGGCAACTGATCTCCACGATTTGTTTTTTCGGACGGTCCCCTAAGGAGCGACGTTCCGTTCATTTCATTGACGCCAATTACTAACACAAGAAAAGGTGGAGGTGGATCGGTTACATGTCCACGTCCTGAATTTGGGCTTCCCAGCGATGCGTAACTCATAACACGTCTTCCCATTACATAGATCTCGTGGTTATTAGAATCACTTCTGGCATCAATATCTTGTGTAGGGTACCCTGGTGAAGACAGCCACAACTAGAACTCCACCGTAGCAACCCTCAGGAACGCACGATGCAGCTTATTAATTATGCTATTCGTACAAAACACCGATGGGGACTCCAGATAGATCCATACCACTCATCCCTCTGGTATGGTCACCATACATCACATTGATTAATGCTTCGTGTATGGGGATCTGGCACATTCTCCTAGCTCAAAGTCTCTAACATCACACTACCCCAACGGATCACACTGGATTCTAAGTAATTCTCCCCAACCACTCTTCTTCTTATTTTTCTATACTCGTGTACTTGGGTTACCCAGAGGATCATTAGTGCTACATTTGGAGGCAGTTCCTTCTCAGTGGAGTAAGAACATCTCGTGCATTGCAGCACACAACTTTGCACAACCTCTGTAACGAGATTACGGCTACACCGAATCGGACCAATTTTCATATTTAGCCGGCAGGTGGCCGAAGTAAGGACACGAGAAAAATTAGTTTAAAACTAACTATAGTTATCATAGTGATCAAAACACCATTTTTTCCTCAAAACGACGGAAATGATTAATTATAAAGCCAGCTCTCAGCCAACTGGGGGATTTAGCAGAGGCAACCCATCACCTTCTCACTCGGTGGAAAGTACTGGCAAACGGTACTGAAAAATCGGTACTTTTTTGATCTACGACGAAAATAAAAAAGTACCCTTTTTCAACCGTCGTCTGCCAGTACGATGCACCGGGTTTGGGGAGACAGACGCGGATTTTCGACACCCACGTGGTTTTGTAGGAACTTTCAGTCAATTTTCAGCTCTCCAGAAGTACTGGCGATTTTCACGACTTTCGGAAACTTGAAACGTTCGCCACTGCTAAACCCACTGTGGGATGTGAGCTGGCAGTCATGAGTTCAGTAGAGTAAACTGTTTCGCCTGCATGAAAATTGTCCGCCTTTTACGTCGTTTTGAGGCTGGCTCTAGGTCTAATATAAAACAGTATCATAAAATTGTCATTCGTGGATAAGTGGCAGAGCAGCACAATAAATTATACAAATTACTAAGAAAATCGATTTTAGCGCGGTTATTTTCTCATTGATCCCGCTCATACGATACTCAGACTACTAGCATTCTCAAAAATCAGGCTGGTAGTCCCTAGACCTAACTATACCGAGCTTCTAATAAGGCTCATAAAATAATTTGGAGCAACCCCAGAAATACGGGATACGGTCGCCGCTTCACTTGCAACCATTTCTTACAGTTTTTACCCAAAAATTCTGAAACAGTAACAGTGAATCCTTTCGACAAAAAATCACATTTGCAGTCCCATTACGTAAGTGTCACACGAGATGTCTGTGATATTAATAGGAGCAACTCAATAAATTCCGGAATTCAAACTAACGTCGACTAACTTTTGTGGAAGTTCAATAATTTCAGAACTGTTGGTGAACACTCCCATCAAATACTTGTACGTTGGTTCTTTCAATCAACGTCGTGGTCTAGGCTGCACTAGCCCGACAAACCGCTACCAATTATGTAAAATGAGATGTTATGCTTCACTAAGTTCGTTAGAAAAGAGTGAAAGTTGGTCTGATCGGAAGCTCGGTTAGCGTGGGGTTGAGGAACGTTGTGTGATGCGTAGCAGCAGATATTTCTACCCAAGCATGTACCTGTTGCCAGCTTAAAGGTGGGTCCTCCACTAGGTGACAACACATGATAATGATGACGGCTTTCAGATCCTTTTCAGAATCATCTTCGTGCCTGGCGCTATTTCATTGCAGTGTGGAGAGAGAGTACGTTAAGGACTTCAATTCCTAAAAGTATCTTCGTATCCACATTTGGTGGGATTCCTATTCAACTTCAGCGGATCCATACACATCTGATTACATCTGCTTCAATTTCAGCAACCCAATTGACCCGAGTGGTTGCATTCGCTTGTAAAACTTAAGCATTAGTTGGGTAAAATAATAACTCCAATGCTGGTATAAATTGAGGGAAGGGGGAGGAGGGATAAGTACCATCGAGGGCTATCGAAGGGAAATCCGTTCCGTAACGAACGGCGGAGCTCAATTATTCACGGGAATAATCTGCCAGGACAAGTGTTGATCTCCAAGGGTGAACAGGAGGGAAGATAAATGTTGCGGAGCACAGGCTCCGCCGCTTCACCAGTTGTACGGCTCCTCACTTCACTTCAAAGGGGGGAATTAAAGCAAGCGGGATCCATTGGAAAAACAAGCTTCTGTTCGAGTTTGTTCGTTTTTTGGACGCTCCTGTCCTTCGGACGAGTATTGGATTTTACTCCGTCATATCGCCAAGCGCGAGCTATTCAAATGAGGCCGTGAAACTTATGAAAAACTCGACGTTTAACTGTTTCCCTTGTCAAACTGGTTGTCGACCCCAGCACTCGAGTTGGGATTTTCTCCAAATTGTAACAGACTGTCAGCCAGTGACAGAATGTCGGGTTAGCGTAATTACCACCCTCTTGTTTTGTAGTTAAGAGCCTAAGGTTCGAGGAAATGGAAGTCCTGTAAAGCTTTTAGTACTGGCAGATACTCCGAGCTTATGGTTTATTATTCATCCTGAACAATACGCCTGTTTTCGGTCAGGAAGGGTTTTGATATCTACAATATCTGTCCGCCGTCCGGGCCACATCTTGCCCTTAACATTGACTTAAAAATTCGTTCCTGCGAACAAATATCCCATTAGCAATGTAGTGGTGTCCGCCTGCTCCACAACCCAATAGACGCTCATGGTTGTTAAGCGCATAAAAAACTCACAAAAACTTTATTTTGGCAGTTTTATCGCAGTTACGCCGTGTTTAGTATCATTCATCAAGTATTTTAGGTGCTGTGTCGAATTGAATGAGTCTCAAGGGTATAGAATTGCGTCTAGACCAATAACAGTAATTATAGAACTAGTGGCAAAATACAGCGGAAGTAATCGTTTTATTCCTTCTCCTCTCAAGATGACCGACTACAGCTCGGATCATCACGTCGTGCCCATTGTCTACTGGCGCATGGAATATGTCATTTTCGTCGTTCCGTTGTAGTCAGGTCATGTTTAGTATAGTTCACTGGTATTTTTTGATGTTGAATCGAATGGAATGGGTCTCGGAGATGTTGACTACGTCAAGCTATTCAAGAATAATAAACCGTTGTGCATTAATTTGCAGCGTTTTGGTTCTGAATAAGAACCCTATGTTTTCGGCACGAACAATTTTTCCCCATCTCCCCTCCAAATTTGATACTTCACGTTTCAAGACAAGGGGATTCCAAATCTGGAATGTCCGTCCGCCGGCGCGGGCCTGGCCCTTTTTGTGCCTTTAACGTGGTCTAAAAAATCCGTTCCTCGCACAAAAATCCCATTTGGTATCCAGTTGTGCCCGCCATTTCGGCAATCCGATCGGACGAAGCCCATGGTTGTTATGAACCAAAAATGGTATAAAAAATTAACGAAACGCAGTATAATCGCAAATAAGCCGTGTTTCGTGTCGTTTTCAAGGTATTTTCACATCCTGGGTCGAATGGAATGAGCAACAGACGTGTACAACTGCGTATAGGGAAATTACAGTAGTTAATAGAGTCAACTAATTGAACGAACTCGCGGGAACTACAGCGAAAGTCAACGTTTCGTCGTTAGTACTCCCTCCCGTCTTATTAAAACCAACCGCTCGCCTCGCAACGCCTGCTCGACTCACAGCGTCGTGTCGATTACCGAGGGTTGGCTGGATAGTTTACTGGTATTTTTCGATGCTGAATCGAATGGAACGGGTCTCGGAGCAGTAAAACTAGCTCAAGCTGTTCGTGAGAATAATAAACCGTTACGCATTAATTTGCAGCGTTTTTTGCTGGTCACAGTTCCTACTACTGCCACTCCTTCTCAATCGCCATCTTTCCTGTTAGACATCACTTTAGTCGGCCCATTCTATGAGCCAATTGGGATAAACTCATTGCTCGATTGATTCCCACCAAGTAGCAGATGGCGGACCACCAACACGTTCACCTTCAACCCTTTCTTCCAATCGTGGCGGCTTGTAGTGCGTGACACATTCATCACCCCTCCTAAATACATTCTCTTACTTGATTTTGATGATTCCAAAAAAACATCAAATCTAGTTCGTGTTGCGCAGGAAATATAATTCGACGTATTTCTTCATAAAAAAATCAAACTATATCATCGCACTGTATGAGCTAGAACTGTTCAAGATATGTCAATCAAACGTTATTTCGTTGTTCCTCACGTTATTCAACCCCATGCTGAGGAATTTATTTGTTGTTGTCTGTGCTACGCTTATTTGTGGTTTCTACGACGTTTTTTTTAGAAGATAAAACGTTTTCTTCAGATGCACACCTTGAGGCATACCACTGACCTAATTGTGGCACTGGCCTGATGGGAGCTAGTTCTTTTCTTGTTCTGTTCGTAGCTGTTTGAAGGCGATAAAATAAAACTATTAGCGATTTCCATCGACCAGTAATGGAGAGGAACAAGGAGTACCAATATCGACGGTTTTTTAATGCTAACGATTTTCATTTAACTCACAGTCTTTTACTAGTTTACATCTGTATATTTTTATCCGTAAATATCTATCTGAGAGTCCGTCGAATGTGCCACAAATGGTGTTTTTAGAGTTGTCAAATTTTCAAAAGTAAATAAATGACAGAATTCGATCATCTAAAAGGAATGACTTCTAGGAAGCTATACCCACATTTTCATCCCCAAGCATTTCTATGACTATCCTATCTATGCGAGATGTTACTCTAGTTTCCTCAATTCGGATATCCTTCAGTACTTCTTTCTTTTGCAAGCTTCGGCTAAAATCTTCAAGTAATCAATGATCGGCCTTTTCCAAAATCAGATTTAATTATTCTCTGTAGTTGTGATGTTTTCGAACCTAACTACCAAGAAACTGGCCCTCGATGGACGGCAATCTGCGGCGAATTAAAACGCTGCTGAAACGTTTCGAGTTCGCTTTAGCAAATCGTTCAGCTCTGATATGGTTCAAGTCGAGCTACCGGAAGCAAAAACTTTCCCCTCAAGACCGAGGAACAACCTCAACCACACCTTATCTGACGAAATTATGCGCTTTTACAAAAATTGTGTACGAAAATTAACGGATCAATAAGTTCGGTTGTTTTTCTGACGCTAGAATTCTATTTATATAAATACAAGAGCTCATGCAAGTACTACAACCTGATAAAATGCCCGATTTTCGGGAAATTAGGTAACATGTCGAGTTACCTATACGATTTTCGTTGTTTCATGGTCATACAATGTGTAATTACCTGGCTCTATGCAGTGCGTGTACGTGCACTTCGTGTTTCACCTGTTTACGAAGCTGTCGATAGGGGTTTTATCACAACTCTCAAAGATTATCGATATTGGGAGCAACGTACCAGGTAGCAAATGATGACCGTGATGATGAGTCTGATGTGACGGAGGCGGCGGCTCGTCTGTCTCGTACGAGTTCTCCCTGGACGTCTCCAAAGACCGTTGAGGCGTTGGCATTTGATGAGCCGCCGCTCTGAATTGAGAGGCCGACGAATTGGCGTGCTGACCCACGGGGTAGTTGAGATCGCTCGTGTAGTCCGAATCTTCCGAATAGCCAGCTGCAAGATAATTTAGTCAAACGGTGGAAATGCACAGGAGGGAGGAGTTTGGACAATCCCCATCTAGTCAATCAGGATGAGCAGAAACACGACTCAAATCCCTCTATCTCAATTTCCAGCCATACGTTGAAACATAAAGCTGTCGAAAACTCATTCATAACAGTATTATCTTCGCATTAGGCACACTGGCCTTAGATTCAAAATATAATACCCGATAATTCTATAATAGTGAATTATTTATCCTTAGCGAATAATAACACCGCGTTGAGTCTTGTGAATCATCCGTGCGCTTATTGCTCAATAACAGTCACGGTATGAGAAGGAGCAAGTCAATAAATTCCGAAACTTTAATCGCCATCCGTAAATGAATCAGTTGCTTCAGTGATCAAAACCGTGAATGCAGAAGGAACGGGAAAGTTGTGTGATATGTCGTATCAGATATCTCCTTCCAAAATTTTGCTAGTACGGTACTACTGTTCTCAAATAAATTTCATCATTAGTTCAATTCAATAAACTTATCTGCACCACGGCAGTTTAATCACGGTTATAAAGTAATTAAGAACACCCCGCGAAATTCGTGAGTTCAAATATCGTCATTTCTTCGTCCAACTTTTGGTGTTTTCCGTATAATTCCAGAACAATGAATGTTCTAACATTCTAAAAAATTGCGTTGACAGTCCCATACACCACCTACCTAACTGTCACGCAATGATAGCAGCGATAAAAATAAGGGCAACCTGTTTGATTCCGGAACCTTACACGCTACTAGTTGCTATATAGAACATTGCATTAGGTTCTACGATATGCGTATAATTTTGGTGAAAAAACAGATTTCATTGGTGATTAGAGTTATGAAAATCAATCAATTCACGTGCAGCACAATTGTGTGCTGATTCGTAAATATTTTTTCGTTAAATATTTTCCCTATGTTTTAAGAACTGTAAATTGAAACTGTCCCAAAGAAAGTTGGACAACTTATTTATACGAGAGCTAGAAGGCCTCAGTGCGTTGGCAGGACGCTATTGAGAGTTGCGCCAGTTGTCTGCCTCAGACCCAGTCAACCTAAAAGGACCCCGGGCCTCCAGCTTGATCTGCCAATGGCCTAATATTAGTTCTGCGCCCGTCACAACCACTCCGACGTTTTTATTGACTAAGGCCGATCAAACGATGTCTTTGCTACAAATACATTTCTACCGTGCGCCTGGCTGAAAAGCCCTTAAAACGCCGAAATCCAACAAAAACTCGACCAGTTGGACCACTCTCTTCGGGGTGTTCCGTCGAGGGAACGAAAAAATGAGATTATAATCATTATTATCGAGAAATATCGGATAATATTTCAGGGGGATGACGTTTTGCAATAAATCGGATTTGTCGGCTTAAGCTCTTCGGCCATTCGCAACGGAATTGTGAGCCCGTGAAAAAAGAAGCCTCGCAAGGCTCGGCATTTTCCCCCGCAGCTCGCCGGATTTGATTGATCTAACGACGGCATTACAAGTCGTCGATAAACGACAAACTATAAACTGCCTGACACGAAGACAATCCATCAATGACCTTTTTTTTTCTACTGGAAAAGCCATCGACAAGATCTTTTATCATTTCCTTCGCATGCTCCCAATAATGTTACGCCCTCCTCAAAGTGCCGCCATTTTGCTTCCCAGAATGTCGGAGGTAACAAGTCGGTCATATATGGAGGGTTTGAAAAATGTGCGCACTTTGACTTTAACGTTTTCCCCCGTGTTTTGAGTTAAAGACCGTTGTCTTCAGTTTGGATCTGTGACAGTCCGCTTGCATCGCAAGGAGAACAACTTCCTGGACTTCCACCCAACCTTGCTGGAATATTTGGATATCGTCCTACTGCGAATTGAGACCTGAACACTTCCGATCTCTAGCTCTCTGGGGAGTCCGCAAGTGTGTCTTTACAATCAAAATGGTTACTTCCCTCGGCTGACAAAAGTTTGAGTTCTTACAAAACTTTTTTTATTGAAATAACAATATTTACAGCTAACGAATTGAACGTGAAGAACGAGCAGTTTGCGTAGGAAGTGGCAGAAGATCGTCTGAAGGAATCGCTAACAACGTGACTCCCACGCGCAAGAAAATTGTTGAGCGGCGTTCCCTTCATATAATAAGCCGCCTGTTAACTAATTATGTAGTTAAGATCGTTTGTTAGACGAGCCAACAGTTCAGGATTCGTTTCTTCAAACAACTCTTGTCTCTTGGAACAAACGCCCCGGGGTTACAACAAAGGGCCGTTAAACGTGACCCTTGACAAATACCGCTACCTTCCAAACCATCCAACTTGCCAACTACGACGACCTGCTAACACCTCATTCTCCGTCAACGTCTCTCCTCTCCCTTCGACTGAGTTATGTGAGCTTCTCTTCTGTTGTAGGCGAGAAAAATATGGGCTTCAAAATGATCTCCAAGCTCCATATGACGCTCCTTATCATTTTTAAACGTACCGACTATTCGCAGCTTTCGTATATCGAAGGAAGAGAAAAATTTGTTCCGCACTTAGTCTTTGGCGTACGGCTTTAGTAAAGCGTGGAAGTAATCCATATAGGACTTACTTGAAGAAAGAAATATCTGGTGAGCCGCACTACACAACGTTCCTCAGCACATTCATCGCCGCGTAAACTAATCTGACCTCTTTGGAACGCAGTTTATATGAAATGGATGTACTTAACGTATATGTAAAAATTGGCTGTACTTGACATTACACAATTTATTGGGTCGTGGCTACACTTCCCGACTCAGAAGGCCATCAAACGCAAAGAAAACTCAATTTTTTTTCTCAGCTGATTCCACTTAACTTTCCTTTCAACTTTGAGCTTATTTTCTTCGTTTGACTAAGGGAAGCAAAAAACTTATTAAAATACATTTTTTCCGTGGTTTTAAATTTTCGTTGGACGTGATCACATAAAAAATTTAATTGAAATCTTCATAACTGTTTTTGAGGAAAGAGATGTTTGGCGCTTCAAACGCCTCAACTATAATTACTTTCGGATCGATATCGCGCGTAACCTCATTTTGGTTTTCCCTCCTTCATCTGACGATTTGGAAAGAATTTTTCAATGCAAAGAGCTGTTCCTTGAGCAACTGCGTTTTCTCCGTAAAAAGAAGGCTTCGGCCGCCAGTTTCGTCATGGGCACGAATAGTGATATAATACCGGAGAACCAAATTCAGTGTCGAGCGGCCCGAATATGGAGTATGTAGAATTGAGAATTGATGCTGAGGAGAGGGGAATTTCTGAGAGCCCCCCACCAGAACCAGCAAGTTGCCTCAGGCCTAATCCCTTACTGAAGTGTTCCAAGACTTTTGCAGTTCTCGTCCCTAGACTTCTCATACCTTCCCGTCTCGTCAATTCTCTTTTTTCGTTCTTTACTTCCATTATTTTCCTACTCATGCTGTCCTAAGGTTAGTGTCTCGGGAGGTACCATCTCAGCTGAAAGCGACCCCTCCAGATGTACATACTCCCAAAGCCAACGGATGGAGTGGTTCTTGGAAAGATGACTAAGAGGGGAATGATACGCCTAGATGGATGCTTAGACCCCCACCAATCATCTGCTCTCGAGGCAAGAGTATTTTGTGCTTCTTTGCCATTATTTGGCAAACAACATTCCCTGGGGCCATCTAGTGCATTAAAAGGTACTTGCTATATCTACGCTCTACGCATCGGATGAGAGGTTCAAGAGGGTTGGTTCGGTTCTTGCTCTGTCTCTCGATACCCTTGCCCTCATCCGTTCAAATCGACTTGCCAACGTTTGGTGATATTGGCGATGCAAATACTATAGCCCGTCTTCTTTCATTTCAGGGTGTAGAGCCACAAGTCGTGATTGATCATTAGCCTCTTCTGTGGCTTCCTACTGTTAGTTCAGAGCACTTACTGGACTAACTCATTACACCAACATACGACAAAGTATGCGGAGTAGGTACCGTGTTGTGCTAGCGCCCTGAGGTTTGGACAGCACTCAATGACGGGTATAGCACACTGGTTCACCCCAGAATCCTAGAATACGAATGTTCACACTGCAGACGAGAGAACTTCATTCAGTTCGTCATTCAACATACACACAGCGAGTTTCAAATGTCCCGGACAGCGTTTACTTACATTGCGTACATCTCAGTCGGTTTCTCTCTGTAAACTCGAAAAACTCTACAAATATTCTGAAAAGCAGCAGCAGCATAACGTGCGCAGCAGATGAGCGAGCTCTACTGCACAACCGCTCTTTTCAGTACAAGACAGCAGCTTCAACGAATTACAATTTCTTGAAGGCTAATAAAAAGAGACTCCGCTAATTCGCTTATAAAAAAAAACTAAATACGAAATGAAATCCAAATCCTCATACGCTACTCACAGTGGCCAAAATACTGCATTTGACGACGAGCCTGTTCAGCGCGAGCTTCTTGGTCGACTATGCTGTTCAAGGCTTCCAACTTCCTTTGAAGATCAGCCGCTTCGGTGTTTTCGGCATCTGGAAAAATTTCCCGAAACAAGGTCAATTTCACAAAAAGGTTAGGAATCACTCGAGAGGTGTTTTAGGAGATTGAGTGCTCGGCGATAAGCCAATACAGAGCGAATCAACGCTGTAAAGGCTCGGAGGTGAAGTTACGCGAATGTAGAAGGTAAAACCTTCTGAATTTACGTTTACTGACGCCGCATGACATGATCGATATGGGATTACCGACCCAGTAACCTTTTGAGTTGTAAGAGATGTATCCTTTGACGCTCGGCTGAACACGCGCTGCGTTTATCACGTTCAATCAATTTCAATTGCACGCGCTCACTATTTATCGGTATTTCCCTTTTATGCCAACGTGCGTATTGAACGACGAGCTTAAAATAAATTATCGCTGAGAGGAGAGTACATTGAATACATCTGCTCGAGGTGACGCTTCACCTAACTTTTCTCAGCCCCAAATACATTCAACGATTCTCATTTCTCTGATCAGCAATCAAATTTGTTTTTTTGTACAACTTCATTGAACTATTGAGAAACCCCCATTTATATCACGATCCGCATTCAGTAACCTCTTTATAGGGTACGTATGTGATAGATAACTGAGTTTTCACGTTTTTCTAAATTTTTGTTCTGAGTTCTCATCTCTTCTCGTTTGAAAGGCAAGTGAATCTAAGAAGCACAGATTGAGAGAAATGGCTGAAACCAACTTGATGTGAATTTCGTATTTACCCTGAAAGTCACCAAGGTACGCCAAAATGAAAGTACGGCCGAAATTGGTACCAAACTATAGTTATTACTATCAGAGTGATCCAAAATCTTCTTTTTTTCTTCAAAATCACCATCGTGTCTTGATCAATTTTTTGCACGAACAGTCCAAATTACTCGACAGTACCCTAGTAAACTTCTGATTCATGGGAAAATGACGAGAGCGTCACAATACATTACCAAAATTATTAGCGTAGCTTTTCCCACTAACCCCACTAATATGAAACTTCAACTTCAGGAAAGTCAGTTCAATACACTGAAAGAAAATGTTCAAAAGATAATGAGGAGGAACCCTAGAAGTTCCGGAATCCAAACCATACCACCCCGTTTTTAACGGTTTTACCCGATAATTCCAAAAACAGTAAGCACGATCCTCCACAGAATAATCTCAGTCTCTCACGAGTTACCTATGCATTGATCGCTCAATAATTGGCGGTGAATGACTCAGGAACAACTCAGTACATTCAGAAATTGTAAGCGCTACGTTCCACCAAGTTCAGATAAACTGAAAGAAAAACAAATTTTACTAGTTGCTCGGGTAATAAACATCGCAGAATACACATAGCGCTGAGGAAAGATATGTGATGCGTTGCACAATAAGCTTCTTTTGGGAAGAGACACGTTTATTAATTTGCACTAATGGGGAAGTAGTTTTAGTCGGCAGTTTGAATTCCAAAATTTCGTTAAATGTCCTTCGATATACTATAACTAAATTAACTGCCGGTTTGCAGATAAGTAGCGTATTCGATTTTTGTGAGAACGATAGAATTACATGAGGAAATAATAAGAGCCATTCAACTTTCCCCCACTTTCGTAAATTCGATGATACGCTACTTTTATGGGCGCAGTATATTCGTTCAACGTATTCCAGCTGAAAGTTAGTTGAGAGTGCTCCCTATGTTCGATAGAAATCGTTGATTCTCTTTTTTGAGAAAACTACCAAAATGACCGTCAACAATTATCATTTTCCGATTTATCCAGACTTATATGTTCGTCACAGAAACAGTTGAAGCGGGCAAAACGTGAGATTTCGGGTTGTTAGAAGACGCTCCACGAGGCCGAATAAATTCAGATTGATATTTACATTGGCAAATTCTCGAACACGATTTCGCGAGGAGGTAGACAATATGTGTAGGATTCAAATCGTTTAGAGCCGGTTTCCCAAAGAGTGCATAAATCCTCGTTTTGGTTCATTGACCGGTATCCTCGCTCAATGAGCATTCGCAAGGATATAGTAATGCAGCATTTACTAAGGTAACTTGAAAGTACGACCAAAATCGTTCAATGCTAAAAACCTTCGTTTTCGGTTCTTTTCGGTCTCATGAAAATTGCTCATAATGTCATTTTCCGTATTGGAAAAAAAAAAAAAAAAAACAGCTCAACCTGTTTACTAGTTGTCCCGCAAATCTGCCTACGGACACAACTAGACACACACAGACGACGTGCCGAAATAAGAAACCTCAGTACTCAAAGACCCAGAGAAAACTCAAAAACGTTTTTCACCGATTGCACAACATTCCTAAAACACATCGAACAATTTGTACTTAAATTCACAATTTACGAAAATCTAGTAATATTGTGACAAGTCACATGTCGTGTGTCAAAATCGAATTGAAGATATTGGGAGTATGATCAGACAAACAAAACGAATTTGAGTTCTTCGTATTGGCGAGGTGAATATTTCAAAATTATTCCGATTGTTTTTCCTTGTCGTCCTATTTCCTTCAATACAATACACAAAAATAGGTTGTTGATATTTGCAGACGGTAAAATAGTTGAGAAGGAATTAAACGTTATTGACACACCGAGGAAAGAACGGGAACGGTGAAGAAAAAAAACTAATTTACGAATTCAGAAAGTAGCGAAAATCGATGAGTTTAGTGCAAATAGTTGAATGAGGAAAATTAGTAAAAAACTCGATTTTAGAAAATTTGAAGTAAAATAACCGCGAAATCGAGGAATAATTCAGAACAGAAAAAGTTTATGATAATTAGGAACAGTAAAATTTGTTGAAGAACGAAAATTTTTCGAGGTATAAATTGAGTGGACGGAAAAACGGAAGTAGAGTCAAAATCGTGTGGAAATTGACTAAGAGGTTTCGAGGAATTGCATAAAAGAGTTGGCAAATACATTAGGTACCGTTAAAAAATACAGTGAAAATGTGTGACGTACTTGAGGAATTCTTTTACAAATTAAATACACTCAATTATACTCACTTGATGTAAATAAATAAAATAATGCCTCTCAGGAAAGTACTAGGAAATGAAATTATAAACCAAATAGGACTTGAATTTAATCAGGAAAAAACTGGAAATGAAATCTAATGAATGAACTCCTTTTAGAATGAAACAAATAACCTATGCTCGGATTGTAGTAAATGACAATCAAGGGAAGATGGGTAAAACCATTACAAATGTTACGCTTCATACTTCCGCTCTTGCTTGCTCTTTCTCTTTTCAAAGGGCGGGAAATTGGTTTGTTGTGTGGTTTAATTGAAGGTTTTTGTCCCTTGACATCTTCAGCCGTTAATTGTGTCGAAGGTACAGATCCATAACCAGATTGTATATATATATAGTTCTCTGAATGTCTTAAAGCTGCTGGGTTGAGGACTAAAGGTTTATTGTGAGTCCTAATGTCTCGCAGGTCCATATCTAGCCTCCTAAGTAATGCCAGAGTAGGGAATTAATGGAATGGCGGGTTTGGCCCAATTTGGAGGGGGGGGGGAGAATTCTTTTTGGTCACAATCTCTGACCAATCACGTTTTAGTACGCCCACCTCACCCCTTTTCTTTCTCCACCATAATTATTAACCAGTCGTACTGTAGTCCAACCTTTAAACAATTCCGAGAATACTATGTAGTGGCTTTGTGTCGCTGCTATTGCATCACGTTGTGAAATGATGAGTCATGTCTGTTGAGGCTCAAAGAGCAATGTTATGGAAGGATCTGGCTGGTCAACTATTGAACTGCAACTAATTGCAGCAACAAGTTTCATTTCTATAGTTGACTGGCCAGATTCTTCCCTAACATTAATCTGTGAGCGTCAACAATGTCCTTGAACGATCATGTGAACACCCCACATCTCCAGCGTCTTACAATGATGACGTCACGCCTGCCCCTCTTGGCGTTCATATACCACAAGTTTACACTATTCTTCAACAATTGGAATAGTGTAGCCTAGTGGATAGAGCGTCCAACTATAGTACGTGAAGTACTGCGTCCAATCCCAGGGAAGGAAAATTTTTAACAGAAGGAACGCCATCCAAACGCTTGGGAATTCTGTTGAGGTGGGTTCGAGGAGTTCTGTGTGGGTTACTATAGTACATTTGCCAGGTAGCTCGTGGGAGAAGACTGGATGGAGGGGGGGAGGGGGGTTCTATAACGTAATAGGTTGGTGGGGAGGAAACATGGAAGGAGAGGTGGTCAAGGGTATTTGGTGCAGGGGGTGGGGGTAAACAGGGTTGTACTACAGTACGGTTGGTTAATATTTATCGTTGAGGGAGAAAAGAAGCGGGGTGGAGGGGACGAACTACAACGTGATTAGTGAGGGGGTGTGGACAAAAACCTCGTACTATAGTACGAGGCGTGGTTCTCTTCCCCTCCTCCAATTGGGCCAAAACCGGCATTTCTGGCTTTCAAACTCTATTTATCCCCTACTTGCCAGGTATTTTCTGCAACAGTCTTCAATGATGTCCACCCTAGGCGAAGTAGTGCATAAGTTCAGATATCGCTCCCTCTCAAGCCTCTGGCACTGGGCCAGGATGTGGTAGGGAGTCTCCTCATCTCAGGGGTGTCGACAAAGGCACCATCGATGGGTTTGTTAATTTTGCAGTTCCCGGTTACGATCCCCACAACCTGCCTTATTGCCTCACCCCGGAAACCATTCCAACCTGTCTGATGACTAGTGACACAGAAGTGCCACAGTGGGGAGGTGGCTCAATAGGTGCAGTGGACGAAACGCGTCTGGTCGAATGGTCTTTCTCCTTTCCAATGATCCCCTTACGCCCAGGAATCCAGTTCACGTTTATTCCATGCGTGTTTGCAAGGAGTTAAGTCACGTTCTGCACTCCCTCGCAAGTTTTGACGTTGTGCAGTAGTTCATCAGCGCCTTGCACGACGTTTGACTATCAATCATTATCTTGATATTTTTATTGCTCTACCCTTCCTCGTTAATTATGATAGCTCTGGCAATGATAGCACCAGACAGTAACATTGACGTATAGCAATGGAACACAGCCCTTTGAATTATGGAGAAACCTCTGCAGCGATTAGAGAATCCAAATGGTAGGTAATTCTCTCTTTCAAAAGTTTGAAACTGTAACTCAGATTTATCGAGACACGGAAAAGCTAGCGATGAGGCATCAAAACAGGTTTAATTTGTCATTTCTATCGTGTTTTCCCCTCTGGACACTCTACGGAATGAGAATTTCGCTCTCTTTTGATAATACATTAGTTCCGTCTCAAGATTATGTTTATATGTTAGTGGATACGAGCTCAACAGAAAGCACTCACTCAACACGAATTACGATCTTCAACGCACTCAATTGGCCCGATTTGAGTCGCTCACCATCCACTCACATCTAATCGGAGAGCTGTTTCTGCTTTCTTCGAGATTGAATCGGGTACAATACACTCTAAACGCTCGCCAACTCCATTTTGTTTTCTCCTTATGGGAGCCGCACATCACTCGTTTAGTTCGTACGATACATTTGCTTTGAAACACTCATTCCAAGACGTGGGGGTTTCCTCGCCACCCTTCCATTGTTACTCGCCATGATTCCGAGCGCTAGTTCAAGGCATCTCAGACATCGTTATAAAGAACGAAAGTGTTACTACTTTGCTGAAAGTATCCTGTGACTGAGGTCAAAAAAATTATAACCGTGACGTGTCTCCGTTTTACAGATGATTAAATAACGTGTGGGAATCAAAATGAGACAGCTTAATCTGTTGGACTATTTGAAAACGTTACGAAATACATGTAGCGACGCTTCACACAAATTTCCTCAGCCCCACGCACAATCAGCATTTTCTGCGCGTGATCCACGTTGCTGGGAAGTGGAGAAGGGGTGGCACCACCTGAGAACATCGTCTGGCCAGACATCCTCGACCAGTGCCAAGGATATGCAGGATATCCAGGATATGCAGCTAGTATCTGGTAGCCGGGATCTTGCGCTAACGGGGCCAGCCAAGTAGCTCAAATATGACAGGACGAATCTCCGTATCGCTGCGTCGGAAGCTCGTGGAGCACATGCAGGTGACATCAGGGTTGCAGCATTGACCGTGTCCTAGCGCGGTGTGTGGTGAAAAAAAAAGTGCAGGGAAGACGCGTGGGCTGGGTGTGTCAGCAGACGTTCTTCGAGGCATCACCACCCGCGTCTTGCTCGGATTATATCTAAACTGATGGTCGCCCTATCGTGGACATTCTCCTATTCTTCTTTTCTTTCCCATCATCATCCTTCTTTCCTTAGAGTCGGCGTAGGGAAGTCTGGGCGCACCCCGATTAACTTAATTTTATTTATTTAGTTTCTCTGGGTGTTATCTCCGTTTTTTTTTCCGTAATATATTTCGTAACGCTTTCAAATTGCCCAACAGATTGGGCAGTCTCATTTCGCTTCCCACACATTCTTTAATTCCCTCTTTTGGGGGGTGGGCAAAAATGTTCCAAACCCTAGTTTTTGGCATTTTTCTCAAAAACAGCTCTGATGATTTTGACTAAACTTTCAAATTAGTTTCTACTAATTGATACCTAACTTTTCCCTCGTACAAAACACGGTGAACGGAGATATAGGCCTAAAAAGCTCAAATAGGTTTTTTTACGCTCTTTAGCGTAATGGCTTCAATAACTTTCACCAAACTCACAGGATGTTTTCCAATAGTTAATACCTATATATTAGTCCCAAGAAATGTTTCTCTTACAGTCCATTAAACAAAGATAAAAATGAAAATGTGTCAAAAATAATATTTTTTGAACATTTTTGTGATTTCCCGAGTAACCGCGTCACTGGATTTCATCAATCTTACTGAATGTCTTTTAGCTACCTGCACTCACATTTTGTTACGCGTAATTATTTCTGCATCCACTTGTTGAAATGGGGGCATTGTCCATGATGAGATCTTTCGATTATTTATTCACCGGTTTTCGTATTTTCTCAGGAGAGGTTCTAACGATTTCGATCAAACTCATAGAGTACTCCCAGCTAACTAGTACCTACATTATGCCCCATAAATGTTCCTGTAGAAATGCGTTGGACGAAAATATAGCGCCAGCGTACCTTGCAGGTCGTCGAATTTACGTCTTTAGCGCCAATCTTTAATCAACTCATTTAAATTTGGTAAAATGTAACTTATATTATACGTTGCAAGTGAACGCGCAAAATTGATTATTAACGTATAGATAATTGGTGTGACTCGCACGATTAGTTTGTAGTTGTTGTTCGCAATTTTTAAATGATAGGGAGCCAACGGAAAGGAGCCAAATATCCACGTCACTTTGAATTCGGGAATTTTAGAAGCCTTTCATTTTTCTATGATTATTCATCTTCCGTTCCACAGACATCTTATCGTATGACCATTCAGTTTTTTTGGGAACGCTAGTGTCATATATGAGGACAAAACTGCGCTGAATTCTAGAAAATTCGTGATAATTTATTGTGCTCCTTCGGTCAATCTTTCACAATTGAGCATTCTATGTTTTTGTGGTGTGCAAACTTTAATCAAATTCGGTTAAGGCCTAACTTTGTATCACTATAATAACTATAATTAGTTTTTGATTGATTTTGCACATACCCTTACTTTAGCGTACCATAGGGAACTTCAAGCTAAATATCACATATGAACCGATTACATTCGGCCGTTTTATCTCAGTCGCGTACACGTATACAAAGACGATTTTCTCACATAGTGTTTTTCGGTCACACGAGACTTTGAAAGGTGGAGATTTGAATGAAACTCAAGATAAAAATGTTCAGCCGTCCACATAACTTTTCATCCTGCAACGCAGGGCCGAGGAAAGTAAAAAACTGTTACCCTAGGCATGTTGGTAATGGGGATTGAGGTTGCATAAATATATGTTAAATAGTCGCGTGCGAGACGAAATTTCGACGAAGGACAGTGAGACCTTTCAGTTGTTTATCAACACTCTCGAGGGCGTTTTAAAAAGGAAACAGATTGTGCCTGACCTTCAGACGACCTAGTTCCTGATTGAAAACCATTCAAACTTTTTACTGCTGCTCGACGATGGAAATTCGTGAAGCCTTTTAGTACGTTATTTATCAGAAAGCATACTTCAACGTACCGGGTAATTATCGCCGATAAAAGATTGTAATATAAAACCTTAGCTCAGCGGTGCTTGGAAACTTGTTAATTCCCTTGGTTTTAGGAAATCGGCTTAATTTTAGTTTAATTTTTCTTGATGTTCTTCAGATCAGTTTCAAAAACTATCAAGTCGGAAAAATGGACCATTTGTCTTTGGTTGTGATTGAGAGAAAATTTCCGGTAATAATTAGATATCCAACCAACAGATTAACATGAGACGTGAAAATAAGGTCCAAAACTAACTGAAGCTACTGTGCAGATCAAAATATGAAGTAGTAAAAAGTTTGGAACGGTTTTGATAAAACTGTGGACTGACAAAATGGCATAAAGCTAATACCAAATGTTCTCACTGATGGCTCGGCGCAGGGTGGCCTTGCAAGGGCAGGCATCTTTGGGCCGAGAGTCAGAGCGGCGATCCCATTGGGGTCGCTGGCCACGGTGTTGCAGGCAGAGGTGGCCTTAGCCTCATACTTCTTACATCGCGGCAGGTGTGGAAGTGTCTGACTGGACTGAAGGCCCTGGCCGAGGACAGCAGTGTAACACTGTGTTGGTTGCCAGGGCATCAGGGTATAGAGGGAAACGAAAGGGCTGACAGGTTGGCTAAGAAGGGATTGGCGCAAATCCCTATCGCCTCTGAGCCCTTTGTTGGGACTACCAGGAGCCGCCTACATACAGAGGTTGGCAAATGGGAGGCTAGGTGCAGGGCTGCCCATTTGCAGGGGCTGCCCGACCTTAGACAGTCAAAACCCTTTATGCGACTCTCCAGAGGGAGGACCAACGAGGTGCTTGCTCTGGGGAGGAAGGATATGAGGATCGCATGTGGCCTGTTTACGGTTCAATGTCCGCGGAGGTAACACCTTGCTAATATTGGCAAGTGTGAGGTACAGATATGCAGGTTCTAGGAGGTAGGGCTAGAGTAGGCAGAGCATGTGCTATGCGTGTGCAATGGACTCGCGGCATCGCGCCGTTGTGTTTGGGAAGGCCCTTTCTTCAGCCAGAAGAGGTGGCGAATGCAGACCTTGCGGATGTCCTCCACTTTGTGCGGGGGTGGTGGGGGGGCATAGGTGACCTCACACCAAGTGAGACCACTGTCGTGGGGCCTGGGGGTGGTGCAGGGGGTCCATGATTTGAGGATCATGGACGCCCTTATTACAATAGGCCCGTTTGTGGCTGCAGTGAGGGTATCACCTGCATCCACAGACTTGAGGAAAAAAAAAGGTTGGGAAATCGGCTTAATTTAGTGTCGTTTTTCTTGTTGTTCTTCAGATCAGTTTCAAAAACTATCAAGTCGGAAAAACGCCGTATTAAAAATGGGCCATTTGCCTTTGGTTGTGATTGAGTGAAAATTTCTGGTACAAATTAGATATCCAACCTACAGATTGACATGAGACGTGAAAATAAGGTCCAAAACTAACTGCAGCTACCGTGGAGATCAAAATATGAAGTAGCAAAAAGTTTGGAACGGTTTTGATAAAACTGTGGACTGACAAAATGGCATAAAGCTAATACCAAATGTCCAGCGGAGGGAAAATGATGAAGGGAACATAATAATTTGAACAAATCTCGACGAAACTATTTTGGTGCGCTCATGTGTCAGCAACGCTCTCCAATGACAGTTATGACGTGACGAAACAAAACATTTGTGGTGACTATCCTCACTCCTTCCTTGCACCCTTCACGTTTCTATTTCTGCCAATTTCCCTGTTCTTCCTTCCAAATGTTCAAATCCAGGCTGATAGATTCGGAAAATGGACATAGGTAAATGAACATTTTTCAACGTTTCATAGTAGTACCAAATATTGTATCCCCCCCCTCCCCTTTCCAGCCACACTTATTGATTCTTGGTCATACAGCATTCTGAGTTCACTAGAATACATTGTTTACCGTTTGTTCTTTGTCACTGATCAATGAAATGAGGTGTATTTGGCCTCATCTCAACTCGAAAGCTTGAAGGTTGAAGTCGAGGAGTCAGAATTAAGTAGTATGGAGCTGTTAGAGATGAGTAGCACTCAGGAGTTCATCTGTCAGAGAAGGAAGCAGCGGCCGCCAATTGGATATTGTGCATTAGCGTTGAAAAACACAGAACGGACGTAGTTATTCATTTCATTCTGAAATTCTCCACTTGAGAAATGAAAGAGCTAAATCGGTAAAATATGCTCTTTCAGCTTCGAGTTGTGGGGGCTTTCAGAAGACGCTTTCAAGAAAACACATTCCACTTCTGCGTTGGGTCATTCATCATCGAAAGAAAAGCATAATAAAATATTGTTCGCTTTCTCGCAGCGGACTCTGCTTTTCTCCGAGTTCCTCGATCTCGGATTTCAATCTTGAGTGGGCTCGAGGAAATATTTACTGTCAAATGTATTGGACGTCTTGTGCCTTAGATTGATCAACGATTCAGAAACTACATTTGAAAGGGATGAGAGCAGTTACGGCCGGTGGTTTATTACGTTACAATACCTTTCAATCCTGGATAAGACGCGTTATCAATTTTAATCGACATCGAACGGGTCAGCTACCCTTAGAGCAGAATCATATTTAGGGTCAGTTCGAGAACAACAGAAGTGTGTGTGTGTGTGTGTGATTGGTTTGTGAGCTGCTATCGCTAAATGCCCTGTTTTCACTCCCCGTCCTCTCCTGATCGACACTATGCCGTTCTCAGCGATGTCTCTCCTTATCTGCTACCAGTTTGTTCGTGTTCACGTACACCCCAACTCGTTCCTCCAATCACAGTTAACGCTTTGCTTCATTTTGCATTTGCATTGATTCACTTTTGGAAGCTAAACAACGTGGTCACAGTCATCTAGGCTGCGATCGGTTTGGGGACGTGTAACTACGAATGTTATCTATAACTCTCGTGGCCTTTCTTTTCCCCCATTATGAACCTTATGGGGCAAAGAAGAAATTTGTATCCCTCATGGGCAATTTTCTCAGTACTTTCCGGGAAAGTGCGAAGTAACTTGTACATTCAACCCCTTACAATTGTAATATTCGTGTAGTGATTTGGACATTTTGGTAGTGTTCAAGTAAGTACAGTATTCCACCGTCGTACATTCTTTCTGTCAATCCTTACATAGTTCTAAAGCCTAGGCGAGAGTAACAAGCACTGAGAGGCCACTCAAGTGCCCAACGTTCCACTCTAAGCCCCTCACAGACAGTTTGTTCCCTCGTCAGCCCACTACAAACCAGCTCTTCGCACCATAACTGACACATAGGCCTCAAAGACCGACCCGCACGATAATCCTGTGACCTTCCAGGAGCTACCGGCAAACGAACCGCTCGTGTGATGTGATCTTACCATCGATAGAAGAGAGACTTCAGAAATCAATCACATTTGACATAACTACTCATACTTTGGCTGGTAGTGCTCGACATCCAAGTGCAACAATTTCACTCTTGCGATGCTCTGGAGCTTCACAAACAACCGAGTTGTAAATATCGAAACTGCTTAGTTGAAGAGTAGTACTCCAAGAAAAACGTACTTTTTTGCTGCTTCTCTTCACGAGAAGTGCTACGATGTAGCTGTTTGCTCCCGTTATTGTTGCATATACGGCTATGGATTCGCAAGTTCCATTCCCTCCCACAAGTTGGACGAATTTCATTTTATTATTAACTGGTCTACTGCCATTTTATCCTACTGAACGTTTTTTATTGTAAAAAAGGTATTAAAACAATTGGGTTATGTCCGCCAGTAAAAAAATTAACTTATTACGAAGGGTACGTACTGGAAAAACTTGTTAGAGTTGAAAAAATTATGACGTGGGTTACGAATTTTTGTTTCATTCTGGCATTATGCCAGTAAAATGTATGAAAATCAACGTTCAGCATGGAACTAGCAACTCCATCCAATGCACTATTTCACCTAAGTAAATAAAAATATGCATCTAAATATGCATTCATATTGATGATAAAATCTTACAAAACCATACTCCTTGGATGCAGAGCTTAAAGATTTCATGCGCCGTGCATGCTCAGGTGCATTTAAAATCACTAATGACGAAAACGTTATGGCGACTATCGAAACAAAACAAAAACACAAACAAAAAACGGTTCATCCTTACTCGCAATTTGAAAACGTCAACGTGATTCTAACAATCACACATAATTGCTAAGACGAACTTTCAATTGTACATAAAAGGAACATAGTTCGAAATCAGTGTACGAGTGCCGTTTGCGGCCAAAGACGGCCTAAAGATAAAAGTTAGTGATTTTGAAGACGAAAAAAAAAAACTGAAGTAAGACAAGTGCTTTGTAAAACTTTTGTTCTCAGATTTTGCTTCTGTATAGAAGAAAATCCTTCCGGAGTAGGTGCTTTTGAGTGGTTGGTGAGGAGGAGATATCTTCGACAGAATGACAGCAGATTACGATAGAAGGAGAAGAAAGGCAGGATTAGAGGGAAAGAAGAGATAAAATGTGAGGATGTTGAAGGGGGAGCTAAAAGCTGGTGCTTTTCGTTTTTTTCTCATTTTTCAGGCGCATTCTCCCTTGTGCACGAATGTGGACTAAGGTTTTTTCATCAATCTTCCGCTTCAACTTCAAGTCACTTATCGCTTCATCTGAGAAAGAAAAGAGGGATATGGGAGATAATAATGCAGTTTGAAGGCTGCGGATTCTTCGCTGCCTGAATATTGTACCATCAATGCGCACAAATGTCAATTATAACCTTTTTTTTTTGGTGCCTTGCAGCGCATCACAAAAAATCTCCCTTGAAATAAATTTTTATTCGCAACAACTTCTTTTAGAACACAAGAAGTACAATCTCGAATGTACTATCAAGTTTAGATGTACTGCGTAATCTTCAGTATCGCTGCTGTTATTTCGTCTAAAACAAAAGGTTCGGGCACTATGTTCAATTCTCAGATGAAGCGTTGAGACTAATTTGCGGCAGCCAGTGCTTGGAATGTCGATCAATTTTTTTTTTTTTTACCTTTGCGGTCACTGGGAGAAATGCCAAGAATTTCCTGCCATCCAGTAGGAGGATCGTACCTACCTATGAATAATACGAAATGACGATTAATGAGTAGTACGAAGAACAACTTCCCGATTGAAGGAAGCGTGGAAATAATTGGTGCATTCGCGTTTATTGCTCCACTCAGTTCAAAGGAAGAAAACTTGTACGATCTGGAGAGAAAAATATTACGTGATATACAACTTTCCATTCCCCCACTGTGCGCTGGTCTGGCGCTAGATTGTCGTGTTGGAGAAAACATGTAGAAATATAGCAACGGCTAAAAGTGCCCTGCCACCTTAATCAAAATTGTCAGCTTCATTTTAAATAGTCAGACGTATCAAACATTTGAAGGTGGAATCGTCACACTCGAGAGTAACTATTTTGGGAGGATAGACGATATTCTGGTAGATGGATCCAACCGATACCTCCCAAATTGATGCTGCCGAATGAGATCGACCGTCTAGTGGGCAGCGAGTACGTGGTCCAAATTGTTATTATGGAACCACTACACACGAGGGTTCGACGAGTTTCATATTCTGGTACAATTCATCGAAAAGATAAGCTGAAAGCTACACGTGAGTAGTGAATGCGAGGGACGTCCCAAAAGTAAGTTCCGATCATTTGTAAATCCGTGGGAAAATGCCGTAGGGAAAAAATTCCAACGGGGATACTTCGTGTTACATCTGGTGGCAACACTGAATTTTTCTTATGTTGCTATCACTTGTTGCGGCTTATCAGCACCAGTGTGAACATGGCTGCTACATTGAAAAACCCGTCAAATTGTGAAATCCGTTCGGTGATCCGTTTTTTAGTTTTTGAGAATGTTTCATGAGCATCGAAATGGTCCGTAAGCGGAAGAGAAGTTTCCTGGAAGGGCGGGAAAGTGTGCACGATGAACAGCGAAGTGGGCGCCCTTCCACTTCTCGTGGGGAGGACGCAGTTTCTGCAGTTCGCAAGCTTTTGGAGGAAGATGCGCGCTTTACTCTAAGTGATATTGTCGAGAAAGTGCACAAAAAACATCAATTGACTCGCTCTTCAGTACACCGAATCATTAGGGAAGATCTCAAGTTCTCGAAAGTGTGTGCAAGTTGGGTGCCTCGCCTCTTGACCGACGAGCACAAGGAAAACAGGTTGGATGCAGCACGCAGGTTTTTGAGATGTTGGAAGATGAAAGTGAGTCTCTTTACTCTCGAATTGTTGCTGGTGATGAGTCCTGGGTCCACCACTCAACCCCCGAAACACAAAAACAGAGTATGGTGTGGAAAGCCTGACCAAAACCCCCAAAAAAGCGAAGGTGGAACATTCGGCTGGAAAGGTGATGGCAACTGTCTTTTGGGACTCCCGGGGTGTTCTTTTGGTCGATTACCTCGAAAGAGGCACGACCATAAATGCCGAAAGGTATTGCCAGGTGCTCAGAGACCTGAAAAATGCCGTAAGGCGCAAAAGGCCGGGCGTGTTGCGGAAAAAAGTGTTGCTGTTCCACGACAATGCTCGACCCCATTCAGCAAAAGTCACCCAACATTTGCTAGGAACATTTGATTGGGATGTTTTCCCCCACCCCCCATACTCTCCAGGCCTTGCACCGAGTGACTTTTTCCTTTTCCCCCTCCTCAAAGTCCACCTGGGCGGAGGAAAGTTCCGTACGAACGCCGATCTCGAAGCCGGTCTCGGAATTCTTCAAACAAAATGACGCAGAATGGTACGACAAGGGGTTACGTAAACTGGCACCACGGTACCAAAAATGCATCGATCGGAATGGCGACTACGTCGAAAAATAAAGTAGATCCGTACCTTTAGGAATAATTTTTTTTTTTTCAAATTGGTTGAGTTTTCGATTTTTCCCAGCACTTCGGAACTTACTTTTGGGACGTCGTACTTTCTGAAGTATTTGAAAACATCCGAAAACACGATTTCGATACGTTTTGCCCTGTGCTTCCCGTTCGACAGGCAGCAACAAAAATGCTTATACGGTACAGAAACCCATCCCCTGAAAATGAGCCCCATGGTTAATTTGAAACGGTTAAATGGTGTGTAAACAGTAAAAATCGATGAGAAATTCAATTATAATGGTCGAGTTTGTCGCAACAGACGACAACTCGGTTGTTATCTGAAATCAAAAAATCAAAATGGGAAACTGAGCGACAGTTGTTCGACCACCGAAGGGGACTTTGGAACGTTGTGTTAGTGAACTGCAAAAAAGGAACCATAAATGTTGCGATACTCACCGTTTAATTATGTACTAATTAATCAATTCACACCGAATCAAGAGGATTTTGCCTTAGAGGTATATTTTCTTTCCATTGGGAGGCGGGGAAGCGTTTTACTGTTGATTAAAAGGAATACTTCCTTTTGGTTTATTAGTCACCTTGTATTTTCGGCTATAACCCCCCCCCCCAACCCCACCCCCTCAAAATTTGATACTTCACATTTCAAGACATCGGGATTCTAAATCTACAGTGTCCGTCCGCCGTCCACCAGCCGTTTTGTGCCTTTAAGGTTGTCTAAAAAATCCGTTCTTGCGTACAAAAATCCCATTCGGTATCTAGTTGTGCCCACCATCTCAGCAATCCGATCGGTCTAAACCCATGGTCAAAAAAAAAGGTTTAAAAAATTAACAAAAACGCAATTTTGGCAGTTTTATCGCAAACGTGCGCATGTTTTATCGTGTTCGGTATCGTTTTTAAGGAATTTTTAGATCCTGGGTCGGACGGAATGAGTATCAGACGCGTAAAACTGCGTATAGTGAAATTACAGTAATTATAGTGAGCCAAAGTCCAATAATTGAAAAAAGAACCACACGCCTACTCGACACGCAACGTCCTGCCAATTACCTACAGGCGCCTGAAATGTTTAGTTTTCGACGTTCCGGTGTAATCAGGTCATGTTTATACTGGTACTTTCGAAGCTGAATCGAATGAGATGGATTTCGGAGCTGTAAGACAACGTCAAGCAGTTCATGAGAACAATATGGAATAGGAAGGATGGTATTGTGATCGTGGCTAAAATACCTCGGTTTGTATCAGATCTGGTCGTTTTGAGGCTTACTGAATCCGAAAAGCTGATTTCCTGGCGTGGTCCGCGTGTGTGAGTTTTTTCTTTATACACATCGAGAGTTTGTGGCGTTTTTTGGTTATGGTGGTTATTTTTTGACTACGCGTTTAGATATTTTAAATTAAGTCGCTGTAATGGACGATTGCATTAAGAGCAGCGAGGCGGTGGCGCAATAAGTGTACGGTACAGTCAGGAATCTCCAAACTGAGTGAGTTGCGATACTTTCATTTTCAAAGTACAGTCGGGTTCGATGGGCGGAGTGAGGTGGGGTCGATAGCGCCAGAGAGGAGGGGAGTGGGAAGTGTTGAAGAGGGGTGCGGGGGGTCGGCGAGCCTGGGACGCTTGTAGCAACTTGTCGCGGTTGTCGCCGCTCATATCGCGACCAACTTTCGTTCAATTCACTTCTCTCGCGACGTTCGAGAACATTCGATCCTCTAAATTAGCGAATAAAAGCGTGTACCTTTTCATAAATCGGTTGAAATTTGAAGAATTGAAACCTTACTCATACAGAAACTAATCGTGGGTGAGTGCTTCGCCTTAGTACATACCTTAACGCTACGAAGAAGGAAGGAAAATTATTTAGTTGGCTGAGATGTTGAGTTTCTTCGGGCCATTATGTTTCAAACGCGAGATTCAGTATGCTCAACAGTATCGAGCGTATATCAATAATATTAGAAATATCGATATCTGTTGTTTTTTTTACTGAAAACGACTTAATTCATTTCATTTGGGGCGCAGTTGCTTGAACATTTGCTCACCTACTTGTTTATCATTACGATCGCTATTCATAGTTCCTGGTTCTTCAACTCCGTGTGTGTTATTACTTGAGGGCTCATCTTCGTCACTTTTCGGGGCATCCCTTCATTTTGCTTACGTTTGTCGTATGGAATAGGAAGGATGGTATTGTGATCGTGGCTAAAATACTTCGGTTTGAATCAATCTGGAGCTACTGGCGTGGTCCGAGTGTGGAGGTTTTTTCTTTATACAGATCAGGAGTTTGTGGCGTTTTCTAGTTATGGTGGTTATTTTTTGACAACGAGAAAATATTCTCGCGTTAATGTATTTTAAATTAAGTCGATGTAATGGACGATTGCTTTAAGAGCAGCGAGGCGGTGGCGCAATAAGTGTACGGTACAGTCAGGAATCTCCAAACTGAGTGAATTGCGATATTTTATTTTCAAAGTACAGTCGGGTTCGATAGGCGGGGTGAGGTGGGGTCGGTAGCGGCAGAGAGGTGGGGTCGGTAGCGCCAGAGAGGAGGGGAGTGGGAAGTGTAGAAGAGGGGTGCGGGGGGGTCGGCGAGCCTGGGACGCTTGTAGCAACTTGTCGCGGTTATCGCCGTTCACTCCGCGACGAACTTTCGTTCGATTCACTTCTCTCGCGACGTTCGAGAACATTCGATCCTCTAAATTAGCGGATAAAAGCGTGTACCTTTCCATAAATCAGTTGAAATTTGAAGAATTGAAACCGTATTCATACAGAAACTAATCGTGGGTGAGTCCTTCGCCTTAGCACATACCTTAACGCTACGAAGAAGGAAGGAAAATTATTTTTTTGGCTGAAATGTTGGCCATTACGTTTCAAACGCGAGATTTAGTATGCTCAACAGTATAGAGTGTAAGTCAATAACATTAGAGAGATCGATATCTGGTTTTTTGACTGAAACAACTTAATTCATTTCATTTGGGGTGCAGTTGCTTGACCATTCGCTCTCATAATTGTTTATCATTACGATCACTACTCATAGTTCCTGTTTCTTTGACTCCGCGAGTGTTACTACTTGAGGGCTCATCTTGGGGGGTATCCCTTCATTTTGTATTTCTTTGTCGTATGGGATAGGAAGGATGATTTTGTGATCGTGTTTAAAATACCTCGGTTTGTAACAGATCTAGACCGTTTTGAGGCTCCTGTATCCGAAAAGATAATTTACTGGCTTGGTCCGCGTGTGTGGGTTTTTTCTTTATACACATCGGGAGTTTGTGGCGTTTTTTAGTTATGGTGGTTATTTTTTGACTACGCAAAAACGTTGTTGCATTTACAAATTTTAAATTAAGTCGATGTAATGGCCGATTGCATTAAGAGAAGCGAGGCGGTGGCACAATAAGTGTACGGTACAGTCAGGAATCTCCAAACTGAGTGAGTTGCGATATTTTCATTTTCAAAGTACAGTCGGGTTCGATGGGCGGAGTGAGGTGGGGTCGATAGCGCCAGAGAGGAGGGGAGTGGGAAGTGTTGAAGAGGGGTGCGGGGGGTCGGCGAGCCTGGGACGCTTGTAGCAACTTGTCGCGGTTGTCGCCGCTCATATCGCGACCAACTTTCGTTCAATTCACTTCTCTCCCGACGTTCGAGAACATTCGATCCTCTAAATTAGCGAATAAAAGCGTGTACCTTTCCATAAATCGGTTGAAATTTGAAGAATTGAAACCTTATTCATACAGAAACTAATCGTGGGTGAGTGCTTCGCCTTAGTACATACCTTAACGCTACGAAGAAGGAAGGAAAATTATTTAGTTGGCTGAAATGTTGAGTTTCTTCGGGCCATTACGTTTCAAACGCGAGATTCAGTATGCTCAACAGTATCGAGCGTATATCAATAATATTAGAAATATCGATATCTGTTTTTTTTTTAACTGAAAACGACTTAATTCATTTCATTTGGGGCGCAGTTGCTTGAACATTTGCTCACCTACCTATTTTAATTACATTTTTTATATAGATAGCTCTCAATAAGTCAATGATAGTATAAAATTCTCATTCGTGGGAAAATGACGAGAGCAGCACAATAAATTATCAAAATTTTCGACGAAAAGCGTTTTTGCCGTGGTTTTTTCCTTTTAAACTCCACTGGAATGTTAGTAGAAAGTTAAAGAAAATTGGTATTGTATTCCAATCCAATACCTAAAGTGTGAGTGTTTAAAAACGCTCATGAGGTACATGGGGCTCACTCCAGAAATTCCTGAATTTCAACTACCGCCGTTTTGCTTAATACCAGTTCTAACAATTATTACCCAATAACTCCGCAAAAGTGATTACTATCCTCCTTCAAAAAATCCGTGTTTACAGCCTCATTAATTTTCTGGGTACCATTTGCACATCAATAGTCCTGGAATGAGTACGAGCAGCACAATAAATTCTTTAACTGTAATCACTGCCGCTTCATGCTGCCGTAAAGCGTTGTTTGACCAAGTTCAATGGGACTGAGTGATAAATGAATTGATTAAATAGAATTAGCCACGTACAAAGTGAATTGTTGTAGAGCTAAGGAAAGTTGTGTGTTGCAACGCACCAGATATTTTTTGTTGACTGAAATGACTTAATTTGACTGGCCTGCCCAGTCCGAAAACATTTTCGCCGGTGTGTGTCTGTGCTTCGATTTGTGTTAGAAAGGGGAGGGGTCTAGCTTATTATTATTCTTAGATTATTTTTTACTTTTCTCGGCTCTACAAAGTAAAAAGGAAGGTTATGAATTTTAAGTTTTCATCTGATCTTCACGTTAGAGCCCCTCTTGTGTACGAAAAACACTATTTGGGAAAATGGTCTGTGTGCGTTTATGTGTGTCTGTGAACGATTTTTAGAGAAAACGACCGTACAAAATCACTTGAAACTTGATATATAGCCCGCAGGTTACCATGGGACGCCAGAATAGGGATATGAACAAAATCCATCGAAAGCTAACTATAGTTATCATAGTGATCAAAACACCAAATATTTTTTTTTCTCAAAAAACGACAATGACGATTTTGATTATATTTCTCATATTGATAGCTCCCAATATGGCAACTACACCATAAAATTACCATGTATGGGAAAATGACGAGAGCAGCACAATAAATTACCAAATTTTCGACGAAAATCGGTTTTAGCGCGGTTTTTGGTTTATTATTCTTTCTAAATAATAACCCTATGTTTTCGGTCATGGAAAACTGTTCACAACCCTTCTCCCTCCCTCAAAATGTGATACTTTACGTTTCAAGACCAAACGGGGATTCCAAATCTGCAATGTCCATCCGCCGTCCGGGCCGTTTTGTGCCTTTAACGTGGTCTAAAAAATCCGTTCTTTCGCACAAAAATCCCATTTGGTATTTAGTCGTGCCCGCCATCTCGGCAATCTGATCGGACGAAGCCCATGATTGTTATGGACAAAAAATGGTTCAAAAAATTAACGAAACGGAGTATAATCGCAAACACGCCGTGTTTCGTATCGTCATCAAGGTATTTTTACATCCAGGGTCGAATGAAATGAGTATCAGACGTGTACAATTGCGAATAGTGAAATTACAGTAATTATAGTGGGCCAATGTCAACTAATTGAAAGAACTTGCGGAAACTACAGCGTAAGTAAACGTTTCGTCGTTAGATCTCCCTCCCTCCCGTCACATCAAAACCACCAGCTCGCTCAACTCGCAACGTCGTGCCAATTGCCTACAGGCGCCTGGCGCCGGGAGACTATTTAGTTCTCGTACCTAGATTGTAGTCAGGTCATGTTTCGTATGGTTTACTAATATTTTTCGATGCTGAATCGAATGGGATGGGTCTCGGAGCAGTAATACTAGGTCAAGCTGTTCATGAGATCAATAACCGTTGTGTGATAATTTTTAGGATTTTTTCCTTTTAAACTCCGCTGAAATGTTACTAAAATGTTTTTTTTGAATATCTGGCGCGTTGCAACACACAACTTTCCTTAGCTCTTCGTCAATTCACTCGGGTACATGGCTTTTTCCACTTACTCAATTCATTTATCACTCAGTTCATTTGAACTTGGTCAAACAACACTTCACGGCTGCAGGAAGCGGTAGCGCTTACAGTTCACGAATTTATTGTGCTGCGCGTACTCGTTCGGGAATGAGTATGAGCAGCCCTATATATAGATACTTTACTCAAAAACGGCCGTAACGCGTTAGATAAACTTTCAAATTATCTACTACTAGTCAATACCCAAAAAACATACTTCCATGAACATTCGGTGAACAGAGATATAGGGCTATGGAGGAAAAATGGTGGGGGAGGGTCACTTCACGACGAATGGGGCGGCTGTACGAAACGGCTTCAACAATTTCCACCAACTCACAGAATGTATTTAAATAGTTCATACATATATATTGTTCTCAATAAATGTTTCTCCTAAAGTACAAGGAACGTAGATAAAAACTAGTGCGAGTGCTTCGAAAACTCTGTTTTTGTTTATTATTAATTCTTAATAATACGCCTATGTTTTTCGGTCTGGAAAATTATTTTACAACCTCTCCCCTCATCAAAAATTTGACACCTCGCGGTTCAGGACATTGATATTGAACCACCCACCCAAAAAGCTGTTAGTCTCGATAAGTGAAGAACTACCCATAATCGATAAATCCTTGCTCACCACTAGTTTATATGGAAAAAGCCAAGGTCTACGAGTACACGCTAACTGAGTAAACGAAAAATTGGATTACTTCAGTAGTGACAAAAATGGCTGAATAAGCGTGGGGCTGAGGAAAGTTGTGTGATATTTATACTCTTGATCTTGTCTTAAAGAGAATGTCTGTCTGTCCCCCTCCCCTTTGGAGCGGTAAAAAACTTTTAATTAATTTTGCGGAGGAGACAGAGTTTTCAGTGCAGCCTGAATCATATTGGTTGCAGAATTGCATGTGTAAATATGTCGTTGAAATTCGTTTAGAGGTGTTAATACGGGGATAAATTCCAACTGTCAGGTAAAAGTCTTCGTTCCCTCCTCTGTTGCGTCTACAATATGATGAGGTTTTCAACATAGTAACTGATAATGGATGTGTTAATCTGATTCGTACTAGCTCTGACTTGATACAGTTGAACGGTATTATCGCCAACTAATCTCAATAAATTCACAAAACTTACATCGAATCCCGCGGAATAGAAAATAAGCGGCAGTTTCCGAGCACACCGGCAGCATAAGACGCCAAGGCAATTCCCTTTGGCCAATAAATCTTCCTTTAATGTACACGACGATAGCCAAGTTCTGCTGAAGTATTCTGAAACCGTTCCTCCGAGTCAGCGCCCAAAGATAATCCTACATTCGAACCTCGAACACGTTTGCAGCTGTTATGAGAGTCTCTTTCAAATATTGAGATTCGCCTACATAATAAACTTGATGGGTTTTGAACCCCCTTCAAGGCCCCAATCCTATTAAACGGGTGAATTCGAGTCGAGTTCGTTTGGATAATTGAACGAATAACAGTTAAAAAAAGTAAAGTAACCTCGTTCAATGAGCGCGAGATGTAAAGATTAGTTGACACTGTGACAATGACGAAAGTTTTATGAGTTTGATCACCTACCCCATTGTGCTGGCAGAAGCAGTTCGGTCCAGAATACAGCAGTGCGCTGGTAATTAATTCTCAGGGACGGTTAACTAGCGAAACGAACGGTCCTATACGTTTAATTACGTTTCACATCATTGTCATCATTTAATCAAGAAAGTCTATTATTGTACGAATGTTGGTTCAATTCGATGAAGGACTCAACCTAATTCGAGAAGGGTCCGAGTGCCACGCGTTTTGTTCCCACTCTCACTATCTGGAATGACATGTTACTGTTTGGCTCAAATTGATATCCACGTGCTCGTTAGTAGCTCGGAACTGCTCACCAGCAACGTGTATAGGAATCTAGGGGGCTGACGTTTATATTCGAGCAAATACAGCTCATAGCACGCCCTCGCATAATTCTCCAGCTAGGACAGAGGCAGCGGGCCTGAGCCTATTCAAATGCCTCTTACTTCCTTTTGAAAAACTTGCACTCATCTTAACACGCACAAACCGCCACAGTGGCCGCCAATTAAAACTTCCCTGTGTGAAACGTCTCAATCTGCATATCAAGAACTCCGTTCCTTGAACACTGGCCTTTCCACTGCCACCATAAACGGTCTCTTGCAAATAACCTCTGCACCAAAATCCCTCTCGCTATTTTCTTAATATAGCTTTGGCCGAATAGAAATATTTTGTGGGTTGCATCACACAGCTTTCCGCTACCCCTGTACTTCTTCGTTCAACAAATTTCTACGGATAAGTTTCTTGGAAATTAAAATATAGATTCGAGTTAGCTGAGAGTACCCCGTTAGTTTGATTTAAATCGTTGAGCCGTTTTCATGAAATTTATTGAAGCAATTGTTCAACACTCGGTAAATCTCATTTTCCAATTAATCTTGAATAATTCACGCAAGTCAAACAAATATGCTTACTGGAGAATTACTGGAGAAATTTCGGAAACATGGAGAAAAATGTATTCTGTGACTTTCAGGTAAATAAAGGCGATTTTCAAAAAGTTAAAAACTCTTTATGTTTCGTGGGAAAATATTTCCACACGCGGAATTTTCGCAGATATTTATAGAGGGAGAAAATTGATCGTTATTTTGAAGGTACAATCGAAATCGTTAGAGCAGTTTTCGAGAAAAATTCGAAACACCAACGTTTAGTACATTTAGGACTCTTGGAGTACACCCCTCCTATTCCCTCGACGCGAATTGCTCATAACCTTATTTTGGCGAAAAATAACTGAAGAAGAAGATGCATGCATCACACAACTTTCTTCAGCCCTGTGTACAATAAGCGATTTCCAAAGCTGTAGCTACAAATATGTTAGAATCTATTTTCCACTCAGTTCATTCCACTCATTTCGCGTTTTACGTGGGAATTGGTAGTTAGTCGTTCCACGACCATTATTGTTAGTGATTTGAGGAGTAGTTTGGGGATCATCGGGTAAGAACCGAGAGAAACGGCAATAATTGAAACGGCCGTTTGCTTGGATTCCGAATTTCCGAGGTTTCTCCATAATTATTTTATGAGCGTTATCGAATTTTCATCGTATCGGAAACGAACGGTGGATTTTGTTCGTCGGACTACCGCCTCAATTATTCAAAGAGTGTTAGTTAAGAAGTTAAGCGGAATTTTTAAGAAAAGAACTGGGCTAAAATTCATTTTCTTCGAAACTTTTCTCTCGCCGTTTTTCCAAAAATATAAATTTTGTGGTACTGTTGTTGGAGTAGCCCATATAAACATTTAATCAAAACGGCCTTGTTTAGCCTTTTTTGTACTGTAAAAACCTGAAGAAAACTGCACCTTTTTTTCAGGGCTGATGAAAGCCTCCTCAGGAGATTTTCAGGGGTATTGTCCCCATTCTCTTTCTGTTAATTCAGAACGAGGGGCAGACTCGCTGACCTTTTTCAAAAATGGCGTTTTTCGGAATTAGATGCTCTTAAAACACAACAGGAGCGAGCTAAATCTGTCCAGCCGTTCTACCGACAATCTGACTACACACACCATTGGCATCAGCTTATACCGCGGACCAAAGTGGAGGGTTTGCGTTTCAGTAGGCCTCAAAACGTACAGATCAGAAGAAATTCGACTTTTTTTCAAACGACTGCAATACTTTCCTGAACCTTATAGTAGCGGAAAGTGATAAGGAAAGAAGCGTCGACGCTGTTTCCGTCGCGCGCTGAATTTGTGAGATCTCCTTCGGATCTCCTTGGATTGTCAGATCCTCCGTGCACTTCATTGTCTTGAGTCAGGTGGCCTCGTGCTTGTCCTCGATGCCAAGACTATCGTTCTAGCTCTCTGATGCTAGTTGTGAAACTTCACCATTGGCATCAGCTTATACTTGTACTCGTTCCACCTGTTTGTCAGTAGTAGATGGATTTTCATTCTGGAAGTCCTGCTCCCTTACATTGATGCCAACGTAGGTTCACCGGATCATCCACCATAGAGAGTGGTATAGTTTTTGTTATACACTGCTCTGTTGACAACGTTGATCAACTTCCAGCTGTACAGGAATGTTGGCGTTCCATGAAGAGGGAGAAGACGACTAGGACTCTCTCACTCTCTCTCCTTCTCTCACTCTCACGCTCTCTCTCTCTCTCTCTCTCTCTCTCTCTCTCTCTCTCTGTCCCCCCAAGTACAGTATCCTTCCATTCTTTTGGAACCCTTACAGGAACAAGACATCACTCTAACTATGACGGTTCCTTTCCTACGCCTCAGCAACGGGCGCACCATAAGTGGGATCCTTATTCGATCAAAGTCCAACGTGACATGAACTCAATTTGTCAACTGCGTTCCTTTTATACCGACCCTCTCCATCAGTGATTCTTTCTTTAAACGGTAATGGAAAGGACTGCTACGACAACGAGGTCTATGAGTAAACCAATTCATCTAATTCACCTAATTAGTTTCCCTCGGTTCACCTAGAGTGGCACTTAGCCAAGGCCACACACGAATGTTATCATATTCTTATTGTCGACTATAGCAACAACATTTCCTAAAATCATCGCAATAGCTTAAATATTTCTATCTAAATCATCGATGTGCTATTTATATGCTGTATCTACGTACGACCCATTTATATTAGAAGACTTATGGAGTATATTTGATCAAAAATTTGAAAAACTATAATTTACGTGCGGCAAATCTCACGTAATAGTTACACAAATAGATTTCGAGAACCAAATGTGGGTACAGGTGGCTAAAAGACACTCGAGCAGGGATTGATCAAATTTAGCAAAGCATTTATTGTGGAAAATGTGATAATATGGAAAAACATACCCACATAATGTGGGTTTTGGCGTATTTCGGTTGTCACTCCCGTTCAGCAGGCTCTCAAAGAGACATTTACGGAGAGCAGTACATAGGTATTGACTAGTTGAAGGCAGTCTGTGAATTTGATGAAAATCATTGCTGCCGTTTTTTAAAGGAGCAAAACCTCATTTTGCTTCGTAAGACTATTACTTCTATCGCCATATTTTCACAGAGATTTTTAAGAAGAATGAAAGATAGGTATTTATAAGTACAAGACTATTTAAATTTTCAACAAGAATCGTTAGGTCCGTCTTGTAGAACTTCTCATTACTTCCGTTCCTTTCCATCCAGTATTCGCTTCCTTCGCAGCTTCGACCTAGCGTCCCCAGGTCTTTCTTTTTTCGTATTTCCTTCGGTTCGAGCGGACAATTCGTCTCGCTTAAACTTTATGCCATTCGGATTCGTCATGGAAAAAACGATGTTTCCTCAGCAACAGTTGGTCATTTTCCCCATAATTAAATTTTTATAATTTTGAAATTTCGCTAAGCCGTGTAAGCATTTAATGGTGCATTCTCCTCTCTCTCCCACCCACTCATCGTCCAATTAAATGGAAATGGCTTTATTCTCGCACTACCAGAAAATTCGGCGCACGAAAGTTTTCAGAAATATGCTGTGGGTCGGAATTGTTCTCGGAGTTGAGAAATGGTGAGAAAATGGATCAGGTTGGCAAAGTGAAGGACCTCTTCTACTCTTTTCTTGTAATCTTATCTTAGGCGCTGTAGACTTTATAAGCCGTTCGCGCTGTTAAAATTGTTATTGGAAGATAACCAAGAAAAAACGAATTTATGCGATTCCCATCCAAAACAAAAATTGTCAGCGATCTTTCTTACCGAACGGTAGTTCGAATCTACAATCAACGAGGAGAGAGTGGCCAGTCGGTTCCTTGGTGCCAACAACTTCGCCGTCCATCATGACCAGCTCGGCGTCCAGAGACACCCATTCGCCTGGTCCCTCCTGTAAAGATAACAATGACATACGTTATCAAATTTGAATGCGAAATCGAAAAATGTGAAATAATTCACTCAGGTTTCACACGCTCACACAAGGGAAGGAGATGACCAGTTCATGGATATCTACATATTTACTTTCCTTTGCCCTGCGACTTAAAAAATTATGTGTTTTGATCACTATGTTAACTTTCGGTGGATTTTGTTCATACCCTTATTTTGGCGTCCCATGGTAACCCGCGGGCTAGGTATCAAGTTTGAGCTGATTTGATACGGTCGTTTTCTCTAAAATTCGTTCGCAGGCACACACAGACCTCTTTCCCAAATAGTGTTTTTCGGACTCAGGAAGGTCCGAGAAAACACTAAAAATTAAACTCAAATTTTTTTTCAGCCGATTACATAACTTTCCTTTTTACTTTGTAGGGCCAAAGAAAGTTACTTAATCGGATGCATATATTTTTGAGTTCTCTACTGATATTTACGTTTCAGACCCTACTTAGTACGGAAACTACTATTTGGGAAAAGGGTATGTGTCTACGTGTGTGTCTGTGAACGCCATTGAGAGAGAACGGCGGAATCAAATCAGCTCAAACTTGATATGTAGCCGGCACACCACAATGAAATGTCTGTGTGAGAATATGAGAAAAATCTACCCAGAACTAACAATAGTTATCAGAGTGATAAAAACACCAAATTTTTTTTTCTCAAAAACGGCTATAACGATTTTGATTAAATTTCCTGCATAGACAGCACAGAATAACCGAACAAAACCATTAAATTCTCATCCGTGGGCAAATAACGCGAGCAGCAGAGTACATGCACATTTCGACGAAAATCGATTTCAGCGCAGTTTCTCTCTTTATACACTACGCTCAAGTGTTATACAAATTTTCACGACCGATATGATACTAGTAGAATCAAGTAGCTATACAACGAGTCTACTCATTAGATATATTGGGGTATTCCAGAATTTCAACCACCGCCGAGTTTTTTTTATTTTTACTACCATTCTAAAAGTTTTTACCCGATAACTCTAAAAAAGTTATTATTATCCTCCTGAACACTCGGGTCCACAGCCCTCATCAATACTCGGTGTACCGATTGTCGAATAATGGTCAGGGTACGAGTGCGGGCAGCATGATAAATATTGGAAGTGTGAGATACCGCTTTGTGCCGTGATGTGGTGTTTTACGAAATTTAAACGAATTGAGTGAATCATGTGTTGAATTAGCATAAAAAGCCATAATCACGAGTGAATTCATGTAAAGCTAAGGAATGTTGTGTGATGCGGCGAACCAGATATCAGATTTTATCTAATATTTGAAAACATTATTTACTTTTTTTCTTCAATCCTAAAAACATAATTTGTGAAAGGTACGTGTGAGAGTGAACGCGATTAAGAGAGAACCGCAAAACCGATTCAGAGCAAATTTTATATATTTAGGCTGCAAATAACAATGAGAGTACGAGCAAAATTAGTTCGAAACTGACTATAGTTTTCTTGGTGATCAAAACACCACATTTTTTCTATCAAAACGGTCTGTAGCTATTTTAAACTAATTGTTTTTGTAAACAGTTTCAAGTGGCACAATTGTACTACGAAGTTTACTTAAGTGGAAAAATGACGGGAGCAGCATAACAATAATAAAATATTTCACGATTTTAGTAATTTTCCCACCACAAACTTCGCTCATAAGACACTCGTTTGAAGAAAAATCGTAGTGGTATTCCAACGAGCTACGTATAAGATATGAGTTAAATAATGGTCACAAGATGATCGAGAACAGCTCAGAAATAACGCAACTCAAACGAACGTTAAAAAACGTTAGTTTCTTTCGCCAGTTTTACCGTACAATGCCAGAAAACACAAACAAATTACGTTTACAGTTACGTCAATTGATCTCGCACGAGTAGCAACAGCCCGATGTATCCCGGAACTTTAAGCGCTACCAGTATCTACGTAGAACGTGAGGTTACGTGTTGCCAAGTTCCTGAATGAGTGGAATATTGCTAGGATTGGAAGCTAAAGGTTATTGAAATAATCAAAATATCAAAGTCCGTCAAGTTCTTGACTTATCGGCTCAAATCACCGGCCACACTTCGAGCGATTGTACCTCTTCCAGCCTCCCTCAGCTCGCAGTCGGCAATCGTATGGCTATAAGTTTGAGATTCCGCACATGAACGGCTTCAGGATTCATCAACAATGACAGCGAACCGCTTCAAATATGACGTATTCCTACGAGGACCAAACAAATACGCAGAGCTCAAGGCTTAGTGCGACGAACGAGAATTTATAGAGGTAGAAAATGTCAATATCTCGACTTAACCGAACCGGAGTTCAACTAGTTTGAACCGAAGCTTGAAATAAACAGCTTATCTTGGTTTCACTAAGAAATAAAGTACTCGAGGTTTGTAGGAATCTTTTGATTGCTCCTGCAGTTCAGTTTGCTCTGCCGTTTTCTCCCTATCAGGAGATTTTTTTTTCTTTTTAATATCTGACTCCGTGTTCTTTATTGCGTGTTTAGGGAAAGTCATTACCACCCCTTCAATTTACTCAGACGGAATATTTCCGCTTCTTGATCTTTCATTTCTAGAAGTTGTTCCAATATTTTAGTTTTCAAGCTCCCACGGAGTTTGTACGTCTTGCAAAATGCGCTTGAGAAATCAAACAGACAATATTTGCACAAAGTTTGTTGAAGGCGTGCAGTTAACTATTAGCCAGCGAACGTACAGTTCCGCAGACAACATTGACGTTTTCTCCTCAACTCCTGACTTTCGTCATTCGTTGTCTTCCGTTTTCGAACTGTCATTAAACGTATTGATCAAATGTAGTGTTACGGATTCGTTCAGGCATTATAAAATATTCCTTGGAACGCCCCTGTCACAATTCCAGAACGTGTGGCTATCGATAAAATCGAACTAAGCGCTCACTTGCTCAACTAGGAGGTTTTCTGTTCCTCACAACCAGTTGTAACCCTCCCCTCCACACTCTGGTCTTTCATTCGCACATTCGAAGCTTACTACTGAATAAGTTAAGAACGTAGCGTTTTGTATTTACAGCAATCATTAACCGATCAACTTGATTTACCTACACAGCCAACAGGTGGATGAATGCATGAGGGGACCACTGGATGGAGAGACGCTTCCAGGGATATCATACTGGCTAGTGGATGTCGAGGTAACACAGATCCGCGGTGCTGTTAAGGATCATCCAGGACAGATGAAGAAAGGACATAGTCCTTACACACTAAAAAGAACTGGCACAACAGACCGCAGATTGAAATAAATAGAATCCTCTTAGTTCGGGGCAAGAGAGAAAGGCAGGTATATACTGAAAGAGAGGCAAGCAAAAACTCAGAACGTACACGATATCAAAACCGTCATTAAAATCCAAGTACAAGTTAACACGATGAGCAAGAAAGAGATAGAAACGAGAAAGAGCTCAGTATCATAGTGGACACTTCGACTGAGGGCATTTTCCTCAAAATTAGCGAGAATTGGCTATGCGTTGAGATTTGGAAGCTCCATACTTGAAGTTGAGTGATTGGAGGGGAGACCTCAAGGAGTAACGAGTTAGCGTCAGGCTGAAGGGCGATAAGGAACCCTGGAAACCCCAAATAACATATGGCCCCCGGCAGAACGCCAAGGCTATATGTATGAACCTGGGAGGATCGTGAGCCAGGTGAGGACGTGCAGATCAAAGAACGTAAGAGTACAGAAAAGTAGAGCACCTAACGCCGTTCAAAGAAACAGAAAGACTTTTCTGAGGTGTTTGGCTGTAAGTCGTGCGGCAAAATGTGAGTTACTTAGAAAAAGAAAGAGCTTCAGGCCGGTTATGGTTCCGCTCGTTTGAAGTATTAGACTTAAAGGAAGGAAAACGAGTTATGAGAAGCTGTTGGCGAGTTGGGGAGGCTCAAATGAAATACACTAGAGTTTGAAGTACCTAAGGGAAGAGTAAAAGAGAGTTATAATACGAGTTAAGCGGAGGTCATTCAGAGGTGGAAAGTGGAAAACACGGCCATCGCACCAATAAATACGCGAGGACTGGCGGACAACTTTGTCTTAGCTTCGGCGCTGCGTTCCATTTTTTTTTTTTTTTCAGGAACTCAACTCGGCAAAACGAGGTATAAAGAGGCCAAGATTAGAAAACTTTGATATTACCGTTTCTGGTTCTTCGAGTGACGCAACTGCTTGATTACGAGAGGGAGACTCAGTCTGAATAAGAAGTTATGATTCAGTAGAAGGCAACTTTGAGGCAATCGCCACCTTACAAAGCAAAATTTCTAAAAATATCAGTTGCGACGCACCACACAAATTTCCTCACGCCCCTGTAAATCGTCACTCACGCGGAAATGCTTACAGACAACGAAACGAAACGTAGTTACCAGTAACAATGTGAAACGAAAGAGACCAAATTAAATCGAGTTTATTCACGAAAAAATGTCTGGTGCGTAATGCACTTAACTTTTCGCCACCCTCGTAAGTTCGAACTGCTACACATACGGGCGCTATATCTTCGTTCAACGCATTCCTACGGGAACATTTATGGAGAGTAAAATGTAAGTATTAGTTAGCTGAGAGTGAGATTTGATCGAAATCGTTATAGCTGTTTTTGAGAGAATTCAAAAACTGATAAATTAATGTTCGACAAATCAAGTTTTTCGAGCTATCATGGCTTTTGTCTCCGTACAACAGATAGAGATATCTTTCTTCTACCTACCTGACTGGCATGCCAACTAAAAATGAATAAAATTTGTCTTCGTTCGAATTTGAACGTTTCTCTCTGAAGTTCTTAGCAAAGAACGAGACTCGAACCGTAGAATTAAATTATATAGTGGGACGCAGCACAAAACTTTTCCTAGCCCCACGTACGTTAGATGGTTTCACGTTTTAGAATGTGGTCGCGCTGGAAATTCCAGTATTTATTGAGTTGATCCTACTCGTGTCATGACAGTATTGAGAAACGAGTGCATAGTAGGTTCGAGAGCCTCTCAATATGGGCTCGGCATTATCGAATAAAACCTGTGCGGTAGTCAAACGGCGGTAGTTTGAATTTCTGAATTTCTGGGGTTGTACCAAACTATTTTATCGTATCAATATCGCAAAGAAAAAAAGTGCGATCAAAATCGGTTTTGTTCGTAATTTTTGATGATTTATTGAGCCACTTTCGTTATTCCGTAATGTAAAACATTTAATCCAAATCATTCGAGCAGTTGTTGAGACAAAAAAATATTTGATGTGTTAATCACTATGATAACCACAGCGTAGAACAGATTTTATTCATAACCTCATTCAGTCACTTGCAAGGTGAAATTTCAAATAGCAGTAGATTCGGTTCAGCCGTTTTCACTCAATCGCGTTTCCAAGTAATCGAATACCGCGAATTAGATCCATCGTCCCAGATGTGTAGGGCTGGGAATATGACTGAACCCAAGAGGCACTCAAGTCACGCAGTGATCTCAACGCACGCACGCACGCTTATTCACTTTTTTCAGCGAATCGAAACGTTAACTCTGGTTGAGCGGAAACGGTGCAAACTTTTACACAACGATTTACCATTCTCCTGCAGAACTTGATTGGTATATTTCTTATTCAATCCAACCTTGATAAATAGTAAGGGTATAACATGACCAGCAACTGAAAAATAAAACTCAATACACAAATGACTGTAAAGCTTTCTGGCTGTCCCTAATTCGGGATGAGCGGCCTAACTTGTTTGTACAGCACTTCCGAGACCCATCCCGTTCGATTCAATTAGTAAACGATACGAAACTTGACCACTACACCTAGACAACGAAAATTGACGTTTTCCAGGCGATGCCTGGCAGTTGGCACGACGCAACGAGTCAAACAAACGTGGGAGGCCGTGAGAGGAAACAGTCACGCAAAAAATACCTAGAAAAAGATACGAAACAGGACATAAATGAAATTGACAGGATTTCGTTTGCGGCTAATGTTTTAACCCATTGTTAGCCCATAACAACCACGCAATTTTGTGCGAAAGAACCGGAACATCATTGGCTCGGGTGGACATCAAAAACCGGTGTAAAACATATTCCGAAAACATAGGTGTATGATTCTAAATGAATAATAAACACTAAAATTCAACGATGGGAACTGCATCAATAGTTTCCCGTGCACGACTTTATTTTCCCAGCAGTGCTTCAAATTACTGCCTTGGGCACTAGCTTATGCAGTGCTTTTGTTGATTCCCCGCTTCCACGCTCCGATTTGAGTATCTTTTCTTCCACTACCTTTTCTCAGAACTGGTAACTCGTTATTCCGAAATCGACAAGCAAAGGAGAAGTTCGCTTCAAAACACTTTCACGGGTCGTTAAAAAAAGAGGAGTGTATTTCGAAAGAGAAAGACGGTAAAACGGGAAGCGAAGCAATAAGATGTAAAAGTTCGCTATAAAACTTCTGGGACAACCTTGTTATATCAGTCGCTGAAGGCATCTGCGTTTCAGACTTTTCGACGGAGGGATCAATCACCATTTTGGCAGCTGTTTAGCTATTAATGCGACGCTTCCTGTTCCAAAGTCGCCGAGGACGGGCCTTTTTTTAGCTTTCACAAGGTCACGACAGATTGGTTCCGTTTGATCTGTTCTCATCGACCACTTTCTTCGACCCCTACAATCAAAATGTCTGAGGGGAATTAAATGTAGGAAGGAATTTTACGGAAACAACGTTGTAAAATGTAGCACAAACTGTAGGCGGCAAAATGTGGAAATCCCGTTGAAATTATTATTGATAATCGAGAAAAGCTATTGGAAAATTGAACACCCAAGGGTGGAAATCGTGAAATATTTCTTGCCTGGGAGTTTGAATGAGTGTTGGGAAGTTGTTAAGAGTAAACAACAATAATTGGAAATCGAACTACGAACACAAATGTGATACGCGACCATACTATCGACTAATAAACTACTATCACCATTTTTTATTTAGTTTAAATGAACTTCAAGAAACAATCGATCTGGTCTAGACTTGGTGGTGAGTGACCACTGAGGTTTCAATTCCGAAATTTCTTAGATTTCTTTTACTTATTATATTAACGTTATTAAACCCTCATCGCATAAAGTTTAAAGGGGAAAATCTCGTTTTCTCAGCCCCAAGCGCATTCAGGGGTTTTAAGCACTCTATCAACAAACAGAATCAATTTTTCATTCAGTTTATATGAACGGAGCTGTATATAGAAAGAGGTAGTGCTCAAGGTTCTCGAATTTATCGAGTTGCTCTATGGACGCGATCTCTGGATCGTGATCTTTGTTTTCGAATTGCTGTAAGAAGTAGTAGCATGAGTGGTGGAAATTCCGGAATTTCTGAGGTTGCTCCTAATTATCTTACGGGCGGTATCAAAGTCTCATCTCATAGGTAATTCATTGGATTAACATCATAATCTTTCTGAGAATACCAGTACAATTGAAGGGAATTCATGAGAAAAGAACAGTACTAAAATCGACTTTCTTTAAATTTTTGATAATTTATTGTGCTGCTCCCGTCACTTTCCCGTAAATTAAGGTTCTACGATAATACCGTGTCATTTATGTTGATACATGAAATTTAACCAAAATCGTTGATGCCGTTTATGAGAAAAATTGAAAAAAGTTTGATAACAAAAATAAAAGACATAAAATGTTCCTAGTGGTTGCGTACTTGTACGAAAGCTGTACCCACCGTTTGTGTAAAGATTTCTTTCGCGCCCGCCAGCCTCAACGTTTACTCTTTTATGTCTTTACTTTGCTACATAAACTCGAAAATGTAACGCGGGAGATGTAACGGAGAAGCGTCACGAAATATCGATCGGTTGAAGTGTAACGCTTGGTAACGTCTGTTACAAAATTTACACTTTCCTTGGGCGAGGAATGGCCATTGGTACTTACAACGACTCTGGCAAGCGGAGGACCTGCGAGCCACTTACGGAAGTTCCTACTCCAAGCAGATGCTCTGATCAATGAATTAGATGACGGGACTAAGGGAATAAGTAGTTAATATGCAGTTTAAAAACACAGGTCACACAAGTCAAAAACACAAGACATTCTTTAGCTAATGCAGAATTCGCGAATTGTTGGAGACTTACAAAAACGTTAAAGCATCTTCTTCTTCGACGTGCCATCTCAATCAATGAAGGTTGGATATCACAGTGGCAAATCCCTCTCTGTCTTCAGCGGCTCTGATGAGCTCCTCGAAGCCCATGCCAGTCCACCGACGTACATTCCTCAGCCATGACATCTTCTTCCGTCCTATAGACCCCGCTTGGCCTCGATCTTTCCCTTGACGATGAGCTGTGCGTAACGGTATTTGTCGTTTCTCAGGATATGACCTAGGTATGCAGTTTTAGGGACTTTTACAAGTTTGAATAGTTCTCGTTCTATTCCAATCCTGCGCAAGACTTCTTCGTTCGTGGTATGCGATGCCCATGGTATTTTGAGTATTCTGCGATATGTTCACATCTCGAAAGCTTCCAGCCTGTTGATTGTTTGTGTTTTTAGGGTCCATGTTTCGACTCCGTACAAGAGAGCAGACCATACATAACATTTTGAGAGTCTTAAACGCAGGTCGAGACTGATTCGTGAGTCGCAGAGGAGCTTCCTGAGTCGTACAAAACAGTTTCTGGCTTGTTCTATTCTCGATCTAACTTCTATGTCTGGATCTAGTTTGTTGTCCATCCAGCATCCCAGCTATTGAAACTTGCCCACTTCTTCTAGTATCCTTCCATTTATTTGGATTGGTTGTGGGACATTTTTTGACTTTTTGGTTATCATTACCTTGGTTTTCTTCGCATTTATTTTCATACCAAACTCTTCGCAGGTATTGCTTACGCTGTTGAGGAGTCGCTGCAGACCTACATCCGAGTCAGCGATCAAGACAGTATCGTCAGCGTATCTGATGATGTTTATGTTCACGCCATTAACCTTGACCCCCTCTGAGATATCTGCCAGAGATCTGACAAATATTAGCGCTGAGTAAAGATTGAACAGTAATGGGGACAAGACGCAGCCCTGCCTAACTCCCCTGCCAGTCCTGATTTGCTCTGACATGGATACCCCTGTTCTGATTCTAGCGCTCTGATTCCAATATGGGTTCTGTATCAGAGTACTGTCCTTCTCGTCGATGCCCACGCCGCGAAGCGACTCCATCAGCAGATCGTGTCTCACTCTATCAAATGCTTTTCCGAAGTCTATAAAGCAGATGAAGGTGTCTCATTGTTGATCATAGCATTTTTGCGCCAGTAGCAGTAAGCTGAACAAAGCCTCTCTCGCAAAGCATGCAGACAGTTAAAGCATTGCAAAACAAATGAATTTGTCGTACATAGAGAAACCCACAAAGAAGTACGTGAAATCTCCATCATGGACGTCTTGCGCCTCCAGTACCGGAATTTGAATCATTGTCTGTTGTAAACACTTTCCGCTACCCAAAGAGAAAAGAAAGTATAGTAATCGTGTCAAAATTTAAAATCACTAACACAAACGGTGGGTACAGCTTTAGTACAGCTACGCAACCACTAGGAACATTTTATCTCGTTTATTTTATTTTATTTTTCTTTATGCAATGATAACTACGTTTGATTGTGCTCGTTGATGGTTTCGATATAATGGCCGCGTCAATTGCAATTGAAATCATCACTTAGTCAATGAGGTTATTAAAACGTGTGATGTTGCCCGGCGTTAGATTTTGTAACAGACGTTACCGTGCACTTAACCCAACACAAATTTCGTGACGATTCTCTGTTACATATCCCGTGTAACATCTCCCGCATTACATTTTCGAGTTTATGTAGCAAAGTAAAGACATAAAATGTCAAATACAAGATGCGTAGCAACACCCAACTTTCCGCCACTCCTATAAGTGCGAACACCAGCCTACATATGCGGGCGCTATATCTCCATTCAACGTATTTCTAACAGGAACACTTACGGAGAACAAAATGTAGGTACTAGTTGGTTGATAGTACTCCTTAAGTTTCATCGAAATCGTTGAAGCCGTTTTTGAGAAAATTGGAAAACCGATAAATTAATATTCGACAAATCTCCTTTTCTGAGTTAACGTGGCTTATATCTCCGTTCAACAGTAATATGCAGAAATAATTGTAGGTAGAGATATGTAGGTATGAGTGGCTAAAAGACACTCTGTAATATTGATAAAATCTGGTGGTGCTGTTACCCCTGAATTTACGGAAATGTTCGAAAAAACATTAGTTTTGACACGTATACATTTTTATCTCTGTTCAGTGGGCAGTGAGAGGACTATTTATTGAAAACAACACATGATAATCAACTGTTCAAAAACATCCTGTCAGTTTAGTGAAAATCGTTGAAGCCGTTTTGCCAAAAAGCGTGAAAAACCCTTTTTTTAAATTCATAGGCCTATATCTCCGTTTACCGTATTTTTTTGGAGATATGTCTGGAGAAGAAAAGTTTTGTACTAACCAGTAGAAGATAATTTGAAAGTTGAATTTTTGAGAAAAATGCGAATAAACCTAGTTTTTGGTATATTTTCGTCAGCCACCTTCTTTCACATAGGCCAAAATCGCCCATAACCTTATTTTGGTTTCTAAAAAAATGACGAACAAAAAAGAAAAAGAATCTCAATCGGTTCAGCCTCAAAACGTAAAGATCTGGGGAAAACTCAATTGTTTTTTACAAGATAACAATACTTTCCTTTCCATTTGAGAAGCGGAAAGTGAACTTGTGTTTTGATCACTATAACCATGTTTGATCCGATTTTGATGCCCTTTGATACGATTCTCCCGGCGCCCTATGTTGAACCACTGGCTAAGTATCAAGTTCTAGCAGGTTGGATTCAGCCCGTCAGAGACTCGCACACTCAGCAGAAAAGCCGAGTGTCTTAGAAAAATCAGAGGGCCAATTTTTTCTCAGCGTTTCCTACATTCCCAATCTTCAGAAAGAAAATCACGCTGGCAGTCCCATTAATAACTTATACTTTAGGTCTTAAATGAAGGCCGTGTAATAATAAGCTGCTGCCCGCATTGCATTTCAGTGGAAGCGTTAATGCAGCCATTAGTTAGGTAGAAGCACCCCGTAAGTCTCATCGACATTATTGAAGCTATTATTGAGAAAATCACAAAAACGATAATTTAATGTTCGACAAATCTGTTTCGCGCTGATATAGCCTGCATCTCCGTTCAACCAATAGGTACAGAAATACTCGTAGTTGTGGAGTACAAAACATGGGTTTAGGTTGTTAGAAGGCACTCGGTCAAGTAGACGCGCTTCGGTTGTTGTGTCTGTTGAATCGACTGTGAGAGAAACTTTAATGGATTACAATATGTTAGTATTCACTTGTTGAAGACATACTGTGAGTTGAAGCGGTTTTACACAAAAAAACTAATTCAGAAGTTTATATTTGTTTAACAGAATTTTAACGGAGATTTTATGAATATGTATTTTAGGTACTAATTAAGAGAAGGTATTTTGAAAGTTTAATTAACATCATTAGTGCCTTTTTGAGCCCATCGATGGAAATCGCTCATAACCTTATTTTTGGACAGTCCTTCAAAATATCATAAACGACGCAAAAAGAACCACCACAATTGGCCTAGCAGTTCTCCCACGAATTATTCTACACACACACACACACACACATACACACCCCTATAACGGGCCGAAATTAGGTTTTTTGGATTCAAAGGGCTCAAACCGTAGAAAGCCTGTTATTTTCTTACTCTTGAGGTTGCGGAAAGTAATATGTGTTGTATTCCTGCGTTACCAAACGTTTCATTTTCTCAGTTGAGACATTTTCCCTAATCTGATTCATGGGGGCTCCGTGTGGGAAAAATTGTTTCTAATTTCATTGTGAACGGTGTAATGTTGGAGATTGCTTTGAAGATAGTCTCGCCGTGCGGCCCGCGAGCGTGTAAAAATACCTCCCGTCAGAAATTCCCTAATTGCCGCTCATCGGACCCTAGAAAGCACTTTATTCGTGCATAGGTGCTTTTTAAAGTACGCTGTTTTCACGCTTTTTGTAATTTGATTTCAAGGATTCTACTCGTTTTCGAGAATTTGCGAGACTATACGGTTCTTAGAGGCATGGAGGCCTCACTATTGCAAATTCGTATGAATTAGACCGTTCTCAACGCGAACTTCCACTGTAAAGGCGCGTTTGCCTAACGGCATTATCGATAAAAGGCACCAGGGTTTTATCATTTTCTTGTGCAAATCTCCTAGCAGTTAATCCTAAATTGTGCGCAGAATGGCAGGCACTAGACCGCAAGTAAAGTGGAAATACGAGGAAAAAGGCTGAAGGGGACACATTTGAACCCCGATCTAGTGGAAACTCAGATTTTTTCGGACAAAGCATTATTTAGAGGGACGTAGTATTACTAACAACATATTTACAACCAAATTAGATGTATAACTGTCAATAACTGTGTGTGCCCCCCCCCCCCTCATGAGCAATGAATTATGGAAAACGGATCCTCAGTGAAAGTATGTGCCGTGAAATTAGCCTGGTTCTCTAATTACGGCTCACCGGTCACCCATTCCTATAATTCTTGGTGCACTTCTCAGTATTTTTCGGTCCTGCAGTTGGAAAATAACCCTGCGGAAATTCCACTTAAAAAATCTGGTGCGTCGCAACACTCAACTTTCGCAACGCCTGTAAATTCGACGGTCTGCAAATATACACGGGCACTGTATTTTCGTTTAACGCACTTCTAGAAAAACATTCATGCATAATAGAATAGGGCTAGTAGTTAATTGACACGATTTTTGACACATTTTGGTTTCAATCGCGGTCAGAGGATTATTTATGGGGAAAGATACATAGGTATTGCCCAGTTGAAAACAAACTGTCGGTTTGGTGAAAATTGTTGACGCTGCCTTGCCAGAAAGTGAAAAAACCGTATTTTTAAAATTTGAAAGCTTAATAAGATACGTGAAGCCTTTTCGGAAAAAATGCGCAAACCCCTCATCCCCCCCCCCCCATGGAAATCGGTCACTTGCATTTTAAAGATATCAGATGTGCCGCATCACAGAACTTTTCTTAGCTGGACGTCAATTCACTTGTGTTCGGGGATTTATTTCTAACTCAATTTATTTTCCACTCAGTTCATTTGAAACATAACTTCACGGCGGCAGAAAACGGAATTTATTGTGCTGCTCGTACTGATCCCCTGATCATTATTGAGCAATTGGTACACGAAGAGTTAATGAGGCTGTGAAAAAAATTTTTTTTGAGAAGGATAATAACCGCTATAGCGTAAAAAGCTTCAGAAATGGTACAAAGTAAAACGACGGGAATTAAATTTCGGAATTTCTGGGGTAGCCCCTATTAGCATTATTAAATATTTGGTGCGTTGCAACACACAACTTCCCTTAGCTCTACAACAATTCACTTTGTACATGGCTAATTCTATTTAATCAATTCATTTATCACTCAGTTAATTTGAATCTTGGTCGAACAACACTTAACAACAGCAGCAAGCGGTAGCGCTTACAGATCCAGATTTTATTGTGCTGCTCGTACTCATTTCAGGACCATTATTGAACAATCGGTACACAGATAATTAATGAGGCTGTAAAAACAAATTTTTTGAAGAAGGATAGTAATTACTTTTGCAGAGTTATTGGAAACTTTTAGAACTGGTAGTAAGCGAAACGGCAGTAGTTGAAATTCTTGAATTTCTGTAGTGAGCCCCATCTATCTCATGAGCGTTTTTAAGCACTCACCCTATAGGTATTGGATTGGACTACAATACCAATTTTTTTTAACATTCTACTAAAATTCCAGCGGAGTTTATAAGGAAAACACTGCGCTAAAAACGGTTTTCGTCGAAAGTTTTGGTAATTTATTGTGCTGCTCTCGTCATTTGCCCGTATATGGGAATTTTATGGTATAGTTGACATATTAGGAGCTATCAATATAAAAAATTTAATCAAAATCGTTAGAGCTGTTTTTGAGAAAAAAAATTTGGCGTTTTGATCACTATGATAACTATAGTTGAATTTCGATGGATTTTGTTCATACCCTTATTTTGCCGTCTCATGGTAACCTGCAGGCGAGATATGAAGTTTGAGCTGATTTGGTACGATGGTTTTCCCTAAAAATCGTTCACAGACACACTTTAGTGACACACACACAGACACTCAGACCGTTTTCCCAAATAGTGTTTTTCGGACTCAGGAGGGTCCGAAACGTAAAGATCTGAACAAAACTCAAAATTTTTTTTTCAGCCGATTACATAACTTTCCTTTCTACTTCGTAGAGCCAAGGAAAATAAAAATTCGTCGGATGGTCACTTGGTTGGAGTACCTACTGAATTTTTTTGGAGTTCCTGGTAACTTTTGAGTGAAGTTTACTATAAAAAACTACGCCTAACTCGATTTTCCTCGAATTGTTAGGTAATGTATAGTACTGCTCACTCCCTCATTTTGTCTTCCTATGGCGAGCTGACTTGGTTTAGCCGTCTTCTCTTAAAACCGTTCACGCACACACCATGTTACCCAATAGTGTTTTTCAAACAAAATGGGGTATAGGTTGCTTGAAGATTCATGAAATCTAGTGAGGTAGTGACTCGAGAAATTAGAAAACATGTTAAACGAGGCATTTTGATTTGTGTCACTGCTCAATGGACTCTCAGAGGAACATTTATTGAGAACAATATATAGGTATAAACTATTTAAAACACTCTGAGAGTTTGATCGACCGAAATCGCTCATAACCTTATTTTCGCGTCTACAAAAATAACGACAAAACGAAAAAAGAACCAGCTCAATTGGTCGAGCCGTTCTCCCACAAACCGTACTACATTAATAAACACACACACACACACGGACCTCACGCAGAAATTAGGGTTTTTAGATTCAGTAGGCCTCTAAACGTAAAGATCAGAAAAAACCCAACTTTTTTGACACGATTACAATAGCCTGTGTATAGGGGAAAGTAAAAACTGGCGTATAAATTAATTACGTCGTAGAACGTGTAAGTAATTGATATTGGAGTAGTCCGTGCCGACAGTTTCAGAACTACGGGAGAAAATCTTCGAAAACTTGCAACTAATCTAACCAGTTCTTCATTCAGTTTATATAAACGTAGTTCAACGTTCTACAAGGAGAGTGGTAGTGCTAGGACTGAGGCCAGAAAAAACAAGGTTGACTTTGATTGAGAAACCCCCTGGAGGGCTGTTACAAGGGCGAGGGGGGGCATTTAACTTTCTTGAAATAAACCACTAATGGAAGGACAAACGGCAGAAAGCGTAAGCAAGTTTGATCGTCGTGAAAAACGAGTTTAAATATTCGCCCCAAGACGGGACTGAGTAGAGATCAATGCCTGGTCTGGTGTCACGCTATCAGTTCGATCATTCATCAATTTATAAGCCACGTCCTCCTCCTTCTCCTGCCGCTAAGGTGGAAAAGCCCGTTTCCCTCCACAAACCCGGGCCAATAACAGCTCGCCCTTATTACTTATCCATACGCTCAAGTTCATGCAGAGTTCGAAATAGAAGACCTTTCAAATTGACCGATAGCTATTCACGAATCAAATAAAATAAATAACGGCCGTTGGCGTTAATTTGGTTGCCTGACCTATAATCGATAATCGTAGGAAATTACCGGGATAGAGTTGCCGATTTAGCTGGCTATAAATCATTGTCTCCCGCCGTTAACGCACTACAAAACACTTCCGTCCAATAACAACACCCCGTCAGGATTTAGGGAAAGCTTTGTACTCACTCTCCTTAATTGATCTCAGTCACGGCATCCAAACACAACAAACTGCAACTGGAAAACTTCTGATAACAGAGCTCGGCTCGGAATAACATGAAAGCGCCGAATAAAATGTTTTTCTACGTACGGTGACCCAATTCCGGAATACACTCATTTACAAAAACATATAAACACTCAACATACAAAGTGCTAAAGCAGCATGCGCCAAAACATTAAAACGTTTTTGGAGTTTTGTGGCGTATTATTCATTCTGAATAAAAAACGGTGAGATCGCAGTAAATATAGTGAGGTGAATTAAAGTAGGTGAAGGAACTCGCGGGGCAGTATAGCAAAGTTATTGTTTCGCCCTCCGTTAATTTCCCGCACCGCCTCCCATCACACTACAACCACCCGTCAGTTCACACATCAAGTCGTGCCGATCCCCTGGAAAATAGTTTTGTTGGTCCGTTGCTTCGTATTTGCGCGGTATTTTTCGTTGGTGAATCGAAGAGGATGGGCCTCGAAGGTGTAAGACTCCGTCAAGGTGGAAACCCGTGATGATGAGACAAATGGAACAGCCCTTAAAGTCACAGGTCTGCGTCTAGATGGACGATTATAGCGAAAGTTATCGTTTCTCCCCCGCACGCGCTCATTTGTAGCAGTCTGCCCCCCTCACCCCGGTCAAACTTCAACCACCCGTCAGTTCGTCTTGTCACGTCATGCCAATTGCTTAGCGTCCTTTAGAAAACGTACTTTCATTGTAGTGAGGTCATGTTTGGTATGGTCTAAGAGGATTTTTCGACACTGGATCGAACGAGATGGGTGTCGGAGGTGTGTGATTGCGTCAACCTACCTCAACATAAATACTTAGAAATCAGTGGCTCTTAAGGTTCCAGAGTTCGGACTGATTTATGAAAGATGTTGCTACTGTTTTTGAACTTCCGGCTAAAATTTAAGGAATGTTTTGAATTCTGGAACTTTAGGGGATCCTTGTTGATCAAATGAACGTTACTACACCTTCATCGTATAGGTAATTTATTGGAGTACCTCCTACATTTTTCTGTAAAATTTGATTTACAGGGAAAAAAGCGTTAAAATTTACGATGCTTTACTGTGCATATCTTGTCATTTTCCCACTACTGAGAACTGTACAATACTGTTGTCTCATATATAGCTGTTAATAGATGAAATTTAACTTAAATTTGCGAGAAAAAATGTATTTATTGTTTTGATCACTATAACGATTATAGTTAGTTTTTGGCCGATGTTTGTCATACCCTTGTTTTGGCGTTCTGCAGTAATTTTCAGGCTAAGCGTTATGTTTGAGTCGATTCGGTTCAGCCGCGCATTCTCAATCATTTACAAAAGTGATTCCCAAACTTATTTGACTTATCGCCCCCTTTCCAGAAAAAATATTACCCAGCGCCCCCTGGATTTAAAAAAAAATTGTAATAACAATTAATAAAAGGTATAAATATTTTTGTATCTGTAAGAAGAGAAATTAACGGGTCAGGAACCTATTTTGATGGATTGCAATATTTTAATAAATCGTAGTAAAATATAGCAAAGAAAGTAGTAAATTAGGAACATCGAAGTTATGAAACATTATGAAACTATTTATTAAATTCAGAATAAAGATGATACAAAAAAGTATCTTAATTTTAATGCGAAGGATGAACCTGGTGCGCCGCTACCAGTTTAGCGATTTTGGTTTATTATTCATTCTGAATAATAAATGAATGAATGTTTTCGGTCACGAAACGTTTTTTTACACCCCCCCCCCAAAGTTTGATACTTTACGTTTCAAGACATGGGGATTACAAATCTGCAATGTCCGTCCGCCGTTCAGGCCGCTTTGTGCCTTTAACGTTGTTTAAAAAGCTCGTTATTTCGCACAAAAATCCCATTTGGTATCTAGTTGTGCCCGCCATCTCCGCAATCCGATCAGACGAAGCCCATGGTTGTTATGGACAAAAAAATGGTTAAAAAACTAACAAACCGCAGTATAATCCGCAAATACGCCGTGTTTCGAATCGTTTTCAAAGTATTTGGTTCCATCTTCGTCAACCGTAATCTTGAAACACCGCGATCGACCATTTGCAATCGGTCTCTTCGTTTTTGTTTGTTAATAAATTGGTTGTGCACTGAATCCACGTTCCACTAAGTATGATGACGAAAATGCAATCAACATTTTTTGGACAGCCCAAATTTGTGGATAAGCCGTAGGGATCTCCTTCTGCAGCCACGTTGGTCGCCACTTTTGAATTTATATTTAAATTCATCATTTGTAGTTAATTCCATCAATTCTTCTTGTAACTGTGGAGAATCTTCTGTATTCGCATTAAAAAACAGGATCCAAAATCCAATGAGGTATATTCATTTTTAATATATCATCAAATCGTTTCGCACAGTGGAGTGCATCCAAGCGTTCACAATAAGAAAGTATATCGCCATCTCTTTTTGTCTGCTTCTTCATCTTCTTTCATATATGAGTTTATGAAAACAATATTTACTTTGCAATTTTACATTTCATCTGTCTTCAAATGCCACAGGTATTTTAGTGTTTAGGTATTTTTATAATTATTTTATTTTTTATTTTATGCTTTCACCGCCTCCCTGGTTTCCTGCAGCACCCCTCTATGGACGGTAGAGTCCACTTTGGGGATCACTGACTCACGCACATGCAGATTCAGATCATTTTCTCAACGACGTTCTTCAGGCAGACCCTCGAAAACTAAAAGATTTGCAGGAAACTATATTTCCCTTCAGTTCGATTACATTCACATACTGTTACATGCTCCCTTTAATGTATAACAATTCAGCCTGCTGACAACGAAAACACTTAATCTTGAAGGAGAGGGATTACGCCTAATCATTTAAATTCCCTTACACATAAAATACTAAGAAATTGTTCAATTATTATTCATTTGCGTAGGAGTTTTAATTCAGGGATACTGCTCGTTATTTTTTAGTACGAATGTTGAGTGAAAGTAGCGATGTATAACTTTATTGATATTCAGGATACGTTAAATGCAGATAGCGTTAAATGCATCTGGAAATAGGTTGCCCTAAGTTAAAAGAGTACTTTGGTCATCTTCGACCAGAAAATACCGTATAAATGTACAAAACTGGCATTCGAATTGTGATCGAATATTTTTTCCTTAGACTGGCGAGAACACCTTCTTCTGTGTGAGCAAATATTACTTTCGTATCGAGGTTTTCATCGTTTGTTATTCTTGATGTTATTGATCTTGCGGGGCAGAGTCGGCCGATTATTTGTTGGATCAACTCAAAAAACTGGTCAGTTCGAGACCGTTCTGAGGCGTTCCACCAACTTCTGAACAGTTCATACGGATCTGTTCTTGTTGTCTACCTCGGTTTACATGAGCGAAAAAAAAGTATTTAGTATATTACGCCATATTACGAATATATGTTTCTTGGCGTGTTATGTACTTGCCACAATATATCAGTCGTGATTGACGAGTACGAGATCCGTGTAGCTCGCTTGACGGTACTCTAAAAATCACATATGTGAAGCATAACGCTACTTCACTCAAACCCCGACGTGTCTACGCATTAAACATCTGGTGTTGCATCGCGGCAGACATATAATGATCTATTCATTATTTCAACGTTGGCCGAATTTGTGTGCACTAAAGTACGAGAAATACGGGTAAAGCATGACTTAGTACGATATGGGAAATAGCCATTCACGGAATTATGGGAGGGGGGGGGGGTTATAAAATGAGTCAATGAGTCTCAAGAGAGAATGGTCATACGCACATAATCCCAGACTGTTGAGAGGAAGTTTCGAGGCCAATGGACAACAGATTACGAAACAAATCAAAAGTAATGAATTCTTTTTGCTGGGGGGCTGAGAAATAGTTACAGGGGATAGGAGTTAGACTAGCTGGTGCCGATTTGACTCAAACATAAGCCATCGGATGTTGGGTTGTGTAAGAAAGTTTTGTCGTTAGCCTCAGAGAAAGAACTGGATTTGTTGAATGCACGACGTAAGATCTGGGACGGGACAGAAGGTGGTATCACTCGAATGCCCGTTGTCTGTCAACGAGGACCGACAGTTGTCCTCGGATCACCATGACTTAGGCACGCGACACTGAGAGCTCACAAGATGCAGCTAAATTACTTTGGAAGGGTGAACTATTTTGGCAATTTGGAATCTGGCAACATACAACGAACCATGCTCAAAATCGGTCGATGAGCCCTCCCTGAAATACCCTTTTGCTGTGGCGTGCCAGGAACAGTAAATCACCTACCGATACCACTTTTCTCAAGGTACTCTTTGAACTACTTATTACAACCGCAAGTATTTTATTTTTATTTCTTTTCGGTTTTCCGCAAACTATTTAAACACTTGAAACGCTTTCAAAGTTTCTCTTTTCGCTTTCAAGAAAGTCACAACACACCCTCGCATAGCCACGTCAATAAAAGCGACGTAGTATTTCGAAACGCCATTCGAAGGTTCCTTCACGTCGGAGTGCGCAATTTCGAGAAGAGAAATGGATTTTTGGGATTTCTCTTTATTCCCCTTCAGATATGTTTCACACTGGAAGTTCTTCGTTGGCGTTAAACTTCACACCGCTAACCTTTTTAAACTTCTCCATGTCCTTAAGGTCGCTTTCTTCAAGTGTCCAAATCTATTATGCCACAACACTAATTTGACACTGCCGAACCGTGTGTATATCCCGCTGTTTCCGACTTCCTGTCTTCCTTCGCGTAGTACAACCTGTTCATCAATTCAGCACTGTTCGACGCAAAGCCGTTCGAGATCTAAGCCGTGATAGCTACATTAATTTATCGATTTTCCAATTTTCTCTAAAACTGCTCATAACGATTTCAATCAAACGTACGGGGTACTATCAACCAACTAGTACCTACATTTTGTTCTCGATAAATGTTCCTGTAGAAATGCGTTGAACGAAGATATAGCGCCCGTGGAATTTACGGGGGTTGCGGAAAGTTGAGTTGCTACGCGCCAGATATTTAAACTGTTTTCTCCCCATAGCAACCGTAGGTTTCTTCAGATCGAATTGCTGAGCAGGCAGTTTACACATAAAATGTTGAGCTGCGTTCTTCTGAGTTATGCTAGAACTATAGAACTCGTTGGATACAAGTAGGGCTGAAGAAGTCGCCGTAGAGCGTCGAATCAGATATTTTTTCGGCCGATTACGCAACTAGCTATGTTTGGGCACAAAACAATATGACAGATAATTGAAGAAATAAGCTTCGAAATGTTGAACGGCAGCCGGGGGGGAATGTTCACTTATCAATAGTGTTTCGTAAATTACTGTGAAGCTGTTTTCGGGTCTTCCCCGACGCAATCAATAGCTATACTTCAAGTATTCATCCGTTTGACCCGCAATAAATCAAAAGTACTAGGGATGACTGTTCTACTTAGTAGTTCCCTAAGTGTAGTATAATTTTCTTGTATCTTTGGGGAAACATTAACTGCAAAAATTCGACAAACTGGGATGTTTGGAAAGCCGTATTGTCTAGAACATTACGACCTTCACTTCCACCACGTTATAATAATAATAGTTCAGATGGTTAGTGTAGACCTTGCGTGCTCAGGGCGAGCGTAGAGAGCCCCAGTAATAGCGATAAAAAGGCCCAAGCTCGATACAAAACATTCCACTTCGTACCAAATTGATTTTGCAGCCGCAACGTGTTCAAAACCAGGAAACCAACGGGAGGTTTTTTTTTTGCGAACGTTCCGAAGCCAACGAGGCCAGGAGTATCACAAGGGCCCATCACCATCACATCGAGTGATGGACGAGAGGAACAGGAAGGGAATTACGTGACCTCCATTCGACTGAAGATTGAAATGGAGGCCAGTCGAAAATCAATTAGAACGTCAAACCTGCAGCTTTCATCAGGCTCAGGTTTGGTAATTGGGATAAGCCCATTTCGAGACTGCAGTAATCGAAGTCAAGGGGCTGGACAAATACCAGGAGCGAAGGCTCGCCGAAGTGGAGTTTCAAGTACTAACTCGGCAGCGAATTATTAAACGCTGTGGTCAAAGCTCGATCCATGTCTGGGCCTAGTGAATCAACTTTGATTTCCTCGGCCGTTCGTCGTCTTCAAGAGACGCAAACATAAAGCTAACGAACGAGCCCGTCCAGTAGGGAAGACCTAAGCGTTCCAAAAACGAAATTCACGATTTTCGTTAAACTCACTAATGAATTTTCCCGCCATAGTAGTTTCTTTTTCAGATCTTCACTTCAAAAAACACCATTTGAGAGAATGGCCTGTGTGTCTGTGCGGCCAAATTGAACCACATTTATATTAACCTTGCAGATAATCATCGAACCCCAAAATAAAGGTATGATCCAAATTGAACGAGAACTAGCCACAGTTATTATAGTGATAAAACACCAAATATTATGTTTAATAAAAAACGGCCTTGTAGATTGTCAATCATTTTTGTATGGACATGTGTAAACACCATGAAAGTACCATCAAATTCTGATTAGTGTGAAACTGAGAAGAGCAGCACAATAAAATAGCAAAAATGATGAGGATAAGTAATTTTTGTTCAGTTCCGGTTATAAATCTCACTCATATGATAACGTTCCTGAAAAAATCATGTAGGCAGTCCATTAACTGGAAGTTTAGTATCAATCATTATAGCGCCAGTAGCAACCACAGAAATTCCGGAATTAAAACTAACCTAGTTTTTTCGTTTTATTGTTTTGAACCAAACTGAATACTTTCAGCAAAAATCGTTTTAACAGTCACATTAATTATCTAGGAGGTAGTTTCTCAATGAAGGTGGGCGGGGTGGGCGTAGGGACAGAAGTAGCAGCAGCCCAATAAATTCGGCACACCACGAATCAAGTTAAATTATGTTGTACTAAATGCATGTGAACTGATTAAAAAAATAGGGGGAATTACTTGCTAAAGCGATAAAAGTCACCGAGTGTTCCTGTCCAATAAAATTCCAATAACGTGGAAACAGTGTTTTCTGAAAAGACATAATCGTAACGTGCGCGTTTTCACCACGACGGAAGTTAGAAATAGATAACAAACATAGATCAATTGCCAAATGGGAACTGCCCACGAAATCCTCCAAATCGAACTGCTGAGGCAGCAATTCCTCTTAGTTAATACGAGCCTTCCCGTATGAATGACACCGCATAAATTACTACGCATTGGTTACTCAGTAATAGTCTTGAGATTATTAGGGGCAATTTAATAAATTCCGGTTCTATATATAACGTCTAGTTCTAGCACTTTCGAATGAACCGAGTGAAAAGCATATCGGGGTACTTGAAAGAGCGATAAAAATCGCTGAATGAACGGGGGACCGAGAAATGTTGGGCGATGCGCTGCCCTGAATATTTTCAATTACGAACGACTTGAATAAAAACGACTCGAAAAACGTGGACGCGTGGCATCAATAAACATCGGACATTGAGAGACGAGCTATGACGCCCTTTACAGAGTGATGACCTATTATTTGGGTAACTCTGGATTCAACGAGGCGTTGAAGCGTTGGTCATAAAGTCGGATGGAAGAGCTCTTGGGGAGGCCAGAGTGGAATTGGCGAAGGGTTGAGTGGCCAAGCAGAGGAAGGACGAGAATGGGCTATTCCCTGAACCTTCGTAGGAGGACGATGCAGCTGGTGGCTTTTAATGAAAAAACTATTTTCATCTCTGAGGGCATCCAAGATATTCTAATCCCGTTGCCTGGACTCATCAAAATGCATTGGCGCAATTCCTCTCCAACGGATATTGCTGGATTAATATGTTTCCTGGTTCATTGAGTTCTTCCTCCCTTTCTCGCTAAGAGGTCCGTCGTCTTCCACCTTCCAATTCGATGAAAAAAGATTCTACGGAAAGTGCTTGGTTCAGATTTTGGCCTGAAATTGGTCTGGTGTTTTAATCAGTTTCTACCCGCGTGAAAATACATTAGATCCCATTAGAACGATACTCAAGGAAAACCCGTCGCCAAACATTTGAGTAAACTGTGCATAGACCCTGTTTGGGACGAGCCCAGTATCAGTAAGAGGGACATGTTTCCCTCAAGACGTAACTACAAAGCCAACTGCGCTCTGAACCACAAAAGGGCTAGTTGCTCAAAGGCTTCTTAAAATTCAATCTAATATTAAACGCGATGTCACAGGCTGTTAGTGAATTTTCCGTTGCATTGACTTTTGTTAGATAGCGTAAGTAAACTGAAACGGGCCTCAATCAAAATCCTAACATGTGTTAGCCTTCTCAGCATTACGTCGAGTTATTTCGCTTTCGTTTCGTATTTCTGCACGACGGTGTGCCCTATAAATAGAAATTCATTTATTTTAGCTATGATCGGAAAAGGAGAAAAGGACTGTCATTTAAAAATAGAAAATAAACTGTGTGAGACACGATTACCGTAATTCGAAGGAAAACAATTCACGCATGTTCAATTTCGCAGGAAAGAGGATTGAATAAAACAGTTTATTGAAATAGATGTGTGTTTGTCAGGTTTTTTCCTTCCAAATATTACTGCGGTACTGATCGTGACCGTCAAACTACGACGTAAGCTATTGACTGTTTGCCGGTAAACTCAATATTTTCCAATAATTTGCGATAAATTGTATACAAAAACCCTGCAAATTATTACACAATGGTTTATTATTCTCATGAACAGCTTGACCTAGTATTACTGCTCCGAGACTCATCCCATTCAATGCAGCATCGAATACTAGTAAACCATACGAAACATGACCTGGCTACAATGGAACTACAGAAACTAAATATTCCCCCGGCGCCAGGCGCCCGTAAACGTCTGTAGGCATTTATGATCCAATGGAGGGGTGTGCGGAGGAAGTGGCCCTAAACTTCCTTCACCCTGTCGGGCAAAAAGAGTCGAGGAAATTGGGACGGGGGCTACCAGCGAACCCATTGTGAGTCGAAGGGCGTTGCGAGTCGAGCGGGCGGGTGATTGAGTTTGATATGATAGGAGGGAGGGAGTACTAACGACGAAACGTTGACTTCCGCTGTAGTTCCCGCGTTACACTGCGTTTCATTAATTTGTTTAACCATTTTTTCCCCATAACAACCATGGGCTTCGTCCGATCGGATTGCCGAGACAGCGGGCACAACTAGAGGCTAAATGGGATTTTTGTGAGATAGAACGAGTTTTTTAGACCACGTTAAAGGCACAAAACGGCCCGGACGGCAGACGGACATTGCAAATTTGGAATCTCCATGTCTTGAAACGTAAAGTATCAAATTTTGAGTGGGGGTTGTAAAAATTTTTTCGTGACCGAAAACATGAGGGTTATTATTCAGAATGAATAATAAACCAAATCGTCACTCAAACAGTAATTAAATACTTTTCCCGATAATTTCTCTTGATACGAAAATTAGGGAATTTGTAGCTTGAGGGATCAAAAGTCCACTGATTAGGACAATTTGCTCAGACCAAAATGAATGAAATTGCACTAGTTTCCTCAATAAACCATAGCTAAATTAAATGACTGGTATTGTTGACCAGACCACCACATTATCAGGCAAAACGCATATGGTACTGCTAATTCTGTTTTATTGACGTGGATGTTATTTAAAGCTTGCAGGCATTGCACGGTTGGATAAATGGAGAAACTTCGTCAATGTGATGCCAAATCGAATACCAGTATCATTTTTACTGTGCCGTTTTATCAGTTCAATTTACATATCAGCTATGACGTGCTGTGAGACGGTGGTACGTTTTGTTTCCAGAAAAATTAGAGACTGTTTCATAACCGGTTTTATAATTGGTAATGCGAAAAACAAATCATAATCAAGGTTGAAATTCAAGAATTCGTGGGTTGAAACGCCACTGATTTGATGACGTAGGACTTGATTCGATGTCAAGTAACACGAATTAAAATGTTGTCGGTGCTATACAGATGATCCCTATCTTTTAGCATCAGAGTAGTTAACATGAGTACTAATTTCAATCCAACTCGTCCAGCCCCATGCTTTGAAAACTCCACAGTCGCCACATGGCTGCGATGAGATGATGGTTGATCTTGGAAACGCTCACGCTCCAGAAATGGTGACCCCACACAAACTAGCTCTACATTCCATAGCTTCTACTGGTTTCCAACGAGTCCACTTTCAATTTTACATTCATGCATTCCACCCCTCATTCTATAAGCCTGGAAACCTTCAAGCATTGCATCGGTTACTGAACTCGCACACTCTCGTTCTTATCTCATTTGTGAACATTTAGTCCATTACAGTGCATTACTGTGACTCGTTTTATTTACGACTATTTCTTCATGTATTTCCTATCGTGTCATTTCTCATTGTTCTTTATACAGAACAGGCCTCATCCTACGCACACTGTAGCTAACCTGGTCAGACGGCATTACTGTCGACAAACTGCAGGTGTTGGATAGAAAGTACAAATTCCTGTGTACCAGGCCTACTTCTTCAAAAGCCGGACGCCTTACAAAGGAATCTATGGATGTCTATCGTGGCCCTGAACACACCTTAGTCACGTTCTACAGAGCGTACCACACTCTCGCGTTTTTTCGGCCTCTAGGAACTCAAAAACGTTAAGATTTGAACGCCAATCGATTGCATAGTGCGTAGGGATGACGTTTTTCCCACAGCAAAACCAACTTGATTCATAAGACCGACTCCTTCGTTGCAAATCAGCTACGAAATCAAATCCACGAGCACACGCCGTATTTAAACGAGGGTCTAATTTTCGCTCGGCTGGATGTTAGAAGACCGAAAAGCAAACCTCCCCAGCATTTGACTGTTGACAGTCCCACAACGCGCAAATAAGGCAGAGAAATGCCTCGTGTTTGCGTATGAAATGTTTATAAAGCGTTTTGAGCAAAAGTTAGAATCGTGGAGTTGAATCACAAAGCAAAACTCTCCTCTCGGGGACTCCCCTGACGCGGTTTTCTCGAGAGGTTCTCTCTCGTTGATGGGACTTGGAGAAGTTGGCCGGACGACGAGGATCCCACCTCACTTAACTTCGTTCCAACTGTACGAGAAAACTCACCTTCCAACTCGCCCTCATTTCACACTCCTGTCTTGTCTTTTTGCTGCTCTTCATCACACAGCTACAGCTGTTCCGAACAGCCTCCTAACTAGAGCACAGGCAGAGACCAGGCTAACGAGTAGGCGGCGAACGTCCCTCAGGCCTCCACGAGCCGAGGGCTAACAAGCTGCGCGGTTTCAGCGATATGTGTCAATGTTGCCAATTAAAATGTCGTGACGTGCCGACCTCTCGTCCTGACGTCTTGCAACTCGACTTCTACTACAATTAGAGGGTCGTAAAACGAATAAGGTTCATTTTCTGAAAATCTTCGTGGCCAACAATTGCATCAAAAGTTGGACGGCAAATTGTTGACAAACAAATAATATAACGTTAATTTCGGGGCCACTTACAGAGAACTCAACGTGGGTGCCAATTATTTCAGAGTAGTAGTTCCGTAGAAATCGTCATTTTCGGTGATAAACAGTAATTTAATGTTCGACAAATCCCATTTTACGAACGTCTGTTCGACGTGTAGTTAGAGAACTAGCGGCGGAGAACAAATTCTGAGTATGATTTGCTAAAATGACATTCTGTTACGTTGATACAATTCAGTTATATTCAATATAATCGAAAAACATGATTTTTGGCAAATTTTGGTTTATATCTTCTTTCAGCGGACTGTCAGAGGGACTTTTATAGACATCAATTAGTGGGTACTGACTAGTTGAACGCTCCTGGGGTTCTTAATGACAGTAGTCAAAGCAGTTTTCCCATAAAGTTAAATAGACTTGTATACAGACGGAAATAATGGTAGGAGAGCACTTGGGGCAAAACGAAGTGATCAACACACCAAATATTTTCTTTGTCGAAGACTGCTGGAAGAATTTTGATTGATTTTTTTGTTTAGGCACTTCCAAGGGTTAAAACAGCGCAGTCAAATTATCAGTCGCCGGAAAATAACGAGAGCAGCACGATAAATCATCAAATACTTCGACGCCAAACGATATCAGTTAGTTTTTACTTTCCTTGGCTCTACGAAGTAGAAAGGAAAGTTATGTAATCGGCTGAAAAAAAATTCTTGAGTTTTCTTCAGATCTTCACGTTTCAGACCCTCCTGAGACCGAAAACCACTATTTGGGAAAATGGTCTGAGTGTGTTTCTGTGAACGATTTTTAGAGAAAACCACAGTACCAAATCAGCTCAAACTTGATATCTCGCCTGAATGTTACCATGGGACGCCAAAATAAGGGTATGAATAAAATCCACCGGAATTTAACTATAGTTATCATGGTGATCAAAACACCAAATATTTTTTCTTAAAAACAGCTCTAACGATTTTGATTAAATTTTTAATATTGGTAGCTCCTGATAAGATAATCATACCATAAAATTCCCATTTGTGGGAAAATGACGAGAGCAGCACAATAAATTGTCAAAATCTTCGACAAAATCGATTTTACCGCGGTTTTTAGAGAAAACAACCGTACCAAATCAGCTCAAACTTGATGTCTAGCCTACAGGTTACCATGGGACGCCAAAATAAGGGTATAGACAAAACCCACTGAAATTTAACTGTAGTTATTATAGTGATCAAAACACCAAATTTTTTTTCTCAAAAACGGCTCTAACGATTTCGATTAAATTTTTTATATAGATAGCTCTCAATAAAGCAACTATACCATGAAATTCCCATCTGTGGGAAAATGACGAGAGCAGCACAATAAATTATCAAAATTTTCAACGAAAAGCGTTTTTGCCGTGGTTTTTTCCTTATAAACTCCGCTGGAATGTTAGTAGAATGTTAAAGAAAATGGGTACTGTAGTCCAACCCAATACCTATATTGTGAGTGTTTAAAAACGCTCATGAGATACATGGGGCTCACTCCAGAATTCTGAATTTCAACTACCGCCGTTTCGCTTACTACCAGTTCTAACAGTTATTACCCAATAACTTTGCAAAAGTGATTACTATCCCCCTTCAAAAAATCCGTGTTTACAGCCTCATTAATTTTCTTTGTACCATTGCTCAATAATGGTCCTGAAATGAGTACGGGCAGCACAATAAATTCCATAACTGTAGGCGCTATAGCTTCCTGCTGCTGTGACGTGAGGTTTGACCAAGTTCAAATCAACTGAGTGATAAATGAATAGATTAAATAGAATCAGCCATTTACAAAGTGAATTGACGTAGAGCTAAGGAAAGTTGTGTGTTGCAACGCACCAGATATTTTCCTTATAAATTTAGCTAATATGATGCGTTTCCAAAGAAGCAAGGGTGGTAGTTCAATAAGCTACGTACAGGAAGGCAGTTTAATTTAATGATGTTAATTAGATTATCAAGAGCAACCACTGAAATTCCAGACTTGAAACTAACGTTTTGTTGACTGACTTCTGCCCAGTATTTCGTCCGTAATCCCGCAACTCCTAACCCGAATCTCTTCAATCACATCAATTAGCTATACATTGAGTTTTAAATTAAGTTTGAGGCAACTCAATAGACACGGTGATTAAAACATTAGTAAACTCAGGAAGCATCACAGTTTCTATGTAGCATTTTTGGCATTTGCTAGAATGTGAGACTGAGGAAAGTTGTGAGATATGCCGCTCTAGGTTATTATTGTTGGATAAGATTTTAATATTTCTAATTTCACCGAACGAACAGAACCGCGGGGAAAATGCACCCTTCTGTAGTCAATTTGGACGCAAGAAAACATAATTCCTATCGAAGACACGACACTGTTCAGTTCCACTCGAAATGGATCGAGTCGTTCCTTGAAAACGAAATAAACGAGGATCGGATACGTAAACCGCTTGGTTGGCGCCTGGAATGGAGTGTTGGAACAATTGTAACAGACGTTGGTTGTTTACTCGCAGTGACCGCACCGCAGCAGGTCGCCCTTCCCACAGTCGAGTCCAACCAACCCCTCGAACTGTCAGCTTCTGATAAATGCGTCGCCTACGCCAGGCCAATATCGTCGCGAAACAACAGCATTCACGTAGAGCTCTAAACAACACATAAATCGGGCTGACCGCAGGCGACCAACGAACAGAACCGCTGGTGAAGATGCACTCGAATGGTGTCTCGTGAATGAGTCACAGGTCAACAGCTTCTTGAAGGTCGAGACCGGTGAATCGATTCAAATTATCAACACGATGGATTTATAGTTTCAATTTTACCTCGAATATTAAATTAACCTGGAAGACAATGACATTTCAAACTAGGAAGGTCGCAAGTGCATCAAAAGCCCATACAGTCGTCCACGAATTGCACTAACCGAAAGCATCCATCAAGAAAATATCGTGCGACGCACTACACAAGTTTCCTTAACCCCGGGTGATTTTTATGACTTTAACGACCGATAAAATCTACTTTTCACTAAGTTCATCGAAACTTCACAAAACATAACTTGACGTGTTACATAGAATCTGGTAGCGCTTGACGTTCCAGATTTTATTGAGTTGCTCCTACCCACGCTGCGACCCCTATTGAGCATCAGTACCCTGGGAATTTATGCGACATCTAGAATGTTTCTGGTTTGGAATTATCTGGTAAATACTACGAGAAATGGTTGTAAATCAAAAGGCAGTGGTTGGAATTCCGCAATCACTAACGTACCATATTAGCTAGATTTATTAGGAAAAAACTACGCTAGGATAATTTATTGCGCTGTTCTCGCGAGTTTCCCGCGGATAGGAATTTAATTCTGTGTTATTTTAAACTGCCCTCAAACAATTTCTTTTCAATTTTGAAATAATAAATTTCCTTGGAATGTTTTAGGTTTACAATTTTTGAATTATGTGTTAAACAAAGTCAGTCGAATAAACGAGGTTAGTTTTAACTCTGGAATTTCTGCGGTTATCACAGATTCCGTTCGTGCGGAAGAAATTACGCTAAACCCGATTTTGTTAATTTATTCTGCTCCTCCGCTCCGGTCATTTTTCCATACATGAAGCTGTTAACTATGAGCAATGCAATGCTCTCTCTCAATGAGCTTACTGGGATGGAAATGCGAGAATTAACCGCTTGACGGAGGCTACAGGTCGAAAGCCGTAATTAATTATCGACTGGCTTCCATCTAAGCTTCAGACGGTTGCTACGTTTGCAGGAGAGCATTAGAACGAGGCGAGAACAAATGGAGCCTCAAGGCATAGACAACGTTTCCCCCATAATCTACCGCGATGTGATGGCGTTGAGTTAACTAGAGCCTGAGTAGGTGCACGACTAGCCCCAAAAATTGCAAATCTCGGAACCGAAACTCCTTTGCTATAATCCAGATACAAACCAGAGGAGGATTGTCACGACTTACATTGTAACGCCAAGATGCGGACAAACAAAAACACAGTTTTTAATTAAGGAAAAGCGATTATTTTTGTGACCTATCCGACACGTTGGCCAAAAGTTGATGTGAAAATAAATACCATGAAACGCTCACAAATGTTTCCTTCAAAGGCACGCTCTTCAGAAAGGTTGTGGGTGTGAATGAAGGAGGTAAAGTTGAAGAATCGCGTGTTTCTCGAGAGCAGGCTTAAGAAAACCGATTACGACGCTTCGTCTTTGGTGCACTCTTGGAAATGATTGGCTTGACGCTCAAGGGCTTCGTAATTGACATCAATGGAGTACAAGAAATAAATCTTTCAAAAATAGCGTTCTTCAAAAGTTCCCTTAACGAACTCTTCAGATCAAGCTTCTAAATACTATAACTCGCTGATAGAGAGCATTAGATGCCCCTACTATTCTACCAACGTCGAAAGAGGGATTTTTTGCTATGGAGATATTCGTTAAGCATCTGAGATGGGTGGAGAGTCCCCGAAGAGTCTCAAGTACCACCCTTTTTAAATAACCAGAGTGGTTTTCCACGAAAAAATTGGAACTCGTCTGTTTATCAAACTTCGGATATAGCTATACCTGTTTGTACGCCCTCATAATTTTTATGGTATTATTTTTCAACAATTAAAAGTAAGGACCCCTAATAGGGAGGAAGGTACAGTCTTCGTAAAAGTTGAATTTCCATCAGATCTTCACACTTTGATATCTGTTGAATTAAAACAACTCATTTCAGCCCGTGGTCTGTCTGTAGACAAATTTGAGGGAGAGCAGCCAGACCAATTGAACAACTGATTTTTTCGTTTTGTTCAAGATTGGATGGTTACCAAAATTTTCAAAGAAGGTACTGTTAACGCCGGAGGTAGTTGTTAGTATCAAATAATAATAATAATGTAGACGTAAGAAGTGCTGTGGACTCCTGAACGATTACCAAAAACGCGTCTCGATTGAACGTGCCTACCCCTTCTTCTTCATCAAGTCGTTCCAACGCTCAACTGCCCTCGCCTTCACTCCAACGTCGTTCGCCTTTTTGTTCACCCGCACGCGTGCTTCTCACATTTGGCCAACTTCTGGTAATAGCTGGGTCATCAGTATCCCACTATTATCCTTTACTGCACTTTGGGAATCAGTGATCTGCAGCACCCCATACGCTGCTACACCTTCATCTGACCGGCTAGCTCGCCTGGATCGCTTTCCTCCGCCTTCCCAACGTCTCAGCAACAACGGTCGGACGAAACTTTATTTTTATCACACCTTACGAACATTTCTACGCAAATCATACCTTAGATTAGTGTCACTTAAATTTATTATTAGTATAGTAGGAGCTCCTAATCTCATATCCTTGTATATACCTGTTACAAATCTTTTATTATAAACCTTTTCATTTATTCGTTTACCACTTGGGTAATTGGTTGCCAAATTTAATGAAAACCCTTCCTCTGTGGTTCAAACAGGTACCAAAACAAGCCAAAAATGGGAGTTTTTTAATTTTTCCCGATTTTAATTTAAACTTCCAAACTATTTTCCACTAAGGTAGCGGTGCTAGTAGATGGCCATGCACCAGTAGTTGGCCACTTTCCCAAAAATGCTAATAACAAGAGTTTTATTCAAGATTATTTACGCATTTATTTAGCTTATAGGCATATGTGATCACTTAAGAAACTACCAAAATAGACGCCGTCATGTTAGTAGCCATGGCATTTAAGATGGCGAATATTTACTTTTGAAGCGGTTGTCGTCTGAGGAAACCAGGTAATTTCATAAGTAATTTGTTTAGCAAAGAGGTCTATCATTCGATAGATTTTGGTGTCAAATCATGCTATTGTGTTTGAATTATTTTGATTTAGGATTTGGTGGGTGGGGCAGCATTTGTTTTAAAAATTAAAAATGCATTTTTGTTTACGTTGTGGTTTGTAGGGGGTGGCCATTACTAGCATCTGTTGGTCAAAATAATTTAATAATTGCCCGGACGGGCAACTACTAGGTATTTTCTATTTCAAGTTTATTTTGCTCTATTATTTTTTATTTAACTAGAAAACATAATAAAATTAAAATGCATTAACATTTTTTGGGTGTTATTTTTAATTTTCAGTAATGAGCCGGGTGGGCAACTGCTGACTATTATTTCGGCCAATCACTAATTCTGTCTATTCGATTTCACATTCGATCATCTACAAGCACTGTGCCTTAGCCCCTTTAAAAAGCACTTTTTTTATGTACCGACGGTGGTGAGCAAAGATACAAAACGGAAGCCTAAGGAAAAATTGCCCGCCCTGTCTTTTGGAGAAGATTACGCGACATACCTTAAACGGAAAATGGAAGAGAAGGAGAATCTCGCCAAGCTAAAGTTAGTGCGAGCTAACGAAAGGAAACGGAAGGAGGCGGAAAAAGATGCACTGATAAACAGAAGAAATTGGAAAGAGAAGATCGAAAGCGCCGCAAGTCTCAAGACATCCAAGCCAAAAAACCCAGAATCTTATTCTTCGGATTCTTCAGACTCAAGTGTTAAAGTCTCATCGGCAGAAAGCGACATCGACGATGAAGAAACGGATGAGGATGATAGTGACAGCAAACTCATCCCTCCGAAAAAAGTGAACGGCGAATTCGTCATCGTTCGGTACGACGGCGGGTTCTACCCCGGCGTAGTTGTTAAGGCGTTTCCATTTGTTGCTTCAATTTCTGCCGTGGCGAGAGTGGGGAGGCTGTGGAAATGGCCAGTTCGGCCCGAAGTTTGTGAATACGAGTGGGAAAACATCGTCACTAGCATAAAGGAGCCTCAGAAAACAAGCAAAACGCGAGACATCTTTAATGTGCCTGAAATGGAACACTTTTAAGACTGAATCTTTTCTAAATAAATAAATAAATTTCTTATGAAGCATTCTATAAGGCTTATTTTTAGTTGGGACACAGAATAAAGCATTGAAACAGGGTGGGCAACTACTAGTAAAAAAGTGGCCATCTGATTTTTCATTTATCTCAAGTGGCCATCTACTAGATTTGTCATTATTTAAAAAAAACGTTTTCTTCTTCTTGAATTTTTGAAACTGTTGATTGATCTTACGAAAGTCGAGTTTAACCTATGGCAAAACGCCCTCACCCCGTGCATAGACCGATTGACAACTCAAGACAGTATTTAAAAACAGAAACTACTGCGTTAAATGGCCATCTACTAGCACTGCTACCTTAATTATCACCTAACTTTAGATATTTAAGTATATCTACGGTAATTCGGTAAACGGATCTATGTACCCACGGGACGAAATCAATTTTTTCATTTTACTTTTCGGAAAAACGGCTCCAATGCATTTTATCCTAATTGCGTCTAAAATCGCCTAATGTGACTCTGTATAGCCCAATCAAGATGATTCGAGGCTTGGCAAAGAAATCGGAAAGTTTCGTTATTGATGATGTTTACTTCGGTTCCTGAGTATGGCAGAATGTTGATTGTTATCGAATTAATCGCTCACACTGCGGAGTGTGTTTGAGTTGCCTTGTGAGAAACCCCGCGAGGAATTGTCGAAGGGAACTGAGAATCTGGGAAGGAGAAGAGAAAGAAACTATTTCAACGTGTGCGCACATTTCTCTCGTCAAACGGCCGAAGGAGTTTCTTTTTAAATGCCATAGGTTTTTTTAATAGTCGTCGTAAGTCTTTCTTTTCTGTTCTGAACTTCTTCCCCCAAACTGTCACTCGAGGAGGTTGGTGGACTCCCAATGTTAAACTTGTGAACCAATTGAGCTCTTCTTTCGTTCTTTTGGTATTCACTCTCAGACGTCAAATTATCGTCACGTCACGTTCTCATGAGTGAGGTGGGGAAAGGAGGAACAAACACTTAAGTCAGGATTTTTCTGAAAACGTTGGTCTCGATTTTTTGGCCACCAACTCAAAGACAGACACAATTTGCGATGATGATGAGAAGGAGGGGGGGGGTTACTAGACGAAAGCCGCCGGAGAACAGAGGAGAATAAAATGAACTCGACTGGAGAAATGAGGAAAACGACGGTGGATCCTTCTCGGTTGGAAAACATTGTCATAGTGGTCTATAGACCTAAATTTTGATTTGAAATACGTCGAACTCAGACACAGCGCTATTTCGTTTTGGAAATATGGGGTCTTTAAACCGTTGGAAGAAAACCCGAAAAAAATAATTCGGCTCATTACGTAACTTTTCTCTCTTAGCTCACGAAATTAGGACGACGCAATGAATGAAATTAGCAAAGGCTCACCGATAGAGGAGCTCTCCCTGTTGTGGTCGACGAAACCGATACGGCGGCCCTAGTACAAATCCCAAATGACAACTGCACTACACGAGAGGGATGACTTGCCAATGGATGATTCCGAACGTATGAGACAAAGAAACTGGAGGCAGCTGTTAATATGAGATGGAGAGGGAGAGATGCTCTTCCACGAACACTTGACGAAAGGGTCGCTCGTTATTGTAGTGGACTTTGTCACAAAAAAGGCGAATTTCCGAACGTTTTACGGGAGACGTGGAAACGCAAAAGGAAGTTGGTTCCAGAAGGCGAGAGAAGAGTGCCGACGTGTCGACGGGCCTTTTCTAGTTGCCGGATTCGTGTTTTACCGTTGGGGCCCTTAGGAAGGGTTCATATCGATCTCAATAAGTTCAAACATGTTTCGATGTTTTTGTAGTCAATGATATACCAATCATCGGAACATGGACCATCATTCTTTGGTGGTCGATGTATTACTTTTCTAATTGCTATTAGACCACATCCTGCTAACCACATCCAAATCTTTTCGAATATAATTTATTTTCTTGAAATGAAAAAGAATCGCGATGGTCGATAATGTTGACCAGTATACAAATGTCGTTTAGAGGGGAAGTGCCGAAACACGGTTGAAAAACGAAGAAGTTAAGATTGCGACTGGATTTCAATGAAATTAACATCCATTTTTACTATGGTGGTTTTTCTGACCGATGTTAAGGCGTCAATAGTGAATTACACGTCAACGCGAGCGGTATATTGTGACACTAACATAGCAGAGCAAACCTATGTCACGTTGGGCTAAGTGTTAACACAAATAGTTCCTCAGGGGTTGTGGGTCAGACAAAAACCCGCAACGCGCTAAAAATTGCACAACTTTACGCGAATTGTTTTTCAATTTTTTTCTTTCCTTAGTCCTGCGTATTACAAAGGAAAATGATCGAATCGGCTGAAGAAATCCGAGTTTTCTTTAGAATGAACGTTTTAAGGGCTTCCGAGTCTTAAATTAAGAAATTAAACGCAGTACGCATATAACGTACACTAATACATAACATTCCTGATTCGAACAAAACCCGCTCAAAAAATATCTGGTACGTAGTAACCCAACATTTTACAAACCAAAGTAGATTCGACGACCTGCTACATATATGGGTGTTACATCTTCGTTCAACGCATTTCTACTGGAACATTTATGGATAATGAAATGTAGGTACTAGTTACGTGGGAGTACTGTGTGAGTTTGAATGGAATCGTTAATAGCAGTTTTCGAGAAAATTGGAAAACTGATAAAACAATATTCGACAAATCTCGTTTTCAGAGCTATCTCGGCTAATATCTCCGTTCAAAAGATACAGAAACCGTCAGGAGGAACGAAATGTGGGTATAGGTTGTTTAAAGACTCTCCTTAAGATTGATCAAATTCAGTGACGCAGCTACCCGGTAAATTACCAAAATGTTCAAAAAAACATTATTTTCGACACATTTTCGTTTTATGCTCAATGGACGTGCTACTTTTGCTTCATAGGCCTATATCTCAGTTCACCGTATTTTCATGGAGATATTTATGGAGAAAAAAAATTTTGTACCAACTGGGAAAGATAATTTGAACGATTAATCAAAATCATTACAGTACTTTTCGAGAAACTGCGAAAAACCCTAGTTCCCCTTCCACCTCCCTTTCCCATCGATGGAAATCGCCCATATCTCATTTTCGTGTTTACCAAAAATAACTAACCAAACAGATGAAAGACCAGCTCAATCAGTTGAGGCGTTCTCCTGCAAATTGAACCACAGACACACAGGTGTTTTCTCATCAAATGACTGCTCCTGAAAATGGGTTATATCAGTTTATTGTCATGAAGTTTGTGGTTTCGCTGACCATATTACACCACGCGGAGGTCTGACCACCTGGGGAGTACCATACCATCTAGGAGAAGTTCTTAATCTGGTTTCCCACCTGATCCAACTATTTACTTGGGTGGCAAGTTTCAAAGGGACAGTATCAATTGTGGCTTGAATTGCAGCAGTCCGTCTGCCCTCCCAACAACTGTCGGTTGTAGAAACTACAGTGGAGCAGGACTGTATTTCTTGTTTCCTTCACATTGGTGGCGCATGGCGTGCATGATGGAGAGTCTTTGAGAGAAAAGAAGTGGAGCCGCGCGTTGAAGTCGCCGTGTCCCGTGAGTAACTGGCTCGTCCGTTGGTCTGGCTCAACCCACTCTCTCCTAAGACCTCTCCTCATTTCTGTAATGCCCATTCATCGATGGGGACAAGTTTTCGTTCTGCGTTCAGCAGTGAAATCCGCACGGAATTCAACCCAGAGTGGGGGAAGCTTCCAGTTCTCTACCCACTTGCCAGCCATACACTCAACTAAGTCAACCGAGTAACTACAATTGATCATCTGGAGGGCTTCTTATATAGTCTTATAGACCTTGGTGTTCCGTAGCGCACCTCTCCAGGACTGGTCAAATCAAATGATTTTGGTTAAATTTGTTGAGTAATACACAGATCCCCAAACACACAACGTTATAAAGCTAGACGAGAACTGACGTCCAATTCAGATGGGCTTTGTATCATATTTGCGAGGTTGCAGAACATGTTTATCCGAACTGTATAGTAGTACAGGCATTCTAGAACGGTGAGTTGCAGATGTTCTAAGTCGCTACGAAACCCGCGGTTGCTGTCACTAACTTGATCAATTTTGTGAACGTATCCCTTGCAATACCATGAATACTTTTCAGACGAGACAAGTCGGAATGGAAGTGATTTCTTTTCCTTCCATCACCAAAGACCTAGGTTCAAATCGGCAAACATATACTTGCCGTTGGGCACGGATCGTGATATTTTGCCAACGGTTGCTCTCTGAACACCATTTTGAAGTCCGCGTCGTGTAAATGGAATATCGTACCATCTCTGGCTAACTATCCCCTTGATCCATTTCAGGAATTCGTCCATTCAGACGACGAAGATATGGTCCAACATTGTAGCTGAGGTATATGGTAGAGAATGTCAACGGTCTGGTAAAGTGGATTAATAGCTAGAACGTACGTAGGGCTGAGTGAAGTTGTGTGACTCGTCGCATTCGATTGTTGCTATTGACTCTTCGCACTTGCGAAATGGTAGGAGTTGTTGGCAAGAAACGAAATTTGTACAGTTCTCTTTTGCATTGCGTACAGCTTAATGAAAAATGAGTAGCATTCACACATTCGACGTTTACAAATAGTCCGAAGTTAAAATAAGAACCGCCCGTTCGGGTTTTCGTAGTAAACGTAGCCCGAACGTTCGTGAGAAAACAAACCTTTTTCTTGCTGGTCCGCTCGTCTTACCTTCTCTCGTCTGTCCATTTACCCGTGTTCTAGTTGATGCTCGGAAGGAAGAGCTCCGGAGCTGGAGCCGGGTTTATCTCCTCCGGAAAAAGAGCCTGAGAGGAGGTATCCCCTGAAAGCCTTTAATCTTAAACATTTCAGCCGTTCAGCCGTGGAGTGGGGTCCTCGCTCAGTTGTAAGCTCTCCAACAACAGTTCAATCACCTCTTCAAGAAAAACCGGCCGTTTACACTCCACGTGAAAGAACTCCCCGTATCCCCTCAGGCGAGAACCGCCAGCTTTGCCTTTTTCCTACCGTTTCATTATTGACCAACGCTGGGAGTACACAAGCCGGCTCAAGGAATGATCATCACGCCGAAAGAAGAAAAAAAAAAGGGCAAGAGAAGAAAAGAACACATCTGCGAAAGAAATTTTCTTCTCATCTCTCTTCACATCAGAGGATTGGATATTCAAGAGGAAGATAATCAAGCCGCCTGCGTTTCTGACGCCATGTCAAGAAATGACGCTTTACGTACAAAACCTACTTTCCTCGATGCGCCCAATTCATGAAATCTGTTAAAATATCAGGTGCGTCGCATCACACGACTTACCACATCCCCAAATAATTCCTGCGATTTTTTCGTAATAAAATTCGTTTTTCATTCAGCTTGTATGAACGTGGTAGAACTTAGCCCAACGTTCTACATGGAAACTGGTGGCGCTTGAAGTGCCAAAATTTATTGAGTTGCTCATAATTGTCAACAAAAGTTATTGAGTGATCAGTGCACAGGTGATTCATGACATTATTCTGAAAAGAATCGTGTTTACTGTTTAGGGGTAATCGGGTAAAAGCTGTGAATGGAAGTAAATGAAATGGTCGTGTTTGGATTTCAGAACTTTTAGGTTTGCTCCTAATTATTTTATGAACGACATTAAAATTTCGTTGTACAGATAATTTATTTGACCTTTTCTTAGGATGCTACTATCATTGGAGCAGAATGTATGGGGTTAATAAAGGAAATCTTTCTTTGATGTGTTTGATAAGTTATTGTGCTCTTCTTGTCATTTCCCCTGTTCAGCAGGCCTAATTAGCTGGGTCTTTGACCTCCAAAATGTTCGCACTAGCCCCAACGGGAAGTCATTGTTTCCCCAAACACCTTCATCCTCAAGCTCTTTTTGTTACCTATGAAAAGTCCGCTTCAGTTATTTCCAATTGACTACGGCTTCCCCCTGACCTGGACTTTCACATATATATTTTCCCACCCATCAATTTTAGATTCCTGTTCTCAACATACAGCTCCTTCAAGTCAGTCATCCTTCAGCACTCTCCCAACATTCGTCTCTCAAGTCTTGTGCTACTCCGAACTCAACTATATCTTTCTCTTCCACTTAGCATCTCACAACCAGTTTCACATATTGAGAGTCCATTGTGCGCGTTTATAAACTCATATCCAACCGGATATTTCTATTCTGTCGAGGATAGTACAATCCTCACTCACGCTCACCACGTTCATTTATTCCTCAGTTTCAAGCTCCCCCATTTGTGAGCCCAACAATCCCAAAAGGGTGAACTTTATGGTACTTTCGCGTCATCTGAACCTGTTCACACTACAAAATTAATCAATACCACTTGAGGCGTTTCTGAGAAAACGTATTTGGTGATGTATCACACAACTTTCCTCAGCCAAACGTGCGTTAAAGATTTGAATGGGTTTAGCTACTAGTAGAATTTCTCTCAGTTCATTCGAACTTGGTAAAAAATAACATCACGTTTTACGTAAAATGTGTTAGCGGTTAAAGGTTTGGCATTTATTGGGCTGCTGCTATTCACGCCGCGATCGTTATTGCGTGATCATAAGTGGAGTTTCCGTGGTGGAGTTATCGGATAAAAACTGTGAGAAGTGGAAGTATGTGAAACGGCGGTGGTTGGAATTCCGGAATGCCTGTAATTGCTCCTGAAGCGCCATCATACTCCTATTGTATAGTTTATTGGACCACCACTTACTTTTCTTCTACCACCACCACCGTTTATAGCGCTACGATCTTTTCATAATTTATTGAGTTGTCATTTTTCCACTTATGAGAATTTCGGGGCATTGCCGTGTCAATTTGCTGCCATAAAAAAAAACGTGTGATCAAAATCGTCGGAGCTGTTTTTGACAAAACAAGTATATGGTGTTTTGGAGCTTTGATTTGATAAATATTTATGTGCAAAGTAAAATGTTCAAATAAACGGAATGTTTGAAACTTCATCATTTTCCCACCAGATGCAAATTTTAGTGTACTGTCTCGTTATTCAGAGCTATCCACGCAAAACATTTCATTATAATTGTTGGAGCCGTATTAATGAAAATGATACGCATCGCACCACTTTACTAGCCCTACCAACATTTACCGGTTTTGATGGCTTTAGCTACTGATCGAGTAGTTTCAACTTGGTAGAATAGAAATTCACATTATACATAGTAAGTGGTAGCGCTGAAAGTTTCGGAATTTCCATTGAGCGGTTCGTACACATTTTTTTTGAAAATGATCAAAACTACGAGAAATAGTAGTTAGTGAAACTGAAGTGTTCGGAATTTATGGGGCTGCTTCTAGTTACCAACTGATAGTTAGATACCTAAACGATACCAAAATACGACGCTGATTTTTGTGAGAATACTAGAATCATATCAGCACGATTTATGAGAAAAATTTTTTAGCTAAAATCGAATTTTTCGATAATTTATTGGGCTGTTCTAGTCGTATTCCCGAGGATGAGAATTGTATGGTACCATATTATCATTTTGAACTGTCCATACACAAAATGTAAAGATTTGGTGTTTTAATCACTAGGATAACTACAGTTAGTATTGAGCAGATCTTGTTCATTTGGGCGTACCATGGTGATCTGCAGGCTAAGTATAAAATATGAGCGCTTTTGGTTCAGCCGCTTACTCTCTACCACGTTTACAGACACACAAAAGCTCATAAGTCTTAGAAACGTAAAGCTGAGTACATTTACAAACAGCGGTTCAAGTTCATCACTTGAATCTTAGTATTTTAGTAATAAATAAATAAACAATGTGCTGCTGCTAGCTTAACTAACGTATTCTTTGTGTTCTGTTTAGGTGTGATGTGGAAGTCTCGGCGATCCGTCTGACTTGGTCGCCCTTCAGTCTGTTCCACCGGCTGTAAGTTAGCTTCGAGCTACTCTCCCCAGCGGGCGGATCTCTCGGGGCGAGGATAGGGATAGCGCTTCCCAGTGCGCTCTCAACGAAAATCGAGCAAACGGAAGGTTTCACCAAACACATAGTTTTGTCATTTTACACAATCGTCACTTGATCTGATATCACTTGTACTAATCAAAATAACGAATTTCATTAACGTACTTTACGATTAGAACACTATTACGAAACTTAAATTCTTCAAAACGGAGTCGTAGTCGTTAAACGCCAATGCAATGCTATGAGCAACGGTGACTGCTCGCTTAAAAAATACAAAATTTCCGGACGTTTGATTGATACCTAGCGAACTCTATTACTGCAGTACACTTTTGTTTTGTACGGTTACGCGAATTTTTCGTATTTATGAACGGCCAAAGGACGAACTTGTATGCGGGGTTGATTTCGTCAGTTCAAAGATATGAGTAGGTTACAACGGCATGTAATTTATGAATTCTAATATGTACCCAATTGTTTGAGGACCAAATTCGACTTTGTGTTGGAAGACTTCGTCATAAATTTCATTTATCTCGGGCACTTCCTAATCGTTCTGCGTTCGACCCGCTTCGGCCGTCGTAAATTTTGGTTTCTAGAACAACTCAAACACTCTAATTATACTCCTCAGTTCATTCTTACAGAAGTAACCACAATGTGAGTAGCTGATAGTATAAAAAGCGGATAAAGTAAACTAACAATACGCACTTCAGACTTTCCAGTGACTTCACAAGTTTATTACAGAACAAATGAACAATAATCGTTAGATCTGCCTCGTCTATCTTGAAAATAAATTTAACTCGTGCGATTCATGTCAGCTAGGCTTGTCTGATAGGATAATTTGATCATTTTATTACTACTCTTCAAGTGTTTTGTATAGTTTTGTGAATTTCGCGTATTTGTGACCACTAAAAGACAAACGTGCATGCGAGGTTCATTACGTCAGTTTGAAGTTATGTTTGCTTTCATTTGGATAGTTCGTGATGAAATTATTATAGTGTATTTGAATATATACTCAATGAGTTTCAGGATCAATGGTGATTTCTGTGGGAAAACTAGGCCACCAATTTCATTCATCTTTGTACTCTACCGCTCTTTCAGTCCGCTCTGATCCTCGTCAATTTCGGCTACTAGTACCAACCAAAGATCTTCATAATAAAATCATAATAATACCTCGTTAGGTGTGTACAGTCAACTATTCTTATCAGACAAATGAGTTCTAGATAAAATAAATGAGCTCGTACACTCGTGAATATCAATATTCGCGTATTTAAACAAACGATAAAAAAAAAACTTTGTTCGGACCGTAAGCTTCTCAATAATAGTTGAGAACGTTTGAACACTTGTAAACGAACACACGAAAACGAGTAATTAACGGAAAGTGAAATGCGTGCGAAATGCAACGAAATGTTGCCATCCCAAATGTAAACAACGTTAAATCAAAGATAGCACCAAAATTTGAATTCGGGGGGGGGGAGGAGGTGGGCGTAATGTTTTCCAATAATATTATTCCATAATATTTGGCGACGACTTGTTTTGCCACCGCCCGATGTTGGTCGAGGTACTGCACATCGCATTCAGCTCATAAGTGAAGTGGCGTCAAAGACCAGAAGCCGCTCTTTCTCAAGTCTCCGGCACTGGGCCAGGACATGGTAGGGAATCTCCTCATCCGGCATGGTGACACACAGCACCTACAACGAGGGGTGTCGACTACATGTGTTTGTTAATTTTGCAGTGCCCGGTATGATCCCAACAATCTGCCTTAAGATCTTCTTCACACAGTCCTCCGAACCACGTCTGGCCAGCTGGTCCGCCCTCTCATTTCCAATGATCGCCTTCCGCCGAGGAATCCAATATAAATTCACTCTATTCGCGTTTGCTAAGGAGTTAAGCCACATCCCGAACTCTCGTACCAATTTTGACTTTGTGCAGTAGTTCATCAACGCCTTGCAAGACTCTTGACTATCTGTCAATATGTCGATGGTGCCGTTGCTACAGCCTTTCTTATGCATTATGATTGCCCGGGCGATAATAGCATGATAATTGCTTGAAAAACCGTTGGAGTGGGGCCTGGGGCAATGTGCGTCCCACTCCTTCCAGAGCCATTTATCCACACCCTGGAGCCTGTGCCTTCCGGAGTTTTCAATTCATCGGTATAGATGTTGGTGTCATTAGGAGCCCGAAACTGACGACTCTCGCTGTTCCATAGACCATACCGAACTCATACATGGGCAACATCATGTCTGTGACCATGCTGAGCTCCATGAAGGTCTCCAAGTTCCTGAATATAGCCAGGTGTCCATAAGTTGCCTTTGGAACCTTAGCTATACCGAGCAAAGTGAGTCTGTATGCCACCTTCATCGCCTCTGCCTTGACATAAATATCCAGGTGGAGAAGGTCGAACATTCTCTCCATGGTGCTGGTAGTTGTGGTCTTCGTCACCCCCGCTATTAATAAGCCCGCAGCCTTTGTACTTTGGTCAGGCTGCTACCATTCTCTCCAATGGCAGCTCTATGCTACCACACAACCGTCCCATATGAGATTATTGGTCTCACAATGGCTTCGTAGAACCAGCAGGCCATTCTAGGCTTTAAGACCCATGTTCTCCCGCACTTTCTTTGACACGTCCACAGGGCCGTTGTAGCCATTTTGACCATCTATTATGACTTCTCACTTACAACGCGTATTTGACGAAGCGAGGGGTGAGTCCATAGGAAGTAGCAGCTCTCGACAAATGAACGCTACGGTCCGGACAATGCAATTCACCCAAACAAACAGTACTAGTGGTAAGACGTTGATTTATAACGATGCCCCCTCCCAAAACCGTCAATTCGAAACAGTCAAGCCGAAACATGTTTAAAAGCCTTGGTAAAACGTGACATAGCCTGTAAATAACTGAAAATTCCGATTTATTTATCAAAAATTTGGAAAGTTTGGTGAAACCAGCTCGATGTCGCGTTCCGTGATTCGCGTAATCAAGTGCTATTAGTCGGTGAATTATCCCACAGTGCGCGGCAACGTGTTCGGTGTATTCGTCAAGCCATGCCGAGGATGTGTCGTCAGTTTGAAGACTTCAACGGTGAGTCCTTACACCGCATGCCATTCCTGTACAACAGCTTTACTTATTGTTTTCCCTCCAATAGACATCATCTGGCTAATAGCTAGTTTTTCGTTTTTGTTAATAATTTCTTTATTGTAGGAAAGTGATAATAGAAAACAAACTTTTACGTGTCTTACAGCTGCTCCTCCCTTTAAGCTGTGCTGGCTCAACGAAGTGGACGGGGGGGGGGCGTTAAGCAATGTACATCGTTAACCTGACGCATCTCTTACTCGTATAATTGTAATTAACATATATTAAGGAACAGTAAAAAAAAACAGTTCTTCTGGTACCTAATTCAATTTGATGTAGGCGATACGTACAAAATTTCATTGTAAATGGCATGTAAAGAATGAGGATAATAGTTTGGGTGTCGACTGCTCTTGTATAATTGTTGTTCTTCTTGAGTTTTGTTTTGAAAGATTGCAGTATATTAATTCACCTCAATTCCTCAGAGCTCGTAGCCCCTGTAGTCGTAACATCTTCGCCCAGACGCCGTAGGACAGAAAGGGAGTTAGATAAGCTAACGGGCGCTTCCTCGTGTATCTGCATTACCAATATAAATTTCAAGGTTCCCCGCAGAATGTTCGCGACACGTCTTAACGATCGCAGCTCTCTCAGTGATTTGATGGATGGTTCGCGCATCAAGCTCGGAAAAATGTGAGCCGTGGGATGCCTGAGTTTTGTGTGCAGTAGCACTTTAATCAGCCGTTTCTAAATAGCAAACAATAAGCCCGTGAGCTCCTTACCACAGCCTTTCCATTCCTTAACCCCTTACATCAAGATGGATTGCACCATGGCGTAATAGAAAGTCCGTTCCGCGCGGAGTTGAAGGGAGCTACGGAGTTCTCGGCATATATATAGCATTTCTCAGTTTTGGTACCGCGATGCCGACGTACAAATCGTTGATATATGGGCACGCCCCGATAACCGGTGCTTTCAGCTTGCAAGATGCCGGGGCAATCACATACATCCTCACCCAAGCAGTTTGCGTATCCCCTTAACATGCCAAAAATAGAGGTGTACTTGTTGGAGTAAAAGCAATGTCATGCGTCTTTGCTTGGTTTAATTTCATTCCGAGTTCTACAAAGCATTTCCAGACGGTGGACGGCGAACAGACATTGAATCCCCGTGCCCCGAAACGTATAGCGCCAAATTTGTACGTGGGGGTCTAAGAAACGTTTCTGGCCTAAGTGCCTATACGAAAACAGTGCTTTTCGGACGCAGAAACCTTGGGGACGTAAAGATCGGCCAGGGGATCCAAATCTGCAATGCCTATCCGCCGCCCAGGCCATATTTGCCTTTAACTGGGCCCTTTTAAAATCCATTCTTTTGCATAACAATTCCATTTGGTATCTAGTTGTACTCAGCGATCCGATCAGACGAAGCGTATGATTTTCATGGGTACAAAAGTTTTTATAAAATTGGCCAAAAAGAAAATTTCGATAGTTCTATCGCAATTAAGTCGTGTTGGTTATAGTTTCCTAGGGTTGTTTCAATGTTCATCCGAATATGACGGGTCTCAGAGGTGCAGGACTGCGCTAGGATGGACAACAGTGAAATCACAATAAATATAGTTGAGTGAATTCTTGTAGTTGAAGGAACTCGCGTCACAATGTAGGGAAAGTCATCTTTTCTTCATTTTATTTCACTGCTTCCCATCTCACTCCAACCCTCCCACAGTTTGACTCGGCTTCTCGTGCCAATTAGCTAGGTCGTCTAGAAACTAAACTTAACGTACCTGTTAGGTGAGTATGTCTCATCTGGCTGGTGAGATACTGTGGGCGAGCGCATTCGATGTAAAGACGTCATCGCCTGGCCATTAAGTCAGTACTAGAGTCAGTCAGTTGGTCGTGGTCTCTATATACGAAGATAAAGGTAAACGGGATTGTGGAGCGAAGGAAGGAGGATGTTAGTATGATTAGTAATTCCACTCAGTGGGGACCAGTAGTCAGTGGACTTCAGCGTGTATGGAACCAACCAAATGTCAGACTGGAGTACTACTACAACTAGTACCTCCTCTCTCTCTCTCTCTCTCTCTCTCTCTCTCTCGAGTTCGATTCAATCGAAAAACAACCACTCTTCGTAGCGTTTAGCCGCCACTGGTTCATTAACAAACGACGCAGTATTTTTTATTCAGATTTGAGTATTTCGCGGGCGGTGCTGTCAGGACAATTCGTGACAGTCGGTGGAGTGGGGGGTCAAATTTGGTTTCGCGTTCACGAGATGACAGTGAATTTCAGATCGAAGAAAAACAAACGAAAACCGTTCAAGCGAATGACCTTGAAACCTGAACCTCAAAGCGAACCTCTTCACTTTGGCTTTTATTACTCCTTCCTGTGTTATTTTTACCCTTCGTACTTCCCTAGTAAGTATAACGGTTCACGTATCATGGTTTACTGAGTCAAATAACCATTCCAGTAAATCTTCGATCCCATCTGTTGCGTACAGGTAATTTTCACATAATTAGAGGATTTTGGTGTGTTTTTTTGTGAGAGCAAAACTTTCGTACTAGGTCTTTTTCTCGCGGAAGAAAAGTGTGAAGTACTGTTTTGTAATTTCAACTGATAGGAAAAAGTTAATCAAACCGGTATGAGCTTCTTTTGCGAGAAAAAATAGTTGTTCCGATCATTATAACTTTAGTTAGTTTTGAAATGATTGTGATTGTGTGCGTGTTGACCTGCAAGCTAAGTATAGAGTTTGAGCTTATTCAGCCATAATCTCATAATCGCGTGAACAGAAACACAAATTTCTCAAATGATGTATTTTAAAAGTAAAGGTTTGAAGAGCTAAGAAAAATAAGAGGAATATATTTGACGCCAGTATATCCTGACGCCTCACTGAACGCGTACGGCATTAGTCCCATGTCAACTATTACAACCCCAAAAGGCTGTGATTGTCCACCAAGTCTAAAGCAACAAGAATATTAGCCTCTTCTGGCTTCCTCGGGTTATTCGGTGACCTGACAGATTGAAAAATCACTCCAACGCCCTCAGATTATTTCTGGGAATGAAAAATTCAAGAAAAGAAGTTATCGATCGGTGGGATGGAAAAGGGGAGCACGTCAAACCTCGCCAAAGTGACCTAGTCCCTCCGTTACCGCCCAAAGCAAAGGGAAGCATCAACAGGTGGCTCTGCTACTCACCCTTCGTCGTGAGTACGTCTGTTGTATCTTTCCAGCCGTCGACGGGTAAAATCACTGAGCCGGTTACAAACACCGAATACTACAGGTTTCGTTTTGAGTTTCCACCCTCACGTTCTGACTCGGAGCTGAAACCTAAAAACTTCATTCCACGATTTCGGATTAACACCCACGCAACTGGAACGTTACCTGTTATTATTATTCACCACCTCCCCCACGTTCAATCGAAAAAATTATCCCCATTTTCGAGAAATTTCCGAAAATCCCTCATTTTTTTGCGTTTAGCTTCTACACTTCTTCTCATCAATGAAAACAATTGAGCTTATTGCTCTCCTTCAAAAACACAAATCACGAGTAAAACTTGAACGAGTCCAAGCGGTTAGGCTTTCTACAGCAAATCTGATTATAGATTCTCAATACTCGCCGAGATGTTAACTTCAGTTGCCTCAGAACGTGAAAATCTGAAAATACTTCTTTTTTCGATTGCAATAATTTGCTAAGGGTGGCTGAAAGTGCTTCGTTACATTGTTGATTTCATTACACTATCGAATGGCGCATGCTATGTCAACATCAAATGTACATAACAAATATAGACTTGCCTCATTACTGTAGTGGACAGCCGGGAGTGGCAGCCAGTGGTATCCTAAAGCTCGATCCCAGAGCATCCCTTTGTTCCATACTTCCATCAACAACCCAGTGTTAACGTCGTTGGTTTCGCTAGAACAAAATAAGATGTTGTCCTAAAGAAGGCCAATAGTGCGCTCGTAGTATTATTGAATCGTTATAGATAGTGCATTAGTGAACAGATTAATATTTTAAATTTAATCACGAAGGTACTGCAACGCCCTCCGAATATAAACATCAACGTCTACTTTCAAAGTTTACTAGGTTATGGCGAATGAAAGGATTCTGTAGACTGTTTCCTTAGTATTAATACAAAGTTCTGATTCTTATCCAAAAAGAGTATTCTCAGAATGGTCTGATCGGCTGTTGAAATTAAGAACTTATAGATGGATTCGTTGGGCCTGTTCTTTGTCTTGAGCAGAGGGCTTATAGCAAGGTCACTTTAACAATAGAGGAGTTGAGCTGCTCTAACTGTTGAGATTTCCCTTTGCCTTTACGTCATACATACGAATAAGCTCTAGCCGATCCTGTCAATCAACTTTTGTCTTCTAACATGTCAAATCCAGCCGAACACAAGGATTAGTATTTCCAAAGCCAACGGTTTACTTATGCGTATGAGCATTTTCGACTGTTCAGTGGCTTTTCCTGTAATCCAACTTCGCTTATCTTACTTCTCGCCCCTCGTTTGTCACCTTATTTTTGCCAATTTGCTTCAGGACAGAGTCGCTCATGTTTAGTCAGTGATCTATGGTCAGTTCGGTTATCTGGAGACTTGAACCCATAAGGCAGAGTTGAGGAAGGCGACGTGGTGGCCTTCTTAATTTATTTAATAACTGCCTACAGGTCGGATAGTTCCCCATCCAATGTAAATCTGCGTGAGTCGCTGCTCTTCAAAAGGAGCAACCGACGGAAGTCTGCCCAGTGATCATGGAAACTGCTCAGTCTTAAGCATAACATTAGAGACTTTGACGTTGCAGTCCTTCGAAGGAGTCTTTGGTCGCAACCTCAAAGATAGACAATATGGGTGTACTAAAGAATGTTCCTCTTGAAATCTGCAATGTTCCCCAATCCAATGTTGTTTTTGTTGAGGAGTGTTTGACAACCCATGGTGGCCAGTCGATGAGCTTAAAGGTCAGGGGATCCTTTGTAACCTCGTCAGAAGTTACCAAACTAATAGAACTGCTACAGTCGAATGCAGACATGGCTAGGTTTGGAGAACTATACAAAAAGATTGCCCACAGGCCCATTGGCCCAGGCCATTTACCTAGGCGTGATTGGCTACTGCCCCATCGTCAATAAAAGGAGAGTACTGGCCCAATCAAAGAGAGCTGCCGATTCCTGTGGATCACCTATAAGACAGCACTTCATGTGATCACTGGCCAGTTACCAGTTGACTCGGCTGTTGAAGAGTATGTTGGAAACAGGAGCTTCCCCCACCCTGGGCTGAACTCTGCATCGACCTCCCTATTGAAATAAACCTTGCCACGCTAAAACGGCCAGTGAGATGGAATCCTCGTCAATGGGATGAGGAGTATGAGGAGGTACCAGTTTTTCCCAACATCCATGAACGTCTTAGGAGAGTGCGTGTTGAGCCAGGTCTTTGAACAAACCAGTTCCTTAAGAGAAATGGCGACTTCAGTACGCTGCTCCACTTCTATTCTCTCAAAGACTCTCCATCCTGCATATCTTGTGGCTCCAGCCCAGAAGAAACAATAATTACGTGCCCCCCAACCCACCGCAACAGTGAGCAGAAGTTATTCGAAAAGCAGCAAAATCGTCCAGCTTTGACTGCTACCAGGCCAGCTTATAACTGTTTCATCAAGTTTGCGAAGAACGTAATGGCAAAGAAACGTGGACACAGTTGATCTGTCTCTTTGAAACTTGCCACCCATGAATTTAGTTCAATCATTTGGGAAACCGGATTAAGAACTGCTTGCAGATGGTACGATTCCCCAGAGTTATACCTCCGCATGGATCAACAGCTCTATACCAAGAGGCTGGCTGAATGACAACCTGCCCTCCATTGTGTGTTGTTTGTTGGCGTGACACGTCGCATGTGGAAGTAGAAGAGAGGCCTAATGTGCCCTGGTGGATAAATAACATTTTCAATGTCTCTCACCATCAGTGATGGCAAATGCTTTAGCATAGTCAACCGCTGCTCATTGATACTCACTACGTGCTCAGAATAGATTTGAATGAGAAGAAGGTAGTGTCGATTTGGTGTAAAACTCCCGAGCTCTCTAGGGAAGGTTGATGTAAGTGGACGAGAGAGGTTGCTTTTAGAAAGAAGATAGGATTTGAGGAGGGAAAAATACTAGCAAAAACGCTTTTTTCGGCATAACCGCGGGGGTCGAGGAAAGTGAAAAGGAGAATTTATGCAGGGGGAACAGTGACGGAGATCGATCTGCAGCTACACGAAGATATGAATCCTTTATCGCATGACTTGAAGGTTGAACTTATGAAATGGACGGGTGAACTATAGGAAAAGATCGGATCCCAGAAGAATCGAACAGGTCCGGGATTCACTCACGTAATTGAATGAGTCTTCATGTCTCTAGTGGCGTTGGTAGTTCTTTTCCGTTTGGGAACGGGCTGTTAGGCTACGTAGACCAACTGTCGCGGGCTTAATGAGGGCGCTGGTTGAAATACCGCTCCAATACACGGTTATATTTAGTACTTCGGACAACACGGGTGAGGCTCAGTAAGAGTGCTGCGCGTAAAAAAGTTTAAGCGGATATTTTTAGCACCGAATAAGGACGCGTCGTTTCACCTTAGTTGTCCTTAAGTCGACCCTATAATAGTCACATTTTCATGTTCGTTCCTCCACGAACTATTCAACTAATGAGTTGTTTTGACGTCTTCAGGAGGCAAATTTTGTTGTGCTTTTCCTTAAAAGCGGACGTCTTCAATGTATCGCTTTCATGCCATTATCGCTAACATTCCATTTATACTTTGAATTTTCCTTTTCACGCTCTACCGGGCAATTATTTTCCCCTTTTTCCTGAAACGTTTCTTTACTCATCCGGTAAATTGAGCTTTGGCCCGAGTTGAGTTGAATTAAATAAATAAATAAACGTTACTGCGACTCGTCCCATCAAAAAGGACGGCAAAATTTCAAACCGCCTTCTGAGGCATTACGATGATTGGAACAGTTTTTTCCCTTCACGTTCTTTACAAACGGGAATTGCGCGATATTTTCTGTCGCCGCAAAAAGTATTGCCTTACAGCGTGCCTTCGCTAATGAAATGCCAGTAAGGGTTTCATCATTCCCTACTTTTCAAATATTTGTGCTACCCTCGAACCTCACAGCCGTTTGGCCAAATACCGCCGCAGCGCTATAAATGGAGACTCTCGAGCGATAGAAATCAAAATGAACTTCGTATATTGTCTACCGAGCTATTTCGGACTGGATATAAAAACCATTATGCTAGTACACGACACGTTTAATGTACAAACCGAAGGAAAATGGAGGGCTTCGTTCCCAATATTTCATTTCTCCCCTGAGCATAATGAGATTGCTTCGGAGTGGTGTTCATTTTTTTTTTCATCTCAGTCGAGAGCCCTCTTCATTTCAAATGAAAACACTTAAAAACATTTTCCCTCTTCAGCTGACCAACTTTCTGTCGAGAAACCCGGATGTTTAGCTCGAAAATTAAAACCCGTCGTATCCAACAGAAATAGGAAAAAAACAGTTTGTGGTAAAATGTGAAAACAAGTTAAATTTTCATCCTCTTCCCTCGGTTCTGGCAAACAGTGTTCGTTAATTTGGAAGAAATAACAATTTTTCCGCTTTCATAATATACCGATGAAGTAACATGTTATACAAGACTGTAGAACTCAGCGTAACTTCGGTAACTCAACTCACCGCCTGTTATTGTGCACACAACGAACAATAGAAAGGCTGTAAAACGCTTAACTGATCAGAGAGCTCGTTCTGCTGTTTTGGACAAGCACTCAACGTAAAGAGCATTCCCACGACAACTTCATACCAAATGTAATCTTCGTTGGTGGCAAATGTACAACAATTACATTGAGAGCGCACTCAATTACAGTGTGATAATTAAAATAATGGCATGAGCCCGACATGCTATTGACCGCATACTGGAAAAAACGATCCTTACTAAGGAAGGAAATACTCCTCACTAATATTGGTGGAAATTAAACAACCCATTCTCTGAAGTGAGGATTAACTATTTTTACAACGGATTGTTAAAAATTACGTAACTTCCTTTCTAGAGCTAAGGCAAATGGATATAGTTAAGCAAAATGCAATATGTTCAGAACATCAGGAGCCCCCTCATTCAAAATTAGCAGAAACAAAAAAATCTTTCGTTATCACTTTCTCTAGCAGGAGGGAGCAGGAAGAATTGTTATATAAGCTGCCGAAAAAGACCAATTTAAATGAGATATTTATCTGTAAATCCCCATGCATCGGCAAAATAGGGGTATGAGAAAAAATGTATCGCCCTAAATTCGGGATTAGATAAATGGCAAGCAAGATGGGGATCAAAGGGGTGGATCAATAGAAGAGAACTTTACTTTGTTTGATGGCAATGATGACATCAATGCGCGGCCTCACTTCTTTTCTCTCAAAAACTCTCCACCCTGTGCGTCTTGCGCCTCCATTGCGAAGGAAAAATAAACCACGTACTGCTCCACTTGTCGCGTAGCCTTTCGGGGTTGTGTGGCGTAGGGTAGAAGTAGGAAAAGAAAAGGTAAAAAATGTTATTAACGAAAAACCCTTTCCTACCTCAAACAAAGGGGAACCTCGCTATTCGGAAACTTTAAATAAAAGGCAGCCCTAAATGAAGATACACGGTGACCACCACGACGGATACCGCACAGTACAAAGAAAATTAACATCCAAATAGCTTTCAATCCTAGTGGAACAACTGCTCCTCATTCCGTGCTTCGGCTGAAGAGGGAGCTTATCTTTGCTGCACGAGAAGGGCTCCTGATCATTCTTGATCAACCTGACGCACTGTAGTTCTTACAGCAGGGAGAGACAGTAGTTGGAACAGCAGAAAAACCTTTCGGCTTCAAAGCAAGCTTATAATCGTTTTACCCAGTTTTAGGAGAAGCATACGACAGCAAAAAAGTCCCAGTTGATCTTTCATTTTGACACTTGCCACCCATGAATATAGTTAGATCATGTGGGAAACCAGATAAAGAACTCCTCCCAGATGGTACGGTATTCCCCAGAGTCATACCTCCGTGTGGGCTTTCTACCAAGGCTGGTTAAATGGAAAACCTGCGGTACCTCAATAGGTCTGAGTTCGATGGATGCTTGTGCTTTCGCCATGACTCTCGACTGAGTGTTTTAACACAGTCGTTTCGATATGGAAACAGACCTGGGATGAGCTATATCGGTTGAAAACTATCTTAAGCAATCACAGTGATCAGAACACCAATTTTTTTCTTCTTCCAAACAGCAGTTACGAACTTGAATTAATTTTTTGTATAGACAGCTTCAAATGACGCGATTCTGCCATAAAATACTTCATCCGTCGGATAATCACGAGAGCAGCACAATAAATTATCAAACATTTGGACGAAAATAAATTTTGGCGCAGTTTTTTCGTTACCAATCCCGCCGATGTGACTCAGGCGTGAGCAACTCAATAAATTCCAGAGCATTAAGCGCGGACACTTTATTGTGACTACAATGGACATTAGCCCCATTAGTTATTATGCTTTCGTCAGTTGTTGTTCCGACATATGTTTGGGCGTCTTTATCGATTGAGGAATTCCTGTTCAGGATTTAGAAAAACGGTTTTTAACATTCAAGTGTATCGAATAATTTATAACTCTTTACTCACGGTCATTCAAGCTTCATATAGACGGAGTGAATTAATTAGATTAGTTGCTTGAGTGATTAGACTCGATGAATGTAGTGCAATGCAATTAGTGCGATAGCAGCTACGAGTTATCGCAAGTGCTACTGAAACCGTATATTGTGTGTGTGGTCAGGAAGGCCCATTTGTGTGTATCAATATCGTGTTTTATGAGATGAAGCAGTTCCGTGGAACGTTTCGGAACGTCATTACCACCCCATTTTATTCGTTACGAATTATTCAATCGGAGTTTACCTTTGTCTTTGTCTCTTCCGTGCGAACTACTGTAAAGCCGTACTTTAAATTCAACACACTTTGAAGTTACTGTGTAAGCGCACAACCATGAATACAAATTACACGTCGTGGATGTGCCAACGGCGTCGTTCGATAAAAAAAATTACTCCAGAGTCGGCAGTGATGTACCAACCTAATCCCATGGCAGAGAAACTCGACGGCAGGTCGTTGGGCCACTTTTCTGCTAAGGCTTACAAACATCGGCAACGCTCCGTATGAGCTCAATTTATCTTCTGAATGCCGCCTATTGATTGCAGTATACTTTAGCGGCAGAAATGTTCTCTGTTTCCGTCGATGTGTTTCTCGTTTCCACCATAAATCAGAATAAAGGGCTTTCCAGGGAACGATGCTCAGAGCCTTCTCGCAATTTCCACAAATGAAAGAAAGCGCGAACAGCCGACAGGAAAAGCGTTTCGAGATAAGATAACGTGCGCCACCTATGCAAACGTTCACATTTAGCTGATATTCGCGAATTGCTAAAAGAGAAAGAAGTGTGGTTGGAGTGTGCAGGGTGGTTTGGCAAATGGCCAATGCTTCGTCGCAAAGTTTGTCTCGGGAGAGTAGAAAGGACTTGCGTGGGGCACCAACTTTCTCTTTTCTCTTTTTTGAAAGCATTTATAATAGCGAGGGAACCAACGACTTCTCTCATCTTTCCTTTTATTTGCGTCGTCCCAAGGCCCTTTGTTGAAAAATCAATTACGGCATTCAGGTTTGGACTATTATTCCTCCGTTGTTTTGCCCGAAACTAAAAGGGTTCAGTGATGTTCAGCGAAGTCAAGTCAGAATATTGGGGAATCATCTTCTTAGGAAGTTTATACGGACAATGATGTGTGTACTAGAGCGTAAAGGGTGAACTAAACCCACTCCGCGAGAAATAGCGAGTAATGGGACGAATTGATGCTGGGTCGAATGGAACGAGTCTCACAGATGTACGACTGCGTCTAGATCGAAAACAGTGAAATCACAGTAATTATAGTAAGCCAAAGAACCACCAAGCGCGACAATCCAAGGAAAGTAATCGTTTCATCATTTGCATGCCCTCACCTCTCCGTCCAACCACTCGTCAGATCGACTTAAGGCGTCGTGCAAATTGCCTAGAGGCTACCACAGGCGCCTGGAATATATAATTTTCGTCGTTCCGTTGTAGGCAGGTCGTGTTTGGTACCGTTAACTGGTATTTTTCGATGCTGAATCGAACGAGGGGGGTCTCGGAGGGGTAAAACTGCTGTTATGCTTAAGTCTAGCTGTTGTGCTTAAGTCTAGCTGTTCAAGAGCCGTTTTTTACTTTCCGCTACCCGAAGGGAAGTAAAGTATAGTAATCGGCCCAAAAAAAAAATTTGGGTTTTCTTCAGATCTTTACGTTTCAGACCCTACTGAGTCTAAAAAACCTAATTTCGGCGCGTGGTCCGTGTGTATGTGTGTGTGTGTGTGTGTGTGTGTGTGTGTGTGTGCGTCTGTAGTTCGATTTGCGGGAGAACGGCTGATCCGATTGAGCTGGTTCTTTTTTTCTTTTGTTCGTTATTTTTTGTAGACACCAAAATAATGTTATGGACGATTTCGGCCGGTGGGAAGGGGGGTGGGGGGACGAAAATGTACCAAAAACTAGGGTTTTTCGCATTTTTCTCGAAAACAGCTCTAACGATTTTGATTAAACTTTCAAATTATCTTCTCCTAATAAATACCTAACTTTTCTTCTCCATACATATCTCCATGAAAATACGGTGAACGGAGATATGGGCCCCTGAAGCAAAAATAGGTTTTTTACCCTTTTTGGCAAAACGGCTTCAGCGATTTCCACCAAACTCACAGGATGTTTTTAAATAGTTTATACCTACATATTGTTCTCAATAAATGTTCCTCTGACACTCCATTGAACAGAGATAAAAATGAAAATGTGTCGAAAATAACGTTTTTTCGAACATTTCCGTAAATTCCAGGGTAACTTCTGACCAGATGTGATAAATTCTAATGGAGTGTCTTTTAGTCACCCATACCAACATTTCATTCTCTATAATTATTTCTGTATATATATATGTTGAACGGAGATATAAGCCAAGTTAACTCAGAAAAGGAGATTTGTCGAATATTGATTTATCGGAATTCCAATTTTCTCAAAAACGGCTCTAACGATTTCGATCAAACTTTCGGAGTACTTTCAACTAACGAGTCCCTACATTTAGTTCTGTTTAATAAATGTTTCTGTAGAAATGCGTTGAACGAAGATATAGCACCCGCATATGTTGTTGGTATTCGAACTTAAAGGGGTGGCGGAAAGTTGTGTGTTGCTACGCACCAGATATTTTAATAATTTGCAACGTTTTTTTTCGTATAAATCTCGTTAATATACTTAATCGTGCTGGACAGTTCAACCTGCTGCTTGTATAACAGTTAAGAACCGTAAGATAATTAAGGGCAGCCAAATAAATTCCGAAATTCAACAACACTTTTTCAGTGTGTTCACTCTGTAACTCCTGCACAATATACGCGAACGTCCTCAAAAACACGTTGACAGTCCCATAAATTGTCACTCAATATAAGTCAGGAAGTAAGAAGGAGCAGCACAATAAATTTCAGAAAGTTGTGGGTAATAGGTTTGCTATGTACATCTTAATCCAGTAGAGCGCAGCCAGTGAACGAACATCTGGGTTGCATTAAACCGCCGTTCAGTGATCAGCCGTTCAAGCCAAGCGCAACATAATGTTTTTATTGAGTTGTCAGTAATATACGATCTTCGAACGTTTCAACAATTATTCTAAATTGCTCACCAGAATAGAAATAATAATAATTATAATAAACAATACAACAAGGTTCTTGCTATAGAACGTTGATTGAATCTAACTGAGAAACTGAGTGAAAACCAGAGTGGATCAGTTGCCAGAACTGTAAAACGTTTCTAGGTGTACGTAAGGCTGAGTAAAGTTGTGTGCTACATCGTTCAAAACTACTATTTTTCATTTCTTTATTGTTGAAGATGCTCTAGTTTCTCTTGAATTATTTGCCGATTGGGTCAACTAATTGAAATAGAGAGAGAGAGAGAGAGATATTTCTCTTTTTCAAGACCACGTTCTCATATCAACACTAAGCTAACAAAGTCCGATAGGGCACTGAGAGATGAGAGATTTTGAATGCGGGATTGCACACACAACGAGTCCAGGAAATGGCCCACTAACCAGAAGCCCAAAGTATGGCACGGTAATTCGGCCACAAGATCTCGTCAGAAACCCCCACTTTCCCCACCACACACGAACTAGTTTGGCTCCACGCCTCTGGGCCTTTCATCTAACTCAACTAGACCATATTTAGATACTGTTCCTCATAAATGTTCCACTGACAGAATTCGATCAACATGACATTGTGTGTTCATAAAGTTTGATCACTGTGTTTCTGTAGAGACGCGTTGAAAGAACGCGTTTAATCTGACCTCCCACAAAATCTGGTGGAACGCATCACACAACTTCCCTCAGTCACACGCACATTCAGTAATTTCCATGGCTTTAGCACCTAACGCAATATTTTTCACTCAGTTTATCCGAATTTGGTTAAGACCACCTCGCGTTTTACGTGGAAAGTGGTAGCGGTTAAGGTTCCGGAATTTATTGACGTGCTCCTGCTTATATTACGACCAGTGTTGAGCTATCAGTACATGGGCGGTTCATGAGACAACACGATTTTTCTGAGGAATATCGTGTTCGCCGTTTTGGCAATGTCGGGTAAGACAGTGAGAATTGTAGCGAGTGGATTGAATTACGGATTTTCTAGGGTTGTTCCTAATTATTTTATGAGCGTTATTAAATTACTACCCTAATAGTTCTGAGAACGCTAGCTATCATATGAGCGGCATTATAAAGGAAAAATGGCCCCAAAACTGCTTTTCTTCGAATTTTTAGGTAATTAGTTGTGCTCTACTTTTAATTTTCCCACAGATGATAATTGTATGGTCCTGTCGAGTTATTTAGAGATGTTCATACAAAAAATCAAATCAAAACCGTTAGAGCGGTTTGTAAGAAAAACTAATTTGGTGTTTTGATCGACAGGACCCCACATCCTGTTTTTACTTTCCTTGTTCTAATGGGAACACGTTGGGTTAGTCGTTCAAATGCTGAATGGACATGAGTTTGAAGAAACTTGATGCAATGCAGCAGATATTCGTTAATTACTCGCGAATGCAATTAGTAAATTGAGAATCCATACAAACGGAAAAACTGTTTTAATGCGTCGTTCGATTCCTTTTTTTCTCAATTCGGTCCATTCAGAGTATTCCTGATGCCAGTGGCATTAAAAACTTGAAAATCAGATGGAGCTTCTTTTGAAAGGTGCGTTTCGACGTTCAATGGCCTTTAGCGCGAAACGTAATAAAGTTGATAGGTTCGTATTGAGATAGTTCTGAACGATAAAGGTTTGATACACTGTAAGCCAGGTACAGGTTTATATAGGGAGATTCCCTTTTCGTGAAGGTCGAAGCAAAAAGGTGAGAATGGAGCTTGTGGAAAACCCTCTTATCTCCGTTACCTAACTTAACCCACCGACCACAAAATTAAACCCCTACCCTCAGTTCCCCTCCCCTAAATGGGGATAGTACGAGTACAATTCGCCTCCACTTTTATGGCGATATCCCAAACTCTAGTTACCCTATCATTTCGACCTTTTTTTAAAATCTTTGGTCCTTTTCCAACCCCCTCGGCCAATTCTAATCTCCTCATCTTCCGTCGTTTTGAAGCCCGAGCCAAGTGCTTTTGATAAGAATGTCCTTAATGTAGTTAGTTTAACTCAGCTCAATTCACAATGCGCCTTCTGTAACGAGATACGTAAAAATGTGTTATCAGGTAATTGGGGTTCGCTGAAAATCTACGGGGTACTATAACAGTTCTCTAAGCACCTCGCGGGTTTGGAAGGATGGTACAACCCTCGTTATGTTCACGTCCGTAAGAGGACTTAACGTGGCTTATGCTACAGTTACAATTTCCTCATTCAACGGCATCATTTTACTCGCTCATTGTGTGAGATCGACCCCCCATTTAGCGTAGTAAACCAAAAAATACTGATCGAAGTTGCATACATCGTGGAATCAGTTTTAGAACATGCAAGCTCCAAAAATAACCCTCGCGAATAAATAGGAGAAGAGTGGAACTCGCCATAACTTCAGAACGGTTCAGGCTGTCGACTCATTCTATTTGGTATGGAACATACGCAGAAATAACCTCCCAAACACATTGCATCCCGAGTTAGACGAACTATTGTCGCCCCATTTTAAACTTCCTCGTTCATTCCTGTTGCTATTCAAGACTCACTCGTATCTGTGAAAAATATTTCGTGCGGCGCATCGCACAACTTTCCTCGGAAACACGTGCATTTAGCGCTTTATATCCTTATGTACTAATAACATACATTTTCAGTCAGTTCATTTGAGCTGGGTAGATTATAACTTCCCGTTCTACATAGAAACTGGTGGCGCTTGAAGTTTTGGAATGTATTGAGTTCTGGAGTTAGCGGAGTCGCTCCTAATTACGTTATGGGCATTATTAAATTCTTACCCTATAACTTGTTTTTTCAACTACGGCCCTGCTTTTTTGAAAATGCTTAATATCATGTAAACGAAATTTATGAGGGAAACACTGCGTTTTTTTTCGAACTGTTTGATAGTTTATTATACTTGTTTCACTGAGCTCAAGCCTGATTGTAAGGGAGGAGGGGGGTATTCCAAGGAAGAAACTGCTCAGCCTTCAAAGCCTTCCCAGCGTTCATGCATAGCCCACATTCAATGTCAATTACCTTCACCACAATTCAAGCCCTGACAACACAAGGATTAATATTTCTGGAGCTGGCGACGTATTTAATGCTGGAAGTTTCTCCAATGTTCGTTTGTATCCTTTCTAACACCCTTCTCTCATTCACTTCTTCCCGAAAGCTCAAGACAGTTAAACGCTCTCTTTCTGGCGTGCACCTGTCCAATTATCCAGAGATTTTTACCGATAAGTGTCCCGTTAACTCTCACTCAGTAGCACCACTTTGATCTCTATCTCTATTGTATCTTAAGTGGACGTTCAATAAACCAGTGTGACAATAAACCTCAGAAATTTCGCATCATTTTTTTACTTTTTTATGTTTCCAGTTATAGTTCTTGAATTGTGTGTATAGGTAATGACAGAGATGGATGCTGAAATAATTGGCATGGAAATTATATTTCAAGTATTAAACGCGGACAAAGTAAAACGGATCGAATTTGGTAAAAAGTGTAAAACAAAAAGGCTTTTCGGCAGAAGAAGCAAGATGAATGAAAAAAGACACGTATCAGCTGGTGTAACTGTGGGGTTACTAAGTCCCTACAACACTCACCTTCCCAGTGTCAATGGTACTTGCGAAAAGGAAAAATGCATGCGTCTTCCACTGAGGGTGACTGCTATGAGGTTGGATGGGGGCGAGAACGGTTGTAGAAGGTCTCCCGTTCGGTTTCCTGAAGAAGGAAGGCTGGATTTAGCCGATCCATAGAAACAGTTTGGCCCCACGTGGTGTTGAGAGTGAGGAAAACTTGTCTGCCCATGAGATGACTCGGAATGGTGGGTTGTAAGGGTTTACGGGTTGCATCATGTCTTACAAACACGTGGGAAGCTTTGGCCAGCTCCTTCTGTACGAAGACCCAAAGATCCTTGTTTCTTTGCTGTATTGTGGAGAAACGGAACTGGGCGTAGGCGGCGGATGTGCTCTTAAAGGTTGGCGACGAGTGTGGGTATGTCCGTAGCGGTTGAGGGTTGCTCCAACAGGTCTGCTGGTAGGCGTATGGTCTCACAAAAGAGCAGCTCTGCAGAGGTCCTGTCAGGGTCAGGAATTAGGTGGGAGCGCAGTCCGAGGAGGATAATTGGTAGCTGAGAAACCCACTCATCCGTCAACTGAGGTTTCAAGGCCCTTTCAGAGTTCGGTGCCACCTCTCGATGGTATGCAAATGTATATGACAGTGGTCCGTAAAGATGGCAGACTGACGATCTTCCAGCATATATCGAAAATATTTCACTCCTTCGTAGGATGCCAGCAGTTCTGTCATAAGTGCTGAAAGCACATTGAGCTGGGTTCAACTTTTTCGAGAACACCCCGAGAGGTTCTTCAGAGTTATTTCAAAGTTGGTGAAGTGATGCTCCTACTGCAAAATCCGACGCATCGACCATCAGAACCATCGGGAGATTGCAGTCAGGGTGGGCTAAAAGAGTGGCATTGACCAATGCGATCTTCAGTTCGTCAAATTGCGGACCAAACTGTTTATTTTGATCGGCTAAAGCCAGCCTTCCTTCTTCAGGAAACCGAACAAGGGGTTGGGGTTGCGATGGGGTAGGATGGGGGCGAGGCTGATGGTTGAAGTTGTTGGGCGAGGATGGCTGTAGAAGGTGTTGGGGTACACCTTCTACAACCATCCTCGCCCAACCACTTCATCCATCAGCCTCGCCCCCATCCTACCCCATCGCTCTCACCCGTAGTGGAAGACGCGTGCATTTTCTGGACAAGTACCGTTGACACTGGGAGGGGAATGCTGTAGGGACTTTATAACCCCACACTTGTTCACGGGGTTTTCAATTAATGCCTTGAGATGAATAGTATCGGCTCAATTGGTTCCAGAACTTTAGGAACTACTTAGAACGTTCAGTTGTTGGCATGTTTTACAAGTTCACGGGACCTCAACAAAAAATACATTGGATCAGTTGCTAAAACGACCATGGGCCGAGGAAAGTTGTGTCATGCGTCTCACCAGATATTTCGATCGCGTGTCCTCTAATAGCGAAATGTGTCCAATGCCAAGCGATCGAAAGAAGGTAAAATATGAAGTGTGGAAATAGTGGCGCTAGTCGTGAAGGAAGAAACGCGTTATCGAACGTGGCAGCCGGAATATTAGTCATACACTAACGATATTGCGATTACTTAATGGCGAGTCGATTACCGCTATCAAAAGTTCATATCTCTCAAACTACTCCAACTCGGGACTGGAATGAGAGCGAAGCAAATTACATCGAGCGTGTTAACATCATCTTGCAGGCATCAACCCGTTCGTGTGTCCTTCTCGAGATGATGTGAAAACGATGAAAATATTACGCACGACTTGGTACGAAGAGTTAGAACGATGAAGCCAATGAGTAGGGACCCTCAATCTCTCTCTCTCTCTCTCTCTCTCTCTCTCTCTCTCTCTCCTCTCTATTACCGTTTACCACAATGCCATACCACTGCCTATAGATCATCATTCATCTCACAAAGCTTATCATATTACAATGGACTCTCATCAGAACTAAAACAACTAAAAAGTCATAAAATTTTCAAGAAATGTGTGAAAGAATTTTTGCTATCCCTTTACTAAATTCCTCTAAACTCTCTAAAATCATGACACGACAGGCTATTTGAACTATGTGAATTGTAGTATATCTGAATTTTGTTCGAGAAGAAAATAATGTTAAAAAAATAGAATTAAATAAAATTAAAATAAATAAATAAATGAAAAGAAAAACAATCAAATAATGAAACGAAGATGTTGTTGTTGTAGTAGAAAACTAGCTAATAAGTAGAAGAAACGAAAACTATTGACGCATTTGTATTTATCATGTTAAAATTTAAAATTTCTGGTTAGGTATAAGAATGGTCGAGTACGACCAAATCTCGCCAGATGTATTAATAAAGCCGTCATTCATTCATTGTGTCTCTGTCACTCTCTCTCTCTCGCTCTCTCTATCTCTCTCCCTCTCTCTCACTCGATCTCTCTATCTCTCTCTATCTCTCTCCCTCTCTCTCTCTCGCTCTCTCTATCTCTCTCTTTCTCTAGAGCCTCATAAGTAGTGCTTATTCAGAAACTTTTAAACCGTCTTTATTCGAAATTGTTATTATTTTATTGTGCAGCTCTCGTCATTTTTCGACGGATGAAAATTTTACTGGTACTGCCGCGTCGTTTTAAATCGCCAATACAAAAAATAAATCAAAACCGTTACAGCATATTTGCGAGAAGAAAAATCTAGTATTAGATTACTATGATAACTAGTTTTGAAATGATTTTGCGCCTAGCCAGATTATCGAGTTCTGAAGTGATCAGCGGGCAAAATATAAAACTTGAGGCCGAGCATCAGTGTGCATGCCAAATATCAAAGTTGAGCCGATTTAGTTCCGCCGTTTTCTATCTAGACACACGTAGACCATTTTCTCGAATGGTATTTTGAACTAATTCTTGAAACGTTAATTCTGGAGAAAGTAAGTTTTTTTTTTCACCCGATTACATAATTTTTCTTGTACTCTGTCGCGAAAGACGTCAAATGTGTTCTAAAGGGATCTTGATTCACTTAATTTTCTCTCTGAGCGTGGACGGTTATACTGTGAACAATACAGCGAAGAATCCGGAAGTAGTCTTCAATTCTTGAACTTTGACACTGAATGTCTCTCTCTCTCTCTCTCTCTCTCTCTCTCTCTCTCTCTCTCTCTCTCTCTCTCTCTCTCTTCCGTGCATACAACAATAATTTTCGCAAGATATCGTTGAACAGGACCTTTGATGACAAAATAGGATTATTATCATATCTAGTATTATTACTTATTATATTATCATTGTCTAGTAGTATTACTTATTATATTATTAAGGATTGATTGTTGAAACAGAAATACTAGGCCAGCTCGAGATTCTCTCTGCGAACTTGCTTTGGATGCCATGGGTGGAAGAGTTTTTGTGTGCGATTTATATTTTTAGGTTAGGTTATGTATCGTTGGATGAGGGGAGGAATTTACTAGCACTCCTCGCTGCGTGCTTATGTTTCTGCTCTCAGATGGGTATGCTTGGAAGAGCTTCCGTGTGCATGTAAGTTTTATGGTATGACTGTTTCCTTATTTGATGACTGTTGCTAAACCCTCGACGAGGGTTATATCGTGGAAGTTGCGGTTTCGCTAATGCGCAAAAGGCTGGCCCTTGCAGCATCCACCGAAATCAAACCTGCGGAGGTACGGCAGGTATTTGGTCGTTAGCCAGTCTCCCGGTAGAGAGCCGTTGCCCGTGTGTGACCTTTGGGAGGAGTTCTTAATCTGGTTTCCACCTGATCTAACTATTTACTTGAGTGGCAAGTTTATAAAGGACTGATCAACGTGACCACGTTTCTTAGCCATCACCTTCTTCGCGAACTCTGCAAAATGGTTATAGGCTCGCTTTGTAGCTGTCAATGCTGCTAAGTTCGTTTGCCCTCCCAACAACCGTCGCTCACTGTTGTGGAGCAGAAGTGCAAGACGTGCAGAATAGAGAGTCTTTGAGAGAAAAGAAGTGGAGCCGCGCATTGAAGTCACCATGTCCGGTGAGGAACTGGCTCGTTCGGTGGTCTGGCACGACCCATTTTCTTGAAAGACGTTCACGGATGTTGGGGTAGAACTCATACGTGTCACGACCCTATGACAAACGACCCTCTTCTGTTCTTCTTCACCTTCACCTCCTCTCACTCTTTCTCTTTCCACTCTCTATCTTTTCCTGTCTCTCATATAACTACCACAGTACAATAAGAATCAGGAATCACGCAACAAGCGTTGAATAAGATGTATGACTTAGATTTACTGATTGTATATAAATGTATATAGTTTCTTTTATTTATATCATAACAACTCGTATACACACAAGAAAAGTACTTACAACAAAAAGTCCTGGTTCCATGAAGGGTTTGGACCCTTCACAGTCACTGTCGTTGATTTTACATTCTGCAGCTTCAGCGTAACGTAGGTGTTGAACTGGATGCCTACAACAGTACAAAAAAACGCATGCCATCAACTCATTGGAATCTTCATGTTAAGTAATACTTACTAGAGTTTCAATATAGTTAACCATAAGCTCTTGAACTTATTCGCAATAGCATTGAATAGTATTTACTTCAGTATTTTATCGCTCTAAATTCTTCTACAAATCGTCGGTTAACCACATTTGGTGCCAGTGGTTGCCCGTAAAAAGAAGATGAATTCAAACAAGTTAACTTAGTTGACAACATCAACCTCTTATTTCTATTGTTAATTTTCGCTCAATATTTCAAAAATATCAGTTCAAGAAGATTAATCGGTGTCAGAATTTCTTACTAATTCAGTGGCGTAAAAAATTCAATTTTTTAGAGATGAAATCAACTACTTTACTTCGGGAAAGTTCAGCTCCTTTTGGTTTTACTCGTCTTTCTGGGCTCATCTATGGGGAATTGCACAGCCTTCTACTAGTATTCGAGCACGTCAGGTCCTTCGGATTCCCTTCCATCTTGAGTGCGTTTTTTGCCCGGGCAGAGTTTTGCGAACATTTTCTACTGACTTCAGAATGAGTTACGAATTAAAGATTCTATCTAATCAGCACCGCTTGAAACGCATTTAACTCAACCAAGGTTATCTGAAGTTTGTTCTGCATTTCAAGTGAAAGAGTGAAATCAATATTTTTAGATGAAACAGCTGGTGTGAATACAATCAGCAAGAGAATGTTCGTTAATTCAAACACTTTTCATTCGTTTTCTTTTCAAATTAAAATATATTTGTTCAAAAGTTGTACGACGAATCTCACAATAGAGTTTCGACAGGTTTCAAAAATGGCGTGAGGTGATCTTGCAATTACGAATAAGCTCTGATGTGCTAGGGCGTTGATCGCGGAGATGCATCTATAATTAAACAAAATTTCAAGTCATTGTATCAATAAGGGACGACTGTTATGAAAATGGTTTTCAATAAACCACCCACACCCTCACCCCCACAACTATTCTCGGCCCCAGATGCGTTCGGCGATTTTTATCACTCTAGTAACTAATGAAAAAGATTTTTTCATTCAGTACATAACATTTTGTATTACTTAGCTCAACGGTTCTTTACATAGAAACTAGTATCGCGTATGGTTCCGAAATTTATTGACGTGCTCCTACTTAGGGGATTTATGACACTGTAAATATGATTTACCTCCCGCTATGCAAAGGGTAAGGAAATTATTGTAAACTGTCAGAAAAAAGTTGGGTTTTCATAAGATCTTCACGTTTTGAGGCCCACTGAATCCAAAATCTGTAGTTCCACTTGACTTGCAGGAGAATGGCTGAACCAATTGAACTGGTTATTTATTCTTTGTTCGTGACACTTTGAAGACGTAAGGGCACAGAAAATAAGGTTATGGAACATTTCCATCGATTGAAAAGAGAGGGGGCGGGGGTTTTTGCCTTTTTCTTGAAAACACGACTAAACTTTCAGATTATCTTTTACTAATCAGTATCCAACTTGTCCCTTCCATAAATGTCACCATAACAATTCGGTGGCACAGAAACTGACCAAGGAAGCCAACAGTTTTTTTTCTTCACTTTTTAACCAAACGGCTTCAACGATTTTTAGCAAACTCACAGAATGTCAGTAATCAATACCTATATATTGTACTCAATAAATTTCCCTCTGACAGTCCTTTGAACAAAGATGAAAACCAAAATGTGCCAAAAATAATTATTTTTAGTACGCTTTTCACAATTTCCATAGTAACTGCTGAACTGGATTTGATCTATCTTACGGAGTGTCCTTTTACAGCCTATACCCATCGTTTGTTCACCGCCACTATTTCTGTATTCATCTGTTGAACGGAGATATAAGTCGTGATATCGCGTAGAATGAGATTAGTTGAACATCAGTTTATAGTTCTTGCAATTTTCTCAAAAATGGTTCTAACGATTTCGGTTTCTCGTAACTAACTAGCATCCACACATTGTGTCAATATTACATTACGCCACAAATACGTCAAACGAAGATATATAAATTTAACAGGTCGTCGAATTTATGGGGGTTGCGAAAAGTTGTGTGACGCTACGCACCAGATATATCTGAGAAAGATAGTGTTCACCGTTTTGGGGATATCGTGAGAAATTCCGGAAGTTTTGGGTTAGCTCTTAATTAGTTTATTAGCATTATCAAGCTCTCGTCTTATCTGCATTGGACTATCATCATAATTTTTAAAAATCGGTTTTCTTCAAAATATTTGGTAATTTACTCTAGTTCTCTAGTCATTTTCCTCCGCATGAATCATACTGTCCACGTGAATCATTCAATCAAAGCCGTTTGAGCCGAGAAAAAAAAAAAAATTCGGGTCCAGTAACCTCTCCATCCTACTCCTTGCAGCTTAGGAATGTAAAAATATGTTGACTGTGAAACTTGTGAAGATGCGCTTCCTCTTTTCAAATCTTATAAAAAAATCAAGCGTACAACGTATTCAGTGGAACCTGAAATTGAGTACTTATCTTTCAGCTATATAATTTTTACAACTATTTTGAATTGGCTATAACGTTGAGAATTTTCTTTTCACAATTTCATTACTAACCATGACCAACAACCAGTGTCATTACCTTATTCCGCGTGAAAATCGTGTCAAGAGCAATTACAAGTGGTTCGGCCGAATGATAGTTGCGACGTCATCATAACTCTCTAAATATAGCGGGGAAGGCGTTTGTGAGTTCAGCCAAGAAAGGAGGTTAGGATGATTTGTTGGTAATTATATAATTTCAAATGAGGGTATTTGAGGTGGCTGGTTAAGATTAGCGTCTTCCTACTTATGCATTCAGAAATGAGTCCTCATTCGTTTCAAGTACCCGACTTCTCAATTTCCTCTACTCATTAGGATTTTCCACGCCTTCAGAAATACGTAATTCCAGCTTTAACTACTTGATGAGCTTGAGAACACAATATTAATGCTCTTGCCTCCAGGAAATTCACTCATTACTATTACCGCTGTCTTCGTAAGAGTAACATGATGTAGCGCACGTCATTACGTTGGATAACTTTTTGAAGGGTATCAGCGTGTGCTTGAGGGTTCTATTTTTAGTCAAAAATTGTCGTTCCGATTCCTAAAGGTGCAAGATCTTCCGCCATCATAACCGCGACATAGGAACTAGCCTTCGTTATTGTGACTTGTATAACTCCGTAAATTCACACAAATTATAAGTCAGAACTTGAATAAAAAAAGAAATATGGGAACCAACTGCACAACGTTGATGTGACGTGTCCAGGAGATATTGTACCATTTACTACGCTGTAAACCCAAAGTATTTCTCTAAAAGCCACAGGTCAATTTAGTTCGTACGATTCAGTGTGAAGGGATTGCGGTGGAATTAAATGTGTTTTTCCTTTCCGCCACCTTATGGGCTCAAAAAAGTTCTCCATATTTTCGATTTTGATGCCTACTCAGTCGAAAAAACTAGTTTGTTTGTGTCTGTAGTTTGGTTTGAAGCTAGAAGTTTCAAAATAAGATTATGAGCAGGTCGCGTAAACAAGAATCGTGACCAAAATTAACCAAAAGGTTTTTCACGTTTTTCTCTAGAGCAGCAGATCATTTTCGACGAACGATGCTACTTCTGTTCATCATAAGTATACTCGTAAGAATTTGGGGAGTGGAGGCGTTTTTTCATTTTTTTCAAGAACCGCCCGAGCAACTTTCTACAAAAATTTGAGGGGTAACTTTGAGGGTGGACTAGTGTCAACATTTGGGTCTGTGTGGACGCTTCTGTGAAAACAAGTTGAACGCTGATAAATGTATAGAACACCTGTATGAACAGCGCATCGTCGAATTTATGGGGGTTGAGGAAATTTGTGTGATGCTTCGCAGCAGATACGAGTATTTTGCAAAAATGCTTAAGGGTGCGTGAGCTGGTCAATTCTAGCCTTCTACCATCGTCTACAGACGACGGCAACTCTGTAACTAGCTAGAGCACTCCATGCGCTTCTACAAGAAATTATTGACAAGTCTCTGGGCGAGGCCTTGTTGAATTTGCAACATACTTCACAACTGAACAGTTGAACCACACGAAGGGTTAATTCACATCACGGGTGATCAGGATCGTTATTAAGGTAATGTTATGTTGATGATGAAGTGGAATCTACCCAAAAGGATCTAAATCAATCTAAAGCAATAAAGATCTGCGGCATGGTTATCATTCACGGTTGAAGGACTCTAGGTGGTACTTTTAAAGACGCTTGATTCACTGATTGCTCGTGAAATAGTAAAACCAAAACCTTGGTTGATCACTTAGGGAAGGTCGTGAGCACGAAGCAGCTGATGCAGACTTCGAGTTTCCCGTAAGCCCTTAGTCGGTCTTTCCGAGTATAATATATTGATCATGAGTGCTAGAGGGAGGATGTGCGATGGGGCGAATCCAGACAAGTGTCGTCTTATTGACGGCTTAAATTCTATTTTCGTCTCAAGTGTTTCAATGTCGTCGGTTCAATCGCCAAGAAGGCGTTTCCTCGTCAGGGAAGATTCGTCGCTCTGACGAAACCGCTGAATTTACTCGGCAGTTTACGGTTCAGTTGAACTACAGAGAATTTGGTGCTATACTTATTGATGAAATGAATCCGCAACTCTCAAAAAAATAATGACTCGCTGAAGTCTAAAAGGTTGAGAAGCTGCGGTACTTGTAACGATAATTGTTTGACACAACGGTGCCAATTTAACGGGCACCAAATGACCTTCACGTCGGTAACAGGGCTACTCTTAAAACCCAGTACTCCACACGGAAATTGGATAGAGGCTTTTCCATGCAGCAGCCTCTATTCAAGCACGAATCGTCCTGTACAGCTGTACTAGGGGTTTTCTTGTCGAAATCCTCTCATTTCTACACAACTATCTTTTTGCCCACTTGCCACGATTGTAACGCTTCTCTTTAGTTCCTGCCACTTGATTCATGACAAGGTGAAGGTGGGGGGGGGGCGAACTGAATGTGGTAGACTCAATGCCCGCGAGGTTCAACTTCGTACTACCCTATTGGATACTCATTCATGAGCGATCCAGGTGGGAAGGTGGAGCTCCCAATTTCGAAGCTGGGGCCCTGGTATACTACACTGATAGCTCGGTGCAGGGTGGCCTTGCAGGGGCAGGCATCTTTGGGCCGAGGATCATAGCAGCGATCCTATTGGGGTTGCTGACCACGGTGTTCCAGGCAGAGGTGGCTGCGGTGACACAGTCTGTGTGAAGCAGCTGCTGCAGAGGGTACTGAACCGGCAGAGAATCTACATAATGGCCACTCTCAAGGCCTTAGTCTCATACTGTCTCACATCACAGCAGGTGTAGGAGTGTCTGACTGGACTGAAGGCCCTGGCAGAGGACAACAGTGTAACACTGTGTTGGGTGCCAGGGCATCAGGGTATAGAGGGAAACGAACGGGCTGATAGGTTGGCTAAGAAGGGATCAGAGCAGATCCCTATTGGCCCTGAGCCCTTTGTTGGGACTACCAGGAGCCACCTACGCAGAGAGGTTGGCAATGGGAGGACAGGTGCAGGGCTGCTTATTGGCAGGGGCCTTAGACAGTCAAAACTCTTCATCCAGCTCTCCAGAGAGAGGTCCAAGGAGGTGCCTGCACTGGGGAGGAAGGATATGAGGATCATGTGGCCTGTTCACAGGTCACTGTCTGCTGAGGTACCACCTTGCAAATATTGGCATAGTGCAAGGTACGGGTATGCACGTTCTGCGAGGTAGGGCTAGAGACGGCAGAGTTCTGTGTTTGGGAGGCCCTTTCTTCGGTCTGAAGAGGTGGCAAATGCAGAACTTGCGAATATCCTCCGCTTTGTGTGGGGGTGGTGGGGGCACATAAGTGACCTCATACCAAGCGAGACCAGTGCCGTGGGGCCTGGAGGTGGTGCAGGTGGGCCGTGATCCAAGGATCATGGACGCCCTTACAATAGGCCCGTTTGTGGCTGCAGTGAGGGTATTGCCTGCATCCACCGTTTCAAAAAAAACCAAAAAAAAAAGCTCCTCTTAAATTCAGACATACGCTCAGGCAATTCAGCAAAGTAAGAAATCAGGTGTCAAGAGTATCGACGTCTTTTGTTAATATCAGCAAAGAATGGAGACAGCGGTGAACCCTTAGCTTCCCTTGGTTGGGTGCAGTTATTTTCCCGGGGTTTGAAATAATTCATGCTCATGCAGTGGCCACAACTGTTGTGAATTGTACGGTTCGTACCACGCGTAAAACGGTCGCCGAATGAAAGGTGAAAATGTCAAATTCTGTGTCGTAGTTGGTTTCCTGAATACGTTGCAACATTAAAATAAGGAATTTGCTCAACGATTATATTTTTATGATGTATTATACTGAACGATATGTGTACTCACCCTGGCCTCCGATGTACCGAGCTTTCTTGACTGTAACAATAAAAAGAAAAAAACCATTAGTGATAATCATTTGAAATGATGTTTGAATGTTGCATATGTGTGCATGTGAATGACATGCTCTATCGAGCATAAAACTTATTACCAGGCAGAGAGCAGAAAAGATATTGGAAGCGAACTGTTGAGGCGGAATTCTTAGTCCCGACTCAAGTACAGATTGACTTCAGAAAATAACAGAATTTTCGAAGTCACTTGTGAATTCTTCAACTTCCCGAAGTTTAAGCAAATCTTAACTTCAAGATTTAGTTGAACTTTACAAGGAAAAACAAGAGTTGGCGGGTGTGGAATGGTAACTGTACAGCGGGTTAGAGTGTTTGTCTACAAAATCAACTTTAATCGGTCCCCGGTGCGCTTGTTAGGGAAGTTGCTGAGCCGGAGGGGCGTTCACTCGACGGGAGACGTCTTTGGCGGTCCTCTGTCTTTCTCATTTCAAGCTAAAAGTGTGTAGTTCGTGAATCAAAATGAACTACTCTTCCGCATTCTACTGAACGAGTGATGAAAACACATCACTCACATGTTCGAGATTCATTTCGTTCAGGCTCATTCGTCATCACTTCTCGTTCATTTTGTTGTCGCAGGTCGACACACTGCATTCCTCTTCATTAGCTTTGCCGTAAACTCCACCCTTGACCGCAACAAAGAATACCTTGCTCTTTACTCCCAAACATTTATTAAATTGAATGAATCAATTTTATGCTTAAAACGGAACATATTTTAATGGGTGTGATTTGGTTTAGAGAAAGTAAAGTAAGGTGAGATCCCTCGGGTTGGCCCTCCTACTGAACGAAAGACCACTCCGCCTACTGCGCACGAGGCCTAGTTTTCCCAACTACTCCCCAATCCCCTCACTTCATCGTTCCGCATACCACAAACCTGGGCATTCGATGAGTTAAAGCAGGACCGCGGGGACGTTTCTGAGCGCTCAGCAAAGTTAGGTTACCTTTGTGAGGAGCTAAAGGCTCGTGACTGGTTCCCAATAGGGTTTAGCGGAAAGTTTTTCACTTTAGTTGACATCTGACTATCAGTGTGTGTGTACATAACATTCCTCAGTTCTATAAATAGCAATAAAAGAAAGTAAAAGTGGAGTAGTGTTGAAGTGTCCTTGTAAATCATCTTCCTTTCAAGAATGACAACTTCCGTAAGAGCTTCTAATTTTTTGAAAAGTGTCCGGAGGTTGGGACTTCATAGCTTTTATCTGCTTTTTATTGGAGGAAATATAATTCTCAAAGTTTAAATTGAATGTTTATTGGAACAAACCCGACTGAGAATCTGGAACGATGAGCGAAGTGATCTGAATTATCTTCAATCTAACGTTGAATTGGATGAACGAAATTAAAGGGCTTCCTGATTGGATCAAGTGCTTGAGGTCTAAGTTGGAAAAGATCCAACAATCAATGATGGGTAGGGAAGTCTCTTGGGTATCCCTTCTCCTCTTTCAGCTCAATATAAAACGCTCTACTCCTACCAAACAAAAATCTTTCGGAATGAGGGGTGGAACGGTGATGTGGGGGGGGGGAGGCTTAAAAAGAAGTTCTTTTTACACAGTTTTGCGTCCTTTTAAAGAGGCTTCCACTTAATTCACGGTTCACGTGATATCAAAGTGATTCGAAAAGACTAAACCCGCTCGTTAAAAAACGAGGCACTTGCTGCCGTCAGTTAAACTTACACGGGATTTAATCTCACGCCTCTTTTCGAGATCGGGACGATCCGTTTAATTAAACTCGCGGGCCCCCTTTCAATATTTTGACGACCCGCCTCAAATTCTGAAATTGGCGCGACGAGATGAATGATTAATTTTCTGAGGGCAGATCCGATTTGATAACGATAAAATTACGTTTCATAAACGGGAAAATGACGAAAACGGCACAATGAATTACCAAACTTTTCGAAAAAAATCGATTTTAATGCAATTACGTCATTAAAAATGTCACTTATGTCACACTAGCGTTCTTATAAAAAGGGAACATTGCAAAACGGTTTATTATTCACTTCAACAGCTTGACCTAGCCTCACACCTCCGAGACCCATCCCAACCGATTCAGCACCGAAAAATACCAGCAAACGATATCAAACACGACCTGGCTACAGCGGAACGACAAAAATTACATATTCCAGGCGCCAGTGGAAGCCTGTAAACCATTGGCATGACGTGACGAGTGTAGCTGACAGTTGGTTTGAGTGCGAACGATGAAACGATTACTTTCGCTGTATTGTCGCGCGGGTTTTTCAGCTCAATATAATTACTATGATTTCACAGTTTACGATCTAAACCCGGTCGTACACCTGTGAGAACTGTTTCATTCGTCCCAGCATCGAAAAATACCTTAAAACGATACCAAACATGGCGTAGTTGCGATAAAAGTGCCAAAATTGGGTTTTTGTTATTGCGTTATAACCCATTTTTTGCTAGTAACAACCACGGGCTTCATCCGATGGAATCGTCGAGCAGGTGGGGACCACTGGATACCAATTGGGATATTTGTGCGAAAGAACGGGTTTTTTATCACGTCTAGGGCAATATGGCCTGAAAACGGCGGACCGACGGCTGGTGGTGGACGGACATTGCCAATTGGAAATCCCACTGCCTTGAAACTTAAATTGTCAAATTTTGGGCGGAGGTTGTAAAAAATTTTCCTGACCGAAAACGTAGGTATTCAGAATGAACAGTAAACCAAAATCAAAGTGACAGTCCAACAACGTACCTATAGAATGCTAGTAATAATACTCATAAAAACATTCAGAAACTACTTCAGAAGTTCCGGAATTAAAATTGACGTCGTTTTTACTTTCCTTGGCTCTACAGAGTAAGTGGGTATGTTGTATGTAAACGGCTAAAAAAAATTTTTTTTTTAAATTGAGTTCTCTCCAGATCTTTCTGTGTCAGACCCTACTGAGTCCGAAAAACACTATTTCGGAAAACAGCGTGCGCACCCAGTCATCCTATTAATGGGAAAAGAAAGTATTTAACCGAAAATATGCGTTGGCGCCCACACTCTCCTTCTTGAGAAGCTAATCAAGTACTTAGGAGTCAAAAGAGGTGAGAGCTGGTGTTTAAGTCAACACTTCCAGTCCCTCAAAGGCACTTGCCATGTACCTCACTGTGAGGCTATTGCCCCATCTACGTAGGCGTGATTGGCGACTACTCCGTTGTTGGTGGTCAATCAAAGGAGAGTTCTGACCCAATCCCAGAGAGCTGCGCTGTGGATTATCAAGGACTATTCAGTATCCACTAACGCCCAAGTTATCACTGGTCAGTTGCCAGATGACTTGCCCATTGAGTACATGGTGGACAAGTGGAGTGTGAAACGGTACTCCCACTCTGAGCTGACGTCTGAGCAGATCTTTCAACTGAATGAAAACCGTCCGCAATAGCTCAGTAGGCACATGTCAAGCGAGATGGGAAACCTCATCAAAGGGACGTTACATGTACGTGTTTTTTCTCAGGATCCGTAAATATATGGGGAGGAAGTGGGTTGAGCCAGACCACTGACGAGTCAGTTTCTAATGGGACATGGCGACCTATATGCTCAGCCCTTTTCTCTCAAGTATATAATCATTTCGCTCAGTTTGTGAAGCTCTGAGCGAATAGTTAGATCAAGAAGAACTCCTCCCACATGGCACGAGATTCAACTCCCCGCGATTACACAAGGGCGTACCTGGCGTACCTCCAAGGGTCTGGTTTCGGTGGATGCTTAGCGAGTGACCGGGCTCTTGCATGTTAGTGAAACCACTGCCTCCATGACAGTCGACAGATATAACTATCTGCGACATAACTATACGTGTGTATGAACGTGATTGAGAGGAAACGGCTGAATCAAATCAGCTCAAAGCTTGATATCTAGCCCACAGATCATTAAAAAAATGAGCAAAATCCACCAAAAACTAACCATAGTTATCATAGTGATCAAAACACTAAATGTTCTCTCTCAAAAACGGTTCGAACGATTTTGAATAAATTGATTGTATGTCAGCCTCTAATGATATGACAATACCATAAAATATTCATCCGTGGTTAAATGACGAGAGTAGCGCAGTGTTTTCCTTATAAACTCCGCACAAATGGTCAGGTGGTATCCAAACCTAATACCCATACTACAAGTCCTTAGTGACACTCATGAGATATACAGAGGCTGGTGTCTCCGTTTCTTGCTTGGTCGCCGTAACTCCACATTTGTTGCGTCTTGACGTTGGTGGTCTGGCTTCGTATCTGTTCTGGTCACCCGTGACAACTAGGCAGCGAAAAGGGGGGGGGGTGGAACATTCTAGTACTCCTTCCGAGGTGTAATGTATTTAATAAGGTATGAATGTAAGTTGTTTGGAGGGGTTGTGCAGGTTTTCGTTGTATTTATGTGTGTTGTTGTGAGTAGTGTGCCAGTCGTGTAGTAATCTTGCGTCCGTGCTAGTAGCACGTGCCTAGGCGAGAACGGATGTCGACCTCCAAGCTGTACGAAGTGGGAGCAAAGTATCTAGTCTGACACAATCCGAGCCGTCCAGGCAGTGATCCTGGAAAACCCCATGATATAAAAAGAGGGGGAAGAGTACTTAGAACAAAAATAAAGAGGTAAGAAGGCTCCGTCTCAGGGAAATAAAAACCTGGCGTCACCACGAGGTCCAGTCTGGACATACCAAGGGGTCCAACGCCAGGAGGCTGTTCCCAGGTGTGCCGGGAGGCGTGCTACTGCTAAGGCGAAAGCGTCAGTGAGAGGAAAAAGGGGTGACCGGGAATTCTACATGTACCGGCAAGGGGGTTATGGGCCAACAGCCCCATAACTGGTCACTCTTGACAGCTGACATTTCTATACTTCCACGAGATTTCACTGGAACATAATCGATGGAATTCGATTCTTACCCAACTGGTGAACTGTCTGACACTGAATACTGATAGACATAGGAAGATATGTGACGTTCTGCTTGTTTAGCGATTAACGTATCAAGGACGTACGCTCTAAACAAGTACCGTCCCTTCGGTATTTTTGGTAGCCGTATTTTATAGAAACTAAAAGGAAACAAAATACATCAACGATATGTTCAAGATACGTTTGTACATTGTTCGAGAAAGGGTTAAAAACACTGGTTTAGCTCCCCTTCTCCTCAACCCACTTCCCATTACCTTTAATACATTCTTTACTCTTCAGAACGTGGAAAGTAAAAATCACATCCTGTATTCGATACCCGCTGAGGGTTCAGTGATTCCTAGAAATAGTTGCAGCCCGAGACAGTCGGTGGATTGATTTCCTACAAGAGGACAAACAGAACCTCTAATTACGACCTCGGTAGCTATTCCACTTTAGGAGCGTGCCAACAACTGAGTGATTTAGCTTCCCAGGAACGACAGACGGCAGTTCCATCTTACGCTGCAGCTACACAACTCGAACTAATTTATCTCACTGTTTACCTCCGCTGTGATGTACCGAATAGATCACCTCGGCGAAATATCAAGCCTTGGAATTGTAGTTGACGCACGCTGAGTCAGAACGCGGGGTAGGAATAACCGTTTTCACTCCATTCAGTAAAATCTAAATCATTATACTGTGGGGGAAGCAAAACTCTTCACGTTTAATGTAATAACAACATTGTAAACGTCAAGTGCAACGCCTCTCTTCCTGAGCCCCATAGTTTTGGGGCTCTAGCAATTGATCCGATGTGTGTTTCATTAAGTTTAAGTGTCTTCGTTATATCATAGTTTTTTATAAGGTTAACGTACCTGTTAGGTGAGTCCTCTCGACGGTGAGATACTGTGAGTGAGCGCTTAACGGCCAGACGATGATTTCTTTACATCGAAAGCGCTCGCCCACAGTATCTCACCAGCAAAAGGAGAAGGACTCGCCTAACAGTTCTAACAGGTACGTTATCTTTAGTAATTTGCCTACGGCCAATTGCTTTAATACTTTTTCACTTTCCTTGGCTCTACAAAGTAGAGAGGAAAGTAATGTTTTCGGCTGAAAAATTTTTTTGAGTTTTCTTCAGATCTTTACGTTTCAGACCCTACTGAGTCCGAAAAACACTATTTGGGAAAATGGCCTGTGCGTCTGTGAACGATTTTTAGAGAAAACGACCGTACGAAATCAACTCAAACTTGATATCTCGCCCGCAGGCCTCCATGGGACGCCAAAATAAGGGTATGGGCAAAATCCACCGAAAGTTAACTATAGTTATCATAGTGATCAAAACACCAAATTTTTTTTTCTCAAAAACGGCTCTAACGATTTTGATTAATTGTTTTATATTGATAGCTCTTAATAAGGCAATTATAGATAAAATTCCCATTTGTGGGAAAATGACGAGAGCAGCACAATAAATTAAAAAAACTTTCGACGAAATCGATTTTAGCGCGGTTTTTAGAAAAGCCAACCGTACCAAATCAGCGGAAACTTGATGTCTAGCCTACGGTTTACCATGGGACGCAAAAATAAGGGTATGGGCAAAATCCATCGAAAGTTAACTATAGTTATCATTGTGATCAAAACACCAAATTTTTTTTCTCAAAAATGGCTCTAACGATTTTGATTAAATTTTTTAAATAGATAGCTCTTGATAAAATAATTATACCATAAAATTCCCATTTGTGGGAAAATGACGAGAGCAGCACAATAAATTATCAAAATTTTCGACGAAAAGTGTTTTTGCCGCGGTTTTTCCTTTTAAACTCCGCTGGAATGTTGATAGAATGTTAAAAAAAAAAGTCGTGTTATAGTCCAACCCAATACCTATAGGGTGAGTGTTTAAAAACGCTCATGAGATACATGGGGCTCACTCCAGAAATTCCTGAATTTCAACTACCGCCGTTTCGCTTACTGCCAGTTCTAAACGTTTTTACCCAATAACTCTGCAAAAGTATATACTATTCTTCTTCAAAAAATTTGTGTTCACAGCCTCATTCATTTTCTGTATACCAATTGCTCAATAATGGTCCCGCTATGAGTACGAGCAGCACAATAAATTCCAGAACTGTAGGCGCTACAGCTTCCTGCTGCTGTGAAGTGTTGTTGACCAAGTTCAAAGGAACTGAGTGATAAATGAATTGATTAAATAGAATTAGCCATGTACAAAGTGAATTGACGTAGAGCTAAGGAAAGTTGTGTGTTGCAACGCACCAGATATTTACCCAATAACTCTGCAAAAGTAATTACTATCCTTCTAAAAAAATTCATGTTTACAGCCTCATTAATTATCTGTGTACCGATTGCTCAATATTGGTCCTGCAATGAGTACGAGCAGCGCAATGAAATCTGGAACTGTAAGCGCTACCGCTTCCTGCTGCCGTAAAGTGTTGTTTGACCAAGTTCAAACTAACCGAGTGATAAATGAATTGATTGAATAGAATTAGCCATGTACAAAGTGAATCGACGTAGAGCTAAGGAAAGTTGTGTGTTGCAACGCACCAGATATTTATATCCAGAAACAGGTAGTGCTTAACGTTCTGTAATTTTATGCATTGCCCGTGCTCACGTCACGATTTTTACTGATTGACCAGCGTATCAGTGGTGTACGGGACTGTTCACACATATGTGGTCTTGGAAGGTTCGTGTTTTATTTTTCAGTCATAATATAAACATCGTGAAAAAAGTTACTCAATCAAACGACAGTAGTTCGAGTTTAGGAATTTCTCGGGTTACTCCTAATTATCTCACGACCGCTCTTACGGTTTCATCATGTAGGTAAGACGTTGAACTAGTGGCAAGATATTTTTTTAGAGTATTAGCCTTATAATAGCAGTATTTACAAGGTATAAACTGTACATTGATGCTGACAGTTGTCATAATTTATTGTTCTACTTTTACTTAGTTTACTGGTCGGGAAACTTAACGTTGTTCTAGAGCTTATTGCACAAAACATTTTTTTTAAATCGTTAAAGCCGTTGCTGAGAAAAAAGTTTGGTGTTTTGGTCACTGTGACAACTATACCTACCTATATAAGTTTTAAACCGACCGAAATGGTATTTTTCGAGTTGGGGCTCAGAAAAGAAAAAAGCTCATGTCCAATAAGTTGAACCTCACTAATTACGAGTTTCCCACCACTCTCGTCTATCGAAGTTTCAGAAGACGAGCTCAGTAGTAGTCGAGGTTTAGCTCAGCTTTCTTTGGTGGTTACATAAACTGAATCTTTCGAACCTCACAAAAAAGATAACTTCCCGTTTTACGAAGACTATTTCGTAAGCAGGTGGGGTTTTGTGAGGAATGAATCTGGGGAAATGGTGCCCAAAAAGAAGAATAACACGATAAACCAGGTATCCGCGGGAGGGAAAGAGAAAGCAGATGAAAATCCGAAGAGAGGATCAAACTGATATTCCCGTAATCTCCGAAGCGTATTCCGGTTGGGGTGTAGCTATCAAAAACATCCGTGCCGTGTTCCCTTGTCACACCTCACCTATTCACTTTATTTGGCGCATGACAACGTCAGAATGGAGACACGACGAGACTGTTTCCGCCGTCACAATGTCGCATCAACCCGGAGGGGTAAAAAAAAATACCCCTCTCCAGGCTCCAAAGAGGAAAACCTATGACCGCTAGCGCCGAAATGTTTCGAATAGGGGTTCTCCAATATAATAGTATATCGCGCGCACGTCGGGAGCAGGCACATTCTCTACCAGAGCTCGCTCTTTTGTGGCTTGGAAGCCCTCTCGACCCCACATCTCCTGTCTTAAATGGCCCTTTATAACACTACCAGCCTCTCCATTAATCATCGTTTTTCAGTTTTCATTTGAATGAGCTCACGTGTTCAACCCTTTCTCGTTCAATATAATCCAGCCTTTCCGACCTTCCACGACAAGTTGATGCGGTCCCGCTTTAACTCCGTTGTGGTGAAATCCAAAAAGAGAGAAGGAATTAATTCATTTTGATTAATCACGAAGCAATCGTTTTTAGCACGACTGTCTGCACGTAGTAATTGCATCACGGAACCATACGTATGTGCTATAACACTAAAACTCGTTGTTCGCATTCGGCAGGGATGAAAAGATACGAATATAGGACTGACAGAGGAACATTTGTCGAGAACACATCACGGACACACACACATTTTTGTTTTCAAAACTCACAGTAAATGGGATGGTGGCACCCAAAAAGGAGAAACTAAATAAATGATAACGCGGAGAACGCCTTTCGACACACCCAGTCGACGCATCTCCTCAGCATTTATCTTGCACCACACGTCACGCCACACGGTCGATGCTGCAACCCTGATGTTACCTGCCTCCACTCCACGAGCTTCCGACAACGCCATACGAAGATCCGTTCTGTCGTCTTTGAGCTTCTTGGTTGGACGAGTTAGTGCAAGAGAGGCGGTCTGATACTACCTGGACATCCAGGATCAAAGCAGACTGGTGGGAACCAACGGCGACGATGTCAGGCCCTCAGTCCTTCTCCAGAGACAACTCGGTAGTACCGCTCTCTCTCCACTTCCCAGCCTTCAGATGACAATGCACCATCAACCTGCTTGCAGACTGGGTCATGACGTTTGACAGGACACCCATGAGTACGCGGACACACCTGCATCACTTGATTCAGCGACTCAAACAGCTACCTTGGGCATGACAGCAAGCATTCATCCCATTACGACCCCGACCTCTTGTACACCTCATCGCTGTAGGCCATACAAACGGCGTGAAAGTTCCAATAATCCTTCCCATGAATGCCCTCTGAAGCCCACTACACCCCATGTAGATGAGTAGGGGGAGTCAGGACACTGCCTGAGTTCCCAAAGCAGCCGCAAACTCTGAAGGCTTACTGGGCTTGGGGGCAGATGGAGTCGCCATGTCACACCACCACAGCTGATCCTGGACCAATCCAAGACCAGCCACAGCACGTGCGACATCCCAGCCAGATGGCTGTAAAGCAATCAGGCGCTTACGGCGCAGGAATGGAATGGTGGTAGAGACATATGGAACACCCTCAGATCGAACTGGAGTGTGAATGTATGCACATGGTACACGATGCGGGAGGCATAGCCTAGCACGAACAGCAGAGCGCACCATTCTTTCAAGACTCATTAACCTTTGGACAGTTAATCTCCCAAAAACCAACCCGTAAGTCAGCTTTGGGAGCAAGCATGCCCAGAGAAGGTGCAGCTTCTGCTGTGGCTCCAGTATAGCCTTAGCAACATTCCTAAGATAATCAGCAAGGTTCATACGGATTTCTGCTGAAGAGATTGGTGAAAATGTTTCATGCGTACTGAAAAAAAGGAAAAAAACTAATTTCCGAACGGGGTCCGTGTGTGTGTGTGACTAGTTCGATTTGTGGGAGAACGGCTAGACCGATCGAGATGGCTCATTTTTCGTCGTGTTTGTTATTTTCAGTAGACGTAGATGCGGAAATAAGGTTATGGGCGATTTCCATAGATTTGAAAAGGGGAGCGAGGGTGTGAAAATATACCAAAATCTAGGTGTTTTCGCAGTTTTCTCAAAAACGGATCTAACAATTTTGGTTAAACTTTCAACTTATATTTTACTGGTCAATACCTAACTTTTCTCATGTACAAATATCTCTATGAAAATACAGTGAACGGAGGGAGATGTAGGCAAAAAAGCCAAAATGGATTTATAACGCTTTTCGGTCAAACGACTTCAATAATTTTCGCCAAACTCACAGAATGTTTTCGAAAAGTTAATACCTATATATTGTTCAAGATAAATCTCTCTTTGACTGTCCATCGAACAAAGATAAAAATCAAAATGTGTCGGAAATAATGTTTTTTCGAACGTTTCCGTAAATTGTTGCTTCACCAGATTTGATCAATCTTACACATTGTCTTCTAGCAACCTAAGCCCACATTCTGTTCTCCGTAGTTATTTTTGTTCATTTCTGTTGAACGGAGATACAAGACATGTTAACTCAAAAAAGGAGGTTTGTCTCCTAACGATTTCGATCAAATCTACGGAGTTCTCTCAGCTAACTAGTCCCTACATTTTGTTCTGCATAAATGTTCCTGATGAAATGCATTGAACACAGAAACAGCGACCTTAAATGCAGCAACGAATTTACGGGTGTTGCGGAAAGTTGTGTGGTGCTACGTACCAGATATTCTTGTAGAGAAGTCCGAATAACCCAATAATAATATCAAATATTGATTTGGAGAAAATTACGAGAGCATAAGTTGACATAAGCTTCGACGAAAATCTACTTTTGTGAATTTTTTTCTACAAATCGCACCATTTACGAAACCAAAACGTTAGTTCATATGATCTGAGTGAAAAATGTATTCGTTTTTGTGGGAATTGGGGCGGAGGAAAGTTGTGTGATGCGTCGCACTAAATCTTTTTCAAAGTAAACATCGAAAAAGTTTCACTCGCAGGATTTTTGTCTTATATACTGGTTTTTAGAAATTTTCAATCATACCTTTATAAAATGTTCTAAGCTTCGCGTTGAGTCATCTATGAGGTGCTTGTAGTAAGACGAGTCTCGAGAATAAGACGATTGATTGGTTCTGACATCGGAGATACGTACGTGGAGACGTGGTTTACTGATCCGTATGTCCTCAAAACGCGAAAGTATGAAGTCTGGATGTTTTCCGGCTCGGTATGACAACAATGGCCTTATCTCTGTTCTCCTCTCTGAGTGAAAAAAGTATTTTCTATGAAGTGGTTTCGTATTGGGTACGATATCTAGAAGTCGCTCAGAAGTGGAATTCAGTGTCTTCTTCGCCATTCAGCTTTCGGTTATCTCCAATACTCTTCGTGACAAGTTAAAAATAACCTTCTCAAACGGATCGAGTATGTCTCTAAAAAGTGTGGGTTATTGAATGTTGCGAGGGGATACGAAACTACAGCTGGCGATCCCATCTAAGCGCACATGTAAAACGTTAAGTCTGAAAACTTTTATCTATCAATCTTGGCCACTTGTCTATTCCCAACGCCATCCCTAGTTTCTAGACAAAAAAAAGTGAGCAGGCTTCTTCTTCCCTTATATGAGTTGCTGAGTTGGTGAACTTTATAGCGACTTTCGAATAGGCGTGGGGAACCGTTTTAACACAGAAGTTAAGATGGGAAGAAAGCCCGAGGAAATCTTATTATTCCTCTGGTAGCGCACACTTCAGCGCACGTGCGCCAAAAAGATATACCATGGACAGACTTTTAATTGGAACGATTCATTCGCTGTTTCCGATGAAAGCGTATATCGCTTGTTAAGGGCATGCCGAATTAGCTGGATCTTTGACCTGTCCGCATGTTGCTTTAACTGGACTACTGGCCCTAACGGCAATGTCATTGTTTCCCTGAATACTTTCTGTTCTCAAGCACCGGTGTGTACCTATGGAAAATCCATCTCTTCAGTTATTTCTAATTGACAACGTATTTACCCTTCTTCTGGGCTTTTTCCCTCCCCTCAATTTACATTCATTCCCACAACTGACAGCTGCTTCCAAACTCATTGACCTACGAGTTCTCACAGAAGTCAGTCGTCTCCCAGTTCTCTCAATACACATTCACATACTAGCTCTCGTGGAATAGAGTCGTCTCCCAACAAACACCCCACATCTCTTTGACGTCTAATTCGGAATTCTCCTTCCTTTCCCCTACAACCAGTTTCACGCCTTCAGAACCCCCTTGTTTGTGCCTGTATACTCAAACTCTTATTCGGTTCCTGGCACTTCTTCTTTCTACATCTAAGACATCCCACATCTATATTTCTTGCATTAGATGAGTTTTTTAAGAAAAAGGAATACCTTTGAGTAATATTTTGATTTTGTCAGTAGCCACAGATGGTGCTCCAGCGATGGTAAGGCGATACAGGGGGTTTCTTGCATATTTAAAAAATAGGTGCTGAATGCATTGACAGTACACTGCGTCTTGTTGCCCAAAATTTAAGTTCAAGCCTACATAATTCATTACAGTAAGTAATTAAGGCAATCAAAACAATCAGAAGCAGATCATTTAATGATGGATTATTTAAGCAGCTTTGTATTTGTATTGTATGTGTAAAGGAGCCCGTTTGCTGCTTCATACAGAAATTCGAGGGTTGTCAAAGGGTGTCTGTTTAGATAGGCTTACAAGCTACTTAACTCGGTGCTGGCGTTCTTGAAAGATAAAAATGAGAATCTGCGACGCAAACTAATTCAATCCAAAAGTGACATCGCTTACTTGACCGATTTGTTTAAAAAATTTAATGAAATCAATCTTCAACTTCAAGGGGACGAATTGAATATAATAAAAACACCACCAGGTGCATCCTTCACATTAAAATTAAGATACTTTTTTGTATCATCCTAATTCTGAGTTTAATAAATAGTTTCATATTTTTCTGCATCAAAATTGGTTTCTTACGCGTTAATTCCTCTTCTCACAGATACAATAATATGTATATCCCTTATTAATTGCTATCAAGATTTTTTTAAATCCAGTGGGCGCTGGGTAATATATTTTCTGGAAAGGGGGCGATAGGTCAAATAAGTGTGGGAATCGCTGATCTAAGTCTTCAAATCTTGAGATATCCCATCTCTTCAAATTACAAGTTCTTGCTAGTCTAGCCTGATCAAAACATCACACTAGTCCACGCATTCAAGTGGCCGAAGGGTCCAACAAACCTGATCTCGTTGAACTGAAGCTTTCAAATGTTGTCGAGACGACGCAGGAAAGTTGAGACAGTTAACGTACCTGTTAGGTGAGTCCGTCTCCTCTGGCTTGTGAGTTACTGTGGGCAAGCGCTTTCGATGTAAAGACATCATCGTCTGGCCGTTAAGTCAGTACTGGAGTCAGTCAGTTGGTCGTGGTCTTTATATACAAAGAGAAAGGTGAAAGGGGTGATGGAGCGTCGGGGAAGGGGCGGGGAGAGGAGGTCATGTAGCTCAGGGGGAAACCCCCTAGAGATAAATGGAACGTGTTGGATGGTCTGTCAATTGTGGAATTTAAGTCTTTTTGTGTAGGGTGGTCTGTAAATCCGTCAGTTGGTTGTTTTCGTTTGTGTAGTATTTTGAGTGGTGTGAATATGGTGTCGCATTTTGTGTTGATTTGTTCATTTATGATCTGTCCATTGAAGTTTTTTGTTTATAAATTTCCATGTTTTCTAATATGTTCAGTTTTCGTCCTTTGTATTGTTTGTGTAGTAAGGTGGTACAGTCCTGTATTTTGGTGGGTTCATGTCCAGTTGTTTTGAGGTGGTTGGCAAAGTTTGAATCGTCTTTGTTCCTACTAAGAGATTTAATGTGTTCTGAGTATCTGGTCCGTATTTTTCGTCCTGTCTGTCCTATGTATGCGTTTTTACAAGTACAAGTTATTTTATACACCCCACTTTGGTCGAGTGGGTCTGTATTTTCAGTCTTTGCAGTTAGTTTGGTTCTAAGTGTGTTGTCCGTACGTAATGCAATTTGTATACCTTCCTTTCGGAGGATATTATCTATCCTTCTATAATATTTCTACAACATTACGAAGAAACTCACATCCAGACCTTAATGACAAAACACGATATCAAACACTACGCCAGATATGTAGATGATATCATCTGCATATTAGGCCGTGATAACACTGACGATATACTAAAGGACTTAAACAATATCCACCATAACATCCAATATGACATGGACAAAGAACAAAATAAAACTCTTAATTACTTGGACCTAAAAATCACACGGTTGGACAACGAACTACAATACGACATTTTTAGAAAACCTACCGCTACCGACACGACCATACATTTTACATCAAACCACCCACAACAACATAAACTAAGTGCATTCAGACACATGATACGGAGACTAACAACGATCCCACTATCCGAACAAAATTACAAAAAAGAACTTGATATTATAAATACTATCGCAGAAAATAACGGTTACTCTAAAAAAACAATAAACAAATTACTCACCTCACAGGTACGTTAACTTTAGTATTTGCCTACTGGCGGACACAACCCAATTTCTTTAATAAAGTTGAGACAAATCCTCACCTCCAAAGCCATGAGGATATTCCCCATCACCTATCATCAGCCATCTCAAACTCATTGGATTAGTAGGCAGAGGGCCAGAAGACACTGAATATTCATGAGATGCTGAAAATGCACGTATACATTTACTTTCCTTAGCCCTTTGAGGTAGGAAGGAGTGTTACGTAACCGGGTGACAATTTTTTGGGGAGGGTTTTCTCCAGACCTATAAATTACTCATGTGTTGTGTTGGCTTTCACATGAAGGTCTTGTCATGCGTAGCAGCTTAATGCATTCCGTAACTTTGACTTTCTACTTACATTCAACAATTGGCATAAGTAGGAGCACCTCAAAAAATTCCAGAAGCAGATAGCACCACTAGTTCCAATGTAGAACGTGGAGCTACGTTTTACCCAGTTTGTATTAACTGAATGAAAAGCAGACTTGACTAGACAGAGAAAAATTGCCGAAAGCTCTTGGAGCTGAGGATTGTTGTGTAATGCGTTGCTTCAGATTTAGATTTTTTAATTAGCTATGAAGTTAGTTGGAGTTATCTAACTCAAAACGGTTTGGAATCGCAGTACCCTTCATGTGCTTCCCTTTGAAGATGGCTGTAATTACGTTTGTAACAACATCTCAGCGTAGTTAACATCTCGGAGCTCTCTAACTTACGACGGTATCGAGAGTAAAAGAACCAATCCTTTCCCTAATAATTCATTTGTGCTGCCTTCAAGTCATTGCGGCCACGAGCCTCGAAAGCTCAATCAAAGACCTAACTCATCTTGGGAAACCTAATTGACTTCGTCCAATTTACTGCGGCCTTGCCACGTCAAGCGTAAAGTGACTCGGCGACACCGGAGGCGAAGGCATAAATGGCACGAATTGATCGAATTACATCCAGGGAATGGATACCGGTAGATCCCTAACCGCTATGTTCGAGGGTTGATGAACTGGACGATGTTCTCAATCAAGCGCGTTCTTGTCGATGTGAAATTCGACCCACTGGTAGGTCTTAAGTATAAATAACTGAACCAACAACACTAAATTAATAAGTTTAAGTTAACGTACGTGTTTCGTGGGCGCGTCGTGTCTGGCTGGTGAGATAGTGTGGGCGAGCGCTTTCAAAGTAAAGACATCATCGTCTGGTACTGACAGAACGCCTTTACATCGAAAGCGCTCGCCCACAGCATCTCACCAGCTAGAGAAGACGGACCCACCAAACAGGTACGTTAACGTTAATAATTTACCTACTGGCAAAATGAACCCAATCACTTCTCAATACCTAGATTAATAAGGCTCCACAACTGTTTCTGCACCAACGAGCCCACGACTACAACGGCAGCAGTTTTCAAGTGTAAAGGAGCCCTAAACGTATATACCAATTACCGGTAACTAACGTTTCCACGGCGAACCATAACTTATTTGTTTGTCGTCGTAGCTATTCCAGGGATTTACCAAGAGCTTACACAAAATTATGTCTCTTGAACCGCCACCTAAATACGCGCTGGCATGGCATTGGGGCCCTGTTTTCGGATAACAGGAAAGAACTTCCTTATGACCGAATCTGAATGATTTTATTTTAAGAAATGCCGAACTAATTATTGTGCCGTGTGTCCTAATTTTAGTTAATTCTTCCAAGTAAGTTATAAACTGTTACGCAAATTCTTATTTACTTTCCGCTATCCAGAGGGGAACAGACAAATAAGAACTAACTAAAGAAATCAGGTGATACAGTTCTCGGCTTGTGAGAAAGGTACTCGTTATGCGATACAGCCGCCATCGACAACGGAGCGCGGTAGAACAAACACTCTGGATGACATTTATTTGGTGTACTGTGTTGGGAAAGGTCCAAGGAGCTCGCTGTAACTATTTGAATTTCATTCTTAAGTAAGAGGGTCAGATACTCCACCGCCGATTTGACGGTATGACAACTTTAATGAAAACGTTTCGTGATTTTTCGGGTGTCCAAGAAGCGCTTATTAGCGACGCAGTTACAAAAGCTCAAGCTGCTGTTCAGTTTACTCACAGGCCAGTTAGACCGTCTTTTCGGCTTACAGCAACAGAGAAAAAGCGCTACAGGTGCCCTTTATTTTTCAATGGGCTTTCGGACGAATAGACGAGAACAAGCTTCGAACCTTTTAAAACTAAATACGAACGGGATAAGGATGAAAACCACGGGATAAGGCCGTTTCACTCATTGGCCAGGTGTCATTTGTACCACATTAAGAACGATATTTTTGTGGTTATTAGGCTCAGCTTGAACAATGATAAGTAGTGACGAGAAAGCGGTGTTTATAATGAAGGTCTTGAAACAAAGGGGTTCCCACCTCAAGGATCTCAAGCCCTAGCACGCTGCCCTTATTGGTCATCTGTCAATTCATTTCAATTTTCAGGTATCGTCAATATCATCAGGCCACCAAAGTTCACTCTCCTCTCTTCTTCTGGCACACATTTAGAGGCTCTCCCGTCTCCCTCACAAGTTTCTCCTTGTAATTTCCATCCTATGGAGCAGTGAATTACTTGAGCTCCGCTACCCAGTGACATGACCCTGTAAGCGTCGGTTGGGTTTTCATGCTTTCTCTTGAGTGATATTCCGAACTTTCTCTTGCGTTCCTGTGAACTCTCGTTCGTCTCTACTGTCCATCAACATAACCAGTGGTTTTCCATACAATATTGTCATCTCTTTCTCGCACTGCACAGTACTATCAATCGAGTTGAGTTAATTAGTATCATTCCGGAAATTAAAATAATGAAGGGGCTGAAGGTTTTAAGGAAGATCTTTCGCTGACGGCCGTCTGAGGCGTTTGATTTTAGAAAGATTGCTATATTACTGTACACCTCAATTGCTATGGTTACAAAGAGTCTGCACTCTTTCCTGTTTTTATAGCGTTGCCCAAGGTTGGTCTCTCACGTAATTTTTGTTGACCATGACACATCATAGTCCTTGAAGCGCTTGATTAAGCCTAAATATAAGTTATTGATATTTAGGGATCGGGTCCCAATCTCTCCCACGTAAAGTAAATAGAATGTCTTGCAATAATTTTGTTTTCTGTGAAAACTCACAAAACATCTCTATGTCATGGACTGCAAAGCTACGCTGAAAATGTTTCGTGTCTCATTGCACAATTCGGTTTCACAGCGCAACGTTATCGATTCTTACGTCCGTCAAAGTTACTGGTGCTGAAAAATGTTCTGTAACGAGTCACCGATCTCCGGCTTGCAAGTCACGACGCGATTTTTTTTTAAAGATACTCAGCTCGTGTATTTAATTTTGACGACACCTAGCTCCCGACATCTATCCCCGTCAAATCAGATAACAAGCCTTACGTGCGCCACTCTCCAACTCGACGGGTCGTAATAAAAATATAGAAAAAATTGGACGACCGCGTTCGGCGTCGTTGCGTTGCTCACGACAGCGCTAGACAACCGGAAAACTGCTGGAAGAAAACTCCTGGAGGAAAGAAAAGCGTGATCCCCTTCGAACTCTGAACAATATATATCACATCCCATTGTCTTCCCAAGGAGCTGATTTTCGATTTTACGGGTCACGAGCCTTCCGGCCATCACGTTTTCGTGTCGCTTTCTTCCACCATCTCCGCGGACATATTTCGTCGGATTTTAGATCGAGAGACGTCGACAAAAAATAGGTATCCTCTTTTTTCTACTCAAAACTAATATTATAGGTGCGAAGTTTGAACTTTGGCGTTAGCTGCTACGTCACGAACGATGCGCATTCATCTAAAAGTTCGCACCGTGTTATCAACAAAATGATCCAACTTTCGATTATGAAGCAGTCGGCAACTTTAGTTCTATGTAATTCCGTTTAATCATTAATTCATCATAGAAAATATACTAGCGAACTCACACTACACCACCCGCCGAATTCGAGTTATGTCACTAACGCCTATATTTCATCAGAAATGAACGCTTAGGGGCGACAGACGGATAAATAACGTCGTCTAGGAGAATTCCGGAGTGAATGTATCACTTGTCATCGCGTCTCGTTAGCCTCAGCTCGCCTGTCACTGGGTGTCGTTAAGCCTCGGAGGTTACTCGTGAATTAACGTTTAGTTAAATGGGGCGTAAAAAACGCTTATTGAAGAAGATGAAAAACGTGTCATTCGAGACTCACAGCGGCAAATGAGCGATTCAGTGTTTTTTTGTTTTTTTTGCAGTGGATGGTAATCTGTCACATAAATTTGGGCGGCATATCTCGTGCTTTCCGCTTCAATATTTTGAACACTCAATTCATTCTTTTCTCGGGTTACGACTCAACTACGAACCCTTTTGTGCCACAGATTTGAATTATAGAGCCGAGCGTTGACTTCCCTCAACAAAGATAATGGAGAAAAGGATATCTGGTAAAAATACTTGTCATGTTTCAACCGCATCTTCACGTTTTGGGGCCTCCCAAATAAAAAAATTCCCTCATTTCTACGCCTGGCCTGTCGTCAATTTGCGCGGTTCTTTTTTCGTATTGTACTGCATTCTTCACAAGCGACAAAGTAAAATGAAGAGCAGTTTCAATCAATGGGGGTAATTAGGAGGAGTCCCAGAAATTCCTGAATATTAACTGCTCAATCAATTTAACGAATTCTGGAACTATAATCGCTACCCCATTTTACGTTATGTTGAACCAAGTTCAAATATATTGAGTGGAAAATAGATTAGGTTAGTAGCTGCAGCCGTGCAATTCGCTACATTCTGCGTCGCTGAGTAAAATTATGTGATTTGTCGTACCAAATGTTTTTTCTCTGAAACGGCTGCAACGATATTGATCACATTGTCTTTGTGTAAGTCCCAAACGACTTTTATAAATGTTTCAAGCGTGGGAAGATGATAAGAGCGGCACAATAAAATATTCAAAATGTTCGGGCATAATCTGTCAGTAGTTTGTTTGGTTTATAATTCATTCTAAGTAAGCCGTTATGAGCACAATTGGAACCTGCGGTGACAGTGGAGCAGAGCGATCTCTAGCGTAACTTCTTTCGGAACGTCTAACGGAACGAAACGGGAGCGAGCTCATGGAAAGTCGACGCTAAAGTCAAAGATGGGATATGAAGCTGAGGAGTAGGAAGAATGGCGGGAGGGGATCGCGATAATAGAGCCGGCTCAGCTGGGGACATTTGGATCTTGTACAGGCTGTCAGACTGGAAATACATCACCGATTATTCAAATGGCCTATTATTGCAATTGACCCCGGAGCCCATTCCCTTTACACAAATATGTTTTCGCACACACTAATGTTTTTCTACAACCCCCTGCCAAAATTCGATACTTTTATGTTTAAAGACATGGATTTATCATATCTATAATATCTGTGTGCTGTCATATGTGTTAACGTGGTTTAAAAACAGGTATATTTCCTTATTTGATTACTGTTCCTAAGCCCTCGACGAGGGTTATATCAGTCATGGAAGTTGCAGTTCCGCTATTGTGCCGAACACCAGCAGCATCCACCGAACTCAGAACTGCGAAGGTACGGTAGGTATTTGGTCGTTAGCCCGTCTCCTGGTAGAGAGTTGTTGCCCGTGTGTTACCGCACAGAGGTGACCACCTGAGGAATCCCGAACCATCTGGGAGGAGTTCTTAATCTGTTTCCCTCCTGATCAAACTACTTCCTTGGGTGGCAACTTTCAAAAGGACAGATCAACTATGACCACGTTTCTTAGCCATCACCTTCTTCGGGAACTCTGCAAAATGGTTATAGGCTTGCTTTGAAGCTGTTAATGCTGCTAAGTTCGTTTGCCCTCCCAACAACCGTCGCTCACTGTTGTAGAAACTACAGTGGAGCAGCACGTGGTTTCTTGTTTCCTCCGTACTGGAGGCACAAGACGTGCATAATGGAGAGTCTTTCAGAGAAAAGAAGTGGAGCCGCGCATTGAAGTCACCATGTCCTGTGAGGAGCTGGCTCTTCCAGTGGTCTAGCTCAACCCACTTTCTTGAAAGACGTTCACGGATGTTGGGGAACAACTCATACGTGTCACATCCCTTTGACGAGGATTACCATGTCGCTTGCCATTGCTCCAACGTCCATTTGTCGATGGCGTCAAGTTTCTGTTCTGTGGAGAGATCAGCATAGAGTTTGGCCCAAAGCAGGGGAAGCTCACGTTTCACTCTCCACTTGTCAACCATGCACTCAACGGCCAAATCAACTGGTAACTGACCAGTGATCACGTGGAGTGCTACTATTGATACAGTCTTGCAGGCCTTGGTGATCCACAGGAGCGCAGCTCTCTAGGATTGGGCCAATACTCTCTTTTGATTGACTGTTAGTTTGCTAACTCAGGCAGCGGGGCAGTAGCCAATCACGCCTAAATAGATGGCCTTATACATGAGGATAGTGTCATGGTAATACACACCCCAAGTGGCCTTAGTAATTGCACGCAGTGAGGCAAACCAAGGTGTTGGTTGAAGTCCCACCTCTCACCTATATTCACTCCTAAATACTTGACATGCTTTTCAAGTAGGAGCCTGTGCAAAGCGTATTGAGGGTGGATATGGCTTGCAGTCTCCATGAGCCTCCTGAGAAGACCTTCAGACGTGGTCTCACTGATTCGAAACCCATCCCTTCGATTCAGACACGAAAAATACCAGTACACGATACGAGACATGACCTGACTACAACGAACTGACGTAAACTACATTCATACAAGGCACCTGTAGGCAATAAGCACAACTGAACGAGCCGAGCTGAAGGGTGGTTGGATTTCGACGGGAGGGAATACAAATGATGAAGCGGCTAATTTCGCAGTATTATCCTGCGAGTTCTTTCGATTAATAGGTTGTACACCTCTAAGGCTCGTTCTATTCAACTCAGTATCGAAAAACACCCGGAAAACGGTATCAAACAAGATGTAGTTGCGATGAAACGGACGAAATGTTCAACTCAGTTAATTCTCAACCATTTTTCGTCCATAACAACCACGGGTTTCGTCCACTCGCATAGTCGAGTGAGTAGGCCGGGGCAACTAAATTTCGTCTGCTAGAATATCGCTTGGTCGGCGGACGGACATCGTTGTGCCATGAAACGTAAAGTGTCAAATTCTGTGCCGGGGGGGATCCTAAAATAGTTCTGATAAAAATGGAGGTGGTAGTCCATTTCCAGCAACCAGAGACCAGAGAAATGCCAGAGTTTAAAAGACTGCCGTTGCATTGACTAGTTTGCTTCACAGTGTTTACCCTGTACCTCTGAAACATTAAGGTGGAGTCCTCTCGAACAAATGAGGTCGATAATCCCATAAATTACTTACACCCTGCTTATTCATTAAACGCTCTGACATAACATAAGTTCTATAACGTTACACCCCACCAGTTTCTCGCTCTAGAATGCTGAGTTTTAACATCCTCGCAAGAACTCAATGAAAAACAGCGGATAAGTTGCTGAATGCACGTGGAACTGAGGATTTTTGTGTGGTGTACACACCGTTTTTTTTCCAAAAATGGCTTTATTGACTTTCATAAAACTTGAAATTTCTTTTCTGCTTATCAATAATAACGTTCATTACCAATAACCGCCTCTATGAAAATACGGTGACATGTGGGCCAAATAGGACTATGACTCAATGAAATCGAAAAGTTGTTAGAATTAGTATGTATTAGGTGAAATTTAATTGTTCTACACGGTATACTGAAAGCGCAAACTTTTTTTAATCTTTGTTTAATTTTATGAATATTCTGATAACTCGAGGAATACTGTTTTTCTTTGTGCGAATTAACTAGAATTAAATGTTATTTAGTGTGGTTGTCTAATCAGCCACAGATGATTAAATTAAATCTCTCACTGTTACTGTGAAAGTCCCGTTATACTTAAAGAAATTAGAAACATCAACAAGCACAAAGTACGATTTCAAGAATGGGTCTCCAGTGTCTCGTCAGTTGACAAAATCGTGTAATGTTGATTTAGAGAATCCACGAGTCATCTTCAAGGAGTTCTTTCCTAAGCCGGAAACAAGTTCCTGAACTTCGAGGAAGGCGTAGGAAAAAGGAGCAAATAGAGACCGCTAGCTTCTGGTCAAAAAGGAGGGGGGGAAAATGCTTTGAAGGCTTTGAGAGCAAACATGAAAGCTTAGCTGGAAGACAAAAGGATGGAAGAAAAGCCTGGAACAGAAGGAAAGCTCATTTATCAGGATTAAGGGTAATAGCCGCGCTGGGCGGGTGGTGGCGAAGCTTTCGGCGTTCCTCGCTCGATTCCCTCCAATCATCTTACCTAATTTAATGTTTTATGGACAGCGGGGGCGGTAGCGTCTGTCTTCTTCGGTTCACTGTCCTAAGTGCCAGTAGAGATTCGACCTAATTAATAGGAGGTCTCTGGTAGAGAGCTTTAATTACCCGGTCTCTTTACAGAATACAATGTAATTATGTTCCTTTCTCATTACGTCTTTGCAGATCGTTTCTTCAATGATCGACCAAATAACAGCAAATACTTCTGAGACGCCTAGTCATTAAACTGAAGTCGTGTTTCGGGCTCATAACTGTATTTTGAAACCCCTTTTACCGTGTAGTATCATCGCCAGATTAGTCGGCTAATTCTGAGTCGACGGAGTACGCAGCCGAAATCAAATCATGGAGACAACTTACGAAGTGAAACACTTTTCAAATTGATGTATACGAAATAATATTTTGACGTTGACAAAAAGAAACTCCCCTAAAGCTAAAGTGACTTAGAGCTCTGGAATTTATTGAGGTGCTTCTGCTAACGCCTCAACCATTTGTACTGACTGACTCCTATTAAAGGCACCGGTTGATCGTGGTCTAGTGGATGAGACATCGTTCATTATTCTCGACGTAAAGTTGAGGATTGTGGATCGGAGCTCCGGAGCGATTGTCGTAATTTTTGCCTGAGTCAGCAGCTCTTCAAAAAGCATCTCTAAACTACCTCAGTACACATTAATGATCAATCAGTGCACAGGTTGTTTATGCGACTGTTAACAAGAATTTTACTTCCCTTGGCTCTACGAAGTGAAAAGGAAAGTTATGTAATCGGCCGATCCGATCTTTACGTTTCACTCCTTTTGAGTCCGAAAAACGCAAATTTGGGAAAATGGTTACGAACATGAGAGAAAACCTGAGTCAAATCAACTCAAACTTTCTACCTACCCCTCCGGCCACCATGGGAAGGCAAAATAAGTGTACGAGAAAAATCCGTCCAAAACGTCCAAATTATAGATGTCATAGTGATCAAAACATCAAATATTTTTTCCCCGAAAACGGCTCTAACGATTTTGATTGAACTTTCCAAAATGGACAGCTCTCAATAAGGCAACTATACCATAACCCCCCCCCCCCCACAATAATTATCAAACATTTCGACGAAAATCGAGTTCAACGTAATTTTTTCCGTATAAATTCCACACAAATGTTACTAGGTTCTTCAAAAAAATTCGGATGGTACGCCAACAAAGTACCTATACGATGAGTTCGAATAACGCTCATAAAGTATACAGGGGCTACTCCAGAAATTCCGGAATTTCAACCACCGCCGTTTGACTTACTAGCATTTCTAAAACTGTTTACCCGATAGCTCTGATAAAGTTATTATTATACTTTCAAAAAAATCTTGTTTGCTATCTCAGTAATCCCTTGTGTATCAACCGCTGAATAATGGGTCGGGCATGTGTACGAGCAGCACAATAAATTCCGGAACTGTAAACACTACCGTTTCTTGCCGCCGTAAAGTGATGTTTTAGCAAAATGAACGGAGTGAAACAGAAATTGAGTTGGTACCGAAAGCCATTTAAACCAGTAACATTGTGTGATGAGGCGCACCTGATATATTTAAGCTGATACATAACGCTCCTTTCTACTCCGTGGGGCTTAGATAGGGTTTACACCCTCGTTATTTCTCTGTGCACCAATTGCTCGATATTGGCCGTGGCATGCGTAAGAGCAGCACAATCAATTTTGGGTCTGTAAGAGTACCAAGAGCAGCTTATACCATTAACGTAGAAGCGAACCGCATCTGCCCTCAGCTGCCAAATAACTCTCATCCCGCTAAAGGGAATATCTTCACATTCCCTTTTTTTGCCTTTTACAAGTCCCATAATACCTGGTTTCTGAGGGTAGGGTCTGAATTTCCAGCGGTTGATTGATCCCTAATTGAAACTGTCTGCTGTTAATTTGAGTTGTGGAGTAATATCTACATACTTGATTTAACTCTTTTCCGTTCCTAGTTAGTGAACTAGAACTGCATTACTCTCCGTAAATGTATGCAAAATAAACACTTCCTAAAGTTAATGCATGTTTGGTGAATCCGTCTTCTTTGGCTGGTAGAATGCAGTGGGTGAGCGTTTCGATGTAAATTCGTCATCGCCTGGCCATTAAGTCAGTACTGAAGTCAGTTTACATAGGAAGAGAAAGGTGAACGGGACAATGTTGACTCCCACGACTGTCGGCTTTCTGCCGCCGTGAATTGAGGTTTCAAATGAACTGAGTGAAAAATAAATTGAGTTAGTGGAATGAGCCATGTGCACAAGTGAATTGACGTAGAGCTAAGAAAAGTTGTGTGATGCGGCGCAACTGATGTTTTTGAGAAGGATCGTGCTTTGTGCTTATCGTTGTGGAATTACCGGGTAAAACGACAGTCGTTTTAATTCCGGAATTTCTGGGGCAGCCCCTAATTATTTCGTGAACGGTATTAAACTTGCATCAAATAAGTAGCGTATTGAACAACCACTCTAATTTGGCATTGAGTGCTTGTATCATCTTATTAGGGGGATGTATGAAAATAAACTGAGGTACGGTAAGGATTTTTCGAAATGCTTGATAATTTATTGTGCTGCTCTCGTCAATTTCCCGCGAATGGACATTTTTATAGAACTATCGTGTTATTTGTAGCTGTCCGTGGAAGTAACTTAACCAAATACGTAGCAACCGTTTTTGAGAATTACGTATTTAGTTCATACATTTATTTTGGTGCCTCATGGTAATGGGCAGGCTAAATGTGAAATTCGAATACTGCTCGAACGAGTGGTTGTTACAGAAAACAGCTTCGGTCTTGTTTACTAGTCTAAACATCAAATTGGACCTAATCATCACAGACACACAGACCATTTTCCCAAATGTTGTTTTTTCCGTTTTGATCTTTCATTATCGCCATGGTGAGTAACAAGTGAACGAGTGTATTTCAGTCGGTTTAGAACGTTCCTTCTAGATTTTATTACAAAAAACCTGATCAATCGCTATTTCTAATTCATTCATCACGTTAGCGCCACGCTCCTCATACTCTAGTGAGTCAAGGACATTAGTTTGAATTTCATAATTTATCTGGTATCTCTCAATCATCGTGCGACCCATTGTATCATGAAGGTAACGCGTTGGAGCTATTCGGATTTTAGTCGAGGTTTTTGATATTTCATTAAGCTGCTCTCGTCATTTCTCCACCCATGAAAATGTTTCAGAACCTTCATGGCATTTGGAGCTCTACACGTACGAAATGTCCTCAAAACCGTTTGAGACAAAAATTGGTGTTTTGATCATCAGTTTAGTGGCGATTTGGCTCAAACCCTCGTTTTGGCGTTCCATGTTGATCTGTAGGTGGGATGCCTAATTGAGCTTGGATGGTACCGAAAATATAAGGATTTTAATGGGAAAAATATTTTCTTCATTCCTACTTCGATGAAATGAATCGTTATTTGTAAGCTTGTGTGACCGTACTCAAGTTAGGAATAGGATGGTTGAACCAGACGAGTCCACTCTTCTTCCTGTTAGAACACTCCCTCGCTTCTGTGTATCAACAGATCTATTAGTGGCGACACAACTCGAACACACTAGGTGTCTGTGCTGTTGCGTACTGTCAAAAGGGGTAAAACAGACTTAACTGCAATTCGAACGTTATAAGGATATAGGAATACATTTCGAAATATCCGTCCAGCTCGTTGAATAGCTAAATGGTGTTCAGTCAAGCGCACACGACGTAAGTCTTAACGTCTACAGCTTTTCCAAAGTAAACTCTGACGTCCGGCATCAACAGGATTTGAAGAAGAAGCTCAAAGAAACCAGCTATCGACTCTCTCCCACTGCTTTTGCGAGGCCGAGCAGCGAGCACTTGAAATAAAAGCTGTAAATAATGTAATTAAGGTTAAGAAGTGCTCCGAGCAATAAGTTCGGTAGAACTCACTGAGAATCGGGGTGGAACGCAGAAGGTGGCCCATTTGGAGAAAAGCTCTGGGGAAGAAGGCTATCGGGGAGACACTCTTCGTTTCTCTCTCTTCCCACAATTTTTATCCTTCTTTCTGTTTTCCACTACTCAGCTTTCAAGTTAAGCGATGCACTGGTTAAGAAGCCTGCGAACTGGAGCGGTAATTAACGAGAAAGCTTCGCCTAAAAATACTGCCAGCACTTCATCATACGGTTTTTTTCCGCGAGAAGAAATCGAACGGCGTATTTAGCCCAGATCTTTGATGTCTCGTTTGAGAAAACGTTGCAAATTATTACACAACGGCTTATTATTCTCTTGCACAGCACGATAGCAAACTTGACACAGTTTTACATTTCCAATAAGAAACATGACCTGATTACTTTCGCTATGTTTCCTCGCTAGTTCCTTCGAGTAGTAGATTTTACCTCTTATTTTTACTGTAATTTGACTGTTTTCCATCAAAACACATTGAACATTGATGGATTACGCTATTCACTCGAGATCCTTTTATTAGCAGAATTTTCCTCGCTATATTTAATACTATTTTACAGTTTTTCATCCAGATGTCAGAGTAGGCGGGTTCAACTAAATGCCAAATGGAATTTTTAGACCATGTTAGAGCCTGCTCAGCAGACGGCGGATGGACATTGCTGAAGAGTTGGGTTTCCCATGTTCAAGACAATGTCAAATTTTGAGGGAGGAGAGTGTGGAAAAAAAGGTCTGACCTAATAGATAGGTGTTCGGCGCACGAGAGAGGGAGCTTGAGCTCAGAAATAAATAACTAATTAACAGAATAGCGATATGAGTTTGAAAGGGAGTATATAAGCGCAACACAAGGTGACTCTGAATACGTGAACTGGTTGCCCGGGAAATTAGGGCTGAGAGTGAGTGAGTAGAGCTGGGAGTGGCCAGAGAGCTGAGAGAGGAGTGTGTTCAGGGAAGATATGTGTGTGTTGAAGGAAAGGTAAATTGAGGGGTGGGAAGGATATTTGGGAAAGTCCAAAAAGAGGAAATCTGTTGTCGCTTCAGAAGTTGAACTGAACTTAAGCCCTATGTCTGAAAGAGAAGCTGACTGAACAGGCCGTTCGGACTTTCCCTTGGCTAACATGAAAAGGCTTCAGGTCAGAAATAATTGGATTAGACCCAAGGTTCCAACTACTTCGCCCTGTGGCGAACAATAGGTCTACTAATCAGAATGAATGGTAAACCAAAACGAAATGAGCTAAACCGAGCAGTTTTCAGATTCTCAAACAGCCCAATGGAATTCGAGCTCCCAACTTCTCGCAACTGCTACGCAAGTTTGTTTAGTCGTCGACTTCTCGAACACAAGTTGAGTTTTCACCCACTTCTGATGTGACCTGAATTCCGTCACAGCTGCCTGTTTAAGGGTGGATAGCCGAACCAGCAGATCACATTATTTTTTTGTGTTTCCTGCTATTTTCACTTTCCGCGACCCAAAGGGTAAGGAAAGTATAGTACTCGTGTCAAAAAACTGCTGTTTTCTTCGGATATTTACGTTTTGAAGCTTACAGTGTCCGAAAAACCTCATTATCGTGTGGAGTTCGCGTGTGAGTGTGTCTGTAGTTCGATTTGAGGGAGAACGGCTGGACCGGTTGAGCTGGCTCTTTTTTTTTGGTTGTTATCTTTAGTAGACGCGAAAATAAGGTTATGGGCGATTTATATCGATGAGAATGAGGATGGGGAGAAACTGTACCAAAATCTAGGGTTTTCTGCTTCAACACAGGCAGATACGATTGTCTTCACAGCAGTCTGGTTTAGTGAGTTGAGGCATCAGAATGTAAAGTGGGTGAAGACTTCACTTGAGAAGTTTTGTCGAAAACAGTTCTAACGATATTGATTGAACTTTCAACTTATCTTTTACTACTTAATACCTAAATTTTCTTCTCCACAAATATCTTCATGAAAATACCATAAACGGAGATATAGGCCTAAAAAGCCAAAATAAGTTTTTTCCGCTTTTTGGCCAAGGGCTTCAATAATTTTCACGATACTCACAGGGTGTTTTCAAATCGTTAATACCTATATATTGTCCATAAATTCCTCCAATAACTTCCTCTGACATTCTATGCAACAGAGATATAAATCAATATGTGTCGAAAATAATGTTTTTTGAACATCTTTGACATTTTCATAGTTACGGCTTCAATGGATTTCAACAATCTTATGGAGTTTCTTCTATCAATCTATACCCTTATTTGATTATCTCTTTAACGCCATGATATCTCGGAAAACGAGATTTTTGGAACGAATGGCTGTAGTGATTTCGATCAAACTTACGAAATAATCTGAAATAACTAGTACGTACATTTTGTTGACCATAAATGTTCTTGTAGAAATGCGTTGAACGAAGCAGTTTGTCGAATTTACGGGGGCTGCGGAAAGTTGTGTGTTGATAAGCACCATATATTTTAAAGGGACGCCAAATATTCTTCCCATTCATTGGAAGTGGGAATGAACGTTAAATAATCGGCTAAAAAAAACTCTTGAGATCCCTGCGTATCTTTACGTTGAGTCCCACCAACACTATTTGAGAAAATTGTCCGGTTCAGTGTGTGAGAGAGAACGTCAGAAGCAATTCAGCTCACTTTTGTCATCCAATCTGTAAATCGACGCGGGACGTCAAAACGTCGTTTTGAGAAAAATCAGAAAATAAGTCCGAAACTAATAATAGCAATCATAGTGCTCAAAACAACTAATCCGGGAGGCGGAAGGGCGGAGTGGGTGCCCAAAGGGTTTCAGAGCGGGTCATTGAGGTCGTAAGGTTGTGAATGATAGCAATCAGCATTTCATTTCACTGTTCCGTTTGAATATCATTAGCACGTAGCAGCTTTATCATTGTATTAGCTTCTACGCGTCCCTTCCTAAGGCGTTTCATTTTTACTTTCATCAGCCCTACGGAGTAGAAAGGAGTGTTATGTAATCAGCCTGAATATATCAGGTGCGCCGTATCACACAACGTTTCTTAGCTCTACGTATATTCACTGGTTTTAATGGCTTTCGGTACCAAATCAATTTATGTTTCACTCCGTTCATGTTGGTAAAACATCACTTTACGGCGGCAGAAAGAAGTAGTGCATACAGTTCCGGAATTTATTGTGCTGCTTGTACTCATGCCCCACCCATTATTCAGCGTTTGGTTCACAGAAAATTAATGAGATAGTAAACACGATTTTTTTGAAAGGGTCAATCATTTTTCGAGAGTCATCCGGCAATAACTTTTAGAAATGGTAGTGACTGCAACGGCGGAAATTTAAATTCCGGAATTTCTGGAGTAGCCTCCGTATATTTTATTGTTACTAACTGCTCGCTGTATAGTCACTAGATTGGACTAGCACCCAATTTTTTTTTTAAAGATTCTTGTAACATTTCTGCGGAGTTTATAATGAAAAAACTGAGCTAAAATCGATGTTTGTCGAAATGTTTGGTAATTTGTTGTGCTCTTCTCGACATTTTCTCACAAATTTTATGCTGTTGTTGTCTCATCAGTAGAAATATAGAATATAGAAAAATAAAATCGAAATCGTTATTGCCGTTTTTGAGAACAAATATATATGGTGTTTAGATCGTTATGATAACAACAGTGAGTTTTGGCGTCTCATGGTGACCTGAGTTGATTTGCTTCCACCGTTTATCTCTCAATCGCGTTCAGAGACACCCCCACCCACATCCCCAATTGTGTTTTTCACACTCCACAGGCTCTAAAACGTAAAGATCTGAAAAGAATTCAAAATTGTTTTCCGGTCGTCCTCAGATCCAAACGTTTCAAGGGTCGCTGAGTTCGGAAAACACTTTCTGGCCAAATTGTTTGTGAGCGAAAGCGATTGAGAGAAGACGTCTCAAAATTGATGTGTAACCTGTAAATCAACGTGAAGGTGTTGAAAAATGAATTCAAACCTAATTATAGTTATGAAAGCGATCAAAACACTTTTTTTCTTAAAAACGGCTCTGACGATTTGGTTTGAATTACATGTATGAACAGCACTAAATGACAAATACAAAAAAATGTCGTTTGTTGGAAAAATGACGAGAGAAGCACAATAAATTATCGAGTCTTGAAAAAAGAAGATCTTAGTACGGTTATCAAAGATCTCGCTCATAAGGCACTTCTGTAAAAATCGAAGCGGTACTCCAGTAATCTTCCTAAATGATGAGAGTTCTGTAACGATCATGAGACAATCATGAGAAGCCTCAAAGAGTCCGGAATTTAATCTAACGACTTAGTTTTTTACTTTTTTGGCAGTTTGTCTCCTACAATTACAGAATAGTAGACACGAACTAAATCCAATAGTGTTGGTTTTCTAACTATTGCTGTTCCACACCGTAGCCCCATACACCTCGCAACAGCTGCAACATTTTCTACTCGAAATGTGAGTTTGTTTGTTTTGGTTTATTATTCATTAAGAATAATACACTTACGTTTTCGGCCAGAAACATCTTTTAACCCCCCCTCCTACTCCTCCCACGGCATTTTGCACATTGGTCCCCTTCACAACGTTGAATCTAGCTCTCACAACGTCACTTTTTACTTTCCTCACTTCTATGGGTTAGGAAGATATTGTGATCAGTCCTGACCTTTGGATCTTTTGGCATGGAGATACAAAATCTGCAATGTCCGTCCACCGTCCGCTGCCCGGACCATATTTCGTCACGTGCTCAAGGTCAAAAAAATTTGTTTTTTCGTAGAAAACTTCCATTTTGCATTAATATCGTTGTGCACGCCTACACCGTCATCCGATTCGACGAAACCGGTTGTTGAATTAGGCAACAAAAAAAAACACTGAATTTTGGCCGTTTTATTATTTCAATAACGTCGTGTTTGGTATAGTAACCTTGGAATTTTTCGATTCTTAGTCGGATAGACGGGTCTCAGATGAGTAAAACTGTGTCTAGATGGTAACAGTAAAATTCTACTACTTTAAAGAACTCACGGAACAATATTGCGAAACTTCTGGTTTCTCGTACTGCCTCCCATCTCACTCCAACCACCTGATAGTCTGATTTGTCCTTTCATGCTAACTGCCTAGCGTCGCCTAGAATATACTAATTTTTCGTTGCTCCGTTGCAGTACCGTCATGTATCCTACCGTTAACTAGCCATTTTAAGATGCTGAATGGGATGGAATGGGTCTCGAAGGTGTGAGACCGCGATAGCCAGGAAAGTATCGGAATTATTGATTGAAATATCATATTTTGTGCGTGTAACGTCTGTCTTTTACCGCGTTAAGGTGGTTTTGGATGGAGCTGAAATTCCACATTGCAGATTGATCATTCCTTCCGATCACGAGTCAGTATTCAACGACTCCCAGAAATTAACTTTTATGCATGTTTCGGCCCGTACCTTCTCATGAATACTTACAAGTGTTATTTATTGTGTACTAAATATAGTTACACAAATGAACTGTCGTGTCTCCTTGATTGTTGACATAGCCATGTTATATTGGTAATTCTTTTCGACGTCATTGCAAAAGTCCCAATCATACTGTGCAAGGAGAATAATAAACCGTTGTGTAATAACGGTTTTATGTATAGTCTAAGAAACACCCGAAGTTTTTCATTATCTTATTTGAACCGTAACACGTTTGACCTGCTGATAGGTGACACCCTGTCGTTCCCTTCTAACACATGAGGTATGGAATCCGTCTCTTCCCTTAGTTATATACTGAAAGGGCTATAGACATGCAATTTTAATTAATGTTTGCGTTTTCTACGTGCAACCTGTTCTCAAGGAACATTCAATTCTGAAACGTTACTAGAAAGTTATAATTTTCTGAACTGTCGAGTATAACGGAGAGTTGTAGGTACGGTTCGAGTGTAGGATGTAGGTATCGCGATAGCGATATTCATTGGCGAGTCTGGGTATGTAAAGCTGTCGAGGGGAAGAACATGTACTTAATAAGGAGCAGAGAAATGAAAGGTCGATCGCTATCGCTCACAACGTCATGATCTCTCAATGGAGTGACCTGAGCGGTAAGAAAATCAGATTCTACGCAGAACGTCGGGGGAATAGAACAGATCGCTGGTAAAATGAAGAGGAGTCAAAGCAAAGTTAATTAGCGTCGTGGAAGCTGCGGAGGATGAGGATGGACCCAGGGAAATGTTTCTCGTGCCGCCAGATGGGCTGTCACATCCATTTAGAGCGGAAGCTGCAGCTCTGATAACAGGACTTTCCCTTTGTTTCATCGCCTCCCCTTCCGTTGCTCCTCAATCGCAGAACCAACAACGAGCACGTTCAATCGGAGACTCCTGTCAACATACTCTTCACGCTCTACAACTTGAGGGAGTTTTCAGAAAAGGGCGATTCTATCGGCCCCGGAAAATTACTTGACGGCTGACAGATTGTTGGAAATTGATAATAAGCCCGAGGAAAATTCCCGGTGGGACGAGCCACTGTGAGAAATATGGCGTCTCTGTGGATGCCGAGAGATAAGAAGCACATTGGTTCCCTCCACAACGTTGAATCTAACTCTCACAACGTTACTTTTTACTTTCTTCACTTCTATGGGTTAGGAAAATATTGTGATCGGTTATGACCTTTGGATTTTGAAGCCTTTCCAATAGGAAGGAGCCGGTTAGCTCCCCTACCCCGCTTCCCTTGCAGGCCGACAGTAACGCCCTTAAGAAGTACGGGACTCTTCAAGGAAGGATGAGCAATGGGAGGAACCCCTTTCAAATGGATTCACCGATTAACTTGTACCCACCAGGTCATAAGTGAAAAAACTGCAGAGCTTCACTGCCCCTGATGCCCAACCATAGGTTTTAACGGAAACGCTTCAGTTGACCTCAGACAGGAAAGCAAGTGGTTCTGGGGCAGCTAAAGCGTGAGGCGGATGCAGTACCAGCGTGTCCAAAGGTTGGCCAGGATGCCAAGCATTTGATGTTGAAAGCTGCCAGTCCTTGGACTTTTTCTTCGAGGTGTAGTAGCTACTGATTGACTGGTCAATTATGTGAATTCTCTGTGCAGTCAGGTTGTTATAGGTACAAGGGCGTGGAGTTGAACAGAGCAACGTCTCAACTCCTCTTTAATCTTATGATTTATGTTACTCTGAATAACCCAGGAAGTAGAGTGTTTTCTCGCCCCTGGGGAGTTGGGTGGGCACGTTAGTCTTTACAAATGATATTGTCTTCCTTGCACGTACAATGTGTGGAATGCCTGGGTTAGTATCTAGTCTTAAAAGGTGCAGCTCGAGCTCCTCCTTCCTATCGGGGATGTAGTGTAAACAGTGGTTTCAGATGTTTCGTTGTTGAAACGCGGTGCCACCGTAGGGTCTAATTTCTGAGGCCACCGCCAATGAACTCACATAAACGACTCCTTCTTCGGTCGTACTTGCTTCTAAGCTAATCAATGGGGTGTTTTGGTTGGCCGTTGGTAAATGTCTTGATAGAATGATCTCCCTTACACAGCAACCTGTGTGTATACTTTCTGGAGAACTTTGCGTTGTGTCATCTTCCGTCGCTACTAGGGGCGTGCATAGTGACAGTTAGCTTGTTCTGCAACCATCTGTCTGAACACACACGCTGCAAATTTTCACCAGACGACGGTTCCTATTTTATTCAAAAGCCTTTTGTGTTCAAGTGGCCTGCCATCTGTTAATGCAATGAGAATTATGTTACTCCTGAACCAGAGAAACACGATGAAAGGATTGTTTTCGCGTTATTAGCACAAAACGCACATTTTTATTTTTTTATAACTAATAACTGCTTACCGTTGCATTTGGGCGTAACTCTCTGATTGTGCTCTCGTTATTTTCTAATTACGCGTAAAAATGGTCGTGTGGGACAATCGGACATTTTACGAAGCGCTCAAATGAATTACTTACCCACAAGTCGCCCTTTCAAAGTGGTTATGATTCGGTACAAGAAATATCTTCGCCAGTCGATTCCCCCCCTCCACAAACGTCATTTCACTTCTCGTGGACGTGGGCCAGAGTCATCGCTTCTACGTCGGCGAGCAGCAAAATTAAACTGTTATGAGTTTGATAGAGTATAACTCATTTACTGCTTCGCCACAGGCTCAAGTTAGTTTTCTTCGATCAATAAAGACCCCTTTTTAGGGGAATAAATTCTCCCGTAGCAAAGTCCAAACAATAATTTAGTTGGACAGCCAATTTCTTTGGGATGTAATAAGGCCGTTGTTTTCCCAACCCAATGGTTATCTTCCGGTGAGTAAATGATGGAACTTTCCGTTCGATTCGACCAAGTCAAGTGTGAAGCTCTTTTTCCCCTCTTTTCACTGCCTCAAGTGATAAACGCTGGCACTACTAAACCATATTGCTTGTTGTTCCTCTATCACGCTACCCTTAAGCTTGATGCCTCGCAAACACGGCAAACCTATACCGTTCACACTCACCCTGGATCCAATAACGTGTCATGTTATATAACGTCTCGAAAGATATTGTGCTCGACGAAATCTCATATTCTTCTACAGAAACGATGAGATGAAATGAAAATAAATTTATTCCAGTGAAAGCATATTTATTTATCTGAGTAGTTTGGAGAGGAAAATATACAACAGAACGCTGATTAAATGGCAAGCTTCAGATTTTGGAAGAAGGAGAAACAGAATGACGACACATTATTATTTTTTTGGCCAAACACCGGCGGTCTGCCTTTCACTCCGAATTGTTCCCTCACATAGTTATATCCAAACCTATTGCCTGAGCAGTGTACAGGAAGTAGCTGCCTAGTCTAGTCAGTACCTGAATAACCAAAGACAATAACCTGACAGAGTGTATTCCAGCAACCTACACCCATTCCCCTAATGGCAGTGGCTGATTTATTGTAAATAGGAATGTAATAAGGGAGATAGACTTAGTGAGAAGAAGAGAATCTCCACACCAATGGAACCTGGTGATAGAATCTCTTGATATTGGATGCGACCGGGTTCTACGCCCAAGGGTATACTGATGATGTGGCTGAAGTCATACAGGGCAGGACCTGGTGGGCGCTGCTTTACAGATGGTGTGCTCTGGTGCGGGGAGATGGGACTGTTCATCAACCCAGCTAAAACGGCCATTTAGACAACGGTCAATTACAACTTTCAGGACTGAGACCGCAGGAAGTAATTGGCAAAGTACTTCAGCTCAGTAAGCAGATTTAGTGTCTGGATGTGATTCTGGATCGTAAACTAAATTGAATATAGCGCGTGATACACGACCAAGAATGCGACAACAGTTTTGTGGACGTGTCAGAGAATGTGAGGGAGAACACGGGGCTTAAAGCTTAGAATGACCTGCTGTGCTAACCAATGTTGGTTTTATGAGGTCGTTGTGAAACCAATCACCTCAAACGGGTGAATTGAGGCACAGAGCGGCCATCAGAGAGAACTGTAGCAGCCTAGCCAAAGTACAAAGGCCGGGGTGCCTACTAATAGCGGGAGTCATTAAAACCACACTTACCCGATGTATTTGTCAAGGAAGAGGATATGCAGATGAATTGTTGTTCTGCACAACTGCTTCAGTAGAAATGCGTTGAACGAAAATACATCTCTTAGTTTATATAGAATTTCACGGGTTCAGGAAAATTTCGTGACAATGAAATGTTAATCTGAAGATAATTTCCGTCGCAATATCTATCAGTTTCCGTTGTAGCTATAGCGACGTTTATGAAATGAGCATGTAAAAATGACGGAAAACTCTTTGTGACGATCCCACCCCAAATCCCGCGAGTGCGCTTGCTTCTAAGAGCCTTTAATCGCATTGATGGAACTGGAAAATACTCTATAGGGCCCGTCGTACCTTTACTCTGACGCGCGAGCATTTTGTGATTTTTCATCACTATAGCAGCTAGTCCAATCCGTCTTTATTCAGTTGATGTGAAGTTGGTAGAGCTAAGCTCAACGATGTACACGTACACCAAAACTGTTGGTGCCGAAATGTATTTCGTTGCCCCTATTTACCTCACGACCTTCGGTCAATGACAATAGATTACGTATTTTCCAATACCGTCGATTTGTTCCGGGAAATCTTCGTTTTTGTAATACTAAAAAGCATCGGAATTACTCTAAAAAGGTTAGTCAAAGAAACGGTTATGGTTTGAATTCTAGAATTTAAAGTGATATGCCTGATGGTTTTATAACCCCATATACTATTGTGCCGGTAACTTTTTTAAGAAGAAACATATTTTTTTGAAAGCGCTAGTTTCATATAACCAGATTTATAGCGAAAAACGCTTAAAATTATTACGCAACGGTTTATTATTCTCTTAGACAAATTAACGCAGTCTCACGCCTCCGAGGCCCATCTTATTCGATTCAGCATCGAACAATACTAGTGAACGATTCGAAACATGACTTGACATGACATTTTCTAGTCGACGCTAGACGTAACGAGTGGTCGATGTGTGACAGGAAGCAGTGCGGGGAATGAGCTCCCGCCAAATGATCCATCCAGACCCAATAATACACCTCTGAGACCTGTACTATTCGACTTAGCATCTATAATTACGTGGCTAACTATACCGAACACGTCGTGATAAAACGGCCAACATTTCGTTTTCACCTAATTTTTGTAACCATTTTCCGATCTGATTGTTGGATACAAAATAAAATTTTTGGGTGGAAGAATGGTTTTTCTATACAGCCTCAAAGGCCAAAAGTGGCCGTGGACGGCAGAGGGACATTGCAGTTCTGGAATTCCCGTGCATGGAAGTGTAAAGCGCCAAATTTTGACAGACATAAATGTCATTCCGAACGAATTATAAACTACAACTGCACTGAAGTCTAATATCACCTAAATGTTAGATAATGTATTGTTCTTGTTTCTTGCCAGTTTCCTCCGCACAAAAGTTTTATAATAACGTTACGCTATTTAGAACTGCCTACACAAAAAATATACAAAATCATTAGAGAAGAAAGGGGAAGCTTTAGAAAAATGGGCGTGCCCAAGATTTAAAGGGACAGCTGTTCTAGAGGTTCGGGGAACTTTGCCAGCGACAGAAATGATTTGAAAGGGATTTCCAATAGGCCGCAGAGATGTGTACGAGAAAAACTGAGAGGTTTTCAGAAGTTGGAAGAGAGAATAGGTTGAGATACGAGAATTTAAGCGATTTAAATGACGGGAGATTTAGCACGAAAGGCCCATAGCCAAGAGCTCCCAGGCCCCAGGGAAACAGGGCTGATATGCGCCTTTCGTATTGATTTTCGGGTAGTGCCAAACAAGCGGAAAACCAAATTTAAGCTAATACCGAAAGCTCCTCGGAGCCTACAAATGCCACGCGTGTCGGTTGTTATTCGACTGCGCATAAACGGCACCTATTAGGGCCCCATTGTGCGTATTAAAAGATTATGGTTGTTCGTAAACCATTAAAATGAATCGCGAGTCGATCAGTTTTTACAACGCGGTATATTACCGTGAGACCGACTGAGATGAACGTTGTCAGTGACCTCGTACAGTATTTCAATTTGATCAGAACTCCCATTTGTCGAAGGATAAAGCTGGAAGTTAGCGCGGAAAAAATATGGCCATCGCACTAAATTCTTTTACAGGGCTCTTTCTCGTGGAACTGCATCGTAAAAACCTCTTTACGACGAAGCTCAACTTGAAATCCTGCTGAAGGCTAAGCCGTAGATTACGCCACCTTCTTAATGAACAACTGTGATTTTTTGCGGCGAAAAACCCCAGTTCGGCTGCGGACAAATCTGATAAAGTTTTTGCGTGTTCATTTCAGTTTATCTCGAACGTTCCACGCCTAAGAGGAAAATTGGTAAAAAAAAAAAGTTGGGATCTCAGTACAAATTGTGTGCACAGAAAATTGGGACGAGGGCGGCGCGTGGCTGCCATTTAACGGATAATTTTGTATCAGCCATCAAAATTGGATAACTTCAGATTGGCTCAAGCTGACTTTATGTAACACGTTAAAAATTGACGACAAATCCATTGCGAATAACGGGTTTCCTCACATATACAACCTGTTTCAAATACCTTAACGGTAATATAACATTTTCGTCCGTGAGAAAGTGGCTGGAGCAGCTTAATACATTATCGGTTGGATATATAATCACAGGAGAGAACATGCGGTACTTAGGTTTAAGCCTCTGGACAATCGAACTGCATAAGCAAGCCCTGCACATTCTAGCGCCTTGCCGTAGTGAAGTCGGACAGAGTGAGGCGAGGGCGACAAGGAAGACTCAGGAATATACCCTTATTCTCGCTCCTCATGCGTATGAGTCTGGAGGGGCCTTGGAAAGGGTGATATGCGAAGGGCGCTTACAGGAACTATTGCGAAAGGTCGTGCGTCGGAAACTATGTTGTTGGCTCTTGAAACAATAATCGTCGGTACTAGTAGTTGATTGATACGGTTGGTCGCAGAAGAAAATCCAAAGGTCAGAGCAGCTTTCACTCAGGTTGAGTACGGTGGCCTCTTTCGTGTCAATTTAACTGAAGCAGCGCTGAGCCAAACGAAATTCGACGAAAATGCAGTTTAGTGTCGTTTTTTTCTTGTGATGCATGGTAAGATAGTCTACGTGTCTGTGAGTGAAGGGAAACGGCTGAATCGAATCACCTCAAGATTGGTTGGCAACCTGCAGATCAGTTCGAATCCATGGAAGATCCCAATGGAAAGGGACTGGTTCTGCCTAGCAGGTCCAGGAGTTTATGGGACAGGGATCCGAACAGTAATACCACTCTGGCTACAGTTTTATAAGCAGAGCTATTTACAGTGATGGTGTGCGTGCAGCACCTCCAGCGTTGGGACTTGAAACGGAAAAGGATCAACATCATTTCGGACAGCCAGGCTGCACTTAAGGCCCGGGCTTTCTATACCATATCATTGGGGCTGGTTTTGGAACACTACATTAACACTGTGTTGGGTGCCAGGTCATACAGGAATAGAAGAGAATGAGGAGGCCGACAAACTAACGAGAAAAGGATCTGTCCTTCGTCGGGACCACCAAGAGTCACTTGCTCGAGAAGGTTGGTAAGGGGGAGGAAGTGCACGGCTGCCGATTGACAGAATTAGCCAGGCCAAAGGCAGTCAAGGCTGTTTATCAGAATCTCCCGGGGGGGAACAAGAGAGATCCTCAGTCTGGAGAGAGATGGTATACGGATAGTACGTGGCCTGTTCACAGATCACTGTCCACGAAGATACCTGGTCGATGCAGATTCTTTGAGGCGGAACTGGAGTCAGCCGAGCATTTACTGGTACGTGTGCTCCTCTCAGTGCTTGGGGGTCATTAGCTTGCCGGGATGAACCTCAAGGTTATTTGCGAGAATGGTGGGGACGTATCGGGGACACCGCATCAGAGAACATCAGCTTCACAGGAGTTATGGGTGGAACTGAGGGGGCATATGCACGCCCACACCGTTGCCCCAGTTGTGGCCGCAATAAGGGTTTTCCCAGTAACATCAAGGGGAAAAAAACTATGGATCAACACGGGATTCCGAAACGTTTATTTGAACACCATTAATAAAGAACTAACTATAGTTATTTTAGGGATCAAAACGCCAAATATTTGTCTTCTTAAATACGTCTGTAACGATTTTGATCAAATTTTTGCGGGTCAAGTTGCATATAAAATTACAGAAAATTATTAAACATTTGGAAGAAACTTATTTTAGGGCAGTTTTTACTCACAAATCTCGTTACCGTAGAGTTCTCAGAAAATTGTGTTGATAGTCCAGTGACTTCCACTGTCAACTACACAGTAGTAGTGCAAAAGTAGTAATAAAATAACATGGGGCATCTCACGCAATTCTAGAATTCTAGCTGCGGTCGTTTCTTTGATTAATTTCTTCTCAATGTGATTCTTATACGTTCAAACCCGTGAGTATATACGTTTCCGAATGAGTCACCTGGACTGTCTCATGAATTATCAATGGATTGGCCATTGAAAAAACATGAACTGGCATAAACAGGGGCGGCCGAATAGATTTCTGAAGTTTCCTTTCTGGAATTATATAACATTAATTCGTGCTTTCTAGGGCTATTAAAAGTAAACCTCCGAGTCTGGAATTCACCGGGCAATTGAACTCCAGTTCTAAGTTAAGCTTTGAACGACACCAGGTCGCCGCCAGATGATTAAATTGTTAACTGTCGACGTCGTTTTGCCTTTCATTGACCGGAAGACTTACTCGTTGGTTTCCCAGAATGTTGACCAGGAGCAGTTATTTCCACGTGGACGGGTCGTCCAAGATCGATGGACTTCATTACTAAGCTCTGAAGGCGCCTCGACACGGCGCTCCGGCACGCGAGGAAGTAAACGGTACGTCCCTAAGTAGCGTAAATAAAACAGGCTCTTTTCATTGATTTCCAACGGTCAAGTCTGGAGAGTGAGTCGCTCTCTTTACAACAGCCCCTCCCCACACCACTCGCATCACCACTTACGAATTATCCCGTTAATGGCTTCCGAATGCCGAAGATTCCGAGTCGCGTTGGATTTTAATTAATCTTGGAGTTCCTGAGCTATTTTTTCTCCGAGACTCAACTATTTATTACCGTTCATTTTACTGGTGATAATTCACGCTTTTCCCTCTCTCTTTCTTGCCACCGCAGAGCGGCTCATTCAGGCTCCTCTGTTTTTCAACCGCTTCGCTCAGACTTGGCAATTTAGTCCCCTTCACAACTCAACTGGATTTAATTAGACGGGATCTCCTTAATGAGATACAACGAAAAATACGAAAAACACCATTCCAACCTGATTTATTCTACTGTAAGGATCACAGGGCTCCAGTAGCAGAAAGTGGGGCTGTTTGGAATAAAATTGTACTTAAAACATCCGGCCACACGTACATTCAGATATTTTTGTGGTTTCAGTTACTAATCCAACCTTTTCGCTTAGTTAAATTGAACTTAGTAAAACGTTACTTCACGTTTTACGGGGGCTGAACCAGCGCCCAAAGTTCCGGAATTCATTGAGTTGCTCGTACACATTCAACAGCCGTTATTGAGCGATCAGTGAACAGGTCAACACGAGTGTTTAAAGCAGGATATTTTTTACTGTTTGGAAGTTATCGAGTAAAGCCCGTGACGGCACTAAGTGGATCGGCTGTAGTTGAAACTCCAGTTCCTGCTCTCGTCATTTCCCAGCGGGTGAGAATTTTATGGAACTGTTGTGCTACTTGGAGTTGTCCATACCCGGGTACCAATCAAAATCTTTAGAGCTGTTTTTGAGAAAAAAATATCTGGTGCGTAGTAACACCCAACTTTCCGCCACTCCCGCAAGTTAGAACACCAGCATGTGCGGGCGCCATATCTTCGTTCAACGCATTTTTACAGGAACATTTATTGAGAACAAAATGTAGGGCCTAGTTAGTTGAGAGTTCTTCGTAAATTTGATCGAATTCGTTAAAGCCATTTGTGAGAAAATTTGAAATCCGATAAATTAATATTCAAATAATAATAATTCAAATTAATAATATCAAATATCCTTTTCTTAGTTAACTTGGCTTATATCTCCGTTCAACATGTATATACAGAAATAATTACAGAGAACGAAATGTGGGTATGGGTGGCTAGGAGACACTCCATAAGATTTATAACATCTGGTGAAGCAGTTACTTTAGAATTTACGGAAATGTTCGAAAAACGTTATTTTCGACACATTTTGATTTTATCTCTGTTCAATGGACGGTCAGAGGAACATTTATTGAGAACCTTATGTAGGTATTAACTATTTTAAAACATCTTGAAAGTTTGGTGATAATCGTTGTAGCTGTTTTGCCAAAAAGCGTGACCTATTTTTGCTTTTCACCGTATTTTTACGGAGATATGTATGGAGAAGAAAAGTTTTGTAACAACTAGTAGAAGATAATTTGAAGGTTAATCAATATCATAAGAGCCGTTTTCGATAAAAATGCGAAAAACCCTAGTTTTTGGTATATTTTCGAACATCGGCATCTGAACATGAACATTTGGTACATCGACCGAAATCGCAAATAACCTTATTTTAGTGTCTTCAAGAAACTAAAAAAGAATCAGTCAATCGGTTCAGCGGTTCTCCCGCAAATCGAACTACAGACACACAAACACTTAGGTTTTGGGTATATTAGGGGTTTTAGACTCAGTAGGTCTAAATCTTAAGAAAACCCAAATTTTTTTTGTTGACGCGATTACAATACTTTCCTTTCCCTTTGGGTAGCGGAAAGTAAAAACTTGGTGGTTGGGTGACTTCGACAGTAGGTAGGTTTTGACCGATTTTACAGATAGCCTTATTTTAGAGACCCACAGTGACCTGTTGGCGAAATATACAATTTGCCGTTTTCTCTCATTAGCGTTGGCAGAAACGCCCAAACGGTGTTTTTCAGATTCAGAAGCCCTTCAGTTGCATTTCCGACTCCAAAGCGAAAACATCTAATCGTGCGTGATATCGTTTCCGACTCCAAAGCGTAAACATCTAATCCGTTTGTTATTAGTAATCGTGCGTGATATCGTTGGGCCGAGCCGGTATCGTTTGCCTTCTATCAAACTCAGCCGTTATCAGTAGAACTCACCTTACATCAATGGACACTGAAAAGGAAGGTGACCCTTCGAACAAGAAAAAACGTAAGCTTGAAAACACACAACTTTTCACAACAACTAATAGATTCCAGCCGCTTGCAGAACCTGATGATGATTCAGAAAAGAATGAAATGCAGATCGATCAGCCAGCCAAAGAAAAACCAATTCTCCCGCCTCCTATATTCATCAGTAATGTGAATAACATTAATGGAATTCTTAAAAACATTCGCGACTTGGGCATTGAACAGTTCAAACATATTACCAACCAAGATAAAGTTAAAATTACAGTTGAGTCTGTGGATGATTATAGAAAAGTACAGAGTTATTTAAAATCAACAAACGCTGAGTTCCACTCGTTCCAATTGCTGTCAGAAAGGAATTTCAGGGTAGTAATACGTGGATTACATCCCTCAAGTGACCCAATATTGATGATGGAAGAGCTCAAAACCCAAGGATATGAACCAGTTCAGATGATTCCTGTATACCATCCTCATACGAAGAAACTACTGCCCCTATTCTTCTTAGATTTGAAGCCCAATCCAAAAAATTCCACGATATTTGAACTAACTTCTTTCTACTACGCAAAAATCAAGGTTGAACCCCCCAAACCAAAGAAGGAAGTTGTGCAATGTTTGAAATGCCAAAGATTCGGGCATACCAAAAACTATTGTAACCAGAATCCGAGGTGCGTTAAATGTGACGGTCCACATTCAACCGAAAATTGCACAAAATCCGCAGATACGCCAGCAGTATGTGTAAATTGTAAAGGCAATCATTCTGCTAATTACAGGGGCTGTCCAGTCCACGAAAGCTTACAGAATTCTCTACATAAAACTGTACAGTTGATTAGTGGTAATAATAAAGACTTCAACCCCCCTGCTACGCTAAATACCAAAAGCAATGATGATTTTCCACCGTTACCTAAACAAAGTGTATTATCGCCGCCGCAGACAGGAAGAAAAACATATGCAAGCGCTCTGGAACAACATCCAACAAGTATTCTTGATTCACTTGTATCGAAAATCGACCAACTCATCTCGTTACTCATACCCCTCGTTCGAACGTTCGCACAAGTCATCCCCGCTCTATTAAAAAATAAAAATGAATAGTTCGAACCACTCACTCATCACAGTTTGTACATGGAACTGTAGAGGCATAAGCAATAAATACCACGAGCTTGAGTTATTTTTAAGAATGTACGATATTGACATCATGATGCTTACAGAAACAAAACTTGTTCCTTCTCATCATATTAATCACGCAGGATACGAGGTGATTCGATCAGATCACCCTAGTGGGACCAGGAAGGGGGGTGCTGCGACCATAATAAAAAGAAGGTTGAATTATGACGTGCTGCCAATCATACAAGAACCTGAGTTTCAAGTGAGTAGAATTCAACTCACATTAGCGTGTGGCACCCTTCAAGTGGGATCATTCTTAAAGCAATTGGGTTATGTCCGCCAGTAGGCAAATTATTAAAGTTAACGTATCTGCTAGGTGAGTCCGTCTTCTCTGGTTGGTGAGTTGCTGTGGGCAAGCGCTTTCGATGTAAAGACATCATCGTCTGGCCGTTAAGTCAGTCGTGACTCCAGTACTCACCTAACAGATACGTTAACTTTAATGGGATCATTCTACTCAGAACCTAGCAACAGACTACAGCATGTAGTCTTTCTGGGCATAATACATGAGATGCGGACTTTCTTCTTATTGGGCGGTGACTTTAATAGCAAACACCCACGATGGGGCTCTCAAACGACCAATCCTAGGGGTAGAACCCTGAGTGATGTGAATCAACACAATCTTGATGTATGCTTTCCTTTGGAACCTACATATTATCCGGATAGTGGAACCACTCCAGACATGTTGGTTTTTTTCATTGGCAAGCAGATCAGTCATAAGCTCAGTGATGTCCGCGTTATCCATGAGCTCAGCTCCGACCATTTTCCAGTGATGGTCTCCTTGAATTCCACAAATCAGATTTTTTCGGATGATAGGTGTCTCATTAAATACCCGTTCGACTGAGGTAGATACAAAACAGTTATGGAAGACTTGACCGATTTAAAGCTCCCACTTAAAACACCTCATGATATCGATGTAGCGGTTGCTACGTTGACGAGGCATATCCAAATAGCTGCTGGAGAGGCTCATATTCCTCGCCCGAAACGGAGTTGCCAAAAGTTCTATCCCAGTGCACATATTCTTCAACTTCTAAATGTGAAAAAATCATCCAGGAGACTGCGGGAATATTCCAAGTATCCAGCTCACAAAACTTTATACAATAGGGCAACTCGAGAACTTAAAATAGCTTTATCAGCGGAAAAGGACCTAGCAACCTAACTAAAGCTGAGCAATTTGAATCCTGATGATGGATCACTGTGGAAACACACTAAAATGCTGACCAAAGATTTCTCAGACATTCCTCCTCTGAAAGTTGGGCCAATTTGGTACTCAACTCCACAAGAACAGTGTGACATTTTCAAGGACATATAAAAAGCCCAATTTCAACCAAACGATGATCTTGATCCCACTTTCTCTCAAGAAATCCTAGATACTCTGGAAGAACCCCTCCTCTTAAGCCCTTTCAAGGATTTTGTCACCCCAGCGCAAGTCCGAAATATGATTGGAAGGTCTCCAACCAAAAAAGCTCCAGGTCATGATGGCATCACTCAACCGCTGTTAAAGGCTCTTCCGAGAAAAAGCATGGTCTTCCTTACTCAAATAATGAATGGAATTCTAAGAACCACCCATATTCCTCACTCATGGAAACATGCCCGGATAGTGATGATTAAAAAGCCTAATAAGCCTCAGAAGGACCCCAAGAGCTACCGCCCGATTAGTTTGCTCCCTCTGCTAGCAAAGGTCATGGAACGACTTCTCCTCCCAAAATTTATGAGTTCCCTTTCTGAGCTCATTCCTGACACTCAATTTGGATTTCGTAAAGGACACTCCTGTCCCCAGCAACTCCATAGGGTGATTGAAAAAATCTTGGAATCTTACGAAGAACGTAAGGTATGCCTCTTGGGGCGTTTTAGATACAGAAATTGCGTTTGATAAGGTTTGGCATCCTGGATTGCTGGCAAAAGTAAAACCCTATCTGCCCGACACGTTTTTCCGATTGCTGCAGACATATTTATCAGGGCGAACTTTCTCGGGGAGCTGCAGGGGTGCTCTCTCGAACTCTGCAAGCGTAGGGTCATCCGTTCCTCAAGGTAGCATCTGGGTTCCTTTGCGGTACATACTGTACACTAGTGACTTCCCTTCTTCTGGACATTGGACCCTCGCACACTATGCTGACGATGTCGCTGCATTATACAAGGCCAATGGCTCCGCACAAGCCGAACAATACACGCAAATATTCATAGAACAAGTAGAAGATTGGTGTCGCAAATGGAGGGTTACTATGAATCCCAATAAGTCAGTCCTGGTTAACATTACTCTCCGAACTAGACCAAGCCACAGTATTGTACTTCTCAGCGGCCGACCGATACCAACGGAAGATTTGGTACGTTATTTACTTACCTTAGACAAAAAGTTTCTGTGGAAAGAGCACGTTGACACACTGGTCGGTAAGTTGAGAAATAGGATCCGTCAACTTAAAAGCCTCCTACAAACGAACTCCGCTCTTAGCCTATCAACGAAACGCCTCATATACCTATCGTTAATTCGCCCCATCTGGATGTATTCATGCGGTATATGGGGTTCCGCGGCTGACACCCACATCAATCGCATCCAAACTCTCCAGAACAGAGTATTTAGAATGATCACGGGCGCACCATGGTTTGTCCGTAATTCAACCCTGCATTCGGACCTTGATATCCCGGAGGTACGCGTCACACTGCGCGAGGCATATGTAAGACTTGATTTCGCAATGAGAAACCACCCGAACAATATGCTGGAGGACCTCGCCAATAATCCACCGCCTCCCCGAAATCAGCGACGTCTGAAAAGAAAGAGGCCGCAAGACTTCCTTCCCGAGGATTGAATTGTTATAAATTATTATTCCTCGTGTATTGATCTAAATTATAATGTTACATATTAACAATAAAGTTTTCAACAAAAAAAATCCCTTGGAAACGGAAAGATCTGGTAGAGCTGTAAGAACAGATTATTAAACGTTAAACTAATATAAAATACGGTTTAGATGAATTAGTTATGTTTTCATGAGCGGACGAAGTTTTTTAAAGCGTTATGCATGCGACAAATGTGTGTACTCCCAAGGTTGACAGAGGAGAAGGATCCTGGTTTTTAAAATGGGCAATGGACCCTGGCATTCTCCCGCTCTTTCACTCTTTCTCACTCTCTATCTCACTAAATACATGTTTTAAGCAAATTATTTGCAGATGTATCTAAAATGTACTAGCGTTGAGGATATTGGATCTGCGATAGACAGCCTTAATTATGATCTCCGGCTTAAACTAGTTGGTGTAAAGAGCACAGTATGCAACTACTTAAGTCTCAAATACCAAGGTTATGTATCTCGGAAACATTAAAATACTAGCCTGGCTCTTTGGAGAGAGCTTTACGAATGAAGTGCAGTCCACCAGTTATTGAATAGCAATGAGTTTCCGTTGCTTTCGGCACGCGGTTTTCGCAAGGTAGTTTCCTGGCTATTCCTAAGCTCAGAACCGGTGCGGCCCGAAACTTCTTACCGTAAAAAGCAGTAACTGCAAGCAATTCCTTCCCAGCATATAAAAAATCCTCAGACCCTACAGATAATGACAGACTTTTGAAAGTAAAATTTACCCTCAGATATCATTTCATCACAACAGTGAGGGAAGAGGTAATCGACGATATTGCCATTCATTGGCAAGGCAAGGCCTGTATTTTTTAGTGTAGTTGGAAAGATGATTTATGATTTATACTGATGTAAATCTATATGGAAATAAAGAAAGAAAGAAACGAAAAAGCCGACAATGATGGTTGTCAAGGTGTTTCTTGAAGTTCAAGAAACCAAAGTACATACTTAGAAGTGTAGCCTACATGAGAAATATGCGTTCGAGAACTACAAGGTATGTGGGAGATTTGTTGCGGATTCCGTAGCATAGAACCTGGTTATGTAATCGATCGTGTGGCGCTCAAGGAGCACGCATGTACAGTAAATATAGGTTGGATTTGCGATTAAAAAAACCCTGCAAATTATTACTCTACGGTTTATTATTCTCATGAACAGCTTGACCTAGTATTACTGCTCCGAGACCCATCCCATTTGATTCAGCATCGAAAAACACTGGTAAACCATACGAAACATGAACTGACTACAATGAACTACGGAAACTAAATATTCCCCCGGCGCCAGGCACCTGTAAACGTCTGTAGGCATTTATGATCCGATGTAGAGGTGTGTGGAGGAAGTGGCCCCAACCTTCCTCTGCCCTGTCGGGCAAAAAGAGTCGGGGAAATTGGGACGGGGACTTCCAGCGAACCCTCGGCAATTGACACGACGTTGCGAGGTGAGCGAGCGGGTGATTTCAATGGGTCAGGAGGGAGGGAGAGAGTGCTAACGACGAAACGTTGACTTCCGCTGTAGTTTCTGCGAGTTCTTTCAATTTGTTGACTATTATAATTACTGTGATTTCCCTATACGCAGTTGTACACGTCTGATACTCATTCCATTCGACCCAGGATGTGAAAATACCTTGAAAACGATACGAAACATGGCTTATTTGCGACTATACTGCGTTTTGTTAATTTGTTTAACTATTTTTTGTCCATAACAACCATGGGCTTCGTCCGATAAGATTGCCAAGATAGGGGGCACAACTAGATACCGAATGGGATTTTCGTTTTTACACCACGTTAAAGGCACAAAACGGCCCGGACGGTGGACGGGGGACGGCGGACGGGGGACGGCGGATGGGGGACGGCGGACGGGGGACGGCCGGCGGGGGACGGGGGATGGAGGACAGGGGACGGCGGACGGGGGACGGGGGACGGTGGACGGGGGACGGCGGACGGACATTGCATATTTGGAATCCCCATGTCTTGAAACGTATCAAATTTTGAGGGGGGGGTTGCAAAACATTTTTCGTGACCGAAAACATAGGGTTATTATTACCATTATTATTCAGAATGAATAATAAACCAAAAGATGCATTTAAAAATAACTTTCGAAAACACCTACTTTTCCTAAGTGATAAAAGTGAGTGGAGATGTAACTGGAAAGATGCTCGGGCTTACAAGCATTGCGTTTAACCGAATATACACCATACCCTCCTTGTATCCCTCGCCTGCTCCAGGTTTGTTGCAGGTGTTAATATAAAAAATATTGGTTGGTTTGTTACTTTTTATACTATAGCCTCTTGGGCCTTGTAAATGATTACTATGTGTTTAGTGCTTAGGTTAGAAATTAAGTAGGGAAGTAGACGAATACCGCAATACGCGCTCTTCCCAAATCTGAGTGCTCGTTGGCGTCTGTGTGTGTTATTGGGTATGAGGAGAGGGAAAGAACATCTTAGAATATATTATTATGTACATGCTTATTTCGTTTTGTTCGGGTCATGACAAATTAATAACCCCCAATATCAAGTGTTGTTCAAAAAATAATTGGTATGTAGAAATTATGAGGAAGTTTTGTATAACATGAGAGCCAGGGAGAATGGAAGAGAGGGGCTTATGGAGAATTAGGACCATAAGGCCCTCTCTTCCATTCCCCTTGGTCGTGGACTTTAGCGTCATTTTATCTCTCTCTCTCTCTCTCTCTCTCTCTCTCTCTCTCTCTCTCTCTCTCTCTCTCTCTCTCTCACTCACTCTCTCTCTCTCTCTCTTTCTAACAATTTGTCACCAGTCGCAAGAAAACAAAGCTAACGACAGTTGACGTTTTAGAATTCCAATCACCCAGGCTCCACATGAACTTTTTTCACTTATGAATGGAATATTTAGATTAATATGGATGGAAACATTTTTAAAAGCCATAGATTCCATGTTCCGTTCCTACTCACCACTGATACAATTCAGTTCTGGCAAAAAAAGTTTGATTCCTAACGATCCTGAATTGCGCGTTGCACGGACACACTTCCGCTCGTCGGATTCTGGTAAATACCACGTAGGTGTGACCCTTCGTTACGCGCGGGTGATCTTCGAATGAGCGATCACCCGCGACGGTAGAGCAACGTTTTCCTTCACGCCCCACTTTCCTCGTTTTCTCAACCGAAGATAAATGATACAGAAGCCTCCCTTTTGCTTCTATAGTTCCACAACCCATCCGCAGGCGTAGCCCTATTACCGCAACCCTTTCTACCTGTCGCATTTTCTGCTCCCATCCACGACCCACCGCTCGCTAATTAAATTCCACATTTACGAAATATACACGTTGCAGACCTCAAACTTAAATACCCGGAAAATTACCGACGAACGGTTCGTTATTCTGGCGTCAATAATCCCTCTCCCCTTGTACTGGATGGCGGTTCATCGGGAATTTATGCAACACGCTATATAATGTGTATTTAATACATCGTAAAAATTGGCTGTACACGCGTTTCACGCACATCAACACGTGTGTTCAGCACAGAGCAAATTAGTTGGAATCATAAGCTCCGGCCTTTCCCGGTGCATTCCGTCCTACTATGTATATCAGGAGCCTTGTTGATATTAGCCACAGGAATGCCTGAATCACCCGTTCCACTTACCACCAGACATTAAGTTCAGTTTAATTTCCAATACAACGGATTTCTCCTTTTTATACTTTCGAATATATCCACTTCCTACCACTCGATCTACCTCCCCTCCAACACATGCAGCTCTTCTCTGGACAAATTGGACAAAAAAGGGGGAAAATTGCCTTGGGATTGGGTAAAAGTTGTACAATGTAATAAAAAACGTAAAGAGGCAATCGAGTGAGAAATAGTTGACTTAATCATACATCCAACGAGTAATGGATCCTTTAATATATTTGTTGTTATACATCTGTAAATATTGACCTCCCCTTTTGGGCGGAGTTTCTTAGGTACTTATTTTGTTACGTCATTTCATTCCCTCCCAGCGTGACTTTTTTGGCAGTGAATGGTAAAAACATTGTTATGAAGAATATTCCTCATCCTCTAATTTCTTGAACTTCTAAATTTTGTATTGTTATTGTATTGTGTATCGCACAACCAAACGTAATAGGAACACTAAAGTTTTATTCGCAATTGCAGTTCGGAGATTTACCAACATGAACAGGTAACTCCACGAGACAACAGCTTCATTCAGACTAGTGACACTGAAGTTTCGAGTAAATTGAAACGTTTGAGGTGTCTGCCCCTGGGTAGGGGAGGGAAAACCGGATGTGCGGCGGATGGTCACCGGGTAGTGGGTGGAGTCTTGGGGGCCTTCTATCGCTGCTTACTGGCTTACTGAGGTCCTTCCAAACCCCATGGAGCTAGGTCCCCAGCAACGCCAAACTGTCCCTCCCCCTTGAGATGAGGTAATTCCGTAAGTGCCATCGAATGCTCGGAGCAATCCAAATCCTACCCAGGGCAAGGCATGACAATGCTGGAAAATACGCTTGCTCTGCGGATATCATGGTGGTCGTGGGGTCGCTGGAGGTTAGGAATCCCATTCCTTTCTTTGTCTTTTAACTGTGGGGTCTGAGAGAGGTAGGGGCCACCCGGTCAGAACTCCCACAGACATCCCTGAATGCAGAACTGTAACTGTCCACACAATACAAATACCTTTGATGGGCCTTCGCTAAATCCTGCTGTAAACCCAACATAATTTTGAGCAGACAGCGCGGATTTTGATATAAGTGCCAAAAAGTTGCCCAAGTTTGTGGCGAAAGTCATTATAAAATTGATTGACTGATAAAAACACAATTCGAAGTATTGTCTCTGGCGTAACACATCTTCCGTGGTCTTCATTCTACACAGCTGTGAAATCCAGGGCTCAGAAAGTCTGTCATCCCCAGGCGAAGGACGATTTTCTCAGTACGGGAAGTAAGAGTTTCCCTCTTTCTCAGAGGACACTTGCTCAGATGATCCCGAATTGATAGTTCTGTGCGAAGATGCCAGGAACAACTTGATCGTTCTGGCTCATTTGATGAAGAAGCGTGTGAGGCCTGTGTTGACAATATTCACATGGGGCAGTTTTCGTAAGCCTGGCTATTTGTAACAGATTGTCCATTTCCATGTGGGTTCTTCTACCATCCAGGCTGGATTTGAGAATTTGGGCGCTTTCTTACTCCATGATGTTTGTCTCAGATGGGGCAAGGCTGCAGGTCTGACAGGGGAATGCTGCCATGGCAAGTCCTTTTCCCACAACTTGTTTTTTGAGAGGTCGTCCTGGGACGCAGATGGACTAATTTGTATAGATACCGAGGGGGATTTTGGACTTGAAACAACGTTGTTGGAGTTCTGATGAGAAGGTTTACCAAAATGCTGTAATGAAAGAAAATCATTGACCTCTTGTAAGTAGATATGAGGTGATCTCAACACCCGTTTGACGCAAAATGCTGAATCAGTATTAGTTTTTTTCCTCCGAGTTCCCACACCTGCCCTAATAGGACTCCCTGGCCCTTCACGGCAAAGTCATTTTTTTCCTAAATACTTTCGTACCTGCAGAAATTCCACCTCCACGGTTGTTTCCAACGGAGGATTTCCCTGAAGTGGTTTCCCCATCTTTGCCCCCCCCCTCCTTTTTCAGATTCCTCTCCAAGACAGACAGCTCCTCCCAAATTCCTTCACCTACTAACTCTCGCGAAAGACTCGTCTCCCTGTGCTCAATCAGACACATTCTTCTATCAATTCTTCGCCCATACAGTTCGCTATCTCCTTCCGACACTGATTCCTGTGCCAGTTCATGCATATTATGAGTCCTCTCCTTGTGTCGCTGTTTTGTACGGAATCCCTACTCACTTAATTGCACATAATACAGTTATCCTCACGCTCACCGAGTTTCCTTATTTTTGATCTCTATCTCTCGCCCTCTCATGCGTCCAACAATGCCTTTCTCGAAGCAACCACCGTCTGTGTTCCACTGTTCATCAAGTACGGACAATGTTCGAAAGTAATTACCAGCGAGGAAGTGGGCTGCAGCTGATGGAAAGCTAATGTTACGATATTGTAGGAAGTGTGGAAGGGAGGGGAACCATTACCGAACGTAATGATAACACGAACTTTTATGGAGATATAACACCACAAACAGGTTACTGGAAGGAAGCGACAACTCAATTAGAAAACAGCTTCGTTCACACTGCCGACACTCAAGTTTGTTTGCCAAGTCACCACAAATGCCCTGGACGAGCCTTTGCAAATCATTTTTAGTTTTTGCATTCCTTGGTTCAATAACGTAAGATGAAAATGTGTGAAAGCGGCTGACCTTTCTTTTTCAGTGTTCTTCCGCTCGTTACGTTTTCACCGCTTTCGAGTTCGACAAACGCAATTGAGAAAGTGGTCCGCGAACGTGAATCGAAAGATGTTAAACCAAATAGGCACAAAATAGATATGTAGCTAGCGGGTCAACGTTGGAGGCCAAAATGAGAGTATAAGCGAAATCTGTACAAAAATAGCTATAGTTATCATAGTCATTGAAACAGCAAACCTTTTTTCATCTCAGAAACGGCTCGAACAACTTTGGTCGCATATGTTGTAAGGACGGCATTTAATAACACAACGATAACGTTAAATTTTCTTTTATGGGGAATTTAAGACAGCAGCGCGATGAATTAGCAACATTTTCGATGAGAACCTATTTTAACGCAGTTTTTCGTAATTCTCGCCTATGCGATGAACATGTTTTCGAAAAAATCAGAATCGTAGTCCAATAAACTATCACACAATAGAATTTTATACATTGGTCATTGTTGGGCGCACAATGGGGCGAGAGTCGATGATCGAAATAAAAGAAACTCAGCGAGCGTGAGGAGGACTGTATTATGTGCAATGAAGTGAGTAGAGTTTGTGTACAAAAGGATAACACGAGGGAGCGACTCGTAAAATGCAAGAACTGGAGAGGGAAACTGTAGCAGAAGGAGATGAGTGAGCACACGGAGACTTGTATTTTGCAAGTGTTCGTAGGAAAACGAATTCGGGAGGAGCTGTCTTTTGTGGAGAGGAATGTGGAAAGGAGGGGAGGGATTGATATTTTGGAATGTACAGACAAGTGGGAAAACAACCGCGGAAGTGGAATTTCGGCAGGTACGGAGGTCTTCAGGGAAACAATGACTTTGCCATTAAGGGCCAGGGAGTCCCGTAAGTCCTGGTGCGGGAACTGATACTGGTTCTGCGTTTTCCGTCGAACAGTCATCAAATAATCAAGAGCGCCCATGAAAATTCCGGAATTCAAACCAACGTAAATTGTTTACCAAGTTGTTTGCCAGTTTTTGAGCTATGATTCCAGACTTGCCGGTCTGAACTGTGCACAAAACTTCTTCTCAACAGCCATGTGCGTTGGACTCTTAATGAAGGTCACTCCTTAAGTAGCATCAGCGTAATAACTGTTGCTATTTCTACATAGTGCTTAATGAGTGAAAAATACATTGGATTATTAGCTGGAATTTACGTGAGGCACATGAAAGATTGTTTTAAAATGCTATATTCTCAATAAATCTCTATTTTTCTCCGAAAAGTACCGTTTTCCAAAATATATTTAGCCCCCTCCCCCTTCTCATGGCAATAATGGAGAGTTTATGCTCAGTGTTTGAGGAAAGTCACGAGCAACAGGTTTTGATGGTCGTCGAAATTCGGTAGTTGCCATCTATTTTGAAATAATTCGCGTTTCCACAGCCAAGTTGAGCGCTCAGATAAAGACGTATTTCCCGTCACTCGGAGAAACAAAAGTGACAACAAGTGAGAGCTATTGTTGACGTTTAAAATGGAACGAGCTGCACAACGTTGTCGCGGGATAACGAGCCAACTCAGGAAGAACACAAAGCTTTTACGCTAACGAATGCGTGCGCCCGGAATTAGATTTTACCACGGGCTCCGAGGATTAGCTCGATTTCTCTCGCTCGGTCCCAACGCGTTGAATAATGGGAAATCTGTTTACGAGCATTGAATCTTTTGTAGCAGACGCTCAAAACGTTATTTCAAAAATGAATTACTCCCTAGAGCCCTCGCTTAACTTCATACCTCAGCACGGGGTGTGAATAACAATGGTTTATTGTGGAAATCATTCGCTGCGTGATAATCGGGTTATAGCTCTGCGAAATGTCAACGCCTCATCTTTACTTTCCAAGGCTCCACGAAGTAGAAAGGAAAGCTATGTAATCGGAAGAGAACAATTAAATTCTCTTCAGATCTTTACGGTTCAAACCCCTCTGAATCCCAAAAACACATTTTGGGAAGATGGTATGTGTCCGTGAATGCGATTGAGAGAAATGGCAGGACCAAATCAGCTCAATTTGACATCTAGCCTACAGGTCACCATCGGGCGCCAACATAAGTACGTAGGAGCCAAATCCAAACTATAGTTATCATTGTGATCAAAACACTAAATATTTTTTTCTCAAAAATGGCTGTAATGATTTTGATTAAATTTTTTATATGGACAGGCGTTGACAAAAAAACATCACCGTGAAATTCCCATTCGTGAGAAAATGACGAGAGCTGCACAATCAATTAGCAAACACTTCGTCGAAAAGCGGTTTTAGCGCAGTTGTTTTCTAATAAACTCCGCTCAAATTTTACCAGAATCTTCAGAAACGACAGACGTGCTAGTCCAGTGGGATACTATAACGATGCTCATAAAATATACAGGGGCTAACAATAAATTGAGTTGTGCCGATGAGCCGATGTGTTGAGTGAGCCAATTGACGTTGAGCTAAGGAAAGTTGTGCGATATTTGCTTTTTTGCTTCGCGTCCCAACAAACTAAGTTCAGGACAACGAAACCTTTAGACGAATATTGATTTGTCACTTTTCGCCCGGTGTTGTTCCAATTTTGGGAATCTCTACAATCAGCCAATCCTAAGCGCATCCTCTCCGTAGACCTTCCCAACCCTCTCTATTGACCTTGGAGAGCCCTCCTAACCAGGAACTTTATTCCAGAGAACGATGAATTACGTGCCTGGTAGATTTTATTCCGTAGATGCCGTTTCCTTCACCCTCTAACGTGTTATTCCGTTCATAGCAGTTGTTATTCACGAGGTAACTCGTTCCAAGAACGTAGTTTTTTGTCACTTCTCGCAGATTTGTTCCTATAGCAACACTAAGCAACACAAAAGTGTATCCAACAATTTTGAGGACAGTTATCGGTGTATTCATGCCTATTCAGTGAAGCCATGAAAATACGCTTTCGTGAGCCGCAGAAGTAAACAAAATGTACTAAAAATGAGAGATTTTCACTATTTCTTCAAAAATAGCTCCAACGTCCATAAATAGTTGAGTGAATATTTGGTGATCACTGAAGTAAAAAGACGTTCATATTACTTTTTGGAAAAACGGCTCCAACGCTTTACATCAAACTAACACAGTGTCTTCCCTTAGCCAGACATTATCCATAAATGCTCCTCGGACAATCTGTTTAGTGGAGATGGGCTTAAAACTGCGCCATTAACCGTGTTTTTCACTTTTACGAAATTTCTACAGTAAAAGCTCAACTGAGTTCTATTAATCCCCCAAAGTGTAGAAACCTATACTCACATTTTATTGTAATGCAACTATTTCCGTGTTATCCACTGGAAGAAGATTGTGCCCGCTTAGCTAATGCCCTTGGCACTATGGAAAATCCTGACGTGGCAAACCCTGTTGTACACTCTCATACAGTTACACGCTACTCACGGAAGAAAGGCTTAGCTGCTCTTTTTGCATTTTGTTCGTGAAGCGTGAAAATAAGGTTATGTGTAATTAGCATCGATGAGGGGGGGGGGGTGCAAAATGTACCAAAAACTACGGTGTTTCGCATTATTGACAAAAACGGTCTTGACGATTTTGTTCAAGCTTCTATTACTCAGAACTCAGAAAAGCCGAAGAAGTATAATGGTTTTTATTTCTTCAACTTGTTAATACCCTATTTATTTTTCTTCATTACAGTTCCTCCGACAGTCCTGTGTGAGAAAAAATTAAACTAAAATGCGTCAAAAATCGAGTTGTTAACGTTTTTGAAACTTCCCTTTCAGAGCAATCGCTTACCTCAATTTGATCAACTTGACGGAGTGTCTTTCAGCAATTTATAGCTACACTTAATTCTCCTCAACTATTTCTACATCTATCCGTTGAACGGAGATATAAGCGTCCATAGTGTGAAAAATGAGATATATCGAACTTTAAATTATCGTTTTTCTGACTTTCCCGAAAATGGTTTCTACGATTTTGATCAAACTTACCAGGTGCTTTCTTCTTACTTACCTTTTGGGTAGCGGATTGCATTGAAGAATTATTATGTGTTGAGTTCAGCGATGGTATGCGATGTACTCGTAACATATTTTCAAGAAAAAGAAGATTTAGGGTAAACGGTTTTCGATAGAACCCTAACAAATAAATTCTAAGGCTCAATCGCCTTGTGTAGAGCTTCATGGCGAGTCAAGTGGAGTTCCCGGCGAAGTAGGTTGAAGGCAACTCTCACGCCCTCCCTAGAAAAGGTTCTTGCTCTTTTGGAAACCGTCCAAGCCCCTGAGGTTTGATCATCCCCTCTCTGAAATCCGATAATTTAATCAACTCCTAAAGTGGCCAACCCCGGGGTTGCCCTAGAGGAGAGAGGACCGTGTGAAAACGAAGTTGAGCAGATTCGGTTGTCATCTCGATAATCATTTATGAGCCTCCTCCATATTCTTCGTGGCCCCAGCCAGCCCTTCTGCCGTCGACGCCCTGTGAGGTTCTCAAGTCAGTTTTTCTCGGTCCCATAGGTCGCTATGTAACCCAATTTCTGACGCTTCTGCCCGAGGTGAACTGTAATAAAGTTAACCTCTTTTCAGCGAAAGTTCCCCCCTTCGCAGAATAAACGCGTTTGTGGCGGGGGTCTTAGAAAGCAAAAAATATCCCCATGTCGGGTATGGTGAAATGATTGTTCCACCTGAGAGCTAGTCGTATGAAAAATATCCTCGCGACGAGTCCGCGTCCTTCATAACCCAGTGAAACGATAAAGCTGCAGCAGCCAAAACTGGTCCCCTCTAAAGTCAAATAGTAGCTGAACATGAACAACGATCTGGTGTAAGCGAGCAACAAGATTCGTTCCGAGGTTTTGCGTGTAGTTGCCGGTAAACCTGTAGGCATAATTTCAAAATCATGCCGTTCACCTTTCAAACGTACAGCGTGCAGGATATTGAAGAAAGAGAGTTAATAGTTCTCACATGCACCACGCATGTTGTTTCTTGGAATGAGCTAAAATATCACGCGCATCATAATATGTTTATGTTTTGTACGATTTAAGAAACTGCCCTTCAGCGCAGTAGTTCACGAAATCCAAAAATGCGTTATTCGTAAATAGCTTGCTACTCGGGTTGCGTTCAGGTCACGGGCCGTTTCGACCGAAATACGAGTACGTTGCTTGGGTAGCAGGTGATCTTTTGCACATCAGTACGTAAGGCATTCAAATAAAATGTGTTTATTTGTATCTTATGTGCGCTCACGTCTCATTCGTTTGAGTAGACGCTATTTACTTTATTGAGGTGGGAGTTGCAACAGCTGTGTCCACTCCGCACCCTCGATGGTAGGCCTTTACGAAAGCTTTTGGCTTAACCTTCTCTCACGTTTTGGAACTTGTGTCGAAGGTTGACCCATGGACTCGTAGTTCCAATGGCTTGAAGTTCTTTAACGCTGGATATGCAACTTTGTTTGAACTAAGCCGCGTATTGACGTGTCGCCGCTCTGAGGCGTACAAGTAACAATATCTTCAGCATAGCAGTTTAGTAGTTTAGCTTCATATCAGTTTTGAACAAAAGCCGAATCAGTTCCCTTTCACCTAGTGGTGGTATGAACAACTGCAATTGAAGCCGAGGCGTTTCAACTTAACTGTTGTGAGGTATCGGCTGGAGGACTTTACCAATTTTGATTAAATCTATCGCATAGAGTTTCAAAAGACCCAGCAGTACCATAACATTTTCATTTATGTGAAAATGAAGAGATCAGCACAATAAATAAACGAACATTTTGTGCATAATTCACAAAAAAATATCTAGTGCGTAGCATCACACAAGTTTCCGCAATCCTGGAAATTCAACAACGACCTTCTACATATACGAGCGAATTTCTATGAAAAAATGTATGCGAAACTATATGCAGATACTAGTTAGTTGAGAGTACTCTGAAGGTTCGTGCGAAATCATTGAAGTCATGTTTAAGGAAATTGGAAAAATGATAAATTGACATTATACAAATCTTGTTTCCCGCGCTATCACCCCTTATACCTCTTCTCTGCTCAGATAGATACAGAAATAACTGCCGAAAACGAAACATGGATATAAGTTGCTCTAAGCGCTCCAAATAGTTGATCGAATCCATTAAAGTAGTTAATCTGCAAATTATACCACAAACAAGCGACTGGGTGGGAGCGAACCCAGGCACGGGCGACAGGGTGACGCCTCGACGAGAAAACTGTCCGGTTTCGAAGCTTCGAGTGAATCGGAGCATTTGAGGTGTCCAGCCAGCACAAAAACCGCGGACGAGCATCCGCTGGATGAAAGAGTTTGGTTACAAAACAAATAACAAGGTTTGGTGAGTCGGTACAAAATGATCATAAAGACACTATTGTCGACGCGTTTGGATTTTCACCTCTGTTCGATGGACTGTTAGAGAAACATTTATTGGGAATAATATATGGGTACTAACTATTTGAAGACATCCTGTGAGTATGATAAAAATCGTTGCAGCTATTCTACCGTAAAGCAAAAATACCTGTTTTTGCTTCAAAGTCCTACATCTCTGCTCGCCAATTTTTCATGGTGATATTTATTGGGAGGTCGGTGCTATCTAGTAAAAACTCATTTGAAAGTTTAATCAGAATCGTTATTGCCGCTTTCGAGAAAAATGCGAAAACCCGTATTATCGGTACATTTTAGTCCCCCCTCCCACGCCCACCAACTCGATGGAAATTGCTCATCACGAATCAAGAATTACGAACAAAACAAAACAAAATTAATCAGTTGCGCCATTCTCCAGCAAAATGAACTAGCCACACACACGGAACGTGCGCGCAGAAATCAGATTTTTCGTACTCAGAGGTCTCAAAACGTAAAAATGTGAAGAAAACCAATCTTTTTCTTTTAACGCGATTGCAATACTTTCCTTATCCTTCGGGTAGAGGAAAGTAATTAGAGTTAAGGACGCTCATGAGATAATTAGGAGCAACCACAGAAATTCTGAGACAACAATCACCACTGTTTCACATTCGACCATTTCTCACAGTTTGTGCCTAATAATTCCAAAACAGTGAACACTACTCATAACAATCACGTTGAGAGTATCATAAATCACGTGTACGTCGAGTAGAAGTACCTCAATAAATTCCAAAATATTAAGCGCCACGATTTTCTACGTAAAATGCATAGTTATGTTCAACCAAGTCAAATGAAGTGAAAGAAAAAATTATTGGTACACTAGATAAAACGTTATGTGATACGTCACATCAGATATTTGCGTTTGTCCACTCACTCTGTTGGAACGCTGACCTGAAGTGTATTTTTTCAAAGCAGATTTTTCATTTAAACTGTTAGATCGTTATGAATGAAAAAAGAAATTTCTTTCTAGATTCGTATGAGTACACACTGCATCTGCGCTGAAGTTGGCTAGAGCAGTTACAGAGCCGGCAGCCTGTAGGTAAATCAGCCCCATATCGTTGAATAATCATATGTATGTAGATCCTCGACAAAATTCAGGTACAAGCACTAGCAGAAACGATTCTCATAGGCTTCGTTATAAATTAAAATTCTTGTTTTTTTTTTACTGGAATATTATGATTCTCAAGTTTTTATGTGAAACCCAACTTTTTTCCTGGGCGATGATTTACAAACTCGAGATTCCCTAACTGCGGTTCCCTTGATTTAAAAAAAATAGAAAACCGACATATTACAATTCCGTACAGTTGAAGACTTAACCGGTCGCGAAATTGGGAAACAAAGAAGATGTTAAACGGCCCAAGTTCTTGAAGGCCCCAAGAGTTTGAAGTCTCGTAAGGCATTGCGGGTGTGCTGCGGTGAAGTTATTGTTCCGAGTTGGTAACTTCCTTCAATCGAATAATTCCCAAACTTCAGAGGCATTAACGTTACAACTTTGCAAACGATTGGGTTTTATGGGAGGAGGGGATCTGAACAAAAGTCACTAGCCGCCGCGTATATTTAAGTCAATTTACATACGAGTCCGTTTTTAGACTATTACCAATCGCGGAATAGAAACCGTGGAATAAGCTATGGATGGAATAGCAGGCTCGTAGAATGTTGCTGACTATTCCCAACAAAAATGCGCGCGTGTGATTCAGCGCATCACGTTCACAGACGCCGCGGAAAGAGAGGGATTTGTCCCACTCTAACTGAACTTTGGTGAAAGTGATTGGAAAATCGAGAGAAAATTGTGAGTATAGTATAACAAAAACAAAAAACAATAATTAAATATAACTGAAATTGTTGAAAAATGGAGTACAAATAGTAGAAAAAGTGACTGAATATTATTCGGATAAACAGTGGAAATAAGTGAGTAAAGTAAATATAATGAAGTGATCGATGGAAAGTAGTAAAATTTAGTCAAGATTGTCGAGAAAAGCACTAAAAGTAACTGAAAAAAAGTAAGTAGAATGGAAAAATCGATAAAAAAATATATGGAATCAGTCGAGTCAGCTAATTAGGGATTTGAATAAAAAACGTGAATCTCGTCGAAAAGTTTTGAAAATAAGAAAAAAACTTTGATTATAAATTCAGTGTCAATATAATACATTGAGTACGGGATAGTTGGTTCAAAGCTGTCGGAGAATGGGGTAAAAGAGGTTGTTACGTGTGGTACAAATTGTTGAAATGTGATTCAGGATGGTTGGATAATCCATTTCATGATCAACTTATTCAAAAATAGTTGGGTGGTTTAGTAATAACGCATTGAAAATTGTGTAAAAATCTTGGGAAAGAACAGAACAACATTGTACACATGTTAGATTGCCACAATGATTGTACGGAACCAAAGTATTATTTGTTGGGATTACAAAAAGACATGATGACATTATGTGGTCTTCCTTCCGCTTTTGGTTTGTTATTCATTCTAAATAATACACCTAAGTTTTCGGTCAGGAACATTAGTTGACGCCACCCCACCCCCCAACACTGTCCGTCCGGAACATATTTTGCCTTTAACGTGGTGTTCCATCGCACAAAACTCCCATTTGGTATCTAGTTGTGCCCGCCTGCTTGGCAATCCGATCGGGCGAAACCAAGGTTTGTTAGGGGCAAAAAATAGTTATAAAAATTAACCGAATACGACATTTTGGCAGTTTTATCGCATTTACGTCGTGTTCGGTATGGTTACCTAGATACTTATCGATGCTGAGTCGGATTGTTCAGGTTTTAGAGGTGTATTGCCGCGGATAAATACAATATACGGGGCAATATAGCAAAACTTATCGTTTCTCCCGGGCCAAAACTGGTTTCTCTCACTGCCTCCCATCTCACTCCAGTTTGTTCGATTCGCCCTGTCAAGCCAATCGTCTACAGGCGCATAGAATACATCAATTTTTGTCGATCCGTTGTAGTCAGGTCATGCCAGTATGGTTTACTGGTATTTTTAGATGGTTCAATCAAATGGATTGGGTCGAGCTGCGTCGATCTGTGCAAGATGAACCGTTGTGTTTTAATTTGCAGCGGTTTTGGTTTAATATTCATTCTGAATAATATACCTACGTTTTCGGTCAGGAAAAATTTGTTACAACCCCCCCCCCCCCTCAAAAGTTGATACTTTACGTTTCAAGACATCGGGATTACAAATCTCCAATGTCCGTCCATTGTCCAAAAAATCCCATTTGGTATCTAGTTGTGCCCACCTGCTCGGCAGACCATCGTTGTTATGGGCAAAAGTGGTTAAAAAATTAACTCAAACTGAATTTCTGTAGTTTTATTACTGGTGGGTACATATTCAGAACCGGAAGTTTGACCGTTTGCCCAGCCGTCCTGGATGGTCGGAGCGGTTGACACGCAACATATTTAGAATCAGGAGAGGAATGTCTAGATGTCTCTTTTTCAGTTTTTTGAAATTTGGCCTAGTTTCTAAAGTGGTCACCTAATATAAGTTTTAAGCCACCTAATGTAATTTTCGTCGGCGTATTTTTCGATGCTGAATCGAATAGTCTCGGTAAATGTCGAGAGATGATGGACGAAACAACACAAGTATGAATCGGTTCAGTTGATCTCTCGCAAAGTGTATTGCAAACCCTGAAAGGTCTGGAACTAGAAAATATTAAAATACTAAATAAATAATGCAACTAAATCATTTAAAAAAATACATCTAGTTCGACACATCGCAACACCTTCTTCAGATTTTCACAATATCAGCAACTAATCGAATCTGTTTTTCATTCACCAATCGTTTCATTTTTCATGAACTTGGTAGAACGTAACTTAGAGTTCTGCGCAGAAACTTGTGTGATCAAGATATCGGAATTTATTGAGTCGTTCATACTTATGACATGACAATTATTGAGATATCGGTGCACAGGTGATTCATGAGGCTGCCAACATGATTTTTTGAGAAGAATTGTGTTTACAGTTTTGAAAGTATCGGGTAAAAACTGTGGGAGATGTTAACGAGTAAAATACTCACGTACGAGAATTTCACGGTGGGAAATGTCCCCACAAACAATTTGATCTTAAAATTATTATTGCTGGATCACTATGGCAACTATAGTTAGCTTTAGATCGCTTTGGCTCATACCCTAATTTTGGCATCCAATGGCGTTTTCATCGTAAATATCACTATCATTTTCTCTCAATCTCGTCAATGACAGGCGGCAATTATTTTCTAAAATGTGGGGTTCTCATCAAACTCACAGAATGTCTTCAATTAATCGATAGCTGTGAATTGTTCCGCATAAATCATTCCGGATAACATAAATTTTATTTTATTTATTATTTTATTAAAGCACTAACTGCCAATATTTGACATGCAACTGACACTAGGGAAGAAGACAGTAAGAGATATTGCTCAGAGCTCACTAAGCTGGTCAGGGCATGAACTTCCTTTGCCATCTTTGCACTACATTGTCATGTTCATTGCAGGTATGAGCTTCACTGGTTTAGTACAGTAGAGGAAAACTGAAATGTATCACAGCCCCATTTAATTTTGCTCAGATAAATGCCGTTTTTTGGTGAGCGTTAGCATTTTGATTGTGATACGTCGGTTGTGGTTCTGGAACCTTTTGAATTTAGAGCACTGAGATAGTTCTTCGTGCATGCTAACGAACTAAAACCGTCAAACTACCAGTTGAAATAGTGGGACGAGGAATTGGAAAGAATGCCAGGCAGATCTTCGTATCTCAAATTGGAAAGGACTCTTCGCTAATGGAGTTCATGAGAGACCCAATTAAATGAACCACCTCACTCCCATCGATCTCGGCAGGCGCTCACGATCTGCATAGACCCCGTTTTTTGTTGTTATGAAATAATGTATTCAAGCCACATCCCTTAAACCACTCGTATGAGGGACCGTTCTGTTCTGAGGAGGGGCTCTGATATTGAAAATAAAACGCCGTCGAGGCAGAATTTATGGCGAATTAAGGATTAGTGTTTATATGTTATTGCAAAAAAAAGGTCGTGTTTTAAATTGAATTCGATAGCGCTTCAGATATTAATGTCCGCGGAATACATTAATCAAAAAAATTTCTCTTGAAAATACCGAAGGACGCTCAAGCGTGTTGCCTTTTTGAATACCGTGGTAATGTGGAGTACCCTAAAGACCAACATCTTTGATTATCATGTCAAGGTTCATTCCCGAAGGTTTCAATTGCAAAGGCCAACGTTTGCCGAACTAACTATATGGTGCGTAGCAACTCATAACTTTCCGCAACCCCCGTAAATTCGACGATCTGCTATATAAGCTTGGGAGAAAACCGCTGTACATATGCAAGTTAGTTCTTTGAGTAACGGAAAGTAAAAAGTAAATCTACAAAAAGGCAGGTCGTGGGAAGTCCCTAATTTTATCAAAGTAACGTTTTGTTCGTGTTGATGTCACTTGGTCCTCGGACCGGTTCTCTGTAACACCTTCGGTGGTCTTCTCAAGACCTCATGTAGACATACGCTCATACGATCAATTGAGGGAGCACGTCAAGCTGCATGCGGCAAGGATAAAAAAGGCACAGCCTCTTAAAAGGGAAATTGAAGAGCCAACCGGCAATAGGGTTTGGTGGCCACAGGCTCCTTCTTGAGAAACAGGTCTTGTATTTCAACGTTAATGTAGGTGAGGTGTGACGTGCCAACACCTCCAGTCCCTTAAAGGCACTACTCTCGCAAGTTTCGCCCAATTACGGGCAAGGTCGCTTGAGGGGTGTGTTACTGAGACACAATCCTCACGTACAAGACCATTTACTTAGGGGTGATAGGCTACTGCCCCATCTCTGGCCCAAGTCTCGAGAGCTGCGCCCTTGTGGATCACCAAAGCCTACAAACAGCATTGACTGAAGCACTCCAATCTCTGCCCTGGGACCTCTATATAGACTTCTCCCCTAGACTTCCACTTGCCAGACTATATGAATAGGCTAAAGTTAACGTACCTGTTGGGTGAGTCCGTCTGCTCTGGCTGGTGAGTTACTGTGGGCAAGCGCTTTCGATGTAAAGACATCATCGTCTGGCCGTTAAGTCAGTACTCCCAATTGCTTTAATATATGATTAGGCATTAGATAAATGGCAACCCAGGACGTGACACATATGAGTTTTCCTAACATCTGTGAACGGCCTAGGTGAAAGTGGGTTGAGCTACAGCAGTGGGCTCTCCTTTGACTTGAAGATTCTACATCCCGCGCATTCTAGCGCCTTCCGTGCGGGGGAAACCGGAAACCGCGTCCCACTCCTCTGTGGTTCCTACAACAACAATTGAATTGTTGGAAGAGCACCAAAATATAGCTTTGACTGCAAGCACAACCTGCTATACTTCCACAGGTCTGGGTTCGGTGGATGCTGAGCGAGTGCCTGGGCACAAGCGAAACCGCAACCTCCACGAGTATTAGGGAACAGTCATTCTGATGAAGAAACGAACCAGTAGGTAAATTCCTCCGAAATACTAGTCTCATAATTTTATACAGGAAAAAACCACTAAAATCCAGTTTCTTTGGAATGTTTGAAATGTTATTGTGCCACTCTCCTCATTTTCCTAAGGATAAGAGTTCTATGGTACTGTTGTGCTCGTTGGAACTGTTACGAGGGGTTTTGGAGGGGGATCCGCTGACTCACAAAAATTATAGCGATCACGAGCTCCTACCCATTATTACCCAACATTCGTCAGGATTATGAACCATCGTCTTTAACCACTAGACTACGATCGCGAGGGTGCCTTTTATAGGAGTCAGTCGGTACAGAACTGTCTAAAGGAAAATTTAATCAAATCCAGCGAGCCATTTCATATGGTCTTGTTATGAACCTATTGTTAGCCATCTTCCTGCAAGCACCTGACAGTCCAGTTTTCAATATGGGCAGAGTAGCAGGTATCTTAGCCGTGTTGTATTCCATATTTTCTTAACCTTACGAAACGAAACAATACGTTTTGTACGGGTATGTGAAAGCTTGGGAGAAAACTGCTGTACTATAAATCGTCTCGAATTTGGTATTTAGCCTGCAGATCACCATAGGACGCCAAAATAAGGATATGAGCCAAATCGTGAGAACACTAACAATAGTTATTAAACCGATCGAAATACCAAATGTTTTTTCTCAAAAACGGCTTCAATACATTTTTTGTATGGACAGTCAAAAGTAACACGATTATGCTATTTAATTATCGTCCATGGAAAAATGACGCGATAATTCCAACAGTGAACACGATTGTTCACAGAAAAATCAAGTAGACAGTCTCATAAACCCCATCGGCTCGGAGTACTTAATAATGGGCATAAGTATTAGCAACTCAATAAGTGCCACCAGTTTCAGAGTAAAACGTTGAGCTACGTTGTTCCAAGTTGATATAAACAAAAATAAAATCCGATTTGATTAGATTCTAGAGACGAAAGTTTCTGGTTGGACGTGGGACTGAATAAAATTTGTGTAATACGATATTTTCAACTAATTTCGCTACTAATATTTCGAACGTGAATCCTTTAAATTTTCCCTCCCCTTTTTAAATAAAGAGTTGGTAAATTGAGGCCAAATTCAATCGGCGGAGCCCTTTTATTTGAACGGTGTACTCAGACGACGTAAAACCTGTGCTTGAAAGGGCTAGGTTTATTTGTTTTAGTTCTCGACAATAAACTTCATTAAAGACTACATCGACAACAGCAACCAACTCTCGCGGGCGTTCTACCGATTGGAATCTATTTGCGGTTTCCGAGCTCCTGGAATGAAGCCCCCTTGAGTTGAACAGGAGTTTAGACCGACCGATAAGTAACTGCCTGTCGTGCCTGAGGCTGTGACACACGACATTTCGTCATCGATCAACAGGTGTTTGGCCTGCGAAACCCAGCGGTTTCCATTGCCTCGTCTAAATGTGATTCGCACTGACCTTAGACAGAATTACATCAATCGATAGGTACGCGGTGACGGAGAGGGATTTAAGTTACGCAGGTCTGAAGCCCTCGACTGGAGCTTCTGGGGGGGTTGGGATCAAAATAGAATTTTCCGGTGGTGAGAAATTAACACCCCCTTGTGACTCAATATTAAATCTTTCTGAGATTTTCACCCTCGTTAACTACAATCCCGATGACTTTTAACTGATTTAAAACTCCCCAACTCATCACGATCAATGTCCTCAATAACATATATCGCTTCGTCGTATGAAGTATGAACGATAATAGTAGCACCTACAGTGTTGGCATTATGCAGTACACAACTAAATCAAACTAAGTAATTCCTCACGTTATCTGGAGCTGAAAGGTTTAGTTTGTAGTAACTTTCTGACTTACAAAAGAAGAGAGAAAGAATGTTACATGACAAATACTCGCCAATGTGAATGTTAACCGTGAGATTAATTAGAAGCGAAGAACCGCATAATTGCTGCAAATAATGGGCTTTAATTTAAAGACAAATTAGTCGAGATGAACATCAACCTGCGGCATTTGTCTAAAATGCTACAACTCGAGCAGTTTAAGCTGAAAAACCTTTCGATATTTTGAACTGCATGAGCACTTTACTCTTAATTCCAGTTAAATTAAACTGCTTTCTCAAATCCCTAGTCCCGTGATACTTCCACACATCGCTGAACCATTATTCACTTCAGTGACAATTATTTATGACGAAGCATGACCAACCCGATAATTAAATAATAATAATGATCAAACGAGAACCTGAATATCTTCCGTGCGTTAGGCAGCTCAAGTTGAGGTTTCGGGAAACAGAGAGCCGTGACCGCGGGCATATCTTCATCCTACGACAACTGGCACAACCTCCACTCCCCTACCATTGCCCCAATCGCTCATGTTCCCTTTTCGGTTATTGTCCATTCTGAATAATCCACCAATATTTTCTTTTTTACAACGCTCCCACATAATGTGGCACTTTGCGTTTCAAGGCATGGAGATTCGGAGTCTGCAATGTCTACCCGCTGCACAGGATTGTGCCTTTAACGAGGGGTTAAAAATCCACCCTTTCGCATGAAAATTCCATTTGTGTCCACCTATTCGACGTCCCCGCCCCACTGTCATTATGGGCAAATAATAGTTTAAAAAAGAGCCGAAAACGACACTTGGGCACTTTTATAGCATTTACGTCGTGTTTGATATGGTTTCCTAGGTATTTTCCGTTGCTGAGTCGAACAGGACGGGTCCCAGAGGTATAGGATTGTCTCTTCATGAAAACCGTGAAATTACAGTAAATAAAGTGTGGGCAGTGCTACTACTTGATAGAACTCTATGGACAATATAGTAGTAAACTTATCGTTTCTGCTCGGGCTGCGCTCGTATCCCGTCTCCCTCCAACCACTCATCAGTTCGACTAGTCAACCCGTACCAACTGCCCAGTTTCTTCCAGAAAAAGTCAATTTTTGTCGTAATCAGATGGTGTTTCGTATCGAGACTGCGTCAAGTAGGATAACTGGGAAATTATCAGAAGTATTGATTGAAACATCAGGTGTGATCTGGTATTTTCGTCGCTAAAAGACACTACGTCAGCTAAGAAAAATAGGCCAAAAACTAACTATAGTTATCGGAGTGATTAAAACAGCAAGTTATATCTCAAAAACGGCTCTAAGCCAAGCTGTTCGAGAGAATAATAAACCATTGTGTAATCATTTGCAGGGGACCACCGCACTGGTCTCACTAGGTGTGATGTCACCATTATGCCCTCATCACCCCCACACAAGGCGGAGGGCATCTACAAGTTCCGCATTTGTCACCTCCTCCGGCTGAAGAAAGGGCCTTCCAAACACATGATGGCGCGATGCCACGAATCAATCGCATATACGCAACACATGCTCCACCATCTCTGGCCCCACCTTGCAGATCCTGCACATCTGTACCTCGCACTTGCCAATATTTGCAAGGTGGTACCTCAGTGGACAGTTCATATGATCTTCATATTCTTCCTACCCAGTGCAAGCACCTCCTTGGCCCTCCCTTTGGAGAGTCGGATGAAGAGTTTTGACTGTTTAAGGCCAGGCAGTCTTAGAGCACCTATCCTCCCATTTGCTGGTTGTCCCAACAAAGGGCTCAGGCTGATAGGGATCTGCACCAATCCCTTCTTTGCCAACCCATTAGCCCGCTCATTTCCCCCCTATAGCCTGATACCCTGGCACCCAACTCAGTGTTACACTGTTGTACTTGGCCAGGGCCTTCAGTCCAGTCAGACAGTCCCACACCTGCCGTGACGTAAGACAGTACGAGGCTAAGGCTTTGAGAGTGGCCTGGCTGTCCACCATAATGTAGATCCTCTGTCGCTTCAGTCCCCTCTGCAGCAGCCGCTGCATACAGACTGTCACCGCAGCCACCTCTGTCTGGAACACCGTGGCCAGCAACCCCAATGGGATTGCCGCTCTTAACAGTCTGGAGGAACGCCATCCTTTTAACATGTATGGGGAGTGGAGCTAAACCTAACAAGACCTCCAGTGCTGCCATAGGGCACGTTATCATACAGCCTGTGATGGCCAGACACACCCTGCGTTGCAGTTTATTTAACTGCATCTGCACTGTTTTATTTTCCACCCTAGTCCACCAGACTAGGGCTCCATAGGTGACTACAGGCCTAACAACCGCACCAGATCATCCCAGGCCCCAGCCCCCATGTCTTCCCCACCATTCTTTGAGCTGCCAACATCACTTTATTCACGTGTTTGGCCCAAATGAGCTTCACATCAAGGAAAACTCCCAGGTTCTTGATCTCATGCTGGGCCTTCACCACCCAGCCTGAGTTCCCTCAGCACAAGGCTGCGCCTTCTAGTGAATGGGTCCAGGCACGTTTTGTCTGGATTGAAAAACAGTCCTTCCCCATTACACAATTCCAGAAGTTACGTTATACCACGTTAATGAACTGAGTGAAACATAGATAATGTGTAAAGCAATGAAAACTGGTGAATGTGGTGGGGCTGAGAAAGATAGCTTTTTTCTTTTTCTTTCTTTCAGAAATCTTTATTATCGTCTGTGAATTAAGTTATTAAGATCAGTTTTTTGTTGTCTGTTTCAGATGCGGTCTCACTCATCCCAATCAGCTAAACGTGGTAAGCGCCCTAAAGTTATGTTAATGAACGACGTACAAATGATTGACTGTAGTGCTAATGTAGGGATAAAAGTAATTTATTAGGTGTGAACGTTAGTTAGTATCAGGTATTACTAAAAAAAAACGTTATTCCATTGTAAACTTAAGGAATCTAGGAAACGGGTGCATGAGGACGAGGCTGGATAGACAGGGTCTGATCATAATTCTTCCATCTCGTTAAATGGTAGCATTTGTTCTTGTGCCCAACAATGTGGAAAGATAAATTATGTAATGGGTCGAAGAAAACATTTTTGAGTTTCCTTCAAATTTCTGAACCCATCAAACGCCATTCGAGAGTGTTTTCGTGTCTTTGTGGGTAGTTAATGAGTCAGCACTCTCATAAATTTGACTTTCACGTTGATATGAGGCTCTACAGAAAGGCATTGAGGAAAATGTGCTGAAAATAGGCGGTAAGCATCGTGATTGTGGAGGACGAAGCAGCTCTTTTGAGTGTGAAATTGTGGGTATTTTTGTCAATTACTCCCAAAGAAACGCAAAAAGGGACCGCCGGATCGGGGAGAAACTGAGTGTAGAGAAGGTGAGGAGTAAGAGAAAAGCCATTATGTTAGCAATAGCAGCGTGTAGTGCACGGAAGGAAAATGAACAAAGAAGTTGGGAAGGAAATATCTGATGCGGCGCATTGCAGAACTTTACTCAGCTTCATAATTTATGCTCGAATCTTAAACACCCCCACTTTCAATTTAGAAGTTGTAAGAAACTGAATGGAAAACTGATTTGATAAGTTACCGGAGTAAATTTAATGGTTGAATGTCGCGATTGAAAGGACCCTACAGTTTTAATACCGAATACGTTTTTCTCGATAACGGGTCTACGGATTTTGATTACATTTCTTGTTCCCCCAGTTTTATATTACCATCGTTCGGCGGCCTGCACCGAATTGGAATCTTGAGCTCTGAACTTTCGCTCTTGCCGCTAATGGGAAGACCTCGTTTCGGGCCTTCTCCAAACATCGAGTCCAACCCTTCCTTACCTGTAGCCTTTTGTATGTAGCTGCGGGGAAGCTCAGCCTGCCCGCTTATTTATTTCCTAAGCTAAACTAAAAATGGTTTGTTTTTTTTTACTTTCCAAAATATGCTAATCCCACCGCTCAGTTTACCCCCTCTGCGATGAAAACTTCATCGATCAGCTCTCTTGCTACTCATAGCTCTACTCTCTCTCTCTCTCTCTCTCTCTCTCTCTCTCTCTCTCTCTCTCTCTCTCTCTCTCTCTCTCTCTCTCTCTCTCTCTCTCTCTCTCTCTCTCTCTCTCTCTCTCTCTCTCTCTCTCTCTCTCTCTCTCTCTCTCTCTCTCTGTCTCTCCCTCTCTCTCTCTCTCTCTCTCTCTCTCTCTCTCTCTGCTGTAGTTCCTTTTGCAACCAGGTCAGGTATTCAGAGACCCCTTGTGTCGCACTTATACACACGTCCAAACTTCAATCCTTCAGGCATGTATTCCCATTGTGACCAAGTCACCGTGTAATCAAAACTTTATCGTGTTAAGTAATTGTACCAATACAGTTCTATATCTCGTTCAATTCGTGCAACCAACAACTATCGTAACATAACATTTTCATTCCTGGGAAGATTACAGGAGCAGCGCAGTTAACTATCAAATATGGTCGTGTAAGGCTATTGTCACAAAAATTGTGTTGGTAAAATATCCAAAAGTAACTCGATATATTCCGGAATTCAAACTGATCTTTCACCGCATGTACCGTGTAACTCTAAAATAATAATCGCGAACCACTCCAAAAGAATCACATTAAGAGTCCCGTGACTTCAGTCTGCTGGTCACTCAATGAAGCGCATGGCATAGTTAGGAGCAACGCAATAAATTCCAAAAAGCTACAGTCCAACAGTTTTCAGCTGTAGAAATGCGCTAATAGACTCAGTGAAAAACAGATGGTAGTGACAAAAATTAACCTGTGTGTCCACTATTTGACATCATGAGCGTGTCCTGCAATTAGTCTCCTTTCTTCGGCCCTGTACAACTTATTCTACGTGTTGTGATTCTCGTTAAACGTATCTCTTGTCACGTTACATTAGTTCAGGTGCATACAAAGAAAGAAGTCAGAATGAGCTGTAATTAGCAGAATTTCCGTCGATCCTACAGTTCGATACTTTCCTATGCGAGTCGAAGAAGAGGAATTTATCTACAAAATTGGGTATCATGCGAGAAAAAATACGCGTCAAAACGTTACCACTCAGATCTGTTGTCAAGGATCGGTCAAATTGTGAGAGACGAGGCCGACAAGGGGATCAACGGATTAATCCCTTGATCCCCTCGTGGGCCTTGCCTCTCAACCCGGAGAAAATCTAAGTAATTTAAATCCTATCCTTCCGACACAACAGTTGAGAACTGACTACCAAAGTACTGTCATTATGTAACGCGGTAGCGTACAATACACGCGCCATTCTCGTGTAATAGTGTGTAAGTACAGGTTTTTAAAATTTGCTTTTATTAATCTATTTTACTCTATCCTTCCTTTTCAAAATAGTCTGCAGAGGTTTACACTTATAACCTACGCGTAGGTATTAACACTGAAAGTACATTTTCAATCAACAAAATTTGCAAAATGAAGATCACTTTCCTTACCTACATATTCGGTTTTTCAAAATCGATTTTTACTTTCCACTACCCAAATAGTAAAAAAATATTGAGTTCGAGCAAAAAAAAATTTGAATTTTCATCTTATGCCTGTAATGAAGTTTTCAGGTATACGGAATCAAAAGTATCCGGCGTGACGTATCACACAACTTTCCTAACTTCCACAGACATTCGCCGCTTTGTGTCACTCTCGCAACTAACGCAAAAAGTCTATCACTCATTATACACGAGCCTGTTAAAACTTCTCAAGCCAAAAAACTGATAGCGAGTAACCTACCGGAATTTATTACGTTGCTCACACGTGTGTTGCAGCGTTTATTTCGTAACCTACGTGTAGGTAAACCATTAGACTTCGTTGGAGCCTTTGTTGAAAAAAAAAGTTGGTGTTTCAATCACTATGATAACTATAGGTAACTTTCGGTGGATTTTGCTCATAACCTTATTTTGGTGTCCCATTGTAACCTGCGGGATAGATATCAAGTTTAATAAGTTGGCATTGAGTTTGAGCTGATTTGATAAGGTGGTTTTATCTAAAAATCGTTCACAGACACACAAGTTATTTTCCCAAATAGTGTTTTTCGGACACAGGGGGGTCTGAAATGTAAAGATCTAAAGAGAACTCAGAATTGTTTTTTCAGTCGATGACGTAACATTCCGTTCTACTTTGTAGAGCCAAGGAAAGTAAAAAGTTAGTTAATTAAACGATATTAGTTGGAACTTCGGAGTATATCGGGTCGCTCCAGATTAGCAACGGGTCACGGTTAAACGTTATACATATTAATTAGAGAATAGCCCACATAGCGTCAGCGGGATTTGAGAGAGATAAAATGTACTAAAATATAGAGTTAGTAATTCAACTCTCACGTCAACCGTAATATTCACGCAAAATATTTGATATAACGCATCGCACCACATTCCTCAGCCCCCAACGCGTTCAGCGATTATGATATTCTTAGCTACTAATCCAATGAGTTTTTCATTTAGTTCGTAAGAACTTGTTAAGACGTAACCTCACGGTTTCCGCACGAACTAGCAGCGCTTAAAAATTATGAGTTGCTGGTTAATCTGCCACAATCTTCATTTAAAAACCAGCCTATAGCTCATTGACAGTAGTGTTGATGTTGATATGATTTTGTGGGGGGGGGGGGAGTTCACAATTCTAGAATATAGAGTTAAACTAACAAAACTGTTTGCCGTAATGCTTGAATTCCGGAATTTATGAAGTTACCCTCGGTTATGAGCCACTAATTGTTTTTGAAAATGCTAGTGTCATATCAGCGAGGTTCATAATGAAAAAACTGCACTAAAACCCATTTCTGTCGACCTTTTCGATGATTTATTGTGCTGTTCTTGTAACTTTTTCCGCAATGAGAATTTTACGGGACTACCACATCATTTGGAATGTGTAAAAAAAATATATTTAATTTGAATCTTTATAGCGGTTTTTGAAAAAAAAATTTCGTGTTTGATCACTATGATAACTGTAGTTAGTGTGGTTTCGATTTTTCTCATACCTTTATTTTCACATTCCACATTGACCTGTAAACTAAATATAAGAATCAAATTTTATTTGGCTCGACAGTTCTTTCTCAAATTTTAGAAGCCCTTAATACGTAAAGATCTTCAGTAAAGTCAAGTTTCAATTGTATCTCACGTACAGTTCGTAGGTCGTTTCAACAGTGTGCACGCAGGCTGTAGGAGGTCATCCCCTTAGCAGCCCCGGCGGTGGTAACCAGCTCCCACTTTGCCGAGTAGATCCTTGCTGGCACCAGGCAGTGGTGTGATCGCACATGAAGAAGGGGTGGCCAACGAGGTACGAGGAAGCCATGTGTACTGACTGACTCAGGCAGCTGGCATAGGGTGGTCTAGTGCTTAAGACATTGGTTCATAATTCTCGGCGAAAGACGGGAATTGTGGATCGGAGCTCCAGTGATTGCTGTTAATTTTCGCCTGAGTCAGCAGCTCTTCAAAAGCATCTCCAAACTTCCTCAGTATACATGCATGCCCAAATCCACGAGCTCTTCCTACTCACCGGTGTTGAGGTCAGACTCAACAGGACCTATGAATGTGTAGTTGCTCAGGGGCAGTCGTCGTGGAGCACCTAACACACGGCACGCCCTCTACATAAGTCGCCCTCATAAGTGCACAGTCACCTGTCTTTGATGGAACACCCCATTCCCCACCATTGAAACATTTTTGAAACGCTGCACGTTAAGCGAATGTTTCGTGTGGCGGGGGAGTGGATAAGGATGCCCCCACGTGCTCTACAATTCCCCTCTTTATGACGATATGCGTGTGTGTTCGGGCTCTTATTTCCCCTAGGGATGCTGGCGATCAGGTCCGGCATTCGGCGGTTCCACTGGCTTTGGGCGCATCGGTCCCATTCATACTGGGCGATGTGCCTCGTGAGTCAGAGCCAGAGTCGCAAGGGCCGTTTGAACTACAGGTTGCCACGTTACGCACGTACGACATTATGATGCGGCAGTACCAATGAGCCGGAAGAGTACCTGGCTGGCCTGTTTCACCCATTGAGCAACACTACTTCGTAAGTCCAAATAAAAGCACAATTCCTCGTCTAACGTGGATAACCTAGTTTCCGCAACGCAACACGCAAAGATGTCATATTTAGAATATGTTAACCACCTGATGAGACGCTACGACCTGAGTCTTGATCACAAAATGATCTCTTCAATCGTAATCTTGTCCGAGTTGAACTCGTCGAACCATTCAATCGAGTCTTATAGTATTTCGCGGTAGATTAGTGCATCCCGGCGTGCAAAAATAGAGACTAGAGGACATTTAATACGAACTTTAACGGAGTCGGGCAGTTCTAATCTTCCTTAGAATAACCTAAAAAGTTGATAGGTCAACCCGCAGAGTAATTTATTTTTGTAGTAAACCCTTTTGCTTCAATTTCATTTCAATAGTTTGTAAGTCAATAAGAAAGGGCATTCTGGCGCCAGAGACTCCGTTCTCCCCCATCACATCGAATTAATTAATTTTTACACTAATAACTGACCCACTCCCGTCCTTATCACCGCAACTAGTGGAAGGTACATGATTGCCAACCAATAATAGTCTAACTTTATTTTATCCGTCGAAAAAATTAGAGGGGATTTTCCTCGGACTTTTCGCGCTTAATTGTGGGTCTGTGTGGCGTTATTCGAACGAGACATTCTGGAAAAAAACTGTCCAGTTCGACAGAGAGTTAGAAAGACGTGGTGAGGAAGGGTATTAAGGGGATGAGGAGGTTTAACCTTTGTTCTTTTGGGAGGAGGGAAAAAACATTTTTGTAATTACGAAGATTCAACTTTCGAATGTTCCTCCCTTTTTTTTTTCATTCGTCGAAGAAATAAAGGCTGGAGACAAATGACACAAATGCTAATTTTTAATACCTTTTCGTCCCACACCTCCCTTTGCCATCGGTACCTGTGAAAAGTGCTCTTCGTCTCATTATGTGTTTCCAAGAAAAAAGACCAAATCAACTGAGAACAAGCTTGATTGGCTGCCGTTCTCCACGAAGTTGACTAAAAAGACTCAGAAAAAATGAACTCAGTTTTTATGAGAACATGAAAATAACTTTCTACGAAAAAACTGCTTTAACGATGTTGACCAAAATAACTAAGCATCTTGAGCTGTACCATTATTCTTCTTTGATGTTTCTGTGACAGTCGGTTGAACGGAAATTAACTCCAAAATTGTAGAGATGAACTTAAAGTGTCGAAAAATCTGTTTTCTTTAAGTCTTTTTATTTGCATTTTCGACTTACGGAGGGCTCTAGAAATGGCTAGTGTCAACAAAATGCGTGTGTGTTTCAATTTTATCGGGGTTCGACTGCACGCGGTAGATGAGAATGAGTTTGAATTAGGAGTCAGTTCGCCGCTTAGAAACCACGAGTTCGTGCTTTTTTTCCGACGTTTGTGAGACGAATCAATGAGAAGTGAGGCCTTTGAATTCACAAATCTCACGATAAACGCCGACGAGGCGGGGTGTCGCTTTCATTGAGACCAGTTTGATCCCCTTTCAGTACATTTTGTGCTCGGAAAAACACCCACGTATTTGGAAAGACTCAGAATGCAGATTGGAAACGCTAGCGGTGGCAGAGGAGGGTTCGTGGGTTCGGCGATGAGGAATGCGTGGGCACGGTGGCAGAAGGGTGGATTTGAAGTGGTCGAGGGTTGAAGGCGGCTCAACAGCCTATTTAGTTGATGGAAAGGGACAAGTGGGGTTGAGTCGACGGCAGACCCGTGACGTCGCAGGGTGTCACGTGACTCTTCTCTCTCTCCGCGCGCACACACACATACACCAGACCATTCTTTTATATCGGCAACCCAGCCCCTTAACTCCTCCCTCCATTAGACACCGCCCAAACTTAAGCTCGACATACAGCCCTATTTCCATCCTACGCCTGAATACCTCTTTACTGTCCCCAACCAACTCAAACTTCCTTTTTACTTCCCCCATCCAAAGAGTAGGGAGTAAAGAAAGAATAGTAATCGTACAAACAAACAAATTGTCTTCGCATTATTACTTTTTCAGGTGTCCTGAATCCACATAATCTAATTCGGACCAAGGTATGTGTGCACGTTACCCTCCCCAGCCGAACATTTGAACGGGTGAGTGAAGTTTGGCTCAAATTTGATATTCGGGCTGCAGATCTCCTTGGAACTCCACTATACGGGAATAAGGTTAATCGGCCTAAAACAAACTATAATTACTGATAATGATGACCACGCCAAGCCCCACATTTTCACTTTCCGCTTTTTCCAAAGGGAAAGGAAAGTAAAGTAATCGTGTCAAAAACATTTGGGTTTTCTTCAGATCTTTACGTTTTGAGGCCTACTTAGTCTAGAAAACCTAATTCCGGCGCGTGGTCCGTGTGTGTGTGTGTGTGTCTGTAGTTCGATTTGCGGGAGAACGGCTCATCCGATTGAGCTGGTTCTTTTTTTAGTTTTGTTTATTTTTTTTAGACACCAAAATAAGGTTATGGACGATTTCGGCCGATGGGAAGGAAGGGGGGTGGAGGACGAAAATGTACCAAAAACTAGGGTTTTCGCATTTAGCTCAAAAATGGCTGTAACGATTTTGATTAAACTTTCAAATTATCATCTACTAATCAATACCTAACTTTTCCTACCTGTGCGTATCTCCATGAAAATACGGTGAACGGAGATATAGGCATACGATGCAAAAATAGGTTATTTACGCTTTTTGGCCAAACGGCTCCAGAGATTTTCACCAAACTCACAGGATGTTTTCAAATAGTTAATACCTACATATTCCTCTCAATAAATGTTCCTGTGACGGTCCATTGAACAGAGATAAAAATCAAAATGTGTCGAAAATAACGTTTTTTCGAACATTTCCGAAAGTTCTGGAGTAACTGCTCCGCCAAATTCGATCAATCGTTCAGTGTCTTTTAGTCACCAATGCCCACATTTCGTTCTCCATAATTATTTCTGTATATATATGTTGAGCGGAGGTATAAGCCAAGTTAACAGAGAAAAGGAGATTTGTCGAATATTAATTTATCGGTATTCCAATTTTTCCACTATAATTCCAGAGCTCTAAACACGGAACCGCCTCATCGGGGATGGTCGATGGGTGGATCTTCCCTAAGACGTTCGATGGGCTCCTCCACAGTACCATTCTTGATGTGATCTCGTCGATTGGTGCTGGATGGCTTTTAGTGCGCATCAATGGCGTCGTCTCTCGCTCCTTCTCTGCCACATCTGGTGTTCCTGAAGGTTCCCACCGTGGCCCCCTTCCCTTCAACCTTGTGATCAATGGAGTCAGTTCAGGACCCTTCATCATACTTACTTCTTAATTAATGCGGACGACCTGAAGCTCTTCATCTTTATCCAGGATCCTTTAGGCTGCCTTCTCCTTCATGAGAACCATAATGCCCTCTCTCAGTGGTGCAATTTCAATGTCCTGGTATTATTTCAGCCCGTCTAAATGTGCTGTCACCTCTTCCTGTCGAGCTCACTCTCCTGTCCTTCACACCTGCTTGATCGACGGAGCTACACTTCCTCGTGGATCTTGGTGTTTATCTCGACTCCCTGCTCTCCTGCTCAGACCAACTTGGATTCATAAAACTGAATGCTGGAGAGTTCTCACGTGCCTCTGCCTTAGTGACTCTCTACAAGAGCAGCCTAGCGCCTAGCGCAGCAAATGCTAGAGTACGCATCAGTAATCTGCAGCCCGTATTACGAGTGTCATATTGTGCAGCTCGAGCGTTTTTTAGGGCATTTTTCGTTTCCTCGGCTACAAGCTCTCAATTCCCAGTGAGCTCATGTCCTACAATGTGCTCTCTCACTACTTCTGCCTGCTGTCTCCCTGTGACCGTCGCGTGTGTGACCATGTTTAATCCTACCATGGTCTGCTATCCAGATGGATTGATTCTCCTGATCTCCTCGCTCGTGTCGGCTTCCTAGTGCCTCACCTCTTGGCCCGTTCTGTATCACCCTTTGCCCCTCCCTTTTTCCTCAACCAATTATTTGTATCACTGTCTATTCTGCTGTATTCATCATGAAGTTAACTTTCTCTCTACGTCATCGACATTCTCTCTGCACCGCCTCGTGACTTCCTCTGCATCTCACCTCTCATTCATCCTAACACCTCTAGATTGAACTGTTCTTGTGGCTAATTTTGCTTTGTGTGTGTTATATCGGTGTCATCATTCATTTTTTAAATGAAGGTTGTGGCAAAAGTAGCGGCAGCTCAATGAATCCGGGAACTTTGAGCGCTACGTAGAGCGTGATTTTATGAACTGAATGAAAAATATATTGAATTTGTAGCTAAAGGCACCAAAATGGCTGAATGGCTGTTTGGCATATTAAGAGGAGTGCTTATCACAATACATTGCTTCCTGTCATCTCAGCACAAAAAACGATTGTTAAAATAATTACGAAAAAACGGATTATAGATCATACCTCTATTTCAAAAAATTACACATTTTACCGTTCTTTCCAATGAAAGATATTGCACATTTTAAAAGTTTGTTGGAGTATGGAAATTTATTAGCTCCGTTCTACTTCATTCCAACGAGGTTTAGGAATGGCCATAACCTACTTCACCCTCACGTGTCGAGCTCAACATTTTTATACTTTTGTGGATGTATCGGTTTTCGATAGTTTGAAAAACAAAAACACCTCGTTGTGTTTAAAACCACATATTCCGAAGGAGCTGCACAAAAGTAAAAGTGTTATCGTTTTTCAAAATGTCAATCAAAACTATGTCAAATATATTTGATAATCAATCGTCATTTTTTATGGGATCAACTTTGTTCGTTTAATTACTTGGACCTGAAAATCACACGGTTGGACAACGAACTACAATACGACATTTTCAGAAAACCCACTGCCACCGACACGACCATACACTTTACATCAAACCACCCACAACAACATAAACTAAGTGCATTTAGACACATGATACGGAGACTAAAAACTATCCCACTACCCGCACAAAATTACAAAAAAGAACTTGATACTATCAATACCATCGCAGAAAATAACGGTTACTCCAAAAAAACAATAAACAAATTATTAAGACAATACGAATCCAAAACACAGAATACACAGACTTTAACAAGACGCTGCACATTCACGTACACAGGACCAAAAACATACGGAATAACTAATATCCTCCGAAAGGAAGGTATACAAATCGCATTACGTACGGACAACACACTTAGAACCAAACTAACTACAAAGACTGAAAAGACAGACCCACTCGACCAAAGTGGGGTATATAAAATAACTTGTACTTGTACAAACGCATACATAGGACAGACAGGACGAAAAATACGGACCAGATACTCAGAACACATTAAATCTCTTAATAGGAACAAAGACGATTCAAACTTTGCTAAACATCTCAAAACAACTGGACATGAACCCACCAAAATACAGGACTGTACCACCTTACTACACAAACAATACAAAGGACGAAAACTGAACATATTAGAAAACATGGAAATTTACAAACAAAAAAACTTCAATGGACAGATCATAAATGAACAAATCAACACAAAATGCGACACCATATTCACACCACTCAAAACATTACACAAACGAAAACAACCAACTGACGGATTTACAGACCACCCCACACAAAAAAGACGGAAATTCCACAATTGACAGATCATTCTAGACGTTCCATACACCTTAGGGGTTTTCCCCTGAGGTACATGACCTCCTCTCCCCGACCCTTCCCCGACCCTCCATCATCCCGTTTTACCTTCCTTTCATATATAAAGACCACGACCAACTGACTGACTCCAGTACTGACATAACGGCCAGACGATGATGTTTTTACATCGAAAGCGCTTGCCACCAGCAACACACCAGCCAGAGGAGACGGACTCACCTAACAGATACGTAAACTTTAATAATTTGCCTTCTGGCGGACATAACCCTATTGCTTTAATATTTGATAATCAATCGTCATTTTTTATGGGATCAACTTTGTTCGTTTATTTAGGTTTGTTTCGTATTTGTTTAAGAAGTAGTTCATTTGATTATTTGCAATTCATGTAGTACGTATCGAATGCAGTGTATTTGTAACTATGTACTTTTGGCAAATGAAAAAAAAAATCTATTAATGCGAGTGGTATCGCTTTCTGCAGGGACAAATGATCACCCCTTGAGTACAGTAACCGCATTTCAAGTAAATAGCTGTAAAATGCCGCAACTGGTAGACAAACGAAAGTGAGTTCAAAATTTGTATGAAATGAGCCGAAATAAGTATACAGGAAGGAAGATTGGGGCCCTAGGTAAGTCTCGTTGAAAGATAGCAACCGAATGGATTGTATACGGAATGGAGAGTGAATATTGAAGTACTTTACGATCCTCAACGGGTGAAAATGTCAAAAACTTGTAATTCTTCGGTTGTTTTGTCCGCCTCTAGTATTAAAATAATCTCCTGCTGTTTTCAGTCGCTTTCTTAAGTTTCGAATTACTGAGTATCACAATAACTGAAAGGAAGAGGTTTAGTGCTGCTGAGTGGAGTACTGCAATGACTACAGCTGTAACTTTCATCTGGAAGCGGTTAATTTATAATGTAGCTCTGAACCGAAGTTTCACAACTAATTTCTCTTTTGTATTTCGATATGCTTCGCCGTGGCTCCACTTCTCCTGTTTAAAGAGGATTCGCTGCATTGAAAACTCTTCAAAAGTCTCAATCGTCTTGCGGGAGGAACGGAAGTGGAGTTTGTATTCAATAATTCTCCCTCAGAGTAAACCTCAAATCGGCTTAATGCTCCGCATCTTCATCATTTTTTCAATTAAACCCCACCCCACCCCTCGACGCTACCAGATTTTTTGAGGAAAGGACCTCTGTGCACGCGTTCCCTGCCCCTAACTTCAATTAGTGATGTCTCAAGCACCGGGGAAACCTCAACTAATGTCGATTGTTCTATATTTCAATCTACTCTTGAATGTACCAGGCTCTCCGCACCATCCATTCCATTTTTCAGCCTTCCCAGATTACTATTAATGGCGTCGATCGTTTCGGCCTCTGCAGGACGTCCCCGTAGAAAACGTAGTAACCGAAAGAGAGAAAGAGAGACCCTCTGTTCCCCTCCACCGACTTCCTTGGCCAATATGGTAGGCTACTATGGTATTTGACATGTTGATAATGATATCACACATTAATAATATCAATTCACTAACAATAGAGTCAATTTCTCGCGCACAATTGCAATTTAACTCATAATAATCTAGTCAAATCTTTGAGTGCTTTTCATATCGCAACAAAAATTACAATGAACTGTGATAACGCATTAATCGCAATCTTTTAGTAAAATAGCATTGCACATATTTTTGGAGTTGCAAACATTTTCGGTGAGGTCATACAAGGCAGGATTCCAATTAAAAAGAGACGTAGCATGAGGCACGAAGGATTCTATTAAATTGCACCGTAGGGTGCTGTGAGTTTTGTGGAGTAACAGAGGCGTGACTAGTCGGTACGTTTTAAAAATCGGAACAGAAATTAAGTTGACCATCCAGGTACACGGAATTGTAATACTTTAATAAGCATGGTGGCCACTGCTGGCTTCCCTGTTTCCCTTAATTGTTGGATGCCTTATATGGAGGTTCAGCCTCAGCCGATTCAGCATGCGGAAGAGGTCATTGTTCAAGTCACAGAACTGTGAATATTCAAAATAAGGGACTACTAGTTGCTGAAAGTAGATTCAGGAAAATCAACAGGCTTGGAGCAAATTCTAACTATCTACGAGTTCCATGATAAGTCAGCTAATGGTAGAGAGAGAGAGAGAGAGAGAGAGAGGGATAGGTCGTAGAGTACGCATATTGCATGTATAATTACCCAACGAAATTAAGGAGAGATAAGACGACAATTATTCACGTTTTGATGAGGTGTTGGTCTGTGACTTCTAGCGTTATGTTATCTAGAAAAACCCACAGTGTTGACATTGAAGGCGCGAAACGGGTTCAGAACAATGGAACCTCTGACACACATGCTAACAGTTGGTACTTCGACAAGGGAAATATCCTCTTTCTCCCGTATTTACAACTAACGGGCTTCACTCGCGCCGCCTGTTCTTTCCATCTCTTCCACCCAGACAAGCGGAATTTTTCCTTCCACGCAAGTGAAACATCGGGCAACCTCCAATGTTTTTTCATCGTCATTCTACATTTATCCGCCCGCTTTTCAATGAGATTCCGACGATGGGAAAACGTCGCTTATAACCTGATGAATATTCAAACTCTAATCCGACTCTTCTTAATCAAAGCAGAAGGATGAAGATTCGTTGTCAAAACAAGTTACAAAACCCGTCTGTCTTCTGACTTTCTCGTAGCATTAAATACGTAAATGACGAAGCAACTTTCTAACTCCGATTTTACAGCTTAGTGTTATTCTGGAGGAAATGCTGCGCCTTAAAGGACACCAATTTGTACACTAAATTAATAGTACTTTATGTTCGTTCGTCGGTCTCAATCGTTGAAAATAATTGTCGAGCGATGCGACGCACAATTTGACTCGCGGTGTCACTTATTCCGTCTCAGCAGTGCACGCCATGAATGTCAAGAGACATACATTACATCTGGATGAGAAGAAAGGAATATTTTGGAGATGACACTATATTTTAGTGCAGTTTGGTCCTCATGAATCCAGTTATCCTGCTATTTTTAATCCGCAGCCCCTCTCATCACCCTTCCCACGCTAAAATAATTCCTGTTACTTTTGGGTCGTTGAGGTAGCCTTATCTTAAGCGAAATGCTTTGAATAGAAGCCATCAACGTTGCCCACGGTGTAGTGATGCTAAGAACACCGCAGGCAGAATTGCCAAAACGTAGTAGCGTCTTGCCCATTTACTTCCCCTACTCCTCCAAAAAGAGGCGCGCACTTGGCCGTGCGGATGTGTTGGACAATCTACGTCAATTTTTTGAACGAAAAAAAAAAAAACTCTCCAGAACCACGCCTGTTATTTAGTATTCTTCCCTCAAAACGTGTATATCTGACGCAGTTTAATTTTTACAAAAGATTGCAGTTCTATTTCCGTGGCTTCTGGAAAATAAAAAGAAAAGAAGGAAATTGATTACGCCAATTCATCTCTGCCACATTAAGTCCCAAGTCAATTATATTTGCCGTCTGAGAAAGCGTTATAAAATTCAGAACATCAATTTCCTTTCGAGCCCGGGCGCTGCATTATTTCCCCTTACCTAATTCGGTCAATAACTACTTAGAATGAAAAGGGTACATTGGATTCTCCAAGACCTCGGAACGGTTTGCCTTAGCCGCACGGAAGAAAGAGAAGGATTTACAACGCTATTTGTGTAAGGTGGGTGGGTTGGACCTTTTTGTGCCAGCTCATTGCCTACTGAATGATTCATCAAGCAAAAGATTACCATACCATTCTCAAAGGATCTTCAAACTGCGAAGACCCAATCGCATTCTTCTTTTTTTTCTTCGCGAGAAAGCCAACTAAAGTGGACTATATTCGAACCCTCTCCACCACCCCCCACCCGGACATTTCATGGTGCTGAGAATAGTTAGTGGGCCAAAGAGAATCTAAAATCAAAGCTACCGGAAATCAGGTAAGTCAAATTACTGTCAACAGCCATCACTTGACGGGTTTCGTAGAATCGTTCTATGACGTCGTAGTAAACAAGACTATTGAGGCCAAGCCGGAAGAAATTCGATTCGTTTCGAAATAGTCGCGCGTTTTGAAATTTATTCAAATTTGACATTTAGCGTGCGGGTCACCATGCCGAAATGAAAGTATGAGGAAGTTGGTCTAAAACTAAGTTATCATAGTGTGTCAACGGCGAAGCGTTTCGTTTATTTTATCTTGTCAAATCTGTCTTGTTTGCGTAAGCCTCGGTCGACGTTGGTGTATGTGTGTACGTGTGTGAAAGCGTGAGTGTTTGTGTGTGCATTGTGCGCGATAAGCTACCGATCTGCGGTCCACCTCAACTTGGAACTTGGGAACATGGACTGCTTAGACCGGTGCCTCCCCCACCAGACGATTCGAGTAGAAGGCACCTGGTGACTCGGATTGTAGTCAGTATTGTTCTCTGCGCCGTCATCAGCATCTCTCCAGACCACATCTCCGATTTTAATTGTGAAAACCCAAACTGCGAGCCATCAGCATCGCCTGTTTGGATTTTTGTGAGGATCGTGTACGGGTCATCAGCATCCCAAATCCACGTCTCAACTGGATCTCCGTCTACGTCATTCTTCTAAATTTCACTCGCCAATTCTATACCGGTCTATACCGCTTCTTGTCTTCCGGCTTCAGACCAAGTTTTGGCTTCGTCCAGTAAATCGTCATAAGTGCAATATCCTCGTGCCGCAATATTTTTTACTTTACTTGGCCCTACGAAGTAGAAAGAAAAGTTACGTAATCGGCTAAAAAAACTATATTGAGTTCTCTGCAGATCTTTACGTTTCACAGCCTACTGAGTCCGAAAAACGCTATTTGCGAAAATGTTCTGTGTGTCTATCAAACTTGACAGCTACCCTGCAGGTTACTTTGAGACATCAAATAAGGACATGCACGAAATTCACCAAAACTAACTTTAGTTATCGTAGTAGTCAAAATACCATACTTTTTTTCTCAAAAACGGCTCAATCTTTTTTTGAGTAAATTTCTCTTATGAACAGCTGCAAATGACAAAATAATACCGTGAAATTCTCATCCGTGGGAAAGTGACGAAAATGGCGCTTTCTGCCACCGTGAAGTGGTGTTTTACCAAGTGTAAATGAACTGAGTGAGTAATAAATTGAGTTAATAGCAAAGGGCATGAAACCCAGTGAAACTACGTAGAGCTAAGGAAAGTTGTGTGATGCGTCGCATCTGATATTTTTCCTTCAGCCCTTATCCTTCCTCATAGCCCCTTTTTGTGTCTTTGGGCTATGGAAAGTAAAAGCCGTGTTGACAGTTTCTGTATGTAGCACTAAGATCTGTAAGTTCGAATAAAATAAGAGACGTACGAGTGGTTCGTTGTGGAAAGTTGTGTGTGATGCGTTCTTCTGTTTTTTTTTGTTTTTTTGTCATACAAAGGTCGCCGCGTTATTAATAAGCGGCTGTCGTGTAAGGGGCGGATCACCTCGTAGACAGTGTAACGTTGCGTGCTGCCCTTTCTCAGTCTCACCGGACAACATAATAGGCCGACCCCGTTACCTTATACATACCCTCCATAAATCCCGATGACGGCCAGTTCCTCCTGGGAGCAGAAAAGCTATTCGACGAATTACAACCCTTTCAGGCACCATGATTCCATTTTCCCCTTTTATTGCCACTTCCCTCGATCACTTCAAACAATATTAGTTCCGTCTTTGGCAATAAAAGAAAATCCCGAGAGTGAGCCGCTTCCCAACGGCTCCCATAATCTAAAATTAGTCTTCTCATTTACATTAAGTGCACTTTGTCTCATTTTCTGTCGGGCAATTGATTATGTAGTTGGGCGTAGGTATTTAACGTTTATGGTCGAGGAGAGGGCTCTCCCCGCGATGAAAGCTCCAATAGCGAGAGCCTTTTTCCTCCATTTTCGCGTTTGAGAATATTGTATACGGCCTGTTTGCCGAGGCAACTAGCAGTAAACGCCGTTTCCCGCTGTATATTTTATTTTGTTTCTGTTTCGTTTGCCAGGTTATTAGGGAGCCGAGGTTGAAGATCATTTGATATTCCAGAGTTTCCATCGCCGACTCCCTCTTTTTTATTAGCTTAACTAATGAGGTGCGGCTGCCTTCCGCTCCTGGGAATTTTCTAGCGCCCTCTTGACGGGAAGAACTCCCTCACTCCCCCCCCCCCCTACCGACATCCTTGTTATCCTCTGAATATTTCATGATACCTTTAATCATTTCAAGGCGGAGCCTCAGGATTTGAAGGTGCGCGATTCAAGAGAGAGAATTATCTATCTGACCCGTTACATGCGAAGAGTTGGGTATGTGCAGACACCTTTTGAAGTTTGGTTGAGGCGCAGACTAAAATTTATGGCATTCGAATGGAAATTCCGCGACGGAGTTTTACGTTAGAAACCTTCCAGAACAGCAAATCTCCCTCCCCTAACTAAGAAGAGATTTTCGTGAATTTTCTATTCGTGAACCGACTCGAGATTTTCGTGGATTCCCTTAATCGTTCTACAATAGGACATTCTTAACTATTAACAAAAATCAAAAACTTCATTCTCCTTCTTTTCCGGTCACCGTATTTGTACAGATATTTTGATTGATCAAGAAAGTCAACGGGTAGAAAGTAACCTGTGAATTTGGACAACGTCGTTACAGTCGTTTTTTGAAAAAAGATGTTTAAAATCCACGTTTTTGGTAATTCATTTCGTCCCCTTGTCGCCTTTCATCTACGAGTAACCTTATTGATTAACAAATAACGAAGGAAACAAAAAATATCTGATGCTACGCATCGTAGCCACATATTGAGCGATTTTGGTCGAAACAAATTTTCAAAGCTGTTCTCCTTAATTTCCCTCAAAAGAAAAAATTGAAATAGGTACAGCATTTATAGTTGTTGATTGCAAGAGAGGAAGAGGTGTGTTCTGAACAGGCGAAGAAAAGTTGTCTCATGAGATGAGTGTGATAGGACTATATTGTTACACTCAGGAACACCACAGGTAGAGCATACATTGGAGCATGACGATGACTGAATTCATGCGATACGAGGGTCTCTGGATGGATTGGAACTGGTGCATGCACGAGGTTTGAGAGGTATTGAGTGTAACTGAGCGAGAGCTGAGAGTCGAAAGTCGCTCCGTGGAAGTGTGACAGTTAGCGATGCCCAAGGACATCAGGTGTAAGAGCTGTGTCTCGGAATTATGCCAGCGGGGTTTGAAATGTTATTGATAGAAGTTGATCGACAGGCGGGACTGGGATCTGGGGCTGGTGGTACAGAGCAACGCTAGGAAAGACCCGAATGCCTGAGGCCCGTGAACTGGTGCACAAAGTTTACTTGAGCAGAGCCAAACAATAGTTATTGAGTGAAAAATTATTTGTAGTTTTGATAACTACGATAACTGTAGTTAGTTTTGTCGGATTTTGTTCATACCCTTATTTTGACATCAATTGTTGATCCACTGGCTAAATATGCATCCAGTTTCTCTCAATCGCGTTCAAAAATATTTCGCACAGATCATTTTGTCTCATTAAATCCTGGAGTAGCAGCTTAATAAACTCCAAAACTTCCAGTACTCGCATGAACTGAGTAAAAAACAGATTGGATTAATAGTTTAAGCCATGGAAATCGTTGAGTGAACGTAGGGCTGAGAAAAGTTGTGTGATGCGTACAAGGACTCCATTCCTTTCCAGTTTCAGCTGTGGCAGGTCTCAACTTCTAACGCCTCTGGTGCCGTTCTCTCTTCCTTCCCTTCCACCCATCGACATTTTCAATTATAGAACTGAAACGTTTTTTTGACATGAACTAGTTTCAATACTGTTAAAAAGAAAAAAAAAAAACTCGTACCTGTTACGCTGAGGAGGGACATGACGTTGACGGCCAGTGGGATCCCTGTCAGTCCAACGTGTTTCACAGCATCCTGCAAAAGGCATTGTATTTAATAAAGTAACACTTCAAAGGATCCGTGGCAGCATTATCGAAAACAATTGGTTTTTTAGTTATGAATATCGTGCAGTTACGTCTACGGAAAACGTGTCGTTCTTTATAGAATCGAATAATGGAAATGCCACTCAACTTTCTCGTCCAAGTGCTGCACTCACCACGCATTGACATGTGCATATCCACGGGTCATACACGTCTGAGATTCTTCCTTGTGAAATGATGACAACGCCAATTATTGCCATTACTAAACTCCTACCGTGTAAACTCCTAATTCTTTTCAAAACGCTCATCGTATAAGCTAGATTTATGGGAAAAAATATCTGGTACGACGACAAAGCCTCCAGTGCATTCAGCTATTCTCTTTACTCTGGCAACCAATCAATTTTTTTCTACGTGACAGCGGGAGGCGCTGATGGTTGTGAAATTGATTGTGCTTCTCCTACTTATGCCACCACCATAATTGAGCAATCAGTTCGCTGGTGATTTAAAAGGCAGTCTACGTGATTTTATTGCGAAAGATCGCGTTCACCGTTTCGGAATAATCGGGTAAAGACTGTGAGAAATGGAGGTATGCGAAACGATGGGCAACTCTGGTATTTCTGGAGTATATCCTATAGATGTGATGAGCGTCAACCGCTGATTGGACTACCGCTTTAATTTTTCAGATGATTGCGGTATCTTTGAAGCGCAGTTTATAAGCAAAAAAATCCTCTAAAAAAATTTTCGTCAAGATGTTCGGTAATTTTTTGTGCGACTCACGTCATTTTCTCACAGATGGGAATTTCAAGGAATTGTTGTGTTATCTAGAACTGTCCTTCAAAAATCGTTAGAGACACCACAATCTCAGTAGTTCGTTTTCGATGGACTTTGCCGATACTATTATGTTGGCGCCCCATAGTAACCTGCGGGCAAGATATCAAGTTTGAGCTGATTTGGTACGGCCCTTTTTGCGGGTGTTCGCAGACAGGTCTGTTTCCTTATTTGATTACTGAACCTAAACCCTCGACGAGGGTTACATCAGTCATAGAAGTTGCGGTTTCGCTAATATGCAAGAGGCCGGCCCCTGCAGCATCCACCGAACTCAGACCTGTGGAGGTACGGCCGGTATTTTGTCGTTAGCTAGTCTCCCGGTAGAGAGCTGTTGCCCGTGTGTGACCGCGCGAAGGTGACCACCTGAGGAATCCTGTACCATCTGGGAGGAGTTCTTAATCTGGTTTCCTACCTGATCTAACTATTTACTTGGGTGGCAAGTTTCAAAAGGACAAATCAACTATGACCACGTTTCTTAGCCATCACCTTCTTCACGAACTTTGCAAAATGGTTATAGGCTTGCTTTGTAGCAGTCAATGCTGCTAAGTTCGTTTGCCCTCCCAACAACCGTCGCTCACTTTGTAGAAACTACAGTGGAGCAGCACGTGGTTTCTTGTTTCCTCCGCACTGAAGGCACAAGACGTGCATAATGGAGAATCTTTCAGAGAAAAGAAGTGGAGCCCCGCATTGAAGTCACCATGTCCCGTGAGGAACTGGCTCGTCCAGTGGTCTGGCTCAACTTATTTTCTTGAAAGACGTTCACGGATGTTGGGGAAGAACTCATACGTGTCACATCCCTTTGACGAGGATTCCCATCTCGCTTGCCATTACTCTAGAGCCCATTCATCGATGGCAGCAAGTTTCTGTTCTGTGGTGAGGTCTGCACGGAGTTCAGCCCAAAGCGGGGGAAGCTCCCGTTGCACTCTCCACTTGTCAACCATGCACTCAACAGTCAAATCAACTGGTAACTGACCAGTGATCACTTGGAGTGCTTCTGTTGATGCCTTGGTGATCCACAGGAGCGCAGCTCTCTGGGATTGGGCTCAATACTCTCTTTTGATTGACTGTTAGTTTGCTACCCCAGACAACGGGGCAGTAGCCAATCACGGGTGTTCGCAGACACACGCATACTCATACGCACACAGACCATCTTCCCAAATATTGTTTTTCGGACTCAAGTAGGCCATGAAACTTGTAGATTTCTTTTCTACTTCGTAGAGCCTAGAAAATAAAAACCGCACTAAAATAGATTATTCTAAGAACAAAAATTGCGCATTATCACGCTTTCTTCGGACGTGTCCCCACAAAATATTCAGTCAAAACTTATATAGCTGTTTTTGACAAAGAAAAATTGATCCATTGATGACTGTAGTTAGTTTTACGAATATGACCACACTTATTTTTATGATGATGGATAGTTAATTTTATCCCTGAAATATATCTAGTTATCAAATATTGTTTGTAAAGTTTTCTTCTTTTTTTTGCAATGGCTATAGTTAGGTTGCTTTTGTAAGGATAGTTACTTTTGATTATTTAAAATTTTGTTTTTACTACGATTAGCTGTAGTTAGTTTTATTACCATAAATATATTTAGTTTTTATTATTTTCATTCTGATTGTTTAATTTCCGCATTCAGCGACCAAACGGTGAGGCGCATCGGTGGTTCAGTTGTAGACTGCTCGCCTGCCACGCGGGCTGCCCGGGCAAAATGTGGCGTGATGAATTCAGGCTTATTAAGCCTTCCACAGTATTCTACTTTAGCTGCATATAAGGTTCGTTACTACTCTTGGGCTATCGGCGTTTAGTGACAATTAAGGTTCAAGGATGTTGTCGGGAGTAGCCCGCGCGGGCAATTATATTTAACGCAGCGATCCTTGGCGTCTTTTCAGTTTGTGGCAACGTGATAGAGACGACGCGAACGCGAGCACGAATTAGAAGAAAAAAACAATTAAAAGGGCAGAATGAACCACTGTATTGACAGGCGGAGTGAAAAGAACGTTCATAAAAAAAAGAAAAGTAATGTACAAAGGGAGGACAACAGAAAAAACTTCTCTCCATCTCGTTGAGGAGGGATGGCTTGACGGATGAGGCTGTTTGGGTAGGCAGACGCGAGAGAGTTGTAAACACTCTTATCAATTCACTCTTCCAATAATCTGATATCGTTAGTGTTCGGAACATGGTTGGCTCGTAGTGGTCGAAAAAAGTTAATGGAATCGGTTGGTGGGTGTGAATGCGCCATGATGCAAATTTCAGCTTTGTATTGGGTAAGTTTGGTATCAGGAACACTGATCATGTAGAAAACGTTTTCTTGAGATCTTACCGTTTCGTGGCCTAATTTTTGACAAATGGTTCGTGTGTGAGTGGCTCCAACTCAATTTGTGGTAGAACTGTTGAGCCGATAGAGCTGGTCCTTTTTTGTTAGGATCGAAATTTTTGGACTACGCAAAATTGAGGGGCGAGTTTTACAGACTGGAAAGGGATGTGGGAGACCAAAATGTGCCAAAAATTAACGTTTTTCGCATTTTTCTCAAAAACAGGTCCAACGCTCAAACTGTCGAATTACGTTTTACCAGTTAGTACCTAACTTTTCTTCTCCATGAAACTTCGGGAAATGGAGTTATACTCCTATCATGCCAAAATAGTTTTCGTTTTTTGGGCGAACGGCTTCAACGATTTTCACTAAACTCACAGGCTGTCTTTAAATAACAAATACTCGAACATTTTTCTCGTTAAATGCTACCCTGATAGCCAATTGACCAAAGATGAAATCCAAAATGCGTCGAAAATAATGTTTTTGGGGCATTTTCATAATTTCCAGAGTAACTGCTTGACTGGATTTGAGCAACACCCCCCACATTTTGTTCGCCGTAATTATTTGTGTGTGTCATGATAGCTCGAAAAACGGCATTTGTCGACAGCGACTACACCTACTACGCCTGTCACGGTTGAAATTACTAAGCCTCCTGAAGTCGGTTTCGTTCTCAGTACCCATGAGGTCCATCTGTTCCTACACCTCGTTCCTCGTCGCCCCAACACTTACTTATTTCATGCTATTTCGTAAAGAACCTGTATTTCAACGCGGAAACTAGGTTTAAGAAGAAAAGGGAGAAACCTTCAGGGTCACGTACGTTGACTTTTCAGTTTACGGTCGTCAAAAATCAGTCCGATGGCCAAAAGCTTCAATTCGTACGTCTCCGTATGTGCGAAATGCTCTTAGTAGTGTGTGCATATTTATTGGGGTTCCAGTAATCTAGTTACTGATTTGAATTAGGGTAGAAAGTAAGATATAAACAGCGCTCGGGTGAACGGCAGGCCGTCGAATTTACGGGGGTTGCAGAAAGTTGTGTGTTGCTACGCTCCAGATATTTTAGATGACCATAATCTTTGGCTTTATTTTAATTCTGTTTTTATTCAGGTTTTTAAAAATATTTCAGTTAAATTTTATTTTATCGTTAGTTTTTATGTCCACAATCATATCACTATGACTAAGGTTAGTATTGGCTAGTTTTTGAACGATTTGGTACGTTTCTTATTTTGGGGCCCCAATGTCAGCCTGCGCGCTAATATAGGTAGGCTAGAATTCCCACATCTTATCTCTGGAAGCAGTCCATCACACTACTTTCAAGCCATCTAAAAATATGAACTAAACGAAAGGGCTGAATTCGTTTCCAGCAAAAGTACCACAACCTACCCCCCTCCCTACCCCGAAATCAGTTTGTTCCCTCTATTTAGGAGGCTTCAAAGAGTGAAGATCTGACGTGAAACTCAATTTATTTTGGTCTATTAGAATGCTTATATGATGCAACGCCGCTGCAATTGAATTCACCACGCCCGAGGGGTTGACCGATTGTACAAATCGATGATTGTTATATTAAATAAGTTGCTATGTAACACTTGTCCCTGAACACGCAGAGTCTCCAGGAATTATAGATGACATAAAGAATCTCGAGTGAACTATACGGGGCTCCGAGCGTGACCCCTACTTCAGAGACGTCGAGTTCCGGAAGTACACTCAAGAACGAATATCATTCGAAGGCCGTTTCACCGAAACCGTTTATTTGATTACCCGAATACCGCAATGATACATGAAAGTTATATTGTACCCATATCACAACATAATGCTGACTATGTGACCCTTCAGGCAACCAGCTGAGTTTGCAACTCAGAGGCTATAAGTAGTGGCACCCGAACCATCGGGAGTCAGTCCTCTTTCACCTCAGTCTTAAGTCACGTCTGTAGCACTTTATTTCTGTGTAAATAAAAGTTTTTGCTTTTTAAAAAGCCCTTCCGGCATACACGAAACATAACTGGCGCAGTCAAGTGAGCACGACTTGTAGACCCCTCGAACGTACTCGACTCTACATCGTGTAAACCTACGCAGCACGCAAGACTTCAAGACTGACTCCGTTGAAACGACTCCTCACGACCCCGTAATGAGCCCATTCGTTACCTCGTGAGTAAATTTAGAAATTTGAATTCAAATTTCATTTATCTGCCCCACCTGTGGCATTCACTTCAGTCCATCATTCGAGGACAATAAACTTTGGTAAACGCCGTCTGCATTACCAAAACGTTTCAAGAACAAATCAGTTCATTTTAGAAGAAATTTTCTTCGCACAAATTCGAGCATCCCGGCAGCTTCTTTATTCTTCTCAATTTCATCGCTGTCGCTCTCGAATCTGTTTTCTGCGAACCGGATCCTGCCCGCATATCAGGACAACACCGGCTCAACACTTTTACATCGCAGACCGAACGTCTGCTCTTCTCTCTGATAATCTTTTTATCTCTTTTGCCGTCCGCCTCGCAAGCTCGCAGTTTTATCTCGCCGTCCGCATACCGGTAGATACTTCTCAGAACTTCTAGAAGGACATCCATATCAACTTCCTCTTGACACTTCTTACCAACTAAGACTAGTTGCTAAGTCTTTTAATTTACATTTCATAATTGATTTTGTACTCGCTAACCACCTTTCCCCCACAGCTAATCGCGAAATTCTGGTTTAACAAATTTTCCTACCCGTCTTAAACAAAGCCCCAAAATTCCCAAAACACTCAAACAATACGTGCACGACCGTCTCGGGAAATACAAAAACCCACTCCCCGTCGTACACGAAACACCAATAATGGAACAAACAGCCAACACGTCCACTGAACACTCCCACAACGAAAACATCCAAATAATGAACCACCAACAAAATCAAATACAACAATTACAAGAAATGGTGCAACAACTAGTAATGCACCAAGTAGTTGGCAACAGCAACAACCCCCCCAATCGCCACCAAGAAAACACAGAAAACCGACGCGACTATCTCCACATCATACCCCCATTTTCTGGAGAACCCGAAACTCTCCACGAATTCCTCCAAACCACGCAAAAGATTTACGACAGATTCTACGACCCCACGGACCCCGAAAGCTTCCAAAACTACACTTTAATAATGTCAATTAAAGCCAAAATACTCCCACCTGCTAGCAACCAAATTTTTTCGAGCAGTCTGTCCACATTCGAACAGATAAAAGACGCTCTCCTCAACGCATATGCCGATCGTAGAGACGACGTCACGTTGTTAATCGAATTAGTAGGGCTTAGGCAAATGGAAGGAGAAACCCCGTTTAAGTTCCACGATAGGGTTCAGAAACTCCTCAACCTCATAATAGCCTATGTCCAGAACCACGAGACTGAGCATCCAAACACAATTATCGGAAAATACAAAAAGGTCGCCCTGAGGTGTTTCTTACAACAACTTAAAGAACCTCTAGGAAGCCACCTACGAACACGACAACCACCCGACCTCGGAACCGCTCTGTCCTGGTTGACTAATGACTATCAGACGTTAACAAATCATAAGCCCAAACTACAGACTAACCCGAAATCGCAACCTTTTTCTAGACCAATGAATTACTTCAGGCCTCAGCAGAATTTCCAACCCCAAAACTACAGTAACTTTAAACCACAAACTCCTTTTAAAAATAACTTACAAAACCAATCTCACAAAACCTCTCCAACGCCGAACAGCAAACCACTTACCCTTACGAACAAACCTTTTCAACAAACTGTGTCAAAAAATAACCAGTGGCCTCAAAAAGCTTTCAGTTCGCAGAGCGCTGTACCAATGTCTTGGCGCACGTCCGCGAACCCCAACTTTAACTTAACGCTAAATTTCAAACCGGAACCGGAAGACCAAATAACCGACGAAAACCGCGTCACTGAATACGCGGAAACAACAGAGACTGAATATGAAAACCCAGATTCAGAAGTGGAAAATCCTTTTTTAGACGAGGAGTGCCTCGCAACACCCCCCGATTCGAGTTAATGAACCTAGAGAAAAAACCGAACAGCGAACTCCCGTACATCCTGATCCCCGACACCGACATCAAAATTCTAATTGACACTGGTAGCACGAAGAGCTATATTAACCCGAGCACGGCCGAAAACTTCTTCCACAACAGACTAAAAGAAGAACCTTTCATCGTAAAAACGGCACATGGTTCCTCCAAGGGACAATATACAACTATGGTCCCCTGCGGTAAACTATTCAAAACACGGAACCTAAGGCTCAAGTTTAACGTGTTCCATTTCCACGACGCATTCAATCTTCTTTTAGGATTGGATAACCTCAAAATTATTAAAGCGGCAATAGACTTAAAAGAAAACGTTCTGAAAACCCCTAAAGTCAACATCCCCCTGCAATACTTGCAGTCTAGAACCAACGATCTTCACCTGATCGAACCAAGGTCTATCAAACAAGTTAAACTAAAAATTAAAAACATGAAAGACGGAGAAGCGATTTTCCCGTACAAAAAGATTAAAAACCTTGAAATACCGGAAAGTCTAATCCACGTCCAAAACCACGAGACCTACGTGAGAGTCTTAAACTCTGGCGAAACTATAGGTAAACTCATTCAAATCCACCCAGTCCCCGTTGAACCGGTCGACGAACTAATCAACAAACAAATTGACGAACAAACGACACCAAACTTGAACAATTATTTCACGGACGAAGACTTTACATTCAAATTCGACCCATCGAAATTAAGACTTGACCACATGAACGCCGAAGAGAAACACAAAATCATAAACCTAGTCACGAAATACGCCGACATCTTCCACAAAGACAAAGAACCCCTAACATTTACAAACAACATCAAACACCAAATCAGGACTACAGACGACCGACCAATCTACGCTAGGAACTATAGGTTTCCCGAGATCTACAAAAAAGAAGTAGATCGCCAGATTGAGGAAATGCTTGAACAAGGCATTGTCAAACATAGCGAGAGTCCGTGGAACTCACCAATCTGGATTGTCCCCAAAAAAGCAGACGCCAGCGGAAAACCTAAATTTCGAATAGTCATTGACTATAGAAAATTAAACGAAAAAACCATTGAGGATAGGTATCCGCTGCCACAAATCTCAGAGCTGTTGGATAAATTGGGTCGCAGCCAATATTTCAGTGTCATAGACCTGAAATCTGGATTCCATCAAATAGAGATGCACCCAGACAGCATTGAGAAAACTGCTTTCTCCACTCCTAATTACCACCTAGAATTCAATCGAATGCCTTTCGGACTGAAGAATTCCCCATCCACATTTCAACGCATGATGGATTCAGTCCTAAGGGGGGTGGCTAATGAATACTGCTGCGTCTATTTAGACGACATAATCATCTTCAGTACCACCTTGGCCGAACACCTCATCAGATTAGAGGAACTATTCAAACGCTTACGTAAAGCCAACCTGAAGATCCAACTGGATAAGACCGAGTTCCTGCGCAAGGAAATCGCCTACCTCGGTCACGTGATTACAGCAGAAGGAGTGAAACCCCTAACCCAGACAAGGTATTGGCGATCACAAAATATCCGTTACCCAGAACTAAAACTGAGATCAAATCCTTCCTCGGTTTGTTCGGATATTACCGGAAATACGTGAAAGATTTCGCTACGATCACCAAACTCTAACCAAATGTCTGAAGAAAGGGAACCACATTAATACTACAGACCCCGAGTACATTGACTGTTTCGAACACTGCAAACACATACTGACGAACGACCCCATACTACAGTACCCCAATTTCAACGAAACGTTCCACCTAACAACAGACGCTAGTGGAGTGGCTATAGGAGCTGTCCTTAGTCATGACGAACGGACCCGACTTGCCGGTGGCGTACAGCAGTCGCACGCTGAACGATACCGAAAGGCGACTCTCCACTATTGAGAGGGAACTACTCGCAGGCGTCTGGGCGTGGAATATTTTAGACCCTACTTATTTGGTAGAAAGTTTAAAATCTTCTGCGACCACAAACCCTTCAATGGCTGTACTCATTAAAGAACCTAATTCAAAATTGTTCAAATGGAGAACTAAACTAGCAGCCTATGACTTCGAGATTATTTACAAAAAAGGGTCTCTAAATACAAACGCAGACGCTCTCTCTCGAATAGAGATATTACAAAACAACGAAGACACGAACGACACTCCACAAGAAAACAATGACGAAGCCAGTAACGACTTTCTTTGCCGCTTGCACCCCCAACACAATAGACAAAATTGTCAACTTGCCACTTGACGAATTCGACGACACGGAATCAATAATAGCGAACTTCGACGAAAACGAGACACAAGACCACAGAACAGAATCCGGGGATACTATACACTCTAACGTTGTAGGACACGCTTTAGTCACCATTCCAATAAAAAACGAAGCAGTGAACAACTGCTGCCATCAAATAATAATAGAAACAGTAAAAATGCCATTAGATAAACCGATTACCGTCGAAAACCTCTTTGGAAATAAAACCAGAATAACCGCCCTAATCTCGCTCAGTGACTTTGAAAAGGATGTAATCAACTTAATTAAACAATACGTAATACCTAGAGTGAAGTACGGAATCTTCTTCAAAGATGACGTATACGAAAAATTCGCCAATACTATGGCAAAACATTTCACATTCTCCGAAATTCACATTACCAAATACACAACGCTACTTACGGACGTCCTAGATGAAACAGAGAGAAAAACATTAGTTCAAAAAATACCATGAAGGGATCACGAACCACAGAGGCATCGAAGAAACATACGAACACCTGAAAAGGTCTCACTATTGGCCCAACATGAGGACTACTATCCAGCGTTGCATCAATAACTGCGAAATCTGCACCAAATGCAAATACGATCGCAAGCCGCTGAGAGTGAAATATAACATAACACCAACAGCCTCACGCCCATTGGAAACCATCCACATTGATTCGGTCGCTTTGGACGGTTCTGAAATTCTTAACAATAATTGACTCTTTTTCGCGCTACGCACAAGCTTACCCTTTAAAATCTACTAACGCAACCGAAATCTCTGACGCCCTACTAACTTACTTTTTCACACCACGGAACACCAACCAACCTAGTCGCCGACAACGGCCCCGAATTTCAAAATTCGTTAGTACGAGAATTCTTACTCCTCCACAAGATCAACGCACACTTCACCGCTTCCCAACACCCCGAATCAAACGGCTTGGTCGAAAGGTTCCACTCGACCTTAGTGGAACATGTTAGGATCTTGAAGGAAAGAACAGAATTTAAAAACGAATCCACGAAATCCAAAGTCAAACACGCCATACTAGCCTACAACAACTCCATTCACTCGACATCTAAACTCACACCATTTGAACTACTTTTCGGTCACGCAAACAAAGACACACTCCTAGAATTGGACATAGACTACATACTAACTAACAACCACTTATCCCTCCACAAAGACAGAATGAAGATTCTTTACGCACTGACAAACAAAAACTAAGCTCCGACAAAGAAAACTTATTAACGAAAGAAACAAAAACAGAGAAGATCCTCCCAAAATACCCCCAGAAATTTTTGTCCGAACCATACAAAAACAATCAAAAACTAAACCGAAATACAACAAGGAAACGGTCAAAGCTGTCGATTACGACAGAAAAATCGCTAGAATAATTCCCCGACACCACAACACAAAAGAGAAAATTCACATTACAAATATCCGGCGACCAAAAAATTCACCGAAACAGTCGCCAACGAGTGGGACGAATCTTTGGACCAATCGGAAATCTTGGTCACGAAATTCGGACTCCGAATTACCAGAAAAGACCTCGTCACTCTGAAGCCCAACAACTGGCTTGACGATAACATCGTCAATTTCTATATGGAACTAATCGACCAGAGAAGCCGTCAAAGCCAGAATCTCCCCAATCACATTTAGTTTCAACACTTTCCTATATGTGTCATTGTCAGCCGGAGGGTACGAACGCGTAAGAAACTATACGCGCAAGACCAACCTTTTTCGAAAAAGACCTAGTAATCATTCCTATATTCAAGTCGTCCCATTGAGGCTAATTGCGATCCGAATGAAAGAGAAAAGGATTGAGTACATGGACTCTCTCGGTTTAAACGGTACAGACATATTAAATCAAATCAAACACTACCTCATAAAGGAACACGAACACAAAACAGGAACCCCTCTAGACTTCACCACCTGGGAATGCCAACAACTTACCGATTTCCCACAACAACAAAATTCCGATGATTGCGGCGTTTTCATATGCCAATTCGCGAACACATTGGTCTCTTAACGAAAAACCCACGTTCTCCCCACCTGGACGTACCCCCGTCTCCGAGAACAGATGTGTTCCGAAATCATTGGAAATTCATTGTACTAATCCAAAACAACATGACTTGTTCCAGACTCACTCTCTTTTACACCCTTCTGCAAACGTCGATAGGATCCTTCATCACCAACATTACACATAACTCCGGACTCCTTCCAATACTGATGAAACCTGCGAAAATCCTTGAAGGATATCACACCATCACAAACTTCTACAACCTCAAACCGATAACAACCCAAATACACTCTCTTTCCGACCACTACAACCAAGTACTCGACACACTCATCCAAATCGACGCAAACTACGTAAACAAGACGGAAATGCTCTCGAGCACAATTAACCACACTTTTGGAATACTAAACGAAAAAATACAAAATTTCAGAGTCGACAACCCTAACAAAACAAAACGCACCAAACGTGGACTGATCGACGGACTAGGATCATTAATAAAATTCGTGACAGGAAACCTCGACGCAAAGGACGACGAACGTTACACCAAAATCATACGACGTTTACAAAACAGACAGGAAGACTTACAAACGCAGATTAACTCCGAATACTCCATTAACGCAGCATTCGCAGAAAATCTGAACAAGACTATACAAACAATAAACCACAACAACCAACAACTGATGAAAGAACTAGCCTCGATTCAAGAGCTAAAATCAGGCGAAGCGACATACATCCGAGCAGCCAACGACCTGTTAGAACACTACCAAGTTACTCTAAATATACTCCTTGATGTGGTCCAAGACATCGAAACGTCCCTTACGTTCTGCAAACTGGGAATACTTCACCCTAGCATCATCGGAGCCCACTCACTCAGAAGGGAATTAAACCGATTAACCGAATTTTACGGATCCCGATTCTTGAACCATTCAGGCAAAGACCTGTTCGAAATCCAAAATCACATTAAGATCCAATGCTTCGTTGGGACAAATGAAATAGTCTATTTTATCGATGTCCCAATCGTCAATGCACAAAGCTTTGAACTGTACCACCTACAACCGGTACCAGCCGCCTCAGAACCTGGCTACATCACCATTCTCCCTACGCTTCGCTACTTTCTCAAATCCGCCGAACACCGTACTGCCCCTGAAAAACGAGTGCCCCTCCGGACACACGTACTACTTATGCCCTAGCCAGTCTATTATTGAAACAACCTCTTCTTGCGAAGTTGAGTTCCTCAGAACTGAATCAACACGGGAATGCAAGTATACGGAACTCGATATTCCAAATAATCTGGTCACCTTTCTCCCCGAAATAAACCAATACCTTCTGGTATTCCCCCATACAGACTTTCTAAACCTATCATCAAACGTTGGACACGAACAATACACACTGCGAGGAATATACCTCGCGAAACCTGTAGACAAACATTTACAATACCACAACAAAACCTTATTCGCAGCACATAAAAGTACAACAGGCACACCGCTCTTAACGAACAACTTCCAACCCGAAATTTACTTTCAACGCATCCCCGAAACGAAATTTGTTTTGACAGACCTAGAATTATCCTCAGTAAAAATCGAACAAACCAAACCTTTGCGGAAAATCGATGTGTACAACTTAATAACCTCGAGCGTATGGTCCGTACTCTTGTACATCATATTTTCAGTGGTACTCATATACTTCTTCAAAGGATACCTTAAGTACCGTCAAACCCCATTGCCCAGCTAACAATAACAAAATTATACCCCATTCGCAAATGCTGTACCTTTATTAATGTTAACAAATTAAATATCATTGTAATTCGTTCCTTTTCACCTAAATTGCTGTACAACACGACCTGTAACATATTGTATAACTGTGTACCCATTGTATCTTATATCATATGATATCGTAAATGATTATATTGCATTAAATATTACTGTACGACTCTACTCTAAAACGACACAAACTATGATTACGAACGAATGGCAAATTCATTGTAATGTACCACCTCAAAATTTGTAACCCATAATTTCACTCTCCGGGAGGGACGAGTTATATTGTACCCATATCACAACATAATGCTGACTATGTGACCCTTCAGGCAACCAGCTGAGTTTGCAACTCAGAGGCTATAAGTAGTGGTACCCGAACCATCGGGAGTCAGTCCTCTTTCACCTCAGTCTTAAGTCACGTCTGTAGCACTTTATTTCTGTGTAAATAAAAGTTTTTGCTTTTTAAAAAGCCCTTCCGGCATACACGAAACATAACTTGAATGCACGTTTAACTGTAGTTCGTCGAAAATGTATCTCTCTTTAAAACGTTGTTCAAACGCCGTCAAAAATGGATATATAATAAAGTTTTAAAATTAATATATTTTTTGCAGAGGTACATATAAATTTGAGCGGAGAGAAACGCAACATATAGTAGTCAGTTTTGGAATAAAGTATAGATTCAAATTGAAAGAAAAATTGGTGAATACGTGCGAGGCATTATATCGGATTTATATTGACAAATACGGCTGCGTAAGAAAAACAATATTCGTTTGTTGATGAGCTCATGTTGTATAAGGGTTCGCAAAGGACAATTTATAACTGTCATTGCGTCGAGATTAAACCTCCAATTTATGGCTTAGCGGCTCGCGCATCAACACTCATTCTCTAGAATGATAAGCCAGACTGCCCCCCCCCCCCCCCGCCACCACAACACAAATGTTCTCAATCCCCTCGTAACATAATTCACTGCCTTCGTTTCCTTCCCTTCGAACTGTGTCTCTATCTACATCGAAGAGTAATTATTGTGACGACCCAATTTCACTGAATCGATTCCATCTCAACAATTGGTGATTTGAGGGTGTTAATTGACAATTAATTAACAGTATCGGAGTTAGTATTAACTTTGAGAAATAGGACTGAATTGACAGTTTGGCAGTCGGTCCTGTTGTCAAATTTGTTGTTTCTCGTGGAACGGCTCGACGATTATTGTTGTTGTAACGAGAACGCTCGTCTCATTCCGGACGAGTACTATATCTGGCGCAACGCATCATAAAACTTTCCTTTTCGCATCACATTCATTCCAGCTGCTAACCCAATTCACTTTTCACTCTGATCATACGAGTTTGGTAAAATATAACTTAACGCTCTACATGGAAACTCGTTTTGCTTGAAGTTATAGAATTTATTAAGCTGTTTTCACTGATGCAGATGCTCCTATTGATACTGTCGACACTATTTTACTGAGGGGTTACGTGTTTACAGGAAAGGGATTCTGGAAGAAAAGGGGAATAACTAGGAAAAAGTCATTAAAACGACGTTAGCTTGAATTTTGCTCCTGATTATTTCGCGAAGCTTTTAACTTGTAGCTATCCTGATTTTTCTAAGGAACGCAAGTACGACATCGCGATTCGTCGAAACGTTTGATAATTTACTGTGCCGCTCTAGTTATTTTGCCACAAATTACAATGTTGTGGTTTGGTTATATCATTGACTACTTCTTATTACAAAACCGTAATCAAAATCACTATGACCGTTTTTGACTGCGATAACTGTACTTGCCTTCCCATATTGATTTTCAAATTAAACATAAAACTTCAACTAATTTGGTACCACCGTTGCCTTTCAATCGAGTTCACGCCGGTCTGTTTCCTTATCGAAATGGCTGTTCCTTACCTCCCATAACAGAGCTATACGATTCGAAATTCGTGGAGGTTGCAGTTTCGCTAGTGTGTGCGAGCACGAGCACTCTCTCAACATCCACTAAAACGAGACCTGTAGCGGTACGACAGGCTGTCAATTAGCCAGTCTTCCGGTGGAGATCAAAGGTCCATGTGTTGCCACGGGAAGGAATGACCCTAGAGAATCTGCGCCATCCGAGAAGTGTTCTTGATCTGGTTTCTCACCCTGCTATAACTATTTACTCGGGTGGAATGTTTCGAAGGAAGAAATCGACTGTAGCCACGTTTTTTTTGTCATAACCATCTTGCAAACTGGGCGAAACGGTTATAACCTTGTTTAAGCACAGGTCAAAGCTGGGAGGTTTGTCTGCTCTTCCAACAACCGTCGCTCACTGTTGTAGGACTACATTCGAGCAGATAGTGGTTTCATGTTTCTGGGGCAATGGAGGAGCAAGACGCGAAAGATAGAGAATGTAAAGTTCTCAATCGCAATGAGTCGCAATGTCCCGTATGGAAATGGCTTGTCGATTGGTCTGGCTCAACCTACTTCCATCTGCCGTTCGTGGATGTCCATGGAAAACTCTTATAAGGCAACTCTCTTTGAAGAAGATTCCCATCTGGATCGCCATTTATCTAATGCCCATTCATCTAGTGCGGTAAGTGTTCGTTTAGTGGAGAGGTCTACAGGAGGGTTGGCCCAGAGTAGAGTTTCCAGTGCTTCAGATGGAGTTTTGTAGGCTTTGGTGATCCACAAGAGCGCAGCTCTCTGGGGTTTGCCTCTTTTTACTTTCCTTTGGTTAACTGTGAGTTTGCTGTTCCAGACAATGGAGCAGTAGCCTTATCGCGTCTAAGTTAATGGCCTAGTACATGAGGATTGTGACACAGTAAGACACACCTCAAGTGTCTAGCTGATCACCCGTAATGAGGCAAAACTTGCGAGAGTAATGCCCTTTGAGGGACTGTAGATGTTGACTGAAACACCCATTCGTGTAACGTACTTTTGACTAGGATTCCGATCTCGCTTTCCATTTATCTAATGCCACGCTAACAATTTAACAAGCCACCTAACACACTCTTCACTTATCCGCCTAATTGGGGCACAAGCCAGGCCTTTTCTAGGCCTGCTGGCTCGTTGTTCGAAGGTGGTCTGCTCACAACTCTACACTGCAAGTAATATAAATTCCCTCCAGTGGAGGAGTGGCATGATGTTCACGCTAAGAGACGGGACTAGGAGACTCAGCCGCATCGGGGAAACCACGTCTTGAGACCCAGTTTGCTCACACCTGTGCGAAAGTGGACGAATGGTGGACTGAGGCCCTGCAAAAGAAGAGCAGGGGGAGCTCCCCCTATGGGATATGGAGGAGCTCTGGACATGGGATATGCTCTCCACAATCCCTGCACAGGGACAGCCGTTAACGTCTGTGCAGCGTCTAAAGAAGAGCAGCCGCTCGTTAAATGCCTGAGATAATGCCACGGCCTGAGAGCAGCTGAACTACTGCGAAGGAAAGTCGCCATCATCAGATCCGCAGCCTCCCCTCAACTGTACCCGTGTCCACTGTGCCTGTCACCTGGCCTGGATCCCCTCCTGTGAGATCATGAGTCTTCGCTTGTTCGAATCCTCCCCTTGAAGTGAGGTGCCTAGAGCAGTCTGCGATACTCCCCGACACCATCCCGCTTGATGCAGGACTTGAGCACTGTGAGGTCTAGGTTCACTTATCCACTATGCACTTACTGACCAAGTCAACCCACCTGTCTTGTACACCTTGGTGATCTACAGAGGGGCAGCTCTCAGGGATTAGACCAGTACTTTCGTTTTTGTTTTTTTTTTACTAAGAGTTTGCTACCCTAGACAACGGTGCAGTAGCCAATCACGGCTACGAAAATGGCCTCGTACTTGAAGATTGTGTCCCAGTAACACTCACGCTAGGTGGCCTTGCTAATCACTTGTAGTGGTTCAAACCTTGCGAGGGTAGATCCTATGAAGAACTGGAGGTGTTGGCTGAAACGCCACCTTTTGCCTTTATCGACTCCTTGACATGCTTCTCAAGAAGAAGCCTGTGGCCGCCAAAACGTATTATTAGTTGGCTATTTAATTGTAACTTTTAAGATGATGAGCTGGGTTGTTCCCTCTTCCATCTGCAGTTTGGCATGCTCGCACCATTGGGTGACAGTTCGTAGCACTCGATGGGGTTTCGTCTCGACAGGAACATCCACGTGAAGAGTGGAACAAAACTCGGAACCTTTTAGGCAATATACAAATCCAACCAAGGGAGTTTTTATTTGTGTATCCACAGACATCAATCCAAACACGTTTTTGACCTCAACTGTTACCACAGCAACCGCCCGAGAAAATGAACTAAAAACGACCCGTCACTCAGTAATTCGGCCCCGCGGATTAAGGGGCAATTTATAGCCCCGAAACAGATGCCGTGTTGATCAAGATTAAGAACTGGTAAATTTATAGTGACAGTATTTGGGCCTGGAGTGGAGTTCTTGTTCAACTACAGCCACCTGTGCGAGGGCTGCTATTCAGATGGAGACTTAGATTGAATCAAGGGAGCTCTCCACCACAGAATCGCTTGTAGTGGTTACAATCGAGTTAAGTCGTAGCTGCCTTTAGATTCGCAACGTGTAAAACTTCATCTTCATCCGATATATTCACAACCCCGCGCGTTCCGAGTTTCATTACGAATCCACCGTGGGAAATAAAGGAGAATTAATTACATTTTCTTGAAGGTCGGAGGAAATGACGACCAGGATTTGAGGTTTCTCTTTCCTCAGCATTCCGTAGTAGGAAGGTATGTTATGTAGTCGGTCTACTGAGTCCGTAAAACCCTGTTAGGAGAAATGGTTTGTGTGTGTGTGTGAACGACGTTTAGAGAAAACGATCGTACAAAATCAGCTCAAACTTTATATCTATCCCGCAGGTTACCATGGGACGCCAAAATAAGGGTATGAGCAAAATCCATACTGATCAAAACACCAAATTTTTTTTTCTCAAGAACGACTCTAACGATTTTGATTAAATTTTTTATATTGATAGCTCTCAATAAGGCAACTATACCATAAAATTCCCATTTGTCGGGAAATGACGAGCAGCAAAATAAAGTACCAACATTTTCGACTAAAATTTTTTACGATTTTATCGGGTTATCGCGCTGAAATGTTACTGCAATGTTTAAAAAATTAGTGTGGTAGTCCAATCAAATACCTACAAGGTGGGCATTTACAAACGCTTATAAGATATATGGGGGTCACCTCAGCTTCTGTAAGCGCTATCGCTTTCTGCGGCCGTGAAGAGTTGTTTGACCAAGTTCAAATGAACTGAGTAAGTAGAAAAATTGAATTGACGTATGGCTAAGGAAAGTTGTGTGTCGCAACGCGCCAGGTATTTTTTTTTAAACGGCTCTAACGGTTTTGATTAGATTTTTTAATATGAACAGCTCCAAATGACGAAACTGTACCTCAAAATTCTCATTCGTAGGGAAATTTGTAGCAGACCAATAAGTTATCGAAAAGTTCGAAGAAAATAGTGCTTTTTTCCGCAGCTCAGCTCATATGATAATGATAATTGAGCTTTCAAAACCTTCATGGCGAAAGTTCAAAAAATTGACTTTACGATGAAAGTTTTTTCATAATCATAAAATAATAAGGAGCAACCCTATAATTTCCGGAATTCCAACCACAGCCATATCGCTTACTACCATTGCTCAATCGCTTTACCCAATAATTCCAAATAAGTAAACACGATTCTTCGGCTCAGCTCAAGTAAAATTGGTGCGCCAGTTCAGTGGTCCAGGGCTTTCGGGTACTTCCACTGTTTGGTGTATGGTAATGAGACAGTAATAAAGATTTGATTTCATTGACGAAAAAGACGATCGAGGATATAGGACTGTATAGATGCACTTAGAACAAACGATCGCTAGATTAGTACGATAGAGTTCTGATGGAAAAGTCACTTGAATAACACGATGGGGATCTCATTGAACGACCACTAGATGGCTCGCTTGGTAGAGTTCTGAATGAAATAGAGCTAGTTCACGCGGGTCTCCAGATATATGAACTGGTATGGAGACGAGAGTGGAAAGACTGAATAACGCCAGAGCTGAGTGATGACTGTCCGTTTTGGTTTATTATTCATTCTGAATAATAACGCTATGTTTTCGGTTAGGAAAAACTTTTTACAATATCCCTCAAAATTTGATACTTTAAGTTTCAAGACATGGGGATTCCAAATATGTAATGTCCGTCTGCCGTCTGGGCCGTTTTTTGCCTTCAACATGGTCTAAAAAATTCGTTCTTTCCCATTTGGTATCTAGTTGTGCCCGCCATCTCGGCCATCCAATCGGACGAAGCCCATGGTAGTTATGGACAAAAAATTAACAAAACGGAGTATAATCGCAAATACACCGTGTTTCGTATCGTTGTCAAGGTATTTTTTGATGCTGGGTCGAATGGAATGAGTATCAAACGTGTACAACTGCGTATAGTGAAAAACTGTAATTATATTGAGCCAAAGTCAACTAATTGAAAGAACTCGCGGGAACTACAGCGAAAGTAATTGTTTCGTCGTTTGCACTCCCTCCCTCCCGTCTCATCAAAACCACCCGCCCGCTCGACTCGCAACATCGTGCCAATTGCCTACATGCGCTTACGAGCACTGGGCGCCAGGGGAATATTTAGTTTCCGTAGCTCCATTGTAGTCAGGTCATGTTCCGTATGGTTTACCAGTATTTTTCGATGCTGAATCGAATGGAATGGGTCTCGGTCGGAGCAGTAATACTAGGTCAAGCTGTTCATGAGAATAATTAACCATTGTGGGGAAAGCAGCAAATTTTTTGGGTTTGCTTTGGGGAAAGCAGAGGGTCGGAAGTGAATATTTTGGAAATCCCAAGAGGGAATGTTGTCGACATTGGCTTTAACGCCTTTTTTCAGCAGGAAAGGCTAATTGAACTCCCAACAGATGATGTGCCTGTGCTACGTGCTCCCGTTAGGGCTAAGTCAGGGCCTTGTTCAGCCAGCTTCTAAGCCGAACACCCTCAATCAACTTATTTTCAAGCTGTGGACACAGTTGTGTGACCCGAACTGGCAACCTTTTTCCCCCTCAAGGCTTCACCAGTGTGTTTGTCCTCATTCCCTTCCCTCATCCCTTTCTCAGCCCTTATGTCTCCTATGGCACTCGACTATCAGATCTAGTACTGTTACAACGCAGGAACACAGGGTTGTGTTGCACCCAATATTTTTGCAATGACGCCAAATTTATGGCAGTTTTCCGTTGAGATGAACTTTTGGAGGTATTTAACGAGCACCGTCAAAATATCTGATTGAAAAAAAATTGTAACATTTTGTTTCAATTCGACTGTCCGCACGTATTTCCACTAAAGTAACAGGGTATCATTTACTGAGAAGAACTAAGTTTTGTTCTCGCCAAATATTCCGAAATTCCCTGAACAGATTTATAGCGCCTGTGTGGCGTAACATCCAATTTACTTGAGTGTGAAGAAATATTTTGATTGTCCTTGGAGTATTCGTTATCCGGTTCGCGTGGTGCGATGAGAGTGGAGGGGGTAAAACAAGAGTAAGAACGTCGCACACGAGATGGAATGGGCTCTTCAATTAGCTAATGTAGGCATCTACACCAGGCGTGAACAAGACGATTTCGAGATTATGAAACCATCTGCAAAAGTGAACGGGTTGTTTCATATTAAAACGTAACTAACGTATTTCGTTAGTGTGAATACAACAATTATCAAGTTCGCATAAGCCACCGCGAAGAGGATGAGCGGGTTCCCGTTGAAGACAGTCAGTTCACATGAGCTGATTACGAGCATTTCCCAGAGCCTACCGTGGGATCACGGACAACCGAACAAGTTTGTCGCAGTCTCGTAGGATTAAAATTCGGAGCCCGGCTCCAAACTAACTTCGCCGCAAATTTTGAGAGCCGCTCAAGTTCGTCTTCTTGGCCTCTCGAAACCAACCAAGCGCCGTTCGCTTTACTTTCCTAATTAACTCGCTCCAAACGAAAACCTACTTCGAATCCACCATTCAACTTCACAGGAAATAAAGACGTAATCCTTAAGATGATCAAGTTTTGTATTGCGAAGCTTCAAAAAACAACGTTGGAAGTTGCAGTCTGGAATGTTGTAACTTTTTCCACTTCCTCGAGTTCAACGGTTCAATTAATATCAGACAATTTCTTCCAGTTCTTCTTGAAGTTATCTATCATCAACTAACTAAAAAGTTTCAACAAAAACCCTGGAACTCAATATTCTACTCACAAGAAAATGAGCCTGTTATTTCAGATCTATTCAAGAGATATGAAAGTTGGGAGACATTTATTTTTATTATCGCAATAATACAAAAGGACCTTTGGAAGTACTTGAGAAAAGTTTCACCAAAAAGAAAAATACAACTTTCTGCAACCCCCGTAAATTCGACGACCTGGTACATATACGGGCACCGTATCATCGTTCAACGCATTTCTACAGGCACATTTATGGAGAACAAAACGTAGGTGTTAGTTTGGTGAGAGTACTCCGTTAATTTGATCCAAATCGTTCAAGCTGTTTTTGAGAAAATTGGAAAACCGGTAAATTAATATTCGAAAAATCTTGTTTCCCAGCTATCATGGCTTACCCGTTCAAAAGATGCACAGATAGTTGCGAAGAACAAAACGTGGCTCTAGATTGCTAGAAGACACTCCTTAAGATTGATGAAATTGTACTTACTCGGAAAATTACATAGATGTTTAGAAAAACACTATTTTCGACAGATTTTCATTTTTATCTCGGTTCGATGGACTGTCAGGGGAACATTTATTGAGAACAATATATAAGCATTAACTATCTAAAAACATTGTGTGAGTTTGGTGAAAATCGTTGCATCCGTTTTGCCAAAAAGTGTAAAAATCCTATTTTGGCTTTTTATGTTTATATCTCCGTTCACTGTATTTTGATGAAGATATTTATGTAGAAGAAATTTAGGCATTAATTGATAAAAGATAAGCTGAAAGCTTAATCAAAAACGTTATAGCCGTTTGAACCTGGACCATGCGCCGAAATTAGGTTTTTTTGGTGCAGTAGACCTGAAAACGTAATAACTAAAAAACCCAACTTTTTTAACGCGATTACAACATTTTGACCGAAGTTGTTGAGGAAGTAGAAGAAGTCCAAGTGTGAGGAAGCTTCCCGAGGCAATCGATGGAGCGACCAATGGTATAGGCAGTTTGTTGGCAGAGAAGAATGAAGCCATAATAATCTTGAACGAGTTTGTTATGCTATCGAGGCAAAGTCGGCTTTCCTGCAAGGAGGGATTCCTTCCTGGAGGGTTTTACCTGGTACCTCCAGAACTCGGTTCTGGGGTTCCCCCACAGAGAGTTGACAGAAGCATGTCCCTTTCCTCCCAGTGCATAACCGTTTTTGAATCCCGGAATTTCTGACGATGCTCTGATCAATGTCACAACAGCACCATTAAATTCTGATTTATGTAATAATTATGAGAGCACCACAGTAAATTATCAAAAGTTTTGAAAAATTGTAGCGCAGTTTTTAAATGTTACGGATATCATACATGATAAATTCCATCTATACGGTAGTAGTATTCTCAGAAAAATGATTGTGATTGTCTAATAATTACCTACAAAGCTAGAGTTTATACGAATTCATGAGATAATCGGGAGCGAAACCAGAATTTCAGCCGCCGCCACTCTCACAGTTTTGACCAAATAATGGAATGGAACCGAACGAAAAATAATAGATTGGATGCCGCAAGAAAAGTGCGGGACAAGCTTCTGCTGGGTGTGTCAGTTTGCGTTCTGCGAAGTATCACCACCTGCATGCTACTCAGGTCGTATTTGAACTGGTGGTCGATCTATCGTGGAGCATCATCTTATCCTCCAGTACTCTCCTTTGATTGATTGTGGGTTTGCTTCCCCAGGCAATGGGACAGCAGCCAATCCCGCCCAAGTAAATGACCTTGTATATGAAGATTGTGTCACGATAACTCACACAGCTCGTATTGAGTAAAAACTTGCGAGGGTAGTGCCTTTGAGGGACTGGAGGTGTTGACTGAAACACAACCCCTCACTTATAGTGACTCCTTAACCTGCTTTCAAGAAGAAGCCTCAGCCACCTGCATATTTACCAATGAGTGACAGTTCAAATCCCATGGTGGGGTTTTGCCTCAATATGACGGATCGACTGTGCGCTGATCAACCAAGTCAGAAGTATGGCTCGCAATCAGTCTCTATAAGAAACCTGAGAAGATATTTAAAGAGGCATTGCAGAGTGCTGATCTGAGGATTGTGGGCACGACGTACTTAGCCAGTGCCTCCAGAGAAACACTACGGATTTCGACAATGACGTCCAGCGTGGACTTTCCTTTAGTACCCCCATATTGCCTGCCTGTGAGGTTGTGAGGGATGCTCCTTCAAGGGACTGCATAGAAGAGAGAAACAAAGCTGAGCAGTCTCCTTGACCGTGGGTCCGACTGATTGCAATCATTAAGTAAATTAAGAAGGCCGCTGGAGGTTGTCCGCTCAGCCTCTCTCAGCACATTACTTTCCATCTTATCTGGCCCAGGTGGTCTCTGTACTTCTGTATTGAAAGATATTCTGTAGCCAGAAAGTTGTGAGATGCGTCGTTCACAATAAAAAATGTTCTTTGGTGCAGGGGAGTATTAAGGATACAATCGGAAAGTATCCTGGGGTTGGTTCTCACAGTTGTTCGGCTGCGTCGATGTCTAAGTTTAATGCATCCAATCAGTTTTTCATTGCAGTGAAGCCAATAGGAAGTCGTGATCTGATTCCAAGTTTGTGTTGAGAGCAACTGCCCCTCCCCTTCTTAGTTTTGAAGTCCTAGTCAGTAGTGGCTGTTGAGTTTATTGGAGAGTGGAGATCCGGGGTGAAACAAAGAATATGGACCGACCGCTTGACAATGCTACGACTGCATGTATCGATAGGTCGCTTGATAACGCTACGACTGCATGTATCGATATGCGTCCGTTAGTTATCTCATATTTATTTCATATACCCATTCTTAATTCCATTTAATTAACTCCTTTTCATAGTCTTTGTACATTTAAAATAATTATATAACCGGGTATTACATAATGAACATTGAATAATTGGCATAATCGTACAGCTGTCGTTACTTCTAATTTCAAACATGGCGCCAGAGCCTACGATGTCGGGAATATCGATAACCTGACCTCGGTCATGATATATCGATATATTGCCTTATCAGAGGGAGCGGTCCCTATTCATTGCTTTTACCGAGATCCGAGTTGACAGATTGTTTTATATATGTCACTGTGTACCTTCATTTAATACGACAGTTGAATGCTAGTTCCTTCTGTTAACCGTTTAATGTGCCATCAGCGGGCGGGACCTGCTCAGCACCAGGGCCTGCTACCCATTCAGGTCCTCCTTTCAGTATTTAGTTGAATTGCAGGTAATGTTGCGTTCAAAATTTCGTATTAAATCTTTTTAGGTTATGTGTGCAAATTGCGAATTTTAAAATGCTATAGCCAAGTACGTTACACGTGTAAACTATCATCTGCCAAAACAATGTCTCTTCATTCAACGATTGCCACATCCTCCTGTACTGTAGAATAATGTCGAATGTGATTGAGACGGGTTAGTGATCGTGATCAAAACCCCTTCCGCAGAGGTGCAACACTCATGAAAACTAAATGCCGTTTTTTGGAGTTTTGGTTGTAACGTTCTGTTTTGTTTTGAGTCCGGTTTAAAGGCTGGGGTAGCCAACGCAGGCAGAATTCAAGTGTTGGGAGTCACTAGTAGTGATATTTAGTTTCAGATAATTACGCACAATCCTTCAGAGAGCGGGTTGAAGTTATCCAAATCATTTTGCTGGGTTTATTCTTTAGCTCGTCCGAAAATGTGGATATGCACCGCGCGCAATTATTATTTGGTGGTAGTTAGAAGAACAGTAGTTAGTTTATATGACATGAAGGGAAGCCACAAGCGGACTAACCTCAACGCTGGAACAATGGTCGTTCTTATTCCCCCGTTCCCAACTCAACCACCAACGTCACCGAGTGGTTTCAGAACCCTTTTGGAGCTGTAAATATCTAATGTTTCAACTCGGAGCAGGAAGCCGGGCTCTGGTTCAATCGACTTTACAACCGGAACGTTTTGTTTACACTTTCGCTTGGCTCGTGAGATTAGTGTGCGCCCGTGAAAGGAAATCACCAAACAAGTCCAGCGGCCGGCCTTTCGCTGCTCCTGAACGATTTCATCGCGTACATGCGGAGTATAAGAGTATAAGTGACCTCTGCGACGGCCATTTCAGTCCCAACACGCTTTTGAAAGAGCTAACCAAGTTTTGTGGACAACCGACGCAACTCTGGGATCATTTGGATCTGCATATCACTTTTGATGTCGTCCCCTGTTTAAATCATTACCATGTTGACTGAGTTACCTCCCCTTACCCTGAACTTACAGCCAAAGTACCTACTGTATTTTAAAAAACCGGATTTCAATTCGTGGTTGGGTGCCTGTTACGACTGGACCAATTTTGCAGTTTCTCTTTTTTTGTTCTGTTCTCGATTTTTTGAAGGTTATGAGCGATTCCCATGTTTCGAAGTGTTTAATGTCGATAGAGCTCCCTGTTTATCATCGTGGATATTCACTGCATCTGTTTGGTTAGGGTTACCAAAGCCACAGCTTCCTTTGTCGTTCCCGAGATTGCCTTGTACTTCTCTTAAACTGTAAATAGAGCAACGGTGTGTTACTTCCTGCTTCCCAAGTAATTGCAGCGCCTCCCAAAATGAATTCATCTTCTTTTTGTGATGTGCGGTCACCCGAACAGGTGGGCATCTAAGCGTCCTAAAAGACCTCCCTCCTGCTTCCCTGAACGTTGGGCCGTAGATTGATGTACCCTTTCTATAACGCGAAATGCGTCCCGAGGCAGACGCATGTTTTTTACTTTCCTTGGATGTATAAAGTAGAAAGGAAAGTAATGTAATCGGCTGAAATTGTTTTGTGAGTTTTCTTCAGATCTTTACGTTTCCAACTCTACTGAGTCTGAAAAACGCTATTTGAGAAAATGGCCTGTGTGTGTCACTGCTTTCAACGATGTGGTGTACAAGAGGCCGGGATCGTAACATTGTGAATGCTCGCTGTCGCGCCTATGGAGTAAGAACACACATCCAGTCATTAATTTATGTCCTTCGGCTAACTTCATTTTGTACTTAGCTTTTACTAAGTGAGTAACATACGATATTTCACTTTTATGAAGGCAATGCTAGCATGAATAGACGAACGAAAGAACTGGCTTTCTCCCACGACAGCAGCGTGTATCTTTTTCCTTCCTACGATTACAAGAAACCCGACCTTCCTACTCAGCTCAAAATGTGTGCTACTTGGGAATCAGTGCACTAGTCACCTCCAACTTGAGGGCAAACCTAAAAAACATACAGGAGTCTATTGCTTAACATTACGTAGCATTGATTTAGCTCACGATACAAGCATGACAGTTGGAAAGTTGCACACAGCGCATTGACACATGGCTCAATGAAGTAGCATCTACACTGTCAAGGACACTTCGGGTCAGAGCCCCTCCCAGGCGGACGTTCGAATCGCGGTTGTGTATTCAAATCTAGACTCTTTGTCGGTATTTGATGTTGATTGGTACCTATTCGTGAAAAATGAAAATCACCCTAGACAATCGAAAACGTTTTGTACTGAGCTGTAAATCACGAGTCATTTAGAATATTCTGTCAACATCGACATTAATTTTGAGTTATTTACAAATCCTTAAGTTTCAAGGGTTACTGAAAAGACCATTCGTGAAAATGGTCTGTGTGTGTGTGTGTGTGTGTGTGTGTGTGGGTGTTTGGCGACTCAATCTGCTCCCACGGCTAGTAAGCCTTCACAGTTGGCGGCTGCTCTGCATGGTTCGGTTGACGGATGGGAACTCAGGCAGTGCCCTGACTCTCCCTACTCTTCTGCGTGGGTGGGATGGGCTTCAGAGGGCATTCATAAGAAGGATTACCAGCACTTTCACGCGTTCGTGTAGCGTCACTGCCTACAGCGATGGGGTAAACAAGAGGCTGGGATCGTAATGTTATGAATGCTCGCTATCGTCCCTGTCGTTACCTGTTTGAGTCGCTGAATCATGTGGTGAAGGTGTGTCCGCGTACTCGTGGCGGCGCGTCAAGCGTTATGGCGCTGTCTGCTAGCAGGTTGTGGGTGCATTGTCATCTGAGGGCTGGGAAGTGGAGAGAGAGCGGCACCATTGGGTTGTCTCTGGAGAAGGACTGAAGCCTGACATCGTCGCCATTGGTCCTGACCAGTCTGCAGTGATCCTAGATGTCCAGGTCGTATCTAGTAGCCAGCATCTTGCGCTAACTTGCCAAGCCAAGAATCTTAAATACGTCTGGACGGATCTTCGTACGGTGGTGTGGGAAGCTCATGGAGTGGAGGCAGGTAACATCACGGTTGCAGCATTGACCATGTCCTGGTGTGGTGTGTGGTGCAAGAACAGTGCTGAGGAGGTGCGTCGGCAGGGTGTCTCAGCAGATGTTATCCGCAGTATCACCAGCCACATGTTGCTCGGGTCGTTCTATCGTGGAACATCCTCTTATCCTTCTTTCCTTCCCCATCCCAATCCTTCTATCCCTGGGGTAGTCTGGGCGCCCTCCCCATTTCTTTTCTTATTATTTATTTGGTTTCTCTTTTTTTGGGTGGCTCAGGAAGGAAAAACCAAAGGAAATAACTGAGGAAGGGCGCACTTTCCTGCAGCCACAGGCAAAGGGCTTCAGGTCAAAAATAGGTGGACTCGATGTTGATGGAAGGCCCTAAACAAGGACATCCCATTAGGGGCATGTTTGGAAGTTCTGAGTTTAAGATTCCAACTAATTCGGCCTGTGCCGAACAGAGTTACTTGAGGCTTCAGGAGTTCACAGTTGTTTGAAGAGGTGCCTTCATGGCATGGCATTGGAATTTTCTATACCGACACGTTCAAGTAAGTCGTGCGTGTACTTTGCTTGACGCATGAATACCTTATTTTAATATAATGTGGAAGTCCAAGTCCATGGTGCATTTTTCTTAAATCTTTCATTTAAAAAACAGGTCTTGTTACCATTTTGGTTTTAACCTTTAAAACTCTTAACGTTTCAGGGCATGGGGCTTTCAAATCTGCAATGTCCATCTGCTGCCCAGGCCATATTTTACCTTTCCGTTTCTTTCACTCGAAAACTCCATTTGGGATCTAGTTGGGCCTCACTCACTCGGTTATCTGATCGACAATACATCGAATGTTGTCTTAATCCACTTACTTATGTTCCACACTGCCACCCGTCTCCCTCCAACTACCCGTCAGTTCGGCTAGGAACGTCGTGCCTAGCGTCGTTTTTTCGTATTTCCGTTGTAGTTAGGTCATTTTCCGGAGCATTTACTAGTACTTTTTGAATTGAATGGGTCTGGACTCACGTCAAGTTGTGAGAAAAATAAACCGATAAACTATTGTGCATTAATTCTCAACGTATTTAGTTATTCGACTATTTTAAATGTAATTTTTACCTTCCTTGGCTATAAGAAGTAAAAACAATAGAGTTCTGTTCAGATCTTAAGGTTTCCGAGCATACGGAGTCCGAAAAACGCTATTTGGGAAAGTGGTCTGCGTGTGTGTATGTGAACGCGATTATTGACAGAAAACGGCTGAATTAAATCAGCTCAAACTTGATATTTACCCAGCAGGTCGCAATGGGACGCCAAAATGAGGGTTCGAACAAAATCTGCCCGAAACCAACTATAGTCACAGTGATCAAAACGCCAAATTTCTTTTTCCACAAAAACGGCGGTGACGATTTTGAGTAAATTACAAATGATAACATCCGTGGGAAAATGACAGGGGAGCACAATAAATTGTCAAACATTTCGACGAAAATCGATTTTAGCGCAGTTTTTTCCTTATCAACTCCGCGCAAAAGGTAGTAGAATCTTCAGAAACATAGAGGTGGTAGTCCAAGTACCTTTGCGACGAGCGTTTATAACGCTCTTATCATATATATTGACTTCTCCAAAAATTCGGGAATTTCAATGACCCTCGACTCACTTATTACCATATCTAAAAGTTTTTACCCGATAACTTTGGAAAAGTGATTACTATCCCTCTAAAAAAATCGTGTTCACCGCCTCATTAACTGTTTGTGTATGAATTGCCCAATAATGGTTATATCATGAGCACGAACAGCACAATAAATTCTTGAACTGTAGGTTCTACCACCTCATGCCGCGTTGTAGTGGCGTTTCACCAAGTGCAAATAAACTGAGTAAAAAATCAATGGAGTTAGTAGCTAAAGCCATTACAACCAGTGACTACGTAGAGCTAAGGAAAATTGTGTGATGCGGTGCAGCTGATAGTTTTTACTAACGTGTTAGTACGATTAATAGATTCTAATCCCTCTTCAAATAATTCTGGAATACCACCGTAAATATTTTCGATGTGGTTGCCGTTTAAGAATGCAGTTAATTGCAGTTAATTTGCAAATCGTGGCACGGCGTTTATACAGGAATTAACATTCATTCTAATCACAAGCGCGTAAGTTTCTTTAAAATGCACTGCCTACTACCGTTTTTCCTATCTTCCGCAATTCTAGTTTTCTTCCTTTGTAAGGTTCTCTCTACTTTTAATTTTTCACTCATCATAAATTTTCAACCGATGATATTTTCAGTCAGTGGTTCAGCTATAACTTCGGTAGTTCCTTGTATTCTGATTTTATGGCTTCTTTCCGTTCTTCCGTAAATTCTTTACAATTGATGAAAATTCCTCAAAATTATTTTCAGCAAATTTCGTTTGAGTTGTGGGTTCGCCAGTTGTTTTATACATTTTACGAGATCTTCCCCTGGGAACCGAATCTTAAAAAGCGGGGCCCTCCTTTCGTTCTATATGTTATAGATCCCGACGATGAGGAAATATTTCCAGAGATTTCCATTAGTTTCCTCGCCATTTCCCAACGTTATTCTTGAGTACTGTTATGTCTTCATTTATAACGCGCAGATGATTTTATTGTTTTCGCTGTTATTTTCCATACATTAATTTTTATTTTCGGAGGATTTTATCCATTTTTTCATGTATAAAACTTAGTGCTTCTTATTTCCGTGTTCGTGAAAAAATTTCACGTCTCTTGAACAAAACTCAATAGGTAGTGTGACTTCTCAATACCCTATACGTGCAATTCGTTAACCATAAATATTAATGTATTCACAAAAATCGTACTGACGGTGTCAGTATTACTTGGAAGATCAGGAACTCCTTGTTTTGTGTTGAAATCTATAAATCCGGAGCGATAAATACCAAAAGATCCTTGTAAAAATTGAGTTGCTCGCTTACATATCGCCTATTCGTTGTGTTCGACGCAAGTCAAATCAGTCCAAGTCTTTTGACTTCGGACCCCCACCCCCACCCCCCACCTGCCTTAACAGGACTCTCTGTCCCTTAATGACAAAGTCATTGCCTCACCTTACCTCTTCACACCTTCAACCTTCTTTCTAACGGCTGCGGATTTCCCTGAAGTGGTTTTCCCATACATTCCCTCCCCTCACTTTCAGCTTCTTCTTCACAAGAGACAGCTCCTTCCAAAATTCATTCAGCTATGAAGTCTCGTGAAAGTCACACTCGTCTCTCTGTGCACACTCAAGCGCTTTCCTATATCTATACTCCGCCCATACAGTTTGCTATCTCCTTCCTTCCGGTACAGTTTCTCTCACCAGTTCACGCATTTACTAGTCGTCTCCTTGTGTCGCCCTTATGCACACGAACTTAACTCAATTTAGTGCATTTAGTCCTCCTCACGCTCATCGAGTTTGTTTTATTTTCGATCTTCAACTCTTGCCCTCTCGTGGCCCAACGCGCAGGGTCATCAGTTAAGGGGTCGTTATATACCAATAAACCACAGAACGTTGGGCATCACTAGTTTTTACATAAAATGGTAAGGTCTACCATTCGTTCGTGCGAACTGAATGAAAAACAACAGGTAGATAGACAAAAAGCGCTGAATGCACGTGACGCTGCGGAAATTCGTGTTTGTGTGTATTCGTGTACATTCAGTTTAGTCAGACAGCTATGGACTACAACTGAGGCACAAACTCTCCGTTTTGTGGACTTCCACTGGTCTCAAGTGGAGAGAGTGATGAAGCGAGGAAGACTAGTTATTCGTCCGTAGCTTCAATAAATACAAAAGCTACAACCAAGACTCGACACAGTGGAAGCCCGTAGGGGGAATTCTTTTACGCTTTCGAGCAGTAGGTGTCGAATCGTAAAGTAGAAGCGACAAACCCTCGTCAATGATATTTCACTCAAAGGCTCCCTGGAGATCGGCTCTCGCAATAACGTTCCTTCGTGAGACCTTCCTCCTTTGTACACGCACTGAAATCGGATACTCTATTTTTTGGGAAAGGATTTTCTAAGTGCCCGTGCACACGCTTTGCGCTTAACAACATTTAGCTCATCAAACGTTAAAGACGCTTTTGTTACATGAGATTGATGGACTCAGTCCCACGGCATTTATTTTTTGTAACAACCTCAACAACAGAAACACGAACTAAAATATCTTGCCAGAACATGTTGTGTTACGTAGCGAATGATAACACTTGCATTTTACTGGGCTGTAACAATCTTCATTTAAAATACAGGATGAGAGAGCCCACTTGTTTTTTTCAGGGGAGGTTCTTGTTAAAATGTTTGGAATTTAAGAGAGAACACTGCGATATTAATCAACAAAACGGTGCTACTTTGAATTCCGGACTATATGCAGTAGCTCTTGACTATTTAATGATCGTCGTATACGTAATTTATTGAGCTACCATCCCGACGTATTTTGAGAATGCTATTATCACATGAATCAGATTTACGACGAAAAATCTGCACTGACATAACTTTTCGACGAAATTTTTGACAATTTATTGTGCTGCTCTTGTCGTTTTTTTGTAAATGAGAATTGCACGATACGCTCATGTTAATTGGAAGATAGCCAAACTCGCTGGAGCCGAATTTTGAGAAAAAATATCAGGTGCGTCGCATCACACAACTTTTCTTGGCTCATCAATCGCTTTTTCACTCAGTTCATTTGAAACAACTCTTCACAGGGGCAGAAAGCAGGAGCACTTACAGATCTGAAATTTATTTTGCTGCTTGTACTCATGCTCCGACCATTATCGAGCAATTGGTGGACACAGATTAACGAGCGTGTAAACCCGATTTTTTTTTTAAATAATATAATAAGTTTTCCAGCGTTATCGGGTAAAAACTTTTAGAAACGGCGGTGGTTGAAATTCCGTAATTTCTAGACTAGCCCCTGTATATTTTATGATAGTTATCAAAGACCCTTGGTTAGAGTGCCACCTGATTTTCTCTAAAAAACCTAGTAACATTTCAGCGGCGTTTATAAGGAAGAAATGACGGGAAACTCGTTGTTCATTGAAATGTTTGGTAATTTATTGTGCTGCTATCGTCGTTCTCCAACAAGTGGAACTTTTATGGTATTTTCCATATAAAAAATGTAATCAAAATCCTTGGAGCCACTTTCGAGAAAACCACGATGACTATTGTTAGTTTTGTGGGGACTTTTGGCATCCCATGACGACCTGTGAGCTAGATATCAAGTTTGAGCTGATTTCGTGCAGCCATTTTCTCGCAATCGCGTTCACATAGACACATACTGACTGCAAATAGTGTTTTTCAGACTCAGTAAGGTCTGAAACGTAAAGATCTGAAGAGAACTTTTTTTTTCTCAGCCGGTTTCGTAGCTTTCTACTTCATAGAGCCAAGGAAAGTAAAAAAAAATTAGTTGTTTGATCACTACGATAACCATAGTTAGTTTTGAGCCAATTCTTCTAATTCCCTTATTTTGTCGTCCCTTTGTTAAAATTAATATAGTAAATTAAATATAAAATAACTATAAATAAATATAAATTGAGTTCAGCCGCTCTCTCAATCGTGTTCACGCGCTCACAAACCATTTTGTAAATTGAAATCTTAAAAAAATAAAATTACGTCACGTAACTTTCCTTCTTTTTCGTAGAGTTAAAGAACGTGAAACATTTCAGAAATGTTCATGTGCAATGCAGTCATCTCAGGGACGAACATTACTCCTCGCGCAGATCGCCTCACAATATAATAATCAGCAGTATAGGAACTAGCGAATGGATGTGCATCAGTCTGTACAAGAAGCCTCTCTCTTCTAAATTTCATTATACTGAAATTCCATTCTATTCCACACTAAGCTTATCACACTAGCGCCACTATAGAAGCGAAATCCGCTAGTAATTTTGGCTTAATTCCGAACTACCGTTGGATAAATATTAAAGGAAGATAAATCTTGGAAAAGTCAGGTCAGCTAAATGTGATGAGGAATCGTAATACGCAATAATGCACGTAGCTATAAAATGTGCTTGCATGGATTCGGTTTATAAAAATATTAAATAATAAATGATGTTCAAGCGGAATATGCGAATTGGGACTTTTCTTGTGTAAGTTACGTCCTACGTAAAATAAAATGAGGATGGAGGGGCCGAACGTGGCAAATTTCCTTCGACAATCGTATTAGTTGCAGAATGAACGCCATTCTTTTAAATTATTTATTGGTTGTTATGATTTGTTGCTGTACCTTGATATTCAATCAAACAACTCTTCTCTTTCTCCCTCTTTCGATATTACACACACACATACCTGTCTAACACAAAAAAAGAATCTTCTAAATCGGTCTGTTAAAGCGAACAGAACGAAATGTGGCCTTCAACTACAGCCCACCACCCTTAAACAAGATTTGCGTTAACCGACGTTTAGTACATAATAAGGCTGGAACTGGATCGAACAAAAACACACGTACATTTAGCGATTCTGCCGAGTTTACGTTATTTCCTCGAACCTAGTTTTGGCCATTATGTTGTCTTGGGAAGCTCATGATAACAAAACGTCTGGTTGTATCATACAATCGTTTTTTCGATGACGTATCAAACGGGCGCCATATCTTCCATCAACGCAGTTCTGCGGAACGGTTCATGGAGAACAAAATATTACGCACTAGCACGTTGATTGTATCCCCTAAATTCCTCGTTCTCCCATACTTCATGGGGTTCAATGGATACTCCGGAAGTAGTTATACAAACCAAAACGTGGGTGTAGAGCATTTCGGTTGGTGTCTTCGTTCAGTAGACGTCGGAGACACATTTAAGGTCCTAGCCCTCTCTTCAAAAGTTACCGGCCTGAATCTTTTCGAATATTTATGCAGAATTTAGATATCGCTCGGTTTTAAGGTCTTAATCAAAATCTTAGGAAATGGTGTCTTGAAAAAATGTAAAAACTCTCTTTTCGGTGGATTTTGGTCCCCATCCTCTCGTGCCCGTTGATGTTTTAGTTTTAGTCGAGTTTTTCCGTAATAAATCTCGCCCATGGCACCAGCTTTCTGAACAAAAAAAATCAGAGCGGTAGTACTATAAACTGCCTGTAACGTAAGATGAGAGTTCAATAGCGGTTACCTGTACGGCGATCACTCAATAAAAGTCGACGGCTTAAGTAGCAGCAGCTCAATAAATTCCAGAACTTTAAGTGCTACCAGTTCCTAAACAGAACGTTGTTTTGCTGAGTTCGTGTGAATTGAGTGAAAAATATATTGGATTAGTAGCTAAAGTCATCAAAATCGTTGCATGTACGATGGGATGATGAATTGTAAGTGATGCGTTGCACCATCTATTTTCGATTTAGTGGGCCTCAAAACGTAAATATCCGACGAAATCTTTTTTTGTACGATTACAATGTTCTTATTTGTTGAGTTGCGACTAACAAAACCAATTTTCCTCGGGTTGTTAGCTGTGATGTTGGAATGCGGTACGAAGACTGTACATTAAGCGACGTGTCTTTCTTCCCCCGAATCAGCTGTGAGACGTCTGGAGCCCAGTTTTTACTTATCAACTTACGAGACTGACATTGAAACTGGTGCTTCTGAACTGTTGTGCGTGGATTGAATCGGCCCCTCCCCTGATTAGCTGGGTCTCATGCCAATTTCTCTAGTTTCAGTCTTCATTCTCTGTATTAGCTATTTCCACGATGAAAAGTTATACGACGGGATGGAATTCAGTTTTATTTTTGAACGCACAAACGCGAATGGTGTTTTAAGTCAGAAAAATCGTCCATCGTAAGCCTAGCATTGCAAATTCGTCTTACCTTCGTTCTTCTATTTATGTTGCCACATATAACGAGTAGTGTATTTAAAATACATCATAAATATGTACGAGACGTCTTAGAAATGGTGTTACAACAATAAATGGGATGGCTCTCATAGATGGCAATTCTTTCAGTTGGCTGATGATGGAAGTGAATATTTTCTTTCTACACGAGCCTATTCACATAAAGCAGTAGAGTCGATGACGCGCGTGAGACGTGCCGCAAATCATTCAAGATTGTAGCCTCGGAGAAAATTTCCTTTAAAACATTGAACAAAGCGTTTTGTGATTTCGTTGACAAGTCTGACGAGTGCAAGTGGGCACACCACTTCGATCATAAATCAGCGATGACTGTAACCTCAGTGCGGCAAAGCTTTCGCCTCTTATCAGATAACAGATCAGAACGGGAATACGTTTGGAACAGCGTGTGCAGGCTCTTATCGAGAAGTAGTTTTTAGATTGATTAGCTATTTTTGAGCTGCAGCGAATTTGCGTGCGTGGAAATTTGATTTAGTAAAGAAATTTGAGGCGTGTTTCGTAAAGGTAAGGGTTGGGAAGGTCTAGGAGCTTAGTTTTAGTTGAGCGGTAGGACGGATGTTAATATATCGCCGCCAAGGTTTTGAATTTCGTACAGATGCGACGAAATTCAAAGATTAAGGGGCGTTCAGAGGGCGAAATTTTACCTGCGGCGGTAAGAAGGGAGGCCACTGAAAGGTTATGCTCGTTACTTTGTTTGGACTTGAAATGCTTTTGATCGACTTTGTGCGTAATCATTTCCACGTTATACTCGTCAGTTGATTGAAAACTTTGGTGCACTGAGTGGGGAGAAAAAAAAAACAAACAAAGAAAAGCGGTACATTTGGAAAAGCTCGTAGTTGGGAAGGTTATGTTAGTATTTCCAGGTTACCTGGGTTGGTTATTCCGAAAATGTGGGCTGTGTAACGTGGCCGGCTAAAAGTGGGTTCAAATGCCGACTGTGGCACACAGACTCGAAGCACATGCACAATATGACGTCATCGCCATGGTAACCGGTGGAAGGAGCGATGTCGACGTTGCGGGGCAAGAGGGACGGGGGGGTGGGACGGTCTACGACTTGGTTCTCTCGTGAATACGGTTACCCCGTACTGGGCCAGAGTTCACGTTGGACTGAGCCATTTCGGTCTAAAGCCAGGCACACAACGCTCTCCAGGAAAATCAATACGTTTGGTAAAAACCCCTTCTCTTCTGCCAACCTCCTCCTGACGTCACCTTCGCTGCAACCACTGGCGTCACCTATACGAGAATGGTCCATACTACCGGCCGACTTATTGATTCCCACGTTCCTCCACTTCATCCACGACAGTCACATCGCGCCAAGTGCCCGCTCCCTCTTACCTGCCTGCCTACAATGCGATGCTCCTCACTAGTACAATCCCCCCCCCCCAGCACAAGGGCTTGAAATTAGAGTAGGATGATGGGGGGAGGGGCTGAGATTTTGGGTGACTGGGGTTGAAAGCGTCATGTTGCCCCATTGACCCTAAAAAAAGGATCGATTACGAGACGTACCCCCTGGTTTCTATAAATAGGAGATATTCCCGAACCTCATACTACTATTGCAAATAGACTTCGTCCCTCAAGTCGATATTGAGCTACCTAAATTTATCCCGTCTGCTCAAATTTTGTTTTCTCTTAATATTTAAATCCCTAGCACACGGCATTTTTTATATTAGCTATTATATAACACAAAAATGATTTTTTTAAAAATAACTTTGGTTATCGTAGTAATCTTAACACCAAATTTTCACTTTCCGCGACACAATGGGTGAAGTAAGTTGGTTTTTTTTCACATCTTCACGTTGTGAGGACTACTCAATCCAGAAAACCTGATTTCCGCGCGTGGTCCGCATGCGTTTGGGTGTGTTGGCGGGTTAACGTCTATGCAGCAAAAATAGAGATTTTTCGCGTTTTGGAAAAACGGCTGAAAATATTTCCACCAAACTCAAAGAATGTTTTTTAAATAACTAGTACGTGTATATCGTCCTTCCCAATTATTTCTGTATCTATCTGTTGAACAGAGATATCTGTCGCGAGAGCTCGGAAAATGAGATTTGCCGAATATTAATTTATGTTTTTCCAATTTTTTCAAGAACGGATTCAGCTTTTTGATCAAACTTACTTTTCTCAACTAACTAGTACCGACATATTGTACTCTGTAAATCTTTGCGTAGAACGAAGATATACCGTTCGTATATATACTGCCGGTCGTAGTAGTAAAGTTGTGTATTGCTGCGCACCAGATATGTTGCATAAACTTTTCCTCCGTAAAACTTTCTCCCGTTGGGAAGTGATGAGAGCAGCACAACAAAATATCAAAATTTTCGGACAAATACGGTTGTTGGGCGCACGAATGGGGGAGCTTGAAACTGCGAAATTAATTAACACGGTGAGCGTGAGCGCTTGACAGAATATCGGTATTAGTTTGAGTGTGAGTGTACAAGCGCACACAAGGGGAACTGGTTGTGGAACGCTAAGTGGAGGGAGAGAGAGAGTGAGAGAGTACGAGCTGGGATACGAATCATTGGGAGAACTGGGAGACGATTGTAACGTGAGAGCTGATGACAGACTTAGCAAGAGCGGTCTGTTGAGAGAAGGAATCTAAAATTGAGGGGTGGTAAAAGATAGATGGGAAATTCCTTGAAAAACCAAGCTAATTTAGCCTGCCAAACAATGGGTTTAATGCGTTTTTACTACCCTAAGTATAATTTACTTATAAATCCCTCTCATATGACAACTAGGAGTTTTCGTTTTTTTCCTCAAAAACGGCTATAACGATTTGGATTAAACTTTTAAATTATTTTCTGCTAGTTAGCACCCAACTTTTTCAAGAATGTTTTTAAATAGTTAAAACCCATGTGTGTGGTTCTGAATAAATCTTCCTCTGAAAGTCCATTGATAAGAGATAAAAATCAAAATGTGTAGAAAATAAGGCTTTTTTAAACATTTTTGTAACTCCCGGAGTAATTGCGTAAATGGATTTAATCAATTGGTTTGGATTTGACAATTCAATCAAAGAGTCTTCTAGCAACCTATAGCCACATTTTGTACTACGTGATTATCACTGTATCTATCCGTTGAACGGATATGTAAGCCACGATAGCTGGGAAAACAAGATTTTTCAAATATTAATTTACCGGTTTTTCAATTTTCTCAAAAAGGGCTACAACAATTTCGATCAAACTCACGGAGTACTCTCAACTAACTAGTGCCTACATATTGTTCTCAATAAATGTTCCTGTAGAAATGCGTTGAACGGAGATACAGTACCCGTATATGTGGGTTTTACGGGGGTTGCGGAACGTTGTTTGTTGCTACGCGCCAGATATTTATTCAATGATTTTTAGACAATAAACACAATTCTTCTGAAAATAAAATTATATGCATTCCTTATTTTTAATTATTTACATTTCTTCCAGAGATCTTTTTTATAGTAGCCGAGTTGTCATTAAGATCCCTTTCTGTTTGTTTCAGTGACCGAGGTCCTCATTAATCTCATGCTGATGTGCAAGGTAAGTGCTCAAAATGCATGCCAATGAAATATATACGAATGAATGAAATGTCGTCATTTATTTAGCGTGAATGAGAGGTGATGCTGCAATAAAACGTAACCCTTATTATATTGTAAACCGTAAGGAATTCACGATTCGGATTAGGAGGACGAGGCTACTGTACATCAGGTGTCCCCAAACTTTTCAAGTGAAATTGAAGATGTCCGGCAGGTCACATTACTGAAAGGTAAATAAAATCAGCGAAATATTTTAGAGCCATTTTACGCACCGCTACGTGTCGCGCTTCTGACATAGCCTATTGTGCGATATCGCTCGAGTCTCTGTGATATGTATGATTCACCAGGACCGAGTCGTGGTGCATTTCATTACTGTACACGTATTTCTTTTAAAAATGCGTCATCGCGCGACGTATCCGAAGTTATTCGTGTAAAACCGTACATTTTTTGACTCAGTCTTGTTTCGTTACTTTCGTCCTATTATTAAAATTGTGTTGTAGTAGGGTGGGTGGGTAGGTTGAGTGAAGAGATCAACCATGTCGGCACTTGAATTCATGTCAGTTATAACTCGGGCAAAATAGCTTGGCACTCGAGTGGCTTCCGTTGATAACGACACACATTACTTCAAAAACGTCGATATATCATCGAAATGTGCTAAGTTTTGCTATTCCGCTTGTTTTATCATCGTATACAAGATAAAATTCGATGTATTCAACGCAAAGACATCGTGGCTGTGGCAGAGCAGTGTTTGCGAGCCTTAGATTGGAGAACCCTGCTGTACATTACACAGAAGACCTGGAGGCCATAATTCTCCCATGTCGTTAAATGGAAACATTCGGTTTTTTAGTGGAACGAATTACGCGTTGAGCTAAAGAAAACAGTTTCGAGTTTTCTTCAAATTTCCGAACCCATTAAACGTCCTTCAAGAAGATGAGCTTCGCGTGTTTGTGGCTAGAAAATCCGTCTGCTCTCCCATAACTGTCTCTATCTACAAAAATTACTGAACGAAAACGGGCTGAAAATAGGATGTAAGTATTGTCGTAATTGCGGAGGTCGAAGTCTCCGCCCGCGAAACTCTGCGTCTTCGGAGCGTGAAAATGTGGGCATATTTGTCAATTACTCCCGATGTATCGCGAAAATGGACCTTCGGACCGGTAGGGACCTGAGTGTAGAGAAGGTGAGGAGTATGATAAATCATGAAGAGGGACGGAGGAGGGGTGTTCTGTTCGAGAGAAAAAGGAAAGAAGTTGGAAAGAAAGTATCTGATGCCACTTTAATCGGCGATTTGTATCGCATAATTTAAAATTATACTGAAATAGTACGAAAACAGTTAGCCATCCAGACCATTTTTGTTCGAGTAGTGGAATTTCTGTAGTTGAGGCTAATGCGATAATTATAGGTAAACACGCAGCAAATTATTACTTAAAGGTTTATTATTCTCTTGCACAGCTTGATACATTCTCACACCTCCAAGACCCATCCCATTCGATTCAGCGTGAAAAATACTAGTAAACGATACGAAACGAGTACTCACTGCAACGGAACGACTAAATTCCACATTTCTTGGCAAAGAGTGAGACGGAAATGTAGGCCGTTTTGGTACGATTACGTCGTGTGTGGTATCGTTTCCTGGGTACTTAGAATAGACGCGTAGAATAGGACGTGGCTATAGTTCCTCCCTTGCCTGCACTCATTTCCCACAATCTCTCCCTTCACCATCCAATAATCCGTTTGTTCGACTCGTCGTGTATAGCCAATGACCTAGCGTCGCCTAGAAATATGTCAATTTTCGTCGCCCCGCTGCGTTTAAGAAATTGGCTCGTAGTTACGGTGCCTGTAGTTCGGTGCGGGACGAAAATGTACAAAAAAGCTGCAAGTTATTACGCAACGGTTTATTGTTCTTTTGAATTGCTTGACCTAGTCTCACAACTCTAAGAATCATCCCATTCGATTCCGCATGTAAAAATCCCATACGAGACATTACCTGACTACAACGGAACGACGAAAATTACATATCCCAGGAGCCTGTAGGTTCGATTCGAACTGATAGATGATGACGATGACGATGACGATTACTTTCGTTTCGATTTCACTGTAATTACTCGATCTAGTCAATCCAGACGCGGTAGTAGACCCGTAAAATTCTTTTCGTTCGACCCACTATCTAAAAATGTGTTGAAGACGATACCAAACACCGCCGTATTTGCTTTAAAACTGCCAAAATTGCGTTAGTTTATTTATCCATTTTTGGTTCATAACAACCATGGGCTTCGCCCGGTCGGATTGCCGAGCAGGCGGGCACAACTAGATGCCAAATGGGATTTTTTTGGGAAATAATGAACTTTTTGAGTCCACATGACTGGGGACGGACATTGTAGATCACGAAACTCACAAATCTTTTCAACAATTCAATACCTATACATTGTTCTCAATAAATGTTTCTCTATTGGTCCATTGAACAGAGATAAGAATCAAAATGCGTCGAAAATAATGTTTTTTCGAACATTTCTGTAAATTACTGGCTAAGTGCTCCATTAGATTTGACCAATCTTCCAGTGTCTTTTAGCAACCTACACCAACATTTTACTTTGCATAATTATTTCTGTAACTATCAGTTGAACGGAGATATAAGTAGTGATAGCTCGGAAAAAGAGATTTGTCCCACTATAATTTATCGTTTTTCCAATTTTCCCAAAAACGGCTATAAGGATTTCGGCCAAACTTACGAAGAACTCTCAAATAACTAGTACCTACTTTTTTTCGGTAAATGTCTCCGTAAAAATGAATTGAGCGACGGTATACGTAACAGGGGGTCGAATTCACGGGGGTTGCGGAACGTTGTGGGTTGCTACGCACCTTTTTTCGATGATGAATCGAATGGAATGGGTCTTGGAGGTGTGAAATTGTACTCGTATTAAGCTGTGCAAATAATTAGTAGCGTTTTCTTAACAAGGGGATAGCGGCAATAAAAATATGCTTCGATTCGCGTAACTTGTCCCGTGACTTGTACTGTGGTTCGTCCAAAAATCCTTATCTCTCGGTCTATAACCGAGGTATTAAAGAAATTGGGTTATGTCCGCCAGTAGGCAAATCACTAAAGTTAACGTACCTGTATCCAACACGTCCCATTTATCTCTAGGGGGTTTCCCCCTGAGGTACATGACCACCTCTCCCTGCCCCTTCCCCGACGCTCCATCACCCCTTTCACCTTTCTCTTTGCATATAAAGATCACGACTAACTGACTGACTCCAGTACTGACTTAACGGCCAGACGATGATGTCTTTACATCGAAAGCGCTTGCCCACAGTAATTCACAAGCCAGAGGAGACGGACTCACCTAACAGGTACGTTAACTTTAGTATAACCGAGGTGTTTTGTTGCTTTGAAGGTTGGACAAGACTTTCTCCCATTTATGTTAAATGCTAGGGTTTCTGAATAAATCTTTTGATAAATACTTTCAAACTATAATCTCTCCCATCACGCCCCTTCACAGCTTCGTTAATTTTCGGCGCCAGCAATTATTCTCGAAACGGAAACCGTTTCAAAACCTCCGGATTCTCCACACCCACGAAGTCCTTGAAAAAACCTTGAAATCAACAACCTGCGCGTCACGACGCCCACATCTCGACAAAACTGATACTTCAGAAAAGAGTTTGGGAAGAGTTGCGGGTAATCGGAACCAAATGGGAAACTGATAGGGAGAGAAGTTGCGACGATAAAGTAGTTAGCGGTCGTGAAAAGGGGGATTTTGGTGGTCGCGAGAAGAAGAAACCGGCTCAGCTAAGTGAAATATCCACTTCGTGCCGGCGCCTTTTGCTGCTTTCTGCGTCTTTTCATTCACGGGAATCAGATTTATAGATTTATTTTGGACCGTCCTTTCAAGGACTCGGTGGCCCAGAAAAACAAGGGAAGCGATTCCCTCGCCCTCTCACTTTCAGGCGAATTCCAACGTCTTGTCAGGTTAAATATGAGTGGCAAAGTTGATGTTGTCGCGTTGGGTTTGAACTCAGATCCGACCTCAACTGTTGTTTTGCCAAATACCAAACTGATGTACTGCCACAGAAAAGTATTCATAACATCCTTCGAGATATGTTACGAACACACGAACCCTCCTGAACCATTTATTCGTTTAATGTTTTTTTCTTTTGCAATATAATTACTCAATCAATCGAACTTTGAAGGATTTGCAGCTCAGTGCACCGAGCCTCATTAGTGTCGCCATGGTTTGCTGCACGATTAGGTCTGCATTTCACATTCTTAGTATGTTTTCCAAGAGCAGTTGGATGTTTTCGACGAAGACGTCGCTCTGATTAGCGGTTTTGATAATTGTGACGTTTACGTGCAACTTATTTTCCCTAGCAGTTGGGGAATCAAGCCTGACTCACACAACTTTTTAAAAGCTCTCGTTCCACGTAGAGAATGGCAGCTTGAAGTTCCTAAATTTATTGGGCTGCTATTACTTCTGGCACAAACTTCACTAAAAACCAACGTATACATAAATGATGGACCAATTTGTTGTTGTTTTTTTTGGATTAGTTGATATCCCGGCTTCTGAAACTACAATGTTTGAATTAGGGAATTTCTGAAGTAGCCCCTGATTAATATATGAGCATGAATGAAATTCTATTATTGAAGTTAGATCTTTACGTTTTTAGGCCAACTAAGTCCGAAAAACCTAATTTACACGCGTAGTCCCTGTGTGGGTGTGTCTGTAGTTCGATTTACGGATGAGCTGCTGAACCGATTGAGCTGGTCCTTACTGTTTGTAATTTTTTTGTAAAACACGAAAATGAGGTTATGGCTGAGTTCCATCGATGGGAAAGAAGATTTGGCCCGAAAATGCACCAAAAATATGGTTTTTCGTATTTTCCCCAGAAATAGTATTACCGATTTTGATTAAACTTTCAAATTATTTCCCACTAGTTGGCACTTCACTTTTCATTGACATAAATATCTCCATGAAGAGGAGAACTGAGATCTAGGCCTAAAAACCCAAAATGAATTTTTTACCCATTTTGGTCAAGTTGTTTCAATAATTTTCACCAAACTCACAGGATGTTTTCTAATAGTGAATACCTATATATTATTCTCAGTAAATGTTCCTCTGACGGTCCATTGAATAGAGATAAAAATCACTATGCGTCGAAAAAATGTGCAGGGTTATCTTTTTCAATTGCATCCTAATTAGAGCCTGCGTAATTAAAACTTGCTGAATCTTAGGTAAGAAGTCTTTAAGATTACGAAATTTATTATGTTGCTCCTAATTATATCGCGACCGTTATTAAGGCTGTCAACGTTATATTGTTTATTGTTAGTTTACTTTTGTGGAACTGTTGGTAAAAAACAATCAAAAATCGTAACCCTGGTGGGACTCGAACCCACAATCTCCGGTTTAGGAGACCGATACCTTCTCCATTAGGCCACAAGGGATGTGCCTGCAACTCAGGTTAAAATATTTCGTGACGCTTCTCCGTAACGCCTCCGGCATTACATTTTCGAGTTTATGTAGCCAACTAAAGACATAAAATGTCAATAATGTTTCATTGAACATTTTCGAATGTTGTAGGGTATCTGCTTCACTGGATTTGACCGATCTTACAGATTGTCTCCTAGCAACCTATACTCACATTTTGTACTCCGTGATTATTACTGTATACATCTATTGAACGGAGGAATAAGCTGTGATAGCTCGGAAAACGAGATTTGTTCAATTTCCCCAAAAACATCTCTAACGGTTTTGATCAAACTAACAGAGTACTCTCAGCTAACTACTATCTTCATTTTGTTTTCAGTAAATGTTTCCGTAGAAGTGCGTCCTGCGTATACAGCAGAACTTACCGCGGTGGTGGAAAGTTGTCTCGCTACACACGAGATATGTTTATAGGAATATAGTATCGTATGAGCGAGATTTACGAAACAGCGTTTTTCGTTGAAATTTCGGATCATTTAATGCGCTGCTCTCGTCATTTTCCGATTGCCGAAAATCACGTGTATTTTCGTGTTTTTCGGATTACTCCACGCAGAAAACTTAATTAAAATGTTATGTAATCGGTTGAAAAACAAATTTTAAGTTCTTTTCAGATCGTTTCATAGACTATTGCTTCAAAAAAAAAAAAATTGAAAAAATGGTCTGTGTGTGTACGTTTCTGTGAGCGTGATTTTTGGGACGCCAAAGTATAACTAACTATTGTTACTATAATGATCAAAACAATTTTTTTTTTCAAAAGCGGCTCTAACGATTTTGATATGGAAAGCTCCTATTAAGGCGGCAATACCATAAAATTCCCATTTGTAGGAAAATGGCGAGAGCAGGACATTAAATTACCAAACTTTTCAACGATTTTTCGTTATAAACTCCGCTCAAATGTTAAAGAATCTTCAAAAAGGTTCAGGTACCAGTCTAATCGGATACCTCAGTCTTTAATAACGCCTACGAGATATATAGAGCCCATACCAGAAATTCCGTAATTTAAACCCGCGCCGTTTCGCTTACCACCATTTCTAAAAGTGTTCACCAGATAACTCCGTAAAATTTAGCGTTATCGTTTCCAAAGCAATCGTATTTACAGCCCCACGATTCTCTGTGTTGCTCAATAATGGGGCATGAGTATGAGCAGCACAGAAAACTCCGATACTGTAAGCGCTATCGCTTTCTGTCACCGTGAAGTGGCGGTTTAAAATGTTTAAATGAACTGAGTTAATAATAAATTAAATTGGTAGCAAAACCCATGACAACTAGTGACTTTATGTAGAGTTTGATGTGCGGCGCACTTGATATTTGAGATCTATTTGGTGTTTCGATCACTTTGATAACTATAGTTAGATTCGAGCCTATTTTCCCGCACTATTAATGTGGAATTTGAGCTGATTCTGTTTAGCCCTCCTCTCTCAATCGTGTATATGACCTCTCACAGACGCTCAAATGGTTTTTTAGGTCTCAGGACCCTTGAAAACAGCTGATTATTCAACTTTGTTTTTTTATTGCGTAGCGTGAGGAAATCGAAATATCTGGTGCAACGCGTCACTCAACATTTCTCAACCCCTCGTCCATTTAGCGATTTTGACTATTGTTGCGAATTTGTTTATTATTTAATTTACATAGCCAAAAACTGGTGGCGCTCAAAGGTTCCGCAATTCACTGCTTGCTCCTACATATCTAACGACCATCATTAACCAATCGGTACATAAGAGTTCTATAAGAGTGTCTACGCGATTTTTCTGATACGTACCCTGGCCGATATTTTTGAATTATTATGTAAAAATTGTGAGCAAGGGTAGAAAGGAAATGATTTTCTGGGCTGCTCCTAATTATTTTAAGAGTGTTTTTAAACTCTCGTTTCTGAATGAGATTTACCAAGGTAAAATCGCGTTGTTAGAAATAGTTTATAATTTATTGTGCTGCTCTCGTCATTTTCTCGAGGTGTCAAATTTTACCGAACTGTTTCCTTTCTACTTCGTTAAGTCGAGGAAAGTAAAATTTAGTGTTTTGACTACAACGCTAGCCAATGAGGTGAAATCGATCTTCTTCGAAATGTTCTCTAATTTATTGTGCTGCTCTCGACACTTTCCCGAGGGTAAGAGTGTCGTCTTATTTGGAGTGAACTGAACGAGCAATTTAATCAGAGTTGTTGAAGTTTTGTTTAAAAAAATATGTTATTTTTATCCTCATCATAACGATAGTTAGTTTTGGGTTCATTTTGGCGTCTCATGGTGTTCTGAAGGCTTAGTAGGAAATTTGATCCTACCACCAGTACCTGTTTTCGCCTCGATGGGTAGCTGTCGAGCCATTGCAATTCTCTTTGTTTATTCGACTTTCACAGGACGCCTTTAAAGAAGTGCAGCCTACAGAGCAGAATACAGCATGATAGGGCATGTCTGGACTCCTATTCTCCATTTTTACTTACCCTAATGGTTTAACGGAGTTCTCCTCCTCATCTAATCCTATGACTCCAATTTAGAGTAATGTCATAAATTTCAATAATATCCGCTCTTCATTTCGAACACTTTTTCACGCGGGATTCACAATCTGCGCCACTTTTGTGGAGGTCGTGGGCGATCTGGAGTCGCTTTGCAGCGAAGAAAATATCTCGATTGACTAATTAATTCACTTGAGTCGACGACGTCACTATTTCGTACGTTTTCTTTAACACCTCGAACGACTATTGACGGTCGTATTGCGTTTCGAGTCGACCAATTGGATCGCGTGTCGTTCATGATGCAATTGAACGTAATTATTCATGAAACCTCGCCATCAATTGAGCCATTAGCTCCAAGTGTCAACTCTCATGTTTTTATCAGCCGCCTTGTAGGCTCACTTCACATCTCAAGGGACCTCCCAGAGCAAAAATGCTTTATAACAAGAAGCTCAGCCAACCTCACGAAACATCCAGAAACAATAATTATCTACCTATTACACACACCGATAACGTTGTGTCAATTCTTAGTAAATAATGCGGAACTAAAAACAGCATCGGAACTTTCCTTTCCAGCATCACTTAACTAATTAATGCAGGCTGTCTCTTGCTCAGTTCATATGAGCGAAGCTTGGCGACTTCATAGAAACTCCAAGTGTTCAAGTTAATCAGGAGTTTATTGGGTTGCCCCCACCTACGTGATTTTTACCTTTACAGAGTAAAATCATTGTTAATATCATTTACGAAACTGCCAACTGTTAGTTAGTGATGTTTATTTTTCCAATTGTACATTAACGAAAAATAGTAAAGTATCAAAGTGCGTAGCGGCTTGCCGTCTGCCGAGTTGGCCTGATTTATGCAAAAAAACATTAAATGATAGATATGCAATTTAGCGTCATTGTATGGACGTTAATGCAACCAACTGCTATAAGTAATGAAATTAAATACATTTTCGATAGGTACTTTGATAGCATTAGGGCACTCAAGCAACATCAAATATTTGTATAACAATTTCAAAAGTACTTAAATCCACGTACTAGTATTTTTCTATAAGCCCCCGCATAGCACACGACATCGCTGAGGGCAAACCAGTCTCTGCCATTCAGGTAATCCTTGAGGCGAGCATTGTCGAATCTTCTTCCTCTGAGAAATTCTGAACTCAGCCAATACAGCACAGGCCTTGACGATATTACCGATCACCCAGTTGTCCTGAGTACCCCACTTAGCTTGTACAACAGTGATCGAGACTAGCATAGAGCCGATGGTGCAAGGATTCAGTTATTCGCTCACCAACCACATTGAGAACAAATTTTTCACCAGTTCCTCAATCATTTTCCGAGATAGTAAAAATCCCTGGTTCTCCAAATAAATCAGTCCACGCAGTGCCCCGTTCTTTCGGCCGCCCACACTTAATCCTGCAAACCTCCGTGGCAAAGTAGACAGGCAAACGGTTATCACGCATGGATTTTGCTTTATTCGGATAGCTCACGAATGTTTGCAGGGTGAAATAAAACACTTTCCTCTATCCGAACTGCTTATATACCACACAGTTCGGAGTTGTTGGTATAGTTGAGCCTGAAAATCTTTTTAATTAAAAAAATAACAAAAAAACACTGTGGGTAAGATTTGTGATCATAGTGCTGGAACCAACGCGGAAAGGGTGATAAACATCTGGAGCGACGTGTCACTCAGCTTTTTTCAGTCCCGAATACATTCGCCGTTTTTCATGGCATCAACATCTAAGCCAATCTATTTTTCACTCAGTTCGTTCGGTCATTACACAACGTCGTAGCGCAACTTATTAACGTCTACGCATGTCGCTATCATTCTTGAGCTATCAGTGCATGGGCGATTCATCACAGTTGAAAAATATTTTATCGAGGTGGTTCGTGGTCATGATTTTTCTTCAGATGTTTACGATTCAAGGGCTACTGAGTCCAAAAAATATCACTTGGGAGAATGGTTGTGCGTGTCTGTTAACGCAATTGAGAGAAAACTGCTGAAAAAAATGTAGCTTGTAGTTCACTCTGAGACTTCAGAACAAGGGTATGAGCGTAATAGTATAATTATCGTACTGGTCGAAACACGGACAACCCCAAATAACGTACACCCCAACCCCATAAAACTCTTTAGACTCTTCTGGTAGCGATCAAGAGAGGTCCTCAGTCTGAAGAGAGACGGTATACAACTTTTTTTTTTTTTAAATCATGAGTGGATGCTGAAGATACCTCCACTGCGGCCACAAACGGGCCTATTGTAAGGGCGTTCATGAGCCCTAGCTCGTGGGGTCGCCCTGCTTCACCACCAGACAACAAGGCACTAGGCTCCCCAATGTGACGTCCTCTACACGTCCCACCACCCACGCACAAAGCGGAGGACATCCGCAAGTTCTGCACGCGCCACCTGTTATGGCTGTTGGAAGGGCTTCCCAAACACACCACGGCGCGATGCCGCCAGTGCATCACATATACACAACACATGCTCTGCCATCTTTAGCTCTGCCTAGAAGAATCTGCATACCTGTACCGCACACTTCCCAATGTTTTCAAGGAGGTACCTCAGCAGACAGTGACTTATAAACATCAACCTCATAACCTTCCTCGCCAGACTGAGCTTCTCCTTGGCCCTACCTCTGGAGAGTTGGATGAAGGGTTTTGAATGCCCAAGGCCCAGCGCAGCCTGCCAATAGGCAGCCGCCCTGCACCTATCCTCCCAATTGCCAACCTCTCTGCATAGGTGGCTCCTAGTGTTCCCAATAAAGGGCTCAGGACCAACACGGATTTGCGATGATCCGCTCTTCGCCAGCATTCACCATTTCTCTCTATTCCCCAATGTTACACTGTTGTCCTGGCCTTCAGTCGGGTCGGACAGTTCCAGACCAGCCATGACGTAAGGCAGTACGGGGCCAAGGCCTTAAGAGTGGCCTGACTGTCTGATAATATAAATCTACTACTGCTTCAGTCCCCTTTGACTGTCACCACAGATCCCCCTGCCTGGAACACAGTCTTCAGTGACCCCAATGGGATCGCTGCTTTAATCCTCGGTCCAGCCCACCCTGCACTGAACTAGGGCTCCTGCTTCAAACGTGGACCCTCCACCTCCCCCTCCAATCTGGCTCGCTCATGGGTGAGTATCCGCAAGGGTTACACAAAGTTAAACTTCACAGGCATCGAGTCCCTCATATGAGGCGGCGCAGGCCCCTCCACCTTCACCCTATCGAGGATCAAGTGGCAGAAACCTCCCCCCCCCCATCGCATGATCAGACCCAACTCCAACATACGCACGGTCAGAAAATACTCCATCCTTTTCACATGTATGTGTAGTGGAACTCAAGATTCCAACTAATTCAATCTACACCGAACACCCATTATTGATATTTTTCAAGGTTGGATTGAATACGATAGGCCACAATCATGGTGTGCAAGAGAATAATAAGCCGTTGAGTAATAGTTTGCAGCGTTTTTGCTTCATCATCTTCGTCATGCTTGATCATGTTAGAGAACGCACTCTTAGAATGAATATTACGCGGCGGAATCCAGTGAAGTGGACGTGAATTACTTATTACTCTGTAACTTCTGTTGCTTCATTTATAAAGCTCACGAGTTCTCAGCTCTACAGAAAGAATACAGGAAATCCGGTGTACCAAGTGTTAAGAAACTCCGGGTTCCCTCCACGGTCTTAATTTCTTGGGAAGTTCAGAAAGAGTCTCACCCCAGTTCATTTTTATTCCAGTTCTAAAAGCCCCCCATTAGAGAGACTACAAGGCTTCAAAAGCGTGTCTGTCCACAGCCATTTGGCATCTAAATTGACGTGTTCCATTTCTCTCGTGTCGTCCATTCCATTTCTTCGTTCGTCTATCTGCAACTGTCCAAACGTCGTGGTACGTCCGTTAATTATCTAAAAATCCGCTATAGGTTTGGACGAACTAAACGCTTGGTAGAAATATTTCTTTACTGCATTGTTTTCATATATACAATCAGTCACATATAAACATCGACTACATGAGGCGGAAGCTAAATAAAATGAACGAAACAGAGGAACAAAAGGTACGCCTTAGTAAGTACATAGTTTAAAAATATATAATTTTGATCCATTTTATAAATTCAGACACGGATGGTCGTAGACTAAAACAACGAGGGAATTTTTGTTTGTTTTGTCGCTAACATTTGATACGGCGGTTGAGCTACGAATTTACCTTGAAGACAAAACACTTGTTGCGTAATACATTTATTTACTATTATCGGAAGTAGTGCAGTCAAGCCTTCGAGTTAGGTACCTAGGTTTATTGGGCCTTACAGGCCCCCAACTATGGGTTAAGTCTAACTCGGGTGATCTAGTGGATTTTGAACGCGTGAAATTCACGAACTAAAACATTATACGAGAAAATCGTGAATACCCGTTTCTAATAACAAAACGAAGCTATTAAAATGTTGTGTATTTACAGAGTCGAATAATTTCTTTCTTGAAAGTTGGCAAATACGTGTTAATTATGTTCGGTTGTTGAAATGCGTTTCGTCTTCAAAGTACTGTTCAAAATTCATTGGATTTGGTAACTAAAATTAGTGCCTTTTTGAGACTTTGAAATGCTAATCTTTGGAGAAGGCGTTCACAACTGATACCGTGGTTGACGTTGTCAAAGTAGTCAACAGGACAGAAGCTCGCGAGAAAAGCGAGCAACAACTAGATTTAGATGGCGTCGTAGAACAGCCTGTGCCAATCACTCGTGAGGACCTGTGAGACAAACGCTACCGCCAGGTGATCGAAAAACTGTACCTTCTCTTTTCACGAGTGGAGCTGAAGTCAGCCTGGGCCAACATCCGAGTGCGTTAGGGCCATGCGGCGGGGATAGGATCCACAGTTCAGTCTCTTATCAAGCATCTTCCCTTCCTCCAAACTCAGAAGGTGAGGCAATAGATACCAGCAAAACACCTCCTGGTAGACCTGAAAAAACTTCCCAGCAGGCCCTGTAATCTCTCCTTCTGGGGCTGGCATCGGAGAACATGAAGGACATTTTCGCTCGCCTGTTCCTGTCCCATGTAGGGCTTCAGATAGAGGGGGCTGGGCAGATCATACATCTGATTACAGGAAAGCACTAGGCTGTTTCGCAAGGATGCCTTTTCATTACTTTCGAGGGCGCAACACTTTGCGATCTGCCCATGGCTATCCTCTAATAACACCCACTCTCTTCGACCTAACGCGTCTCATTTTTGTAGTCCCATAACAAATTCTTTGCACCACTATTCTCTCCTTCTGTCCAGTCTGCGACCACTCCTCAACTACAAACCACTTTTGCTTCTCGTACCTTTCAATCGACATGACTCTGCGTGTCGTTTTCTTACACTGGGCTCACACCTGTTTCTCCTCAAGTATAAATAAATAAAAAACATTTCATTAACTCCGTTTTGTTGCAAGAAATATTTACAAATTACTTTCAAAGGTTGAAGGTTAAACTTTCCATAAATTAATTTGATTGAGAGGTGGTTTTCATAAACATTGATGAACAACAATTTGACCTTCTAAATAGATTTATGAAACAATGAAACGTAAGAAATGGGGTGTACAGTTTCTACGAGCTATTTGAAACGGTCTGAGGATACGCAGTGGTTCACAGCTGTTCAGACACCGGTGGCATTGATGCGCTTAGACAAGGAAGCCAATTCCCACATCAAAGGGCATGTTCAAGTCGTCGTGCATGTAAAATCTATCAATCGACGAACTGCTGACCTAAACCCACTTATCTCTCAATGGACTTTGACGCATCAAAGGGTGTTGATTCGGTTGAGCCTCTCATTCATAAGCTCAATTGACTACGAACCCATTGAAGTAGTTCGTTATTACTGCAGATCAAATTAAATGCACGATTGACGCTTCGCAGATAATGACGCGTGGTAGCGAAATGGGAATGGTAGTGAACGACACGATTCTCCTCATAGTTCTTCTTGTGTTGCCGAGTCTAGGTTCGGCGCACGTGAAGGGACGGGCAGGCGGAATGTTTGTAGAGTAGGTCATGATTAATAGTTTAAAACCATGAAGTTTGTGTAGACTGAATGCCTGGGGTGTCAAGCGAGACTTCATAAATACTCAACGCTGACCAACTGAATTGTTGAACAGCCTCGTGACGTACTGAATCACAGGCTCAAACACGAGGTTCTTACGACGGGTAACTTGGGCTGTTCCTATACAGCTCGTGCATTGCGACGACACAGTGGAGTGTGAGGATGCTCCCTGTCAACCAGCAACATGGTTGTTACCTTGATCTCGAAGAGAAACTCCCGCCCATACACTCCACATTCGGCAGATCTTAAACCAACGCAATTTCAGTCTGCCCCTTCACAAGCCCCTTCAGTCCTCCCCGTCATCATGCCCAAGGTTGGAAAACAGGTACAGAATTGCAGATTCTGTGTGGTGGAGCTGGAGTCAGCAGGGCATGTACAGTCTACGTGTGAGGGGCTGGCTGCCACACAGTGCTTGAGGTTCATCAACAGTGATTGCAGGGATAGATGGGTTTTGTGCGGGAATGGTGAGGACGTATTGGGGACGCTGGATCATGAAACACCAGCTCTACTGGAGATGGAACTGTGAGGACATGAGAGAGCTCGTGTTCGCCCACACACCAGGACCAGTTGTGGGCGTTCCCGTGCCTCTCAAGAAAAGGAGGGAAAAACCTAAGATAAACTTCCAGCGTTATCTCGGCCCTTTCCCTGCCGCCATTTGGAGGATGGTTTTCGCCATCTGCTGACTGAGCGTTGTGTGAGCTCGCCCTGTCACCCATTTTTTTCTTTTAGATAAATTTGTTGTTCTATTCCTCCTCACTGTTAATCAAGCTGATTGACATAATCATTTCTGAATGCCTTTTAATTCCCCATTTCACATACGAACCGTTAGATTACATTTTAATACCGTACTAAAAAGGTATTTTCTGTTTTCTTTTTCATTACTCTCTTATCAAACCCAGTTCGAATATTCGCTTCTATGTTATTTCAATTTCGTTTTCCTAATTAACTACTTTACAACTTGTTTTATTTTGAATTTGGCATAAGTTTTGGTATTTTGGTTTAATTATTAATTCAGGTTCCCTCACGACTTCCGCTTGCGCTGTGAACGGCGGACTTAGACTGAGAAAGAAATCTTCAGACACATCACAAGTTACAGCTGGAAAGGTGTGACACCTGTCTAACTGCTGAGATTACATGCTGGTACCCCCTCATTTCTCTGATTGTAAGCAAAACAAGGTTAATTGCGCTAAACCACTGCGTAGTCAACATTCCCTGGTATATCACGCACAACAGGCTCAGAAGAAATCGCAAACCCGTTCTAAATAGTCTTTCTATAGCTACCATAAACCTCCTTGCTTATTTACCTCCTGTATTTACGCCTATCGTAAATTCCTGAAGCCAATTCTCAAAGGCAGAGTACATTCGACAAAAAAAGGTACGATGAATGTGCGTATGCGATCAACATGGAAGAAATAGGTAGAAAATTGTGTTTCCAACGATGTTAAAAAGATAGCAATCCAGTTCGCGCAGTCAGTCACAAAACAATCGCTAAGCACGTACAAATAGATATTTTAAAAATAAAGCACTAAAAACTAGTACAGAAAGTCGCTTGAGGATTTATCCCGTTCGAAGATATGTTCGAATTGTCTTACTAACGACTTTTACCTAAGACAATCGCGTTTAACTTAAACACTAACATTCTGTCAGTAAAAGTGTCAATAATACTAAATCCTTTAGAAGAGAAAGGATTGTTGGCTACTCCCAATTCTCAGTGGAGCCTCAAGTCTTATTGATGCGATTATTTTATGACAGAACTTATCGCTTACATTAACCAATTAAACGTTTAACAGCGTTAAGAAGTAAATGTGCATTTTATTCAGCGCGTGAGACTGTATGCGTTGCAAATAAGGGGCGCAATTCATAGTCAGTAATTGTTTCCTAAAAATACGCGGGATTCGGAAGATAATTTGAGCTGATATCGGGTGTGGAAATTTTAACTTCGTTTGAACTCCAAGCGATAAATAAAATAATTTCAACGTATCTACGAGGAAATATGAGGTAGCAATTTGTGTACTCCGCAGCAATGCAACTCTTTGGGTAAACTAGAGTCGGTTTCATCAAGCTTTTCAATCAACGTCTTACTTTTGAAACCAGAGATTTTACTTGTTAAATTATGTTGAGTTTCACGTGGGTCGTTTAAAATAAATGAACAGTTGAATGAAGCAACTCAAAACACAAAAATACCGCGTAGAAGTAAGAACTGGGAACTAAACTTTTACGCAGTCATTCAATCGGCTTTTTTGTTAGATGCCTTAATACCCCATTTTTCCTTCAGTTGAATGTATAAAGTGAGCTGATGAAGGAGTCTGCTTGATAGATCGTTAATTGTGTCTTATGTCATTACGCTGCTCTCTGGTTTTTCGTTTTAATTAAATCCGAGCAACCAAGTTTTACTTCTGCAGCTTTGTATATGCAGGTTGTTGCAAATGCTACAATTTATTATGAATAAATCAAACGAAAGGGGCGTCAGGTTTTTAGTTAAATAGCACTGATGAGCGAACCTCACGCTCAATGGTATTCTTAGTGAACATGCCTCTTCGAGGAAACGTTCATCCACTTTAAATCATTTAAATTCTCAAACGTGTGCCGAGAACCAATTTTCGATCGCAAACATTCTGGATTTAGTCAACCGTAACCGCGCCAGACTGAAATAATTGTAATTCATGTTGTGCAATCTATCTGGGCTTATGGGAATCATTTAACGGAACGACTCAAGGTTCGCGACTATTCAAAATGTGGCACTGGTTGGCGGCTCATACGCGTCTACGTGCTGATGAACCCTCAGACAGGAATCTTGTGATCCATCAAGAGAGTCGTTTATGAATACCATGCAGATTGTGCTTTGATAAGACTCAACATCCATTGAACTCGCGTAGGTGGACGGCATAACCTCTCGGAGATTATACCCCGGAGGCCCTAGGCGATTGCAGTATAGGATTCTATACTGTGGAGCTTCATCAGATTCTCCATTTGATTTAATTTTCTACTTGGGTGACAGGTGTCAAAGGTAGATATTAACTCTGCCCACCTGTTTTAGTGATAAACTTCCTAACAAACTAGACAAAAGGGTTTTAAGATTGCTTTCTAGCAGTCAGGCCTGTAAGTTTTGACTCCTCTTTCAACAACCGTCGCTGACTTCGTGGTTTGTTGTTTCCTTTGCACTGGTGGCGCAAGACATACAGCCTTTGAGAGGAAAAAAGTGGAACCGCGCGTTGAAGTCGGTTTTGTCTCGTTAAGAACTTGCTCGTTTCATGGTCTTGGCCGGCCCATTTTCTTCTCGGAATTTGGGCGGAAAACCTCGTACGTGTCACGTCCCTTTCAAGAAGAATCCCATTTTTTGCCATTTATCTGGCACCCATTCATCTGCTCGCAGCTTTTATTCAATGGAAAGGGCGTCGGAGAGTTCGGCTCATAACGAGGGAAGCATACTTTTCACTTTCCATTTTCCTTGTGCATTCATTATTAGCCTGGACTATGGATCACTTGGAGCGTCCCATGAGCCCAGACTTCATGAATATATAGTAAACCATCGTAATCAATTGATTAAATGCCGGGTAGTAGACTCGAGACAGAACGCCGAAAAAACTTGGTCTCTTAGCAAAATAATTACCATCAACATTATCAGTCATCTTTAACCTCCTCCCCTCACTGCGGGTCTTCTTGGCCCTTACGCTTCTCAACGCACAAGAAATTGTCATGAATTACGTTGCATTAAGTGGTCTATCAAAATAATCTTCATTTTGTTTTTTTTGCAGCATCAGTGAAACTCATTTGTCATGTTCATAGTCTCTGATTAAGTAAAGAAAAGATCGCTAGGGGTACGTGACGAAACCGACCCTAAATCACGCTTCGAAGAGAGATAGAAAATGCTAGAAAATACTTATTTTGTTACGTACTTGTTCAGTAGTGATTTTAGCTCGCAAAATGGAATAAAACCTATAAACCTAGTGTATTCACGAAAGCCTCTGTGGAAGAGGGAGGAGGATTTCTAAGTCACACGTTAGCTATCAAGCAACTGCTCTTATCTTAGCACATCCTCGACATATTAATTTCTTCCGCACCAATGTCTTCCATTTAATGGTTCTTTTTTGGAATAGGAGTAAAGTGAGCGTGGTGCGTCTTTGAATTACTGAGTAGCATTGGTATTCCAAGCTTGAAAGCTTGGTGGCCTATAATAGTTCAGTGTGTATGGATTGATGATCTTAAGTCATTCGAGGATGTGGTTTGATTTTCAGGCTAAAATATTTAAGCCAGCCAAATATTGACAACTGAGTCAGTTCACAATCGAGGGTCATTATCTAGGAGGTTGAAAAGCAGACGACCATCAAAGGGGGGGATTTTCAGTTTTCCAAGAACCAAGTTCTGGCACGCTCTGGCTAAATGCCGTCCTTAAGGTGGACAGGAAAAACCATTTACTTGGAAAAATTTGCGCCCTCGCCTAGAACATAAGCCCAAAGTAGTGGTTGGTACCCCTGACCTTCTTCTTCTTTTTACAAGTTCTTACACGCTCAAATATCGAACCATAGCCTGAGTACGATTCTAGAAATTGAAAGCGCCTAGTTTTCGAGGTTCTAGAAGCCATCGCCCTTAAAACTTGATGATCTTTAGAAGAGTAAACTTTCGTTATGCCGAACAACGAGCTATGGCACGCTCCAAGAACCGAGAAGAAACCTAACCTTTTTTGAGACGAGGCACTCCCAGTGATCAGAAACACGGAATACTTCCACTCTGCCAATGGCCTTTCTTTCGATTGCCCTTCAATTTGTAACGAACTCCCCGACAACCATGTTTACTTGAATCCTACAAACCTCAAATTGATTTCAAACGAATCGCATTCAATTGCGTAACAATTTTCAAACATTACTCTACGAAAAATAATTCACGATTATGGGTTTCTCTGCTAGTTTTATTCCATTCCTCTCACGTCTGCAACGGTTTTCACAGCATTCCTCAACAAGTTCCCGGCGGCTCTCATCCATTTGCCAAAACTTTTGCGTCTATTTTGAAAGGTGTTTCTTATTTGTTCAACTCCATTATCACGCTTTCTAACGGTTCTTCATAGGTTCGGTACTTTAACTCCCATTGTGTACTATACCTTTAATCACGTTTTAACGGTTCCGACACGAACAAATTTCAGTCAACTGCCACCCGGCTTTTGTTCGATTCTCCAACACATTTTACTCAATTTCGTAACGGCTTTTACTCGGTTTAGTTGACTAAATTCTCTATTCCAACAATTTTTTACTGATTTTTGCACTTTGGAGTTTGGTTCTAAACGGTTATTTCGACGGTTTTCAATCATCTTCAACAATCTCTTGATTCGATAAACACCAAACAGTTTGTACTGAAATCTTTTAGAGTTTTAATCGGTTTTCTCGGTTTCTAATTAAATCTTCATAACAGTTCAACAATGCTCATTGATTTTTTGGCGCTAGAACTCCTTTTTTCCCTTCCAACAATTGTCACACCGTTACTCAACCTTCAATGGCTCCTTCAACGGTCTCATGGGTCACAGCACTGTTTTTTCCAACTCCGTTTATAATAAGCTTATTTTCAATTTGGGTGGAACGGTGTTACAGCATCCTACCCCTAAATTGCGTCTTGGCGACCACTTCCTTCGTGATTTATTTGGCAAAGTTTATCGTTTCAAAGCTTCCTCGAGTTCAGGGTCTGATGTGAACGTATGACTTAGACCATCGTGTAACTTGTCGTACTTCAGTGAATTAGCGAGGGGGCGGGTCCAAATGGGTGAACCAAGTCGGGCCATTTGTAGCTTACGAGATCATTGTGAGACACACTGCACAGCCGCTAATCCTGTCGTAGTGGGCGACGGGAGGAACTGCATAGTCTTTAACCGGAGGAGGCAGTCACTTCCAGCGTACTCTGCCCAAGGAGCCACCATTTTTCCTGCCACCGCCTTCTATTTTCCCTCTCTTGGCAATCGTGTTGAATCTTTTCACTGCCACTTTATCGAGCAGTACTGTGACAGGTGCTTCCGTGGTTGGTAGTCGAGTCCAGTGAAGGTGGCCAAGGCACTACCATACAGCACCAAATGTGCGGGGCATGAAGTAACCCAGCCACTCACTGAAAGCTCCACGGCCAGACAGCTCACTCCCCTGGTGCTCACTCACATATGACAGTGATTTCGTCGGGTTTTAGCACAGAACCAGTACCAGCGACCTCCCGTTGGATATCTGAGCATATAATATCGAAATCCAGAATTACGTCCAGTGGGAAGGGTCCTGTATGGCCAGAAAAGAGGTTATGTTGACCACGGGGACTCTCGCAGGGACCACTGTTTTTTGACAAGGCTTCGTGTTTTGAGACATGTCACTCGAAACAACTTGATGAACCCCCACCCACCCGCCCAAATTTCTTTTCGTATTTCAGAGCGTCTAAGTGCGAACTCATAGCGTTTCAGCTGTAAGCGGGGGAAATCCAAAACAACAACAAAAACATTACGGTCAACGACTCGACATTTGTCGTTTGAAGCGTGCGCCGCGAAGCTTAAACGTTCCGATCACGAAAGATACAGAGCAAAACAACTATAAGCCAATAGATAAAATATTTCACTCATCAAATTTTGGCTCCTGCATCGGCTTCGGACGCAATAGTTTCAATACAAAAAAAAAAAAAAAAAAACGATTTCCATCCGACCAGAAAATTTCGCATTTGAAAACTTCAAACTCCACTCAACTCGAACCAACAAAGCATTTGACATCCCCACAAAATATTAAACCTGTCACATTAATATAATCATAAACTCCGAAGATTGACAAAATAAAAAGAGCCCTAAGTCTTCAAGATACATTTCAAATATCTTCTACAACCAATCGGGGGCGGACATTTTTGAAACGGTTAACCGCTAATTTTACGATTTACGACCTCACAAATCAACTTGGCCGTGCAACACATGTATGCATGTACTTCTAGCCTTCGCTTCGACTCATATATACAAAACGTCGTCCATGTGGCGGACCAAGCGACAGTTTTTTTTAAATCCATCATTTTTAATTTGTACAAAAAATGCCATAAACGCACTAACGCCAATCTTATAGCGATTAACCAAATATATGCTATGAAATAATAAATAACGATCATCTCAAAACCAGATTTATTAGAGTGTTGCAGCAACACATCACGGCCCTTACAAAATTAAACCTAATCAAAACGACGGGAATCGATGTGGTGTTGAATCAAATTACAATTTATTGGTGCTTACATGTTCTTGTTATCGCAAACAAAAACTACTCCCGTTCTTATCTAGCGCATTTAGAATAGATCTTTTTTTTTGTTTCTTGTTCCTAGAATGATTGAACAAAAAACGGAACGCGAACGTAATTTTAATTATTATATCTATGATTTTCTACTTTTAAGCTTCAATTTTCATAGTAAGTATTCTACAGTGCGAGCGCTTTTGTAGCAATAGTGTTTGGCTTCACTAATAAAACTTTGATTTTAATTCAAAATAAAGTGAAACGAGTTTGGACCAAACGAACCCTAAGAGAGACATTTGTTAATTTTCTGGGTGGGAATGTTGAGGTTTAGGAAGGATATGGGGGAGGGTGGGGGCAGAGATCTGTGCATCGATGGAGTGTAGTCATGAAGATTGACAGCCGCTTTATGAACTCCAATAGGAATTTTTAGCTCACGAGCGTCAACAAGAACGGGACATGTCAGTTCGTAGTGAAACGAACCTTTCCAAGATTGTCGATATTGTTTCGTTCATAGGATTTGTTCATAGCGTCTAAATGAAGCTTCTGGTCGCGAGGAAGTGTGAAAATGATGTCATTTTTTAAAATTAAATTCCTAAGTTTCAAAAAAGAGATGAGTATTTGAAGAGGTTGCGGAGCACAGATCTCAGGGGAAGGAACTCTTGAGGGAATTTCCTGACTGCCCCACTTCTTCCGCAGGAATGGCCTCAACCGGCTCACTCCTTCAGTTTGTGCCATTCGGCGATTTGACGCCGCGGCGAGTGGCGTACTTCGTTCCAGTGATGCTGAGCAGATGAGCCTGATTTGGTACCGCCCAGTTCCAAACGCCCAATGACCTGGAAACATGAACATATATTTACTCCACAATCAATTATCTATTTTTCGCAGAGTTAATACGATGCTGTTAGAATTAATAGCCGTTTAACGTCCTTAACATAGACTAAAAAATTCGTTCTTTCGCACAAAAATCCCATTTGGTATGTAGTTGTTGTGGGCAAACAATGGTTTAAAAAAAAAACAATTTTGGCGGTTCCATCGCAAATACTCCATGCATGTTATCGTAGTATTATTAGATGATTGATCGAATGAAATGAGTCTCAGCAGTCTACTGCGTCTAGACCGATAACAGTGAAATTACAGTAATCCACAACCAAACCAAAGTCTACTAATTAATAGAACTCGCGGGACAATACAGCGAAAGTAATCGTTTCATCATCTCACTCTAACCACATCGTGGGACTTGCCTACAGCCACCCTCAGCCACGAATTTGTCGTTTTCGTCAGTTCGCAGTAGTAATATCATGTTTTGTATCATTTACTGGTATTTTTCGAGGCTGAATCGAATGGAATGGGTCTCAGACGTGTGATACTACGTCAAGATATTCAAAAGAATAATAATCCGTTGTGTAATAATTTCCAGCGTTTTTTGTTTTGTCACTAATTTTATGAAAACACAAAAATGAGTTATGGACAATTTCCATCGCAAAAAGGGAGGAGGGAGACCAAAATGTGCCAAAAATGAGGGATTTTCGTTGTTTTCAAAGATGGCCCTAAAAGTTCTGACTCAAGTTTCAAATTTGTTTCTACTCATGAACACCTGACCTTCTATAAACAAGATCTGAAGATCTATATTCAAGATCTGAAGAAAACCCAAATTTTTTTTGTGAAACGATTACTATACTTTCCTTTCCCTTTGGGGTAGCGGAAAGTAAAAATTGAACAAAAACGAATTTTGGTAGTTTTATCGCAATCACGTCATGTTTGGTATTGTTGTCTAGAAATTTGTCGATGCTGCGATAAATGTAATGAGTTTCAGAAGCGTGTCCGACGAACATTTATTCAGAACAATATGTAGGTATTAACTATTCAAAAACATCTTAAAAGTTTGGTGATAATCGTTCGGTCTGCGTCTTGACCGAAAGCATCGAAATAACAGTAATCATGGTGAGCCTAAGTCTAATTGAACTTGCGGCATGTCGTGCATATTGCCTATAGGCGCCTAGAATATGCCAGTTGTCGTCGGTTTGTTGTGGTCACGTCACGTTTCGTATAGTTCGCTGGTATTTCTATGATGAATCGAACGGTATGAGTCTCGGTTTGGTTCACTATATTATTTTTGGATCTTTTTTGCTAATTCTTTTACCGCGTAAATGTGCAGACAACATATTAAATTTTAGCTGGTTTGGTCCAGCCGTTCTCAGTCAATTTCGTCCACAATGACCGTTTAAACGAAGTTTTTTGTATCAACCAATTCCACAGCTTTTCCTTCTTCCATGGGGCAAATTAAAATACGGTGAGTGAACACGATTGAGAGAGATCGGCACAAAAATCACTGAACGTGTGAGGTGCGTCGCACCAGAGACGTATGATCTTCTTTTTATTCTCCTCGAGTCTGTCCTTCAAGCTGTTCTAATTAACCGTTTCTTAGTCAGATGCCCAGAGACAACTTTCTCGACTCCTTCTGCCAGAACTGTCCTGTTCTAATTGTATCTTTACTCTGCACTAGTTTATTACCCTCCGGCAAATCAATTGATCCAAACAGGAGTTCAATTTCTCCATCTTCCTTCCCTTACTTTTAGTATGTTTTATGTATGTGTTATGTAAATGTGCCAGTAACAAACATTCTGGGTTATCCACATACATTTTTGGACGATTTTCGAGGTGCAGTTATAAATACGAACAAGAGGTCCGATGTCAGTAACCTGAGTCGTGTATTGGTCCCAAATCTGTGTCTTTCATCCCCCAGATGCCCGCACTAACCCTACCGGAAAGCCTTTGTTTTGCCAAACACCCTTATCTCAACCCTTTTGTTTGTACCTGTGGAAGCCCCGCTCCTATTTATTTCCAACTGACAAGTAATTTCTCCTTTTTCCTGGACTTTCACAATCATCTTTTCCCATCCCTCAATTTTAGATTCGCCTTCGCAACAGACGGCTCCTTCCAAGTCAATCATCCATCAGCACTCACGAACGACAGACGTCTTCCCAGTACTCCCAACTCATTCATCTCTCTCTCTCACTCTCTCTCTCTCTCTCTCTCTCTCTCTCTCTCTCTCTCTCTCTCTCTCTCTCTCTCTCTCTCTCTCTCTCTCTCTCTCTCTCTCTCTCTCTCTCTCTCTCTCTCTCTCTCTCTCTCTCTCTCTCTCTCTCTTCTCCGAAGAGATATACTTGTGTCTATACTGCGATCTGTCAGCGTGTCAGGCTCACTCTTGGTGTGGTTTGAATCGTATTTATCAGGAAGGCTTCTGGTAGTAAAAGGAAACAATGGAGAGTTGTCGAGATGGGGAGATCTTGATGTAGGATCACCCCAAGGGTCGGTGTTGTCGGCGCTATGCTTCATCCTCTATACTACATCTTTGTCTCTCGTATTTTCAGAAGGCACAAGGCACATGGCATACGCTGACGATCTTCAATTTTACAGGTCCTGTAACATCGGGAGCTTCGATGAGACGGTAGATATTTTGAGCTCCGAATTGTCAAGAGTAGCGATTTGGTGTGAAGAACACGGAATGGAAATTAACGTTGGTAAAACCAAAGCAATGCTTATGGGCTACCAAAAGCTGTTAAATAAAATAGATCAGACTTTAGCGAAATGCGTGTCTCTGGGTGGTACTCCCTTGGAATATGTCGAGAGTGCTGAAGTCCTGGGGATTACTATCCAGAGCACACTCTCATGGGATGCGCAGGTCACAGCAACGTGTAAACGTGCTTTTCAAGCAATTTACCAATTGCGTAGACTGGCCACCGACTTCCCAATCAATGTACGACTGCAACTTGTACAGAGCCTCGTTTTGCCATTTTTTGACTATGCTGCAGCGGCAACTTGTGACTTAAATGGTGCCCAAATGGACAAGCTGCAGAAGGGTGAAAATGCAGCACTCCGTTTTGCTCTAAGACTCCGCCTTGATGAGCATGTGACGCCCCATTACTCCAGGCTAGGTTGGTTGAAGATAAAAGAGAGAAAACGACTCCTGATGGCTACTCTGATCTTCAAAACTTTTAAGCACCACCGTCCATCTTACATCCTTCAAAATTTTAACTTCCTCGATTCCCGGAATACGTGTGGCAGAAATAAAGTTCTCCTTATCTCCTCACATCGCACGAATCTGTTCGGAAGAAGCTTCTCGACTCAAGCATCAAAATTGTACAATGAGAACCTCGGAATGTTTGACCTAAATTTGAAAGTTGATGTTTTCAAGAACAATTTTAAAACGATGTTATTGGAAAAGTACCAAATTTACTATTAAGATGAGAAATTATTTTGTTTTTATTATTTTGTTTTGTAGTTATTAATTGAAGTACTCAAGAGGAAAAACTTGTACATTGTTTCAGGGTAGGTGGAAGAGAGGGCCCTAAGGCCCTAACCTACCCTGATTGTAAAATAAAAACCTTCAATCAATCTCTCTCTCTCTCTCTCTCTCTCTCTCTCTCTCTCTCTCTCTCTCTCTCTCTCTCTCTCGACCAAATCTCGCCAGATTAATAAAGCCGTCATTCATTCATTCATTCTCTCTTTTTCTGTCTCTCCATCCACTTAGAGATATCGCTGTTCTGTCATGAGTAATACAGTCCTGACTCACGCTCACCACGTCCATTTATTTCTCAGTTTCAAGCTCCCCCATTTGTGCGCTCATCAGAGGGTTCTTATGGTGTTCCATTTCTCAATAGTCAGCGACTTTTTAATCCCTTAGTTGCCCCTCCAACTTAATTTTGGTGTTTCTCAAACAAAATTCTCTGGAACCTTACATTTGAACCCATATGTTTACCAACATTAAGTCAGTGTGCTACACATCACGGTAATAGCCAGTGTGACTGCTCACAATTACGTTTCAATTTGTTTCTCTATTTTATACTAGAACCCATTTTACGTTCGTTTTTACGGAAGTCTTGATATTTGAAATACACCGAAAGTTTGACACTTCAAAAATTATCCGCAAAACAATATACACAAACATGTACTCGCTGTATGCTCTTTTTTTCTATTACTGGTTATTTTCCTTAGAATAGAAAATACACAAAAATCCAATTTTCGGTGTAAACCATACACGCGAAAGTCAACATCTCTTATTCTAGCCCAAGTCGGTTGACTCACTTCGTTCTTAGTCACTCGGTCCCAGTCGAGCAACAAAAATTCGAGGCTGACTTTGTCTAATGATTCTCCGCCCTGAGGAATCTCGAAAACGAAACTTTCGTTGAAAACTGGGTTCAAAGTTCTCTTCTTCACGTGCGTCTTCTTCTTGGCGATTCTCTGTCCATTGTACATCAGGTACATCTTCACGTAAGGATCTAGAAAAGTAAAACAACGATTGAGTCGAGAGTAAATTTTTCGATAGCGTGCGCATAAAAAAATTAGGCTTTTTAGACTCAGTGGGCCTCAAAACGTAAAGATCTGAAGAAAACCCAAATTTTTTTTTACACGATTACTATACTTGGGGGTAGCGGAAAGTAAAAAGGGAGCGAAGGGTAGAGGGGGTTGAATTCATTAAAGGGCTCTGAATAATCGACGATCTGGATAAGAAATCAGGTAATTTCGACCCACATGTGGAAAAATTCAGAAGACTTGAAGTCATTTCGCGCATAATCGTATTGCCCCGAAATATCCACAGACGCGTTTAGAAATGCTACCTCTTCCACAGAGTGGACATGTAGCGGAGGCTGGCCAAACCGTTGCCCGTGTATTGCTCAATTCTCACGTACGCAAAGATGGGGGCGGGGGGGGGGATAATTTCTTGTCAAGGGTGTTTGACCCAAACATGGTACCAGCCACGGCCTTGCGCTGGGGAGTTATGGGTGAGCCTACGACAGGTGTCTGCCTCTGCAGGGCAAGGTTAATAGAACGGAGCAATCCAACTCTTACCCAGAGCAAGGCCTCACAATGCTGGAAAATGCGCTTGCTCTTCGGACATCACGGTGGTCGTAGAGTCACTGGATGTTAATCATCCCATCCCTTACTTCCTTATTAAACTGCAGGGTCTGAGGGAAGTGGAGGCTACTCAGTCAGAACTCCCACAGACATCCCCAAATGCAGAACTGTAACTGTCAAGATTCTACTGCAACTGACGCTTTGTACAAAGTAGGTTGATAACGACGTTCAAAACTAATGCGGCTTGTGAGTCTTAACTTATTAGCTAGTGGCAAATGGTGGCTCCCGCATGACAATGCACCTCCCCCCCTCCTCAAGGCCTATACCGTACACCAGTATTTGACCAAAAGGCCGGTTGTTTGAACAAACCCTGTGTACCTGACATATCTCCCCCGGACTATTTTTTATTTCCTAAACTAAAATTGATGATGAAGGGGCAGCGATACGAGCGAGGTGTTCAGCGCCTACGGACTCGCTTCAAGAACTAGTCTGCATACTTAGATTAGTAGATCCTGCATTTGCGCTCACACTTTGGTAGATAATGCCAACTTCCCAGATTTGCTGCCTGTCCCGTTACCCCTATATCTCCGCTGAGACGGATACTCTGCAGTTGCTGCTCTGGCCCCAAGCCCAGGACCCCCTACAAAGCAGTGCCTCGGCGCAGAGGGTGAACTTTATGACTGATGCTGCTTTGGGAGCAAGACAGAACGAGTTCCATCTGTTTGTCAGTCGGATCTTGAACACCTCTAGTTTCCTACCATCCGACTGAACCCTGACGAACGTTGGGTCTGTAACACTGGTCCTCCTAGCTGGTCACTCTTAGCGAAGTCTCGTCGGATCCATAAGAGAATCGTAAAGACACGAATAATATTATTTTCCTTCCTATTTCTTAGGGCTAAGGACAGGACAATTAAAGCAATCCTAAGTAGTTCACTAGTAATTGTTATTATTGTTCCAGTTCTTGGTACGAATCTCGTTCAATATAACCACAACTTGCATCATACTTGTAGACAAGTCCGACTCATATCTTCAAGTTGTCAAACGTTTTCTGAAGCCAGTTGAAATTTTACCAACGAAATTTTGAGCTCAAATGTACATCTCAAGTAAGAGAAACAAAATAAAGGTTCAGCCAGTGACATTCTGCATAAAATCAGTATGCAGAAGCACTGAGTGTTGGGAAAGTAGTCCCCGATTTCCCCGGAATAATTGTAGGTGTTTTGGTTGGAGCAGCCGGGAGAACTAATGAATTAGTTATTTCAGACGTGACCCACTTCAACAGCTACAGTAACGGTCTAAATCTGACCGAAGGTTCTTCAACGGCCTTAATTGAGTCAAGAGGTAACTGAATTGACGCAATATTCCATTCAAATCCTCTCATCAGCCGTTTCGAAAGTGTATCCTTACGAGGTCGCGGCGTGAGGGAAAGATTTCGAGGGGTTAATGAAAATTAAGCGTGTTGTTTTTCACCATCAGTGCGGCCGCCTTTTAAATGACCCATCAAACGGTATAAAGGAAGAGAAATTGGGAGGGAAGAAAATGAGCAGTCAACACATCTTCTTCGCACTAGGACTGAAGTTCAGTATCAAAGGTGGTTGAGGACCATCGAAATCGTTCCCAAGTTCCACATCTTTCTCTTAGAATCATTCCCCCAGAAGTTAATAATTTTTTAAAGTTATCGGCACTATTTCTATAATTTGATGTCTTCAGAAACACTTTGTGTATTCCTACAATTACAAATCTACTGATGTAGATACATACCTAACATCAATTTTCCTTTCGGCGCTATTGGCTTCGTATATCCTCATTTTTGGTGTCCAAATCAAGTTTTCCATCAAGTTCGAAATCGCCTGATTTATTTACCTGCGCGTCCAATTTGACGAAATAACATTCTTTTATTTCTTGTACCTGCTGAGTCGATTTAGTTTCATTTTGGTACCACAGTTTTACTAAATTGGTGTCTCCGACGTGATATGAACTTAGTTACTTTAAATTTAGGTTTTAGTAGTACAACATAACTAAAGGCAGAAAAATAATTTGAAAAATACTATACTTTTTCACTTTGTGGGATGGCGGCAAATAAGCCTGATAAATAAAAGCTCCAAGCGCACAGCCTCCGTGATGAGCGATAATTACGACCCAGTACTAATAATCCAACACCTAAGCAGATAAACAGTATCGTGGCGGTCAAGAATTGTGGGTAATATCTGGAGCGATGTATCACGCTTCACACCACTTTCATCGTCCCCACGTGCAACACTTTACCGTCTCTCTAACGTTCTAAACTTGCTCAAGGTTCCAGAATTCATTGTGACGCTCCTACTCACACCACGACAATAGGGAATTTATCACTGCCGACTTAATTTTTTTTAAATTTGGAAAAACAGTGAGTAATAGTAGCAAGTTTGAGTTTCAGAATGTTCGCGGGTTACTTCTCAGTATCTTATGGAGGAGTAGGCAGTTTATTGGACCACCACTTTGATTTTACAGACAGCTAGAATCATATTAGCTGCATTTGTAAGAAAAATCTAGTTTCACCGAAATGTTCGATAATTGATTGTGCAACTCTCCTCACTTTCCGCGTTGTTGGAACTGTTCATACAAAAAAGTAACCAAAAGGTAGCGGATGAATTGCACTGTCCAGACTTTACCGTACTGTGGAGAGAGAGAGAGGGAGAGAGAGAGAGAGAGAGAGAGAGAGAGAGAGAGAGAGAGAGAGAGAGAGAGAGAGTGAGTTGAATTGTGCGTTGCGCGAGACGAACGAGTTGAGAGAACTGGAAAGATGTATGTCCTTCGTGAGTGCTGATGGACTGTTAGGAGGAGCTGTGTGTTGTGAAGAAGAATCTAAAATTTAGTTGGGAAAGTCGTTGTCCCTTGGAAATAACTGAGAAGCAAGACTTCCAAAGGTACAAACAAAAGGGTTGAGATAGAAAGGTGCTTGGGGAAACAATGACTTTCCGTAGGGCCAGTGAGTACTGTTAAGTGCGAGCACGAATATTCCGGAAGTCGAAACCCAGCTAATTCGGCATGCACCGAACACCTCCAATGCTTTCATACCATTTTAGTCGATGTTGAGAAGAAAAAATTCGGTATTTTGACCAAACTATGATAAATATAGTTAGTACCGACTTTGCTCATTCGCCTTGTTTTAGCGATCCATGACGGTTTGCGTGCTAAATGTCAAATTTAAACTGGTTCAGTTCTGCCATTTTCTCTCCTCAATAATGTTTCATTCGGACTCAGAAGCCCTAAGAACGTAATGAACTGAGGAAAACTTTAAAAGCATTTCCTGACAAGTTCATAACTCTTTCTCAAATCTCAATGTCTGCAGAAAGTGAGAACGACACTAATTTTTTATTTATTTTATCGACAACTCTCCTGGATGTTTGGGTTGATTTGGATTTCTCCTCAATATTTGCAGAGGTTTTTAGTGTAATATATACCAACGAAAATGGGTGAGATTGCGCTAGTTCCCAAGATGAAAACCACGATTATGTCGAATTAATTGAACGCTTTTGGAGATGAGACTTTCACACTCTCGAGCATAACACAGAATATTGTCGTCGTATCTTATTAACTGGCGCTGTTATTCCTAATAAATCACGAACATATTATAGTAACATTCTTAATAAAATGAACGGGCGATACGGCGAAGGTCTAGTAACTTTCGTAAGATAATAAGGACCAACTCTAGAAATTCCAAAGTTCACAGTTTTTACCGGACAATCCCAAAACAATAAACTCGATCAGTAGATCTTAAACATTGATGTTGACAGTCTCGCGAGTCACGTGTGCACTGTTTGCTCAGTAATGGTCGTGGTATGGGTAGGAACACCTCAAATAATTCTGGAACTTCAAGCGCCACCACTTAATGCGTAAAACGTGAAGTTCGGTATGAAATGAGTGCAAAACGGATTGGATTAGTAGGTATAGCCGTTGTGCCGGAATAAAAATTTGACTACTACGCTCCACATCTTAGAACGTCCACATCCGAAATCGTTATGGACAGCATTCCACTACCGACACTGAACTACAGCATCTTCGTAACTCCCTCCCTGATACAGTCAAGGGGTCGAAGAAAGGCTATCGGCTTTGGGGAATGTGATAGCATGTAATAGCCACGCCGCGCATGTTCATCCTGATATGAAGACATTTCAGCAGATGTCCTCAAAGTAGAGGTATTTCGCATAACAGTTGCTTCCAACCGCCTCGTTGGAACTTAATTCATCCCCACGCATCAACACGAGATCTCGACGAAGTTGTAGGAGCTGGTATGGTTGTGAATTATTGGGCAGCGTTTTTTGGTTTGGACACTACTTCTACTGAAATTTTGGTGGTTGAAAGCATTTTCAAATTAAACAATGCGAGTGTCATGTGTTGTGTTGAGAGACTCCTTATTGACATTATGGCGCAAAAGTGGTAGGTTGAGTTAGCCAGTTATCAAGTTGCTCGGTCTACATCCCAGTTTTCTTGAAACGTATTTTCCATTTTCAATGAGATTCTGTACATTTTGTAAATATGCATCCATTTTGATTGGATCCACCACAAAAAAATCGGGTATCTCCTTTCTTCGTTCGAACGTGAAGCTCTTCAGAACAACGCGAAAACGGGAGTCGGAACGCGAACCCTCTTTTTTTGGGAAGCAGGAACAGGTGAAAGAGACCAAAACAAAATCCCCCGGAGAGCGAGGAAAAAACCTTCCTCGAGAACAACATCCCCTATTCCTTCCATCCAGCTTTCACATTGGAAAGCACTGTTCCTGGAGTTCACCCCGGGTCTGTTCCACTAGAAAAATAACTCGTTACGCCATGAAAGGCGCTGAATGTACGTTAGGGTGAGGAAAGTTGTGTGATGCGTGGCATCAGATGATTTTCCGTACACGCGAAATAATTATAGTCATCTCTATAGTGAGTTTCTCACACAGCTTGCCTCCTATTTGCACAGGACATACCAATTTTCCGCCAAACTCTTGTTTCATCCGTAACTATCATTTTCGCAACAGATTTCGTTTCACTTTTGAAACTCATAAATGTCTACTGGTAATACAAAATACAGAACGAGAACCAAATTACGTGATGTTCAAAGTTTAATTGGGGCCCGATGGCAAATGAATCAACTCATGTTAACCAAGTTACTGATAACGCTAACAAATTTTGATGCACACAGCCTGTGACGTAAATTTTTACACTGGATTACATTTTACCAAGGGTTGGCCCGATTTTGCGCCTTTTATTCATCATTAGAGTCGTGTTAGGGTTGCAAGAAAGCTTTATAACGCGGAATTTACAGCAATTTTACGCTAACTTTCACGCTTGGGTTGAGGAGAAGAGAAAAAAACTGGTGGGTAAATAAATATGATCCTATACGTTTCAGTGATAACAAACTCGTGGAACAACACAGCATTTTTTCAACCTGCGATGTTACCCCTTGAGCCCGATTTTTCATCTGTTCCCGCCGTCAGAAGCACCGTATCAGATTCTCACTTTCCCTTCCATTCTCAACGCCGTTCTTTTTTCACCAAGATAGAGGATATCTGTGTATCCCCGCGATAAGCGGAATTTATAGGGAAACTGTATGTTCTTGGTTTCAAAGTGCGTTTTATTTTCATGTTTCGGAGGCTCGCGTTGGGGCGTGAATAAACGGAGAAGTGCGCAGGGGTTGGTCCAGATGAAGATAAATAAGTTCAGCAGCTGGTTTTATTCCTACGAGTAATTTCTTTGAAACTCTTTCTCCCAGAGTTTCATAGCTCCCGAGGTAAAACCTCATTTTGCTGCCCAGAAGAGCCCTGGTGACTACGGAATTACTTGGTAAATTACTTCACCACCAGATTGTTTCCCCTTCGAGATTCTAAAACGACGAAGAGCATGAAACGACCACTTACCAGCTAATCCTGTCACATCCATTTTCGGCAGGTTTCTTGCTTTCAAAACAACTACACTCAATCGATTGGCCGCCGGTTGCCAGCAGAGTGAAACCAGAAGTTCGCCTCTTCCTTGGGACTTTATCTGAAAAGTAGAGGTGTGTTAGCTTGTTTTCGATGGAAATACTTTGCCGGAACCCCGTTATGGTTTTATTCATTGGTCAGCGCGCGTGAAGCCTCCTCTGGGAGCCAAAACTTATTTTTCGTTCCCAATATACAAGCCTCACAATTTCATGAGCGGAGAAATACGACAAAATAGACCTAAAACTCGAGGTCTTTTGTACATTTTCGAATTTTTACTTTCTACAGTCTTACGGGTGTTACTCAGTGGGTTGCATTTTATTTAGAGTTATTTGTAGCTATCTCACTGAGCGTTCAAAAAACACCATCTTTACAATCGTTCACACTTTGGTTTGGTTCGATCCGGACAGCGTGCTCCAGCAGTTCTTAGCGATTAAGAAGTAGTATTTAATTTATTTGTCACTGGAAGAATTAATGGGGTGTAAACTGAGCGGCCCTAGCCAGGGAGTGCCTCAGAGGAGCTGTCGTATTTATTGATTAGGTCAAGTCGATATCAATTTTTCTGTTCTTGTTCAAACAAATATCTCTCCCTCTTCACACGTTTTTGATTTTTAAGATAGTGCTTTTCGAGGTACGATCATAAATCTTTATTGTCTATCCGAAAATTTCAGCTTATTTCACTACCACTATCAAGGAATTCGTATGGACACACGTACAGTGGGAAATACAAAGAGAAAAAATGCATTGAAACGTATCATTAGGTGTTGGGGCCTTTAGAGTGAGCCAATTAAATGTATCACTTTCTTTATCAAACGCCAATGAAAGAAAAATGTTAAACGATATGTTCTAAATCTTAGATTTAATTGCAAAATTATTAATTGAGAACGGGAGTTGAAAAATGAAGTTATCACGAAAGAGCATATCATGATAACAGTATCAGATGATAAAAATTGATGGAATCGAAATCGATTATCGATGATTGCTGCTGAGCCTTGGGCGGTGATGCAGTGGTTGGATAAGCTAGTGGAGAACACGCAGGACTGAGTTGAAAACGATAGTGGGTTATGGTAATTTAAACGATGTGGGCCAGGTGCTTACAAGTTGTGAGCAGTGACAATAATTTAGGGTTTTATTTGTATTTTACGGGTTATCATCCCAACAGTTGGAGAGAGAAGGTTCAAAGGCGCGTTTTTCCTGTGGATTTTTAGAAAAATATACGTAGGGCGGAGGGGCGACAAACGGTTTAAAGGGTTGTCGATTATCGATAAATGGAACACGGCGACAAAATAATTCTGAAAGTCCATTCTTAAGTTCCGTTTCTTGTGTCTTCCGCATCAAATTGTGCTCTGCTCACTTTTCTGAACATTTATTAGGCAAAAATGTATTAACGAAGATAAAAATTAAATATAAAAATAACAACCTTTAGGCTTCGGGGTTGAATATCCCGCGACAAAGACATTTGCTGGTTCTCAGCCTGGGAGACGTCGACGGTGTCAAGAGAGCAGAAAACTTCTCCGATAATGTCGTCCCGCGAGTAGCGATCAAAACTGAGGACGACGAAGTGAAGAGTGATGTTCTGTGAATAAAAATAGAGTTACAAATACTACCAAAGTCGAGTCTACGAATCTATAAGCATGATCAAATCGAAGATGGGGAAAATTGCACCGTTGCGTCATAAATTACTCCACGAAGCCCTCTGGTTGTCAAAAGCAGTACACCACTTTTATGCTGAGCACAGAGTTAGTGAAATAGACGTGGGCGATGAACAGCCACCCTAATGGTAGAGTGCTGAACAGGAGGATGCCAGACGAACGTTGTGTACGTGCTATCCTTAGAAAGTACGAAATCTATGAGCTCATAGAGCAAGCGACAACCAAAAAGCCAGAGTCAATCATCGTCGAGGTCCCAGGGGGAAATTAAGACTAACATAAATCTTGTGATGGAATATGGGCCAAGGGGGCTGCTAACACGAGAACATCCCGAGAGAGAAGAAGAGAGGGCATAGCGTGCTCGCTGCAGGTACTTGAGGTCTATATCATGACAAGAAAAGATGATTCTCTCAAATCTTCATGTTTAGTTCATCCGTTTTCTCCTAATCGCGTTCATGTGGGTTGGCGTCTGAGTATCAGTATTCCGTAGCCCTGAGAAGTAAAGAAGAAAGTGACGTAATCAGCTGACAAAAACAGTTTCATTTTTCATCAGATCCCGAAAAAACATCATTTCCAATACTGACTTGAGTATTGGTCAGTGAATATTTTTTCAGCCGATAATTTGAATTTCTGTTTTACTCTGTAGGTTTGAGCCAAGTAAAAACACTCGTAGATTGGAGGTCGGTTTTGTAAAACGTTGTGAGGTGTGGTGAGTGATTCCCATTTCAGTTACTGTCTACAAGAGGAAGCAGTGAAAACTGCCCGAACCATAGTCGACCTATGAGCCCTTGCGTTCATGAAGGATTTTTGAGCGCGTTATTGCCCATCTAAACCAATATAAGCACTTTGCTTTGCTTCTAAGCATACAATCGCGTCCGCCACGCTGGGGATCGGTCAGAGTCACGTATCGCTGTCAGAAAGTGAAAAGTTATACCATAAAGAATAAGTATTTGGACGGTATCGGTGGAAAGAAACTAGTTTACAGAACCCTCTTCTCCGCGAACAAGTTCGGTGTACCCGAACTCTCTTTTTGGCAAAGAAAAGAACTTTCGAAGAGGTTGGTTTCTGTCGCTGACAAGTCATTTAGGATTGACGTGTTTAGGGTTTTCTGAAATATTGATAGCGCTCCGAGAGAGCTAGATTTCCCTCTTTTTATCCTTCCTATTTCTCCCGACCTTTACGAAGCTTGCTCCACCTGAGAGCCACTTGGAGGCTTCTCTATTGTAAAAACCGATGAAAGCGTTTTTCCCGCGCGGTTCCTTCATTTATTCAAAGCGGCTTACCGGCAGTTGTGCGGGAGTGATGCCGTAAAAAGTGAAGTCTTCATCATAGACAGGGTTGCGGGTTTTACGGAGGACCCTCGTCTTCACCTTGTGCTGTTTCTCGGGCAAAAGCTGAAGCTTCACGTAAGGGTCGCTGCTGCCCACGTTCGGGTCTTTTGCTGGTAGGTCTCGACACTTGACGACACTCACGATCAACGTGCTTTTCTCTTTCTTGTACCTGCAAAAACATCAATGTTCAATATTATAACTGTTACGTACTCAGTTTCTTTCTTACAATAAAAATAAAGGGTTCTGGACATTTTTTACTTTCCGAAAACAACAAAAAAGCCAGTTTTCTTCAAATCTTCTTGTTTTGAGACCTCCTGTCTCTGAAAACCCCTAATTTTGGCGAGCGGTCTCAGTCTGATCTTAGGCAGATATGCTAGGGCTCTCCGTTTGAGTTCGTTTTGTTTTGTTAGCTACTTTCTAGAGCAGCGAACACACGGTGAACTTTAATGAATAGCGTTGCTCATAACGCAAGACTTGCTGAATGCAAGACAACTTAATATACCTTTATTGGCAACCGCTTCAATGGGTTCTTCCAACCCTGTGACAGATCTAATCATATCCCCACTCCTGGTATGTCCCCTTTTGACAAACCTTCATTGGATCACTAATGGCAGTATGTGTGTACACCGCGTTTTCGAATTGGCAGGGGTTTAGGGAAGATGATGATATTTTTTTAAAGGGGCAAGGTTCAGCTCAGCGCTAACCAAATTAGTACAAAGGAGATACCTGCCCTCACCCTGAACCGAATTTCCAAGGTCGAGTTGCTCTGACCACTGGGTTTTCACGATCCTTTGATCCTTCAACTGCCAGTCAACCCCGTCAATCACCTTGTTTCTTATGATATTCCAAACCAAACATAAGGATCAGTATTTCCAGAAATGTACTTTTGTTCTGTTAGTTTTCCTGTAACCCTTCACCATTATTGCACTTATTACCCCTTATTTTCTACCACCTCGTTGCCGCCACAGTCTCTGGTAGGACTCTCTCTCTCCCTCTCTCTCTCTCTCTCTCTCTCTCTCTCTCTCTCTCTCTCTCTCTCTCTCTCTCTCTCTCTCTCTCACTCTCCCAAGACCTCCACTGTCTAACGCTCTACATGTTGAATCCAGAGGATGTCCATAGGGGGGTGGGCTCGAGGCTAGCTGGGGTTTTTCACCCACCTCAACCAGCTGGTATGAATTTTGTGTGACTGTGAGTGTTAGTTATTTATTTGGAGTGAAAGTAATTTCTTTTGCACGAACGTAATTTATCTGGTATTAATTTGTTAAAGAATCAGCAGTTATTAAGCATAATGTAAGCGAGTATGCGAGAACACAGTACATATGTATATGAGAAAACTATTCATATGAGATAAAAAGCTGAAGAAATGCAGTTATGTTTGCTTTCCAGGGAGAATGAAAGAGAGGGCCTAATGGCCCTTATTCTCCCTGGTTTTTAAATAAATAAATCATTCATTCATTCATTCATTCATTCTCTCTCTCTCTCTCTCTCGCTCTCTCTCTCTCTCTCTCACTCACTCACTCACCACTCACTCACCACCACTCACTCACCACCTCACCACTCACTCACTCTCACTGCACCACTCACCACTCACCTCACTCACTCACCACCCACTCACTCAATTACCTACCCACTACTCACCCACTCCACTCACCACTCACTCACTCACCACCCACTCACCCAACCACCACCTCACTCACCACCTCACCACTCACTCACCACCTCACCACTCACCACCACTCACCACTCCACTCACTCACCCACCACCACCACTCACCACTCACTCACCCACTCACTCACTCACCACCTCACCTCACTCCACCACCCACCTCACCTCACTCCACTCACCACCCACTCACCACCACCACTCACCTCACTCACTCCACTCACTCCACCCACCACCACCACCCACCACTCCCACCACTCACCACTCACCACTCACCCACCACCTCACCACCACCCACCACCACCCCACCACCACCACCTCCACCACCACCTCACTCTCACCACCACCACCACCTCACCACCACCTCCACCACTCACCACCACTCACCACCACTCCACCACCACCTCACCCACCACCACCACTCACCACCACCCACCACCCACCACCACCACCACTCACTCTGACCACTCCACCCACTCACCTCACTCACTCACCCACTCACCACCACCCACTCACCACTCACCGCTCACTCACCCACCACTCACCACCTCACCCACTCACCGCACCACCCACCACCACCACTCACCCACCACTCACTCACTCACCCACCACCTCACTCACCACTCACCTCACTCACCTCACCACTCCACTCACCTCACCTCACCACTCACTCACTCACTCACCTCACCCACTCACTCACTCACACCACTCACCCACCATCACCACTCACTCACCACCTCACCTCACCCACCACCACCTCACTCACCACCACTCACTCATCACACTCACCTCACTCACCCACCACCACCACCTCACCACCACCACCACCACCACCACCACCTCACCCACTCACCCACCACCACCCACCACCACCCACTCACCCACCTAGCCCACCACCACCCACCACCACCACCCACCACCACCCACCTCTAATTCCCACCTCACCTCACCACTCACCCACCCACCACCACCACCCACCTCACCCACCGCCTTTACCCACTCCACCCACCCACCACTCACTCACCTCACTCCACCACTCACCCACCACCACCACCACCCACCCACCTCACCACCCACTCACTCACTCACTCACCACTCCACTCACCTCCACCCACCACTCACCCACTCACTCACTCACCCACTCACTCACTCACACTCACCACCTCCACCACTCCACCCACTCACCCACCACCACCTCAGCTCACTCACCTCACCCACCTCAACCACCACCACCGCCCACTCACTCACCCACCCACCTACCACTCACCACTCACCACTCCACCACTCACCTCACTCCACTCCACTCCACTCACCACCTCACTCACTCACCTCACTCACCACTCACCTCCACCCACTCACCACCTCACTCACCTCACCACCCGCCCACTCACTCACCACCACTCACTCACTCACCTCACCACCACTCACCACTCACCACTCACCACCCACCCACTCACCACTACCCACCTCACCACCTCACCACTCCACTCCACCCACCTCACCCACCACCCACCCACTCACCACCACCTCACCTCACCACCTCACCACCACCAGCCCACCACCACTCCACCTCCACCACCACCTCACCACTCACCACCACCACCTCACCCACCCACTCACCCACCACCACCACCACCACCACCACCACTCACCCACCCACTCACCTCACCACCTCACCACCACCACTCACTCACTCACCACCACCCACTCACTCACCACCACTCACTCACTCCACCACCCACTCCACCACCACCCACCTCACCACTCCTACCTCACCTCACCACCTCTACCTCACCTCACTCACCCACCACTCACTCACCACTCACCTCACTCCACCACCACTCACCACTCACCTCACCACTCACTCACCACTGCACCACTCACCTCACCTCACTCACCTCACCTCACCCACTCACTCACTCACCCACTCACCTCACCCACCACCACCACCTCACCCACCCACCTCGCCACCTGGGCTACCCACTCCACTCCACCCACCACCACCTCACCACTCACCCACTCCACTCACTCACTCACCCACTCACTGCCCACTCACTCACCACCCACCACCCACTCACCCACCACCTCACCTCACCACCACCTCACCACCCACCTCACCACTCACCTCACCTCACCACCACTCCACTCACCACCTTTCACTCTCACCACCCACCACCACTCACTCCACCACCCACCACCACCACCCACCTCACCACCACCACCACCACTCCACCACCCACTCACCCACCTCACCACCTCACCACCCACCCACTCACCTCACCCACTCTCACCCACTCACCCACCTCACCACCACCTCACCACCTCACTCACCACCACCACTCACTCCACTCACCCACTCACTCACTCACCACCACCCACCACCACTCACTCACCCACCACTCACCTCACTCACCACTCACCACTCACCTACTCCACTCACCCACTCACTCACCACTCACCTCACCACTCACCACTCACCTCCACTCTACTCACCACCACCTCACCACCACCCACCCACCCACCCACCACCACCACTCACCTCACTCACCACCACCTCACTCACCCACCTCACCTCACCCACCACCACCACCACTCAGACCACCACCTCACCTCCACCTCACCACCACCACCACCTCACCACCCACTCACCCCACCACCTCACCACCCACCCACTCCACTCACTCCACCTCACCTCACCCACTCACCACCACCACCACCACCACCACCACCACCCACCCACCACCACCACCACCACTCCACTCTCACTCACTCACCTCACTACTCCACCACCACCACCACCCACTCACCACCTCCACCGCCACCACCCACCTCACCACCCACCACCACCACTCACCACTCCACCACCACCACCTCCACCTCACTCAACCACCACTCACTCACTCACTCACTCACCCACTCACCACTACTCACCTCACTCACCGCCCACTCACCACTCACCACCCACCACCCACCACTCACTCACTCACCTCACCACCACCCACCACTCACACTCACTCACCCACCACTCACCACCTCACCACCACCACCTCACTCACTCCACCTCACCTCACCTCACTCACCACCCACCACCACCACCACCACCCACCACCACCACCACCACTCACCACCACCACCACTCACCACCACCACCACCTCACCCACCACCCACCACCTGCCACCACCACCACTCACTCACTCACTCACTCTCCCTGATCTTTGGTCTTTGCCTGCAACTAATCAACCATGCAAAGACTTATATCTTTTAGTGTCCTGTGAGCTTCCTGCCTCTATCTCTATTTTGCACCCATCAGGCATGGTTCTTAACGTACAGTCACAGTACATGATCAAGTAATTAATAATGATAATTATTATTCTTATAACATTATTATAATTCGTGACCTAACTAATTGTTTGTATGTTCATATTCCTCGCGACGAAGATATAACATTAATATTTCTACAAAGGTATTTCGGTTGGTCAGATGTTCCAGTAATCACCCGTACAATTTACCTCGTATGTTTGATTTCCCCCATTGCTCAAACTTGATACTTGATACACAGACAAAATTGTATCACGGAGAGTTCATTAAAATATGTGCTGCGTAACATCAGAGTAGAGCGTTTTGGCTTAAACCTTAGCATTTTACTTGTTTGGGAATTTCGAGTGTAAAACTCCACTTTTATGAAAGGCAGATGTGATCGATTCGTCACCAAGGATACGCGTCACGTTTGCACGCTTACACGAGTAAAACATTCCTGCTTCTACTTATTCATAACATTTATGCCAAATGGTTCCCTGTTGGCCCTTCGCTAAAACTTATAATCCCATTTTGGGTCGCGCATAATTCAATATATCGTGATAGTTCACACCAAATGGTTTAGTCAATCAATTAAGGGACGAAACGAGGTTGGCAGTCGACATGATCAATAACCTAACTCAAATTTAATGAACGTAAGAAGAATGCCCTCTTGTTTGAAAATATCTTCGCACAACATCGCGCAATGTTAATCGCTTTAGCAACTAATGCAATAAGTTTTGTGCTCAGTCTATATGAAGTACGCTCTATGTTGGGCTGTTTGAGACAGCCCACACACGAAATGCCATCAAATGCGTTGTTAGATTCTGTTTTGACCAAAACAAAGGTGTTTAAACTACTACAGTAACTATAGTTGGTTTTCTATTTTGTCATGACCGCATTTTAGCTCGCAATGCTGATATGGATATAAAATTTGAATTGATTCCGCTGTCATTCTCTCTCACTCGTATTCACAGACCTTTTTCTCAAACGGCGCTTTTCAGAGTAAGACATTTTTGAAACTGATCGGATGAAAACTCAAAATTTTAAGGATCTGAAGAAAATTGGAAAAGAAACATTTCAACAAATTACGTTACTTTCCTTTCTAGGTCGTAGAGCTAAGGAAAGTAACAACCTAATTGCTTAGATTGAAACAAATTCTATACAGAAGGCTGAGGATGACGAGAAAGGAACACAAATAATAGTCAATCAAATAAACGCCCTCATTGTATCATCTTATTCTTTTAGCTGACGAAAAGTAAGACAAATGCAGCTCACTATTATTAGTTTCATGATGAAGATTTGTAAGAAATGAGAGACGGGCGCTATATTGTACAGATCAGCTGATCGATTGACCCTTTAAACTGTCTCGCTGGCTGACATTTTGTGTCGATGAAAACCGAGGTCAAGGCTTATTCCTCACCTTGTGCACAGGTGCTCAGGATTTGTGCACAGAATTAATATGCTGTTCTTCAGAGCAAGGAGTCACGAATGGGGTTGGGTTACTGCCGCTTCAATTGTCTTTTGCGTGCAGAGGATTCTTGGAAGTTTACAGACAGCGGTTCGATAAGCTCTTCTTCTTCAACAATGTGCTCTCGTTTCGAGTTATTCAAGCTGTTAATTTCATATGTTGGTTGGTACAACTTCGAAATGTCAACCTTATGAAAAATTCCTCTGATATTCAATAGTGGATTTATCACATTGGTTTTATCGTAATAACTTGCCGCGAAAAGTTTCCTGAGAGAATTCGAAGTAGAATCTTTCGAATGATTCTAGTCGATGAATTATTCAACACTTCCTAGCGGCAAAACTCTTCCACAGCCGGCAAAATATTTATGCATTTTCGATATTGGCGGATCGCAGATGCTGATTCAGTACCTTCGAAAAAGAGACAATGCTACTCCAGGAGAAACTTTTTACCTTTCGCTCGAAGGGAGGATAAGTTTCTAGGCTGGAAAGGCTGTTGGTGATATACGCAGAAGGCTTGCCGTTTCAAGAAGGGACTCGTGAAATGACTGGGATCGGCGGTGGGATGAACGCAGCTGCTTTGCATAGATAGGTAGGACATTCCTAAACCTAACCCTCTCTTCAATCCCACACCCCTCCCGTTTTAGAATCTCCATTACATCTAGAACTTTACAGAATTGGCAACAAGACTTGGAAACTGATTTGAAACTTGGGAAGTGAGTAAGAGTCTTCCTTTAGACCCCAAGTTGGATTGAATGGCATCGATGTTATCCTCCGCTTGATCTCGAGAAAGTTGGTTATGAATGAGATCATCGGTCTGGGTGTTTGCTAACTCTGCTTAGTATAATGATGACGGGCGAGTTTTCAGTGATCTCGCGGCGGGAATAACAAGACGTTTTCGTCTGTCCAATATTGTGTTTGGCAGATATCAAGTTCAAAAAGGATTAAGTTTCGCTATTCCCCTCCAATAGTTTCCATCCTTCCGCTTAGCACTAATTATTCAAAGCCGGTAATCCAGTACCTCGTGAGTTATTCAATTACCCGATCCTTTTATCAGTTAATGTCGACAGTAAAACGCTGCCAACACTTGCATCCAATTTTGCAGTTCTCGTTGGGAAGCTCGTGTGATGTAGTCACTCAAGTGATAAACGCTGCAAATTATAACATAGCAGAACTTTGACCTATCCTATTCACTCCAATGTCGAAAAATATTAAGAATAACTTTATCAACAATCTGGAAAACGACAACATATGCAAACGACAAGGTTTGTGGAGCACCTCCGAAACTCACCTCATTTGATTCAGCATCGAAAAATATTACTAAACGATACGATAGCCAAAGGAGTAGAGGGAGTCCTGACACTGCTTAAGTTCCTGTTCGTCAACCAAACCACGCAGCACAGCAGCCAACCCCGAATCTTTACTGAATCTAAGGGCCGAAGGAGTCACCATGTCACACTACCACAGAAGATTCTGAACGAATCCAATACCAGCCACAGCGCGTGCGGCATCCCAACCAGATGCCTACGGCAAAGCAAGCTTACAGCATAAGAACGGAATAGTGGTAGAAAGAGAGGGAACCCGCTATGTGTTTAAACGTTCAGAACTGCTATGATTGAATGCAGACATGTCTCAGTACGGAGAACGATTGAGAAAGGGGTGACAACAGGGCTTGGTCCTTGGGCAATCACTCTGGAATGCCTTCAACGAAGGTCTTCTCAGGAGACTCATGGAGACTGGTTGCGGATGATCTGAACCCACCATGTGCTCCTCACTGTAACCCAACGGTTTGAGCATGTCAAGATGCATGTGACGGAGACAAAAACCCAGCTAATCCCCTTGAAGGGAAAATTAAACAGCCAACCCTCAATACGCTTTGGAGGCCACAGGCTCCTTCTTGAAAAGCACATCAAGTACTTACGGGTGAATATGGGTGACAGGTGGGGCTTCAGTCAACACCTTCAGTCCTTCAGAGGCACTAACATTGCAAGGTTTGCCTCACAGCGTAAGCCACTTGGGGTGTGTGTTACCGTGGCACCATTTTCATGTACAAGACCATCTATCTAGGTGTGGATTGGCTACTGCCCCGTTGTGTGGGGTAGCAAAATTACAGCCATTCAAAAGAGAGTATTTCCCCAATCCCAGAGAGCTGCGCTCCTGTGGATTACCAAGGCCTACACGACTGTATCGACAAAAGCACTCCTGGTGATCACTGGTCTGTTTACAAGTGGACTTGACCGTTGAGTGCATTGTTGGCAAGTAGAGAGTGAAACGAGAGCTTCCCCCACTCTGGGCTGAACTCTGTGCGGATCTCTGTACTGAACACCATCGATGAATGGGCGTTGGAGAAATGGCAAGCGAGAAGGAAATCCTCATCAAAGGGACGTGACACATATTAATTCTTCCCTCACATCCATGAACGTCTTATGAACCAGACCACTGGAGGAGCCAGTTCCTCATGGGACATGCGACTTCAATGCGCGGCTCCACTGATTTTCTCTCCAAGGCTCTCCGTAACAAAAACAAGAAATCACGAGGTGCTTCACTGTAGTTCTTACAACAGTGAGCGACGGTTATTGGGAGGGCAGTCAAAGCTAGCAGCACTGACCCCTCCAAACCAAGCGTATAACCGTTTCGTCGAGTTTGCGAAGGTCATGGCTAAGAAACGTGGTCACAGTTGATTTGTCCTTTTGAAACTTGCCACACAATTAAATAGTTAGATCAGGTGGCAAACCAGATTAAGAACTCCTCCCAGGTGGTACGGGATTCCTCAGATGGTCAGACCTCCGTGCAGTATAACGTGGGCACCAGCTTCCCACTGGTAGAATGGCGAACGACCAAATACCTGCCAAAGGTCTGAGTTCGGTAGATGCTGTGCGAGTGGGCAGCCTCTCGCATGATAGCGAACTTTCATGACCGTTGACGGATATAACCCATGTTGAGTGTTCAGGAACACTAATATGATGAGGAAAAACACCTGTTCATACCTTCAGACGTTCAGTTTGCCTTCTGGGAGTCTCTTCGTAGTACCATAATGTTGGTTAAGTGGACAATTATCATTCTCTTTCATTTTGCATTTGTTGAAAATTAAAGTACCTCAGTACTTCCACACAATACTCGAACCATTTTTACATATTGACATTATTTGGCTCCCCAAACAATGGCGAACTTTGAGACAGGTCCACTATTATTGAGATGGGTGTTCAGGTACGTTGAGTTCCGAGTTCAAAACGATATATGGCACCAAAATTGACAAGTTGTGAGCTTCATTGGAGTGACGGTTGAACTAGCTAACTTTTCCCTCCAGACAGCAGTTTTCAGCTCGCACTTCGCTGGCAAACTATGACAAGATCGAAAGAACCAACTCGAAGGAGGCACCGGTCAAACTTTGTGAGGAAAGTTGGCGAAAACGCCAGGCGTTGAGATGAGAGGAATGATGTAAAACGCGAGAAAAAAATGGGGAACGAGGGGGGAAAGGTTAGGGAAAGGTCTATCACAACTGCGAACTCCCGTGCAACTTTATGCTTTATTCACGTTGTAAATTGATTTTGCTCCGACCCTCGCTCACTTCACTTTCCTCACTCTGTAAGTGAAAAAGACGTTCTGTTACTTAACCTAATAAAAGTTTTGCCTCTGCGATCTTGATAAGAAAAGATGAATACAAGGAGTTTTTCGATGAAATGGAGGAGAAAACAGGGTGATGGAAAGCGGACGAAGGGCAAATGAGGTGATCCATCTCCCGGCCCTGGCGAAGAATTTTCCCCCCTTGAATCAGTTGGATCCGATGCTGGCAAAGGATAAGGGTTTTTATCGTCAGTTAGCGCTAGGCCAGAGAAGTCACAACTCGCAGAAGGTTTCATACCTCGGCATTCGCCGGTCGAGAGGTTTCAAGTCATTTCTCCCCCAACAACCCACCTCATCCTACTCCCACTCTTTCCTTTCAAAAGGAAAACCCTTTTTATGACAGCTTAGCTGATAACGAACGGCCTGTATTGTGTGTATGAAACCTGAGCCTGGCCTTCCGTTTTCAACCTTCTATTCTTTCTCTCGAATAACCACTCCATTCCATTATTTACGAGTTTAAGTTACGCCTGCTATCTACAAAGAGGACTAATTACACCCAGATATATGGTTTTGTTTGGTCCACTCTTCAACGCAATCTCCGGAAATACTATAATAATCGAATTTTGTCTCCTGAAATAACGAAACCAGTAGAAATATTACTGAACTTCAGTCCTACCAAAAGAAGAGAAAGTAATGTTATCGGCTGAATCAAAAAGTTTACTTTCCCTCAGATCTCAATGACTTTGGAGTATGAAAAACGCCATTTTGGAAAATGGTTTGTGAATGGCCGTGACGATGTACCTTACGTAATAAAAGACGTTTTACATACCTGCCTTTTTAGGAAGATAAGTGAGCCTTTCGCCGCAGGTGGTTTTGGGTTCGATGAACCCTTGGGAAAGGTAATTGAGCCACGTCGCTGCTAAGACTACACATAGAACACTCGCACAATCAACTGCCTGGGCAAATCAACCATCTTATTGGAGTGTTGCCTAATTTGGCATAAGGAATCTACTGAGGACTCTTTGTTTCCATCAGGCCTTCGTCCTTAGTCGGCCGTGCCAGTAGGGATTTGGTCCCTGCGTCTCCCACCGGGCCACCTACTGGTTTATGTGACTTTTCCTCGCTTCTATGTAGGGCTAGGGGTCGACGGGTAGGGACTTTGTGCCCCTTTTTGCAAGTCCTTAACCTTTTCATTACTCTCATGACATCCATGAGCCGGTATCCAAAAAATGGGCATCTAGTCTCTCGAGCGCCTGAAGACTCCCCTATGTCAGTCTGGAGCTGAAAGGCCAATTAAGGCCGGATACATCCGCTGGCATTTGAGATCGTTTTTCCTAACCCGCAGATAATTATGGCTAGAACTTCTGCTTGATACTCGTATGCCTAGGCGAACTCTCCCAGAGGATTAGGAAGGCTAAATTTGGTCCATTAAGCCCAGACCAGCCCCCCCCACCATTAGAATACCATGTAACTGTAAAATACAATACACCTCAATTCTTGCCTGTAGATCGATAGAAAGCTACTTCTGTTTTGTTGAAAAGATGGATGCTGGCGATGCCCTCACTGTGGCCACAAATGGGCCTATTATAAGGGCATCCATGAGCCTCAGCTCATGGCCCTCCTCCTCCCCAGGCATCACGGCACTGGGCTCAGTTGGTGTGACGTCACCTATACACCCCCACCACCCCTGCACCAAGCAGAGGACATCCGCAAGTTCTGCCTTTACCACACCTCTCCTGGCTGAAAAAAGGGCCTCCCAAACACACAACGGCGTGATGCTGCGAGTCCATCACACACGCTGTGTCGTCTATGCATACATGTACCTCACACTTGCCAATATTAGCAAGGTGGTACCTCAGTGGACAGTGAATTGTAAACAGGCCACATATGATCCTCATATCCTTACTCCCTAGTGCAATCACCTCCTAGGCCCTTTCTCTGGCGAGTCAGTTGGAGAGTTTTGACTGTCTGTGGGTAACCCCTGCCAATGGGCAACCCTGCACCGATCCTCCCATTTGCCAACCTCTCTATGTAAGTGACTCTTGTTAGTCCCAACAAAGAGTTCAGGGCAGACACGGATCTGCGCTGATCCCATCTTTGCCAGCCCAGTTCGTTTCTCTCTATACCCTGATGCCCCGACACCCAACACAGTGTTACGCTGTTGTCCTTGGTCAGGCCTTCAGCCCAGTCAGACACTCCTGTTGTCTGAGACGTAAGACAATGCGAGGCTAAGGCCTTGCGAGTGGCCTGACTATCCACCATAATGTAAATCTTCTGCCGCTTCAGTTCCCTCTGCAGCAGCCGCTGCACACAGACCATCACCGCAGCCACATCTGCCTGGAATATCTTTGCCAGCGACCCAACAAAGCTACTTACTTACCTTTCTAATATTATGAAAATTTCAACCGCGAGACTTGAGTAAAATACGCCACGCGCATAGTTTGTATTGAGCTAATATAATTCTTGTTTCCTCATTGCAGTTATTGAATATCGCCAGGGATCGGTTGGGTTATAATCCAAGTTTAAGTCTCAAATGATAGGGAATCGCCGTTCAAGTTTCAGAATCTGTCGTCTGTTGTGCTGAATGATTTATTCGAAGAACCTCGGTAAATCCTCCTAAACAGTAATGAAAGTTGGCATTGTTAAGCGACGATTACGTCCTCGGCGACCTCAACTTGTAAAGGGTTGTCTCCAACTTTTGTTCAGAGTTGGTTAAAGAGGCGGACGGGCAACCTCTTGGGAGATGGAATTGTTGGTAAACCGCGTCCGTATATAATTTAACCCTCTCCGCCACCCTCGTTCCCACTCTCAAGTGAATTAAGGGTCTGAAGGAGGAGGGACAACCGCCCAGGCTCCTTTGTACTCGGAGTGCTGAAACAAAGCCACAGTTTCTCTCTCTGGAGGATACTCTCGAATCCCGACCTACTATAAATTGCTCATTCTTAATTCTGCCGTGAAACATTCGAAAGCCTCAAGTCCTTCTGTACATATTTTTCCCCGAGCCACGATAAGAGACCACGTTTTCCTTAACGGGGTTCATTTAAAGCCGCTTCGTTCACAGAAGCCTTTGAGGCTCTCCATAGATTTTAATGTCTTTGCAGTAACTTCTTTTGTAAACGGCCTAGAACGCGTTCCACAGGTTGCAATATCTCTGCAGAAAATTCCATTATGCAACACCTTAGCGAATGATAATAACTCCAACAGCTCTGCAAGAATTTCTTTCGCGTAAGACCTCAGCTACTCTCCATAAGCTACAACAGTTTCGTAGGAACCTTTTTATTTTTGCAAATATCTTTAGAGACTCTCTAGAGACTACAATAGCTCGGAAGGAACGTCTTTTATAAAATACCTTGGAGACTCTTCACGCTCTATAATCACTTTCTAAAGACAGTTGATTCCTTGAGATGTCATTGCGTCTGCATCGTATTCTCTTTTTTCACTGTGGCCCTCCCCCCGAAGGAGACAGACCTGTCATTCGAGCTGTGACTACAGCAGTAAATCTATTCAGTGACGTTCTCCCTATTAATGTTGATTATATGGGTGCCGTTGCTTTCATTCAAGAGCGCCAATTAGAATTGTTACAACTTAAAACTACGTGACAGGGGGGTGGTAAGCTCCATCTGGCGGAAAACCTTCGAACTTATTCTGTGAAAATTTCACCATTCAAGGAATGAATACATTATTTCAAATGAGTATAAAGTACAACAATATTCATACAAATAAATATGAGTTGTCGACAATACCGTAGTTTGAAGATGAGTTGTCCCAGTTTTCCAGCAGACAGGTTTGGAATGGAAAGCCTTTTTCCGTCCGACTCTACCTCTTCTTTCGTCTCGACCAGCGGATGGTGGGTTTCATCTTCTGTGTGGAACCTGAAAGTGATTTAATTTTTTTTTATTATGGAGGTAATTCAACGACCATTCGCAATTGAATTATGTAGGTACGATGACATTAGGAAACGTTTTATATTATTTTCTGTAATTTCGTTTTGCCTGTGCACTTTTCATTCAAGTGATATGCAAGTTAAGGTTCGAAATAGAGGGCTCGTAATTTTCACTAAAGCTCCATATTCAGAATACTGCCATTCACTAAAGCTCCATATTCTTGTGCTGCCCAGCAGCCTTACAAGGAACTATTCTCCTTCCTATCCTTTCCAATGAGCAACTTGATCAACTGGTCAGGACCTCACTTGTTGATTCGCCACCAAACGTGCTTCTGTGCTGACTGACTCCTATTAAAAGGACCGGGTGATCGTGGTCTAGTGACATGGGCACCCAACATGGGGCCGAATTTCTTCATTCCAAGAAAAAGAAGGGGCCCAGAGAGAAAAATTAAAAAATTGAGAGAGAAAATAATGAGACGAGTTCTCTTCTCGGGTCCGGGATTCGCTGACGCTGTGAAAGTTCCAGCGGGAAGGGAAATAAAATGGGCGACGCGCCTACTACAATGCGAAAGAAAAGACTTTCCTTGTAGCCCCCTCGTTCCTCGAATCAAAGATCGGATTTTCCGGGAATTCGCTCAACTCTCATAAATTCTTTCCTTAAAAGAGTCCGCTCCAGGAGCAGCGGCTAAAGACGAGGGGGGAGATGTGCTGACTGACTCCTATTAAAAGGGTGCTCGTGGTCTAGTGGTTAAGACATTCGTTCATAATTCTCGACGTAAAGTTGAGGATTGTGGATCGGAGCTCTTGCGCGATCGCCGTAATTTTTGCCTGAGTCAGCAGCTCTTCAAAAAGCATCTCCATACTTACCTCAGTACACTTCGAATCCTCCTGTTGTGCTCCGTTCAAGTGCTTCAGGATTCAGAATTTATCGTGCCACTGCTACCCAACTCTCGACCTCTATTGACAGACAGTGTGTAGCTATTTTAAGATAATATCTGCATAATTGTGTTGGGTAGGTTTACTTACTACTTAGGTTACTTTTCAAGAGTTAGAAGGAAAAATCGGAGAAAAAGTAGGTCAAGGAGATGGCAGTAGTTGAAAGTTCAAGAACTTCGTGGGCTGTTGCTAATTATTTTATAACCATTATTAAACTTCCATCGTGCAAACACTATTACGTCAGTGTTGACCACCAGAGTGATTATTGACACCACGCAACTGTCATTTGAGAAGGATTCATAAAGACGAAACTGAGCTAAAATCTGATTTCGTGAAAATTGGCTATAACTTACTGTGCTACCCTCATCTCCCTGGAGAAAAATTTCGAGTTATCGCCCATTCGTTTAGAACCGTCTGTTCAAAAAAGTTAATCAAAGTCTTCTCGACCATGTGGGTGGAGGTATCAGCAAAAGCCTTCGGCACACACGCGGTCAAAGCTGGGCTGAGCCACACCTAGTCGGCGAATACGTCGTTTTTTTTTTTTACGCGTGTGAGAGAAGAAAATCGAAATACTGCCAAGTGGAAGAAATGAGCCGACGTCAAAGAGCGAGATGAGCAAAAGAGCTTCAAAGGTATTTCTCTCATTACTCCGACTTGAATGTAAAGAAATACAAATTGCGAATCGAGGGTCTGAATTCCATAGACCCTGGAGAAACTGAAGGGCTGAAAAGGGAATGAAAAGGTTCCAATGAAGTGGAACAGGTCGCTGTAGCTACGACTTCTCTCAACCAGCCTAAGCCCCAGATAGTCATCAAAGTCTGGGGAAAGTGAAAAGCGAGTGGAGAAAAGTTTGCGTTAATCAACCTTCTGCTAAGTGGTTGCAAACTTAATTTATTTGCTCCATATTTTGAACAGAATTTAATACCGCGAGGGAGAATAATAGTTTTGAAACTGATGGGGGAATCACTTATAATGACCACGCAATTTGAAATCCACCCACGCTGTCAGCCTTTCAAGTTGCTGCACTCGCCGACATCGACGAAAATCCTCGTCAGCTCAGTTTTTTCTCGATCATATGAAACTAGCTTTTTAAACAAAATCAGCATGGCTAGTAAAATAAGCTACCTATACGAAGAAAGTTGAGTAATGGTCATTAGGTAACCAGGAGCAACCACAGAAATTCTAAAATTCAGACTTTTTGGGATTTTTTTCAGCGTTCCCCCTATAACTCCGAAACAATTGTCGGGAACCACTCTTAAAAATCACGTTGACAGTTACGTCAACGACGTAATCAATTCCGCACGGCGTAGTCAATTACGTATACTCGTCCGTTGGTCAAGGTCGTGGCATAAGTAGCAGCAGCTCCATCAAGTCCGAGACTTGAAGCTCTACCAGTTGCTACGGTAGAAAGTTATGTTTTACAAATTGAACTTGTAGATAAGCGATGAGGAAAGTTGTGTGATGCGCCACACCAGCTATTTCGGTTAGCATTTATTTCAAATTTAAGTGCAAGACAGCGAAGTTACACGTTACATTTTTCACATTACAGGCACTGAAGGGTTTAGACATTAATTGGACGAGTAACGCGCAGCGTTTTCTCGTACAAAGACCAGCGAGAATAATCCTATTGGTTGACCTGGTACAGTGGACGACGAGAGGATCATTGCCCGGGGTACTGCAAAATCTAGTAATCCTCGATGTTGAGCCGTCAAGGGGCCAATCTAAATTCTATCTCTCCCAGTTTCTCCCCTGAAAATTGAGAAGGGAACTCATGTTTCCACATCAGGATTAACTACCGACGGTATAAATTACTCAAGCGTCCAGTAGGGAGTGGCTCTTCTGGCTTAAAACGTGAGTGAAATACTGCACCTTTGGCTGCCGACTATAAATAGGTTTTTTTAACAATTTACTAAAATTAGGCTCATCTAGAAGCACCTCACAAGAATCATCCTTCACTGTGTCTGCTCTCTAGCCATCAATATTCGTGGATGAGATGGAAGAATTCTGGAAGTACTGAAACAGTGAAAATCTGTTTGCGCTACCGAATTCATACATGACGGCCTTAATAGAGTAACCACCAGCCTGTAAGCGATTTACAGGACTGACGGCATGATTAGTTTTTGAGAATGTTCGTGTTTACGGTTGTAGAATTATAACGAAAACCTCGTGACAAAAGTGAAAACAATTATGAAACTTTTAACTCCGAGATTTGATGGAATGTCTCTAGTTATGTACCTGACTACGGTACGATTCTTCGATTTTAATCGAAACCGCCCTTTCAGCGTTAACGTGAAAAACTATCTGGCGCGACGCATCACACGACTGTTCACCAGCCCTACGTATAGTATGACTACAAATACAATTTTTGTTCACTCTGTTCGTATGAACAAGGAAAGCCCGATTGCCATTCAAAACCAGCGTAAAGGCCACTGATGTTTTTTTGTTGAAATGTTCGTGTTGGCAATTCCGGGATTGTGGTAAAGACACTGCGAAAAATACCTGACGCGTTGCAACACTCAACTTTCCTTAGCTCTACGTCAATTCACTTTTTATATGGCTTTATCTACTCACTCAATTCATTTATCACTCAGTTCATTTGAACTTGGTCAAACAACACTTCACGGCAGCAGGAAGCGGTAGCGCTTTCAGTTCCGAAATTCATTGTACTTCTCGTTCTAATTTCCGGACCATTATTGAACAATTGGTACACAGAGAATTAATGAGGCTATAAACACGTTTGAATAAGGATAGTAATTACTTTCGTAGAGTTATTAAGTAAACACTTTTAGAACTGATAGTAAGCGAAAAGGCGGTAGTTGAAATTCAGGAATTTCTGGAGTGAGCCCCATGTACCTCATGAGCGTTTTGAAACACTCATCCTATAGGTATTGGATTGGACTACCACACCAATTTCGTTTAAACATTCTAGTAACATTTGAGCGGAGTTAATAAGAAAAAAACCGCGAGCACAGTAAACAACGATGACGAGAGCAGCACGATAAATTATTTAATGTTTCAGCGTAAATCGTTTTTAGCGCAGGGTTTTTTATAACCTAGCTCCTTTGACACTAGCGCGTTCGTCGAAACTTTTGGTAATTTATTGTGCTGCTCTCACTTATTTCCCACACATGACGATTTCGTATATATTTCGTAAGAGTGATTTAAAACGGCGAGCACAATTTAGTCAAAATCATCAGGGCAGTTATTGAGAAAAAAATATCGGGTGAGATGCATCAGACAACATTCCTCGGCTTTACATACATTCAACGACTCTTTAAAAATCGGGTTTTCACTTGAACTCGGTAGAACGTCGCTGAACGTTTTGCGTATAAACTGGCGGAGCAAAGATTCTAGAATTTATTGAATTGCTTCTATTAATGCCGTGACAATTATTGAGTAATTTGTACATAAGTGATTTATGAGATTGTCAAGATGGGTTTTCGAAAAACGTTCGTGTGATGTGCTTTTAATCGCTTTTTTTAATGTTATATATTGTAGTAGAAGAAGTAACAACAAAAAGCAACAATTAATTTCACGATTGGAATCTCGTGGGAATCCTATTTTTTTAATGACAACAAGGCAATAACAACAACAAAACGAAGAACCTAGCTACGATGTGGAGCTAGTTGACTCCACACTCCCCTCCTTTTTTCGGACGAATATTAGCGAGTGCCAACCGCTTTTCAACGACCGACTGTCCCGTCCACGATGGTTGCAGTTTCGGGTAATTTTGATTTAATTTTTGGTTTATTATTCATTCTAAATAATAACCCTATGTTTTCGGTCACGAAAAATTTTTTACAACCCCCCCTCAAAATTTGATACTTTACGTTTCAAGACTTGGAGATTCCAAAAATGGAATGTCCGTCCGCCGTCCACCGTCCGGGCTGTTTTGTGCCTTTAACGTGGTCTAAAAAGTTCGTTCTTTCGCACAAAAATCCCATTTGGTTCTAGTTGTGCCCGCCATCTCAGCAAGCCGATCGGACGAAGCCCGTGGTTGTAATGGGCAAAAAACGGTTAAAAAAATTAACGAAACGCAGTACAACGCGGGAGCTACAGCGGAAGTCAACGTTTCGTCGTTTGAACTCCCTCCCTCCCCCCTGTCTCAATAAAAAACGGCGGCAACGCTGCAGGGCGGGCGGCTCAACTCCCCTTTCGCCTCGCAACGGGTTCGCTCGAAGCGCCCGACGGGGCAAAATCATCAGACGTTTTGTTTCCGTAGTTCCATTGTAGCCAGGACATGTTTCGTATGGTTTACTAGTATTCGATGCTGAATCGAATGGGATGGGGAGCACTAATACTAGGTCAAGCTGTTCATGAGATTAATAAACCATTGTGTAATAATTTGCAGGGTTTTTATTTTGATAGCTCGTAATAAGACAATCATACCATTTTCTTTATGGCTCAGACATCTAAAACCAGTCTCCTCGTACAAAGCAGGGCACTCGAGCTCGTATATCAAACGATTCCTTCTGGTATTGTATATTTAATTCCTTCTCGTGGGTTCTAGATTGGTTCTTGGATCTAGAACGTACGCTGGAAGGAACGTGAAGGAGGTCGAACCAATACATCAGTCTTAAATCCCACCATACACCAACAGGGCCGCGGAAAACGCTGTTGTATCATGGAGAGTGGCTCTGTATGCCATAAATAAAACGGAATATGGTTATCCCGATCGTTCTGGTGTTTATTCAGGTGCAAGCGCATTTGCTGGGTGAGTGAGCGGTTCAACGTCTCAACCAACCCCGCTGACTCCAATCTGAAAAAACACGTGATCAACTAGAGACCTGGCCACTGTCATAATGCGGACTTCTTGGTTCCAGCTATTGCTTTCGGCCACTTAGTAAAATAGTCAGTGGCCACCACAATGTACCTGTAACCTTGTTTTGTCATTGAAAAGGTCCACAGATATCAACACCCATTCTGCCAAATGGTACTGCAACAATCATTTGTTTTAGAGGAGCAGATTTGGTGTGTCCCGGCCCTTCAATCGTTGACAATCTATCCATGTTTTGCAGCACGATCGAATATCTCGGGCCATTCCTGTCCAGTAATAAGTCCAGAGGAAAATTTATGTACAACCCTCCCTCAAAATTTGACATTAATGCGGACTAAAAAAATTCGTTCTTTCGCACAAAAATCCCAATATCAAGTTGTGCCCGCGTGCTCGGCAATCCGATCGGACGAAGCCCATTGTTGTTATGGAAAAAATGAACGAAAACGCAATTTCGCCAGTTTTGACGCAAATATGCCGTGTTGAATGTATTTTTAAGATGCTGAGTGGAATGGAATGAGTCTGGCATGTGTACGACTGCGTCTAGACCAAAAACAATGGAATCACAGTAATTATATCGAGCCAAAGAACCCGCTCGACAATACAGCGCTCGCAATTCCCTACAGGCACCTAGAATATATAATTTTCGCCGTTCCGTCGTATTCAGGTCACGTTTCGTAACGTTAACAGGTATTTTTCGGTTTTTATCGAATGGAATGGGTATCGGAGGTGTGAGACCAGGTCGTCAAGCTGTTCAAGAGCATAATAAACCGTTGTGTAATAATTTGCAACATGTTTTTGGCGCGCGGACCTTTATTGCGGTTGTAATAAAATTACTGCTTCGTAAAATAAGCGTTCAACTGAGTGCTTCCGTTCAACCCGATGGTCGCTGATTTTCAATAACGTTAACTTAATGGAACTTATACGGCAAGCTTAACATGTATATAGAGAACTCGATGGTTATCTTCTAAAATGATCCTAATGAACATCGCCCATCGCGTTGAGTTTTGGTTGGAACACATATTGGATTCCCATCTCGTCGTGAAGCCAATTTACACGTTCTAACAGCTTCGCTGCAAGTTAAACGCTGAACAACGCCCCAAGTTGTGAACTGAGATCCAACGTAGAGACTAAGTTTCCGCATGAACGGTCATCTACTCGCTGAAGAATTCCAAAATCGATGAGTGGGAACAGAAAGGAGCTCGTCGATTCGTTGACGGAACCTCAGAAGGAGTTTAACAGCTGAGGCAGGTGAAATTTCCTTCGCGCTGCCAGAGTTTATGTTTGGCCGGGTGTGAATAGTTCATTACCTTAAGGGTTAGACAGAATCTGCGTTTAAGAACCTCTTGGATCGTAAGGAAACCTTGCGATTTAATTACCTGCCGGTCCTATCTGGAGCCAGAACTTTGTCGCTCTGTTAGCTAAAATCTTTGGAAATTACTTCACTTCGGTCTATGAGCGATTTATTTGCACATTTTATATGGTTCTGTTTTGGGCGGGTTCGGATACTGCAAGGAATCCACTGTTCAATACTTTAATGGATCGGGCTTAGTTCTTTAGTGACGCGTCTGTGAAGAACATGAGTGGAGGCTGGTGAACCAATGTCAGCCTTCTTGTTGAGGACCTCCCTGTGCGAACTCATTGAGGATCCTTGGCCTTGATGCTACGAGATAAATTCTAAATTCGTTAGGTGTATGGCGCCCGGAGTGCCTAACTTGTGATGGTTTCCAGAAACATCTCTCTCTCTCTCTCTCTCTCTCTCTCTCTCTCTCTCTCTCTCTCTCTCTCTCTCTCTCTCTCTCTCTCTCTCTCTCTGACGTCTACTTGGCCAGTGTGAGGGTTCAGGATGACGCAAACTGCTTATCATGCTTTAGAGGTACTAGTTGCCCGATCACTTATTCCCTGGTGACTTTCTCGTGCCCCGCAAAGGAAATGGTGATGTAATCGGCTGACAAAAATCGGCAGTAGCAGCCACGTTCCTAAGGTGACCTATCGGCTGATTTTTGGGGGGTTGGCTCACCTAAAGCGAACAAGTCACGATAGAGTCGTTGGTTATACTGTGTGTGCCTAGCTGGGTCGTGAAATAGTACCCCATGTGAACATTCACACTCTGGTTCGATCTGTACGACTTTCATATATTTTTGCCACTAGTTCGTTCTTGCGTCAAGCACGTTTCCTAACTCTGTAGGTGCCTGGCTAGTATGTCACACGCACTGTGAGTGGTCTTGTGTGAGTTCGACAGTAAAAGTTAGTCAAAGAAACAGCAGCAGTTTTCATTCTTTTATTCCAGAATTTCCCGAGTTGCTCGAAATTATGCTGCAAACACACTCTCATCGTAAAGCTGGGCACACACATACGCGGTATTGTCTGATTTCAGATTATTGTATGCCATTGTTGCGTACTTGCCGAAACCCGAATATTGGTTGCTCTGTTTCGGAGGTCAAGGTATGGCGTGTGAGTCGTATGCGAAAGTCTGTCTGCATAATATGTGAGGCGCAATACAGTCAATGGTCCGGTAAGCCATTGACTGTACCTTTTTCCCTATTTAGTTTTTTCACATTTCGAAGAAAGAAAACTATTTCAGATGGGGCGAGCACCTGCCCGCCGAGGTTTTATGGAAGTTGGCTGCCTTGTGGGTTTCAATTTGTCTACAGGAGTTTCACATTGAACTGCGGTCTGAATAACTAATTTTGAGCTTACATGGTTCTTCCGTTCCCTCTCAATCGTGTCCACGGACGTTTTTTGATCAATTATTGCGTCTTTCTCATCATTGTTCAAGATTCTTTGGCATTTCCGAAGCTGCACTCAGAAAAACTTGAATCTGTTTTGTTGAAAAAAAGTCGTTAAAATAACTAAGATATTTCTAGTTAATTTTTGACAGAGCTAGGGAGGAAAGTAAAAAAGCGCCTTGAGAGCTTGGAATTCAAGTCCAATTAGCCTAAGGAGCCCCATTGGTAGGTGTAGATTCTCAACAATGATGGAATTCGAATTTCAAAATGAGTTGCTTGATTTGCCAAGTCACGCAGTTATTTTTAGTTTTTTGCACAGCATAGTAGCGAATAGAGCGAGAAAGATCAAGTTGATGTTGACCTCATGCAAGTTGGAATGTAATGAAGTTCACACGTTTGGATCGAAGGGGCAGTAAGCGGAGGATCTAAGGAGTAAAGTTGCGACGCTCAGTGAGTTTTGAGTCCACTGGTTGTTTAGGCTGTTGAGATCCAAATGAGCGAGAGATGCTGGTGGGGTTAGAGGAACTAATTAGAGAAACGAGATAAGAACTTCATATAAAGCGAAAAGTTCTCTTCCTCTTAAAGTTCCGTCTTGGGCGGATATCCCCCCCACCCCACCCAACCCGTTTGAAACGCAATGGTGGAAAGTCTAAACCTTTACAATGACGGAAAACTTGCCCCTGCGGGCTTTTCAAAGATGGTTTTTTATTTTCATTTTTTGGCAACCACCGGCTCCTTTTTAAAAAGCGCATCGATCACTTAAGAGTGAGCCAACACCTCCAGCCCCTCAAAGGCATCCTAAGGTTTGCCTCATTCTGTGCAATACTGCGTAAAGCCACTTGAGGTGTGCGTTACTCCGACACTATCCTATCTAGGCGTCATTGGCCCCGTTGTGTGGGATAGCAAACAACAGTCAATCAAAAGAGAGTATTGGCCGAATCGCATAGATCTGTGCTGTGGATCACCAAGGCTTATAAGACTGTATCAACAGAAGCACTCCAGGTGATCACTTGCCAGTAACCAAGTCGACTTGGCTGTTGACAAGTGCGGAGTGAAACAGTAGCTTCCCCCACTTTGGGCTGAACTCTGTGCAGATCTCACCACAGAACGAAAACTTGCCACCATTGATGAATGAGATGGGAATCCAAGTCAAAGGGACGTGACACGTATGAGTTCTCTCCCCAACATCCGTGGACGTCTTAAGATAAAGAGCCAGACCACTGTACGAGCCAGTTCCTTACGATACCACCTCTTTTGTCGCAAAGACTCGCCAGCATGCCTCCAGTACGGAGTAAACAAGAAACCACGTGCTGCTCCACTGTATTTTCTACAACAGTGAGCGACGATTGTGGGGAAGGCAAACGAATTTAGCAGCATTGGCTACAAAGCAAGCCTATAACCATTTCGCCGAGTTCGCGAAGAAGGTGATGTTTGAGAAACGTGGTCACAGTTGATATACCTCCCCCTTTGAAACTAGCCACCCAAGTAAATAGTTGGATCAGGTGGGAAACCACATTAACAACTTCTTCCAGAACTTGGGCAACAGCTCTTCTCTGGGTGGATGCTGTGCAAGTGGCTGGCCTCTTCTTTGATAGCAAAACCGCCACTTCCTTGACTGATATTACCCTCGTTGAGGGTTTTTGACGCAAGCCAAATCAGTCTGGGTTTTTTTTGACCTCGGAATGCCCGAACCTGCCCTAACGGCACAGTCATTGTTTCCCCTTACCCCCCTTGTTACCTGCGGGAACCTCACCTCTGCGGTTACTTCCAACGGCAACGGATTTCCCTGCAGTGGGTTTTTCCTCTCCTCAATTTCAGATTCCTCTCCACAACAAAAAGCTTCTCCCAAATTCATTCACCTACAAACTCTCCCGTAAGACACTCGTCTCCCTGTGCTCACTCAGACACATTCCTCTATCTACTCTCAGTCCATACAGTTTGCTCTGTTCTTCCAATACAGTTTCTCGCGCCATTCTGAGTCATTCCCTTGTGTCGCTCTTTCGTACACAAACTCTACTCAATTCATTGCACCTAATACAGTCCTGTTCAGGCTCACCGAAGTAATTTGATAAGCAAACAGGCCTGAAGCTGCAGTAAATGTAATGCCTAATTCTACTACTTGTAGGAACTCATCGTATCGTTTCTCCCTTGCGTGTGATCATTTCCCGCCCTGCCTCACTCCAACCGCCCGTCGGTCCCCTTTTAGTCAGGTCATGTTTCGTATCTTTAGAATGGATCGGAATGGAGTGGAGAGGGTCCCAGAGGTGCTGTACAAACATTTTCGTTTGCATATAAGTTGTTGTTTCCCAGATTGAATAATAAACTGTTGCGTAATAATTCGTATCGTAAAGTTAACGTACCTGTTAGGTGAGTCCGTCTCCTCTGGCTTGTGAGTTACTGTGGGCAAGCGCTTTCGATGTAAAGACATCGTCGTCTGGCCGTTTAGTCAGTACTGGAGTCAGTCAGTTGGTCGTGGTCTTTATATACAAAGAGAAAGGTGAAGGGAGTGATGGAGCGTTGGGGAAGGGGCGGGGAGAGGTCTTGTTGGTCAGTCTTGTTAGTAGTACCTTAGCCGGACTGGCTGTGTTAGGTGTTAGGTATTCGTATCGTGTTCTGTTATTTAGAAGTTATTTTAAATAATGGAATAAGTATGCTAAGAATCATGCGACGTTTAGGCTGAAAAAATGGATAAAAAATCCTATAAAAATTCCCGCTTTCAGAAAGACAGTGTTGTCGATTATACTGGTGCCTCCCAGACGGTACGGGATTCTTCAGGCTCTGCGCGGTCACACACGGGCAACAGCTCTCTACCGGGTGACTGGCTAACGACCAAATACCTGCCGTACCTCCACAGGTCTGAGTTGGGTGGATGCTGCAGGGGCCGGCCTCTCGCACGTTAGCGAAACCGTAACTTCCATGGCTGATATAACCCTCGCCATCATTTAACGAAACAGACCTGCTTTGGAAGAAGTGCGCAGAGAAAGAAAATTTTGCTCTCCATCGTCACTGTAGCCACTAAAGGCACGTGGAGAATAATAGGAATAATACTGAACAGAAGCAGTTGGATGGAGCCGAATTTAGGGAGTAATAGCAGTAAAACCGAATGTTGGGGGAATAGGAATACAACTGAACGTAACTGTAAACAATAGTCGATCCATGATACCGGGGTAGGACATTCCTACAAATGGTTCCAACTAATAACAAAAACGAGCAGTGCGTAGCAACACACAACCCTCTGCAATCCCTTTAAGTTCGAACACCACCTACATATGTGGGCGCTATATCTTCGTTCAACGCATTTTTACAGGAACATTTATGGAGAACAAAATGTACGTACTAGTTAGCTAAGAGTACTCCGTAAGTTTGATCGAAATCGTTGGGGCCGATTTGGAGAAAATTGGAATACCGATAAATTAATGTTCGACAAATCTCCTTTTCTGAGTTAACTTGGCTTATATCTCCGTTCAACATATATATACAGAAATAATTATGGGAACATTTATTGAGAACAATACGTAGGTATTAACTATTCGAAAACACCCTTTGAGTTTGGTGGAAATCGCTGGAGCCGTTTTGCCAAGAAGTGTAAAACACCTATTTTTGCTTCATAGGCCTATATCTCCGTTCAACGTATTTTCATGGAGATATGTATGGAGAAGAAAAGCTAGGTATTGATTAGTAAAAGATAATTTGGAAGTTTAATCAAAATCGTTGGAGCGGTTTTCGATAAAAATACGAAAAACCCTCGTTTTTGGTACATTTTTGTACCCCCCCCCCCTTCCCATCTACCGAAATCGTCCATAACCTTATTTTGGTGTCCAGAAAAAATAACAAACAAAACAAAAAAGAACCAGCTCAATCGGTTCTGCCGTTCTCCCGCAAATTGAACTACAGACACACACACACACACGGACCACGCGCCGAAATTAGGTTTTTTAGACTCAGTAGGCCTCAAAACGTAAAGATCTGAAGAAAACCCTGATTTTTTTTGACACGATTACTATACTTCCCTTCCCTTCGGGTAGCGGAAAGTAACAACTAGCGAGCCCTCAATTGAGTTGGCACCATAAATAGCTACTCGATCGACTCATTCAAACCTTCCAGTTCAGTAATTGTGAGTGAATGCTCGAGTTGGAACTATGAATACTGCCATTAGTCTTTTTTATGAGTGATGCAGCGGTGGGTTGGTCGCCATGTGCTCGCAATTTTTGCAGCTCCAGCCCTAACCAAGTGGCAGCACAACAATCAACTTAAGGATGGGTTGAACCCTGGGTTCTTTCCTGGAGGGAACTTGTCTAAATACTGAGTTAGTGCGATTGCGGGTTATTGCGAATCTTCTTCACTGCTTCGTATTTGAAAAACCCCTGAACTCCCCTGAAGTCACTCAGGAATCCTACTGTCGGCAGAGCTGCTCCCACGATTAACGCGCAAGTAGGATTTTGAGAATTGTAAAAGTTCCGAAAATGACTAGCTCCTCCGTTTTGTTGAGCTTTCGTCAGTGCGCTGAAGCACATTCTTAAGCCTATGAAGCTCGTATGCACTTGGTAGATCGACGTGGGAAATTATGACAGAACGAATCTCCACTTTGATAAGTCGAAAAACGTTCTAAGCTACATCGCAACCCTCGTGTTACTCGGTTCCCGTATCAACAGGTGTTCTTTATGTCGCAGAAAGTCCTTCCACCCACCTTTCCACTTCTCTCGTCGAAGAGCGGGCGTCTGTAATAAGCTTGTGAATGCAAAATGTAATATTCTCCTGCAGGGGTTTACGTGCCAAACCGAGATGGACCGTTACATATGAGCAATCTTGTGAAAGGTTACACTCAAATTAATAGCAGTCTTGCACTGTCTCGTAAATTAGCGAGAAGGTAACTGAATTTTTCTATGTTTGGCAACGTTGGGGACTGGTGAATCAAAGCGTCAAACAAAGCGATAAAGCCGGGAAATTCATTTACTGCTCCCGAAAATGGAGGGATGTGCAGTTTGGGTAACTGAACCCAACTATTGGTAGTTACAAGTGCACCTCCTGGCAGAGTGAACTCTGCCTTAATGTCATTGGAACTACCCCGCTAATATTCCATGGTGCCAAAGGAGTCGCTGTTACTGGTTGATATTTTTTACGTGCAGCCAATATTTCAAAATATACGGCTTCGAAACTCTCACTCAACGAGCCAATATCAGTTTTTAACGACGGGTCCGTAGCTCCCAGTTCACTAAGCTCGGACAAATCGCGTCAAACTGCTCAAACGCAGGCTCGTTATTGCCGGGTTGAACCATAAAAACGTTAAGCTTTTCGGGCAGCCCACCAATCAAATCGTAGCAGTGCTGGACTCTCCACACTTTGCACTGACTGCCATATCAAAGTTTAAGGTTTATAAATGTGTTGAAGGTAGCGGAAGATGGGCGAGCAATGCTATCAAAATAACTAAAAACAGAAGGAAGTTGACGAAAGGAATCACAATACTGAGAGGAAGAGTGACGGGCATAAACAGGTGCGGGGTGGTTCTCGTTTATAAGGTCGAACAAGATCGCGAGTGATGTCCTGTTATGAGTCGAATCGAACAACTGAAACCAACTAGATCGAATTCGTTTTATAACGCCTCGAATTACTAATAATCATCATCAAATTAAAGCCTCATCAAAATTAAGAAATCTACTAGTACTTTGCTGAGAGCTTCAGTCCTATAAGAGGGACTCAAATCAAATAATAGGTCCAAGAAATTTTCGAAGGAGAACCATACAAAGGGAACTATGTTAAAAGTTGTTCCGGGAAAATCCCTCTTTTCTGTGCTCAAGTAGCTTGGTGGACTGTATCACCATGAAGCGCAAAAGTTTCCCGAAATAGAGGTGGGTAATTATACGAGAATCTTCAAATTTCCCTTGCAATGGGACATTAGATACTACTCGTGTGATTCTGATCGCTAGACGGATCACCCTCAACCGGTGAGCACCTTGAAAAAGAATTCACCAGGAAAAATATAAACGGAATGAGGAAATGAATGAGAACTCACCCAAGTTTCCCTAGCTCTTCGATTGGTGCCAACGCTTTTAAGAAAAGCCACAGTTGATCGTAAGCACACAAGGAAGGGTTTTTTGACAAGGTAACCGAACCTGTTGCACTTTTCACATTGAAATAGGGGTGAGAAGGAAAGGGGTATAAAACGGCTCTTGTTTCCGAAGAAAGATGGATCAGAATGATTCAAAAAATTGGAAGAAAAAGAACAATCGGAGAGGGAGAGGAAAAATGAAGAGGAAAGGGAGGGGGAGAGGAGTCAGATGACCGTCCAGCGACCTCTCTATCTATTGTCAAAATAAACGGGGTTTTCTCCGGAATTGAACAATGAAACCAAAAAATGAAGAAAGACGCAATTGTGACAGTTTCATCGCATTTACGTCGGGTTTGGTATCGGCTTCTAGGTATTTTTCCATGCTGGGTCAAATGGAATGGGTCTCAGAGAGGTACGACTCTACCTAGACCGAAAAGAGTGGAATCACAGTAATTATAGTGAGCGAATTGAAAGAACTTGGTAGGCAACGCAGCGAGAGTAATCGTTTCATCATTTGCACTTTCTCTCGTCTCATTCCAACCACCCGTGAGGGTGTGCCAGTTGCCTACAGACTCCTGGAATAAGTACTTTTCGTCGTTCCTTTGTAGTCAGATCATGTTTCGCATCATTTACTGGTATTTTTCGATGCTGAGGTGTGAGGCTTGAGACTATGCCAACCTGTGCAAGAGAGTAACAAACCGTTGTGTAATCATTCGCTGCGTTTTTTGGACTCAAGAGCCTTGTGAACATTAAAATCAGAAGAAGGTTTATAATCAGCCGATTATAATTATATAAAATAATCCTTTTTACGTCTAAGGGTAGTAAAAATATGTAAACGTATACAATAAATAGAAGTACATGAGTTCAAAATAAGATTAATCGATTAAAAGCAACAAAAGAGGTTCAGCATGATTGAGAAATTGATTGAAATGTTTTTATTTAACCTGCAGAGAAAGGTAAGAGCCAAGTGACCCGCTCTTTCATCTCCCTTGTGTCCCAATTTATAGCAATATATATCTTCCTGAATTCCTGTTATAAAGGTTATTCACAATTAAAGGAGCAGAACTAAAAATAATAAAATAATTTCTGATTTCCAAGCTGTAGCACAAATTAGTTCTTGCATTCTTCAAATAACAGTTTTTGTGAAGTTTAGTTAGAACGTCTTTGTTGCTTAGTCTAATTTGAACGGCTCAACACGTTTATTGTAGATTCGTAACCCAGGATGAGAAACAGAAAAAAATGAAAAATGGGCGAGAGGAAGTGGAACAGAACGAGTGATAGAGAGAAACGTGCTTGACGTTATACTGAAAACCAATGCAGACCTTGAATAGCTTTCATAATTATTCAACTATATTTCCGCCTGCAGCAAAATTTTGCTAATCCTGTAAGCCGATTAAAAACAACTGCTAAAAGCTCCTTATTCATTCTTCATGTTATCCATAATGCTCTACCAGAGCACATCAAAATCCGATTGCATTAAAAAAAAAAATCTTTTCAACCTTCGCTCTTCCTAGTTTACTCGTTTGTTGAGATAACCACTTCAAGCAGTAAATATAATAAGCTCGAATTCACTTACTGATAGTAGCAAGTACGGTTAATTAGTGGAAATGGGACAAAGGATGAGCGAGCTCCCATTCCCTTCTTCGCTGGTTACAATGACAATACTCACTCACCGCGAGTAGAGCTTAGTTCCCTCTCACGCATCCACCGACGCTTACTACAACTATTAATGAAAGAAAAATATTGCAACTTCCCGAACTAAGCTATCTAGTCATTGGTTTTGTTTTTTAGTTCCTTCTCTGGTCTTTGTGATGACTGTATTCATATAAAATAAAAGTATACATAAATAATCTTGCAATCTTTTGCTGTCTATGATGGAGTGATTCGGCGAACCCTTCTGCTCGCTGGCGGTCTTGAACGATCGTCATGTTCTATTTTTGAGCGAGAAGTTTGTTGTTTTCATCTCTCTCTTAATTTCAAAGTGTAGTCAGTGGTGATTATCGAGTATTCCTCCAGATTTGGTCTGCCCCCACAATAAAAGTGATGTAGTCTGAGTTGATTAATTTATTAATGTCTGTCTTTGTTTTCCCTTTTTCAATTGCATAATATTAAAAATCCGAGCTTCTTTCTATTTTTCAAGGAATTATTTGGTTTGAGTGAACACGAGGCCTCAGCTACATAACTACACATCCAGTTCTCATGATCAATGCTTCATTTACAAATATGCGATTTCTCAAATTTTACGGAAGAGGTTATTATTTGGATGAGTTGCATGTAAGGTTGCGTTGATTGTCAACTGCGAATTGTTGAAATTGCAATGCCCAATCGCGTGACACCATTTGAATTGCTGGGTGTGGGTTTGAACAGCCACGTGTTCTTTCTCACACTCCACGTACAAGTCACTCCTAGTATTTGGTACTAGACTGTCACCCCACTTTCACTTTTACGCGGTTTCAGTCGGTTGGGAATGTCACAATAAGTAGTTGTCCCATCGTTTTTGTCAGTTTCCCCCGATGCCAATAGGTCATGTATTTTCTCCTTCAAATGTTTTTCTCCGAGGTTCAACACTTAATTGCCCATTCATTCTAGCGATCAGCCGTGCGCCATGGGCAGGAATTGTTCACCAGTGTTGCAATACATCAACACAAGTATCGAGCTCACTACATCCCGCCATAAGCCCAAATCCCACAACATCGTGCATCTCAAATTTCGCATAACGAAGATTTATGGTAGCTCCGACGTTCGTATTTTCTAGGTGCACGCCGAGCCTCAAATTTCAACCCCGAACCCCAAAGCCGGCTGCTGCCACAAGGGAACCTTCGGAAGGTAATAAATGGAAGTCATTCGTTTCGTCAGATGAACAGGAACCCTGATTCTCACTAGCAATTAACTCCGGTCTGTTACGGATCCAATTTCATCAATTAATGTAACGACCGGTTCCTATGCGTCAGCCCCGTTATTTGTAGCTGCAGAATTGATCGTGGGAAACCTGGAGTTGTACAAGGACCGGTTGAATCACCATTCTCATATTCGTTTCCCCCAACTTGGTTTGCTGAATTAGTTCGGTGTACAATTAACCTATTTTCGTGAGATATACGGAAAGAAAAGTGAAGTGCACCATTTAAAAAAATCTGGTAATAGTTTTTATGGATTCTTTGGCTGGGATACTTAGGATAATCATCAAAATTTTGAATAATGCGATTAAAAATTGATCCTTAGCAAACTTTCATTATAAATTTAAAGAAGATTGAATGACTCCACGAGAAAATTGAAAAACTAATTCAAGCTCGAACTTGGAATATTAAACAGTGATGATGGACATTACACAGCTAATCAACTCAGATCACCCTAAGGGAGTCAGTTGGTAGTTGGGAGAGGTCCATTTATACGACTGATTGAATTTCACATCTCAATGAGCAGCAAGAAATCGTGGCTTGCTCAGCGTGCATGAAGATGTTACGTGTATGTAGCGATATCACAATAAATGAGTCGAGGAGTGAGTACCATATCAACCAATTGCAACTGGAACAAAGAGTTTTATTCACAATTACCACTACAAACAGGGAACTGGGTGGAAGCGAACGCAGGCATAGGCGACAGAGTGACGTCTTGACGAGAGAACCACCTGGTTACGACTGACGACAACGAAGTTTCGAGCGAATCAGGGCAATTGAGGTGCCCATTCAGGGCAAATGCTCCAGACGAGCCGCCGCCGAATGAAAGAGTTAGGTTCGTCCTGGTACATCACTCCACCCTTGATGAAGTGCCTGTCCTCAGGTACTCATGAACACTGCAGTTTCTTGCCATATACTGCAATCATAGCGTTTGCTGTTCACCCAACATAAGGGAACCTAATGTTGAGCAGAGAGAAAGGGAGAATTTCGGTTCAAGTTCCAAACGGGTGTCTGTGTTTGTGGTGGAAATATTGAATAAAAAATAAACTTTTTAATTCCATTACGTTTTCCACAGATTGGGCAAGGATGTGGATCTCGAAGTGGAGTGCTGTCATCACCAGACCTTTTCAAAACCACGTGATAGGTCATTCGGGGACAGACACGTGGGAAGATGTAGAGAAGGGTCTTCGAACTGAGACATTCGCTAAACGCTTTGCACGTCTCTAAGTCGCAGGGCATCTAATTTAGGCGTGGAACGAGATAGGAGGTAGGAAAGTTGTTTGTGAAACTGCTATTTTCAGTGTGAATTTCTGGGTATGTTAGTTTTATGTAGCAATATTGAATGAAACGAGGATTGAGTACGATATCAACCGAATTCAATTGAAACAGAGTTTTATTCGCAATTACCACCACAAACAGGGAATTGGGTGGGAGCAAATGCGAGCCCCGGCGTCAGGGCGACGCCTCCACGAGAGAACCGCCCGGTTACGACTGACGGCAGCGAAATTTCGAGCGAATCGGGGCATTTGATGTGCTCAGTCATCACAAATGCCCGGGACGAGCCTCCGCTGAATGGAAGAGTTCGGTTCGTCCCGGTACAATAGCCATTTACTCCAAAACCAGATTGATGCATCGATTGAGAAGTGAATTGAGTGGAGGTAGGAAGTAAAAAAAAAAGCTTGAAATTATTACAGAACGGTTTATCAGTCTCTTGTACAGCATGACTTGAACCTAGTCTATTCAAACCAACATCGAAAAATATTAAGAATACAAGATGGCTGTGTCAACAATCCGGAAAATGCAAACAATAATGTTTGTGTGGAGCACTATCAAGACCCACCCCATTAGATTCAGTGTCGAAAAATACGAGTAAACGATACGAAACATGACAGTTACAACTGAATGAGGAAAGGCAAATTACACGAAGCGACGAGTCAAACTGAACTGAAGGGGTGTGAAGCGAGGTGAGAGGCAGTCACAGGAAATGAGCGCAGGCCAGGGAGAAAAGATGACGCACGCCACATTGTCCCGCGGGTTCCCTCAACTAATAGAATACGACATCATGAAGGGGGGTTGTAAAAAAAAATTCCCCATCCGAAAATACAGGTAGTAGTAACTGGCCCCAACTGGAATATAAATTATTCTTTCATAGTATTCTCTCTTCACGGCCACCCATGTGTTTGGTTTGTTATTAGTCCACACCCCCTTCGAAATTTCATTAGACATGGCCGATGAATTCATAACTTTCATGTCCGTATCATTTTAGCTAAGTCTGAAAATTGTGACTGGCCTTTCAACGCCCGCTGAGAAGGGTTGAGGAGTGTAGTGAGCCAAGAAGGAACTCGGCGAACAAAGAGGAAACAATACGCTACTGCTTGCTACTAGACGTTTCTCGAAGAAACAGATGGTCCAGGCAGACTCTGTAGATAGTGTTCACCAAATAATCCCTGTAGACCGTTTTCCATAATATAACGACAGAATAGAAATTCGACGAATAGAGTTGCAGGCGCTGAACTACCAGATCAGTCTGTGAGGCGAGAAAATTCTGCGAATCAACATATCACTAAAGCACGTTGTGTGACTTGCATTTTTAATCGTTAAGGCGTTGCAAGATGTATTTTTCTGAATACGAAGTTTCCAGTTGTTTCAACTTCAAACTACTTATTTTTGTGGGCATGAAAATTCCATATTTGTATTTTCCCTCTGGCTGGTGTCAACTTCTGCTGAGTGGAGAGTTTGAAAAGTCCTCGTAGTTAATGATAATATCAAGATATAAATATAGATAATATCAATATATCTCAAGTTTATGATAATACGCACGCATAAAAATGATGCTGAAACGCGTTCGTAGTAAAATGACGTTAAAAATATTACTAACCTCGGGGCTGATGAGACCAGAGCAGTTGTTTCCAGTGGCGCTGGCACGATAGCAGATGAAGGGTCTTCACACGTTGGACTGGTGCCAGGAGAAGATTTGGCCGAATGAAGCAACGTTTGGGCTCCGCTTGGTGAATTGCTACCAGAGCCCTGTCAAGAGGAAAAGCACTTCAGTTAACTCTCAAATAGTCAAAACGAAATGTTTCTATTGAGCTCGTAGTTTATGAATCGTATTGAGGCTATCAAATGGATTTGACGTAGTCCGTTGTTGTACTTAATCCACTAAATCACTCTGAAACAGGATCGTAGAAACTATTTAATTTTATCGCTTGACTAGCCGGATCGTTCTCGACTGAAAAACGATGTACGATTGAAAAACAGTCAGTAGAGCTATTTAACGTGAACATTAAAAGCTATAGGGCGTTCGGAGGGTCACTAGGACCGAGTCTGTTTTATATTGATGGATTTGGTACCAATACGTCCCGAGAATGAGTCGTTGAATCGTGCAAATTGTAGCTACACAATTCACAACGCAAAATATGGGGGAAATTAAGCCACACTTGTGAGTTGCAGTGGAGAATATTTCTTGCTTCACGAGGGTAGTGCTGCTTGAAGCTTCCTACGAGCGTCTGTTCTGGGCGAGAGATTGAGTATTTATTCATCCACCTGGGGGAAGTTAGGGCCATGCAGCCCTCTCTTCCTCACCCACTGGATACAATTCCAATTGAAGAAAATTCTTCACACCCTCGGCATAATTAATCAATAAATATTTTAAAATCAAACAGTTCCTCTGTTCCAAAAACGTTTGCCTCATAACTACGAGGTTATACAAATTATGTTTGGCCGAAGGGAAACTGAGTTGTTAAAAAAACTTTCAAAATTTATTACGGAATTACTAGGTTTACAAAAGGTACAATCGTTGGAGACTGCTTACACAAAAGTCTCAAGCGCTGTGTGTCTAAAGACACCTCGTAGGGAGGTGGATATTGCTTTTAATCCCGAGAATCTTCAGGTTAAAAGTTACCTATTACGCAAATATCTTCTCGTAACTTAAATATCACGCAATGTTACACACAAAAACAACGTCCATACCTTTAAAAAATGTCATTTATTCGCCCCTCACATATACAGATGCACATTTGAGAAGGGCGAGTACTGGAATATTCCTCCCCTTCCCCATGTTGAATCTCATCGCTACAGACACACATTAAACCTAAAACATTCAACACACATAACATTATCGATGTGATCCCTTGTCCCCATACTTTTCCAGCAACTTTTTTAAATATTTTCATTTGAAAGCGCTGAGTGTCAACTTCAGATCAAATAAATCCACATCTTCGGTGTACAATTTAGTCGCCTGCACGAAGAACGACCCTTGCATATACTGCGGTCCTATGAGATGGAAGCTGCATCAAAGTTCTGGCATTCCTAGTGTCCCTATCACGCCCCTCCGACATAAATTTGATTTTATTATACAGGTACTCAGGGCTCCTATATTTCAGCACGTTAAACGTCATCGCAGCCCGTGCTTGCATTTTTCTCTCTCCCACCTTCTGCCATCCTAGCAATCTGTACGCTGGCGTGACTCGCTCAGTGGGCCGTACCCTGGCAACAGTGGGCACTGCCGCATTCTGGGCTTTTTGCAGCCTGAGCATTTCCTCACCTCTTTGGTCGCAGTACGCAACGGCAGGAAAGGAAAGGAAATACGACCAAATGCTTCCTCATTTGTCTTGGAAAATCCCCAGCCACCCTTCGTAACACAAGCTTCTGAAAACGTGTTCCATGGTAGTATGCCTTTTGTCTTCGTCTTCATGACATGCGCACATACCCATTTATCCAGTTCCTCTAAATCTTTATCCTTTATTCTTTATCTTACCCTGCGCTATTCGTATCCGGCGAGAAAGTTCTGAGCAACGAATCCAGGTACGAGTACAACAATTTAGCTGATAGTAGAGATAGACTTTCGTCTGGACAGAGATTTCAAGATAGAGAGATAGAAACTGAACACGACTGAAGAAATGTGTGAACTTGAGAGAAGGGCACGAACAATCTTTAATTGAGTTGATAATCGCTAGGGGTGTGGGGGGAGGGATACAGAAGAGAGAGAAACATAACTAAGAGAATTAGAGTCTCCATATGGCGTAAAATAGGTGAGCTACATGAGCATTGGAGCATGGACTCGACTGTGTGGATTTAGGAGTCAGACACAAGATGAGGTTTTGAAGGCTGACTGCGGTGGTAGATAGGAGGGATGGGAAAGACGATTGGCCAATCACAGGAGAGAAGGTGCAAAGGGAAGCTTGTGAGATAGCGATCAGACGTGATTAGAGTTTCAGGGAGTAGAAGTTCTGTTGGTGAGAGCAGTAGGAGGGAGGAGTTTAGCGTCCTAGGAATTCACGTCGGCCTGTTGTAGTCGGACGATTGAAATTGAAGCCAGCCCGCGATTGTTGGAGAGAATCGGGGAAAACGGATTTGAAGAAAGGAGTTCATTGACAAGGGCAAGGTGGCTCTCAAAAGGAAACGACTGGTTAACCCTGTGGTGAGAGCAGCTGCAAAAAACTGCAGATTGCAAAGATGTATTTGGCTGGTCTATAACAGTGCCCCACCACTGTAAACCCAAGCGCCTTCCTAAAAATGGAAATCTCATTAATTACTCAACTAAGGCCATGAGAAGGGGCAACCCACTAAATGCAGGAACATCAAAAGTTACTTCAATTTTATTCCGTGAACTTATTTTTAAGACGCTGATAGGGCATGTGGCTCAGGAAAATTATTTGGTGCGTTGCACAAGAACAATCTCAATCGATTGAACGAATCAGTAGAATTCAAAATTTTTAACAGAGTCACATACCTTCGTTACTCTGCGTATTGTTCTTTTCTCGAAAACTGCTCTAACGAGTTCGATTCAACATAAACGTATCTTCTCTCAAGCAGGCCCTGGACGGTCAATATTATCGTACAATATTTTGCCACGTACTAAAAAGTGTATCGCACGGGGGTTGTCCAGGCGTGAAATAGGAAGGAGGAACTTTATAAGCTCCTAGTTATCCTAGTGCCTTTCTTAAATTGGTAGAAGGTCAAATTAGGTAAGACAGACAAGTTCATGTGGTAGGATTAATTGTACCAAGAACTATACACAAGGAAATGACAGTGGAATCATGGGGTAGAAATATGTGAATAAGGGTCTGTATCCAGATTTGAAATTGGTAGGCGAGTGGATGTGGTGGTTGAAGATTGAAACGGACCTCTAAACTTTTCGTTGGGTGGTAAAGCAATGGGGTAGATGTGGTAGCTTGACGGGGAAGTATTTGGCCAAAGATGTCGAATTTTAGTTCGAGCAACAAGGCTGAATTCAATACTAAGCGGTTGAATAGCGAAACGCGGCGTAAATGGCGGAACGTAGCCCGTGAAAAATAGGAAGCAAAAAGGGCAAAGGTTTCGGAAGGCAGTCTAACTCGCGACTGAATCATCGGTTGAGTCATTCATCGAGATAAAAAGGAAGCTTGAAGCAGGTTGTAGAGGTGGGCGTAGACCTAAGAAGGGAACAGTAGACACGGCGCTTGGGTTTGACCTCCTCAGCTGTCCGTTGTTTACCACTTGGCGTAAACAGGGGTGATGTTGGCCGTTGGGCAATCGAGAGCACAAACGTGCAACCACTAGATACTAAATGAGATTTTTTTACGAAAGAACAGATTTTGTCTACCACGTTAAAGGCACAAAACGGCCCGGACGGCGAACGGACATTGTAGATTTGGAATCCCGATGTCTTGAAACTTAATGAATCACATTTTGAGGTAGGATTGTAAAAAAATTATTATTATATAGAATGAATAATAAACCAAAAGGCTGCCAATTATTACACAACGGTTTATTATTATCTTGCACAGCTTGACGTAGTATCACTCCTACGAGACCCGTCCCATTCGTATCAGCATCGAAAAATACCAGTAAACGATGCGATTCATGACCTGGCCATAACCGAACGACGAAAATTACACATTCCAGGCGGCTGTGAGAGGCTGTCTCCAATTGGCAGGACGTGACTAGCCAATCTGACGGATGGTTGGGCTGTGAAGATGGGGAGTGCAAAAGTTGAAACGATTACTTTACCGTGATTTTATTGTTTTCGCTCTAGACACAGTCGTCTCTGGTCAGTTCCATTCTACTCAACGTCGAAAAACTCAAAATTGCGTTTTTGTCGATTATTCAATCATTTTTTGGCCATAACAGCCATGGGTTTCGTCCGATGAGATTGTCAAGCCGGCGGGCACAACTGGATAAATGGGATTTTTGTACAAAAGAACTGATTTTGCCAGCCACGTTAAAGGCCAAATATGGTTTGGACGGCGGCAAAGTTAGCAGATTTTCAATCTCGATGACTTGAAACGTAAAGCGAAAAAATGTTCCCAACTGAAAATCAAAAGGGGCTCGCAGAAAGATAGAAAAAGGCCAAACCACTGTGTGATTAGTGTACACCCACTAAGAATCACTTCATCAATCAGTTCAATGGAACTGAATCAATCAAATTGGCCTATATTAGACTGAAAATTTACCAAATCGACGATCAATAAACCAATTTATCTCAATAAGTTCGACGATAAACTATTTTTCGACTTTCTTGTTACTCATGAAGACGCCTTGTTGAGAGTGCAAGTTCAAACAACGGTAGTCTGGTAAGAGCCCACTGGGATATTCCGCCATGTTACCAACGGGCTGCAAACATTTTCCCGCTTGCGCAATACATTTTACAGTTTTTGAAAGTCACGCAACCTTTCAATATCGTCAAGATACGCTCGATTAAATTGCACATCCCGGAATATTGTACAATAATTGTCTATTAGACGCGTTAGTCAATTCCTAAACGGCGTTTTCTATAAACACCTCTATGAATACGATGAACGGAAGTTTTTGATAATTTATCGTAAAAACGTTAATGACTTAGATCAAAGTCACAGAGTTTTAGCTACATGTTTCTGCATAAACACCCCTCTGGCCGTACGTTATAAGGAGATGAACCTCAACATCTCCAAAACGTGAGTTTTTTTTACATTTTCAAATGTTCAACAGTAAATACCAGACCAGACTGAGTTTTCGCATGCAGCAAATATTTCGATTTCCATTCGCTCATTGAAGATTTAATCTGTCATTTAAGTTTCACAAAAAATAGTCCTTGCAATTTTTATCAAATTCATAGGGTATTTAAAATTAACTAGTAACTTGTAGAAAAGTAGTGAATGAAGATACACTACATACGTCAAACCAGAGATTTATATCTCAAAGTTGATACGTATTTTATATATCCGATATGACCTAGTCAAATTGAAATTGGGCGCTTCTCAACTTTTTTCGCTCGCCCAAGCAGGGTGAAATTGTTATTCGCGCTTCGCCTTTCTTAAATAAATAAATGAATACGTTTTACTTTCGGTAGACGAAAAACCGCAAAACCAACAAATGGACCTCTATTTTTTACTCAACTTCGTCACTAGTTAGAAAATACTGCGTCGCTGTAATAAATTCTAGAAGCGTTCCAATTCAATTTAAAGGGGCGACAGAATTGTTTTCCACACAGGAGTTTTCATTCTGCATTCCGGTGAGACGGCTTTAGTCGTTTCGTAACTAACGCAATAACTAATACTCGTGTTTTCATTAAGAGAAACTCATTTAAGGAGCGGGACGGCCTTCCGGTTTTGTTCGAACCGGAAGGGTCAAGTCCACTGGGGGCCTGTCGACAAGACTTGCGGTCAGAGAAGCGAGTTGACCCTCAGCCACTGTATTTGCCCAACCTTCTGTCTCCCCTGAAGAGGGCCGCTTTCCCAATCAATTATGCAAACGACGAGTAAATAATCTGAAGTCTGGTAAACAGGAGAGCAGTCTGCGTTGAAATTCACGGTTTCAATTAGGCCGTCTTGGCACGGGGAATGAGTACACACAAGCCGGCCTTCGCTTCTCAACCTCGCTTTTCACTGAGCAAGAATTACTTGAGCCTCCGTTCATCGAAAGCAACTTTGCTTCCAAACTCACACCAACTTCTCGGCTTCTTCGCCGCTTATAATTACTATTTCCACTTTCCTCATTACTTTTCCGCGCTCTAAGCAATCAAGAAAGTAATGCGATCTGCCGAAGTTATTTTTCAACGAGTTTGCACTTTTTGAGTTCCCCTGAGTCAGAATACCGAATATCAGCAAGTAGTATTTGTGTATGTAACGGAACCACTTGAGCCTAGTCAGCACTTAGTTACGGACTACCCTTCGCTGAATAAGTGATTTGGTTCGCCCTAGATAAAGTGCATGTCCTCAGGTACTAATGAGCTTTGTAGTTCCTGACGTGTACTGGAAACTGAGTGCTGTTGTCAATCCAACAAAACGGAGCCTAATCGTTAAAAGGACGGAGAATTAACAGATTTTTAATGGAAGTTCTAGATGCCCGTGTTTGTGGTGGAAAGTAAACCAAAAATTGATTAAATTATCAGCTGCGCTGCATCACATAACTATCCGTGGCTCTCCGTCAATTCACTTGTGTTCATGGCTAATTCCACCAACTCTTTTAATCTTTCACCCAATTAATATGAACTTCGTAAAACATCACTTCACACGGCACTTACAGTTCCAGAATTTATCGTGTTGATTTTTATTTAGAATATTATGTATGAGTAATATATCTTTATGAAAAGTGATTTTAACGTCATTGTTCTACACCTTATTAGTTCGTAGCACCTCATTCCTACACACGAGGGGTAGGTGATTCACGTCAAACAGTTTTCAATGATGGGTTTTCTGCTTGCCTCACTTCACAGATCTAAGAAGTCTTGAATATGCTAGGGAGTACGTGGTATCCTATTGAGTGGAGGGTTGAACCCATCGCTTGCAGCTGGATTGCTATCGTTAACATTGGACGTCGAGAAATCACTTATAGCTTCCCGGTGGGTTTCAGAGGGGGTGCTCAGACCGAAGCTCCTTGTTGATTCTGTGGTTTCGGACTTATGGGGGAGTATTGAGAACTTTACGCTGTAATGTACGGTTCTAGTGCTGTTCCAATTGTCGGAACACGTTCCATAGACTGGCAGTCCGTACAACCAAATGGGTCGGATAAAAACTTTATAAATTAACCTTTTATTGTCAACTGAAAAGGACTGATTGTTGAGAAAGTACTTGAGCTGCACTGCCGTGGCCATCAGCTTCTTTTTCAGATCGGCAACATGCTGGGGATATGTAAGGCGTCGGTCAAGTATCACAACCAAGATATTTGTGCCACTCCAAGATTGGAATGGCTTCTCCTTCGTAAATCAAGGGAATGTCTGAGTAATTCTCCTTATACGTGAAGGTGACGGTACACGACTTCTAGGCATTGATTTTAAGCCGCCATCGGTTGCCGCATTGACCTAACTGTTCCTTGAAGGTTTGTAGTCTGCGGGCTACCGTCTCAGAGTGTGGATCACTCACGGCGTAAACTAAATCATCTGCGAATAATACAGAAAATTCTGGGTTATTAGGCAATGGCATATCGTAACAGTAGAACGTGTAAAGAAATGGTCCCCACACGCTACCTTGCGGTATTCCTGTTTGGACAGTCCTGCGAGATGACAGCTGACTCATAGGTCCTGTCGCTCAGATAGCTTGAAAGCAAGGCGAACAAGTTGTTTGGGATGTGAGGGCGTATTTTTAGAAGTAAACCCGTGTGCCACACTCTGTCAAACGCCTGTTCAGTGTCAAAGAATGCTGTTCGGCAAACTGATTTGTCATGGAAGGCCTGCTTAATGTAAAAAAAGCAAAAACAAGCTAAATTTTCTCGAAACCTTAACTAAACGTCCGGGAGCAGATGTTTGGTGAATGTCAGACCAATAGTGAGCAATTGGTACACAGAGAAATAGTGAGACAGAAAAAACGAATTTTTTTTTTTAACGATAACAATCACTTTTCCAGAGTTATGGGATAAAAACTTTTAGAAATGGTAGTTCACGAATTTTTGGTGTAGGCTCTATGTATCTTATGAGCGTTATTAAAGACTCATAAGTATCCGATTGAAATAGCACCTCAATTTTTTCAAAGACTAGAAATATTTGAGCGGAGTTTATAACGAAAAACTGCGCTAAAATCGATTTTCGTCGAAATGTTTAGTAATTTATTGGGCTACTCTCGTCATTTTCCCACGAATGGGAATTTGACGGTATCGTCGTCCTATTAAGAGCTGTCTATATAAAAAATTTAATCAAAATCGTTACAGCTATTCTTGAGAATAAAAATATTTGGTGTGTTGATCACTGTGATAACTACAGTTAATTTTAGACGAAGTTTTATCATACATTTGTTTTGGCACCTCGTGGTCTCTGCGGGCTATATATCAAGTTAGAGCTGATTTGGTTCTGCTGTTTTTTTCTCTCAATCGCGTTCACAGACACACATACCACCACCACCATTTTTCCACTCAGTAAGGTCGAACTAGAGTAGAAAACAATTCACAATATCTTCACTGGCGTACACATCTAGATAATGTCGTCTTTCCAGCCAGGGTGTAGGGAATCTGTCCATTTTTCGATGAAATATGTTTCTTCCAATACGAGGTGTAAAGGCTCCCCACCTCCTCAGACCTCCTGCTCTCTAAGATTACGATTTTTCTGAGTGGTGGGCGCGTGTCACAACGTGAAATGTGGGCCTGAAAGGAAAATTTATTGAGGCGGTAAAACCGGTTAAAATATTTGGGTGTTACGCTGACGCCTCATTTGTCTTTTGCCAAGCACAGTATGAAAAAGTTGAAGCGAGTAAATTCGGAAGAAACACACTTTGGGGGGAAATTGATGAGCAACAGTGAGTCTTTTGTAAAACCCAAATGGGATGTCATCCTGGCTGTGTTTTTTTCTTGCGTACGGTTCTAACGAATGGATCTCAAGTACGGGGAATAAGGAAGCATGAAAAATGAAAGAAGTGTTTGCCCTTTTTGGTAAAAAAGTAATTCTGGCTGCCAGACTGAATACCAAATTACTTTATTCATTTGTTTATTTAAACCCCTTGTATTCGTTCTGCTTGAAGCTGCATTAGAAGTACATTTATGCAGTTTCTCAGTTTCCCGGGCATAGATTTTCTGACGTCCTGGCGAGGGAGATAACGAGACGTCGGGTTTCCTAGAGCACAGGGTGGTCAAATTTCTTCAAAGACACTAGTAGGGCTTAGAGTTTGAAATTTATTGAGCTACTGCTACTCAGGCTACGACCTTTATAGAATTATCGCCGCATAGGTTATTGGTGTGACATCTGGAGTTATATCAGTTAAAGTAAGTTCGGAAAAAATGACGTTCGTTCGAATTTTGGAATTTGTGAGGTCACTCCTGATAACTTTCTGGCCATTATTAAGCTTTTAAGCCTACCAAGAGTGACGGGAAGTCACCCGAATCAACAGGTAGCCTGATGGGAGACAAGGGAAAATAGCAACGACTAAGACAAGCGGGCATGGCTCATTATGCGGGCGAAGGCAATGCTGACATTCGCCAGACAGGATCTAAGAGTATTAAAGAAATTGGGTTATGTCCGCCAGTAGGCAAATTACTAAAGTTAACGTACCTGTTAGTGAGTCCGTCTCCTCTGGCTTGTGAGTTACTGTGGGCAAGCGCCCCTTCCCCGACGCTCCATCACCCCTTTCACCTTTCTCTTTGTATATAAAGACCACGACCAACTGACTGACTCCAGTACTGACTTAACGGCCAGACGATGATGTCTTTACATCGAAAGCGCTTGCCCACAGTAACTCACAAGCCAGAGGAGACGGATCTAAGAGTCCTCACTATTAAAGTAATTGGGTTAGTTCCGTCAGTAGCAAAATTTCTAAAGTGAACGTATCTGCTGGTGAGATACTGTGGGCGAGCGCTTTCGACGTAAAGACATCATCGTCTGCCCAATAAGTCAATACTAAGGTCAGTTGGTCTTGGTTTTTATATGTCAAAGAGTCTTAAATCTCATAGTAGGAACAAAGACGACTCAAACTTTGCCAACCACCTCAAAACAACTGGACACGAACCTACCTAAATACAGGGCTGCACCTTACTACATAAGCAAGACAAAGGACGAAAACTGAACATATCAGAAAACGTGGAAATCTATAAACAACCAGCTGACGGATTTACAGACAAAAAAGACTTTGAATCGACAATCAACAGACTATTTTGGACCTACAAAACTTACATTCCTTTCCCTTCACTCCCAACGGGTTTCCCAGGAGGTGTATGACCTCCTTCCCTCCCCTCCCCTTCCTCGTTCACCTTTCTCTTTCTATATAAAGACCAAGACCAACTGACTTTAGTACTGACTTAACGGCTAGACGATGATGTCTTTACATCGAAAGCGCTCGCCCACAGTATCTCATAAGGCGGACTCACCAAACAGGTACGTTAACTTTAGCCCTAACTATCTTTCTCACCAGACACTGCCCACTTAGGTATCACCTCAATAAGATGGACATTTCAAACGTAGTTGAGCGCAGGTTGTGCAATGGGGAGGACGAAACGGCAGAGCACATCCTATTCGATTGCCATGCCGTGGCAGCCTGGCGCTTTGAATATTTCTCCCAGCCAGGGGTTCATAGCGGAGTCACAGTAGGCCCATGTGTGGCTGCAGTGACAAAGGGACTCGGTCCCGTCTAACTCTGGGACAAAACCATTATTAAAGCGTCTACTGTGTAAGTGCTTACCGAGTGTAAATGCGATTCTTTGTCGAAAACCTCTAGTGCCACATAAGGGTTGTTTATAAGGGGAAAAATGAGCTAAAATATATTTTCTTCGAAATATTTTCTGATTTGTTCCGCTGCTCTTGTCATTTTCCCGCAAATGAATATTTGCATTATCATCGCGTTATGTGGATCTGTTCTTAGGTTCCAGAAGCTCAAGTACTACCATTTAGTTCGCAGTACGTGAACAGGTTGTTATTTCCGCGAACATCTGAGCACAGGCACTTCATGAAGGGCGGAGTAATGTAAAGGGCCGAACCAAAAGCTCACCTCAAACTCCCTGCAGTTCTTGAGTAACTTCGATATCATCAATTTAAATCCTACGTCCGCTGTAAATCACCCCCCACCCACTCACCCCTTCACATCCCGTAATTACAAAAGTTATCCTTTATTGTGCCCCTCTCCCCCGCAACTCTGTTCGATAACGAAACGACAGTAAACCGTTCATCCGTCGGTGCGTACATTCAGGCCCAGTTCTTGGGTTAGAAAGGTGTCGCTTCGCATTCATGAAAAATGCCCGGACTCATTACCTTCTCTTTTTTAATGAAACTCATCACCAGCTTCCGATCATTTTGCGCGAAAATACAACCTGAGCGAGAGAATGAGTCTCGCTCTCCCCAAACTTCGCCAAATAACTAGTCTTAAGATGGAAGTTGAAAATAGAAGAAAAAAAGGAGAGGAGCTGGCTGGCGAACAGAACGCTAGTCAGAAGCAATTTATATTCATGGTTTCATTACGCTGTGAAAAGTGAAGGAAAAAAGTTTGATCTCGAGAACAACTTTGCTTGAGTTAATAGCTGAGCTTCTTCCACTCTCTCCCAAAAATTTTAGTTGATTTTTTTTTCTTCACGGCGAAGGAGCTAAGTAAATGATGACTTATTACTTGAAAAACTGTTACGTTCTTCCCCTGACAGGTTTTCACTTTTTTTAAACGCTAAAACTGAAACTTTCTAGAGCTTAAATGTGAACGAAGTGCGGAATAAAAGCGTCTCCCTTGGAGGAATGTAAGGAATGCGTATTTTCCCTCGCGTAATGGTCAGGGCGAAAGGGACAGCTTCACTTTTCTCTTAGCCACTTTCGGTTGAAAACGGAAAGAGGGAACTTTAAATAAACTTGTTACAAGGGGATTCTCCTTTTCGTGCAAAAACAATCTCGCAGAGCGAAAGGGAAGAGTGTCCTGCGAACTTCGAGTTGAGTTGAAACGAAACAACTCCCTTAGTTACTCGAGGCATTAGCCGGACGGTTCCCTGTCACACACAAGCGACGGAGTTATTCGTCAAGCTGCGAACTAAATCCCTCTCTTCTCGTCCGAAATTTCCCGCATGACTTCACGCCGAACCCGCATGAAAGAGTACGCTTTACTTTCACAAGGACTTGGTGAAAGTTTGACCAGATTATACCAACTCTCTGGAGATCCGTTATATGTTTTAAATAGTTTATCCGCCGAAAGCGGAGTTGTATGTTGCCAATGACAGGTAAACTTCAGTCATTGTTCAAGTAAATAAATAAGTTTAATGCAGTCATCTTACCGCGTGCCTTCAACAGTCCTGAGCGTGACGATGGATGCAAGTTTCCTTTCAGGTAACACATGTGAGACAGACGAGACGTCCACGACGATGAGCCTCATACAGGGGAAGACTGCGGTTTATTTTGGTGGTGGTTGCTCGAGAGCGTTCAGTATAGAGAATGGCAGCTACACGGCCTTCCTCATCACCCGCTCGTGCAGATTATATATTCCGATACTCACGGAGGAGGGTGTTAGATGGCCCAAGCACGGAATACAAGTGGCTCATCATGCCCCCCTGAATTGTTCGAGTTTTGCGGAAATGGATAACCATTAAGGTGTGGGAGCTAATTTTGTTTCAAGGTACCAACTAACGAATGAAACATTGGTCCTCATTTGGGTATCTCATAAAGGGGACACAGACGATGACCAACTTGGCTACACCTTGCACTCCGGACGATAAATCGAACTGTTCATTTGTTCGAGTATCCAGACTACAGGTGTACCATCGGGTCGAACAATATGATCAAAAAGCTTTACTATCCTTTGAGGTAACTACAGTTTCAAATTTCCTTCTAATGAAGGAACTGTTGGTCTTTAGATCGCTTCTTCTCAATCGGACGTCTTTGAGCACACGTTCTCAATTTTAATTGAGTCTTCGCGCTGATGAGGGGAAATTGACTAATTCAGCTCAGTGTGGAAATGGCTTATAGTGGAAACCGCAAAACAAATGAGCACCATTGAAAATCACCTTTTTATCATAGCATTTTAATCTTCAGTAAATTAGGCCTTGTTCTGTCCATTCTTGTTAAAAACAACGATGAATGATTAACCATTTTTGTGAGAACCAACGAACGAGGAACTCTTAAATTATTCACAACTCCATAAATTAACAGCAGCCTTCTTGTTACATTCAAACAACAGAAACGTAACATGTCTAACACATGCTTGATTCTCACCATACTGCAAGCAAATATCAAAATGTCTGATGCGATTCGTCACATAACTTTCAACTCCGTCTCGTACAGTCAGTCGTACTACCTTGGCGTTTATTGTTTGGGAATTATTGAGGGGGAAATCAGCTCCGACCACCAATCTGGTCCCACAGAAAAGTTGTTCGTGCTTCAGCGGGGCGACGCAACACACAACTTCCCTTAGCCCTACGTGCATTCTGCGATTTTCGTGACTCAAGTAACTAATATGTTTTTCACTCTGTTTATAACAACGTTTTACATGAAGAGTAGAGACAGAAAGACTTAGGGCTCCGGAGTTTATTGCGCTGCTACTTGTACCATGACCATTATTGAGCAGCCGGTGCAACGGAAGTTCGTGAGACTGTTTTTTTTTTTAAAGAAGGATTGCGTTTACGGAGTTGGAATCATCGGTTAAAAACTGTGTGAAATGGTTCGGAACCCCGAAAGTTCAAGAGTTGCTCCAATGTATCTTATGAGCGTTATTTCCACCACCTCAATTTTTCTGCAGATTCTAGCAACCGTTGAGCGCACTTCTTATGGAAAAAAATGCGCTGCATTTTCGTCGAAACGTTTGGTAATTTGTTGTACTGCTCTCGCCATTTTCCTACAAATGAGAATTTCTTGTCAGTCTCAGAGCCATGTCTTGACAGTTGGAGCTGTATATACAAAAATGTTAATCAAAATCTCAAGAGCCGTTTTTTCAGTAAAAAATTTAGTGTTTTGATCAGTTTTTGGCGCTTTTTTCTCATACCCTCATTTTGGCGTCCCATGGTAACCTCGATTCAGAATCTCTATCAATCGCGTAGGACTCACATATACACACTCACGCACCAGTTGCCTTCCATCGTTGGTTGGTATTGTCTAGGAAGGAATGGGGGATAAATGAGAAAGCAATGAGATGGGTGGGGGAAGGGGAAACACCAGAGGCAACTGACGTCGGCTCAAAGAAAAATTGTACTTACCTGGACTAGGGCCTATCGCACGGCCACCACCGCAGCAGTGTTAGTGATGGCCGCGGTGAGCTCCCTACATTTAGAAATAGAAAGAGAGTGGGCAGTATACGAGTTGAGAAGGAATGACAGGACTATATGGAGAAGAAGGGTAATTGAAGGGCGGAAACAAAGGGATAAGCTGAAAGGTATAGTGATTCAGGAATGGAACAGATTATGGTTGAGCACAGAAGCACGGAACTTGGCCAGAGATTAGTTTCCAAACATCGTAATTAGATTGGTAGGAAACCACTACACCACGCAAGAATGGCTACGGCATGGCTACATTAAGGCCAAGTTACATGAGAGACCTTTGGCCGAAGACGACCTATGAAAACGCGGTGAGCCGAGTCAGTAGAGCATCTGCTCTTCAATACACACCACAAAGAGAGACACTGCGCCATCATATAAGCGAGGCCGGCACAATTATCCTAAAGATGAGGGACTTTGGGAAAACGGACGCAGTGATATGGTGGGATAAATACTTGGAAAAACTGCTGAAATTTAAGGAGCACAAGGCGAGAGAGGAGAGATGACAGTTAAGGGCAAGGACGGACGGACACTGGACGAGACATACAATGACAACACGACAGAATGTAAATAACCGTAATAGATATACATATAGCCTCGTAGTCATCAGAAGGTATAGCTAAATAAGTGGCAGTTAATTGATAAAAACTCTTCAACGGTATAAATAGTTAAGGGGATGGAAATCCAGATGCCTCCCTAGGTAGTGGGTGGAGGCTTGGCTGTCGCAGCTTACTGGGGCCCTTCCAAGCCCCAGGGAGGTCAGCAAGTCCAAACTGTATCACCCTGGGACGAGGAAAAGCCGTAAGGGCCATCAAATGACGGGGCGGGCCTATGACCATTCCAAAAATAGTACTACGGGAATGCACAGCCCGCAGCCTTCCGCCGGTGCATGAAGGGTAAGGGCCATCAGGTGGTTGCCTCCACAGGGCAAAGTAGGTAGAACGGAGCATTCCCACTCCTACTAGTAGTAATCCCATCCATTCCTTCGCCTTCAAACTGCAGGGTCTGAAGAAGGTAGGGGCCACCCAGTCGGAACTACCACAGAACTATATCTGTCATAGAGACTGTTGGAAGCAAAGCGCCGAATCAGTCCAGGTGTTTTGACCACAGAATTTCCGTACCTGCTCTACCAGGACTCCAAATGGCAAAGTCATTATTTTCGCAAACACCTTCGTCCTCAGCCCTTATGTTACCTATGCAAATTCCACCTTTTGAATTTGCCTTTCGTCTGGACATTCTCATCTTTTTCCCACTCCTCAGTTTCAGTCTCCTCTCCACAAGAGACCCCTTCCAAAACTCACTAACTTACGAGCTCTGACGAAAGTCACTAATCTCCTTCCGATATAGTTTCCCGTGCCAGTTCACACGTACTGCGTACTATCCGTGTGTCGCCTCTTTGTACAGGAACTCAGCTCAATTCTACTCAGTTCATTGCTCACATAATGCAGTCCTCCTCACGCTCACTGAGTTTCTTTATTTCGATCTTCAACTCTTCCCCTCGTGCGCCCAACAGAGACCATTTTCCCAAAAATTGTTTTCCGGGCTGTGTTTAGGCGTGAACACGTCAAGGTTAGAAGAGAACTCAACATTGGGTTTTCAGCCTTTTACACAACTTATCTTTCTACTTTGTGGAGCCAAGGAAAGTAAGAACAATGGACATTAATACTCATTGCCATCGATTCCTTCTCTTCCTTCACTCTTCTGATGCCCTTAAAGAGATTGATCTACCAGGTGATGATTGTGGCCGTCCATACCCACACGTTTTCCAATTTTGGGAACTTTCAGACGATATCAGTCAGACAATGCTGCAATCCCCACTACGGTCTTCTCCAAATTTCTACTGCTGCACGGAATCCGTTCCCAATACCCTCGTTGCTATTACCCAATCCCTTTCTACTTGAACGTCAAACCAATAACTTCAAGGCAACGATCACCACACTTCACGCCGAGAACAAAGGCATACCCACCTCGAACACATCCAAATGGGCTTTAATTTCGTTCGGATTGCATCAACAAAGTTCGCCCTCGTCCGTATCCTCCTCGGTTGTGGAAACCCTCGAGTGGTGGCTCTTCACGGTGGTTGCAGGTTGGGGATCATGTCGTCATCCTATCCCTCACCCTGAGCCCCTCTATACGCGATGTTAATTCCAATTTGTCCAATAGCTATGTCACCCCTTTTACTGTACACTCTTTTTTTTGCATGCGTCTGAACGAGAAACATAATTTCCTTGCTCTTTTAAGACTATGGATATATAGACGACTTGCACTATTTTAACTTTCCCAACAGATGACGACGACGAAAAGTATAATCATTCAGTGAAAAAAGTTGCGTTCCTATCAGATCTTCATAGTGTGGGTGGGGTGGGATCTGCAGACATCGGTGATCTGCACAACTATTTCTGTAATCTAGGCAGTGAGCGATGCGGGATCTAACATAATCCAAACATTTGGAACGGTTCTGGGGAGGTACGCATTTCCCAACTTAAAAGAAGAGTAGGGGGATGGGCGGTTAAAATGTTTGAACAATCCGTCTTTTATTCAATATCGTAACATTTACTGAACTGAAATTTTAGCTCGAAAAGTCGTAATGCAGTAATTGATCTTCATCTGACTAGTTTGATCATTTAGGTTAAACGCGCCCAAAGCTCAGTGTCGCGTAAATGAATGACGTGAAATGGGACGTGCAGCCGAATGGAATCGCCGATTCATCAGCGAGGAAGTGCAGTAGTCAGATAATCTTAGCGCGTTCTTGTAACATTCAGCGGGTGTTAACATCGCGCGGCGCGAAATAAAAGCGGTTTGACCGTTGAACAAAGGGAGGACCTTCATTAGCGCACCCTTTGAAGAGGACACAAACGGCGATGATAACTAAATTCGACGGATTTACGGGATAATCAGAGATTGGTAAGCCCCTAACTACAAAGCTCATGGGGACCGAAGTGAGAGCGCTGTAGTTAGGGGCAAATTGAATTGAATAAGCTTTAGCACCAATTACAACCTGCGAAACGGAATGTAATTTTCCACTCACCACTCTTTAATTTTCTTTCAAAGCGACTGAGCGCAAACAAAAAGTCGTTCAGGAACCGATGGGAATGGACTTTCAAAGTCTAACGTGCGGCAGGTGTTTTGCCAACTAGTGAGAATCCGTACACATTTGTACCTACTCAATATTACCTGCGGAGGTGACAGGTAATCACTTGTGTGTGTTACCATGGCCGCCTTGTGGCCACATGTACAAGGCCATATCGTTGGGCGTTATTGGCTACTGCCCCGCTGTCTGGATTAGCAAACTCCCACTCAATCAAAGGAAAGTACTGGCTGAATCCCAGAGATCTGCGTTTCCTGTGCATCACCGATGCCTACAACGCAGCATCCACTTAAAGACTAACCAGTTACCCGTTGATTTGGCCATTGAATGTACACGAGGAGAGTGATAAGGGAGTGTCCCCCACTACGGGCCAAACTCCGCAATGACCTCTCTACTGAACGAAAACTTGCTGGGCTAGACGAATAGGCATTAGATAAATGGCAAGCGAGATGGGAATCGTCAAAGGGACGTGACAAATATGCATTTTTCCCCTACACCCGTGTGAACGTCCTAGGAGGAAGTTGGTTGAGCCAGACCATTGGACGAGCTAGTTCCTTATGGGACATACTCTCCATGCACTTCTTTTCTACCAAATACTCTCAATCCTCCACGTCTTGTGCCTCCAGTGTGGAGGAAACCAGAAACCATGTGCTGCTCTAGCGTAGTTCTCACAACTCTGAGCGACGCATGAGGGAATAGCAACAAAACTTTCCAGCTTTGACTGTTACTAAGCAAGCTTCCAACCGTTTCGCCCAGTTAGTGAACAAGGTTTTGACAAAAAAAACCAGCGTTCAAGTAAATAGTTAGATCGTGCAAAAAACCAGGTTAAGAACTTCTCCTTGGTGTTGTGGATTCCCCAGAGGCATACCTCTTCATGGTTACACAGGGTAGCAGTTCTCTCTAACAGGAGACTGGCTCAATGTCAACTTGCCGTACCTCAACAGTTCGGGGGTTGTTGGATGCTGAGCGAGTACCACGTTAATAACTTTCTTACGAGTGTTAAGGAACAGTCTAGGTTTGCTCAGCTTTTGGCAAGGTTTTGAGACTTCTAAATATGCCAAGTTTGGTAATGTTTCGAATTGGGGGAGACAAACACACAGAAAGAAGGCAATTGCGACTGTACCTCGCTCCCACGCTTAGAGTAGGAAGAATTAACATTTTAAAGCTAATTAAATACTGACCAAGGGGCTGGCCGATGGAGGTCTGGAAGATGGGCTTGGAGTTTTCTTGAGGTAGTGCGTGTTGTTTGCCGGGGAGCGAACGGCTGCTGGGCGTCTAGTGAACGCGAGAGGACGTCCTCGCAAACGAGCCTGTTTGCTGCTCGCATCCCTCCGTTTGTAGCAAAAACAGGTGACGGCTCCAATGCTCACCAGGAACACCGAACAGCCCAAGAGTATCGACAAAAGCGCCGGCCCGGTAACTGCAATCAAAACCCAACAAATAGATTAAAATTTCGTGTATAATTCTCACATAATATTTTCACTCAACTTTTGGCTAATGATAATGAGGTTCGTCGATAGAGCTAATACGAGTGATGTTGGAGGAATGAGAACATCTGAATTAACGAGTGGCGCATTTGACAGTAGTAACTCTCTAATTTGGCTGAGTCGTGGGGGTTTTTGCTGACGGTGCAACTCAAACTCTGTAGCGTCCTGAATAACACGGAAGTCATCAGTTATAACCGACTCGCCCATTCGAGATGTCTCCCAGTTGTCTAGAACCGAAGCTTCCATAACTGAAGCATTCTTCAGAATAAGGATGAAGCGATGGCCTCCAAAGTTATAGGAGAGTGCAAAGCGGTGACTCATCTGGTTTCACTTCACCCGCTTGTGAGGAACAGTGGTATGGCCTGATAAGCTCAGCTTTCCCTACCTTAGCAAAAGGATGGCTGGAGTGCAGTAGAAGTGCGCCCTCTTCATCGCTTCCTTATACCGCACCGTCTCTCAAGAAGCAGTCTTGGTGAGAGGGCGTTATCGTCACCAACAAGAAGGAAGGAGGCATATGACGAGTGCAACTAGAGTATAGGTCCCAGAAGAGAAGTAGGAGAACCACGACAGTAAGCATAGAACAGAAAGAGTAGTACTGCACTAAAGAGGATTCAATTTACGGCGCGAAAAGTTACAAGATTTGGAGCTCTCTGATTAGATTTTAGTTGTGCACTCAAACAAATTACCCCCTTACTGACAGTTCATTTAAAAGTACAGTAAAATATTGATTGACTGGTAGCGCAAGACAATTCAACAGTTTAGCGAGGCTTTCAAGCCGGTTTTACAGGTCAGACCGACGGTTGCAGTTCCAAGTCCTATAACAGTTAGTCACAGGAGAAAAAGGACGCTGGAGAGGAATACAACCGTTTTCCTTCCGTACCTTCGGGTCACATCTTTCGACTCTAAACCGAGCCGTTGGAACAGTAGTGGGAGCTATTGTATGCATAACATATTACCAGTGTGACAAGTAGATCCCGAGGGGATAAAGCCGCCATTTGGAAGGCCGTAAAGCGGATCGATGCTCCCAGTCCCTGTCATCTTTCGTCGGTAGTTGAAGATAAACAGAAGGGGTAAACAACAGAAATTGCGAGCATTTCTTCACTCGAACCGCTGACCGAAGCCTGTTCTCCTTTGTCTTTAGTCTTCAGAGGTGGGTTGTCTCTTTGAGGCCTTGAGGGGATGAAGGAATGATGACTCGACCAGCCGCCATTCTCCTTACAAACTCCTCTGTTCGTAGAGGGAGGAAGGTTTACTACATTCTGTTACGACCAAGATATCGTACGACGAGAAAACATGCATGAGACAACATAATTCATTCTTCTCCCGAACTAATACTCGTATATTCTGAAAGGTTATCCAATATTTCTACAAAACATCCAATTTTCCTAAAGGAGGCTCTACTTAGTCATTTTGAGCAATGGACCGGCTCAATCGATCGAATCAAGCACGATTGACCGTTTACGTGCTTTTTTGAAGTTCGTAGCAGCGATACACGGTTATTGATGAAAGGTTTGAATGACTCAAGCGGTTTGACCGTCTAGGACGATTTTCGTCAAGCCTTGCGTGAGTCAGTAGGAATCTAAGCAACAAAATGGCGTCAGAAACTATGCTTCCCGAAAACAGGTCGGGGCTATCGAGGTGAAGAAAGTGTCTGGGACGTCAACCAATGGCGAAAAGCCCAAACGTGTGTTTGACACCATTGACATTGCAAAAGAACCCGCAATATGCACTGCTCCACTTGGCAGCAATGACGGTTGATTTGGTCGAAAGGTTGAAGTACTCGTTTGAGGTTAACGCTTTTATATCATCAATATCCTGTCCTACAATAATTTTGCAAGTAAACTCATCGAACGATGTGCATTGAAGCGTGCCGTCGGAGTACATGCAAAGAAATGTACCGAGAACTGGTTTACATTCTCAAGACCTACGGAGTGGCAAAAAAAGTTAAAATTTCTTCAAATCTTTACGTTTCAAGGGCTAGTGAGTAAAAAAACACGATTTTGGTAAACGAACGGCCTGTAGTGTGCCATGGAACGTAAAAATGAGGGTGTGAGCGAAATCGACCTAAAAGGAACTAAAGTTTTTATAGTTACCAAATACTCTTATTTCTCGAAAACAGCTCCAACGGTGTCGATAACTCTTTTTCTATGATGTTTACGATCCAAAACACTTTTCGAAGAAACCCGATTTTAGCGCTGTTTTCGGGCTGATATCACACAAGTGAGAAGAAATTCAAATACACTAAAAATTGCGATTAGTTGACCATATAAAAATGTATTCTCTGTTTAAAATATCTGGTGCGTAGCAACACACTACTTTCCGCCACCCATTTAAGTTCGAACACCACCTACACATGCGGGCGCTATATCTTCGTTCAACGCATTTTTACAGGAACATTTATGGAGAACAAAATGTAGGGACTAGTTAGCTGAGAGTATTCCGAAAGTTTTATCGAAATCGTTGGAGCCGTTTTTGAGAAAATACGAATGCCGATAAATTAATATTCGACAAATCTCCTTTTCTGAGTTAACGTGGCTTATATCTCCGTGCAACATATATATACAGAAATAGTTATGGAGAACAAAATGTTGGTATGGGTGACTAAAAGACACTTCATTAGGATTTATCACATCTGGTGAAAAAATTACCCTGGAACTTTCGGAAATGTTCGAAAAAACGTTATTTTCAACACATTTTCATTTTTATCTCTGCTCAATGGACTTTCAGAGGAACATTTATTGAGAACAATATGTAGGTATTAACTATTCGGAAACATCTCTAAAGTTTGGTGATAATCGTTGAAGCCGTTTTGCCAAAAAGCGTAAAAAACCTATTTTTGCTTCATGGGCCTATATCTCCGTTCACCGTATTTTCATGGAGATATGTATAGAGAAGAAAAGTTAGGCATTGATTAGGAGAAGATAATTTGAAAGTTTGATCAAAATCGTTAGAGCCGTTTTCGAGAAAAATGCGAAAAACCCTAAATTTTGGTACATTTTCGTCCCCACCCCCTTCCCATCAGCCGAAATCGTCCATAACCTTATTTTGGTGTCTACAAAAATAACGAACAAAACAAAAAAGAACCATCTCAATCGGATCAGCCGTTCTCCCGCAAATCGAACTACAGACACACACACACACAGACATACACACAGACATACACACAGACATACACACGGACCTCTCTCCGAAATTAGGTTTTTTAGACTCAGTAGGGTCTGAAACGTAAAGATCTGAAGAAAACCCAAATTTTTTTTTTGGGCCGATTACTATACTTTCCTTCCCTTCGGGTAGTGGAAAGTAAAAAATCAGAGTGATAGTCCAATAAACCAGTTAAACGATGAGGGAGTAATGAAACTCATAAGATAATTAGAAGTGCCACAATAAATTCCAGGACTACACGCGCTACTAATTGCTACGTAGGACATCTAATTGTTTTACCAAGTTCAATTGAATTGAGTGAAAAATGAGTAAAACCGGCGAATTTATGTAGAGCCAAGGAAAGTTATGTGATGCGCTGGACCAAATAGTTGTTTTGAATAAATTTATTTCTCTTTTAACTCTAAAACGCTAAATCCCAACTTTCCAATTATCATATGGACAGTCACATCAACTATATATACGTAAATCATTCCGTGCCATAAGTAGCAGCCGCTCAATAAATTCGGAAACTACAAGGGCTGCCAGTTTTTGCGTAAAACTTCAAAGTTATGAATTGAGTGAAAAATAGATTGGGTTAGTAGCTAAAGCCATGAATTTTCGTGGGTCTGAGGAAAGGTGTGTTAAGTGTCGCTCCAGATATTGTTTTTAAACTGCGCATCCTCATCTGCTGGCGGGAGGCTCTGGACACACTCACTTATAAACTCAGGGGATTATCCAAAAATGTGGAGTCGTTAGTCGTCAACTGTGCTTGGTTTCCGCTTGGTTCCCACCCGCAGACCCGTTTTGAGGTCGTTATTACAGTTCAGGTTATAATTAATATATCCAAAGTTAGTGTATAGCTACATCTCCAATACATCATCAATGCCTGAACGTTACCCCCAAGTTTCACGAATTCAATTAATTCGCTAAGTTGGCGGTTGAGTATCTTCAATGTCGTACTGCAACTTGGGAAATTCAATTAGTACGACGAGAAACGTTTAGGGATTGTCTCAAGATTCGTGATCCCTCGTCTTCCCGCCGTTCCTTCCCAGCCGACCACCAGACAAAGGAGCTGGGGGGGTTCCTAATACTGTCAACCGGAGTTGCTTTGCTGGACACAAAAATGAAGTTGACGCGTTTCACATTTGTTATTTGTTGGCGCACTGCCACGCTCATGAGATCATCGCTTTTCTCGAACAACACAAAAAGCCGCGTTGACTCAAATTACTTCAGCCGCATTTCATGCCAGATTTTCTTCAGGCTTGACGGATTAGTTAAAGTAACAATGCCAATAACGCTTCATAGAGTAAACGAGTTGCTTGAAAAAATCAGTAACATACTACTTCTGTCCTGAGGCGCTGAACTTTTTTTTTCACGCGACTGCAACATATTCCTCATCTTTCGGGTTGCAGTAAGACATTTGCGATAATTTATTGTGCTGCTCTCGTCACCCCTCGACTGATGAAAATATCCTGGTGCCTTTAGGGAATTCAAATACAACGAATTTAATCTATACGATTTGAGTTATTTTGGAGAAAAACATCAGGTGTGCCGCATCCCAAAACTTTCCTTAGCTCAACATAAATTCACTGGTTTCATCACTTTTGCTAATAACCAATGTTACTTTCCTCTCGGTTCATTTGAACTCGGTGAAACACCACCGGTAGAGCTTACAAATCCGGAATTTATTGTGTTGCTCCTACTCATGCCCCATTATTGAGCAATCATTGAGGCCGTCAATACGATTGTTTTGAGAGTGATACTAATCACTTATCTAGAGTTATCCGGTAAAAACGTTTGGAAATAGTAGTAAGTGAAACAACAGAGGAAATTCCGGAATTGCTAGGGTAATCCTTATATATCTCATGAGCGTCATTAAATGCTCATGGTATAGTTACATAATTGGAGTGTCACATATTTTCTGCTGAATGCTCTACAACTTTCTGAACGGAGTTTATAAGGGAAAAACTACGCTAAAATCGTTTTTCGTCGAAAAGTTGGAATTTATTGCGCTGCTATCGTCATTTTCCCACCCATGGGCATTTTATAGGGTTGTTCTCTCATTAGGAGCTGTCTATACAAAATTAATTAATTGAAAATTGTTGGAACCATTTTTATCGGAACGAAAAAGCATAATCCTCACAATACAGCACAAAAAATTACCAAACATTTCGACGAAAATCGATTTCGGCGCACTTTTTTCCATATAAGCTCCGTCAAAATATTACTCGGACCTTCAGAAAAAATCGGGTGGTACAGCAACAGTGGTGGTCGTTAAGTTCATACTCCTCAAAAATAGCTTCCTTTCATAATGTGTCGGAATTGGCGTCCACAAGAGAAGCGTTCAGACCCTTCCGGCGGCGCCCTTCGAACTTATCGAAGTGGAGCTCTTTAAATTGAACTGACGTCGGGCCATGTCCTCGTGTTGTGGTTCACATGAAATAATTTCAACGTCTCATTTCCACATCAAAGTCCTCGCTCCTATAATATTTCGTTCTTCACGTTTTGGAGTATGCGGAATATTAATTACAAGTTGGAAAATCAGGCACCGTTCGTGTCTTTTTACATTCCTTAGCCCACCGTAGTGTAGTATTAGCAGCACAATAAAATAACAAACTTTACATTTTTACTGCAGTTTGGTGCTCTATAAATCTCGCGCATGAGACTTATGCTCTCAAAATAGACAGGATAGTACCTACGATGGCTGTTTAATAATGTACATATTAAAATCAAGAGCAACTACAAAAACTCCGAAACTTAACCTAACGTCGTTGTTTTTGACCAACTTTTTGGCAGTCAATAATTTCTGAGCCCCGACGACCAGCGTTCCCAAAAAATGTACGTTTCCAGTCCCACGAGTTACCTATACTTCAGTATTTCAGTGAATGTCTTGCGATAAGTCGGCGATAAGCCTAATAAATTGCGGACGTATAAGCGCTGTCAGTCTCTCCTTATAGAATGTCGGGTTTTATAACAAAGTAGAAACAGGCATGTGTTGAAGAGCATATTGGATTGGTAACTTGAGCGATGAAAATCGTGGATTGAACGTGGAGCTAAGGAAAGTTGTGAGTCGCGTCGCACCAGATATAAAACCCTGCAAATTATTACACAATGGTTTATTATTCGGATAAACAGCTTGACCTAGCAATAATGCTCCGAGACCATCCCGTTCGATTCAGCATCGAAAAATATCATAATGAAACCCCAAAAAAGGTCGAAAAGAACTGAATCGTAATATTAAAAAAAAAACAAAAAAAAAACGAAAGTATCTAGAAAAAACTGAATTTTTGGACCACGTTAAAGGCACGAAACGGCCTGGATGGCGGACGGGGGACGGGGGACGGCGGACGGACATTGCAAATTTGGAATCTCCATGTCATGAAACGTAAAGTATCAAATTTTGAGGGGGGGTTGTAAAACATTTTTCGTGACCGAAAACAGGGTTATTATTCAGATAAACCAAAAAATGAGGTGTTTGATCACTATGAAAACTATAAGCAGATTTCGCTCATACCCTTATTTTGGCGTCCCATGGTGGCCTAGAGGCTAGATATCAAGTTTGAGCTGATTTGGTTCTGTCGTTTTCTCTCAATAGCGTTCGCATACCATTCTCCCAAATAGTGTTATTCGGACCTGTGGTATGAATAATTAGGGCGGAAGTGGTTTCCGCGTGTTGCGAGCACCACTCGTCATTCTGCTCCATTTATTATTCGTCTACCGAATATAATTCTTCCAAAGAAACTTGACCATTTTCCTTTTTCCATTTTGTCACTTCTTCAATTACATCTCCATTATTCCATTCCCATAGCTTTTCATTTTAATTCACCGTTAAATTAGTGTATTTGTACAATCCCGTGAGAGGTTTTTGTTTTAGTTTCAATTGCATATATTCTTCTTTTCCCTCGTTGTAAAGTTCCTTTCCTGGTTTTTTTTTGTTCAATACAAGCTTTTTACTTTCCGCTACCCGAAGGGAAGGAAAGTATAGTAATCGGCTCAAAAAAAAATTTGGGTTTTCTTCAGATCTTTACGTTTCAGACCCTACTGAGTCTAAAAAACCTAATTTCGGCGCGTGGTCCGTGTGTGTGTGTGTGTGTGTGTATGTGTGTGTGTATGTGGGTGTGTATGTGTGTATGTGTGTATGTGTGTGTGTATGTGGGTGTATGTGTCTGTAGTTCGATTTGCGGGAGAACAGCTGATCCGATTGAGCTAGACACCAAAATAAGGTTATGGACGATTTCGGCCGGTGGGAAGGGGGGTGGGGGACGAAAATGTACCAAAAACTAGGGTTTTTCGCATTTTTCTCGAAAACGGCTCTAACGATTTTGATTAAACTTTCAAATTATCTTCTACTAATCAATACCTAACTTTTCTTCTCTATACATATCTCCATGAAAATACGGTGAACGGAGATATGGGCCCCTGAAGCAAAAATAGGTTTTTTACGCTTTTTGGCAAAATGGCTTCAGCGATTTTCACCAAACTCACAATTTGTTTTTAAATAGTTAATACCTACATATTCCTCTCAATAAATGTTCCTCTGACACTCCATTGAACAGAGATAAAAATGAAAATGTGTCGAAAATAACGTTTTTTCGAACATTTCCGTAAATTCCAGGGTAACTTATTCACCAGATGTGATAAATCCTAATGGAGTGTCTTTAAGTCACCCATACCAACATTTCGTTCGCTATAATTATTTCTGTATATATATGTTGAACGGAGATATAAGCCAAGTTAACTCAGAAAAGGAGATTTGTCGAATATTAATTTATCGGTATTCCAATTTTCTCAAAAACGGCTCTAACAATTTCGATCAAACTCACGGAGTAGTTTCAGCTAACAAGTCCCTACATTTTGTTCTGTATAAATGTTCCTGTAAAAATGCGTTGAACGAAGATATAGCGCCCGCCTATGTGGTGTTCGAACTTAAAGGGGTGGCGGAAAGTTGTGTGTTGCTACGCACCAGATATTTGCATATTTCTTTCCGTTTCCTTTCGTTCGTTCGCTATTATTCATTTATTTTGTGATCGTGTATCTTCACGTTCCACACAAATTTTTTGAAGAAGGACAGTTATTACTTTTGCAGAGTTATTGGGTAAAAATTCCAGCGGAGTTTATAAGGAAAATATCTGGTGCGTAGCAACACACAACTTTCCGCCACCCCTTTAAGTTCGAACACCAACAACATATGCGGGTGCTATATCTTCGTTCAACGCATTTCTACAGAAACATTTATTCAGAACTAAATGTAGGGACTCGTTAGTTGAAAGTACTCCGAAAGTTTGATCGAAATCGTTAGAGCCGTTTTTGAGAAAATTGGAATTCCGATAAATCAATATTCGACAAATCTCCTTTTCTGAGTTAACTTGGCTTATATCTCCGTTCAACATATATATACAGAAATAATTATAGAGAATGAAATGTTGGTATGGGTGACTAAAAGACACTCCATTAGAATTTATCACATCTGGTCAGAAGTTACCCTGGAATTTACGGAAATGTTCGAAAACGTTATTTTCGACACATTTTCATTTTTATCTCTGTTCAATGGAGTGTCAGAGGAACATTTATTGAGAACAATATGTAGGTATTAACTATTTGAAAACATCTTGTGAGTTTGGTGAAAATCGCTTGAGTCGTTTTGCCAAAAAGCGTAAAAATCCTATTTTTGCTTCATAGGCCTATATCTCCGTTCACCGTATTTTCATGGAGATATGTATAGAGAAGAAAAGTTAGATATTGATTGGTAGGAGATAATTTGAAAGTTTAATCAAAATCGTTAGAGCCGTTTTTGAGAAAAATGCGAAAAACCCTAGTTTTTGGTACATTTTCCTCCCCACCCCCTTCCCATCGGCCGAAATCGTCCATAACCTTATTTTGGTGTCTACAAAAATAACGAACAAAAAAAGAACCAGCTCAATCGGATCAGCCGTTCTCCCGCAAATCGAACTACAGACACACACACACACAGACATACACACAGACATACACACAGACATACACACGGACCTCTCTCCGAAATTAGGTTTTTTAGACTCAGTAGGGTCTGAAACGTAAAGATCTGAAGAAAACCCAACTTTTTTTTTTGGGCCGATTACTATACTTTCCTTCCCTTCGGGTAGCGGAAAGTAAAAATAGCGCTAAAAACGCTTTTCGTCGAAATGTTTGATAATTTATTGTGCTGCTCTCGTCATTTTCCCACGGGTGGGAGTTTTATGGTATAGTTTCCTCATTGAGAGCTATCAATATAAAAAATTTAATCAAAATCGTTAGAGCTGTTTTTGAGAAAAAAATATTTCGTGTTTTGATCACTATGATAACTATAGATGAATTTCGATGGATTTAGTTCATACCCTTATTTTGGCGTCCTATGGTAACCTGCGGGCAAGTTATGAAGTTTGAGCTGATTTGGTACGGTGGTTTTCTCTAAAAATCGTTCACAGACACACAGACCATTTTCCCAAATAGTGTTTTTCGGACTCAGGAGGGTCTAAAACGTAAAGATCCGATGAAAACTCAAAAAAAAAAAATTTCAGCCGATTACATAACTTTCCTTTCTACTTTGTAGAGCCAAGGAAAGTAAAAAAGTCAGTTACATTACTTTCTATACTGTTCATCGATACTCCAAACATTGTTATTTAACTTCTACATTTTGCATCCACAAGTACCAAAAATAACCTATTGTGCTCGGTGTTATGAGAACAATTTTCTTCAATAGTCGCCACCGCATAAGTGAATAATTTTTTCAAGAGATGTGGCAGGTTGAAATGAGTCACAAGTTGAGGTTGGCTAGGGAGAAGTCTTATTGAGATGATCTCTCTCTGGATCAACGGTAACTCCACCTAAACGTTTCCAGGTTACTTTTCTGTACCTTTGCCTTCTCGGGAATTTCTCTTGCCCGAAACTTTTAATCAATTTTCCATTGATTACTTGAATTATGAGCACTACTTATTAGTAACTTGGTTAACTGCCATGGTACTTTTTACCCTCTTTTCGAAGCAGTTTATTTTAGAGGCGAAGGAAAGTTAAAATCCAAGCTGTGTTTGGCCGAAATCCTGTCCGCAGTCTCGAAAATTGCCTGGATTCTCACCACGTGTGGTGGTCTGTATACGACTCTTATTGTTTATCTTACTGCTTACGAGCGAACGCTCATTTATTAGGTGAACTTGGTTTTTGTTGGAAGATCCAACCTTCAGAACCGCCTTCTTACCTCGTTCAAATCTTGACCATTATGTAAGCTGAGGAACAGCAAGTGGTGGCCTCTGAATCGTCGGTTTACTTATCCCATTCACCAAAAACATCTGGTGACTAATAATACTTATTAAAACCAATCAGTCTAACTTAATTATAAGCTTAAATAGAATTGCCCGACTACGTGGTTTGCCGATCGACGATTTAAAATCCTGGGCTCTGCTCAGAGTTTGTTCCCTTCGGCGAACACGCCGACGCTACTCTAACACCGTTTTGCAGTTCCGCCGCAGCCGTCAAACAAAGCCGTACTCCGCACAACGAGAAAACCGCTGCGAATAGAACAATATTCGCTTGAGAGACGGTTTGCATAAGAGAGAAGAGAATCGCTCCGGTTTCGATTTGCGGTATTCGCGGCTTGAATTTCCAAACACTCAAAACCATTGTCGCGCCCAGTGATTCACTTTCGTCGCTGTGGCTTTAATTATCAACGGGAAGGTGGCACGCACTCAACTCTTGAACTAGAAATTACCCGTGACAATTCTAACCTTAATTTAGATGTCTGGATTCGAAAGCGGCGGCCGTTCGTCAAGCACATTCTTCCAGTTTCTTTCGCAGTGGCGTTCTATCCCATTGGGTCGTTAAAGCATCTTGACCATTCCGCGAGTGTTCCGTGTTTAATTGGAGAATTCGGTCAAATTCACGAGATACTTCCAGGTCACTAGTAACTACATGATGTTTCCAATAAGCATTTCTGTTAAAATCGGTTGTGATACCCTTATTTATTCCTCATTAGTCCAATCCCAATTTCGCTGAACGGCAAGTAAAACCCACGAACAAACCAAATGGTCAGACAGCCTGTAATTTATTCAAGCGGCGCTAAATTCAGCGACGGCCTCCAGCACAGGTTTTACTCCAGCAAAAGTCGTCTTGGGGCTTGAGATCCTAACACCTTTGCACTTGTATTGGAATGAGGCAGCTTGCTCTAGCCAAAACAGCACCCAGGCCTCTGACCTATGGGATCTCGTAAGGGCATACCAGATTTCGCGGCGAGCGTACAGTGCGAGGCACGAATTTGTAATCTTCAAAGTAGGAGATCATGTATCATTAAAGACACACATATTCTCTAGCAAAGTGAAGCACGTATCCAACGCAGATCCAGCGAACATAAAAATGGTCCGTGTCAGTCAGTTTAAAAAAATACGTACCTCTTGCACTACATTATATTTCTCACATTACCTTTCACGACGATCGTCTTCGTCATCACTGCAGCATTTGGGTTCCCGGGAGATAGGGGAATGAAGGTACCCTGTCGCAGAAGAGGGGACTCAGCGACGACCTAGCATCGACCTACGGCCGGCCGAGCACTAACCCTGCACCGTATCGTGCTGCCCTGCATTCTAGGCCGAGTTCCAGTCGGCCAAACCAACCTCGCCAGCAGTAACATCCTTCTCGAGGGATGGATGGTGCGACACAGTCACGGACTGGTGAGGCCAGGCTCCAAATGTCGACCGATCGCTAGCGAACTTGGTGAGCGCCTGAATCGTATGTACGTCGGGAGGAGAATTATTTTTCCTATTTATTCTCATATTTTATTGCCCCTTTTATTTACCCCGAAGTAGTTATTTTCTTTTACCATTTTTCAAATAAAGTCTTTATTTTTAACACCGGTCAAGGATAATTTGTTACACGTGACACGGTTAAGTGATTACCTGCTTGTTTATGTCGCAAACAAATTAACAAGATATTGAGTTAAGTCGCATTTTCTAGGTTTCTGGAAAGCTCGATTTTGCGTTAACATCTCCCCCAGGTATTCGTGTTCATTGTATTCTGGGGGCCAAGGTGGAACTCTCGAAACTTCTTTCCGGCATTCTTCAGTCTGAGAGGTCGTCCTACCAACGTTACAGTTTCAGAGCTCGTTCAACGAGATTTAGAAAAAATTTAATTGGGTCGAGTGGATCAAATCAGATCTCCTCCAAATTTTAATGACCCCTGCAACTGTCCTTTCACTCCTCGCTACGTGGCCGCAAGAAAAGAATCAAAGGGGCCAAAGGTTGCCGCGAGTGCGTCGCTAATTGGAAACTGGGGAAACGCCAGGAGGCAGTTCCTCAGGAAACGGAATGCTCTCTTGGAGCGTAATTATTCCGCCTTCGCGGCATTTTAAACCGCAAGTGCACTTCATTTTGACCCGAAAAGCCTCACGAAGCATTTCCGATAGATAAAAGGACGCAAGTTTTGAACGGGGAGTTACATAATTAGTTTCTGCTTTGCTGGTCTCGTAAATTAAACAAAGTTCCAACCCCTTCCCCCCTCCACTTCTCCGTGGCCTCCTTATCTACGCAGCCCTTACATAAGAAAACCGTTGTGTAGAGTTCCACAAATTGAGATTCAATTAACCCCAAAGCTCAAACGTTTTGAAAACCAACGCTTCACCTCGGCAAACAGTTATTGTTCCAGAAATAAAAGCTCTTTTGTCTGTTCAGGCGAATGGTTGCGTAACTCACCTTGTAATTGGTTCTTACCAATCTCCTGTTGATTCCAGTCCGTCAGACGCAATGTAACAGCTCTGAAAAGGCGATAAACCGCCGATACATTTCAGCCAGTTTAACTAAACAACTCATATCTCGACACACCATCCTCCCTCCTTCTGGGCATTTTGCCAGTGAGTTGTGTTCCACACGCAGACAGATACGTTTCCCCAGCAAAATGACTGTTCCTCAACACTCGTTAGAGAGCAATATCGGTCGTAAGTCATGAAGGTTGCGGTTTTCCTATTATGCGAGAGGCCACCCGCTTTTGCAGCATCCACTGAACCCAGAAATTTGGTGGTTCGGCAAGTTTACATTCAGCCAGTGTTTCGGTGCAGAGCGGCTGCCCATGTCTCACCATGCGGAGGTATGATCCTGGGGAGTCTGTACCATCTGGGAGGTCTTTGTTGGTATAAGTCAAAGCTGGAAGGTTTGGAGCAGCGCATGGTTTCTCGTTTCCTTCGCACCGGGGAGGCGCAAGACATACAGCATTGAAAGCATTTGAGAGAAAACAAGTATAATCGAGCATTGAAGTCGCCATGTCGCGTAAGGAACTGGCCCGCCCTCTGGTCTGACTCAATTCATTTTCTCCCAAGACGTTCACGGATCTTGGGGTAAAACTCGTACTTGTCACGTTCATTGACGAGGATTCCCATCTCGCTTGCCATTTGTCCAATAGCGCAGAAATTTTTCATTGGAGTTCGGCCGAAAGCGACACCTTTTCACTGTCCACTTATCCACCATGCACTCCATGACCAAGTCACCGGTGTGTGAGCAGTGATCACTTGGAGTGCTTTTGTGGATGCTGTCTTGTAGACATCGGTGATCCACTGGAGCGCGGCTCTGTGGGATTGGGTCAGTCCTTTCTTTTGATTTACTGTGAGTTTTCTACTCCAAACAATGGGGCAGTAGCCAATCACACCTTGTACATGAGGATGTGTCATGGTAACACACACCCCAAATGACGATGAGGCCTGTAACCTTGCGAGGGTAGTGCAGAGTTGGGCACACACTGTTCCGTGGTACCAGAGTAAATAACAAGTCGTAACAGCATTCAAACGTATTCGTGGCAGCTTTGGAGAGGTAGCCATTATCCTCTTCCACAGTCGGTGCCTACCGAAGCCCATCTGCCTTACTTACTTGCATGCTCGTCGAGTCATAATCATCCTCAATAACTTCAGGCGCGGATAAAACGATTCCGATCTAATCTTTATTCATTGGTTCGTTAACTGCTCTTCATTGCTGCAAAAATTGCCTCTTAACTCCTCCTCTGAACGAGTGAACAAACGAGATTCCACCCAACTGGTTCCCACGTTGACAGCAGTTTGAATCATCGACCCAATTTTAAATCTCCGTAAATAGCAAATATTCCGAATCCGGTTCGTAACTTTAAAAGTCGCTCCACCGAGTTTTACGGTAGAACGGGCGACATAAATCGCAAAGAGACTGCACTTACCCTTCGCTTGTTCCCCCACCCCCATATCCCTTTGTCGGTGAATTCGGGGCATGGAGTGGTTTAACTAGATATGCCGGCCACGTCCGGAAGGGGTTACGTTATGAAGAGGAGGGACGAAGAGCATGTATCAAATATTTTTAGCTCTTCAATCATCGATGTTTGCCCGAAGTACAGACCTACATGCTGACCTCCTCCTCTTGGCTTCATCCGATGAATTGTATGGATTTTCGCCCGAGGCCTTCAATCAGACAAATCGCTTTAGGTAGAAATAGCTTTGCAAACAATGGTTTTCCACTGTTATTTCGAACATTGTTACAGAAACCATCTTTGGAAATTAACTGTAAACTTGAAGAGCAATGTAAATTTCATCAAGTACAACGATTTCCAGTGACCTGCATTCAATTTGTCCCGTACTCAATAAGATTGTCAGGAGGTTGAGGGGCTGACCACTATTCAATTTAATAGAAACATGTGTGTAGGAAATCTGAAAAATACAGTAGGAAGATTAGAGCACAGCACCACAATATGCGGCTTGGCACACTGAAAACCACTGGCGCCTACGCGCTCTTCGTAACTCCTGACAGGCTCTTCTTTGGTCTGGTCAGGCATCTTCTCTATGTGTTAGAGATACGCGGTTCATACTGTCTGCAACTGAGTGAGATAGAAGTTCCACGCTAATATCAACGCCCTGGCAACATTGTCCCGGATTCCTCAAGTGCACTTCTTGTTGTTAGATCAGCAGAGTCCATTTATCTACTGATGTATCCAAGACGATCCTTTGGGCCATGCCGAAGATAGACAGCCTTGTTTTGGCAAGGTGGCAGAATTCTTCCAATACTTGTCAAACTGCTACGGTTTCTTACAAATCCCTTCGTAGGAAAGAGATGAGGAGAATTGGCAACCTTTTTATTGTTTGGCTTTGAGCCACCGAGATTCGCCATCAGATAACTCAATAAATACCATCATCTTTGCCTTAACTAGGAAATGGTGAACACCATGCTCCTCATAGAGAACAACAGTGAGTTTCTTATTATGAAACTCTTTCTTCAAGGCTCAACTCAAGTCCAAGTGCATATATCGTGAGTACTGGCCGTGATGATGGTAGCTACATCATTAGAACACGTCCTACATCAACCTGTCCTATCCTCTCAACCAGCGCCCAGGATTGATTATTGTGCAGCACTCTCCTCAAATCCCAGGAAACTAAGTGTAGCCCTGAGTGCGTTCAAAAGGTTATCCCGCAAGGTAGAGCTGAAGGTGTTACATCAGTGGGCCCTGGGGTGATACGCCGAACTAAGGGGCAGCACAATGCACTCCTGAAACAATGTCCTCACTGCATTGTCGTGTGAGCAGCTGTTGGCAACGGGCTTAATTAGTACGAGATTATTGAACCATGACAAGGTAATACAATATATGTTACCCACGCGAATGAATGTACAAAGTCCGGTGGTTTCAAGTAGGCAATGGCATGGAGACATATGGAACACAGTGGCTATAAAGCCCATCGTATATGAAGTCCGAATTGACGCTGCTTTCTCCGTTCCTCTAGGACGTATCCAACGGCCTGCTACTACTCGTCCAGCTTATATTGTCATCCGCTAATTACTACCCATTTCAGTTCACCCATAGAGTCGAATTGCATCGCTACAGGGGAAATATAATTTCCGTCTCCCCCCCCCCCTCATTCTCACATGAAAACCGAGATTAATAGGAGACTTCGCTGACTTCAAACCGCAAATTATTCAATCTCTGCCCTTCGTCACTATTCAATCTCGGGCCCCGTTTTGCTGTACCCTTCAATCCTACGCCAGTCCCATCACTCTCCCTCGCGCTCTTCCCAAACGTCAACCTAATTAGCCTGAGATGAAATCCGGTCGATTTTAGTTCATACTAGTCCTGGAAATTGCGGATCGGTGGTCATGCTTCTTCCTCGCTGATTACGTTTTAGAGCGGAGGGGAATTTGCCGTTTTGCTTTGTAGTTGGTTCACCAACGAAACCAACGCAGCTTATTACCGCCTGATATTAGCGGATGTCGCTGGTATTTCGCTGCACCCAAAAACCGAAACCACATCGTTAAATCGCGCTATAATTAATGTTTATTCGGATTTCAACTAGATAGCTATGGAACGTGCGATTCAGCGATTGTGGTTGAAAACCCTGAGGGCAGCAAACAGCTAATGAATGCCAAAAAAAAAGACGCTTTCACTTCCAGGGTCGCAAATGTAATGAACAACCCACAACAAAATTCGCCTCAGTTGTCCCCCCAGGGGGGACTTTCCAGAATCAAAACTGATGGATGAAGGAGACACCAACTTTTTACGCCCAATGAACCTATCTCTGTGTACCCCAATGAGCTATCACTTGACTGCAGATATTGTACGTGCGTTGATAACACCCCTTGGTGGTGTGGTACCATCGCCTCTCACGCTCACGCATCCCTACCTGCTATCACGTGCCGCTTTCCATTTGGCTGCATGCAGGGGCGTATTAGAACAATAGGGCGGTTCTGGATTTATTTTGATTGTCTCAACTCTTACTTACTTACGTACCGCCCAAGGAACGGCGCTATCGAGAGGAAAGACTTCCCGAGCAATGGCATTCTCCCCCTAGAGAGAAGGCTTCGCTTTCGTTTCTCCTTCTTGTCGTCAACCTTATCACCGGCACGAGGATTGATAGTTAGATATGGTAACGGCTCGAGAACCGAATTCGACATGGCGAGTGGGCCAAATACGGAGTAAGCCGAATCGATAGTGCTTGCTCAGCAGAGGACGATCTCCGAGCCCTTCGCGAAAACTGAAATCTCTCTCCATTTCTGTCCCTCTCACCATGTTCCCGTCCGTAATCCCGTAATACACGAAATGTTCTCTAGTCTCCGGAGTTCTCTGACCTAGTCTTCTAGCTCCTTTCCTCTCTTTATTAACGCCTACCTTCTTCGCATCTTTTAATTCCATATGTTTCTCTTTTACCCTCCGACCTCTCAGTTCCGGCCACGCCACAGCTTGGTAGCAGCATTGCACTACAATGGTGGCAGCAGTGCATTACAAATACATACTTCAGAGTTTTGAACCAGAAAAATAAAATAAATCAAAGCGTTCGGTAATTTTATTACATGAACAAAATAGCTTTTTTAGATCAACGCCCAAGGGTATCTTGTATCTTCTATCCCTTTCTCTATTCCATTCAGTTGAACTAACCGCAAAAAGCCATACAAAACTCTGACGGGAGGTTCTGCGTTGTGTTCTTTTAACTTCTCGGTAGTCCTCTTGGTAAGTTTTTATTAATTTACTTGGCTTTTCAGTTATTTACATTTCAGATCCTATTGAGCCCAAAACACTATTTGGGAGAATGTTCTGTGTGTGTGTGTATGTCTGTGAAAGGGATTGAGAGAAAATTGTCTCAAACTTGATGTGTAGTCTGCAGAGTACCATTGGATCCAAAAATAAGGGCATGAGCCAAATCCACTCAAAACTAACTATAGTTACCATAATGATCAAAACATCAAATTGTTTTTTCTCAAAAATGGCTCAAAAAATTTTGATTATAATTTTTATATGGAATATGGACAGCTCTTGACGAGCTAAATGTACCATGAAATCCCTATCTATGGAAAAATGACGAGAGCAGCACAAATTACTAAACTTGTCCACGAAAATCGATTTTAGCGCGGTTTTTCCCTATAAACTTCGCTGAAATGTTACTAGAATGTTGAAACAAATTGGTACCGGGGTCTAATTTAATACCTATACGACGAGTGTTCAAAATCGCTCATAAATTGTAGTATAAGGGCCACTCCAGAAATTCCGGAATTTCAACTATCACTGATTCACCTACTGAAATTTCTTAAAGTGTTTACCCGATAACTCTGGAAGAGTGATTATTACCCTATTTAAAAAAATCGTGTTTACAGCCTCATTAATTATCTGAGTATACCGATTGCTCAATAATAATCAGGGAATGAGTACGAGCAGCGCAATAAATTCCGGAACCCTAAGCGCTACCGCTTTCTGCCGCCGTGAAATGATGTTTTACCAAGTCCGAATGAACTGAGTGATAAATAAATTGAGTTAGTAGCATAAGCAATGAACACGAGTGACTTGACGTAGAGCTGAGGAAAGTTGTAGGATGCGGTGCAAAGGAGGAAAAGGGTCCTTATGAAAAATAGTAGAGCCGGGATTTCAAAGCTAGTTAGAGAGGTTGTAGTTGAAAGTAGGAATTTGGATTAGCATACCATACTATGGGCCTGTTTCCGACGAAATATCCAAAATTTCATCATCTAGAGGGTTGGATTTAAAAGTCAAAGCAGTCTTAAATCTTCATTAGGATCGGTTAAAGATAAAATACAAATTCAGGATAAAAGTGGGGTGTATAAATTGAAATGTTCTTGTGGGCTAGAGTATTGTGGACAAACAGGACGGAAATTCAAGGAAAGAATTAGGGAGCACGAAAAGGATCATAGGGATAACAAAGGTGGTTCAGCTTTTGCAAATCACCTGACCGAATCCAGCAACTCCTTCTCTTTTGATCTATCAGATAGGCAATACATCGAATTTCTCCATTTTTGCCCCAAGGGACGTATGTTGGATGTACTTGAGAAATTTGAAATCATCAAAAGTAACGGGTTAGAAAGGTCTTTGAATGAGGTGATGTTCCCCTTCAGTTGCCTTTTTTGTTACTGATGATGACCTGACCGTCGAAATCGATCTAATACTGTAACTCAAATTTAGTGGAAATAGACAATCGTTATATATTTTTATCCGTTTTATTTTATGAAATGGGTTTCCACAACTTCATCGCAAGTGATTTAGTTCGTATGATATTTTTTAATGTATCTAATCATGCTGCAAGCAAATGTTTAACGTTAATATAAGGTGGGGGGGAGAACTAGCCCAGAATGCCCAGTAAAATATCTGGTGCGTAGCAACACACAACTTTCCGCCACCCCCGTAATTTCGAACGCCAGCTACATATGCGGGCGCTATATCTTCGTTCAACGCATTTTTACAGAAACATTTATGCATAACAAAATGTAGGGACTAGTTAGCTGAGAGTACTCCGTAAGTTTGATCGAAATCGTTAGAGCCGTTTTTGAGAAAATTGAAATACCGATAAATTAATATTCAACAAATCTCCTTTTCTGAGTTAACTTGGCTTATATCTACGTTCAACATATATACACCGAAATAATTATGGAGAACGAAATGTTGGTATGGGTGACTAAAAGACACTCAATTAGGATTTATCACATCTGGTGAAAAAATTACCCTGGAATTTACGGAAATGTTCGAAAAAACGTTATTTTTGACACATGTTGATTTTTATCTCTGTTCAATGGACCGCCACAGGAACATTTATTGAGAAGAATATGTAGGTATTAACTATTTGAAAACATCCTGTGAGTTTAGTGAAAATCATTGGAGCCGTTTTGCCAAAAAGCGTAAAAAACCTATTTTACTTTCCGCTACCCGAAGGGAAGGAAAGTATAGTAATCGGCCCAAAAAAAAAATTTGAGTTTTCTTCAGATCTTTACGTTTCAGACCCTACTGAGTCTAAAAAACCTAATTTCGGCGCGTGGTCCGTGTGTGTGTGTGTGTCTGTAGTTCGATTTGCAGGAGAACGGCTGATCCGATTGAGCTGGTTCTTTTTTTGTTTTGTTCGTCATTTTTTGTAGACACCAAAATAAGGTTATGGACGATTTCGACCGATGGGAAGCGGGGGAGGGGGACGAAAATGTACCAAAAACTAGGGTTTTTCGCATTTTTCTCGAAAACGGCTCTAACGATTTTGATTAAACTTTCAAATTATCTTCTCCTAATCAATACCTAACTTTTCTTCTCTATACATATCTCCATGAAAATACGGTGAACGGAGATATGAGCCCCTGAACCAAAAATAGGTTTTTTACGCTTTTTGGCAAAACCGCCTCAGCGATTTTCACCAAACTCACAGGATGTTTTCGAATAGTTAATACCTACATATTCTTTCCAATAAATGTTCCTGTGACGGTCCATTGAACAGAGATAAAAATCAAAATGTGTAAAAAATAACGTTTTTTCGAACATTTCCGTAAATTCTGGAGTAACTGCTTCACCAAAATTGATCAATCGTTCAGAGTGTCTTTAAGTCACCCATACCAACATTTCGTTCTCCATAATTATTTCTGTATATATATGTTGAACGGAGATATAAGCCAAGTTAACTCAGAAAAGGAGATTTGTCGAACATTAATTGATCGGTATTTCAATTTTCTCAAAAACGGCTCTAACGATTTCGATCAAACTTTCGGAGTACTCTCAGCTAACTAGTACGTATATTAAAGAAATTGGGTTATATCCGCCAGTAGGCAAATTACTAAAGTTAACGTACCTGTTAGGTGAGTCCGTCTCCTCTGGCTGGCAACACACCAGCCAGAGGAGACGGACTCACCTAACAGGTACGTTAACTTTAGTACGTATATTTTGTTCTCCATAAATGTTCCTGTAAAAATGCGTTGAACGAAGATATAGCGCCCGCCTATGTAGGTGGTGTTCGAACTTGAAGGGGTGGCGGAAAGTCGTGTGTTGCTACGCACCAGATATTTTGCTTCATGGGCCTATATCTCCGTTCACCGTATTTTCATGGAGATATGTATGGGGAAGAAAAGTTAGGTATTGATCAGTAGAAGATAATTTGAAAGTTCAATCAAAATCAGTAGAGCCGTTTTTGAGAAAAATGCGAAAAACCCTAGTTTTTGGTACATTTTCGTCCCCCCCCCCCTTCCCATCGGCCGAAATCGTCCATAACCTTATTTTGGTGTCTACAAAAAATAACGAACAAAAGAAAAAAGAACCAGCTCAATCAGATGAGCCGTTCTCCCGCAAATCGAACTACAGACACACACACATACACACACACACACACACACACATACACACGGACCACCCGCTGAAATTAGGTTTTTTAGACTCAGTAGGGTCTGAAACGTAAAGATCTGAAGAAAACCCAAACTTTTTACTTTCCTTGGCTCTACAAAGTAGAAAGGAAAGCTATGTAATCGGCTGAAAAAAAAATTTTGAGTTTTCTTCAGTTCGAAAAACACTATTTGGGAAAATGGTCTGTGTGTCTGTGAACGATTTTTTAAAGAGAACCACTGTACTAAATCCACTCAAACTTGATATCTCGCCCACAAGTTACCATGGGACGCCAAAATAAGGGTTTGAACAAAATCCACCGAACGTTAACTATAGTTATCATAGTGATCAAAACACAAAACGGCTCTAACGATTTTGATTAAATTTTCTATATTGATAGCTCCCAATATGGCAACTATACCATAAAATTCCCATTTATGGGAAAATGAGGAGAGCAGCACAATAAATTGCCAAAACTTTCGACGTAATCGATTTTAGAGTGGTTTTTAGACAAAACGACCGTACCAAATCCCCTCAAACTTGATATCTAGCCCACAGGTTACTATGGGACGCCAAAATAAGGGTATGGGCAAAATCCATCGAAAGTTAACTATAGTCATCATAGTGATCAAAACACAAATTTTTTTTCTCAAAAACGGCTCCAACGATTTTGATTAAATTTTTTACATTGATAGCTCCCAATATGGCAATCACACCATAAAATTTCCATTCGTGGGAAAATGACGAGAGCAGCACAATAAATTATCAAAATTTTCGACCAAAAGCGTTTTTAGGGCAGTTTTTTCCTCATAACTCCGCTGGAATTCTTGTAGAATGTTAAAAAAAATTGGTATTGTAGTCAAATCCAATACCAAAAGGGTGAGTGTTTAAAAACGCTCATGAGATACATGGGGGTCACTCCAGAAATTCCTGAATTTCAACTACCGCCGTTTCGCTTACTGCCAGTTCTAACAGTTATTTCCCATTAACTCTGCAAAAGTGATTATTATCCCTCTTCAAAAAATTCGTGTACAGCCTCATTAATTTTCTGTGCACCAATTGCTCAATAATGGTCCTATAATGAGTATGAGCATCACAATAAATTCCGGAACTGTAAGCGCTACCGCTTCCTGCTGCTGTGACGTGTTGTTTGACCAAGTTCAAAGGAACTGAGTGATAAATGAATTGAGTAAGTAGAATTAGCCATGTACAAAGTGAATTGTTGTAGAGCTAAGGAAAGCTGTGTGTTCAACGCACCAGATATTTTTTTGGGCCGATTACTATACTTTCCTTCCCTTCGGGTAGCGGAAAGTAAAAAGAGGGGTTGGCTACGTACTTCCCTGGTGTGGTTAACTGGTGTTTTGTATTATGTTTTTTTTCACGTGCTGCCACTCACAATATCACGCTCAATTACTCTTCGCTGACCCACGCTGAGTCCTTCTGCTACACACACGCCAACTAGTATCAGATCCAAAGCCTCTCACAGTCCCCCCCCCTCCCCCTGCGATTCTTCCATCATTGATGATAAAGTTATAATTGGAGCAGCTACAGTCCTTTATGGGTCTCACGCCACTCCCTTCAGCAGCTGTCAGCGCTCACTCAGCCACATAGGTGACCACTGTAAGGAGAGATAGGCTGCTAGTCAGTCGCCTTCTGCAAGAACCCCCCCCCTCCCTCCCTCGTCATCACATCCACATTCATTCTTTCCTCACCCAGTAGATTGTAGGTCTTACATTTTCACTTCCAATACCAAATACGTCGCCCCAACATGCATAAATTCCCTTCTGCGGGTTAGATTTCCGTCACTTCTAGGAGGTTCTGGCTCACGATGGAGAAAACATTATATCCGTTCCTTTTCTATTTGCGTGGTAACTGTAACTGTATATTTTTTTCCCTTCTTGCGACTCGTTCATGATACGAATTCACGTCACTTCTATTCCAACCTCGAATTGATTTTTGAAGTGTGTGAAGTGCCCTAGTTTTCTCGAGTGACTCCTCGAACGAAGATCCGGGAGACCGAAAGTTGTTCAAAGGAAACACCCTCTTTGTCAAGAAAGTGCACTCGGTCAGCACTGAGGGCGATACAAAAGACAACTTGAGTGAATTATGTTCGCGAGAGGCAGCTCGGATGATTCGAGCTGAGTTGACTTGCGAGGGTGAAATGTGCCCTGAGAGCGGCTTATGGAGCGATGCTGGGTGAAGAGGTAGAAGGAAGGTTGATTGAACGTTTGGAAGTCGTTGGGTTCCCAAGGTTTTTTGCTCATATTTTCGAGGCTTCCAGGTTCGCTAGTCTCATCGCGGAGAAAAAGAAGTGGCCTTTTCCTAGATTGCCATCTTTTCTCGGGCGACACACCCCCGGCCTTTTTATCTCAAGATCAATTTGTCTTTCCACCGTTATTTAACCGCCAAGATGTGAACGAGCGAACAACAATCTCTACATTCACTCTCGTAACGGAAAGAAATTGAACGATTTGAATGTCCATGACTAAAAACGAAAATTCGAAAAATCCGTATTCTCTTAGCAGAGCTCCTAAGATACAGGTAATAATAAGTGCGAAGTTGGAACTGATGTTCGGTCCTCTGGTAACTTTATTAAGTCTCAGCCCTTCTCCATAGACAACTTCGCTCCCCCTCACTCTCTCTATCTCTCTCTCTCCCTCTCGTTTTATTTTCCGACTGAAATGGAATGAGCATGTTAACCCATACTTCCTCAAGCTTCGATGGCTGAAGATTGAGGAGCAGCTGCAGTTGCACATTGAAACGATCCTGTTCAGGACTCTTAAGTCTGGGTCACCACAGTACCTTACGGAGAAGTTTGTGTTCCTGGAGGATTGTCACCAGCATCTCACTCGAAAGCGTCTCATACAGATACCCCTCCACCGAACAGTTATGAGATGTGAAAGCCAAAGGTGTGCAATGTGCTTGTATTGAGGAGTTTTTGATTTTTTCTTTTTCATCTTATGTTGCGTTTGTTTTTTTTATTAATATGAAGCGATCATTTGATGTATATAACTACAGCCTGAAGTGTAAAAAAGAGGTCAATGCTTCCAGGGACAGTGGAAGAGACCCCCCCCCCCACCACTAACTGCCCCTGGTTAAGTTAAATAAACCAATTCAATCGCTCTCTCTCTCTCTCTCTCTCTCTCTCTCTCTCTCTCTCTCTCTCTCTCTCTCTATCTCTCTCTCTCTCTCTCTCTCTCTCTCTCTCTCTCTCTCTCTCTCTCTTCATACTTTCAGATGCAGTCTCAACATGCAGCAGAATTGTTTATGCAGATAATCTCAACATTTACTTAGCCTGCAAACCTGAAGTAGGACAGTCCAGGTTACGCGCAAACCTTTCTCTGAGTGACGTACCGAATTTAGTGAGAGGAATCGTGCTACACAATGATCTATCGTGGACTTCACAGACAGATATTATAGGGAAAGTGCACTCGTTGCTTTATGCGTTCAGAAATCTGTTGATGTGTAAATCCAATTTGTGTGTGAAAATATTATTGTTTAGTACCTTAATTATGCTTTATTTTATGTAATGTGGGTCAGTTATGTGTGATCTCGACACAACCTGTCGTGTCAAGATGCAGAGATACATTCCATTAGATACATTTGAATCTGAAATACAACGATAGAATTCATGATAATTTTAAAAAAAAACAACAAATTCTTAAAGCTAACGAATTAATACAACACTCTATGCTAGCAACCGTGTTCAAAATTACTTCTACTAAAAAACCACCACGCGCGACAATATTTGTAATTTTCACCAATTCATAATTTAGTAACAAGTTCTTAAATTACAGTTTACCACAATGTCGTAGCACAAAGCATTTCATATTGTAACGGCCTCTCATCAGAATTAAAACAACTGAAAAGTCACACAACATTCAAGAAATGTGTGAGAGAATCTTCGTTATCACTTTACTAAATTCCTCAAAATTCTCTTAAGTCATGACACGCCAGACTATTAATAAAACGGAACACGAGCATTGAACATTCAAACCGGAACTGAACTATTTATTTATCGGTAACGAAAAGGACGGCTCGACGATGTTGTCAACGACACGTCTCTAACAACTTTCATCTTCCCTGATGTAGTACGAATCCTAAACTTTACGTCATTGAGGACAGTAACAACAGTACAAGGTCCTTCCCAGTTGCGTTGGAGCTTGGGGATTAGCTTTTTACTACGTCTAGGGTTGTAAAACCAAACTCGGTCCCCCGACTCGAAAATGTTGACTTTCATCCGCAGATCATTGCGCCAACGCATTTTCTCCACCTTGACGTGTAACCGCTGGATAGTTGGCTAGAACAATAAGATTGCCCACAACGAGTCGCATGTTGAGGTGTACTGGAACCGTGCGTCGTTCGTTGCAATTGGTTGAAGATGGGAGAGTGAAAATGGGAAAGAAGTTAGACTTCAATTTGTGGTTCCTGAGATTTGGTGAAAGAAAATATGCATGCCCCCTAACCAATCACGTTGTAGTATGTCATTTTTTCATCCTTGTGGGACGCAAGAGTGGTCACATGATCGTTCAAGGGCATGACGCAATAGCAGCTACCTCAGGCTACTGCGTAGTATTCTTGGAATTGTTTAATAGCTGCGAGGTTTCAAAATATGATGCAATAGCATGACGTGTTCACGTGATTGTATAGCCCCAGGCGTTCTATTCTCGGAATTTAATATTGTTGCACAAATTACCCCTAAACGTGTTTCGACTCGTCTATTGTGCAGTTGAATTGGAATTTATCGCCTCTAAAAGTTTTGTCACGTAGTCATACTTTCTCTCTTTCAAATAAGATAAGACTGGTTTATATATATTCCAAATATCAGTTCACAAAACAGTGACTTCAACAAAAGTTTACTAGCCTTCTGCAACTGTAGGTTTAACGTACACATAAGAATAATCGTTTGTTAAAATGTATTCGCAACATACCGACTATAATTCGGTAATGCGATGAAGAAAACATGTTACGTTATTGCCTACGTTTAAGTACAGTTGATTTCAAGAGTTACACGCGTGATTTAAAAAAAAAAAAAGTTTATATTTACCATAACCGATCGTATGAGAAATTTTTATACTTATATGTCAAGGGGACAGGGGATAGAGGCCACTTGATCCAAATTTCACCCTGGTTTATTTGAATATACATCGTAATAGCCATCTCGCTCTCTCTTCACTCCCTCTTTTTCTTTCTTTCATTATCACACGCTCACACACCCAATAGAAATAGGTTATTAGATGTTTATGGGGCACAACAGAGAAATATTTACGATCAACGCAGCGATTATTTTAAACTAGCACAAGAAATGGATACATATACAACAAGCTTGAAAGCTGAATTTATTGGGATGTACAAACTGGTGGATGTATTCTCTTTTGTTTTAATTTTCGTATCAAAAAAGTTAGCGCATAAAAACCCATGTGTGGCTGCAATGACAAAGAGACTCGGTCCCGTTTGCCCTCTTAGTGTGCGAGGAACTTAGCGTGCCATTGGAGAGTCGTTTGAGGGTTTTGGTAGTAGGACAGAATTTACCGACTCTTAAGTTTCAACGTTCAACGTACCGTCATGGTTGACATGCAGAGTGCCTCCATGTTCGTTCTCAGATGAGTATACAGAACAAGAGGTCCCTCCTTAGGCTGAACGCTCGTCCTCACGCTCAGGATTTCCCTGACAGTGTTAGTGATATCTGCCCGCTCTACAACTTGGATGTCCCACAAGACATATTACATTTCTTAGGAGAGTGTCCTGGGTTGGGCGAGTTCAGAAAAGCGAACTCCGGCTGTCAGATACCGCCACTTTATTGTGCTTAACGGTATCAACTGGTAGCACCAGGCTACTGACAGCAATCAACCTATTCAGATGAGTTGGTGAGTTAGTTCAACTAAGCATGAGAAATATTGGCTCCTGTCCTGTTTTGTGTTCTGTAGCCTTACTTCAACTGTGCCACCACGTCGGTGTATATTTGCATGTAAAAACATCATTGTGGATGTTTAATAGATGCTTTGTAGTATTTTGGAAACAATGAAAAGAGTCTTGAGATACTCCTCCGGCATACGGGTACAGCCTATTGCCGTTCCTTTTGTTGTACACTTCTTTCGTACCAACCGTTTTTCCCAAAATTAATTCTCGTTTTAATTCCTTCCCGTTCCACCTGCTATGGAGGAGCTCATCACACCAAAACCCCAGACTTGTTCTTTTAGTGATGAGGAAGGGGCTGATTTTGAGAATGTCTCACAATAACCAGGAACGAGCAATGAAATACAGTCTTCGAGTGCGTCTTAAAATGAGTCTTAGCCGAAATTTGTCGTATAGGCCATGTTGTATGAGCTCGATTCCTATTTGTTGGACTACGGATTCAATCCCAACAGAGCCGAGGAAAAATGTCTTTCGCAAGTGGAAACAATTGTTTGTTTGCAGAACGATGTAATCAAAACCCTCCCACTCCATCAAATTTCGATAAGGGAGAAGTTGGAGTGGTAGTATCAACACGCTACGAATGCTTCTTCATTCAAGGTCTTTCGGCCTTTTTTCACCAAGTAGATTTACGAAAGGGGAATGTTTTCGAATGAACTTCGATCGGTCGCTGGAAGATGGATAGCAGGAAATCAGAATTAAATTGAACCCGGAATAAATGAGACCCAAAAAAAGAGTCACTTTGCCTCTAATTCCCTCGGAGAATGAAAACACCTAATAAAAACCCCTTGATATTCTTACAATCAACAGAGAAATGGGGGGTTGTCCCCCACCCCACCCCTCATCGCCACAAGCGATTTTCCTTTGAAAAAAATCTTCCTTTTTTTTCATTCTTAAGCACTTGCCCCAACCCCGACCGTTGAAGTGGAGAAGTGACGAGAAAAGAGAAGCCTCTCTGGCTCTTCCTTCGCCCTCCATCTCAAACACCGAGAGTGATATAAACCCAATAAGGTGGATACGATGGGTTTGAAGGAGGCGGGCCTTATAGGCCGTTCGATCGCTTTATTCGCTCACAGGGTTTTAACGATAAAGCGAATCGAAATCAATACTATTTCCATCACGGAGAGCCTATATATTTTAAGCCTTTAAAAGCCTGCTGAGAAAAGAACACCCTATCAGTATGCTTTCCAATCACCCTTAGCAAAATATGAAAAAAAAGAAAAAAAGTGCAGAAGACTAAGATTAAAAAATCGCCCCTTCATTCTTACGCGTTTACGTCGTTGTGGTGTTCCCCATCGATCGGTTGATAATCAACCAAAGGTACCATGGCGAAGTGGCTGCATACTGCAAGAGCAGAGCCAGGGTATTTTATGGGAGCCACCACATCTTGTCCAGTCAAGCAATTAGTGTTCTAGAAATCCAACCAACAACAGAGAAAAAGCGCTGCAAATTATAACACAACGGTTCATTATTCCCTTTCACAGCTTCCAGCCCATTCGATTCAGCATCGAAACATAACAGTAAAACATGCGAAACATGACCTGACTACAACGGAACGACGAAAACTACATATTCTAGGCGCTTATAGGCAATTGGCACGACTTGGGCGAATCGGTTTTGGCACGACGCGGCGGGTGGTTTTAATGAGACGGGAGGGAGGGAGTGCAAACGATGAAACGATTACTTTCGCTGTAGTCATTGTCCCGCGAGTTCTTTCAATTAGTAGACTTTGGCTTTTGGTATAATTACTATGATGTCACTATACGCAGCCCTACACCTCTGAGGCTTCTTCCATTTGACCCAGCATTCAAAAATACCTTGAAAAAGGTACCAAACACGGCGTATTAGCAATAAAACTGCCGAAATTTTGTTAATGTGTTAAACCATTTTTCGCTCATAACAACCATGGGCTTCGTCCGATCGGGTTGCCGAGCAGGCGGGCACAACTAGACAACAAATGGAATTTTTATGCGAAAGAACCGCGGACCAAGGACTGACTTCGTAGATACGGAATCCCGATGTCTTGAAACGTTTAGTATCAAATTTTGAAGGGGGGTTGTAAAAAAATTGTCCTGACCAAAAACACGGGTGTGCTATTCTGAATGCATAATAATACAAAATGCGCGGCCTTGTTGCATCTTCAAATACCGCTATTATTCAAAGGAAACAAATTAGTTCCCACATGCAGCGTACGACTCTGATGTTAAATATTCCCAACAAAACTACTGACTTCATCATGTTCATTACCCGAGTGCACGAGTAATAGATAATTGAATTCTACGGAGGTCTTCCTGATCAAAATTTCTCATTAGTTAATGACTGAAGTGAGTTGGCCAATGAAACGACGGCAGTTTGAATTCCGGAATTACTCCTATTAATAAAACTTTATCATGTAGATAGCTTTTTGCAGTACCAAGATGATTATTTTTGGTTGAGAACTCGAGTATCATACGTGCGAGATTATAACGAAAAACACTGCAGTAAAATGTATTGTTTTGCTCTCGTCATTTCTCTGACGGAAGAACGTTTTATATTATCATTCTGTTACCTCGTATTGTACACACAGAACATTTAATTAACCATCAAACATCCTACTTTTTTAGAATCTGTCGAAAGACCACCAAATTATAATTGGTACGAAACGAAGTGATTAAATACAAATCAAATGAAAATGATGACGCGTTCTCTTGATTGGAGATTCAGATCGATTGGTTCGGATGATGATAATTTCGTCGGAAAAGGGAGGAAATAAAGAAATTACGGCAAAAGGAATGGTGAAGAAAATATAAAAGGGGTGGTTTCTGTGGGGCTAAAATATACGGTGCGCAGCAACACACAAATCTCCACAACACCTTTTTAGAAAATCAAAAAATCTTCCTTCGCTACAAATCTCCGTTTAATGGATAGTCGTAGAAACAGTAGTGAAGAAAAAAATGTTTTGGTTGCTAAAAGGAGCTCCGGCAGGTTAATCAAATTCAGTTAAGCAGTCACTCTGGAAATTTTGAATACATTTTTTAAAACGCTACACATTATTATACTACGGTTTATTATTATCTTATAGCTTGACGTAATCTCAGACCTCTGAGACTCCTCCCATTCGATTCAGCATCCAAAAATACCAGTGAACGATACCAAACATGAACTGAGTAGAATGGAACGACGAAAACCGCATAAACCAGGCGCCTATAGGCAATCGCCGCGACATGACAGGGCCGCGCCGATGGGTGGTTGGAATGAACGAGAGAGAGTGCTAATGATGAAACGATTACTTTCGCTGTATTTTACTACAATTTTAGTATAATTTGTCTCACAATAATGTTATTTCACTGTTATCGGTCATACACCCCGAAGGTTTTTTAGACGACGTTAAAGTTATAAAACGGCCCGGATGGCGGACGACATTGGAATCCCAATGTCTTGAAACGTGAAGTGTCGAATTCTGAGGGGGGTTGTAAAAAGGTTTTCCAGACCGATGAACTCACTGATTAATTCATATTTTTCAGCATGAATAATAAACCAAAATGCTATTTTGACACATTGTTGTTATTCTGTTCAACGTACCCTCAGAGGAACATTTATGAAAAACATTAGAACAGTATCGTGCAGTTGAAGAAAACTCGTGAGTGTTGTGAACACTGTTGAAGACATGCCAGGCTCCCGTGTCTGTTTTTCCAAAAAACCTTATTTTTGCATTATCATTGCTGGGCTCCTGCCAAAGCCGAGGAAGTTCTGATCGAATTTGTGGCTGCTGGAGGCAGTTTTCTCGACACCTGAGTCGTATTTGGCCACGACGAAATGGTGGTCCAATCTGTCTATTCTGGCTTTGAACCATGGTGGGCACTCTATCGGTATGCGTTTACGGTGTTACGCGACGATTGGACTATGCGATGACAAGGAGCTGAGAGTCGTTCCACTCAGTGGAGCTTTTATGCGTGAAAATCCCATGCCCTATGATTCTTGTTAACTGTTCGCACTGAACATCATATATAGGATGATGATGATGATCGCAGGGAGGCAGACTTCAGGCGCATCGACCACAGCGCATCCAATGAGGCTGCGGGACCAATGGCAGTGTGCCGTTGCCACAGAGGGCTTTCATGTCCCAACTCCCCTTTCACGAGCCTGTTGGGAGGCCCGCACATGTTTCCAGCCTATTACTGGTCTGGTACCCACTGCCTCACCCCCCTGGGTTTGGAGGAGGGGGTGCCTGGTCGGGGATCGAACCAGAGTCCGCTGGTCCTATCCCCGCCTGACTCGGACGGCCTGACGCCCCAACATGCTCAGCCACTGCGCCCCCCTCACAACATATATAGGAACGGGCTTGTGGAGTATAGACGAATATTGAAGGATTGGAAAGTTATTATTGTATGACGCCCGAATATATTTATCCCGTTACAATTGCCTGTATTTGTCAATACGGACACTGGGCTCTGATATCGCGACTGGTCTTGTTAAATAACCTTTCCTACTGGGCCGTAGCATATCTGTTACACTTCTCAATTTTGTTTTCTTTAGGATCAACATCCAATTAGTCCGTCGCTCATCGTAATTTGGGCGAATAGATATCTCCATGCACAGTGATTTCTTCACCAACTTCGTTCCACATTTTCCTATTTATATTTTTTGCTTGTTTCGTAGTAACTATGAGACCCGCCGTGGCACGGAGAATCGTTTCAGTGACCCTGTTTTTGCTAGTTCATCCGCTCTCTCATTCCGTTTGTGCCGTGGTATCCACTTTAATGCGATTGAGTTACCTCGTTGATTAAGTTTACTAGCGTCGTACTTTGTTTTCTCAATAAGGAGACTTTCCTGAAGTTTTTATGACCAATTGACATGTCTAATGCCACTAGGGATGCCACCAGTATAAACTCCTTGGTTTATTTATAGCTGGTTTCGCTTTGAAATACGCAGCAGGAGCCAGCGCTAGTTAGTCAGCTCCCTCGATCTTAGTGCTAACACTATTTTAAAGCAAATATTGGGTACGATACATTAAACGTACGCCACCCCTTGATCATTTTCACTCAGCTCATAGGAACCGGTAAAACGTAAAAACAGGTCCCGCCAGGAGTTTCAGAGTTTATTGAGCTGCTGCCACATATACAGATGATTGATGTAACTCTACATGATTTTCCTGGGAGAGGTTCATTTTCACGATTCTGGAATCATTGAGGAAAAACTGCGAAAAAAGTTATCTACCAAACGGCGGACGTTTGACTATATAACGACCACCATTATCACTTATTTCGTATAGGTAGTGTATTGGAGTACCCAGATTTGTTTGGTAACGCTATCATAAGAATAAATTGCGTTAAACCCCCTTTTGGCTGGGACGTTCTACAATTTATTGTCCTGCTCTCGCCTTTTTCTCAAGATTGAAAACTTTTCAGTACTGTCCATACGCAATGTGTTATCAAAAAGCAGTTTGCTAGAAAAAAAAATTGGCGCTTTGATCAATATGATAACTATAGTTAGTTTTCAACGGAATTTGCTCATACCCATAATTTGGCATCATATAGTGATCTGCAGACTAAATAAATAAATACGAATGAATATGAACTTTTAAGTCGATTTGGTTATGCCGTTTTCTTTCAATTGGGTTCAGATACACACAGACTGTTTGCACAAATGGCGTTTTTTGCACTCAGTAGCCCTGAAAACGTTAACATCTCAATTAAACTCTAAAAAACATTTGTCAGCCGATAACCTAGGTTTCCTTGCTATTACGTAGGGCAAAGGAAAGTAAAGAGGTTTCCGGGCAAAAATCGAACCGAAAACCTCAGGTTTACTTTCAGACATCGTAAATATACCTGTAACGGAAAAAAAAGGAAAAGGAAAATAATAAAATAAATTCTAGCGGGAATGAAGCCATAAATTTAGGGAAAGGAAAAGCAAAAAAGCAACTAAAACACATTTATATGGGAACTACGTATTATAAAGAAATGGAGCTCCCTATACAACCAACAAAAAAAATATTTGCGAATGAAATGGAATTAGAAATTAAGCGTCCTCTCCTACTTGGCATGCCAAAAGAAAAACCCTGCAAATTATTACACAATGGTTTATTATTCTCATGAACAGCTTGACCTAGTATTAGTGCTCCAAGACCCATTCCATTCAATTCAGCATCGAAAAATACTAGTAAACCATACGAAATATGACCTGACTATAATGGAACTACGGAAACTAAATATTTCCCCGGCGCCAGGTGCCCGTAAACGTAAACACGCAGGCATTTATGATCCGATGTAGGGGTGTGCGGAGAAAGTGGCCCTAACCTTCCTCCGCCCCGTCAGGCAAAAAGAGTCGGGGACATCGACATCACGTTACGAGGTGAGCAAGCCTTGCGAGGCGAGCGGGCGGGTGGTTTTAATGAGACGGGAGAGAGTACTCACGACGAAGCGTTGACTTCCGCTGTAGTTCCCGCGAGTTCTTTCAATTGGTTGACTCTAATAATTACTGTATGTTGTACACGTCTGATACTCATTCCATTCGACCCAGGACGTAAAAATACCTTGAAAATGATACGAAACACGGCTTATGTGCGATTGTACTGCGTTTCGTTAATTTTTTTAAGCATTTTTTGTCTATAACAACCATGGGCTTCGTCCGATCGGATTGCCACGATGGCAGGCACAACTAGATACCAAATGGGATTTTTGTGCGAAAAAACAGCCCGGACGGCGGACTGGTGACGGAGGACGGCGGAGGAAGGACGGCGGACTGGTGACAGAGGACGGCGGAGGGGGGATGGCGGACTGGCGACGGAGGACGGCGGAGGGGGGACGGCTGACGGGGGATGGGGGACGGCGGATGGACATTGCAGATTTGGTATCTCCATGTCTTGAAACGTAGAATATCAAATTTTGAGGGAGGGTTGTAAAAAATGTTTCGTGACCGAAAACATAGGGTTATTATTCAGAATGAATAATAAACCAAAATGAAACCAAGAGCCACAGACTTCAATTGACGTTCGAGTTTTCTTCCTCTTCGTTCGAACCAATGCAGGAAAACGTTTTTACGCGGGAAGGGAGCAGGGAACAGAAGAAGAAGATCGAAATTCGACAGGAACAAGTGCCAGGGAGAAAAAGACCTTCCTTCAGTAACCGTCCATGGGCCTTCGTTTCTGACTCGGTTTGTTCCCAGCAGCTAGGACGGTTAAAAGGCTTTTCGTAGCCCAAACCCCGAAACTGTTTCCGTCAGAGTTCATGTCACACATCACACCTCATGAATACAATATAGTTCGCCTTTAATGAGTCTAAAATTAATGCCAGCGCTACGTTTTTTTTTTGGCTCTCTTGTTCGAGCACATGCATCTTTAATTGTCTGGGAGTCGCAATCTAATAATTTAAATGGCAACGGTGGGGTAAAGAAATGTCGGGGTGGTTGCTAACGAAGCCGCGAGGTTCTGAATGCGAATGTGAACTGAGAGTGTTGCATATTATTCAAAAGTGGCTTGGCTTCGCCTTCTAAAACTCGGCCCACGGGGTGAAACCACGCCCCATCTGCAATGGTAATGGATCGCCCTCGTCTCGAATTATAGTTCCCACCGGACAACCTTTCCCTTCGAACCTAGAGACGTATTTACCCGCCAACTATTAGCGGCCATGTAAAAGTGGGTTTACCTTCTGAATCGCCTATTTCTAGGCAACTGCCTTGTCGGGATAACCGCAGGTTGCCGAAGGGACGAGCTGAAGCCGCCGCTTTTCATTTAAACGAACGGCTCTAATAGCTGAGAATAGAAGGTTGACATCAATTATCAGCCCCCGGCCACTCGAGGGAATGGTCCTCCTTCCGCGTGAAATGTGATGTAATTGCGGGAAACGGCTAGTAGTTTGCAAGTTTGAAGTTTTGGAACGAGTTTTGTTTGCTCGAACCCGAAATGCCCTTCACAGCATCGACAGCTTGCTAATCGTTCGACGTTTCAATTTCCCAAACGCCACTCACCGCGCGCGTATCGCTGAAAACGAAAGTTCCTCTCACCTTGCTCTCCATGTCAGAAAATTATCACGGCCAATCTCACGTCCACTACGCGGTCCCTTATAGCAACTAATCAAACACCGACATTATGTCTCCAGTGAGAAACGTGTACTGCATAACGTTCCGTAATTTATTTATTTCCTCCTATTTCTGTCACGGCTTATACAATACGATACGGGAAATCGGCGTCAATGTCAACCGTTGTTTGGAAGGAAGTCTTTTATTTTCGAGGGTTATAGGGTAAACCACTAAAGAAGTTTAGTCGATGAAAAACTTAACCTTAAATTACGGAATGCATTTGGTTACTCCTAATTATCTGCTCACCCCTGTTGAACTTCCATCGTATAGGACTATTAGCAAGCTTTTTGAGCGAACGCCAACTTCATATGAGTGGAATTTATGAAGAAATATCTCGTGCGTTGCAGCATACAACTTTCCTTAGCTCTAGGGCAATTTACTTTCTATATTGCTTTGTCTACTTAATCATTTTATTTACCACTCAGTTCATTTGAACTTGGTCAAATAAATTTAATGAGGCCGTAAAAAATAATTTTTCGAAGAGGATAGTAATTACTTTTGCAGAGTTATTGGGTAAAACGTTTAGAACTCGTAGTAAGCGAAACGGCAGTAGTTGAAATTCAGGAATTTCTGGAGTGAGCCCCATGTATCTTATGAGCGTTTTCAAACGCTCACCCTTTAGGTATTGGATTGAACTACAACATCAATTTATTTCAACATTCTACTAACATTCCAGCGGAGTTTATAAGGAAACAAACGCGCTAAAAACGTTTTTCGTCAAAAATTATGATAATTTATTGTACTGCTCTCGTCATTTTCCCACAAATGGGAATTTTATGGTATGATTGTCTCATTTAGAGCTATCAATATAAAAAATTTAATCAAAATCGTTAGAGCCATTTTTGAGAAAAAAAGATTGTGTGTTTTGATCACTATGATAACTATAGTTAACTTTCGGTGGATTTTGTTCAAACCCTCAGTTTGGCGTCCCATAGAACCTGCGGGCAAGCTATCAAGTTTGAGTGGATTTGGTGCGGTGGTTCTCTCTAAAGATCGTTCACAGACACACAGACCATTTTCCCACATAGTGTTTTTCGGACTCAGGGAGGTCTGAAACGTAAAGATCTGAAGAGAACTCAAAATTTTATTTTTCAGGCGATTACATAACTTTCCTTTCTACTTTGTAGAGCCAAGGAAAGTAAAAATCGTGACTATAGTCTCATCGACTCTCTGTGTGCTGGCCAAGGACATCTGAAAGACAAACAACGACTTGCCAAGACCAACCAAGCAGGTGAACTCTTTCTTCGTCTCTCGACTGCTAAAACTGACTTTTTCCCCGTCTTTACGGTCGTGTCGTGTTTCGTGAATCCTATTATCCTGACACCAAACGGCGGCAGGAACAATTGAACATTTCCTATTCATTCATCATCCTTCATTTCGGTGCCACGGTCATAATTTTTCATTTTTACGCAGGAGCAATATTTATTTTATTTTCATTATGCCTGGTTTAATAAGCCTGTTAGTTCAGCCCGGAGGAAAAGGGTTTTCTGTGGAGATCCCCCCTTTGCATTAACAAAAGTCGTTGGTGCCGGTTTTTGAGAAAAAATCGTTGGTGGTTTAATCGTTATTTTAGTTTTTGGCCGATCATGCTTATACTTTATTTTGGCGTTGCACGACAATTTAAGGATGAACGTCAAATTTGAACTTATTCGTTCTAAATTGCGGTGACAGATGCACACAGAGCATTTAATAGAATTGTGTTTGATCAGACTCAGAACTTTGAAAACGACTACAGGCGAAGAAACGATTTTTTTTTAGGACGATTGCATGACTTAGCTGTTTACTCCGTAGAGCTAAGGGAAGTAAGCACGCAGCCCTTATGATGGTTATGCGTGGTACGCAAGTACAATGTAAGATACATCAGAAGAAACTCGGCTTTGAAGATGTTAATCAAATTTGCGAATAAGCCTTAGGTAATTGGTAACCGCATTGTGAACCACATGAACGCGCCCCACAATCGCGAATGACAAAGGCACGTTGGCTGCGTGTATTCCGGAGTACATTGTTCGACAACAATGACCTCAATACCCCAGAATGATGTAATAAATTGTCCCATTTTCCTTTTTCGTACATTTTTGTTCCTCGCATTATTTATTGTTAATTAACCCGCGATTCTGTTGAGTGTGGTGATGACTTGTGTTCCTATTGGCACTATACCGCGACCTTTTCTTCATTTCCCTTTGAAAAACAAGAAAATGATTTGTGGCTTTCATGTAGCACTTCAACTTATTCCCAACCCTCCTCTACTCTTCTCCAAATAAACACAAATAACTTTCGCGTTATTTTAATTGAATTGCTACTTTTCATCGACGGCTTAGTTTTTTTACGTTTTGATGATTTGGTTATTTATCTTTTGCCCTCGTTTTTTTTCTTGTTCTTCTGATTCACCTCTCTCTGTTAGAAAATCCGCACACCCTGATTTACTTCCGTTTTTCCCACTCCTCTCTCACCTCGTCCACATTTACGAGTCGGGATGTTCTTTTGCCTTGACGTCCATTGTGCCGAAATATTACTCAACTCCCGTGAGTTATTTGTGTTTGTTTCCGTGCCTTCTTTCTTTTCACTTTCCTTCGCCAAGAAGTAAAAAGGAAAGTTATGTTGTCGGTTGAAAGGATAATTTTGAGTTGTCTTCAATGTTCTGCATTTCAAAGCTTGCGGGGTAACGAGCTAGATATCGATCTGGTCCGACAAGTTGTTGATAATGCGCAATCTTTTTATGAGAGGCTCGGTTCGAACGAACTATGGAAGTGTTGTAGTTATCCGGTCTCGTAATAAGTTAATCAATTGATTTTTTTTACTTTCCTTAGCCCTCGGAAAGGAGCCAAATTATTATGTAGTCGGCTGACAAAACATTTTTATACGTTTTTTTCAACGGCTTCTGAGTCCGAAAAAACCGTCAGGGGAAACGGATCAGCTTAGATCAGTTTCAATAAGATCGGTACAGAACTAACAATTGTTATCTTATATCTCGGCGGACTTCGATCGTTGGTATACGCTCGTGTTTGAGAATGTAACTTAAAGTAAACCCAGTTTCCTATTCGCTCGTAATATAACAGAAACTAGACGAAGAGCCAAACACTATCCCTTATTCATCACGGAAATTCGTTATCGCTGGGGAAAGAGCGCAGGTAAACGAGAAGAGAGCAGTTAGGACGCGTTTTCGTTCAGAGTTTGACAAGTTCAGAATCCCATGGGTGACCAGTCAAAGGAAACAGCTTGATTCATGCGGAAAATTTCTCAGCTCGACGAATGCACTTCCTCCCCCGCCACTTTATTGCCAAGCTTGGATGGCCTGCCGTGCAGTTCAACTTTATGCATAATTTCTGGTTATTCGCAAGCAGCATTACCCTTATTTTCTGAGCGCAGTGAGAGCGACGTTCATCGTAGATTGCTCGAGAAAAATGAGTTGCAGTAGACAAAAATGATCACAAAGAATGAAACTCGATAGATCCTCCTAATAATTATGGCTTCAGTTGACCTTTTTCATCAATAAATAGAGCAGAGGAATAGCGGTAAATAAGAAGGTGCTTGCTGACAGCAAACGAAGACTATAAAATAACAATATTCACATTGGCCAGGCGTACAGCTACGTCGTGCCCAAGATTATATCAAGTCCAAGACTAAAAATGTCTGGGGAAAACACCCGAAGGCCGAACTCACAAACATAATCAACAATCATTGTGCATCAGTGAAGCGAGTTTTTGATTGTTGAGCGAGGACAACCTTCAGCTCGTCACGACGTCGTGTCAAGAGCTCCTTTAGTCAAGAGGGAGACAAAAAAAGAGTAAGCTCTACGAACGCGTTGATCTGCAGGTCGTTACCATTCAAGCTACAACCTCTCGAGAGATTTGAACTTATTTTGCGAATTCTTCTTTCTCTCTCGCGTTCTCGTCAGAAATGCTCAACTACTTCTTAGAATCACTACAATCGTGCGTCAAGAGTACAAGCTGAGTGGGAGCCACCTCTCATGAATTTGAAGAGAGGAGGAGGAACAAGTTGCCTTGCTACAATTCATCATTATCCTCGAGTTCTTCAATTTGTTGAACAACGACGGCCAAGTTTTAATGTGCGAGTTCAAATAATTGAATAACTTGGAAGCACAATTCAATCTTCGACCCCAAGCCTCTCCACGTTCAAGTTTGTCGACTCAAACTACAAAATGTACTAATATTTCTGCAGTCAATCCTAACAGTACCTTCATAACGTCCAGTTCAACAGAATTCACTGAAGCACCTAAACCTGTTGTTGTGTTGTTGTGATTTTTTTTCTTTTAAAGCAAATGGGACCAAGTATGTTCGTCACTGTGGCCGCACATGGGTCCATTGTGACGCGATCACTTACTTAACAGAAGACGTCGCATAGATAGTCCCCCTTCAGATAGCCTACGGTTTGGGGTTCGATGAAACCCTGGAAGAAGTATTCAAAGGTCTAGGCTGCCAAGACATGGGAATCGCATACGATGTGATCTGCCGTTTCGTCCTCCTGTGCTCAACTGCCTTTGAGATGTCCATCTTGTTGAGATGATATCTTAGTGGGCAGTGTTCAGTGAGGAAGCTAATTAGGACTCTTAGATAATGTCCGGAGAGTGTTAGCATTAACTTCGCCCTTGAACAAGCCTTTTCGCCTGTCTTAGTCGTGGCTGTTGATACCAATGGGCACTATTTTCCTGCGTATCCCATCGGACCACCGGACGATTTTTCACCTGAGGTGAATTTTCGTTACTCCTACGTGGGGCTCAGGCCCGATGGATAGGGATTATGCCCCCCTTTTCATTGCCCTCGTGTCCTTTATGACTCGGCACCAGGATAAGAGGAAGCCTATTTTGTGCACCGAGTCGTTCAAGCGCTTGACGATATTCCCATGTTAACCACGATCTGTGTAGGTTGCAATGGCTTTTAGAACAGCCTAGCTGTCTGAGAAAACGTAGATCAGCTTGCTCCTGAATCCTTTAGTCAGGATTCTCGTGGTTATAGTCACCCTGTTCTCCTGCAGGCAGGACTGCAGACGGCTGTTTCTTTAATAGCATTGGCTCTGCAGACTCGGTGCTAAAGAGATGATCATGGACGACCTCCCACTGCTCGTTGCTTGTCTCTTCAGAGCAATTGAGCTGCGTGCTAAGTGCAGTTATGGACAGCGACGTAAAATAATCCCGCGGCTTCATCTACAGAACAAGGATTGCGAGGATCAGGAAAAGGCCAAGTCTTCTTACCAATGGCCTTAAGGTTTGCTCGTCACTATTGGCCGCTGCCACTGAGCGAGATTTGCGAAGGCTCGAATCATTCCGTTGCCTTCAATAATCAACGGCCCCAACTTAACGTCTCTTCTCTCGTCCACCTTCTGAATTGCCTTTTTCCCTTTTCGCCGTCAGGAACTGTACATATTTCCAGAATTTCGTTTTTCGTTACATTTTTATTTGAAGACCAGGAAGAATACCAGTTTTGCCGATCTTCCCATTTTCACTCTTCGTTTTGATAAGAATTTTTTTTTCTCTCTCTCTCTCTCTCTCTCTCTTGTAATGTGCTCGTAGGTTACTTATTAGTTTTCGTTTGTTTTTTTTTGTTGAGCTGCAGTTAGTTTAAATGATTTTTGGTGTTATTCTTATTTCGAGCCGAAGATAATTAATATAACCTTTTGTTGTTCGAGGTTTTCTATTAGTTTCTTAATATGTTTCCGACAGTTCATGCCCAATGTTGGCGTAACCTGGCACAAGACGTAACCGGTGCGCTGATGCAGATGAATAAGAACAGTAATAACAATGACTGCTGAGCTGGCGTAGTAGAGGAACTAGTTCTCACAAGCCAGGATTACTTCATGAAAATAATAGACTAATCTCTGCAAAATGTTCTGCGGTACCAATACGAGTATATCAAAAAAGAATGAAAACTAGTAACGGCTCTACTTACAAGCCCAGTTTATTCCCTGGAAAGAAATTAAGTTATTTCTCTGAATGTGAATAAACTGAAGTTTTCTACGAGCGTAAGTAGAACTGAAGATGGAAGAGATTTTATACTAGAGAAAACTGGGTTTCTAAGATAGGTCTTATCAATGGGTCGCAGAGCCGAGAAGTAGGATTAGGCTTAGTGGACACAGTGGTTTGCAGTACTAAATTACGCTTTGAACATTATTGATCGACAGCGATGTGCACTAAACGCGCTTACTTAGGCAACACAAGCACAGTGGTGAGGTTTTGAGTCCAAATCTCAAAAATCAATTAAATGCTTTCAGCGGGCAACCTCTGAACTCCATGTACGACAAAAACAATAACATTCTTCTAGCGTCTTTCAAACTTTCGGAACGAACTCCATTTGAGATTATCAATCAAAACAAAATGAAGAATCATTGTTTTGCCACAGATGTTCAGTAATTAGTCAGAAGCGGTCTGCAAGCCATTAATAATCATAACGATCGAGGTCTACGTTGATTGCTGTGTAAACTTAGGGGGCTCTAAAGGCTCAATGATTGGAGACCCAAGTGGACTGGTGGAGTAGATCGGGACAGGAAGTAATTCTAACATTGACGCCAACTGCACGACCCTTCGATCTGCCGCTCCTTTCCGAAGGGTTTAATCAAAGTGAGTTGAGCGAGGGAGCGATCTTGATGATTACCTTGCGGACGGAAAGGGAAAAGTGTTTGAAGCGAAGAATCACACTCAACTCCTAGCACTATAACGATCGATTTCGGAACGAGTCTTCTGACAAAGTGCTTCGATATAGCATTCCCCATCCGATTCAGCATCGAAAAATACCAGTAAACCACATGAAACATGGCCTGAATACAACGGAACGACGGGAACTGAATATATTCCAGGCGCATGTAGGCAATTGACACGACATGACGCGGTTTTAACGATACGGGAGGTAGTACTTTCGCTGTATTGGCCCGCGAGTTCTCTCAATTAGTAGAACTCAGCTCACTATAATTCTCACCGACTGCGAACGGACATTGCTGATTAGGAATCCCGATGTCTCGAAAAGAAAAGTATCAAACTTTGAGGGGGGGATTGCATAAAAAACTTTCCCTGACCGAAAACATAAGGTTATTATTCAGAAAGAATGATAAACCAAAACTAGGAGAGGGCGAGTCCAGAATTGGCCGGAAGAAATGAACAAGAAACACTCTTCAGTGCTTTTCTACGGTAGCACAGAACTGATCCGAGGCATTTGACGACGCTTTTCCGTAGATGTCGTAAGAAAGGTCTTCAAATCTCAACTGCTGCATAAATAAAACGATTATGAATCCTTCCTCCCTAGCGTCGTACGTCGGGACGAAACCCCTGAAATAACGCTCCAACTCCACTTGATGACATTGGGCAACAAAATTTGGGGTGTTAGTAACTATTTACATCTCGCCGTCATTTTCATTCGTATTTTTCAACGCTTTATCTGAATACGCAGCGTGTTTAGTTTTAGTGAATCAGGGGTTCGAGGGCTAAGGGTTTGTAGCAGTATGTTAACAACGCAACAAAATGCGAAACTATATTCACACCACTCAAAACACTACACAAACGAAAACTATCAACTGACGGATTTACAGACCACCCTATACAAAAAAGACTGAATCGACAACTGACAGACTATTCAAGACGTTCTTTTCTTTTCAACTCTAGTGGGTTTCCCACTAGTGGGCATGACCTCCTTCCTTCCACCCCCCACCCCCCCCCTTCACACCCGCTCATCCATCCCGTTTATCTTTCTCTTCGTATATAAAGATGGCGAGCAACTGACTGACTTAACGGCCAGACGATGATGTCTATAGATCGAAAGCGCTTACACACAGTATCTCACCAGCCAGAGGAGATGGACTTACATAACAGGTACGTTAACTTTAGTGTACCTAATAAGTTGAACAATAAACATTAGCGTCTCGCGGGCGTGCCCTACTAAGGCACTATTTGAAGCGCCATCTGGAAGATGGCTTATGCATGTTCATTGTTTACAGTTACGTATTCGTGGAGGCAAACCTGCTCTTTCGAAAACACCTGGAAGTCTAGTTTTGAAAACGCGGCCGTGCGCCCCCCGTGCGTACCCTTTCCCTTCCATTCGTTGATTTTTTCGTAGTTTGAAGCTCATCCAGCCTCTGCGCTCGAGTCGTATGTTTTTTGTTTGTTTTTTTTTTCAAACATACAGTCCATTATTTTTGTCTCGGTCTTTATTTTCGCCTAACCAAACGACAATTTTACGCCGATTCCGAATATACTCATACTTTTCTACGGGGACCTCATTAAACTCGATATTTTCCGCTGGCGTACGTACATATGTGTCCATGTGTTGATCAACTTTGATCGCGTCATTCATCCGTAATTACTTTTTGGCACACATGGTATCAGTTTCAAAATGTTAATAATCGAGAAGCAGAATACGTCAAGATCCACGCTCGTTATTAAATAACGATTTTATAAATTAAAAATGTTGTATTCTAAGAGTTTTACTTGCTCGTTCATATTTTTTATGAAAGGAGGAACATTTATTACAATATTTTGCATTAGTTTGAAACACTGAGTACCCTTTAATTGCTCTGAAATGATATGCATAATGAAAATATGCCTTTCCACTTGTTCTAGACCAAATTCGTATTTGTATTCTAAACGTTGGAAAACCCTTAAAAATTCTTCAAAAACTAAGAGCCAACGGCTTTTCCTTCGTTTGGTGGTGTGGAAACCTTCCACGCTCTCTTTCTTCCGATGTATTCAGTGGCCGCGTCGTGTAAGTGCTGGCCGCCAGTCCGGTCCTTGTTCGGGTTAACTAAATCATGAAATATTTGAACGTCCCTGGAAGGTGGTGATGTGTACTATAGGGCGGTACAACAAGCTTTGCCTCTCCAGGACGGTGGCCGGAGTCAACTAGCGCTATTTCCACCGTGCGCCGCGGATTGCAAATATTTTGAGCGTGGACGAGCAAACTCCCTATCAACACCGGTGACGGTAGCCTTTACTGTATTTCTCGTTCTAAAGTCACGCTTTTAAATTTTCGAAACATTAAGAAACGTTCGTTTTAACAAAAAAGTTAGGTGGTCTGATGGTTTAGGGGCTTCCATAAAGGTGAACGATATTCGGTTCTTGCTAGGCTGATAGGGGGACACATCAGGGCCGATATCGTGCGGCTGCCAGTTGCTTCTGAATAATGCTGTAGCAAAAGAGAGCAGTCTTAGAGCTGGATGTGATGGCGGTTGCCGATCTCAATGGCTGTAGAGCCTTGAAGGCTGGATTTAAGAGCCCCTGGGGCTAAAATAAAATATCGCCATCGAACGCCTGGGAGATTGACTGCCAGGTTTACTGCCATAGAAGGAGGACAGTACGCTCACTTCTTAACTTACGTAGTTTTAAGGGCATAAACTTCTGAGGCTACCTGCATAAACTAGGAGAAAGATGGAATCCATCCTGCAAGACTGCGAGAAGGAAACTGCCAACAGTGTGAAGTCCATGTTTTTTCGCTCACCTCAAGCAGGCTCTACAGATGCCTGCTGAGGGCAATAGAGGAGGTCAGCAAGGTGCTAAGGAGTGAGTAGAGCTGGATGGGCGAGGATTGATTTGTGCGCTGTCGGGATTAAACGAGTAGTAGCACCTGTCTTCCCTGGATAAGGGAAAAAGTCCTCAGGGCTTGTAATTCCTCCCTGAAGTTATGCCGCATAAGCGATTATAGGGTGGGGTAGCCATACGAGCAGAAAAAAAAAACCTGTATTGGTGACACATCGGCGCTCTATCCGTCAAGATGCCACTACCACGTGAATTCTACCTTTTTTCTTATTGTCTTATTACCCACACCGAACTACCAACATGACTACACAATATTCGAGTCACCACAGCCGAATTTATGCAGAAAACCCTGTACAAACAGGCTTTTTGTTGCTATTATATTGTCTATTATCCTGCTCTCCATATTTATTTACCTTTGAGGTTTGTGTCATTAAAACACGTTAGATGACAAATATTTATGTGAGTTGTTTGAGTCGTTACTAAAACAGTCCCGGCCGTTTAATACATCAATGCCTGGGGGGCCCATCTACAAGCTCTCCTTCGCTTGTCACTAAATTTCTCTGTTATGGAGATCAAGCAATATGTTAAAATAATGATTCATAACGTAATGAGTCATTCCATAATACACAAGCTAAATTTTAAATTTGGACTGGTGTGGCCTGGTTGTTCTCTTACTCACGCGCACAGATACAAAAACCGTTTTGCCACATGGCATTTTTCGGGAATCAGGAAACTTGGAAAATTTAAAGAAACTTGACAATTTCTTTCGATCCCAAGGACAGAGAAATGAGAAGCCGTGGAAGCACCACAGAGAAATTAACTATGGAATTTGGCGTTGTTAATTTGTAAACAATCTAGTGAACGTAAATCCAATAGGGGAAGCTTCCAATTTGTTTTAGGATTTTCAGATTCCGACTGTGGTACCCGGAGCACACACACTATGCCCTAGTTAGTGACGTCCCTGAAACAAGTCGCCAAAAGAATTGTGTCGTCCGTTATAGGCTCAGAAACCAACAAGGTTCCCCTCATTTCAAACTCAAGTGATTGTTAATTGCCATTGTCGAGTTGATACAGCCGACGGAAGGACGAGAAAATGGAAGGGTAAAAAGTTTGGTACAATTTATTAGGTTTCTCTTCCTAATCACATTACTCCTTGTCCTTCACCTCTCTCCCACCATTTTAGAAGGCTTTGCTTTTAGCCTCCTCTAGCTTTTCAATCTGCTTTGTTCTCAGTCCCTCAAAGGGATGGCAGCCACTCACCTAGTCTCTCTTGAATTAACACAATAAAAGCTCTTCCCCGCCAACCGGATTACCCATAATTAATATTTGGAATGAGAAAGTTTCCTTTCATCTTTTGTCAACGTAAATACTTTACTAGAAATTAAACGCTGAGGCTTCGGGTCATATATACATATTACCTCATCGCTCTTGAGGCGTTACAATGCGGTTGTAACGACTCGTTACGAACTACCGAAGGTCAGTTTCATTCAACCTTTTCAGGCTATCAAATAATTCGTGTTTAAATATCAGTTGCGCGCATCACACAACGTTCCTCACCTCCGCGTAATTCACTTACTGACCAACCTTTCAAAAAGGGGAGAATTATTGATCAATAGGACACGCTAAACCGCTTCTAATCTGTTCTAATCCCAACAGAATATTTCGTGAAGTGAATTTCTAATTACCAACGCCCTCTTCACAACACGCCTCCTCCTCCCATCCTGTTCTATAAATGTTCATGACGGACTGACTTAGGAGCGGTTGCAACGTTCTCTTCTTATTTCACTGGAGAAAGCTACTTCTGTATTTTTGCCACACGTAGTAAACGAGTGTTGAGTTTACGAGATATAAAATCCTCCTCCTTCCTAGGCTCCTTCTTGTTGTTTCTACCTGGGTACACTGCTGGAGCCTTTCTTGGAAATTTCCGAAAACTCTTTCCATCGTTGCTCTCTCAACTGCGACGATTTCCACGCGAATAGCACCCTTCAATTCCTCTAATGTTCGGGGCTTGTGCTGGTAAACATGTGCTTTGAGGTGTCCCCACAGAAAAAAGTCACATGTGGGCAAATCTGGGGACCGAGGAGGCCAATGAATGTCACCGAACCCGGAAATAAGGCGGCCAGAGAAAAGAGAACAAATAACGCTCATTGTTGCCCTAGCTGTGTGAGCGGTTGCCCCATCCTGTTGGAACCACATACGCCGGATCGCAATACGTTTTTGTCTCAATTCAGGTGTAAAGAAACCGGTTATCATCTCAACATAGCGTTCTGAGTTGACGGTAGCAGCAATGCCATTGTCGTTTTCAAAGAAGTAAGGGCCGATGATGCAAGTTTGGGATATGGCGCACCAAACTGTAACTTTTGGGCTATGCAGTGGTTGTTCATGTAATTGTCGGGGATTTTCATCAGCCCAATAACGACAATTTTGCTGATTCACCATGCCATTGAGGTGGACGTGAGCCTCATCGCTCATGAACAAAATGAGATCCTCATTTTGTTCAGTAAGTGCTTCCATCTCACGGGCGAAGGTCATTCGTTGTGCATAATCTCCTGGGTGTAAATATTGCTCAATGAAAAACTTATAGGGGCAAAATACGCCTAACCGATCGATCACTGAGGCGAAGTTCAGCAGCATGCAGGCGAGCTGATCGACTCGGGCTGCGAATTAGTGCTTGTCGTACACTTTCAATGTTCTCTGGTGTTCGAATCGATCTTGGAGCTCCTGGTGGTCTGTTCCTCATCAACGAACCTCGTGTGCGAAGCCTTTCAACCCAACGAAGAATGGTGTTTCTAGAGGGAACAGCCCGATTTCGGTGGATATTAAAATGACGACGAAACTCACGCTGGACTGCCGTGACGGACTCGTTATTACGAACGAAACTGTCGTAAGCAAAAACGCGGTGCTCTACTGTCCACAGGTCCATGACTTCAACTGGTAAAAAAATGCTAAGACCTCCCGATTACAATGGTAAGTACTGGCCATTTCAAAAACGTCCGCCCTTTATGCCGCACCCTGTACATTGGAAGTTGAGAATAGTTGTACCGAATTAATTAAAACTCAGTGGAAACCCGATTGGATATGTTGCTAGAATGAACAAACTAAATAGCTGAATGCGATTGGAGCTGGTGAAAGTTATGTGACGCACGAAATATTTACGGTCACCGCGAGACCTTGGTACAACGGACATACGACTGGTTTCTGTAAGTACCGTGAGCTCCTGGGGCGCTCATTAGTGAACCAGAGAAACCTAAGTTCTCAATTGAGCATTTCATACAGCTATTAGCCGCCCAAACATAGTTTCACGTTCACCGTTTGGTTCATGGGCCAGCTCCAGTTAGCAGTAAAATGCTGTACCCTCGTTCGTAAAACGTTGACAGATAGTTCTCCTGATTGCGGGTTCTCGCTAGACGGCGAGAGTAGTTCACTCTTATTAAAATTGGTCGATATGAAGGAGATTGTTCCAAGTTGTAAAACTAAATTGCTCGGCGCTCCGGCGTAGCTGTTCTATTATTGCGCCGGTAAGAGCTGTAACGAGCAGCCATTTCTTTTAATACGGTTCTATATGAAAGAACGTACGAGTGTTCGAGAGGATCCATAAGAGTCAGTGGCTCTTCTCTTCGGGAGTCTTGTAAGACTCTTCATCGTTAGCTTAGAAAGCGTTTTACTAAATATGGCGCTTGAATCAAGTATTTGCGGAATCACGCCCGTTGAATAAGTTTGCCGATGTGCGAAAAGTCGTTTGAACGAAAACATTTGCTTTCTTCGGGATGTAGTAAGACAGGTGTGCTCCTAGTAGCCCCATGAATTTACTCCAGTGTATTGAGAACCATCCAGGAACCGTGTAGCATTGCTCTTCTTTCCTCTCGAAAATCTTGCAGCGTACTAACATTCCCATACATCCTCCCATACCGTCCAGAAATTTGGACGGTTCAGGAGTGGTCTTTTCTCCATGTCTTCATTTTTCATCCCTGTGAGTTATTGTCTCGGATCAACAAGCTCCATCTTCGTCAGTGCCCGGGCTAGTTGAACGATGCACTTCCAGTTTAATTGGAATTCAACGAGGTGCAAGCGAATTGCGAGCTGGAGTGAGCTGCCTGCCAACTGTGTCCTTCACTGCGCCGCCAGCCTGCCCACCTTTGGCACGATAAGATGGTTTACAGGCACGCCCTAAATGCTCTTGAGCTGCGCTTTCACGTGGGCTGCCAATATACAGCTTCAATAAGGCGCCGAATGGCGATAACTGTTCTTCGGTACGTCGAAGGGGCGTCATCAAGAGCCATTGGGCTTTTACCTAAACTGGCTTACTCACAAAACGAAAAGTATGTCGGCGCACCAGCACCAAATGGCCTTCAAATTCTAGCTGTTCCAACTCTAGAAGGAAATTCAATAGAATACCTGGTGATCTGAATAACTCTATTAAACTTCGGCAACTTGAACATTTGAGTTGCTACCGTCAGATACAGAGAGGGAGAGCGAGATGGATGGAGGTAGAGGAAGAGGGAATGAGTGAGAGACCCAACAAAGTTGTCTGTGGAACCTAATATTAGTTTCATTCTGCTCACTGGACGTCGAGACGGTCTCTACAGCCGTCGGTAGTCAAGAGAACTTGAGTCGAGTTCTGCAGCATCAGTTGTTTGGCTAATATCGCAGACGCAAGGCGTCCCCTCGTGGTACTTTGTGTTTTTAGAAACGATCAACGACCGTTCGATCAACTTACAGCTTATATTTTACTAATATAGCACATTCGAGTGTACTCCTAGTAAATCTCTCCCTTCCCTGAGAAAATATACAAAGTATTAATATTGTCCGTAGAACTCTGAAAGAGCCCACGACAAATTTTCCGAACTTCAGTAAAGACGGTTTGTCTTCCTTAACTTCCTGCTTTCGTTTTTGCAGCCGTGAAGAAATCAGAGGGGATCATTGCCAGGCATTTTGCGCAAGAGGGAGTTCCTCGTGCTTCGCCTTGTTATCCTCCAGCAACTCGAAACTCCTATCTTGAGATGATGTATCATAATCAGTATAAAATTTCAACGAGCTCCAGCGAGCTGCGAACTTAATCGTGATTTAAGGGTGGGAAATGCCTCTGCTTTTCCGCGTAATTTAAATGAGAGTTCACTCATCTACTTTTCGAGCGAAAGATACGCCTTCGCGAAAATTGTTGAGCTCAGTGAAGGGAAGGGGAAACCGAAAGATGAGAACCCCTCGGGAGTGAACAGTAAAACTTGCTGTACGATCGTGAGCGGTGGACGCTGCTTGTACCTCCAAAGCGTATTCACAATTAAAATAAAAGTAAATCCCTAACTCGCTATAATTCTCTCATTGTCCATGTTTTAGGTAATCTCGCACACATTCAGGTCACTGGCAGTTTTGGATTGCCTTTAAATTACGTCCAGTTACCAACAGTGAGTTAAACTGCTTAAACGCCTACTCAACTAAGTGAGAATAGTCGTGGCAATCTAAACCAGAGAAAATCCCGCTCACCACATAAAGAACAGGCATACAAGAGCATTTCATAATAAAAAAGAGATCAAGATCATTGAACCAAAAACCAAATTTACGGCTCACTAACATTGCTCAACGTGTATACGTGCAACAACGGTTGAGTTGGATTTGCAATGCGATAGGAACGACAGAGTTACATGCAACACTAGAAGGTTTGTCTCCAGTAAGTGCAAACACGAACGTTGAGAGCGAAATGGGGGTCTGAGTACCGCTAATAAAGCGGAAAAATAATGACGTGAATTAAATATTTAAAAATTACTTGTAGGCGGAAGAAAAATGATCAAACAAGCACATTCGTTGTTCGACTCGCAGTGTGGGAAATGAAAATAAAAAGCGCTGCAAATCGCTGCACAGCTTATCGCAGTCTTACACATCCGAGATCCATCACATTCGATTCGGCATTGAAAAATACTAGTAAACGAAACTGAACATGGCCCGATTGCAACGAAACGACGATAGTTGACATTTTCTAGGCACCGCTCGGCAAATGGCTCGACATGACCGGAGGTAGAGCGGGAAACGGATGCAGGCCATAGGGAAACGATAAATTGCGCTTCATCGTCCCGCGAGTTCCTTCAAGTGGTAGAATTTTCTTAACTATATTTATTGTGATTTCACTATTTTCCCATTAAACGCAGTCCTGCGCCTCTAAGACTCGTTTCATTCAACTCAGCATCGAAAAATTCCTGGAAGAAACGATACCAACGAAGAAAATTTCTTTTTTGATAATTTTTCAAGCCAGTTCTAGCTCATACCAAATAACCAACAATTGCGTCCTATCGGATTGCCGAGCAGGTGGACACTAGATACCAAACGGAATTTTTGTGAGAAAGAATGGGTTTTTGAAGGCAAAATTTTCGTGACCGAACGTATAGGTGTATTAATCAGAATGAGAAATGAACCAGCACAATGAAGGGCGAACTTATCTGGGAGCTCGGTCGAGGAGCAGCTAAAATCTGGTGCTTAGAGTCCGATCAGCTCCATTTCGCACCGATCGTAATCGTCACTCAAGTTCGTGAGTGCATAATTCGTAAATTCGTAGCTCTAATTCGCGTGGATGAGTTCTCAGTACTGCGCAAAGATTAGTGGCGGCGTGGAGTGGTTTCGAATGTGTTTGCTTGAGCGGTCTCTGCGATACTGAGTTGCACTCTCACGAATCCTTGTCGAGAGTTGCGACCGATAAGCTGAGGAGTTGAGGCTGGTTTTTTTGCTACAGTAGGTATATCCTTGATGACTCCAGGATTAGACAAAAAGTGTCAGAAATGAAGTTTGCGTCACGTTGTGGAAATTTCCGTGGTTCGTTAACCGGAAGCGAGTTTTTGAAGTGGATCACTAATTACACTAATCAAGTAAAGACCCGTTCCCCCGACGATCAGAAACGTGATATCGCTTCTCTCGTCCCTCCAAAAAGAACAGTAACTAGGTTTCGGGAAAGAGCCGATAGCCGCGGAGTTTCATACGTTGAAAAGAGGACCCTTGTCGTCCCGCCAATTTGATCTGGAAGGGGCGGCAAAGGCAGGAGAGAGGGCATTTGATTTTCCCATTGGGGCTGCAATAAGCCCCGAATTAAATTAGCGGTCGGAAAAGAGCCTGTTGACGGTCGAAGGGAGAGGTTGGCCAACAAAATTGAAGTTCTGAGCTCTCTGAACCGTCCATTACTCCGCTAATGAAATTGATGCGGTTCTGAAGCGTTGATAACTTTCGGTCGAACGGAGAAAAACACGGTCGTCAAACATGGACGTTTTCCAAACTCTGGACCGCTCAAGTTCGTGCGGAAATGTTTCTGTTGTGAAGGAAATGACAATCGGCGAAGCGGACGGCAGTTCGTTCTGTCGCAGTTGAACCTGAGTTCAGAATATCAACAAAACTAGATGAAGCATCAAAAATTCGGATTCAATATTGAAAGTATCTTCCCACTTAGCGATGAAAGTGAAGCACCCATTAGAAGATTAAATGGAGTCGCCTATCAACGGGACATTAATCGTGCAAAATGATGAATAGCCGTACCTAATACAAGATATACTAGGGTGATTAAGGGGAAACATGCCAGGCTCTCATTTGCCATGGCATTGTTAAGCTCCAGCAGTTGTGTTTCCTCCCCAGTGGCATCCCAGAGTGGCATGAGTCAGCGCAGCCTGGCATCATAATTATTTAGGATTACGGGGTTACTTCGTACAGAGAGTGGCCTGTTATTGAGCTGTGTGTGCAACTGCATTGTCCATGGGGCCACATTGTTGGGCGCACGAGAGAGGGAGTTTTAAAACGAAATAAAAAAGAGGACTTGGTGAGCGTGAGTGAGTGTTGTATTGCACGTTAAATGAATAGTTATTTTAAACAGAGTATACAAGGGCGACACAAGGGGACTCGGAATACGTGTGAGCTGGTTGTGGGGAAAATAGACTGGACAGAGAGTGATTAGAGCTATGACTGGCCCGAGAGTTGATTGAGGAATGTCTGTGAGCACTGGGAGACGAGTGTATCAGGGAAGAGCTGTGTGTGTTGGAGACTGAGGTAAATCGAGGGGAAGGAAGGATATTTTGGAAAGTGCGTTGTGGCTCGGAATTTAAAACGAACTCAATCCCCTCGTCTGGAGGAGGAGCCGACTGAACGGGCAGTTCTCGGACTTCCCCGTGGCAAACATGAAAAAAAGGTCGAAAACCGTTCGGCGGAACACACCTAGGAAAGGCCCCAGCTCAAAATCCCAACTACTTCGCACTGTGCCGAACGCACATCTCTGTATGAAGACGGTTGGCCGCCGGATGGAGGATCTGTTGGCCAAGAGGGACTCTGGGGACGTGTGAGGCATCCATCTGAAGAACTGAAGCCAGGTCCAAAGAGTAACCAAGCCATCATCACTGCATCGCCCCCTTGTAAGAGTGCACCGCTGCACGACGTAGTTGTCAGTGAATCCCCTACGATCACTACCTACTACTAGAGCCCAAAACAGGCTTATGGTACTAAAACTACAAAACTCTTCCGTTCAGGACCTTGAGGTTGGGTTTGGGAATTGACGGAACCATTTCAATAATAACAAAGATTTCTTCCTGAATCGACCATAAGAACCCATCTGAACAGAACCCCCATAAATTTGACTAAAGTTGAGAAAAAGGGTGTTCTGAGCCTTTGTGGCAATCTCGCCTCATTTTCTGGTGTTATCACGAGAAGGAGCTGCATCCCATGGGCCCCACTTGCGACACATTTAGCAGCGAAGGAGGTGGGGTTGCATACATCTGACGCGCGACTTCGTCTTCATTACGTTCGGCCATGTAGCAACAGACGAAGAAACACAATTACCCGCTAATTTTGGCAGGCGTTCTTTCATTGTGCTCTGAAAAGGTAGTTCAATTTTCCTCGGGGAGAAGTTTTCTGCTTGGATAATTTCGCGTAGACCTTGTGTTTGCTTCACTCATTCCACTACATATTTGTACATATTTTCATAACATGAACTCGGTGGAAAGCTCGCCTCCAGTGATACGGAGGGTTTGTAGAGTTTCCACTGTTATCACTCCGCCGTGTCGTTTTATTTCTCCGCATTAATCAAGTGGGGCCTCGAGAGTGGGAAACGAAAGGGAAAAATTCGCAGATAAAAGTACTCGCTGTGGTCGTGGAGAGTGGTGAAGGGACGTGGTGAAAGGGGGGGAGGGGGGCTGAGAAATGTTTGCCGGCGGAAAGGGAAGGTAATCATGTTCGAGGTAAGTAAAGGTCGGAAGTAGATGAGTGAGGCCGCGAGAGAAAAGCCGGAATATATTTGCATCGGAAGGAGATCCCCCACACCACCATGACTCCCTTCCACTTTCCGCAACTTTAATATATGTATCTATTCTTTGATTTGCACTTGAAAGCAGTGGAAGGGCCTTCTTTTGATTAAAAGGCCGATTACTTGCCGCCCTTTGACGGACGGAGAGCGGCCATAATTAGCTCGGCTCGTAGATCGAGAGGATGAATACTAGAGATGGCGTTTTCTGATGAATATTTCGGTATGGTTTCAACAGATATCAAAAGGAGACGCTCCACGAGGGGGCGTTCCGATTAATCAAAATTAATTTCGCTAATCCGAATGATTTTAAAAGGGAATAATTCAAGTCTGACCTTTAGCCGTTCAATAGCTGCGATTAGGCTGTCGAATTGTTACCCGAATCCAAAGCACCCTCAGAATGTCATTTTTAACGCTTCCAAATTCATTGAGTTACCGATAGTTATCTCCTTCAACCCTAATTGATATGCCGGTCCTGCGGAGCGATGGGCTGGTTTCGAGGCTGGTTATTCGCTCGTTCCTTTTAAAGTTTCTACTTAGGAATAGCTACTGTGAACGAAGAAGAGAAGTCAAGTGCATGCATTATTCCTGTGTATTAGCAGTAGGGCTGTATATAGTACATAAACACAAAACGTAACCGAAGGATTATGAGAGAAAGGAAACACTTATAGATCAACATTATTACTGTTCAGAGTTCTTCAATATGCCGGTATCAGAGCTATGGACACAGTCTTAAGTATATATATATACAACTTTAATTTATGCATAATAATTCACATCGTTGATAATAAAATAATTTGATTGTAAATTTAAATAGTTTACAAACACACGTTCTTCAATTTTTATTGTTCATTCATTTTTTCATTTCTCGTGCATTCCACTGGCAATAAACCGTTAAATTTAAGTAACAATGGAATATGAAAAGAGAGAAAAAGTATTCAGTGGCGCCTTTTTGGGAAGGGATGCATGAGCCTGTGGCTAAAATTCGAAAACACGGAACATGTGAACTTCTCAGAGTCAAGGTAACAACAGATGTGAAGGAATATGTAAATGGGAGTGTGGGTATCGGAAGATCCACAGTCGCGCCTAACGGTACTCTCAACACTTTTGTTTGTACCTGTGGGAAGCCCACCTCCTCAGTTATTTCCAAGGGACAACGGATTTCCCCTGTCCTGGACTTTGCCATCTATCTTTCCCACACCTCAATTTTAGATTCCTCTTCTGAACAGACAGTTCATTCTAAGACAGCCATCCTTCAGCTCTCGTGATAACAGTCGTCTCCTAAGTTCTCCCAATGATTCGTCTCTCAGCTCGCGCTACTCCCAACTCAACTCTATCCCTTTCCCTCCACTTAGTATCTCACAACCAGTTTCACATGTATTGAGAGTCCTTTGCGCGTGTTTATATATATTCATACTGAGCCAGGTAACGCTCTTCTGTCAAGTTTAATACAGTCCTCACTGACGCTCACTGCGTTAATTTGTTTCTCATTTTCAAGCTCCCCCGCTCGCGCCCCCAACAGAAGATATTAGGGAATCTCTCTCTAGAATAGCTATTTAAATACGATATTTCAAAGGCAGTCACGGGTGTTTATCAAACGCACCAGGGAGCAAACAAGAGATATCTTCAGTATGGAGAGAGAAAGTGTAAAGATGGTATGCAGCCTGTTCACACGTCATTGTGCACTAAGATACCACCTCACCAAAACTGGTAAGTCAGAGGCACAGAGTTGCAGGTTCTGTGAGGCAGAGCATGTGAAGGGCTGGCTCTGCAGTGTGCCTCAGAGTGCTTGGGGTTCCAGAGCAGATCATTGCAGGGTTCAACCTGCGAACCTGCGATAATGGTGGGGACGTCATATTACAGAACACCAGCTCCACAGGAGCTGTGAGTGGAACTGGGAGGTCGACGAAAAAAAACTAATTATATCCGCTTCAAGCGAAAACAGGCTCAAAGGGCCGAATTTTTTATACACTCATTTTGTAATACCATTTTGTTCCCTCCCAGCATGACGCTTTTTGTCAGTTAGATGAAGGCTAAAGTATGTCCCGTGCTAATATTTTGGGTAAAATCAAGATTCGTAGTTGATTGAATATGAAAGGGTTAAGGTTTCTGCGTGGAGTTTAAGGCTGAGTGAACCCAACGTAGGTCAAAGGCTACCTTAGCGACATCAGAAAGAAATCAGGCCAATACCCTAGCACCAGTTAACCGAATTTCTTGCGCCCAACTAAATGTTTTTACATGGTGATTCACGAATTGAGCTAACTCAAAACTAAAGTATACTCTATAAAAACGAAAATGAATAGAAGGGAGTTTAGGAACGACCCCTGGGGTATCTTGGTTGGAATAAAAGGAGGTATCTTCGATTTAATTAAGTAAAATCATTTGCAAGTGAATAAACGTAATTGGGTTGACTTGACACTCTCCGTCTCGATCCCATTCACCACCTCACCGGTTTACCATGTAACATTTACCTATTCACGATACTGAAACTGTGCAATAAATACATTTTCGGCTAACAGCAAGGAAGGTATTAGTGGTAGAAGCTTACCGATGCGTAAATCCTCCTCGCCGGCCTACTCTGCGGGAAACCCGAATTTCTCTCTCGTCAAAGGTGGGCAACTTTTGAGGTATCGAAAAGAAAACAGTAAGAACGCATTATAACGGCCCAATGACTCGAAGTAAGACTTTCCACAAAACTTGAGCCAGGGAGCTCAACGCTTTTCGAAACCTCCCTTCTCTTTTCATCTTCCGCGTAAACTTTTAACGAGCGAACTCCCTTTTTCCTGTCGCATTTAAGAGCGTTGAAAGATGACCGTTTGCCGAGACGTTTCACTGATTTTCCGCAATTTTCGTACTCACCCAACCGGATATCGTTATTCGCCCGCTTCCAGTTTACCTGAAATCAGAGAACGCCTTTTGATGAACTCGGTAAAAATGATCAAGAACACGAGACTTTACGCTCTGATGAACAATGTACATCAACTCAAGTCTCTAACATTCACAAACGCTAGTCCACCGTGAATATTATAAATCCAGGTCGACGTAAAATTATTGAACGTCGGCGTAGCCCGAAATAGTTCTGAAGCTGTTCATCCATCTGAGTGACTTTTATAGAATCAATGTTCTCCGGCAAAAAGAAATATCCCATAATAGCGTTGCATCACAAAGCTTTCCTCCGTCCTAAGTACATCCAGTGACTTTAAAGGCTCTAAATACCAATCCTTTATGTTTTATCTCTCATTGGGGACTGCTGAAACCATCTACTTATGGTCGAAAGGCATGTTTTTACTGTTCTGGAATCGCAGGCAGAAGACATGACTGAAGTTAGTCAAAGTAGCGACAGCAATCGGAATTACCGGAATTTCGTAAGTTGTGGGAATCCCACCTTTGAATATCAAGAACTACCCCTTATATTATATCAAGGGGTAGTTTGTCTCAATCCAGCGGGATATCTTCCAGCTTCCACAAGGCAGGCTTTCTTCTTGCAAGGCCATTCTCTCGGTAAGCGGTGAGCACCCACACATAGCCGGCTATTTCGTCCAGTACCATTAGGACTACCGGCAACATGAAATTCTGCTACTAAACTGTGTAAACTGCGTAAGGACCATGCAGTAGGAGATGGTTCGACTACAAAAATAACAACCCTCAAGTACACGGTAATCCCATCTTCCAATCCAACGTCTAAAAATAGCAACCCTTGAGTACACTGCAATCCCATCTTCCAATTCAACTTCTTTGACTCGTTCCGACTCCCGTTTTTCAAGTTGTTTTCCCGTTTTTTCGGCCACAAGTCGCGTTTATTTTCTTCCGTTTCTTCTATTTTTTTTTAGTATGCCAGCAGAAGGGTAGAAAGACGTTTAATTCTTATTTTCTTAAATATCTTTTGGTTCGGATTTTGATTGGAGGGAGAAGTTATTTTATTTTAATACATCTATATTTCTATTATTACTTTCCGCTACCCGAAAGGAAGGAAAGTATAGTAATCGGCCCAAAAAAAAATTTGGGTTTTCTTCAGATCTTTACGTTTCGGATCCTACTGAGTCTAAAAACCCTAATTTCGGAGCGTGGTCCGTGTGTGTGTGTGTGTGTCTACACTTCGATTTGCGGGAGAACGGCTGATCCGATTGAGCTGGTTCTTTTTTTTGTTTTGTTCGTTATTTTTTGTAGACACCAAAATAAGGTTATGGGCGATTTCGGCCCATGGGACGAAAATGCACCAAAAACTAGGGTTTTTCGCATTTTTCTCGAAAACGGCTCTAACGATTTTGATTAAACTTTCAAATTATCTCCTACTAACCAATACCTAACTTTTCTTTCCTATACATATCTCCATGAAAATACGGTGAACGGAGATATGGGCCCATGAAACAAAAATAAGTTTTTTACGCTTTTTGGCAAAACGGCTGCAGCGATTTCCACCAAACTACAGGATGTTATCAAATAGTTGATACCTACATATGCTTCTCAATAAATGTTCCTGTGACGGTCCACTGAACACAGATAAAAATCAAAATGTGTCGAAAATAACGTTTTTTCGAACATTTCCGTGAATTCCAGGGTAACTTCTTCACCAAATGTGATAAATTCTAATGGAGTGTCTTTCAGTCACCCATACCCACATTTCGTTCTCACTAATTATTTCTGTATATACATGTTGAACGGAGATATAAGCCAAGTTTACACAAAAAAGGAGATTTGTCGAATATTAATTTATCGGTATTCCAATTTTCTTAAAAACGGCTCTAACGATTTCAATCAAACTTTCGGAGTACTCTCAGATAACTAGTACGTACATTTTGTCTGCATAAATGTTCCTGTAAAAATGCGTTGAACGAAGATATAGCGCCCGCATATGTAGGTGGTGTTCGAAATTACGGGGGTGGCGGAAAGTTGTGTGTTGCTACGCACCAGATATTTTTTAGTTATTTTCTCTCTGTTTCGTTTCTATTTCTGTAAACAAATATCTCGCTGTTGTGGGCTTCATCTCCACGGGGAGTTGTACACAAATCTTTAATTCTGTCACAGTACGCAGCAATCCCTCCTTTCAATCCAACTTCCAAAAATAGCAACCCTCGAGTACTCGGCAATCCCACTTTTCAATCCAACTTCCAAAAATAGCAACCCTCGAGTACTCGGCAATCCCACTTTTCAATCCAACTTCCAAAAATAGCAACCCTCGAGTACTCGGCAATCCCACCTTTCAATCCAACTTTCTAAAACAGTTGACATTATAGGCAAATTGAGAGAGGTGATCTTGAATCAGGAATACGAATGTCACGAACGAAGAACAGTTTCCATTAATTGTGTACTATAGTTAATTTTTTAAATTTATTGGGAATGATGTGTAAATCTGAATCGCATATAATCACTGCTGGCTTCCAAATGACCCAGTGAAATAGAAGAGATGACTATGTCGCACTTACCCTGATGTTAAATTAAAAATTGTGTGACCCCTGCATCCGATGAGGTGCTGAATGAACAGTTCCATTCTGAGAGTTTGAGCTAGTCTCTCAAAGCCCTGATCTCCACTCATCTCCTGACACCATCACTAAACAACCTCGTTATGAATTATGCTTCGTTCTTCAGCAGTCCCAATATTCCAGAAGACGTAAATGAGCACGTACGTCGGACTGTTCGTGTTTTAGCGAAAACTCTTCAACTTAATATTTTTGGGCTAGTTGCCGTAGGAACATCAAGTGCAAGCTGTTGCATTCTTGGGTGGAGGCTGCTGCAAGAAGGTGCTTGAAGCGATAAAACGTTATGAAACGGGAAAGTTATCGCTTTTTCATTATAACGGTTTTATGCAAATCAAACAACGAAGAATAATTGGGAAAGTTATAGCGGCGACATAAATTAATTTAAGTTCTCGTAGGACCATAAAGTACTTCCGAAGAAGTGGCTTAATGTTTTTCGTGATACGAGACTTCGAGTCAAACCGGCACGGTCGAGTCGTAGGGGGGGCTTTTGAACTTCGCCGGGCTTAGGTCAACCCTTGTTTGGAACTGCTTGGGATTAATGGTCAGCCTTCGCGTGGCGGATTGAATAGGCTTTTCTTTTCCGCGAGGATTACTGCACGGGAAACTACTTTGACTTTGTTCGCTCGACAACTTACGAGAAAGTTTCTTATACTTCCAACTTCTTCCATATTGAAGTCATGCAGGTAGGTGAAGGAGCGAGGGAAGTACTTTCGTAAGTAAGAAAAAGTAGAGCCTCTCATTTACTGGTAATCCTACTCATTCAAGTAAACACTAACAAGAAAACTCCAAAGCCACTTCCTCCACGCTTCTTCACTTACAAATGTAAATTCTCTGCTGTCTGAGCAGGAGTTACACTTTCCGTACACCAAGCTCTTTCCGTCTTATAATTGAAATCTTCATTTGAATACTTCCCTCTGATTGCTTTATTTGACTGTTAACAGTCGTTCTGATTTCAGAATTCCAAATTTCCACTAATCTGTCGTTTAGTCGAATTCAAAAACGATTCGAGAACCACGCAATCACGGGTTTTCGTTATAAATTAACTTCCTGTGTCTTCCTGCTACCTGTTGCTCGTGGATGTGCCTAGCGCCCATCTAATGCGTTGCTGACTACTATTCCGTGGATCAGTGTGATTTTGTGGTCGGAGATAGGTAGGCTTATCGGGAATTATTTGAAATCATTGTACTCTGGATAACTTGAACTTGTGGCCGCCGATTCAAATCCTTCTCAAACACCATAGTGGGAATCGCGAGTGAATTATAATGATCTTCTGATACCCTACCTCAGTTTATTAATTATAAAACGGAAAACTACCTCCGCGAGAATTCTTCACAATAGGTTTCTGCGCCGTTTAAATCCCCTATCGTCCCATAAATCCCCTTTGTTGAAGACCACCGAGGCTTTTACCCGCAAATAACTGTCACTTTCCGAGAATATACAACGGGTGGTGAAACCATGAGCTGTTAAACAGATTTAATTAAACGGACCGAACAAGGTCCTTCTGCCAAGGACTCGGAACAGATCGAAACATACACTCGGCCAATTTCGGGGGTCTCCGCGACTGTATGCCCTCTTCGTCGGCCGTTTCAGACCCTCGCAATATTATCAGATTTACTAAACCACTAAACCAACCCAACTACCTAATAAGGTCAGGTGGAAGGGTTGAGTATATTTAGGAAGTGAATGTGGGAGACCTTAATGAAGTGGCGGAGGGACGTTCTTGTCCCTTCAGTAATGAAACCGTGTTTTAGAAAGCCGTATTTTTTTCTCTCGAGTCACCTTGTTTTTTTTCCGTTTGCTTTCATTTAGATTTTACTCCCTCGAAATGAAACAGAAGAGGGCCCTTCCTATCCGCCTTTCACCGAGAGATTACTCGTGTCCAGGCTCTAAAAGTCCCCCCCACAAAACCACACAGGGTACAGATAAAAGCGTCGGTGGTTAATGACTCATAGGTAAAAATGGACCAAACAGTATTTTTACTGTTAAATGGAATTGCCACACTTTATTAAGAACTACGAGTGGGGTGAGAGGGTAGAGCGGGTTGAACTGGTCTAATTAACGCGCAAACGGAAGAGATATCCACAAGCAATCCCTTAGTTTTACACGGCCAAGCCGTCGCTCAATCCTTTTTACTTTCCCTACCCCTATGCAGTAGGAAAGAAAGATACGTAATCGATCGAAAACAATTCATTTTAGTCCTCTTCGAGTCTCAAGTGTGAAGTTTCAAGGGCTGACCGTTTAAGAAAACGGTCTGGGAGTATTTTTTCCTTCAGTAACTCTGGGCTGAAGTCCTCTATTTTCTACGCCTGCTCTCAAATTGATTACAGGCAATTTCTAATCAGAAACAATCATAATAAGTTTAATTTTAACGCTCAACCTAAATCTCTAGCTTCTTCTTGTTTTAGAATCCATTTTTCCTCCACTTACTCATCGTCAAACGAATTCAAGAAAACAAACACATCACTCAATTATTTTTGGAATTAATGTGACCATCGGCCAGACGCCAGCGTTCAGGACGCATCCAGTCAGGACGCGATGCTGCTCGGAGAAAGCTAGCCTGAACAAGAGATGGTCCCAATCCGGCACTTGTTCAGACCAAGTTCAGCAGCTGGTACTCACTCCCGGGCCTTACCATGCCCAGGTAGCAGCAATATCAACCGCGGAGTTAATGGGAATTCCACCCTCAGTCTCTCCTTGAGTTATGGGGAAAATACCTCAGTTGTATGATTATCAGCCGTTGTTTTCCATGCAAAGAACACTCTCTCTTAATCTTGGATTTCAGGATCGGGGAAAATTCAGCTGCCTCCAGTGCGCAAGCAGGCTTCTTTGCTTTCTGTGCCTACATGGGCTTGGGTGTACTCCAAGAAGCCCTCACCAGCTCTCTCGGTTGTTCTAGGGCTCCTAGGGTCTGCCAGCATATCCAGACAAACCTGGCAATCATTTATATGGCAAGCGTGTGCCTGTGAACACAATTGCGAGACAAAGGCTGACCAAATTTAACATTTAGCGTATAGGCGAAATGGGACGCCAAAGTATTGGTATGAGCTGAATCGGCCCAAAACCAACCATAGTTAGTTATCATAGTGATCAAAACGTCAAATATTTTATTTCTCAAAAACGGCTCTGACGATTTTGATTAAATTTGTTACGTGGGTAGCTTCAAATAACACGACAGTTCCGTGAAATAACATCCGCGGGAAAACGACGAGCGGCACAATAAATTATCAATCGATTTTAGAGTAATTTTTCCTTATAAATGTTGACAGTTGCGTAAATCTCCTGTGCGCTGATTTGTCGTGGTCTCAGCACGAGTAGGAGCAACTCAATAAATTCTGATACTTTAAATGCTACCACGTTCCATGTGAACGCGAAGTTTTTACTTTCTTTGGCTCTACGAAGTAGAAAGGAAAGTTATGTAATCGGCTGAAAAAAAAATTTTGAGTTCTATTCAGATCTTTTTCAGACCTCTTTGAGTCCGAAAAACACTATTTGGGAAAATGGTCTGTGTGTATGTGTGTCTGTGAACGATTTTCAGAGAGAACCATCGTACCAAATCCACTCAAACTTGATGTCTAGCCCGCAGGTTACCATGGGACGCAAAAATAAGAGTATGGGCTAAATCCACCGGAAGTTAACTATAGTTATCATAGTGATCAAAACCAAATTTTTTCTCAAAAACGGCTCTAACGATTTCGATTAAATTTTTTATATTGATAGCCTTCTATAAGGCAATGATACCATAAAATTCCCATTCGTGGAAAAATGACGAGAGCAGCACAATAAATTATCAAAATTTTCGACGGAAAGCGTTTTTTCCGCGGTTTTTTCCTTATAAACTCCGCTGGAATTTTTGTAGAATGTTAAAAAAAATTGATATTGTAGTCCAATCCAACACCTAAAGGGTGAGTGTTTACAAACGCTCATGAGATACATTGGGGTCACTCCAGATATTCCTGAATTTCAACTACCGCCGTTTCTCAACGTTTTTACCTAATAACTCTGCAAAAGTAATCACTATCCTCTTCGAAAAATTTTTGTTTACAGCCTCATTAATTATCTGTGTACCAATTGCTCAGTAATGATTCTGGAATAATTACGAGCAGCACAATAAATGCCGGAACTGTAAGTTCTTTCTGCTGCCGTGAAGTGTTGTTTGACCAAGTTCAAATGAGCTGAGTGGTAAATGAATTGATTAAGTAGACAAAGCCATATAGAAAGTGAATTGACGTAGAGCTAAGGAAAGTTGTGTGTTGCAACGCACCAGATATTTTTACCAAGTAAATAATGAACAGCGTCAAAAATAGATTAGATTTGTAGATAAAACCATGAAAGTGGCTGAGGAAAGCTGATTAAACTGACCCCCCAAATATTTTCAAACTGTTTTCACTTGAATTCCAGAACAGTAAACACGAATGTTCGTTAGCCGTTGAGCTTCAAGCAGTTTTGACTTCTTTGAGTCCTGTAACGAGATCGTTTGAAGTAAAGAAGGCAAGTTTGCTTCATAGGCAAGTTTTTTTTTATTTGGCGAGAGAAAAGATCAGAATGACGCATTGTAAAACGTAAAGCAAAGAAATAGAAAGGGTGAGAAGGAGGAGGATGTTATAGAATAAGAGTAGGCCCCTGCGTAGGCGCTCGAGGCCCTTGTAGGGGCAAAGTTGTTGCGATTGTCCAATCAATGGTGTGTTTGTTTAATATTAAAGGGTTGACAGTGTTGGATCCTCTTGATTGCCAGCTCCAAAGCTCCAAAGCTCTCAAGCTCTTCTGCTCGTCCTACTTTCATGCCTTCGTCTTTGTTATGAGGAAACCCTGAAACGCTGTCATTCGACACTGGAAAGCAACTTCAATTATGCCCTTCTACTCGGGTGATGATTTATTTTGTTGTAATTAGTGAACTGAAAAGCTGAGAAAAGACATTCACTTTTTCAATTTTGTTCCCGGGGCAACTTTCTCGTATAAAAGGGCGTTACAAGTTGTTTTCAAAATAAACTGAAATGAAGCGTTTTGAAAACATGAAAGGACGAAGCTGTAGGAGTATTGTATGTGTTGAATAAGCGGCAATAACATTACGAAATGAAAATAACTTGGACGGAACAACTGCAGACTTTATTCGAGAGGGAATTGAAGATGAACCGAATAGGTCCAAAAAATGTCAATCGTCAACACAGTCACATTCCCAAGGCAGGAATGAGCGGCTTTTTCCTCCTCCCGAATTTGGCATTATGAGGTGACGCTGTTGCTGAATTACCAGGAGGTTAAACACAAACGTGAGTTCGATGTATCATAGCGGGACGCCTAACTTCAATAAGGCAGTCGCACTATCGATCACGAGTTATCATCGTGATTAATAAACCAACAACAAATACACACTTAAATGCGAGGTGATTTCTTTCATAACGCAACTTAAATGCCTAGTTTGCCATCTAGCGAGAGCTCGGATTTTTTATGCGGACTTACCTATTTCGAACTGATTGTCAGTGTATCTAGTTCATATTCAATTGATTGCAAACAACCTTTTTCCCAGAAAAACGATACATTTGGTGTCGCACTAAACTAAAAGCTCATTTTGAACGAGATGGCTGATAGTCAGGAGGACACCAGGCGTCGACAAAGGAGGGAAAATTCGTTGTTTTCACCAAACGATGTCACAACTGAGTGCAAGAAGCTGAAAAACTCTGGAAGAACAGTTTTTTCGAACGTACAGAACCGAAAAGGAAGTTAAGGGTTGCCCCGAGTATTTGCCAGTATCCCATTTCTTCGTCGAGCTCCGCCGCTTCACGACCACCGTTTTTCTCTTTTGAGCCCTTCGAGGGCTTTGATCCATTCAAGGTTTGCGATACAGCGTGGATACTTCCTTCCGTTTTGAACGGAGCCATCCTCTTCATAATAATCGCTAAGTTCCATCTTTAACAGCCCCTTTCTACGCTTATGGGCATGTGAGATGAGTGAGCGCGTGAGGTATTTTGAGTGAACAAGACGTCATTAGTATAAGTAATTACAGCCGCGGTTGGTGTGAAATACCCTTCATTGCGTGCCATTCCGTCATCATTTCGCAAACCGTATTCCCTTATTTCTGTTTTCATAGCACGCATCTTATTTACTTCAATGCATTTCTTAATACCGTTCTGTGTTATAATAAAAAACCCAAATAGCACATCAAAACAAAATATCTGGTGCGTTGCAACACACAACTTTCCTTAGCTCTACGTTTATTCACTTTGTACATAGCTAATTCTATTTCATCAATTAATTTATCATTCAGTTCATTTGAACTTGGTCAAGCAACGCTTTACGGCAGCAGAAAGCGGTAGCGCTTACAGTTCCGGAATTTATTGTGCTGCTCGTACTCATTGCAGGACCATTATTGAGCAATTGGTACACACATAACTAATGAGGCTGTAAACACGATTTTTTGAAAAAAAGATAGTAATCACTTTTGCAGAGTTATTGGAAAATAACTGTTAGAACTGGTAGTAAGCGAAACGGCAGTAGTTGAAATTCAGGAATTTCTGGAGTGAGCCCCATGTATCTCATGAGCGTTTTTAAACACTCACCCTTTAGGCATTGGATTGGACTACAATACCATTTTTTTTAACATTCTACTAAAATTCCAGCGGAGTTTATAAGGAAAAAACTGCGCGAAAAACGCTTTTGGTCGAAAATTTTGATAATTTATTGTGCTGCTCTCGTCATTTTCCCACGAATGAGAATTTTATAGTATCATTGCCTTATTGAGAGCTATCAACATAAAAAATGTTATTAAAATCGTTAGAGCCGTTTTTGAGAAAATAAATTTGGTGTTTTGATCACTATGATGACTATAGTTAACTTTCGGTGGATTTTGCCCATACCCTCATTATTGCATCCCATGGTAACCTGTAGGCTAGACATCAAGTTTCAGCTGATTTGGTATGGTGGTTTTCTCTAAAAACTGCGCTAAAATAGATTTCTTCGAACGTTTTGGTAATTGATTGTGCTGCTCTCGTCATTTTCCCACAAATGGAAATTTCATGGTATAATTCCCTTATTGAGAGCTATCAATATAAACAATTTAATCAAAATCGTTAGAGCCGTTTTTGAGAAATAAAATATTTGGTGTTTTGATCACTATGATAACTATAGTTAACTTTAAGTGGATTTTGTTCAAACCCTTATTTTGGCGTTCCATGGTGACCTGCGGGCGAGATATCAAGTTTGAGCTGATTTGGTACGGTGGTTTTCTCTAAAAATCGTTCACAGACACACATACACACACACAGACCATTTTCCCAAATAGTGTTTTTCGGACTCAGGGGGGTCTGAAGCGTAAAGATCTAAAGAGAACTCAAAATTTTTTTTTCAGACGATTACATAACTTTCCTTTCTACTTCGTAGAGCAAGGAAAGTAAAAAGACTGCAGGGAAGCTAATTCATCCGTATACTCGTACCTCCAAAATCGCCGTCAGCCACCCGCTCACAAATTTAAACAGTACGCCGCAAATATTCATTTTATCAAAATAATAAGCGGACACTTCACGATATTCAATAAACTGGGCATCAGAGGGAATAATAACTGAAGTTCAGCGCTTTTATCGTCGAAGGAGGTGAATTATGTTGAATCTGCTCTTGATAAAAGTAATTGGAATTAATCCACTCGTATGAAGAGAACGATTGAAAAAGGAACTGACTCCGTATGCGTCGATGGTCTATTTTTGACCAAAAAAATAATTGGTTCAACTCGGTAAAAACAAATAGTAAATGCTCACTGAACAAGCATAAGCTGACGTTAATCACTTTCTGGCACTGCCAATACAGCAACGGCAAAGTCTTCCTATAACTATAATGGGCGAACAGCCGTGTTTCCTGTCTTGAATGATAAGCTTTGCTTGAAGGGGTAGTCCAGCCACAACTTCCTCGTGCGTACGGCGACTTTTACTCCTTGGCAATGAATTCAACATGTTTTTCACTCAATTCATATGAGCCTGTTGGAACTCAATTTAACGTTCCAGCGTGAAATACTTGTAGCGCATAATGTTACTACTACCGATGATAAACGTGAGGGTAAACGCGATTTTTACTTTCCGCTACCGAAATATTAAGGAAAGTCTAGCGATCGTGCCAAAAAAAAAACCCCTGCAAATGATTACACAATGGTTTATTATTCTCATGAACAGCTTGACCTAGTATCAGCATCGAATACTAGTAAACCATACGAAACATGTCCTGACTACAATGGAACTTCAGAAACAAAACGTCTGATGATTTTGCCCCGTCGGGCACTTCGAGCGAACCTGTTGCGAGGCGAAAGGGGAGTTGAGCCACCCGCCTGGCAGCGTTGCGAGGCGAGGACGAGGTGGGTTGTTTTTTATTGAGACGGGCGGGAGGGAGGGAGTTCAAACGACGTTGACTGCCGCTGTGGTTCCCGCGTTGTACTGCGTTTCGTTAATTTTGCTAACCGTTTTTTGCCCATTACAACCACGGGCTTCGTTCGATCGGATTGTCGAGATGGCGGGCACAACTAGATACCAAATCGGATTGTTGTGCGAAAGAACGAATTTTTTAGACCACGTTAAAGGCACAAGACCGGCGGACGTGGGACGGGGGACGGCGGACGGACATTGCAAATTTGGAATCTCCAAGTCTTGAAACGTAAAGTATCAAATTTTGAGAGGTGGTTGTAAAAATTTTTTCGTGACTGAAAACATAGGGTTATTATTCAGAATGAATAATAAACCAAAAGTTGGGTTTTCTTCAGATGCTTACGTTTTGAGGCCTACTGAGAGCGATTCCCCTCCCTTACTGCAGCGGCCATTAAAGCCCTATGCCAGAAGCCCGACTACAGGGAGGTTGTGGAGAGGGTCAAACCTCCACAAATAGCGACCGAGCTCCGCCAGCCCCTGGGTCAGCAGCCCCTTGAAAGCTGGCCAGACTTGATTCAGACTCCTTGTCCCTTTTGAGAAGTGAGGTTCTGAGGCTTGCTGAGTGGGTGAGTAGAGTGAAAGGGTATGAGAATCCTCACCTGCGAAGTCTAGCAAGAAGGGTTTCTGTGAAAGAGGTTTCAGATTATCTGCACTGCAATTTTCCAAGAGTTGAGCACCCAACTGGCACTTACTGCCGTTCGTTTGGTGTCAATTCCTACAGTGATGAGATGTACAAGAGGCTGTCATCGTAACATTGTGGGTGGTCGCTGTGGTACCTGCAGTAACCTGTTTGAGTCGCTCAATCATGTAGAGCAGGTGTGTCGGCATACGCCGGGCTGTGATAAACGTCATGATGCAGGCGGCAAGCAGGTTGCTGGTGCATTGTCATCTGAGGGCTGGACATGAAGAGATAGCGGCACTACTAGGATGTCTCAGCAGAAGCACTGTGGCCTGACATCGTAGCTTTTGGTCCCAATCAGCCTGCAGTGATCCTGTCTGTCCAGGTAGGACCCAGGATCTTGCGCCAACTTGGCAATCCAAGATCCGCAAATATGACAGGATGGATCTTCGGATGGTGGTGACGAAAGCTCCTGGAGTGCTTAGGAGACTGGGCCGACTGGGAGTGTCGGCAGGCGTACATCCTCTTATCCTTCTTTCCTTCCCCGTCCCAATCCTTCTAACCCTAGAGCCTCTGGGCACCCTCCCCAAATCCTGAATTTTATTTACTTAGTTTCTCCTTGTGCCTGTCTGTAGTTCAATATTGCGGGAGAACGGTTGAATCGATTGAGCTGGTTCTTTGTTGTTTTTTTTTAATGTGATGTTTTATAGACGCAAAAATAAGGTTATGGGCGATTTCCATTCCTTTCCTTTTTCTCGAAAACAGCTCTTACGATTTTGATTTAACTTTCAAATTATCTACTACTTATTTTTACCTGACTTTTTTTCTCCATAAATATCTCCTTGAAAAATGGCGAAAAGAGATATAGGCCAATGAAGAAAACGCTGCAAATTATTACACAACGGTTTATTATTCAATAGAACAGCTTGACATAGTCTCACACTTCTGAGGCCCATCCCATACGATTCAGCATCAAAAAATACCAGTAACCATACGAAACAACACCTGACTACAACGGAACGGTGAAAACTAAATATTAGAACGATGTGGTGAGTCTTATCTATTCGCTGCAGTTCATGTCCCGCGAGTTCATTCAATTAGTAGAATTTGGCTAGCTATAATTACTGCGATTTCACTATTTTCGGTCTAGGCACAGTCGAACACCTGTGAAAATTTTTCCGTTCAACCCAGCATCTAAAAATAATTGGAAAATGATACCAAATACGGTATGCTTACGATAAAACTGCCAAAACGGCGTTTTGGTTAATTTTCGTAACCAACTGTTGCTCATAACAACCATGAGCTTCGTCTGAAGAACAGATTTTTTGGACGTTGTGAAAGGTATAAAACGGCTCGGACGGTAGATGGACTTTGCAGATTTCGAATCACGATAAAGTAAAGTATCAAATAGGTGCAAAGGAGGGTAGGGGGGGGGTGAAAAAATGTTTTCCTTACCAAAAACATAGGTGTATTATTCAGAATGAATAATGAACCCAAAGCCGTTCTTTCGGACGAAAAATCCGTTAGGAAAACGAAATGTTAGCGGTTTTATCGCAATGACGTCGTGTTTGGTTTCGTTCGCTAGATATTTTTCGATATAGAGTGAATTAGGACTGATACGAGACTGTAGGACTGCGTCTAGATTTGAAATGTGAATCCACAGTACAGGTAGTGAAGCAAAATCTATCTCTTGTGAAACAATACAGCGGAAGCTATCGTTTTTTCGTTGCTTAATGAGTTGCAGAGGTTTTATTTTACATTTTTGAGTCTCGTTTGCTCAGCTTATGTTTTCTTAGTTTATTCCTCCCAAAGTTTAGTCTTTTTCATGGACGAGATTATTCTGGTTTAGTTTTGGAGTTTCGAGTGCCCAATTACTTCGTTTACCACACTCTTCGTTCTTCCCTGGGGCCTGCCCACTTCGCTTCGAGGAACCAAATACGAGCCCTGTTGACGAGAGGATCACTATAAATGATCAAACGTGTATACTAAACCCCACTTTTTAGAGATATTGCGGTTCGAATGACTGCAAAATTCTCCGAAAATCGTTCCAGTAGTCTGATGAGAAACCCTTAAGTGAGTTCAGCTAAGGTCACACAATAATCAGAAGCGACTCACGAAGTCGGAGAGTGCACTTCACTATCGTCGTCTTCACAGGCTGGTTGTTGAATATTCCCGCTATGAGACGGGTAACCTGATCCTTTAGCGGAAAAAATCGTAGACATAAAGCTCAATAAAGTTCACTATGGTTGTTAAATAAGGGTCGTGAGATGAGTGCGGCACTCCAATTATTTCTCGAGCTGTAGGGCCTGGCAGTTTCGTGACCAACTTTTCTCCGTCTGGTAGTTGTTCGGGGCGAAATTATCAATGATATTCCGCGCATCAACCAGGATAGCACCAGGTTTAATAGAGTTATCAATACCAATACAACCACCAATACGTGGCTCCTTCCAATCCTGAAGGTTAAACAATTTTCACATTAATTTAATGGAAAAAAAATCAGCAAGTTGCGACGTGCTAGTACGTCATTGACTCGAGACAACTGATGTGATTTACGTTTCTCAGTACATATTCACATGTTCAGTGGCATTTTGACTGTCATTAGCACTAAGAAGTTGTTACGTGACGTTATGTGATCGACAAAAAGATGTCATTTGCGTTTCCTTCAGATCATTCTGTTGTAAAAAATAAGATAAAGACAATTTTAAAGTTACCAGGGCCTGGTTAGGGGTGGGGGTGGGGGGGAAGAGTCTCTTGAAAATATCTAGTGTGAAGCCTCACACATCGTTCCTTAGCCCCACGTGCAATCAGCGATTTTCTTCACAGATCATGTCCGTTTTTCATTCAGTTTAAAACTTCGGTACACACAACTGGTGTACAACGTGTTATTAAATGTTCATCGTATATGTGGTTTATTGCGGTACAATCCCAATTATTCTTGTTGCATTTTCCTACAAATGAGAACTTCATAGTACCGTAATGCCGTTTGGAGCTGTCAAGTTGAATCATACCGTACAAAAAGTTGAATGAAAAGCATTATCACGTTGTTCACGAGTTTTCTTCAGATCTTCGCGTTTCAGACCCTCCTGAGTCCGAAAAACACTATTTGGGAAAATGGTCTGAGTGTCTGTCTGTGTGTCTGTGAACGATTTTTAGAGAGAACCATCGTACCAAATCCACTCAAACTTGATAGCTCGTCCGCAGGTTCTATGGGACGCCAAAATGAGGGTTTGAACAAAATCCACCGAAAGTTAACTATAGTTATCATAGTGATCAAAACACCAAATAATATTTTTCTCAAAAATGGCTCTAACGATTTTGATTAAATTTTTTATATTGATAGCTCTAAATATGGCAATGATACCATAAAATTCCCATTCGTGGGAAAATGACGAGAGCAGCACAATAAATTATCAACATTTTCGACGAAAATCGTTTTTAGCGCAGTTTTTTTCTCATAAACTCCACTGGAATTTTTGTAGAATGTTAAAAAAAATGATATTGTAGTCCAACCCAATACCGAAAGGGTGAGTGTTTAAAAACGCTCATGAGATACATGGGGGTCACTCCAGAAATTCCTGAATTTCAACTACTGCCGTTTCGCTTACTACCAGTTCTCAACATTTTTACCCAATAACTCTGCAAAAGTAATTACTATACTTCTTCAAAAAATTTGTGTTTACAGCCTCATTAATTATCTGTATACCGATTGCTCAATATTGGTCCTGCAATGATTACGAGCAGCACAATAAAATCTGGAACTGTAAGCGCTACCGCTTCCTGCTGCCGTAATGAGTTGTTTGACCTAGTTCAAAGGAACTGAGTGGTAAATGAATTGATTAAATAGAATTAGCCATGTACAAAGTGAATTGTTGTAGAGCTAAGGAGAGTTGTGTTTTGCAACGCACCAGATATTTTCAAGAAGGATAATAATCATTTGTCCAGAGTTGTCGAGTAAAACTTTTAGGATAGGTAGTGAGTACAGCGGTGGTTGAAATTCTGGAACTTTTGGAGTAGTCCAAGTATATCTTATGAGCATTATTAAAAACCCAGCGTACGGGTATTTTGTTGGGCTCCTCCTGAATTTTTTCCAAGCTTCTAGTAACATTAGAGCAGAGTTTTATAAATAAAAACCTGATTTGATTTTTGTCAAAATGTTTGGTAATTTATTGTACTTCTCTCGTAATTTGCCCACGGATGATATTGTATCGTTGGTATTGTCGTGCCATTTAAGCTCTCAGAAGCTCTCATTTGATAAAAACTCGTTAGAGTTCCTTTGAGAAAAAAATATTTGGGGTATCGATCACTATAACAACTGTATTTAGTTTTGGATAATCATTTACCTATTTTGGCGTCCGATTGTGGCATTTGGGTTAGATATTAAGTTTGAGCTGATTTAGTTTAGCCGTTTTCTCTCAATCGCGCTCACAGACACACATACATATATACCGACTGACTACCATTAATGGCACCCTCGCGCACGTGGTCTGGTGATTAACACAAAGGTTTATGATCCGACGAATGTCGGTTTATTGGATCGGAGCTCCTCGCGATTGCAGTAATTTTTTTTTTGCAGTAAGGGCCACAGTCAACGGCCCTTCAAACATCTCCAAACCCCCTCAGTACGTTGGGGCAGTCAGTACACATACGCATGCCCAGACCATTTTCCCAAATAGTGTTTTTCGCACTCAGTAAACTCTGAAACTTTAAGATCCGAAGAAAACTAAAAATGTATACAAATTATACTTCCAAGAGTCCAGGAAAGTAGAAAAAACTAAGGTTTTGATCAATGGTATCAATGGTTTCGGTAAATGTAGCACTGTTATCCGAATGGTAAAATGACGACAACAGCACTATCAATTGTCGAAAGTTCGAAGAACATGGGCTTTAGTGCAGTTTCTCCTCTTATAAATCTGACTTTGTTAACACTAGCGGTTTAAAAAACCCTACAAATTATTACACAACAGTTTATTATTCTCACGAACATGGATTTGATTAATCTTATGGAGTGTCTTCCAGCAACCTACACCCACGTTTGGTTCTGCGTAATTATTTCTGTGTTCATCCGTTGAAGCTCGGAAGAAGACATTTGTGGAATATAAATTTAATGTTTTTTCCATTTTCTCAAAAACGGCTCCAACGATTTCAATCAAACTTACGAAGCACTTTCAACTCACTACTATTACTTATATGCTGTTCTCAATAAATGTGATGTGGGGTCGTTCTTGACTGTAGTGTAGTAGTTTACTCTGGTGTGAATTCTTGAGAGCCAGTCAGGATGAATGAAAAAAACTCTAGGCCGACGTTTCTTATTCAATTTCCCTAGCTCTGATGATGCTTAATAAATTAAGCGAAACGTCGAGCTTGAGAAAGTTTCATTTATCCTGACTGGCTCTTAAGAATTCTCACCAGAGCTCTCGGTAAATGTTGCTATAGAAATGCGTCGATATGGCGCTCGAATATGTAGCAGGTCGTCGAATTTACGGGGGTCGCGGAAAGTTGTGTGTTGCTACGCACCCGATATTTATGCGAAAGTTCTTGTTCAGTGTCGTGGATATCTGATGCGACGCATCACACAACTTTTCTCAATACCATGTGCCTTCACACGCTGCCTCAACGTTCTACGTGAAAACTGGTAGCGCTTAAGAATCCAGAATTTATTGAGTGTCTCTTACTTATTCCACGACCATTGTTGAGTTAGTAGTGCGTGCGCGATTCATGAAACTGCCTACATAATTTTTCAGAAATGATTCATCTACAAAACAAATCTGAAATAGAAGAAGTACTGCGAAAATATTCAACAAACCAAATTCCGGAATTCATGTAGTTGTTGCTGATTGTATGAACGTTATTAAACTCTTATCTCATAGTTGGTTTACTTGACTGCCTCTCTGATTTTTATGGGAATGGTATCATAGAGCTGTATTTGTAATGAAAAAAACTGCATTAACGTAGATTTTCTGTGGAAGTTTTGATAACTTACTGTCCTGTTGTCACAATTTTGCTACGATTGAGAAGTGCGTGATGCTGTCGTGTTTTTTGGAACTGTCGATATAAAAAGTTTAATCATAATGGTTGCAGGCATTTCTGAGAAAATACGTATTTGGAAAACTGCTCAAATCAGAGTGAACAATAATTTAATCACCCAAATCTCGTTTTGAATGGATCTTAGAAATCAAATTACCGTCATTTCTCTAAGTTACTTTATCACAGTGTATGTCCATAGTTCCCGAACTATTAACACGAACCATAAAACAAATTACGTTAATTGCGTCACAATTGGTTACTCAATGAAGGTCGAGAGATGATTAGGGGCAATCGAATAATAGACGCGTATTTAACGCATTACTTGATGAATTGATCAAACTCATTGATGTACTAGTTGACGGTCGGCTAATAACTGTGAGGTTAACGGGACACGAAGCTCTAAGTTATAAGCCGTGTTATGAGACAAAACGAGCGATGATTGGTCAACCTCGTGGAGTCGGTTTCCAGTAGAACCGCTCCCTTCCCGAAGGTGCTCGTGTATAACAAGAACTCGATATCAGAATACCATTAGTCACCGCACCCCAACGTAGAATTAGCGGCTGTTCTCCTGGGAAATTCAATTTGAGCGGGGTGATCCACGTGTGTTGAGGGTTTCGACGACAGAACGCGAGAGCCTCATTTTACAGCGCCAATCTATTCGGCCAATTTAAAGCCGATTTTACCAAATACGCTTAACTGCGGTTAATAGCTGGGAGAATCGTTTTACCTGATCATATACTTAAAACATTGACTAAATCAAACGGGCTTTTACAATCATAATACATTTTTAAATGCTAAAGTTCACGTACCGGTTGAGTGACTCTTCTCTGGCTGGTGAGATATTGTGGGCGAGCGCTTTCGATGTGATGACATCATCGTCTGGCCGTTAAGTAGTACTCGCCCACAGTATCTCACCAGCCAGAGGAGACGGGCTCACCTAAAAGGTACGTTAACTTCAGTAATTTGCCTACTGGCGGATCTAACACAATTACTTAAATACATTTTTAAATCTTGTTACAAAACTCCGGATTTAACACAACGGCCATTTTATGTGTAGAAATGCTTTGCTAGGGTATTTCTCTACTTGCTCAACTGTATGAGGTGGAATATTGTCAACAGGATTCCAAATCTGCAATTCCCAACTGCCGTCCTCCGTTTTGTGCCTAGAAAACCCGTTCTTTCGCATAAAAATCCGATTTGATATCAGGTCGTGCCTGCCATCTCGACAATCTGATAGGATGAAGCCCTTGGTTGTTCTGGGTAAAAAAATTAACAAAACGGAATTTCAGCAGTTTCATCGCAAATACGCCGTGTTTGGTATCGTTTTCTAGGTATTTTTAGATGCAGGGTCGAATGAAACAATTCTCATTGGTGTACGACTGCGTCTAGACGGGAAATATGAAATCACAGGAATTATAGTGAGCCAAAGTCTACTATCTGAAAGAGCTCGTGGGATAATAACTACTGCGAAAGTAATCGTTTCATGGTTTATACTCCCTTCCTCCCATCTCATTAAAACCACCCGATAGATGAAGAAGATATCAGGGAGGCAGATGCCTACCAAAGGACCCCCCAGAGCTGCTGGGACCAATGGCATTATCGCCGTGGCCACAAATAGCCCCATGTCCCAACTCCCCTACAAGCCTGTTGAGGGGCCCACTTAGTGCCCCAGTGGTATCCATTGCCTCACCCCCCTGCGTTTGGGGGAGGGGGTGCCTGGTCAGGTATCGAACCAGAGTTCCCAGGTTCTATCCCTGCCGTGCTGTGTCAATTGCCTGCAGGTGCCCACAGGCCATCAGAATTTGTAATTTTCGTCGTTTCGTAGTAGTTGGGTATTTCGTATCGTTTACTGGTATTTTTTGATGCTGAATCGAATGGTATGGGTCTCAGAGGTGTGAGACTAGGTCAAGCTGTTCAAGAGAATAATAAACCGTTGTGTAATAATTTGCAGGGTTTCTTATAATGCTTGCTCATACAGCACTAGCGTTCTCAAAATAAAAACTAAAAAAATCAGGGTGGTAGGCAATTAGCTACCAATGCGGTAGAAGGTTAATGGGGGTGATAAAATTATCAGGAGCAATCTCAGAAATTCTGGAATCGAACTACCCTTGTCTTTCTAACTTTGTCCGTAGTGCCTTTATAACTCCACACCTGTGTGGAAGAGCTATTCCAAAAACAAGGTGTTGAAAGTCCCATCAATTACTTATACGTTGGTTTTTCAATTAAGGCTCAAGGGGTAGCTTCCCAATAAATTCTGGCACTTTTAAGCACTACTAGTTCTAATCTTTGTAATGGAAGGATAGCAACTCACCAACATAGTTGCTTCATAACACCAAATGATTGAAACATCACCTACTTCTGATGATCTCAACACTTCCCTTCCTCTTCTGACAGGGTTACTGCACTCCATTCGGATAGGGAGCCAATTTATCGGCACAAACGATTCTTGTTCGGCGGCTCGGAGTCGCGTAATGGAAGATGATCACTGAAATCATTTTCACCACCAAACGAGGCCCATCCATGGTGACTACAGTTTCGGTGACATTCCACTTTCCGTCTGGGCTAATGATACCACTCCCTGTCACCAATCTGATAACTAGGAACCTCTGTATGGACATCGTATCGGCGTTTGGTTCCTTCAAACGATTTGAGTAAATTAGCGCGCTGCATCATGAGCTTCATCCAGTTGTTGTTGTAAGTTGTGACAGTATTGAGTTGCTGTGCGCGTAGCATCCAGCAGAGTAACCTTTTGCGAGTGCATTGGGAGAATAACTTGCTGTCCCAAAGCCAGGCTAGCAGGGGAGAAACCAGAAGCAGAATGTTCTGATGCACGGTATGCTCATCCCAGTCATCTTGTCTTGAGTTCACCATCTTCGCCAGCGTTTCAACTAACTTCATTGCTTTGTGGGTGCCTTGCGGGTTCCTCGATTTGAGAATGTGAGACGTTTGGTTTAACGTCCTTTCCTCGGTTCGACCAGCCGTTTGATCGGGCTATATCTTCAAACTACCTAATATAAGCCGGCCAGTCAGCATCTCCATCAAACCAACGAGGGGAGTTATTTCAGGGGACTGATGATTGGTTGCAGAGTCAGATAAATGGCTATTTACACCAATGTTTTCACGCTGGCTCCGCGGCTTAATGCACAATGCAGTTCCTTTCTCAAATCTTCGCGTAAAGCATTGTGAAGTTCTATCATACACTCGTTGATTTGCTCTCCTGTTTCCAGATCAATTATGGACTTGATTTGTGTTGATTGACCATTAAGATGTAGCGTCGGTTCTTCCATTAGAGTCCTTCCTATTTTTGGTATGGTAAACTCGAGCGTGTGAACGTCAATATACCGTTTCCACCAGTGCTAAGATTAGCAGAAAGACACAACGGGCTTGGTTAGGGAATTACACAAGAATGAACGTTTTTTTAAAATTTTCGTTATGAAAGAATAACAAGTCACAAACGTAGTTGCTAAATGATTAAAATATGATCCCTTGATGGATGATTATCTTGTACGACGTTCCACACAACGTTTCTCGACGATTTTCATGGCTTTTGCTACTTATTCAATCTATTTCCTATAACGTGACGTTCTAATTAGAGATACTACCGTATAAATAACTAAAGGAACTGTCAATAGGGGTTTTCTGGGAAGATTCGTGTCCGCAGTTGTGGAATTACTGGGAAAAACATAAAAACTTAGACTATTACACGACATTAGTTTGAATTACAGAATTTCTGAGGTGACTCCCAAGTATCTATGCTCGTTATTAAACTTCCATCGTATTGGTAGCTTATTAGACTACACCCTGATTTTTTTTTTTTTCTTAGAGGACGCTAGTAATACACGAGCGAGATTTCAAATTAAAAAGTAAACGATACGAAGCATGACCTAACTACTACGGAACGACGAAAATGACAAATTCCATGCAATTTGCAACGTGTGCAATCGCACGACGTGACGATTCGAGCTGACGGGGGGCTGGTATGAGGCGCTGATACGATTAGTTTCGCTGCACTGTCCCGCGGGCGTCTTTGGCTCACTATAATTACTGCGATTTCACTGTTTTCGATCTACAGTGCTGTCGTACACCTGTGATACGGTTCCATTCGACCTACCACCTTAAAGTACCTTGAAAACGATACCAAACCCAGCGTACTTGCGTAAAAACTGACAAAATTGCGTTTTTGTTAATTTTCTAACCCTCTTTTGTCCACAACAGTCATGGGCTTCATCAGATCGGATTGCCACGCAGGTGAGCACAACTAGATGCCAAATGGGATTTTTGTGGGAATGAACGGATTTTTCAGTCGATGTTAAGAGCATAAAACGAACCGGATGGATAAAGCAGATTTGGAATCCTGATGCTCTGAAACGTACAGTATAATATTTTGAGGGGGGAGGGCGGACAATTTTCCTGATCGAAAAAATAGGGTTATCATTCAAAATGAAAACTAAACCAAAAATTGCTGTTCGTGGAAATATTTGATAATGTATAGTGCTACACTCGTCATTTTTCACACAAACGATAACTTCACTGCACTGTTATGCCATTGGGGACTGTATATGCAAAAATTTAATGGAAATCGTGGCCGTTTTTGAGAAAAAATGTTTTCTTTCGATCACCATGATAATTCGGTTCAGCCGTGTTTTTTTAAATAGGATTTTCCGATCATTTCCTTAAAAGATGGCTAACGGGGTTAGTCTTCAAAACGTAACAATCTGAAGGAACTCATAATTTTGTTTCGGCCGACTACATAACTTTACTTTACGTTAGACTGTTTCGAACCGCCCTAGTAAAAATTAATATTATTGAAATAATAATAAATTGAACACTATTTTGTTCTTGAAAGAACTGACAAAGCTAACTATTCTAATTAATAATATTATCGTTTTTTTGTCAGCCTAAAGCAATATCGTTTCATCTCTTTGCGCAGAGGAAAGTAAAGAAAACATCGTATATATAGATATATTGATAGCTAATCCAATAGCGCGATCTATTCTTGACAAAATGTATTTGAATGGTGAGGCGAAGTTCTGGAACGAGGTGAAAGAGACGAGCCTGTTAAGGGAAAATCTTTCTGCGACCGAAGAGAGCCCATCTCAAAGCCCAGTAAGAAGATTTGGATCAAATACAGCAGCCAGCCTATCCCTTACGTGCACAAGAGGTCGTGCATCTTTGTTGGTCGAGGATTGTAGGATCGTCGACAAATCCTTCTTTTCAACCTGCAACGGCGTACGTCGTAATCCTTTATACAGCACGGATGTGTTTAGACATATCGAAGAGTGGCGTCCAAAATAATAAAAATAATAAACGGGAGCCATGAAATTTGTTTACAGGTTGTGTTAGTGGCGATGCGTAATCAGAGTCGAGGCAATCACAACGTCTCTAAACAGCTCATTGCAGCACAAATGTTAACGAAAAACGTTAGGGATCGACAGTTAACCATATTGTAATGCACTGTAGCGTGTGGGCAAAGTGAATGCTCAGTGGTGGTTGATTATTTCTCGAAGTATATACAAATAAGACAAACTGAGAACTATTCTGGTACTTGGATATCTCATTTCAAGGCTATGTTCATTCGTTATGGTGTCTCCGAGTCGTTTCCTCGACCGCGAGGTTGCACAAGGCGCAAATAGGAACCCTGTCATGGAGTTAGGGTTCAAGAGTTCAGCAAGACGTTTCAAAACAATCAACGCGTCATACTTCGGTAACGTACGGATGTGATCCAGATTTAGATGCTGCTACAGAAGGTGGAATTGTGTCTTATGCAGTTTGCCAATTGCGCCTTGTCAATCAAGAAAGCATTGTTCTGACTTGACAGCAGATTCTCGGTCAGTTCCTTGAAGATCGGAATAGTGCTTAGTCACCCTTGTGTGTATTTCACCATTAAACGAAGGACATCCCACCTAAACTTATGAATTTGAAAATTTCGTAGAATGTCGCGGTATAAGTGGTATACAATTCCCCACCCCACTCCCTGTACTAGTGGCAACAGAAACATACCCTACCTGCTGCTGCAGCGTCTGTGAGCAGCATCATGTCCTCTCGGTATTGCAACGTTCCCAATATGCCCTCACTATTCTCTCACCAACCTTGACAATCTCTACGTCCACCCCCACAACCTTATCCTGACGCAGCAAAAGTACCCCAAGAAGAAGATAGCAGGGAGGCGGCTGCGGGCCATACGACTCCGCCAGAGCTGCAGGACCAGTGGCATTTCGCTGTGGCCTCGCTGGGCCCATGTCCTAACTCCCCAATGAGCCCGTTGGGGGGCCCGCTTAGTGTCCCAGCCGCCGACGGTACCTATTGCCTCACCCCCTTGGGTTCGGCGGAAGGTGGTGCCTGGTCAGGATCGAACCAGAACCAGAGTCCACTGGTTCTATCCCCGCCTGGCTCAGAAGGCCTCACGCCCTAACGGGCTCGGCCATTCCGGTCCCTAAGCACCCCAACCATTCACATATACTGTAAGCAGTACATGCTCTGCTAACTCTAACCCTGACTTGCAGAATTGGCAGCACCAGACTTACCAATCTTGGCTAGGTGGTATCCAAGCCACATACCATTAAATTCGCATCGATTGCAGTTTTGTATATTCAATCATCAACGAATCTTGGTGACATCCATAATATTAGCACCGAACATGCTTTAGCCGTGATATAACTGCCAAAAAGCGTCATGCTGGAAGGGAACGAAATGATGTCACGAAATAAGTGTATAAGAAACTCAGTACTTTAAGGCTCCTTTCTTTTGATGTGGATATAACTAGTTTTTTTTCTTCCCACTTTGATGCAAGCAAGTAATCCCCACTGAGGCCACAAATGGGCCTATTGTGTGGACGTACATGAGCCAGCTCCCAAGGAGCGTGCGGCGTGCCCAATAGGTCCCCACTATTCCCACTCAGAATACAAGATGACCTTGAGGTCCATCATTGCCACCTGCTCTGGCCGCATCTGAGGAACCCCAAGCTCTATGAGGAGCACCTCAGCCAGCCCCTCACACGTACACAGTACATGCTCCACCGACTCACGCTCTGCCTCCCAGAATCTGTAACCCTCTTCCTGTGACTTATCAACGTTGGCCAGGCGGTGGACAGTGTCCTGTGAACAGGCCACATACCAGGAGAGTCTAATAAATAACTTTCACTGCTTTTGGCCTCGTACATCCCACTAGCTTTTGGCCTGGCACATCCTTCTCCTCCCAATAGCTAACTTTCTCCCGCTGATCCGTCTGTATGTGTGGGACCACCCCTATCTGTACTTTTAATGAATAAGTATCCAGAGTTCGAAATTATACTTCATCGGTACTGAGTCCCTGACATGCAGAGCAGCCCCCACCCCAACCCCCACCATATCTAGTATTACGTGATGAGGCTCCCTGCAAGCCTGCTTGACAAAGTCCGATTATAGCATGCTTACTGCCAGTAAGCAGGCAGCTCTTTCCACACCTACGTGAAGGGGTGCAAGGCTGTGCAACAGCTGTGGTGGTCGTCTGCAACCAACCTGTCACAACTAAGCAGGTCCTACGCTGCAGGCTAATCAGCCGCAACTGCGGTAATAAACATATAGTCATGGTCATTACCTGTCAACAGAAATTACTGTCACTTTACCAATAATAAAAGATTCTTGAAACCAAACAAATGAAGGTGGCCTTAAAAAACCTTGAAAGTTCTTAAGAATAGTATCACAGGGGAAGCCGAGAATTATGTCTTAAAATCCGGCTATGAAATACTATTCATTCGTTCTCCTGCTTACCATAGTAAATGTAGTGGGGCCTAGATTATATAACATATTATAAGCAATTAGGAGGGAATGGAGTATGGCAACATGTTTTGTATTTTGGAGACAATCTGGTCAATATAAAAAAAATACGCCACTTTCTAGGTCTACTAAACTTCTGTCCGAGTTCTTTTTAACAAAATAAAGAACGTCCCGAGCCTGACTCTCATCAGGAAAGAAACATAGAGAGATAACTGCAATCTGCAGCTGAACATCAGTAAATAATGGTTGCGAGATGAGTCGGGTGGGTGTGTCTCTGTTAGCTCTGTGTTGATGCGTTTCCATTCAACTGGTAGTCGTTAGAACTTCCTTTGAACTGGATACTCCGGGAGCCCAATTTATTTATTCTTCCATGAATTCCTTTCCGTTAAGATTTGCCACGATGTTAATGAGCGAAATACGACGATAATGTGCGTTCCACTACATCCACTCAGCGGTTCATTGCGCAATACGAATTTCCACGGATCGAGTGTAAAGTGCTGTGGCTTACGTTGTCTCTCTCATATTCCAATTATTTTCAACGAGGTAGCGCGAGGGTTTTCGCGAAAATCGACTCGACAAAAAGAAGAGCCGAAAAGGTCCCCTGGTGGCGAGGGAGTGGGGGGAGAACTTAATATTTCGGAAAATGGATGGAAAAAGCAATTGACGATTGCACATGACTGTTACACACTGATAGAAGGATGGAAACTTGGCACATCAGTTGGCCCGAGTTCCAAACCATTAGATCCTCCCCCACGCAGCCAACCTGAACACGGCGCCCTGTAATCGGCTCAAACCCATCCATTAGAAGCGTTTGTCGAAGGTAAAAATACGCAATTTGGCGCAGCCTTTTCATCGAGCGGCCATTTCGGCTCCCTATTTCGCTTATCTTTTTATACAATAAAAAGCCTGAACTCGGCGATACCAGCTTTTATTGTCTCTCTCGACGGATGGTTTTGATCCTCGACTGCCGGCCGTTATTTATTTCAGGGAGGATTAACTCCACACTTTTTCGCCAAAGATGGGCTTTCGAACAAGAAATGTGTGTAGCCGATAGCTAATCCATCGCAGACTATGTCGAGGGGATGGGGGAGGGGAGGGGGGCAATGGAGTTAATTACGAATGAAAGCCAAGTTATTGAGAATCCCATTAATTAACAAAACAAATTTCAATGCTCGCAGCGCCGCAGAATTTTCATGGATCATCGCGGAATCAGTCCCAGAACGTGCACACTACAGGAATAACCACATAAATCAACAGACAAGCCTAATTACGGCACTTAAATCACGACAAAATCACGATACCTTCAAAACGGTTCGAGCAATCCATGACGAGCTTTCGGCTTTCGAATCGTTAAATATTTGGTGCGAATCATCACACGTACATCCTAAGCCCCGCATGAATGCTTGCGATTTTGATCACTCCATAAAGCAATCATATTTGTTTTTCCTGAAATTTACGCGAACTTAGTACGACTTATCTCAACTTTATTCGTTCGAAACTGGCATTGAAGGTGCCGGAATCTATCGCGTTGCTCCTACTCATGTATCTACTAGCTTTAATGACTAATCAGTGCACAAGGGTCTGACGAAACTGTCAACATGGTTTTCGTTTGTTTATAAGTGATTGTGCCGCTCTCACTATTTTCAATAGATGAGAATTTCATGGTGCTGTTGTGTTACATGGCACACGGCATTTGTCGGAGCCGTGATTGAGAAAAGAATTTGGAGTTTTGATCACTATAACTTTAGTTACTTTTGATATAATTTTCCTCTCACCCTTACTTTGGTGACCTGCAGACAAAATTTCAAATTAGAGTCGATTTGGTGGTGGGTTATTTTTTGATAACACACGCACACGCCATTTCTTCTAATGGTGTTTTTCGGACATAGAAGCCCTCGCAACTTAAATATTTGAAGAAAACTTTTTTTTTCTGCCGCTTACACCACTTTTCCTTCCTACGCATTAGAGCGACGGAAAGTAAAAAGCTGAGTGCATGAAACCTTGTAGTGAAGATGCCCGCTCCTGTTTTTAAAGTTATTGACACGTGAAAGAATATTTGACCTAGGGAGTTTCCTGAAGTTTTCTATCGCAGTAGCAGTAGGAGTAACATTTCGCATAAAACATTGTGAATACAAAAATAAATTACGCTCCGTAATCGTTTGCATGTTCTTTTTCTGACGGCAATTCGTTCCAGTTCCCCAACAGATGAATTTCACTTCACAACGGGAAGATTTAAAATTCATTCTTTACAGATTGAGCTGTCGCGAGGTTGAAAGAGTTAGAATTGGGGTTAAAAATATTCAACCCCCACCCCCGCTGAGGAGCTGAGTTGTTATTCTTCTTTCGCCCTCTTACACACCTTCACTTTTCAGAAATATCCCTCATTTTTCAAGCCACACCCATTTAAAACGGATTTCCAGTGGGCTGCGGCGAAACTGATGGCATGTAGTCCTGAAATGACGCCACGCTCAGGGAGGGAAGGATAACGATCCAGTAGGCAGTTCCCGAAATGGAAATGGAGCGTTTTGAGAACTTAAGGAGTGCAAGTCAGCTATGGGGAATTCAACATAACGCCGCTCAGACTCTGGTGGGCCGGGCACTTAGAGTTAAAATGAATTATTAAGAGACTGAAAAGCTCCTGAGCGAGCCAACGTATCTGACATGACACTGTGGATGACAGGTGACTCTGGGGGCTCTGGAAGCGCAATAAAACCCATGAGACCGGAGTCAAATATGTTCAGGAAGTTTGAGCGAGTCAAATAGGGCTCATGTACGCATTTTGGGCTTGCCTGTAGGTCGGGCACTTAAAATAACGCTGCAAATTATTACACAACAGTTTATTATTCTCTTGCACAGCCTCACACCTCCTAAATGACGTGACTACATGGGAACAAAGAAAATTTTACATTTTCCAGGCGACTCTATGCGATTGGCACAATGTGACGCACCAACATCACGAGTGGTTGGAGGGTGATGGGAGGTAGTGTGGAAGTGAGCTCTGGCTTGGGAGGATACTTTCAATATATTGGCTGTCACGCCACGAATTCACTCAAGTAGTCGGATTTTCTTCTCTATATTTACTGTGATTTCACTGCATTCGACTCTCCACCGAATAATATTTTGGAAACGATACCAAACACGATATAATTGCGATAAAACTATCAAAATTTATTTTTCATTAATTTTTAAACCATTTTTGGCCAATAACAACCAGGGGTTTAGTCCAAATTAGATACCAAAGGAAATTTTTGTGGGAAAGAACGGATTTTCAAGACCGCGTTGAAGGCAATATATGGCCTGGTTGGTGTACGGACGTTGCAGGTTTGGAATCCACATGCCTTGAAACGTAGTGTCAAATTTCGTGATTTCGAGGGGGGGGGGGATGTAAAACAAATTTCCTGCCCCAAACGTAGATGTGTTATTCAGAGTGAATAATAAACGTTGTAGACGTTTGAGCACTTAATTCACAGAATAGCGCTCTAAGAAATAAAATAAAAGTTGATAACACCCGAAAATATCTGCTTTATCTCATATTGACAGCTCTTCAACCATCATACAGCAATAACATGACTTTAGAGGGGTCGTTGTTAACATCTTGCCAGTCAACAGATCAGTTTAACGGTTTGAGGCGTTGCTCCTAAAGGCGTCGCGTGGGATGTATAGCAGGTATTTGTAGGGTTAGCCAGTTGTGTTTCCAGATGCGTGTACGTTGTGAGCATCAGTGGCACTGGTCCCACATGTGGTGTTGTAGAGGCTCTCAGTGCTGCCCATTGCTCTACAGCCTGGGGAATCCAGTTCCTTCAATTATTGAATGTCATATCGCTTTCTTAACTGATCCAACTGTATAACGACGTGGCAAATGTGAATGAGGGTCATCATAGCTGACTCATCCGATTGCTCACCCGATAACTGCTGCTTGTTGTTGTAGAAGCAACAGTGGAGCTGGACAGAAACTTCGCAGATGCAGAGAGCAATGAAAAATCCAGAAGCCTAATAAGATGACAATATTTTGAAAATTCTAAACAAAACCACTTTTGATACGAAGTACCTAAAAACATCGAATTTACTTTCGACACCAAGCAGCGCTACAGTCATTACGAGTGGTTCGTGCTAATTGCAGTTTTTTTCAGAGGAAATTCATGACCTCATACGCGGCTCGTACAACATTTGAAGTTGCAGCAGCCTCCCCCACCCCCTCAAGGACAAAAGGATGAAAAAGATGAGCAGTCAATAAACAGTTGAGACTAACAATACGGGCGAAAGTTGGAAAAGGCGAAGGGCGTGTCTTAAATTTCGAGTGGAAGGGAAAAAAAGAAGGACGAAACTTTACTTTTTTGACCACTTAGAAAGTTGAAGTCAGCTTTCGTGGTGGATCGCTTTTCGCCAAGGAGTTTTCGTTTTAACTTGAGCTGATATTCTTCAAGAAGGCGGGTTGGGGGGAGGCGGGAGGGGGGTAGTGGAGAAAAAGTGGAAAGACGGAAGAAACAAGAGAAAACTTGATCTTCTTCGGTCTTCCGTAAATATCACATTTGCGGTCTTTATATTTTGTTTTTGGGAAGCACTAGGGTTATGTATAAACGTATTTCACGGAGAATTTTTATTTAGAGACCCCGAGGAGAATATTAATATTGATTTGAGTAGTTGAAGAATGCAGAGAACAATAACGGACGTACATTTGAGAGGTTTCATAAAGTCGCGAAGTTTAGAAATAGAAAATAAAAAAAACAGCTACGTACTGCCAGGACGTGGCAGAAAGAAACTGTGCATGATCTCCATGGTGAGCATAAAAACGTAGGTTGTAAAAATGATTGAGACCAAACGGAAACTCAATTACACCCGTCAAGATCTTCGTTTTTCTTACACCATTTACATGAGCCACCCCAATAAAAATGCGCCAAAGAACCCTGCAAATTATTGTACAACGATTTATTATTCTTTTGAACAGCTTGACAGTTTAGGCGATTTTTTATTTCGTACATTTACAAGGGCGTGAAGTTTTCATATGCAGTGTTCGCCCTTTTCACTACGTCCTAGATCAATCTACAATGAATATCTGGAGCGTAGCAGGACACAACATGCCGCAACCCCCGTGAATTCGACGACCTGCTACATATACGGGCGCTATATCTTCGTTCAACGGACAGACACTGTAATAATTACAGAGAACAAAATGAGGGTATAGGTTGCTGGGCAGCACTCCATAAGATTAATCAAATCCAGTGAAGCAGTTACTCTAGAAATTCGGAAAATATAAAAAGAAAATAATGTCGCTTGGTGGTATTTATACAAAAGAAAAGTTGGGTATCAACTGGTAGAAGATAATTTGAAAGTTCAATCAAAATCATTCGAGCCGTTTTTGAGAACAATGCGGAAACCCCTAGTTAAAGAATAACGAACAATCGAAGAAACGCTGTAAAATATTACGTAACGGTTTATAATTCTCTTGAACCGCTTGACCTAGTCTCACACCCCGGAACCCCCCCCCCCCCACCCCCCATTCGATTCGGTATCAAAAAATCGAAACATTATTCACAACGGAACGTCGAAAATAACATATTCCAGGCGTCTTGAGTGAGACGATGAAACGATTACTTTCGGTGTATTGTCCCGCGATTTCTTTTAATTATTAAACTCTGTCTCACTATAATTACTTGATCTGGTGGATCAAGACGCAGTCGAACCTGTGAAGCTCATTCCATTCGCCCGAGCATCTGAAAATACTTTGAAGACGACACGGAGCACGGCATATTTGAGTTAAAACTGCCAAAATTGCTCTTTTTACTTTCCGCTACCCGAAGGGAAGGAAAGTATAGTAATCGGGTCAAACAAAAAATTGGGTTTTCTTCAGATCTTTACGTTTTGAGGCCTACTGAGTCTAAAAAACCTAATTTCGGCGCGTGGTCCGTGTGTGTATGTGTCTCTAGTTCGATTTGCGGGAGAACGGCTGATCCGATTGAGCTGGTTCTTTTTTTGTTATGTTTGTTATTTTTTGTAGACACCAAAATAAGGTTATGGACTATTTCAGCCGATGGGAAGGGGGGTGGGGGACGAAAATGTACCAAAAACAAGGGTTTTTCGTATTTTTCTCGGATGCGGCTCTAACGATTTTGATTAAACTTTCAACTTATCTTCTACTGATCAATACTTTTCTTCTCCATACATATCTCCATGAAAATACGGTGAACGGAGATATAGGCCCATGAAGCAAAAATAGGTTTTTTACGCTTTTTGGCCAAACGGCTTCAGCGATTTTCACCAAACTCACAGGATGTTTTCAAATAGTTAATACCCTCGAATTGTTTTCAATAAATGTTCCTCTGATAGTCCATTGAACAGAGATAAAAATCAAAATGTGTCGAAAATAACGTTTTTTCGAACATTTCCGTGAATTCCAGGGTAACTTCTTCACCAGATGTGATAAATTCTTATGGAGTGTCTTTCAGTCACCCATATCAACATTTCATTCTCTATAATTATTTCTGTATATATATGTTGAACGGAGATATAAGCCAAGTTAACACAAAAAAGGAGATTTGTCGAATATTAATTTGTCGGTATTCCAATTTTCTCAAAAACGGCTCTAACGATTTCGATAAAACTTTCGGAATACTCTCAGCTAACTAGTCCCTACATTTTGTTCTCCATAAATGTTCCTGTAAAAATGCGTTGAACGAAGATATAGCGCCCGCATATGTAGCTGGTGTTCGAACTTCAAGGGGTGGCGGAAAGTTGAGATATTTTGTTAATTTGGTTGGCCATTTTTTGCCCATAACAATTACGGGCTTCGTCCGACTGGATTGCAAAGCAGGCGGGCACAACTAGATACTAAATGAGGTTTTTTGTGCGAATGAATTTTTTTAGCCTACGTTCAGGGCATAAAACGGTTATGGACGGCGGACGTGCTTTGCAGATTTGGAATCCCGATGCTCTGAAACAAAAAGTATCAAATTTTGAGGGGGGTTATAAAAAAATGTTCCTGGCCTTACACGGAGGGTTATTATTGAGAAGGAACGATACACCAAAATCATTCGTTGCAAGTAGAATAAATTACTATACGTAGTTGTTACTTTCTTCATTGTAAGGGAGACAGTCAAACAGACTGAACTGCGATTGCACAGAAAGAACACCGTCCCCACAAAAATGTGTTATGCAGAGCTTCCTGCAATTTGAAGTCCCGTATTAGGAAATAGAGCCAGAAGGGTCTTCATATATTAAGGACTGCACAGCCTATGGCACACTCCTTATTCCATCCGACCGACCCGTTAAAAAGATCAAAAAGAAAAGTTGACACGTTTTTGTGGAGCTCTGAAAATTTCTGAGGTGCAAGGAAAAAGTAAATTAGAGCCTGTGTGTAGTGTAATCAAATATAAGCTGGTCTTGTTACGGCGTATGATCCTTGGAAATAGCAGTCAGAACCGTAGCACAGGAGATGATGGACGGCATATGAAAAACACAATGTTCAACCGTCGGATGTTAGTAAGCGTTATAAACCAGTTGAAAGCTGACGTTAGAAATTACTGTGATATCTAATTGAGCCCAAGCCAATCACATTGTGAGTTATTTGGCATTCCAATGCATCATGTGAGTCTGTGTGAGATTGATCATTTTTGAGGGAACTCAAAAAAGGACACTAAGATTAACTTTTTCTGAGGAATCAACCCATAGAACAAGTGGAATCATTCGTTTATCTTGGAAGCCTGATCACAAGAGATTGTGGCGACGGAAGATGTGAAGAGCAGGATTCGTAAAGCAAATGGTGCCTTTGTCCAGCTCTTTCCATTACGGAAGAATCCCCGCTCTTCAATGGAATCCCCAGGTCGAAGGCAGAACAGGAAAACCAAAGGAGACTTGGGAAAAATCGATAGATAAGGAGCTCCGCCTGGTAGGCAAAATCTGGAACGAAATAAGGTAAATCGCACCCAACCGATCCGACTGGAACGATCTTGTTTCTGCCCTATGCTGTCCAAGCCAAGGAGTTAACAGAATTTAATAGAATATAGAATCACATTGTGAGTCATTGCATCTTCAAAAATAATGAAAAGCGAATGAGCTGTCAGCTTTCTCCCATCCAATCCGCCAATTTTCGAATAGTACAAGTGCTGAAGAATGTGGTCACTTTTCCTCTCCTTGATACTTGCCACTTAGCTATAGAGTGAGATCAACAAGTATGGGCAATGCACAACACGACGTAGAGCGTTTTGGCAATAACAGTTGTTATTTGCGATAATTTTCGGTAGGATCGCAATAGCTTCATTCCCTTCGAAAACTTTCTACGATGAGATTGTTCCGATCTTCTTCTGCAAATCCCTAAACCGGATTTGAGAAGAAACAAATCTTTTCCTGACGACCAGCCCCTAGAGAAGGGTAGTTTGTTTATACTCTCGAAATAGAAGAAGTGGGAGGGATCTGCTCACACTGGAGAGAGTAGTAAAGTTTTACGATCAATCCCCAACCATCTAGTTGGCAAGCTCGAACGAGAGTTCGCCTAAATTGGCGCAGGCTGCCGTCCCAGTCCCAGTAGGGCGACCTCTAACCAGCCCCAAGGGTCGGCCGCACATTTGTCTAAAGGGATGTAAATGTTGAAAGGAGATTCCCCGAATGATTTCTCATCGTGCTTGCAGTTCTATTTAATTTCTCCGATTGCACAACATTCACGATGAACAGACAAACTTCAAAGCATCCTCCAGCTCATCGCGTTTCGGCGCGTCTCGTCTCCCATCTCCTCTTTTGGCACCAACTTTCCTTAACTCAACGCTTTTACTTCACATCTGTACGTTTCAAAAACAAGACGTAACCCGTACGTAGTGAGTACCAAACCGACATTTGAGAAATAGCCTGTGTGTTTGTAAGCCCAAATTCAAAACTCCAAAGATTTGGGACTCGAAAAAAAGGCACTAACGTTTTTGATTAAATTGTTTGTGTGTTCAGCTCAATAAAAATAAAATAAAATTTTCCTTCGCGAGGTAATAAAAAATTATCATATGCATAAATCCCACTCATATAACAAAAGCGTGTTCAGAAATCAAGTTCGCAGCCCAATAAATTATGTACCCGATAGATGTTGAATGGCGATACTAACGGGAGCAACCTCACAAATTCCGAAATTCTAACTAACGACGTTTCACTGTGTTTCCACTATAATCGCAAAAAAATCTTACTGGCTGCCTCATACATAAACGATGCGCTGGTAATTCGCTAAAATAGGAGGAACCTCGTAGTTGAAAACACTTTAAGAGCAACCAGTTTGTGTGTAGAACTCAGAGTTCTTACATAAAATAATCGAAAAATAGGTAGCGTGGGCGAATAACTTCCTGGCTCAAACTTCAGGGAACTGAAACTCCCCACGTTGAAGTGCTGATTCTAAGTGGACCGTACGAGGAATAAAGAATGAGCAAAAGTAGCCCAGCACAGTCTTGCTAATTGATGAACTTCTCGAAGAGAATTACACTTACGGTTCTGCGGATTCTTTTGTAGCTTTCTTGGCGCAGTGGTGTCTGTATTTTCGTTACCTCAGCCAACCCCAAAACATTTCTTTATCGATCTGTCCAAGTAAAGTCGTTTGAGACAACCGAATGAAACTGATGGCAATGTAAAAGCACGTTTTTACAGTAATGAGCAATTTTTTTAAAAAAGCATAACGTATTCGTGGGTGCGCAAAAGCAAAAGCGAGTAGGTAAGTTCTGTGGAGGTTATTTTATCGAATGCGCTAGCACGAGCGATAGATCGTGACAGTAAATCCACGGGTTAGTTGCTACAGCGACGAATATAGGTGAATTGATGGGGCTACGTAACGCATTCCGATACGTATTTCCAAACACATTGGGTGCCTTTAAGTGGTCAATGCCTACGTATTTCTCTAAAATACTTATTTAACATTTCACCCTACGGAAATAACAGTTAAAAAGTAAGCAAGCCTCCCCCCTTTAGGTTTGGCAAGAGGTTTCGCTGGATGGATTCCAAAACATAGAACATAGGAACTTCTCTGGGCCAACCTTTAACGAAGAAGTGCTACCAATATCTAGTTATATCTGCTTCAAAACTAGGGAGGGTCGAGTTACAAGGCCTCAGGGAGGGTGAGTGGTGAGAGGGTGGGCAGTAGTTTCTTGTATAATTATTTCGTGACATGATCCATTCCCTCCCCACGTGACGCTTTGTTGCTGTTTGGTGACGGTTACAGCGGTTCCATGCTAAAATTATTTTTTCAAACGTCATTACTTTTACTTTACAAAAAATAATCAGTGGCCTCTAGAGGAGATGCATGCCACTTGGAGCCTGTGGCTAAAATTCATGTTGTGAGAACTTCTCAGGGTCAACTGAAGGAACATCTAAATGGCTGGGTATTGGAGGGTCCGAAATAGTGATTAAATTTGGTGATACACAACCTATAACTAGTTATATCTACTTCAAGATAATGGAGGTCGAAGGCCCGAGTTTCTTATATGTATTTCATGACATCATTTATTTTCCTCCCCACTAGACGCTTTATGGCTGTTAAGTGAAGGCTTCAGCGTGTTCCACGCTAAAATTGGGGTTTTCAAATTATTTTCCTTCATCGTACGAAAAAATGAAAAAAGTTGAATGATTCGCGGACGTTTCACTGGTTTCTGAATCCGAAAAGCTATTTGAGAAAATTAGGGAATGAGCAAAATCGGCTCAGAACAACTGAGTGTAGTTCCAGTAATCATAACACCAAGTTATTTTTCACAAAAACGGCTCTGGTTCGATTAATTTTGTGAGGACGGATCCAAATTACTCGACAATAACGTAAAAAGTTCGTTTGTCGGAAAATAACTAGAGCAGCTCAATAAATCAGTAGAGGTTACGAGAAAGTTGTGTGGTTTTCTCGTAGAGTACCTCCTGAGTATCCAAAAAATACGGGACTGGGCGTCTTTATTTCATAAACAAAGGATGAATTTTTCGTTGACGAATCATAAATGAACAACTCTATACTAAATCTGTCACAATATTTACGTCACTAATGACACGATGGAAACAATATACTGAAGGATTTACAGACCAACCTACAACAAAAGACCGAGAATTAACGATCAAGGGACCACTTGAACTGCTCTTAATCCCTATCTCTCCCAGGGGATTATTTCAGACAGGAATGGCCAATTAACCGAAACTTCCCTCCTGCAGCCACCCCACTCTACTATTACCTTGCTAAAACTCCCTTTCTCTTCACACAAAAAACTCATGACTGACTGACTCCTCCAGTGCGAACTTTGGCGTAATGTTGACGACCATTCAGCAGCGTCAATTTGGGCTACTGGCGATTGTGTGGCTACCTAGTGGAATGTGTGTCACTTCCTCCTTGAAAATAGCGACCTTAGTGTATCGCAACTCCGCTTTTCAATGTTGACCAGTTACAAGCAACTATAGAGAGTAGCAATTTCAACTTAATCGGTTGGCTCCATCTATTGGGATATCGTTCCAAAGTAAACTTCGTGAGTGGCAATCCCACTTTGGTTTATTATTCATTCTGAATAATAACCCTATGTTTTCGTTCACGAAAAATTTTTTACAACCCCCCCTTCAAAATTTGATACTTTACGTTTCAAGATATGAAGATTCCAAATTTGCAATGTCCGTCCGCCGTCCGCCTTCAACGTGGTCTAAAAAAATTCGTTCTTTCGCACAAAAATCCCATTTGGTATCTAGTTGTGCCCGCCATCTCGGCAATCCGATCGGACGTAGCCCATGGTTGTTATGGGCAAAAAAAAAATTTTTTTTTTTTTCGTGATTTATTATTGCAACTGAATATTAAAATACAATCCATCTAGCAATATTACATATATTTTCAAACACTCCTTGAGGACCCGTTTACAGTAAAACCAAGCCCCTTCGCATAACAGTTTATCGACAACACTGAGCTATACTTGTACTTCAACAGCACTAACTAAGTCCAGAGGTTTTTTCCGCTTGAGTCGTCGGAGTTCATCCTCGTTGTCCAAAACGTAGAGCATTTCCGGGTTTTCATGGTTGTGGAGACGTTGTTCATGCCTCCTTGAGTACCTTGCGATAATTTCGTGGACTGGTTCCATCCCCAAATCTCGATGAATATCATCGTTTCTCATGTACCAGGGCGCATGCACTACGCTTCTCAGTATTTTATTTTGGGAGGTTTGGATTTTGTTAATATTTGTTTTTTTGGCACAGCCCCATAACTGAATTCCATAGGTCCATATAGGGCGAAGGATCTGCTTATAAATAAGCAGTTTATTGTGGAGAGAGAGACGAGAATTCCTTCCCATCAACCAATACATCTTTCTGAATTTAATTCTAATTTCCTCTTTTTTCTTTTCTATGTGTTTTTTCCAGTTTAATTTGGAGTCGAGGGTCATACCTAAGTATTTGACTGCATCGGTATGGGGTATTTTATTTGAATTGATCTCAACATCCATGACAGGAATTTTTCGGTTAGTAAAGTTGATGTGAACTGATTTTGATTCATTTAACTTTATTCTCCACATCTTTGTCCACTTAGAAATCTCAGTAATTGACGTCTGTAGATTACTAGTTGCGGCTTCGACTTCATCATCTACTGAGAGAATAGCCGTATCATCAGCAAAAGTGGCAACAGTTGTACCTTCTTGTTGAGGTAAGTCCCGGGTATACAGAAGATAAAGGACTGGCCTTAGGACACTCCCTTGCGGGACCCCTGCTTTAATTGGCTTCAAGCCAGAGTATTGGTCATCTTGCTTCACCCTGAAATGTCTATTTTCAAGGTAAGATTTTAGCAGTAAGTAGTACTGTTTTGGGAGATCTCGGTGCAGTTTGTACTCCAGTCCCTCATGCCAAACCTTGTCAAAGGCCTGTGCCACATCTAAAAATATGCTGGCACAGATTTTCTTACCTTCAAGGGCCTTTTCAATTATATTAGTTATTCGATGGACTTGATCTATAGTTGAGTGTTTTTGCCTGAATCCGAATTGATGGTTTGGGATCAAGTTTCTATCTTCAATTATGGGTTTAAGTCGTTTAAGAAGCAATTTTTCGAACAGTTTTGACATAACGGGGAGGAGGGATATTGGTCGATATCCCGTCTTCTCGTTTGGTGACTTCCCTGGTTTGGAGATCATGATGACTTCCGCAAATTTCCATTGGGAAGGTACGTATTTCAGTCTAAATGTAGCATTAATAATGTGAAGCAATTTTATCACTGCTTTATCGGGAAGCTCTTTCACAACACGACCTGATATCGGGCGTTTTTTTAGCATTAATGTTGCTTTTTATTTCATCCTTAATGAGCAAAAAATGGTTTAAAAAAAATTAATGAACGCAGTATAACACGGGAACTACAGCGGAAGTCAACGTTTCGTCGCTAGTACTCCCTCCCTCCCGTCTTATCAAACTCAATCACTCGCCCGCTCGACTCGCAATGGGTTCACTGGCAGCCCCGTCCCAATTTCCCTGACTCTTTTTGCCTGATGGGGCGGAGGAAGGTCAGGGCCACTTCCTCCGCACACCGCTCCATCGGATCATAAATGCCTACAGACGTTTACGGGCGCCAGGTTAATATTTAGTTTCCGTAGTTGCATTGTAGCCAGGTCATGTTTCGTATGGTTTACTAGTATTTGATGCTGAATTGAATGGGATGGGTCTCGGAGCAGTAATACTAGGTCAAGCTGTTCATGAGAATAATAAACCATTGTGTAATAATTTTCAGGGTTTTAACTGTTGCCCATCCACACACCGCCCACTACTCAGACAGTTGGTTTCATTCAACAGCGTCCATTTGGACAATCGGCGATTTAGAATCATGTGACAAAGGGGCTCCCAGCCACGTCGAAAGCGCTCGCCCGGGGTACACAACAAGCCAGGGAAGGCGTTCATATAAACTGGGTGGAAGGTAGATTGGATTAGTTTGCAGAGTGATAAAAATCACTCCTGAGCACTTGCGTGTGCAAAGGGCTGAAGCACATTGTGGGATGTCTCGTTCGAGAAAATTTTTTTTTAGTTCTTTCATCAGCATAAGCAGGCAGTGGGAACCGGACAACGAGATGGAAGTTTGTCGTGTCAGGGAGGGAAGGAGGAAATATTTTAATACACAAAACAAGAAGTGACGAGCGATTAGCGATATGAACGGTGCGAATATCCCAGCTGCCACCAGCACTCCGCTAAAAAAAAAAAATAGGCCCTTCCTCGAATCTCCATCTTGTCGTTTTCGAGCCGCGACTCTCCGTGGAACTACCTAATAAAGTCGGTCCAACAATCTCTGGTTTCTTCGGTCTCTAACCAAATAGGATTCAGGGAGATTGCATTTAAATTTACGGCCGCGATTCGAGATGGCGAAGGTCTAAGGGATTAGGGTCTGCTCCGTCCAACAGACGGGTTACAGGCAACGAGATAACCCGCGAAACGCCGTCAATCTGTTACTTCGGTTTCGGACCGCTAAAAGGCTTAAGGGGAGCGTTGAGGAGTGCCACAGAATCCTCTCTGCAGGAATCTCCCTCTTCCTTAAAGACAATACTGAAGATCTGAACACCAGTTGAATCAACGCTCTTGATTAAACAAACAGTCGCTAGTTAACTCATGTTTACTAATCAGATGTTAAAAGATAAGAACGAGCTCCAAGCCGTTGCACAACAAAATTTTAATCTCCTTGAGTTAATTCTAGTACAGTACAACGAGATAGAGAGACAAAATTAGGACTTGCGTTCCTTTCTTCCATTTCATCTGAATACATAGTTTACACACTACGTTCCAGCGTCAAATAATACAAAACATAATGATGTCCGCAAATGAATAAAAACAGATAAAAAAGAAAAACTTAAACATAGACAACTGACATTAAAGCTTATACTCCATTAACTTCAATTTGTACAACTTTTGAATTCGTGTACGGAACGGGCAAATATTTCAGGATTCGCGTTATGCATTTTGTGGCTCGTACTATAAATGAGTTGCTGAAAACAGATGTTTTACATTTTGGAATTTGAAGGTGGACTCTGACATTTCTCGTGGTTAACCCATACACTTCTTTTCTCCGTATGATTTTACAAACTAAATTTGTAGGGATCTCCATACCAGAACTGCACGAGAAAGTTCGAACCGCTCCCTAACCTTTTATCACTTCAATTGTTTTAAATATAGCGTGACGTGATCAGCTAATTGTAAGTTATAAATGAAGCGAATGAGGGCATTTTGTGCTGTCTGGAACTTTTTCAATAACTCGTGGGAGATATCGCTCAACACAGCGTAATCAAATAATGGCAAGCTTAACCAGACGTTTTTTGTCTTGTGAGATATTCATTCCCCAGTTCTGCACATTCCGTTTCCTACTAGCACTTTACCCCTCTAGTTCAGCAAACGCATTTATTTCTGCCTTATTCAACACTGTATGGTCCGGGATAGAGAGCTAATTTCAATTAAAGCCGTGAATTGTGTGATCAGAGCCACAAGAGTGTTCGCAAGTACACGAGGTATGATCTTGAGAGCAAATACATCTACTTCGCGCATCACACCTATTCCTTCTTTCCCGAAAGTTTCCCCTCAAGCGAGTTTCAAAAAGTTACCCGGCCGAAATTGTTACAGCTCATCTGTGCTCAATTAACTTTACAGCCTACGACTTCAGCGAGGAAAGCGCCGATCGATGCGATGACCTAAAGCTCTCCCTTCCAGCCCATTAATTTTCATCGGTTCGTCCATCGTTTTTCAAAAGCAGCAATCGTGCATTACGTTATTAGGATACAGAAAGCTTTTTACCGGTTTATGATAGTGCGGGTTTGCTTTCATTTCTACAGACCGCCTCGTGCATGTTTGACCCTAATTAACTTATGTCGGTAGAACGAGTGATTATTTCTCTTAATTTCGATTTTGACGAGGCGCGCCGCAAAAGTGAAGCTACTCCGCCTTTCAATTTTAACGTTATTCGAGTTATCTACCTCGCAGAACAGTTGGAGAGCCAGCGGACCTCAAGGTCGTCAGGAGTATTATAATTTATCCAATAATACTATTCGAACAAATGACGATATATGCTATAAGTTACTGCGCCAGGTTGGTCAAATTCAGATTTGAGTTCACTGTGGGTATTCGAAAAACATTTTTTAAGTATCTGGTGCGCAGCAACACACAACTTTCTGCAACCCCAGTAAATTTGACGACTAGCTACACATATAAACGCTGAATCTTCGTTCAACGCATTTCAACGTCAACATTTATAGAGTACAAAATGTAGATAATAGTTAGGAAACCTTTTCAGAAAATTGTAAAAAACATTTAATGTTTGCCAAATGTTATTTTCCCAGCAATCATGGCATTTATCGCCATGCAGTGGATAAGTAAAGAAATAGTTGTCGAGAACAAAATGTGGGTTTAGGTTGCTAGAAGGCACTCCGAGCAGGTTGCGGTTATAGAACAAGTTATGCGGCTACTCAGGAAATTTCGAAAGCGTTAAAAACACGCTTTTTACAAATTTTGGTTGTTATTTCTGTTCAATGATAATTAAAACGTTTATGAAGAACAATATGTAGGTGTCGTGTAGTCGAAGCCATCCCGTGAGTGTAGTGAACACCGTTAAATCCATGTTAGGGGAATCCAAAGCCATTTTGTCGAAAAGTGAAAACAACAACTATAGCTCCGTTCGTCAAACTTCCAACGAGATATTTGCGGGGAAGAAAAGTGAGTTACTGATCAGTAGATTTGAATATTTAATCAAAATTCCGAGAAAAACGGTACATTTCCTCACCCTGTCGCTCAATGGAAATGGCTTATAACCTTAATTGCGCACCTTCGAAAAATCGCGAACAACAATATTAGGTACGCTACATCACACAACTTTCCTTAGCTCTACGTCAATTCACTTGTGTTCGCAGGTTTTTCTAGTTACTCAATTTATTTATCACTCAGTTCATTTGATATTGGTCAAACATTACTCACGGTGGCAAAAAGTGCTTACAGTACCGGAATTTATTGAGCCACACCAATCTTTTTGAAGATTCTATTGACATTTCAGGAGATTTTATAGGAAAAAACTACGCTAAAATCGTCGAAAAGTTTGGTAGTTTATTGTGCTGCTCTCGATATAGTCCCAAAACTGACAATTTCAAGGTATTGTTGGCTTAGTAGAAGCTGTCTACATAAAAAATTTAATCAAACTGGTTAGAGTTCGGGCTACGTTTAGTTTTAGGTTTTACTTTGGCGTCCCAGTTTGATGCACGCTAAATATCAAATTTGAGCAGCATTTTTCTCTCAATTGTGTTCACAGACACACACACATACAGACCATTTTCCCAAATAGTGCTTTTCGGACTCAGTAGGGCCTGAAACGTAACGATCTGAAGAAAGCTTAAATTTTTATTTTCCTTGGCTCCACGAAGTAAAAAAGAAAGTTACGTCACCGACTGAAGAAAAAAAATTTAAGATCTCTTCAGATATTTACGTTTCAGATCCAACTGAGTCCGAAAAACACCATTTGGTAAAATGGTCTGTGTGTGTGTGTGTGTGTGTGTGTGTGTGTGTGAATGTGTCTGTGAACGGGATTGAGAGAAAACTGCTTAACCAAACCTACCCACTATTGATATCTAGCCCGCAGGTCACCATACGACGCCAAGCTAAGGTTATGGGAACAATCCGCTCAAAACTAGCTATATTTATCATAGTAATCCAAACCCCAAATATTTGTTTCTCAAAAACGGCTCTATTGGTTTTGATTAATTTTTTTATGTGCACACCTCTCAATAAGGCAATTATACCATAAAGTAAGTTCTCATTCGTGGAAAAATTACGAGAGCAGCACAATAAATTACCAAAATTGTCAACGAAAATCGATTTTATCGCGGTTTTTTCCTTATAAATTCCGCTGAAATGTTGCTAGAATCTTCAAAAAAAATTGGTAAAAAAAAAAAAAATACCTACACGAAATTAAATACCTACACGATGAGTGTTCAAAAATGTTCATGAATTATATAAGGGTCACTCCAGAAATTCCGGAATTTCAGCTACCCCCGTTTCGCTTACCACCATTTCCACACGTTTTTACCCAATAGTTCTGGAAAAGTGATTATTACCCTCTTCAAAAAAATCGTGTTTACAGCCTCATTAATTCTCTGTGTACCAATCGCTCAATAATATTCCGGGACTGAGTACGAACAGCGCAATAAATTCCGGAACTGTAATCGTTACCGCTTCCTGCCCCCCATGAGTGATGTTTGACCAAGTTCACATGAACTAAGTGATAGATGAATTGAGTGAGTGGAAAAAGCCATGTACACAAGTGAATTGACGTAGCGCGAAGGAAAGTTGTGTGCCCCCACACACTAGATATTTTTTTAGACGATTACATTACTATCCTCTCTACTCCCTAGAGTCAAGGAAAGTAAAAAGAGTGCTATGCCCCGCCGTTCTACGGCAAATTGAACTGCAGATACACAAAGACCAAGCGCCGAACTTTTTCCATTCAGCAGACCACAAAATGTGAAAATATCGGAATAAAACTAATATTTTTACATGACTGCAACACTTTCCTTACTCGTCGGGTAGCGGAAAGCAACAAATAAAAATGTTCTTGAGAAAAACACATCAATGAGGCCACGTTTATTTCAACTCGTAAGTCGACAGATGAGAGAGGTTAATGTTTTAGAAGGCGGGTTAACTGAAATCCCAGATTTTTGGAGGTTTCGTCGAATCGGTCCAGAGCTTCCATTTGATCAGGCGGGAGTATCTGTAAGATGACGTTCAATATGTCCTTCTTATCGCCTGTCGCTTTTCATCACTTGCGACTGTGTCGTTTCTTGTACTTATCTCCCCCCTCTTGAAGGCGTACGGCTCTCATTCCTACCCAGCTCGTGCGTACCGAGGTAAGTCCCCTTAGACAGGAAGTGATTTTTGGCTTTGAGACTCGCTGAACGTCAACTACCATACGCGGACTGGAGATGTAAACTGAAGAAAAGGGCGCAGAGTCCTGAGCTGAGTGGTGATGTTTCTTAGTGCGACCAATACGGGATGCCCGGTCGTTATTTTAACACCCTTAACTACTTTTAATTTGAAAAAATAATGAAATCCCCCTCTTTTACTCAACTACCTAATATTACAATTTATGTACAAGTTATATTCGTAAAAAGATAAAGACTTTAAAAAGCATACCTGCAAAATGTGATACGCTGATTAATACTTCAAGCATCGTTGCTTAGCCTCCTGATCCGACGGTTGAGATCCAACAACCATGAAACTGGTCCATGGCCTCACGCGGTAAACTCCTGGAGCGGCCGTTGCCTATTTTTTAACGCGATTGATTTCTATCATTTTTCAAGTCACGTGATTCGTATCCCTGAGAAAAAGCGGGATCGTTAGTAACAGGCTGTTTTTGAGTATTTCAAAGTACTGATAATATTGGTTTGTTGACAATGAAGGAGTTGTCTTATGAGCCTTGAACGCGTTATGAAGTGGTGGGTTGGAAGGGAGGAGGGAGGGATACGAAAGCTTGATACCAGCGTGATCATCGTGATGATGAACCTTGTTGATTTTTAACATTGGCGCTACGTTGCAAGAGACAAATTTGATGTAATAAACTGATACGGGCGACCTCGAGTTGACATTTTATGTCTTTACTTTGCTACATAAACTCGAAAATGTAACGCGGGATATGTAACGGAGAAGCGTTTAGAAATGTGTGTTGGGTTAAGTGTACGGTGACGTCTGTAACAAAATCTAACGCTTGGTAACATCACACGTTTTAATAACCTCAGTGACTAAGTGATGATGTCAATTGCAATTGACGCGGCCATTACATCGAAACCATCAACGAACACAATCAAACGTAGTTTTTAACGGATTTTTAAAAGAAAAAGACATAAAATGTCCCTCGTGGTTGCGTACTTGTACAAAAGCTGTACCCACCGTATATGTTAGTGTTTAAAACATTCTAGTAACATTTCAGCGTAGTTTTAGAGTGGTGTCCGATTCGCCAGTGAATTTTGACAGTAGATCCCAACGTTTGATGTTGTTTCCAAAAAAGTTATACAAATCTTACAGCGTTGCGAAAAAATTTTGAATTTTATCAAAAACAACTCCAAGAATTGCGATCAAATGGATTTTTTTGGGCTCGGGAGCTTTTGAAACGTAAAAATAAAATAAAAATGTCTGCCGAACGGGAAAAGTTATCTGCACACTTCGTAGCTAAGGAGATACCCCGCAGACCCACAAAGGTGCACCTTGTAACCTGCTTCTCTCCGTGATCAATGTGGAGCCCCCCCCATTACTAAACTTACAGGAAGCGATAAATTAAAACCGGCGGGAGAGTAATCAATGGCCGGAAATCGACATAACACCAGCGAGACTCGTGTTCTTAGAGGAGGACGCGAATTACTAATCGGGAAGACACTCGGACGGCCCTGCCTCAAAAGAACGAGCAATTAAAGACCTGCGTGATAAATAAATTAGAAAAGGAAAGGAGGATCGCGTTTTCACGCCTCGACTCAAAACTGAACTCCTCAAACGCGCCCATTAACTCGCGCTTAAAATTCGTTAATTTGTTTGACTTCTTAAATCCCCCCGACTGTCATTTTGTTAATCGCCTATGCACTGATCGCTACGAACTTCATATAAATGAATGAAACGTGGATTTGATTAGCTGATGGAGAGGTAAACATCGCTCATCGAAAGTTGTGAGTTTTCATTTAAGTTTTGGTGTTCATTCGATCTTAAAAGCACGTTTTGAGTGAACACTGGTGGGAGATAACGAATACTCAAAATCAATTGTGAGCAACTGTATTAAGGATAAATTACTTATGTACTTCCCTGTCGAACCAGCCATAGCTTTCCTGAGTGTATTTCGACAACGAAGATGAAGTGAACGAGGGAAGGGGCTAGTGGATATTCGATAAAGCTAACATGGACCGGTCGAATGTACAAATGGCAGAGTGCTGAATGTGTACGTTAGTAATTTTATAGTTAGTTTTCTGTTGATTGTTCCAAAATTTATCTGATTTGGTCGGTTGCATTCCCTCCAGTCGCTAGGAAAAAAGGTAGTTCTGGCGAACAGGAATGCCAGACTAGGAGCTTGGAAAATTGTAACCAGAGGCGTTGTGCGGTTAATTCTTTCAAATCATTCAGGCAGCCTGGACCAGGAAGGTTTTACCCACACCTGCCGCAGATCTACCCAGCCTGGGGAAGCTATATAGAGGGTAATGTGGAGAAGCCCGAAATGTACTCGTACGAAAATGGGAAGGCGTATAGACCGATCAATATGTATATGTATTGTCAGGAAACTGGAGAAACCAATTGGAAACAAGGAGGTTGCCTCTACGCGTCACAATGAACTAGATGTAACGTCAATAGGAATGTAGCAAAATGTGCGCCCAATGGGATCAACGCTACTTCATTTGTATGGAGATCGATTCAAATGAACTCCCAGCCTTTAATCTCGACCTGAGCAGTCTAGCAGTCGCGGCAATTGTTACGTATTGTCTGACCGCACGTTCCTTCGCCCGCCTGTCTTCCCGAATTCAGCCATTATTCAATTATTTTATTTTGAAGTCACATTTTAGTTATTCGTCGTTATTTAGGACGGCTCAGAGTGCCTAATATAGCATCGACCACATCCCCGCCTAGGGACACTCCTAGTCACCCGGATCGGCGAGCCCTGCTTACGAGTATATTATTCCGAACACAGTTAATTAGGTTTATACAGCCCACCATCATCTCAGCGTTATTAATGGTGTTCAATTAGTCCGCCAGGAGTGAGCGGATTCTTGTTTTGTAACACCAGCTTACAAAGTCGCCAGTTTTGGAGCGGCGTACAGAATTATTGATGTGTTGAACAGCAGAAAGATTCAGACCTCGCTAGGATGTTCCAATTTGAGCACAAAAGAAGTGGCATGTTACACTCCAACTGAGGATATCCGACCAAATGGGTGTCGGCAAGTCTCGCCGAGGATGACTGAATAGAAAGAAATTAAAATTACTAACGTTGTGTACAGTCGAGAGAGAGGTGGATAATAGTTTCATCAATTGCCCATTTATTGCGACTGACAGTTCGACTTGGTGCCCCATAACGCCGATACCCTCAACGGAATCGTAAGAATACTGAGCTCAAAAACAACTTGGGCCAAATCCAAAGTTCAACTTGGGCGTTTACTCAACAGTTCATTCCCAACGTTTCCATCTCGGGAAAGAAATATATTTTCTCAGAAAGTCTCAACTGCAGAAAATTGATTACATTGAGGAAATAATGCAAATTTTTTTGCAAATAACGAATTAGCCGGCGTCCGGTCAACTCGGATTACGTCCATAAAAATTGCTTCGCGAGTTGGTAAAGTGGAATAAAATGCAAAGTAATGGTAATGCCCTTCCAGGGACCGCCGCGCTCACGAGAGAAGAAACATGCGAAATCGATTTCGAACGTTGCCGCCGCCGACCTCCAGCACTGTATTTTTTCGCTGCTCGCCCATTGTCGCGCACTTCATTCCGGTTCATTCGAGCGGTGTCATATCGGAAACGTTTTAACGGTCGCGTCTCTAGGTCATTTATCATTATTGTATTTTATGGAGAGCTAGTCTGAAATAATAGCCTCTAATTGTTCCTCGTTCCGTACACAGTCAATAAATGGGGACTTGTGTATTTATATACGAGGTCGGTTCCAAACCTTTCAGAACTCTGTTAATTAGAAGTGCATTTATTGAACTAGAGCTAGAAACTTCTAATACCCTTCAAAGTAGTCCCCTTGGTGATGCATACATTCTGTGAAGGCATCTGTTGAGCTAGGCCGTCGTATACTGTTTAATGTCTTCTCTTTCTTGAAATTGAGTTATTTTCAGGGGCACATTCAGAAGCCGCAGGGAGCCACGTTGAGGGAGTACGGAGCTTGGCAAGCCAGAGGAGTGTTGGTTTTAGCGAGAAAACTTTGAATTAGATGTGCAGAATGGGCAGATGCACTGTCCTGATGGAGCTGCCAAGCTCCGATTCGGTCGTAAGCGGCAAGGAACCTCATGATAGAATTCTTTCGTGATTGTTTGGCGGTGTGGTGTTTACTCACGGTGCACCTCTCTACTCGAGTCATTGAATACTGACAACATGACGACTTGGCTCCGAACTTACCGTGCTTTGGTTTTCGGATCGTATAAGTAAATCCAGGATTCATCAGCAGTGATCACTGTGTTTCGAAAGTCAGGGTTAATGTTTGCACTGTCTCTAGCTCTAGATGGAAAACCAACTTTTGGTTTAGTATTCAGTTTGAATAACACACCTCTGCTTTTGACTCTCCCTCAAAATTTCACGTTTCAAGGCATGGGAATTCCAAATCGACAATGTCTGCCCGCATCTTGGTCTGGAAAATCCTTTCGCACGCAAATTCCGTTTGGAACGGTGCGCTTATTTCCCACATTACCATCCGCCTCACTCCAACCACTCCTCAGTTAGACTCGTCACTTAGAAAACGTTAATTTTCGTTGCTCCTGTACCGAAACGAACTAAACTCTTTGATATAGCCAAGGCTCGTCCTGGGCGTTCGTGCGGACTAGGCGCTTTAAATTTCCCGACTTAATCGGAACAACGAACTTTGAACAGACCTGATCTCATCCGTCACCCAACTGTAGTGGTAAGTCTTCGAACAGTAATTGAGAAGAAAGAGAGAGAGTCCGAAAATGTCCAATAATATTGCTTGCCTGAAGGCCGCAGGCACGTAGCGGCGAGACGGGAGTCAAAAAATGCTAATAAAATAATTATGCTCTTGACATAAGAATAAAATAACGTCTTGTTATTTACTATCTTGATATTATCACTTACATTTTAAAAAATCGAATGGACAAGAGCGTTTACAAATTCTACGTATATTTCATATTTAGCGTGTAAATTAAAAACGAATTGTTATACAAAAATCGATATACATTACGAATTATGGATTTCGCCCTTTGAGCATTCGAACCAACGACCGACTCCAACCCAGCCTCCTTATAACTTCCCTTGGCTCTGCTTAAAGGAATCTTTGGGGAATCATTCAACATTTTATGCGCTATACGTATTTTGGACTTATGGTCGTTGTTGTGAGTCCGGCGAATGGGTTCACAACATTACCAAGTAGCCGAAATTGAGTTTCATAGTGAAAATGTGTAAAAATAAGGGATGGATGAGATTGGAAAACGGGCGTGCGTAGCAACACACAACTTTCCGCCACCCCCGTGAGTTGGAACACCAGCATGTGCGGGCGCTATACCTTCATTCAACGCATTTCTACAGAAACAGGAACAAAATGTAGGAACTAGTTAGCGGAGAGTACTCCATAAGTTTGATTGAAATCGTTAGAGCCGTTTTTGGGAAAATTGGAATACCGATAAATTAATATTCCACAAATCTCATTTTCTGAGTTAACTTGGCTTATATCTCCGTTCAACATATATATACAGAAATAATTATGGAGAACGAAATGTGGGTATAGTTGACTAAAAGACACTCTGTAAGATCTATCACATCTGGTCAGGCAGTTACCCTGGAATTCACGGAAATGCTCGAAAAAACGTTATTTTCGACACATTTTGATTTTTATCTCTGTTCAATGGACTGTCAGAGGAACATCTATTGAGAACAATATGTAGGTATTAACTATTCAAAAACATCCTGAGAGTTTGGTGAAAATCGTTGAGGCCGTTTTGCCAAAAAACGAAAAAAAAAACACCTAATTTTGCTTCATAGGCCTACATCTCCGTCACCGTATTTTCGTGCAGAAATGTATGGAGAAGAAAATTTTTGCATTGACTAGTAAAATATAATTTGAAAGTTTAATCAAATCGTTAGAGCCATTTTCGAGAAAAATGCGAAAACCCTAGTTTTTGGTACATTTTCGTCCCCCACCCACCACCCCCTTTCCCATCAACCGAAATCGCCCATAACCTTATTTTGGAGTCTACAAAAAATAACAACAAAACTAAAAAAGAACCAGCTCAATCGGATCAGCCGTTCTCCCGCAAATCGAACTACAGACACACACGGACCACGCGCCGAAATTAGGTTTTTTAGACTCAATAGGATAAAGATCTTAAGAAAACCCAAATTTTTTTTGACACGATTACTATACTTTCCTTTCCCTTTGGGTTGTCGAATGTAAAAAGAAGCATTTTCAGAAAAAGCTGTCTAATTGATAACGTATAGTTGTTTGAAGTAGAAGATGCGAAGGTTAGCTCTGGTTTTCCTCACATCACCTTAAGAACATCTTAAGGGAGAACATATAGGCCCTCTAACGCTCCTGGACCCATTTCACTCTAGATAATGATTCCGTATATCAGCATATCATAAAATATGAGCTTCGAATTGCGGTCCCATTAAATTTCGGGCATTGTATAAGGTTGGAACGAATTTCATCGACTTTGAATGGAGACAGTGCTCTTTCAACAAAAACTTTAATTCCATCATAACCCCGAGGTACTTTACTTATATCGATCAACCTTTTCTATGCCTGGGCAGGAGCATGGCCCATCCTTTATATTGCTGTGTACGGTTGTACAATTTGAGTTTGAAATAGGTCCTACAGTTTTCCCCGGGTCATATATTTACGTAAATTCAGGGTGCGACTGCCAAACATGAACTAACTTAAGAGATCTAAGCTTTACGATATACTTGATTCCAACTCATTCCATCTACCAGCTCTACCTCCTATCTCACTCCGACCACTCCTCAGACTGACGATAAAACTACGTGTTCCAATTATATCCGGCCGTTATCGTGCATACTCTCCCACACTTCGTACGATATCATAACATCATAAACCGATCCCTTTAGGTCCAACACAATAAAAGGCTCCTTGCTTGGTAATAGTTATAATTCTCTACAAGACTGACTGCGAGGGCACCGATGCTCTCGTAGCTCCATGGGGAGATGTTTAGATATTCGTTTGGCCGATACAAAAAATATGGTTTTCCGTGAAAGAGATATACGATTTTACGCTCTGACCAGCGGTGTAAGCAGATTAGGATTCGCTTGTAACTTCCGGGATTTATAGCCGTTTCAGTGCGGTAAAGTCGAAAATCAACTCGGTCTTTAGGAGGAGTTAAAGTAAAGTTATGGGACAACTTCGATCAAAATTTAGCTATAAAATCGGTAAAACCTGTGACCGCTACCAAATTTAACATCCTCAGTACAACCGAACTGACGATGGCCTCACTAAGTCGACATGTAATTCATAATTTGTACACTTCCTACACGTTTCCTCCTTTCCCTGGCGTTCAGGTGAAGCTCGTTCTTATAGTACTGCGTCAACCAATTTTTGAAAACGTCCAAAATACAGAGCTGATCGACGTTGCAGTTGTAGTGTAAGGACTGGAATCTGTTTCATAATTACACACAAAACTTTTGTACATCGCTAGGGAAGTCCAAATTGAAGCGAAAATAATTATTAAATGGGGCAAATGAAATGATACGAGTACGAATAACTTGCTTAATGATGCTACGTTTTTACTTTCCGCTACCCGAAGAGAAGGAAAGTACAGTAATCGGGTCAAAAAAAAATTTGGGTTTTCTTCAGATCTTTACGTTTTGAGGCCTATTGAGTCTAAAAAACCTAATTTCGGCGCGTGGTCCGTGTGTGTCTGTAGTTCGATTGGCGGGAGAACGGCTGATCCGATTGAGCTGGTTCTTTTTTTGTTTTGTTCGTTATTTTTTGTAGACACCAAAATTAGGTTATGGACGATTTCGGCCGGTGGGAAGGGGGGATGGGGGACGAAAATGTACCAAAAAGTAGGGTTTTTCGCATTTTTCTCGAAAACGGCTCTAACGATTTTGATTGAACTTTCAAATTATCTCCTACTGATCAATATCTAACTTTTTATCTCGATACATATCTCCATGAAAATACGGTGAACGGATATATAGGCCCATGAAGCAGACATTTTACGCGTTTTGGCAAAACGGCTTCAACGATTATCACCAAACCTTTAAGATGTATCCGAATAGTTGATACCTATATATTGTTATGGATAAATGTTCCTCTGACAGTCCATTGAACAGAGATAAAAATCAAAATGTGTCGAAAATAACGTTTTTTCAAACATTTCCGTAAATTCCAGGGTAACTTCTTCTCCAGATGTGATAAATTCTAATGGAGTGTCTTTCAGTCACCCATACCCACATTTCGTTCTCCATAATTATTTCTGTATATATATGTTGAACGGAGATATAAGCCAAGTTAACACAGAAAAGGAGATTTGTGGAATATTAATTTATCGGTATTCCAATTTTCCCAAAAACGGCTCAATTAGGGAATAATAGTTAGGCCCAAAAACTTACGGAGCACTCTCAGCTAACTAGTCCCTACATTTTGTTCCTCATAAATGTTTCTGGAGAAATGCGTTGAACGAAGATATAGCGCCCGCATATGTAGGTGATGTTCGAACTTGAAGTGGTGGCGGAAAGTTGTGTGTTACTACGCACCAGATATTTTGATCGTAGATGTTGGTCGAACTTCAGTAATGATTTGTTCGTCTTAAATTATTGGTACACTTCACCACCTAGGAGAGATTTGAGCAGTCAATTCTAAGCATAAAAATACGTTTTTGGTTTTAAGACCAACTCGGAAGGACGTCATAATACATTTGTTTTGGGCCCACGATTTGGCAACCACTTGTAAATTTTACGTACCAACCAGAAAATGACACAATGCAGATTGGCAATGAGAGGGAATCAGGCTGCGGCAGTCAGTCGCAGAATATACAATTATTGGCTTAAGTTAAAACTAAACTTATGGGGGTTGTGGAGCAGGTACGAATTGAATGAAAATCCGTTAGAGAACAGATAAACTGCTGAGCCGCCCAGTAAATAAAGCAAAATCATCCCCCAGCCTTCACACCCAGTCCCTGGGTTTTCACGACTGGCTGGTGGTGTTAGGCGGGGCATTCGTGTTGCCTCTACCTTTTTTTCTCCTTATCAATGAAATTTCCATTTCATTTCCTCTCAGCCTCAGGGCGAGGAGGCCAGTTTGCTATTTGTTCAATCTCAATTTTTCGTTTCCCCCGGAAAACGAAGCTTCGGGATGCCGAGGTTAACTTCGGTATTTACTCAACTTTGAATCTCGGAGTATTCATCAACACCATCCTCCCTCTCCCAATTCGCCCGTGGAAAGGGTCCAATTGAATTTTCCATAGAGGTCAGTAACTTTAGTTAACTTAGAGGCTGACTCAAAGGCTGTGACTGACTCGATCATCGGGTCAGGTCAGGTTTTCATTATGTCAGGGGGAAATACGAGATTTGGCTTCGTATTAATAGCGGTAGCTACATTGATGAGCTCAGTTCCTCTTTGAGCCCTTCCATACATTACAAATGTGTTCTGCCGTGTCAAAACTATCTTTTCGCTTCCAACGGTTTCCGATGCTTCCACACAAGCTCTCTGACATTTTATGATGATCCACTACGTTTCTCCCTCACGTACCGTTCCAATGGCTCACCAATCTACCCCTCTTAGCTCGTCACGTTCTGAGTCTACTGTACTTCACTCGTTTACGATCGCCGAGCAATCTTCTCATCTCGTCTCCACGACGCGCAAGGTGTTTTGTTGGTATGCCTTTTTTAACAAACCTATTTCACATGAGGATACGTTCTGACGTCGAAAAACGCTGTTCGAAGAAAAAGTGTGGATCGTAAAACCGAATTCCGAGAGAATAGCACAAACCTACTCGACCGACATTTTTTATTTTGATTTTATTTTAGTTTTTTTTTGGTTTTAGATGAATCGGTTTAATGCTACTATAACTGTCAATGAAATATTATTTCTCCGAACAATTTTGATTAAATTTTGTGTGAACAGTTTCAAAAAACTCAACTATAATAAGAAATGTCTATACTTGGGGTTAATTACGAAAGGGCTACAGCCAAATATCGAAAATTTCCACAAACATGTTAGCGCAGTATTGGTTTTCTGTTATTTTTCGATGCTGAATCGATGGGATGGGTCCTGGACCCACGAGAATAATAAACTGTTCTGTAATAATTTCCTGCTCTAATAAATCAGATTAATATGATGCTAGGCCTCAAGTTACAAAAAAAAAATTCAGGAATTCAAATTACTGCCCATTCGACGAACTTCTTCCATAATGCGTCTTTACAGTATCCGTGCAGGGAGCGCAGGAGAGGGGGAGAGTTGAAGATCGAAATAAAAGAAACTCGGTGAGCGTGAGGAGGACTGTATTATGTGCAATGAATTGAGTAGGGTTCGTGAGCAAAAGAGCGACACAAGGGGACGACTCAGAATATGCGTGAACTGGAGAGAAACTGTATCAGAAGGAGAGCGAGCTGTATGGGCCTTGAGTAGAGGGAGGAATGTGTGTGTGCGAGCACTGGGGGATGAGTCACTTACGCGAGATTTGTAGGTGAATGAATTTGGGAGGAATCTGTCTGTTGTGGAGAGGAATCTGAAATTGACGAGGGGGAAAATAAAGATGGGAAAAACCACTTCAGGGAAATTCGTTGCTGTTGGAAATAGCTGCGGAAGTGGAATTTCCGCAGGTAAAAATGGGGGGGAGAAAACAAAGACTTTGCTGCAAGGGCTGTTGCTGGCATTCCGAGGTCAAAAACCCAGACTGATTTTGGACGTTGGACTGTCTCAAAAAAGATCTCCAAAATAAAAAGCACATTGATGGGCACCTAAAATAGCGAGACGTTGATTACTCAAGAAAGATGGTGACATGGGTGACTCCAATACATTCCCGCCAGTTTCCTATTGGAATTGGAAGTAAGTGCAACCTGCAATGAACACGGTGATTGTACGTGGGTCTGAGGTACGGCTGAGGTTGAGTGATGCGTCGCATCAGATGTTTGAATTTTTTGTTTGATTTGATGTTGAATTTCAAATCGAACAAGACTTCAATAGCTCCTGACTTTTCGGAGTTGACAATATCTCGTTTTTTGTGCGTTCCGCAGGGTGTTTTAACGTCATAATTCGAGTTATCCGCTTGCAACATTGCGTAAGTGGGGGGAAGGTAGCCTCCTACAACAGTAATGCTTCTACATGGAAGTGTGGAAGGCTCACGATTGAAGGATTGGAGGATTATTTGGAGGGTCGTAGTATAGTGCGTAACAGCCTAGTGGAAGTGGTTTTCTCAACTCCTTGTCCAGAATCTTCTTATTTCCTCTACTGACATCTGAACTCGCGTAAATTCATTGAGTGCTCACAAATTGCACATTGATTTAGTGCGCAAACTGAATCGAATCATTCACGTTGGTGCTGCACTGTTATCCTGGTGTCACCATACTAGTACAATGATTTCACAAGTTCAAGGGTCACGAGTGTGAAATATAACGGGAATAGAGCTCTCCAAAGAAGGTACAATTCAACGGGTGAACCGGAGGAGACGGCAGGATAACCTCACACGTTATGCCTAATTATTTCCATTGTATGAGTAGCGACAATACTACAAAAGGGCCATCCAGCCCTTTCTGAGCTTTGCTTTCTCCTCGACGATGAATAGAATATCCAACCCTTTCCCATTCACAGGGTCAGTTGTAGCCTCCGAATCGAGAACCCATTTCATTCGGCTCCTCATGACCGGCGCGATCCAATTAGCATCAGATCAGCCGCACCGAACTTGTATGTAAAGGCCGTGTGACAAAGGACTTCAAACCCCCTCAACCTAACATCCACAACTCCCCAGTTCCTCCTTTTCGCTTTAGTGCCTACTTTGACAGGCTTCCAATGAGGTCACCTTAAGTCTATTTGTTGATGGTTCGAGAGGGAAGGCAGGGAAGCTCAGCCTGGATCAGTAATGATCTTGAACGCGGAAAGGTCCGGATTATTTGAGTAGAACGGGCTCATTCGCGCGGGTCGCTAACTGAAAGCGGGCTGATACTCTTTGATATCGTACAGAGTGGCAAAGGAATACTTTACTTCCTGAGAACCTACGATCGAGGAAAAAACTGTTTCGGGCACGGAAAAACATTTGAGCTTTCATCAGATTGCTTTACTTTTCAACGCCCTTGCTCCCGCCGAGAAAATTACATTGTGTTCTGATTGCCCCCCTGTCAGATTTGCGGGAGAAAAGCTGAACCGATTGAGCTCGTTTTTACTTCTCGCGACTCAAAGGGCAAGGAAAGTAGTGTAATCGTGTAAAAAAGGTTTTCTTCAGATCTTAACGTTTTGAGGCCTACTGAATCCCAAAAACCACATTTTGCGCGTGGCCTTTGTGCGTGAGTGTTGTTCTTTTTTTGTTTTGTGTGTTGATTTTTAGTACACGCGAAAATAAGGTTATGGGCATCGATGGAAAAGGAAGGTGGAGACCAAAATGAACCAATAACTATTTTCATGATTTTCAAAGTAACTGCTCCACTGGATTTGATCACTCTTATGGAGCTTCTTCGAGCAGTCGACCTTCGCGGATAAATTAAAAAACACTTAGGTGTCACGTCCGTTTGACGAGGAGTCCCATCTCGCTTGCCATTTAATTAATGTCCATGTTCGACGCAAAACGTCGAATCATTATCGGGTTTTTTCACTTCAGAATTCCCACACCTGCCTTAACGGGACTTCCTGGCCTGAAAACTTCTTTGTACATCCAAGTCTTCAAATCCTATGACATGCCAACTCTTCAAATTACAAGTTCGTGCTCAACTAAAACCCGTCTCAGAGATTCATTCAAGTCTATCCTGGTCCAAACAGTCCATGTAAGTTTTCGTTCAGTGGAGAGCTCTATACGGAGATTGGCCCAGAGCGGGGGAAGCTACTTTTTCACTCTCCACTTGCCCACCTTGCGCAATGGCCAAGTCAAAGAGAAACTGGCCAGTGATCAGCGGTTGGGTTCTTGTAAGCCTTGCTGGCACGATCGCTGCGCTCTGGCAATATGCCTGTACGTTCCTTTGATTGACTGTGAGTGGGCAACACCAGTCCCATGTGAGAATTGCATCCTCTGTAGTCCTCTGAAGGAAGCTGCTTGTGAAACACCATATCATTCGATTCACCGTCAAAAATACGAGTTAACGATGTGAAAAACATGACTTGACTAGAACAGAACGACAAAAATTACATATCCCAGGCCCCTGTGGCAATTGGCATGAATAAGAGTCAAGCTGAGGCAAGAGGGAGTGCAAATGATGAAACGATTATTTTCGCTCTATTGTCTTGCGAGTTCTTTCAATTACTAGACTTCAACTCACTATAATTACAGTGATTTCACTGTTTTTAAGGTAGACGTAGTCGAATTTTTGTACATGTTAAGGGTGAGTTATGGGACGGACAGCAGATTTGGAATCCCGATGTATTGAAACATAAAGTTAAATGAATAACTACCACCTTTCCCCTCAATTTGAACTACTAACACGCACAGACTACGCGCTGACAGCAGCACACTTAATTCAATTGCAGAATATCGCCGGTTTACCCTTATAAATCCTCACGTGATAGTAGGGTTCTCAGAAAAATATGGTAGTCCAATAAACTGCGTATTCGGTGGGAGTTTATCAGTGTTCATGAGATAATTAGGAGCAACTCCAGATATCCCAAAATTCGAACCACCTCCGTGGTTTATTATTCATTCTGAGCACCAGTTAAGGGGCCAGGGGAACAACCATTTTTCTACAACCTTCCCTCCCGGTAGTCAGGGTCGACAGGGATCTGCGCTGATCCCTTCTTTGCCAGCTTGTTCGTTTCCCTCTATGCCCTGATGCCCCGGCACCCAACAAAGTGTTACGCTGTTGTGCTCAGCCGGGGCCTTCAGCCCAGTCAGGCACTCCCACACCATCGGCGATCCTTCAAGCTATTTTTCGATGCTGGGTCGAATGGACCGAGTTTAAAAGCGTATGACTGCGTGAAACCACAAAAATTACTGCGAGCCGAAGTCTACGAATTGAAAGAGCTCCAGGGAAAATACGGCGAAAGTAATCGTTTCATCATTCCCGTCTCCCCCCAACCACCCGTCAGCTCGAATCGTCACGTCGTGCCAATTGCCTACAGGCGCCTTTTCGTCGTTTCATTGTGGTCAAGTCATGTTACGTATCGTTTCCTGGTATCTTTATGCTGAACCGATGTGATGGGTCTCCGTTGTGTGAGACTACGTTAAGCTGTGCAACAGAATAATAAACAGTTGCGTAATAATTTGCGGCATTTTTTTCCTATTACTATTTCTTACAGTTTTACCCGATAATTCCAAAATAATAATCGAAACCCTTCTCAGAAAAACCAAATTGGCTCTATCATGAATCACCTGCGCACTGATCACTCAGTAATGATCGTCGCAAAAGTAGGAGCGACTCCATAAATTCCGAAACCTCAAGCGTCATTAATTTCTTTTTAGGACGTTGTAATAAACTGAATGAAACAAGAAGGGGGATGCAGCTGAAGTTTCGTGTTGCTTTTCTGCTTAAAGTCGAAAGTCATCCAGAGTGCTGAGGAGTCTACGACCCTTTCCTCAGACTTCGCCTGTTTCGTCACGAAGACGATGAAGAACTTCCTCTTCTTCCACAACACTCAACTCGCCTGAAGATTTTTTTTCTTTTTTTTTTATTGGTTTATTTTTTCCGGGAACGATTTCTTTATGGGATTTCAATTGGAAGGGAAATTCAATTTCCACACTATCTGAACCTGCGCGAGAGTTTAGGGCGGTGAAGGAACGCGGTGCCTCTCTTTTCATTCCAATGTCGAGAATTAAAAGTTGAATAAGCAGTTTTTTTTTTTTTGAAAAGGTTGAACGTCAACTTTTAACCGGTTTATTCCGCCTTAAATCGTTTTATTCGTAGCGGGAGCGGTTCGCGTGGGTGCGCAGTAAATTGAAATCTGCTGAAACGCTACCAATAGAATCAATTAATTTGTCTGAAGAGGTTATCATTTTTTATTCGAAAGAAATAAACGCTCGGTCCGGAGTGTTCCGAAATATTCGCCCTTTTTCCGACCAATTAATTTATTACGGCCACTTGAGAGTGGTTCGTCTCGCTGACAGAGCAACTTTAACTTCACGACTCTGCGTGACTGTTTTGGAAATGTTTCCGTGCATTTCTATGCTTGGCATCACAAGACATTCCATTTTTGACCGAGGAACATAATTCATTACATCGAATAAACTAATAAAGCATTTTAATGCCATTTAAAGCACTCTTTTGTATACCGTTTTATTTTTCATTTCAATTGATTTGGATGAACTGTCGAGGGATGCAGTCACTTGGTATAATTGTTTGCCAAGTCCACTAATCCGCTGCTTTTCATGCAACTAGGAATGTCACTATCATTCTCCATGGTCCCTACGATTATTGTCAGTCATTTGAAAGGCCAAACTATACGATAATTCCCTATTCTCTGGATACAGCCTTATCCAGTCCATACTCTTCCTAGTAATGACCTACAGTACTTTTCCCCAAACCCTGACTGTTGTTCTAAGCCTACTTTACACGAGACTGCCGAAGCTCTCATTCTCACCAAGTTTAAATACAATATCCGACCAGTTATAGTTGCACGCCATAATCAACCATGTGTTGTGTTGTTCAACCATTGCGCTCACATTATGTTAACTCCGCTCTAATACTCATACAATTCAACATTGCTCAACTGAACATTCCTCGCCTTCTCCCTCACTCGTCAGTCGACTGTCTCCCACTGAACAAGTACGCTACTTTAATTTCTACAGCGTTCAAATGAATGGTCTTGGTAAGAACTGTTAACTGTGAGTTTGAATGAGTATTTAAGTGCGAACAAGGGGATCTCTGAGTAGGTGAGCTGGTTGCACGGAACGAGAGCAAAGAGCGAGTGAGTAGCGTGAGAGCTGAAAGACGAGTGTTGTTATTGGATTGGGTCAGGGAGGAGCCGAGTTGGACAGACGGTAAACCGAGAGGTGAGAAGAGCGTAGTCCAAAAAGGGAAAACCCGTTGTCAGCTTCTGAAATAAGGTTAATAAACTTAAGCCGCTATTCTCCAAGAGAAGCAGACTGGACGGGCATCGAAAGCTTCAGGTCAAAGCTGGACTCGAATGTTCACACACAAAAATCAAATTGGCACTATAATAAGCTGTTTACGTGACGAAATTTTAATGAGCGTTATAAAATGTTCAGAAACAACCCACAAAATCCAAACTCTCGTCGTCTGACTAAATACCATTATATTTTTGTGTTCGTTTTTGTCACGTTTTCGTCTCCCACTCCCTTTCCATGGATGGAATCCGCTATTCCCCTTCAAATATCACGAACAAAAAGAAAAAAAAAACAAAAGCCTCTCAATCCGTTCAGCAGTTCTTCCACAAATTGAACTACAGACAGACACACACACACACACACACAATGATAATTGGCACTGGCAATTGTGAAGGGGCTGCAAGGGCCTGATCGGGCTCGGTCGTATTTATTGACAGCCAGGTGTGTTTGGTGAAGTTGGAGGATCGGTTTGACTGCTATTCAGCAAGGGAACTTCTTTCGGGGACATGAGAAGGACGAAAGGATGGAAAATAGGGATGAAGTGCACCCAGGCGCATGGTGGTACAACTGGGAATGAAGAGGCTGTCTGATGTGTCAAAGAGGCAGGACTAAGCGACCTTCCGGTTGAGTTTTATCTGATTCCGCGGTCAACGGTAAAGAGGGAAATGCGAAGCCGGAAACATTCAGTAGTTTGCTCAGTTATGGCGGACTCAACACACGGTCGGTCGAAGAACTACGGCTTTCTCCCGAGTGTTCGTGTTCGGGGGAGGTCAAGGACTGGGAACATCTGGATTTTGGTGCTCGTACTTCTAGCAGCAAAGGACGCGCTTTGAACGTGGATATGTGTTCTCAGAGGTGGGGTGTGGTCAATGCGAATGAGGCATCTGATCCAAGAACGATTGGTAGATGTTATTTTTCTCAACTTCATGGATATTTAGTTGATTTACTTTGATGGGGTGCTGCGGTGATGAGGAACGAAAGAGTGAAAAAGCACAAACAACTAAATGCTAAGAACAATTAATACTAAGGAATGGAAATGTGTATAGCCTTATAACTGATAAAATATTGTGAAGCATTAAAAGTAAATTTGTAATCAAGAGTTGGAAGTACGCAGTTACAATTCTGCATTTGGGGATGTCTGTGGGAGTGCCGACCGGGTGGCTTTCAGATCCCGCAGTTGAAAAACGAAATTTAGGATGGTAGAACTACTCGAGCGACTCCAAGACCACCACAATGTCCGCAGAACAAGCGCATTTTCCAGCATTTTCAGGCCTTGAAGGATTGCTTCATTCTACCTACCTTTCCCTGCTAAGGGCCTGTCGTTGCCCTAACCCATAATGCACCGGCTCAAGGCCGCGGGCTGTGCATTCCCGTGGCACCATGTTTGGGCCAAACAACCCTAAGGCCAGGGAGGTCGCTGGCCTGCTCCATCTTTCGATCACACTTACGGCTACTTATGATTTAGGGGCGATTGCAGGAATGCCTAGCTCAAGATTTCAACTAATTCGGCCCGCGCCGAACATACTATTTTGGATGAAAAGTAGCACATTTGATAAGCACATTACCAACACGGCAGACATTATAGTAATACTGAAACGCCCAGTTTTAGCGAATCCTGGCGCTGGATTCCCGTCGCTATAAATACGTAACATAAACGGCTCGAGGCGAATGATACGGAGACGGAAAAATGACAAAATATAGAAAGGAAGTGTGGAAAGGAACACAAATCACGCACGGACTGGAGTAGTAATTCTCAAGGTAATGGAGAATATGTACATATGCTATGAATTAATACATACTTATGAATGTAAACACAACGCCTACAGATGAGGTTGGTAGTAAACAATACCGATTTAGTTTGAGCAAGAGGAAAAGAAAGGAAGGTACACGGAAAAAGAGGACCCAAACACGTCCACAGACGGAGGCATCTTTCCCTTCTTTCTACATGAGTCCGTCGCCATCCATTGGTTCAAAATATTACCCAAATCCCCATTGGTTCATTTCCGCATTTTCTCATTTTTCCATCCCTCCTTCCGCACTGCTTTTGTGTTCCGAACGGGTAAATTAAAGTGACAAGAATGTACGAAACGTTTAGGTTTGGCTAATCAATGATAAATAACTTCCTTTTTATTTCGTTGTTTTCTTTGCCTTCTACTTTATTTCTACATTCCCCTTCCCGATTAGGCTTTTAGATGGGAATAACTAATAATCCGCCCCCTCCACATCTCACCCGATACTTGCCCGTTATGGTGACGGATCTGTACGCGGGAAAGAGAAAGGAGAAGTCATCACTAGTCCCTGATGATAGAGCGATAGGCAAGCTTTAGAAGCTCAACAACTGCCTGTACGTCTTTAACCATCAACACGCATACGATTATACGCACACACTAGCATTATATACAATTTGATACGACTTTTGTTGGCTGTATTATTTGTTTTGAACATGTTTTTGACAGCCTGTCTCAAAAAGCAAACAACTTTTCTGGATCGACGTTTCGCTAATTTATTACGGTTCATTACGGGCGAGACAAGGAATCATCTCCGAAACTGTAAGGTCCGCCCCCTAAGTCAACGCCCGGGATTTCTTCGGCCGTAAGTCAACAGTAGGTCCATTAATCCGTTGAGGTAAAGGAACTTCTAGTCTCCCGTGTTTTCCCCACCGGCCTTACTTCAATAATTGCCGTCCTTGTGGACAAGTACCTGCCTGAACCGATCCTGTATTCATTCTGTTTCCGCCGTCTTCGCTCTCTTAAATCTCGTGCCACCGATTCCCCGAAGACTTTTTTTCTCTTCGCCGATGATACGGGCATCTTGTGGTTAGGGATAGTGGATACGGTCTTCGCGACTATGTAGAAGGTCCTTTGGAGTGGTGCAGAGATGGTTGGTGAGGGGCGTGCTCACCTTACAGGCCCCCCAAAACCAAGTATATGGTAGTACGGGACGGCTCCCCCACCATAAATTAAGTGTCCACTCTTACGCTGGGGGAGGTCCCTGTGATTGCTGGCCTCTGGAAAGGGGTTCGGAGTAGGGTTGCGTTGGATGATGGATTAACATGGTGGCCTAGCAGGTGCGGGAGTTTATGAGCTCCTTACAGTGGCAGTGTACGCCCAGCACCTCATGCCTCATTACTCATTATGTCAGTCAGGCTGCACATAAGGCCCTGGCTTCCTATACCATCACGTCAGGGCTGGTTTGGAAATGTCGGGCTGGCCCGAAGACTTGGGTGCCAGGTCATACAGGGATAGAACTTGACATAGGATCTGATTAGGATAGTGACCTGAGCCCTTCGTAGGGATCACCAAGAGCCATTTGATCAGGGAGGTTTACAAGTAGGAAGAGAAGTGCAGTGCTGCCTACAGGCGGTCATGGTTGCTTATTAAACTCCCCTGGGAGCAAACAAGAGAGATCCTCAGTCTGGAGAGGGAAACTATACGAGTGGTATGTGGCCCCTGTTCACGGGCAACTGTCCACCAAGGTACTTCCTGGCCAAGATTGGTGAGTCAGAGTTGCAGGTTCTGCAAGGCGGAACGAGAATCGTTGTACGTGTGAGGGGCTGGCTGCAGTGTACCTCAGAGTCCTTGAGATCCCTCAGCTGTAGCCAGAGGAGGTTGCAGGGATGGACCTCAAGGTCGTCTTGCGTTTTGTGCAAGAATGGTGGGGACGCCGCATCAAACAGGAGCTGGGTGTGAAACTGGGAGTTTATATTCTAAATATTAAGTGGTTCAGGTGGAACGAAATCAACAGTGGTCCTTCAGCTAAAAACTGCCTGAATATAATTTGCTTCATAATTTTGCGCACTCCCACGACGTTTGAACGAAATGGCGGAGGTAATTTGTTTCTTATGGTTCGTATGTAGCGATAGAAACCACGAAAAGCGTTGAGCGTAAGGGCGGGGATATGTCACCGTAAAATCCCGTCGATCCTCTTTACTTATTTGCACCGTCAGTCATATCGGGTCACCGCATCAAACGGAATGGTAAGTTCCAAGGTGGAATTTGCCGAGTATTAGTCACGCAACGCTTTTGCACAGTCAAGCAAAGAACGCCCGTAACGGAGTCAAAAAGGGGGATCATTTCGCGATAGGACAGACGTCTACTTAATGTAAAATTGAACGTAGTTGAACGTCACGAATGTCTACATTGAAGCGAGAGAGGAGCCTAATGAAGTATCCCGTGGTGATTTAATTAAACCCACCAACCGTCTCGTATCTCGAGTTAATGTGCAAGTGGAGTGAACGCCGGTTCTTCAGCTTTTTGAGCTCCGAACCGTCATTTTTAATAAAGTTTGTCGCGATTTAATTAGGCCCCACACCCCCCTTTGGCGCACGGGAAAGACCTTTTGTGCGACTGTGTAGAACACACAGGGAGCCAATATAAGCGAAATACAATATTAATTATAGGGATCCCATGGGGCGACAAAATCATTTCGTGCGCATCACCATGTTTCATTGATTTTGGATGTTGTGAGAGTGAAGAGCGCATTATCTGAGCTATTCGCGGCGACGTCAGGTCAGGAGTGCCACAAGTCGCTTATTGATCCCCGCCTCTTTCTCTCACTTATCAACAATATTCTGTCTGTTGGCTCGACGTGAAGAATGGTGGGTCAATAGCCGATTGTTTGAGTTTGCTAGCTTCTCTGCTTCTTTGCTACACCTTAGTCTCAGTACGTGTGCTGTTGTCTCCTTCTCAAGGTCTGCGATCCCTAACGTCCTTGACAGCACTCTTGGTGGTTCGACAGCACTTTGAGTTCTACTTGGTTCTGTGGTTTTCTCAATGACTTCAAATTGGCCTTTTCATATAAATCGGCGGTATAATTTTTCACACATATAGTCACGGTGCAGACAATCGTACTCCTGAAGCTTTCTTCAGTGTAATTGAGTTAGTCCGTTTTTCTTTAAATAAATCACTAGAATCGTCCGTTCGAGAATACCGACTCATACACCGCCAAGTTAATACTGTGCGTTCTCGTTTGGACTGTAGCAAGATCCGCTCGGGCTCCGCTCTCCGGTGCAGGCCCGTTACCGCTGGTTAGCACGAAGGTAAACTGGAGGCGGAGCTGGTTCAATAGATTTTGATTAGGTTCACTCTGTTTGGGCAAACCAGTTAGACTGAGTAACGCTCTACAAGCAACTGTTCACTTCACTCAATGACATCGATATGTGGGATTCACATAATTACAGAACCTCAAGAGTTGAACCAGTTGGCCTTGGGAAATTCATGCTGTGTTCTACCTACCATACCTTCCTCAAAGTTGAGAAGTTCAGAAAAAAATAAATAATTGAAAGGAATGAAGGTTCCTGGTAAATCGAAATAAACGACGGTTCAAAATTGTGCTAAAATAGGGAAAACAGTTGGAAAAAGAGTACAGTTATCGTGAAACGCAGCAATGTGAGAGTGAGAGCATCTGGAACTCAAATATAAATATCTGAGTGAAGAAGGGTGTAAATTTAGCGTTGTTTTAGTAAACTGAGGAATCATTGACTCGTGGTGCATTTACATCGAAAGCGCTTCCCCACAGTACGCCTCATGCTATTAATGAAGAATTCTTCCGACGAGGAGATGGACGAGTATGTTATGCTAAACAGTACAGCCGAGTATCTCCCACTATAATTTTCGTACGTTTTCTACTTTTTTTTTTAAATGCCGAATTAGGTATAAGGAGCACGTGAATATTTGTTGCGAGGGCTTAGATAATATCGTTCCGAGTTTCGGTTCGTCTCAACGAGAAGACCGATTTTCCGATGGCGACTGGAACTTGTGCTAACGGAGCGGACCCGAAGGACTGGCCGAGCGAAATGAGGAAATGAGTTGAAGGCTTCATTTCCTGAAGGGACGAAATGCAAACACGTCATGTCGCGGCTTTTCCACATCCGACAGGTCATTCCAAATACCTCAAGTTTTTCTCCCCCGTTCAGCCTTGGCACAACTGGCTTAATTTCTTTCGACGCATTCCCCCGCGCAGCCAATTTCCGATTGAAACCTATTACCGCGAAAACGAAAAGCGCCGTTTCACGCTCTCGCCATCTTTTGTTCGTATTGGGAGATACGAACGAATGTAACGGGCAAATATTGTGTTTACAGGAGTGGTGCGAGGTGGTATGGGGCGTACGCAGAACTTTGTCGCGTTAATTGACGGAAATTCGATTTGCGGTCGAGTAACCGCATCGTCGAGTTTATTTATACATTCAAATCGACGAACGCCCAAATATTCAGAATATTTTGTCAACGAGCGAGTATTTTGGCAGGATGCGCTTTGTGCTTTTCAGAGCTCCATCTTCCCCTGTCCCTTCATCACGATTTTCTTCGGAGTACCTTTTTCAACACACGAACAACGGGATGTTTTCCCTCAACAAACGAGTGATAAGGTTGTCAAGACCGAGCCGAAACTAAAGTTAGTGAGCTACTTCCAGGACTGTCTTTCGCTCATTATAAGTCAATGTGTTCTGCCACGTAAGCCGTGTTGTTTGTATGTGGAATATGGTGCGTATATCAGTGTCTTGAGCTTTAGCTCCTTTACGGCCGGCTTCTACGGCCATGCAGAGGATACGGCAGGAGAGTTCGGTCCCCCTTCCTGCTGGGGGTTTAAGTCTGGTTCATACGACCACGCAGTGGGGTTCTGGACCCCCAACTGCAGGGTGACATACATACACACAGATACAGATACATACACCAGAAGAAAACTAGAAAACATGTTTTTTGAGACGATTACATTACTTTCCTTCCTATTAGATAGGTTTAAGGAGAGTAAAAAGCGATCAGCCGTTCACGCAAAACGTAAAGCCTCCATCCAGCTAGCTGTTCCCACCACTGGGCCTCATGGTTCAACCGTACGAAACAACACTCCCCTCCCCATCCCAGCCCCACAGCCTCCAATTCATTTTTGTTGGTAGGAAGTATTAAATATAAACATTTAATTTAATAGCTAAAAATTTGAGTAAGAAGCTAGTTTTATCTATTTAGTAATACGCTTTGTTGGATTCAGAAAGGGAGGAAAAAAGAGGCTACACTTTACTCGATGACATTGTTGAAATTGGTCCAGCTGGATTTGTGGTTCAAAGCACTCAACCTCAAGGAAACTGTTACTCACAACACTCTGCCCATCCACTTTACGGAGAGCTCATTCAAAGTTATGTAAATCGAAGAAACTTGCTCTGCCAACAACATATTTTCGTTTCTTCTCTAATTAATCAATTACAGTCGAACCTCAAACTAACTAACTCAAACGAACTAAATACTTTGCAATTCCCCCGGCCCTAACTCACTTAGCCAGAATTTTCGAATACAATGGGGAAAAGTTGGTCGAAGTGTGGGGAGAATCCTTGAATATTGAAACGAAATGCGATTAGTCAGGTTTGTTGAGAGGTGAGCGGTTGAAGGGCTTTCCTTCGAATTAGACGAATTGACGAACTCTCGAAAGAAATGGCGAAGGATTTGTCGTGTAATTTAATGAAACTGGCAGAGCCAATTGTTCACCCCCACCCCACGTTCATTCTCCGACATTTCGATTTCAAAACGGATGTAAACATTTTCGGATTCAAAATACGTCGACCTCAGTTGCCACATAGCACAGCACCACAGCACACTGCTAACTGGAAACGAAGTAGTTTATTTCCACAAAGATTTAATATTGATAAGCCGGTATCAATTTTTATACTTTTTTGGCTCTGCTGAATGTTTTTTTTTTTTTGCGTTTTTTTATAGGGGTCGTAGGGGTCCCATGAATTTACTCGTGCGTGTTGAGAACCCGGAACCGTTTAACACATTGCATCCCGTTGGCTCCGTCTCTCTGTTATTGCGGCTCTTCTTTCTTGTTCTCTTTATCCTCACGAGAATCTTGCAGCGTAATTTTACGTAATTACTTAGGATTCAGATGGACTCTGTAAACTATCGATTAATGACTGCGTTTATTAAAAATAGCTTATGAAAAAGACTGAACAAATGGTAAAATGTGGTAAAAAGAGAACAGAAGAAAAACGCGGACAGAACGGTCTGGTGTTGAAAGCTAAAATGAGCGCCTGCAATCAGTGAATGCGCCGTGAAGCCTTAGCTTCCATCTAAACAATGGCGCCCTCGTATTTTGTCGAGAAGACCTCATTTTCATCCACTTTCTCTTGCTGAAGGTCCAGTTGCAGAGCTGCCACGATATCCTGCACGGTCATTGTGCTGTCAACATTCCTAATCTCAGTACACGTCTGAGGAATGGCAATGATCATACTACGATCGCCAAGCTCCAGTTAAATTGGTGTGCCTCAATGACAGTGGATTCAGGCTTTCAGGTCTTCCCCAGCTTTTTTCTGAACTGCAAAAACCAGAGTCCAAAGCCCCCTGTTCATCAACTTCTTTGCAATTTTACAAGCCCTGTCGACACAATTTACGAACCGAGTCTACAACTCATTTTCCCTCTTTTCGCTTCCCCAGTGGGATTTTCCTCCCCCCTTTCCTTCATCGCACTTCCCCAGCTCTTATTGGCGACTTTTCCTTAGGCGTCATAACACTTAGACTCGCGCAATGACACTCGGCTCCCAGCTCTCGTCTCTCTCCCAGTTCAGCTAACCATAGACCCCCCTGTGTTGCATGTATTCTGTCCCTTTCAACCTCTACAACTCTCAAGTGTAACAATACAGCCCTCTCTCTCTCATCTCATTCGTCTAAACTTCACTATCTTGCACCCAATAATATGTTTGTCAGAGAAAACAACGTAAATATCTGTAGCGACGAACCACACAACTTTCCTCACCCCCAGAACATTCAGCGATTTTTATCATTTGGGCAACCAATGGCAGCTAACGTCTTCAGTCAGTTTGTACGCTGATCTTAACGCTCTACGCAGAAACTGGGGGAGATTAAGGTTCTGGGATTCATTGAGATCCTCCTACTTATGCCACGACTGTCAGTAATTTATGCGATTGACAATTATTTTTCAAAGAACGCTACCACCATATGAGGAGGATTTATAAGAGGAAAAACTGTGCTAGAATGGAGTTCCTTCCGAATTTTTGATAATTATTGAGCTCCTCTCGTCCTTCCCGCACGAATGAAGATCTTATAGTACTTAGTGGTAGAACCACTTACTAGCATATTGACATCGAAATTTTACTTGAGTTGCAATAAGCAAAATAAAGTCTCAATCATTCCACAATATACTACAACGCTCTTATTTTGTTACTAAGCTTCAGATGCTTGAACAGGGATCGAGACCGTGAAAGGAGATGATGTACGAGCTGCTATTTAATGATTAGCGCACAGCGACAGTATCGAATTTCGGTTCAAATATTGATATTGACTAATATTGATTTAACTGTATTGCACGTCCAGCAAAATTTCTGCAAACACAGTTATGCGCAAATAGCCAGCAATTGGCTTTTAAATATTTGGAAACCAATCAATATTTCCCTTCGGCGAGCCCAACGCACGTTTGGTTTGACCCAATCGACGGCGAGTCCCGAAAAAAGCCCACAGTATTTGCATTTGTTCGTGGAGTGTCCCACTATTTTCCGAAGCCCTCCCCCCTCACTTACCACATTTTTTTAATCGAACTTTTCATCTCTTCACTTTTCCCAATAGAAACGAAAAATAGGCCGGAAGGTAAATATTTTGTCGAAGGCTTGAGTTCTTCAGACAATTTTTTCCTCCGTTAGAGAAAGATATCCGACTCATTTCGCTACAGTCCAGTTTTGGAGTTTGTTTTTACGATGATTTTATTACTTCTTTTTCAATAAATCTCGAGAGACTCCACAGCCATTGAAAGCAGTGACTTATAGTTTTCTTAAGACCAACCCAATTTCACGCAATTCCGCTACTTTAAAGAGTTTCGGATAGATTTCTTCGCTTATGAACAGCTTCGTACATTTGATTCCACGCCCGAAGACCCGAAACGGTTCGACCGAATCAAACCTATTTCACAGACATTTGGGTGGTGGGCCTGAAGATCGTTTCTGTTCGGTGAGCACATTGATCTTCCGACTGTGCACCTGCTGGCGTTCATTTATTCGCCGTTTGGTTTCTCACGATTTTCAACCGTCGTCATTTCTCACACCTGTTTATTGAATACGTTTCGGTTATTTTTACAGTCACGTTAAGAATGCGAAGTAACTATGGGCCCGCTATTTCATTTAGGAAGCTGGAAAAATTCTATTTTTCCGTTTTGAGGTGTACAGAATGGAAAGGATCTAATGAGTAGCAACGTATAACTTTCCGCAACCGTTGCAAATACGACCACCTGCTAAGAGCGCTCTGTCTTCGTTCAGCGCATTTCTACTGAAATATTTATGCGGAACAAAATGAAGGCAGAAGGGAAATCTTTAGAGCCGCTTTTGAGAAAATCAGGAAAATAATACATTAATGTTCGGCAAATAGCATTTTCCTAACTACAGTAGTTTATAACCATTGGCCGGTATAAGTTGTTGGAAGACACTCCGTCAAATTGACTAATTTTAGTTACGGAGTTATGGTAGAAATTTGGAAAACGTTAAAAAAACACGATTTTCGACACGTTTTGGAGTGACAGAGCAACATTTATGTAGTACAATATATAGGCAATGACTAGGTGAAGACACCATGATTTTGGTGAGAATCGGTGAAGTGGTTTTGGCAAAAAATTATAAAAACATTTCTACAACCTTCGTTTTACAAATTTTCTAACGTATAGATTATTGGGTGATGAGCCTAAAACATGAGCGGAGAGCTCGCTGAATCGTTAGAGCCGTTTTTGAGAAAAATTCTAGGTTTGGTACATTTTGGTACTAAATTGGTAAATCTGGTAAACTGGTAAATCCCCCTTTTCGATCGGCGGAACTCGCTCATAACCTTGTTCGTTATGTGCGCGAATTAAATTTTAAACAACCAGCTGACTGGGTACGGCCTTTCTTCCCCAAATGGTCTGAAGAAAACCCAATTTAAAAAAAAAATGTTTTTTACTATTTGGGTAGCGGAAAGTACAAATGTGTCTCTTCAAAATAGAAAAACCACAGTTTGAGAGAGAAAATATTGAATTTAGAACGGAAAGTTCTTAAAGGAGAATTTCTTCGAATGAATGAATTCGAACAAATTTGAAATTATAATAATCGACTACAAAACGGACATTTTTCATTGTAAACGGGAAACATTCGTTTTGAAATTCAAAAAGTTATTTTACGCGCATGTTTGAACAGGAAATGCCTGCATTCGAAATGGTAATACTCCAACGCATTATTTGCAAATCTGCATCTGATCGCGGAATGAAACCGAAAACTCCCATGAGGAAATGGATAATTTTTTAACTTAAATTTAAACTAAAAATCGCAGTTTGAGTGGAAGAATTTTACATGGAAATGTCAATATTCTAATTAGAAACGGAAAAACCGCATGAAAAGTGGCGACTTTTCAGTTTAAAATTAATGCGTATACTCTCCTAATGCTTTTCCGATCATAAATGATTGCGTTATTGAAAACGGAAAACTTTTGATTCACAGTCGGAAAAGAAGAAGAATTTTTTCGATGAGAGACGCTCATGAATAGAAATGCGATCTTGTAAATAAATATCCTGAATTTGAACTAGAAACATCTCAGTTTCTAGAAAAGTTCTGAAATAGAAAACTATGATTTGTAAACCGAAAAACTCCCTTTGGAAGGGAAATTTTGAAGTACGTTTAAAAATAGCTTAATTTGGTAAAAATATTTCTCAATTCCACATAACATCCTTAATTTGATTATGTCAGTTTTGGCGAGTGAGTTTTGCTGATTTTTATTAATTGATAGTGAGCTTAAATAGTTGTTTTAGGACTTCGTGCGTGGGGACTTGAAAGTTTTAAAGTGGGCTCTTGTGTTGATAAGGGCTTTCAGAGGGCTCATATTGTTTCGAGATCAACTCCTTCGTCGTTAAACAAGAGGGCAACAGTACCGTCCTCGGTATACAGTCTTCGTTCCCGAAATTGCTGGACGATCCCAAACGTAAACAAAAACACAGCGCCGGGCTCAACACCGAACGAGTCTCCTGAACACACAATACGAGAGACACGCAAGAACTAAAGCACTTGGGTTGGGCGAGAGGTTGAAGCGCTCCCAAACAGATCCCCCCTCTCCACTAACTTGCCTATCCGTCCGACACCTCAGAGCCTGCGCAAGGGTGCCAGGCCGATTCATACCCCCGGTCCCGTTTCGAGCCACGTTTTCCTCGTCGGTTTCCACACCAACCTGAGGGGAACTTCCCTTCGAGAGATGTGTGAGTTTCTGATCGCTTGAACAAACCGAAGTAAGCGGCGAGAATGGCAATTGAAAGTAGGAATTGCGAAGGGGGAGATGAGTCGGACGCGAGGCATCACACAACTTTCTATTCTCTTACACCGCATAGATAGATTCGTTTGAGAGCGTATATCTTCGTTAAAACAACTTGACTCTAATGCCAATCCCTGGACGATCAAACTTTTCTGTAATTTGATTGATACGAGCCATCTTTACTTATTTCGATCACTGTAGTCCCTCGATTTACCTGATATTTCTTTGTTTTTTTAAATCTTCAGTTGAATGTCGGATGTTGTGGAATGTTCTGTGAGAATATACAGAGCGCGGTCCGCTAAGGGAGACCGGTCAGTGATTGATTGTTGGGTTCAAAGAGTGGCGTAAGAACGTGTGCTGACTGACTCCTATTAGAGGCAAGTGGTTGATCATGGTGTAGTGGTAAAGACGATTGGTTCATAATTCTCGACGCAAGTCGAGGGTTGTGGATCGAATCTCCGGCGCGGTTGCCGTAATTTTTGCCTGAGTCAGCAGCTCTTCAAAAGCATCTCCAAACTACCTCAGTACATTGGCGCCCAACGTGGGGCCGAATTTCTTCTTTCCAAGACAAAGAAGAGGCCCAGAGAGAAAAATTAAAAAACAAACGGATGCTTCGAAACGCCATGCTGCCAAGAGCATTGTAAACCCTCCCCTTTGTACCGTCGTACATGATGTGCGCATACTGATTACAAATGTGTTAGCAAGATATTTTCCTTCCCCCTACTCCTCACCTGATATACTAGATTTCACGAATGCCGTACACCCCCAACTCACATCCAAAGCGGTAAATCGAGAGAGTGTTGTAAATACTGTTCAGCAACTAACAACAACTCAACCTAATACGCTCAAAAGAACCTGAAGGCGGCGGTCATGAGACCGCTAGCGTCCCTTGTCATGGGACTTGGTATTATTGCTAGCTCGCTAGACAGAAACGCGAGTCCGAAGACAGGAATACGGTCTCCGCCCCTGACTAGCGGTGTCTCTTGCCGAATTCGAAAAGCACCTGCATTTACCGGAAGAATGGACGAAGATTGCGAAAATATTTAGTATCACCTCCAAGTATGAGCTCGAAGACATCCACGGACCAAGTGAACGCCCCTTAAGTTCGTCGTACAGTACTCCAATAGCTACAGCTTCGTCACAACACCAAACACGAAACCTATAATTGTACCAAAGTTAAAACAAACTTGCTTAGAGTTAGCGCCAATTTTTCTTTCGACGTTATTCTTCCTTTTGTTAGCATTGCCTTTTTCGGTAAATTTAACACTAGACCAAAGTGTGGCTTAGTGCCCGAAAATATGTCCTGAACCATCAAACTCACCATCAAACTACACATTGAAATTCTTCACTGTTAGCGAAAATGATCCTTCTTGTCCTCTAGTCGAATATAATTCGCTAATAAGCAATTTTTTCTTCTATTTGTAGTACAAGAGTAAACCATCGTCTTTTTCTTCCTCCTACAGTAACTCTATTTGTCTTTCTATTACACTTTCAAAATTAGCGACACAGTCAACACAACACGCAACTGACTTCATCGACAGACAACGATACGTAATGAATTACAGTAGATGCTGAAAAAATCGATACACTTGTCGGGATCTCCGGTCTCCGTCTTGTCCTTACTTCCGCAACACCTTCCTATCATCTACTCCTGTTTTGTTCTATCAGAAGTGGTGAGAATCGAGGTTCTTAGGCGATAAGTCTCTCAGAACTGTGCCTTGACGATTTTGGGCAAAAACACGACATCGAAATATTTTCAAGCGTCGACTGTTTTTCGAGTAATGCGCGCCAGTTCTTTCAACGGGATTGGGTACCGGCGCTATAGTGCTATTTTTATTTTAGAGCACGATTACGACTTATATAGGTTCAAATGGAATTTAAACGAACGTTTGAAGGTGGAACAGCTACGCCCGAGGGTTGTTGTTTTCGCAGGTTGAACGTTAACCCGCTACATGAAGGTGCCGGTTGACGAAAGTCCAAAAGACAACAACCGTTTAAATAACGGGTTGTGTGCGGGTATTCAACATTTAATTAAAAGTCACGCACGAAGGTTGCTATTTTTGGAGATCGGACGACATGCCGTTGAACGCGACAGGTTATTCTGGACGAAGGTATACGCTATTTTCAAGGGGATGTAGTTAAAGATAATATATTCTGAGCGGTAAGATCCACTTCACAACATCACTAGCAATCTCGAGGCGAGATACACTTGCTTAAAAAGCTTCCAAACGAGAGAACTTTTCTGCCGATTTCTCTGTACTTTTCAGTTACGCAACTTTTGAGGTTGAAAATCGTATACGTTGGCAAAATAACCAAATTTATTTACTTTCAATCGGAGATCGTATGGAAAAAGAATTTTTTATTTTTCCCTACCCAAAGGGAAAGGAAAATATTGTAATCGTGTCAAAACAACAAGTTGGGTTTTCTTCAGATCTTTACGTTTGAGGACTACTGAGTCAATAAAAACCCAATTTCGGCGACTGGTCCGTGAGTGTGTGTCTGTAGTTAGATTTTCGAGAGAGCCGCTGAACCGATTGAGCTGATTCTTCTTTAGTTTTGTTCTTTATTTTTTGTAGACGCTAAAATTAGGTTATGGGTGATTTCGGTCGATGGGAAAGGGAGGTGGGGGATGAAAATGTACCAAAAATTAGGGTTCTTCGCAAGAACGGCAATAACGATTTTGATTAAACTTCCAAATACTCTTCTGCGAGTCAATACAAAACTTTGGTCTCCATACATATCTTCATTAAAATACGGTGAACGGAGGTATAGGTCCATGAAGGAAAAATAGATTTTTTACGCTTTATGACAAAACGGATTTCACCAAACTCTCAGGATGTTTTCGAGTACATTGCTCTCAATATATGTTCTTCAGACAGTCCATTGAACAAAGATAAAGGTGAAAATGTTTCCACCAAATGAACTAAATCAGCTCAAACTTGTTATTCGGCCCGCTGATCACCATGGAACTCCAAAATAAGAGTATGAGGAAAATTCGCTCTGAAACTAAGTATAGTTATCATAGTGATTAAACGCCAAATATTTTTATCAATTACAATTTTGATAAAATATCTAGTATAGGCAGCTACTAACGATACGAAAACACCGGAACATTCCCATCGGTGGGAAAATGGCGAGAGCAGCACAATAAATTCCGGAAGTGTACACGATTCCGCTTTCCCCAAGTTTAAATCAACTGGGTGAACAATAATACAATAATTTGAGTTAGTAACCAGTGGATTCATGTTGAACTAAGGAAAGTTGTGTGAACCGTCGCACCTGATATGTTTACGTGTGTGTAGTATTCACAATTTCGAACCTCTGCCGGATCGCCTTATACTTCTTGTTTTTTCGGGGTAGACAATTTTACATAGAGGTTAAAAATAATTTTATTTTTGTTGGTATAAAACCAATGGAACAATATATTTTTCGCCTGGATTTTGTGTTCCAGGGGTTTCATTTTCCTCCGGAGTTTCCTCCTTTCAAATAAAAACGAAAATAATAAAAACCCCAAATTTTATTTGCGGAGAGAGACTTACGAATCGGTAGCACAGCAAACAACTGCGTAACTCTTAATCAGGGGTCTCCAAACTTTCCAGCATTAGGGCCATACTGATTACTCCAGTAAGTTCCGAGGGCCAAAACCATAGTATCATTGTTGCCGGTGGTAAAAAGTGAAAAAGTTTTAAAAAAGCTGCAAAACTCATCTTTGTTGGAATTTTATAAGACAATTTGATAACTTGCATAAATTTGCTCGTGGGCTGTTTTCTGTTATTGGTACTACTTATTTATGTGAGAAGACCTTCTCCAAAATGAAATACACAAAAAATGTTTACAGATCAAAATTAACTGATGAGCATTTTAAAAATTGGTCTCTTTTAAAAATTGGTACAAGTAAAATTAGTCCGCAACTACAAAATATTGTCAGTGGAAAATCTCAATTACATAAATCTCATTAGTGTTTCATAGGTCATCATGCTTGTTATTAATTATTTTTACTTTCCTTGGCTCTACAAAGTAGAAAGGAAAGTTATGTAATCGGCTGAAAAATATTTTGAGTTTTCTTCAGATCTTCCCGTTTCAGACCCTCCTGAGTCCGAAAAACACTATTTGGGAAAATGGTCTGTGTGTCTGTGAACGATTTTTAGAGAAAACTACCGCACCAAATCAGCTGAAACATGATGTCTAGCCTACAGGTTACCAGGGTATGGGCAAAATCGACCGAAAGTTAACTATAGTTATCATAGTGATCAAAACACCCATTTTTTTTCTCAAAAACGGCTCCAACGATTTTGATTAAATTTTTTATATTGATAGCTCTCAATAAGGCAATTATACAATAAAATTCCCATTCGTGGGAAAATGACGAGAGCAGCACAATAAATTATCAAAATTTTCGACGAAAAGCCTTTTTAGCGCAGGTTTTTCCTTATAAACTCCGCTGGAATTTTTGTAGAATGTTAAAAAAATTGGTATTGTAGTCCAATCCAATACCTAAAACGTGAATGTTTAAAAACGCTCATGAGATACATGAGGCTCACTTCAGAAATTCCTGAATTTCAACTACCGCCGTTTCGCTTACTACCAGTTCTGACAGTTATTTTCCAATAACTCTACAAAAGTGATTACTATCCTCTTCAACAAATTCGTATTTACAGCCTCATTAATTATCTGTGTACCAGTTGCTCAATAATGGTCCTGCAATGAGTTCCAGCAGCACAATTAAATCTGGAACTGTATGCGCTACCGCTTCCTGCTGCCGTGAAGCGTTGTTTGACCAAGTTCAAATTAACTGAGTGATAAATGAACTGAATAAGTAGGAAAAGCCATGTACAAAGTGAATTGACGTGGAGCTATGGAAAGTTGTGTGTTGCTACGCACCAGATATTTTTATTTAAAATGTATAAAATGTTAGTTGGATTCATTTCAATAATTTGTTAGTTATTATATACTGAAGTTAAATTTTCTGCATATTGTAGGAATCAACTTCAAACTCAACAAAATCAATTCATGTAATGTTCATTTACGAACATACAAAACATAACAACAACAAGTCTCTTTTTTAAATCAGCCGTATCATAGTAATGTAACGTTATTTGCTAGCAACTAATATTGTAGTTACTAAAATATTATACATGTCTTTACTCATTAAAATTCAAAAGCAATAAAAATAGGCCTACAACAATGTTATGAGTAGTTAGCCCGTGACCATATCAATGTAGATGACATATTAATAATTATTCAACATAAAATTAGAATACTTCAGCAAAATAAATTTAATTTGCTATAAAAATATGTTCTCTAAAAGGAGTTTTCAAGTATGCTAGCTCTGCTAGGGTCGAATGTGGTTCTCCGTAGATTTGAGACCCTGCTCTAAATTGCACCTGCCCCTACGAGTTAGACAAACGAATCGGACAAGTAGTTACTAGGAGTTTCCGACTGCAACCCTCTCACGAGCTGTTGGGAACTATGGATTACCCAATATGTGAAGTTAAGACTATAGTCAACGCCGTTAGTTCCCTTCGTAGTGACTATTTTCATGCCAGCTGTACCAGATTACGATCTATTGGAAGCAGGACAAAAAAAAACCCCTGACGCTAGAGCGTCTGGAGGTGCGATAACTGCAGAAAGGAAAGGTTAAGCAACCGCCGATTCACATTATGCACAACTACGCGCGGAAATAGACTGTAGAGAAAGCCAGCATCACCGTGTTAAAATACCTGGATCGAGATCAACAGCAAACTGCCACCTCCCCAATAGATTGAGAAAGAAATTTTCAAAGTACCCGGCTTAGGGACGAACATTAATAACATTTTTGGACATAATTTATCTCTTGGACGGTACGAAAAAAAAGAAGGTGTTCTGGCTAATTCGAAAAACTGCTTCTTCTAGCAACCTCCAATAATACTGTGGCACTCCACGCGTTGCCTCTGAATCCTCAATACCTTACTGAGAACGTTCGGTGCTATGTGGAACGAGTCATTAAATTTAATGACATCCTGTTCCAATTCAGCGAAACGGAGTTGGTGAAGTTTTCCAAGACGCTAAAACAGAGACTAAATTGGAAAAGGCACGTTTGGCCCAACATCAACATGCCTCAGCATCACGCTCGAGTCACAAAACTGCTCACCCGCAAAACATAAACAGTAACAATTCTTCACGCTCAAAACCACCAAATCCCAACTCATTTCGCCAGAAAGCCCCTAATTACACTAAGAAATTCTCACAGCGTACACTTCATTCCCGTACTACACAACGTGGAACTCGTTTAGTACTTAAAAAACAGAATAAACAATAAATGGTCTATATTTCCACAGAAACATGTCTGTGGAAATATAGACAATTTATTGTTTATTCTGTTTTTTAATGAAATGGGTTTCCACAATATCCTCGCGAATGATTTAGTTCATATCGTTTAGTACTGGTGCAGCGAAAGTAGCAAAAAAGGCCAAAAAAAACCCCGAGAGGATGGCTAAAATGGACTGTATAGACGAACAGAGAAACCGACTCACGTAATCGTCGATGACTCCTGGTTTCAGATCGTTGAGATCTGGCTATTAAAAAAAGGATTAGGAAATGGAAAGAAAGTTTCAGGGAAAGAAGAAGGAAGAAAAAAAAGGAACAGCTTGAATAGTGTCGCGAGGGCAACCGAAAAAGTGAACACAAGGGTGTCGAGAATCTTAAACTTGCAGACAGAGCCAACTGGTCTCAGAGGACACCAAACTCATGAAGATACAAGAAAGGATTCGCTCGTCAGGTCAATCGGTGGTCAGAGCCAAAAAGGGCCAGCACATGCCATCTGATGAGTCTTTCTTCATCTACAGCCCGAAAGCTGCTAAGCCAGCAAAACAGCCAAGGCAGGCTAGAAGGCGCAACCAAGTGCACTGTAACTATTCTGAGCCACAATGAAGCTCTCTAGATGCCGTGTGTAGTCATCTCCCAGTTTCACTTACTAAAAAGGATCCCACCGTATTTCCTAATGCTACAAAATGACCGGAGTGCTGCGAGGGCCGGTTGCAATTCTATGAGCCAGATTTTCGCCAGATAAACCTTAATCCCGGCGAAGAGAAGTCGAGCTTTTGATCCGCAAGCCGTTTGATTCCTCCGATGCATTGATGCCACCATCTACTGGATTCCCGGAGACTTAAACAAACGCCTATTAGTTACACGAGGAGAGAATGCGTTTAGTTGACGAACTACTGGAATCTGACTCATTTTGAATTACGGTGACGATTTAGTACATGTGTTACATGAACGTACACGGACGCAAAACATTACCTACAGAATAACAGAAATAAGAATACCCACTCAATCCACTGATAGATAAGGCTAAGGAAAGCTTGGAAATGGCTCATTTCCCTTCAAGAAGAACGTGTAATCATGATATAGCCACACATGTTCCCTCCGGCATATCTACAAATTAAACGCAGCTCGAAGTAGATCACCGAACAACTTTTTTGAAGTTCCCCACTTTCTCGAACCTTTTTCAACTTTAAAAACCTCTGCCAACTCACAATCCGTCAGAGAAAAACTGTTTGACGCCCAGAAAACTAAATCTGAGAACTTGGTTACCATTCGGAGCTGAGGTCGGAAGTTTTCCATAATTTCTCGCTAATTCGTAGCCACTTTAGGTCTAGAAGTTGAAGGAAGGGAAACCGCCTTGTTGCCGGAAAAGTTGAATTTTATCATTGAGGAAAATTCAATTAGGAAAGCCCCCATAATCGTTGCGAAACCACCACTTTAATTAAGCCCTGTTCTAAGTCTTGGCTCGAGAGCTTGAATTCGGATGGAAACTCATGAAATTTAATTGTTTCATCTTCAGATCTTAGGCTCATATTTTCAGATTAGTTTTATTCGCGTTTCTTCGAGAATGAGGGAAAGTCGAGCGTTTGCGGCGTTGAAATGACTCGTTACCGCGTCGCCGTATTTCACTTCAATAAGTTGGTTTTCGTGTAGTTCTTGGCAAAATGTGGAATTAGCTTTAAAGTGCCAGAACTCCGCCCGCCTGCGATCGTTAAAATTATATTATACCTGGAACTATTTCCCAACCTTGCTCTCTTTAATCCTCTCCATTATTTCTTCCCTTCCAAGGACAATCTTCCCTCAGTTTAATGCTCTCTGCGTCGTTAAGGCAGAACAGCTGGGATTAGAAAGCCAACTTTTCCCTACATACTTTTTTTGGAGGGGAGAAACCGCAAGTCTCACTCACCCCCATTGCTTTTAATGTTTTTGCAGTTCTGGCCACGTACCACAAAGGGCAATTACTACGTAAGTAATTTGACTACGAACGCGTATAGGGATGTGACGTTTCCGTTTCCACGATCCATCGACCATTCATTTGCAACACAATTAACGTAACTGAATAAGTTGAAGTAACTAATTGAAGAATGAATGAAAACCCCGATTGAAAACTGTAACAAATACAACTGTAGTAACTTCAACCCCCAGAAATTCGACTCTGATGTGTAAGGTGTTTAGCACTTGGTGTAACCAAAAAAGCCTGAAAATGAAGTAGAACGCCAAGAACCGCACCTTTCTATCAATCCGTTGCCGGAATATGAATTTTTAAAGTATTCTTGAGAAAACCATGGTTTTTTTCATAAAAACACTCGTTCCTCCACTTATTAACAACATTTTTTCATCTTTTGACCACATTATCGGGTTCAACGTTAAACTTCCTGGACGCTTAGAGCGCATTAACAATCAAAAACAAACTGTGGACGACCGAAATTGCAGTTTAAACTTTGAAAATCGAAAAAATTTAAGTTTCCAAAAATACGAACAGACAAAAAAAGGGCTTGTAATCGGCGTTCTAGTGTTACAGTCTCGACTTTGCGAGTCCTTATCAATATCATGGTGAAGTTCAAGTATGAAAACAAAAATATCAAACAACTTTATGTAGCTCTACATAAATCCACTGGCTTTCATGACTTCAAGGTGGCAGAAAGCGGTAGCGCTTACAGTTCCGGACGTTATTGTGACATTATTGAGCCATTCGTTCGCAGAGAATTGACGAGGCTGTAGACACAATGTTATTCGAGAAGGATAATAATCACTCTTCCTGAGTTATCCGGTAAAAACGTTTGCTAACAAGTAAAACAGCGGCGGTTGAAATTCCGGAATATATGGAGTAGCCAATGTATATCTTTTCAACGCTATTAAACTCTAACTCACCTTATATATGATTAATTAGAGTACCATATAGCTCTTTCTGCACATTCTACAACTTTCTGAGCGAAGTTTATAAAGGAAAAACTGCGCTAAAATCGAACACACATTTTTGTCGAAATGTTTGGTAATTTATTGTGTTTCTCTCGCCATTTTCCCCACAAAGTTTGCACCCAAAAAGGAAAAATTAAATAAATAATAAGTAAGGAAATGATGAGAAGGATTGGGACGGGGAAGGATAAGAGGATGTTCCACGATAGGTACGAACCGAGCAACACGCGGGTGCTGACACACCCAGCCGATGCATCTCCTCTGCACTTTTCTTGCACCACACACCACGCCAGGACACGGTCAATGCTGCAACCCTGATGTTACCTGCCTCCACTCCACGAGCTTTTTGACACAGCCATATGAAGATTCGTCGTGTCGTATTTGTGCTTCTTGGCTTGCCTGGCTGCCAGATACCGACTGGACATCCAAGATCACTGCAGACTGGTCGGGACCAAAGGCGACGATGTCAGGCCTCGGTCCTTCTCCAGAAACAACCCGGTAGTGCTGCTCTCTCTCCGCTTCTCAGCCCTCAGATGACAATGCACCAGAAACCTACACCTGCAACCTGCTTGCACACTGCGTCGTAACACTTGAAGCAGCCCCAATGAGTACACGAACACATCTGCACCACATGATTCAGCGACTCAAACAGGTTACCACAGGCACGACAGCGAGCATTCACGACATTACGATTCCGACCTCTTGTACACCTCATCACGGCACGTAGTGACGCCACACGAATGGCGTGAAAGTGCCGGTAATCCTTCCCATGAATGCCCTTTGAAGCCTGCTCCACCCACGCAGAAGAGTAGGGCGAGTCAAGACACTGCCCGATCTCGTCCATCAATCAAACATGCAGAGCAGCCGCAAACTCTGAAGCACACACACACACGCACACGGACCACGCACAGAAAATCTAAATGCACCCTATTTTTTTAAAGAATGAATTGGCAAGGGCACTCCAGACTACCCCCTGCCAGCTACAGGGATTCGGAAAGGGTAGTAAAGAAGGATAAGGGCCACGATGAAACGCCCTCCAGTTAACATTTGAAACGATCTCGGGAGTGTTCGGACATCAAAGATCGCCTACAGCCAATGTCTCTCCACGAGGTTTTTACGCCCCACGCCACAGTCAATTCTTCAAACCAAATGATATCTGTGTCCACTCCCCGAACTTCTGACAGCCCCACCACGAAGTAAGTTTGTTCTCAATTTTTACTTTCCGCATCCCAAAGGGTAAGTATAGTAATCGTGTCGAATAAAAGTTAGGTTTTCTTCAGATCTTTACGTTTTGAGGCCTACTGAGTCTAAAAAACTCCTACTGAGTCGAAAATAATGTGTTATTGAACATTTTTGTAATCCCCTAAGTAACTGCCTTCCTGGATCTGATCTTGTGGAGTGCCATCAAGTCATCTATATTAACGTTTTCTTCTTCGTGATTATTTCTGTATCTATCTGTTGAACGGAGACGTAAGCCATGACCGCTCGGAAAACGAGATTTGTCGAATACTAATTTATCGGTTTTCCTTTTTTCTCAAAAAAGGCTCTAATGATTTCGATCACACTAACAAATAACTCTAAATTAACTAGTACCTACATTTTGCTCTCCATAAATGTTCCTGTAAAAAGGTGTCAAATTTACGGGGGTTGCAGAAAGTTGCGTGTTGCTATGCAACAGATATTTTCATATACTTTTCTCCTTTCTACACCCACGATCAAAGCAAGCAGACTGCGTTTGTGGGTCACGCCTATATGATAATAATAAAAATTAAGCTAAAACACCGTGCACGCACGCTTTCAGTCAGGGACATTTTTTTACAATTCTCTCTAAAAATTGGGCACTTTAGGTATCTAGGCATGGGTATTCAAAATCTAAAAGGTTAGTTCGCTGACCAGGCGATATTTGGGCATCGTCTAAAAATCCGTTCTTCCGCACAAAAATCCCATTGCATTTACGAAGTGTTTGGAAACGTTTCTTAGATATTTTTCGGTACTTGAGTTGATTAGGACAGTCCCAAAGGTATTGGGCTGCTTCTAGATGGAATTGTGGGGGACAATCTACTGCTTGTAGGAACCCGCAAAACAGTATAGCGAAAGTTATTGTCCTCCGTGGTCCGCCCTCATTTCCTGCCCTGCTTACCATCTCACTCAAACCAACAGTCAGTTTGACACGTCTCGTCGTGCTAATTGCTTAGTGTCGCCTAGAAAAGGTCAAATTTCGCTGTTCCGCTCTAATTAGGCTATGTTTCGTTTTGGTGTATTATTCATTCTGAAGAATAACCCTATGTTTTTGGTCAGTTACATTTTTTTACAGCCCCCCCCCCCCCATCAAAATTTGATACTTAACGTTTCAAGACATCGAGATTCTAAATCTGCAATGTCCGCCGTCAAGGCCGTTTTGTGTCTTTAACGCTGTCTAAAAAATCCGTTTTTTCGCACAAAAAATTCCATTTGATATCTAGATGCGCCCGCCGTCTCGACAAACCTATGGTAGTTATGGGCAAAAACGGCTAAAAACATTAACAAAAACGTAATTTTGGCACTTTTAACGCAAATACGCCGCGTGCTTCGCTTTTTACGTAATTTTTAGATGCTGGAGCGAATGGAATGAGTCTCACAGGTGTACGACCAGACTGTAGATCGAAAACAGTGAAATTACAGTAATTGTAGTGAGTGAAGTCCCATAGGATGTGAATGACGGGACGATCGGTCCTTTCGTTTGTTTGAGCGTTTGCAGTTAGCTCCGCGAGCTGCTCTCCTCAGCGGGTCGACTCTCCCCTGCCGGAGCTACGGCTCGTCAACTGCCTCAGTCCGCTCTCAACGGAAGTCGAGTCGCCTGGAGGTTTCACCAAACGCTCACATTTGTCGATTAAAACAATCATCAGTGATCACCGATTCGAGATTTACTGTGCAATATAACGGATTTCACCAACGTGGTTTACGATTAAAACATTATAACAACCCGGGAATTCTTCAAAACGGAGTCGTAGCGGTTAAAAGTTGACTCGGTGCGTCGGGGTTACCGCTCGTCAAACGAATACCGTTTTGCTTACTTTAACTTAATAATACGAGTTTTATGACTGCTTTTTCGCTTTATCTTGAATCGTTTCGCTAATTTTGCTTACTTGATACGCACGAAAGGAGGACGAGAATAGGGGGTTCATTTTGGTTGTTCAAGAAAACGAGAAGGTTATGATTTCCTTCAGATAGTTCGTAATAAAATGATTCTGGTGCGATGATGTGTTATCTGAGCATTCGAACACACACTGAATTCTTTGAAATGCTCTACCACAGCTTATTTTTGTTGAAGTAGGAACATGAATGAGGAAGCACTTGATACGTAAAAATCTCAAAGAACTCAAAACACGCAGAAAAGTAAAAATATCTCTTACAAATCAAGTCAACTAGGTCTATCAAACAACTGGTTCTAGCTAAATAGGCTAGTACGGCCCCAACATTCGCCGATTAAAACGAACATACGTAGATAAAAGTGATGCTGGTTAATCGTTGATTTAGGTCGATGCCCAGTCCCGAAGTTGGGGATCATGTTCATTCTGATCGTTTAGTCATTTCAAACGACGTTAGTGAAACCCGATTTCATTATTGAAAATTCCGATTTATCAAGTAAATGTTGTTTTGAAAAGTTTGGTGGCACCAGGCGCGGTCGTGTTTCGTGTTGCGCGACGAAAATTCCGTTTTTCGTAAACCCGACGTGAATCCGCGATTCACTATAATTAAGCGCTATTGGTCGGTGAATTTTCGTTCCGTGTTCAACCAGTCCGCGGACATACCATGACTCCTGTGCGCGGCAAGATATTCCTACGCACTCACGCCGGAAATGTTTCGTCACTTCGAAGACTTCAAAGGTGAGTCTTTACACAACATGCTACTCTAGTACGTGAGCCTTAGTTATCATTGCTTCCCGTTCATTTTGAAAATAACTCAATTCAAACCCAATTCGATAGGACTGCCCGAGATGTCCATTCTAACAATTGTCTAACGTGGGCAATCCGATCGGACGAAGCCCATGGTTGTTATGGGCAAAAAATGTTAAACAAATTAACAAAAAAGCAGTTTTATCGCAAATACGCCGTGTTCGGTATCGTTTGCCAGGTATTTTTAGATGCTGGGGCGAATGGAACGATTCTAAAAGGTGTACAATGCGTCTAGAGATCTAGAGAAAAACCAGTGAAGTCACAGTAATTATAGTGAGCCAAATTCTACTAATTGAAAGAACTCGTGCGACAATAACTGTAGCGAAACACTGCTGCTCCCTCCCGTGTCGTTAAAACCACCAGCCAGCTCGACGGGCCGTCATGACAACTGCCGACAGGCGCCTACTTGCACTTGGAATATTTAGTTTTCGTCGTAGTCTGTTTATGTTTCGTGTGGTTGACTGGTATTTTTCGATGCTAAATCAAATGGGATGGGTCTCGGAGGTGTGAGGTCTGATGTGCAAGATAATAATAAACCGTTGTTTAATAATATGCAGTGTTTTATTCGGGCTTTCGGATGACATTGATAAACCAGGCCTGAAACTAACGCTTTTAATGTAAATTTATTGCCAACGCGATTTGCGTATAGTCATACGATTTAATCGTAGAACTGTCCGTTCCACGCCCATGTGGCGGAATATTTTCATTTCGACGAGCCTCCCGCGTTTTCTAATTCGCTCAAAACGTGAAAGCCTTCACATCGCGGGACGTAATTTGGTTGACTGTTCGGATTGGAACAATTGAGAAAAACGTCAAGCAGGAGCCTATTTATTCTCACCGCGAAGCGTTCCCTCTATTTCCCTCGAAGCCTGTCAAAAACCTGGAATTCGACTCGTTCGAGATCAGGTGACGCCTGGTACGCGCGTCGAATCAAATGTAAGGTCTCGCATTTGGGGAATTGATTCAAACGGGAAAGTTTTCCAATCTCGGGCTTTTTCTTCTCACATTTCACGGGTTTCTTCTGGCGCCTACGTCGAGATAAGCAGGAAAGACCTCCGAACGTTATCCATTTTGTCAACGGGGACGTTGAAACGAAGTTAACCTGAAAAGACGCATTGAAATCCCAATCGATTTCCAGCCTGTTGTCAAAGACGAAGGCCAGAGAAATCAGGCCACTACATGACAACGTTGAAGGGTTTTCATTAGCGAAATTGAACAAAAGACCGACTGAGACCTGATGGAACGGGCATCGCTCACATTATTATATTTTGATTGTGTTTTCTCTTAGCCAATGTCTTAGATAGCTACGTGGGGCCGTCCTGAGAAGTGTAGTGGCTCCTCAGGGTCATAATTGTTGTCTTTTTGACGACACTTCAAACGACAGTTTCCCTATTATCGTCCCGTCGTCCTTGTATTTCAAAGACACAACGAGTTTTATTTCAAGGACCTGGTAAGTTGAAATTGTAATTCGCTAATTGTATTGCGTCACTCTTTTGAATGTTGGCTCCTCAACTTACCAGCGAGACGGTTTTCATCTCAATTTATTCCTTTTCAAAGGAACAACTTCGCCGAGTTGTTTTTGAAATATTGTATACCGTTCCACTTCACGGTGTGCCGCTTTTGGTTTATTATTCATTCTGAATAATAATACTTTTGTGTTTTAGATCAGGAAATTTTTTTTTACTATCCCCCTCAAAATTTGACCCTGAACGTTCCAAGGCATGAGAATTCCCAATGTGCATGTTCGTTAACGTGGTCTAAAAAATCCATTCTTTCGCACAAAAATTCCTACTTGCGCAGCAATCCAATCCGACGACACCCACGGTTGTTGGGAAAAACATGGTTTAAAAATAACTTGACAAAAACGAAATTGTAGCAGATTTTTGGTACCGCTTTCTAGATATTTTTCGATGTTGAGTGGGATAGGACGGGTGTCAGAAGTGTAGGACTGCGTCTAGGTAGAAGACGTTGAAATCACCGTAAATTTTGTGAGGAGTTCTACAAATTCACAATATAGTGAAAGTTATCGTTTCTCCCTGGCCTGGGCTCGTTTCCCACACTGCTCCCATCTCATTACAACCACTCGTCCGTCGTGCCAATCGCCTGAATACGTCGGTTCTGAGCCTTTGGCGACCTGAACTATAATTAATATAAACCGCAAATCAAAGTTTGAGTTTTCCGGTTTCATCCTGCCAGTGTTTATGCGAATCTCTTTTCCTGTGTTCCTTTTCAGGTGCTCGCCGGCTGAGGGTAGATTCTCCGGCGAACTTGGTGCTCGGGGCGATATTTGTATTCTTTCATTTTCAGTTTCTAGCCTCGTAGTGCTTACGTTGTCAGAACGGTTGGTTCGAACGGGCACGAAAAGGGAGGGACTCTTTTTATAATTTTAACAGAAAGAAAATGCTTAATTGAATTAATTGTACGCCTTTACACGTAATTCCAGGTGTAAATATAACATTACATAAATAACATAAATACACATTTACAAACATTCAGAAAACACTATGAAAGTACGGCTTTCGTACAAGTACGCAACCATGAGGGAAATTTTATGTCTTTTTCTTTAAACGTAAAATTTAGGTGTTTGGAATGCTCAGTGACAGAGATATTTCTCGAGGTTCAGTCACAGTCACAAATCCTTTCTACTTTGTAGAGCCAAGGAAAGTAAATGGCCACAATGCTAAACTCTAAACGCATAAATCAGGCTGAAGATTTAGATCGGGGGTACGGTGTGCGTTTGTGTGTGTAAAACACACGACTCAAACGGTGGGTACAGCTTTCGTACAAGTACGCAACCACTAGGAACATTTTATGTCTTTTATTTTATTTTATTTATTTTTTTATGCAATGATAACTACGTTCGATCGTGCTCGTTGATGGAGATGTTACGCGGGATATGTTACGGAGAAGCGTCACGAAATTTGAGTTGAGTTAGGTGCATGGTAACGTCTGTTACAACATCTAACGCTTGGTAACATCACACTTTTAATAACCTCAGTGACCAAGTGATGATGTCAATTATATCGAAACCATCAACGAGCACAATCAAACGTATAGTTATCATTGCATAAAAAACAAAAATAATAATACAAGTATATGTATTATACTCGTGATTCTCTATACATATCTCCATGTTTTTTTAGAATCTTACATTTAGTCATGGAAACGTAGAAGTCGGTTTATATGGTGTGGTTAAATGTAATGACGAGAACGTTTAATTTGTTTTGAGAAACATTGTGTTTGGGTTGAAGAATGCTAACTTGGTTAGACGATTAATGTATTTAATTTCGAGTGAATGGTAATTATTGCTAAAAACAGCTAACTTTATATATAGTACTATCATGATGATTAAACGGGCGCGAAAGAAACCTTTACACAAACGGTGGGTACAGCTTTCGTACATGTACGCAACCACTGGGAACATTTTATGTCTTTTATTTTTGTTTTTATGCAATGATAACTACGTTTGATTGTGCTCGTTGATGGCTTCGATATAATGGCCGCGTCAATTGCAATTGACATCATCATTTAGTCACTGAGGTTATTAAAACGTGTGATGTTACCAAGCGTTACAATTTGTAACAGGCGTTACCATGCACTTAACCCAACACATATTTCGTGACGCTTCTCCGTTACATATCCCACGTTACATTTCCCGCGTAATGTTTTTCGAGTTCATGTAGCAAAGTAAAGACATAAAATGTCAAAAAATGTTGAGTTCTCTTCAGATCTTTACGTTTCAGACCCTACCGTGTCCGAACAAACAATTTGGGGAAACGGCATGTATGTCTGTGAACGCGATTGAGAGAAAACGGCTGAACCAAATCGGCTCAAACTGTAGGTCACCGCGGTACGCCAAAATTAGGGTATGAGGAAACTTCGCTTTAAACTAACTATAGTTATCATAGTGATAAAGACAACAATATTGTTTTCCTCAAAAACGGCTGTACCGATTTTTTTAAAAATTTTTTTATAGACAGCTCCTAATTAGGCGACAAAGCCATAAAATTCCCATCCGTGAAATAAGGACAATACATTACCAAACATTTCGACGAAACTCGATTTTGGCGGAGTTTTTCCCTATTAACTCCGTTCAAATGTTACTAGGATCTTCAGAAAATATCAGGTGGTACTGCAATCATGTACTTATACGATGTGGTACAGTAATTTCATGCGTACACCTTTCTTACCCGACAAAAATAGCTTCCTTTCATAATGCGGTGGAATTGCCGTCCAGGATAAGAGAAGCGTTCAGCTCTTCAAACTCTTACGATGTGAAGCTCTGTAAATTGAACTGACCGACCCTCGTGTTGTAGAGCTCTTCAGATTAATTCAACTTTTTCTCTTCCACATCAAAATCCTCCCTCCCACAAAATTTCGTTCTTCGCGTTTTGGAGTAAGCGGAATATGAATTACAAGTCAGAAAATCATGCGCCGAAAATCATTGTCTTTTTACACTCCTTAGCCCTCCGTAGTATAGTATTTTATAGGCATCATAACGATCAAAACCCAAAATTATGTTTTCCTCAAAAGTGGCAGTATGGGATTTGGATTTTGTTGTGTCAACAGAACAAAATTAATATCAGGCTATTATTGACAAGAGCAGCACAACAAAATAACAAATCGTCTACAAAAATCAATTTCACCGCAGTTGGTTCTCTCGCAGTGTTATCTCGCTTGTACGACACTCGTGCTCTCAAACAATTCAGGATAGTCGAGCCAGATACCTACGATGGCTGTTTAATAATGTGCATAATAAGATCAGCAGTAACTACAGAAATTCCGAAACTCAACCTAACGTCGTTTTTTCGCCCAACTTTTTCGCAGTTTTACGTCAATAATTTCAAAATCCTAACAAGCAGCGTTCCCAAAAAATGTACGTTTCTAGTCCCACGAGTTACCTATACTTCAGTATTTCAGCGCACGTCTTGTCTAATAAAGTCCGAACCAATAACCGCTGTCAGCCTCTCCTTATGGAATGTCAAGTTCTATAACAAAGTTGATACAGGCTTGTGTTGAATGAAGAGCATATTGGTGGAATTGAAAAATCGTGGATCGTACGTGGAGCTAAGGAAAGTTGTGTCATGCGTCGCACCAGATTTTTTTTTCGTTGTTCCGTTCTATTGGTCATGTTTCGTATCGTTTACCTTTGGTTTTCTACGATGCGTCGAATGTGATGGGGATGATTCAATCATTAGGTTTCACGAAAGTTTTATTTGTAGTTACACACATGACCTGTCGTTTACCGGATCGTTGATAAAGTCACGTTAAATTCATAATGTATTTGGACGTTGGATTGAATAGAATAGGTCCCAATCATGATACGAAAGAAAATATTAAGCCGAGCATTTTTTCGTTAGCGAGTTGAGTTCTTTTAGCCTTGATTTTAAATATTTTGGTTTGAATAAGTTAATAGGCTTTTTTCGGGTGATGCAAAGAAAAACAGGGTTTTTTAAATCCGTCGAACAGGTAGAGACTGCGCGCGATGTAGTAAGCGAATAATTAATGCACTGCGAAATGCGCTCTCGCGTGAGCTGCGGTTTGGAAATGCGGAGCACTTAGACTGTTCCTACCGGTTGCTTCAAAACAGTGAAGATGGAAGGCGGCTGACGTCAAGCCTAGTGAGGGACACCTGTATAGCAAATGGCCCGGAATAATCCGTATATGAGCAGCATTGGAAGGAGAGCTATATTTACTCCCTGTTCTCCCCTGCGAGCTTATTATAGAACGAACCCACGTAACGTTGGAACAACCCTTTACGCGATATCGAGATTGGTGTCGGATACTGGCCATTTTAGGTTGTTAATTGAACTTAAGTTATTTCATCTGTTTAGATAGATTATTGTGCGAAGGAATAAATTTATTCCTGGTAGAGATGAGCCATACAGAACACAAATTAAGTGTAAGTAGATAAAAAAAAACTCTCTTCTACCAGTGTAACTGCTTATCGTGAACTGACAGTGCCTTTTCATGATCCAAAACATTTTTCTACATTTAATTATTAGCTTAGAATTTTCCATCTTTGTGCGGATGCTTTTTATTCGTTGCCATAAGAAATCGCTCAGTCCTTAAGGAAGAATCTTATGAAGTGTCTTCTAGCAACCTTTACCGTCCTCTGTAGTTACTTCCGTATCTATCTGTTGAACCAACATAAAAGCCATGATTGCTAGAAAGTGGGCCCATTGTTTTGGAGCGGCTTCAGGTGTAAGTTAAATCTAAATCTCGATTTCCTCCGATGCGAACGAAAGAAACCTTTACACAAACGGTGGGTACAGCTTTCGTACAAGTACGCCACCACCAGGAACATTTTATGTCTTTTATTTATTTTCTTTTTTTTATGCAATGATAACTACGTTAGATTGTGCTCGTTGATGGTTTCGATATATTGGCCGCGTCAATTGCGATTGACATCATCACTTAGTCACTGAGGTTATTAAAACGTGTGATGTTACCAAGCGTTGGATTAAATTAAATTAAAATTTGACATAAAATGTCAAAAACACAAAATAATCATAACCCTGGTGGGGCTCGAACCCACAATCCCCGGTTTAGGAGACCGATGCCTTATCCATTAGGCCACAGGGGCTGAAGCTTGCATTTCGGGTTAAAAATTTCGTGACGCTTCTCCATACCATCTCTGGCGTTACATTTTCGAGTTTATGTAGCAAAGTAAAGACATAAAATGTCAACATTATACTTTCCATTACAAAGACCTCCGCAGTCTTTATTCAATCTGATTCTGGTTCAGCGAACTCAATCTGTAACACATACTCATTCCACGGAGACAGCCAGATAACGCGTATCCGGGTTTTAGTGGCATATATCGATTAAGAAAGGCGGCTATAGATTTCCTACGCTCACAGTTGGTTCAGAAACCGATAATTTCGGAGCCGCTACACTAAGCGACCTGAGAAATTAAAGCGGCAGAAAATGCCCCACTAATATTCGTAGTGTGATTACGGATTACCGTAGGCCGTGTTGGCTGAAAATCAGAGAGACCAAACATCTTCAAATAGCCCACGATGGTCTTCGTAATACTCAAAAGTAATAAGCCGTTAGTTTTTGTCAGCGAGAGGAACGCGGAATAAAGATAGAATCCTTCTAAATCCCGGCAGTAAAACTGTAATAATTCTTCGTTCTTTGATAGTCCAAGGGTCCAAGTCACGTGAAGTGGTTCAATTTGCAGAAAAAGTGAAAACTAAATCTGTAAATACACATTGAACAGAAGTGTTTTTGTGATGTAGTATGAATCCCAAATAGGCAATGTAGTGAATTAAAATATATAATTTATTATTGTTTTTAGAATGGATCGTGCATTAACCTTCACCTAATTGCCAAAAAGCGTCACGCTGGGAAGGAACGAAATCGTGTCACAAAATAATTATATAAGAAACTTCGCCCTTCGGACCTCGTACCCTCCCACCCATGACAAACGGCAGAAGGAAATAGTGACCTGTAGTGAATTTTGTTATTATTCATTATGTTATTATCATTCACCATTTAAGGTACTATTTATAATTTTATGTTTACTTGCTGTAACAAAAGAACGAGCAATATTTAGTAAATTTAAACGGGCGAGGTGGAAGGGTGGCGCTGATTCTCCCTTAATAATCAATTGACCTCCTCTTGTTGCCAAATCATGAATGCCGAGGATAGAGTGGTTTAGTCTGGTAACTGATTGGACGTTTGTTTTTCGTGTTGGGAATATCGGAGTTTCAGTTTTTGGTTGATCGCAAGTTGTGAAGCCAGTACGGTAGATACCCTAGTACACTGCTGTTTGTATCTTCAATAGCTTCCAGACAGTGTCATCTCACTTAATTTTGTTTTTTTAATCGGCCAGTAGAAATTCTGCAAGCATCCCGGTAGAAGTATACGCAAAAATTGGTTATCATCTTCACGCCTCACGCTTCTTTTAAACGCTAGTGATGCATCGAAAAGGCCGCAAAGCGCACTTTTCGAGATCGAGAACTATACGAGGGGTCCGGGAGATAGAAGTAAGATGTGTATTGAGGTCAGTATGAGGAATTGTCGTTTTCTCCCAAGGTCTTGTCCGCGGTATCGCCAAATAAAAATTTCTCGTTGCACCTAATCGGCCAGTGTTTCTTCAGTCACTTTGCCGGAGTATCGAGATGGGAATTAGAATTAAGGAAGCGTGTGCAATCCGTAATCCACTTCACAAAAGAAGCTTAAAGTATTATTTGAAAAGCTTCATCGATTTGTCGGGTGATCCGATTCAACTGGTCGTAAGCGGACTGTATGAAAAAAGAAATACAGAGCCAGTTTTGAGGTATAGGAACATTCTCTTTTTCAGAGTCTGAGTGATGTTTGAATGTCAAAACCGTGAAAGTCTCGCTACTATTTCGAAGTATTGATGAGTACCTGCGTATACCTGCACAGACATAGCTGACGATGCAACTTGAAAAATCAATGAAAAAGTTCTGCGTCTAAAGCGCTCCCTTCTATTCTTGAACCGGTGTAACCTTGTCAGAGAAGCGACGCATCAATCACATTGGACTGAGGAGGCCACCCAGTAACACCTTAGTGCGGCACCTTCAGGACAGTAAAATACCTGTGGATCACGGATAAGAGGGAATGCATGAGGATGAGGACACAAGGGGCAGGCACGCTGGAAGGATCAGCAGAGTTGTTTTGGCCAGGTGTGGACTTGAAAGAACATGGAGTCGGGTGTAACTGTGGCATGAACTTTTAATTGAAGAGTAGGGAAATCACAACACAATTCAAACACTTACACGTACAAAGAAGAAGTGACTAGAACAGGATATGAGTTTGAGTATACAAGGGTGAACAAGGATGCCCTGAAGTGGTGAAACTGGTAGTACAGGGACGGAAAGAAGAATCCTAATTAGATGTCAAAGAGAGGTGAAACGAGTGTCTGTTGCGAGAACTGAGGGGACGAATGCCTGTTGGGAGAACTGGCAGACGACTGACTTCTGCGAGAGCTGATAAATGACTGAGTTCGGAAGGAGCTGTCTGAAATCCGTGGTTGCTTCGAAATAACAGAAGAGTAGGAAGTGGACTTTCCACAGCTGTGAAACAGAGAGGTTTGAGGTCGGAAAGGTGGGCGGGGGAAGCCTGAGACAATGAGTTCCATTAGGACTTGTGGGGACATTCCCAAAGTCACAAACCATCCAACTAATTTGGCCTGCAACGAACAAATGTATTTCTCCAGGGGTAAGCCCTGCCAAGGGCAGTGGGGTCATACATTGATTACCTGACTGCTGTGCTGACAGCAAGCACAATAAAGTTGTCACGGGATAAACTCTTTGCACATGCTGTAAAGTAGGCCAAGGACTTCACATTGGCTGTAGAGTACTGAGGTGGTGGGAATTTCTTACGTTCTCACTAGGAGCATGTGGGTGAAATCCCCCCACAAGAAGCATGCATGTACCACAGTATCTTGTTTGATGGGAAGTAGAAGTACTGGGCTCACCTATCTGCCGACTAGCACATCAGTGAGCTGATAGAGTAGACAGATGGAAAAGGAAGAGGGGAGAGGCAATGTGTGCCCATAAGGTTTTGTTCCAAGCCGTAATAACATGAGGTATGAGTGGACTCTCAACTGGTGAATTAACACTCTGCTCAAAGAATAACTGTGCGGAGAACCAGAACCCTAAGAGAGGCTTGCACTTACTTACTCCACATCTGTGAGTCGCTGCAAGGTGGTTGAGAGTGCCACACTTCTTGATTTGATGAGTGTGTAACAAAATGAGCTATACATCAGTGAGGCAAAAGTCACGAATTGCCAAAGTGACATAAACAGTAAATAAACAACTCGTTCTTGTCTGCCTCAGGCGGTATGGATAGCGACAGCATCTGCAGTTCATAAAAAAGGTTACCCAGCACTCTTAGTACATTGCTTAGGAACGAAGATAGCTGGTACTCACCTTGGAGGTACTCTAGGAGAAAAAAATTGAAGATCTGGCTCGGAATACGACCCAGCCTCTTCAGACTGACGAGTAATCCAAGTTCACGCTGAGAGGCAAGTGATAAGTGATAAAACACAGCCTGCCCCAAGCCGAGCTCGTACCTCTCTCGGGCTCGTATGCTGGCAAACCGTACTGGTGCTCACAACACCATTCTATGAGAGTAATATAATTATCCTCCCACTTCAAGTGAGAAGGCTAATGCGATCGATAACTATAGACTCGTCACCTTAACTTATTACGTCCAATAAAAATAATATACGTGCGACGTCCTTTCTGTGAACTGACATATCCAATGGTTTCCCTTCTCCGAATCTTGAAAATTAAAAAAAAAAACGCCCTTATCAATTATAAATCAAAACGGTAATGAATTCCAGGACTTCGCTATCTTCATCGAACAGAAAAGTTCTCCCGCTGAATTACATTATAAATGGGGCAAGTGCGATAAGGTGAAATCGGCACACTCCCTTCTCCAGGAGTTTTCTCTGAAAAAAAAACTTAGCACCCTCACGGAACCTCTTGCTTCTCTAGCTTTTTTTAAAGCAGTCCCCGTTCTTTTATGGACGCCGCCTATGAATATTCAACAAGGCGTTGTTCGTAAATCTCAAGCAGTCTGTTACTTCGTTATTTCTTTTTCTTTTTTTACCGTCGTTTTAATTTCTGTTATTTTCTAGCTCCGTAAGGTACAAGACGAAAATGCAGAGTTCGTGACAAAATTTTTAAATTTAATTTACTGTGAACCTTGAAATTTTTTACCAGGTGCGCGTGCACGAAGTGCCTAATACGACTCCGTGGGGCGCTGCAACTTACCTGCGCCTCACGCTTCTGCTCCTAGGGCACGACAGCGAGCATTCATAGCTCGAAAATAAACTCTTCTGTGGAGTTATTTTCCACCAACCTAACCACCCAAAGCAATAATTAAATTAATCTACTCACTGAGTTTCGAGACATAGGGTGTTGCCGTAAGACACAACCATGCCACTGCAGCTAGCACTGTACGCTCGGAAGATGAGCAATACACAGAGTATTAGCTAGATGCAGTAGATCTAGCATGAGTGAAAGCTGTGAGACATGAGTCAGATCAATTAATCACGACTGTAACATATATGCCACTTCCGTGGAATACTCCTTAGTAACAGAAAAAATATATTCAATAAAATGTATTGAAATAAAGGAAGGTGACAACTTGAAGGTCACTGAGTCCAATTTAGCCCACAAAAATAACTCATGTGTTCCTTTCGTCCAAATAAAATGAATTGCCAACTTTTGTAGTTGAGAAATAAACATAAGAAATGGGACCGAATTTACATAATTCAATTTGCCTTTTAAAATCGTTAAAATTCACTCAGTCAACAAAACAGCGAATGAGGTAAGATCTCAGATGATAGGATCCCACCAGCTTGCGCAGTGATGCCAACAATACTACAGAAATGGCAGCTGAGGGAATGTCAAAACGGTTCTAAAAAGCCGTTACACTCTCCCAAATAGGATTCGGTCTCACGAACCAACTTTAACTGGGGGTGTGCGCAAAATCACGCAAAATGGGACTTAATAGTCGGATGATCGGAAGAAAATTAGATGAAGTTCATATACGAAGTTTGTGTCAAGATGAGGGAAGGGAGGGTGTTTGTTCGTAAATTGTGGCTTTCCAGGAACTAAAATTACTTTTAAGGTTGGGGGAACTAAGGCTTCACCGGAGTCATGGAGGGACTTTCCCGGTAGTTTAAGTCTATGGCGCAGCAAACCCTGAAAGAGTTACATTTCTCTCGTTCCCAAATTTCCATTATTTCTTTTTCCTTTTGGGTTTATTCAATAGAATACCACCGTAATGTAGTGCTAAAGGGATTAAGGGATCTTGTGCTGGGAGTTGGAGTAATAAAAAGAAGAGAAATACAAACATGACTCGTAATAAAACTCACCTAACCCGAAACGTACCTACCTTGGAGAATAACTGTATTGTATGCAGGATCAAAACAGCAAAAAATCAAATTGTATTATACAAATTAGCGGAAAAGGAGATGATTCAAACAAGCAGAACTTCCCAACCCAAAGAAATGTGCAAACGCTTTTTCTAGAAGAACGTTAGTGTCATTGGAACAGTAAACGCCTTAGCAAACAAAGAGCTAAATAAATTTACCCCTAAATGTGTATAAGTGAACAGAACCTTTGTCCAAGTGACGTACGTCGATGAGTAATCATAGTAAATGTTCGAAGCAAGCCAAATCTGGGTTTTTATACGTCGGGACGCCTGCACCTGCCCTAACAGCAAAGTTATTGTTGCCCCGAACCCCCCTTGTTACCTGCCAAAATTCCACCTCCGCAGGTATTTCCAATGGCAACGAATTTCCCTGAAGTGGTTTTCCCATCTTTATTTTCCCTCTCCTCAATTTCAGATTCCTCGCCACCAAAGACAGTTCCTGCCAAATTTTCACTTACGAATTCTCGGGAAAACCGCTCGTCCCCCAGTGCTCACTTAGACTCATTCCTTTATCTAGTCTCGGCCCATACAGTTCGCTCTCTTCTTCCCATACAGTTTCTCGCACCAGTTCATGCACATTCCGAGTCGTCCCATTCTATCACCCTTTTGTACACAATTTCTACTCAATTCATACAGTACTATAATACAGTCCTCCTTGTGCTCACTGAGTTTCTTTTATTTCGATCTTCAACTCCCCCTCGCGTGCGCCCAACGATGAGTTTATTTGATGCCATCGTTTTGTTTCCAAAAATTGAAATGTGTCACAATAAGTGCTTATTTAAACGATTTTGATCGGACATTTTTGAGTTGCATGTAATAATTGAGACCCTCAAGCGACGATACGGTACATGAACCACCGGTACCACAACACACTGGTCATTAACCACCCCCAAATTTTGTACGCATAGTTTGGGCTGTACTTGGGCAATCAAAATCAAAACAGTTGTCACTCTTTTGACAACTAATGCTACCAATTGGTGGAAGTTGATTAGGTCTGCTTGCAAAAGCGATGAAGTTAGTTTTCTTGGCTTGGCTCAAAGAACCATACTTGCAGAGCCTGCATACCATGGGTCGCCTTTTTTACAACTTCCAAGTATCACCACTAAAAAACTATCGCGATATCATCCGCAAATGATACTATGTTACCCTACGCATCAACTCGAAATATCGAGAAAAGGAAGAGACCCAATACAGTTCCCTGAGAGATGCCGTAAGTAAAATTCGGCTTTCACTAAAATAATCCATGGTTTTTGATCACTTATCTGAATAGCTTATTTGCCAATGTACTAAAGTAAGTGCATTTTGGTTTATTATTCATTCTGAATAATAACCCTATGTTTTCTGTCACGAAAAATTTTTTACAACCCCCCCTCAAAATTTGATACTTTACGTTTCAAGACATGGAGATTCCAAATTTGCAATGTCCGTCCGCCGTCCGGGCCGTTTTGTGCCTTTAACGTGGTCTACAAAATTCGTTCTTTCGCCCAAAAATCCGATTTGGTATCTAGTTGTGCCCGCCATCTCGGCAATCCGATCGGACGAAGCCCGTGGTTGTTATGGGCAAAAAACGGTTAAAAAAATTAACGAAACGCAGTACAACGCGGGAGCTACAGCGTTTGTCGTTTGAACTTCCTCCCTCCCGTCTGTCTCATTAAAAAAAAAAAACAACCGCGCTCGCTGGAGGCTCGCTTGCTTCCCAACGACGCCTCCCCTTTCGCCTTTCGCTTCGAGCGCCCCCGTTCCAATTTCCCCGGCGTTTTGGTTTTAACGATTCAGTTTTTTTAGATTCTTTCGTTTCATTCTCATTTTGGTTTTTTTCATAGATTTTTGGTTAAATTTTGATATTAGTATTTAGCGTGCATGTTTTCATATTAAAATTCAGTTTTTTCTAGATACTTTGGTTTTTTTTTTGTTTATTTTAATATTACGATTCAGTTCTTTTCGACCTTTTTTTGGGTTTCATTATGATATTTTTCGATGCTGAATCGAACAGGATGGGTCTCGGAGCATTAATGCTAGGTCAAGCTGATTATCCGAATAATAAACCGTTGTGTAATAATTTGCAGGGTTTTTGGGATTGTATTTACATGTTTCGAATGAGGAACAGAATCAAAAGCCTTGGTTAGGTCCTGAAATATTACCACACTCTTCCTACCCACTTCTAAACTATGAATTATATGCTCCAGAAGAAATACTATTGCATTCTGCGTACTTATGGACCCTTATTGCCAGTAATTTAGCAATTTATTGTTTTCTAAAAATTTAGCAAGGTATTTTGACGGCTTTTTCTATAATTTTGGAGAAATTTAACAAGAATGATATAGGTCTGTAGTTACCAAGCTCCTTAGAATCCGCATCCTCAAAAAGCGGTTTAATAATTACCGTTTTATAGATGGAACGCAAGCATGTCTCAGTCCAGAGAACGATTGAGGAAGAGTACCCACAGAGCTCGGTCCTCAGACCATCACACTCATAGAAATTGACTGTGAGGTTGTACGCCTATGTGGATGACCCAACTGGGCTAATCTGTGCCGAGTCGGCTGGTCAAATCGAGACAAAAACTCACCACGTGCTCCACACTGCTTTCCAGGTGATCATGCCAGGTAACCAGTTGGTGCATGCCGTTGAGTGCATGGTTGACAAGTGGTGAGTGAAACGGGAGCTTCGCTTACTCTGGGCTGAACTCTGTGCAGATCTCACCACAGAATGGAAACTCGCTGCCATCGATGAACAGACGTTAAATAAATGGTAAGCAACAAGGGAATTCTCGTTATAAGGAGGTGACATGTATGAGTTCTTCCTCCACAACGTCCCTGAACATCTTGGGAGGAAGTGGGTTAAGCCTGGCCACTGGACGAGCCAGTTCCTCACGGTATGCAGCGACGTCAATGCGCAGATCCACTTCTTTCCCCCCAAAGACTCTCCATCATGCATGTCTTGCCCTCCAGACTGCTACTAAGCAAGCCTATACCGTTCCGTAGAGTTCACACAACACGTGGCAGAACGTGGTGATGGCAACAAACGTGGTCACAGTTGATCGGTCCACTTGAAACATGCCACTCAAGTAAATAGTTAGGTTATGGTAAACCAGATTAAGAATTCCACCCAGATGGTACGGGATTTCTCAGGTCACCTCCGCGCGGTATAACGTGGGCAACAGCGCTCTACTGGAAGACTGGCGAACGACCAAATACCTGCCATACCTCCACTGGTCTAGGTCGGTGGATGCCACGCAAGGGGCCGGCCTGTTGCATGATAGCAAAACCCCAACTTCCATGACAGTTCACTGATATAACGCTCGTCGAGGGTTCAGGATCAGTCATTTGATAAGGAAACAGACCATTATTCCATCGAAACCTTATTGCAGATGCTCCCTTCCTTCTACTTCATATGGAGTCATCCGTTTAAACTCAGCAAATTCTGGAACTGCAGGATACAACTAATCTGACTAGTAAGTCCCCGCTTTACTTTAGTTCTAAATCACTTCATGCTCATCCCCGGAACATATTCAGATTATCCATTATGGTGCTGGTGGTTGCTTCGACTGACTACATGTTGGTTCCGCGGGGCGCCATTAAAATTCGCTCGCCAGAAGAAATGTTTAGTTCCGTTCACGTTTTGCTTGTTATTTTTACCCACCAATGAAATTGAACTAGAACACAAATCATTGATGACAATCATCACTTTTGTGAACAAAGACGCATGCGATTTTTACACATGAAATTCATGAAATGCTACAAAAAATGTTCACGAATCCAATAACCGAACTGAATACCGTCCCATAATTCAAAGCTGCTTCAGTCGAGTGTGACCGCGCCTAAAGTGAAAAGCGCGGCTGTGCGTGTTAACTTACGCGTTGTAAAACCCAAAAAGTTCTTATCTCGTCTTCCTGATGGGCACTGGGCCTAAACACGGGTTTCGGGGTGTAAACTAACTGGCTTGTTCCATCGAGGGGATAATTGAAGAGGCGATTAAGGGTAATGAAGGCAATCAACGGAGTTGGCAAATGTGTTTAACTTCCCCGCGAATTACGAACCCAAATATTTTTATGGAATCCGTTCAAAAATCTAATTACGGAGGGTTTCAATGGAGAAGATTTGCTTTTTGTTTGAAATAAACTTTTGATGAGAGCATTAATTAACTGTTCTGCAATCGCTCTGTCAAGTTGAGCAGCAATAAGGATAGTAGGAAAGAACTAATCAAATTATTCATTATTTTTACTATTCCCTGCACATATCCTCCGGCGTTGTGGGCAAGCTTTACGACTGCATTCAAACTATAACCTAGATTGCACCACTCGAAAGCAAACATTACTATATTACTTCCTAATCCCACGCGTTATGATCATTAGCGGCTTTACTACTCAATCCGAAGGTTCAAGTTTGTTGAAAAATAAATAGACGGGAATCTAGAAGAACGAACTCGGTAGAACGTACGAGTGTCATCGAGCACTGTTCGTATTGTTTCCACGCGCTTGTACGAAACTAATCGTCACTACATATTTAAGCAGCTTATCGAACAGGTGCACTCAACAGTTACGCTTTTCGCTTACAAAATGTCCGAAGCGCAATATTCGAAAGTTGAAAGATGGATGTCGCCAAATAACTGGGAAAGAGACTAGACCACCAAAACAAACTAATTATTCCTTATCTAGAAAAATAATAAAAATACACTAAAATACAAAGAAATACAGAAATCAACGCACAGATACAAAAAAGCAACAAAGCTTTATGGTGTTTAGGAAAATTCTTCTGAAAGTAACATAAATATTCGATAAAAGAAAAAAGTTACTAAATATATGTGGGATAAGAGCGAAGCTCCTTCACCATATTAGAAAACGAATTCTTGTCACAATCCTCACTGTGTATAAACTTTTTCGAAATAAACGCCCTACCGCTGTAGTAATTTATCTTTCGTAGCGAGATCTTGATAGCTTCAGGGAGAACATTATAGAATTTAGCACCGAGGTACATAACTTGCTCTATTCCCGCAATCGTACACTTCCTAGGGGTGGGAAATAAATGCAACAGTGCTATACTAGTGCGGTGCACACGACTGAGCGATACAGAATCAAACTTGCAGACATGAAGAATTGCCTCCGTTGCAAAAAGCAAAGGAAGACTCAAAATTCCTAAGTGTTAAAACAAAGGAGCGGAATGTGCCGTTGAACCACTTCTACACAAACCCTCGAAATATTAACACTGTTACCATTCAACGTTTAATAGCCTTAACGAGTTTTTTAGTTAGGTAGGTTCGTGTTTATTGCTCTGGAGTTATAGTGTAAACATAGAGAAAAAATGTAGTGGATGAAACGATTATAGATTAGATTGCGAAATTTATCGAGCTTCTCTACATTTTCTTACGACCATAGTTGAGCTCTCATCGTATATGTAGCACATTGGACAATTAGCGGAATTTTTATGAGAACGTCAGCTTTGCATTAGCGAAATTAATGAGGGTAAAACTGAACTCCGTTCTATTTTCACTTTTTTCTCTTTTCTGGGTCAGTTTTGCTTTTTTCTTAAAGTTTCGAAAACGTTACCCTATTTAAAAAAAACGGATTCAACTGTACTAAAATTGTTTTTTTTTTTCGGAATTGTTGATAATTTATTGTGTCACTCTTTCTTTTGCCGCAGGTAAACATTTCCAGTACTGTTATGTCACTTTGAGGTGCCCAAACACTAAATTTAATCAAATCGTTAGGGCCGTTGTTCAGGAAAAACATATTTGGTGTTTCGATAACTATGATAGCTGGTTCTGCAACAGGGGGCAGAGCTGGACTGGGCATAGTAGGGCTCAATTACAGTCTTGCCAAGCCCCTGGGAGGGTACGTCACGATATTTCAAGCGGAAATCATAGCTAAAAAGATCTGTGCAGAACCGATCTTGACTATAGAACTCAAGGGCAAGCGGATCTACATATTCTCGGACAGCCACACCGTCTTAAAGACTATTGCAGCCTACACCTTCAGGTCCAGGCTGGTATGGGAGTGTCTACGAGCGCTCAAGCGACTCAGTGCCCATAGTAGGCTTTCTCTGATCTGGGTGCTGGCTCATAGAGGGCATGAGGGCAAACTTCTGACTTCCTTGGAAAAAGGGGTACAGAATCCCTACCAATCGGGCCTGAACCCCGCGTAGAAGTGACGAAAGGTCACCAGAATCGTCTGGTCCGATAGGACACAAAGGAAAGCAGTACCCATTGGCATTGCCAGCCACGACTAATACAGGCGAAAAGGCTCGTTATGCCTTCTTGTTCGTGCCTAAGGGCAAAGGCATTGCTGACACTCTCCAGACAGGATCTGAGAGTTCTCGTCAGCTTCCTCAGAGGACGCTGCCCACCTAAACAAGATGCGGTTTCTCGTCGCTCAGAGGCGGTGGAGTGCAGATTGTGCGGTGAGGAGGAGGAAACGGCAGAGCACATTCTATGCAATTGCCCTGCCTTGGCAGCCAAACGCTGTGAATGCTTTTCTCACGGTTATTGAACACCAAATCGTAGCGAAGTCTGTGGTGGAGGACATTAAGAATTAAGAAGGACATTAAGAGAATGAAGAAAGGGATAGCGTCACAATAGGCCCATGTGCCGCCGCAGTGACAAAGGGACTTTATCTTGTATGCCCTCGGGAGAAGAAAGAGAAGATAACTGTACACGAATTTTGCGCATTCTCCTGGGGCGTTCTATGTTGATCCTCAGGCTAAATATCTTCTAATTCTATAGTTCTAAACCTGACTATGATATACGTGCCACACATTTGACTTGGTTCGGCCGTTTTCTGTTAATAGCGACGAAACACAACCGAAGTAAACACATATCCGCAAAACGCAGTGACTGCGACGAAAGAACTCGCAAAAAAAAGGTAAACTAAAGTCGAGCTATGAATAACACAAAAAAGTTGTTGGAAGGGGGAATTACGGATGTAAAATTCGTTTTACAATATTTTTATTATGTAAAGAGCATTCATGCATAATTGTTACGGTTATTTCAGTCATTAAATTCATAAAAGAAACCCGTATGGAGTAGAGCGTGTGGTATTGGGTCTTCCAACCTTTTTTTCTGGTCTCGTGGGTAAATTCGATAGAGTAAATAAATGAATCCCATACTTGGGCGAATCCTGTCCATAGCTTGATTAGCATCCGATCTCACGTTACAACATTTAAAGAACGAAGTGGAATGTGCCTGGCTCACCATGCTCCTCTGTGGTCCAGCAACATCCACACATTTGTTAGGTGTAGATCCCGTAATTCGTCTGCTCGTACTGAAATATACTCACCAGAAGCATTTATTGCAGCGCGTGGTAGTTGAGTACACTTCATTCTTACCTGAAACAAACATTATAACGTCATACGTTCGTCAAATACTCAGGAAATCACTCGTGCAGCAAACAAAGTACATTCAACAGGTTCAAACAACTCTATCGTACGGCAGAAAATAGTATCATAGAAGTGTTACGCGGGTTTAATTGAACAAATTATTTCGGACCCTCGAATGTGTGGACTTTTCAGACCTGGCGCCGAGCAACACGCACAACTTTCTGAACCTCAGTAAATTCGACGATCTGCTATGCAAACGAGTGCTGTATCTTCGTTCAACGCTATACTACGAAAACATTCATGCAAAACAATATGTAGGCTGTAGTTAGTTGAGATTACCCCATAAGTTTGGCCGAGATCCCGCTACAGCCGTTCCTTACCCGTCAGACAACGTAAAAAATGCTTTTTAAAAAATTTTTCCAAAATCAACGTGAAAGTAAGTTGAAATATTTTGAACATGTACGGTGGATGGGCGCTTCCTTTATAAAATATCTGGTGGAGAATTAAAGAGGCTGTGAACAAGATTTTTTTAAAGAAGGATAGTAACTACTTCTGTAGAGTTATCGAGTTAACCTTTTAAAACTGGCAGTAAGTGAAACGACGGTCGTTTAAATTCCGGGATTTCTGGAGTGAGCCCCTTATATCTTATGAGCGTTTTTCAACGCTCACCCTATAGGTATTGGATTCGACTACTATACCAATTTTTTTAACATTCTAGTAACATTTCAGCGGAGTTTATAAGGAAAAAAACCCTGCAAATTATTACACAACGGTTTATTATTCTCATGAACAGCTTGACCTAGTATTACTGCTCCAAGACCCATTCCATTCGATTCAGCATCGAAAAATACTAGTAAACCATACGAAACATGACCTGACTACAATGGAACTACGGAAACTAAATATTCCCCCGGCGCCAGGCGCCTGTAAACGTCTGTAGGCATTTATGATCCGATTTAGGGGTGTGCGGAGGAAGTGCCAGTCACATCGGCCCTAACCTTCCTCCGCCCCGTTGGGCAAAAAGAGTCGGGGAAATTGGGACGGGGACTTTCAGCGAACCCTCGGCAATTGAGACGACGTTGCGAGTCGAGCGGGCGGGTGGTTTTGATGAGACGGGAGGGAGAGAGGGAGTACTAACGACGAAACGTCGACTTCCGCTGTAGTTCCCTTGAGTTCTTTCGATTAGTTGACTCTAATAATTACTGTAATTTCCCTATACGCAGTTGTACACGTCTGATACTCATTCCATTCGACCCAGGGTATAAAAATACCTTGAAAATGATACGAAACATGGCTTATTTGCGATTATACTGCATTTTGTTAATTTTTTTAACCATTTTTTGTCCATAACAACCATGGGCTTCGTCCGATTGGATTGCCGAGATGGCGGGCACAACTAGATACCAAATGGGAGTTTTGTGCGAAAGAACGGATTTTTTAGACCACGTTAAAGGCACAAAACGGCCCAGACTGGGGACGGGTGACGGCGGACGGACATTGCAGAGACAATTTTTGTCGAAATGTTGGATAGTTTATTGTGTTGCTCTCGTCATGTTCCCACAAATGGGATTTTATGGTATGTCTGCCTTATTGAGAGCTATCAATATAAAAAATTTATTCAAAATCGTTAGAGCCGTTTTTGAGAAAAAAATTTGGTGTTTTGATCACCATTATAACTATAGTTAAAGATTTTGTTTGTACCCTTATTTTGGCGTCCGATGGTAATCTGCAGGCTAGATATGACGTTTAAGTTGATTCGGTACGGTGATTTTCTCTAAAAATCGTCCACAAACACACACACACACACACAGAACATTTTTCCAAATGTTTTTCTGACTCAGTAGGGTCTAAAACGTAAAGATCTGAAGAAAACTCTTCTTTTTTTTCAGCCGATTACATAACTTTCCTTTTTACTTTGTAGAGCCAAGGAAAGTAATCATATTTACCGTACAGGCCTACACACCAGGCAATCTGCCACATGCCAACAAAGGTGTCACCCAACAAGTGCCTTTCACTCTAGTTAAAATAGTTTCAGAAGGAATTGATTTGAGTCGACCGCAACGGTCACCTTCAAATCCAGTTAGAGCAAGTTCCGCAATTAAACTTGTGCCCCCAAGTATGGTATTTCACTCGAGCGTAAAAACAGATATTTTCTCCTCATAACGAGAAACAACCGATATGGGGAGGCAGAGTTGTGGGGGGGGGGGGGGGTCAGAACGTGGTTTGTTAAATTTCGGAGAGGGTGAGGGGCAAATTGCGTCCCTGCGGTGCGGCTCATTCGACAAGTTTCTCCCAACTGATTTGTCATTACATCCCGAAATCCTTCGTTTCGTGTCCAGCCTCCTCTAAACGGGCCATTAAAGAGGCACGACGATGAGTTAGGTGAACGGACCGTCATTAGTGAACTGTCGAATAAGCACAAATTGAAACTCCATTTGGTAACAATTTTATGGTGAACGTTTCTTAATCGTGAAGACGCGCAGGCTGATTGGTTATGTGAATACGTTCTCTCAGGAAGAGCTCCATGGGGCCCCTAGAAAACATACTGTGACTAACCTACCGACCATACGGACTTGAAGAAAAAATCAGTGGTGTAATATAACAGGGGTGTGTCTGCGAGGAAAAGGCCACAAGAATTCTGTCTGACTTGGAAGCCTTGAAGGCCGGAATACCAAAGAAGCAATGAATCATGCTACCAAATGTCAGCACCCTTAACACCAGTCACATCGCGATTGAAGGAAATGCCGGAGGGAGTTGTGAGCGTTTCTTCCTCTACCGGAATAATGAACTCATTCAAACCTGCTCATGCTGAAAAATGAACATCGGAATTGTAAGCCAAAAACAGGAAGGAAAAAACGTGGATTGAAATTCTAAGGTTGGCCATCCAAATCGTTAAAGACTCCAACTTCAAAGTTGCTTTGTGTTGATGGTACTCAAAATTAAGAAAGGAAAAAAAGGAAAGAAAGGCTGAGAAAGAAGAATGTGTACTGAGGGGGGTTCGGAGGTGTTTGAAGAGCTGCTGACTCAGGCAAAAATTACAGCGATCGCGAGCTCCTCCGATCTATTGCCCAACTTTCTTTGGGATTATGAACCATCGTCTTTAACCACTAGACTACGATCGCTAGGGTGCCTTCAATAGGAGTCAGTCTGTACAAAAGAAAATAATGGGAAATAACAGGTTACAGTGACCCGAGGGCAACCGAAAAACGTATCGCAGATCGGAAAGCAGACCCGAGTTGACCAGAAAGGGCCACCTATTGAACTAATTTCTAACTTGAATAATCGAGGAATGAGCCGCAAACGGGCAGAGCGCATCGTAGGCGCTGACAGATATTGGATGACTGCTTGAGATGGAGCCACCACATTCCATTCAACTCACGTAAGAGCCTCTTGTATGCTTCATCTATCTCTACAATTACTTCCATGCTCCATAAGAGTCTGCTTGGGACAGAGTACGTGTTGAGGCTTCGTGTACACCAGCTTTAGTCGTGCATTAAGGCAGCAGCTATCTACCTTGATCACCATTAAGCAGTGAGTGCATTGTTCACTGCACTGGGTGTGTGCTCGTATTCATGGTTGCAACATATACCGTCATGATGAAAAATTACATCAGAGCACTAGCTAACGCTTCATCGTCAGATGGCTGCCACATAAAGTAAGCAGGAGATTGACATGACCGGTTTACCACCACGATCAGAAGTAATTTCTGGAAGCTGAGATTTCCCACCTGTTCAGCAAGCCAAGAATCGCAACTATTATGTGACGGATTCGTGAATGATGAATAAGCGCGAAATCCAAACATGGAAACGTTGGAGTCGATAAAGGTTCAGTTCGTTTGTTTAACCTTCTGTTCGGACAGTAGCATGTCCTGGTCTTCGAAATACGCTTAATATTTCCTCAATGTTGTGAGTTAACGCAGAAAGCTGAGCTCTGGGTGGCAAGAAATGGAGTGTGAAGAAGAAACGTAATCATGAATTTGGAATGGAAACAAGGCCAATTGTACAGGCAAAGAAAATACGTCTCAACAAAAAAAAGTGCTTCTGAACTAACATGGGATTGCTTTTGCGTTCGTCAACCTCGTGCGGTTTATTGCAGATAATAAAAGTGGGAGCCCACAGCATTCAGCGCGTGAGACTGCTACTCTTAGTAAATAACTCAGATGGTTCCTGGGCGAGAAAATATTGACGCTGCAACACTCTCCATAGTAAGAAATATTCAACCTTTATGACATTATTAGTGAGGAGATACTGCACAGATTTTTGTCCGTTTACTGAGTCTCAAAGGTTCTCTGACGACTGTATACATTAAAACATCAGTGGTTCAGTCAACAAATCTGGCGGGTTGGGTTTACATGATTGGCAAACTGCATTAAACTGTAACGTTACGGTAGTTGCGACTCTAAACTACGTATTTTACGCAGAAAATAAGGGTTCGATGCTGGAACCTTGACACAAGCGACTTTTGAAACTGCATTAGCGTGTTCTAAGCTGTCTCCATTGAGATGAAAACGAGCAGTTAAAATTTTCCACTTGGAGCCTCCTTTTCCTCCCCCATTGAGTGAATAGCGCCTCGTGGAAGTAATAGCTTTCTTGAGTGAGCCTGAGGCCAATCGCCTGCAAATTAGTGGAGTGGCGCCTCTAGCGCCTCATCTCGCGACTCCTTTTTTATATTTCAGTTCCTTCCACTCGGAGAAATTTGTGAAAAGGCAACAAGATGACAGGAAGCCAACGAGAGATGACGTATAATCATTAGCCCTCGTTGTTCACTTATAATAGAATAACACAATTATAGTTTAGCCCTTCGTTAAGGTATTATCGATATACTAACATTCTAACTTTACAGCTCTAATCGGTCTCTTGCAAACCAAACTACAGATAGATATACACAACGATTCATCAGGCCTCCAAATCTGAGGAAAACTTTAGACGATCGGTTGTTGCCGAACGAACGTTTTGGTCGTAAAAGAGGGAAGTCATGCTTGCCGGGGTTGATAGAAGAGTACAGAACTATGGCCAGGGTTCGAACTAATCATTTCGAATCCATTGTAATTGACTGGTGCACGGTGGAAAAAGTTATTTCGTCCATCAAGTCGAGCGCCGTAGGAATCGATGGAGTTTCGATAGAAGTATTGAAATTATTAGTTGATGTGATAAGTCCGGTGCTCACTCACATCTTTAATGAGTCTGTGAAAACAGGGATCTATCCGGGATACTGGAAGCAAGCTGCTATTCAGCCTTTGAAAAGAGTAGAGAAGCCACAGGGTGTGAGCGATTTCAGACCAATAAGTATTCTGTGCGTCCCCGCAAAAATATTTGACAAGTGTGTCTACCAGCAGTTCAACGATTTCGTGTGTGAAAACGATATTTTGGACGACAGGCAGTCAGCATATCGTGTAGGTTGCAGTACAGAAACTGCTCTAATAAGAGTGCTCGATGACGTGAGGAATGCCATGGACGAAAAAAAAGGTCACGATTTTAGTGATGATCGACTTTTCCCAAGCCTTCGATCGAGTGCAGCACACACTCCTACTGGCAATACTAGCGTCAATAGGAGTTTCAGGCAAAATGCTGCAATGGTTTGGCTCATATCTGAGTTTAAGGACTCTGAACACAAGGTCACCAAATGGTATCCTATCAAAAAGCTGTGTTTTGGAGGAGGGGGTACCCCAGGGTTCCATATTGTCAGCTAGGCTATTCACCGTTTATTCAGACCAGCTGCCTCGTCTCTTTACGCAGTGCGAGTGTATGGTGTACGCGGATGACCCACAGCTTTATACAAGCGTACCATTGTCTCACCTGTCAGGAAGAGCAAATAAGGAGTTGGTACGCGTCGTATCATGGTGCGACAGTCATGGAATGACGATAAATGCTGCCAAATCTAAAGTCATGATCCTGGGGACCACTAAGCTAGTGACACAGTGTGATGAGATCTGGATACCAGAAGTGTGCATTAATAGTGAACCACTAGAATACGTGACCAACTTAAAATATCTGGTGCGTTGCAACACACAACTTTCCTTAGCTCTACGTCAATTCACTTTCTACAGGGCTTTTTCTACTTAATCAATTCATTTACCACTCAGTTCATTTGAGCTTGGTCAAACAACACTTCATGGCAGTAGGAAGCTGTAGCGCCTACAGTTATGGATTTATTGTGCTGCTCGTACTCATTGCAGGACCATCATTGAGCAATTGGTTCACAGATAGTTAATGAGGCTGTAAACGCAAACTTTTTGAAGGAGGATAGTAATCACTTTTGCAGAGTTATTGGGTAATAACTGTTAGAACTGGTAGTAAGCGAAACGGCGGTAGTTGAAATTCAGGAATTTCTGGAGTGAGCCCCATGTATCTTATGAGCGTTTTTAAACACTCGCCATATACGTATTGGATTGGACTACAACACGACCTTTTTTTAAAATTCTAGTAACATTCCAGCGGAGTTTAAAATATAAAAACCGCGGCAAAAACGCTTTTCGTCGAAAGTTTTGATAATTTATTGTGCTGCTCTCGTCATTTTCCCACAAATGGGAATTTTATGGTATAATTATCTTATTAATAGCTATTTATATAAATAATTTAATCAAAATCGTTTGAGCCGTTTTTGAGAAATAAAATATTTGGTGTTTTGATCACTATGATAACTATGGTTAACTTTCGGTGGATTTTGTTGATACCCTTATTTTGGCGTTCCATGGTAACCTGCGGGCGAGATATCAAGTTTGAGCTGATTTGGTACGGTGGTTTTCTCTAAAAATCGTTCACAGACACACAGACCATTTTCCCAAATAGTGTTTTTCGGACTCAGGAGGGTCTGAAACGTAAAGATCTGAAGAAAACTCAAAATTTTTTCTTCAGCCGATTACATAACTTTCCTTTCTACTTCGTAGAGCCAAGGAAAGTAAAACCTGGGGATAAATGTATCACGCACGCTGTCATGGTTGCCACACGTCACGCTCTTATGCAAACGTGTGTATGGTTCAATATACCAGCTTCGCAGGTTAGCAATAGATATGCCGTTAAGTGTAAGACGGAGGCTTGTCGAAAGCTTGGTACTGCATAACTTTGATTACGCCATACTTGCTTTCTGCGACATGCACAGCGAGCAGTGCGATAATATGCAGACTGCACTGAATTCGGCAGTACGTTTCGTTTATCGCCTAAAAACAGATCAGCATGTAACGCCATACTTTCTGAGGTTGGGCTGGTTGAAGGTGAGGGAAAGAGTCGCGCTCGCCTCTGCGACCATGTTGTTTAAGATCCTTAAGTACGGAAACCCTAGATACCTCCGTGAAAGGTAAATGATGCTGGGTGAAGGTCACATGCATGGTACGCGGGGCGAACTCATGCAGGTTCCAAAGCACAGGACCGTAGTGTATAGTAGATCTTTTAAGATTCGAGCAATCCATGTGTATAACGAACACAGAGATATATTTGATTTTAATTTAAGTGTAAATAGTTTTAGGAATAGAATGAAAAAAATTTTAATAAAAAAATACGAGGAAACCAAACAATGAGAGGTATTTACGTAAACTGTCCAGTGTAAGTGCGAAAAGTGTAGTGGACGTGGAAGTGCAACAGAAGATTTGTCAGAATGTTAGAAGATGATTTTTTATTTTATTCACGTGGTAATGACAACTAGAAACAGTGATTGTTACATAATTAATTCCTGGGAACAGGGAAGATATATATATATATATATATTGTTTCCCAGGTTGTTAAATAAATTCTTCAGTCAGTCAGAAAGTGTGATGCTTCGCGCCCTATATATTTGACGAGGAAGAGTAAAAACGTGGCTCACGAGCATGAAGCGTAATTTGGACTTTACTGGGTTGCTTTTAGTGACCTCATAGCCGTTATTCAATTATTAGCGTGCAGGCAGTTTATTCGTCCGTCAACACCGTTTAGAGTTCACGTTCATCACTTTGAACTTGTAGGGAAAATCCTGTGAAAGAAGTCAGTCACGGTGCTGATAAATGTGTCCGCAACGGAATTCTCGGGGTTGGTCGTAACTATTTTATAAAAAAGATTGAATTCTCGTCACGTACACGATTACGTCGTAGCTCTCAACTAAACTTATGTCGTTCGAGAATATTCCGAGTCTCACAAACGCGATACACGGGAATAATGTTGAGAAAACTTACAATCGGCGAAGTAGAACGATTTGGTTCTATAGAACCAAGTGAATAACTCCCTTGCAGAACTTATCGAGATCGAAACTCCTCACCTGTATGTGGACTGTATGTTAAGTTGAATATGATACCTTCCGTGAAAAGCTATCACATCACGAACAAACGGGAAATTGACCTACTTACAGTTCTGTAGATACGGGAGCTTCTTCCCGCCGGTAACCCGCCGCGAAGGAACAGGATATCATTCGCTACGCTCGATAGCTTCCGAAAGAAGTGAGCTAAAGAGTTCAAAACTGGTACGAAAATAGCCGAAGCCATCCCCCAGGATGAGCTTGTAAACCAACGGAACCGTGCTACAGCAAGTGCTCAAATTATGATCGTGAAAATTTCTAAAATTCGTACAATTGGATTATCAATTTCGAAACGTTCACGAGACCACCCTCACATCGTCCCCTCGAACCAATCTGGAAATTTATTGAGCTGCTCTCATCATTTTCTCAAAGGCCACAATTTCGTATTACCGTTAGATTATTAATAACTGCAATCAAAATCTTAAAAGAAGTTATTAAGACAAAATACCTGGCGTCATCACACAACTTTCCTCAATCACACTTGCATTCGGTAATTTTATGGCTCTGGCCCCTAACTCAACTTATTTTCATTAAGTTTGTGTGAACTTGGTAAAGCATAACTTTTTACGTAGAAAGGTGGTAGCTCTCAAAGTTCCGGAATTTAGTTCACGACCATTATTGAGCAACCAGTGCCCAATGTTGAGCGGCTTAAGGTTGAATTTATTGGACTACCATCTGAGTTTTTTCAACCCGTCGTTGTTTCGCTCGCGCTCACAAAATACATTGTCGCGTTTTAAATTTGTATTCTACCCATTACTAGAAAACATGCGTTGCCCTTCTTGAATTTGCTTGCCGTAAACGACATTAGTTGCACAGACTGCAGCAGTGCGCGGAGTACCTTTGTGGGTTGGCCGAAATAACGAAGACAGCCTCTCCAAACCCGACGCCGCTTATTTTGACAGGGCTGAAGTTAGCTGCATATTCGTAATCGAACTTTTGACCGTTTGCCCTGCAGTCATGGATGGTCCAAAACGTGAATATGAAACATATTTAGAATCAGGAGAGGAATGTCTATATGAGTCAAAGCTTATAGCAGGTGGCCAATCTGGAACAAGTCCTGATCGCAAACGATTTGAGGCCTAGACATTCCTCTCCTGATTCTAAATACGTTTCATATTCATGTTTTGGATCATCCATGACTGCAGGGAAAACGGTCAAACTTTCGATTACGAATATGCAGCTAACTTCAGCCCTGTCAAAATAAGCGTGTGGGCGAATAACTTCTTATTCGAGTAGTTAAGAAACAAGAAGCTCCCGACGTTGAAGTGGTGATTAAGTGAACTGTATAATCAGTGACTGTAGGACAGCTGCGAGACAAATTTGCGATAGTGGGGTATTGAGTTCACACTGTTCGTTGTAGCTTACCCGGCGTCGGCTTTTGGCAAACGGCTAAACTGTCGATTATGAATATGTAGCTAACTTCAGCCCAGTTTATTTTTTCGTTCATGGTGACGTGCAGGCTAAATAAGAAAGTTGAATACGCCGTTGTGATTGAATGGCGATTACGGACACATTCACACACGGACCATTTTTCCAAATGCTGCTTTTGTGACTCGATACCCCTTGAATCGCAATGTAGTAAAAAGAAACGTTTTTCGACCGATTACATAACATTTCTTAGCACTTCGTAGAGCGTTTTGATCGTATTTAGATGTCGTATTTGAGCTGATTTCGATCCATCGCCACAACAGGCACACAGGTAATTTTATTGAATGGCGTTTTTGTAGTTCAAGAGCCCTACAAATGTGGAATTCTGGTGACCAAAATAAGTGGACGCGCGTCCTGTACCTTCGATTGAACACTTATTTATTATGACAATTTGAACGACAATTCAACGGACTCAACATGCGACAACGCTTAGCTTTCTTGCAATCAGACGCGATTACCACATGACTCGTAACTACCCTACAGACTAACACGGACTAGCCAACTCGGCTCCAAGAACTTCACGGGTTACCCCTCTGCAAGAGGGTGGCAGCATATCCACATTCCACACTCGGTTATCCTGGCGGCTCCTCGTCCTCGAGGATATTGGGCTTGATCATCGTTGTCGTTCGTGCGGTTTCCTCATCTTAATCGAGTAGGTCTTCATTGTCAGTATCGTCATCAGGTATTCCAGCCACCCAAGGTTTTTCCAGGTATTCCAGGTCCAAGGTATTCATTCTGGAATTTATCGCTTGGTTGTGTCCTACGAATAGCCACCAAATCTCCTTTCTTGAAAAGTCGGGCTTCCTCGTTTGTTGAATTGTCTTCTGTTTTCGTCTTGAGTGAGTTCGATCCTTTGCCTTGCTTCCATCCTAAGCGTGTCTCTGCCTTCACCAAACATCGCAATGGTTTCTTCTTCGATAACCCTCTTCAATTCCGCAATATTATTGAGCCTCATTTCTCTACCAGTCAGCAATTGGAAAGGTGTGAAACCAGTAGAGCGACTTGGAGTAGAATTAATGATCTGCTGAGCGACTCCAACATGCTTTTGCCAAAGTTAACGTACCTGTTAGGTGAGTCCGTCTCCTCTGGCTGGTGAGTTATTGTGGGCAAGCGCTTTCGATGTACTGGCGGACATAACCCAATTGCTTTAATACATGCTTCCACCAATTCTCAGGCTTCGGATGAGAAAGCTTCGCCAGTAGTGGTATCAGTATTCTGCTGATTCTCTCAACCTGTCCGTTACTTCTTGGAACACCTGTTGTTATCAAATGATGTTCAATCCCTTCTACTTAGCAAAATTCAGCAAAGTCCTTCGAAGTAAAAGCAAATCCTCGATCGCTAATAATGCGTCTTGGATTGCCAAAGAGCTCAGCCTGCTCTTCTCTAGCGGCTGTTCGTTCTTTTCAATTGGATGCACAAATCCTTCTTGTTTTCCTCCTTTTTTTCTCCCCTAGAATGCAGGGAATGCAACTGCGAATGAAATCTTCGACCTTCTTTTCCATGTTTGGGAAGTGATAATCTTTTTTCAACAGCGCCATTGTCTTTCCCACTGAGAAATGACCTCTGGCATGAGCTGACTGTATGATGAGCCCTGGGAAAACCTTAAATTTCGTCAGCCGTTTTCTTTCTGTTTCGTAAGGCTAAGGAAAGTAAAAATGGTTCCTTTTCTTGAATAAGATGTGAATCAGTTAGAAGTTACGTGGATGATGTTACATTTCATTTTATAAAACAGAATTCTCATCTTTCACAGCTCTGTGATCGAAGGAAAGGGGTCGTTTATGAGACGTATTGTCATTATTGACCGTCTAGGTTTGGGGCGACTACTACTGTTCCTCCCTCTCTCTCTCACCCCCACCCCTCATCCCATCCATACGCCTCTCCCATTCTTTGAATTTCAGCTCACAATTCATACTCGCTCTGTAATTAAGAAAGTGTGCAGAGAGAGGGTTCAAGAAGAAGCACAGCAAAGCGTGAAGCAATCGGTCCACGTTTCCAAGGCATCATTCACGAGCGCTGGAGCGTTGCCATCTACATTCGGGGTAAATGAGGTAAAGCTGTTCCCTTTCCAGCTCCGACTGCCTTCGAAGCAAAAGGTCAAAATGATAATCCTGAGCTCCGTGAAAACCCGCTTTTCGCTCATGCGAAGAATGGAAAAAGCTCGCAAGATAATCTTGTCCATGGGATTCGAAACCTGAGTATAGAAGTTGATAAAACGGGTCGAAGGGTTAATATCGAAAAAGAGGCAGTGTAATGGCGGGGGGGGAGGAGGTTCCCCACATTTCAGAAGCCATCTGTCTTGAAGGATCTAATGGAGCCAACCTTCTTCTCCCTCGTTCGCTAATTGTCTGACATTAATTCTTCTCTCCAGCCCGATAGAACGTAGAGTAGATAGCAGATAGCTTCTTCCCCTCGTTTGTCTCCTCGCTTGGCCTCCCTTATCTCCTCTACTCACCACCCCTTCGCCTCATTTCATTTATCTACTTCTTCAAATAAATACTTTTTTTTTGTTCGCACGTTAGCATTAACTTGGTATTTCCGTGCAGAAAATGTCGCCCCCCCCCACCTTCTTAGGGTTATCTTGCCACTGGATTAAGTTAATTGTGCCATAAAGTTTCCTAATTCGGTTTGTTTTTAATCTACCGCAGTGTCTCCTGACTGTCTCGGTGTCTTTTCAAGAGACGGTAATAATCTTCGATTAGGAACCCTCATTAGCCCAAGTCTGTCTGCCAATAGAATGAGGATTTCGGATTAACTTTCGAGAGGCGGAAGCCGTCGTTGACGATAAGCTCAGCATTGAGAATACAACCCGACAATAAACAGAACCGCGAAGTTAATCGAGATTCCAACTCGTCAACCAATGTTGGAAGTGATGAGACTTAAAGGGCGGGGGGGGGGGAGTGTGCGTGGCGAGTGGTTCCTCTTCCACATCATCCGTTCCGTTTCATTTTCCGTAGCATTACGAAAATTATGCGATCAGCTAAAGATCTTGTTTAGAATTATCTTCTGATCCTCACTTTTCAAGTGCTTCCTAGCTCCGAAAACAATTGGTCAGGATGTGGACAAACGGTCTGTGTCTATGGTAGCGATCATGAGGGAACGGCAGCTCTAAATCAACTCAAATTTAGCGTTGTACTCGCACATCAATACAAGATGCCAAAATTAGGTTTGTGACGTACTTGGGGAATTCTTTCACAAATTATCCGCGTACAGAACACGAGTTAAAGTCGTGTCTGGGCCCAAAAGAAACGAACAAATTTAATACACTCAATTATACTCACTTCATGAAAATAAATAAAATAATGCCTCTCAGGAAAGTACCAGGAAATGAAATTATAAACCAAATAGGACCCACTTGAATTTAATCAGGAAAAACTCGAAATGCAAATGAAATGAAATGAACTCCTTTTAGAGTGAAACAAATAACCTATGCTCGGATTGTAGTAAATGACAATAAAGGGACAATGGGGAAAATTATACACCAAGCTCTGATCGCTTACCTTACTTAACACAATATAAGGGGAATTTAAATATTTGATCACTGGCTTAAAAAATTGGAAGATTCGTCAGCGATGTCAGTAGCCGTTATAAGACTGAAATGCGGCTCCTCTGCTAATATAAACAGCGGTGAACTGCACAGGTGGCGGCAACAGTGTTGCCACCATCGGCAGTCCGCTGTAAACTATTACAGGTTGCGAATTATGAGTGTTGCAGATCGCGCTGGTTTTATCCTTAGAGTGTAAGTGGACTGTATGACAAATGTGAATAAGTCTAGCTCTGCTTTCAGGAAAAACACTAGAAGTACTCACAACACATGGAGATGATGTTGAAGACCACCGGACAGCGGGAGAGGCGAGGAGACGACTCGGGCGATATTGCAAGTTGACGGGTTGAATGAACTTATAGCAGAGGGACGGAGATAATTTAAGATACACTTAGACAGCCGACAACTCCCTATGTTGAATAAATAGTTAATAAATAAATATAACACAAAAACAACGTAGAGAAGCGTGATAGCACGGGAGAAAAACCAGTAACGGCGAGCGACTGACTTGAAGGAGCAGGGTAGAGCACTATGGCTTGTGTGGTGGCCCACTAGGTGACGCCACCTCCTGGACAGCGCATTTGAGCGCCTCATTTCAAAGGCGTGCTCAATGCGAAAGATCGATTCAATACTAACTATAGTTATCATTACGATATGATATCGGTTCATAATGTTATTTCTGTGCCTCATAAACTAAGGAACAATTAAAAAACGGCGGTTCGGATTTCCTTTCATAAACCTGGCTGGCGACACAGGTCTGTTTCCTTATAACTAAGATTCCATTCCTGAACCCTCGAAAAGGATTATATCAGTCGACGGTCATGGAGGTAGCGGTATCGCTATCATGCAAGAGCCCGGCCACTCACTCAGCATACACCAAACCCAAACCTGGGGAAGTACGACATGTTTTGGTCTTTGCCAATCTCCCGGGGGAAAGCTGTTTACCGTATGTTACCCGTGCAGTGGTATGCCCACCTGGATAATCCCGTACCATCTGGTAGGAGTTCTTAATCTGGTTCTCCACTTGGGTGGCAAGTTTCACCGGTACAGATCAACTACGATCACGTTTCTTTGCCATGACCATCTCAGCAAACTGGGCGAAACGGTTATAGGCTTGCTTTGTAGCAGCCAATGCTGATAGGCTCGTCTAATCTTCCAACAATCGTCGTTTACTGTTGTAGGAACTTGTAGTGGAACAGCGTGTCGTCTCTTGTTAACTCCACATGGAGGCGCACGATGTTGTTACGGGGAGATTAATATTGAAGCGATATCCATTAAGAGAGTCGGGAAGTTAGTATGATATCGAGCCGGATGCAATATGAACACAAAGTTTTACCACCACAAACCGGGAACTGGGTGGGAGCAAACGTGAGCGCGGACGACACGGCGACGAGGGAACCGGCTCGGTTACAACTGACTGCAGCGAAGTCTGAAGCGAATCGGCGCATTTGAGGTGCCCAGTCAGCATAAATGTCCCGGACAAGCCAGCGTTGTATCGAAGGGTTAGGTTCGTCCTGTTACAATGTGCAGGTTGGAGAGTCTTAGAGAGAAAAGAAGTGGAGCTGCACATTGAAGTGCCACGTCTCGTAAGGAACTGGCTCCTCCAGTGGTCTGGCCTAACCCACTTTCATCTAAAATGTTCATGGGTGTTTGAGAAAAACCTGTCATGTCTCTTAGACAAGGATTCCCATCTCGCTTGCCATTTTTCAAACGCCCATTCATAGATGGCGGCAAGTCTCCGTTCTGTGGTGAAATCAAACGTGCACTCAACGTCCAAGTCAACAGATAACTTATCACCAGTTATCACTTGTATGCTTCGGTCGATACTGTCTTATAGGCAGGTTTGGCGATCCACAGGCACGCAGCTCTTTAGGATTGGGCTTTGATTAGCTGTTAGTTTGCAACCCCAGACAATGGGGCAGTAGCCAATCACTCGTAGATAGATGGATGGCCTTGTATATGAGGATCGTGTCGCAGTAACACACTCTCCAAGTGGCCTTACTAATTGCCTGTAATAAGGCAAACCTTGCGATTGTAGTGCTTTTGAGGGACTGGAGCGTGCTAGCTGAGGTGCCACCTCTCACCAGCATTCAAACCGAACTACTTGACTTGCTTCTTTAAGTATTGTCGATTGGCTGCTACGATGTACTTAGCCGGAGCCTCCAGGGAAACATTGCGTGGACGACTCCTTTCGTGGAGTTTCCTTTTGTACACCCACTTTGTCTTCCTGTAAGGTTGCAAAAACTCTTTTGAGGGACTGCACCATCAAGATCTCAAATGTTTTGTCTAAAAGGGGTCTGGAAACACGCTTACTCGTACACACACTCGCTCGCGTGCTACGAAGTTAGATGTTTATTAATTCAAGAAGCTAAATCAAATTTTTTCACCGATTACAACGCTTAAGTAGCAAAACATAAAAAATACCAATGCTCCTCTAGTTCCCCAACTCGAACGTAGATCCAAGCCATTGTTGGAGAGCTGAGTCTAGAAAAGCGAACACACCAAACCCGCAGTCGATATACGTCATTTGTACTTGTGCAGGTCTATTTGTCTGAGTCGGAATCCCTCAGATGTCGAGGAACAACAGCTACGAATTGACGGTGTTGGAAGGCAGCTCATGAGCAATTCCGACTGACTTCCTCTCAGCTCAAAGGCTTCGGAGTTTGGGCAGATCGAAATCGTGATTCAGGTTACGTCTTGGTGAAATCAACGAGTCCCTTCTATTTCAAGGATCTTTCGAACCAGTTCAACTTTGACTGTAGAAATTGAGCGATTTGTGCAGATAGCAATTTTTCTAGATTTTTGTACAAGATAATTTGAAAGTTTAATCAAAACCGTTAGAGATGTTTTCGAGAAAAATGTGAAAACCCCTTGTTTCTGGTACATTTTGATTCTTCCCGTGTTTAAAAAAAGTAAGGGTTTTCTGACTCAGAAGGGCACAAAACGTAAAGATTTGATGAAAACTCAACTATTTTTTTAGACGATCCTTCCCCCTCCACTTTCCTTACTCTTTGGGTAGCGGAAAGTAAATACTGCACTAAAATCGGTTGTCGCTGAAATGTTTTATATTTTATTGTCCTGCTCTCATCATTCTTTCACGCCTGAAACGTGTACAGTATTAGTATGTGGTTAAAACGTCCGCACACACACAATTTAATCTAAATCATTGGAGCACTTTTGAGAAAAATAAATTTGGTGCTTCGTCCACTATCTTCTTGATGAGTTCTGCAGTTAAACCCTAAGAACAAAATTTCATCTTGTGCCATAAAAAGTGTTTGAGCTGAAAGCACCCTGCGAATTTAATCAAAATCCTTTCAGCTGTTGTTGATACAATTGGAAAAACCCCTGCAAATTATTATACAATGGTTTATTATTCTCATGAACAGCTTGACCTAGTACTGCTCCGAGACCCATCCCATTCAATTCAGCATCGAATACTAGTAAACCATACGAAACATGACCTGGCTACAATGGAACTACGGAAACTAAATATTCCCCCGGGGCCAGGCGCCCGTAAACGTCTGTAGGCATTTATGATCCGATGGAGGGGTGTGCAGAGGAAGTGGCCTTGGGTGACGGGGCGGGCAAAAAGAGTCGGGGAAATTGGGACAGGGGCTTCCAGCAAACCTGTTGCGAGTCGAGCGGGCGGGTGATTGAGTTTGATATGACGGGAGGGTGGAAGGGAGGGAGGGAGTACTAACGACGAAACGTTGACTTCCGCTGTAGTTCCCGCGTTATACTGCGTAACTTTAATTTTTTTAACCATTTTTTGCCCATAACATGCAATCGGATTGCCGAGATGGCGGGCACAACCAGAAACCAAATGGGATTTTTGTGCAAAAGAACGAATTTTTTAGACCACGTTAAAGGCACAAAACAGCCCAGACGGGGGATGGGGGAGGGCGGACGGGGGACGGACATTGCAAATTTGGAATCTCCATGTCTTGAAACGTAAAGTATCAAATTTTGAGCGGGGGTTGTAAAAACTTTTTCGTGACCGAAATATTATTATATTATTTTGTTTCATTCTGAATAATAAACCAAAACGACCATTCAATGTTTGCCAAACATATGTTCCAATGTAATTTCTGATATCCATTGGATAGTTACGGAAATAGTTTTGAGGTACAAGCAACGTGCTTATACGCAACGCCCTAGCGAAACAATCTGATGTTAGTCCCTTCGTTCTGTGTAGATCCTGCTTATGGAGTTTTAGTGAAGAAGGATTTTTCGAGAGATTTGTGAATTGTCGAACAATCTAATCACACTTTATTTAAAAAAATGAATTTTGAATTCATAATCATCTTCATCTTCATCTTCATTTTTTGAATTTTTAATTTTCATTAAATTAACTGGGTACTCTCAACTATTCATGCATTAACGTTTAGGTAAAAAAACGTTGAGCACACATACCTGCATATTTGACGTATTACCACATTAACACAGAATGAGGAAAGTAGTGTGATACTCCGCATCGAACATTTTTATCGTGTATTTCTCGTAATATTTTGGTGTTCAAAGAGGACAGCCAATAATTGGCAATCGGAGATGAGTCTCATGACTCTCAAAATATCCAGACGATGAACATCTTCGTATCGTAAGTGATTAGGAAGGTGAGAATTAAATCCTCCCTTCCTATAATAATTGGGGAGGAATCAATTTAAGCTGATTTGAAAGGGAAGTAGGGAAAGGTTCGTTAGGCAGTCCACCGCTATGCTCTCAATAATATCCGATATTTCCACGAATCCCAATCTTCGGATATTCCCCCCTAATTAGAGCCTACAACGTCAGACAGGAAAATCTAAGGCAGAGCAGTTGTTATTGACGTTTTACAAATTGTTGAACGTTTGTACAACGGGAGTTGCTCTCTCTCTCTCTCTCTCTCTCTCTTTCTCTCCACTTTTCGTCTCGTTTACTTTCTATACCAAGAGAAGGTGAAAACGCCTCAATACACTTTGGAGTCGAACGTTGATAAAGCGGGAACGAACTCTCGTTATTGAATGCTCCCCAGAGATGATGATTGATGAGGACGTTCTCGCTGTCCTGAATTCCTTTTTACTCGGCTCTCGTCTTCCTCGAGACCTCTTCGACTTTGATGACTTTTTCACTCGTGGCAAAGTGGGTTTCACCAACAGGGAAATGTGTTTATCTCGGGCAGACGTGACGTGTTATGGTGTATGGATAACAGCCTCAACCGAACCCCCTTTAAAGCTCCATTCCTCGGCCTCCGCCAGTTTTCACAATTTTCTTTTTGTGAAGCTGAAAAAACGTGGTAGAAAAATATCTGGTTCTGCGCATCGTTTTACTTTCCTCAACCCCCTCACTCGATAATGAGTCTTTGGAAGCGAGGTACTTCGTTCAGTCCGTTTCTACAGAAACATTTATAGAGAACAAAATGTAGGAACAAGTTAATCCGACAGCCCTCGGTAAGTTTGACAGAAATTGTTCGATTAGAGCCGGTTTTGAGAAATAAATCGACAAATCTCCTTTTCTGGGCTAGCTTGGCTTATATCTCCGTTCAACATATATGTACAGAAATAATTGTACAGAACGAAATGTGTGTGTGTGGACGGCTAGAAGACACTCTATAAGATTAGTCAAATCTCGTTGAGCAGTTACCCCAGAATTAACGGAAATGTTCGAAAAAACATTATTTTCGATACATTTTGATTATTATCTCTGCTCAGTGGACTGTCAGAGGAACATTTATTGAGAACAGTATACAGGTATTGACTATTCGAAAACATCCTTTGAGTTTGGTGAAAATCATTGGAGCCGTTTTGCCAAAAAGCGTTAATAAAAGCCTATTTTTGTTTCATAGGCTTATATTTCTGTTAACCTTACTTTCATGGAGAATGAAGGTTTTGTACTAACTAGTGAAAGATAATTTAGAATTTTAATCAAAATCGTAAAAAACCCGTTTTCGAGAAGAATGCTAAAAACTCTAGTTTTTGGTACATTTTCTTCCCCCGAAGTGGTAAATTTCGACTACATCGTTAGAACCATTTTGAAAAAATATGATTTTGGTCGCTCTGCCAACTAATCCAACCTGATCTTAACGTTTCAAAAGCTTCTGGGTCCAAAAACTCTACTTCGTACGACGGTCTGCGTGCGTCTTTGGTCTTGTTTGAGAGAAAACAGCAAAATAAATTAACTCAAATTTGTTATTTACACCACCATTACCACGACCACCACCACGACTTTTATTTATTAAATACATAATTCGTGAAACTGTCAACATGATTCGTTTGAAGTAAAATTCGTGTTTTCCGTTTTAGAATTATCGGATAAAATTGTACGTGAATCAGCAGGGGTTTGAATGCCGGCCGGGCATTAGTTGTCTTTTGAACGTTACTCAACGAGGCCATACGCTATGCAGTCGCCTTAAAAACGCACAGGCAAACGTCGAGCTTAATGCACTACACGCTATTCAGAGACGTACTGAACTGCGGATGATCTTCGACAGAAGATCGCACACACAATTGGTCCTGTGCGACTATCGGTCGATGAATCAGGACTGCAGACGAACCTCAGTTTTACTATGGCTCCCACGAGTCTTTGCTCCACTAAAGAGGCAGTCTCGCCGCGAGGATCCTATGAATTTTTCGGGGATGAGTGAAGGAACTTTTCAAAAATGTCTACATTTGGTTTCACCGGAAATCGATAAATTGGACATACATCGGCGCTAGTCCTAATATCACCGTGACGGGGTATATGCGTCTCTTGCGATGAGCCCAACATTAAAATTTCAACTATGTACACCTCATTTTATTGGCGCAGCTACGTCCTTAATTTTCCACAAACAGGGGCGAGCCCGATATATTTCGCTAAATTAGGAAATGAAGTATTGAAGTATTGAACTACTACCCCGATTTTTCTGAGAATGTTCTTATCGTATGAGCGGAATTTGCAAGGAAAAAACTCCTCTAGACTCGCTTTTGGTTGAAATAGACTCGCTTTTGGTTTAAATTTCTGACGATTTATTTACTGCTCTCGTCATTTTTCCATAAATTGTATGGTACTGACGCGTTACTTGAAACTGTTAGTGTTGTTAGTTTAGAACCGAGCTTGTTGGTAGCGTTACGAAGGGATTTACTGACTAAATATGAAATTTCGAATGCACATTTTGTTTTGACGAACTTTTTTCGTCTAAATTCAACTGGATGAAGGATGGACCAATAAGAGGGATTAATCGCTGGAGTGAAGAAGAGAGGAAATGCGAGTATACCGAAACGCGATGATGGGGTGGGGGACGTAGCCGGTTGCGACAACGCCGCTAATGGGCTTAATTGATGGTCGGCTCTGTTTAATCAAATTATTCATAATTATTATTTAATTACGAAACAGATGGCAACACCGGGGCTCTTGAATGATTTATTGCCCTCCCCCCCTTCCATCCGTAAGTGTGAACCCGACCCAGATTCGTTCGATGCGTTTGAATCATAAATTAATTTTTAAATGTACGACAAAATTGCTGAAATATTCGAGTTCGTCATTAGGGGTTTATTGAGCAATGAATTGACGTAAAATGTTTGAAACCCGCAAATTTAAATGACGTTAGTCAGCTTGCACTTCCGCCAAATTATAAATAACCAATCCATCGGAACTGAGGATTGTTTATTTAGTTTGGGCTACACGAGAATAGCCCAATTTAGCGTATACGAATTCGCAATCTAAGAAAAAAGTCGTAATAGGAAATTCCACACGAAGTACACCCATCAAGTAAGTGTACGGAGGATTTGCATTTGTGTACATTGTCTACACTTTACTCACTGAAGTGTCTCAAATACGAGTTAGTTGGCACAGCTTCTGCTCACTCATTATGAGTATCTTTTGGATGACCGATTTATTTTGAGCAGTATGCAAAACTAAAAACGGTTTATTGTTCTCAAGCATAACGTGATTGTATCATCCCATTTGATTCAGCTAGTAAACAATAAGAAACTTGACCTCTTTCAGCAATCGGCACACCGTGACGAGTCGAAATGACGGGTGGTAGGACTGACATGGGAGGCAGTGAAACGAAATTAGCACAGCCCGGGGAGAAAAGATAATTTTCTCTACAATGTCCCGCGACTTCCTCCGATTACTAGAATTCACTTCACTATATTTTGTAACGAGTTATTTTTCAAGTGCGGTTGAGCGCCTGGAACAGACCCAGGGTGAATGCTTGGAACAGTGCCTTCCCAGGTGATAACCGGATGGATGATTTAAGAGAGGTTGAGAAGGCAGTTTCTCCTCTCTCCATGGGCGAATTTCGTTCTGATCTCTCTCTTCCTCGTGTTTCTACTTCCCGAAAAAGAGAGTTCTCATTCCGACTTCCGTTCTCACGTTCTGATTCCCGCTTTCGCATTCCAATTGCCGTTTTTGAGTTCTTCTGGAGAGCTTCAGGTTCGAACGTGGAAAGAAGACACCTGGTCGCAAGTTTCGTTTATCTTCTTCCGTTTCTTTTTTTTGCATTCTATAAGCAGGGTAGAAAGACGTTATAAATTAATTTATATTTTCTTAACTATCGTTCTGCTGGAGCTTTGATTGGAAGGAGAAGTCCTTTTTTTATTTTAATACATATATATTTCTATTATCCTTAGTTATTTCCCTAATGTTTTTTTTATTCCCTGAATGGATTCCTTTACTGCAACTCAAGATTTTTATTCCGTCACAATTTACTGTGATTTCACTGTTGTCCATCTAGAAGCAGTCCAGCATCTCTGATACCCACTGTATTCGACTCAGCTTCAAAAAATTACAAAGAAACGATAACAAACGCGATGTAGATTCAATAAAACTGCCCATTAAATGTTTTAACCATTTTTCGCCCATAACAACGATGAATTTCGTCCGATCGGATTGCCGAGCAGGTAGGCAGTACTAGATACCAAATGGAATTTTCTGGATTCTTTAGACTACGTGACGAGCAAAATATGGCCTGGACGGCGGACGGACGTTGTAGATTTGGCATACCTTGAAACGTTTAGTGTCTAATTTTGTGAAAGGGGGGGGGGCGTACAAAAATTTCCTCGCCGAAAACATAACATTATTTATCCACTGGTCTGGCTCCACCTACTTTCTTCTAAGACGTTCACAGATGTTGGAGAAGAACTCTTGCGTGCCACGTCCCTTTGACCGGTATTCCCATCTCGCAGGCCATTTCTCTAACGCCCATTCAACGATGGCAATAAGTTTTCGTTCTGTGGTGAGATCTGCACCAGCTCGAAGTGGGGGAAGCTCCCGTTTCACTCTCCACTTGCCAACCATGCACTCAACGGCCAAGTCACGATACAGTCTCATCTCGGGGGTTGGAGCCAGTACTCTCTTTTGATTTACTGTTAGTTTGCTATCCCAGAAAAAGGAGTAGTAACATAGTTGGCCTTGTACACGAGGATCATGTTGCAGTAACATACACCCTAGATGGCCTTACTAATGGCAACTCAGTGAGGCAAACCTTACGACGGTGGTGCCTTTGAGGGACTGAAGTGCCACCTCTTACACATATTCACTACTAACTACTATACTTGCAACTCAGCGTATACTGTACTTGCTGCCAAAGCGTATTTTCTGTTGGCTTTTTAATTTTCCCATGGGAATATTAGCTGGGTTTTTCCTCCGCCTCCACCATCTAGACATGCTCGCACCATCGAGTGGTTTAGCCTCGATTTGGCGGACCGCTTTGCACGTATCAGCAGAGTTAGGTCATCCACATAGGCATACAACTCGCAGTCAGTCTGTCTCCAACAGCCTCCTCAGGAGACTTTCGAAGAAGGCGTTCCAGAGTGCTGGTCAGGGACCGAGCCCTGTTGGCACCCGTTCTCAATTGTTCTCCAGATGACATTCGATTGTAGCGGTTCTGTCAGGTAACTTTTGACGAGCATGTACAGGTGGCAAGGGATGCCCCTACCTTCAAGCTCATTGAGAAGCGCTGCTCTAATTACACTTGAAAAAAGCACGAAGAAAACAAATAACTACGCCAATCGGACCAATCATTCTTCCGCAAATCTGACTACAGATGAGCACACTTATTCTCTATTCAAAAAACATCAATTTTTTCCCCTCTACGATTTTGGTTGAAGAAACTAATTCAGAGTTACTCAGATATGGGGCAGTAGCGTTCTGAAGTGAAGAAAATGCCTTCTCTGTGGGGTTAAATGGTGATAAACCCCGAGCTTTTGTTGAATAAACGGTCAGCAGCTGTTGGGTCTTTAAATAACACTTTAGGAGCTTGGCATTTGTTTTGAAAAATGAGAGTGAACGGACATAACATCTGAAGACCAGCGTCTTTGGACTAGGTATCTTGAGTGGATTATTTAGCGCTCGGCTGTAGCGTTAATTTCAGTTCACGCGTTCATAAAACAAGTTCCTAGTTCCTCTCATCGACTTACGTATAAATCACATTTCGACGTCGCTGCCCCTCGTCCGTTGGTCTTGTAATCGGCTCCATTCGATTGGACGCCAATCTCCGCAGAACAGGCTCCTAAATTCCTTCCCAGTGTACCGCAATGATTGAAGCCGTTCGATTATCTCTTGAGGCTGACGCGAGGACTATATCACTTGCAAACAGAGCTCGTCGAGCTGAGTTGCCACTATGAATTATTCCGATCATGCAAATTACACGGCATCGATGTGGCGCTATAACTGTGGCACTTAGAGGGTCGGAATAACTGAATATTCAGGAAGAGGGTTCAACGCCAAATGAGCCTGATCGAGTGCGAACCGCATTTTATTCGACTGTTGCCAAGAACTTTCGTGAATTATTCGCAACTATTCGAGAACTATTCGCAGAATTTCAATCAGTGTAGTGTTTGCCAAACTGCCAGGTGTACAGTCCTGTACTTATTTGAGAGGTCCCATTTAGAGAAAAAACAACAATGTTCCGCAACTTTGATTGTCATTTCCGATCAATGGACTTTCATACCAACGTGTATGGGCAACAATATAAGGAGCTGTGAGATTGACGAAAATCGTTTGAGCCCAAACGTACAAAAACTGGTTTTCAGGCCCCCTTTAGGTAGCGGAAGGTAACAAAAATAAACGAGTTCAATCGGTTCGGCCGTTTTCTTCCCAATGTAACTACTGACACATCAATCACAGGACAACCTTGGGTTTCTCACACTTGAGCCAACCGTGAGAGTCATTGGACTTATATAAACCCAAACAAGTCTACGCAACTCAAAGAAAAAATATCTAGTGCGTGGCATTTCACTACTCGTTCAGATTCCATTGTATCCGCTGTGTCTTCGTTCAACGCATTTCTACGGAAACGCTCGTGAAAAACTAAATTTAGGTGTCGGGGAATGGGATGATGACCCTCTCGAAAATCAAGTCGAATCGACTAAGTAGCGTAATGCTAGACGTTACTGGTGTAGCAGACTGAAAAAAGGCCAAGCCGGATCATAGTCGTGCGGCAAAGGGTTGGAAGTCAGAGAGTTGGAGGCGGCGATATGCTCCTGACTGTGAGTTAGTAAACAGCCTCAACAATTGACGCTCCGCGGCGCGATTGACGCCAACAGTAGGTACTAGCCAGCTGACCCAAGACGATTCGAAAGGTCTCTCGGATTTTATACGTTTTAGGCCCACAACCTTCCCTGTCCATTGTTGGAAACAGCACAAACCTATTTGCCTGCCCCCACAAAAGAACGATCTCTATCGATTCAGTGGTTCTACATGAAAGATGAATACACTTTTTTTGTTTTACAACACACTTTCCCCCCATCCAAAACAAATAAAGTTTTTCCGATTCAGGAGGCCTCAAATTGTAATGATCTAGTGAAAACGTTTTTTTTTTTTTGACCGAGTACAATATTTTTCTTACCATTTGGGTCAGGGAACGTAACAGTAATGCGGTAAATAATTTATGACGTTGTGGGAGGATGGTGTCATTTAATAGTGCGCGCATGTACTTCTGGGTGAATTTGGATGATATCGAGGTCAGAAACGTGCTGTTAGTATGCGAGCGTGCTTGCACACAGCCCGCTGCCACAACGGTTTATTTGCCAAATTCCCATCGAAGCTCTAAAGGTGATTCCGACCAACACGGGCCTCTTCGCTGAATACATTGATTCAGTCATTACAGTAGCGTGTTCAGCCCGTTCATAGCGGCTTCCAATATGGATAAAAGAGCAGAAGGGCGAGGACATTATTAGCTTATACGGAGGAATCCCAATGCTCCGGGGCGATGCTATGCATACCTATGAGTAGAAGAGCTTCGAAGGTCTTCCCGAACCTTACACTGCAGTTCCCTATCGATACGTGACTTCACTTCGGGATGGGTGCAATTCACATGGCCTCAACCCCCTTTATTAGCAGGATCACGAGTTCTCCCCTAGTCGAAAATCCAATAAGAAATTGGATCCTATTGGAGAGGGCTGTAGGTATGAGAGTCTCCTTCCTTTCACTCTCACCCATCTCACTCGCGTCGCCTTGCTACCAAGCCAACTTGCCGCCTTGCGTGTGTTAGCGGAAAGAACGATGAAAGGTGAAAAGAGAAAATTTGGAGCAAATAGGTCACTCAGTTAAGATCCGAATTTCGTGAAGGGAAAGTCGATGAACCTATTTGTTGCTGATTGCTATCAACCATACAGACACTGTTATGGGTTTAGTCAGAAGTTTCATTTTGAGATCTTGTTCACACCATCAAAAGACAGCACGCAATTTTCGTCTAAGCGCGTAGAATGAAGTTTGTGGTAATGTGTCGCACTTGAAATTCATGCCTTCGTAACGCGCATTATTTGCCTTCGCTCATTAATTCCACTCTAATTCGCTCCGTCAGGAAGAGGTAATTAAGAACCGGGATTTCCCTTAATTCACTCTCAGATTTTAATTTTAATTTAGAACCTCTTTCTCTTGCTTCTTTTATACTTCTCCAGCCATTCGGTTCTTCTCAACTGTCGTTTCACCGCCCTGCTCGAGAGCACCGAGTTGAAACGACCCACAATGAAGAAGCTGCCCTCAGTTCTCGTCTTCTATTCGTTCCGAGGCATTACAGGGTAATTCGAATGATAATAGGAGAAGCACGATAGCAGAAGATGTTGATGGAGGCGTGGGTTTTCTCCAATCCCTCAAATTCTCATCCAAGGTCCGCCAACAAGTAGATCTCGAATGAAAGACAATAAAAACGAAAAGATCCAGAGCGAGTGGATCCTTTCTGCTAATTTGCTTCAGTACGAACACCCAAAATTGGGGAACTGTTTGCTCATTCTCTAGTTGAAATTAATAAAAACCAAGCTGTGCGATAGCCCAAAGAATTAAAGTTGATTTATTAACACTGTTGACGTGAATGTCAAAACAAAATAACGAACCAGTAGAAGAGGGAAACGTGCACTGTATGAATCGTTGTGGGCTTCAGCAGTAAATCTATTTCTAGCTAAGGCTATTAAAGAAAAGAATGGAAATGTAGAAGGATGAAAGATTAAGAAGAAATAAATAATGTGGTGGGAATCTAAGCGAAAAATATGAACACAGGGTGAAGAAAAAATAGTCTTTAACTAATCGCTAACAATAGTGAACGCCGAATGGGGGGGGGGGGTTGTCCGAGTGGCCCCGTGAATTTACTCCTGCATGTTGAGAGCCAAGTCCAAAACCGTTCAACACAGTGCCTCAGGTTGGCCCTCATGCCTCTCTGCAATCTGGTTCTCTTCACCTTCACGAAAAACTTGCTCTCTGCTGCCATTCCCATACATCCCACGATACTGCACAGCAGCCTTTCCTCCGTGTCTTACTTCTTGCTCCCTGCGAGATACTGTTTCTGGAACAGCAAGCTCTTTTGGCTGAGCACCGCCCTGGCAAATTGAGCTGTGCACCTCTAGTTTTCCTCTGGATCAGCAAGCTCTTTTGGCTGAGCACCGCCCTGGCAAATTGAGCTGTGCACCTCTAGTTTTCCTCTGAATGCAGCATGGAGCTAATGAATGCCTATGACGTGAGCTGACCTCTTGTACCAAAAGATCATGGGAAGCCACCCAGATAGCCACAGTGCCAAGCTCGTCCATGAACCAGTGGGATGACTGGTTATGGTCCTGCTCACTCAAAAGCAGCAAAGCTCTCAACTACCCCCCACCAGGCAGATGTGCCACCTCATCACCTGTGACCCCCCCTCAGGGTGAGGAGGCACCTAACGCCTCCTGTGTACCCCCTCTTTTTGTGACCTCCTTACAAGCAGCAGTAGCAGAGAAGGGCGCGATCAGCTGCTCGTAGTCTGGGCATCAGAAGCGTCGCAGCACAGCCACCTTACACTGCAGCTAACCTATCCGATTCTTACTGTGCGTTTCTTCAAGAGGAGGGCAGCAGCGCTGACTTCCATCTTAACAATGGCTCCTTGCACTCTCGTAAATAACTTTGTCAAGAATAAATCATTTTCACACACTCCTTTTCTCTGAACGCCCCCTTGCAGAGCTGCCGCGATATCCTACACAGTCATTGCGCTGCCCCGACCTCAGTCCGAGGATCTGAGTTTGGGGAATGGCTGTCACCAAGAGCCTCTTGAATCTTGTCAGGAAACCTTTTCGGGCCTGCACTCTGGCGGCCTAACTGTACGCAGGCAGGGATTAGTTCGTCCAAGACAGTGAGATTATCCGAGTTACCAGCATGGGCCTACTAGTGAACCAATCCCTAACAAACACAAATTCAATAGAGAGTAACGTGCCTGGACAAAAAATTTATCGGTTAAAAAGCATTTTCTGGACCATAGGATCCAGGAGTACAGTATACGGCAGAAGTGTTCACGATTAAGTTGAGGCCGTACGACCAAACATAAACGAACACGCGAAATCGTGTAAATAACGCAAAACGAAACGCACTGACGTTTTAAATTTCGAATAGCTGTCGCATTTGTTTCTAGGCGCCCAAAATTTGAGGGTTAGGCAGTTTTGATGGCTTTTAAAAATGAAGTCATAATATTTGGCGACCACTTGTACTGATCAAAACTGACCAGAACTGATCAAATAGGTACTAAAGTTAACGTACCTGTTAGGTGAGTCCATCTCCTCTGGCTGGTGAGATACTGTGGTGAGCGCTTTCGATGTAAAGACATCATCGACTGGCCATTAAGTCAGTACTAGAGTCAGCCAGTTGGTCGTGATCTTTATATACTAATAGAAAGGTAAAAGGGATGGTGGAGCGTCGTTGAATGGTGGGGGGGGGAGGTCATGTACCTCTGGGGAGACCCACTAGAGGTAAAGGAAAAGGAATGTGAGTGCTGTACGTTTAAATAGTCTGTCGGTTGTCGATTCTAAGCCTTTTTTGTATAGGGTGGTCTGTAAATCCGTCAGTTGGTTGTTTTCGTTTGTGTTGTGTTTTGAGTGGTGTGAATATAGTGTCGCATTTTGTGATGACTTGTTCGTTCCATTGAAGTTTTTTTGTTTATAGATTTCCATGTTTTCTAATATGTTGAGTTTTCGCCCCCTGTATTGTTTATGTAGTAAGAGTCCCGTATTTTGGCAGGTTCATGTCCAGTTGTCTTGAGGTGGTTGGCAAAGAGTGAATCGTCTTTGTTGTTACTATGAGATTTATTGTGTTCCGAATACCTGGGCCGTATTTTCCGTCCTGTCTGCGTTTTTCCAAGTACAAGTTATTTTATATACCCCACTTTGCTCGACTGGGTCTGACTTTTTAGTTTTTGCAGTTATTTTGGTCCGTACGTAATGCGATTTGTGTACCTTCCTTTCGGAGGATGTTAGTTATTCCGTATAATTTTGGTCCTGCGTACGTAAATGTGCAGGGTCTTGTCAAATTCTGTGTATTTGTGTTTTTGGATCGCCTTTTTCGGAGTCATATTGTCTTAATAATTTGTTTATTGTTTTTTCGAGTAACTGTTATTTTCTGCGATAGTATTGATAGTATCCAGTTTTTGGTTTTTATTCATTCTGAATAATAACCCTATGTTTTCGGTCACGAAAATTTTTTTACAACCCCCCCTCAAAATTTGATACTTTACGTTTCAAGAAATGGAGATTCCAAATTTGCAATGTCCGTCCGCCGTCCGCCGTCCCCCGTCCCCGTCCCCAGTCTGGGCCGTTTTGTGCCTTTAACGTGGTCTAAAAAATTCGTTCTTTCGCCAGAAAATCCGATTTGGTATCTAGTTGTGCCCGCCATCTCGGCAATCCGATCGGACGAAGCCCGTGGTTGTAATGGGCAAAAAACGGTTAAAAAAATTAACGAAACGCAGTACAACGCGGGAGCTACAAGCGTTTCGTCGTTTGAATTCCTCCCGCCCCGCCCGTCTCTTTAAAAAACCCTGCAAATTATTACACAATGGTTTATTATTCGGATAATCAGCTTGACCTAGCATTAATGCTCCGAGATCCATCCTGTTCGATTCAGCATCGAAAAATATCATAATTAAACCCAAAAAAAGGTCGAAAAGAACTGAATCGTAATATTAAAATAAACAAAAAAAAACACGAAAGTATCTAGAAAAAACTGAATTTTAATATGAAAACATGCACGCTAAATACTAATTTCAAAATTTAACCAAAAATCTATGAAAAAAAAACAATATGAGAATGAAACGAAAGAATCTAAAAAAATTGAATCGTATTAAAACCAAAACGTCAGGGAAATTGGAACGGGGGCGCTCGAAGCGAAAGGCGAGTTGAGGCGGAGTCGTTGGGAGGGAAGCGAGTGGGAGGCGCGCTGCTCGCTCGCCTCGAGTTTTTTAATGAGACGGGCGGGGCGGGAGGAATTCAAACGACGAAACGCTTGTAGCTCCCGCGTTGTACTGCGTTTCGTTAATTTTTTTAACCGTTTTTTGCCCATTACAACCACGGGCTTCGTCCGATCGGATTGCCGAGATGGCGGGCACAACTAGATACCAAATCGGATTTTTGGGCGAAAGAACGAATTTTTTAGACCACGTTAAAGGCACAAAACGGCCCGGACGGGGGACGGGGACGGGGGATGGTGGACGACGGACGGACATTGCAAATTTGGAATCTCCATGTCTTGAAACGTAAAGTATCAAATTTTGAGGGGGGGTTGTAAAAAATTTTTCGTGACCGAAAACATAGGGTTATTATTCAGAATGAATAATAAACCAAAACCAACCGCTCTCGAGGCGGCTCGCTTCTCTCGAGGCGGGTCGCTTCCCTCCCAACGATGCCGCCTCTCCCCGGGTTCGCTTCGAGCGCCCCCGTTCCAATTTCCCCGACGTTTTGGTAATACGATTCAATTTTTTTAGATTCTTTCGTTTTATTCTCATTTTGTTTTTTTTCATAGATTTTTGGTTAAATTTTGATATTAGTATTTAGCGTGCATGTTTTCATATTAAAATTCAGTTTTTTCTAGATACTTTGGTTTTTTTTTGTTTATTTTAATATTACGATTCAGTTCGTTTCGACCTTTTTTTGGGTTTAATTATGATATTTTTCGATGCTGAATCGAACAGGATGGGTCTCGGGGCATTAATGCTAGGTCAAGCTGATTATCCGCATATTAAACCGTTGTGTAATAATTTGCAGGGTTTTTCGTTTTTGTAATTTTGTTCGAAAAGTGGGATAGTTTTTAGTCTCCGTATCATGTGTCTGAATGCACTAAGTTTATGTTGTTACGGGGGGTTTGATGTATAGTGTATGGTCGTGTCGGTAGCAGTAGGTTTTCTAAAAATTTCGTACGTTGTCCAACCGTGTGATTTTTAGGTCCAAGTAATTAAGAGTTTTATTCTGTTCTTTGTCCATGTCATATTGGATGTTATGGTGGATATTGTTCAAGGGCTTCAATATTTTGTCAGTGTTATCACGGGAGATGCAGATAATATCGTCTACATATCTGGCGTAATATTTGATATCGTGTTTTGTCATTAAAGTCTGAATGTGAGTGTCTTCGTAATCCTGTAGAAATATATCAGTTAATATGGACGAGGTAGGGTTTCCTATACCTAATCCATCTTTTGGCTTGTATATGCTATTGTTAAACTGGAAGTGGTTTTGTTTGAATGTCAGTTTGGTAAGGTTGGTAACTTCAGTAATTTGCCTAAAGGCCGATTTAACCCAATGGCTTTAATACCTGATCAAATAGGCTTCGTTATCCCCACGACATAAATACTTGTCAGGGATCAAACCGACGTTCATGCACCTTGCCCCCTCATTAATAAATCAAATCAGCCGAAATGCGCGTATGTTCGAAAGATCATGTCGAATGATCGCAAAGAAGAAAGTGGGGAAAGGAGGTGGCAATGTCGCACAGCAACGAATGAACGAACACCTGATGGTTACAACGTATACGTGACGAAGATAAGGTGATTCCGTAGTGCAAAAGTTGAACAGTTAGCGTGATTCATTTCGACTGGCAAAGTAGCAGCTATCGACGTGTTGCACTTTCTCAAACGTTCACTCACAACGTTGAGTGATGGATGACGGAGCTTTTAAAGTAGGACAAAGTAGATTCCAGAAAGTAAATAAATTAGAGCAGAGTTAATGCGATACGAGCACAGCCACGTGATAAAAACGAGTATGAAAGTTGAGCGGAAGGTCAAATATGCAGATGGGCTAACATTCCCAAGTGAGATCTGACTAACCATTGTTAATAAGAGGGCTGTTTCGGGCATTTAAATTTATTGTAGGGGACTTTGAAAAAAACAAACAAAATTACTCCTTTCGGCTGATGGCATGAACCGTTTAAGAGAGATTAAGAAACTTTACTAGTAAAAGCTTTCATGGACCTCCCAGACCGACTGAACAGTCAGTGAGTACGAATTTGACGTGTTAGGCCAAACGCTGGGCTTATTACAACCAAGAAGCCCGAGTGTTACCACACTAAAAGGAGGCAACAGCTCCAAAGGTCTAATTGATGTCTACTGAGCCCGATAACTTGCACGTCAATGGTCAGATCAATCGTCCTCAGTACTCGGTGGAAAAGTTTCCACCCCTCCCCTTGATGCCCTCAATTGGTTCAGATTCAGCCCGAAAAAACATTGCTTGTCAGTTCCAGGATCTTGCTCAAACCTACTGCGTTGCGATCCACGATTTTGAATTTTCTTCGGGAAAGTCTTGAGATGGCTAGCACCGAATATTTCTGTTTGCTTCCTGTTTAATTCAACAAGATCGTACAAAATTTGTCATTTACGTCACTAATTGCCGATTTTATAGTTCTGAGGGTGTGCAGACCATTGCCGGTTTATAAACAGGAAGTACTTGTCGAGGTACGTAACTTAACAACGCGCGTTCCGTTGCGTGCAACGAACCGTGAGTTGACTTAAATGTTTCAACCTCCCTTTCAACGGTGAGAGTTGACGAGAAATTAGGCTTGTTTATCAAGTTATGCACTTGATCGGCCCCCCTCCTGAAAGGGCCTGAGTTGTTAAAGAAGTATGTATTCGCCTACGCGTATTATCGCAAGTGTGTTGGAGCACAAATGGTAATTGTATTTCCTAGGAAGGAAAATGGAGGCCGAGAATTGCCGCTGTTTGCTTCCGGCTTTCTATTGCACTCAGAGCCTAATTCCATTACACCTTCCTACGCGCCCTTTCTCGTCGTTTAATATTCACTGAGGCACTTAGCCTAAACAAGTGTTATGAGCCTTAAATAAATAAAACACTGCATCGTTCTAATTCGATTTCCACTCTGCCCTCGAAGTTGTGTTAAAGCATTCGTGAGCTTCAGGAGAGTAATGTAGTGTTTCCGCTTAGGTGCGAGAGACGGCAATAGGATTTCCACTTCCCTCTCGAGCGCATCCATTTCCTAACCACAAATGAATCCTATTTTCAATAGCAGAACATCAAAGCACTCGCCGGATAGTTTTTTTAGGGTACGCGTGCTTCTGAGCCTCACATTATGCCCCCACTCGATTAATTTCGAGTTAATTTATAGACTTACGACTGGTTTACGAATTTTTCAGTCAAAAGCCCAATCAGCGAGTCGGGAGTTTCTGATGGTAGCCAGCCCAACTTGAATCGAGCTCGCAAGTGAAATTGATACGCCAGCGTGTGCGTTTATCAAGTCGCTTAAGTAATCAGCGACGAACGTTAATCAAAGGCTTTAGGCATTCAGAGCGTTGATCGTGTTTATTAAAAACAGACGAGTAGGTAAGCAGAGTTTTAAACTGGGAAAAAGTGCTACCGTCCTGTCGAACTAAGGGGGACATTACAAGTTATCATCTTAATTTCTGCAAAATATAATAATAGTTGTGAATGGCATTGATAAACCAACTCTTAGCCCCACTGATCAGAAAAGAAAGTCATGTTAACAAGCTGGAGAAGAAGGTTTTCCCCTTGTGATTCTGAAGAATTTGAGCAAAAAAAAACCGCCTGAGAAAACAGTGTGAGTGTGTGTGTGCGCGCCTGTCTGTCTGCGGTGGTTATTGAGAAATATCTGGTGCGCTGCAACACACAACTTTCCTTAGCTCTACATCAATTCACTTTGTACATGGCTAATTCTATTTAATCAATTCATTTGAACTTGGTCAAACAACACTTCACGGCAGCAGGAAGCGGTAGCGCCTGCAGTTCTGGAATTTATTGAGCTGCTCGTACTCATTGCAGGACCATTATTGAGCAATTGGTACACAGACAATTAATGAGGCTGTAAACACGAATTTTTTGAAGAAGAATAGTAATCACTTTTGCAGAGCTATTGGGTAATAACTGTTAGAACTGGTAGTAAGCGAAACGGCAGTAGTTGAAATTCAGGAATTTCTGGAGTGAGCCCCATGTATCTCATGAGCATTTTTAAACGCTCACCCTTCAGGTATTGGATTGTACTACAATACCAATTGTTTTAAACATTCTACTAACATTCCAGCAGAGTTTATAAGGAAAAAACCGCGCTAAAAACGCTTTTCGTCGAAAAGTTTGATAATTTATTGAGCTGCTCTCGTCAATTTTCCACAGATGGGAATTTTATGATGTAATTGCCTTATTGAGAGCTATCAATATAAAAAATTTAATCAAAATCGTTAGAGCCGTTTTTGAGAAAAAAAATCTGGTGTTTTGATCACTATGATAACTATAGTTAACTTTCGGTGGATTTTTCTCATACCCTTATTTTTGCATTCCAGGGTAACCTGTAGGCTAGACATCAAGTTTCAGCTGATTTGGCACGGTTGTTTTCTCTAAAAACCGCGCTAAAGTCGAATTCGTCGAAAGTTTTGGTAATTTATTGTGCTGCTCTCGTCATTTTCCCAAGATTGATAATTTTATGGTATAGTTGCCATATTAAGAGCTCCCAATAAAAAATGTAATCAAAATCTTTAGAGCCATTTTTGAGAAAAAAAATATTTAGTGGTTTGATCACTATGATAAACTTTCGATGGATTTTGCTCATACCCTTATTTTGGCGTCTCATGGTAACCTGCGGGCTAGATATCAAGTTTGAGTGGGTTTGGTACAGTAGTTCTCTCTAAAAATCGTTCACAGACACACATACATACACACAGAGACCATTTTCCCCAAAGCTGTCATTGCTGGGGCCCCAGAGCGCCCTGTCAATCATCTTATTTGATGTTACATTTCAAGCCCTTCTGACACAACGACCTAAGATGTCCACATATTTTCCCTCCTGCGGGTTTTCCAGTGGGGTTTTCTTCACCTCCTTCTCTCATCTCACTCATCAGCCCTTACTAGCTCCAATGACACTCGACTATCATTTCACACCTAATTACCCTAACTCACGAGGGTGTATCTGGGAGCCACTCAGAAATGACTATAGTGGAGGGGGAGGGGGTCAACTTAGAAATTACAGCTGTTGTGGGGGGGGGGACCTAGATCCTCTCTGAAGTTACACAGTAGAGGAGGGAATGACGTCCCATGATGATGTGAATTCACATTATTGTAGCAGGAGGTGGGGGTGACGCCATATCAGTTGGGTGTGAGGAGAGGGGGTTGACCTAGATCCTCTCAGGTGTGCCTTAGCATTAACTACTCTTCATCATACTTGCAGCTCAGTCCTTTCTCAAGTATAACAATACAATCCCCCCTCGCACTCGTCTCATTCGTAGACTTTATTCTTCGCCCGTACTAAACTTCAGATTTAGATCATATCTGTAACGATTCGGATTTATTTTTTGGTGGGCAGATTCAAGCGACAACACGACAACATTAACTTTTCGTTCAAGAACAAAAAGACAAGAGCAGCGCAGGAAATTGCCAAAAATGTCAACAAATACCGATTTTAGTCGTTTTCTCCTAATAATTCCGCTCGTATAAATGTGGTGTTCTCAAAAAAAGTATGCTGGTGCTTAAACGTACTACCCTAACTATGAAACTTTATAAGGACTTTAAATAGGAGCTAGCTGATAAACTATTCTTTGATTGACTAACTCGTTTCACTGTGCTATTACCTACACAAATAGGAGCAACACAGTAAATTCCAGAACGTTAAGCGCTTCAAATTCTTGCTGCAGAACGTTGTTAACTTGTAATAGGCTCGCATGAACTGAGTGAAAACATGTTGGATTAGTCGGTGGAATGATAAAAATCGCTTAATTTATGGTTCATTTACCAGTTTACCGCAGAGTTTTTTTTTTATTTCTTCAGATCTTAATTGTTGTCAAGTCCTTTGTGTCCAAATAACACCATTTGAGAAGATTGTATACGTGTAAGTGGGAAGTCGATAGATAGAGAACGGTTGAACTCAATCGGTTTCCGTGTCCGATGAACACGTTTACTCATTTGTCAAGTATGTTGCTTCTAATTACTGAACACGAATAGTGACTTCATAAGGTAACAATTACAAATTACGTGAATCGGTCCCAATGGTTTGTGTGTCTTACGCCCTTCCAACGACGGTTTGATTCACGCCAGTGGCCCCGTTCCGGTCGTAATTGATATCCAACGAAGGCGGTTAATCGAACCACAGAGAAACGCTCCATGGGTTCTTCGAGCCTTCCCGTCAATCCCTCGCTACGAGGAGAATGATAATCCATTTGTCAAAGCTTGATGAATGAAACAAAGAATCATTGAGACGTTTTGCCGTCGAACCAGAGCGAGAACCAACTCAGCAAAGAAGCGGACTAAATTACAAGCGAAAAGGAAGTTGGCGGTGACGCGGAGAATTGATGAGCACCACTGGGACTACATATCAACCTATAAACCAGCGGTTGAGGGGAGTGATGCGAATTGTACAAGGCGTGAAATTCACGACCTCGGAATGTTGATGGAACGATTTCGTCGGGTGGTTCGACGTCACTCGAAAATGTTCACGGTTTCCTTATTTTATTACCTTCGGGTAAACAAAAAGCGTATAATCCGGAGTATTCTGGCATGTTCATAGAAAAGCAGTGCACACTGCCAGTTTATATTCGCGCGACACAATTCTTGAAGAACACTTATGAAGAACCAAAAATAATAACAGTTAGCGGAAAATACTGTGTGTTAGGAACTCAAATCGCCCACTCCGATTTTGCATGGAGTCAAAACCAGACCATCCCTTTAACCTATAATTAACAGCACTCCTTCCCGTTTCACATCTACCAGACCACACTTTCCCGATACCGCTATTTATTGTTTACTTTCCATTATCAGTTATCAACAGTTATGCCAACAGAGCAGCAGAAATTCCAGCACACTATTGTTCTTAAATCTGACCAATAGCGCTGTTCCCAGCAGCAACTCCCACCACTGGAGGGAACGAGGTTGTAACCTCGTCAATTATTATTATATTAATTATTATTCTATGATCATCATCATCGTCATCTACCATCAACTTTCTTTTTGCGACCTCGTGTGTGCCGTTTCTTTTCAGTCGCCGAACTAATTTAACCAGCCGCTAATTGTGAATAAACTCTTTCAACTCCCCTGTCGCCCTTTGTAGTTGTATCCGGTTGTTCAAATCAAAATTCACTATTTCTTACACTCATCACATGTTTGTCTCTGGAGCGGGGGAGTCGGGGGTGATTATGTTGTGCACTGGACATATAGGTTGTCAACACTCTTGTTAGTTCACAGTTTTGCCATACACTATTGTAACGTCTAAACGACGCAACCCACCATAATGACCTTTTCCAAGTCGTGGGGAAAAGACATTTTGGTTTGTCAGCACTGAGTATAACTGTTTTATGATCCTACCTTTGGATACAGTGCTGTTTACGTGTTGAGATTCATTTCCCCAGTTTGATGGCATGCTCATGAAGCCAGTATCATTCTCCAGATTGTCTACTGGGTCCGTTCGTTGAAATTGTATTTATTGCCAATAGCGTTTTAACTAGTAGGTTCTAGTCTTTTCTAAAAGTATATTTTAAACGCTTCCTCTGTGGGCATACAGCATAATACTTGTAGGTTAATGCTCAGCTGACGACTGTTTGATTTGCCATTACGGTGTATAACCTTGATTACTTATTGTCTTGTATTGCATTTACAGGTCCGATTCTCTTGGAGTTGGCTCTAAGTCCTCCTGCATGTTTGGACCGCCCCAAAGGACTCAACCTTCAAGCCACAATAGTAGTCACCCGAGTAGGTCAATACCCAAACCAACTGTAGCCCCAGCCTGTAACCACTCCCCCACTAGCTGTGCGGGGTTATAGCCAATGTCAAACGGCAGGCCCAGAGCATATTCAAACACTGTGCGAGTTTAGTGACATCATTTGAACCATTTTTACAAACTTTATGCTTGGAGAATACAATTTTCTGTTACGTTTTAATTAATGACCGCTCGGTGGACGGTTAGTTGAATAATTTTCTAGAAATTGCTTGACGGAATTTCTTCCTTGCAATCTCACTGCTTCAAGACATGACCAGACTACCAGCTAACAACGAACATTGATATTGTCTGCACAATCGGCACATGACAACTCGAACTGATCGTTGGTTGGAGTAAGACAGAATGCACTGTATTGTCCCGCGAGTTCTTTCAAAAATAGACTTTGGCCCACTATATTCACTGTTAATTCATTATATTCGATTTAGGCATAGCTGCATACGTCTAAAACTCCTTCCATTCGACCGAGCATCGAAAAGTACCTAGAAAGCGATACCAAACACGACGTAAAAAAGCTTTCACTTTTTTTAAAAATAAAACTTCCAAAATTTAGTTTTTGTTAATTTTTTAACCCATTTTTCGCCCATAACAACCATGAGTTTTGTTTGATTGGATTGCCGAGTAGACCCGCTCACTAAACGGGATTGTTTTTCACGAAAGAACGAATTTTTTAGACCTAGTTGAAGCGGTGTATTGTTCGTACAAAATAGTCAACCAAAAGCCGTCAAATAAATATGTATCAAACTGTGAAAACCCTGGAATTCGCAGTAGTCTCCATAATTCGAGAACCGACCACACGAACCTTCCCAGAAAGAACATGTTAACACTCCCATCGATCGCCTATACGTAAGTTTTTAAAGTTAGGCTGTGACATAAGTAGCAACAACTCAACAATTACGGGGGAACATGAAGTGTTACCAGTTTCTCCATGGAGCGTTATGTTATCTATTACAAGTTGGTACGAACTGAGAGGAAAACATATTGAATTGGAAGCTAAAAAGTACTTGGGGCTCAGGAAAGTTGTGTGGGGCGTCGGACTAGATATTTTTGTGCACGGTTACTTTACTTTCTTCGCCCTTTGGGAGCGAAAGATAACATTTAGCATAAATTCTCAATATACGAGATAAAGAGATGAATGAGACTTAACTGGGTTTAAATGGTCACTTGGTTAGCACGATATAGTACTGCAACATGGTGGGTTCCTAGATATGTGAACTGGTGTTGAGTGAACATTTTGGAAACTCCGAGCGAAACCCCTGTTGTTGACTTTGTAATTTTGTGCAGCCGATTACGCATCTTCCTTTTCTGTTACGTATGGCTGTGCAAATACGGCCAAATTAATCAGCACTATTCAACTTTGCTGGTCATGTCTCATATTGCATGATTTTGATGAAACCCTCTGAATCAAGTAGGGATATTCCTGTTATACTTAGACAAGGGAATTAGAATAACTATTGCTGGGCGCACGAGAGAGGGAATTTAAATAAAATAAAAGAGAACTCGTGGAGCGTAAGTGAAGAATTAGAAGTGAAATCAATAGTGGTTGGAGTTTGAGTATATAAGGGCGACACAAAGGGACGACGCAGAATACGCATGAACTGGCGGGGAAACTGTAGGGAAGGGAGAGAGTGAGAGCTGTGACTGGCCTGAGAGTTGATAGAAGAAAGTTCAAAAGTGGAAATCCGTTGCCGTTGGAAGTTAAACCGAACTTAATCCTTTTGTCTGAAGGTTCCAAAACTGTTAGGCCGAACTCAGCTGGGAAAAGGCCCATGCTCAAGAGCCCAACTACTTCGGCCTGTGCCGAACGACTATATTTGTGCCAATTTCGAACTCCCAAGGCCACTTCTATTGCATGTGGCAGATACATATCGAAAATTGCTTCTTTTGGTTTATTATTCATTCTGAATAATCACCCTATGTTTTCGGTCACGAACAATTTTTTACAACCCCCCCTTAAAATTTGATACTTTATGTTTCAAGACATGGGGATTCCAAATTTGCAATGTCCGTCCGCGTCCCCCGTCTGCCGTCCAATGTCCCCTGTCTGCCGTCCAGGCCGTTTTGTGCCTTTAACGTGGTCTAAAAAATTCGTTCTTTCTCACATAAATCCCATTTGGTATCTAGTTGTGCCCGCCATCTTGGCATTCCGATCGCACGAAGCCCATGGTTGTTATGGGCAAGAAATGGTTAAAAAAATTAACGAAACACAGTATAATCGCAAATAAGCCATGTTTCGTAACGTTTTCAAGGCCCGTTCGACTCGCAGCGCCCTTTGGACTCGCAACGTCCTTCCAATTGCCCTTCCCGGGAAGCTCCCGTCCGGGATGGGTCTCGGAGCAGTAATACTAGGTCAAGCTGTTCATGAGAATAATAAACCATTGTGTAATAATTTGCTGGTTTTTTTTTAAATTCGCAAATGAACAGTGTGGACACGTATGTATGAAATCTGCAAAAACATTTTTAGTCGTTTACAGGGTGATGGAGGGGGGGGATAAGAACCTTCTCCTCTACTTAGTGAAAAAGAGTTTCAAGTATTTCATCAGTTGAATGGATTGGGTATAGGAGTTCTGATCAATCAAGAGTTAAGGAGAGAAATATCGACGAAATTACTCGGGGATAAGGAAAGTTGTGTAGTTAGGCGTGAGGTGTTGGAGTTGTAGATGAAACGCAGAGCTCTCGGTGATCAACTTACAGGGGAGGACATGACTCTAGACACAATGCTCTCGTTGGTTGGTTAGCTCGTAGGCGGAGCACAAAAGGGAAAAGGGAAGACCCCAGTCTATCGCGAGCTGAATCAGCACCCAGTTGTAAAGCTGTTGTTCGAAGATCTAGTTTCTTCTCTCTCTCTTTGAAACTGCTGGAAGTACGGTTAGTAAAAATTGCTTCCGCTCCCGGGATTGAGTTATGAATTGCTGACGCGCGTTTACAGAAAACACGGAAAAGAGGGAAAAACTTCCGCCTGGATCTTTGGTTTTTTAGTTCACAGTTTTCCGCTTTTCCCTGAGCCTCGATCAATTTCCTCTGCGATAAATTGCGCTCTTCTTCCTTTTTTTTTACGACGGAAACAGAAATCAATTCAACTCGGCTCCTCGAGCCCTTCTCTGCCGGATTTCCCGCTTTTATGACGGCGGTAAAAAGAAGCTGGAGCTATGTCCTTTTTCAGACGCCACCTGGGCCTCTTGGGGAGTAAAGCTCCGATATTAAAATGTAAAGCGGTCGGTGATAAATCAATAAGAGGATTTAGAACGTCCGGGTTTCGAGGACCTCAGTGACAAATAAATCATCGAAAACTCTCTTTCCTTATTTAACCAGTTTTGCTTCGGTTGATGAAGGTCGATTTTTCAACTTTTGCCATCTGCTGATATTAAACGAAACGGAGAGTCGAAACTGTTTTCGTCGTCTTAGCCATTACTTTGGTAATGGAGATGATAGTAGAATATTTTCGGAGGACGCAACTGGGCTCTGGTAAAATATCAGGTGCGCCACATCACCCAACTTTCCTTACCCACGTCAATTCACTCGCGTCCGTTGGTTTTGATGAGACGGGAGGGAGGGAGTGCAAACGATGAAACGTTGACTTCCGTTGTAGTTCCCGCGGTTCTTTCAATTAGTTGACCTTGGCTCACTATAATTACTGTTATTTCACTATACGCAGTTGTACACGTCTGATACTCATTCCATTCGACCCAGGATGTAAAAATATCTTGAAAACGATACGAAACACGGCGTATTTGCGATTATACTGCGTTTTGTTAATTTTTTTAACCATTTTTTGTCCATAACAACCATGGGCTTCGTCCGATCGGATTGCCTAGATGGCGGGCGCAACTAGATACCAAATGGGATTTTTGTGCGAAAGAACGGATTTTTCGATTTCAGAGAATAGAGAGCTTCCAAAAACAATATTTTGATTATGGTCATAAAAACTAATTTACTGACAACCAAAAATACTTTCACTAGCCTATCCACCTTCGGACAAATCACAATACATCATGACTATCTCGTTGGTTACGGAATTATGGGACTGAATGTTGAGAAATATCAGAAGTTGTCGGCCTAAGGCGTCTTCAAACAGTTACTTTTTGGAAGTTATCTCAGCACGCGCCTAACATCAGACTTTGGGGTATCATGTGTCAAAGTTACCTAGTACCGAATACTAGCACACCACAAACCAAATGTCTGGCGGTTTGTCCTCGAGTGCTAAGTTCAGACACTCCCCTCCCCCTCCTACTCCTAGACGCACCCAACTAACCCCCTAACAGAAGGGTACTTAAAGACCCCTAACAACTTCCAAATCAGCTCAAACAATGAGGTTAGGAAGGAGAATTTTCTTTCGAACGACGCCCTTGAACCACACGACATAAGTTAGATTTATTAACAAAAAAATAAATTATTATCTCGCCGAGTAAAAAATAAAAATAGTAACTTTAATAGGCGCAAAAGAAAAGGTTCCTTGTGGAGTTCCACCAACTACACTGCCCTTTTACATCGGACCTGAGGCGTCTTCTTCAGTTTGACTTCAATTTGGATGAGACGAAATTGAGGCGATAGCGCTGGACACAAGAAGATACTACTATATCCAGTTCTGGCGAGCTCGCGATCGCGTAAATGTCCGACTGGAAACTGCGCGCTTAGGATTCTCAAATAGTCGAACGGGGTAACAGACTTCAAACTGGAACGTCCTGGATTACCAGGAAGAACAATTGGAATAAGGTTCGAGTGGCCAGACGATCTTCAGGGCAAGAACTGACTTGCTTGAAGCGTGAAGGCGCTGCACTGAATGTCCATTACGTAATAAAGCTACTAAAAAAGAGGAACAACAAAGGAAATCGAACTTATGACTAAGGACATTCAAGGCAGTAGATCATAATTCACGAAAAAGGCTATAGCAATAGCACTATCAACATATTGACTGATAGTCAAGCGCCTTTCAACGCTGCTGAACTACTGCACAGCGTGAAAATTGGTGCGAGAGTGCAGGATGCGGCTTGACTCCTTAGCAAACACGAATAGAGTTAACGTGTATTGGATTCCTGGGCATAAGGGGATCATTGGAAATGAGAGGGTGGACCCTCTGGCCAGATGCGGTTTATCTGCTGTAACTATTGAGCCACCTCTGTCACTAGTCAAGAGGACCGTGGGAGAATAGGCCAGAATAATGCATCAGACAGTCTGGAATGCTGCGGGAGGCACTCCAAACGCTTTATCTCAGAGAAAACACAGGAGATAAGGCAGAGGATGGAGAGGAAGGACCTAAGGGAGATTGTGGGGATCATCTTCAGGCACTGCAAAATGAACAAACACGTATGTTATGGGCATAGCCGACACCCCTCAGTGTGGGTGGTCTGGCACGGATGAGGAGACTCCGTACCACGTCCTGGACCAGTGCCTGAGACTTGAGAGTGAGTGATTTCTGGTCTTCGGTGCTACTTCTGTTAGGGCGGACATCAAAGAAGACTCTTGCGGGAAATACCGGGCATTCCTTAGGAGGCTAGACATGGACCTGTGAGACATTTGGACTGGCCGCAGTGCTTATCCCACCAGAGGGACAGTTAGAAAGCTATATAACCTCGAAACGACGAATGCAGCCCACAAAACCTTGCTCGTAGTCCTGAATGATCACACGCATGAGCAGGAAACGAATCTAAAACTTTGGCTTGTGGCTCAGCTATTGTTAGGTGGCAACTTTTAGAAAAACGAAATTATGTCCGACTCCTGATTTCATATTGGATTCGTCCTAGTGGAACCAAAATTGAAGATAATTGAAAAACGCAGTTTCGCCGTGGCTTAGTTTAATGATAGTACGTTCGAATTTATATAAATATTGATATAATTTTTTCCTTACTGCAGGAATGATTCTGCAATGAGCGATTTCAACCGAAAAAAATTGTCGAGAATTTAGTTAAGATTCATTTCGAACGGAATGTTGTCAAAATAAGTTGTACAGAAATGGCGGAGTTACGTTCGTAAGAGCCAAGTCGTGTTAACCTTAAAATCTGCTCATAAAATCGCCCTTAAAAGTGCTGTGCCTCTCAAGAGTTGTTTCCACCCTTTCACACCTTCTTTTCGACCGAGTTTCGCCCCTGAAATGTTGTTTCCCTCTCTCACCATCAGCCAGCACATAAAAATCAATTATTGGGAGATTGGGAACTGAGAACCGGGTTTCGTGCCGTCAGTGCCGCCCTGATCGAGATTTAAGATTATGTGAACCGTAAGAAACTAATTGGAAACCAATGGCGATAAAAAGAAGAGGATCCGAAGGGCCTCCGCTGTACGGGTCGAGCTCTTTAGAAAGAGCACTCGTCCGTTGAGCGCTAATGGCGCGAAGGGAGCCCATTTCCTCGTCCCTCCGAAGGCATTGTCGAGCCCCAACAACTCCAAGTGCCTAGCAGCCATAATTAGCAAACTGTGTATTGAATCTCTCCTCCGTTCTACCGCCGACTACGAAAACTAAAAGGGTTTTAATGGGCAATTCGGTTATATTTGGGCTTCATGAGGCTCTTTGTTGTCGTGTTGGGACAAAATCCTCCTGTTTCTGGAATTCCAATAGACTGACTCAGTTCCATCGGAGTTTTTTTTCCTAGAGAAGACGCAGAAAAAGGGGAAAAACGTCCGCTGCAATGGTTTAGGCGGGCACCTCTTTTTTAGTCCTAGCATGATTCATCCTTCTCCAAATGTATTTGCTCACCGTCCTCAACTCGATCAAACTTTCCAAGCTTGAGCTTTCTCACCTGATGCCGTTTAAGCACGATGCTGTGTGAAACCAATCTTAATCAACACTGTTTGAACTTGCTATCATTTTCAACCCCATCCTGCATTCGTGCCTGTTTACTTAATCCCATATCTGAGGTTTTGATTGAGTAATATCAAAAACTGATATCAGAATCGTCTTCCAACGAACACATCTGACGCTGACATCATCGCAGGACATCCGATTATCGGAATTCTTCCGAATTATCGTTTGTAATAAAGTAAGTGAGTGATTTAATTGGTTGATTCAAAGACCCCAAGTCGGTCACGACAAACACATTTCCTTCAACACTCTGAGCCCTACCAAACACAAATATTGGCCTTTCCAGGCCCGACAACATAGTTTTCCACGTTTGAACGTTCAATGGGTTTTCCTCTTTTCGTTATCTCACTTCTTACCCCTTGCTTTGCTAGCTCCTTACGCCCAGCCACTATCACTCTCTCTCAGTTCTCGTTTGTGCTCCTCACTAGTTCAACTATCCAGAGGTTTATACCACTAAGTGTATCATGAACTCTCAATCTCCCTGTGGTTACTGTGAACTCTCTCATGAATATGTTGTGATCTGACTGACTAGTGTTTTTCCGAACAATACTTGTCATTATCTAAACAATCGGTGTTTGTTCCATCTAAGACAGCCACATTCTCTAATTCATCTCATTCAACAATATTTCTTTGTCAGCATTCGCATTCACCTCTCCTCATCTCTTTTACCCAACAGTATTGAATATATTTTAACCTGTAAATATATAGTTCGGTTTCTTCATGATGAACATAACTCCAACACATTTTTACTTTCTTTACGCCATTGAAGAAGGACAAGTAGTTTTGAAAGCTGAGAACGGATATGAACTCATATTAATTATAAAATTATTATAAACGTCCTAACACAATTTTTCTCAATGGTTTAAACGCTGTGCTAACTAAACCAACAATATGCACATAGTCTATACAAAATGGAACTGCTTTGTCACGACCTGTATGGCGTATCTAGCGTACCGTTTTTATATGGTTCACGGGTGCTCGTCATGAATAATACGAAAACGGTGTGAACAGTCTGTCAAAGAAACGACGGTGGTATGAAATCCGGACTCTCGAAAGTTTCCTAATTATTTTATAACCGGCGTTAAAATTCATATGAACACGTCGTGTAGATAGCTAATCGAACTAGAAGTAAGTTGGATGTGAAAACGCTATCGCAAATGCCAGACGAGCCTTCGCTACTTAGATTCGTCCGGGTACAACAACATTCGGAAAAACGGTTCTCCAATTATCTCAAATTTTATAAACAACCTGGATATTAGCGCGAATCGAAAACACGGTTATAAGCATAATCGATCCAAAACTAATTATAGTTACGGCGAACATCTAAATCCTAAAGATCCACTGCTAACCACTCGTACGGGCACAAGGAATGCTCAACTGAGTCCACCACGGCTCTCAGAAACCGGTGTATCACCAACATGCCATTATTTTAGTTCTTATACTCTTCCTCGCCAGGCTCTACTACCTCGCTCATTCCGCCGTGGGTGGGAAATAACTAAAAGCGTTCTGCCAATATGCCACCAATTCTGTGATCTCCACGGGGGAACGGCTATGTTGAATGAAAAGTTCGTTGTCGTTAACGAAATTGACCAAAGGCTATCAAACAGAAGTATTATTCATTTATTCGTATTGCTCTGCTTTCCGTGTATGCTTACTGTTTGCGTCTATCCGTTCCCAGCGTTAATGCGCGTTCATAAAGTAGCATCTAAAACATACTAATACATACAATGCTGTCTCTTGGTTGGTCCCCACGAAGAAGTTCCCGCCTGTTCGGCGCTTTCCTACAACTATCTCATCTTGACACTGCTTTAAACACCCTGAACCTTGAGTCCGCAGGCAACTTGGAATTAACGGTCCTTAAAGCGTGCCATTGCCTGACGCACGTGGAGATTCAGCGCCACACAATCGTCGGAGGTGGAAAGTATGGAAAACTCGAACGACGTAATAAAGAAAGGGAAGGAAAACTCAGAGGAGCGAAGTAATCATTTCGACGGAGGACTTCTATGAGAATCACGTTTCTTTTAATCGACTCGCCAATCGTTAACATTATGAAACTCCGAGGAGAAAGACCCACAGCTTCCAAGAGCCAGTTCTATTTATCTTGAGGAACATTTCTCGTTATATGTCTTCGCTTGGGGAAGTACACTTTCATTCCGTTGCCCCAAGTTTTTCTGAGAAGTCGCGGGGCGTAAAATATCAAACTCCTTTTGTTTCAAAGTCTTTCTTCTAAGAAGTCGAGTCGAAGGTTGTGAGACGTAGTTTTATGGGTTTCGCAAAGCGACTTCCCGAAAGTCGTTTTAGAAACGCTGTATCAAGTTCAAATTGAAGAATTAAAGCATAAAACGCAACCTGTTTCTCACATTTACGGTTTACTCTAGAAGTCCAGTTGAAATCACAGCCTGCTCGTATAAATAGTGCGACGCATCACACACCCTTCCTCACCTCTTCGTAAATTGATTGATTGCTTTGCTGAACATACAGGCGCTGTACTTTCGTGAATCATTATGAACATCTGAATGTAGTTGCGTTCTCTACTGTCAAATTCATTAAATCTTGTGGGATTGTCCAAAATGATTTAAAATTTAAACCAGAAATTTAAATGGTCAGAGAATCTGACCTCCGTTCGGTTGAAACATATAGAAATAATTGTGAGGACAAAAATGGGGGTCTATGTTGCCTTTAAATACAAATTAAAAGTTACAGCTACAGAATTGGTAGAAGAGGGGAATGACATGGGGGTGGGGGCTCTGGACAATACGTCATATGCAGCAATTACAAATGCGGTCAGGAGGAAGCGAGTAAACGCCCGGCTGATCCCATGGACCAAGAAAATGCTGGAAAGCACAGTGGTCTACTCGAAGCTGGGAGATCGGGCTGACCAGCGAGAGGTTGTCCCTAGGGGGGCGTACTCTCCCCCTTGCTCTGGTTGCTTGTTGCAGATACTCTCATAAAGCTGTTCAAGTAAGAGGCTGTATGCGCGGATGACTGGGTGATAAGTATGAGAGTCCAGAGTTTAGGTACAGTCATCAAATAAGGAAACAGACCTGATAAGTATGAGAGGAAAATTCGCAAGAGTGACGCAGTTTGCTGTGAACGCTGTACAAAGATGATGCAATGGGCAGAGATTGTAGATCAATTCAAACAAAACCAGCCAGGTCTCGTTCACAGTGACAATCTGACAGGCGGTGAAATGCTTGGCATTCTTGCTTGACAGGAAGCTCTCGTAGGCCACGTACGTGAGGAGAACAATACGAAGGGCTATTCAGAAGATGGTTGGCAAGAGATGAGGACTGTGGCCGAGGATTGTCCTGTGGATGTGGATCGCTAGTCCTATAGTCATCTATAATGCCCTGATCTGATGAACCAGGACAGGAAAGAAGACTGTGCAGCCACAGCTGAAGGGCAGGGCCTGCCTTGCATGCAAACAGCCCCAGAAGGTCCTGCTGGGTCTTGCACCTTTCCTCGTACATGTGGAGAGAGCTACCTACTTACAGGTATACTGGAACTAGGTCTCATGAGGCGGGATAGGAAGGCCCTGCAGCCCTGTTGGGGGCTGAATCACATGTCAGGTACTCAGTATTGATGAAGTACCTGTATAGCTTTGAGCGTACTTTCATGAAAGATCCAGATGGTAAGGGGTTGTCCAGGCAGAGCTCTTCGCATATACATTATGTCGAACAGCCAATCTGCACTTAAGACACTGGCGCTGAATCACATGTCAGGTACTCAGTATTGATAAAGCTTTGAGCGTACTTTCAGGGTAGGAGTTCATGAAAGATCCAGATGGTAAGGGGTTGTCCAGGCAGAGCTCTTCGCATATACATTATGTCGAACAGCCAATCTGCACTTAAGACACTGGCGCTGAATCACATGTCAGGTACTCAGTATTGATAAAGCTTTGAGCGTACTTTCAGGGTAGGAGTTCATGAAAGATCCAGATGGTAAGGGGTTGTCCAGGCAGAGCTCTTCGCATATACATTATGCCGAACAGCCAATCTGCACTTAAGACACTGGCGCTGTATATCATCTCATTGAGGCTGGTTTGGGAATGCCTGATTGGTCTGAAGACCTTGGCAAAGGAAAACGCATTAACACTGTGTTGGGTGGCAGGTCATACAGGGATAGAAGAGAACGAGGAGGCCGACATATTGTCGAGAGATGGATCTGCGCTTCTCCTGGTGGAACCTGAGCCACTTGATCAAGGATTTTAGCAGGTGGGAGGAGAAGTGCAGGTCTGCCTATTGGAAGGATGTTCCAGGCCGAATTCAGTCAAGGTTGTTTATTAAACTTTCCAGGGTGCGGACAAAAGCGTGGAGAGAAAAAGTATGCAGATGTGAGATGCTGACTTGGCGCCTCAGAGTACAAGGGGTTCATCAGCTATGGCCGGAGGAGGTAATATGGGTGAACCTAAAGAGTGTTTTGCGTTTTGTGCGAGAGTGGTGAGGACGTATCGGGGACGTCGCATCAGGGAACACCAACTCCACGTCAGCTGAGGTGAAACTGGGAGGACATGTGGCGGATCATGTTCACCCACACGTCAGGACCATTTGAGACCGCAGTGGGGGTTTCCCAGTTGCATGAAATTAAAAAATTTGTTAACAAGTTCTGCGTCGAAATCATGGGAAGGTTCTTAATACCGAGTGTTATTAACCGTGTCTGTTACTAACATTTCATTCATGTTTATTCCCCACGTTCGGTTTTATTCCTTTAGAAAAGAGGGAACACCAGCTCACCTGGTACGACATAATCTTAGATTGGCCACCTTACAAGTATTGGCTCTCGAACGTTAAAGCAAGGGTCAAGCCCCAACACCTGTCAGTAATTCATGTCTAGCGGCGAAGCGTCCATTTTTCTATAGATTAAATAGAACTCTACACATTTTATGGGGCGACAGAAACACCTCGAATCTTCCACATTTTCGTATATAGATAGAAAGTTAACGAACTCGCGAGGTGGTAAGAAAATTTGTGTGACGCACCGCACAGGTTCCCTTCTTTCATGTCTTCAGCTACTACAGAATACCAAATGGACCCTGTTCAAGAACCTATGCTTTCGCATGACTCATGGAGTCGCTATTCCCATTTGAATTTCTAATTCTATCCGGTTTTATTATTCCGCCCTTTCCGCCGGTTCCATCTAGTCGCCCCCGATCATACAAATCGCCATTCTCAGCACGGGGTAGTGTGATAAGACAAAACATAGAGGATTCAACTAGCGCGTTGATGTGCTACAGGACCAGCAGCATAATGAAGACAAAATACGAGAAGAAAAACATGTTTATTTCATAACGTTCAGGTGTAAGCCTTATTGGTCCTTATCGATTGAGGGAAAGCGAGGAACTTAGAGGGAGCCAGGGCTAATAAATAAAAATCTAGCAACGCACAGCATAGATCCTCTTTTGTTAATGAAATTGTTATTTGTAAGATATCGTGAGTTGGGGAGTAAGCACAATATCGCCTGAATGGTAATTGGAACAAGGAGGTTTATTCGCAAGTACGTTTGGTAAGTCCACGAACAGGAAACTGAGTGGGAGCAAGCGTTAGCGCAGGCGACAGGCTAACGCTTCGACGAGACAGCCGCTCAGTTACGACTGACAACACTGAAGTTTCAAACGAATCAAGGTATTGGAGGTGCCTAGTCAGCCCAAATGCCCCAAGCGAGCCTTCGCTAAATCAAAGAGTTCTGTTTTTCCCGGTACATAGTGCCATCCAGAAACACCATATCCATTTGTATAAGAGGACGTTTCGTGGCCAATACAATGCGCGCACATGCTCTTTAGATGCTTGTGTACGAGTTGCCAGGCGCAAACGTTACTGGTAACTCACCAATACAACCAATTACAATGAAGGAGCAGATAGACGTAGCTATATATTTTGAACCTGGATACTTGTCTCGAAGGATGGTTCCAGGTTCCCTTACTCCATGGCATCACGTCTTGTGATCTTTATTCCATGTCAGAAACTTCTGCAGGGGTGATAAGGTAAACGAACGGCTTAAGAGATCTTCAGTTGCCACAATAAGCACGTGAGCAGAATCAATGAAAAAGTACGATAACTAACGAATAGCTTTAACGATTTAGATTATCTTCTTGATATGCATAGCTTGTTTGGGATAATTCCCGTTTGGGGGAAACTGACGACGGCATCCAAACAGTATGCGAACGCGAGCGCGAGGGACAGGACAACGCCTTGATGAGACAACAGATCCGTTTCGACTGCTGGCATCAAAGTTTGCCTAGTCAGCACGAATGCCCCAGACGAACCAGTACAGTTCGATAAAGTTAGTTTGAAGAGCTTGACAAAATTTTCAAAAATGATACTCTATGTTCGAATCATCTCATTTTCAAACGTATTTTTTGTGAGTGATGTCTCGTTTTGAAACATTAGTGACATCCGTGATTCCGTGTTCAATTTTCTCCGCTCGCTTTGTATTTCGTGTTAGTTTATTTCTTTCGAACCGAACTGTTAAATTTGTGATGCGCATCTCAACACTTCGTTTGCGTAACGTTTACAACCAACTTTCCGTTTCCGTTTCGGCGTGAGTAGTGCAAACCTAGAAAGTAGTTGTATCAATTCATCGTGATGTTATCTCATTCGATCTGTACAGGAGACGCTCTTCTTTTCTTTTTCGAAGAAACCAATATTCCTCTCGAACACTTTTGATGGAAGGGCTCCAGACACTTTAAATAAATCTCCATCGGCTCTTCGTTTTCAACGTGTATTCGCTCAAGTGACGTGAGAGTGGCAGGATGTATGAATAACAACGACCTCCCCTTATCGAGTTCTCGATGAGTTGGGTTTGCTCGGGTTCACGAAGTCGAGTGTCCCACTGAATATCCTGTTACACGCAACCTCATCCCTTACCGTCTTTCCTACCCTTAACTTCACGCATCTTCGCTTCTACCGACAACTTTTCTCCCCAAAGGATCCGCATAATGTTAACACAATCCAACGAACGCGTAGCTCCAGGACATTTCGCTCACTTAGACGCCTCCGCCAAACCCTCGAAGGCTTAACGCTTTTGTGAACATCAATTCGAAAGGGCTTTACCGCTCCGTCTCGACTTCTTCGTCTCCCTCAACTAAATGCATATGCATATCCCTATTTCCAGGCCGCGGAATCGGAGTAAATGGATCGAAACTGGGAGACCGCTCTCAAATTCGTACGATGGTTAATTTACGCTACAACGTAAACTAAATAATACGTACGGGAAGTTTTAGGGACTTAGCCTTTCAAATTTACTAATATACCTGATCCTGCACCTCTCAAAACTTTCCTGACTTCCAATTAAATGCGGCCTTCTTCCCACGCTGTCGATTCATCCAATTAGTTCATTATACTGCCCTCATAGTTTATTTTTTGAATTTGTAGAATTTCGCCGCAGGTGAAAATCTGGGAAACAAATGTCAAAACGTTACTAGTTGAGTAAATCAGGAACGTTATTTCTTCGGGTTCCATGATGTATTAGACTAATGAATTACATATATTAAAGTTAACGGACGTGTTTGGTTGGTTCGTCTTCTCTGGCAGGTGAGATACTTAGCCACCAGACGGTGATGTCTTCACACCAAAAGCGCTCGCCTACAGTATCTCACTAGCCAGAAAAGACGGACCCACCAAACTACTACCTGAGTTTCCTATCAACCCCATCGTAGGGTTGCAGTCACAAAGTTCCCCCCTCCTTTCTCCTTCAACAACGTCTTCCCTCTTGGATCATTAATGGCCGGAACGACTCCAATGAGCTGAACCTCGTTCCATTCCTTGTCACCGTAGCATCTAGTCATAGCCATCACAGAACTATGCAAATGAACGAGTACAAAAAACACAAAACCTTAACTTTAATCATTTACCTACTCGCGGAATTAACCCCCACTTTAATTATACGAGTATATATCATGAGGAGCTCTGGTTTGCGAAAGTGTACACAACAACTGAAAACAACCTATGGGAGAAGCAGAACTCTTCGACTCAGCAAAGGCTCGTCTGGGGCGTTTGTGCTGCAACTTTGGTGTCGTCAGTCGTAACTGAGCGGTTGTCTCGCCAAGGCGTCAGGCCAAGGCCTGTCACCCGCTCTCGCATTCACTCCTACCCAGTTCTCTGTTTGTGGTAGTAAGACTTCTCTGAGTGTAATTGTAAATAAACCTCCACGTTCTAATTACTTTCCGGGCGATATCGTACTCACTCCCCTCCTTATTTAGAGCGATATTACTTATAAAAGTAGTGTACTGGACCTGGTGTATGGCAATAATAAGGCCTTTATTACAGATTAATTCCACAAGCCTTCAAGCGTGCCCCATCAGTGGATCGTTGCCAGAGTTTGAATTGGAATAGAGTTGAATCACCTGATGCGATTGCTAAGATGTAACCTGGAGGAGGCGTGTATGGGAGAGGGGAAGCTGAACTGGACTGACAACAGCAGGAGGAGCTGGCGGCCATTCAGTGGGTTTGAATAGCTCACGCTGAAAAATCTTAGGCTGCGTAATGGGAGCTGAAGAGGGCTGGCTGAAGGGGGTATTCACCCTTCCGGAGTCCTGGGTAGCTGGGGTGGACTTGGGAGTTGGTTCCTGCACCCAACCCTGGACTGGTGATAGATGAAGAAGCCCAGCATTCGACTTTAAGCTCTATCTCGTAACTACTACCTGAGTTTCCTATCAACCCCATCGTAGGGTTGCAGTCACAAAGTTCCCCCCTCCTTTCTCCTTCAACAGCGTCTTCCCTCTTGGATCATTAATGGCCGGAACGACCAACCTCGTTCCGTCATGGCCGTCACAGAACTATGAAATGAACGATTACAAAAAACACACAACCTATTATAAACAACATATTAACTGTTCAAAAAAACAACACCTTCAGCTTGTACTTGAAGATCCTGTTTGGTTCGCTCAGGATTTCAGACGCTAAGTTGAAGGCTTCTTTCAAGTGATCACCCACTCTGCGACTATGAACACACGAATATGTTCTTGAAACTCTCAGAAACAATTAAAAACGGAATTCTCAAGAGGGAGGGCTTTTTGAACGATATCTCAGTAGATGAAGCCAATATCCGTAATTCCTCCTAATTATCTAACGACAATTGCATAACTTTTGAAGCGCAGGCAGCTTATTTGACTACTCCCTCGAGTTTTTGGGCATGAGCCAAATTTATAAGGATCAAAAGCTTTCCAAAGTGGCGACTATGACTACCACTAGGTCTAGTGAAATAACAATTTGTACTTTCCGCTACCGATACGCAAAGGGCAAGAAATGTATTGCGATCGCCTAAAAAAGTTGAGATTTTTTTTACATCTTCACGTTTTGAAGGCTGCAAAATTCCATAGCCCTAATTTCAGTGAGCTCAGTTGACTAGTTGGAGATGTTAGGTCTATTCAAGTCGTTGCTGCAGTTTTTACAGCGAGTGGAGAGCAACAAATCTCTTTAGGCTTGTCATGTCAATATCTCAATAGCTTCATTGAAATAACTGATCATTTTGACGTGGTCGCAAAACAATTTTTAACTTTCGGGCTCTCTCATTTTCGGATTTGGCCTATCCCCGTTTCCACAAAAACGGTTATGGAGAGCTAAATGTGGGTGGAACTTCGTCAATGCGATTTAAATTTGTTACGCATTTACTGTGAACGAATTGAAAACGTTCTAAAAGTTTTAATGGTGCGGTTTGGCATCGCTTCCAGTTCAAAGGACAGGCTGAGGCACAATCAAAGTGTAACTTTTAAGTGAACTTTTTTAAAATAACGTCATTGCAAAACGGTACAAGTTATCCGATTCATTCCTTACTTCATCCCTTTTTAGCTTCAATTCGTAAAGTTATTTTCGCGTTTAATGTTCCATCTCATTACCGTAAGTCGATTTAACGCTTAATGCCTTGAAGAGTTCTGTAGGCCTCTTCATCAACTCTGTTTCGTTTTATGGACTAAGTCGCATCAACGGCCACTCACTCAGATTACAACGTCTTAAACTAATCCGGTTTCCTCTTTCTGCTGCGAAAATTGTAATACTTCTGGTTCGTTTCCCCCTAATTAATAAACTCGCCGTGGATAACAAAGAACCGAGAAAAATGAAATTAGCAAAGCTTGCCAATCTTCTCAAGCGTCACAAAGAGGCGTTTTAATGTGTTGTCACAACTATGGGCACCGAGGTTCCCTATTCGCCCTGCAAAAGACGCGAAGAATGGAGACTCTCCCTCCCACTCGCGTGGGGACCACGAAGCAGCAAACAAAGGAGGCAGTTCGATATTAGGGGCTAATGATGGATACCGAGTTGTTTGGTTTCCATTTATGGCAAGTAGCGGATAAAACTGCCACAGTAACAATGGCTCTTTCTCGCTCGATGGCCAACACCAGAGCAAGCACAAGGCAGGTGCTTACGGTTGTACACTCTATCATCATACATGGGACGGAAGTGTGGGCTGATAAGATGAGCATTGCATTCCGCAGGAAGCAGTTAGCAGCACTGCAGCGGTGCCCTCCGCATTGCTTGCTCGAATCGAAGTTTCTCAGGAGGGAGTTCCCCCACTTGCTGTTCCACAGTGAGCGACGGTTGTTGGGAGTGCAGACGAACTTCGCAGCATTGACTGCGACAAAGCAAGCTTATAACCATTTTGCATAGTTCGAGAAGAAGGTGACGGCTATGAAACGTGGACACAGTTAATGTGTCTTTTTGAAACTTGCCACCCAGGTAAGAAGTTAGATCAGGTGGGAAACCAGATTAAGAAAATCTCTCAGATGGTAAGACATGCGTCAGGTGGTCACCTCCACATGGTCACACACCGGCAACACCTCTCTACTGGGAGACTGGCTAACGACCAAATACCTGCTGTGCCTCTGCAGTTCTGAGTTTCGTGGCGGTTGCAGGGGCCAGCCTCTTGCACATTAGTGAAACCGCAACTTCCATGACTGATATAACCCTCGTCAAGGGTTTAGGGACAGTCATCAAATAAGGAAACAGACCTATTATCCCAATCCATTCTGACAACCGAGTGAAAGGGGCTGTGACCCTTGGGAGGTGAGAAGATGAGTGGGACACAGCCTAGAAGGGTCGGTGGTACAAGCCATGGCTCAGCCAATGCCACAGTGAGGTTAATTTCTACCTCATTCAGTTCTTAACAAGAGATGGGGCATCTAGAGCTTACTCGCACCAAATTTGAAAGGCTGCAAGCACAGACAGCTCGCTGCAGCACAATGATGGAGGATGCTTCCCATTCCATCTTCTCATTCCAGAGATGGGCAGGCTAACGGCATACAGAGGACGAAACAGTGGGTCAGCTAACGCCACAGACATTCGTTTGCTCCGTGCTGCAATCAGAGGAAAACTGGCTGCGCATAGCTCAATTTGCAGCCAGAGACTGGACTTTGCTGTCCCAGGGCTAGTATCTTGTAGGGATCAAGAATGAAGACATGGAGGAAAAACCTCCCCTGAACCATCCAAACGGCAGTATGGGAGGATGTACGGGAATAGTGGAACGTAGCAAGATTCTCGTGAGAGTGGTAGCATGGCATTGAGGTGTGAGAGACAATGTACTGAATGGTTCTGGGTTCGTTCTTAATACGCAGGAGTAAATTCATAGGACCCCTCGTTACGCCCAAAAAAAAAGGTTCCGTAATAGTAGGTTTAATACACGCGTTATTTCAAAGTGTTGACATTATGTATTACGGGCAGAGGAGCAGAGGGTCGCTCAGGTGGCACTAAGAAGAAGAAGGACACTCTTCCATTTCGATAAAATTTAGATGAAAACAAAATTAGATGTTGACTTGAAGATATACGGAAATCCCCAGTAGTTGAGCAAAGTAACAATGTTTCCACATGCTCAGCTAAGACTCATACTACTCTGGTATCGTTAGACGAACAGAATTGACGAGACCACGAACGCCAGCCAATAACAGGCCCGTTTTCCATTCCCTAGATTACATCGTCAACGAAACTGTGCTGCAGATAAAATCTAATCATTCAAACCCTCTAAGGTAAGTTGACGCACAGCAGTGAAGAACAGAATGGGCTTCAGCGGAGTTGAAATTTGCCGTATTTGCTATAGGCTATGGATGTGTTCAATGAATACGAGACCGAATACTCCAAAACTGGATCGCGCTCGTAATTCTACTCGACTCAAGTCCGATATCCGACTCAGGGACTCGTGTAGGTCCTCTACAAACTGCTTCTATTGCCTTGAAGCGCGTGTTTCCACATCAGGAGCATGAAGGAACTTTGGTGTTTCTGGAAGTGACTAACTGTTTCTGGTTATTTTTCACTGCTTCGAGTTACTGACCAGTGTCACGACTCCTCTCTCTCGCATTATTTCTCGGTTTATTCTTCGCCCGTACTGAATTTCATCTCATCAACAGTTGCAATGGCTATTATAAGAAATATGAAGTATACAATAAATCACGTCAAGGTCCATTTCTACTCCGCTGAAGCCCATTCTGTTTTTCACTGCTGTGCGTCAACTTACCTTAGAGGGTTTGAACGAATAAATTTTATCTGCAGCACAGTTTCGTTGACGATGTAATGGAGGGAATAGAAAACGGGCCTGTTATTGGAGAAAAAAAACGTAGTTTGTTCTTGTTACAATTTTTTCTACGCACCACCCGGTACCTCTCCAGGCGATTCAAAAATAACAATAATCTCAGCGTTCGAGCCATTCGTTCTTCCCACTTTATTTTCAAGACATCCGCGCAAATCCAATAAAGCTCTCACCGCATGCATTCTCTCTACCCGCGACCCCCGCCCCCCTTTCTTCCTATTTCTGACTGTGTGGAAGAAAAGGCCCCTCGTTTTTTCTCTCTCTCACTCTTTTCACTTCCTTTGCTGGCTTTTATTGCTGAAGCTTACCCCGAGAGCTTCTTCTTGATATACCGCTTTCTATCAACTCCCTCGCCTCACGGTATTACACATCCCTTCCTTCCGGGCCTCTCTTCTTGTGCCTCCGTCTACATATGTACACCAGCAAGAAACCACCGTATGTCTGTCTGCATGTATTCTTCTCATCGGAACGCCTCTGGGGGCAGTCTGTCGCAGTATATTTCCGAGCGAAACCGTAACGTTTTGATCCGTTCTGATCGTTCAAAAAGAGCGCTGGGAAACAAATGGCAACCAAGCTCCGGATCCAATCTACTTGGGAGCTCCTCTCAACTTATCGAATAGAAAAGGAAAATACTCTTCTGAATTACAAAACAAAACCTTCTGCGGTGCAGCGTGTGAGAGATAAGTGGCATCCTAATTCAAACGATTATCCAACTTCTGCTCTCTCATTTAACGCCATAGTTTTTGATTTTTGAAAATAACGCTGTCTTGCATCCCCCAAATTAGTAACTCCAGGATGATTTAACCCTACTTAGTCGTAATTTATCTCACTTAATATACAAATGTCCAGATACAAATTCCTCTGTCTTTATTTTCGAAATACGTGACTAGGAATCTAATTCGCTTAAAAGAAAGTCGAGAGTTCTCCAAATAGTTACGTGTCATATTTCGAAAAAAGGAGAATCTGTGTGCGTGTGTTTACAATGAGCTTTGTCAATCTGACCGGCTGCGCGACTCGATAAGGACTGAGGCACTGTCGATATGGGTCCCGAGTAGTGAATTGAGAAGCGCCCACTTTGCAACCTCAGATCTTCAAATGTCTAGGTTTCAGAGAGGGGGCATGTTAAATCAGGGTTTCTGAATTTACCTTGTTGTTGACATTAAGGTGAAAAAAAAGTTTTTTAAGATTCGTGTATACTTTTTTGGAATTGGAGTGAAAACACTGCGAAAAAAGTTATTCCGAGAAACGACAGTAGTTTGAATTGTTGGGTTGTTCATTACTCCGTAATATAGTTATCACGCTTTTATCATGCAGATGTTCTTCTTGATTACCAATACGATTATTCTAATAGCGTACCATATCAGCTGGATTTATGCAAGAAAAATCGAAATGAAAAAATTAATAAACAAATATGAGTCTCCTGTTTTGATATTTTTCTCGCTAGAAAAAATGTTCTCCAATTCATCAAACCGAGAAACATGCAGCGCAGAGGATTTGGTTGGGTATTCTGGTATTTACAACCAGTGAAGGAAGAATGTCCAGCTCCTGGCCTTGACAATAAGCAAGGCTCTGTAGTATCTCTATACATCTATAGATACGTCCAGCTGACAGATTAAATTATTGATTTAATTGTTATTATTTTATTGCGGCCGCAGATCGTATGACTGTCCACGAGCATCCAACCAGTTCCACCCCCTGGTTCAATAAAGCGAGTAGCTCTTAGTATAGTCTTGAATACATGTCCGCTACACTCTCGCCATTGGTTGCGGGAAAGGGCTATCAAGCACTGTTAGGCAACACCTCGTAACTATTTCCTACTCCGTCCCGCTGACGCCACAGAATCTATAACCATTGATTTGGCAATGTTTGCCTTAGCTGTCAGTACCTTGTGAAAAAGTCGTGTATATAGCTCGTATGCTTCCCCTCTGCAAACTGTGGACGTTCCTCCTCCTCCTCTCCCTGGGGAGCCTGAAAAATGCTTAGAATTGTCTTTGACCCTGCTATTACAAAACGTTAAACCTGATATCTAGTGCAGCGCTGGAGATTGAAATGAGAAAAGAGTGAAAAAATGCTCTCAGGTCGTTGTTCGGGAGGACCATTCGACTAGGAGAAAATGCGATCGAGTTCGAGTAGATAGAAGAACCAGTGCAAAAGAGTAAAAGCTCATGATCGGATCACAACTCCTCACGTCAACACTCTAACGATGAATGTGGAAGCAAATATCACGTCAATTAAGCCTATCGCGCGGTCACCGTCGCATTGTTCATTTCAGAATCGTTTTCATCCCGAGAAATTATTTTCATCCCGGTCTTCAGGAAAATCTATTTAGGCGTCCCCTTTCCAAAATGAGATCCTGGAAGCAAAGGCTAATCTGAATCCTCCGAAATGATTGGCAATTACCTTGCTGGCTGTACCTCTGCCGCTCTTCTTCGGTTGTTTCATCCTTCAATTTGTCCTTCCCTCTTCACGCTCGACTCTTCTTGTATTCTATAGGATTGTCTTCTTGAGCTAACCCCATTCGTCCTTTGCTGGACGAGTTAGGGAAGAGACTACGTTAGGGGAATTCCTCAGAAATGAGTTGTAAGATGAACGAGGTAATTTTCGTTGAAATCCGGGGATTTAGTCGACGACTTCATCAAAATGTTGAGATTCTCCAGGTGTGCATATCATCTAATTTGAACATGAGGTGCGGTTCCAGGTTTTCACATTTGTTTTGTAATTAATTAATTTTAAGTTGCAGAAATGTGTTCTCGCTATACAGGGGTCTCTGGATAGGCGTACTGGAGCAAGCGGGTGTAAGAACTGAGAAAGGGTATGTGTGTATGTGTGATTGAGTTGTGGAGGAGACAGTCATAAGGAAGTGGCAAAGGAAGGGGAGTGGAAATGGCCAACAGAACATTTCACAACCCCTAAATGCCAAAATACGTTGTCAGCTCAGGTCAGATTAGCTCGGGATTCTGGGTTTGGAGGTTATAGACCAGGGATTCTCTGTTAAGATGTAGGTCAGTGAACTGCTACACCAGCCCACCTCGGGAATGATTCCATTTTAAGCAGAAGCTCTTACACTCGTTGCATCACAGATAACGGTTGGCATTTACGTTCTGATATACAGTGTAGTGCCAGCCTTTCAGCCCTAACCTGCCTCTGCCCCATCAGGCAAAAAGAAAAATGGCGGACTGGGCCAGGGACTACTTCCAGCAAACCATCGACCACAGCGATATCTGCAGGACCCCATTGCTGGGTAACTAGAGGTTGGTGGATATCTCTGCCTTTGCCTTAGCATCCTGCATAGGCATCCACCTGGCGTGTACCTAACACTCGGTGCACTGGGTTTCATCGCGGACTGTGCACCCCTGCAGTACCATTTCTTGCAGTAAAAATATCCCTGAAGACTATAATGGTCGCTAGCCATCCGGGACTTACAGCTTTGGGGACCTCCATCTTGGAGGGGTTTGGACTTGCCCTGTTCACCGGAGGAGCCCAGGTCCCTGGTACGCAAGGTCCATCTCCCAAGCCCAAGCCGCGCCCAGCAGCTATGCACCCCCCGCAAATGCCAGTTTTCCGTCCCCTTGGGGTTTTAGATTCCCTCCTAACCCCCTCTCCCAACCTGCACCCACTCACATTCACCCCACCTAGAACCAACATAACTTGCATTCATTCTTCCTCTCTCATACCCTAACCTAAACAACGTTCAGCCAATAAATTACCTTGACATTCCCGTCCATCCATTCCCCATTCATACCTGCCGGCTGAGGGGGGCAAAACCCCCAGCTGGTCTCGAGCCCACCCACGTATAAGTGGACACCCCGGGGCCCGTTCCTCAGGGTTGATCACGATTGGCAGGTGAAAAGTCTTTAATCCAATCAAATCCAAAAAAAAAAGCTAACAACTAAACCAGAAAACGAATTCTTCAAAAATACGCTTCATGGCAGCTCTAGCTGTCAGAAAACTCGTCTGCCATTCCTGTCTTCGAAGCACCTTAATTGCCTATGGACGTCCACTGAATTTCGTAACTATTACTAGCTTTCCCGAAGGGCCATCTCCTATTCGAATGTTGTAGTATGTTGTGCACGATTTTCAAATGCCATGGCGAGAATTTCCTCCCAGAATCTAATCTAACTTTCCCACAACAACATGGGAAATCACCAATTATCTTTTTTATATAGCCTGTCAAAAATTCTAATAAGTCTTGGACTGGTGTTTAATAAAAAATTATCTATCATCAAAATGTCATTTAACCAAATAAAATAAAAATCATTTGAAAAATACATTGTGATAGTCTGGGGCATTTAATTATTTTCAGTTAGTTTTCTATCAAAGGTTCAACACCGTATTTTTACACAGTCACGTCCGGTAAATACCCAATGCAACTCGTAATCATTCAGCTTTCCTTTCCACACCCAAATTTTACGCAACGCTATAATTGCATCTTCATGTTTCCACATCAATTGGACGGAGAGTAATCTGTTGGTAGTGATCATTGAAAGTAAACGACAGTGGTTTTTGAGGAAGTTGAGAAGGTAGCGGAATTGAATTTTCGGATGTGTTTCAAAGATAAATATCGCCGATGAACAGATACTTAGAGAAATAGTGGGGTAGTATATGTCTGTTTAATCACGGCCCGGCTAGGGGAAGACAGCATCACAGTGGTTCCCACACGAGGCTGCCCCCAAGGGGGGGTACTCTCTCCCCTCCTGTGGCTACTGGTGGCCGACGAGCTGCTGGAAACACTGCAGCTTGAAGGCTACGAAGTGGTCGCATACGCGGATGACCTTGTAGTTCTGGTAAGAGGCAAATTTGCCTCCACGGTGTCTGAAAGGATGCAAGGAGCTATAGATATCATCCAAAGATGGTGCGCCAAGGAAGGACTTTTTATAAATCCGTCCAAGACCACCACGGTTTCCTTCACTAGACGAAGAAACCTTGATATAGTACCACCCATAATGCAAGGAGCAAGGCTCCAGATAATGAAGGAGGTGAAATACCTCGGGGTGATACTGGACCAGCAGCTCACATGGAACTCGCATGTGAGATATGCGCTGCATAAGGCAACTACAGCCCTTTGGGCTTGTAGGAGGCTGTGCAGCAAATCCTGGGGCATAACTCCAAAAATGATGGAGTGGCTCTTTAAGGGGATAATAAGGCCCCGCGTTACGTATGCCTCCACGGTGTGGTGGAAGGCGACACGCCGGCTGGCAGTACAAGGAAAACTCCAACAACTGCAGCGGCAGGCGTGTCTTGCTATCACAGGGGCCATGGGTACATGCCCTACTGCTGCAATGGAAGTCCTTCTGAACATCTCACCTCTACATATACACATCCAGAGGACCGCCTACCTGGGGGCGGCAAGGCTTTTGCAGACAGGGAAAATTTCCACCAGGGCTAAGGCGAGCCTCCACAGAACAACCAAACAGTTTGAGATAGAAGAGGCAGCAGTCCTTGCTACTGACGTCTTGCCAGAGCAGAAGAATTTTCGGCTGCCATTTAGCGTCAGCGTTCACTCACGGGAACGGTGGGAGAAGGAGACATTCCGGACCGAGGTGGGCGCGCTGCAGTGGTATACCGATGGTTCAGTTAAGGAAGGCCGAGCAGGGCTGGGCATTGTAGGGCCTAACTACAGTCTTGCAAAGCCGCTGGGGGAGTACGCCACGATATTTCAAGCGGAAATCCTAGCCATAAAGATCTGCGCAGAAGAGATCCTATAGTTTTAGGTCTAAGCTGTCATGGGAATGCCTCCATGCGCTCAAGCAGCTCGGCGCCCATAACAGGCTCTCCCTCATTTGGGTGCCGGCTCACAGGGGGCATGAGGGCAATGAAAAGGCTGACCGCCTTGCGAAAAGGGGTACAGAAACCCTACCCATCGGGCCTGAGCCACACGTGGGATTGACGAAAAGTCACCTAAACCGTCTGGTTGCTCGATGGGAGATACAGGAAAATGGCGCCCATTGGCATCGCCAGCCACGACTACGACAGGCAAAAAGGCTTGTCACGCCTTCCTGTCAAAGGGCTAAGGCGATGCTGACACTCTCCAGACAAGATCTGAGAGTACTGATAAGCTTCCTCACCGGGCACTGCCCACTCAGATATCACCTCAACAAGATGGGCATCTCAGAGGCGGTGGAATGCAGACTCTGCGGTGAGGAGGATGAGACAGCAGAGCATATCCTATGTGAATGCCCTGCTCTGGCAGCAAAACGCTTTGAATACTTCGGTCAGGGGACCACTGAACCCCAAACCGTAGCGGATTCTGCGGTGAAGGACATACTCGGCTTCCTAAGGGGGGCGGGTATGTACGACGCCTTCTACTAAGAAAGGGCCAGTGTCACAATAGGCCCATATGTGGCCGCAGTGACAAAGGGACTTGTCCCACACGCCCTCGGGTAAAAAAAAAAAAAAAATATGTCTGTTTTGTCAAGGTCGATTATGCGTTTACTGCATGAAACTTTGAAACACTTGTTTTGTTACATTTTGGCCCGTGTGCCTCGTCAACGAATTACCTGAGGAATCTTGATGCAGATGAATTTGAGGTGTTTTCGCGTGTCACGTATTGATTTTCGCGAAGGGGTTTTTTTACGTTTTTTAGAGTGAGCGCCGAGGCAGATCGAATCAAACTGCCACTTCTATATGTACAACATACAATACATTCAAAATAGTTAAATGAAAGTTTTCTAGTTTGTTCACACCATACTTCTTTTGATGGAACTCATGCGTCGCTTCCAAATAGCTAATGCCTTCACTAAACTTTGTAGTACTGTCTGTACCGTCGAGTTTTGAATTTGCACGATGCGTCGGACTTTTTGTATGTTAAAAGCATGTTTTTGAAATTGATTGGGCACATTCGAGGTGTATTTCTCCTCTTATTCTGTCAGTAACACTATTTCAGCTTCATAACAATTACCTCGTTTTTCTTCTTTAACTATGACGTAGTATTTCAAAATGGCGGATGTGAAAGGCTAGAGGAAATGGGGGGCTACGCTGTTCACGTTAGTTATCAATTTCGAAGCAAATGACACAGAACCCCCCCCCCGCCGCCCGTTCGTCATTCCACCTCACCTTAGCCCTTTCAACTTGAGACGTCACGTTTGTGCTGCTCCTTTGTGTCCACATTTCTCTCGGTGAAAGCGCTAAGAAGAGGAACTCGCTTGTGCTGTCGACCCCCGAGATAAGTTGAAGCCTCGACGTTGTGCGATGGATTGGAACGCATGTGGTATTGAGGAGATTGGGTCGGTAAAGTAGAAAGCCTTTGAAGAGTCGGTTGAGAAGTAACTTCTTAACTGTCAACAGTGTAAGAGTGACAACCTTGGCAAAGCTCTACTTTTCTTTGTTACCCCAACGGCTTAACGGAGCGTTGGGAAATTCCGTCAAAACCTGATGAAGCCTTCGGAGTTTCGATAAAAAGGAGGTTGTGCTGGAAGGGGCTTTCAGTTGGAAACAGTAACAGACGATCGGCTTCTGTGATAGAGCCGTCAAAGTTATTTGAGAAAACTAAGCGACGAACAATGAGGGGTTCTACAACCAAAATACGTTACTACCCGTGAGCGTTACCACGTTATGACGTTACACAAAGTTTCAAGTTACGAAGGAGGAGATCAACTGGAGGCATACTCCTGATTGTTGTATGGGCAAAGGGAGGGGGAGGGCTGAGCACTCACTCAACAAATGCAGTATTTAGAAATAACATAATCCAAAGCAAGGATGCATTAACAACCTCTCACAGAGGTTAGCACTCATTAGCCCTCCCGGAGGCTAATTTTTTGAAAATTGTATTTTCGATTGATATATAACATGTACATGCATCGGGGGTGGAGACTGCCCATCAGCTGTGAAAAGGTTGACACGATCTTGATTACTGAGGATAAAAGGACTGGTTCAGTGAGAGTGAGTATCTTCAACGTAGAATCTGCCCGATACGGCGTTGGGGTATGACGTCTTGCTGTTGCCCAATACGATGAAACACTGACTTCCTCCAAAAGGGAAGTGTATGCGTCCAGACGGGTCGTAGAAAAGTTAGGTAGATCTTAAGTTTGTTTCGCATCAGTATGTTTGGGTTGTTGAGCAGTGATCTCTCTTTGTGAATTGGCTGCGTTATACGGTCGTGAAAATTGAGTTTCTGGTTTAGTATGACACCAAGATAGTTGTGGGAGGTGGCGTATGGGATCTTCATTGAGGTACAGCGTGATCAGTTATGGCTCCTTTGCTTGGATTGCCACCGAATGAGGCGTACAGATCTGTTACTGTTACAGATGTGTATCCGAAGGTTGCTAAAGGCTTCTTGCTCCCTTAGTTCGTTGCCGGAGCACAGGGCGGGGCTGACGTCCACGCCCTCAAATGTTCACACAGATGATTGCCACTCCACCAAAACGAGCTGTGGCTGTAGATTTAAACAAATCCTCTTTCTGCGAAAGCCCAATCTATAATTTACTTAAACCCCCTTTGATTTGGAGATGTGTTGAAGTAGAAGGCCCGAACGCCGGCGGCAGATTATTAATTCGAGCCAAGTTTTCTCATCCATTTAGAATCGAATAACCCCGTCATATTACTCTCATGAATTTGCCGAGCCGGCAAATAACAGGGCAAATAAACGAAAGGGAAAGAGAGGTGGAACTCCGCTTGAATTGCTAAAGAGGAAAGGGACGGAAAAGAGTACAGTGGCCAGCTGTTTATTTATGACCCCCGTACCCCGCCCCCTCACCGCCACCTCAACCCGTCTACCTCCATCCTCCTCCAATAAGCTGATTTATGTTCTATTCAGTGGAAGCGCATTGGATTTAAATCGAATCAACGCTTGGGAGAGTGCCGTGGTTGCCGTTTTGAAACCAGCGGGCCTAGTTTGGTTTGCTGATCTAACTTTATCGTGGGAGAGCTCTCTGGTCCCGCATAAAACCTTGAAACTCCATTCGGCATTTAGCCGCCCGAAATTCCCTGGTGAGTGAGGTAAATTGACCAACAATGAATAGTTCGCTACAGGGAAACCCGACTTTCTAACCCGAGTGACGAACCGCAAAGTACTAACGAGGAAACATCTTGAAATCCATGTCCAAGGTTCTGATCGTTTGACCAGCGACCAGATCTGTGGACTTGAGCGTGTACGTGTCGCATGGAAATTCATTCTTTATCCAACATGTTCCTCTGAGCTGAGAGCTCTGAGCTCAGCTACTTGTCTATTTCTTTCACCTTCCATCATTTTCACGTTAGCAATTTAATAATTATTCTTTTCTTCACACTCAACACTTGTTGAGATTGTTAATATTCAAATAACTTGTCTCTACGTCAATTCACTTTCTACATGGCTTTTTCTACTTAATCAATTCATTTATCGCTCAGTTCATTTGAAGTTGGTCAGACACCTCACAGCAGCAGGAAGCGGTAGCGCTCACTGTTCCGAAATTTATTGTGCTGCTCGTACTCATTCCTGGACCGTTATTGAGCAACTGGTACACAGAGAATTAATGAGGGTGCAAACACGATTTTTTGAAGAAGGATAGTAATTACTATTGCAGAGTTATTGGGTAAAAACCTTAAGAGCTGGTAGTAAGCGAAACAGCAGTAGTTGAAATTCAGGAATTTCTGGAGTCACCCCCATGTATATGTACCTTATGGGCGTTTTCAAACACTCACTCTATAGTCATTGTATTGGATTAATACACCAATTTTATTGACCATTGTAGTAACATTTCGGCGGAGCTTATAAGGAAAAATCGCGCTAAAATCAGTTTTCGTCGAAAATGTTGGTAATTTATTGTGCTGCGGGCTAAATATCAAGTTTGAGCTGATTTGGTACGGTCGTTCTCTCTAAAACTCGTTCACACACACACACCATTTTCCCAAATAGTGTTTTTCGGACTCAGTAGGGTCTGAAACGTAAAGATCTGAAGAAAACTCAGAATTTTTTTTCAGCCGATTACTATACTTTCCTTTCCCTTTGGGGTAGCGGAAAGTAACCAGTATGTCAATCATTGATAACAATGACATGTAACTGGTTTGCAACGTACAGTATTTTTACGAACGATTTTTAGAAACGCTCTTACGATTTTGATTAAATTTCTTATATTGATAGCTGTCAATATTGCAGTTATACCATAAGATTCCCATCCGTGGGGAAATTCCGGAACTGTAAGCAGCACAATAAATTACCAACATTTTTGATTTTAGCGCGGTTTATTCGTTATGAACTCCGCTGAAATGTTACTAAAAGGTTTTTTTTAATTGGTGTAGTAGTCCAATCCAATATCTATAGGGTGGGCGTTTAAAAATGCTCATAAGATACATATACATGGGGGTGACTCCAGAAATTCCCGAATTTCAACTACCGCCGTTTTGCTTACTACCAGTTTGTACCCAATAACTCAAAAACTGCAAAAGTAATGACTAACTTTCTTCCAAAAACCTTGTGTTACAGCTCATAACGCAATTATTCAGCATTCATTCAGCATTATTTCTCTGCGTACCAATTGCTCAATAACGGTCCGGAACGTGTACAAACAGCACAATAAATTCTGGAACTGTAAGCGCTACCGCTTCCTGCTGCTGTGAAGTTTTGTCTGACCAACTTCAAATGAACTGAGTGATGAATTGGTTAAGTAGAAAAAGCCATGTACAAAGTGAATTGACGTAGAGCTAAGGAAAGTTGTGTGTTGCAACGCACCAGATACTTTGAGGTAGTTGTTAGCTGCATCAAACTTCGAACTGCTTACTAATCTCAACTCAGAGAGAGGTCATAATTTCCCTTGAACGCCTTGGTCCTTTAGTTGGCACATTAAAATGAAACGCCTTTATAAATTTCGACTAAAAAATAATTGTGGTAATCATGGTAATAGCAACAATACCCCCCCCCCCACCACCAATTTTCCGAGAACGCGGTATTCGTGAGGAAAAACTGCAATAAAATCGACATTTTTGATAATTTATTGAGCCGCTGTCGTCATATGCGCACGGCTTAGCATCCATACAACATTTTAATTAATTTATACGGTATTTTTGATAAATATAACTATAATAGCGATGTGGGGTCGTTTTGACTGTAGAAGTTAACTCTGGTGTGGACTCTTGAGAGCCAGTCAGGATAAATGAAAAGCTTCCTCTAGGCCGACGTTTCGCTTAATTTATTAAGCATCGTCAGGGGGAAATTGCTAATATTTCTTAAAATAATGACGTTCGAAGAAAAAAAAAAACAAAAAACAAACAGACCTTAATAGTAAACAACAGATTGTAGAAAACGTCGGCCTAAAGAAAGCTTTTCATTCATCCTGACTGGCTCTCAAAAATTCACACCACGCTATAACTGTTGCAAGCCAATTTCGCTCATATTTTGGCGTCTGTTACTGACTTACAACGCTGAATTGGTTCAGCCGTTTTTGTCAGTCGCGTTCACAGTCGTACACTTCATAGCATTATTACTTTACTTAGTCGTACGGAGTAAAAAGAAAAGTTAAGGAATCTGTTGAAAAAAAAAAAAGTTGGGTTTTCGTCGGATCGAGGGCTTCAGAGTTCGAAAAACCATTTATACGAAAAGTAGCCATAACCAACTTTGTAATTACGGCGCACAACACTTGACTAAGCATATGTAAACAGAAGATATGAGTAAAAGCAGATTAGATTAGTTGGAAGATTGGCGAACATGCGGGAGATTGACGAAAGCTGTGGTTTGAGTATGTTCGGTATACGTGAACTAACAACACCGTGGGACTGCAATTCCTCTTCAAATGCTGTACTTCATGAGAGTGGAAGTAGTAGCAACTTCGCGTAGTTGATAAAATACAACATTTAAAAAAATCATTTTCCTCACGAAATAAGTTTTAAATAGCTACGATTCGAAGGTGAGGCCCGTTAAAAACCAGCTAAACTGAACTCTTCAAGTAGAAGGGAAGAGATATGAGAACAATGTAAGCGGAACGGTATTGTTCCAAAGGTTCACGGCTAGTTACCTCGAAACAAAAGGCTGTCAGGCCGCGAGGACAGTTTGACGATTCCTTTACACGATTGAAGGGGACGAATTTTCGCATCCCACTTCCATCACCTTCATTCGTCTGCGCGACTTCTCACGTTTTCCTTAAACGTCGGAGAAAGCTATTTTATTATTAGATTTAGATTAGTAAATAGCTTGATTGTAAAGTTAGCTATTCAGAAAATTAACGAAGGGCAAAAATTACATTGTGCCGCTCCAATTGTAAGTTGTTGTCGAGCAAATTTATGAGCTAATACTCAACTACATATTTGAAACTTAGAGGCCGAACTTGGTTAAAAACTTGCCGTTCTCTTTGACTTGATCTGTCAAAAATATCCGATCCAGTAGCTAATCCTGAGTTTTACACTCACATTATATGAGCATGCTAGAACTCAGCGTTTATAGCGAGAAACTGGTGGAGTTGGACGTTCCGGAATTTATTAATTTGCTTCTACTTACGTCACGACCTTTCGAGTAATACATGGGACCGCCAACGTTATTTTTTGGGGAAGTTCGTGTTTGCGGTTCTGGAGTTATACTGGTGAAACAGCAGGGGGTTGAATTCTACACTTTCTGGGGTTGCTATGTATTATTTTACGAGCATCATTAAACCGCCTAGTTTATGGGGCATCGTCTAAGTTTACTATGAACACAAAATGCGAGCGGAGAATATGCACTCGTACAATGAATGGGTGTTGTCGAAGTGAAGTGCTTTTGCGTTTTCCAAGTTTGTCTGCGGAAAGGACTGGGGATTCATTTAATTGATATTAAATTAAACTGCAGAGGAAGTACGTACGACAATCGTCAAAACAAAATAAGACAAGAAACCAAAGCCACGTATGCGTTGGATATTAGGAATGAAGCTCCCCGACGACGAAAAAAAGGAGATTCCAAGTCCTTAAGTGGGTCAAGAATTAAGACAGTCGCTCAGTGTCACAGATCCAATCTTTTCGGCATCCTTTTCCCAGTCGCCAACCAAAATAATTGTGGTTTCCCGGGTGGACAATTGAGTTACGACAAAGTTGTGGTAGAAATCAAGTTGGGAATGGAATCCGTTGCAGCGGGGTCGAGTAAAACCATCTCTCAACAACTGAAATGGGGGGGGGGGGATCGTTATCGTGTGAGGGTATTTGCAGAAAATAGAGGGTTAACAGTTTCACGGAGGATTTTCGTCCAGCAAACCGATTCCACTCTTGACAGCCGCGTAGCCGCATTGTCGGTTTTCTACAAAATGATGAGTTATAGGACGAGCCTATAAAGTGTGGGTAGAGCTGACAAACTGCTAACAGCGGATTTTATCTTGCATGTATACTTTATTGGACCAACACCTTAATTTTTCCGATTAAGAGCGGATTTCATGCGGAAAGAACTGCGCCAAAATCGATTTTCATGGTACTGTCGTGTTGAGAGCTTTTCGTTAATTTAATATAAATTTTTAAAAAATCAAGTTTTAATAAAAATTGTTATCAGAAAACAAAACGTGGCGTTTTGATCGCTACACCTATAGTTAATTTTGAGACAATTTTTCGATGGTGACCTACGCGCTAAAGACATCATTTGAACCGTTTTCTCTCACTCACGTCCAGCAAATGGTGTTTTTCCGATTCAGCAGCCCTTAAAACGTAAACCTCTGAAGGAAACTTAAAAAAAGACAACAAAATTTTACGCAACGGCTTTTAACCATTATTTAAACTCGCCCACTACACAGGAAAAAAGAAAATTGCCGTTTTCTAGGCGACACTAGGCAATTGGCACTGACGAACTGACTGGTGGTTGCAATAAGGCGAAAGGAAGTGAGAGGAAATAAGCGCTGGTCGGGGAGGAAAGATAACTTATGATACATTGTCACGCAGATTCATTCAACTACCTCACTATACGAGGTACTACCGAGGTGGGTGCTATACTCGTATATACCATGATTTCACGATTGCCCATCTAGTCTTGTATCTCTGGGACCCGTCCCATTCGAGTTATCATCGAAAATACCTTGGAAATGATAACAAACACAACGTAAATAATAAAACTGCCAAATTTTGTTTTCAGCTGATGTTTTAAACCCATTTTTGCCCATAACAGCCATGTATTTCGTGCGATTAGACCCCTGAGCAGGAGGGCACGACTTCTTACCAAATCGAATTTCAGTTGAGAAGAACAGATTTTTTAGACCCCGCGAAAGGAAAAATGTGCCCCGGACCGCTGACGGACATTGCAGATTTGGAATCCCGATGACTTGAAACGTGAAATGTCAAATTTTGAAGGAGGCGATGGGTGGTGGGAGGATGTAGGGTGGGGGGTTGTAAAAAAGTGTCTTGACCTGAAAACTCAACTATTCAGAAGATAACCAATATCAACCGGTTGCATCACTTGCAATTGCATCAATATTGCATCAATATGCACGTGGTGAATTACCAACATGGATAGACCAACACTTGATAATCTGACAAACAGATACAAAAATGGAGCAGCAAGTGGTTCTACAGTTGTGGCAACGTACAGTAATTAACTAACACACACAAAATGCTAAGGGTGTAATAAGCGCATTTCAAGGATATGCACACAAATAGCCGCTAACAGCTAACCCGCATCGTTACTATTAAACATTTAAAAATTTACAAATTATTACACAACACTTTATTATTCTCTTGCACAGCTAGACGTAGTCTCACACCTCTGAGACCCATCCCATTCGATTCAGCATCGAAAAATACCAGTAAACCATGCGAAACATGACCTGACTACAATGTAACGAATAAAACTAAATATTCCAGGCTCTTATGCATCTGTAGGGAATTGGTGAGGGGTTTTAATGTGACGGGAGGGAGGGACTACAAATGATGAAACGTTTCCTTCGATTAGTTATAGTCTCGCAAGTACTTTCACTTAGTCGACTTTGGTTCACTATAATTACTGTAATTTCACTATTTTTGGTCTAGACGCAGTAGTACACCTCTGAGAACTGTTTTATTCTTCCCACCGCTTAAAAATACCGAGAAATCGATACCAAACACGGAGTTGGTCAACAATGAGGATGGGCTAACAATACACTTACACTATTTACTATTTCCCTCCGTCCACATTTGCCACACATTCCTGATACTGCTATGAAATGTTGGCACAAGAACGTAATGTTTACTCTTCACCATAATCAGTTACTATTCGTTAACTTATATTGTTCATTGTTTTCCACTCTTTTATTTTAATTCATTCATTGTGAGCGAGGCTCACCAGCTAATCTGAACACCGATTCAGCATCCAAAAATATCAGTGAACCATACGAAGCATAATCTGACTACAATGGAACGACGAAAACTAAATATTCCAAGTACCAGTAGGGGCTTGTAGGCAATTGGCACGACGTGGCGCGTCGAGCTGGCTGGTGGTTTTAACGACACGGGAGGGAGCAGCAGTTAGTTTCGCTGTAGATATTGTCTCGCCAGTACTTTCAATTAATAGACTTTGACTCTCTGTAATCACTGTGATTTCACTATTTTCGATCTATACGCCGTTGTACACCTCCGATACTCATTCCATTCCACCCAGGATCTCAAAATACCTAGAAAACGATACCAAACACGGCGTATTCACGTTAAAACTACCAAAATTGCGTTTTTGTTAATGTTGTAAACCATTTTTTACCCATAACCACTATGGGCTTCGTCCGATCGCATTGCCGAGCAAGCGGGCACAAGTAGATACCAAATGAGATTTTTGTACGAATGAACGGATATTTTAGACCACGTTAAAGACTCAGAAAAGGCCCGGACTGCGGACAGTGATTCTGTTTTGAGAATATATTTTCATTCTGAATAATAACCTTATGTTTTCGGTCAGCAAAATTTTAATACAACCCTCCCTCAACAATTTTTCGATTTGACTTTCAAGACATCGGGATTCTAAATCTGTAATGTCCACCGTCAGGGCCGTTTGGTGCCTTTAACGTTGTCTAAAAAATCTTCTTTCTTTCGTTCCAAAATCCCATGTGGTATCCAGTTGTGTCCGCCATCTCGGCAATGCGATCGGACGATTCCCATGGTTGTTATGAGCAACAAACGGATTAAAAAATTAACAAAAACCTAATTTTGGCCCTTTGAGAGTAGATTCGCCTTATTTCTGCGTTTTTAGATGCTGGAGCGGAAGGCATTATTGTCACAGGTGTACGACCGGACTGTAGATCGAAAACAGTGAAATAACAGTAATTGTAGTGAGTGAAGTCCCATAGGATGCGAATGACGGGACGATCGGTCCTTTCGTTTGTTTGAGCGTTTGCAGTTAGCTCCGCGAGCTGCTCTCCTCAGCGGGTCGACTCTCCCCTGCCGGAGCTACGGCTCGTCAACTGCCTCAGTCCGCTCTCAACGGAAGTCGAGTCGCCCGGAGGTTTCACCAAACGCTCACATTTGTCGATTAAAACAATCATCAGTGATCACCGATTCGAGATTTACTGTGCAATATAACCGATTTCACCAACGTGGTTTACGATTAAAACATTATAACAACCCGGGAATTCATCAAAACGGAGTCGTAGCGGTTAAAAGTTGACTCGGTGCGTCGGGGTTACCGCTCGCCAAACGAATACCGTTTTGCTTACTTCAACTCAATAATACGAGTTTTATGACTGCTTCTCGTTTTATCTCGGATCGTTTCGCTAATTTTGCTTACTTGATACGCACGAAAGGAGGACGAGAATAGGGGGTTCATTTTGGTTGTTCAAGGAAACGAGAAGGTTATGATTTCCTTCGGATAGTTCGTAATGAAATGATTCTGGTGCGATGATGTGTTATCTGACCATCCGAACACCACTGAATTTTTGTAGAAGTAGGAACATAAATGAGGAACCACTTGATACGTAAAAATCTGCTGAGGACTCATAAAAGTAAAAATATCTCTGACAAATCAAGTCAACTAGGTCTATCAAACAACTGGTTCTAGCTAAATAGGCTAGTAGGTTCGTGAACACCAACATTCGCTGATTTAAACGAACATATGCATATAAATCATTGAGTCCCGAAATTAGCTGGTCGAATCATGTTCATTCTGATCGTTTAATCATTTCAAACGACGTAAGAGAAACCCGATTTAATTACAGAAAATTCCGATTTATCAATTAAATGTTGTTTTGAAAAGTTTGGTGGCACCAGGCGCGATCGTGTTTCGTGTTGCGCGACGAAAATTCCGATTCTCTTAAACCCGACGTGAATCCGCGATTCACTATAATTAAGCGCTATTGGTCGGTGAATTTTCGTTCCGTGTTCAACCAGTCCGCGGATATACCATGACTCCTGTGCGAGCAAGATATTCCTACGCACTCACGCCGGAAATGTTTCGTCACTTTGAAGACTTCAAAGGTGAGTCTTTACACAACATGCTACTCTGGTGCGTGAGCATTAGTTATCATTGCTTCCCGTTCATTTTGAAAATAGCTCAATTCAAACCCAATTCGATAGGAACTACTGCCCGAGATGTATATTCTAACAATTTTCTAACGTGAGCAATCCGATCGGACGAAGCCCATGGTTGTTATGGGGAAAAATGGTTAAAAAAATTAACAAAAACGCAGTTTTATCGCAAATACGCTGTGTTCGGTATCGTTTGCCAGGTATTTTTAGATGCTGGGGCGAATGGAACAATTCTAAAAGGTGTACAATGCGGCTGGAGCGAAAATAGTGAAGTCACAGTAATTATTGTGAGCCAAATTCGTCTAATTGTGAGAACTTGCGAGACTATAACTACAGCGAAAAGAATCGTTTCATCATTTGTACTCCCCCTCCCCCTCCAGCCTAATTAAAACCACTCGCCAATGAAACAATGAACAAAATAAGTTAACGGAACAAACAACATTATGCTGGAGTTAGTGTCGGGCTGTTGTCATCACTGTTGATAACTGATTATGGTGAAGAGTAAACATTACGTTTTTGTGCCAACATTTCATAGCAGTATCAGGAATGTGTGGGGTGGCAAATGTGGAACAGGAAGGTGGGAAGTAGTCAATAGTGTAAGTGTACCGTTAGCCCATCCTTATAGTTGACCAACTCCGTGTTTGGTATCGTTTTCTCGATATTTTTAAGCGGTCGGAAAATGAAACAGTTCTCAGAGGTGTACTACTGCGTCTAGACCAAAAATAGTGAAATCGCAGTAATTATAGTGAGCCAAAGTCGACTAATTGAAAGTACTTGCGAGACTATAACTAATCGAAGGAATCGTTTCATCATTTGTAGTCCCCCCCCCTTCCTGTCGCATTAAACCACCTGCAAATTGCCTACAGGCGCATGGAATATTTAGTTTTATTCGTTACATTGTAGTCAGGTCATGTTTCGTATCGTTTACTGGTATTTTTCGATGCTGAATCGAACTGGATGAGTCTCAGAGGGGTCACTACGTCAAACTGTGCAAGAGGATAATAAACCATTGTGTAATAATTTGCAGCCTTTTAAAATATTTAATAGCAACTATGCGGGTTAGCTGTTAGCGGCTATTTGTGTGCATATCCTTGAAATGCGCATATTACACCCTTAGCATTTTGTGTGTGTTAGTTAATTACTGTACGTTGCCACTTACTAACTTTAGAGCCACTTGCTGCTCAATTTTCGTATTTGTTTGTCAAATTATCAAGTGTTGGTCTATCCATGTTGGTCAATTCACCACCTAGTAATCTAACAGCTCGTTACTAATATTAATGGTGGATAAGGGAACGAGATTAGCCCTGGTAGTTGAAAATTTCGAAACTGTGTCAAGCATTTTGCTGTTTCACGAACGATAGGTTAGTCGCTGCCTTTATCGAAACATGTTGCTGAGCATGTTGCTGGGTCGTGGAGGGGATTAGTTTGATAGATGATGAGAACGTGATCCTGTGGTGCAATGAAATCGCCCCCGCCCCCCCCCTCTCCCATGCTACACACGGGAGACTCGCTCAGCTGATAAAATAATCACCTGCCTCTCCAGCTCGTGCTTATATTGAATCGATCACAACCGCCTTCAAGGCTCTCACGGAAGAGGTGATTCATTGCAGCGGTTGGGAAATAGCCCAGTTATTGCTGCCAATGTTGCAACTTGACGTTCCAAGGAGACATAGTAGGAGTCGTGCGCTCCTCTCTTCGATTTGTTGGCACGGAGGTAGAACCGTGTATTTCTAGGGGAGGACTGCAACCACCCACGTTTCCCAGAAACGTTGTCTAGCAACGTCAATAGAATCTTCATCGCTACTTCAACTAAGAGAGGAGACTGACCTCATCACAGCGATGCGTCACTTAAACATTTGGGGTGACCCCAATTTATTTGTCAATGCTGATAATACATTACTCAGGCGTTAGGGCAAATACGCAGAATTCAAACTAACATCTTTTCATTGGTTTTTGTCCCCCTCCCCCTCACCTGTGATTCCAAAGTAAACACGAACCCTCCAAAAATAAAATTGAGTTGACAATCTCGTTAATTACCTACAAGAGTATGGCTCCATCAAGATCGGTGTATAAGTAGGAGCAACCCAATAAATTCTGGAAAATTAGGAGCTTTTAGTTCCTACGTGGACCGAGTTATTAGAGCGATACTAAAAGGAAAGTGAGTTGAACAGATATTTTCGATCGAAAACCAACCCCATTAATGAAAACAGTCAACTACAGGTCTGAGCAAGACCTTGATACAAGTGTAAATGTACACATTGACGATTCCTTCCAATAATTATAATCCCAGGCGCAATGGACGCATTTGAATTCAGATGAAATTGACCGGTTAGTGAAAACGCTTAAAGGTGAATCAAACAGAAACGAAAAAAAGGAGCAGTTAACGACAGAGCTGCTTGGAAACCCTAAGTAATGCATATTCTATTCAAACTAGGCATTGTGAAGTCGATCAATGATCTTGCCTTCTGTTCAGAACTGCCATTCAGAATTCCTCTCTCACTCTCTCTCTTTATTTATCTTGCACCCCCTCGCCCATCATCCAGAAAACCACAATGATTTAAACTCCACTCTTTAACTTCAACAGTTATAATTATCCGCCGGGCAGGGTAATACGAACAGTATTTCTAGTCATAGCATGTAAGTGCCTGAGCATTTGCTTAGATACACAAGAACGTGTTATGTTGTAAAATGTGTATTGATAATCATTAGTGTGCCATCTACGTGCATGTAGAGTCTATAAATCGACTAGCAAGATGTGAACAGAACAGGTAATTGATTGGAAGTGGAATGAAGGGCACCCATAAATGAACAAATTTGTCGGAACGCTTCCGGCTGTTCACAGCTTGGAGCTGACACCATGTGTGTACACCAGTCATTAGAATCGATAACTTTGTCAGCTAGCTGATTCAAATTTGGGACAAAACTAGGTTTTCTAGTTCCCCATGTTTACTTCCTTAACTAGCGAAATCGAATAGTTGGAAGTATCATGAATTTTATCTAGAAAGTTCCAAAATAACATTATTATTAAGGCTGAGACTCCAACGTCAAGTGTCGTGTTAACTTCGAAGTGTTTTTGTTACTGATAGACACATATGGAGCATCAATAGCTCCAATTGCTCTGGAAGTATCGTGTGTTATTCCACTATATCCCACACAATTTTTAATCGCTGTTGTGAGGGTTATAGGTATAGATTCGTCGCTTACTTTTACCGACAGGAGCACAAAATAGAAAATGTTCAAGTTAGTACAGTGCACCTAACGCTTTTGTATCAGGCAACGCTAGAATTTTGTAGATGGGGGATGCGTGTGGTATCATTCTAGATGGTACTTTTATTCACATACATGCGAAAAAGTACCTAAATGCTTTTCGACTAACACGATTACAGAAAATCATAAATTTCAGTTCTATAGTTCAACCCAGCTGTGTTTATTTGTGTTTCCAAGTTTTGAAATGTGGATTTACGTTATCGTTATTGTTGTAGCAAAATGAATGAAAATATTTCATCTACACTGAGTGTGCTGTGAGCTCCAAAATTGAAGGTAATCGTGCGGTTTCTTTAGGTCACCTTGCTGTTCGAGTTTTAATACGACGATGACGTAATTGTTTACATACTCAATGAATAATGAAATTCTCATTACATTTTAGCTCGATGTTGTTTCTTTAGTGTTGTGAAAAATGGGCTGTTGATTGAAACCCACGTACTTGGCCTTTGGTGCCATTGTGTCAGCGACAGCTGGTGTTTCGAATTGCGAAAAGATGGCGTGAAAGTTATTATATTGGTTAATGAAGGTTAAAAATGGAATGAAAATTGTTTCTGGTGTCTTATGACCTTTTAACCTTCATAGTTGAAGAGTTCTTGAATGTTTGAGAACAAACGGATCGATACTTATCCCATCGTGATTCACGTTTTAGGTTAAAATGTTCGTTCTGAGTGCGACGAGACGATCATTGAATTGTGACGTACGAAACGCGCGTTTAAATGTGGTTAATACCAGATATTTCGGTCACCTACCTGGTTCGATGGGTTTGATTTCGGGGCCGTCGTAGGCTTCAGTTGTCACGTCAAGGTTCATTTTTGTCCGTCCTCTGCCTTCGACCGCGCGAGTCCTTCCGGAGAAACCGGCTGATTGTCGAGGGCTCCCGACGATTCAGACAATCAAGAAATACACGACAAAACTTAATAACGAAATGACAAGTTGATCGAAGAAACGGGAGAGTTTTATTTATTACACTTCAAAACAGCAAGATGTCCGCCGGATCGGTCTCCTCTGGAAGGTCGAGTCAATAAGAGGCGGCTGAGCCTGCGCTGAAATGGAGGGAGACTACGTCACAGGGTTGTCCCGCCATGTGCTCGAAATGTAAACAAAACTAACCTACCGCTTGAGGATCCGCGATAATAGCCTTATCAACTTCATCCCTCAGATCAAGGTGACATCCACATATCGTTCCCACGTAATCAATAATAATCAACTCTATTCCCTTCCGACAACAATTTCAGACTTGGACTTTCACACAACTTTTATTGCACTAATGCAATATGTTTTTCGCCGAATCTTTGTGAAACTGTTAGAACTTAACTTTCCGGAATTTATTGTCATGCTGACATTTTTGTGACAACCGATCTCGAGTAACCAGCGCACAGAATATTCATGAAGCTGCCAAAGCAATTTTTAGCGGCAGTTTCGCGTTGTTCATTTAGGGTGCAATACCTGCATATTCTCTCGTTTCTTTTGGTTTATTATTTATTATGCATAATAACCCTATGTTTACAACTGCAATGTTCGTCCGCCATCCCGGCCATTTTATGCCCTAAAAAAAGCTGCAAATTATTACACAATGGTTTATTATTCTCATTAACAGCTTGACGGAGATTCACAGCTATGAGACCTACTCCATTCGATTCAGCATCGACAAATACCTATAAACAATGCGAAAGATGACCTGACAACAACGCAACAACGAAAATTAAATATTCATAAATATTCGTTTTGTTAATTTGTTAAATAATTGTTTGCCCATAACAACCATGGACATCGTCCGATCGCGGATTGCCAAGCAGGCGGGTGGATTTTTTAGACTACGTTAAAGACACAAAAATAGGGTGTAAAATTTTCCTGGCCGAAAACGTAGGTGTATTATTCAGAATGAATAAAACAAAATCCGTTCTTTCGCACAAAAATCCCATTTGGTATCTAGTTGTGCGCATCCCCCCCCCCTCCACCCTCACCACTGCTAGGCAGTCCGATCGGACGAAGCCCATGGTTGTTTTGAGCAAAACATAATTTTAAAAATTAACAAAAACTGTTTTAACGGAAATACGCCGTGTTTGGAATCGTTTTCCAGGCATTTTTATATGCTGGTGTTCAACGGCGTATAGATCGAAACACAGAGAGATCGATCTCAGTAATTATAGTGATCCAAAGTCTACAAATTGAAAGTACTTGCGAGACAATATCTACAGCGAAAGGAATCGTTTCATCATTTATTATACTCCTTCCCTCCCACCTCATTAAAACCACCTGCCAACTTCCTACAGGGGCCTGGAATATTTAGTTTTCATCGTTCCATTGCAGTCTTGGCCGTTTCAACGCTAATACGCCGTGTTTGGTATCGTTTTCTAGGCATTTTTATGGCGTATTGATCGAAAACGGATCGAAATTACAGTAATTATACTGAGCCGAAGTCTACTAATTAAAAGACCTCGCGGGACAATACAGCAAGAGTAATCGTTTCAGTGTCACACACGAACCGCCCGTCAGCTCGACGCCTCATGTCGTGCCAATATCCTACCTGGAAATTTCTCCTGGAATTTGTAATTATCGTCGTTCCGTAGTAATTAGGTCATGCTTCGTGGAGTTTACTGGTATTTTTCGATGATAAGTCGAATGGGATGGTTCTCAGAGGTCTGAGACTTGGTCAAGCAGTTCAAGAGCGATGCCAATGTTCCACTATGAGGCAGTGACCCTTCAGGTACAGTAGAAGACCCGATTCTGACCAGAGCCCCTCTCCTTTCCAGTGATCTCTTAATTCCCAAGAATCCAGTAAACTGTACTCTATTAGAGCTGGCTATAGATCTGAGCTGCATCCTGCACTCCCTCTGTGTTGAAGTAGTTCCATAGCACTTTACAGAACGCCTATCAGTCGTTATGTTGATAGTTTTAGTGCTATATCCTTTTTCGACCTGAGCCAGCGATTGTAGTTTACATCTGCGCTTGACAAACCGTTGGAGTGAGACCCAGAGTGGTGTCAATTTTCTATCCACACCCCACAGCCTGTTCAATCCAGGGCTTTAGACACACCCATATAGATGTTAATGCCACTCAGAGGCCGAAACTGACAGTTTGCATTGTTCCATACGCTTCCTTCTGGTTAAACTTTATATTTCCTGTCGAAATCGTTCAGGGCCCTTGACTAGGCATCTCAGCCGTCTCAAGCTCTTTTAATCTACCGTAATATGTTCAATCCTTCCGATTGAGATATAAAGGCTCTTAGCGAATTCGGTAGCCTGTTGACCACAACCAGCCGTGGGCCCCTTTGTACCTCCTCCCTCGGTTTATCGGGCGACTTCTTCTCCAGTTATGCGACGCTTCTGGGAGTTGGACCCTGTCATCTCGCATCCATTTCCTAAACCCCACAGGTTCCAATTGTGTACATCACTCCTCCTGGGCCAACCATCTTCACATTCATGATCCTACTACTCCCTTGGATGTAGATTGGTCTGACAACTTGTTCCGGACCTGAAAGTGGCGCAAGCTGGTGTGAAAATGGCGTTGATGTTTACATGAACTGGAACGATGGGGTCGTAATACTTGGAAATGAGAGACACTTAGATGAGGCAGCAGCGATTTGGCATCAGTGATGAAAGATGGCCATGAATCCATGAATGTCCATATCAAGCAAAAGGATAGGTTCAGCCCCAAAGTACCCCCAAAATAATTGTATTTACAGAAGTGGAAACAGTATAAATTTGAAGACACGAGAGATGATGAAGATATAAAATGTAATGTGTTCTTACTCTCTAATTCATCATGATTCTACAGATGAGTTCCAAGCAGAGTGGCTTTTCCTGTAGCCAATTTTCCACGGTCAACTTCATGAAAATCCGCTGCCATTAGTGAAATGCCCATGAACTAAACAAAACATTTATCAACTTGCTACCCCGTATTGATAAGCCCATACTTACAATCATGTAACAGGATATTGATTGGCTCCATTTAGTGGGATATCGTGCAGCCTCTAAAAATGGCAACCCTCAAGTGTGGCATCTTCATCTTTAAATAAGTATCAATTCCACACTTAAACGTTCAAAGTAGCTAGCAACCTGCAATACTAACTCATGTTGACTGACCTCCCCCTGTATGAGTGCTTTCTCGAGGAAAATGAAGGTGGGGGCGGTGAGAATGTTCTAATCGGGCCTGTAACATATACAACCTTCATTGCCCATACCTTGACGAATATCTGACAGAGTGGAAGAAGGTCAAATATTTTCTCTGTGGTACTACATACGTAGTAGTATCTATGATTTTCATCCCTCGTGCTATTACTAAGCACTCCAGATTATCATTCCCAACACGACCATCTGACAGCTTGTCTTCAACAACAGCAGCCAAGCAGTCTATCACTCAACTTTTTAAGCGCCTTTCGTACTTCAACTTCGACTTTGATCTTAACGGGATGTTCGCGAATAACTGAGAACTGCACTTAAGAGCCGGAAAAAAAGATAGTTTGACAGCTCTTCTTTAAAATTTGTCAGGAGTTCTCATGTAAAGTGACTTCCATTAAAGGCCTGCCTGTAAAATGGCATTGTGACGTCTTTTGACTGACAAGTAACTTTCCGAGGAGCAAACATAAGAAATTCAGCTTTGGATGAAGGGTTGCGAATCCCATAAGCCACAGGAGGGCCGACGCGATGCTCGGATGAGTTATGCCCTTCTCGTGTTTGACCGCCCTTCTTCCTCACCTCGAGCTTCTTGTTCTTCGCGCCCCTCCTCCATATCCGCCAACTCAAGCTACTGCTTATCATTCCCATCACGACCCTCTGACAACTTGGCCTTCAACCGCAGCAACATCCCATGTATTACTCAACTTTTTGCCAACATACATTAGGCCCTCGTCTAGAACGGCTATTTCAGAGGGGTGAACGCCGCATCTGAGCGGCTCGTTTTCAAAATGAGGGTATTCTTGTCACGAATGAGAGTATAGCAGTTTTTTTTCTTTCTTTTTTTGTGTGTGCCGAACATTGAACTCAGCAGCTAATGCTCATCTGCTCAGGAGCATAATGGAGTGAGGGATGAATACGAATTCGACGCTGCTGTAGTTATTCATATGGTCGCGTGCTAAGTATCGAAGCTGAAGAATATTACAAATAGCATTACCAACGAACAGTTACCTTCAACCTTCTTGCTCAGACGTGTGACATTGCCAAGCAGCAATCCAAATATTAAGCCGTATGTCCCCACTCATTTGTTCCAATGCAGAAATGCTGACTGCATCCACTTCAGGGTCTCCCATCATTCACCTTCCTTCACAACTTAGTGCAACCTTCGTCTACGTCTGATATATTTATGTTTGCTGTATCGTCGTTCAACGTATTTCTACTGATATCTTCACGGAATACAAAATGTGGACGTTGGTTAGTTGACAGTACTCCGTAAGTTTGATCGAAATTGTTGGAATAAAATCGGAAAAACGATGATCCAGCGTCGACAGGTCTCATTATCGGAGCTTACATCTCCGTTCAACGCGTAGACACAATATCTGGTGCGTTGCAACACACAACTTTCCTTTGCTCTACAACAATTCACTTTGTACATGGCTAATTCTATTTAATCGATTCATTTATCATTCAGTTAATTTGAACTTGGTCAAACAACACGTCACAACAGCAGGAAACGGTAGCACCTACAGTTCTGGAATTTATTGTGCTGCTCGTACTCATTGCAGGACCATTATTGAGCAATTGGTACACATATAATTAATGCGGCTGTAAACACGAATTTTTTGAAGAAGGATAGTAATTACTTTTGCAGAGCTATTGGGTAATCACTGTTAGAACTGGTAGTAAGCGAAACGACAGTAGTTGAAATTCAGGAATTTCTGGAGCGAGCCCCATGTATCTCATGAGCGTTTTTAAACATTCACCCTTTAGGTATTTGATTGTACTACAATACCAATTTTTTTTTTTTAGCATTCTACTAACATTCCAGCGGACTTAATAAGGAAAAAACTGCGCTAAAAACGCTTTTGGTCGAAAATTTTGATAATTTATTGTGCTGCTCTCGTCATTTTCCCACGAATGGGAATTTTATCGTATAATTATGTTATTAAGAGCTATCAATATAAAAAATTTAATCAAAATCGTTAGAGCCGTTTTTGAGAAAAAAAATTTGGTGTTTTAATCACTATGATAACTATAGTTAACTTTCGATGGATTTTGCCCACACCCTTACTTTTGCCTCCCGTGGTAACCTGTAGGCTAGACATCAAGTTTCAGCTGATTTGGTACGGTTGTTTTCTCTAAAAACCGCGCTGAATCGTTTTCGTCGAAAGTTTTGGTAATTTATTGTGCTGCTCTCGTCATTTTCCCACTAATGGGAATTTTATGCTATAATTGCCTTATTAAGAGCTATCAATATGAAAAATTTAATCAAAATCGTTATAGCCGTTTTTGAGAAAAAAAATATTAGGTGTTTTGATAACTATAATTAAATTTCGGTGGATTTTGTTCATACCCTGTTTTTGACGTCCCATGGTAACCCACCGGCGAGATATGAAGTTTGAGCTGATGTGGTACGGTGGTTTCCTCTAAAAATCGTTCACAGACACACACACACACACAGACCCACAGACCATTTTCCCAAATAGTGTTTTTCGGACTCAGGAGGGTCTGAAACGTAAAGATCTGAAGAAAACTCAAAAAAAAATTTTCAGCCGACTACATAACTTTCCTTTCTACTTCGTAGAGCAAGGAAAGTAATAAATAGTTATGGAGCACAAAATGTAGCTATGGATAGCTAAAATACATTTATTCGGGAAAAACTCGTTTTTTGGTTTATTAGAATGAATAATAAACCTGTTTTCGGTCAGGAAATATTTTTCACAAACACCACCCACCACAAAGTTTGATGCTTTACTAATCTGCAATGTCCGTCTGCCCTCCGCTTTGTGCCTTTAACGTGATCTAAAAAACTTGTTCCTAGTTGTGCCTGCTCTCGGCAATTCGATCGGATGAAGGCCATGGTTTTAATGGCCTTATTGCAATTATGCCATGTTTGGTATAGTTTTTAGGCATTTTTAGATGCTGGGTCGATTGGAATTAGTCTCAGAGGTTTGCGACAGCATCTAGATCGATTACAGTAATTATAGAGTCAAAGTCTACTAATTGAAAGAACTTCCTTGAAATTAGTTTACCAAACATTAGCGAATTCAATCCTCAGCATAAACGGTTCCAATATAGTTGGAAATATAGCTAACGCCAGAATAGCACCGGCTATAACTTCCCGAAATCCACTTACCTTCTTCACCTTATTTATGTCCGGATTCCATCAACAATGAAAACCTTCAAATTACTCTAGCTGGATACGTACAAGAAGCTAGCGCTCTATTGGCTCGCGCTAGAATATCGGGTGTATAAGCTCCTTGCTCGCTACTTTCCACTTCTCAAGTGGCAAGGAAATAATAGAGACCGTGGAAAAAAGAATTTTCTTCTCATCGGCAAGTGGTCTGTAGATTTGCAGAAGACCTTTTGGGCCGATAGCACTGGTTCTTCTTATGTTTTGTTCGAGATTTCTTCAAGGACGCGAAAATGAGGTTACGCCAACGGGAAATTGTTCGCCTTTTTTTTGAAAACAATTACGTTTAAACTTTCAAATTACCTTCTGCTACCCAGTAACTTTTGTTCTCCATAAATGTCTCTGTGAAAACTCGACGAAGGAAGCAGTAAAGGGGGGTTAAACTCTTTTAAACCCACGTTGAAACGATCTTCATCCAACTTACAGGATGTCTTTACTTAATCAATACTTTTACTCAACTCTTTGAGGTCTACTAATTCGAAGAATTCGACGCGTGGTCTGTGTTTGTGGGTGCTTGTAGGCGGATTTGTGGGAGGACTGATTCAGCTGGTACTTTTATTGTCACATTCGTCATTTTTGTAGGCTTACGAATAAAGCAATGCACCTCTATGTAGTTCTTAATGAACATTTATGTCACAGTCGGTTGAATGGACGTAACAACAAAACGCTGCAAATTATTACACAACGGTTTATTATTCACATTTATTCTTGGCACCTCCGAGACCCATTCCAATCGATTCAGCATCGAAAAATACCAGTCAACGATACGAAATATGACCTGATTGCAACGGAACGACGAAATTACATATTCCAGGCGCCTGTAGGCAATTGGCACAAGACGAGTCGAGCGGGCGGGTAGTTGGAATGAGACGTGAAGGAGTGTAAACAGTGAAACAGTTACTTGTTGAATTGTCCCGAGAGTGTAGACTTTGGCTGACTACAATTACTTCGATTTTACCGTTTTTGGTCTAGATCGCAGTCAGTTGACTCATTCCATTCGACCCAGCATCTAAAAAAACTGAGAACACTACACTGAACAGTTGTTTGGGAAACTGAAATCACCAACTACGAGGATAAAGAACTACATTTTTAGTCCACGTTAAGGGCCAGATTTGGCCCGGACAGCGGACGGACATTGCAGATTTGGAATTCTGATGACTTGAAACGTACGAGTAGAGCGTCACATTCCAAGGGGTGGAGGGGGGTTCATAAAAAATGTTCTTGGCCCAAAACATGTTTTGTAACGTTTGCGAAATTGTCCACATCATCCTCATTATCAAATGTGATCAGTCAGCCGCCGTTATCTCCTTGCGTTGTATACTCCGTAACTGTACCACTTCCTCGCAACTGTTTTTGTAATTATCTGTTGAACAGAAATAGATTTGCCGAATACTACGACCCTTTTTCGAATTTTTACTTTCCTTGGCTCTACGAAGTAGAAAGGAAAGTTATGTAATCGGCTGAAAAAAAAATTTTGAGTTCTCTTCAGATCTTTACGTTTCAGACCCTCCTGAGTCCGAAAAACACTATTAGGGAAAATGGTCTGTGTGTCTGTGTGTGTGTCTGTGTGTGTGTCTGTGTGTGTGTCTGTGTGTGTGTGTGTGTGTATGTGTGTCTGTGAACGATTTTTAGAGAGAACCACCGTATCAAATCCACTCAAACTTGATATCTAGCCTGCAGGTTATTTTAACATCGGCTCGAATGATCTTTTGTGAAGTACGAGATACTTTCAACTAACTAATGTTTGTTGTTTTTTTTTTGCCTCTCTGTAACTGTTCGGCTCAGACCGAATTAGTCAGGTACTCTTGACCTTAACGATAAATCCTGAGCTCAGGAAGCTCAGGAGCTGTTGTCGCAGGAAAGTCCAACCTACCCGTTCAAATGTCAATAAACGGCACAAGGTTCATTTCCGAAGCCAGCAACGGATTTTCTCTGTTTCGGATTTTCCAAAATATTCCCTTACCACCTCCCATTTACCAACTTGCAGCTCTTCCCAGATCCGACCCAAATACACACATCCGGTACGCAGCTTTCGTGATGCTCACTCACTCTCCACCCTCGTCCCCACAATCCAATTCACCTATTCAGAGACACCCCTTGTGTCACTCACACCCATATCTCTATCGTTTGTACGGAGTGTTCATCATTCATTTATTTTGCAAACTCCTCCTCAAGGTCTCTTTCTCGTGCTCCCAACACCGTTTCCGCAAAATGCGTTGATGAACGCGTTTATGCGTTGCAGTGCTTGTATATGTATAATTGAATTTAGGAGGGGCAGCAGACAGTTTTTGTTCGTTCAAACGATTTTGATTAAACTTTCAAATTATCTTCTACAATTGGTGACTGACTTGTCTTCTCCATAAATATATCGATGAAAATTGTTTGAACGATGATACAGCCCTGTGAAGCAACAATAGAGTTTTAACGCTTTTTGCAAAATGGCTTCAACGGTTTTCACCAAACTCACAGGATGTTTTAAAATAGTAAATACCTATACATTGTTCTCATGATTCTCGACAGTCTATTGAACAGGGATAAAAATCAAAGTGTGTCAAAAATACTGTTTTTTACTTTCCTTGCTCTACGAAGTAGAAAGGAAAGTTATGTATGAAAGTTATGTATTGGCTGAAAAATATCTGGTGCGTTGCAACACACAACTTTCCTTAGCTCTACAACAATTCACTTTGTACATGGCTAATTCTATTTATCAATTCATTTATCACTCAGTTAATTTGAATCTTGGTCAAACAACCCTTTACGGCAGCAAGAAGCGGTAGCGCTTACAGTTCCAGATTTTATTGTGCTGCTCGTGCTCATTTCAGGACCATTATTGAGCAATTGGTACACAGAGAATTAATGGGGCTGTAAACAAGAATTTTTTGAAGAAGGATAGTAATTACTTTTGCAGAGTTATTGGGTAAAAACGTTTAGAACTGGCAGTAAGCGAAAAGGCAGTAGTTGAAATTCAGGAATTTCTGGAGTGAGCCCCATGTATCTCATGAGCGTTTTTAAACATTCACCCTTTAGGTATTAGATTGGACTATAATACCAATATTTTTTAACATTCTACAAAAATTCCAGCGGAGTTTATAAGGAAAAAAAACCACGCCAAAAACGCTTTTCGTCGAAAATTTTGATAATTTATTGTGCTGCTCTCGTCATTTTCCAACGGATGACAATTTTATGGTATAGTTGCCTTATTGAAAGCTATCGATATAAAAAATTTAGTCAAAATCGTTAGAGCCGTTTTTGAGAAAAACTTTTTGTGTGTTAATCACTATGATAACTATAGTTAACTTTCGATGGATTTTGCTCATACCCTTATTTTGGCGTCCCATGGTAACCTGTAGGCTAGACATCAAATTTCAGCTGATTTGGCACGGTTGTTTTCCTTAAAAACCGCGCTAAAATCGATTTCGTCGAAAGTTTTGGTAATTTATTGTGCTGCTCTCGTCATTTTCCCACAAATGGGAATTTTATGGTATCATTGTCTTATTGAGAGCTATCTATATAAAAAATTTAATCAAAATCGTTAGAGCCGTTTTTGATTAAAAAAATATTTGGTGTTTTGATCACTATGATAACTATGGTTAAATTTCGGTGGATTTGGTTCAAACCCTTACTCTGGCGTCCCATGGTAACTTGCAGGCGAGATATAGTTTGAGTTTACAGACACACATACACACACACACACACACAGACCATTTTCCCAAATAGTATTTTTCGGACTCAGGGGGGTCTGAAACGTAAAGATCTGAAGAGAACTAACAATTTTTTTTTCAGCCGATTACATAACTTTCTTTTCTACTTCGTAGAGCAAAGGAGGTCTACTGAACAGGGATAAAAAATCAAAGTGTTTCAAAAATACTGTTTTTTTAAAACATTTTCGTAATTTCCAGAATAATCGCTTCACTGAATTTGATCTGTCTTACGGAATGTGTTCTAACAGCCAATACACCCATTGTGGACTACGCAATTATTTCCATATCTATCTGTTGAACGGATATGCCGTGATAGCTCGAAAAACGAGATTTGTCGAATATCAAGTTTCCGTTTTTCCAATTTTCTCAAAAGCGGGGACAGCTATTTCGATCAAACTAACGGTGTACTCCCAACTAATTAGTACCTGCAGATTTTGTCTCAAATGTTACCATCGAAATGCGTCTCTTCGCAACAACTTCATCGCATAACGACTTGAAAATGGGGTCATTATAGCCACACAAAAGTCCAGAATAAATCGTCAAGCAAATCATCGACACTTTTAATCAAGCACCATAGTATCGTAATTTTCACAATTGGGACAATTAGTCGTCAAAGCAACGAGCACCTTATCAGTATTATGCATTGTATCTTTACAATGTAACGTCATAAATAGGGTACAAAGATCATAATCAAGTTCGAGTTCATTCATTATATCGGATGGTATTTACAAGATTTACTTCAGGCCTACTTGTGATAATACAATGAATGAAGCCCAGAATCCTTCCTTACAACTAACCTTAATGTAGATTTTTTTTTTCAATTTTCAATATTTTTTTCGTAGCCTATTGAGTTAGATTAAAATGTATTATAATAAACTTTATTAACAAGAGAACAAGTGAATAACGTTACTTGTCTAACATCAGCAATACGAACTTCCTTAAGCGATTGTATAATAATTTAGAATAATGTAACAATTGTTTTCGTTAAACGCTAATAACATGAATCACAATGTAATATTATTTAAATAAATATTTTTGTTCATCAAACAAAATAATTTCCAAATTTTTCAATCAAAACACAACGAAAATCAAACAAAGAGCGAAGCCGTTCCTACTTATGTCGACAATTCGAATCGTGGCCGCGAAAAAAGGGGGCGCGCTGGAGTTTGCAGCCAATAAATTGTTAAGTAGGAGGTCGGCCCGCTGTGGGTTAATAATAAGGGTTGAGGAGGAGGCTGGGCGGAGAGGCCTGGAGAGACGTGATGTTGCTTGGCGATCCATCCATACGGCATTATGTAATAACAATGGAGAACCCTAGTAACCGGCAAGTTCGGCAAACGTCGAATCCATTTCATCGGCCAGGGACTTGTAGCGATCTTTATTGAGGCCGAGTTCGTCTGAAAGGAAGCAGAGCAAACAGTTTTTGTAGTTAGTGTCCGAAATGATCATGATTTACACAATAATGGAACGAAATGTTGCAGTCGTGAATTGTACCAAGTTATTCTATGAAGCCAGAACGCATCTGTAAAATTAAACATGTGGTCGTCAATTACCAACTGGGATCCAAGGTGATTCGTGAATACCTAGTAAACAGAAACGTGGAGGGCAGAGTAAATGGATAAGAAAACCTATCCGTCAGAGTTCCAGGATGGGATGACCATCAGTTGAGATACGACTCAAGTGATGGAGAAATCCCACAATGAGCCCACACTTTCGTTCTTGTGGCGCACCCGTCATCAGAAAAGTCAGGGCTGCAAACCCGATTTCATTACCCTTCACACTACTTGCGTTTGACGTTTCTACTTAAAGAGGTCACCGAGTATGGGGAGATAGCAGCTAGACTACTGTTAAGTTTCGGCATATGTTCCTTGACGCTCAATGAGGCCTGTGTAAGTTCCAGAACACTTGTTGTTAACAGTGCACACATCCAGTGTGCATCTTTCGCCTTGCATCTGGTGCTCCCTGATAGCGCTCATGATCCTCCCTGATAGCGCTCATGATCCTCCCTCCACAAACCCCTCTAACGCGTTCCATCCCTGCCAAAAAGTTGGGTGGGTAGGACCACTGTCCCTTTTTGTGGCTGCACATACCACACTGTCGATGGTAGTCATGGTACAGCCAGCGCAGCCCACGATTGTCCTCCTGACTGCAGAAAGGAAAGAACTGCATCGCTCAGGAGGTGACAAGAGGATTATGAAACAGAGGGATAATGAGAGATATTTTTAGTAGCAACAAACCTGATTTTCATGACTCAGGTAAGACGCGACTGTCGCCCCCAAAAACTACTCAGACTCAATGCTCTATGTTAAATGGGGCCACGTCCTCTGACATTTCAGAACTCGAATGAAAACTAGCTGGGCCTTGAAGCTCCAGCGTTCATTAAGTACCTCTGGCTCGCTTCAAAACGGACCCAGATGGATCTGCAGTGATCAAAGTTAATCGGCACATTACCCTCCAAATACCACAACTCTTCACCCGATATATCATGCTTTCTCCTCCCCCAGAGCAATCTGTGGTTATTCTACAGTGACGAATCGGCCCTTCGTCAGGGAATAAGCGCTCTAGGCAATTAGTTATGGTTCAAGTTCTACCTCATTTCTACTGACATCTCCAAGGAATTCGTTAAGCTCACAGGACTGTAATTGTAACTTTGAAATCTCGTTATGTTTCTAGGCCTCTCTATTTTGTTACTGTGAGTTAGAAGCTGTTTCTCGACTTCTGTAGGTATCAAATCTACCTCTTCACACTCTCCATAAACAAAGTTTGAGACGTTCTTTGAAGATTGCCTCATTCGGTCTACTTGATGAGGTGGGCACCTTTGTTCTTCCTTTTGCCCACAATCTCCTTCAGACCCATAGTCTGGACCCCCACACGGAACTGCCCCCTGCTGCCTCACTCGCTATTGTTCCAAGACCTGCTCTCACATCACATCCGCTTTATCTACAACTGTCCAACCACTGTGAGTGAGTGTTGGATTAGTTCTATTGCAACACCAATGTCGTCGCGAGTTTGACAATATTCTGGCACTGATAGCGCTCAGCAGAACCTCAAGTCTCTTTTCCCGGAATATAGAGGCCCCATTATGGGCGTAATGTTGATACTATCGAGTGGGGTTCTGTTGTTATTATGTAGAACTCTGTTGTTCAGCCTTGACCAACTTTGCGACGTGCGATCCTTTCTGCTTGGGCTGAATCCCCATTCGACGTATCGCAGTTAACGTCGAAGGTGGTGGTCATTGACCTTGCTGTCTCTATCGCCTTTAATAACATGCTCCACCAACCTTCTGTATTTGTCTCCAATTCACCTCCATCATCTCCCACGAATCGACAAGAAGTTTTACTTACTATATGTACAGAACTAACGCTAGAAATCCCTCTCATGCAGAACTGAGTCGTTGTAGTATAGCACTTTGTGTAGTGCTACAAAATATTTTTTGACGCCTTTTCCTGTCTATCAGGCTTGCCTTATCTTTTGTATGCAATCGTAATTTCAAGCATCGCATCTCCCCTATTCTATAAGCCAATAAAGCGGTGAGAACAGGCGTCAAACGCATATTTTACTCTCTTGCACAATCTCCTACAGATTCTAGAATGGCTAAGCGTTTATATAAGCAGTAATAAGCTTTGCTAAATACAAAACAAGTTAGCAGCAACTCAAACGGCTATTGTTTGTCGACAGTAAAACGTGATAGTAGAAAAGACTGACGAAACATCTTCAACTAGACGGTATCATGTACAGGACGCCTTCGGGATTCAAGAGCAAAGTACCAAATTAGAGAGTATTCTGCGACATAAGTTCTCATAAACCGTGTTGCGAGTGGTGTTGTGTGTAAATTCCTAAGAATAAGCTTGATAGCTTATCTGGACGTGATTGTAATAATCTTATAGGGCAGCTAGTACAGCTTTCAATACAAAGTTATGTAGGTATTCGTGACAACCAGTCGGCCAAGTGGGTGGTTGAGAGTGAAAAATGATCTCACAACTTACGAGTTTGAGCGTTTGTACGGTATCGGTTCAATCGGATTGTGTAAGAGATATGGGGGGAAAACAATTCACTGATACCCACGTATGGGAAGGACGTTTTAGACGTCACCCAGGAGTATTTTTTACTGTCTTTAGTTCCGCGTTTTTTCCTCCCGAAGAATTGAATTAAACAAATTAATCAGATGTTAATTAAAAATTTTTGTATACCCCGTTTTTATCAAGTTGCCAAAAATGTGTACTGATAATGCCCACTCATAGAAACTCAATAAAACAGTCGATAATAATTAATTCCAAATATGTTACTTTAGTATTCTTTCTCCGGGAATTGCGTGGTACAATTAGCTTGAAAAATAATTACTTTAACCTACTTGACTTTAGTAATTACTTTAACCCTCCCACAAACGCACAAAATGCCGTCAATATGTTTGGCGAAATACAAACTTTTACGATTCTTGCAGTTAGTCGTTATTTAATGCTGTAATTAGTAGGGGACAGTTTTTTTCGACTGTAAACAGCTGTAAATTCAAACCAGTTTTCAGGGCCGTGTGCAGAGGGGGCCCGAAACGTGGACACTGTGGGACCGTAATGCTGCCAGAGTGAGAAATGCTTTATCCCAAACATACGAGATAAGATGGAGCCTTCAGAGGATGGGGAGGAAGGACCTAAGGCAGATCGTGAGGATCACCAAGGGAGTGGTCATCGAAGCCCTTAGCCGGAAATACCTGTCATTCTTCAGGAGGCTAGGCATGAAACTGAGACGTTTGGACCAGCACAATTGGTCTTTAAGCCGCGGTGCTCATTCTAATTTTGGGACAGTCAGAGAGCTATATATAGAAAACGCGGATCTGAAAATGGGGAAAATACGCTTCAGCAACACCTACAACTCAACAAAATTGTTTCAAAATTTAGCAGCATTTTTTTTCATATATATAAAAATCTGGGCGCAGAACTTTTTTTTGAACCTCCCGAATGTGCAGCGTATTCTTGGCACAGGCCAACAACAATACTTCTCTCACACAAATGTTGCCCGTAATAGCGGACTCTCGCGGTTTAGAGTCCGTAATAGCGTCTAATGTTGTGAGGTGTGTGTCAGCCCAAACGATTATTATTTGTCAACATCGAGATTAAATAATCTTCACACACAAAACCCCTCTCGTAATCGTTTCATAAAAACTCATGTATGTGCGCAAAATATTCCCCCTAGATTTGGTGCTCTGACTCTGAAACACGGCGCATTACAAGTGTACAATTCATTAATACTAAGCAAACAAAATTGTGTATACCTGAGTTAGGAAGAGCTGAACAGTGAGGATGATTTTAGTTTTTTTATGAATTCGTTGGCTAATGTAATGAAGGAGAGTTGAAAGGTGACTAAATGGATTGGAAAATAAAGCGGTTAGTGAGCGATTAAAAGCCAGTAAGCTCAGCAAATGTAGAATCCAAATCGTTGGCAAGGTCCTTGTAGCGATCTTTGTTGTGGCTGAGCTCGTCTGAAATAAAATCATCGACGTGGAGGCATAAGAGAAAATCAATATCGCTGCTAAATATTCATAAATGTATTTGTATTATTGTAAAGTTGTCGAAGAGCAAACGGTAGTATGTACATAAAAACGCACTCCATGCAATAATGTTACAAAGCAGCAGAACTAAATCTGTTTTCGTATGTACGATCTACAATTCTGGAAGCTCTTTTTCCAGATATTTTTGGTACGATCAATAACGTGCGAGCGAAAGGTTAGCAAACGTTTTTCACGTAGTTAGCAGAATTAACGCACTCTCCTGCGAGATTGCTTAACGGGTTTTAAGAAACCTTCGTCTTATGGTGAAAGTTTAGAACGAGACGATTAGGAGAATCGTGTAAGGTTCTCTGTAGGTAAAAAGGGGTACTGGCCAATCCACAGGTTGTGGAGTAGGCATTTAGGGCAATTCAAAGATATAATGGAGACCCTAGACACAGCTATGAGGAAAATGTGTAGTCTCTTGCTCACGAGAGAATCCTCGACTAGGTAACGCGCTTTTCAGTCCACATGGATGCAGCCTGCAGGCGTTGTGCCAACTTGATTTCAGCAGAACCTAACCACCTAAACGAAGCACTGTAAGTAGCTGCTGGTTCTCAACGTATTTTGCTACAACAAAAACCCTGTGTAGAACCGGGATCGTTTGTAATTCGTTTGTCCTGGGGGCTGCATTGAACTACTGTGTCTCAGAGCAGCACGAAAACTACTGACATCACGTCCACTCATGTTCGCTGTAATGGATGGAGAAACAACTGTAAATTGTTGCCGAAGCGTTTGACATAAAGTACTTTGCCCCTTTCAACTGTCTTACTGGCCTGTGATGGTTTCAGGCCGGTCAATTGTGGTTTGTCTGCGCAGGTAGGACGTGAGATGTGGCCGTAGCAGAGTGATCACCGCTTGATATAAAATTGTTCTTGCTTCGTACGTTTGGGAAAACGCATTAGCTCTCGTGACAACTTGGCACACTGGCCGATAACTAAAGTAGCCACCTGAGTTATTCCCGTCGAGTACATCGCCCCCGCATCTTGCACCTAAATCTGCATCTGTTCATGTGCCCTCTTATCTGCGCCTCACTCCAAACGCCGACGCTTGACTTGGAAAATTCGAACGCCCGAACTTTATACGCTACACTCGTTGTGCAGTAGTTCCAACGCGATTCAAGACTTGAGGGACTCGCGACGGCTGAAATCTTCAATCGAGTCGTGCAGTCTCCAACCCTCACTCAACAGCGGATCACCAAACAAATCCGTCTTTTAATATTATCGCCCATTTATTGGATTTGGGGTTTAAAACATATATTCACACACACGAGGTTCACCGAACAATTAAAACCTTGTCACAAAACGGCACTTTTATAAAAGGGGGATGTCGTTTTGACGATATCATACAGGCATTTACCAGCCAAGTGAAAATATTCAAAACGTAACGTGATATATTGCAATTTTGGTTGTTCAAGTTCATACTTCCTAAAGTATTACGTATTTCGCCTATTTATTATCATTTCAGAGATACTAAAAGGTTTTATTTAATTCTGTTTGGTCAGTTTAAATGATTTATTATTCTGCAATTACCTACCTATTGAATGCTCGAGCCTTTGATTTGTATGAGAACAAATAAAAAAGCTTCCTTTTGGAAAGCCGCACGAAATCAAAAATCATTCAGCTCGAACTCTTCTGTTTTTGTCTAATCAACTTCGTCCAAGTAAATTTCGTCTCGTAACACCGACCGAAATTCTCTAATTAGATTCCTCTGGCTCATTTTTGTGGTTGTAGGAGTGGAATACTGGTATTACTACAAAGCAGTGAAATAAATTACTAACGCGCGCGCGCAAAATCATTCGTGGATATAAACGAACTGCAGAAAATTGGCGTCGATTCAGATCTCCTGAAATCGGCCGGTTAATTTAATCGTTCACCATTTAACAACTGAACTCTCAGCCATTCAGGCGCCGATTCTCCCATTAAATGAAGACGCATTTCTCCATGCATCTCCAGGTTAGAAGGGGATTCACTGATTAATATGTAACCTGACATAAAGCGAACATACGTTAAATATTCTCACAGAGAGACGAGGACTTGAGTGACGTACAAGAAGACAACACAGAGGTGACACTCACGGGAAGCGGATAGAGAGGGGAGGGGGGAGGCTTTCTCACATACTGAGAGGCACGAGACACAATTGATTTTGAGCAGTACCTGACGTTGAAGTTTGAAACGATGTTGTGGAAATTACTGTAGAAGTCTAGCTCTATGTATAAATAATGTAGGCAAAGCAAACTGTTAGTAAGCGGTTAAAAGCCGGTAAGCTCAGCAAACGTAGAATCCAAATCGTCAACAATGACTTTGGATTTTTCCTTCTCAGCTCGTAAATCATCTGGAAAGTGGAAACAAATGAAAAATGAAAATGTTGGTTTTTTTTTTTTCGTCCCGTTGAAAGGTTTCGGGCGAAGGCAATTTCTTTGCCCCAAAAATTCAGACATTTTTCGACATTCTCCTTTCGACTTCTTTGTCGATGATGCCACATTCGACAACACGTAACGGTTATATCAACATGTTACATTAACAGCGTATTACGCGCTTTTTTTCACATTCTTCGAATTAAATCTAATTGAAATATAAAGCTCGTTTATATTTATTCTAGTATCGATAGATCGAATCGTAAATAACAGCGATTCCCAACACTGAAACTAGTATAACTAAGAGCCAATGGGTGTTTTTAACAGCGTTTTGTTAGCTCTCGCACTATCTTCCATGAAATCTTGTCGTCTTTGCAATACGAATAAGTCAAAGATAACCATGATATCATGAAGCTTGAAATTTACCTGATTCTGAGTACATCTGCGAGTTGTGCATTTACGAAACGCTAATTTATAATTCAAGAGCGCCTTTGAGTAAATTGTTTTCTTCTTGTTGCTAATTTTCTCGTTAGAGTGCGAATTTTCGTTAATTTTTTGCCTCAAAATCCGCTTGAGGCATCCTTTTTAGAATTCAACAATTTGCAGTATATGAAAGGAGTGAACTGTGTGAAAATAGGTCTTCTAATTCCCTACGGAAAGTTTGTAACCAGTAAAACCGAGAAGAGAGGATGGTAGTTGTATTTGAATTTGACGATTTAAAAGATGCGTTACCTCTTGGGTGTGCACTAATATTTCGGGCCAGTAATCAACCTTGACCGTTCTATAGACATCCGGAGTTTCGCGTTTTTCAAGTTCCGATGAGGATTAGCTGTGTAGTTTTCCGTTAATACGTAAAGTTATTACGTCCTGACTGGTATCGTTCACGTGGTTATTCGTGTATTTTCATTCATATTGCTGTGAGGGCGTGCTTTGTCTATAGTTTTAAGCTGGTTCCGCGATGGCAGATTAAAATTGGCACATACTTGTTTTTGGACTCTAATTGTCGAACTAGTTAATTTCCATGTTTTCGGAACACGTGCTTCGTCGTGCGGAAGACGACTACTTTTTTACAAGGCGCGTATGAAGTGTGAAGGTCTGAAGTATACTTCGTAAATAAATTAGCATTTTTCTGATTGGATGACGTAGTGTGCTCAGTTCTAAAAGCAAGTTGCAGTAGTGATAATATCAGCTTCAACATTGGGAACCACTGAGACTCGAGCGTTACAATACGAAGTATTATCGCTTTTTCAACATTCGCCAAGGACTCACCCTCTAGCCTGTCGACCTCCTTCTGCAACTTCTTGACGGTCTTCTCAGCGAATTCAGCTCGGGCTTCAGCCTGCAATAACAAGTAGTCGTTTGAGAAAGGAAATGTCTCGTCGCGAGGACAAATACTAAGGATATTATAGAAAGTGTTGTCGCTGAGCTCTATCAGTACGAAGTGTGGAGCTGGCGTGCTTTCAGCCTACCCCCAGTAAGTCCTTTTAGTGCCCTTCGCCAATGGAAGGACTTTTCCAAATTCCTACATTTAGAGTATAGCGGGGAGCGAACTTTACGCACTCCTGAAGCAGACTACATCGCACATTATGTTGCGTAGTGCGACGCAACACACAACATTCCTCTGCCCCACGTGCATGGCGGCTTTCGTTCTGTTGGGTTTCCATTGGGTTTATATGCACTTGGTTGACGTTCTATTGAAACTGGTCGTGCTGAAGGTACTAGACTCTATTAGGCGGCCCCTGTTGATGTCACAACCTTCATTGAGGTGGCAATGCATAGGTAATTTATGCGGCTGTCGAGATATTTTTTTTGTTTGGTGTGAAGTTCCCGTTTATGGTTCTGGACTTACAGGTAAAGCGTTCTAGACGAATTTGGCAGTTTGAATTCCAGAATTTCTGAACTTCAGACGGTAGAGTTCACAGCCTATTATACCATACCATCCCTGGTGAGACGCATGAGAGTTCAGCGTGTTCTTTCTTAGTCACCCCCCTTCCTCCCAGAAAATGGAAGAAGTATGGAAAGAGTCGATCGTTGTGCATCATGCCTCCACTCTGGGTATGCTCTCTGAAGCCTTCCACATCAACGTTAGGGTGCTGGTCGAACATGGTTGGGACGGACTAACGAATCCAAATCGTGAAACTGGAACTAACTGTAGTGTCTTCTGAGCTTGCCACAGGCTCATTTGTGGAAATTTATGGAGGAAGCACAGCCCGCTGCACGCCCACGTTTTTTCAAACGATCAGGCTGATTATCAGGCTACTTTCGAACTCTATGTTTCCAGTCCAAGCGCAATGAGCTATCTTGTGTGGGTAGCAGAGCACAGGCTTGACCGTATCCGAGCCGGTGATGGGCATTTCTAGATCCCTATTTTGGAAAACTATCTACCAGAGAGTGATAGATTGTATTAATGAGTGATGGAAGGAGCTCCAGGTCCGTCGCTGGGCTAACCAGAGGCCCAGAACACAATTGCAGAGATCCTGCCTGTCAGGATTTCCCCCTTACCACATTTCGATGACCCAAGGCTGGCTTGTGCTTTCCGACCTAATTTTCGACTGCCAGCTGCTCACCTTATCCCTTTGATGCTCCTACCTCCATTAGCACCCTGCCACTGGCCACTCACTAAATAACTTGCCCGTGCACCCTGTTATAGTTTCCCTTCCATAAACACGTGCTTCGTACGACCGTACGAGTTTGGGTAGTGGAGAATGACATCAGTGCCGCCTACGCATTTGATGAAAATTGGTGTATCGAATCGAAAAACAACAATTCCTACATTTTTGCGCCCAATTGATCAATTATAAAAGAAAGGCCGTATTTTGTATTGTATCTTACCTCTTTCAACTTCACAGTCAGTTGCTTGATTTGACGTTTGTATTCTTCAACTCTTTGATTGGCCTGAGAAGTAAAATACGTTCCATTAATTCAGGTGGATGAGCAAGTTAAATAATAATTAGCCACTCCAATTTAACTCCTTCTTCCCGACGATGTTAGCACATTTTACCTTCTCCTCCGATACTTCAAGGGATTTCAAGCTGTTGCCGACTACTTTCAACTCCTCCTCAAGCTCCATAATCTTCCTGAAAGCAAATATTTAACTTCGTTGTTATCATCGTTTATGTATTTTCTGTAGCTCAGATGTAGAAGTTTTAAGAGATGGAGAGAGGGAGTGAGAGAAGATTAGAATCACAGAATGTTCAGTGTTTAGATTTTTCCTTAATGAATAATTTTGAATATATTTAAACGTGTTAACCTATTTAAAAGGTTTTCGTACTGGCATTAACATAAAACTTGAACGAGAAAACAGTTATATGAAAGGTGATTGAATGCCTTATAGTGTATATTCCCATTCCGCTAGCGCGAACGATATAAAACATCATCTGGTTGTAAACAGTGCTGATAATGATACTAAAAATGCTACTTTTCATGCGTGCTCAGTCTGAATCTGTTAGAAATAACAAGGGTTTATATCAAGGGTATTGTGGCGGGAAGTTGACGAAGTTGAAGGTGATTAGATATGATGGGGTATATTGCCACCGTTCTCAAAATATGGGATCTCGTATGGAAACAGTGCTGTTGAAAACTTTGAAGAATAGTGCGCTGTTTGGAATATTCACATTGCTTTAGTTAGCGCCGATAAGGAAAGAGAAACCTGCCTCGTCAGGAAACGTGGACTTTCCAGGTGGTGTATGGGCTGTGTACAGTTGTTAGTTTTAAGGTAGCAAGGTTAATTAGCGTCCAAATGAGCCGTATACCCGCTCTGGTCAGAGGAAGATTGACCTCAAAAAATGCGTCCATCCTCTCAACGTCTGCGCGTTGTCAGGATTTGCTCAGTCGACTGTACATTTAGTGGACGTTGCCCGCATGTCTTGGTCTAATCCCCATTCTCGCCCCAATACACAGGACAAAAGGTGTTGGTTCCCAGAACGCTACAAGGCCCAGTTCGACTTACAATTCAAAACTCTGAATCCAATAATCTTACGCAGTCAAATTGGATGCTAAAGTGAAACATTGTAGATTGTCGATGTTTACATGTCCTAATGACTTCGCATGAGTTATATATCAATTTGGAATTTCGTGCTACTTACGAATCTCCAGATTTGACGCGATCTTCTGCTACTTCCAGCTCGTCTTCAACGAAGGCCAGCTTTCTCGATACCTGAGTAGTAAAATAATAACACCGTTACGAAGAACGAATGATAGTGCTGGAAACTAACAACAAAACCAAGAAAAGAATAGTTTAGAGTCAAAATGGTAGAGGTCCAAAATTAAAATGCCATACGAGCAGAAGGAATAGAACGACATTGGCTCAGGGGCTAGTGAAGGTAACCTGATAGGGAGGGAAACCTGATTGAAACCTCCTCGTCTTGGAAAGGAATCTCGCTTTCAACGACGTTCAATGGCCGTTTCCCTCAAAAAGAGGTTACGTTCAGGTTTGCGTCTTCAGTAGCCCATGCGCCAAAGCAGTCCCATTTCTCCTATTCATTCACGTTCGAACGCCTCACACCACACATTCCACGCCAGTCCCCCTCCCTCCGGTAAATTCCACAGGCTGTATTCCCGTGAAACGCATTTCCCCATGCGAATAGATATTATTTCGCTCTGATAACCTCTAATGTTGGTTGCAATACTCCACCATCGAGAGAACAGGAACCAGTGACACCTCTCCCAAGAGCAGAGTACAGTGATAGCTCACAATACTCACTTGGATGTGAGATCCAAGTTGTGGCCACTGGTCAGCTGTTTTGCAATACTTTGTTTCCTCTTTCTTCCCCACGCTATTGAACTCTTTTCCTACGTCCCAGTGAGAACCAATAGAGCACAGCAGAGTATAAAGAAAATAATTAATCAGAATCGAGAAAAGATAGTTCGCGAACAAAATGCTTTTGCAATCAATTGAGTTTCAATCTGGCTACTGAGCAACGGATATTTCCACCGTCCAAAACTTCCTTCCTGACCTTCTTCGTTTTTTCCGGCTCATTTGGACCGGATAAAATAGATTGTCAAGACTTCTTGCAACGGCGTCGAGTAGTTGAAAAATTTGAACAATACATTCAAGTCCGTTCGAGCCTTAAATTACTCACTTCATCAGACTTTCCGTCAGCGTCTTCAGCGAGAAGTCGGGCTTCTTTCAGTTGGTTGGTCAGCTGGTCCATACGTTCTTCATCCTGTTGTGATCTGTTCTCCAATACTTTGCACATACTGTAATGTGAAATAAAAATTCGGGGTTATTATATAAATGCAACTACAGTGCCTGGAGTCTACTAAATATGGGAAGTCGCTGTAATGTGAAGCTCGAAAGAAACAAAAAACACGTTCAAACAAGTTCCCTGATGAACGATTTTCCGAAATTAACAGCGATTCCTAATTTAAAACGTGGTTTAGAATACGGTAAAGTACTTTTGATAGACCATACACAATTGAGAAGGTTCTATTAAAATCCAAGTGAAGAAAGACAGATCAATGCTCGGTCAACCTTGGGTGAGTCGAAGCTGAAGGCCCAAAACGTTGATGCACTAGTTGAAAGTTGATCACTTCTTTTTCTGCACGTTCCCTCGATGTTTGGTGAAGAATCGGTTCTTAACTGTCTGTGGAGTGTGGACTACGAAAATAGCATACCATGAAAGAATGAAACATCGGCATTTAAGTCAGTCACGGGGTGATAGCAGGCAGAAGCAGCAAGAGAGCTCACCGTAGGACAGGCCTGCGTAGAGAATGGAAAGTTTGTAGCCGAGGTAATGGATGAATTAATGCTCTCAAAATACGCTCAAACTGCACAACATAACACTCGTAGTACAGGCTGCAGATTACTGATACGTACTAAGAGATTTGCTGCACGAGAGCATTGTAGAGAGACACACAGGCAAGGGCATGTGAGAGCTCTCTAATGTTCTGTTTTATAAAACCGAGCATATGCAATCCACGAGCTGCAACCTGAGCTATGTGATCTGAGAAGGGGAGCTAGGAGTCAATGTACACACAAAGATCCACAATGGATTCCTCGCCAGGAAGTTTAACTCCGTTGTTCAAGGAGGTGTGAAGAATGGGAGAGTCAGCTTGATAGGAAGAGTCACAGGAAGGCAGTCTGAAGGATCCCCACATGGAGATGAAGAGCTCCAGATCGTCCGCATAAATTAAGAAGTTAGCGCGATGTAGGAAGTAACTGACTCCATTGGTCAAAAGGTTGAAGAGAAGGGGGCCGAGATGCAAGCCTTGAGGAACGCCAGGTGTGGCGAAGGAGGAGCGAGAGATGACGACATTACCATCTAGCACTAAGGTAGCTGGCGACTCATGCATGAAGTGGCCCGAAAAAGCCGAGCGAGGCGAGAACAAGGATTGTACGGAAGGGGAACGGTTCCCGGACAGTAGTTATCAACATCGGAGTAATATACGACAGCTTCCAACGAATAGGAAAATGACATGAAGAAAGGTAAGCATTGAAGAGACGGGTGAGGGGAAAGACCAGGCTATGTGTACATGCACGGAGAAGAACTGGATGGATACCATCGGGACCCATACTCTTTGAAACGTCAAGACCACGTATGTCTCCCACTGTTTAGATTCCACCCATTATTTAAACTTCATCGTCAGTAACAAATATAAAGTCAAATTACCGAGAGGCTTCATCAGCGGCGTGGGAGGCTTCAGCCAATTTTTGTTGGGCGGTGCCGGACCTTTCCTCGGATCTTTCCAAGTCCTCTTCAACCATCTGGACTTTCCTGTTCAAAGCAGCCACTTCACTCTCGGCCTGTTGTAGAGGGAAACAGAGCAAACGATTATGTTTTGAAAGAACATAAGTCAAATTAGAAGTGGTCCGTAATGTTGGTTTAAATAGAGTTGAATTATTGATGTGAATTCACTGAGATGTTGCGCCACGTTTAACACTTACGTTGGTGAGGGACTTTTCTTTTTCTTCGAGCTCAGATGTTTTGGCTTCCAATTCTCTCTTGGTCCTGTCGAGATCGCCTTCAACTTGTGTCAGTTTCTTTTGGAGTTCCCTGACATCTTCAAGGACCTGAAAATTGGAGTGAAGATTATTATTACGTCTGAACTGAGCGTCACTGCTTCTTCCCCATTTTCTGGGAAGGGTTTTAGAAGAAAATGCGTCAAGCCAAAGAACTTCGAGATTTCAATGCGCGGTTTTACTTTTTTTGTGTCTCAAAGACTCATGCACATCTAGCGCCTCCAGTGCGGAGGAAACCTGAAACCACTATAGTTCCTACAGTAGTGACCAACGGTTGTTGTAAGAGCAGCCAGCCTTGACTGCTACTAAGCAAACTTATAACCGTTTCGTCCAGTTTTCCAAGAGGCATTGCTAAAAAACCTGGTCACAGTTGATCTCTACCTTTGACACTTGCCACCCACGTAAAAAGTTAAATTAAGAGAAGAACCAGATTAAGCTCGAAAGTATGGCCCAAGATTCTCAAGTGCCATACTTCCGCCTGGTCACACATGGGCGTGGTCAAAGACTGGCTAATGACCCCAGGTCTTGGTTCGGTTGATCCTGGGCCTGTTCTCTCGCATGCTAGCAACGCAACAATCTGCACAATACTCATAAACAACTGATGTAACCCACTTAATGGATCGCGAGAGTTCAGGAACGGCCAATATGTGAAGAAAACGCACCTCCTTAGGAACAGATATGGAACTAAGGCACGCCGACGTTTGCTTTGGTTACGACGACAGTACCTTTTCGTATTTTTGCAAAGTTTGAGACCTTCGTGAACGGTTTGGATAACTTCTATCAGTTTCTAGGCCTTACGGCCAGTGTGAGTGAAATTCTTCCTTTTTATAGGGAAGGACATGAGAGGACTATCGTCGCCTGCCCCTTAACCAAATGTATATCAATGAACTGTCATCTTCACAACACGTTGAATTACTCAAACTATGTAGATGTCGACAGACAATTTGGGTCAGATTGAAAATAACGTACGACTGAATGACATTTTGTCACGCGCTCTTCTCCGTTATAATTTACTATAGTTGACATTTTTCGGAGAGCACGTATTAACTCGCGAATCCTCGTTATTGTTCCCACGTTTGTTTGTTTGTTCTAGATAACCCCTAACTTTGAGAGCACTTGGCGCAACATTCGAGGCTTACGGTCATTTTTTGTGTTTTCAATCTAACGAGTAAATTCTCCAAAACCAGGAAAACAAGCCAGATCGCGTTTACGGAGGTTACCGGGGGATGTTAGCTGCTTCAACTGTATTTTATCTCGGCCGACCCACTGAGCACATTGATACGTCCTTTACGCGCACAAAACTCCAAAACGTGATCATTTCGGCACAATTCTAACTTAGAATTGAAGTTAGTACGATTCCGGTATGGTCTTTTGCGATGAGCTGGTTCCTTCACGTCGTATTGACACGCATACATGTCTGAACATGCCTAAGAATCATATACAGGCCATGTATTTGCTGTATGAAACACGAGGTCAAGCCAAAATGATTACTGTTAGTTCTTCCTGCTCTTTACCCGTTGCAACTTTTTTAAATATATATTTATTTATTTTTCAGGATAAACTGTCGAAGCGAAACGTCGACGGTAAGTCCCTATTATTTATCTGTTTATAAATAATATATACAATTAAATTGGGAAAGAGGTAATCATCGACAAGTTTTTTGTAGTTTGTGTTTGTTCAACAAACAGTTCAAACACTAAAAGAATATATGTTGACGTTTGTTCTGACGACGGCATCAAGCCAAAAGCTCACCAGTATGTCCTCCTGTTAGATAAGCTTCTCCCCTTTCAATGGTTTTCCCACCTACTTCAACTAATTCTTTAACACGTTCACTGCGTATCACGCGGCTCCCGCGTGAGGGGGTGTGGGTCTCCCAGGCGGGTCACGCGGCTCCCGCGTCAGGGGCTCCCTTCCATAGTTTTGGTTGTATCCATCGTCAGCCTGCAGGTAGAAACACTTTCTGGTAACGACGCACTCAGTTTGTATCCACTCTCCACTCTGGACAGGCCGTAGGAAGTTTGACGAAGTATTTATCCAAATTCGGGGTTTGGAAGTTGGCGTGTGTGCTCCATCATATTTTGACCAAATCGACTTGAAAATGTAAGTATGATCATCTAGAATTACACATTATATTTACTACTTTTTAGTTTTTACTACTTTTTTCACATTTATTGCGATTAATATCCATCGTTCCGCCAATTAATTTTATTATCATTGTTTATTTTCACAGGTAAAACCGAGCACTGTTTACAACTTCTACAGTTTTTCCACTCGTTTTCTGATTTTTACTGAGTGCTTCTTCATATCTGTTCGACGCAAAGTGGCGGAGTCGATGAACTCTGACTTCCTCGCGTCACTGTCATCGACCCCTAATTGTCTCCAACCATTTTGATACCTGCGCCTGCGAATCCCTGAGGCCCCAGCCCCTTTTCTAGGTTTTCCCCTTTCCTTTCTCCCAAGTTCATTATCCTATCGACGACTACCCATTTGGGTGTCTTTTGAAGATTTCCCCTCCCCGGAAGCGTCCGAAAAAAAAAAGAAACATTCACATTTACCTACTCGTTGGTTGTACAACTCATTTTTTTGTAATTGCAATCAAATTATATTTTTGAAAAATTTTAATTCTCACTTTCTATTGAATATAATCCCGATGCAATGGTTTGAATTGATTTTTGGCAATAAAAACATGAATAACAGCTGACATGAATACAGTCACGCGGGAGGCGTGTGACCAGCATGCCAATAGAAAAACACCTCGATCTCAACTTCCAGGCTGGTCACGCGGCTCCCGCGTGACCGACATAATCGCCATAAATATGCATTTGTCAAGGAATATCGGCAAAAATGTTGAGTAACATTAATCAATACCTATCTAAGGAGTTGTATGCAACGAAAAAAAAAATCAGCACGGGGGGTCAACCCAATGATGGTTGATACGCAGTGAACGTGTTAATACTTATAGGTTTAGATACGAAATAGTTTTTGTAAAGTTAGTTCGCTATGCTCGTCAAATTTTTTGTGTGCCTTTTTCACGTAAGGAAACGAACATGAGGATTTAGTTTGTAATTATTATCAACCTCACTTACAATTTCTTTATTTAAAGACGGTTGGATACATTGTAAGCAGACACATGTTGCATTTACTTCACGAAACTCGTGCGCCATAATTATTACGCTTGCTAGTTACTCGAAGTACTTCGTTTTGACAGTATTTTTAACGGTTGAAGGGGAAGGGCAGATGGTTATGATCTGACGAAAGCGTCGGTGGATGTAGAGTCGCTTTGTCGAACAAGCGATAAGGCCGTGGAAACGCAGAATAACGCCAGTGGACTGGTATCAGTAGGTTTCCTGAGGATGTCTGTACCTGTTTTCTTCCCTATCGTGACAAAGTGTGTAATCTGCTAGCTTCCAATACCTGAGTCTATTCCTGAATAATATGACATTACGTAAAAATCTAACTTAACCTACATGGGGGTATCATAAGTTAGGTCAATCGCGAAGTCACTGGGCATCATAAAGTTGGCGAGGGTACTGTTTGGATTTGAGCGATTGCGCGTGCGATAATAGAAGCACTAAGTAGAAAAAACAAGACAGATCATGCTTTCGAAAAGTGCTCGGAGGCAAGGTCTGTCCTGTTTGTGTACCTCATATATGACAGTCAAGGGTGTCTGTTAACAGAGTTCATTTCGTGTACGTGTCGACAACCTCAGCGAATGTATTCCAACCTCCCAAAAGACAAATCCCTCAAACCGGCTTCCCGTTTTACATTTCATTCACGTTGACCTCTCGTATCCTAGTCCTCTGGGAATGTTAATCATTCAACCCCTCTACTCCTTCTCAATCCTCCTCCGGGTTTTAGTGCCCTCTATAATGCTACAGCCAGTTCTTAAACTGCTAGAGGTGAATTTTGATGTATTTTAGTCGTATAGTGCCTTTGTACTCTTCTATAATAACAGCCTTCTGAAAACTATCTTATTGGGAGGAAGATTATGGTTTGAAACGAGTAAATTTCACGTTAATTTGCGTTATGGGCTTCACAATGCAGCAGAAAACTGTTTTAACTGACCTCATTAATTTCTTATCTTTGCATATTCTCGTTTGTAAAGTTTATATTAGTGGTCATCTGGCGTGTTACTTTTCAACAAGTTAATTCGCCGGCGCTACATCTGAGCTCAGGTTTTTCAAGGAAACAGCTGGTACCACTGTCAAAAGAATCCTCCATCCCGCACCCCCTGCACGTAGAAGTTGCATGAAAGTTGCGGAGTCATATGAGTCGGGATTACAAACCAGGAATCTCATCCTAGTCTCGGCGTTCGCCTGTGTTCGGGTGTAATGACTGCCAATATACTTGTTGCTGAGTTATTGCAAACACTACCGAGGTATTGTTCAGTGCGTGCTTCGTCATTAAATCGGTATCAACTCTTAAATGGTCAGCCAAATATTCCGCACTGCTGCACAATAATCACCCCTGTTTCACCGGCGTTTGGTGAAATATACGTTGATTATTTAAGACGATACGAAATTCAGGGTTCATTAAAAATTATGACTGAACGGAGATTTCGTCTAAAAACTGCCCACTAGCTTCTTAAATGTGATAGTCGAATCCTCAAAAAGTTGCCCAACTCTCAATTTGGCGAAGACAAAGTGACGATCGGACGTGAGAATCCTTTAACTCGTTTATTTTCTGCGTGAAAAAAAAAAAAAAAAAAAAACTCGCCCTTCTCCAAGTCTCGTTCGAAAAGGACATTCTACTTAAAATTGCGCGTTTCCGCCAATTGTTTCTTTGGCAAGTAGGTCGTAGAACGGGACAAAAAGGGACTTCAATGAAAGCGTTCTTTCAGGTCGCTGGAATTTCATAAGCGCGGGTTTCAAAGTACTCGTTGGCTCGGAAAAGATCTAAATTGTTCGCCTTTACGAAGAAAAGTAGATTACAACAATAGGTTTGATGAGCGGGAAAAACGAAGGGTTTTCCGGTGTCTGCGATGTTTCCAACAAAAGAAAGTTACCTACGTACGAAATGAAGGGTTTGGAAATTGTTTACTCCTCTGTTTTCTTTTATATTCGACGATGTCCGGAGTCATCGACCCCCGCGCCGATTTGTTGAAACGTTTTAGAGTCTGGAAAGTTCGTCGCTCTTAATGCAATACAAGAAACTCCCTTTCGTATATAAATATATATATGTGTGTTCTCGTCCCATGAAGCGGCCAGCACAACTATATTTCGTGCTACCCGACAAACAACTTCCAATAAAAAAACGCGTCTCAGAACCAATCTATACAGAATGACCCGGAGTGGCCCTTAACAAAGAGATAAATTTTACTACTGCTTACCAACGGAAAAGGCTTTGCAGAATTATTATTTTCCTGAAACAATTTTGGTATCGTCACCGTCTGTCTGGCGTGTAATTTCTCGTAACGCGCAGATTTGGAGATACTGCGATTTATTATTGTTGCTCCCCAATCGATACAGGTCACGTTGCAGTACAACACAATTCTGAATACTTGAGTTCTGATTTATGGAGCTCAATGATATTTAAACAGCATCCTCACATTCAGATGAGACTACATCGGAACAGTGCACACATCGTTTGTGGCGCGCCAGTATTTTTTACGACACAACCGGACGTACCGATTTCGATGAAAGACAGGCATTGATTCCTAGCTACATCGCACTTTTATTTTTTAAAGAGTTTTTTTGGGTACACCGGGTGACAATTTTGTGGAAATACCGTTATGGTATAGTCATACGTTGCATTTTTGGCTGCGTCGAAGTTGGATTCACGTATAATTTTGGAAATAAAGACTCAGCGTTTTTGTATTTATTTAGAAAGCCTGCAAGCAGCGTTTGACGATACTTGGGGGGGGGGGGGGGGGTAGAGGCTTTCGTCGGAACCATTAACACTTTCAATGCGTTCGACCCGACTTTCACCCGGGTTCCTGTTTGTCTTCTAAGGAGGCCGTTCACCAGGTCACACTTCATTCTTGAAAAAATTTTAAAAAGTTATTTTCCACGAATTCGGTTCACACAGTGGCGAAAGTTATGTTTGACCCCAATTTCGCTCGAAGTTTCCCAACGATCTTTGAAAGTTGGCAGAAACACGTTCGCAATGAAAATTCGTAGCCACGCATTTCCTTCTGACTGCATTCAATAGTCAGTTATTATGACTACTTGTCTGTTTTTATGACGATAGGTCCATTTTATGATTTTCCTATAGTCACCCGCCGTTATCATGATATGTTCTGCTGCTTCGCCGTTGTGACGATCGTTTTTTGTCGTATTACTCATTCTGAATAATAACCTTATGTTTTCGGTCACGAAAAATTTTTTACAACCCCCTCCCCCCCCCTCAAAATTTGATACTTTACGTTTCAAGACATGGGAATTCCAAATCTGCAATGTCCGTCCGCCGTCCCCCGTACAGCATCCCCTGTCCGCCGTCTAAAAAATTCATTCTTTCGCACAAAAATCCCATTTGGTATCTAGTTGTGCCCGCCATCTCAGGAATCCGATCGGACGAAGCCCATGGTTGTTGTGGACAAAAAAAGGTTAAAAAAATTAACGAAACGCAGTATAATCGCAAATAAGCCGTGTTTCGTATCATTTTCAAGGTATTTTTACATCTTGGGTCGAATGGAATGAGTGTCAGACGTGTACAACTGTGTACAGGGAAATTATCGTAATTATTAGAGTCAACTAATTCCAAGAACTTTCGAGAACTACAGCGGAAGTCAACGTTTTGTCGTTAGTACTCCCTCCCTCCCTCCCGTCTCATTAAAACCACCCCCCGCTCGCCTCGCAACGCCCGCTCGACTTGCAACGTCGTGTCAATTGCCGAGGGTTCGCTGGAAGTCCCCGTCCCCATTTCCCCAACTCTTTTTGCCCGATGGGGCGGAGGAAGGTTGGGGCCAATGAGGCCGGCACTTCCTCCACACACCCCTACATCGGATCATAAATGCCTACAGACGTGTACGGGCGCCTGGCGCCGGGGGAATATTTAGTTTCCGTAGTTCCATTATAGTCAGGTCATGTTTCGTATGGTTTACTAGTATTTTTCGATGCTGAATTGAATGGAATGGGTCTCGAAGCAGTAATACTAGGTCAAGCTGTTCATGAGAATAATAAACCATTGTGTAATAATTTGCAGGGTTTTTCTATATCCACTAGTTGTATCATAAGTTGGAATTGAAAATGTATATTTTTCAATTTTTTGAGAATATATTCCTCACATTGTGATACGTATCGTCCTTTCACTCCCTATGGCACTTACTTCGTCTTATCTTTGGTTTAACTATAAACGAGTAGGGGAGGTTGCAGAGTGACGTAACATAATTATTCGTTTATTTAACCCACCGTTTGGCCAGCCATTATTGGGCATTTCTAAGAAAATGCGTTTATTCGTTTCATACATTACTCTGTTTACTATAAGACACAAAAGGAAACTTATAGAAACATATGAGCTGGGAAGAAATCTCTCAATGATTTTCTAAACTTAGGTCAGCTCGTGGCTGTGAAAGTAAGTAGATTGAATGATTGGTTTATTCATTGAGCAGGAGAAATTAGGGTCATACAGCCCTCTTTACCATTCCCCTTGGAACGTGAACAAAATTCCTCGTACAGTTAACATTCGAACAGTGTTAACAAAGTTGGTTTTATGTTTTCACCCGAACACTCTCTCCGCGTAAAAGAACTCTCATGAAGTCCATTCATTCATTATTACAGTCGCACCAAAATTAATTGCGTTCACCCCATTACTGAAAACAGAAAGTTCACAGACACAGAAAATCCAGTTATACGATATACATTACATGCAAACAGTGAGAAAGCCGAGTACGTGTCTATTCTTCCCCTTCTCCAACGATGCATAACCTAACCTAAAAACATAAATCATTACAGGGGCGGGGAAGAAAGGGATCATTGTTTATCCAACTTTGACAGCGTCCTCGTCCCTTTCCTAATCTGCCAACGAGTATGGTCCCGACCTATGCCATGAGAAATGAACACTGGTTCACTGACGAGTATTTGAGTAGATTACTGATAATAATGGATGCGTTTTTGTCGAGCTCTCAGTAACCTTCGCGTGCGAGGTATTTTTGTGAAGCGGTTCATTGTGATACGAGGGTCCACAGGCTACTGGGATCCTAGCCATATTTCATATGAAGGACCCTGTGACTGTTTCGTTTATTTAAAGGGTCTGAAAACATTGAACCAGTTCAAGTGGGAGGGAATCACGAAGAAAAAGAGCGGACATGTTCGCGCGAAGGGACAGAAGAAGTATTCTTTTTTTTCGTTGGTCCTGCGCCAAAAGTGTGCTGTAAGAGGTTAGGCTCGAACGTTGTAACTCTAGATGGCAGATGGTGGTGGTGGGGAAAGGACACCAAGTGTTGAATTATCCCCAGCCTGACCCTTCGGTTTGGGTTTCATTTGGAGAGAAAAAATATAAATGGGTCGAGCTGTTCCTGCGGCTCAGTCCCGTTTATAGAAATAGACCGTTTTGTAGGTGGAAGGGAGTTGTGAAGTGTATTTTTATCAATTCGTGAAGAGACATTTCGCTTGAGGGGGCATTTGACCGTTAACTGGTGCCCAACATTCCGGTTTGGCGCCGCGGGTTTTCCTCCGGCACCATTCGTTTTTTTTTCTTCTCACCACCGCAGACGAATTTCGTTTTATTTGCATGAATGATTTTTCGTTAGCACCTCCGCGCAGTTATTTTCGACCAGGGGCTCGCAAAAAGTGAATTCCGTTTCCCCTCTTCCTACTTTGTTTGCTTATGAGTCCCTCCCCACCCCACCACCCTCGTATTTTCTCTTCCCAAACCCCCTAGAACAAACAAACTTCATTTCCAGACAATTGGAAGGATCTCCTCAGAGCGTGGGATTCATACTCTTCGTGGCTGTATTAGTACGTACCACAGCGACCGAAGAAATTGTCCACAACGAGAGCACGTAAGGAGTTAACGTCAATTCCGTGAATTTTATTTTATTTTAATCAAGGGGCCATTTCATAGCAACGAGAGAAAAGAAGCTGCACTTAAAGGATTAACGATTGACGTAATGTTCACCTTTCGGCTTGATTCCATTAAGTTTTGCGGGGTGGAGAAGTAAAACGTTTAGTAAATAAATCTGCGTTTCAAATTGTTTAAATGAAACACAAAAATAGCTCTTCTGATTCCCCAGGGGATGTTTGTTGAGGAGAAAAATCTGATTACGGATGGTAGTTCGAATTTTATTTTGAAAATTGTTCGCAAGATACAGGAGCGTGGACAGCTGGGTCGCTAGATTCGTCTTCCAAGCTCATCTTCTGTCACTACTCTGACACACATTTCGGTCGATTTACTCGCCGAAGGGTTGTTGGACAAGAATATAGCGTAACGAAACAGAAAATACTTTACCTTGTCGGCCCTTGAGTTCGCATCCTTGGCCTGCCCCTCGCAGGTGTCCGCCTTGTCCATGGCGGTGTCCTTCTCCATCTTCATCGCCTGCATCTTCTTCTTGATCGCGTCCATCTTGGAGTTGTAGGGTTAGTACACTCAGCACAGCAAAAACGAAAACCTGCAACAGCAACAAGAGAAGTACGCGTTTAACTTTCATGTACTCGACTAATAAATGCATCTAATTTTGTCACAATTTCACGCTCACGCTCAATACCGTTTAGAAATGAAAGGGGGTTGTTCGTGAAATCTTTATTGAACTTGCGTTGCCCCTCATGTTATCAACGGTTGTGGCTGATTCCAAAATTGCAACCTCCCATTTCTGTGTCTCTCTTCTAATGGTGCACTCAGTGCTGAATCTCTTGCGATGCTGCAGGTTTGAGTGGCTCTTCTTTCTGTAATCTACTTAGGGTATTTGCACGATTATTACCTCCACACGCAACATCTGGTGCAACGCATCACACAACTTTCCTTAGCACCACGTGCAACCAGCGGTTTTCACGGTTTTTCCTACTAATCGCACCAATAACTTCACGTTTTGCGTACACAGTGGTAGTGTTTAAAGTTCCGGAATTTATCGAGTTGCTCCTAGTCATGCCACGACCATTGTTGAACAACCAGTGCATAGGTTATTCATAAAGCCGTCAAATTGATTTTTCTGAGAAGAACCGTGTCTTCTGTTTCGGAGTTATAGGGTAAAAACTGTCAGAAATGGAACCCAGAAACGGTGCCGATTGGAATTCCGGAATTTCTAGGGTTGCTCCTAATTTACGTACGTCATAAGACTAAACCCCTAATTTTTCTAGGAACGCTACTATCATATGAGCGAGGCGTACTAAGAAAAAATTGCACAAAAATCGCTTTTCATCAAAATTTTAGATAACTTATCGCGCTGCTCGCGTGATTTGTCGACAAATTAGAGTTTCATGGAACTGTCGTGTTACTGGAGCTTTCTATGCAAAAAATTTAATCATAATCGTTATATCCGTTTTTGAAAGCAAAAAAAGTGGTGTTTTGATCACTGTGATGACTATAGTTAGTTTTGAGCCGGTGTTGCTCATACCGAGCCCATATTTCTGTGACCAATAGAGACACGCAGGTTAATATAAAATTTGAGGTGATTTGGCTCAGCCGTTTTCCCAAATGGAGGTTTTTGGGCAAAAAGATCTAATAACAAAATCCTTTACTTTCCTTTCGTGCAGCTAAGAAAAACCGGGAACTTCAATTTTCCGCCTCCCCTCAGTAGCTTTCCCGCAGTTTAGGAAGAATCTGTTGGTGGTTTCGCGCTTTTTGAGATAACCTAGTCCCCACACACACCTGGATGACGCAAAGAATTTCCTGGCCCAGGCAGGAGAGACTGGAATCACTTGCTATACTTCTCACCTGAGAGTGGCGATTGGCTGATGCACAGGTGGTTCAAAAGTAGTTAAGGAAACTCTGGAGGGGTAGCGTGACACCGAGTAATTTTAACTTTGTTGTAAATACGTCAGTATCTTCTGAGAGAACTTCTCTTACGATCCACTAATGATCTACGTAGACCCTCGTCTATTCATGCTCCTACTTTTTTTTTTATTCAGCATTCGCAGTGAAGATGCTACCGGCTGTTATGATGGAATAGCATTTGGTCCTCCCCCCCACGCACCCAAACTTCTTCACACGATTTCAAGGACGATCCAACGGCTTCCTAATATTTCCACGTCTCTTGAGTTAGAATGACAAATAATACGCGTATCACCTGTGGGAGCAAGGAAGGGCGTACGATTTTTTCCCAACATCCGTCAACGTTTTAGGAGAAAGTGGGTTGAGCCGGATCTTTTGTCTCAAAGACTCTCCATCATGTACATCGAGCGCCTCCAGTGCGGAGGAAACGAGAAACCACGTGCTGTTCCACTGCAGCGTTTGGAAGAGCAACAAAACCTTCCAGCTTTGACTGCTACTAAGAAATGTTATAACCTTTTCACCTGGTTTGAGAAGAAGGTTATGGCAGAAAAAAACGTCGCCTCGAAACTTGCCGCCCAAGTAAATAATTAGATCAGGTGGGAATCAAATAATAACTCCCAGGGCCATACCTGTACGTGGTAATATATGAGTAAAAGCTCTCTACCGAGAGACTAGCTAAATGTCATCCTGACAATAAAACTTCCCCACCTATCTTGCTCTACACTCTAGAAGCTCGTGTTACTTCTACTATCGATTCAGCATACTACAACCCTCTCCGCCCAACAATTACTCTGCTCTCATTATTAAATGTAATCCAAAACATCGCATGAAAATGATATTTTCGAGCGTTACTTATTACTCTTCAGCCGATTTTGATTATATTCACTCCAGCGCTAGTAGCAACATTTTGTTCCCCATGAGCTTTTCTGTGGAAATACATTGACTAAACGTACAATTTATTTTATTCGTTATGTACGTATTATTGTTTCATTCGATCCTCCCTGCATTGCGGAACAATTTACGAGGGCGTTTGAGAGAAAAATTGTGTTGATAAGTGGAGTCTCATGTTTTCCGACCTCCGGCTGGTTTTGTGAGGTGTGGCTCAACCGACTTCCTTCGTAGAGTGCGTTCGCCTCCCGTCATTTGGTTTACCTTTGAAGCCTGGAAAATCACGAATGAAAACGTTTGATGTCTGCCCCTTCCAATAAACAGAGGTGAATTGTTGAATTGCTCTCGGTAAATTCGCTGGGCGACTAATAACCCGCAGAATATTACGAGAGCGTTATATTCTCGCTTATTAGACAGCCAGAACCACCTGCGCTGGCAAATTGTGTAGGTTCAGGCAGGCGTTTAAGAGGCAGTACCGCGCCTTTAGCAGCCATTGCAACGCTCCTCATTACGTTGCCCCTCAGGTTTTGCCTCCTTCTAAAACTAAACTGCGGAAGATGGCGCCGAGAATTAATTACTACATTTTCATCAGTACGGCTCATAAGGCCTGAGCTCAGCTAATGGCCTTTCAAAATCGTCCATACCAAAGTGGGCCTCGGCCTGAGATGAACCGCAATTTCTGGGTCCTTAACCTCTCTGAATGCTTGGTTTACTCTGCCAGATGAAACTGATTACTTGGAATCGTAAATCCTGAACTCATTCAGCTAACAGCCATTAATTATTTTCTTTACTTTAAGTTCAGTGAGTACAGA